>CM057453.1:1151365000-1153865000 GCA_016271365.2 Neoceratodus forsteri
AGAACTGCCTGGATGTTGGTGCCTATGTGGTCGATAGGTGCACTGGTAGGAATCGACGGGGGAGGCAGAGTCCCCAACATCGACAGCGATGTACCAGCCGTACTAGGCCTGTAGCACCAGTACTATGCCCTGACCTGGGAGCTGTGTTGACAGTCGGGGGGGCATTGCTGCTGCAGTGGTCTGTGGTGCAGAGGAGGTTGTACCTGCTGTGCGGAGGGGTGACCTGGAACGCACCGGGGAGGTTTTCTCCTTCTCTCAGCACTTGTGCTTATGGCTCTTGGATGACTTTTCCCGGGATTTCGAGGACCTGGACCTGGAAGAGTGGGAGGACGACATGGTGGTACTCTTTTGTTGGAGCTCTTTCTCCATGCATGCTACCTGTTGCTCCAATAAGTGCTTCTCTAGTGTCCTTTTTCAGTTTCACTGGTTGTCAGTGTTGAAGCCGCTGTAGATTGGGCAGGCTTGCATGTTGTGGTCTGGGCCGAGGTACAGGCGCGGATTATCGTGAGTATCATGGTGTACATCTTCTCACCAGACCACAATACCGGAACAATTTTGATTTGTTCCTTCCATTTACACATAGGTCATCAAAAATCACTTATGAAAGTGATTACTACACTGTATAGAAAAAAAAAAAAAAAAAGTGGCAGCAATTGCAGCGGCATTTCGCTCAGCAGTCCAATGAGTATGGTCGACGGTGGGAAAAGAACTGAGGAGGGAAGGGGCCACTCACATTTATGTAGCAACTGATGTCTGTCTTCGTGGGTGGCCCCTGGTGGACTGCTTGCAAAAGTTTGCATGTGGTCCTAGCACCTGTCAGCTTATATTTCATAGGTGTGGACTGATGAAAGAGATAACCTCAAAGAAGATAGGGCAGCTACTGACTGCAACAGTAGATCTTTGAGAGAATCTTCTCCATTGGGCTATACCTTGAAATTGTAAGCTGTCAAAGCCACGGAGAAACTCTTGCTAGTCAGGGGCCACCCATGATGGCATGCAACTTCAGCACCAACACAATTGTGAGCAGCCCCACTGCAGATCAGTACCAGACACACAAGGAGAGGTTTGGAACTGAAAAACAGGTTACTCACCTGTAACAGTAGTTCTAGGAGTGGTATATGTTGTTCATCCACACTTATTGGCATGTCCCTTTCCCCTTAATTCTTGCTGGAAGGTCTTCAAGCTGGCTCCTCCCACCCACCCATGTGGTATAACCCTTGGCTCCACTCCAGGATGCCAGATCTTAGCCCGCTGGAAGCCAGGTTTGTGCGTCGTAGCCGGGGAGGTCGGGTGGGTCAGTATGGATGAACGACATATACCACTCCTAGAAATACTGTTACAGGTGAGTAACCTGTTTTTTTTTTTATTTAGGGACGTGGATATGTTCTTCATCCACACTTCTTGGCAGACTCCAAGTAGTTCTCTGGGAGCAGGGAGGCAAGGTGCACAACTTCCTACTTTGGGAACAGACACTGGAGAACTGAGGTCCCAAAACCAGCATCCTGGCGTGACTTAAGGTCGATGTGGTAATGGGTGATGACGGTGTTTGCTGTCTTCCAGGTAGCAGCTGGACAGAGTTCCTGGACAGCGATGTCCCTGGAAACAGCCACCGACGCAGCGGTATGGCGGGTAGAATGAGCCCTTAGCCCTGCGGGAGGCTCCCTACCCGTGATCCTATAGCAGAGATCAATGCAAGATGTAATCCATCTGCCAATTGTCTGCTTATCTGCAGGTCTGCCAGAAGCGGCTTCAGCGTAGGTGACAAACAGCTGGTGAACTTCTCCCCGAATTTCCGCCGTTCTCTCCTTGTAATAGGAGAGTGATTGTCTCAGGTCCAAAGTATGGAGCCTGTACTCGGCATCCAAGCTGTAGTCTGGGTAGAACATAGGTAGAGTCAACACCAGATTAAGGTGAAACTCTGACAACACCTTCGGGAGGAACTTTGGGTTGGGGCACAGGACAACTTTGTCCCTGTGGAAGACCAGATAAGACGACTCCACCGTAAGCGCCTGGAGCTCCCTTGTCCTTCTGGCTGACATGATAGCCACCAGGAAGGCCATCTTCCACGACAAACGTGACAGCTCACACTTGAGAATTGGTTCAAATGGCTTGCCCATGAGTTTTGCCAAAACCAGAAGTAAATTCCACTGAGGTGGAGGTTCACGCACCGGAGGGGATATGTGATCTAGGCCCTTGATAAAGCACCAGACCACCTTCTCCTGTGACATCTGCTGACCAGCCCGTGCCTGGTAAGCAGAGATGGCTGCCAGGTGCACCTTAAGGGTCGAAGGCCCCCTTTGGAAAGAGGCCAAAGGTAGTCTAAAATGCTAGCTATAGGGCAGGACAGAGGGTCCAGGCCCTTGCCCTGACACCAAATGGAAAATCTTTTCCATTTTAAGGCATAGCACTTTCTGGTCGACTCCTTCCTGGATGCTTCCACTACTGTGAGTACATCCTCAGAGAGACCCAAAGCCTGGAACTCCAGCCGCTCAGGTACCAGGCTATCAGGTGCAGGGACTGAAGGTCCGTATGGAATACCTTCCCCTGATTGACAGATATCAGGTCCGGGCATGCTGGAAGATGCTTCGGGAGCCTGTTGCTGAGGCTGAGATCATCTTGATACCAGAACTGGCGGATCCAATCTGGGGCTACCAAAGATCACCTGCGCCTGGTCCCTCCTCACCTTGAGGAGCACCCTGTGGATCAAGGGAAATGGAGGAAAGGCGTAGAAGAGGCCAATTCCCCCTGCAGCGATCCCCATTGAACGAGGTGGGCATGAAACAGCCTCAGCTTGGTGTTTTCCCTGGAGGCAAACAGGTCCACCATCGGTTTACCCCAGTGGGAGAACAGGCGGTGAGCTACCTCTGGATGGAGAGACCACTCATAGGATGTCTCGCCTATGTGGTTGAGAGCATCTGCCAGATGATTCGAGGCTCCTGTCACATGGATGGCTAGGAGATCCGCCTCCAGTCAGCTCACGAGTGTCCAGATGTGGAGCGCTTCCCTGCACAGCAGCCGGGAGTGTGTGCCACCCTGCTTGTTGAGGTAGTACACAGTCGTGGTATTGTCCATCTGGACTTGAACCACTTGATCACGGAGCTACTGAGCGAATGCTCATAACGCCAGTCTGACCGCTCTGAGCTCCAGCAGGTTGATATGGTATCGGGATTCCTCGGGGGTCCAGAACCCGTGGACCCTACTTTTCCCCATGTGAGCGCCCCAGCCCGTGAGAGAGGCATCGGTTGAGAGGACGACCGTTGGCTCGGGGCGGACAAATGGGATCTCTTCCTGCAGATGGTCTAGGATGGTCCACCACTGAACAGCGTCTCACATCTTTGGGATCACAGTGATCAGCTGGTCGAAATTACCTAGGCGCTGAGTCCACTTGGCGGCCAGCTCCCATTGAAGGGGGCGCATATGCCACCGGGCCCTACGGACCACGGTGGTGCAGGCAGCCATGTAACCCAGAAGGCACAGAAAGTCCCGGGCAGGGTGCAAGTGCCCAACCAGAAATGATGGTGAAAAGGAGGAGAGAACCTCCATCCTGTCCATGGGAGCCGTGCTCTGGCTCGGCAAGAGTCGAGTTCTGCCCCGATGAAGCATATCACCTGAGATGGCACAAGCTCAGACCAAGTTGAGAGCAGGTCTGGAGGGACAGGTCCCTGGACCTCTCCATCTCTTGCTAGGTGGAACCTGCCAATCGTCGAGGTAAGGGTATACTCTGACCCCTCGACGCTGGAGATGGGATACTACCACTGCAATGCATTTGGTTTAGACCCTTGGGGCCGATGACAGGCCAAATGGCACGGCTTAGAACTCGTATAGGGTTCCCTCTGCTCTGAAGCGGAGGAACCGCTGGTGGGACGGGATGGATTGGGACATGAAAGAACGCGTCCTGGAGATCCAGTGAGCAGAACCACATATTTTGCTCCAGGGATGGTATGATCTGGGACAGTTACCATCCTGAAGGTGCGCGGCCTGAGATACTGATTCAGGTCATGCAGATCTATTTATTGATTTAGCTTTTGTTGACCAGGTAGGTACACTAGACAAGTTACATGCCTATTTTCAGGTACAACCTGGGAGAGTACAATGAAAATACAGGTTCAAACAGGGTACATAACAACAAGAGGGCAATGTACAGAGTAACAGAAGAGCAAGGTAAACATAGATAGTCTACAGTAAGTAGTAATAAATATATATATATATATATATATATATATACACACACACACACATACAGAATAAAATAGGCTAAGTCATTCAATAGCAATAGCAATAATTGCAGTGTGTGAGTGACCCTTTTTTTAGAGCCACAGAAACAAATAATTCCTGAGCAGATAAACAAACAAATCACATGATTCCCAGAGTTAAGGGACAGTAGGCAGTATAACAAATCCCGCAAGGAGTATCCCAGAGTTGAATCTAGAATGGGGCGCCAGACCCCCATCCGCTTCGGGACCAGGAAGTACCCGGAAACAAACCCTGGGTTGACTAGAGGATCTGCCACTCGAACCAATGCCTACTTGAGGAGGAGTTGGGCTATGTCGTCTCAGCGCCGACAGAGTGTGGGCTGATACTCTCTCCTCCTGTGGGGTGTGGGCTTGGCAGGTAGGGTACTGCTGGAATTCTAGAGGCAGACCCTGGCCGACCACTTCTAAGACCCACCTGTCCGTGGTAACAGCACACCAGGCAGAAAGGAAGTGGCGGAGTCAACCCCCCAACGGAGGACCCAGAGCTGGCATGACAGGAATAGGGATGGCAACCCCTATCCCATCACTGGGCAGGCGTGGAGGAAGAGGGTCCAGATTGGAAGCTGCCTGAATGCCGACCTCCTTGTCTGCGGGCCGCTGGATGCCCGGACTTGGGCCAAGAGTGCCAAGACTGTGCCTGCTGTTGCTGCCCACCCTAAAACAGGGGCTGCTGGGCCGCAGGAGCAGGGTGCTGAAATGGCTTCTTCTTCTGCTGTTTCTTGGCGCCAGGGGCGTCTTTTTGGGCAGAAGTAGCTGAGTCCAAGGTGGCACTGGACTGCTCAATTCGCTGAAGGTGACCATCCACACCTGGGCCAAAGAGATCAGTGCCCAGGAAAGGAATACCAGTGAATTTGTGCTGGGTATCCGCCGTGAAGGTGGAAAGCCTCAGCCAAGCCCTGCGGCACGTGGCAACTGCGGCTGCCACCGAACGGGCGCAAGAGTCCCCGAGGTCCAAGGCCATCTGAAGCTGCTGCTTGGCAATGGCTCGGTCCTGGTCCTGGACCTGCTTGACCAAATCTGAAGGTCCGCGGCGAGGTGCGGGAGAACTTCATCCAAGGAGCCCAGGAGGGCATGAGAGAACTGTGCCATGACGACAGCTGAGCTTGCCTGACGGAGGCCTAAAGAGGAGGCTGCATAAGCCTTCCTGGCAGAGTGGTCCAGTTTCTTGAACTCCTTCTCTGGAGGTCTATCAGTGTCAGCAGAGCTGCCTGTGTGTCTGAACACAGAAGCAGTCACTAACCCCTCAGCCAAGGGATGTTCCGTGAACCCAGAGAGGGATCCAATGGGCACCGCATACTTGCGGGCCATCCAGGCAGATGGAGCTGAGCAGGAGGCAGGATTCTGCCAGAGCTCCAAAGCCAGCCAACAAAAGCCTCAGCCACTGGGAAGGCTTCTGTAGGGGTATCCCCATTTTTAAGAATATCTGTAAGAGGGTACTCTGCCTGTTTCTGGACAGGTTTCAGTGGCATCCCCGTGGATTCGGAGACAAGGCGGAGAAGTTCCATAAATGACAGAGGACCCTCCCACGTCAACAGACTACCCACTGACTCATCATCCAGCGGATGAGAGTGAAGTTCGATGTCGTTGGAATCAGAGGAATCCAGATATATTGGTCAGCCACCAAGGTCCCCTTGCACATACCTGGGATGATCAGGCATGAGGGAGACCGAGAGTCTATGAGGGAGACCTGGAACCACCTGAGAATCCTTTGTAGGGGCCCCTCCCGAGGGTTGTTTAGGTGGCGGCTCCACCACTATCAGTGGAGAGACTGGTTTTGGCCAAACCGTGGCAGGTTTTACCGGCTCTGCAGGCAAAGAAACTGATTTTACTGGTTCTAATGGAGTTGGCTTCAGCTTAGGAGGCAAAAGCCACATAATGGCCGGGGTGGAAACTGAAGAGGGCTTCTGCCCAGACAAAATGAGCTGCTGCCACATCAGATCTTCATAGTGTCGATGGAGTTTCTGCTGAAGCGTTTTCTCATCTGAGGAGGAGGAGGATGAAGATGAGAGGTGGTGTTGCCTCTTTTTAGAGCACTTATGCACCTTCCTCGGCCTGTCAGTCGAGGAGGTCAGAGATCTTGACCTTGATTGGACTGGCCAAGTGTGTTGTTCCGGGGACACCGGTGATTTACCCAGATCAGGGACCGGTTCCTCGATGGGAAAGCCAGCAGGATGGGTTTCCTCATCAGAAAGAGGCAGGACCAGGGTCCTGGTAAGCGAGTTGTTGGCCTCATCGGACGACAAAAGATCAACTGGGGTGAGAGTGATCTCTACCACATCATCGATCGAGACCTCGGCCGGCAGACCAGTAGGCAAAGCCGAGAAGCCGGCGGTGGAAGAAGCAGTCTCAACTGAAGTCGAGACTGGAGATTCCTGTGACCGAGATCGCTCTTGATCCCAAAAATGTCTTCGCCGAGATGAAGAATCTTTCGGTTCCTTGTCCTTTTTATGAGACCGGGAGGCATGCGAGCCCGAAGGACCCTCACCCTTGGTAGGGAAGAGAGGGAGAGAGAGAGAGAGAGGCATATCTCCCGAAAGGAGCCAGAGAATGTGGAGCCCAGGCTGAGTGGAACGAAAGTCGGCCAAAAGGAGAGCTCCGCGGCCTGTGCCACCTCTTCCTCGAAGGCCTGCATCTGTTCTAACTGCTCGGCGTACCCCGCAGCCGCAAAGACCGGCCACTGGGCCTCCTTGGATTTCACCGGTGGATTCAGTTTCTCAGGTCTGCCCAACTTGAGCCCTGCGAGACAACAATCAAGGACGTCCGGGTGAAAAGCGAGACATCTCGTATGCCTGGGTGTCATGGCCAACACCCAAGCAGTAGACGCACGTGGTATGTGGGTCTGTTTGCGACATTTTCTGGCCGCACGGGCACCAGCGAAAACCGGGGGAAGATTTATCTTTCATAATCGAACAGCAAAAGTTGCAATTGCTAGTTCGAAAGAGCTTAATCTTCAAGGGATCCAAAGATATCAAAGCCAGGGCCTGCAAAACACGGTAGCGGAGAGGAGGCAAGAAAAAATTACTCACCTTAGTAATGTTGTTTCTTCTATTGGAGTCTTGCTATATTATGACATATGCAGTGAGTCCCAACCTTCGAACTGCTCCGGAGGTGAAAGAGTTAACTTTCCATGCCAGGCATGGAACACTGAGCTCGAGCTCGGTTGAAAACTCTGTCTGTTGTTCTTCAAACTCAAACCATCAGATCTTTACGAGCTAAACTCACTGAGGTCCTGTGTGAAGCTGTAACCTACACTAGCCAACTGGCTACTAAACATAACAACACATTTTTTGGTCCCAAAACAAAGACTCAAGTCAGGAGACCCAAAAAATGAAAAACACAACACCAAGTCACCCCAAAAGAAGGGTGAAAACAACAAGGTGGGCACCTACTAAGTGCCAACACTGCACTGGCCACCCACATCCCAAAAACAGAGGTTCTGAGAGGGGCAGGAAGGGGGGGAGGTCATAATATAGCAAGACTCCAATAGAAGAAACAACATTACTAAGGTGAGTAATTTTTTCTTCAAACAACATGAAGTCTTGCTATATTATGACATAAGCAGACTACAAAGCAGTACCTCCATGGAGGAGGGATAGAACCTACTTGGGAAATAGGCTGTGAAGCACAGCCGTGCCAAAGCGGGCTTCACTCCTAGCCTGGATATCCAGGGAGTAATGCTTGGTAAAAGTATGAACTGTTTTCCAGGTAGCTGCTTGACATATCTCTAGAATAGGGATGTCCCTGGCAGCAGCCAGGGAAGCAGCTGTACCCCTGGTAGAGTGAGCCCTCAGGCCTGAGGGAGGAACCTTACCCAGTTGTTCATAACAAAACTGGATACAAGAGACAATCCACCTGGCAATGGATCTCTTAGTGGCAGGTTTCCCTTTACCAACCTCACCATAAGTGAGGAATAGCTGGAGGGAGTCAAACCTGTGACCCTTGGTATGCTCTAAATAGTAGCTAAGGGCTCTTTTGACATCTAAACTGTGCAGCCTCCTCTCGCCAGAGGAGGAATGGTCAGTGAAGTACACAGGAAGAGAGATAGATTGATTAAGGTGGAAATCTGAAACTACCTTAGGCAAGAACTTCCTGTTAGTCCTGAGGACCACCTTATCTCTATGAAAGGAGATAAAATCAGGCTCCACTGAGAAAGCTTGTAATTCACTTATGCGTCTGGCAGAAGTGATGGCTACCAGAAACACAGTTTTCCAAGTCAAGTACTTAAACTCTGCTGAAGATAAAGGCTCAAAAGGGGGTTGCATAAGCTGAGCAATGCAAACATTAAGGTCCCAAGCAGGAACAGGGTCCCTGAATGGAGGGTTGGTGTGAAGCAATCCCTTGAAAAACTGGGAGAATACAGGGTGAGCTGAAAGAGGAGAGGGCTTACCTGCTGAAATAAAGGCAGATACAGCTGCCAGATGCACTTTTAGGGTAGCTGGTCTCAGCCCCAAGGTATTTAGATGGACCATGTAATCCAGGACTGTGGGTAAATCAGCAGATTCTGGGGAAATATGCTTTCCAGAACACCATATGGAAAATCTCTTCCATTTGGAATTATAAGTAGCCCTGGCAGAAGGCTTTCTAGAAGCCTTCAGGATACCCATTACACCCTGGGAAAGGTGTAAATCAGCAAACTCTAACTCTTCAAGAGCCAGGCCTTGAGATTGAGAGATTTGAGGTTCGGGTACCAAACCCTCCCCTGAGCACAGGTTAACAGGTTGTGATTCCTGGGAAGACAGAGGGGAAGATGGACTGCTAAGGACAGCAGGAGTGGATACCAGGGTTGTCTGGGCCAATCTGGGGCAATCAGGATCATCTTGCAGGGTTGAGACCTGATTTTGACTAGCACTGAACAGCAGAGGAAGGGGAAAGCATAGAGAAACGTCCCTTCCCAATTGAGGACTAAGGCATCCAGAGGGACTGAGCCCAACACTGGGGGCCTGCAGCAAAAAAGGGGAAGTTGGTGATTGTCTGGGGCTGCAAAAAGATCTATCTGTGGGGTGCCCCATCTGGCAAATACCACCTCCAGGATCAGGGGGTCCAGTGACCATTCGTGATGGCCTGGGAAATCCTGCTGACAGCATCTGCCAGGACATTGTCCTTCCTTGGGAGGTGAACTGCCGTAAGGGAGGCGTTCAGGGAGTAAGCCAGAGACCACAACTTCATTGCTTCAGTGCACAAGGCCGTAGACCGAGTGCCCCCTTGCTTGTTGATGTACCACACTGTGGTGGTGGTGTCTGTTCTGACCTGTACCACTTTGTTCTGAACAGATTTGGAAAAAGCTTGAAGTGCTAGAAAAACTGCTCTGAGTTCCAACAGACTGATGTGGACCAGAGATTCCTGAGGGGACCACAACCCCTGGGTAGTGAGGTCACCCATGTGAGCTCCAAATCCCAAGAGGGATGCATCTGTAGTAAGAATTAAGGAGTGAGACTGAGTGACAAAAGGAACCCCTTGTCTGAGATTGCTCTGATCCTGCCACCATTGTAGGGCCTGGATCAGGGTTCGAGTCACTGGGATCAATTTGGTTAGAGGGTCTTTCCTTTGAGACCAAAAGGCTCTCAAATGGAACTGAATGTCCCTCCTCTGAAATCTTGCTCCCTGCACCACTGCTGTAGAAGCAGCCATGTGCCCCAGGAGCTGTAGAAAATGCCTTGCTGGTCGAGACACCTGCAGGGTGAATGAGGAGACCAGAGAGACCAGGGTCCTTGCCCTGTCCAAAGGAAGGAAGGCTCTGGCTTTCTCTGTGTTCAGCTCTGCACCTATAAAGGTGAGGAGCTGAACAGGCTCTAGAACTGACTTTGAAAGATTCAGAAGGAAACCTAGAGAGGTGAGCAGTTGCTGAGTTATCTGTAGGTGTAACTTGACCTGGTCTGGGGACTGGCCTACTATGAGCCAGTCGTCCAGGTAAGGGAAGATGGCAATTTTTTGCCTTCTTAGAGAAGCAACTGCTACTGCCAGGCATTTTGTGAACACCCCTGGAGCAGAGGTGAGGCCAAAGGGCATTGCTCTGAACTGGTAATGGCCTGAGGGCAGCTCGAACCTGAGGTACTTTCGATGGGAGCTTCTGATGAGAATATGGAAGTAGGCATCCTTGAGGTTCAGGGACGCTAGCCAGTCCCCTGGCCTTAAAGAGGGTAGAATAATTCCCAGAGTCACCATTTTGAATTTTGGTTTTAAAAGGTGCTTGTTTAAGTATCTGAGATCCAGGATGGGCCGCCATTCTCCTGTCTTTTTTGGGGTAAGGAAGTACCTGGAGTACAACCCTTTGCCCTGGTGTAGGGGTGGAACCCTTTCCACGGCTCTGAGAGCCAGGAGGGAAGAGACCTCTGCCTCTAGGGCAAGTGCCTCTGGAGGATTTGCAGGTGGAAAGGATCTGGTTCTCATCTTTGGAAACTTTTTGAAGCTGAGAACCAGTCCCTGGCTTACTACTTCCAGGACCCACTTGTCTGATGTCAGAGACTCCCAGTCCTGGACAAAGTAAGCCAGCCTGCCCCCTACAGGTAGTTGAGAATCGGCCCTGGCAACCCCATCAGGGTGCCTGCTTGGCAGGGGCTTTGGGCTGAGGGGTGGATGCAGGCCTGCTTGCACCCCATCTGCCTTTCCCTCTAAAGAACCCCCTCTGGGCAAAAGCAGAAGAGGAGGCCTGGGCTTGGTAAAAAGGCCTATGAAAAGGCCTGCCCCCCTGGGAAGCTGCCTTTGAGGAGTGGCCTGCCTTTCCTTGGCCTGTGCACTCCTATAGGTGGTCCTATACTCATCCATTTTCTTCATGTAATTCTCTGTCTGCTCCCCAAACAGAGAATTACCTACAACAGGAAAATACATGGCCTTAGTCTGGTTATCCTGTGACAGGCTAGTACATCTGAGCCAAGCCATCCTGCGAAGAGCCACAGATGTAGCCATGACTCTTGATGACACATCATTTGAGTTCACTGCAGCATGGAATTGCACCTTGGATGCCTCAATACCATCAGCAGCCACCTGCTCCAGCTCCTTGGCAAGCTGGCCAGGTACCTGTTTTGCAAGAGCCATAACAGTATCCCATCTGGATTTCTGGTATCTAGCAACATAAGCCATATAATTTGCCTGTCTGAGTCCCAAGGTGCTGCCATGTACTGTTTCTTTAACATGGCATCAACCTTCCTGGAGTCCTTGTCCCGGGGTGAGGATATTCGCTTTGTCACAGGCTACAGCCTGCACTACCCCAACATGGCTGCATTGTTGTGTAAGGAACTCCGTATCAGAGCCTGACAATGTGTACCTCTTGTCCATTCTCTTATCCACAGGAGGTATAGTGTGAGGAGTTTTTAGAATTTTAAAAGTCTGTTTCCCAAAAGATTTATGCAAGGGAATAGACAGTCTCCTAGACTCTGGGATATCCATCATTTCCACATAGTCAGGCTCCTCTTGATCATCCACAGCTTCCTCCATAGGGAGCTGGAGGGTTTCAGCCACTTTTTTATAGAAAATAAAATGAGAAGGGGACTCAGAAAGCCTAGGAGGGGACACTCCTGAAGGTCTGTCTGGGGAGATGTCCGGGTCGATGGGCACATCCAGACTTTCAAATCCACATTCACTCTCCTCATACTCCTCTTCCCCCTCCTCCGGTTCATAATATTCCTCTAAATCATAGTCTTGAACCGGTGGAACCGGCCGAACCGGGCGCTTACCTGATGGCACCGGTTCGTTGGAACCGGAGAAAGTGACTGGACAATCTGAATCGCTTTGGCCATCTCTTCAGCGGTTGGAGAGGAAAGTTTTGGTTCCACACCAGCTGATTTTCTAGTCCTTTTTGCTGGAACCGACCCCTCAGAGTCGGCTCTCCTTTTGCCCGAGGAAGTCTAGCCCTGGTCAGAGGGCACTCCCTCTGGTTCGGCTGGAACCGAACCGGGCTGGTCATCCAGGTCAGCGGACTTCTTGGCCTCCCTTTCCGAGCCTACCAACTCTCTTTTCCAGGGTAGCTGCAGGAAGATTTTTACAAATCTGGCAGTCTGCATTGAGGTGGTCAAACCCCAGACAATAAACACAGGTGGTGTGGGGGTCAGCCTTGGCAAAGGCTTCCCCACACACACACTGCAGTGTTGAAACCCAGTGGGCCGGGTTTTTCTTTTGGGTTTCTCAGACATAGTGTTAGTCCTAACCAACTTGCCCGTTTATGGCAATCCACCAGGCAAGACCCTCTTATCGGTTCCCAACCGTGTCACGGGTCGTGGAAAAAAACGTAAGAAATTCCGTTTTTTTTAGAACCGATAAGAACCGGTAACCACATTCTAAATGATAGAATAAAATATTTTTAAACAACCTGATCGGTTCAAGAGCAAACCGATAACAGTTTACAAGTTCCACACAGAAGAGAAATAATGTAAACCTATCTAGTACTCATAAATACCACAGACAGAGCTTGAACCGACCGGTTGCGGTTTAAATTTGGTCAAAAAACCGAGAAAAATAATATTTTAACCGACAAAATGAACCGAGCAGAAGGAGAAATCTCCGGAGCGACTGTTCAGTGAGGCGGAGTAAAGAATCTAACGGGTTGAGTTTGAAGAACAACAGACAGAGTTTTCAACCAAGCTCGAGCTCAGCGTTCCATGCCTGGCATGGAAAGTTAACTCTTTCACCCCCGGAGCAGTTCGAAGGTTGGGACTCACTGCATATGTCATTATATAGCAAGACTTCATGTTGTTTGAATCTGAATCTTCCAGTGGAAAGGAAGATCTGGTGTCATGGGGTGGAGCCGAGGGTTATACCACCCGGGTGGGTGGGGGGAGCCAGCTTGAAGACCGTCTGGCGAGAATTAAAGGGGAAAGGGACATGCCAGTAAGTGTGGATTAACAACATGTCCACGTCCCTAGAAAATATAGTTTACAGAAGGCACATATGGACATCTCTAAACAAGGCAGTGGACAAACCAGCCAGCCTATACCTTAAAAAGGAGGAATGAAGGTGGGCATGCAGTGGCCCAATGGAGAAGATTCTCCTGAAGAGCTACTGTTATGGTGAGTAACTGTGCTATCTTCATGAAGAACATCTCCTTCACTGGACCAAACCTCTGGAATGACTCGCAAGCAGTACCAAGTACACAGGGAGGATGCCAAAGTCTGACATGCAATCAAGACAGAAGCCCATCTATGAAAGATGATGTCTAGTCTGTAGTACTTAGAGAAAGTATGCAGTGTTCCACGTGACAGCAACACATATGTCAGCTGCAGAAATATTCTGAAGATGATTCTGGCAGTGTGTCATCCTGTGGTATAGACTCGTGAAGAGGGTGGGGGCAGCAGACTGGAGTGAAGTACGCAATGGTGGGTGCGCCTAGGTACTGATAGTGTAAAGCGACAGGCACTACTATAACAGGTGTCCCACTTCTGCAATAGTCCCTTGTTCGCGTCTTTATAGAAAGTGATTCCATAAGCCAGGCTGGGTCGCAGTATCCCCTGCGCGATGGCTAATTTTACCTTAGAGTTTAAGGATGCTCTGACTTTGTAGGCCAGCCCCAGCTTGATATTGACCGCCTTACAAGTGTTAGTAATATGGAGGCTGAAATCCAACTAAAGGTCGGAGGTTATACCCAGGTATCTGAAACAGTCCACCAAATCCAGGAGTGAGCCGTCCGAGCCATGTATAGCCAGTGTTGCAGAGCTGGCTTTGACCCTTGGTGCTGATCCAAACAGCATTGCCACTGTTTTTTTTTTTTATTCAGAAGAAGTTTGTTTTGAACTAGCCACTCACGTAGACAGGAAAAGTCCAACTCAAGTGTGGTATTAATGGAGGCAATGTCCTTGGCGCTGGTGTATAACACCATATCATCCACGTTTAAAATAGTAGAAGTAATGCTCAACATTTGAGGCAGCCTATTCACAAACAGTGAGAAAAGTAGTGGTCCGAGAATCAAGCCTTGTGGTACACTGATGCTGGTAGGAGAGAAATCAGATTTGCAATTGTCAATCAGAACAAACTGTGTCCATCCAGATAGGTAACTGCTGAACCATGTTGAGGAGCCTTGTGAGAATTCAAGTGTGGCCAGCATATCTAGTAGCAACGTGTGATTCACCAGGTCGAATGCTTTAGTTAACTCTACGAAAATCGCTCCAGTGTATAGCCCTTTATCCATCGATAGCTTGATGTCTTTAGGGAGTTTGATAAGCGCCGTGGCTGTACTGTGCTCCTTCCTGAAGCCATGTTGGGCAGGGGTGAGAAGGTCGTTATGCTGAATGTAGTCCGTGACCTGGTCGGCTACTAGTTTTTCAAGAATTTATTTTAGTGCTGATAATATTGCAATTGGGCGATAGTTGTTCATGTCTTTAGTATACACTTTCATATGGATGGGGACAACTTGCGCCATCTTCCAGAGAGACAGTACTTCCCGCATACTGATGGAAAGGTTGTAGATCCTGGCAACTGGTGCCGCTATAACAGGGGGGCGCTAGTTTAAGGAATCTTGGTAGTTGGCCATCTGATCCATGCTCAGGTACATTCCTCAAAAGTCTCAGAACCTCAAGCTTGGTGACCTGCTTAAAACTAAGAGAAGTGGAGGCCTGGGCTGGGGACACAGTTGGAGAGACAGAGGGTTGATTGACTTATCAGCCTTTCACAGTCCAAGAGGTCAGAGAAGTGGATGTTTAGGGCATTCGCAATGGTATAGGTGTTACTGCAGTTGGCACCATTCACTTTCATATCAGTGATCGTCAAGCATCCACCGCATTCCAAGAAAGTCTTAATATGGTTCCAGAAACCACACGCGTCACTGGCCGATTTCTGCAGTAGCTTAAGAGAGTAAGCCCTTTTTGCTGCCCGAATTTCTGTCTTGCATGTGTTCCTCTGCCAACAATATTCATCCCAGTCAGCTTGTCGGCCGCTTTTCTTTGCAGCAACCCAGGTCTTGTCCCTGCTCCTCATGCTAGTCAGGATCTCAATATTCACCTATCTTGCTGCTGTACCTCGGACCCTCCTTTTCATGGGAAGGTGCTTATTTTCAGATTCCTGTAGGGCGTTTACAAGGTAGGCTAGAGCAATGTCAACATCATCTGCCTGGTACACTGGGGACCGCTCGGTGTGGCAGAGATCCGCATGTAGCTTGCAGATGTTAATTTTGGAAAAGTCCTGAAAGTGTATATCTTTGGGGGGAGGCTTTGGGATGTGTGCCCTCCATATGCAATAAACTGGGGTATGGTCACTGATAGCATCAGGTAGAGTGCCTGAGCCTTGAATATGGTCAGCTCTGTCTGTGGCAATCCAGTCCAGGAGGGAGTTGTGGTCTCCCCGTTGTGATGGCCTTGTTGAACATTTTATTACATGAGTCAGGTGCAACTTGCTGAGTGTGGCATCATACAATCCAAAGTATTTCCCAGTCTAGTCCAGGTTGAAATCCCCCATGAGGAGTTGTTCTCCTTTTACCTTATGTGATGCCAGATGATCCATAAGTTAGTTAAGTCAGTGATGCCGCTTTTGGGTGGGTTGTAGACACATATCAGATTGATTTTTTGGGTGTTGCCAAGAGTCAGAACTGCATGAAGGGCCTCCAAAGAACTAGTTATGTCCATAGGCTGGGCAGTTATCGCCAAGTGATCCTTGGCGTATAGTGCAACCCCTCCTCTCCTCTTGGAGCAGTAGCGATCCCTATGGAGAAGTTTATAGCCATTTATTGCGCATATGGTGTCCGGAATATTCATCTTCAACTACATCTCTGTTAGCCCAAGTATGTCAGGGGAATATTGTGTCACCCATGCTTCCAGTTCCACAAAATTAGTCGTAAGACTCCCGATGTTCATATGTGCCATCTTCATCCCCATGGCCATGTTACACTGAGGAGTGATGGATGGGTTCATACCCAGATTAGGTCCAGGGTTACTTTCAACAACGCCCAACCTTGCAAGTCTAAGTGTAGCCATAGCTCATGCAGTTCATACTTTAGCCAGTACCTGTGTCTCTTAGTTCCATGGAAAGACTGGAAGTGTAGGCAGTACCCTAGCCTTGCAGTCCGTAAAAGCTTCCAAAACCAAAGTCCAGGGGTGATTTGCTCGGAGCTAAGCAGGAGGTTGAAGTATTTGAAGGATGTCCCATCATAGAGCCTATCCTCTCATCTAAGTTCCTCCAGTGAAATGTCTGCCGCAAGGACCAGCGCCAATAGCAGACCCACTCCTGCAGAAAAGTCCCTTAAAGTACAGACACTCATTTTCTGTAAAACACATAAGAGACAGCCCCTTCAATTCTTGATATAAAATCCTCTTGTGTGTCCATAGCTATATACATTTCAAACAAAGGGATCCCAGTATCACTTACAGTGTCACACAAAGATTCACATATATTTTTATAACAGTTACTTAACTGCCCAGTGCTCCCAGGTTGTCCCTGAAAACAGGCACTTGTGCCTAGTGGGCCTTACCCGGTTCCCAAAGACTAAAATAAATAAATGCAGATGTGCAAGGGAGCAGAAAAGACAGAAGCAACAAGTGAAGGCAGAGAGATAATGAGAGGTGGAGAATCACGAAGCTGTCGGAGTGATCAGTTCCTAGGTACCACGAGAAAATTTGGTTGCGCAACCGGACAGACAAGAGACAGAAAAGGAGAGGACAGAACAGATCCTTGCATTTAATTCTTTCTACATAACAAATGGGACTGGGAGAGGGCCTAATTTAACCCTGTCACAAGTTTCAAATGGAGACAAAGTAAATCCTTCATAAATGAAATCAAGGTTCCAATGCAGAACCGGTTTGCGAATCGGGGGATGCATGTGCAGAATACTCCTCAGAAAATAGTTATGCCACCGTATGCCCATCAATAGCGGCAAGGAAGGACGAAACAGCAGGCAAATGCACCTTTTTTTTTTTTATTTTATTTATATTCATTGCATTTCTAGTTAATACAACAATGCACATATTATAAGAATATATGCATTCCAGCTACAGCAAGACCCGTGAAATACAACAATGAACTCTGCAAAGTCAATACAGGATTACCTTTGTGTCAGTATGCTGTTTTTTAACCATCAAAAGGGGGAAAACATATTAGATTACACTTTTACATACCAAGAGAACCAAAATACTGCAGTCAGTGTTATATAGGAGTATAGAATAATATCACTTAAAATACCTAATTAAATAAGAAACCTAGCTATGTAAGCAACCATTATGTACTCCTTCTAAACATTAACAAATTCTCGGGTGATAATCTAACACCCTCTAAAGAGCTGCATGCTGCAACCCCAAACCCAGTGGAATGAAATTCCATTAACCATTCTGTTCTACAGAAAAACAGAGAATCAACTTTAGTGCGGCAAGAACACATTAGTAGTCCGATGGAGCCATCAGGGCCCTCCATTCATCCAGAAGCCCCCTTATACCATACCCCTCTCCAAAACACTTCAACTATAACAATTATATAATAAAAATGCACATATTTAAAAGACTTGAGAAGGAGGGGGGGTGATACAAGATCTCAGTCTATGTTAAATCCACCATGTAAAGGGTTCAGATAATTGGTGGTGCTTCCTGATGGCAATGACAGAACCAGCACAGATTTATAAAGGAATATAGGAAAATCCTTCTTAAGTGTCACTTTCTTCTCCCTCTATTACATTACTTGGGTCCAATGCTACATTCTAGATGGGGAGTTGGCCTCAAATACTCCTGCTGCCTTAGGATCGGTAAATGTGTAATAGCGATCCTTGTAAGAAAACTGTAATCTGTCAGGGAAGGCCATGCGGTACGTTAACCCTGCTTTCTTTACTTGCTTCATCACCCCATCGAATGCTTTCCTCCCAAGTCTTGCAGCATATGAGTAATCCAGGAAAAAAATAACTCTTGACTCACTGATCATGACTGGATCGTGTTCCCAGGAGCCCCTGAGAATCTGATCTCGGGTGTGGCGAGAAGCTGTGGTGAACAGCACTGTGTGGGGACCATCACCTGAGCTGACCACATGGCGTAAAGTAATCCGGTAGGCCTTCAGAACTGGAACGGCAAACCCCAGTCCCACCGCCTCTGGAAGCCATCTCTCCAAAAAAGTGTGCAGATCCCCATCTTCTGTCCCCTCAGAGATTCCCAGCAAATGGAGATGCTAGATGCCCTTGCGGATTTTCTAGTTGCTCCAGTCAGGTACACACTGATGTCTGGTCTTTCACCATAGTTGTAGCTGTGCCAGTGCCCGTCCTGCTATCTTACTACTTTCTTCCACCGTTCCCGCCATTACTTCAGTTCACTGCTCTATCAACACTAATTGCTCGGTATGCTGATCCAATTTTTTTTATCTAATCTCTGTATGGTTTGTATCAGCAGAGAGATCGCGTTTTGCAATGAGGTGAGAGTCACTGGATCTCTGGCTTGGGATGCATCTTGTGACCACCCGGCTCCTTGAAAGGCACAGCTCCCGCTTGATCTTGTCTGCTTGCTCCTCATGTGGGACCCATCTGGTCCAGCCTTCGTGCTGATGTCCAACTGTACTAATCTGTATATAAATCCCGAAGGATAAGGCTGTAAAATTGTGTTTTAGATACTTTATTTGTACTTGCAGCACAGAGCCCTAACAGAGCATGTCTTCCTTGTTCGTCTGCTGGCTTCACCCCAGGCAAATGCACCTTTATGGACAAGTACTGGAGACCAGTGTTAGAGACCGAAAATAGTCCAGTACGGTATTCACAGGACACGTAAATGAGTCCGTGGAACAGGAAGCACACCATATGGAGAAGCACTTCCATTTCAAAGAATAGATGTGTACAGTAGAAGCCTTTCTAGCTACAAGTAAGACATCAGCCACCTTGGGGGGGGCCCCCCAAAACGGGCAATGGCTACATGTTCAGGAGCCATGCATGCAGATGCAGGGACTGTAGGTCCAGATGGACCAGGGACACCTAGGCCTAAGACAACAGAACCTGACAAAGTGGGAGCTGAACAGGAAGCTCCACTGCCAAGTGCTGCGGAAGTGGAAACCAGAGCTGGCGAGGCCAGAAGGGAACCAACGGTAGTAGGGTGGCATGCTGCACTGGGAGGTTCAGAAGACCCTCTGTATGAGAGGGATCAGAGGAAAGGCATAAAAGAACCTCCCTTTCCAGGAAAGGGACAACGTGTCATCCAAAATCTCCGTGCCCTGGAGCAAGTGAACAGAAACACAGCAGTTTATCATTAAGTGAGGATGCAAAAAGGTCCAATTCCGGATGACCTCATCTTGCAAAGAAGTCAGTTAACATGGAGGTAAGCAGTTCCCATTCGTGCACCAGGAACGGACACCCACTTAGCCTATCTGCAGAAATGTTTTGGACACCTGGGAGAAACACAGTGGATAGCTGAAAGCCATAAGACATCGCCCAGTACCACACTCTTGTCATTTCTTTGCACAGGGGATAAGAGGGAGCACCTCCTTGCTTGTTTATGTAGTGCATGACACAGACATTATCTGTCTGAATCAGCAAGGATCTGGAGCTGAGGTGCTCCTGCAAGCCTAGAGACCAATGCTAACAGCCTGCATACCCTGTACATTGATAGAGATCAGACTCCAGATCAGTCCAGGACCCTTGGGTCTGACAGGAACCAAGACCTGCAGCCAGACCACGAGACATCTGTTGTGAGGATCTGCACATGATTTGGGGTGAAAAAGAATGGACTACCCTGTAACAGGTTCAGGTGGTTCATCCACCATACCTGGTACGGCAAAGAGGGGATGCAGTGAGGACCATTTTTTTCCAGTTTGTCCATCAGATGGATCCTATTGTACCCTATGTGTCTAATTTAGTATGCGCATATGGAGATAGGCAAATGGCCCGTAATGATGGCAGGAGCCATTAGCCCCAAGATACACAATATTGTCTGAGCCGACGATCGACTGTGGACGCATGCCAGCTCTGAGTGCTCGAGGTTGTATTAATTTTGTTATTATTAGCAAAATATGTAAAGGGAAGGTCAGTTCAAGGAAAGGCCATCTTACTGGAACTGACACATCAAGACCCCCAAGGGATAGGTTCAAAGGACAGGAGGTATTTTAAACTACAGAGATCTGGGGTGCAATTACCTTGTCAATTTGCTTTCATCCTAGGAAATAAGATTAGCCATTCATAATGCCCTCAGGGAGATCCTTTGACTTGCATGGTTGCCAGGAAGGACTTGTGGGGAGGGGTGTCGAGAGAGGCCAGAATGGACATTGAAGAGGTCTGATGTCTGAGCCAGGGAGAACCCAGACGGATTTGGAAGGTCCAAAATACATTCCCGGGGAACCCCTGAATTACATTAGAAAGACCTGAGGTGTAGATTCCAAGGTCCAGATGGGATTAAAGAGGCAAATACACTTATGCTTTGAATACAGTGACTTAGATCAAAGAAACTTTTGAGATGTATGTGTAGCAGAGCACAAGCCAGTTCTGACCAGTTAACCTGTGGAAAGGAAAGTCAGTGAGGTCATCTCATATGTTTTTTTAAATATTTTATTTGGAGATCCTGTATTGTAAAATATAGAGTTTGATACACCAAGCCGGAGTTAGTGACCTCATGAGAAGGCCGGCTCAGAAGTGTGTTTAACTGCTGAGAGAACATGACAGAGACACACAAGAAAATATTTCTGTTGGAGAAGAGAGACCCTAAAAGCACTGAAGAAAGTAAGCATTAGAGTATACCAGTCTGAAGTTATAAAGTGTATGTGTTGTGATATATATTTGTTCTGTAATTATTGTTCTGTTTGGATATTTTTAAAGTAAAGATATATATATATTTCTTTCTTTTTTTTTTTTTTTTTTTACAAACGAAACTGCTGGAGTGCCTGGACATTTATTTTTATTTTAAGTGGAGCTTTTAAAGGTTATAGTAACACTGTGTATGGGCTTATTGTATAGCAAACTGGGAAATGGATAGAGTTCTCTAAAGTCTTGCATAGAGTTCTAAGGGTTCATTTGAAAAACCTGGTTGGGTGCCCGTAGGCAAAGATATCTGACCCCCTGAAGACAGGATTATCTGAGCCTGATAATTGGGTACGCTAACAAGAGGTTATCAGTTTGAATCCCTTCACAGCTTGAGACTAAGGTGACTTGAACCCACAAAACAGATAAGAGGGTTACCTCTAGGGTTGTCAGAACCCTCTGAAGTTCTGGGTTCTAGTTCTAGTCTAGAACTTTTGAAAAAGTTCTAGTGTTCTAATCTTTTTTAGAACTTTTTAGAACTCGAACCCTATTTTTTTATTGTGCTGCCAGTAACAAAGATAGTAATAAAATACATGTAAAGGAAAAACTGTTCAAAATAAGGGGGAGAGAAAGTATCTTGTGTGACATTGATAGGAATACAACTAGGTTTATCTATAGTTTCTTCTGTTTGCTAAAGTCAGCAACTTAATACGTAACAGGCCCACCCACCCACATGTTAAAGTTTTCCTGCTGCAGCTGCATCATAGTTCCTTAGTGAAAGAAAGAGGCACATTAGCCATTTATGTACTCAGCTATATATACTCATCGTCATGAATTAGGAGAAAAATAACTGATATTACCCTAATTTCAGCTATTTGCTGCTTTCTGTTTAAATGAGTGAATCAAAGTTGCTATGTTTAAAAGAAGCTTTTATAACAAAGTCAAGCCAAGTACTACAGCAGCAACATGTGGAACTGTTACAAAACATATTATGTCATAACATATTCAGTCAAGACATTGGAATAAAAAAATATTTGCAGAAACTACAAGAAGGCTGCTCCAATCCTAAGTTGTGCCTGTGTGAAAAGTTGATTAAGTAATAAAGAAATAATATTTCAAAATCTATTGTAATATAGTGCTTATTCGATACATTCAGTACAGAACGCCATATGAGATTTAAAACAGACAAAAGGTCCTTTGTCTGTTTAAACTGTTTTGTCCTGCATGGCGTCTTGTACTGTGATGCTACTAGTTAAAACGCACAATACAGTATATTTTTGAAGTGTTGGTGCGTGTCTTTGTTCTTAATAAAAAATATGCCAGTCATTGTTGCATGTAAATGCATGCAATTTTCTAAGGTAATGCATACATATACCAACATTTTGTTGGCAAATTGAAGTAATATATACAAAAATTCTAAGATGATGCATTTTTGCAGCTGATACTCAATAAAATCTGTATTTCAGTCACATAAATAAAACAGTGGTTTCCTCACCACATACTAATTTACTAAGGAACATTTATGTAGCTGCAGCAGTTGGCATGTGATGTTTAAGGGACAGCGTCTGTCAACCCAATTATGTATCAAATTATCACTACTTATAAAGCAAAAACACTATGATATCGTCACATTCTGGTGAAAACTGCTGATGCAGATTTTCTTTTATTTCTGATTCCTTTATTCTTTTTTTAAAGGGGACAGGACAATTGTGCTAGGTGGCAGCAGTTTGCAATGTATTTAATAAGAATATATATTATGTGTACAGTAGGTTCGGTCTGTCATCATTTTTTTCCTCACCATCCCCAGCTGATCACGAATCTGTAAATGAAAGAACTAAAACAACACCCACCTTTCACCCCATCACCCATTCCACTTTTCTTCCACCACCCTCATCTGTGCAGTAGCACCCATGCCACCCTTACACCCATGTTAAAACCAACCCACAACCCTCACCCATGTACTAGCATCCATTTTTCGTTTATGGCTAACATTTCTGTAATTGAAAAAATAATAAACAGCTACCAATTAGAACTCATTGTTTTGTCCTCTTTAAAATTGAAAAATAGACCGTCTCCTGTCCCAGCCCATGCTGATGCACCACAAAGTCACAGAAGGTAAATCCAAAATATATGTTTGCACTTTAACTATAAATAATATGATACAGAAAGGATTGACGGACAGTGTCCCTTTTATGCCAAATTTGGGCCTTTTCCACTGATGTTAAAATTGCCCTGTATATAAAACTTGTTGACTTTAGTTTAGACCCTAGCTACAAAGCAGTTTGCCATGAAATGGTGAAAGTTTTGGGGGGTATATAGTCCAAGGTAGATCGAGAAAGGAGAGAGATGACAACCAAAGTCATCACAGTCTGTAAAAGTTTCCTTTTTGGTGCAGAGAGACTCCGTCCCACACAGTATTTTTACCAGCCACCACCATCTAAGTTGTCATCACCATCAACATCCACAACATCAATCACTTCAGGATCAGTTTGTATACTCTTGTAGGATACGAAAATCTTGACTTATTAACTTTAATAAAAGTTAACGTGTGTACATTTTCTGGCAGCAACCTATTTCTGGTGTCTGTCACAATATTGCCAGCTGTACTAAACATGCGTCTGAAGAGACACTTGTTGCAGGACAACCAAGATATTTACAGGCTTCATCATACAGCTCTCTCCAAATTGACTTTTGATCTCCGTATTCAAAAGGGCATGCATCAATAGGAATAGGCAGTTCTTGCAGGTAACTGTCTACCATGTTGGACAGAGACCGCTCAGAAGAGGAATCAGCAGAAGCAGCTGGTATGGCAGCAATTTGGGAAAGGTTTTGCCACAGATTTAGCTCTGACTAAGGGTTGAAGAAGTGGCAGTTGTGGAACAACTACTGTTAATGTTTGGTGACTTTTCCAGTTCTGTATCCCTTTGTGAAGATGAACCTGCATGTTGTGGTGATGACAACCTGATGGTACTGTGCGTGTCTGTGTTTGACTCCTGTGAGTGCTGCAGCTCATCTAGCAACATACATTTATACTGCTCTATATCATCTGTTTTGGAAGATGTATAGCCTTGAACCTGGGATCTAAGAGAGTTGCAAGGATGTAGTGTCTTGATTTCGTCATTGCAACTAATTTGTCTTGGTTTGAAGCCGCTCATTCTCTTTACTAGATTCCCATGATATAGGCGACATGTTGTCGCGCTTCAGATCTGTCTTTTCTATTTGTAGATTTAGAACACTAAGATGATGTGAAATGAGCATTATGGGTGGGATAACCTGACTCACAGATGCACCTTCAGAAGACATGTCCTTGTAGCTGTCTCAAAGGAGCTAGGATACAGCACACTGTCTCCATTAATTTCCACTGCAGCAGACAGCATAATGCCATCTCCAATAATGTAATTGGAGCAGTACTCATGTACAGCTTGCTTTTGCTCCAAGAGGCTGCAGCATATAAAGCATTGAGTTCCAACGAGTGGAAACATTTTGAATCAGCTTTTGCTGGGGCAGCTTGTGTTTTGCAGTTCGGACAATGTCCGTAATAGCCTTGGTTGAATGAAAAGTGAGTCACAATTTTTGCAAACAGCAATCATACCATCCACTTGTGTTTCGTTGTTGAGAAATCCGTGACAATTAAGTGTAAGCAATGTGCAAAGCAAGAAGCATGCAGAAATCCTCCATCCTGTATTGCTTTTAAGATGTTGGCTCCATTGTCACTTACTATGAAGCCACATTTTAGACCGTGAGAATAAACCCATTCGTCAAGGAGGTCATTTAGTTCCTGCAAGATGTTTGCAGTAGTATGACTTTGCCCAAACTTCTTTATATGCAGCAGCGCCATCTTTGGGGTGTCTTTGTTTTTGAAGAAGCACAAAAACGGACCCAATGATGTGAGGGACATGTAATCTATGTTTTGGGTGCTGGTCCACATATCTGTTGTGACATGAATAACCCCACCCTCTGCAGTTTTAAGTGCAAGCATCACTGTCGCTTTAAAGCCTGATAAATGTTTGTATTTCAACATAGGAAAAGTACTTGATGAGGAACATTGTAGCGAGGTTTGCTAATGTCATGAGCTCCTAAAATCCTCATGATCTACCAAAGAGTATGGGAGAAGGCTCCGGCTAACAGTTCACCAATTCGGTGATTAAGATGAAGGGTCTTTGGATGATTTCTAGTAAAGGTATTCTTCCTTTCAAATGCCTGAGACAGTGTTAGCTGTTTGCAACATGTCCCTGCTGGTTTATTATACACCCGTGCTGATGGGCAGATGGACGAGAGATGGTGGACTAGGACTTATACATTCAGTGCCATCACTGGATGTGCAACTGGTACTAATGGTGCTGGCATTGGTGGTAACAGTGATCCTAGGGCTGGCAGTGGTTCTGCCTGCATCAAGTTCAGACAATTCAGTATCCATTTCAGATTCCTGATCCTGACCCTTCTCACGCGCGGTTTGGAAGATGGAGGACATGGGTTTTGGTTTTGGATGATCAAGCAAACCGAATGCTTTTCAGATGGCGTTTAAGAGCTGTAGTGCCAAGGCATGACACAACTTTACCACGGCTTACACTCTGTTTACACAGGAACAAATTGCTCTGCATGGATCAGTTTTACTGACTGAGAATAATTCCACACCTCAGATGTGACAGATTTTGTTCGAGTGCTAGGAAGATAGCTAAAGACTGTTTGTGTCTTTCACCTGTCCTAACAGAACCTGGGACATGCTCCTTGGTGCTAGAAGAGTGGACAGAAGACTCTGATGGATTTTCATTGCTGGCCAACACAGAAGTGGTGGATTCAATGGATATGTCCTTTTCATTGCCAACAGTGCTGGATGTATTTGCAAGTGCACTACCTGATTCATTGTCAGCAGACTTGCTCATTTCACTTTGTTGAGGAAGTAATGATTTGTCACGAGACACAACAGTGTGGGACTGAGACAAAGAGCTACTGTCTGAGTCAGAGGGACTCACTGTCACTTGCATTATTGCTGCTAGTCACAGGGATCTTAACGGCATGAATGGCATACCTTATGGTGCCTCTCCGTGTGACCCCAGCTGTACAGGTTTTCTTAAAAGGTCCCCTTTACCACACTTCACTGTTGCTCTTTTGCTGTTTGTTGAATTTTTATCACGTGAAACATTTTGGTTATTTCTGTTAGCACCAGCAGGATTACCACTACCACCAACACCTGCTCCAACACCAGCACTAAATGCTTCATCTATGTTGGTGTCAGCCATATACAGACAGTAAGTACCAGTACTACCAGTCCAGTATACTGCAGTGAACACACCAACACCCAAACAATTCCTGTGTAACAAAGCAATGTGATCTGTAATCGCTGGCTACAACTCAAAATTTTATTTTGGTTGTGTGACACTGTGATACGTGGACTGAAAGTAATTGAAGAATATGACAGTTTGCAACTAAAGGATCCCAGGTTCAAGGCTTACAGAATGATTGGGCTGCTGGGCATAGGCATACACATAGCAATCAAAGGGCACACAGCAGCAGGGTGATGGGCTGACCACAGGAGACGGAGTCACATACGCAACCAGGGAATGAGAATTATATTTCTACGTTTCTGTCATGTAAGGTTAATGCCACCACACAACTGGCCACTGGGCTTCTCTCGGTAACACACACACTGGGTAGGGTACAGTGCAGTCAAAGGCACACAGCAGCAGGGTGATGGGCTGACCGACCACAGGAGACGGAGTCACATACGCAAACCAGGGAATGAGAATTATATTTCTACGTTTCTGTCATGTAAGGTTAATGCCACACACACACACTAGGGTTCAGAAAGATTTATTTGCCTTTTTTGGCCCCCCTACGTTTCTGTCATGTAAGGTTAATGCCACCACACAACTGGCCACTGGGCTTCTCTCAGTAACACACACACTGGGTAGGGTACAGTGCAGTCAAAGGGCACACAGCAGCAGGGTGATGGGCTGACTGACCACAGGAGACGGAGTCACATACGCAAACCAGGGAATGAGAATTATATTTCTACGTTTCTGTCATGTAAGGTTAATGCCACCACACAACTGGCCACTGGGCTTCTCTCGTAACACACACACTGGGTAGGGTACAGTGCAGTCAAAGGGCACACAGCAGCAGGGTGATGGGCTGACCGACCACAGGAGACTAGTCACATACACAAACCAGGGAATGAGAATTATATTTCTCGTTTCTGTCATGTAAGGTTAATGCCACACACACACACTAGGGTTCAGAAAGATTTATTTGCCTTTTTGCCCCCTCGTTTCTGTCATGTATGAGTTAATGCCACCACACAACTGGCCACTGGGCTTCTCTCTGTAACACACACTGGGTAGGGTACAGTATGCACACACTGGGCTTCTCTCTGTGACACACACACACACATAGGGTTCAGAAAGATTTATTTGCCTTTTTCCCCCTATGTTTCTGTCATAAGGTTAATGCCACCACACAACTGGCCACTGGGCTTCTCTTGTAACACACACTGGGTAGGGTACAGTACAGTGCAGTCAAGGGGCAACACTGGGCTTCTCTCTGTGCACACACACTAGGGTTCAGACTTATTTAGATTTATTTGCCTTTTTTGCCCCCTTGTATGCTTGTTGCTGGCAGCTGCTGAGTGTGCAGTGTGCTGCAGTTTCAAATAATCACACTTCACAAAGGTTCTTTTCTCTCCAGTCTCCTCCAGTCCTCCTCCTGATATTGGTCTCTCATCAATCCCTCCCTATTCCCCCACTCCCCAATCTTGATTAATCCCTCCAGAGTCCCAATTCCCTCCTTCTGTCCTGAACCGGCCCCTAGTACTCCCTCCATCTCCCAGTCCCCCCGATTTTTAGCTTTTTCTTGTTCTGCCGGTCTCACAGGAAGAAGTGGCCACGACTGCTGGACAAAAGTAGCGGACGCGCTAACTGCTTTTGCTACAGTTTAGTGGGCTGCTGGTGCTGCCTGCTGCTGCTGCCTCTCTCTGCGATGATCCTCAGTCAAATGGCGCTCCTCCTCGTGGCGCATCTCTTTAATACCCCCACAGATCCGCGCTTCGCGTTGCTTACTCGACCCCACGTCGTCTCGTGTCTCGCGGTGATTCGAACCCTTTTGCGAACCGTTCAGTGTTCGAGTTCTAAGTTAGAACTCGAACACCAGGGTCGAGGAGGTTCAACTTCTGAACTAGTTCTGACAACCCTAGTTACCTTGTCTGTTCACTGTACACAAATCATATGCTCAGAGGTTGGCACTTTGGGAGTAGAGGCTGAGCGAGTTTGTGACATTGACTTCTGTGTGTCAGCTGGGCCTGGGTAACAACAGCCTCTGCCCTGTCTGCAGGAAGTTAGACACTGACCACCAGTGGGTTCCAGCACCTCACCAATATATTGGAGGTGCTGACAAGGAATGATGCAGTTTTGGTTCTTTTACCATAACAACCAGTTCCTTGAATTCAACTGTCTCGTTTCAGACTGTGTACAGAACTGCTTCAGTGTCTGGGACCTTCAGGTGCTACGCATCATGACACAGAAAGACATAAGCCCTTCCCTCTGGAAGGCACTGCCTAATAAGCTAAACATTTGGTAAGTACATGCAGAGCCAAAGGGCAAGCTTCGTATAGATAATGGCTGCCATCAAGCATAAAGTGGACATACTGCTTGTTTCCGTTGCAAATTCTGATATGAAGGTATGTGCCCTTCATGTCCAGCTACCCTAAGTCAGGAATATCTCCAAAGGCATATGCCAGAGGCAGTAGCCCTGGTGGAAGCATCAGAAGCCTCATATGCTGAGCATAACAGATGCCTTCCAGTATCCACATCAACTGAGGTGGCTTTAAGCAAGTTAGTCTTGGCAGAGCCCAAATGGTAGACACAGCAGATTTCCACAGACCATTCTGATATTTAATCATGTACGTCTGGTAGTTGGCAACTACTAACATACTAAAAGCCAGTAGATTAGGCCTGATGGTCTTTCGTGTCTGCTCGTAGCCAGCCCTATTGGGCGCTCGCCTCCCACCCCCAGCCCCGAGAGGTTCATCTTCAGCTCTAAGCACATGCACCTGTCCCCCCTCTTGAAGCCCCTCCACTGTGCCAACTCCACTAGACTCCCAGGCAGTGCACTCATAGCCCCACCACTCTAAGTGAAGTAATGTCGTCTATGTTCTCCCCTGTTATTTCCCTCCAGCTTCCACTCATGCCCCCTGGTTGTGCCCCTTTCTTTAGCCTGAACATTTCTTTGGCTCTGCCCGTTAATTCTTTTCACCTATTTTAAGACCCTATGTCCCCCATTCTCTCCTCTCCTCCAGTAAGTACAGCCCAAGGTCTTCCAGCCTGTCCTCACTGGTCCGTTCTCTCATGCCTGAATCATCCTGGTTGCCCTCCCTCGGAGACCCTCTCCAGCAGTGCTATGTTCTTCTTAAGGTGGGGTCTCCCAGAACTGCAGACAGTACTCAGAATGCGGCCTGA
Organism: Neoceratodus forsteri; assembly: GCA_016271365.2. NCBI lineage: Eukaryota > Metazoa > Chordata > Ceratodontiformes > Ceratodontidae > Neoceratodus > Neoceratodus forsteri. Next base: position 1,151,394,304 of record CM057453.1, read on the forward strand.
CCAAGGCATTATACAGAGGAGGACCACCTCCCTCCTCCTGGGCGTAATTTCCGGGCTATGCAGCCCAGAATCCTGTTGCTTTTGCCACAGATCTTCTACAGTTTTCAGTGTTATTCATTTTGGTGTCTACCACCACCCCAGGTCCCTTTCACTCGTTGTGGCTTGCAGTCAGCCCCCCCCGGGTGTATACATGATCTGGGTTTCTGACCCCCAGATGCAGCACCCTAAACTCTCCTGGATAAAACCTCAGTCCCCACCTCCTTGACCACTCCTCCAGGGTATCCAGATCCCTCTGGACTGTGTCTCTTGCTTCGTCCCCGTCTGCCAGTGCTCCCAGTTTTGAGTCATCTGCAAAGAGACTCATCCTACTCCTAACCCCCCTCCCTATATCGGAGACATAGGCATTGAACAGGAGTGGCCCCAGTACCGAACCTTGGGAAACCCCACTGAAGACCTTCCTAGGGGAGGAGACTATCCCACCAACCATTACCCTCTGTGTTCTCCCCGTTAGGCAATTTTCTACCCATCTAAGCAACTGTCCTCCCACCCCCATCCCCCCCAGCTTTAACAACCCAATCTGGGATACGAGTCAAATGCCTTACTGAAATCCAGATATAGGAAGTCCACGGTCTTTGTCAGTCCAGGGTCCCAGTCACCCAGTCGTAAAAATCTAAGAGGTTGGTCTGACATGATCTCCCGGGACAAAACCATACTGTTTGTCATCCAGGTTCCCAACCTTTCCAGTTGCCTCGAGCTTCTCCTTGATGAAGCCCTCCATTAGTTGCCTACCACAGACCAATTCTTAGATCTAAGGATGCAGAGGTGCAAGTCCTTCTACCCGTAACATCCAGCCTCCTGGATTCTCTGTCAGGAGGCAAAGTACTCATGTATCTAGGGGCTTTAGAGCAGTCATGAGCAGCCATTGCAACCACAAAATCAGTTTCAGGCTAGGAAGCATAATAAGAGTCCCTAACTAACGCAGAGTAACCTAAAACTAAAACTAATACACTTAATTCAAAATAAATAATCGAATGGAAAAAGAACAGTTACATACTTACCGTAACAACAGATCTTTGAGATAATGTAGTAGAAGCAGCAGCAAAAAGGGGTAGAGAGATGCTCCAGCCTTTTCTTCAGCTCTCCACCCCAATGACAGCTGGAGCCCTGCTGCAAAGGACTTGCTTTCTGCAGCCATAAGTTCAAATCTGGCACACTCTCTGCTCTCTCCCCTCAGCCAATCAGGGGCTGGATTTTGACACAGAGGGAACACTGCAATAAAGGGAAGAAAGCCCTTGAAAAGCCGCTGGTCTGGGCTTAAATCATGTTGTGCCTTCTCCTAAGCCAGAAGCAGCAGCAGCAGCAAGGGGTCGAGAAGTGCTCCAGCCTTTCCTTCAGCCCTCCCCCCAATGACTGCTGGAGCCCCGCCACAACGGACTTGCTTTCTCCCCTCAGCCAATCAGGGGCTGGATTTTAATGCAGAGAGCAGAGCCTGTGCCACAGTATTTCAGTGGGGATCAGCAAGCGGCCCCACCGCACAAAGGATCAAGCACCAACGATGAGCGTAACTGTCTGCCTCAGGTCTACCAAAGTACGCCAGTCGGCTGGCCATTTTGCACCCTACAGGTCTGCCCACATTGACTCGTACCTTATACAGCTACCGTACGCACCTGCCACCTCCATATAAGTGTCTTGATAACAGCCTCAGTCTACTACACTGATGCCCTAGATTGTTTGTTGCCTAGTCTTTCAAAACCCGTGGTTCATATCATCCAATACTACTGTTCTGTACTATTTTGAGTAATATCTTAATGTAAGGGCCTGTGTAAGGTATGTCTCGACCACAGTCTCTAAGCTAAACTATACTGTTGCTTGCCTACTGTTTGAACTGTATCTAAAAACAAAGAATTATTTTTGAATACTAAATACCTTTAAAGTCACTGTGTAATACTGTTTACCAAGAAGCCCTATATTGTATTTTGCCTAACTACTGAAAACTAGAACAAATCACATACTGCTTCATTTCTGAATCCTATTTATCCTACAGTGACAAATTCCTAAGCAACTCTAATATTTGCACTTGCAACTGACTCCCAGTTCCGTTTGTCTCTCTGTCCCGTTTCTTTTTCTTATTGGCTTCGTACTCCTTTAGTATTTCCTGTAATAAGTGTCCCCTATCTCTGAATTCTCCAGCTGTGTAATTATATTCACTAGTCTTCTCTTGACTGTTGTTCTGTAGTTATCTGTACTCACTAACTCAGACAATGCTCAAAATGTAATGCTTTGTACCTCATCCTTCCTGTAACTGTATTGTTCAAAATGTTATGCTTTGTATCTCACCCTTCCAGATACTGTATTGTTTTCTGCTCACTGTTGTTCTACTGTTTTACTACCGTTCTGTAACCTCCCGGGTCGTTCCTGAAAATAGGCAGTGTTTTGTCTAGTGCACATACACTGCCAACAAAAACTAAATAATATCTCCTCCATTAGTCCACATCTTTGGAACTATAGCCACCAGGCACTAGGACCACCCAGAAACTTATGCTAGCTGGGGATGGCCCATGATGACGTCCTGGGTCAGTGTCTATATAAACGTGGGCAGCCTCATCACTTCTCAGCTCCCTGCCAGAGATTAGACTCAGAGAACCTCCAACCGTGGGGAAACAGGAGAGAAGACCAGCCTAGGCATACAAGGCATAGGGCTGGATATATAATGCATATATTAGGTTCAGTTGCACAATATCTGCCGCAACCCTCCCTGAAGCAGAAGTGGGATGGAGGAAGGAACAGCATGGACTAATGGAGGAGATTCTCTCATAGATCTACTGTTGTGGTAAGTACATAAAGAACAGTTATGTAAGAACTTACTATAACAGTATATCTTCAAGAGAATCATCAGGCTACACCTTTGGAACTACAAGCGCATCAGGGCTAGGACCACATGAAAGCTTTTGCAAGCAGTCAGCCAGAGGCTTCCCACAATCATGTCAGGTCACCATGTACATAAATGTGGGCAGCCCCTCCTCCCTTAGTTCCAGGATCATACTTAGAGGATCTCCCGTGGGAGCTAGGAGAGACCCCAGCACTCCATATACCAGGTGAGACAAGAGTGCTGGAAAAATACTGTGGCAATGGATACAGCAGTACAAGGATCCTTTGTCGAACCTGGGAGCATGGCTTGATGAAAGAGATTATCTCAATGATCTACTGTTATGGTAAGTTCTTACTTTGCTCCTCTATCTTCATAGAGGATACCTCTTTTATCAGGCCACACCTTTGGAAGGAGTCCTAAGCAGTGCCAAAAGCTAACAGCCTGGGCAGCTGAAACCTACTGGCTTATGATAACAGGCTCTGTAGCATAGCTAGGCCAAACTCAGCTCGTCTAAGAGACAATATCCAGACTAGCGCTTAGTGAAGGTGTGGACAGTACTCCATGTGGCAGCTGCACAGATCTTTGCAGTAGAAATATTCCGAAAAGAAGTTTCAAAAGTGGCCAAGCTTCTGGTTGAATGACCAGGAACCACACCAGGAAGTTCCTTACTGTGCTTCCTGTAACAGAATGTAATACAACGTGCCAAGGCATTTGGACAAGCATGGTTTAGAAGCTGAGACTCCCTCTTTCCCAGGGTGAATGAAACAAAAAGCTGTGAGGACTTTCTGCAGTCCTTTGCAGTGTATACAGTACCCGAGTATTCTATGCACTTCTAAGGTATGGAGAAATGCTTACCCTGGACTGGCATGCTCTGGATAACACACTAGTATGTGGATGGTTTGATTTAAAGTGAACTTCACCTTTAGTAGAAACTTGGGATCAGTATGCAATGACACACTGTCTTTGTGGAAAATCAAATAAGAAGGCTCACACATTACAGCCTGCAGCTCTGAAATCCTTTGAACAGAAGCGACTGCAACTAAAAATATGCTTTGCAAGAAAGAAAGTGTGAGCCAGGAGTTGTGGCTAGCTCAAAAGGAGCCAAAGTCAGCTTTCTAAATAAAATTTAGGTCCCAAGCCAGGACTGGATTTTTTTTTTTTCATTTCTTTTTATCCCTTGTCGTTCCAGTCCTTCAGACTTGCTCAATGCCACCCAGCCCCGACACACCGAGTCTGCCCCTAGAGTGTCCCTGGTGACTCCTACCTTCCTCTTCACCTCCATGGAGCACCTTGCACAGCAGGGTCTGCCCGCGATTCCTGGACTGGGTGGCTGGAGCAGCCATCATCTAGGGCAGCCGGCGGTGGTTCTCCATTTTTCCTGTGGTTCCCTTCCATCCCCTGAGAATGCCGGCTCGGGCAGGAACGTGCTTAAGCACGCCTGCCAAGTGCCTAACAGCGTCCTCTTCCCCGACTCCCCCCATATAGGAGCCGCCACTGCCCCGAGAGTCATTGCTTCCACCGGCCCTCACAGACGGGTGTGTTAAGCACCCCTGGTAACCCACCCCGAAGGAGGAGAGCATCCATTGGGACGCTCAATCCTCCTTCCCCCAGCTGACCCTTGACAACCCGAGTCCGTGCTCGAACCTGGGTCACCGGCAGGCATGAGGTGTGGCGTCCAGCCTCAACACTCAGCGCCACTGGCCGGCCCCAGGACTGGATTTTGAATAGGAGGTTTTATCTGTAAAATGCCTGTCAAGAACATATGGGCCATCTCCAGCTGAGCAACCGTGCTGCCACCCACAGGTACATGGAAAGCTGATATAGCAGCCAAATGCACTTTGATTGAGGAATACTGTGGCTTGAATCTGATATGGAAGCATGTACTCTAGAACCTGATTGACTGGACAGGTAAAACAGATCCAGGTTATGTGTGGCCCTAAAACAAAATGATCCATTTCGTGAAGTAAGTATGTCTGGTGGATGGTTTCTAGAAGCCACTAGAACATCCGCCACCTTCTGTGATATCCCAAAGTGATCTCAGAGCTGTGTTTTCAGGAGCCATGTGTGCAGATGCAGGGACTTCATGTCCAGGTGGACCAGGGGTTCCCTGGTCCTGTGACAGCAGAACCTTGCACAGGGGCAGGAAGGACTGGGGTTTCCACTGCCAGCTGTTGCAGCAGGGGATCTCAGATCTGCCATGGCCATAGGGGAAGCAATGAGTATTAAAGCTGCCCCCTCCATCTTCAGCTTTAGTACTACTCTCTGAATTAGTGGGAAATGAGGGAAGGTATCCAAAACCTCCCTTTCCAAGAGAGGGAGGACATATTTTGAAAGAAACTCCAGGCCCTGGAGCAAGTGAGCAGAAAAGTAAGAGCTTTGCACTGTGTGGGGATGCAAAAAGGTCCAACTTTGGATGACCCCTCCTTTCAAAAAGGTCGCTGGCCATCTAGGTCAGCAGTTCTCACCTCTTCCTGGACTGACTGATTTATGTTTAATTTCTGTGTAATGTAATGTTTTAACCTTTCTTGTTCTGACGTGGAGCCTTTGCAAAGGTCTATGACTCAAAGGATTGTAATTCGATTTCTCTTCAATAAATAAATAAATAAACTATGACCTGCTTAGTTTGTCTGCCAAGACATTTTGGATGCCTGGAACATACACTGCTGATAGTTCTAGACCTTGTTCCAGAGCCCAGTACCAAACTTGCATTGCTTCCCTGTACAGGGATAAGAATGAGTCCCCCCTTGTTTGTTGATGTAATGCATCACACTGACGCTGTCCGTCTGTATTAAGAGGACCTAGGGACAAGTGGTTCTTGAAGGCCTGGAGTTCGTATAGGACTGCTCATTTCCAGAACGTTTATGTGCAAAGCAAGCTCCATCTGGTTCCACATGCCTTATGTCTGCTGAGGTCCCAGGTGTGCTCCCCATCCAGATCCTGAAGCATCTGTGGTGAGGATGTGATGTGGAGAAGGACTCAAGAATGGGATGCGTTTGAGCAGGTTGCTGCGTTCCATCCACCACTTCAGTGCTTTGCACAAGGGAGACGTCATTAGAACCATCTATTCTAGATCATCTGTCAGTTGGTCCCACTAGACTCTCAGGGTCCACTGTGGGATCTGCATGTGAAGCCTGGCCAGTGGTACTGTAACAATGGCTGGTGCCATGAGGCCCAGAAAGCATAGAAATGTCCTTGCGGAGACATAACAGCTGTCGTGCACCAATTGTGCATGGGCAATCAGGTGATCTGCCTGTCCAGAGGCAGACATGTTGAACCCTGGGCCATATCCAGAACTGCCTCTATGTACTGCAATCACTGGCATGATGTCAATATAGACTTTGGTATGCTGACTGCCACTCCCAGAGTATCGAACATCTGTCTGGTTCAAGCTAAGGTCTGCAGCAGTTGGTCCCTGAAGTAGGCATTTAATAGCCAGTCGACTAGGTAAGGAAAAATCTACAGGCCTTCCCTGCAAAGGGCTGCTGCCACCACTGCCGAGCATTTGGTAAAGACTTGTGGCGCAGGAGATAAACCAAATGGCAACACTCTGACTTGGCAATGCGCCCCCTAAAACAGAAACCTAAGACATTTCCTGTGAGGTTTCCGAATTTTGATATGTAGACCCTGTTGAGTGACCATCCAAAACTTCGTATAGTCTATGAAGAAGTTTAGCTCTATTAGATCCAGAATAGGCTTCATATCACCTGTCCACTTTGGGACAAAGAAGTATCTGGAGTAAAAACCTGTGTTTCTCTGTTATGGAGGGACAGATTCTATGGCCCATTTTTGAAGCAGAGTCTGTACTTCCTCTCGCAACAGAGACATATGTCTGGTAGGTATGTCTGTATATATGTTGTCACAACTGTCGGATGATCTGGAAGATTCTCAGAAGTCCCAAAGCATGAACCTTCACTATGATCTCCAGAACCCATTCATCTGTAGTCACTGCCCTCCACTGATCCAAGTGAAGGGACAGGCAACCCCCTACAACCACCCCTCTAGGTAAAGGTGGTTGGGGTGGTATATAAGGAGTCATGCTGAGGAGCAGAGCCATTAGCTGTACTACCCTTAGGTGTTTTTGTATGGGCACCTGGGGTTGTGATGGGACTGGCAAGGCCTCTACACCTTTGCCTCTTCCCTGCTGTCCGTAGACCTGACGGTGTCCTTGGACAGCGGACTGACGAATAGGTACCCTGCTCCTGCCCCTGTTTGGGATATGTTACCAGGATTTCACAGACTTCAGTTTTGCCAGATGATTGAAGATTCTTCAAAGCTTCTTCTACATCATGGCCAAACAGTTTCTGACCTCTGAATGTGGCATTTAAGAACTGTTTACTGCACATTAGTAGCAAAATATGCTACTCTGAGCCAGAAGTAGCACCCGAGACAGATGACAGAGGCTGCAGCCCTGGAAGAAGCATCAAAAATATCATATGCTTTGCAGATCAAATGTTTCCCCATATCAGCACCAGAATTAAGAGTTTTCATTAACTCCTGTTTAGCAGAATCCCTCAGGCAAGGCCTGGGCAGCAGCCTTAGCCTTCCTCCAGAGGGTGTTCTAATATTTTATCATATGGGCCTGGTAATTAGCAATACATATGCGTAATGAGGCACAGGTATATGTATGCTTGCCTGGGACATTGAACCACCTGGATTCTTTGTCAGGAGGATGGGTACTCGGGTGCCTATGTGCCCTAGACCTGTCATCGGCAGCTGTGACGATCACTCAGTCAGTCTCAGGCTGGCTAGCATAAAAAGGCTTCCCAGAAGAGGCAGAATATATTTTGTCTGCCTTTCTGGGCACAGCTGGTATACTGTTCGGCCTATGCCAGGCTGTATAAATGGTATCTTCCAAGGCTGGAAACGGGAGGAACCACAGCAGAGAGAGATTCTGGCATCTCCAGAAATTCTAGCAGGTTTTTCTTGGTAGAGTCCTGCTTCTCTAAGGTAAAGCCCATAGCAGCTTGCATCTGCTGCATCACGGCAAAAATGAGGGGTCGTCTGGAAGTGATCTTGGTGTGTTCACAACACAGTCCTCACTACTGGAGGAGACAGCAGAGCTAGTACCATATCCATAGTGGCTCTCAGCATAGTCCTCCTCCTCCTCCATCATGAAGTCCGGATTATATTCATATTTGTCTATTATCAGCGGGAATGAATGACCGTGTCAGCGATGTCTATGGCGGAGGAGGTCTATTCTGCACATTATTAGTATGCAATGTCAATAGGGTAGTTGTAGGAGACCCCATTGATGGGCCCACTGACACAGGTAGGCCTGGCAGTAGACGCCGTATCATGTCTGAAAATGATAGAAGTACTGCCTGAGCATCAGTACCACTATGGTAGTAGACATGACTGCAGTAGTCTATGTTAGAGGTTGATCCTCCATTGATGATAGTGATATACCAGCTGTAATAGGCCTGGTAGTGCCTACGCTAAGTGCTGACCTGGTATCTGGTCGATGGTTTTGGGAAGGGGGGAGATTGGTGTTGCCCCCCCCCCCTCGGTGCGGTCAATGTTGAAGCAGCTGTCATACCTGTAGTCCATAGGGGTGACCTGGATCTTGCCAGGAAGGCCTAGTCCTGGTGCTTGCGTTTGTGACTCCGCAAAGATTTCTCCTGGGACTTCGACAACCGTGATTCGGTCAACGGGACTGGCGATGCGGATTTACCCTGCAGCTTCTTCTCCATTGTTTCAGTGGTGTTTGGGAGGAGGAACTTCTCTAAAGTACCATTCCTGCATTACCTGGTAGTGGAGTTGAACCCCCAGCACATCCCACAGGCTTTCATGTTGTGAGAGAGGCCTAAGCAGCTGACAAGACATCATAGAGTCATCTTTGTAGATCTTCTCCATTACTCGCAGCACGGAAGAGTGTAGACTATTCCTTGGTGGCATACAGGTCGCTGAAAATCACTATAAAAGTGATTAATATAAGAAAAAATAAAAAGTACAGTTACGTAAGAACATACCGTAACAGTAGATCTTTGAGAGGAGCTCTTGGACCAGGCTACACCATAAGGACTACACTGTCAGGCACTAGGACCCAATGGAAAAATTCTTAGCTAGCAGTACCCAGCAGGGACCATCCCCGACGTCTGACCGCATCCGACGTCTGCCAATGGTATAAAAGGGGCGGTTCCCGGCCACACCTCAGTTCTCCCGCCGGAGACCCGGCTGACAAAAAATAAGAGAACCGAGGTGAGTGGAATACTCCGCCAAGGGTAAGGAAAAAAGAGAAAAGGACCGGGGGAAGGAGGGAAATAATGCTTGCTGCAAGAGCTCCTCTCAAAGATCTACTATTACAGTAAGTTCTTACGTAACTATACTATCTTACTTTGAGCGGGAGCTCTTGCAGCAGGCTACACCATAAGGACTGAGTACCAAGCAGTACTAAATGGATTCCGGACAGACTGGGAGGTGGAAACTTTAGTAGCGGGAGGCTTCAAGACAAAAGGCCCTAAAGCACCACCAAACCAAGCCCAGCTCTCTGACGGGAAGCAACATCCAGGCTGTAGTGCTTCACAAAGGTGTGCACCGAGCCCCAGGTAGCTGCTGCACATATATCTGCTGCAGGAATGTTCCTAAGTGCCGTAATGGAGGCAGAAACACCCCTGATGGAAGGACCCTTAACCGAGCCCGGTAAGGGTTTGTTGTATTTATTGTAGCAGAAGGTGATGCAATGGACTAGCCATCTGGACAGAGTCTGCTTTGCCACAAGTGCCTCCAGGGTTCTCAAGGAAAGGAAACAAAAACCTGGTCGGACTTTCTGAAAGTTCAAGTGCAGCTAATGTAGTACCTAAGCCCTCTATGTACTTCCAGAGTGTGAAGAAGGGCCTCCCCTCGATTAGCATATTTCAGATAATAAACCAGAAGGTTGATGTCCTGCTTGAGGGTAAACTGGGACACCACCTTAGGAAGGAACTTAGGATTAGTCCTCAAGGACACCCTGTCCTTGTGGAAAATTAAATATGGCTCTTTAGCTATCAGAGCCCGAAGCTCGGAAATCCTCCGAGCAGAAGTAATGGCAACTAAAAACAATGCTTTTCACGAGAGAAAGCGTAGCTCGCAATCCATGGCCGGCTCGAAGGGAGGCAACATAAGCTTCTCTAATAAAAACAAAAGATACCAAGGAGATATGGGGTCCCTAATGGGAGGTTTAAGATGAAGAATTCCCCTCAAAAATGTTTGGGCCAGATCCGTCTGGGCAACATATTTGCCATCCACTGGTGCATGATAAGCAGTGATAGCAGAAAAGTGCACCTTGAAGGAAGAATAGTGGAGGTCCATGTCTGACAGGAAGAGGAGGTACTCGAGGACAGCATTCAGAGGGCACAGCAGAGGATCCAGACCCCGATTATAGGCCCACAAACAAAAGCGTTTCCACTTCATGGCATACGTAGCCCTAGTGGAAGGTTTCCTGGCTGCCACCAAGACCTCAGCCACTCTGGGAGAACTGTGAAATGAAAAGTGGCTATGTCCGCAAGTGCCAGGCATGCAGATGTAGGGATCTGAGGTCTGGGTGGATCAGCCTGCCCCACTCTTGCGATACTAAGCAGGAGGACAAGGGCAGGGAAAATGAAAATTACGTACCTACCGTAATTCTTGATCTTTCCTTGTATCTTCACCATTCATTACTGCTTGGGTTAAGCCGGAGGCGCGCACCCGCTACGGGAGTTTTTTTTTGGAGTCGGCTCCAAGGCGCCCTTCCTCGGGGACGACATACCCGCATCACGCGGGCGGCCGGTGGTGCATGACCCTCCTCCATCTCAGTTCTGGTAGCCGGAGAGGCGAAAATAAAGTGTAAGAAAAAAGAAAGTGAGGCAAGAGAGCCAAGGGATAGAAAAAGGAAAGGAAATAAACTGAAAAAGGAATAAGCCGATGGAGAATAGACAGAGGAGAGAGAATTCCTACCCTAAGGGACCGCAGGGCCTCCTTTCCGGGGCGGCTCTAGGGGAGGAACAGAGAGAGGGAGAGGAAAGTAGAAGAAGGAGGAGAAGAAGAAGAAGAAGAAGAAGAAGAAGAAGAAGAAGAAGAAGAAGAAGAAGAAGAAGAAGAAGAAGAAGAAAAGAAAGAAAGAAAAGAGGCATGTTGAGAGGGAGAACAGTGCCCATCGAGCATTGTTGGTTGAGAGGCTTATAGGCTCGAAACTAATAAGGGAGCAAGAATCCCAGTTGCTAGGACTGAGGAGAGGTTCCACTGAACCTCCTGAACAGACCCAAGTGAGGGCAGACTCTCTGAACTCTCAACATGCCAAGTCCCTTCATCCTAGTTGGGGGCTCCTAGACTGTCCGAGCAGAACCTGTTCTGGAAGAGCGCCCATCCAGGAAGAGGACTAAGTTCCTTAGCACCTTGTTAAGTGCTAACACAGAAGAGTATGGGAAAGACTATACCTTCTCGAAGGCAGTTTGTAAGAAAAATAGAGAGGAACTCAATCAGACTTGCTAGGACAAGGCAGACAGAAGCTTGAAGCTGACAAGTTCAGTCAGCAGCTGGAAAAGCTTGAATAATAATACCTGCCAGGGGTTCAAACTTTGAGGAGGCCAAGACAGGGCATGGCCACCAGGCTGTGAAACTACATGACCTGAAGAAGGTAAGGAATCGCACCATAGGGCAGTCAGAAAGAGTTCCCTCAGAATTAAAGAAATTTGCAACCGTACTCATTCCCCCTACCTTGAGGAAAAAGAATCCATTCACAAGAATGGGGGAAAAAACAGAAAAAAAAATTATTTTTTTTTTTTTGCATAAAGGCCAAGGGGAGAGGAGCGAGATGGGAGGGGAGACGAACAGAAGGAGGCCACTGAGGGAAGGTGGGTGGGTATCAGTAATGAATGGTGAAGATACGAGAAGATCAAGAATTACGGTGAGTACGTAATTTTCATATCTTCCTTGTCAATCTTCACCATTCATTACTGCTTGGGTGAGTACCAAGCCCCCCCCTTGAAAAATTGGGGGGGGGGGAGTAGAACCCTGAGGGGACAAGACCCCCAGCCTCCTGTTGGTGAAGAACAGAAAGGGAAGACCCTGGCTAACACAAAGAGAAGCCTAAGTGGCAGAAGAGCTAGGAGGTGCCCCCGAGGACGGGGAGACTGAGGAAGCCCCTGCAAAAGACTCCTAGCTCTGGAGGAAAAAAGACGGTCCCCTGGACAGCGGAGCGCATCACCCTACGCCGGGCCAGGGGTGACAACCTTGATAGACGGAGCCATGCCGTCCGCCTAATGCAGATCGCTGTCCCCGCAAGCCTGGAAGCCACCTCATTGGCGTCATAAGATGCCCATTGGCGTCATAAGATGCCCTTGCTTGGTATCTTGCCAGCTCCAGGCCTACAGCGGAGAGGGCAATAGCCTGTCTGGTTTGCTCCGTATCAGGCACTGATGCTAGGAGCTGGGAGAGCATCGACCACAGATGCCGATTGTAGGCAGCGTGGTGAGCCTGATGAGATGCAATGCAAGCCACTGCACGAGAAGAAGAGAACACTCTTCGCCCCCACCGGTCGAATTGTAGGGAATCCGAATCTGGTGGGCGGTCGTGCGCCAGGTGGCGGCGCCCGGAAGGAGTCTCTAGGTACATCAAACCCGAGGACGGGTTGGGAAGGGTACCCAGGGATTCCGAGGGGGGCACAATACCTTCGACGACAGTCTGCCGGGGCTGGAGAAAGGGCGGCTGGCGACTGCCAGGAACGGATAGACGCCTCCTGGAAGGGGATAGGCCAGGAAGGTACCACCAGGTGCTGGGCACTGAATTCTCCAAGGAATTCACGCGTCTCCCATTCAGTACTGTCTCGCCTAACGTAAGAGATTCGAAGATCCCCTCACCATCCTCGAGAGGAATCGCTGATATTCCGTGAAATCAGCGTCGGAAGAAAGATGAGCAAGGGGTTCCTCTCCCTCAGAGGAGGAAGACGAGGATGATGGAGAGCTCGAACATCCAGAAGATTCCTGCGGCGGTGGGGAGAATCGAAAGACCCGCTCATGCATGTATCTAACGTATGAGGGGAAGGCCGCCGCAGAACCTCTGAACTGCTCCCAGGATAACGGACCCGTAGGACCGACATGGCCTGGAAGAGCAGGGGGTGGATGCAGAGGTACTGGAGAAGGGCACCTATGAAGAGGCAACTGACCTCTGCCAGGGCTCTGAAATCCGGGGAACGGAGCCCGAGCTGGCGGGATCCCGGACAACAAACCAGGCCGCAAGACGAGACCCTGAGGATGCGATGCCTGGAAGAGCCCAGGGGAACCTCCCCTGTGACGAACCCGGGACTGCATGGATCCAGAAGGGCAGTCCACAGCAACGCCACCGGAGGGAACCCCGGGGCCCAAGAGGAAAGGGCGGGTTCAAGCGCCACGGCTTCTAGCCACCCCACAGGTGGCGGTAGAGACCGGGACCACCGCCCCCCCCTCAACCCTCGGACTCCGAGAGAGCCCTCCTCCTTGACTGCAGCGTTCCCCCACCCCGAGAGGAGGCAACAGCACCCGGGAGGGTAGCTGTCACAGGTCCCCTAGGAGGGGGAGCCTCCTCCTCAGTCCCCACCACATCACCCCCCTGGGACCCAGGGCCACCCCTAGCCCGAGGGCCCTCAGGGGAGGACGGGAGTGGGGACAGTGGGAGGGGCCCGCTGCGCCGCCTAGCACCCTGTGCCACCGGGGACCCTGACCCCGAAGAGTCAGGGTGCCAGGATGGGTCCACATCTGAGTCATCGACCTCCGAAGAGGACGAGACCAGCAGAACCTCAATGCTGGCAACCCCAGGGGTCCCCAGAGCAACGGCGCCGTGAACGGCGCCGGTGCCAGGGACAGCGCCGGATGACCCCAGCCCACTCACGACAGCCAGGCCCGGTCCTGGCTCCCCTGCCACACCAGTTAGGCCCACGGCGCCGCTCCCGGCGTCGGACCCCAACCCGGTGCTGCCGGAAGCACAACTGGCCAGCCGGGCGCCGCAAGCAGCGCCCAAGGCCAGGGCGGGCTGCCTCGATCACCGGCGCCGCAAGCGCACCGGATCCGAAATGGCGCCGAGGGCGGCGCTCGGTCCACCGTGCCAGGCCCAGAAATCGCGGGCCTTGACACTGGGGGAGCCTGCACCTCCAGGAGGTGACTGCCGAGGCAGTGTCCCGTCACGCCCCGGAAGGGACCACGGCGTTCCCCGACACTGTGAGAAGCTTCCTCTTCAGCAAGAAGGGAGGAAGCTTCCTCCTCCTAGGACCAGAGTAGGCCCGGAGGGGACCCGGGAAGGGCCTAGAGACCTACCTGGGAATCTCTGACGACGCTTGTCCCCCCAAGGTCGGCGGGGCCTTGCCGAGCTTGAACGCGCGGACTTCGAGGACACGATGGTCCATGGAGAAACAAGCATCGCACGCGTCCATGTCGTGGTTGGGTCCCAGGCAACGGAGACAGACATCATGCCGGTCCGAGACGGAAAAATGCCAGCCACAGGAGCACCGACGCATAGGGGCGCGGCCCGCCTTCGACTTACGCCTTGCTCCCGAACCGGACATGATGCGAACTAAACAAGGAAAAAAGGCAATAAAGCACTCAGCGCCCAGTATAGAAAGAAAAAGGAACGGCCTTACCGGTATACAGCGTCGAGTGAATCGTCTGAGAAAACGAGGAGTCTTGAGGTTGGAAAAACCGAGAAACTATTCGCTACCAGGCAGCAGGTGCAGCCTGATGGCGGGAGGAGAAACAGAACTTGAGATGGAGGAGGTCTGTGGCACCTCAAGGCCGTCCCTTGCGATGACGTGCATCGTCGTCCTCGAAGGCGCGCGTTGGAGCAGACTCCAAAAAAAAAAAAAAAAAACTCCCGTAGCGGGTGCACGCCTCCGGCTTAACCCAAGCAGTAATGAATGGTGAAGATTGACAAGGGAAGATTTAGAGGTTCCACTGTCAGCTGCTGCAGTAGCAGGAACCATATCTGACGAGGCCAAAGCTGAGCTACAAGAATCATCTCTGCTCCTTCCACTTGGAGTTTGAGCAGAACTCTTTGCAGAAGAGGAAAGGGAGGGAAGGCACACAGAAACCTCCCTGTCCAGCAGAGGGACAATGCGTCTTGCAAGAAAACACCAGGCCTGTGATCGAGCAAGCAGAAACTGGGCAGTTTTGCGTTGCATGGGGATGCGAAGAGGTCCAGCTCTGGATGACCCCATCTTTGAAAGAGGTCATTAACTACAGACTGCAGGAGTTCCCATTCATGAGTCCTCGACTGAGACTGGCTTAAGGCATCGGCCAAGACATTTCCGACCCCTGGAACATGAACTGCAGTGAGCTATAGGCCATTGTCTACAGCCCAGAACCACACTCTCATGGCCTCCCGAGGGGAGGGAGTGAGCCCCCGCTAGTTGATACAAACGCATCGATGACATATTGTCAGTCTGCACCAACAGGGGACCTGGACGGCGGTTCTGGGGAGAAATGCTTGTAAAGCATACAGAACTACCCTCATCTCCAGAATATTGATATAGAGGGCCAGTTCCAGAGAAAAGCACGTACCTTGTGTCTAACGATTTTGAAAATGAGCCCCCTAATCTAGGCCAGAGGCATCGGTCGTGAGAACCAGTGAAGGGGCTTCTCTCAGAAAGTGGACTCCGGACTCCAGATTCTGGGGAGATAGCCACCAAGCGAGAGTCTGTACCACTGCTCTGGAGATCAAGACCGACTGGTCAAGATCGTCCTCCCTCTGATCCCACTGCACTCTGAGGGTCCACTGAGGGACCCCACTAAATAGGCATGCTGAGGGAATGGTCACTATGGCCGCAGCCATATGGCCTAGCAGCAGAAGCATGGTCCAAGCTGGGACCTGGTGAGCAGCTGAAACTTTGTGGGCCAAGGAGCAAAGGCATAGTGCCCTGTCTAGCAGGAGGAAGGCCTTCCCTTGCTCTGTGTCCAGGATTGCCCCTATGTATTGTAACCGCTGACATGGCTTCAGGAATGACTTGACCATGTTTAGGGAGATCCCCAGGAAGCTGAACAGACTGAAGGTATCCTCTAAAGCTGCCAGAAGCTGATCCCTAGTGGCAGCAGTCAGAAGCCAATCGCTGAGGCAGGGGTAAATGAAGTGACCCTGCCTCCTTAGGGCTGCTGCCACTACCACGAAGCACTTTGTGAACACAAGTGGTGCTGAGGAAAGGCCAAAGGGCAAGGCCCGAAACTGAAAATGCCTTCCCTGAAAGGAGAACCTCAGGAACCTCCTGTGAGCTGGGAGCACCAGAATATGGAGGTAGGCATCCTGCATGTCCAGGGAGCAAAGCCAGTCCCCTTGATGCAACATGGGAAGAATGCCCGGCAAGGTAACCATCATGAACCTCTTGTACTCTAATTGTTCAAGAGGCGCAGGTCCCCGGGGTTACTAGTGGGGTACCGCAGGTTTCAGTACTGGGTCCAGTTCTTTTTAATGTCTTTATAAGTGACATTGCAGAGGGACTGGAAGGAAAAGTATGCCTCTTTGCAGATGACACAAAGATCTGCAACATGGTTAATACACAAAGAGGTGTGGAAAGGATGAGAAGGGACTTGGCAAGGTTAGAGGAATGGTCAGAAGTATGGCAGCTTGGATTCAATGCAAAGAAGTGCAAACTAATGCACCTGGGAAACAAAAACCCTGGGGAGATTACACAATGGGGGGTAGTAACAACAACAAAAATGGAAAGGGACCTGGGGGTAATCATATCAGATGACCTTAAGGTTAGCAAGCAATGTGAGAAGGCAGTAGGGAGGGCTGGGGGGAATACTGTGATGTATAGGGAGAGGCATCACCAGCAGAAAACAGTAAGTTGTCATCCCTCAGTACAGACAGCTGGTGAGACACCATCTGGAGTACTGCGTCCAGTTCTGGAGACCCCATCTCCGCAAGGATATAGACAGGATGGAGGCAGTCCAGAAGAGGGCAACTAAAATGGTGCAGGGTCTGCAAGAGAAGCCATATGAGGACAGACTAATGGAGCTTAATATGTATACCCTTGAGGAAAGGAGGGAGAGGGGGGACATGATAGAAACTTTTAAGTACCTCATGGAGTCAACAAAGTCCAAGAGGGTAGCATCTTTCAGAAAAAGATGTGCAAGAACAAGGGGACACAATCTGAAGATAGAGGGGGATGGCTCAGGGGCAATGTGAGGAAGTATTTTTTCACAGAGAGGGTGGTGGATGCATGGAACAGCCTTCCTGAGGAGGTTGCGGGGTCTAAAACTGTGGGATAATTCAAGAATGCATGGGACAGACATAAGACAATTCTTGTGGGGGGGGTAGGAAGAAATAGGCTGTTTGTTAGCTAGGATCTGCAGCTTATCCTGTAGGTAGGGAAATGGGCAGACTAGGTGGACCAAGCGGTCCTTATCTGCAGGTAAAGTCTATGTTTCTATGTCTTCTTGGGAACCGAGAAGAAATGGGAGCAGAGAACCCTTTCCCCCACTGTGGGGCTGGAATGGGTTCTATGGCCTTCTTGTCTAGAAGGGACTGTACCTCCTCCCGAATGAGCTCGCCATGGGAGGGGAGTTAGTCGTTTGGACCGGGGGATTGTTCTGGGGAATCTGCAAGAATTCCTGCGCATGGCCCCGCTCTATCAACTGGAGGACACATGCATTGGTAGTGATGGTGGCCCACCCGTCGAGGTAAAGCGAGAAACGACCCCCCACTACCTCACCCCTGGACTTGGCAGGAGGTTGGGGGGGGGGTCGGGCAAGGAGTCAGGCGTTGGGAGCCCGGGGTGGGCAGGAAGACCTGGGAGGGCTTGGTGTTCTGAGGTCCCTGTGCTCCACCAGGTTGAGAGGGAGCTTTACGATGAAAGTTCCCTCTCTGTTGCTGTCCTGTGGGCTTCTGCCTCCCGTGGTGACGAAACTGTCAATGCCTGCCTGGGGTCTGAGCAGATCTGTACAACTGATGCACAGACTGAATGGCCTTATCAGAGTCCTGGAGGTCCGAGATCATTTATTCAATGTCTGGACCGAACAGCATGAACCCATGGAACGGAGCATCTATGATGGCATCCTGAAGGTTCTGCCTAAATCCAGAAACCCAGAGCCAAGAGTACCTCCACATACAGACCCTTGTGGAGGTTGCCCTGGCTGCTGTGTCCGCCGAATCACAGGATGACCTTAAGACGTGCTTCCCCACGTCTAGGAGCTCCGTTTTGTGATCGGAATCGGGCTGTCTTTTTGCAAGCTCGATGGCCTTGTTCCAGAGTGACTTCTGGTACTGCACCATGTGTGCCAAGAAGTTGAGCGACCTAATGGTGGAGGTGGCCGAGAAACAGACCTTCATGCCAACTGATCCAGATGTTTGGATTCCTTGTCCGGCGGCTGGGACCTCATGTGCTGGGGCTGTTTGGTCCTGCTATGGGAAGCTATCAGCATGACTGAGTCAGCCTCGGGCTGTTTATCAAGGAACGGCTCATTCACCGGGATACGATACAGCCTCTCTGCTTTCTTAGGTATAGTGGAGGCTGTCGAAGGGTGCCTCCAGGCTAGCCTCGTGGCGTTCTGAAAGGGAGCCACCAAGGGTGGTACAACCAAGGGTTTAGGCTCATTCATAACCAAGAAATGAGCCAACCTTTTTCTTTCTGGATTGAGAGCCTCAGTTTCCCACTGGTTCAAAAACTGGATATGACGTATCACATCCAAGAATGTGGGATCGTCCGGGGGAGAATGGGGTGAATTTCCCGGAGGGTCAAGGTGGTAGGAGGGAGAGTAAAACTCCCCTGAGGATATGAAGGTGGCAGAAGAGTCCAAGTAAGATGACCCTGAGGAAGATCTGGAGCGGGAATGCCGGTGCCACCTCTTGTGATGCCTGGAGGACGACTGAGAAAGATGTCTGTGTTGTCCGGAGGACCTGTCCAACGGAACAGGAGATTTTTCCCTGTAAGGAGGTGACTACTGTGGAGGCCACGGAAGCCGCTGTGGGGAGTCTGCAGGGAGAGTCTGAGGCATGGGAGCTGGGGGTTCCTTGGTGGTAATGTCATTCTTGACCGTGTCCCACCAGGAACAAAAAAGGTTCTTGACATCGGCCAGAGAAACCATGGCTGGAGCCGATAGGCCTGGCATCTCAGATGCATCGTCAGGCCCTCGAGCAGTGGACCTGATGGCTTGTCGGGAGCCGA
The DNA here is from genome assembly GCA_016271365.2 of Neoceratodus forsteri. Classification (NCBI taxonomy): domain Eukaryota; kingdom Metazoa; phylum Chordata; order Ceratodontiformes; family Ceratodontidae; genus Neoceratodus; species Neoceratodus forsteri. Next base: position 1,151,413,251 of record CM057453.1, read on the forward strand.
TGGATGCTCTGGTGACACAGGCTTCTCCGGCGTTTGGTCTTCAGGTAGCACCAGAGCTGACGGCAGGTCGACTGGCTGACCCGGCGTTGGGCCTCCTGATGTCAAGGAATCGGGCACTGGGGAAGGCAACTCCTTGGTCAGCAGCTGTTCCCCTCCTAAAGGCAGCTTATGGGGTACAGGCAGTGGGGGGAGGGACCCCGAAGGTGAGAACGTCGAAGATGTTGGGGTCGAACGCTGGGAGTCTGACACCCGATGCTTTGGAGAACAGGCATCAGGGTGAGACTCCCATTCCAAATGCCGCTTCCTGTCATCGGGTCCAGAAGGATGATCTGATGAGGATGAGGAAGCCTTCGCTTGGTGAGGGGCGGAAAGAAGGTTGCTGCCTGCCCCTTGACCGACAGAATCCTTGGGCTTAGACCCGGAGGCTTGCCTGTAGGGCCTAAGACTAAGGGAGGGGCCCGAAGGCCCTTGCCCAAGAGAAACTCCACCTGACGTACATACCAACACCGGGGGTTTCATGGCCAACAACTCGGAGGAAACTTGGGCTGGCAGAGGAGCAGAATCCGACCTCCCGAGGGAGGAAGGACTGGAGCTGGCTGTTTTCCTATGTGGAGACCTGGATCGGGAGTCCAAATGGGTCCTGTCCTTCTTTTGATGAGGGTGCTTTCCACTGGACTTTTTCTTCTTAGATTTGTGAGACATCCCTGACCCCAAAGAAGAAGGAGATCCTAGGCCTGATGGGGTCTTTTGCATGGCAGCCAGCTGCTGTTCTAGAAGATAGGTCTTCAGCATCTTCAGTCGACGGATGTGGGTCCAGCAATTGAAACCTTGGCAGTGCAGGCAGGAGTCGGTGTCGTGGTCGGGCCCCAGGCAGATGAGGCAAGCCGAGTGACTGTCTCAGGCAGTGATCTGCTTCCAGCACGCGAACTTGGATTTCAGTCGCTGGCCAGAGGACGACGATGGAGACATAGCAGTAAAAACAACAACGAAACTTTCTTACAAAAATTTAGAGAAAGTTTAGAGAAAATGGCGGTAGACTGTTAGCAGTAGGCATTCATGGAGCCGAAGTGAATGGGTCGTTGGCGGGAAAAGAACTGGGGTGTGGCCGGGGACCGCCCCTTTTATACCACTGCCAGACGTCGGAGGCAGTCCGACGTCAGGGGGCGTTCCCCGCTGGGTACTGCTAGCTAAGAATTTTTCCGTGGGGTCCTAGTGCCTGGTGGCATAGTCCTTATGGTGTAGCCTGCTGCAAGAGCTCCCACTCGTAGTTAGATCGGCAGTTTTGAGCAGCGACGTTTCCGATGGTGTGTCTGACAAGTCTGATTGATGGCAGGTAAAGAACTGAGGAGAGGAGGGGCTGCCCATGTTTATGTCCACGCTAATGTCTAATGTCATTATGGGCATCCCCTGGTTGAGTGCTTGCCAAAGTTTCTGTGTGGTCCTAGCACTGACGCGGTTATAGTTCCAAACTGAGGCCGGATGAAAGAGATATGCACAAAGAAGATCTGTTCTGTCTTCTTCGAGGATATCACTTCCATTAGTCCAAACCTTTGGAACGATTCCCAAGCAGTCCCAAACACCATCTGGGTGGTGGTTACAGTAAGATATACTGTATGTACAGAACAGTAGATCTTGCAGTATAGCAAGCCTGAAATAAGCACGTGTACGAGAGACTATGTCAAGACTTTAATGTTCAATGAAGGTATGCACAGTGCTCCATGGTGCTGCAGCATAACTACTTTTGAAACAAGTAACATAAGTGGCCATTCCCCTGTTGGAATGACCATGAACCGCATCAGGAAGTTTCTTACCATACTTCCTATAAAAAAAACAATACAAGGTGCCCGCAGTTTGGACAGGCACTGTTTATACACAAAAGTGCCCTCTTGCCCATGAGCTAATGAAACAAAAAGCTGAGAGACTTTCTGCAGTCCTTGGTGTGACTCGCATAGTTTCTAAGTATTTTATGTACATCTGAAGTATGAAGTAGTGCCTCACCCTGACTTGCATGCTCAGGGTAGTAACATATATTCCTCAGGGGTACTCCAAACATGCAAATGCTATGTTTTCAGTAGATATGCGTGCAGATGTAGGGATTTCAGATCCGGATGGATCAGGGCTCCCTTGTCCTGTGACAACAGACCCCAACATAGAGGTAGGGGAGGGAATTGGGCTCCACTGCCATCTGTTGCAGAAGTGGAAACAAATCTGGTGAGGCAATAATGGAGCAATAAGGATGCACATGGTACCCTCTATCCCTAGTCTGAGCAGCACCCTCTGTATTAGAGGAATTGGGGGAATGCATATAGGAATGTCCCTTTCCAAGAGAGGGACAACACATCTTGCCAGAAAATTCCGGCTCTGGAACCAGCAAGCAGAAGTGCAGCAGTTCTGCATTGTGCGGGAACAAAAAAAGGTCCAACTCTGGACAACCCCATCTTGCAAAGAGGTAATCTACCACAGAGGTCAGCAGTTCCCATTCGTGCATTTGGACTGTGACTTGCTTAGCCAGTCTGCAAGACATTCTGGAGACATGGCAGATGCACAGCTGACAACTGCAGTCCATGGGACAGAGCCCAGTATCACACTTTCATTGCCTCCCTGCATAAGGGATAGGACAGTGTGCCCCCTTGTTTACTGGAAGTAATGTATGATGCAGGCATTGTTAATCTGTATTAACAGTAGACCTGGGCAAAGATGCTCCTGGAATGCTTGGAGGCCGAATAGGACAGCTCGCATCTCTCGTGTAACTTGGCCTCCACCTTGGTCGAAGACCCCTGTGTCTGATAAGGGCCAAGGTGAGAACCACAGCCAGAGCCCAAAGCATGCATGGTGAGGATTTATACAGGAGCTGGTACTAGAAATGAAACACTTTTTTTTTTTTTTTTTTATATATAAACTATTTTTCCCTCCGGTCACGGCTCGTGGAACCTTCTCTCGGGCATCCTGTCCGTTTTCCTGCCCGCCTGAGGCCCCTCTGGTCTGTACCTTCTCTCTCCTCCCCTCCCTGTAGCCAGTACCCTGGTTTAACCTGCCCGGGGTGGGTCGCCCCTCCTCTTGGGCGCTCTTCCATGTCAGACTCCGGCTGCAGGCAAGGGCCCAGGTGGAGGACCTGGAAGGCCAGTTGGAGTGAGCCCGGCGGTGGGCATTGGAGACAGGTGCCGTCGTCTGCCCCACAAGCCGGTGTTTTCCATGTTTTGCACTCTCCCCCCATACGTGGTGTACCCGACGCTCTGGTGCACGGTAACCCTGCCAGCATCAGCCATGCTAATTACGTGCTGCACAGCTTGCTGCAGGGCCCTCGGTCTCCACGGAGGCCGCTGGCATGCCATGTCGTCCCCACCCTGCTTCCCCGGGGAGAAGAGCACCACAAGGGCACTTATCCTCAACCCTCCCCTGCCGACCTCTGGCGTCCCAAGTTTGCTCCTGAACCCGGGTCACCGACGTAGCATGAGGTGTGGCGTCCAGCACCTCAACCCTCAGCGCCACCGGGCTGGCCAAATGGAACACACTTTAATAGGTTTTTGTCATCCACCCACCACAGAATGCTCTGCGAAGAACAGATGTTATGGCAACCATTTGGTCCAGTTTGTCCGTCAGCTGATCCCCCTGGACCCTGCACGTTCAACGAGAGATTTTCATATTCAGATGAGCCAGTGGCACGTCACAGTGGCTGTAGCTATGTGCCCCAGGAGAAGTTAACATTCTTACAGAGACATAGTGACTCCTGTATAACAACTGTACTTGGGCAATTTTCTGCCCTGTCCCATGGCAGGAAAACATAACCCTTCTCTGTGTCCAAGACTGCCCCCAACCCCCATATACTGCAGTCTTTGGCAGGGAATCATTACCGATTTTGGCACATTTGCTGTGACCCCCAAATCACTGAACAATTCCTTGTCTGAGGCAACGTATATACTAAGGCTTCACTGCAGCTGACCTGCAAGAATCAGTCATCCAGATAAGGGAATACATACAGTCCATCCTTGCGAAGAGGGGTTGCCATTACTGCCAATCATTTGGTAAATACCCGTGGTGCAGAAGACAAGCCAAACAGTAATACCTTGAACTGGTAATGTTCCCCCCTCCAGCACAAAGCAGAGGTATTGTATTGCCTGTGCGATTTTCTAAATTTTGACATGATGGTATGCATCCTTCATGTCCAGAAAACAAATCCAATCCCTGTTTGCATAAGGGAGATCAGAGCTTGCAGGGATACTATTCAAAACTTATTATATTTAGCTGGTCCGCCGGTGCAGCGGTTGGGCTACCACTTGCGACGCCAGCGACCCGGGTTCGGGAATGGACTCGGACGGCTGGAGGGCCGGCCGGGGGAAGGAGGATTGAGCGCCCAGAGTCCACTCTCCTCGGGAAGGGGCAGCATGTCCCGCTGCTCTACCACCACCTGGGTGACTACGGGTGGAGGTGCAACGAGACAGCATGCAGCAGGGTGGGAGGACAACAGTTGAGACATGCTCTGCCCCTTGGTTCCCCTAGCGTGCCAACGTCCTGCGGGATGGGAACAGAAAATGAGAAAAGCCCCTCAACGGACTCCTGGAGACGGGACCCAGCTTGGCGAGAAAATCCATAACCAGGCTTCGGATGGGGCCTGTGCAGCATATCCGATGCAGACTCATGGACTGGAGGGGACTACTGGGGGTCCTCCTCCTCCTCCTGCCTGGGAGAGAATCGAGGCGGATGGGGTAGAGCTGCCAGGACCCAAAGGAGTTATCCGGAGAGACCTACCGAGCGCAGACAGCTACTGCACTTTGAGATAAGGTCCCGGAGTGGTGAGTAAGGGGCATAAACAGAGAAAATATATATATATAAAAAACATTTCACGCAGAAATGGAGATTCAACGCAGGATGTAGATCTGTCCATTTTGGAACCTGGAAGTATCTGGAAGAGAACCCTTTGTTTCTCTCTCAAGGAGGAACCAGATCTATAGCATGTTTTTGAAAGAATGACTGGACTTTTTCCTTCAGAAGGGACAAGTGGCCTCGTGGATAACAGGAAGGAGGGCGAGGATGATCTAGAGGGTTTTTTAGCAGTTCTAGAGCAAGCCTTCTTGCAATTATCACCACTACCCACTTGTCTGTTGTAATCTCCACTGTTTGAGATGCAGGGAGTGTCTGCACCCCTAGAGTAACAGTAGGGTTGGGGTGTCTCCGGAAAACAGTCATGAGGATATGGTGGTGGCAGTGCCACCAGTACTGACTGCATCAGGTGCTTTTGCGTGTGTGTGTGGGGGGGGCAGACAAAGCGCCACCTCCTCTGCCATGGCCTTGCTAATGGTAGGCACTTCCACCTCTGTCAGCAGGCTGATGACAGGATCCCTCTCCCATGTCCCCTGGCAGGAGTGGGATACAGGGATTTGACTGACCTTAGAGTCTTTTTTGACATCTGAAAACCCTTAGGGCTTCTTCCACATCATAACCAAACAGTTTTGCCCCTCTAAAAGAGACATTTAAAACTGCCTGTTGCACATCATTTGCAAAACCAGCAACCTTCAGCCAAGAATATCTACTCATACAAATACCAGAAGTAGCAGCCCTGGCAGAGACATCGGAGACATCATAGGCTAAGCAGAAAAAAATGTTTGCCAACCTCAGCACTAGACTTTAGGGTTTTAAGTAACTCATTCTTGGCAGAGCCCTCAGGCAAAGTCTGTGTTGCAACTTTCCACAGGCTGTTTTGATAGTCGATCATATGGGCCTGGTAATTTGTAATTCTACTGCTTAGTAAGGAAGAGGCACATGTACGCTTGCCCATCACATCCAGCCTCCTAGATTCTTTATTAGGAGGCAAAATACTGATCTACTTAGGTTCTTTAGACATATCATAAGCAGCCATTATGACTACAGAGTCAGTTTCTGGCTGGTTGGCATAACAAGGCTTAGCAGATGGGGCTGGATACTGTTTATCAGCCTTTCTGGGCACTGCAGGCAGTGGATTTGGTCTGTACCGTGCAGCAAAGGTAGCATCCTCTAATGCAGGATGTATAGGTGTAATCGTAATGGAAGGGGAGCAGGGTACCTCCAAAAATTCTGTAAAATTTATTTTTCTGGAGTGTTCCTCCTCCACAACAAAGCCCATGGCAGTTTGCATTTGCTGCATCATGGCTCGAAAAGCGGGATCCTCAGGCGGAGACCTCGGGATGTACACCACTGAGTCTTTACTGCCAGATAGGTGCTGTATTGTTCTCCCTCATATTCCTCCACTAAATCCTCCTCAAATACCACGAGGTCAGGATTATATTCTACCTCACTGCTGATGTCCCTGTTGACAATGGGAGCCGTAGGGGGCACTGGTGATGCCAATGGTTACTGAGGAGGAAGAGTCTGTGATGTGTTGGCAGCAGGCGTCAACGACGTTTACATGCTCTGAGGCCCCGTCGATGGGATAACTGCCTGCATAGGCAAACCAGGCAGAATGTGTTGCATCATCTCTGAAAAATGACACAGGCACAACTTGAGAGTCAATGATGCGATGGCCAGGGGCCGTGACTACTTGTGTCGATGACAGGCTGTGGCCAGATGACTATTGCACTGTACCGTTCATAGTAGGTACTGCAGCACTTAAGCCAGACCTCGATCTTGGTGTCTCATTAACCTTCGGGGGAAGGGGGGAGGCTATAAATCAACGCCGCTGAAGCAATTGATGATACATTACAATTACCTTGTCTCACTGGTGACTGGGACCTTGCCAGTGAAGTAGATTTCTCTTTATTTCTATGCTTATGGCCAGAAGATGGAGGGTCACAATGCTGACCGCTCCTTCGACTTTAGTGGCTGCTTCTTGGCAGACAGTGAGGTTGAAACAAATTTTGGGCCTTGTTCCTTTTTCATGGAAGTTAAAGTTTTAATGAGAAGGGACATTTTCTAGAGCTTTCTTGAGGCATCACCTCACAGCCTGGTTGAAGCTCTGGCAAATCTCACAAGTCTGCTATTGTGAGACAGGCCCAAACAGCAAACATAGACTTCGTGTATTTCTTTATTGTAAATTTTATTTCCACACTCAATGCTGAAACAAAGGGTCTTTTGATTTCGGCAGCATGAAGATGAAAAAGTAAACTGTTAGTTTAAGTAACAAGTATAAATGGCAATGGCTAGCTGACATTTCTTTCAGCAGATCCAACAAGACAGATCGATAGCAGGAAAAGAACCGGGGAGTGATGGGGCCACCCACGTTATACAGACGCTGACGCATGATGTCATCGAGGGTGGCCCCTGGCTAGCAAAAGTTTCTATGTGGTCATAGCTATAGTTCCAAAGGTGTGGACTAATGGAGGACATAACCTCAAAGAAGATCAAGGATTACCAGAGTTCACTATGGGGCGCCTGCTCTCTTCAGGTGGAGAAACAGATCTGACAAACAGCCAGGGTGGAGTGAACATGCAGAGTTTGAACCTACATTCCGAATTCATAAGCTCTGCATAGGTTTCATCTCCAGGGCATCTCCCTGAGCCAAGATGACTCAAACAAAATGGCTCAACCTTAACAGTCGCCTCCAGTATCAAGTATGCATGCTCACCAAGAAGTCTATGCTAGGACTTACCACCCCAGGCCTGCAAAGCCTCCTTAGCCGACCTAATTCCATCAGATGCACTAGGGGTACAAACAACTCAGCTCTATGCATCCCTTTCCGTAGAACCACACAAGGCCAACGGCCCTACGAATACCGGGCACCACTTTGGCTTAATGTGCTTGACCTAGGCATCACAAAAGAGGACAAAATAGGCCCCTTTAAAGATAAACTCTGAGTGGCCCTCGCCACAAACAGGAACTGTGACTGTGAGACCTGAACTCCCCCACACTCTTCCCTCTCTTTCCTGCTACCCTCATTCTAACCTGCACTGTTGCTGCTCTCTCTTCCTGCTAACACTCCCCTAGTAGACTCCAGGTCCCCACCTCAGCACTTCCTCCCAGTGAGTCTAGCCCTCCTTTATGACTACACTCTTTGGCACTTAAGACAAAAGAACTGCTGCCCATCAAGTTCTCGCCTTCTTGCATATAGTATTAGTTAATTATTTTATAGACTATATCATCCTCTATTCCCTACCTGATTTGCTCTATATCCTGTAGATTCTCAAGTTGTTCACTTAACCTGTCAACCTAGCCTGCTTTAAATTATGTATCTGTATATTTTTACTTATGTACTCCCAGTTATTATAATTATGTAACCTCTGTAACCTGATGTACTCATGTCTTTCTAGGCATGGAATCTCCTTGTATCTGCTTATGTACTTGTAACCATTGTAAATGATGTTATGCCCATGTATTACTACGACGTGGAACCTCTGTAAAAGAGCCTTTGGCTCAAAGGTACTTCCTGGAAATAAATAAATTAATAAATAAAGTGTAAACAACAAGTGAATAATTCTTGGGGTTAGAATGGAGGGTGCAGTGAGATCCTACAAAGACTTCATTAATTTTTTCTTGAGTCCTCCTCAGCTTCAAATCCCATTACATTCTGGATATGTCAGAGTAAAGCCTGAAAAGAGGGATCCTCCAGTGGAGATCTGGGGGTACACACCACAGAGTCTTCACTGCAGGAAGAGAGGGTAGAGCTGGAAAGTAAATCCTCTTCATAGGGATCATTATCTCTTTCATCATCCTCCAAATCCTGTTCCATATTAAGGAGATCAGGACTGTATTCTACCTTGTCATCTGGAATGAAGAAAGGAACAATCAACGGAGCCTGCCACAGAGGTGTTGTCAGAGACAGAGGAATAAAAGGTGTGCTTCTAGATCCCATCAATGACAACTCTACAGAAGGGGAAGCTCAGTCAAAGGGGCAGCCATTACCGTCGTCGGGACAGAAAACAGGCATCAAAATATTTTTATTTTACTCTCTGGTAACCAGGTACGGCCCCACTAGGCACAAGTGCCTGTTTTCAGGGGCAATCTGGGAGCACTGGGACAGTTAAGTGACTTACTCATTGTCACACAGTATGCAAGTGGAAGTTGTGGGAATCACAGTGGGAGGCAGTATAGTGCAGTGGTTTAAGGCTCTGAGCTGCAAATCTGGTGACATCCAGCAGACCAGACCTGGGTTTGAAGCCCACAGCTTCCACTTGCATACTGTGTGACCCTGAACTAGTCACTTAACTTCCCTGGGCTCCCAGGTCGCACCTGTAAAAAAGTTTTCAGCTTAGTGTGCTACTCCTGGTTAAACAACTTAAAAAAAAAAAAAAAAAACAGGTCTACTGGATGTCTCGCGCTCATTCACAGTTCGTTACTGTAATCTCTAGGCTATACTGCCAGCCCCAACACAGTTAAAAGAACGACACCAGCACAACCTAGGAGTTGACAGCAACCAGTAAAGGGCCTGGGACAACCAATGTTGAAGGGGTAGAACCAGACAACACAGGCAGCATGCTGTCTGTAGTAAGTATGGCAGGCCAGAGCCCAACTTTGGTGTCTCAGTGGTCAGGGGGCTCTAGTCAGTGCCAGACAGGACAATGACATGGGCTTACCTTCCTTTAATGGAGACCTCTATCTCACCAGTGAAGCAGGAGCTTTATCCTTATGCTTGTGGTGATGGCCGGAAGATGAGAACTCAGACGGCAATGTATGCTTGTCTCTGTCCTTGGTCTTTAAACAAACGTGGAATCAATAGTGTTGCCAAATGCTAGGGAATTCAGTTCCTGGAGGTGGTCGAGCTAGAGGGAGAAGCCAGCTTGGAGCCCGTGGTCATGGCTTGAGCATTAATGGCAATGAAGGTTCTGGCACCTCCATGAGGCCTGGCTCAATCCCTGGTTGATCTTGCAGGTACTGATGTTGTGGAACTGGGCCAAACAACAAACACACACCTTGTAGATCTTGTAAAGAATGGTTACCTATTGCAACAGTAGATCTTCAAGAGAATCTCCTCCATTAGGTTACAGCTTTGTAACTATAAAGCTGTCAGGGCTAGGACCACTCGGAAACATTTGCTAGCAGTGGGTCACCCACAATGACGTGCAATGTCTATGCATATATATATATAAGCGTGGGGGGCCCCGTCACTCCTCATTTCCCCACTGGAAATTAGCCTCAGAGGACCTCCAACCATGGAAAACCAGGAGATGAAACCAGCCCCAGCATACAAGAGGAGGCATGGGGCTGGAGACAGGAAGCATAGAGTGAGTTTCAGAAACAGCATCTAATATGACCTTCACCGAAAGCAAAAGGGGGAAGAAGGGAGGGATGGCATGGTCTAATGGAAGAGATTCTCTCAAATATCTACTGTTATGGTAAGTTCTTACATAACTGTTCCATCTTCTTCGAGGATATATCCTCCATTAGGCCACACCTTTGGAACTATTCCCAAGCAGTGCGAAGTGAACTGGGAGGACAGCACAATCCGACATGTGATCAGGACAGAAGGCCTTGGAGAACAGCAAGCCCCAAGCCAGCACACTGACGAGAGATGATGTCCAGACTGTAATGTTTAGTGAAAGTGTGAACAGTGCTCCATGTGGCTGCAGCACATGTGTCAGCAGAAGGGACATTTTTTAAAAGTAAGCAACTGAAGTGGCTATATCCTTTGTAGAATGACTATGAACAGCACCAGGAAGCTCCTTACCATACTTGCTATATCAGAACGTCATACAATGTGCCAGCCATTTGGATAGGCATTGTTTAGTCACAGAAGCACCCTCTTTCCCATTTGTCAGGGACAAATGAAACAAAAAGCTGAGAGGACTTACTCCAGTCCTTGGTGCGTGTCATATAGTTTCTTAGTATTCTATGTGCATCCAATGTATGGAGCAATGCCTCCCCCTTGTTGGCATGCTCAGGACAATATAAAAAAGGTGCATCGTTTAATTCAGTGTAAATTCAGATATCAACTTTGGTAGAAACTTAGGATTTGTACACAAAGACACTCTGAAAAATCAAATAAGAAGACTCAGCAATTGTGACTCCCTCACCTTACTCCCAACCAACAGAATGTTTCTGAGGCGCCCATTGGTGCCGATGAAATCCTCCACCATATCCGTTTGGCTAAGACACAAAAGTGCCGTGGTCCTGATGGATCTGCAGTGGAATGGTATAGGAAATTCAAAGAGTTACTTCTCCCACAGCTGTTGGGAGTGTACAGGGAGGTTGTGAAGGGAGATCCCCCACCACCTTCTTGGGCGTATGTAGTAGTTGTGGCATTGCCCAAACCGGGCAAAGATGCCACTGACCCGGCCTTTTATCGCCCTATCTCGATTTTGAATACCTGTATGTAAATCTGGGCTACCAGATTGGAGCGCCTTTTACCTTCTTTGGTCAACCCGGACCAGGCTGGGTTTATCATAAATCGGAATACTCAGGATAATACAAGGCAAACACTTATTCTTGCAGAACATATTCAGACAAGACAAATCCCTGTGGCACTACTTAGTCTAGATGCTGAAAAGGCATTTGACAGGGTGTCCTGGGATTTTCTCTGGGACACCCTGGCATGCTACCAATTTCCTGACCCCTCTGTGACCTGGCTTAAAAATATTTACTTACATCCGCAGGCATACATACAAATTAGTGGAGCACTGTAGACCCCTATTAGGCTATACCAGGGAACAAGTCAAGGCTGCCCGCTTTCCCCTCTTTTGTTCACGCTCTACATGGAACTTCTCACCATGGTCATAAGACAAGAGTTACAGACTGAAGGGGTCCCTATGGGGCAATCTGTTTACAAAGTTTCTCTGTTTGCTGATGATATACTTTTGTCAGCACTGTCACCCGAAACGTCAATCTCTGCAGCCTGGGAAATATTACAGAGGTTTGAAAGACTAGCTGATTTTAAATTAAACATGTCTAAAACAGAGGTTCTTCTACTAAACTGTACCCCTTCACAGGAATTAAAGTGACGCTATCCACTGAAATGGTCTTGCAATGTTATTAAATATTTAGGTATATATATACCGAGGGACATCAATAATGTTGAACTGGTTAATTTTGAACCATTAACGATAACTATTCAACAAGACTGGATTAAATGGGGGAAACTACCTTTCACTCTTTTTCAACAGACTGAGGTAATTAGAATGAATGTTTTACCCCGGCTGCTGTACCTTTTCCAGATATTGCCCGTTTTCCCTGCTAGACACAGTTTTACTTCATGGAATCAGATAACTGCAGCTTTCATATTTTTTTGGGGGGTGAGGGGAGTCAATGACTGCGTGTAAGTTTTTCTATACTACAATTATTCCTAGCACAAGGTGGGACAAATTTACCAAACCTGGAATTGTATGCCAGAGCAGCATTTGCTCGAATTATTCTTCTATGGCTGTTTTCTTCTTACTACGCCCCTTGGAAGGCAACAGAATACTCCCTTAATGACTTACATGATTTACAGCCCCTATTATTTGGGACACGAGAAATGGCACCCCCGATGAATCATTTCTACAAATTCATGGCCAAACTTGAGGGTATGGTATCAAATACAAAGCCATCATCAATTTGAACACATATTTTATTTTAATAGACTGCTGTCAGCAGACGGTGATTTTTTTACCAGCTCAGACGGACCTCTCATTTAAATGTTTGAGAAACCTCAGCCTTAGATATATATATGTAACCCCTAGATGGCGCTATCCCAGGGGCTACTACCCCTGCCTAATTTGCCACTAACAGGTTGAGGGGCCTGGATCCAATGGTGGGTGCCTCCACCCAGAGGTCAGGGTTTGCAATAGTTAAACTAACTTGGTCACAGCCCTCTGGGACACTGCAACCCCCCTTTCTTCCCACTAGTGGCCCACACAATATATCAGAATTACCTTCACAGTATACACTTACCCCCAGGACTGGTTCCGCACTGGGACCTCCTGTGAAATGAGATACAGTGCAACAATCACAGTACAGTACTTAACATAGACAAATACCTCAGGCAGTATAACTTTGCTGAAACAAGCAGCTCTGATTTATTTAGGGGATATAACAAGGACAGGGGAAATCAGGTTAATTAGCTTATCACTCTAATAATCTTTATGGCTCTGTGCACAGGCCTATCCCTATCAGTTACTGTCCCTGGTAACCCAAGCCCCTAGTGGCTAGTCCAAACCGTGGCAGCTGGTAGGGGCCCTTTCCACAGAGAAAAGGAAAATTAAACAGTCAGCAGTACAGTAATTCCATTTGGATTTAATGTGGCATTCAACAGGAGCGACCCTGAATTAATACTCACGACCTCCAAATAAGATAGGGTCCTTCAATATCAGCAGGGCTACTCCTGAGCTCCAAGAGACTCTTCACACATTTATATGGAAAAAAAAAAAGAGTACTATACCAGGCAGGCTGCTTCTCTATCCCGATCGCAATTACTGCACAATACCCGGGAGAACACACAGCAGATTCAGTTCCTGACAGACCGAGTGGAATTCAATAATTTCTCCAGTCTTCTACAGGGTGAGCCTGGTTTCTACTCTTCAGAGATCCTTTGATTCTTTTCACAGGACGGATTCAGTCCTAACAAGCAGTTACACAAGCTGCAGACCGAACTCTGGGCCTTCACACGTTTTTGACTAAACTGCACACTGAAAAGCACAGGGCTCCTTCCTTCTTCACTGCCAGAGCTAAACTGAAACTCCAACCGACAAAACGGGCACTTCCTTTGAGTTCCTCCCAGTTCTTGACTGGATTGGCTGTCACTCACAATAGACTGCTGCTGTTGGTCCAAAAGGCACTGAAGTCTAAACTACATCTCCCAGAGTCACTGCCCATACAATCCTCTTGTGGCTGGCTCAGATTATGAGTCCAAGTTCTGATTCGCCCAAGGCACCATTTTAGAGCTAGCTTACCCCACACTGATTGGTCCAGTTCAGCAGTTCAAAACCAGAATGGGAACTAGGCAGACACTGTTCTGACTGCAAAAGAAAGCAGGTTAGACAAACTGTAATTTCATTATCACTCTAAATGGTTTCTGGCAAACAGTTACATCTTTCAGATAGGTTCCCTTTGCACTCCTAGTGACTGCAAAATGGAGTGAATTGGCAGCGCTTGAGTGGTACTCAAACAGAGAAACACACAGTCCCCATATAACTAATTATGTCTGCAAGCAGACAGCTCTTAAAGAGACAGTACCAGAGGTTCTAAAACACTCACTGATAAATGGCTTAACGCCAAACACCATTCAGGCTTGGAGCATTCAAGCAAGCTCCTGGAAGTCTTTTGGGAACATTTGCAGGAGGTTACACCTTCCTGGCCTGGGAAAGCTTGACGTCCGTGATCAAGCAAGCACCCCATAAGTTTCAACTGCAACCATATACATTTGCATTAGGCTCTACATGTAATCATCAGTCAATATATCATTTTACCAAGAACACATTTCTGAAACATTGCAGTCGTCACTCTTTACACAGTATTACATACACTTGTACTATACAACTCAAGATACCTCTTGTACATGAAACCTGAAGAGAGGGGGCCTGGGCAACTGACCTTGCCACAAAAGGACGTGAATTAGCATTTTGGTGCCTCACTGGGATCATGTCGCACCTCTTAACCACTGATTTGTTCTCCAAGCTCTTGTAGCCTATATGCAACTTTGTCAGTGTCTTTTGGGACTGGCATTCCCTTTTCATGTGCCCATCTTTCCACAATTATAGCAAAACATACTTTCTGAGTTTGAGCTGGCCGAGGCACCACACTGGGAGCCAGGGCGGGGGTATTACTAACTGGAAACCTGGGTGCCATCTCTGTCTGCGGCGTGATAAGCATTTGGAGACATCTCGTCAGTTTCTCCACTTCCATGGTCAAGGAATTGAGTTTGGAGCTGTTATTAGCAGGAGATACATGGGTGAGTACCCCCACCCCCATAGCAGATGCAGTCGGATATAGGTCAGGGCCCGTACTTGCAGGCGTGGCCTTCATAAAGGGACTGTTTTTGAATTCCCGGATCTCTCTCAACAGTTCGCCCCATTGTGGCATATCTTTTTCCTTGTCAGAGCACTCATTGACTGTCAACCTCTGCCCCTGAACTTCACTTGATGGGTCACCCTCAGTCACTCGGTCGTAGCCACAGCTGTTGGTGCAGGTCCCTCCCGAGGTCGCTTTTCTCAACTCCTCACTTCTCTCATTAACTCATCATAGGAGGGTGGGATTCCAGTCGATTTGCCAGGCGTAATCTGAAGCAACAGCAGTTCTGAGAAGGGGCAGACTTAAGGATTCTGTCCAGTCTGGTTCGGTCCAGTTCAATCGCTGGCAAACTACCCTTTCTGAGGCATTCTTGCAACAATTTTTCCAGCCGAGAGACATACACAGACAACAACTCCCTTGGTACTGTTGTGCATTTCTTACTCTCCACCATAGGTCCTCATCAGAATCTGGGCTCCCATACACATTCTCCAAGGCCTCAAGATAGGCCTGTGCAGTCGCTTCAGGGTTACTGGCCGTTTAGCACAGATGGTAGCCGAGGGCAGGGACCTCGGAGGCTCTCACTAACCCTCTTCGCTCGCCTTCGAGCATTGCCATTCTAGCACTTGGGGCAACATAGTCTATCCAGGTCTCCCAGTCATCCTCCCCTTGGGGGGTGGGGAGGGTGCCAGAGAAGATCCTCAACCTTCGGTAAGAGTCGTGACTAATGGCAGGTGCAGAAACAGGAGTCTGCATTGGTTCAGCCACCATTACGGGCACTGGAGCAGGAGAGGGTGTTGGGGAGGAACACCCCAGGTGGCAAGAATAGTTTCTTCAAGTCTTCCACAGTTTTCCTTCTCCCAGCAACCATTTAGCAAATTTCTCCTCAAAAGTTTCAGATAGTGGTGGGGCTGATTCCCCGGTCTTTACTGTCCTTAGTTATCACTCTCCAAGCAGTGAGGGCTCCCTCTGGGGTAATGGTCTGTGGCACTTTGGAGCTATCTATGGGATCCTTAAACTCTACTAGGGCCAGGAAAGTGTGGGTGAGCAGATTAGCATGCCGACCCACCACCACAGGGTTTTGTAAACCTTCCACCTTGGAAAGTACTCCTGCACAGTGTCCGTATTGATACCCAGGGGATGTCCAGGATAAGCATAGCATTTGGGGGTCGATCTCCTCCCCAGTACACCACTCCACCAGCCGGTGCACAGCCACTTCTGTCGGGTACCCATTTTTTCTTAACAGTGGTTCAGTAATATGGCCACTAGAGGACACACAATCCCAGCGGTGAGCCTCTAAGATGTAACCCTAGATGGTGCTATCCCAGGGGCTACTACCCCTGCCTGATTTGCCACTAACAGGTTGAGGGGCCTGGATCCAATGGCGGGTGCCTCCACCCAGAGGTCAGGGTTTGCAATAGTTAAACTAACTTGGTCACAGCCCTCTGGGACACTGCAACCCCCTTTCTTCCCACTAGTGGCCCACACAATATATCAGAATTACCTTCACAGTATACACTTACCCCAGGACTGGTTCCGCACTGGGACCTCCTGTGAAATGAGATACAGTGCAACAATCACAGTACAGTACTTTAACATAGACAAATACCTCAGGCAGTATAACTTTGCTGAAACAAGCAGCTCTGATTTATTTAGGGGATATAACAAGGACAGGAGGAAATCAGGTTAATTAGCTTATCACTCTAATAATCTACCTATGGCTCTGTGCACAGGCCTATCCCTATCAGTTACTGTCCCTGGGTACCCAAGCCCTAGTGGCTAGTCAAACCGTGGCAGCTGGTAGGGGCCCTTTCACACAGAGAAAAGGAAAATTAAACAGTCAGCAGTACAGGTAATTCCATTTGGATTTAATGTGCAATTCAACAGGGAGCGAATCCTGAATTAATACTCACGACCTCCAAATAAGATAGGGTCCTTCAATATCAGCAGGGCTACTCCTGAGCTCCAAGAGACTCTTCACACATTTATATGGGAAAAAAAAAAAAAGAGTACTATACCAGGCAGGCTGCTTCTCTATCCCGATCGCAATTACTGCACAATACCCGGGAGAACACACAGCAGATTCAGTTCCTGACAGACCGAGTGGAATTCAATAATTTCTCCAGTCTTCTACAGGGTGAGCCTGGTTTCTACTCTTCAGAGATCCTTTGATTCTTTTCACAGGACGGATTCAGTCCTAACAAGCAGTTACACAAGCTGCAGACCGGAACTCTGGGCCTTACACGCTTTTTGACTAAAACTGCACACTGAAAAAGCACAGGGCTCCTTCCTTCTTCACTGCCAGAGCTAAACTGAAACTCCAACCGACAAAACCGGCACTTCCTTTGAGTTCCTCCCAGTTCTTGACTGGATTGGCTGTCACTCACAATAGACTGCTGCTGTTGGTCCAAAAAGGCACTGAAGTCTAAACTACATCTCCCAGAGTCACTGCCCATACAATCCTCTTGTGGCTGGCTCAGATTATGAGTCCAAGTTCTGATTCGCTCCAAGGCACCATTTTAGAGCTAGCTTACCCCACACTGATTGGTCCAGTTCAGCAGTTCAAAACCAGAATGGGGAACTAGGCAGACACTGTTCTGACTGCAAAGAAAGCAGGTTAGACAAACTGTAATTTCATTATCACTCTAAATGGTTTCTGGCAAACAGTTACATCTTTCAGATAGGTTCCCTTTGCACTCCTAGTGACTGCAAAATGGAGTGAATTGGCAGCAGCTTGAGTGGTACTCAAACAGAGAAACACACAGTCCCCCATATAAACTAATTATGTCTGCAAGCAGACAGCTCTTAAAGAGACAGTACCAGAGGTTCTAAAACACTCACTGATAAATGGCTTAAACGCCAAACACCATTCAGGCTTGGAGCATTCAAGCAAGCTCCTGGAAGTCTTTTGGGAACCCCATTTGCAGGGGGTTATATATATATATATATATATATATATATATATATATATATATACATACACACACACACACACACACACACACACACACACACACACACCCACATACATACATACATACATACCTACATATACACACACCAATTCTTAGAAACGATTGGGGTTGTTTCCTTTGATGTACTAGAACAGACATATGGCCTAACTGGTCAAGAGCACTATAGGTATCTGCAAGTGTGGACGTATATCTTACATAAACAAGAACACTATACTAGACTCCCTGAGCCTAAATTCCCTCTACCTGCTCTGCTAATAGATATGCACAATGGTATGCCTAGGGAACATGTGATAGGCCATCTAAACAGTAACCTGAGAGAAAACCTGGGAGATACTACACAAACAATTTAAGATAGTTGGAATAAAGATTTGGGCCTCTCAATCTCAAACAATTCCTAGGTGCAGTATGCAGTCCCCTCAGTTAATCACACTTTCTAATATTTGGAGGGAGTAGTATGCCTGGAAGTGCAGATATAGATACTTCGGCACCCCTGTGGTTTTAGCAAAATATATGCCGCAGTTGGGGATACCTACTGGAGGGGCTGTGATTTTAACCCGGCTGATCAAGGTCATATTTTGGTACTACTCATTGGTAATCCCATTTTGGCAGGCCCTCCAGGAAGAACTGGCGGACTGTCTAGGGGAACCTATTGACCTATCGGTTGAAACAGTACTTTTAGCTATTCTTCTATGGCATCGCCCTCCTTGGTCTAAGACCTTGTTGTTGGTATTTCTTTTAACATCCAAGACGGCTATATAACTTGGAAATGGCGAACACCTAAAACCCCCACGGTAGCAGAGTGGCGATAAATAGTGCTAGACATTTATCACCTGGAAAAACTGACGGCTGAGCTGTTTCAATATTAAATGGCAACGCTGGGTGTGGTATATGGCCCAGATAGATCCAGACTTTGTCCCTTGATATTTCCAGATTGGGAAGGATAGGAGTACTGCTCCCGTGGGAAGGGAGAGGAGGGGAGATCAGGTGACATGTCTGTAAAAGAATAGTTTACCCTCTGCATAGTACAGGAAACTTGTTCTGTGGAAATGTGATGTATTTATATTGGTCATATGACCCTCCATACATTAGTAGTACCATTTACTGTTTATTTTTGAATAATGTACAAGTCATAATGAACAGCCCATGACATGTCAATGCTTGTTGATACATTTGAAATTAGTTTTACATCATTTATATTTTACTGTATGTGCTTTGTCTAACAAAAAAATAAAACAATAAAAATAAGAAGGCTCACACATTAGAGCCTGAAGCTTAGAAATCCTTTAAGAGGGCATTGCAACTAAAAACATTTTCCGTGACAAGAAACATAAGCCAAAACTCGCAACAGGCACAAAAAAAAATAAAAGATGAACACAATATCCTCACATAACTCAGAAAACATAATGTTTTAACAATTATTTTTAGGTTTAACATTTATACTCGGGTATGTGCAGCATTCCACTGCTACAGAATCTCAAGGTACAATGACACGAGAATCCAAAGAATCATTTCAATGAACAAGGAGAAGTGTATTTATTGGGGGCCACTTGGGATTATGCATGCAGTAACACACAACGAGGTGTGGGTTATGTGCCGATAAGAGCATGCCCAGGTGTGTTATAAGGCACGAGGTGCTTGTTAGCATGTAAGCCACAACTCGGAGTGTGTTATTGCGCTTATAAAATGGGCTCTCAAAGTAAATAAAAAAAAAAAAAAGGGAGGAAAGAAAATGTTCAACAGTTTATAAAAAGGAGCTTTTTAATACTGCTGATAGGAAAAATAGTTCCTGTATCACGAATTGTGGTGTGTTTGAGGCTGGCTTGCTGGCCAGTAGAGGACTCTCGTCCCTCACGAAACATAATGCAGAGTCTAGGTCCCCCCAAGTATTTTAATGTTTGTGACCTTTTTGAACTAAATGTGTTTGGAACCATGTCCCTTTTTGCCTGCCACAGTTTACATCTTTCTGTTTACTGGTGCCTCTGGGAGTGACCGTCGTCAGTTTGTCGGGATCGCATCTTTTAAAAAGTGAAAGCTGCAGCACGGAATATGAAAGCCGCTAGTGAGGAGAGCATTAGGGTTTATATAACGCGGTGGAGAGAGGGAGAGGGGTTCGCAAACGGAGCTTCTACCGGATAGGAGACAAGTAACGGCAGCACAGTGCTGTGGATTGGGAACCAGCATGCCTGTTGATAGTCTGTCCGCGTGTTTAAAAAGTGAAAGCTCCAGCACGGTTACTGAAGCCGCTAGTGAGGAGAGCAGTGGGGTTTACAGTATTCGGCAGGGCGTAGGGGTTACTAACGGAGCTTAAAATGGACAGGACACTGAGGTGATGGCAGCACAGTAGTGTGCATTGGGAACTGGTACACAGCGCCACCTGATGTTCAGGCTGGGAGTATAGCCTAGCGGTTAGAGGAATGAGGTGTGAATGAGCTTGGTACATCCAGCAGACCAGAACAGAGTTTGATTCTCACAACCTCCACTTGCACATTGTGCGACTCTGAGCAATTCACTTAACCGCCCAGTGCTCCCAGGTCGTCCCTGAAAACAGGCACTTGTGCCTAGTGGGCCTAACCCGGTTACCAAACACTAAAATATATAATAAAAAAAAAAAAGAGAGAGTTGTCATTCAGTATCGGACCCCTTGAAAGCAGTGAGAAAGACGTTGTGTTGTGAGCTGTGCCAGTCTGTGTTTCTGTTTTTAGCTGGCACAGCTCAGTGATTCCATCCTGTTGTGGGGCTCAGGAGTGGAGGGTAGTGCCGGTTGGCTACTATATCGTCTGATAAGGACACGGCTCAGATGTAGTAGCCAATCAGGATGCTTGATTTCTTTAGCCCATTTTATAATAAGAGGTACTGTATAAATATGGTAAGCTTGTGGCCAAAAGAAAGATTAAAGGAGACATCTTGATTTTTTTCTTTTTTAGGACAGTGATTATGGACTGGTATTCATTAACATTTCGATCTGTTGGTTCCTCCTATTAATATTTATTATTATGAAAGCTAATAGTGATAAACTTGTGGATATCTCAGTTTTGAGAAATGGGTTCATTGGGGACAACTGGAAATTTTTAAAGAATGGAAATGTATGTTCCCTTGACTGATGTCAATAAATTGCTCGGTACTAATACATATTTATGCATGTATTTCTATATTTTGAACTTAATACTGATTACGGTAAGTACAGTACAGTTCACATTAAACTTATTGTGCAACTGGTTAACAGCCAGTTAACATTTCAGCTGATAAAGGCTCTGTAAAGAACATTTCTTCATCACTGATATCTTGTTGTTAGCTGGTTTCTGCTGAGATCTGAATGAGTTGCCTGAATACACTTTCAGCTGAGAGCCACATTCTACAGCTAAAGAGGGAAAAAACTAGTTGGCAGCTAGCTGTAGTCACATAAAGAGAATGGCTGCAAACTGGCTGAACAGTAAGTTTAATGTGAGCTCTACTGTACCCATTGTCTGATTCAAGCCCCACCTTCCAGTTTAAGAAGCCTACTATTTTAAGGAGGACTCTGGTGGTGGCCTGGATCCACTAAAGGTGCTCTTTGGAGGGAAACATTTAGGGTGACCTTGTGCCGGAGTGACTCTGAAGGACTGTATAAATACCGTAAACTTGTAACCAAAAAATGGGAGGCACA
Organism: Neoceratodus forsteri; assembly: GCA_016271365.2. Taxonomy (NCBI): domain Eukaryota; kingdom Metazoa; phylum Chordata; order Ceratodontiformes; family Ceratodontidae; genus Neoceratodus; species Neoceratodus forsteri. The sequence continues at coordinate 1,151,434,689 of CM057453.1, forward strand.
AGCCTTTTAAATGGAGTCGTCTGTGCTATGATGATTTTCTTTTATTTCTGATTATAGATCGAGGGAGCGCTCCCGGCCAATCGGAGTGCTCCTTGCCCCTGCGCATGAGGCACTCTTATACAGTGAAGTGCATCTCATGCGCAGATGCCCTGGAAACAGGCACATTCTGGGAAGTTTTTATTTTTATTTTAAATATATTATTAATCGCTCTCGATCGATAATATAGCAGTAGGTCCCTTGGAGCCACTCGTTGCCGAAAATAGGTGGTTTCACTTGCCATCAGCTTGAGCCAGAACAGCTTAGCTTCGCTTTGCTGTTCTCGCTCAGCCGAAAGCACGTGAAACCACTCGTTTTCAGCAATGATTGGCTCAGAGGGACGAATTAACACAGACATGACTTCAAACCACCACAAATCAGGGCTCCCAGATCTACAGGGCTTCATGTATTTTACAGGAAAACAGAGCATTTTACAGAGAAGTTGTTCACAGAAACTTGTACTGGTTATAAAGGATAAAAAAGCATGTCATGTTCCATAGGAAATAAAGTAATTAACATGAAAATCAGCCTGGGGTTCTAGGCAAGGCAATTTTATTTGTAGGGTGCCCAATCCTGGAGGCTCTGGGTGCCTAACAGAATTTAAAACAAGAACACAGACATAAAACAATCATAAATAACTATAACAACATCCAATTGATTAAAACTAAAAACAGCAGTTAAATTATAAAGGGCTTTTGAACTGTCACATATGGGACTAAGATGGAATCAGCCAAATGCCAAACTATTCACAGAGCCTTGCAGAAGTCTCAAAAAGCAGCTGACACCATTGGAAAAATACTGGAAAACATAATAGCTGGACATAATTCTGCTTATAATTACTGGTGACCCCCTTTATCAACCCGTTTACACAGCTCTCCTAAACGCCGTACTAACCTGAAAACGAGTTATTACGGTGTTCTGAAAAACTTTCTTTCATGAGCGCGGTCCTTGGCTGTCATTCAATTGCTTCCTGCCACTTCATTGGCTTGAATTCTTTGTGTAGGCGGGGTGAACAGTATATTTAAACATGGCGGCTCCGCTTACCGATGAGCCGCTATTTCTCACCGCCTCACAATCGTTATTAATTACTTTTTTGTTCTTCAGCTAGCATTTTAAATATCAAATATGTGGTTGATCCTGCCGCTTGTCCGGATCAGAAGATGCCAAGTGCGATCCGGGATGTGTCTCACCTGACTGTAAGGTTTCAGAGAGAGCGCGAGCGCAAGTGAGTAAAAGACAGTGTGTGTGTCTCAGCAGAATAGAGAATAGAGAATAGCGTGTGTGTGTGTGTGTGTTGTGTGTGGTGGGTCATGGGCACAGCAGGACTCACTGGCAGTCTATGGAAACTGCGGGGGAAACTGCCTTCAGCACTGAACTAATTTACCGAAAAGAACACTGCTCGGCCATGCTTGCTCTCTCTCTCTCTCGCCCAACAACGTCTACACACAAAGTCCATGCACCAGTAATTATATAAAATAAAAGATAGGCAAGTGTGTGCCTATGAATATTTTTTTCACACCCTCGGTGTGTAATGACTACATAAACCTCTTGAGCTTCGCTCTCGAGGTTTATGGGTCATCACACAACTCGCGTGTGAAAAAAATATTCATAACACACACTTCCATATCCATTATTCTCTATGTAATTCATATATCTTCTATAGATTTCTCCTCTCCATTATTTATTACCGAAGAAATTCCCATAGAAACAAGATCTTTATCCCCAGCGTTCATCTGCCTCTTTAGCTCGCTCCCTACTTGAAATCATAATGCTCTGCTGTGACATCACAGTCTGTTTCTATGACAGTAACTGTGATGTCACAAGTAGAGAATTATGACATCAGGTGAGGAAGAAGCAACAGGAGCAGAGGAACCCATAAGGAACAACTCTCCTGTTTTCATGCATATGCCCTCAGTAAAACATAGTGGGAATAAAGGAATACAGAACTAGTAAGAAATACAAGCTGCTTTGTGTCCAAATATTATATTTTTCAAAGTTCTTCTTGAGGTGTCAGTGGCTCTTTAAATATGTGTTATGGTAGGATTCTCTTCATTATTAAATGCTGGGAGTAAACATTTCAGAGAAAGTGACAGGTAGAACAATTTATCTGAAAAACTATTGTATGGAAGTCTCCATACAGCTCTGCATTTTAGGGCTGAATACTGAATATAAATCATCTATATACTGTACATATACTCACACAGACATATACTGATGGCCCAGTGCAATTGTGGCTAGGGTAAGAAACACATCCTTATGGACGCTTTAAATTTGTAATTCTAAAAGTTGTTCTGATGAACACCAGTGCAATACCAGTTACCTGTGGTGGTATTGAGATCAGTTCACGAAGGAAGCAAGGTGGAATTTCTCGGAGCTCGGACACCTTCACAGAAGCTACTGTCCCAGAATCCAAAAACTGCACATCTAGGGCTCGACTGCTGTGAATACTTGTTATCTGAAAAGGGGAAAACATTTTTAAAAAAACAATAAAAATAAAAAAATAAGTATGGCATTAAAATTTATTAGGTTACCAAAAATTTACAACGTTATGTAGATGTGCAGAAGTCACACCTTCGAAAGCCATGGCTGATTCCAATATGCATTAGTGCTTCACTTGGGGGTGCTGGCTCATTCTATAGCTTTAATTGTGCTTCATGCGGGTGTACTGGCTCATTCTATAGCTTTAATTGTGCTTCATGTGGGGGTACTGGCTCATTCTATAGCTTTAATTGTGCTTCATGTGGGGTACTGGCTCATTCTATAGCTTTAATTGTGCTTCATGGGGGGACTGGCTCATTCTATAGCTTTAATTGTGCTTACTGTGGGGTACTGGCTCATTCTATAGCTTTAATTGTGCTTCATGTGTGGGTACTGGCTCATTCCATAGCTTTAATTGTGCTTCATGTGGGGTACTGGCTCATTCTATAGCTTTAATTGTGCTTCATGTGGGGGTACTGGCTCATTCTATAGCTTTAATTGTGCTTCACGTCGGGGTAGGCACATTCTATAGCTTTAAGTGTGCTTCATGTGGGGGTACTGGCTCATTCTATAGCTTTAATTGTGCTTCATGTGGGGGTACTGGCTCATTCTATAGCTTTAATTGTGCTTCATGTGGGGTACTGGCTCATTCTATAGCTTTAATTGTGCTTCATGTAGGGTTGCTGGCTCATTCTATAGCTTTAATTGTGCTTCATGTGGGGGACTGGCTCATTCTATAGCTTTGATTGTGCTTCATGTGGGGTACTGGCTCATTCTATAGCTTTAATTGTGCTTCATGTGGGGTACTGGCTCATTCTATAGCTTTAATTGTGCTTCATGTGGGGTTGCTGGTTCATTCTATAGCTTTAATTGTGCTTCATATGGGGGTACTGGCTCATTCTATAGCTTTAATTGTGCTTCATGTGGGTTGCTGGCTCATTCTATAGCTTTAATTGTGCTTCATGTGGGGGTACTGGCTCATTCTATAGCTTTAATTGTGCTTCATGTGGGGGACTGGCTCATTCTATAGCTTTAATTGTGCTTCATGTGGTAGTACTGGCTCATTCTATAGCTTTAATTGTGCTTCATGTGGGGTTGCTGGCTCATTCTATAGCTTTATTTGTGCTTCATGTGGGGTATTGGCTCATTCTATAGCTTTAGTTGTGCTCCATGTGGGGTTGCTGGCTCATTCTATAACTTTAGTTGTGCTCCATGTGGGGTTGCTGGTTCATTCTACAGCTTTAATTGTGCTTATTGTGGGGTACTGGCTCATTCTATAGCTTTAATTGTGCTTCATGTGGGAGTACTGGCTCATTCTATAGCTTTAATTGTGCTTCATGTGGGGTACTGGCTCATTCTACAGCTTTAATTGTGCTTCATGTGGGGTTGCTGGCTCATTCTATAGCTTTAGTTGTGCTTATTGTGGGGTACTGGCTCATTTTATAGCTTTAATTGTGCTTCATGTGGGGGTACTGGCTCATTCTATAGCTTTAAATCTGTTACATTTTGTGTATGTGGTATGGCCCTGTTTTCTACTAAAGTTTTTTTTAAGGATTGCATTCATTTTAAGAGGTTTTTTTTTCTGGTCGGAGTATCTCCATTACAAACAGTTCTAGTTTTTTTTTTTTTTTTTTTTTTTTTTTACAGAAGAGCTGATATCCCATCGCTACAGGATTACGGTAGGGTGTGTTTGGTGTGTAAGAAGCATAAACAGATGCATCCCCCCTGAATTTTCAAATAAGATTAATTTATTTAGGTATATGCATATCATACTGCAAACAAAAAGTAACCCCCCACTGGCCACTTATTTAACTAGTAAGCACACCTCCCATGTTTTCTGTCTAGGGGAAAGAGAGGGTTGGGGGAACATAAACAGCATTACAGACAAGTGACCATTACTAAACCCAGGTCCTGAGGAGGGAACTTTTGCTAGGGGCTATGCTAGGTCAGTACTTCTGGAGTGGTACCCAAAATTCCACACAGGAAGCAGTAGCAAGAATGTCCAAACCAGGCTGGGGTTCTAGAGTGTGGCTTTATTCCAAAGAATGGTACAAAAAAGCAAAGGTGAACCCCCAAAGGGTTTACATTTCTTGGCACAAGGCAATGGCAGAACAACAGCACCTGTATCAGACAGAAACTCTACACATCCCATATTACATAGGATCGCAAACCCTCTTCAGCGGCAGAGCCTCAGCTGAAACACACACATCTTCTAGTGGCACTGGCCACAATGGAGCACACACTTTCTTCTAGTGGCACTGGCCACAATGGAGCACACACTTTCTTCTAGTGGCACTGGCCACAATGGAGCACACACTTTCTTCTAGTGGCACTGGCCACAACTTAGAACATTTCCCATATGGCACAAAATTTAAACATTTGGAAATGTGGCAACTAGCCACGACGGAGCACACTGGTGCTCAAAATTAGCAGAACGCACACCAGGGGGTAAACCTTCTCTTCAGGCATTGGCCACCATGTCCTGAATAAGAAGTAACCCTTACAGAACCTATAGTGCTGAACTGGTCACTCCAGATGGGGGATTGCCCACCTTTTGCTTCCTCAGTCCATACCCAGACATTCTTTCAGAGTTGCACCTCAAACTTTAAACAAAACTGTTAAACTATGCATCTTGGAATGACTTTCACAATCAGCATTAGAAACACACTACCTCTGAGTGTAGATTAAAGTCCCGAACAACGTGCCAAGTCTCACTGAGGACTCCACAATTGTCAGCCAACTTTAAGAAAGGATCAGAACAGTCTCAAATTGAACAGAACTTGGTGCATAATTCCCTTTGTCAGAGTACACCCCAAAAGAAAAAAAAACAGGTAAATTCCTCCTGGGATACTCAAAGTCAGATTACTCACAGTTGTACAAAAAAAGGCAGCTTCAATGTCCTGGATCAAATCAGGGGATTGACCCTCAGATCCATTCTGCAGTCCTCATCTCACAGGGGATGAGAAGAAAAATCAGGAACTCCTGCCAGACGGTTTCCACCACCTCTACTAGCAGGCAGATGGTTCTCGGCATTAGGGTGAGAAAAACAGGCTCTCCTCAGAGCCCACACTGCAGCTCTTCACGCCTCCAACTGTTCACATTGAACTCCACTCACAGACTAACTGAAAATTCTAAAGTTCCCCACTTACAGCTAGCTACTGTGGCTAATGCTGCTGCAAGAGTTCTAAATGACATCACCACTCTACTCTCAGCTGAGACCAAGTAAACAGAGAGGGAGCAGGTGAAAAAACATTTAACCAGTTATTCACCAGCTGCCTTCCCTACCTAGCACTGGCACTGATGGGATTCTAGTAAACCCAGGAGACCGGGGAGGGGTTACAAAAACAAGCAAAAAACACGGCGGCCTTAACCTTATTTACAGCCATTAATGACATGCATTTATCAAAACTAGAAAGTAATGCATTTATTCTTGGGCTGAACCACTAGTGCCTCCCAAACATTTCCAAAAATTATTTTTAATGATAGTTTATAATGTGTGAACAAATAGTTTAAAAGTGGTACTATCTGAACGGTTAATTGTAGAAACCTGAATATTTTTAAATGAAAGCTTGAAGTTCGATCAACATGTAGAGATCATAATGATACAGTTTTCATGTGTCGCCATACAGTATGTCTACACTCGATATATGTTAAAAATAAGTGAAACATTTTATGGTTTTTTTTTAGACTAATATAAGGGTCACTGTAGCAATATCATATCGACCTATCAACTTCGCTGACTCCAAGCTTTCATTTAAAGGGAAAAGTCCACATACAATCGGGCCATGCCTTGGTGTAAGGTATGCCCCAATTAGCTTTTTCGCAAAGTGTAATTTGTTAACCTTACGGTTGCTGAAATATATAGATCATATCTGGTTGATTCTGCCTCCGTCCCGCCAGCATTTTGAACTGCTCGGTGTACCCACAACCTCCTGCGATTGTCCCAGGATGATGTACGAGACAGGAAGCAGCTGCGGAGCATTCATAGGCATCCCATGTGAATGGAGCTATTAATAGCTCCGGTTTCCAATGTACATGTCCCGTTGCTATACCGAGACCTGATACAGACTGACCGGCTCCAGTTTAAGGAATTACAGCACTACTTCGCGAAAAAGCTAATCGAGACATGCCTACAATCGAGGCATGGCCTGATTACACGTGGACATTTCCTATAAAAAAAAAAACTTTCTAGCACGAACAGTTCCAAAGTTTCACATTCTAAATACACTCTCAAAGAAGCTAGGCATTGGATGTTTCTTAAGTTAATAAAGACTAATTCCAAAACAAGATTTTTTTTTTTTTGGTTAATATCTCCTTTTGTCCCAGTAACATGAATTTATATTACCACTGTCCATATCTGTCCCAGTGCTAATGGTGTTTGGTTAAGCTGTTCAGTTTAGCATTAAAGCCTAGCTCGCGAAAAACAAACACAACTAGAGCAGACACTACAATTCCTAAAGCTAGCCCATCAGCAAGGAGACCACTCAGTGTTGGCACAGATCAAACAGACTAAAAAAGACTTGGATACCCTATATACCCAACAGACGGAGGCGGCACTGGCATATTTGCAGCAGAGATATGGCGAGATAGGACCACGAGCCTCCTGCCTTCTGGCATACCGTTTGCGTCAACAATGCAAAATGTCCACTATCACTGCAATAAAGGACCCAAACACAGGAGCACACCACACCAAACTCAAAAATATAACCCAAGCCTTTTGTCAGTATTACAGGGCTCTTCACACCACAGACCACAAGTCGGATCCAACACTCACCAACACCTTCCTGTCAGCCCTAGAACTACCCAAACTGAATCTTGACCAGCAAAACAGCCTGATGGTGCCGATCAGCTCTGAGGAACTGATGCTGGCCATCTCTAGGTCCAAAACACAGAAGGCTCCGGGCCCTGACGGATATGGGGCGAGTTCTATAAGGGCACATCGCAGTCAATTGGTCAGTGAATGCTGTGCGCCTTTAATGAAGTTCTCCTAGGAGATGCCCCACCGCCTAGCTGGTCATATGCAACAATCTAACTTATCCCCAAACCAGACAAGGACCCTTTACAATGTGGCTCATATAGGCCAATCTCGGTGCTTAACATGGACTATAAATATTTCATGTCCATCTTGGCCCGAAGGGTGGATGCGATTCTCCCGACACTGATAAACCTGGATCAAACAGGCTTTGTAAGCTCTAAATCCACTTCAGACAATACTGGCAGAGCCCTACACCTAGTACATGAGATACAATCCCGCGAACATCCATCAGTCCTTCTCAGCCTTGATGCTGAAAAGGCCTTTGAAAGGGTGTCATGGCCCTTCCTTATCTCCACTCTTACTACAATGGGGTTTCTGGCCCCCTTTGTGGCTATACTCAGGGCAGTATACTCCTCCCCTCAGGCATGCGTGAAAGTTTCAGGTCACCATTCTGATTACTTCCACCTTTTCAGGGAACACGTCAGGGTTGCCCCCTGTCCTCTGGTTTATTCGCCATCTTTATTGAGCCCCTAGCCCAGGCAATCAGACTAACACCCAGGATTTCGGGTGTGCATATAGATGAAACAGAACACTGCATAGCCCTCTATGCGGATGATGTCCTATTATTCCTTACTGACCCCTCACAATCCATTCCTACGGTCTTCCGAATCCTGGAGGAATTTGGTGCGCACTCAGGCTATCGGCTTAACACCAGCATGACTGACGCCCTTACTTTTCATTATATACCGTCTGAGACACTCAAGAAGAGATATCCATTTCGATGGGGGCTCTCCAAGATGAAATATTTGGGCATTTACCTCTCCCATAGAGCAGAAGATGCCCTGAGTAATAATTTTCTACCCTTCACAGCACAGATGAAGCAAGATCTCGGAAGATGGAACATCCTCCCACTGAATATGATTCAGAGAGTTGATGTGGTGATCCTCCCAAGGGCCCTTCTACCTTTTTCAGAATGTTCCACTTAATCTACCGAATAAATTATTCCGTGTATGGAACAAGGCTATTACTGGGTTTGTCTGGGCAGGAAGACGCCCCAGAATTAAACTTGAAAACTCTTTTTCTTCCTAAAACACAAGGAGGTCTTGCACTCCCAAATCTCAAACAGTACTACTGGGCTTCCCATCTGTCCTTTATAACCCAACGACTGGTCGGAGTGTCCCCGGCTCGCTGGAGAGAGATTGAGGAGAGTATGCTCTCACAACATGACCACCAAAGGCTTATTATTTATAAAAATCCTTCTTCACTAGGACAACTAACTCAGAACCCCTGGATTATACACCAAATCCGGGCCTGGCATTTAGCACATAGATCCCTTAAGCTCACCCCTTTTCTGGTCCTGATATGTCCAATAGAACTTCTAGAAAATTTTCTCCCGGCCTTACATGACCATACATTCCATACATGGAGGCAGACTCGCCTTACAAAACTCCCACAACTCCTGGAGGGACCCCTTTTTAAGGAATTCGGGGTGATTTGGTGGGAGTTCCATCTACGCCAATCAGATTTTTTCCGGTACCTACAACTACGACATTACTACGAGGCCCTTCCCCTGATTGTTCGTACCCCTGGGGAGCACCCTCATATGATCCAATTGCTCCAACAAACACTACAATCCAAGATGTTATCACATCCCATTTCAACCATATATAAATCTCTGACAGAAACAATAGGTGGAAATACAGGGGTAAGAAGGGAGAAATGGAATGAAGAGCTGGGTTTCCAAATAACATCACAGCAGTGGGGCATAATATACCAATTATCAGCGAGAATCACCTACTCCCATACGTGGAGACTGTTCTCTTGGCAGCTGCTGCTAAGATTTTTCCGTACTCCAGCAATAACCGCACATTATCATAACTTGGGCTCAACAGTATGCTGGCGCCAATGTGGGGAGAGTAATGCTCACTATTCCCATGTTTTGTGGTCATGCCCAAGGTTACAGCCATTTCTCCAGGGGCTATGGGAAGAATTTGAGGAGCTATTTGGGCTTAGGCTCTCCTTGACCGGGGAGTTCTTTATTTTACATGTTCTCCCACATGACCTATGAAACCTCCACTATCAGTACCTACTGGAAATCTTCCTGCTTGCAGTGAAGAAGGCCATTACCAAACGCTGGCTCACTGCTGTGATTCCTTCAATCTCGGACTGGAGAGAGATAGTCAATCACATATATAGATCAGAGAGAATCACATACAACTTGAATGATAAAGCAGATCTTTGCTCCATAAAGTGGAGAAGATGGATAATGTACATCATGACCAAGGACCCACACTTTGTTCCCTAACACCTCTGACCGCCTATTAACTGATTAGACTCACCACACCAAATTTGGTTATTAACACCCAAGAAATAAGGGTTACATCTTGACAGAATACACGACCCACTCTCAATGGGTGATGGAAGTACACTAAAGGGCAAACACCAGAGGGAATAAAATCAAAGAATGGAATGTGAGAAGGGTATGAGGAGAAAAGTCCCAGGGAAGAGAAGTAAAGAGACAGAGAAGTAAACAGAACGATCCTATCCAGGATGGAAGACTGTGTATCCAGGTGAAACTGTGTCACATAAATGATGAATAATATTGTAAATCTATATGAATTGTAACCCTGTCCAAGTAATCAATTACAATAATGTAAATGTGACTGTAAAAATGGTAAAGTCTTCAATAAAGACTATATTTGCAAAAAAATGTATTTATTTATTTGCTTTTGTTAACCAGGTAAGCATGCTAGACAACCAAGTGCCTATTTTCAGGTGCGACCCAGGAGAGTTACAGAGCATCCAGGTAACAAAATACAGGTCAATGAAAACAGAATACAAAGTGAAGATTACAGTCAGGAGCCGCAGGCTCTACATAGGTGAGAGGTACAGGTCAGGCTCAAGCAAGGCTAGGCAAGCAGACAAGTTATAGTATACAACACAACATAGGGAGTCAAGGTATTCTACTATGTCTACAGACTGAACACAGCTAAACGGCAGTACATGATAATACACAGACTGGAAAAAATAACAATATATAATAAGCTCACAACGGGGGGGGTATTAAGTACTATACTGGTGGAGGGTACAGATAGTTGTGTAGCAGCTCCCCACCCCCCGGGGCAGGAGGGATTAGGGGTACGCGGGCTAGGGCGGAGCATAGGCAGGCCACAGTAGTCTTGAGAAAGCGCCAGAGGATGCTTTGAAAGCAGTGGTGGAGGCGGTACACACTTGTGCGGGAAGGAGTTCCACATTTTAGGCGCGTGGACTGAGAAGGCCCGGTCACCAGTGAGGGTGCGTGTCCTTGGGACAAGTCGGGCCTGAGAAGCACAGGATCTGAGATGGTAGGCTGGGGGTGTGGGGATTAGGGGAAGGGCAAGTACCGAGGGGGTGGCAGTCCGGACTATATTGTCAACAAAGTTGCTTAGGACGAAGGTGCGGTGTTTTTCAGGGGGGAGCCACTCCAGACGCAAGTAGAGCTCACATCCACGCGTTAGGCGGGGGGCAGAGAGAGCGAAGTGGTGTATGTTGTTGTATGCAGTGTCCCATTTTGTGAGATGAGCTTTGGAGACCGGGGCAAAGGCGATGAGCCCATAGCATACTGTGGGGAGGAGTATCCCCCTAGCTATGGCTAGCCGGGCGGCAGGGGTGAGGCAGTCCTTGGCTCTGTAGGCAAGACTGAGCTTGCCATTAGAGGCATTACTCACGTTCCTGATATGTGTGGTGAGATCGAGTTGGGGATCAAGGGTGACCCCGAGATATTTGACCAAGTCAGAGACTGGAAGTTTGTCACTATTGGCCCCAAGGATTTCTAGGGGAGTAGGGCAGGAAGAGGTGTGAGTCACTGACCCGAATGGCATGGCATGGGTCTTCCTTAAGTTGATGATGAGCTTATGGCCCTTGAGCCAATTATGAATATCGGAGTTTAGCCGAGAGTTGATGGTGTTGATTTCGCGGGAACTGGCCAGGACTATGAGGTCATCCGGTTATAAGATAGAAACACCATGGGTAATTACGGAGGGCAATCCATTAATGTACAGAGAGAACAGTAGGGAACCCAAGATGGATCCTTGGGGACCCACAGTTAATGGGGGATAAGGCTGAGTTAGTGCGGTTGTAGCAGGTGAATTGCTGTCTACCCTCAAGGTAGCTTGAGAACCATTCGAGGGCATGGTCAGAGAGACCGAGGGAGTGCAACGTGGTGTGGAGGAGGGAGTGATCCACCCGGTCGAAGGCCTTGGAAAGATCGATGAATATGGCCCCCGTCAGGAAACCTCGATCAGTTGCGGATCTGATCTCGGAGGTGACCACAGCAAGCGCCGTCGATATGCTGTGTTGGGCCGGGGAGAGAACGGTGTATTCGTCAAGGTAGTGGGACAGTTGGGTAGCAACAGCCCTTTCGAGGAGCTTGCTGGTGGCTGACAGTATAGCAATGGGGCGATAGTTGCTAATGTCTTTTGGGGTCACCTTGCTTGTGGACTGGGACCACCTTGGCTATCTTCCATACCTCCGGGATGGTTCCCGAGATGAGTGAGGAGTTAAAGATCTGCGCGACCGGTCTAGCAAGGAGGGGAGCTCCGAGGCTAAGGAGCTTGGGTTCAAGGCAGTCATAACCCGCCCCCATGTGGTGGGAGAGCCCCGCCAGGAGTGCCTAGCTCGCGCTGTGTGTGTACACCTGATGACATAACTCCCACTCAGAGATAAAATATGTTCCTCAATCAACTAATTTTGCAATAGGAAAAACATTCTCATAACACCCAAACATAACATATTCTGTTAAATGCCATGTCAGAGATTCTGTTTTTGCGATTAGAGTGGCAGGCAAAGCTGTATCGCTGTAGCAGTATAACTGAAAGTGAACCACAGTTTGTCTTTTTATTGTGTTTTATGGTACCACAGTCTGAGCTCAGTTACGAGTGGCCAGCTAAAAAGAGACCCCACTGTGTGAAATCTTGCTTTTGTCATTCATGTTTTGAGATTAGAGTGGCAAACAGGGCTGTACCAGTGCTGCAGAGATAAGTTACAGTGAATCCCAGTTTGTCTTATTTTTTTCCTCCGGTACCACTGCATGAGTGTAGGTATGAGCTGCCAACTGAATAGAGACTCCTTCCACACACTGTGTAAAATCCTGTGCTGGTTACTCAATTTCTGTGATTAAACTGGCAGGCACAGCTTTATCAATGCTGCAGAGACAGATGAAAGTGAAACATGGTTTGTCTTCATTTTGTTTCTCCAGTTCCACCGCCTGAGCATAATTACGAGCTGCTAGCTGAACAGAGACCCCTGCACACATTGTAAAGTCACACAGAACATTTCTGTCAGCTACTTATAAGTCAAGCCATTTATTATGTGGTGCCTACAACCAATCTAGATATAAAACATTCACCACTCTCCACTACAGCACTTACCTCCTTACCCACTAGCTCCCTTCTTAGTAAGCACTTAGACGACCCCACGCTACCTTGTCTTGCCCTCTAGGATGCAACCGTTGGGGGCAGTTCTCGCCCCTTAGCTGGAGCCCTGTCTCTGTCATGGGTGTCCCCCCCCCATACCCTAACCTCCTGCCTCCCCAAACTTCCAAGGAACCCTGTGTTTGATTTGTCCTCCTTATTGTATCTTGCATGATACCATTGTCTTCTCTACCATTTAATGCAAGTTGTAATTGTTTCTTGTTTCTATCTTCGATTCTGTACCATGTCTCCATATTGTACTCTGGCTCCACATGTTCCGTGGGCCCGTGTGTTACCATGACAATGTACCTTGTTTGCTGTTTCGTAATTTGCTGTACCGTAAATTTTTTTCTCTTCTGTATTGTAATCCTCCCGGGTCGCACCTGAAAATAGGCACTTGTCTAGTGTGCCTACCTCGTTAACAAAAACAAACAAATAAATAAATAGTGATTCATAAATATCCAACACAGTTACTTTCTGTATATACTGGGGATGTGTGGATGAGTCCATATTCTGCTGAAAGCTCCTAAATGCACTAAACCCATTTTCTAGTACAAAAACCAAAAATCAAACTGTGGTTTACTTTGCAGTCCAACTGCAAAATAACTGTATAGCCAGCAAATGTCCTAAAACTCTATAAAGTGCTCCTTGTATGTTTAAAATCTCCTATAGTCACTACTCATGTGTGAGAGTTGTGTGCATATGGGTCCTGAATGAGTGGACAGCTAAAGAAAATAAACTGCGTTTCACTTTCACATATCCCTGCAGTGCTGCTAAAGCTCTGTCTGCCACTTTAATCTCGGAAACTGAGTAACCAGCAAAGAATTTCACACAATGTGTGTGTGGAAGGGGTCTCTATTTAGCTGGCCTTTCGTAACTGAACTCAGACCGTGGTACCAAAACAATAAAAAAGGTAAAATAATAAAGAAAAATCACTGTTCACTTTCACTTCTGCAACAATGATACAGCTCTTCCTGCCACTCTAATCACAAAAAGAGAATCTCTGACGCAGCATTTAACACAACATATTATGTCTGGGTGTTATGAAAATGTTTTTCACATTGCAGAGTCAGCTGACTGAGGAACAGATTTTATCTATGAGTGGGAGTTATAAAAGCCATCAGGCTGAACACATAGCGCAAGCTAGGCTTTCACACTTAATTGAACAGCTGAGCCAAAACACCGTCAGCGCTAGGATGGCCAGCGTTAACATAGGATTTTTGTTGTTGGAACATATTTAAACAGAACAAATAAAAAAAAAAAAAAAAAAAAAAATCACACCATGTTTTGGAATTGATCTTTATTAAATTAAGACATATCCATTTCCTATTTCCTTTAACCCCTTAAGTGCCACTGGACATACACTGTACATCCTGACCTTTAGTGTGCAGTTTCTGACTCATTTGGGCATTTTTTAATACAGTATCAGTTACTGCGCATCCACAGATCATCATATAACATGAATATCAGGGTTCCCCATAGCCTGCAGATATAGGGTGGTGGCTGTAGTGATCAGGGCCGAAGGTAATTATTCTTGGGCCTCCTGTATATATACTGTACATGTATGTAAATGGTTTTAAGCAAAGTTTAGCGTACTGGCATCAAAACGAGGGTAGTAGTGCAATAAAGGATGGTGGTAAAATGCCATTTTGGAGGATTTTATAAAAACAAATTAGGCTGATGGCTATAAACAAGGCCCCTAGAATTCTGCGGCTGCAGAATTTTGCGCAGAACTTGCAATCTACCGCAGAACTTCTGCGGTGCCACAGAATTCACTCTTCTTGGTGATTTTTTATCAATATTTCTGTTTATACATAGAATCTGGTTCCCTTCCCCTCTTTTAATATCCAGAACCCCCCTATACGCTCAGAATGTGATGTTATCATTGCTATAACATCATACATTAGCTAATGAAATGGCTGCATTCTGCAACAGAAATGAACAGTCAGTTATCTACCACTGCTCCCACTGCCAGAGACGGTGGCACAGCACATCATGCATGGTGATATTTGCTCAACCTGCTCTACAGCCTAATACAATTTTCAGTCTTACATTGTTGCACTAGGGCCAACTTAAACAAAACCTTGTCAATAGCACAGACCTGTTAAGTCCATACCTCACTTTGTACAAACCTATTTGTGCCTTTAAGGTATGGAGATGCTATCTGAAATGATTAACTGGAAAAATGAATTTAACTGTCTAAATTTTTAAGAAAAAAAAGTATTAGCCCAGAAAAGTGAAATATAATAATGTGCAGACCTGTTGAAAGAATAGACCTGTTAAATAAATAATTGCATTATATGCATTTGTGCCAGGGTTATTGATTACATATTGTCATTGGTTGATAGAATCACCTAAAGTTGTTGAGAAATGTTGTGTGCAGGGACAGCTGTAGGGCCAGAGGGTAGCATGCTGTGTTTCCGTGCGGCAACTCAGGTTCAGAGATTAGCTTTGGGAGCTGGCTGGGCAGCACAAGGATTGGTGGAACACATCACTGCTCGAACCTGGGAAGGTGTGCAGTGTTCTGTCTCATGGTGGACACATTGTGATGGGCGGAGAACTGTATCTCTCAATTGGTTCACACACACACACACACATACATACATATATATATATATATATATATATAAGTATTTCTGTCTCTCACCACACACACGCATATTTGTATGTATGTTACAGATTGCATATAAATATATAAGTGATACACAGTGGGAACCTCATGAGTGGTGTAGAAAGCATATACAAATATATAAGTGATAGACAGTGGAAACTTCATTAGTGGGATAGATGGCATGCATATAGAAAAACCTTATTTATCACATAAGATCCCTTCTGCATATGTCATTTATGCAACAGGCTAGGACCTTAAGGGAGAGACATTTGTTTTGCTTTTTTAGGCATAACATTATTTTTATAAGTCTGTTATTTTTTGAACTAGTGTTACTGTGCTTTCCACCATCCTGATTGCTATACCCACTGCCATGAAAGTGAAGTCAGGATGACAAGTTGACACTGTTATGCGGTAGTTTGTTAGTGCCGCAGAACTTCCGCAGAAATTACAAACCACAGCCGCAGAAGTTCTGTGGCAAATGGTAGTCTTGCCGCAGAACTTGGACCCATAGTGCCGCAGAAAAGTAGGGGCCCTGGCTATAAATACAAGGTGGTGGTGAAACAATAATGGGTGGTGATAAGACAAAACTACAGGGTGGTGGCCCACCGCACTAAAATAACGAATGGGGAACACTGAATACAATAACAAATTAGAAACTGCATAACAGAAACAGATTAAATATGTAAAACATGTATAGTTATATTCAATGTTATTTTTTTTTTTAATGGGAGAGAAACAATGGCCACAAGATGGACTGCAAGATAGATATTGTATAGGAAGAAATCA
Source organism: Neoceratodus forsteri (assembly GCA_016271365.2). Taxonomy (NCBI): domain Eukaryota; kingdom Metazoa; phylum Chordata; order Ceratodontiformes; family Ceratodontidae; genus Neoceratodus; species Neoceratodus forsteri. The sequence continues at coordinate 1,151,451,025 of CM057453.1, forward strand.
AGAACTGTTGAAACTTTATTCACCTGTATTTAAAGAAAAATTTCTAGCACACTCTACTCGGCAGTGAAGGAGCTACAAAAGGTCTAACTTTGTAACTGTAGGGGCTATTTTTTAAATGAACGCTTAGAGCCAGCTGTTAAGAATTAGCTTTGTTCACACCATTTTTGTGTGTCAATACTATTCTATATGTATCGATACTCTTTGAACCTTTTTCAGTATATTATTGCTGCTTGTTTTTTTTAGCTGACATACAGGCAAAAATGGCAAATGCATAGTGTTGATACTATTTTTTTTCTATCAATAGGCTGTATCAATACTATTTTTTGTATCGATATATAAAATTACATGACTGTTTAAAAAGGCTTCTTTGAAAACATTTTTAAACTTCTTCTGAATTTTGGTATTACTATAGATTTTACATAATGGTTTAACACTTTTTAAAACAACCTTTTCTTAACTTCAGTGTTACTACAGACTAATTATTAACTGTGCAGTTTTCAACTTAATTTTCTCCTTATCACACTGAACATTTCAGTCTCCCCTCTAGCAGTACCAGTCCTCCCCCACTTAAGCAGGCATTGCCTGTAAAAGCTCCAGAAGATAAATATGAATGCATGGAATACCAGTAGCTGTAGCTTAAATGTTATGGTGCTCTGCCCCTTAACACGGATTATATGCTAACCCATCCTGAGGAACATGGCCTTTGCCCACAAAACACTGATGGGTTCCAAATGGGGCCCTTTTTGGCAATCTTATACTTGTACAATATCTGAATAAATTAACTGTTATTTGAAGACAGGACAAGTGAATTAACTGTTTATTCTTCTGATTCACTACCTGTCCCAACTGAGGAGCCATCAAAGCTGCTACATATCACAGGAGGTCACACTGCCAATTTAGTGCTTGGTTTGTGCCCCTTAGTAATATATGTTCCACTTTTAAATCAGCACCATTTTGATGGTTGTTTGATAAGAGTATTGAACACAGTGTACTAACTCTATACTTCCTGGAATTCATAAAAGGTTAGATCAGATAGATGCTTTATTTTTATAGCACCCCGTGCTTCACAATTAGCAATTTAAAAACACAATTATATAACACATCCAACAATCAATTCACTAACAGGTCCAGGTGGAGCTGACAGCAACACACTTAAAACGATCTATCCATATCAAATAAAACAGTACATCAGAAACTATCAGTTAAAAGCCAGGTTGAATAAGAAAGTCTTTAACCCCTTTTTAAAGGCTTTCACCAAGGGTGCCTCCCGAAGTTGTTTAGGCAAAGAGTTCCACAGGGTAGGCACGTCCACTGAAAACGCTTGATCACCAGAATGCTGCAGCCCTAATCCTGGGAACACTGAGGAGGCAACCCTCAGTGGAATGGAGAGCCCAGGACGGATGATTAGGAACAAGAAGATCTTGCAGATAGACTGGTCCCCTTTCGTGCAGGGCCTTATAGGTCAGTAATCTGACCTTAAAGACAATCTTCCACCTAAATGGCAGCCAGTACAGCTCATGGAGGACAGGCGTAATATGCCCGCATCTTTGTGCGCCTGTCAGTAATCTTGCCGCCACGTTCTGCATCAGCTGCAGCCGATGGAGGTTGCCTCAAGATAGCCCCAGGTAGAGGGCATTGCAGTAATCCAGCCTGGATGTGACAAAAGCATGTACCAGTGAGGTCAGGTCCTCAGGTGGTAACAGGTTCCATATCCAGGCAATGTTCCTCAGCTGGTAAAATCCGCTCTAACGACGACTGACACCTGAGCATCTAATGTCAGGTTGTAGTTGAGGATCACACCCAGATTCTTCACCCGTACAGATGGGATCAGTGGGACCCTCCAGTACAAGACCAGGGGGATCCTGCAAACTCCCCTCCCCACCACGACGACCTGAATCCACCACCAGCACCTCAGTCTTGTCTGGGCTGAGTCTTAACCAGTTATGAGTCATCCAAGTCTGAATTTCCTCCAAGCAGTTGTTAAATACGGTGTCTGCTATCTGGTTACCAGGTGGACAGGACAAGTATAGCTGGGTATCATCCGCACAGCAGTGAAAACCCAGCCCATACTGCCTGATAATGTCTCCCAACGGCAGCATATACACTGCAAACAACAAGGGCGACAAGACCGATCCCAGTGGAACTCCACAGGTCAGAGGCTTCGGGCTAGATGAGGCTAACCCCATCATCACTCCCTGCACTCTACCTGTCAAGTATGATCTGAACCATTTGATGACAATTCCAGCAAGGCCACACCAGTACCGCAGTCGGTCAAGCAGCACCTCATGGTCCACGGTGTCAAACGCCACAGAGAGATCCAGGAGGATCAGGATGGTATGCTCTCTCCTGTCTCTCACTATCAGGAGATCATTAAGCACCTTCACCAAGGTGGTCTCCGTACTATGCCTGGCCCTAAACCCAGACTGGAAAACCTGATAAGTGGAGGAGGAGGCAAGTCGCTCCTCGAGCTGGATGGCCACCACGTTTTCTATAACTTTCCCTAAAAATGGGAAGTTAGAGACTGGTCTGTAGTTGCAGAGCCAGTCTGGGTCCAGTGAGGGTTCCTTTAATAGAGGCCTAGCCAGGGCCGCTTTCAAAGCCGCTGAGAAGAGCCCACTTCTCAAGGAAATCCAGACGATCTCGGCCAAAACAGATCCAATCAGGTACAAACATCCGACCAAAAGTCAGGTTGGATCTGGGTCCAGATCACAATGTGTTGATTGCAGCCTCGAGACAATGTCCTCCACCTCCTCCACTCCAACTGGATCAAACTCTGCCCACACAGGAGGAGTGTTCAGACACGTGTCAGGGTGAACCCTACAATCCCTATGAGTGATGGCGGAGATCTCAGCTCTGATAGAGGCCACTTTGTCAACAAAGAAAAGAGCAAACTCTTCACACCTTGTGCTTGAACCTGCTCCTCCCACACGGAGACAGGCTGGATATAATAGCCCATCTACCGTGCAGAAGAGCTGGTCTGGTCTGTTCCTTGCCACAGCAATCTCCCTTGACAAAAAATTTGCCTTCTTTCAGGAGATTGCCCCGATAGTCCCAATAATGGGACCTCAGGATCAATCTGTCCTCCATCAGGCCCAAACTCCTCCAACATCACTCTAACCACTGACCCTTAATCTTAAACTCTCCTGCATTCCCCATCAAACCAGGGAGGTCTCTGGTGAGTAGATAAGAGTTGGACATGAACGGGTGAGACAATCAAGGCAGCGGTGACTGCCCCATTATAGGCCGCCACTGCCTCCTCCATTCCAATCACAAACGCATCCTCCACACTCGATAGGTCCAGCACCGCCTGTAGTTCTACTGGGGACAATCTCTGTAAAGGACGGTACTGGACCATCTCCACAGAGGCTGGTCCTTTGGGGGGCCCCAAACCTGAACCCCAAAGTGCTGTGATCCGACCAAGCTACCGGACGTACACTAAGGTCAGCGACCTCAATGCCTAATGAAAACACCAAGCCCAGTGTGCTGCCGCATGAGTGGGTCACTGAGGTAACACTTTGCATCAGGCCCAGTGCCTCCATGCTCCTCAGGAGATTGCACTTAAATGACAAGAGCCCATCGTCGATCCAGGCATTGAAGTCCCCCAGAACTAACCATCTGGGGGACTCCAACACCAGGCTGGTGACAAGCTTCGATCTCCTCAAACATTCGCCTCCCACCTGGGGAGACAGGGCAGGAGGATCCTGTAACCCTGCCAGACCCCCCAATAGCAACACACACTCAAAGAGTCAGTGGGACCCAGAGGTAGCACCATGAGGCCCAGGCTAGATTTAAAACAAATGGCCACCCCCCCCCATCTCTGCAATCCTTCCTCAGGATGTGTATCACGGAGTACCCAGCTTGCACCGCTGCCTCCAGGATGGTAGCCGCATTTTCATTCAGCCAGGTTTCCGTGATGCAAGCCAGGTCTACTGGGGCAACGAAGTCCGGCATTATGGCAGTCTTGTTCCTCATTGACCTGACATTGCACAACACAGCCCAAGTAGGATGAGGGGAGACTGCTGGATCAGCTATCTGTCCACTTACCTCAGTGGAGCCCTTGGGCATGGGAACCAGACAGGGAGGACCATTTCGCCCCAGGGTGTCTCCTTGGTCTCACCACCCGAATCCGTGACTCCCCGGCAACCACTGGAGTCGACCCCCCTCCAGATGACCCCCCCCCCGAGCAATCCCTAGCACTTGACACCTCCTGTAAGTCTCTGCAGAGAATGACGGTAGCTCGAGGAGGCAAAGGCCCCGAGGAGGGCCGCCAAGTAGCTGCACCTTATCGGCCTCTGTCCCAGGCACATACTTCACCCCAAATCATAGTATCATAGTAAAGCCAGCAGAATAGGTCTCATGGTCTATCATGTCTGCTCGGTAGCCAGTCCCCTACTGGGAGCTCGCTCCTCCATTCCCCCCCCAACCCCAGAGGAGGTCTTCCCGGGCTTCAGCATCCCCCTGTACTTGTCCTAACCCTTCTTGAATCCTTCAACTGTGTTCTCCTCCACCAGACTCCTGGGCAAATAACCAAATCAATGCCTAAAAACCCACACACTCACACTCTCACATCCAAATCAAACAACCATTCAACCCTATATTCCCAAATAATCCCACAACCCACCCTTATCTAAGACAACTTCAAAACAACCCCACCCGCCCACTTTAAAAGACTAAATTAATCAGTGTTATTTCCTTTTAGGGGGAGAAATGTCCAAAAACTATGAAGAGATCTCAATAAACTTAGTTTAAATTACAGCACAGGCAAAATTTCTCTCCTCTCTCACAGGAGAAAATCTATTGCTCTGCACTTTTTGCGTCAGTTTAGAGTCAAATGAAGAAACAGCTACCACAATCCCAATTCAAGGCCAAGCAGGACCCACAGATCTCCAACAGTGCAGGCTCTTGCTGCTGTCTGCCCCGGAGTCTTTAGATGGAAATTTCAGGCCTGATATAGTCTTAGCCACAGAGTTTACACTTTCGGAGCTCAGTCCAGCATAGTAGCTCACCTCCAACCTCAGTGAGCACAAGTCTTTCAAACAGGTCTTTCAAAAGAAAAATCCTTTATGGCAGTTTATCACAATGCAGTGCTTTCTCTCCCCCACCCAGGTCTCACCTTCAGTAGGGGGACCTCTTATTGCATCCACTGCGACTGGGAAGTCCGACTGCCGTCTACACTCACTACCAGCTGCAGGAGGCTCTCACTAACCCCCAGCCATTGCAGGAAGTCAAGTCCGTGTTGTTTCCACCCGGCCGGCAGTACTAGGACTATGGCTGCTGCCCGGGTCGCCCTTCAGTCTCAAGTTCTCCTCTTCCCCTACTCAGAGAGCCAAGTCCATGCCATTTCCAGTTGGCCCACATAACACAGGGCAACTCCGCTGCCTGAACCGCTTCCAGGTAATTGGCTTTTCTCCCTCTCCTACTAGCAGACCCAGACACAATACCAGATGCCTGCTGACGGCAAGTATCCCTCGGACAAGTTCGTTCAGTAACCATCTTATGCTTTAAAGTCCCCTTAACACTGAGTCGTCCATGACAACTAAGCCATAAAACATCCCACAATCTAGGTGGAATCCATTTATCTACCAAACTTTTAAGGAAGTTAGCAAGATGACCATCCGGTACAACCTTAAAAACGAGGACTATGGAATGTGCTCGAGATTGCAGGACACCATAAATATATTTACGCGATTTGCAATACACGAACCAGAAGTAGCTTCCATCTATTAAGTTTCGATATCACAGGTCTGACATAAATCGGGAAACGAAGTATGTATATTTTTCTGGCTCAAACCTGGCCACTCTGAGGACAATCTAGGCAAACAACCATATGCATAAATCACCCATAACACAGTTTGTGGACGACTACAGTCTAGTAAAGTCCAATGAAAAAAAACACTATAGTAAAAAGTAATTGGGTTCACACAATTCAAACCTCCCTGTGCAATAGGGAGATACAACACATCCCTTTTAATGGGATTTAGGCGACTCCCCCAAATAATTTGAAAAAAAAAAAAGACCCAATAAAGTGGCTTCCAAACCAGAAGGAATGGGGTATACCGCACTAAGGTATAAAAAATGAGGGAGAAGTAAAGTTTTGGTAATAACCTTTTTCTGTTTAGTTTGTTGCCACGACTTCCATAATCTAAGTCTGGACTGAACTGCATCAATTTTAGCTGACCAATTAAGCAACACATTATCACCTCTACCAAAATCAATACCTAAAATTCGGACTGGGCCCAATATAACTGGAATGCCTTGTAACTCCGTAACCTCAGGAATGGCAGTATGCAGAGGATAGACAAAACTCAGTTTTATTAAGGGAGGAATCCACAACACCCGAAAATTTAGAAAAATGACGTAACACCTTGTCTCCAGAGGTCAAATCAGCAACAAAGACACAGACGTCATCAGCATTAGCCGAAATTTTGGCCTCAAGGGTACTATGAAAGGAAGCAATACCAAGAATCCGTACATCTTGGGCGATTATACGTAAAAGCGGGTCTAAACTAAAAACATAAAGTAAAGGACTTAGAGGGCATCCTTGTCTCACCCCCCGATGAATAGGGATATAAGAACCCAAATAACCATTAACCAAGGGCATAGCATAAGCATGACTATAAAGTAAAGCAATCCAGGTTATCAGGGACTCCATAGGTTCGTAAAACCTGAAACAAATAACTATGCAGGACCTGATCAAAGGCCCGTTCTTGATCCACGGACAGAAGAAAACCCTTTATAACATCAACTTTACCAAGCTCTATTAGTTTCCTAAGCAAAAGGAGATTATTATAGATAGATCTTCCCAGTACTGAACAGGATTGGTGTAGGGAAATCAAGTGTGGAGCTATGGACAACAATCTGGAATTCAATATTTTCATTAAAATTTTAAAATCCGTATCAAGGAGACTTAAAGGCCTCCAACTGGAAAGTAAAATTCTATCACCTTTCTTATATAACAAAATCTGAATCGAAGTACAAAAATGGAAATCAAGAGTGTGATGTTGCAAAACCCAATTAAACACTACTGTGAGTACATCACAAACCAAAGGACTACAGGTTTTATAGATTTCTGTGGGCAAGCCGTCAATACCAGGCACCGTGTTATTCTGTAACCGGGAAATTTCCCTTTTAACCTCATCAACACTAATCAGAGCAACTAAAGCCTGTAATAGTATATCAGTACAAGGGGCAATATGAAGAGAGGAAAGGAATCATTCTACACCAACGCTATCCACTGGAGATGCAGTATATCAATTTGAAAAATGCGAGGAGACTGCTTGCAAGATATCCTGAAATGCAGTGCAACTATTACCAGCAGTATCCACAACTTCAGTTAGAAGGCGATCCGCAGAACGCCTATGACTACAATCTAATACATCCCCCAAAGGAGATTTATTAGCAGAACAAACCCTATGTTCATGTAACAGGGAAGCAGCTCTAGTATATTGTAGTGCAGCCAATTTTTTTTTACATTCTGCACCTGTGCTGTCAAAGATAAGCCTTGTGAGTGTATAGCTGAATATAAAGTTTCCAACTGCATACGTAAAGACAAATATCTCTTATATTTAGAAGTTCTCCTAGCCAGAGTAGAGATTTCAGATTTAGTGAGAAGCCACCAATCTAACAAATCTTCGGAAAGTCCAGATAGTGACATACGAGCTTTCAACAAATGATGAACTTGGGCCAAAAACCTGCCATCAAGTAACAGTAAAGAACTCAGTTTCCAATATCCCTGCCCCAGTTTAGCATGAGGGCCTACCCCTATCGTGGCAGTTACCACATTATGGTCTGAAATCTCCACTGGAATGGTTTGAGCCTTAATCACCCTTAATGCTGCAGTGACAAAAAGAAAATCAATCCTAGTGGATAAGGAGCCCTTAAAAAAAAGTACGTCCACCAGCAGGATGACAAACCCTATAAACATCCTGTGAATGACCCTGAACAATAATGTGACAGACAATTTGTATCACAGAAATCCTTATCAGTCCTTGCCCCCCGATCAGATTTATGCACTACACAATTAAAGTCACCACCTCATATGAGAAAGCGTGACGTGAACAAAAAAGGCTGCACCTCACGAAAGAGATCCACTCGACCTTTCTTTGTAACTGGTGCATAAATCACAATTAATCTCCAAGTGAAATGTAAATAAGTAAAATCCAATATTAAGGCCCATCCCATAAGTAGTTCAACCAACTTGGTAACATGAAATCCATCATCCCTAAACAACACCCCAACACCACTACATGTGTCTAATCCTGAAGGAAAAAAAGAAGGACCCCATCGCCAAAGCATTTTGGCCATATTAACCAAAGAAAGGGCATTGAGACGGGTATCCTGAATAAGGCAAATATCACACGCCAAATCACTCAAATGTTGAAAAGTAAGCAGGCGCCGACAAGCATTTTTCACACTGTTCACATTGAGGGTGGCTACAGTGAGATGAGATGAAATGCCATGGCCATGAAAGAGGATCAAATAAAGGGTTAAAAAAACATAAAAATAAGTTAACATCGAGTAACCCTTCCCTTTCTAGTACTCCTCCGGGGTCTCACCCCCGACCGCGAGGGTCGAGTATCCATAGGCAACTCCTTTGATTTATCACTCTCAGAATCAGAGGATACCATAGGTTGTGAGGAGGCGTCAGAATCAGCTTCCATATCAGAAGACAGTGTGATGGGACAGGACCTCAAATTTATTACTTAAGGGAACAGAGCCACCAGAAGATGCTTTAGCCAATTTGGCCCTATCTGTAGTCTGTTTTTGGGCCCGTTTCTTTGCCTGAACACTAGGCTCAGGAGGGTGCATAATAATATTATCCAGAGGTTTGTCAGGGACAAGCACAGGTTCAGCAGGAACTGGAGGAACAACAGAAAGGGGGGGCGGGGGCGTGGAGGAAGGGTCCTGTACAACCGGTCAAGGAACTTCCTGCAAAGGAGGCTCAGAGGAAGGTTCAGATATTGAAACCACTGACTGAGGAGCAGGCACCACAACATCAGGGCATAAAGGGGGACCAGTGACTACCGTAACATGCGAAGAAAGGGATTTCGCTGCAGCAATATCCTTTTTCTGCGCATTAAGAAGGATCACATCCTGATTCGGGCTATCTTCCCTGTTATGGGAAGCCCAAGGACAGGATCTAAAACCATGACCTAGTTCCTCACACAGGTTACATTTTAGTTCAGAATTACAATCTGCACTAGCATGGCCAAAAGATAGACAAAGGGAACACCGTAGTCGATCACACGCAGCACTGAGATGGGAAGGGGAACCACATTTGAAACAGGTACAAGGCTGCCCCACACAGAAGCAATGCCCCCCTTCCCTACCTAAAAACAAACTATTAGGCAAGTGTATGGGACCCACATTCGTATTTGTAAGTCTCACTCTATAACGCCAACCACCAGTCCACAAGTGTTCAGAGTCAAATATAGGCTGTGGCAACCCCAGGACATCACAGCATTTAAGCTAGCCAATGCGTAATATCACTAGCCGCCACACTCTCATTTCTAAACAAAATGGTGACATTTTTAATAGACGGTCTAGTAAGTGGGATAGCCCAAAATGGTAGCCACAACTCAGTGTATTTAAGAGTATCATACTTAGTCCAGAATCGATCTAATCCCCTAGGGCTTTGAAAACTAATGTCATATAAGAAAGAACCTGATACATGTATCAGAGCAAATATTTTGTTTGTAAAAAAAAAAAACAAAGATCCTTTCAAAAGTGACTTCCCCACATAGAGACAGTCAGGGGCTACATCGAGACCCCCCGATATACTGAAGGCGGACCGCATTCTGTCGTTGGGGGCGGGGGCTTCTAAACGTATCCCTGCTACGAAATTCTTCCCAATTAGATTTAGCTTTGTCCCCAGGGTTTGGAGAAGGGTCAGGGAGTGGGACATCAATGTCCATTCCATCATCCCACGCTGGTCCCCTAGCGCTAGGGCCTTCATCACCTGAAGAGGAGGGGGGCAAAGAAGGGACTTTAGCCAGCAGAGCAGTATCCATGGCAGGATGTTGAACATCCTCAGCACGCAAATCCAAATCCGGGCTATCAGGCAAAGGTGGAGGCATATCTATTAAGGGAGACTGCTGCCCACCACAACCGGGTATCGGGCTATGGGCAGGGTCTGGTATCCAATGTCCCGAAATGCCTGGTTTCCAACCTGCAATTCGCAGGGAGGCCTCCAAAGAGACAGGTAGTGGGCTAGAACAAGGCAACAGTGTGGGAGGAGGCAAGACAGTCTGCGCATTAGGAGGTGAAACACACGGTCTAGATGGCACAGTACTCACAAGTTCACCAGGCAAAGTTGCTGCCGAGTTCAGAAGCGGAGAAGGCACAGCTAGATCCAGATCTGCAGGAACCGAAAACTCCAACAGAGCGAGGTGCAACACCGGTAGGACCGGTGCAACAGGAGATTGTTGCCGACTCTGCACCACCAAGGAGCCCGAAGGTACCGCGGCCGTAGGGAAAGCAGGAAGAGCCTCCACACCACCCAAATCTGGCAACAGAGTCCGTGTCCCAGGAGAGGCAGACTCGAAAGGGCTAACAGCATCAACAACAGCAAGTACCTGGTCTTGCTGTGCAGCAAGGAGGGACTTCAACCAAAGTTCATCTGCAGGCAAGAAATCCGACGATGCAGAGGCAGACTGAGCAGATAAAGAGTCATCAGGTACAACGAGATCCACAGGCGTAGCAATAAAATGGTCAGACGTCCCCAGTACTTCAGGCTCCAAAGCTGGACCTGCAGGAGCGGAGTTCTGCTCTCCTTCAGGTACACCAGCAGAATGATTGGGTCCCACGAACGAATCCATGGTCCAACAGTGCCCCCCACACAGAGTAGGGGAATTTCCCTGGTGTCCTGGCCAAATTTCCCTCATTCACTGAAAATACCACCAACAGCTTAATCTGGTTCAAGGTCAGTTGGCATTCATCTGTATCCCCCTCCCCCGGGTTGTGCCTGACAATAGGCAGGATTTGCCTAGTGCACTTACCCGGTCAACAAAAACTAAATAAATCAAAAATTAAAAATTTTCCACACGAACCTTTCTATCAGTTCCTTGACAGACAAAGAGAAAAAACTGTCCGCACCAAGTCCAAAGACTTACAGAGATGGTTACAGTCCCATGCAGGAGTAGGGTATATCTTACCCAGGTTTGCTAGAAAGGTTAAAAATCTTAAAGTTCATCTCCCATAAACTGATCAGGCGGACAAAAAATATTTGTCTGAGGAAAGTCCGCCAAAGAAGGTGGCTGGTTAAGAGTCCAAATCAAAGCACATTCAAGTTCAATACAGCTACTGCTACAAGTTACAAGTCTCTACAAACCAACATAAATTTAAACTCCTAACTACGTACACTGTCCTACAACATGGGTTATACATTTTATTATGTGGTATACCTTGGCCTTTCTTTTCCATACACCAACAGGTAACCAAAGTCTCCTGGATAACTCTCTATATCCCCCCTATCTTTACCGCTGCCTCCCAACCCTTCCGAGGGTACCTCTGTCCCTTATCATATTCATTACTCCCCCTGGTAGGCCCCCCCCTTCCAGGTCTGCCAGGGTCCCCAAGCCTCCCGGTATTTCTAATTTGTTAAATGAATAGTGTGGGTGATATGTTCCATCCTCTCTACTTCATCCACCCTGGAAATCCACTGTGCTCTCGTGGGGGTGGTCAGGTTTCAACCATGTGGATGTAATACATTTTAATGCTACCACTATTATAATTTGGCCCAACTCGACCACTTTCCTTTTTTTGGATGTTAAAGTTGGGAGACCAAGTATCAGGACCTGAAATGTGAGAGGAAGGGGGAACCCCACCATCTTTTCTATGATGGCATGTACCTGTTGCCAAAATTGTCTTGTTTTGAGGCATTCCCAAAAAATGTGATAGTGTCGCCCTGAGGGCCCCACACTGACGCCAGCTGGTCTGTGATGCATGTGGATGGAAATGTTTCGTGATAACAGGGGATCTGAAGGACCGGATTGCGACTTTCCAATTAAACTCCCTCCAACAGGCCGATGAGGTCACCTGCTAGCCCCTCTGAAACCTACGGGCCCAACTGACTGGGGCCAGTCTCTCACCACTGTCAGTCTCCCATCTCTGTCTAATATCTTCCAAGATAGGGGAAGCAGAGGGGGAGAGTAGGACCTCGTATAGCAACCAGATGTAATTTAATTTATCCTTAATGCTTATCAGGTCCCACCAATACTGTTCCAATGTGGTCAGATCTCTACTGATCCACTGAAGGACTTCTCCTGAAGTAATCAGGTGCCTAACCTGTAAATATCTAAAAAAAAAAAAGTCTTCTCTACGTAGAAAGAATTTATCTTGCAAAATCATGAAGGGAAGACAACCTGTTCTGTTTGTCAACTGAGCAAATCTGGTAAGGCCTCTGCCCTCCCAATATTGAAATCTCAGGTCGGCTTTGGGAGGGGGGAAAGGTATCCTCATAACTTATGAGGGAGAGTGGACCCACAAGGTTAGGGGTGTGTTATTTTACGGAGTCTGAGAAGAATTCTAATGGAGTGCTTCACCCAAGGGTTAGATGTTAGGGATCAGTTATTAGGGTATATAGTGCTGGTGGGAACAGTCCAGAGTTTCACCCTTTGTAATGATTCTTGCTCTAGGGAGTATCAATTCTTGCAGACTCTTGGCCCAAGTGTGAAGCTGGGATCCCTGGGCCACTAAATAGTAGTAATATAGATGCAGAAGACCCAACCCCCCCTCCTTTCTGTTGATTTGTAGAGTTCAGGTGGATACCCTGGGGTGCTTCCCATCCCAGAGGAATTTTTGTATAGTTCTGTTTAGTTGGACCCAGAAATATCTTGGAACATCTATAGGGAGGGTCTGAAACAAAAACTGAAGTCTCGGTAATACGTTCATCTTGATCGTATGGATTCTACCATGTAATGTAAGGGGTAGCAATTTCCATCTAGCTATGTCTAATAATAGGATATTATATAGTTTAACATAGTTATTCTGAAACAATTTTGAGGTGTCTGCTGAGATCTGGACCCCTAGGTATTGAAAGGTGTTTCTTTTGGCCCAGGCGAATGGAAAGGTGTCTTTAAAACCTACTGGAGGGGTGCCACTCAGCACCATAGCTTCTGATTTAGAAATGTTTATCTTGTATCCCGCCAGAGAGCCAAAGGTCCTAAGGATCTCCAAGAGGTGTGGCAGGGAGTGTTGGGGGTCTCTCAGAAAAAAAAAAAAGGGAGTCGTCAGCATACAATGCTACTTTTTGTTCTTGTGTGCCAGCCAATGCCCCTAGGATATCAGAGTTACTACGGATCCAGATAGCAAGAGGTTCTATTGTTAGGGCAAAGATCAAGGGGGAAAGTGGGCAACCCTGTCTAGTACCTCTTTTTAAGGGTATACTGTCCGAAAGGTGGCCATTAACTCTAACCCTGGCCTCCGGCCTATGATACAGGGCAGAAACTGTAGATGTAAAATTACCCCCCCCAGGCCGAATTTCGACAGGGTGGCTAACAAAGTGTCAGTCCACCCTGTCAAAAGCCTTTTCGGCATCCACACTAATTGCCATTTGAAATGAGGTAGAATGCTTTTGTGCCAATATGATTTTAAGTAGCCTCCGTATGTTATTCTGAAGGAAACGCCCTGCTGTAAAGCCGGTTTGATTATGGTGGATCAGCTTAGATATACACACTTGTAGTCTGTCTGCCATAATACCAGAGAAAATTTTCATATCCACAGGGAGGAGGGAGATCGGACTGTGTGAACTGCAAAGTTGGGCATCCTTCCCTTGTTTCAGAATGACTGATATTTGGGCTAGATTCCAAGAAGGTGGGACTGGCTCATAATCCTGCATAACTTCATTATATGTTGGCAGCATGAAATCAACTAATTTGGGGTGGAATTCCTTATAAAATTCGTCTGGAAAGCCGTCCAACCCAGGGGCTTTCCCATTTTTCAAAGTTTAAATTTTTGCTAACACTTCTTGCTTCGTTAGGGGAGAATCCAGGGCCAATTTGGATGCTTCATCTAGTTGGGGAATGGGCAAGAAATCCAGACACTGTCTAACCTTTTCTTGGTGGTCGGGGGTAGGATTTGCGTTGTAAAGAGTGGAGTAAAATTTAGCGAATGTGTTAACTATTTCTGAAGGGGAGGTAATAAGGAATGGTTGGTCCGCATTTTTTAATTGTGTGACTGCTCTGGTGGCCATTTCTTTACGGAGCTGCCAGGCTAATAGTCTGCCAGCTCTATTTCCGTTTTCAAAAAATTTCTGCCTGGCATATCGGATTTGTCCTTCACTTTGAATGTCCAATAATTTATTAAGATCACGTCTTGCATGATCTAATTCAGCTTTGGTTCGGTCTCCAGGAGTAGCTTTATGTAAGGATTCTAGGCTGGCTACTCTATGTTCCAGAATGACTCTTTTTCATATCCTTTCTTTCTTAAGCTTGCTTGAGAATTGGATGATTGCCCCCCTCAAACAGCACTTCAAGGCATCCCATCGGATACCTTCTCTAGTGTCCCCACTTGAGTTATCTTGTATAAAGGTCTGGAGCACTCGAGATATAAGTTCCTTAAAGTCTTCCTGGGTAATAAGGCTAGTATTTAATCTCCAGCATGACTTGAAAGGGGTTCTGACCATGGAGAGAGAGATAGGGTCACCGGGGCGTGATCCGATATGGTAATATTCCCCACTGTGCAACTGGGTATCTTAGGTATCCAATTAGTAGAGGTTAAAAAATAATCAATTCGTGAATATTTCTGGTGTCTAGGGGAATAGTATGTTAAGTCCCCTTCTCTAGGGTGCAGAAACCGCCAAATTTCTGTTAGGCCTAGCTCTTGGTTTAATCTTTGGAATAATTCACCAGTCCTAATGGTAGGGCCTCGAGTATGCCCCGAGCGGTCCTCCCCATTATTTATCACCTCATTAAAGTTGCCGCCAATTATGATCAAGCTTTGTGCATCTTTAACACTTAATTTTTTCCAAAAATGTTAGGTGAGGGGTTTCCTCGTTCGGGGCATAGAGATTAGCCAAGACACAGTTTTATCCCCTATATTTGCCCTCCAAGAGAATATATCGGCCCTCTGTGTTGGTCTTTACTATACTAACTTCTAAGGGAGTGTCTCTTCTGACTAATATAGCCACCCCTCTGCGATGTGGGGCCACTTCATAATGAGATGCGTATACCTGGCTTACCCAAGATCTCCTAAGCTTTAAATGCTCCTAGGGAGTCAAATGGGTTTCCTGTAGGAATGCTAGGAAGGCTTTCTGCCTTTGGAGCTCCTGTAGGATCTTGGTTCTCAATCAGATTACTAATCCCCCTCACATTGAGAGAAACGATCTTTAAGTCAGCCATTATCCTGAAAGGGGGTGAAAGCATCCATGTCATTAGGGGGAGGTATTGACCCATATCCCAGGTATCCCTGCATTGTAGGACCTCATGACCACTATATAACTCT
The DNA here is from genome assembly GCA_016271365.2 of Neoceratodus forsteri. Classification (NCBI taxonomy): domain Eukaryota; kingdom Metazoa; phylum Chordata; order Ceratodontiformes; family Ceratodontidae; genus Neoceratodus; species Neoceratodus forsteri. The sequence continues at coordinate 1,151,466,466 of CM057453.1, forward strand.
AAAACAAACATCATTAAAACCTTTTAACAACCAAATAAACTGTAGTGATCACTTCAAGATTTATTAGCCCGAATTACACACCCAACAGTAAGATGGTGCTATGTGGTACGGTTGAATCCCCTACAATTTCTGGAATTCAGTCCAACTTGGGCTACCAGACAGCCCTAATGCTGGATGGGATATGGAATATCGTTGCACCAGCTAATAGGCAAAGTATTGAATGCCTAGTGCTTTTCGCAGCCGAACCAACAAAGTTATCTTACCCATCATCGTATTTTAATGGTTGCAGTGAATAGGTCACCAAGAGAACGAGATCTGAATATAAGAGGAGGCTTCTCTTAATCCAATAAGCTAATGTGTGGAAGGTGGGGAGACCTCCACCCCCCCCCCCATCAATCCGCCACGGAGTCAGAGGGCCCGCAGATCGGCCGCAGTGTTCATCCTGTCCAATTTCTGATTCAAAAGCCTGCATCAGTGCTATAAAGCAAAAAACACAGTTCCAAGCCCTTGGTCCCGACGGAGCAAATGGAGGGTTCCCATTCAGATTAGTCCCAGAGTAAAGCCATCTATTTAGAGCCCTTCGCCAGGAGGGGGCCACCAAGAGGCAGATCCCAACCAGCCTCTAGGGCTTATCAAAATAAGCATCTGTAAGTTGTTACAGTGGCTGAGCCAGTTCTGGGGATCCTACACCAGTGCCCACCCTATATGGGCAGCAACCTGGTCATTAGGTCTCCCCTATTGAAGAAAAGGGCTCCTATGTTGCTCTATATAATCTCTAGGACAATGATTTTAATCCCTGTCGCTCCATCGGATTTGCCAGCTGCTACATAGGCAAAATATCAGGGCCGCCCAGCTTCCCCACAGGCTCCCCCCGCCCCGCAGCCGAGACGGACGGTCCGAGAAGGGCCCCTCAGAGCCGTACTCCCCACCACACACACATCCACAGCTCCAGTCATCTCTCAGTTACCCCCCACAACCCACCAATAGAATTTTAGCCAATATGGAACCAACGTAGTCGAAAACATATACTATCTAGCCCTTTAACTGAATGTCCCAACATTAGAGTTATCATCAAGTCCACTGCTCATCAGAGCCATTTCTGGAGAACACTCATAGTCCCAGTAGGTAAATCCTCAGTGCTCTAGGATAGCGATTTTCAGTCAGGACTGCCAGAATGAGTCCCCTCTGCCCGGGGTGGTGAATCTGCGCCTTCATCCGTGGTGTTGGAAGATTCCTTGTGAAGGCGAACCTTGTCCCACGGAACGGAAGTGTTCGTGTTATTCTGTCGCCCTTTGCGCTTGGTTCCTACCATTTGCCACGATCTGTCAGCCACCTTGGACCGTTGCTGGTTGGCGCCATCTAGTGGGAGAGAGATGTTCAGGGTCTGAAGAAAATGACTAGCTGCCTCTAAATCCATGAATCGGCATGTGCCTTTCTCGGTAAGTACTCGTAACTTAGCAGGGTACTCCAGGAAGTCTTTGAGACCCTTGGACTGAAGGAGACAAACCATGGAGAGGACTGTACGACGCTCCGCTAAAAGTTGAGGTGTATAATCTTGCACAAAAAAGAGCCTAGTGTCCCCGAATAGAATTTATTTCTTACCCCATGCCGTTCTCAGGATCTCTTCCTTCATTCTAAAGTCCCAAAAAGCTAGAATGAGTGAACGTAGTCTAACCTTTGGATCCTAAGGTTTGGGGACCAGGGAATGACGGGCCCTAATTATATTAAGGGGTTTGTCTGGTGGAAGATCGAGTATTTCTTTCAAAAATGACTCCATGAAGACAGGGATGGGGCAGTCTCAGTGTCCTCCGGTAATCCGTGGATACGTATGTTATTCCGCCTATTTCTGTTCTCCAGGTCCTCAAGTCTTTGTTCCAGTTGCAATTCTCTTCTGTGCAGGTCCAGCAAGGCTGCATTATGGACATCGACAGTAGTAGAACAATCTGAAAGCATGTTTTCCAGTTGCCACATTTTTTGCTCTAAGTTTTCAAGATTCTGATGATCATCCAACACTTTTGTTTCAAGTCACTCCAACATAGCATTTATCTTTTGTAATGTGGCACACAACTCCTTTGAGGTACTGGTGCAGGCTCAGTCTTCTGGGGCATCTAAGTCAGGGGCCAGGCACTGTGAGGCCGTGGTTGCAGTGACCTGTGCGTGCTGGGCATATTCCAGCAAAGTCTTATGCTGCTTCAGGGTCTGAGTTCCTAATTTATCCCTCGCTTTATTCCGAGCTGACATTTTTGTGAGATGTGGCTTCTCAGAGCATTAGATTGCAATGAGATTAGGTGGATTGCGGTGGATCAAGATAACAATGGTGCAGAGCTCCACGGTCAGGCTGCCATTCGGGAGGTGTTCACCGCCTTAGGCCATTTTTGAAGTGGAATAGGCACACAGAGGTTTGAATGGACACAGGGATTTCATTGAGCCATGGGGGGCCCTGAAGGCAAAGGTGCGCAGGCCCTGTGTGGTTTGACGGAAAGGTGTAGATAGGGCCCCTCTCGCCCTACCCTGGTGGCACAGCTGTTGGCACTTGGTGAGAGGATGCTGGATATGCAGGGTTTTTTTTGCCCATTAACGCCTTCTTATTGATGAGGCAGGTTTGGTACTTTATCCTGTTCTTTAGAGGCAGCCATTTAGTCTGTTTGTACAAAGAGCAGGTGTACGTTATTTTGAAATGCAGCCAGTTTGAGCCTGCAAGCTTTGTTGAGAGCAATATGTACTCTTTTTAGTGCCGTATACGTCGCCGCACCATAAATCACCAGACCACAGTCAATGGTCGAGAGGGTAGAACTGGAGACTGAGAGGCGGAGGGCCTCAGGGGTAAGATATTTCTTATGCCTATAGAGGACACCCAGCTTGGTGTTTACCACCTTAATCACTAAGTCGATGTGCTGGGTGAAGATGAGGGTGTCATCTATGGTGATCCCTAGGTATTTGAACGAGTGCACTTGTTCCAGCGGCTGACTGACTTTGTTGGAGATGGTGAGGGGGGGGAGCTTCTTTTTGAGCTGGGGGCTGGTTATGAGCATAGCCTTGGTCTTTTTGTAATTTAATAGACATTTATGTGTGCTGAACCAGTCCTCAAGTTTGCTGAATGAAATCTGCAGCTCGGATTGGGAGGGCATCAAGGGATGTATTGCAGTTAAGAAGAACTGCATCGTCTATGTATAGGATCAGTTTAGTGTCACAAGCATTAGGAAGATCGTTCAGAAAAAGGCTGAACAGTAACAGCCCCAGTATTGAACCCAGGGGGACCCCTAATGATACTTATCTGGAGCTAGACACTGTGTGTCATATTTTGACACGCTGGCTTCAGTGAGTCAAGCGGTCCTTGAACCAGCATGCGGTATTGGTTGCAACACCCAGGTTCTGCAGCTGTGCCAGTAGAAGGGAGTGATTAACAGTGTCAAAGGCTTTGGTGAGGTCAGTAAACCCAGACCCCACCAGTTTGCCTTCATCTAGTGCCGTGTGTGCGTAGTCTGTGTACTCCAGAAGTGCAGTGCTGGTACTATGATTCTGTCTGAAACTGTGTTGGTTAGGGCATAGGAGTTGGTACTTGTTGAGGTACTCTGTAAGTTATGCTGCCACTATCTTTTTCAATGCTTTGGATGGGGGGAAAGGATGGAGATAGTCCTATAAGTTGGCAAAATTAGACTTGTCACCATTCTTGTGCACCGGTGTCACGAGGGCCTGCTTCCAGATCTTGGGGAATTGAGCAAGGACCAGTGATTTATTGAATAGTTTTGTAATTGGCACAATGAGGGCATCTAGTGTAAGGGATAGGAGTTTCATGTCTATTCCATCACTGCCCAGTCTGGTCTAGCCTAGCATTTTTTTTTTTTTTTTTTACATGTTTCAGGGCCTCCTTCACCATCACCCTTTTGAAATAGAAATCAGGATGTGAGCCCCTGTGAAGCATGCAGCTGGGATGGTCAGTAGCAGGTAGTAGGGAGTTTGGGGGGTGGTAGTACTGAGGTGAGGTTGGAGAAAGCTGTGTTGAAGGAGTCTGCAATAAGTCGTGGGTCAGTTGTAGGGTAGTTATTGATGTTAAGCAGAAGGCGGTGCTTCTTGTCGTCCTTCCCAAGGAGGTTTTTAATGTTCGCCCAAAATCTCTTCCCATCGCTCCAGGAGCTTTTTAGCTGTTCCTTGTGGAAGTAGGCTTTCGCTTGCCGGATGAGGTTGGTGCAGTGGTTCCTTGCAGCTCTGTAGCACTGGAAGTCATGTTTGCTGCAGGTGGACCTGGCTTTTTCCCCAGAGGCTGTCTCTGTCCTTCATCTGGGTGAGGAGATCCCCCGTGATACAGCCATTTTCGTACCCCCTGATTTTCCTTTTCCTCAGTGGGGGGCAAAGAGATCACAAACGCTGTTGAATCCCTCAGTGAAGTACCTTAGGGCCTGGCTAAGGCTGGGTGCCGATTCGATAGGGAACCAGTCATGTTGGGAGAGGGCCAGAGACAGAGCCCCCAGATTGCCCTTCCTCAGGACCCTGGATTCAATTAGGATGGGTGGGGGTTTGCTAAATTTGTTTGACCACATGAATGTGACTGGGGAGTGGTCACTTAAGGTGTCAGGCAGGACCTTGAGCTCAGAGATCCGGGAAGGAGAACTTGAGAGGAGCCAGTCTAGCAGGATGTCGCTGCCCGTTTTGTAGTTCCACCTGGTTGGGCAGGATACAAGTTGGGTTAGGTTGGAACTCAGAACCGGAAGTATGGCAATAGGTCTTTAGCTGAGGATGGACTTAGGGTCTCCCTTCTTAAAGATGGGGACTGTCCTGGCAGTCTTCCAGATAGGGGGTACAATCCCGGTGCAGAGCGATAAATTGAAAATTCTGGTCAGCGGTGCAGGAAGGAGAACAGCGGCTAACTTGATAACTGAAGCTCTATGCCATCAGCACCAGCACTGCAGCTATCTGAGATGGATCTAAGAAGATCATAGACCTCCTTATTAATTACAATCCAGAAGTGAAAGCGATAAGAGGTGCGTTGGGGAACATGATCAGGGTCAGGGGTGGTAGAACTTGTGATTATTTCTTTATTGCCCCATGAGGTGTACCTGTCTGTGTACTTCAGAACTGAGTCACCCAGTATATAGGCATTTTTTTGTGACTGGTGATGGGTTATGCTCATTTACAGTACTTACTTTCTCATGTTGAGGTGTAGTTTCCATTTTTCACTTCTTTTGAATCTGTAACCACATTTTTTTCAGTTCCAATATCCTGTGGTGGCTGATATTCATTAATTGCTTCATTTCGCCTTATAGATAGTTCTCCACTTTTTTCTACTCTTACACATCCTGTGTGAGACTGCATTCTTTTGGGGTATTATTTAACCTTTTGTAAAACTGCAACCTAGCACTGAGAGATGTGGATGTACCTTCCCCTAGATCTTGCTCACTATTTTTGTTCATCTGTGCGTTTTCTATTGGGTTTAAGTTGATTCACTCTGTTGTCCCTTCTTGGTGTATCTCATTAATGTTTTTAACATTTTCCTGCATAGTCTCCTGCTCATGATTTATGCTAATTTCTGCATCAAACAGCATTAACAGTTCAAATCTATTACATGTTTCCAGGATGAATCCCATAGCCCTTCTTCCTTTTTCCGGTTTTCTACTAACCAATCTTCTTCCTCCCTATCTCTTATTCTCTTTCTATAGTCCTTATTTACTCCTGCTACTTGTACTTCTTGTATGTTTTGTTGCACAATGATCAGTTTCATTTCTAGTTCCAAAATGTTTTTATTCAACTCCTCTATAAGTAAACACTCTTTGCAGGTGTATATCAAAACTTCATTTGCAGCGTCTGTGCTTATTTTACTGCACAGTATACATCTCAGTCCCAAGCCACCACCTTCCAATCTGACCATGTCTGCATCCATTATATTCCTTCGCTGTTTTAACTACCGTTACCTCAACCAGATGTTCGCTGGTAGCTGTATTTTGTTATCAAGGGTTAAAGGTCCTCCTTCACTTCTAGGTAATAGTTTTCCTCGCAATTTAACAAAAATGGGGGGGGGGGCGTGAGTACTACTGCTTATGCAGACTTTTTGTGACTCAAACAGAGGAAATAAATGAATAAAGCGCAAAACATACGTTCACATCTATGAATATCCCATTAATAGTGTAGACTTCAGGGCAAAGGTTAAACTGTGAGCATCTAATCATAGAGTTAATATGTGCACAATTCCTTAATTAGAACTGGAGAAGAGACCTAGCCTACCTTGCAATATAATGTACAGAGATGTCCACTCCCACGCCTTCCAAGGCAGACATGCGCGGAGACCCGCGTGCTGCATGCTCGCCCTGCTAGCTGCAGGGCTTGTATATATCTCCCCTGCAACCTGGAAGTGCCTTAATGGGTCACAGGACTATTACCAAATTCCCCCACAACAATAAAAAATAAAACTCAAAGCGGGTAGTAAGCGCTTCTCAAGTAAATATTTATGTTAAAAAGCACCACACAGAAACGCTCTGCAGAGGGTGTAATCTCCAGCAGCCTCTACAGAAATAAACAAAATGCCCACTCGCTGCAGGGCTTGTATATATCTCCCCTGTGACCTGGAAGTGCCTTAATGGGTCACAGGACTATTGCCAAATTCCCCACAACAATAAAAAATAAAATTCAAAGCGGGCTAAAACCACTCATGCGTGGTGTTGGCGTGCTTGCAGCCCCTTCAATTACTCCCAGAACTGCAGTTACAACAATTTCAGTCGTTCCTGCTGGACTGATAGTTCAAGATCTGAATGTACTACCAGCCCTTATTTCTGCTTCCTGCTATGCAGGGAGTAGGGCTCCAAGTGCGCAGTAAGCACTTCTCAAGTAAATATTTATGTTAAAAAGCACCACACAGAAACGCTCTGCAGAGGGTGTAAACTCCAGCAGCCTCGACAGAAATAAACAAAACGCCTGCTCGCTGCAGGGATTGTACATATCTCCCCTGCGACCTGGAATGGGTCACAGGACTATTGCCAAATTCCCCACAACAATAAAAAATAAAATTCAAAGCGGGCTAAAACCACTCATGTGTGGTGTTGGCGTGCTTGTGGCCCCTTCAATAACTCCCAGAACTGCAGTTAAAACAATTTCAATCGTTCCTGCTGGAACGGTAGTTCAAGATCTGAATGCACTACCAGCCCCTTTTCCTGCTATGCAGGAAGCAGGGCTCCAAGTGCGCAGTAAGTGCTTCTCAAGTAACTATTTTTGTTTAAAAAGCACCACACAGAAACGCTCTGCAGAGGATGTAATCTCCAGCAACCTCGACAGAAATATAATTTATAAAATGCATCAGGATGGCTGCTGCAACTACTGTTCCCTAAACGGACTTAACAGGTCACCTGCTGTGCCTATAGGTTTTACCACATGTACAGTGCTGCGTTTTCTAACCCTAGGCACACAGTACCTATATCTCCTAACGAATACATACACTTGTGAGTTACTGCCTATATAGATACAGTCCTTGCAAAAAATGAAAAAAATCATTAATGCACAAGTTAGGGTTTATTACTAAACTGACCAAAGGAAATGCAAAATCCAAGTTCGCCCACATCATTCTCCACTCCCGTGAATCCCTCGAATGCCAAAGCCCAATCCAGGTTTTCAACACAACATTTTACCATGATAAATAACATAACAAGAAGAGTTACACTCCATGATGCACACTGCATTTCTATATTGTAAAACACAAGGCCACTGGAAGCCAGGCTTGGGCAACATACATGTGTATGTGACTCGCATCATGAGAATGAGCATGTTGTTTCCATAGCAGGGGCTGGAAAAAGTGAGGTCAGCCGAACTGTTTTTCAAAGTTCTGGCTAGGAGTGTTTAATAGTTTTGGTTTTTCTTTTAACCAGGAGAGACGCACTAAGCTGAAAGCTTGTTTACAGGTGCAACCTGGGAGCACAAGGAAGTTAAGTGACTTGCTCAGGGTCACACAGTATGCAGTTGGGGGCTGTGGGATTTAAACCCAGGTCTCCAGGTTTGCAGCTCAGAGCCTTAAACCACTGCGCAATACTGCCTCCTTATAATATAACACAACATAACATAATGCCTCCTTAACAGTTATTGTCATATTCATAGAATGAGAAAAATAGATTTGCTGTGTGCTCCTGTGTGCATGTCTATGTGTACTGTATAGTGTGTGTGTGTGCGCATGTCTACTGTGCATGTGTATGTGCTGCCTGTTGCAGCATCACAGGCAACCTGACATTTTCAGTGCAGGACTCTGAGAACAGTTCAGTAAGAATGGTTCCATGCCTTTTCTAGCAGTATAAGAGAAATATAGGTTACGGTATACAGTTCACATTCACACAACAGCAGTGCTCCCTGGAGACAGCGATGTCAAATCTTTGCATGCTGGAAGCAGAGATCCAGGTGCCACATTGCCAGGGAAGGTCAGGTGGATGTGTGGACTGTATACCACTCTTAGAATAGTGGTTACAGGTGAGGAACCTATATTTCTAAAGGCTTGGATCTCCCTCTTCCACATCAGCAAAAACTGCAAGGAGATGCACAAACTGGGGCGTAAGACAGCAGTTGCTGTGTGAGGAAGCTGCATTGTACCAAAATTGGACACACAAAATACTACCCTGCCTGTGTGTGCTTTCCCTCCCTCGTCCCTCATCTGCTATGCATGTCTTAAAAATGTAAAGTGACTAAACAGCTAGTGTGGTGACCCCATAAATGTGTGTGTTGATCCTTGGTATCAGACAGGGTAAATGCCTGCCTGTCAGGGACTACAAAAAAGGATGCAAATACCAAACAAAATCATTAGTAACAGTGACCCAGTTTTAGCCAATCTTAGTAGAAATGGAATATTTATTTCTAAAGTTTCTTCTTAATGCTCATTTTGCCCTCTAACCTTGCGGATAACCTCCTTTTGCTACTGCTGACCCTACCCCACCCGTCTGGTTCTTTTCTCCCCCTTTTGCTTGCTCTTACACTCACCTGCAGCTCACCTTTCCCACCCAGATCTGTCTTTTTGCTACTGTATTTTCTCTACCCACTGTGACTGCCACAGTGACTTGGCTCACCCAGCACCCTACTCACAGTTGTTTTTCCCCCAAATATGTATATTTTTACACTTACATTTTCTTTATTTTTTCATTACTCCCAGAGCTTCAAGGCTGCTTTGGCTCTTCCAGACAGACGTGGTTTTTGCACTCTCTTTGTAATGCTGTTTTATATGGACTCCTGTATATCAATACATATTTTGCTTTTTGTATGAATTTTGATGCTGTCCATTATTGTATTTCACTCCTTCCCTTGTCACCCTCATCCCCAATCTGGGCTCAGCATGCCTCTCCCAGTAACCAAACTTGTAAACAAATCAATACAGACACCCCCTCAAAAAAAAAAAAAAAGTTAAGTAAATATGTTAACATAAACAAAACATACCTCCACACGAATCCACTTTCCTTTGTAGTGAAACAAGCAGTATTTGCCACAAAACGGTACCGAGAGAAAGTACTCTGATGTGACTGGCTGCAACAAAAGGTAAAGAGTTTAGCTGGAAAAAAATGACGTCTGCCCCAAATATTACTCTGTGGATAATCAAATAATTATGTATAATAATAATAATAGCTGTATTGAGTTAATAATTTGACAAAGATGTGATTTTCCCTAATGCAGAGATCTCTCTAGCAATCAACATTGGGTCCCTCCAAGTCATTACAGTATACTTTTTGCTCCAAAAAATAACTTGGCATCTAGTAATAAGCTGCAAAGTAGAACTACATCCTAAAATGACCCATGGCTCCAAATCTATTATTTACTTAAAAGTACCAGGTTTCCTACACTGCTGATATCTGGTTCACCACAGACCGTAGTGCTGAGATGCAAGTAATGAAAGCGAGAATACCAGCTGACTCTGCATCTGCATACTGCAGAATGTGTGCACCTTTGCAGCTTTAATGCTGTCATTTGTTGAGGGGGGCAGGGCATAATATTTTGAGAGGGGGATTGCACGATTTGTGCTATTTATAGCCCCTCCCTGCAAATTATCCCCTGTGTGGAATAATCCAGCAAACACCGAGCGCCCTCTAATCCCGCAATCACTGTGCACCCTCATAGTGCAGTGACAAAGTGCCACAGAGCGCCTTTTACAGAGTGTCTTCTATGGCATTTTGCCACTGAGCCTGCCTTTTGTTTTTTTTTTTGGGGTGGGTGCTCCCTCCAGCTTCCGTCATCCCTGGTAGTCTAGTGAGCGCACCTACGCTGACGTCCATGGTGGTCTAGTGTGCACACATCTCTCATCCCGCTGACATCCATGGTGGTCTAGTGTGCACACATCTCTCATCCCTTCATTGCTCTTGCATGACTGCTGCACACTGAAAGGACTGGAGAAAAACACCACAGCATTGGGAGAAAGAGCCACCATCTTAGAGGAGCAGGTTGAGGGAAGAGCCAAGAAGATGATGGACAAGAACAGAACAGAGAGAGAAGGCATGAGGATGCCTGCTGGCTAAAGCGGCGGCGGATGTCGAGAGGGTCAGACCTGTTTCGATCGGAAACAGTTAACCCCCCCAAAGTACAGAACAAAAAAACAAAAGTGACGCAGCGCTGGCAGGAAATGGAGGGGTTGGCATGGATGAGGCCTGTGACAGCTAAGAATAGTCCGCAGCCATCGTCGAGAACTACAGTAAAAATGATTTAATTAAAAAATAAATAAATAATAATAATGCAGGCACAGACATGATGTGACACTGCAGTCACTGGAAAGCAGCCGAATGAATGAAAACATGAAATACTGAGCTATAAAGTGTGGTGAGTGACAAAAGTGGAATTTGTTTTTGGTCCAAACAAAAACTGATAGCATGAAGCAACAGGAGAATCTAAAGCACAATGAAACAGGGAGACAAAAAATATTTTTATTTTGGTGGACTGGGAGGGAATGAGGTACCTGTCCTGTTAAGCCAACAGGTGACTGCAATAAAAAAAAAAAAAAAAAAAAAAAAAACTGTTGACCAACCCTGCCCTTGACATTCAGAAGTTTACAAAGACTGGCCCTGGGTCCAAAAAAGAAGATGGAGTATACCGGAGTAAAATAACTAAAAATAAATAAAAATGGAAAATAAATAAAATTGAATTAAAAAATGTAAAAACAATTCTAGGTACCGGAAGAAGGGACCTGGGCCATACTAAAGCACTTTCAGACAGAAACCTTTTTTTTTTTTTTTCAAATTAGATGAAACTCAGATGGTAAGGCCCATAACCTATGTCCTGTGTGTCCCAAGAAAAGCTGGATGTTAAAATAAAAGAATAAAAAGAACATCTGTGCAAGAAACAGAACTACGGGGAAACAACTGAAAGGTATGGGAAGGCATAACCTGGGTTCTGTGTGTCCCAAATAAAGTTGGATGCTCAAAGAATTAAAAAATAAAATAAAAAGAATTTCTGTGCAAAAACAGAACTGTGTGGAAACAACTGAAAGGGGTGGAAAGGTCTGTAACCTGGGTCCTGCATGTCCCAAGAAAGCTGGATGTTAAAACAAAAGAATTAAAAACCAAAAAATTAAAAAGTACTTGTGCAAGAAACAGAACTGTGGGGAAACAACTGAAAGGGGTGGTAAGGTCTGTAACATGGACAAGAACAGAACAGACAGAAGATGTGAGGATACCTGCTGGCTGCAGCAGCGGTGGATGTTGAAAGGGTCAGACCTGTTTTGATCAGAAGCAGTTAACGAAAAAAAAAATATAGTGCTGGCGGGAAACAGAGGGGTTGGCATGGCTGAGGCTTGTGACAGCCATGAACAGGAAGTAGGTGGTTGGTCACCGAAAACTACGGGAAAATTATTTAATTAAAAAATGTCGATGCAGCAGGCAGAGACATGATGTGTACTACACTGCAGTCATTGAAAAGCAGCTGAATAAATGAAAAAGTACAGTTATGTAAGAACTTACCACAACAGTAGATCTTTGAGAGAGGTTCCTTCAGTAGGTCATAACATGTAGGACTAGCGCCATCTGGCGACTGGACTGCACGGCAGACTCTTCCAGCAACGCCTGACGAGGGACCACCCACCTGACGTCACGTGACTGACGTCAGCATGACCCTATATAGTGTGCAGTCCCCACGCCCGTCCTCCAGTTCTCCCGCTGAAGACCTAAAAGGAATGACAGGAGAAGGAAACAGAGTCTGGAGTCCCAAAAGAAAATTGGGGGAAGGAGTGAGGGAAAAACATGACCTACTGAAGGAACCTCTCTCGAAGATCTGGTACGGTAAGTTCTTACGTAACTGTACTATCTTACTTCGAGAGGGTTCCTTCAGTAGGTCATAACATGTAGGACTGAGTCCCAAGCAGTCCTTCAGAAGAGAAACCAGGAGAAACACGGGAGGAGGAGGAGAAACCTGAAATGAAAATATAGAACGGGACCAGCCTAGGACAGAAAGCCCTGCAGTACAGCAAGGCCAAAGCTGGCCCTCCGCCTAGAAGCAATGTCCAGACTGCAATGCTTTGTAATGGTGTGGACAGAACTCCAGGTTGCTGCTGCACAAATGTCTGCTGCAGTAACGTTACGCAGAAAAGCTACGGATGCAGCCATGCCCCTAACGGAATGACCTCTAACAGACTCCGGCAGAGGTTTGTCGTACTTCTGATAACAGAAGTGAATGAAGTTGGCTAACCACTTGGGCAGGCACTGCTTGGAGACAGCTTTCCCCAAGGATCTGGGGGTAAACTAAACAAAAAGCTGGTCTTCCTTTCAGAAATCCTTGGATCGATGGGTATAGCACCTGAGAATACGGTGCACATCCAAGGTGTGCAGGAGCACCTCACCTCTATTATTTGCGGGAGTTGGATAATAAACCGGAAGTTCCACTGTCTGGTTCAGTGTGAACTCTGACACCACTTTAGGCAAAAACTTAGGATTTGTTCTGAGGACCGCCCAGTCCCTGTGAAAAATCAAATAAGGCTCCTTGCACACAAAAGCTTGAAGCTCGGAAATTCTTCAAGTGGAAGTAACTGCAACTAAAAATAGCACTTTCCAGGAAAGACTGCGCAAATCACAGCTCATCGCTGACTCAGAAGGAGGGAGCGTGAGCTTCTCCAACACAAAATTTAAATCCCAAGGTGGTGTAGGGCTTCAGATGAGGGGTTTCAGGTGGTGAATCCCTTTCAAAAAGGTTTTGGAGACCTCCAACTGAGCCACGAGTTTACCATCCACTAGCTCGTGGTATGCCGAAATGGCCGATAAGTGTACCTTCAACGAGGAATGGGAAAGGCCTGAATCTGAAAGATGAAGGAGGTATTCCATGATCTGTGGGGCGGACAAGAAAAGGGTTCCCAACTCTTGGACGCTGCCCAAATAGAAAAGCGTTTCCACTTCATAGCGCAAGTGGACCGGGTAGAAGGCTTTCTCGCCTCCACCAGGACTTGAGTAACTCTGTTGGAAACCCCAAAGTGAGAAATCGCTATGTCTGCAAGAGCCACGCATGCACGTGCAGGGTCCTGAGCCCTGGGTGCACGAGCCGGCCTTGATTCTGTGTCAAGAGGTCATGCGACAATGGAAGTGGAACTGGGGGTTCCTTTACTAGTTGCTGCAGAAGCAGGAACCAAATCTGTCTCAGCCAGAGGGGAGCGATGAGCATCACTGGTACTTTCTCCACCTGAAGCTTGAGGAGAACCCTCTGAAGAATGGGAAACAGAGGGAAGGCGTACAAGAATTTCCCTGTCCAAGAGAGAGAGAGAACGCGTCGTGCCAAAAAGCACCATGCCCTGGAACAAGCGAGCAGAAACTGTGAAGTTTTGTGTTGGATGGGGATGCAAAAAGGTCAAGTTCCGGTCGCCCTATCTTTGAAATAGAGAATTTGGCACTTTCTGATTTAGTTCCAATTCGTGGCTGAGGGCCTGAGACCTGCTGAGACTGTCCGCCATGACATTTTGCACCCTTGGAACGTGCACAGCTGTCAGGGACAGACCGTGCTAGATTGCCCAGTTCCACACTCTCACTGCCTCCCTGCAAAGGTGGTACAAGTGAGTTCTTGTTTGTTGACATACCAGACGACTGACATGTTGTCCATCTGGATGAGCAGTAATCCCTGAGGAAGAAGCATCTGGAACACTTGTAGCGTGTACAAGACCGCTCTCATCTCCAAGATATTGATGTCTAAGGACATCTCCAAGCGGGACCACTGTACCTCGACTTGGTATTCCCCCAAGAGGGCCCCTCAACCTAGGTTGGAGGCATCCATGGTCAGGGATGCCTGAGGGGCCGGACCTCAAAGGGAGGCCTATTGACAGGTTCAGGGGATCCTTCCACCAATACAAATCTTTCTGAAGGGTGGGTGAAATTAGGACCGGATGGTCCAAATCATCCTGACGTTGATCCCACTGGATCCACAAGGACCACTGAGTGATCCTCATGTGAAGCCTTGCCAGGGGAACTGTGGAGATGGAGGCCGCCATCAATCCCAGCAACCAAAGGACCTCCTGGGCCGGAAGGGTCCTGGAGGAGGCCACACAAAGTGGCCTGCCTGGTCAGCATCTCCATCCTGCCTGAAGGAAGGAAAGCTCTGTTCTGGACTGTATCCAATACCGCCCCAATAAACTGTAACCTCTGGGAAGGAATAAAGGACGATTTGGGGGATACTGACTGTAATCCCCAGTCTGGTGAACAAGTCCAGAATGGTGGATAGGACCTCCAAGAGAGACTCTCTGGATGGGGCTGAGATCAGCCAATCGTCCAGGCAGGGGAAGACCACTATGCCCTGACAACAAAGGGCTGCAGCCACCACCACCAGGCACTTGGTAAAAACCTGAGGTGCTGAAGAAAGGCCAAAGGGGAGAGCCTGAAATTTTAAGTGCTCCCCTTGGAAAAGGAATCACAGGAACCAGCGGTGGCTGGGGAAAATCGGGATGTGCAGGTAGGCATCCTGCATATTCAGAGCACAAAGCCAGTGAGTCTCCTGAAGAAGGGGGAGGAGACTCTGGAGGGTTAACATCCGGAATGCTTTGTACTCTACGAACAGACTGAGTATGCTGAGGTCGAGAATGGGTCGCAGGTCGCCTGTCTTTTTTGGAACCAGGAAAAATTGGGAGAAAAACCCCCTTCCCCTGTGCTGGAGGGATTCTTTGAGCAATAGGGCCTGTATTTCTTCCCTTACGAGTCGAGCCTGGTCTCGGGAGTAGTTGAACCTTCTTGAAGGAGACTCTGGAGGAAGCTCCAGGAACTCAAGAGTGTGTCCTTGGGACACTAGCTGCAGGAACCACGTGTTGGAGATGATGCTCTGCCACTCCCGCGCATGGTGAGAACCCCCCACTGGCTCCTTGCACTGGGGCTGAGGAGGGGTTGGGGGGAGTCAGGAGGTGGCAGGACAGGCAGGGGGAGGTTCCCCTGAACGTCTCTGGTTCTTGGAGGCAGGAGGAGTGAAGGTACCGTGGTCTTACGCTTGCCCTGACACTGAGACTGGGCTTGCTTTCTCTGCCTCCAGGTCCTTTCCCGAAAGGGCTGCTGCTGTTGGGTGCCTGATCGGTACATGGACCTTACAGACCGCAGGGCTTGGCCGCGGTCCTGAAGGTCCGTAATAATGTCTTTGGTGTCGCCACCAAAAAGCACAGAGCCCCTGAAAGGGGTGTCATGAATCGCTGTCTGGACCTCGTTTGCGAGCCCAGATATGCGAAGCCATGCATGCTGCTGAAGGGAGACAGCCGTCGCCAAGGTGTGGGCCACTGAGTCGACGGAGTCATAAGTGGCTCGCAACGCAAGCCTGCAAGAAACTTTGGACAGTCAGATGTCCTTGGTGAGCTCCTCCTTGAGGTCCAAAGGGTCCATGGATTGGACTTCTGGCCTCGAGCCTGGCCAGGATGGCTTTTTGGTGTGACACCATGTGGGCTACATAATTAAGGGACCGTAACATGCATGTTGCCAAGGAATAAACTTTCTTTCCATACTGGTCCATCTGCCTTGACTCCTTATCCGGAGGAGACGTGCTCATGTGCTTGGGAACTGAAGAGCGGTCATGAGCAGCCGAGATTACTACGGAGTCAGCCTTCGGGTGTGCACTGAGAAAGGGGGCATCCTTGGGCACCCGGGTAGGTCCTGTCTTCCCACCTGGGGACAGCTGGGATTGAATGAGGCAGTTGCCAGACCGTCGTGGTGAGGTCTTCGTGAGGCCCGATCCAGGGAGGAACAGGAATTGGGGACGGAGACTCCAAATCGAAGTGCTCGGCGAGTCTCTGCTGCATGGGATCCTGCTCCTCAGACTCCCAATTACAGTACTGCTGCTGCTGAATGGACCTCAATAGGTCCGAAAAGGAAGGATCCTCTGGGGAGACTTGGGAGAATCCTTAACCTTAGGGACCTGGGGCTCTATAGCCGATGGCTCCTTCGATGAGTCACCCCCCTCCCAGAGTCTGGACTGTCTCCAGAACCAAGATCCGGGAGGATCATTTCCCGAGGGGTAGTCACCATGATGTGAACTGTGGATGGTGGCGAGCTCACCAAGGTTAAGGACCTGGGAGTCTGCTCGCCAGGTCCGTGACCAACTCCGATCGCACCAAGACTGGATAAGGGTCTTGAAGTCCGGTTGGGTCACCGGAGGGGGGGAGGAGAAGAAGGAGGTGAGGGTGGGGAAGGAGGGTTGTGGTACCCATGATAGCCTGAAAATGAATATCCCAGGCACGGAGAGTAGCCCAGGAAGTAGTGTCCCGCACTGCTCCAATCAGCAGGAGGACCTGCTGGGGGATGGTCCCTAGGATAACCCGAGGGATAATGCAGAATAGAACGGGGTCTAAAGTAAAGACCCATTGTCAGGGGACTGGATGATGGAGGAACCCACGTAGCGCCTGCCATGGTGTATATAGGAGGCAGGTCCGGCGTAGAGGGGTAGCCGGCGTCGGGGTCACAGTCATCAGAACCGGTGCTTCAGAGTCCGGCGTCGGAACCCGGCGAAGGGGAACCGATGAAGGAACCTGGTCTGCTGAGGGAGCTGGCGGCAGAGACAGATGAGAAGGTTCCGGTGTGGAGACAGACGTCGTGAGGGTCCGGGCCTGAGGGAAGGTTTCACCGGCTCCGATGGAGGAAGAGTGTCCAGCATAGGGATCAAAGCCGGATCAGGAGCTATCCTCCCAGACGGGACCAGAGGTGTCTCTGGTGTAGAGCCAGATGGCTGAGGAGGTACCTCTATCCCTGAGACCCAGAAGGGTGAGTGGGAGTTCAATCCTGAGGTGTGTTCCACATCCAGGGGAGCCACACCGTCTTCGCCCAGGGTAGCCGCCATTGAGGGGAAGGCTACCGCGGGGAGAAGGTGGAGAGGCAGTCTCCCCCAGGGTCGCCTGACGCCGGGGGCTGACAGCGGGCCCCTCACGGGAGAGCCGCTGCCTGCACAGTCGCGGGAGGCGGCAGTCTTGCCAGACACTAGAGCTGGGTGGGAGGGGGAACCCTGCCGACTTATCGACTGTGGCCGGGTGGGTACCCGTTGAATGGGAAGCTGACTTATCGGTGGCCGAGCGGTCCCCAGAGGAGCCAGGGGTCAACTTAATGACAGAAACGGTGCAGCTGTCTGAGGAGCCAGTGGCCGACTTACTCATTAAGGCAGAGGGTTGAGCCTTCGTGGTTCTACCAGAATCCCCATTCGCGGCCTGGGCCTTAGCTGGAGGCGAAGAGGGAGAGGCCTTACTGGTGGAGGGCCTGCTGGACTCGGCCCAAGAACTGTCCAAAGAGCACTCCCACTCCTTGTGCTGCTCATTTTTGTACTTCGATGGAGGGAGAGAAGAAGAGGATTCCCTGATGTGCTCCATTTGCTTTTTGAGCGACGCCAACCGGGACTTCAGTAGATGGGCCTCCAGAGCCTGCTGCCTCCTCTTGCGGGTGGTCTGGCAGTCTGGGCAAGTCGCGGTTGGATGGTCCGGGCCTAGACAGATGATGCACTTGAGGTGGCCATCCTTGTGGGGAATTGGGGTGCCATAGGTTTGACACTTCTTCTGAGAAGACATAGAATCATAAAGATACCGAAAATGGTGAAAAAAGGTAGTACTAACTACTGATGAATACTCTTAACGGCGATCGCTGTGTAAGTCTACTGCAAGGTAACAACACAAGACGATGGTGGGAAAGAAATTACAGGCAGGTGTGGGGACCGCCCACTATATAGGGTCATGCTGACGTCAGTCTTGTGACGTCGGGTGGACGGTCCCCCATCAGGCATTGCTGGAAAAGTCTGCTGTGCGGTCCAGATGCCAGGTGGCGCTAGTCCTACATGTTATGACCTACTGAAGGAACCCTCTCGATGTAAGATCATGAAATACTGACCTATAAAATGTGGTGAGTGACAAATAAAAAGGGGAATTTATTTTTGGCCCAAACAAAAACTGATGCTATTAAAACAGGTTCTAGCCAGAGCCGATACGGCGAGCTTATATGAGCACTGCCACTGGTGAACAAGTGCTGCCGATTGCATGTGAATGCCACACACAAGATGGTGACGCCGACAGAGCTACACATGCACCGTAGTTGCGCATGCGTAGTTCTTTTGAATGGCATATGCCATTCTCAAGATGGTGTCACCGGCAAAACTGTGCATGCACGACACGTGCGCATGCACAGTATGTCACCGAATGCAGAAGTGCTGGAGCACCAATGAAACAGTGCGGCCGTGGCAGACTGGTACCGACAGTTTTGCACTTTCAGAAGGATCATTCTGAAAGTCCAAAACTGAAGCGTTCCAGGGCCTGATCCGGTAGCTCATTTTTCTGAGCTGTTTGCGAAATGGCTGCAGGTTCCGCCTACTCAGCAATAAAAAAGGGGGAAGCCAAAGCACACTGAAATAGAGGTGCCTGGGGGTGAAAAAAATATTTTTATTTTAGTGGACTGGGAGGGAACGAGGTACCTGTCCTGTAACACCAACCGGTGACTGCAATAAAAAAAAAAAAATGTTGCCCAACCTGCCCTTGTCATTAAGAAGTTTACAAAGACTGGCCCCTGGGTCCAGAAAAAGAAGACGGAGCACACCTGAGTAAAATAATGAACTATATATATGTAATAGATAACCCACTCTAAGGTGTGCGGTCACGCTCTGATATACGCACGCCTTTGTGGTGCGTGCGGCCTCATGCATCAACCACCCAAGGCGTGCGTAAATCGGAGCGTGACTGCACACCCTAGAGTGGGTTATCTATCTTATAAAATGGCAAAATTGTTTTGGAGGGGGGTGAAAGTGCAAGTGTGCGGTCGCGCTCTGATATACGCACGGTCATGTGATATGTTTTATACAAATCAGAACATTGCACTTATATTTTCTTACCCATTTTATAAATGTATGTGTGTGGGATATATATATATATATATATATATATATATATATATATATATATATATATATATATGCATATATACATACACCAGGAGGAGGGACCAAGGCCATAACAAAACAGTTGCAAGAAACTTTTTTGGGGGATTAAACTCAGGGGTGGGAAGGTTTGTAACCTGGGTCCTGTGTGTCCCAAGAAAAGCTGGAAGTTAAAATCAAACAGTAAAAAACTAAAAAGAACTTTTGTGCAATAAACAGAACTATGAGGAAACAACTGAAAGGGTGGGAAGGTCCGTAACCTGGGTTGTGTGTGTCCCAACAAAAGTTGGATACTGAAAGAATAAAAATACATACCTACATAAAATAATATAAAAAGGGTGGGTGTTAATGAGCACCAACCGGAAAGGACGCAAACCTCTGAAGCTCCACTCTACAAACTTAAAAGTTATAATTTTTAACAGAGTAACTGGGGTTTCAACTATACCAGAAGGCACAGGAAAGCCTGGTTAACAAGGATGAATACTCATCTTCGGCCAAAACGACGCGAAACGCAGGGAAAGTAATAGAGTTGAATGTCGCAGATTTGGAGAGTGGCTCGGGCTTGGAGCCTTTCTCTCTGTCGGCTGCAGAGATGGCACTGATCAGCCGCACGGTAACAATAAGTCCTACAGGGAATGAGCCCGCGACTAGACAACTTTGAGGGGAAAATAGCATCCCTCACCTCAGAACTGGGACAGCATAAACAGTGGATCACAGAGCTCGAGCAGCGAGTGTCTGACATGGAGGATGCCATGAGGCAGGTCCTCAGTAAGGCTGAAATGCTCACACAGGAACTCAAGGCCCTTAAAGACATGGTGGATTACCAATAAAATTACAATCGCATAAGTAATTTGGGTCTGCGCGGTCTCTCAGAGGGAAAAGAAGGCAAGGGCGCCCTGGATTTTTGTGCAAATAAGCTACCTAAACTGCTTGGTGTGAATCTGAGGCAGGGCAAATTAAAGATCAAAAGGGCTCACAGTGCACTGGGCTCCAGGCCGAATAAAGACCAAACTCCACGGCAGATTATATTTCGCCTTCACCACTTTGGAGATAGACAGGATATCATGGCAGCATATCGGGCTAAGGAGGAGGTAATTTATGAGGGAGCTCAACTAACTTTACACCAGGGTTTATCACAAAAAGTGCAGAAAAAGAGGCAGCTGTTTAACCCAACAAAGAACATGCTCCGTGAAAGCGGGCTGGAATTCTTCATGGCATACCCCGCATTGGTGAAGGTGAGGTCTGAGGGAGCCAGCTATACCTTTTGGGAACCGGATAAACTAACAAAGTTTATCCAAGTGTGGGACAAAAAGTATGGGAGCAAAAATGTGGAAGGCTGAAGCTTCTGAAGTAAAGGAACACTTATAGAACTGGTATGTAGTGATGTACTCGTGATGGTCTGCACCATGTCGCCGGGGCCAGCGCCGGACTCACTAATTTATTTCCTGCAGACTGCTGCCAGATTGCTAATGAAAATATCATCACCAAAGAATGATAAATAGTGTTGGGACTTTCCCTTTTTCTTCCTTTTTTGCCCGCCCAAGGATCTAAGCCAAACCGAAAATGTGGAGAGAAGTGAAACTGTGAGGCCCTTTGGACACACAGTTTTCTCCTTGCTGACGCATGGGAGACTTGCACAGGCTATATGTTGGCAAGACTGGGCCATAAACTAACCGGCTATGCTGAGGATGGCAATAATTTGGGAGAACTGTCTCCACTAAAAACACTACCACAAGGTGTCCCTCAATACCTCTCAACTGTCCCTGATTTTGCCTCAAAATTTTACTCTGTCCCTCCTAAAAATTGTGTTTCCTTGACCAAACAGCGGGGGTTATAAGGACAAAATAATGTCAAACATTAAAGTTACAGACTTGTTCTTCCTTAGAAAATGCATTTTACACTAAGCCCTTTATTCTACCGGCTTCCTGAGTGGATATCTCCAATTTTAAAGAAGTGTCCCTGATTTTGGTCCTTTATCCCTGATATTTTTAAGCCTTGTCCCTGATTTATGAGGCAGGAGGTTGAGAGGTAGTCTATTTTGGACCCAATCTTATTTGCAATCTATATCAATAACCTTGATTCACATCTGCGCACAGCTAATGTGCACTTATTTGCAGATGATACTGTCTTCTACACCTCTAACTCTTCTTTGGACATGGCCCATGAGGATTTACAGTGAGATTTTCTCTCTCTCCAATGTAATCTTATTAAGCATAAGCTTCTGCTTAACACCAAAAAGACCAAAGCCATGATCCTCTCACCAAACACAGCCCCAGGACCAACATGCAGCCTTAAGATTCTAATTTTATTGGGTGAACCCCTGGAAACTGTTGATACCTTTAAATACTTAAGATTCTGTCTTGACAATAAGCTTAACTTTCTGTGCCACCTGAACAAGCTATCGAAAAAATTAAGACAATGCTTAGGCATATTCTATCACATTAAGCACCTTCTCACCAAGGAAGCCAGAAAGAGACTAGTGCAATCTACATTCCTGCCCTTACTGGATTACACAACTTCCTCTACAGCAACTGCTCCTCTTCAGTGCTCTGTAAACTTGACACTATCACTGGGCCTTGAGGTTCATCCTCAGTCTGCCTTTTCACACCCATCACTGCTTGCTGTACCAAGAGATGGGATGGTCCTCACTTACAAGGAGGAAAAGAAACACCTTCCTCTGGTCCTATAGGGCTCTGTCTGATAAGCTAACAGCATACATCTCGAGCTTCTTCGAGCATGCCAAGGGGTCATACGGCTTGAGACACTTCTCCCTACTCTGCTTCCAGATACTGGGAGTAAAATCATTTCATGGCTCGGCTGCAATTAATTTCTCCTTTCCTTACTTATGGAACACTATGCAAAGATCTCTAAAGCTCTCAACCCTCCCCGGACCTTTCGCTTTCAAAGCACTAATAGCAGAGTACCTGAAGGAAACCTGCAACTGTTATAGGTGACCAATGCGCCCTTAGTCTCTAGTGTCCCACAAGAATTTTATGACACTTAAGTAACGCTCAGCTCCCACCTTCCCTAGTAATGGGGACCCAGCACTTTGCAACCTCTTTTCTCAACCCCCCCCCCGGCCCACACCACCTTACCTGCCCCCTGTCTCCTATACCCCCCACCCCCAAGTCCTATATTAGAATACCCACGGTCTACATATACTAGTGAGTGCCCGGGGTCGAACCATTCTAAGTTTTTGACTTATTTTGCTTGTTTGTTTAGTGTGCTACAATTAGCATTTAATTGTGTTATCCTTGACTGTATAGACCTGACTTAGCTCTTCGTATGTACAATGTTTTGTTTTGCCTGCCCTATACCTGCCTGTAATGTTTTATTATGTCCAGGACCACTTTGAAAATGAGCTTGCTCAGTGGGGGTATGTCTGGTTAAATAAAGTTTGATTGATTGATTGAAGATGGATATTCTAACCTTGCAACAGTGAAAAGATGCCCAAAAGCAGCAGATCACAGGTCAGTGGGGTGGGGGGGAGACTGGCGTTTGATATTTGAGTGTGTGGGTCTTCTCCCTCTCTTCTGAGCCAGGGCCAACACTGGACAATTAAGGGGCTACTGGGCTGAAGGGGTATGGGGTCCAGTAGGTTAACTGGGGGAATAAATGGAAGTGATATGGCGGGAGGTTGGTTCAAGAGGTTCAAAAAGGAAAAGGAGACTATTCACTAGAAATAAGGAAACAGACTCAATAACATTGAGGCAGGCTTAGCAGGGGAAACCCAAGACAAAAAACAAGTAATGGAGGGGATTAAAGGAACACAGCCGATGGGACAGTGGCTGTCTGTGGGGGCCTTGAAGGCAGACCTAATGTATGGGGCGGCTAGCTCCAGCACCCACGAGGTGCACCAACATATGCAGGTTTAAAAGAAAGTTGAAACTGTGAAATAACCATCTAATGAGGGAAATTTCTTTGCAAAACACAACTCTGTTAAATGAAGATGTTGAAATGCAGGGCGGAGGGGAGGGGGGTGTACATGGGCTAAATGGACAGGGACCATGTAGAAGACAACGCTTGTTCCTATTCGAACTGGCTATACAGCCTTGAAAGAGTGAGGGTGTGCACTTTAGCCAATTTGGGGGGGGGGGGGAGAGAGAATGGGTATACAACTAACAAAGTTGGAAGTTTGGAGTGTTACAAGTTGTTGTGAGTTATGCTTTTTTCTTTATCTTAGCACTCTGTTCTGTAAATCTGGAAGGCATACCAAAGGCTGGGGTTTCAGACGGAGATAGAACACTGAAATGTTCACAGAGGGGGCTACGATGTGTTTAAAATGTACAACATGTTGAGGAACAATAGCACTGAGAATCTCAACTCATGGAATGTGAAGGGGATAGGCTCCCCGATCAAAAGGTCTAAAATATTAACAGCTCTGAAACGGCACAACTCCCAAGTTGCAATGCTACAGGAAACCCATTTAAATAAAAGGGAACATGATAAGTTTGATGGGCGGTGGGTGGGTTGGTGCATGCCACGCAGCATCTTACTCTTCACATAAGAGAGGAGTGGCCACACTGGTAAATAAAAACTTCCCACTTAAAGTTAATAGGGTTGTAAAGGACACCCAAGAGGGCATACACGTATTTGTGGTAGGTAAGGTGAGGGAACAGGAAATCACACTGGCGGGCATATATGCTCCTATGACATACGATCCGAGCTTTTATCAAACTATATTAGAAGTAATACACAAAGAACAATCTCCAGGTCTGATTATGGGCAGTGACTAATTGCACCATGGACTGGCAAATGGATTACTCAAGGACGGGGCACAGAACAAACAAGGCCACAGAGGGCTGGGCCCGAGGACTAGCTGAATTGGAGCTGGCAGATAGCTGGAGGACATCAAACCTCGGACAAGAAGTTCACATTTTACTCAAATCCTGGTCCAGATTAGACTATATATACGTACTAAGTGGATGTATAATAAAGTCAAAGGGGTCTCTCATAGTCCGAATGCTGTATCAGACCACTCCATGGTGCAGTTAAGTATGAGACTGGGGTGGGAAGAGACTGGGCATGGATCATGGTGATTCCCCACTTACCTACTATGTAAAGAAGAATTCAGGACATTCTTAAAAAAATCAATGGGATATTTATTGGGAAACTAATAAAGGGTCTGTAGGTTCGCAGGGGGTACTATGGGAGGCAGGAAAAGCTTTTATGAGGGGGGTTATAGTCAGCTATACAGCGAAGCTACGTAAGGAAAAGAAAGAGAATCAATAAGCTAGAAGCTGACATAAAAAAGCTAGAAAGACTAGTACTGCTAGGAGGGAAAGAGGAGGACAGGAGAACACCGACAGTCCTCAGGGCATCCCTAAATGAATGTCTCACAGGAGAGGCAAAGAATACGCTGCTCTTTGTAAGACAGAAGATATGTGAATGGGGCAATAAACCAGGACCACTACTAGTCAGATTAATGAAGGTTGGGGGGCGAGTAACACCCAAGATAATCACCATTAAGAAAAAGGATGGCCAGGTCACTTACAAAGAGAGGGAAATTAGAGAGGTATTCAAGGACTATTATGAAGCACTATATAGGGACGAATGCTCTGGGACGACGCGAGAGGCCGGGAGGTTCTTAGACGGGATATTCCTCCCCACCCTAGCTGAAGAGCAAACAGAGACCTTAGGGGCTCCAATAACAGTTGGAAGTACAAAAAGCTATCTCAAGCCTGAAATCAGGAAAGGCAGGAGGCGGGACTTCCGGTGACATCATCAGCAGCATGGAAGCCTAATCAGAGAGCTCTCTCCCTCGAGATCCATTGATTTATTTCCACACAGCCTGAGCCCTGATAATATTGTCGAAAATGCACATAACAAACCGTGGGAATACACCTAGAAGGAAATCCCGATCTAGGAGTTCGAAGGTGAAGCGAGATTACCCTGGATTGAGCCCTGCAAGTTCAGCTGTGAGCGGGAGGGAGTCCCCTGTGAGCACGGCGGGAGGCGATACTGAAGCCGAGATGGACAGCCTTTCCAGAACACGATTTGAAACACTTTTGGCAGAAATCAAACAATTTAGAAGTGAAACAAAGCTCGAGTTCAGCAAGTTACACTTGGATTTAACTAAGTTGGAAACCAGGGTCACCAGAGCAGAGGACCGGGTGTCGACAGCTGAGGATGATTTGCAGCAGATCTCCAGGGCAATTGAATTCTTAATACAGCAAAATGAAAGTATTTCAGCTAAGTGTCTAGACCTAGAGGCGTGTTCTCGACGAGACAACATCAGGATATATGGCCTGCCAGAGTCTGCCGAAGTAGGAGAGATGAGTGATTTTATTGAGGATCTACTGCGCCATGTCCTGGATTTGCCACAGGCCTTCGCTTTTAAGGTCAAAAGAGCGCACCGGGCACTTGTCCCTAAGCCAACCTCAGCTGCAGCCAGACCACGTTTGATTATAGTAAAATTTTCAAGCTACCGGGATAAAGAAAAGATTTTAAGGGCAGCATGGAAACAAGGCCAAGTGGACTACAATGGGGCCCGACTTTTATTCGACCAGGACTACCCCCAGCTGATCCAACAGCAAAGGCAGTCATATGCCCCTCTTTTAAGGAAACTGAAAGAAATCAAGGTAAAATTCCAGACGCCCTACCGGTCGTGACTCTGAGTAAACTGGGATTCAGGAACTGAGATCTACCACACAGCCGAGGAGGCGCTCCAGGCGTTCAGGGAACAAGGTCATGAAGTCTTGCTGGCCCCCAGATGTAGAGACCTGCCACCGATTCTGCAGAACCCCTGGCGTATCAGCAGCTCACGGGATGGTAATCGAGAGGGAAAGAAGGCGGCGAACACTACCCTGAAGGACATCAAAAAAAATGCTATTTCATTTAATGCACAGTCAAAACTCTGAGGACTCACAGCAGAATAACCTACCGAATACATGAAGGAACACTTCTCTCTGTGAGGTCTTTTCCATTGTATTTTCTGGGCCTCTCTTCCGGTTTCTCCACCTCCACAGACACATTATATAATATTAATAACTGGTCGATGTAATTACTTTATTGGTTGTTCCAAATGATAACATGGTCACTTTTGCTTTGAATTTAAAAGTTTATTAACTTGAAAAGGTCTCGGGGCGGGAGGGAGGCTTCGGGGACGCCTAAGGGGAGTTGGAGGGCTGACGTTATATGCATTCACATTCATCCTCCCTAACTTTGGGGAGTTGCTGAGAAGGATGGGTTTAAGCAAGGGGAAATCTTCAGGGAAGCGGCTCAAAACAGTAATTCTGGGATGAGGTAGTGGCACTGTAGATTGAGCTGGCTTCCACTGTGGATGGTAGACAAGCTGGGGATCGGTGCCACATGGGAATCGACCGGGGGGGGCAGGGGAGGCTGACATTCTGCTCTTGGAGCAGGCATCTACGGGGGCTATATGGGAGGCTGAGCTCGGATTTAAAAGGTCGACGACAGTCACTTAGAAGCTAGGAGTAGTGGGCAAGGGCCTTTTTAATAGCCTGGGAAGCCACTACCTGTTTGGAAATACCAAGTGGCAATGAGGGCCCCCCCACGAACGGGAATCATATTCGGGTAGCGAACTCCAGGTGGCTTAGCACGTCCTAGTAATCCGAATAAGCATACAAGCCACATGGGAGGCATCAGAGTCCCAAGGACATTGAGGTGGCACGGGGGCCTCAGATACTTAAAGGAGGATTATTCTCTAGAAGGAGTCTAACACATAGCAGATGGCGGACTGAACATCTGAAGTTAAATTCAATATGTATCCTGGCACCTAGGAGATGTTCTCGGCGGGATAAAGCATGGGGGGCATCACTAGACGCCTACCCCCTGAATAAAGCGTAATTCCAGGGGGGATAAGAAAGGGTAACTTCGAGCAGGCGGGGTGCCACGCAACCGGACATAAGGACAAGATAGGGATTGACATACCAAGGCAAGGATGGTCGGGACACAACCTACAGCTAAATGGGGGGGGGGGTAGGGAGAACTAGGTTAGCAAGTACACAAAGCTAAGTAGGTTTGGGGATTGAAATGTCGGGATGGTTTGCTATAGGGGTTGAGTTAACTATACAAGAATAGTCAAAATCCTGCCCAGAGTTGCATGAGGCAGTTCTCCGATGCCTCTTCCAGGGGATCTGGAGAAGCCCTTCAGAAATAAATTAGAGGCTCTGAGGCTCATCATTAACTGTTAGGGTCTCTAGATAATAGGGATCTCCAAACTCCGACTGTCAAGATGAAATATGGGTTTTGGGGAAGGGTGTGAAAAAGTGGATGAGTAAGTGGGAGGCCATGCGAGGGAGGCATGGCAAGGTGAAGCTATCCACATTATGTATTTCAATAGGATTGCTGTTGATGATGGTATGCCATGACATCTGGCAGGGACTCAATTGCTTTAGGGTCCTGGAGGATCGAGTTTCACAAATGGCTCCTTCTCCTCCCAATCGAGTTTGGTTTACTTGATTTATTAGGGAACAGAACACACTGCTCCCCTACCTTGGGAGTCACGTTGTATATAGAGATTATCAGGAGGTACAAGTTGCGCAGTTAAGAGTACCTCCTAAGTTATATGAATTTGTGTGTTATGTTTGTGTTGATGTTAGGCTGCATATTTCTATGTTAAACATACAGCTACATAGGCAAATAGTTTATATATATATCAAGAGCAGATACAGGGCTTGTTGCATCTGACAGGGGGTATGAGGGATAACGAGGAGGCAAGCTGGGGTGGAATAACCTGGAGGTTGTCAAAGAACCCATTGGAGCTGACGGAGTTAACCCCCGTATATTTGAAGAGCAGTATCTTTCCACATCAATGGGGGATAGTAAAAGGATCAAAATTAGCTCGCATAATGTTAATGGGCTAAATAACCCGATAAAGAGACACAAAATTATGTCAACCCTGAAAAGAGAGAACCCCTCCTTTATCCTATTACAAGAAACACACCTTAATAAATCTGAACATCAGAAGTTGGGGAAATTTGGCTATGATAATATTGTGGCGGCTTCCTATGGGGGGAGGAGAGAAGGGGACGGCAGTCCTGGTGGCTAAGGGGACTCAATTTCAAAAGACTAATAGCTATATAGATCCGGAGGGCCGTCTGGCTATACTTGTGGGGAACTTGGAGGGTGCACCTATCACTGTGGCTTCTCTATATGCTCCACCGGGCTCCACAAAGGAAGTCATTGGCTCCCTGCTTCATAAGATCGCAGAAAGCCACACTGGAACACTAGTGGTGGTCGGAGATTTCAACCAGATTTGGGACCAACAAGATACCTCTAGAGCAAAGGCTTTTGGACAGACCCCGGTGGGCAGATTAATTAAGAGACATCTGAGGGGGGCATTCTGGATAGACGCCTGGAGACATCAGAACACTAATAAAAAAGAGTATACCCACTACTCATACCCGCATGGTTCATATGCTAGGACTGATTACATTTTAGTATCGGGAGAACATCAGGGCCAGGTTATAGAATGTAGGCATATCCCTTCTGTCCTCTTGGATCATGCCCAGGTGTTACTAACCCTGAGTTGGAAGGCCAAAAGAGGTCAGTCCCTCTGGAGATTTAACAATTACTTCTTAAGCTTGAAGGAGTTTACGGATATGGCTAAAAATAGACTATCACAAATCCAGCCAGACAATGAGTCAGGGGAGATACCGGATACTGTGCTCTGGGACACTATCAAAGCTGTGTTCAGGGGGGGATTGTATTAAATTTGCTGCGCAGTTTAAACGACAACAAAATAAGTAGCTGGAACAGCTTCAGGGGCAACTACA
The DNA here is from genome assembly GCA_016271365.2 of Neoceratodus forsteri. Lineage (NCBI taxonomy): Eukaryota > Metazoa > Chordata > Ceratodontiformes > Ceratodontidae > Neoceratodus > Neoceratodus forsteri. The sequence goes on from CM057453.1 coordinate 1,151,495,484, forward strand.
GGCCCTGATGGACCAAGCTGCATCGGGAAGGGCTTCGGTACAATTAGAAATCTTAAAAGTTAAGCAACAGATCCAGAGAATTATTGACATTAGAACAGAGCAGGCACTGCAGCGACTAAGACAGAGGTATTACGAGTCTGGTCCTCGGGCCTCCCGCCTCCTGGCACATAGGCTTAGACGGCAATCTGCGGAAAACACAATCACACAGATTAGGGACACAAGACTGGAGGTTTAGTAAAGTCCTCGGAAAAAATTCTTGCAGGGTTCAGGGAATTTTACACAAACCTTTATGGGGCGGATCACTCCCTGGATAGAAACCTAATTTAAACAAATTGAGGCTACCAGAGTTGTCCCAAGAACTTTGAGAATCTTTAGATTCTCCTATATCCCCAACAGAATTAGCAGCGGCAATTAAAAGACTGAAAACTAAGAAATCTCCCGGCCTGGACGGATAGACTCCTGAATTTTTTAAATTTTTCAGAAAGCAGATAAATAATCCGCTAATGAGGGCTTGCAGACTGGCATAGTTGGGAGGGGATATACTGGATACCTGGAATTATGCAGTTATATCGAGTATTCCCAAGCCAGGAAAAGATACAACTCAATGTGGGTCTTGTCGCCCTATATCGGTATTAAATATTGACTATAAGCTATATGCTTCGATTCTAGCGAAACGACTAGAGGAGATCCTGCCCAGGTTAATTAACTATGATCAAACAGGGTTCATCCCCGGTAGACAAACCCAAGACAATATTAAAAGAACGTTACATGTGATGTTCCATGCCGCCCGGTCGGGGGCACCTTGTATGGTCCTGAGTTTGGACGCTGAGAAGGCCTTCGACCGGGTGGCATGGAAATTTCTGGAGCTGACTCCTGGTAGGTTTGGACTCTCCGAGGCCTTCATAAAGATCATAAACAAGATATATACTAGACCAAGGGCCTATGTAAAAATAAATGGTAGAGTCTCCCACCCGATACCTTTGCAGCGAGGCACCAGGCAGGGCTGCTCCCTCTCCCCCCTTCTTTTTGCCCTGTACCTAGAACCGCTATCAAGCGCAGTGACAGGATGGGGGGATACAGGGGTGGGAATTAGGGGGGGAAAACGCATAAACTTACCTTTTATGCAGACGATCTTTTGGTTTATCTTCGAGATCCAGAACACTCCTTTGAAAATTTGTGGGCTGCTCTAACAGAATTCAGTTCCTTGGCCGCATACACAATGAATGTATCCAAGACGGAGGTCTTAAAAATGCACTATGAACCATCAGAGCAAATTAAGCAGAGATACTCTTAAGTGGGACCTATTCTATATTAAGTACCTGGCGGTTCAACTGGGATTTCAGGTAGAGAATTTATTTTCACTTAATTTCTCCCCAATCTTGGAAAATATTAGGTCAGAATTAGAGCAATGGGCAACTATCCCCATCTCTTTGACCCAGAGAGTGGAGGCCATAAAAATGATAATTCTCCCCAAATTATTATACCTAGTACAAACAATACCTTTCAGAATTCCAGACTCTTATTTTAATGTATTAAGCAGGGTGGTCTCCCGTTTTTTATGGGACCCACACAAGCCTAGGATTAGGCTCTCAGTACTCTAGATCCCGAAAAAGGCAGGAGGCCTCACTGCCCAATTTTAAGCTGTACTATCATGCTGCACAGCTGCGGACGATCATGTACTGGCTAGACAACCTATACATTTCTAAATGGAAAAACCTAGAACTTAAAGAAGGGGCCCTGCTTAACATGAACAGTCTGCTCCTCGGACAGGGGAAGAGGCCTTATATAGGTCAAATGGAAAATCCCTTCACAGCCCACTCACTCGATTCATGGTATAACATCCTGGAAGACAAGAAGGCCAACAACTGGAAATTCTTGCTGATGTCTATTCCATATTTGGACACCTTTGTACCTGGTATGCGGGACAATGGATTTAAGAGGTGGGAGGCAAGGGGACTGCATTTAGCTTGCCACTTCATAGAAGGAGGAGAGATTGTTCCCTTTGCAACACTTGTTAATAGATATGAAATCCCCTGGCAAGATAGATTTAGATACTTCCAAATCAGAAACTATGTGAGAAGTCTGGTCACGGAGTTTAGGTGGGGGACTTCATTACCTCCCCAGCTTGCCTTCACCTTCAAAAGAGCGACAGAGGGGACACCCACCAGGACACATATTATTTCCAACCTTTACAAAGACCTATTGGCATGGAGAGGGGACACCACAGAATCGATAAAGAAAGCCTGGGAAAAGGATTTGGGGAGTCAGATTTCGGAGGACGTGCGGACATGGGCACCAACTAAAATACATTGGGGCTTATCAGCCACTAGTTGGCAGGATTTTTCCAGGAAAATATTTATTAGGTATTTCCGCTCCCCAAAGATCATGGGGCTCTTCTTAAATGGCAACCCAGCAGATTGTTGGAGGAATTGTGGTCAAATGCAGGCAACATATTTACACATGTTATGGAGTTGTCCAACACTGTCCACCTTCCTGTTGGATTTGCAACAAGCCCTGAGGATAATAATTGCTCCAGATCTGATATTGTCCCCCACATGCTTTCTGTTTCTAGAATTACTGAAGGAATGTATAGACCCCCTTACAATTAAGTTTCTGAAAATAACTTTTTTAGCAGCCTAAAAGGTCATAACTAAAAACTGGTTGTCTCATATCCCTATCACATTAAATAAATGGCAGGAAATTATGATAAATATATATAGGATGGAGGCATTGACAGCCTCTTTGAATAAAAGACTACTTCAGTTTGAAATCCTATGGAGACGATGGGTTTTATACATGGCAGGGGTAAGACCATGTCAGACCAACCTCGTTTAATTTTTTGACTGGGTGACTAGGGAGGTGGATCAGCGGAGGGCAGTGGACATGGCCTATCTGGACTTCAGCAAGGCCTTTGACACTGTGCCACATAGAAGACTATTACACAAACTGGGGAATATGGGTGTGGGCAGGACAGTAGTGTGGTGGGTAGGTAACTGGCTGGGCAGCAGGACACAGAGGGTGGTGGTAAATGGCTGTCACTCCACAGAGGGAAAAGTGACCAGTGGAGTACCACAGGGATCAGTGCTGGGACCGGTCCTATTTAACATCTTCATCAGTGACATTGCGCAGGACCTAGAAGGCAGAATTTCACTGTTCATGGATGACACAAAGCTCTGTAACAGAGTAGACACACCAGAGGGTGTAGACAGAATGAGAAGGACCTGCAGAAACTTGAAGCATGGTCAGGGTTTGGCAGTTGAAATTAATGCAAAGAAGTGCAAGATAATGCATATGCAGGCACAAAAACCCTGGCACAATATATATCAGTTGGGGGTGAGGATATAGCATGCACCAAGCAGGAAAGGGATCTTGGGGTTATCATCTCTGATAACCTCAAGGTAGGGAAACAGTGTGACAAGGTAGCAGATAAAGCAAATAGGATGCTGGGATGTATAGGCAGGGGCATCACCAGCAGGAAAAGAGAGGTCATAATTCCACTATACAAGACACTAGTGAGGCCCCACCTGGAGTACAGTGTACAATTCTGGAGATCTTACCTACGTAAGGACATAGACAGGTAGAGAAGGTTCAGAGGAGGGCAACAAAGATGGTGCATGGATTGCATCACAAGTCCTATGAAGACAGGTTGAAGGAACTGAACATGTACTTCCTGGAGGAGAGGAGGGAGAGAGGGGATATGATAGAGACATACAAGTATCTTACAGGGAGGAACAGGGTGCAGGAATACACTATTTTTAAGCGAAAAAAATGTTCCAGGACTAGAGGGCATGGGATGAAGTTGGAGGGAGGAAGATTCAGAGGAAATGGGAGGAAGAATTTCTTCACAGAGCGGGTAGTAGACAAGTGGAACACCCTGCCAGAGGAAGTGGTGGGGGCTGAAACAATCACAGGATTTAAGAATGCATGGGATAGACATAAAGGAATTCTGGAGGTCAAGGGTAAGGGGCAACAGACTTCTAGGAAAACATAAACTGAACTTACAAGCTCAAATGGGCAGACTGGGTGGGTCATAGGCCCTTATCTGCCGACACTGTCTATGTATCTATGTATTATTAGAGCTCTTGCTGGACCCGAGCAGACCCCTCATGGAGAGTTTATTCCAGGTCAATACGGTTCCAGTGATTAATAAAGAGGGAATAGGTTCTAGTAACAAACATTTGAAGGCGAGGTGATTTGTATATGTAGACAACCTGATGAAATATGGCGGTATCCAATCATCCCTGCTGTTTCCCTTGATTAAGTATTTTGAATAGATGAAATTGCCTATGTGAACCCCTTTGTAACCAACTATGTTAGAAGGTTGAATGTAATCTGTATGTATTGTGTCTATGTGACATCAAAATAATAAAGTTTTAAAAAAGGAAAGGCAGGAGGCCCAGATGGCTTTGTAGCAGAATATTATAAGGAGCTGAAAGGGAAAGTGGCCAGTCCTTTAAGGGATCTGACAGAAGAGGCAAGAGGTGAGAGGGGGCTGCCCAAAACATGCACTGAAGCCAATGTATGTGTCCTCCTGAAACCAAGTAAGGATAGCGTAGAATGTTCATCATACTGGCCCATCTCCCTACTTAACTATGATTGTAAAATTATGGCTAAAGTCCTGGTTACACGATTGGAGTGGGTGTTGCCCCAGGTGATACACCCAGACCAGACGGGATTTGTAAAAGGAAGGCTATCATATCATAACATGAGAAGGCTATTGAATGTAATATGGTGGGGATCTCAGTACCCTGGACAAGCTAGTGTGATGTACATGGACACAGAGAAAGCATTCGATAGGGTAGAATGGCCATACATGTTTGAGACAATGAGGCGATCTGGAGTGGGAGATGGTTCTTGAATTTGGTAAAAATGCTCTACAGAGAACCCAGGGCAAGAGTGCTTGGGAATGGGATCCCATCTGAAGATTTAAGGCTATTTAGGGGCACAAAACAGGGCTGCCCTCTCTCCCCTCTGCTGTTCGCTATGGCCATTGAGCCTCTGGCGATACGGATAAGGGATAGCCAGTTAATAAGGGGCATCACAGGAAGGAGAGGAGAACAGCATAAGATTACTGTATACACGGACAACCTACTTATATACTTGACAAAGCCTAGAGAATCTGTACTAGCATTGCTAGAGATTATAAAGGATTTTGCTTTTTTTTCTGGATACAAACTAAATTTTCAAAAATGGCAAATGTTATTTCTCAATGGTAGGGACCGGGGAAAGACGGAAGACACCTGGGGTTTAAAACGGGTTACTGACCACTTTACATATCTAGGGATTAAGGTTAGTGGAGATCTGAAAAAATGATATGCACTGAATTATACCCCATTGTTTAACACTATACTGGCAGATCTGAACCGATGGAGGGCGCTTCCCATTTCATGGATTGGCAGGATTAACTTATTAAAGATGAATGTCCTCCCAAGGATTCTATATCCAATGCAAATGATACTGGTGGGCCCAACAATCAAAAACATTAAACAGCTTGAGAAAGTTTTTTGTGACTTTGTATGGGGAGGTAAGAAACCAAAGATGTCGTTGGGTAGGCTTGAAGCCTCTAGGGAAAGGGGGGGGGGGGGGGCGCTGGACTTTCCAGACATAAGAGGGTATTATTTAGCTGTATAATAGCACTACATTCATAATTGCATAAATAGGGGTGAGGCAGCCACCTGGGTAGAGCTAGAACAGGAAAGTGTCCTGGTGAGGCTAACCTCATATCTTGCAAAGTGGGGGGAAGAGCATACAAGCAGATCCCACAGCCAAACCCACTGGTGGTAGCAGTATTAGAGGCATGGATGAGAATCAGAAAGAAGAGGGGTATGACTAACGAGAACACTTTCCTCATCCCACTAGCCAGAAACCCAGAATTTCTACCAGGACTTGAGGACCCAGGGTTTGCATTATGGGAGACCAGAGGGGTGAGATGCTTAGGGGATCTTTACAAGGAGGAGGGAATGCTACCATCTGAAACGATTCAATGAAGTTTGAATTTGTCAAGGACACACTTTTTCAGACTTTTATAAGTCAGACAATTTGGGGAGAGTCTGCAAAGAGGAATGGGGGAGACCACCCACTGACAGGAGCAGAACGGGAGATAAGAAAAAATTACTCACCTTAGTAATTGCTTTTCTTCTCATGGAGTCTTGCTATATTAGGACCTATGCAGTATGCCCATGGCTTTGAACTGCCCCGGAGATGAAATAGTTAACTCCAGAGTAATCTGGAGTTCCACAGCGCGAGGGCGCTATTCAAAGCTCTATCTGGGTTGTTTGAACCCAAACTGTCAGGTTCTTTACGAGGCTAAACTAACATAGCAAGTCTGTGTGGAAAGCCCTACACTAGCCATTGGCTACCTACCAACAGTAGAACCACAAAACACAACAACAACAATAATGAAAACAGTATTACTTATTATTGTTAGATAACCTTGACATCACTACTAGGCCCTCTGCCCAAAAGACTCAAGTCCAGAGAGGGGCCCAGCTACCACTTAACAAAAAACAGAAATTATCTAGTTCCTAACCCAAGAAAGAAAAAGGGGGGACTAGAAGCTAAAAGGCATGACACAGTGCTTGCACCAATTGTCAACCCCATACCCAAGTAGGGATTCTGAGAGGGGTAGGAGGGAGGGTTGTCCTAATATAGCAAGACTCCATGAGAAGAAAAGCAATTACTAAGGTGAGTAATTTTTTCTTCAAACACCATGAAGTCTTGCTTATATTAGGACCTATGCAGAGTATACAGCAGTACCTCCATGGAGGAGGGTCAGAACCTACTTAGGGAATAGGCTCTGAAGCACAGCTGTGCCAAAGCGAGCATCTCTCCTGGACTGGACGTCCAGGGAATAATGCTTAGTGAAAGTGTGGACTGTCTTCCAGGTAGCAGCTTGACAGATTTCCAAAATGGGAATATCTCTAGCAGCCGCTAGAGATGCAGCTGTACCCCTGGTAGAGTGAGCCCTCAGGCCTGAGGGAGGCTCCTTACCTAGTTTTTGATAACAGAACTGAATACAAGAGACGATCCACCTAGCAATTGTCCTCCTAGTAGCAGGTCTCCCCTTACCCACATCTCCATAGGTAAGGAAGAGCTGGAGGGATTCGAACCTGTGACCCTTAGTACGTTCCAAATAGTAGCTAAGGGCTCTTTTAACGTCCAAACTGTGCAACCTTCTCTCACCAGAAGAGGAGTGCTCAGTAAAAAATACTGGAAGAGAGATGGATTGGTTAAGATGAAAATCTGAAACCACCTTAGGTAAAAACTTTCTGTTAGTCCTGAGAACCACTTTATCTCTGTGGAACGAAATGAAATCCTTTTCCACTGACAAGGCCTGTAATTCACTTATACGCCTAGCAGAAGTGATAGCCACTAGAAAAACAGTTTTCCAAGTTAAGAACTTGAGATCTGCTGAAACCAGAGGCTCAAAGGGGGTTGCATTAGCTGGGCAATGCAAACATTCAGGTCCCATGCAGGGGTTGGTTCCCGAAAGGGAGGGTTAGTATGAAGTAACCCTTTGAAAAACTTGGAAAACACAGGGTGAGAAGAAAGGGAAACTGGTTTCCCTGCAGAAATAAAAACAGAAACAGGTGCCAAATGAACCTTTAAGGTAGCTGGTTTGAGGCCTAAGGAATTTAAGTGGACCAGATAGTCCAACAAAATAGACAGGTCAGCAGATTCTGGGGTGATCTGCCTCTCAGAACACCAAAATGAGAATCTCTTCCATTTAGAATTATAAGTGGCTCTAGTGGAAGGCTTCCTAGAGGCCTTCAAAATATCCAAGACACCTTGAGAAAGGTGTAAATCAGCAAATTCTAACTCCTCAAGAACCAGGCCTTGAGGTGGAGGGAGTTGAGGTCCGGATACCACACTCTCCCCTGTGCACAGGTCAGCAGGTCGTGGGTCCTGGGCAAGGTCAGGGGAGGGCGAAATGAGAGGGACAGGAGAAGAGGGTACCAAGGCTGCCTGGCCCAGTCTGGGGCAATCAGAATCACTCTGCAAGGCTGAGTTCTGATTTTTACCAGTACCCTGAAGAGGAGAGGAACGGGGAAAGCATAGAGGAACTTTCCTCCCAATTCAGTTGAAAGGCATCCAGAGGGACTGATCCCAGAACTGGGGCCTGCAGCAAAACAGGGAAGTTGGTGGTTGTCTGGGGCTGCGAAGAGATCTATCTGAGGGGTGCCCCAACTGGCAAAGACCCAACCCCAGCACTTGAGGATTCAGAGCTCATCTGATGGCCCTGAGAGAGATCCTGCTGAGGGCGTCCCGCTAGGACATTGTCCTTCCCTGGGAGGTGAACCGCCATCAGAGAGGTGTTCAGGGAGTAGGCCAGAGACCACAACTTCATTCGGTGCACAAGGCTGAAGAGCGAGTGCCCCCTTGCTTGTTGATGTACCACATTGTTGTGGTATTGTCTGTCCTCACTTGAACAACCTTGTTCTGGACAGTTCCCGAAAAAACCTGGAGAGCTAGGAAGACAGCTCTGAGCTCCAGTAGATTGATGTGAAGCAGAGATTCCTGAGGGGACCAAACTCCCTGAGTTGAAAGGTCACCCAGGTGAGCCCCCCAACCCAGCAAGGATGCGTCCGTGGTGAGGGTGAGGGAATGAGGAACAGGAAGGAATGGGACCCCTGTGGACAGGTTGCTTTGATCCAGCCACCACTGAAGAGCTAGGATCAGTGTCTTGGTCACTGGGACCAATTTGGTAAGGGGGTCCCTCCTTTGAGACCAATAGGACCAAGTGGAACTGAATGTCCCTCATCTGAAATCTCGCTCCTGGCACAACAGCTGTAGAGGCAGCCATGTGTCCTAGGAGTTGTAGAAAGTGCCTTGCTGGTCGAGAGACCTGCATGGTGAAAGAAGATGCCAGGGCAAAGATTTTGTCCACTCTTTCGGAGGGGAGGAATGCCCTGGCTAACTTTGTGTTCAGCTCTGCACCTATAAAAGTCAGTACCTGAACTGGTTCGAGAACTGACTTTGGAACATTCAACACGAACCCCAGAAAGGTGAGGAGTTCCTGAGTGGTTTGCAAGTGGGATTTTACCTGCTCTGGTGACTGACCCACAATGAGCCAGTCGTCCAAGTAGGGAAACACAGGTACCCCTTGTCTTCTTAGGTGGGCCACTACTACAGCTAGACATTTTGTGAAAACTCTTAGAGCAGAAGTGAGTCCGAAGGGCATTGCCCTGAACTGGTAGTGGCCCGAGGGCAGTTCGAACCTGAGGTACTTTCGGTGAGAGGCCCTGATTAGGATATGGAAATATGCGTCCTTGAGGTCCAGGGAAGCTAACCAGTCCCCTGGCCTCAAGGATGGCAAAATCATTGCTAAAGTTAGCATTTTGAACTTTGGTTTTATAAGATGCTTGTTCAGAAATCTTAAATCCAAGATGGGCCGCCAGTCTCCTGTCTTTTTTGGGGTCAGGAAGTACCTTGAGTAAAGACTCTTGCCCTGGTGGCAAGGGGGGACCCTTTCCACTGCTTTGCAGTCCAAAAGAGAAGAAACCTCCGCTTCTAGTGCAAGGGTTTCTAAAAGACTTGAAGGGGGAAAGTGCCTGGCTCTCATCTTGGGAAATTGTTTGAAGCTGAGAACCAGGCCTTGGCTTACCACCTCCAGAACCCATTTGTCCGAGGTTAGGGACAACCAGTTCTGGCAGAAGCAAGCCAGTCTGCCCCCCACCGGTACAGGAGAGTCAGCCCCAGACACCCAGTCAGGGTGCCTGCTTGGCAGGAGCAGCTCTAGGTTGGGGAGAGGGAGAGGGCCTGCCTGTGCCCCGTCTGCCTCTGCCTCTGAAAAATCCTCTCTGCGCAAAAGCAGAGGATGCCTGGAATTGGTAAAAGGGCCTATTGTAAGGCCTGCCCCTACCCCTGGAGACATGCCTATGTGGAGTGGCATGCCTCTCCTTAGCTTGGGCACTTTTGTAAGTAGTTCTGTATTCATCCATCTTTTTCATGTAATTTTCTGTTTGTTCTCCAAACAGAGAATTTCCTATAACAGGAAAGTCTATAGCCTTTGACTGGGTATCTTGGGACAGATTAGTGCATCTGAGCCATGCCAACCTACGGAGAGCTACAGAAGTGGCCATGACCCTAGAGGAAACATCATTAACATCAACAGCAGCATGAAATTGAACTTTAGAGGCTTCAATGCCATCAGCAGCCATCTGTTCCAACTCACTAGCCAACGGGCCCTGAGCCTGCTTGGCCAACTGCAATATAGTGTCCCACCTAGATTTCTGATATCTAGCCACATAAGCCATATAATTAGCTTGTCTGAGTCCCAAAGAAGCTGCCACATACTGTTTTTACGCCATGGCATCAATCTTCCTGGAATCTTTATCAGGAGGATGTGAAGCCAGGGGAATATTAGCCTTGTCGCAGGCTGCAGCTTGAACAACGCCTACATGACTACACTGTTCAGTAAGGAAGTCTGTATTAGGGCCTGACAAAGTATACCTTCTGTCCATTTTTTTATCTACAGGAGGGACAGAAAAAGAATTTTTTTAAATTTTAGTGGTTTGCCTCCTAAATGACTTATGTAAAGGAATACACAACCTTCTAGCCTCTGGAATATCCATCATTTCCACATAGTCAGGCTACTCTTGCTCATCCACAGCCTCTTCTAAGGGGAGCTGGAGAGTTTCTGCTACTTTCTTATAAAATCTGAAATGAGAGGGAGACTCAGACAACAAAGGGGGAGAGACAAAGGGTCTGTCTGGAGAAATGTCCGGTTCTATTGGCACTTCCAGACCTTCCCAATCACAATTACAATCATCAAAATCCTCCTCCCCCTCCTGTGGTTCATAAAAATCCTCAACATCATAATCCTGAACCACTGGACCTGAACGAGACCCCCTTTTTCCAACCAGAGAGGGTTCAACAAGTCCCTGAGACAAAGACTGGACAATTTGTATGGCTTTAGCTATTTCTACAGCAGAAGGAGAGACAAAACTGGACTCACACTAGCTGATTTCTTTGTCTTTTTACTTTGACTGGTTCCTCAGGACCAGCCTTTCTTTGCCGAGGAGTCTCGCCTGGTCAGAGGGCACTCCCTCTGGTCCAGCCGTAGCTGGACCGGGCTGGCCATCCGGGTCAGCGGACTTTCTGGCCTCTCGTTCCCTGAGCCTGCCCAATCTCTTTTCCAGGGTGGCTGCAGGGAAATTTTTACACACCTGGCAGTCTGACAGGAGGTGGTCAGCCCCCAGACAATAGACACAAGTGGTGTGTGGGTCAGCCTTGGCAAAGGCTTCCCCACAGACATCACAGTGTTGAAACCCAGTGGGCCCGGTTTTTCTTTTGGGTTTCTCAGACATAATGCCAGCCTAACCAAACTTGTCCTTTTTTTCCGGCCTTGCCAGGACAAGACACCCTTATCGGTCCCTAACCGTGTCATGGGTATTGGAAAAAAACAAATTCAATGCTAGGTTTTTTTAGGACCGATAAGAACCGGGTACCTCACTCTAAATGCAAAGAAAATAAGTTTTAAAGCAAACCGATCGGTTCAGAGTGAACCGATAATAAGTTTCCACACAGACTAAAATTATTTTACTTACGGTTACCAGATAGAGCTTTAAACCAAAACCGCGGTAAATTTAAACACTTTCTCAGTTAAATGAACCGATAAAATTACTTTAAACCGCAAAACGAACCGAACTGAAGGAGCTGGTCTCCGGAGCGTCTGTTCAGTGAAAGCGGAGTAAAGAATCTGACAGTTTGGGTTCAAACAACCCAGATAGAGCTTTGAATAGCGCCCTCGCGCTGTGGAACTCCAGATTACTCTGGAGTTAACTATTTCATTTCCGGGGCAGTTCAAAGCCATGGGCATACTGCATAGGTCCTAATATAAGCAATACTTCATGGTGTTTGAATGGGGCTAAATATCATGAAAAAGACTAATAGGGAGGACAGTAAGATAGGATAGGGAGTTCTTTCAGGATGGGACAGGGAAGGCGAGGACTAAATGGGAAGAAGATTTAGGAATCCATATATCAGATGTTAATTGGGAGGAATTAGGTCCCACATGGGGCTGCTGTTATGTAACAGATTTCAGGAAGCTCAATATAAATTTGTCCATCACTTATTCTATCCACCAAGTATAGTACACAAATTCCACCCAAGTATCTCTCCAATGCCTGGCAGATGCTCAATAGAGAGGGGAACATATTTCCACTACTTTTGGGGATGTGAGTTCATTAACCCTTGGGCTGCCGACAGACTCAGAACGTATAGGAATTCTGGACTGATGTATCAGTCCGCGACACAGCAAGAGTTTAGAAATACTGGGCAGAAGTGCTAATTGAAATCAAAAACACATGGGGGGTAGATATAGTGATCACCCTGTTATCCCGATTGCTTGGCATAGAACAGGGAGGCGAGGAACAGCGGTGTCTCTATCCGAGGTGGATACGGGTAATTCTGGTGATGGCTAGGCAAATTATTTTAAATACCTGGGTGTCCTACACAAAGCCTACAGTATCTATGCGGAAAAATCTTTTGATGGCAAACATGGCTGCAGAAAGACTATCATATGCCCTGAAAGGTAGGGAGGAGGAGGAGAAGTTTTTGAGACATTGGGATAAGTTCTTGACCTCTCTTTCCACCCCAAAAGCAAAAGCTATTAGGGTGGGAATACTTCAGTAGAAAATAAAGACGCGGAAAAAAGGAAGAAGCAAAAAGGATATCAAATGCATGAGACTGTATAAGAGATGGAAATGAAACCAATGAAATGCCAAAAAGGAGCAGGATTGTTCCTTTTACACTATTAGACTACAGAATGTTTTTTTTGTTGTTGTTGCTTGCTTGCTTGTTAATACCTTATGTTGTGTATTTTCTATATCATTATTTCCTTGCTCTTGTATTGAAACTAAAGGGAGAGCTATGTATTTTTGTGTATCGACTTTAAACTATCCTTTGTCGACCACATTGAAGAACTACTGAAGAAACTAAAACAGAGACTTGGTCTCTTCTTTAGGATTAAGCATCTATTAACTCAAGAATCAAAAACTAGTTAGTCCAATCTACCTTTAAGCCATTACTGGAATATGCTGACTTCCTGTATAGCCAGGGCCGTAGCACTGACTTATCTAAGCTAGATGCAGTTTACAACAGAGCTCTTAGATTTATTACAGCCACTACGTACTCTACTCACCACTGTGCTCTCTACAAATCAGTAGGCTGGAACTCACTCAGTTTTAGACGTCAAAGAAATGCTGTCCACTGGACATACACAACCATTACTAACAAGCTCCCTCGCTATATTTCAGATTGCTTGCCTCTATGCATTACAGCTTATTACTACCTGAGAAGCTACTTGCGGGATCTCTCTTATAGTCCCCAAGGTTAGAACTCGTTATGGCAGAGCTGCAATAAGTCATGCCCTCCCTCTTCTCTGGAACAGCGTACAAAAAAGCCTGAAACGTTCTATCCCTGTGAAGCTGTCCTTCAAAATTCTATTTGAGTGCATCTTCAAGGAGACATGCAAGTGTTGCCGCTGATGACCACCCGACTAGTCATACTTCTCTCTATATTGTGGCACCATCTCATGTTACAAGGTACTTATCTTATCCACTCCTCTGGCCCTGTACCCTTTTGCCACTCCGTCCTCCCCAAGCTGATGACCACCTTGCTAGACATACCTCTCTCTCCCTTCCCCCTATACTGTGGCACCGTCATATGTTATAAGATCTTTGTCTATCCCCTCTTCTGGCCCTGTACCCTACTGCCACTCTGTCCTCCCCAAGCTCATTACATGAACCTTATCCCTGACTCATTGTACATATGTATATAGGTCTCTGTTAAATACTTCAGCCACTTTGCATATATGTATATAACACATGTTGACTATTCAGAATATTGCATTTGCTGCTTTCATGTTGCTTTGTGTACAATGCTCTGTCTTTATGTAAATTGTTATTTTATAACTGCTTTATTTATTTGACCTTCCCAGGTCCTCCTTGCAAATGAGTTTTTCTCAATGGTGCTTCGCCTGGTAAAATAAAGATCGACTGATACAAGAAGGGACGCACCGGCATTGCATGGGCATATGAAGGGGGAGAACAGGGTACACATCTGTGATGGAGGAAAGTGGGAGATGTACAAGGGTGATTAAGTACATTTTAAGTTACGTATACTAATGGAATGCTCTCCCCTGGAGGACTATGTAATGCTTACGAACTGATGTGACAAGAAGAAAATGTATTCTGTATTGTCAATATTAAATCGTAATACAAATATAATACCAAAAAATAAAATAAAAAGAACCTTTGGGCAAGACAGAACTGAGGGGGAACAACTGAAAGGGGTGGGAAGGTCAGTAACCTGGATCCTGTGTGTTCCAAGAAAGCTGGATGTTAAAGGAAAAAAAAAGAAAAATAACTTGTGCAAGAAACAACTATGGGGCGTAACATGGAGCTCTGTCCCAATAAGTCTGATTATAAACAAAAAAAAGTGACATGGCACAACATGCATCATTAAAGACCTGGCTAAAAAGAAAGCAACCAAAATGTGCAAAAGGCCCATGAGCAAGTACCAGAAAAAAGGACACACGAGGAATGTGTAGTAGACGTACAAGAGCCTGCACTAGAACTCGAGCCACAAGAATTAATAAATGACAAGTCAGAACAGACACTGCACCATGCTGCAGCTCCTCTAAACAAGAATTAGCCAGAGCCAATACGGCTGTGGCAAGCTTGTAGAGCTCTGTGACAGCGAGTGCCGCTACAACGGCAGCAACGCAACTGAGCATGCATGGCACTTGCGCATGCACAGTTGCGGTGAATGACATTCTGCCATTCACAAGATGACAGCGGCAGTTCTTGCCCCGGAATGCGGAAGTAACAGCCAAAATAGTGCGGTTGTTACTCCATAGCTGCTGATCATGGCAGAGGATTTCAAGCTCCATTGGACTTTCAGAAAGATACTTCCAAAAGTCCAATGAAGGTGCCACGATTGACCGTTTTAAGGGAAGCGATGCCAAAACGGTTGAAAGCTCTGCCCACAACCATAAAAACAAGATAAATTCCAACAAAGGCAGACACATATTTACAACTGGTTGTTTGACAAAGACAGTGGCCAGATGAGCTGTTCTATCTGTAAGCCTTATGCATTTATCCCTTTTAAAAGCACTAGTTACAAAAACATTGACCCTAATAAGACATTCTGGAAGCACTGCACATACTAAAGCATTTAAAAAAAAAGTTATTGAATCAAATCAACAGGCAATGGCAAAGGCAGTAATAAGGCTACTTCACAGAGTGATAAGCAACTTAAAGGGCTTTTGATAACCCCTTATTTTGTTGCTGCAAATGACCTACCTAACCATCTTTGTTAAATGCGTTTAGTTCCTCAAGGAAATGGTGTCCATACATTAAAGACTTCAAAGCAGAGGTGTCTTATGGTATCTACATGAATACGGCTGGACCGTCAGACATGCAGGAGGCCAATGCACAGACCATGGTGGAGAAGTTGGACATTGCTGTGAAGAATAGTTCAGTGGTAAGCTTGATACTGGATGAGTCCGGTTGACTATTTTTTCGGGGGCAGAGCAGTAAGATGGCTGCACTGCTGCTCCGTGCCACATAGCTGTTTAACTTTTTCTGAGAGTCTGAGATTAAATTAAGAATTCTCCTGTGTAAAGTTGATTGCCATTTAAAATATTTTCCAGACACAGCAATTTTCAAGTTGTCATTTAACTTTTGCTTTTGGCCCGACAGCCTGCTCTGTGCCTTTAGAGCAAGTGAAACGTCAGGAGCCTCTGCCAACGTTTTTGTTCCCGGTTCACCTGGGAGCAGTTTCCTTCAGTGCCCTCTGGACAATATCAAAATGGTTTATGAACTATCTTTTGTTTTCTCTGGGAGTACAGAGAGGTTTTGGAAGTCTGGTGGGAGACTATGTCTAGCAGCATAGGATGTAGTCCCGTGGTGTGGCGAGACAGTTGTGCCTGCTTTGGTTTGGCTTCCTCGAGGAGAGTTTTGATCACGCTACAAGTACATCAATGTGGTTTTATGACTTAAAAACAGGTATGCTAATGTTGCCTAGGGGGCTGGGCTGTCCTTGTGTTATCTTATAAAGAAAAATACTATGCTCAGCGGAGCGCTTTCCCCCGTATTTTCCAGATGGACTCGTATGACCTGCAGATTGGGAGAATGCAGTTCAGGTGGAAGAACCTGAGTGAGCTAAAGTTTTATATGAAAGGTTAAAAAGAATTAAACTTATTGCTGAGATACAGGAGAGATGAGGCCTCGAGAAGGCTGAATGACTCCCCAGGTTGTGCAGTGGACAGGTGGCCTGGTGCCATAACATTAGTACCTAATGAACCCCAAAGTTTCATGAAAAGGGAGCTACCCTGTTGTAACTGACATTGCTGCTTTCTGCCACTATGGATGAAGCTCTAAAATTGGGGAAGAGCCGAACAGAGGAATTTTACTGTCCTGAGGTACAACTATATGTGTATATATTTATATGTAATGTTCAAACTTTGAGATTTTTTCTTTTATCTTCACTTATTTGGCCACTTTGCGAAAATGTGGTTTTCGACAATGGTTGTGCCCTAATGAATGATTGTTACTTGGCACCCCAAAATCTGATCGCTGAATTGAGTCTCAGAAGAAGAATTTAAAGAAAATAGCCTTTAAAACTATTGCGGTAAGCTTGTGGGTTTGAATACCTGCAAGTGTCGCACTGAAGGCTTAATAGTATGGAGCCTTAACTGAATTTTATCAAGACTATTAAGTATTCTGTGTCGACTCACTTTGTTAGAAAATTGCTGGCTGTGGTCTGAGAATTGGCATAGGGAAAGAACAATAAGCAAGTCTTATTAATACCAAACTGGAAAAGAGCTTTACTTTTGACCATGTTCTCAGTCCTTTTCTTTAGCTTAAATGTCTCTGAAATGGAGTAAAGAGGTAACCTATGGCAACAGCATTTACCGTGTATCCAAGACCTGCTACGCCCGAATCCCTGCATCCGTCTCACCAGAGGATCGAATCATCAACCTCTCCAGGTTCCCCGATGCCGGACTACTCAGGGTCAACGATCATTTGCTTATCGTGCCCCCAGCTGGCTAAATGCCATCAATACTCTCATCACCCCCTCCACCCACTAGGAGTCTTCAAATCCCAGCTTCACTCTCACCTCGCTGCCTCCAGCTCCTGTGACTGCCTTGATTAAATCATTTTTTTTTCTTCCTTACTACACTTCTTGACAAAGGCATATGAGAAGCTCTTTTCTCACTATTGTCTGCTCCTCTTACTTCCTCTTACTCTTCCACTAGTACACTTTCTCTAGAGTCTTTTCCCCATAATCTATTTTGTTTTTGTTATATGAAAAGTATTTTGTTTCCCTTGTCTTATACTAAGTTTGTCAATTTAAGGTTATGTGTCATTTCTGGCAATTTGTCATAACTTAACTTATTTTGCCTTTCTATGTAACTACACTTGTTTGTACTCAATTGACGTGGAACCTTTGTAAAAGAGCCTTGGCTCAAAGGTATTAATTCCTAGAACAATAAACTAAACTAAACTTATAATACCTTACAAAGTATAAACTATTGCTACATAGATTTGTGGACTCCCGTGTTCAAATGAAGCCTTCAGCTCCTGATTGGTTGATATTTTCTCCATTATGGAAACGGTGTCAGCATGGGAGACGTTATATGCTTGGGAACTGCTCAAAAGACAGTTTTACAAAGAACTTCAATTTTTTGTTAATTATCTGTAATGTGTTTTCCTTGTATACGTTTCAAATTGTTTTATCTTAATAGTTCTGGGTTGGAGCATTATGGTGCACATTTCACTGTTCGGCAACCTCTGTCGGGTTACATATGCATCAACTGACTTGTTCTCGATTATTCTTGCAAGGAGTCCCTGTCCTAACTCGCTTATTGAAATCCTAAAATTTTATACAATGCTATTGTTAGGTAAAATGTAGACATTCTCTGGGTGATTTACTTGGGGTCATAGGATGAGAATTTATAAAAAAAATAGGTGATCAGGCTTGAGATGAGCCTCTTTTTGCAGACGTTGTTATAATGGAGGTAGAATCAGGTGGAAATGAGGACAGCCTATGGTTAGCTTGACAGACCTCAGTCAGGTCCTGTTAAACTTGGTAAATGTTTGGTTAGGTACCTAGAAATTTCCAAAGAGGGTATCAATAAGAAAGAAACTGAAGTGAAGTCTTTGGAGTTTAAATGAGCATAGTCTCATTCAGGCCACCCCTAGATACTGAATACTCAGAGGCTGACAGTAACTAACAAACAAAGTATGCTACCAGTATGTAGTCTCAGGCCTGGTCAGGTAGTGCTAGTAGATGTGGGAGGCCTTGAATGGATCACCCATAAGTACTAAGCATGTTGATGCCAGCAGTAGCAAATACAGATTAATGTACCAGTAAGTAGGCTCAAGTCGGACAAGTAGTGATGCTACAGTCTGGAGGACTTGTGGACAGGCTCTGAAACACTGAATACAGAATGCTTTTATAGCACTATCTAAATCTGATATGGAGCTTAGGAGGGTTAGGGAAACAGTGGAGTGTGGCTGGGTATCTCAACTCATTTTGAGGCCTGGGGTGATTTTTCCTCCACATTATTACCAGGCTCTATACCTTGTTAGATGCAATTAACTGAGGATTATCCTGGGTTTCTAATGAATTTTATTCTTATCCCTCAATTTCGCTTTTAGATAAAATGATGGGATTTAAATGGCTGATACTGTCATGCTGAAAGGTTATTTTATATATCGTAACAGTGAACATCATTAAACATTAAAAAATATTCTGAAGCATTAATGTTCTTACCAACTGCACATGAATTATAATTTAATACGTATTTGGAAGGTCTTTCTATGCTGGTATGTACTCATGTAATTTATGTTTGCACTATTAAATTTGTAATGGTTCAAAAACCGAACAAATAAACTGAACTGAACTGGATGAGTCCTCAGACATTAGCAATAACAAGAGACTAAGGGCAGGCTTCACAAAAGGGATGCGCCCAGCGTATCCGAGATGCGCAGGTGCATCCCCGACTTGCGCACTGGCGCGATTCTGGTAGGGGGACTGATGCACTGGTGCATCGCTGATGCGTCAATGCATCACAGATGCACCGCACACCACCCATAATGATATGCCGCACATCTGGAGGGGTTGTGCAGGGGGCGTGCCCATGCATATGGTGCGCAGACCCATTCACAACGCAACTCGGAGGCCCTCCAAAAGATAAGTCTACATCAAGTAGATGTAAGCGGGTGTCCACCCACAGACAGACAGGCTGCCTACCCTGGCAGTCCGGGTCCCCCTCCTCCCCGTCAATAGCCCCGTATTGCCTGTCAAGCGGCACAGTGCCACAATAGGCATATGTAGCCCCCCCTTCCCTGCCAATAGCCCTGTATGGCCTGTCAAGCAGCACACTGCCACAACAGGCACATGTAGCCCCCTCAGCCCGATCATAACAGAGAATGAGGTCCCACCCCGCAACTCAGGCACCCCACCCCACCGCTCTCCCTGTCCGGCATGGGTAGATGGTCAGCGGGCAGCTCAACCCACACACACCACCACAACTGCCCGCTGACTGTGCAGTCTGTGAATGACAGCGTACTGTACAACTGTATGTGCACTGGATGATCTTGTTGACCAATGGGCTTGCAGTGTGTACTGTACGCTGTCATTCCCAGCATATAGTAAACATTGCAAGCCATTGGTCGACAAGGTCATCCAATGCGCATACAGTTGTACAGTACGCTGTCATTCACGGACAGCACAGTCAACCGTGGTGGTGTGCGGGTGGGTTGAGCTGCCCGATGGCCATCTACCCATGCCAGGACAGGGGTGGGGTGGGGTTTATTGGACTACTAGAGTAACGTGGACCTCGTTTCTGTTAGTGATTGGGGCTGAGGAAGAATACATATTTATTATTTATTTAAATTTTGATAACCCGGTAGGCCCACTGAGACCAGAGGTCCCTTTTTCAGGAGCAACCCGGGATAAGTTACAGAGTTACATACATTGGTAGTTACATTCAGTGGTTACATATGTTGGACTAAACATAGTGTACTTACAGAGTATAACAGCATGCTCACAATATGTTGGATAGGTACGCAGTACATGTGACAACATTACACAAGAGATTTGCGGGTGAAATAGTAACAGCAGTAAAGTTGCAGGGTATTATATTCAGTCATATTATAGTCACACCTCTGTACGCAGGCTGGGAGCCAACGATTGCAGCCACAGAGACCAAGTTCCAGCAGGTACACTTTTAAGCCAGACTTAAATCCGTGGAAAGTGGGTCTGTTGGCCAGACTCTCAGGGAGAGTATTCCATAGGTGAGGAGCAGTGTACTGAAAGGATCGCTTGCCTTGGTTAGTGCGTACCCACGGGATGTCGAGGATCTCAGGTCACGGCACTGGATTCTGAGACTGAGCAGACCACGCAGATGGGGAGGAGGGTCGGCAGTGGTGAATTTAAAGGACAAACAGAGAGGAATAGGTCAGTTTGTGCCATATAATGGTCCAGAAGAAGTCCGTGAGGACCTCACAGTGGTGCCTCCTCGGAGGGGAGTTACTAGCAAGACGTGCCACCCTATGGTAGAGCACTGTAACTTTTCTTAGTTCTCCCTCCCTGAGGAGCTGTTGCAGGGGGGCCCCCCATAGGGGATGGTGGGGAGTACGGTGCAGTTGGCGATGGCTCGCTGAGCCTCGTCAGACAGAGAGTTACCCAGCCTGTAGAGGAGTCCGATCTTCTGGTGGTTGGACTTTATTAAGGAGTCGATATGAGGCTTGTAGGACATCTCCTGGTCAAGGAGGACCCCGAGGGGCTTAATCCTGTCAATGACCTCAACTCTCTTCCCATGGGCTGTGTGAAGCTGGAGCAGGTCATGCCTGTCAGCTCCAAGGTGTCTGGTCCCAAACAGGACAGCCTTCGTCTTCTCTTCATTCAGCACAAGTGAGTTGGAGAAGAACCAGGCCTCAAGTGCAGAGACAGGTTTGGAGTTCGGCAGAGATAACGCTTGGTAACGGATCACTGCAGTAGACTGTGTCGTCTGCACAGAGGATCAGGTTGTTCAGCCCACAAACCCCCTCAATGTCATTGACCAAGAGGGTGAATAGCAGGGGGGCCCAGGATCGAGCCCTGGGGTACCCCAGAGCTCACAGGTTTAGCGCTAGACTGGGATTCTCTCCATAGAACTTTTTGGGTTCAGTTGAGCAAGTAGCTCTCGAACCAGAAAACCGAGAGCCCATCTAGTCCTAGTAGGTGGAGCTTGGAGAGAAGGAGTTCATGGCTGACCAGGTCAAATGCCTTGGACAGGTCGACAAAAACAGCCCCCATCAGGAAGCCCCGATCTATGGCATCACGGATGTCAGACGTGAGCCAGATAAGGGCTCTGTCGGTGCCATGGCCTCTCCTAAAGCCATGCTGTATGTCAGCTAGAAGTAGGTGCCGCTCGAGGTAATCCTGCAACTGGTTGTAAACCAACCTTTCCTGCACCTTCCCGAGAGGGCAGAGAATAGAGATGGGCTGGTAGTTCCCCAATTTCTCTCTGGGTCCTTTTTTATGGATGGGGACTATGATAATGACCTTTCATTTACTTGGGACTGTTCCTTCAAGGAGCATAGTGACAGGGTAGGTAATTAATAGCTGGGGCAGTGGCCCTCAGCAGCCTTGGTTCAAGCAGGTCGTGTCCCGGGAAGGAGTCGGGGTTTATTTTAAGTAGAAGGGGAGGTACGTCTGAAGGCTTGACC
Organism: Neoceratodus forsteri; assembly: GCA_016271365.2. Taxonomy (NCBI): domain Eukaryota; kingdom Metazoa; phylum Chordata; order Ceratodontiformes; family Ceratodontidae; genus Neoceratodus; species Neoceratodus forsteri. The sequence continues at coordinate 1,151,517,212 of CM057453.1, forward strand.
AGTTTCAGGTGAAACTAAGGCCTAACGTTTTCCCAATCAGTTCTGCTACTGTGGGGAACACCAGGGGGGGACAGGGGGTTTGAGTCCACTTGGGTTGGAAAAGGAGGCACTGAATGCTTCTGCTACTGATGAGGGGGTCACTGGTTAGGGTATCCCCCACAAGAAGTGCTCCATCCTGGGCATTAGAGGCACCCTTTTAGAAGCAGATTTATTTGGCCCCAGAATTTCTTAGGATCCCGTAGGTGTCTAGACTGGAGATCACGTTAGGCATTTGGACTTAGCCTCTTTGGAAGCTTTCTTGCATTGATTCCTCAGCTCTCTGTACTTCTCCCAGCCTGATTTGCGGCCTGAGGATTTGTAATGCCCCCAGGCCCTATCACAGAGCAGCATGCTTCGTTTAAGGCTCGGGTTAAGCCATTTATAGCATTTCTCCTGTACCCTTGAGTTTCTTTTGCGGGGCGTGTTGGTTGGCCACAGTCATAAATGAGTTGGTAAAGTAATCCAGCTCCTCATCCAGGGTGGAAAGGGAGACTATAGGATCCCAGTTTACAGCTCATAGGTCAGAGCACAAGTCTGCCAGTACGAGTCTGCTAAAGTTTCTGGCTTATATTACCCTGGCAGGCAATTTAGGGAGCTTATTAGACCAGGTGCAGAAGACTGGTGAGTGATCACTCAATGAATCTGACATGATCCCAGCTGCCAATATATGGTCCGGGTTTGAGACTAGCGCCTAGTCAAGTAAGGAATGGTTGCCAGACTTGGTGTTCTGCTTTGTAGGCAAGTCAATGAGTTGGGTCAGATTGGTGTCGAGAATAGGGTTTTTACTAATGGAAGCCCCTAGTGTATTGCAATTCTGATTAAAATCCCCAAGGAGAATCATCTCCCCTGGGAAGTGCTCTGCCAATGCATGGGTTAGAGATTCAAGGGAAGAGGCTGTTGATAGGGGCAGGAGGTAGACACATCCTATGTACAAGGGTTTAGTGTCTCCAAGGAGCACTTTCATATATATAATCTCATTCGAGTCACAGAGGGGGAGGGTGGTCAAGCTGCGTAGCATTTAGATTAGTGTTGGTGTAAATGAGAACCCCCCACCTTTCTTCCCTACTCGATCCTTTTTAAAAGCATTATAGCCGACCAGATCGACTTCATGAGGAAGGATCTGGGGGCTTGAGCCAGGTCTCAGTCACTGCTAGCACACTGGGTTTGTAAAGTGCAGTCCACGCTTCGAGGTCATGGACTTTATGCCTTAGACTGCTGATGTTCATGTGAACCAGCTTGAGACCCCTGACATTGGCCCAGAGAGTGCTAGTAGGGTCAATGAGAATGAAGTTGGGTGAGTGGGGACCAGGGTTTGATTCAACGTCCCCACCCAGTGCAAGCTTAAGCCTGGCAAGGTATCCAATAGTTTTAGTAGGGGTGGAGAGGAACCTCCTTCTATCATTCGTGGTGAGGTGATAGAATAGGTTGTAACAGTTTCTGTGTCTGGTTAATCCATACATTGATAGGAATAATGCATTAATCCCCACCACCCGAGGTTTGGGGGATTAGGGGTGTCTAGTGTTCTCACCAAGATCCAAGGGATCGTAACCCCTAGAGTAGAGCTGGTCAGTCCCCAGTATTAGTGCTATATAGGCAATAGCTGCCATGGGTCCCAAGCACCTCATGATGTAGGATCGGGGGGAGGACACACAGCTGACCTAGATTAGGAAGGAGGGGTTGAGGTAAGACAGGGTCTAGTAGGTAGACCATATAAATAGTTCAAGCCAGTTGTGGGTGGAGTTGACTATGTCCACTCCTGCATACGGGCTCACAGTAGGGGAGGGGTTGAGAGATTCCTTACTATAAGGTAGGAATGTAACCTGCTCGAGTGGTCGGGTGGCAGGTTAGGCTGGTGACTACAGCAGATAAGATTCAGTAAGTTCCTACTTTAGGATAACTCAAATACATCAGTAAAAGGAGCAGGGTTATAGACTATTCAGCAGGATATCTCAATATAACAAGTCAGCTATTATACAAGCTCTCAGATTAGTCAGGACAGCTATACGGCAAGAGGATATCAGCAGCAGTTCTAACACAGTAGGACTAGAGTAACTAGAAGTTAGACTATGTTGTTGCAACAAATCGAGGTGGTAAACATCAATATAACAAGTTAGCTATTATGTAGACCTCTGGATTAGTCAGGTCAGCTATATGACAAGAGGATAACAGCGGCAGATTCTAACACATTTAGGACTTGTAGATTTAGTTATTAGAAGTTAGCCTATACTGTTGCAACTATTCAAGGTGGTGGGCATCATTATAGCAAGTCAAGTGTAATATAAACCCCTGGATTAGTCAAGTCAGCTATATGACAGGAGGATATCAGCAGCAGTTCTAACACATTTAGGACTAGAAACATTAGATGTTAGAAATGAACTATGTTGATGCACAATTCAAAGCGATGAATATCAGTCCCAGTTGCTGTTACAATAGGATAGGTCCCCTGTTACAACAGGATAGGTCCCCTAGTGATAGTGGGAGGGGTTTAAGTGCATTTAACAGGAGGAGGGAACGGAGCCGGTGGGCAGGAAAATTATGTCCTGGTAGGTCGCAGGCTTCGGGGAAGGTCCGCCTGGCACGGAGCACAGTGCCAGCGCCTCAACCCCGAGGTGGTTCTTCAGTAAAAAATCTGCAGGAAGGTCCGTGGCAGGGGAAGGGGACCTGCGGCAATGGGCCACCCTCTCAAACCCCTGAATGAGTCAATGGAGATTGCTGAGGCCAGCGGGGCTCGAAAACGGCTTTGAGTTCGAGCCATCTGAGCATCACTGACTGTTGGGCCAATGAGCACTGAATGCCTTTTTTGAATTTAGCGCTCAGGGTTGGCGAGAAAGGCTCCGGTTTTAGGAAGCTAGTCTGAGTGACTCCGGCAGTCAGGGCCAATCATGGCAAAAGCAGCAGCCCAACACTTAATTCTCTGGCCCGGCAGGTCGCTCCGACAGTCAGGACCGATCGAGGTAGTAGCACAGGAATAGAATCTTCCATCCCAGTAGGTCACAGGCTTCGGGGGAGGTCTGCCTGGCATGGAGCACAGTGCCAGCGCCTCAACTCCGAAATGGTTCTTTGGTAAAAATCTGCAGGAAGGTCCATGGCAGGGGTAGGGGACCCGCAGCAATGGGCCACCTTCTCAAACCCCTAAATGAGTCAGTGGAGACTGCATATGCCTATTGTGGCAGTGTGCTGCTTGACAGGCATTACGGGGCTACAGGCAGGGTGGGGGGGTTCTGCCATGATGACTGTACCGCCGCAGTGTGCAGCATACGAATGGGGATTCGGGTGAGGGAGGACCACTGGACCACCAGGGACAATACCGGTGTGTTTGTATGGGATCAGTGATACAGGCAGGGTGGGAGAACACTATTCCACCAGTGAACATCACGGAGATGCATGCTACTGGAACGGTGCTACAGGCAGGGTGGGGGGCACTGACCTACCAGGGGTGTTTGATTGTGGCTGTAATACCGAACGGGCAGGACGCCTGGTGCATCCCTGCACTACTTGTGCAAATGGGGCCATAATGACATGCAAATGGCCCAATTGCGCCTTGCATGCCTAATGGTCCCATTTGCGTGTTGATGGCTTTGAATGGTGCCTTTGGGTGCAACGCATCATGAAATGCGCTGCCCCATTGAATTCCCAGCCCAACCAGGGGGTTGCACCGGCACATCCCAGGCTGGGTGCACCTGTGGTATTCACAGAGGGGATGCGCCAGGAGCATCCCCTGATGCATCTTCTGTGAATACCACAGTTGGTGCTCGGCACATCTTGTTTGCGCCCGGGCATCCAAGGTGAGATGAGCACAAGTCCTTTGAGAATCCTGCCCAAATAGTTTACATATGACACTTAGACAACAATACCCCCATATACTTGTTTTTACTGCAACGCAGAACACACTGATGGAAAGACTGACACTGTTTTCCAGGCACTTTGTCAACATCTGAATGACAATGGCACTAAAGCAGGTAAAAAACACTTGCTACTGTCTGCACAGATGGAGCAACAGTTATGACTGTTGTCAAGGTGTAGTACAAAAACTAAGAACTAATTATAACCCTAAATTGATTGGAATACCCTGTACAGCCCATCAGTTGGCCTCGGGTGCCAGTGATGCAGCTCAGTCACTGGCACAAGTGAAAAACATCAATGAGTCTTTAGGTCCATCTTCGTTTCCTTCAGTAATTCCGCTATCAGTAGTAAATTGCATGACCTATAGAAACAGCTGGAAAAAACAGTTCTTAAGTACAGTCTCATCCGCATGCAGTTTGGTGGCTGTTCATTTACAGTGCAGTGTCTGTCATCTGCAGGACTCTTAAATCATTAAAAGACAATTTAGAACATATAGACTTCATTAAATACTCCAGACAGTGACAAAGAAAAAGGTCTGTTGCTGTCTATATGTCAGCTCACTGCTGTAGCTCTTTCTCAGGTAATGCTAGACATCTTATTACCTATTTTCTTTTAAAACATTTCCAAAGGGAAAATCTTGATTTCTCTACTGTGCTACGAAGATATACGAGTACAAAAGAGGCTGTAAGGTCTTTAACTGAAAACCAGGTTCATCAGAGACTATTTTTCAATACTGATCTTGAAGGCAGTAAGTACAAAGGTGATCAGCTCTTTAATATTCACCCTCGGAGAGACCAGCTTTTGAGAAGTTAAACAGCAGAGCCTAGTGCACTTTAAATAAATTCTGGGAGTACATTACATTCTGTGAATGCCACTGTTCCACCTCAGAATTTTTTGGATTGGACAAATGGAGGGCAATGCTACATCTCCTGCCCGCGAAAGGCAGAAGCCATCTTAGGAACAAAGGAGTGCACCATTCTGAGGACCACTTTTTCTTTGTGAACCACAAAGTATGGCTCCTTGTAAGACAGCGCATGTATCTCACCAATCGTCAGAGCTGAGCAAATGGCCAGGAGGAAGAGAACCTTGAGAGACAAGCACCATAGGGAGACCTCAGAGGGGCTTGGGGTTCCATCATAGCTTCAAAGACCATATTCAGTTTCCAAGGAGGTTAAATCTGTAGGATACAGGTGCTGAGTCTGTAACATGCTTTCAGGAAATGAACAATATCTGAATGGGAATCTAGGTAGTGTGATCCCACATAACCCCTGACAGTAGAGAGGGCCACCATCTGCAACCCCAGGGAGTTAACAGACAACCAACCACTTATTTAGACCCTGGTGCAGCAATTCTAAGACACCTGACAGTGAGACAACTGAGGGCATAATTCCTAGAGAAGAGTACAAGGAACGGAACATATCCCAGACCCTCATGTAGGTCATATACAGTATGTACAGCTCTTAATGAAAAGTATCAGTGTGGTGGATGACATCTGGGGAATACCCAGCTCAAATCTTCTTCACTCAGAAACCAAGCCAAGAGATGAAACGTCTGAGGTTATGGATGCAGAACTAGACTCTAATGAAGAAGGTCTGGCCTGAGCAATAGCAGGGTTAGGTTACACAGGGCCAGCTGCATTAGTTCTAAATTCCAAGCTTTTCGAGGCCAACAAGGTGTATTGAGAATCGAGGTTGACAATTCTGTTATCCATGGACCAGCACCCCTGACTGGCCCCCTACCTCGCAGACAGTAATACTTAGGGTGCAGGCACTTATCATACAAGCATAAGTGTCAGGATCCGAGTTCTACTGTACCTCTACTGAGAATCATAATGCATTTGCCATCATTCTAATTGTACCACTTATAAGACACCTCTGCTTATAACACTGTGTAATCATTAGTTAGACAATACTGCCATCTTTAGTTCTAGTGCAGAACAGCAACTACCTATGCAATTATGTGTGTAACCACATTTGGCCTTCACGAATACAGGTCCTTTTGTTTAGTTATCTTGTCTTTTTGCTAGCTCAGCATGCTTTCCCAGGCTAGTAAGTAGTTAGGTTATTTGTTATCATGCGATGACGACACTTTTATATATCTTTTTAGTAGTTACTATGGTTATTATCGGGGTATAAGACCCTTTGCACTGTTTTACTTGAAAATTGTACTACAAATTACTGAACTGTGACTGATTTGCCAAAAAACTGTTTATTGTCTAAAAATGTTCCCAGCAACCAAGTGTTACAGCCCCTTTGTGACTTTGTAGCTCTCTCCAGACTGCAAGGCGCCAAGGAAAGCGTAGGCTTTTCAGCTGCTAATTGAGCTGTTTTTGCTCAGACTGCTAGCCTTTGTGTTGCCCCACTATTACTTCGAGCTCCTCTCTCCTTTCTCTAGCCGAGAACCCGCTAGGGATCCCAGCTCAGACGCTCTCCGCGTGGACCGCGGACACCGGACGGTCGGCGCTTCCGAAGCCGCCACCCAAGACCTCCTCATCAGACTCCACCGCTTGAGAGGTATGGCAAAGCTGCAATTTTTCGCCCACCCGCTCATCCCCCCTCCTGTGTGCTATTATATAGACCCATTAGCACCGCCCACTCCCATCCCTGACGAATCTCCTGCCTTCTCTTTCTTACTAAAACAATTAGTTACTGCCAGGGTTCCACCAGGGGAATCCTTCAACCAACAGCCAGCGAGCTACTCTTGTTATCAAAATTCCCTCATTTACCCAACAACTGCAATTATGGCAGCCTCGTGGCAATTCCTCCTCCTGACTGCACTGTGTATCATACCCCTTACTGGCTTATTACCCGAAAAATTTGAGACTGGGGGTACACCACATCCTCATCCTGAAGACTGCTCGCCCAATCTGACTCTACACATCACATGTTATGCCAAGGCTCCTTGCCAACTGATCCAGGTGGACCACCTTCCTCGAAGAGCAACTATTGCAGGTTTGTCTACGCCTTCTTCCTCATCTCTAATTAATTCGAGTTACTCCCACTGGCGTTACACAGCCAGAGTATTAGCCTCAGTGTCCTTAGGTTTGCATAAATTAAAAAACAAAGCTTGGCACACCGGTTCCTCCTCCATGCCAAGCCGGAAAAAGCCTCGAAGCTCATTGCCTTTCACTTGAATCCCTAAAAAAATTGCTACTCCTCCTCTTACTCTGCTCTGGCAATGTCAAGCTTAATCCAGGGCCCATAAATAAACTTACTTCCCCTTCTGAGTCACTGTCTTTTAAAGGTATTAGTTTTATGCACATTAACGTATGCAGCCTGCAGAAATAAAATTCACCCTTATCCAGGCTTGGACCGCCCATACAATGCCAGATGTGCTTGTTATCTCAGAATCCTGGCTTCGGCCCTCTACACCAAATAGTGTGATTAATATACTTAACTACCAGATCTTTAGATGCAATAGACAATCCAGAGGAGGTGGGGTCGCCATCTACATCAAAGATAGATTTGTGGCATCAACATTTAATTCTAACTCACTGGTAGTGGGATCTGAGTTCCTGGACATAAAAATCGACCTATCCCCATCAATAGCACTCCGAGTCATAGGATACTATAGACCACCATCTGCCGGTACTCAGCTCTTGTCCCATCTTACAACTATCTTGGACACTAGCCCCCTGGAAACAATTATCCTCAGGGATCTAAACTACGATTGGCTGTCGGAAGCCAGTCACCCGCTTAAATCTTTCTGCGACTCCCTTGGTTTCACCCTACTCAACGAAGAGCCCACCAGTATCAACAAAAAGAATACAGCCAAAAGTACCCTTCTGGATGTCCTGCTTGTGAATAAACCCCATTCCTTCTCCCATGTCGGAACCTTTGGCGCGGATATTAGTGACCATTGCCTAATAGCTGGAGTTTGGGCAGCCAACAAAGTGCCAACTACGGCCAAATTCTCCACCAAAAGGTCAACCAGGTTATTCAACCCAAAGGCATACCTACTTGACCTAAAAAACTCCCCCTTGTGGCAGAGTTTTTACCTTGCTAAAACAGTGGAAACTGCATATTCTATACTACATGAAATCATTACCTACGCCATGAATCTACATGCGCCTCTGTCAAAAATATGCATAAAGGCTAGGAAAAGCCGTTGTTTCACTCAAGATCTCAAGGCTGCACTACTGTCCAGGGATAAACTCTGGAAAACTGCCCGCAAATCCCAAAAAGAGGAAGATTAGCACCTCTTTAGAACAGCCAGAAATCGCTGCACCAAACTGATTAGGGAAGCTAAAGTCTGCTATTACCAAGCAGAACTAGATACTACAGCCAATTGTCCCTCCAAATTCTTGGCCACAATCAAAGAACTGGCGAGAGCCACGTCACAAAATATGCTCCCTACAAAAATTACCTCAGACAATACAGTAATCAATGACAAAAAAGAGATGCTGCAGGCATTCAACACGCGCCCATACAGCAGGCTTAACCGATAACTCGCCTGCATGTGGCCTGTGCACCCAACCCGGCGCATGCCCCACCAAATGTTGGCTCTGTTAGTCAACATTTCTCATTCTCATCGGTTTCCCTCAAGGAAGTGGAGACTTGATTCTCCGCCTGGATACTAAGAAAAGTGCGGCGCAGATGCACTTGAACCATACTTACTAAAGATAGCATGCCACATGATTGGCAGTGCCTATTACTCATTTATTCAACCTGTCCCTAACACAGGTACCCTCCTCAAATATGGAAGATCGCACATGTTATCCCGCTTATTTAAATCTGGAGACCCTTACGACCTTAATAACTATAGGCCAATTTCTCCTACCCACACTCAAGCTACTGGAAAAATAGTAAATGGCCAACTAAGATCCTTCATTGACAGAGAAAATTACTAAACCCCCTTCAATCCGGATTCAGGGACAACCACAGTACAGTCTCGGCATTAGCTAAAGTAACCAATGACTGGCAACCAGAGTTGGAGCATAAAAAGTCAGTATGTGCTGTGTTTCTTGACCTCAGCAAAGCATTCGACACAGTCGACCACGACCTGCTCCTCGACTCGCTAAAAACACTAGGATTGGATGCTACTTCTCTAAACTGGTTCTCTGAATATCTGACAGACAGATACCAGCAGGTGAAAGTGGATGGTGAACTACCTGCCCTAAAACTCTTACAAAGAGGTGTCCCTCAGGGATCCATATTAGGTCCCCTCCTCTTCGCAGTGTACATCAACAACATTGTTAAGGGAATCAAGGATGTAAGTACTCACTTATTCACGGATGACACAGTGCTGTACCCGAGTCATCCCACACCAAAAGAAGCTTGTACTGACCTACGAAAAGATTTTGACCTCCTGCAACTCAAACTAATCAATAAAAAACTGCTATTAAACACTAAGAAAACTAAAGCCATGTTATTTTCCCCCTCAAACTACACAAGCACTGACTCCCTCCCCCCAATAACCACGATGCTGGAAGAGTGCTTAGAGTACGTTCTGAAATTCAGATATCTTGGGGTCTGGATCGACTGTAAACTCGCCTTCACTGACCACCTGTAAGACTTGCTGAAAAAATTAAGGCAAAGACTTGGCCTTTTTTACAGGATAAGAAGACCTCTTACAGCAGACGCAAAGAAACGACTAGTCCAAGCCATGTTCCTATCCTTAACTGACTACGCAGACTTCATATACAGTAGCTGTGCAGCTTCCTATCTTGGAAAATTGGATATGCTCTACCACAGAGCTATACGCTTCATCACTGACCTCCCCTTCTCTACCCATCATTGCACACTATATGCCACCACGAGCTGGACCTCACTTCACTATAGGCGCAACTTTAATGCAGCACTCTGGACACTTAGACCCCTCAGTGGCAAACTCCCTCAATACATCGCCGACTGACTGTCTCCGATTGTGCTCAGGAATTGTTCCCTTAGAAGCTGCTCACAACTCCTGCTAAATATACCCAGGGTACACTCACGAGTCGGGAGAGCCGCCTTTGGATTTGCACTCCCATCAATATGGAATAAAACCCCCAAAATAGTTAAGCTGAAAAGCCCAGTAAGTACCCTTTTGTTCAAAAGGCTTTACCAGGATGGCATTATGGAAATTTGAAACTGCCTTACTAGACACTAACTAACCTCCCTCCCTCAAACGGCGGCCCCCAGCTGAAATGTGTGCCTCTGCCTCTAGCATGCCCACCAACAGATCCACAGGATTTATTGCCAAACTCTCATATCTTATTCTTTGATGCTCTGAACAGCTGCAGCCTGATTCTAGCACATGCTACTGCACTTAGGGATAATTATGGGTCTTTAAGCCCAAAAATGGCCGGCCCCTCAGTCATCCAACACCTCCCTCTGCCCCAACCTCCAGGACCCTCCAGTTATGCCCCAGCTACTATATTCCTCTTCTTGCACTTAGTACAATGGCAGCTTTTTTCCTCCACATGTGGCCGCGTTTTGGGGCAAAAATTGCTTCGTTGCCTTTCATACGGTCCTCCGCCCTCCCAATCCCTCACTCTGCTCTAACAATTGGGTCCTCTTCAATTGCACCCCTATTCCCCACCTCTCCCTATATTATGCGCTTGATATCTTCTATCTGGTATGCCTACCCCCTCCCTAACATTTCCCACTACAAAATGCACAGTTTTTGGGCTTGGATCCAGCAGAAGTTCATTATCCACGACTCCTTGTAGTTCTATGTTCAATGTATATTACCTGTAAATGTGCATTTTTACTATAATAGCAGCTATTTTTACTGTTTGTACTATTGTAACTTGTCTTTCTGTATTATTACTGTAGGACCGCAGGTCCACCTTGTAAATGAGCTTGCTCAATGGTGCCCGCCTGGATAAATAAAAATATTGATTGATTGCACCTTTTTCTCTGAGAAGAAACAAACTTCTTGTTGCCCTCCAACCACCTGACCCAGAACCCTTCCTGCTAGCTACACTTGAGGTTCTGGAAGACAAGACAATGTTCCGCATCTTCACAGATGGCTCTGCATCCAATGTGGATGGAGAACAGGTAGCAGGGCTTGGAGTGCTCATTTGGGATCATGAGGATGATTTCAGGTGCACTGCTAGAAAATGCACTATCTCTTCACAGTACGCTGAACTGGCTGCTGTGGCCTGTGCACTGGAGATCATGCCGCATGATAACAAGCATGCCATCATCTTTGCAGACTCCAATTGGGTATGCTCATTCCTAACTGAGTTCTTTCCATTCCGGCAAAAGAACAGCTTTACCTCATCTGATGGTACTCCTGTCAAGTACAGGGAATTGTTTGTGTATATACACACCCTGACACAAATGTTCACTCAAGTTGTACATTCACAAGGTAAGGGCTCATTGCAAATCTGACCCTTACCATGAATTCAATGAATGAGCGGACTTGCTTGCCAAAGCAGGTGCTCGAGGAGGGGAGACATGGGAAATGACTCACCCACAGTGCATAGCAGCAACTGTGACATCTATAATTGCTGCCACCAAGAAACCAGTAGCAGAACCCCCACTGGATCTTTCTGCTGCTCACAAAGCAGATCCAGAGATCAGAGATGTGTTCAAATTCCTAGATAAAGGAATTGAACAGCCACTGCCTGCTGGTAGTCCCTACAAAAGACACTGAGAATCTACAGCCATCCAGTAATCAGAAACTCATCTGGTATCACAAACAGGATACAGGTGACAAACTGTGGGTTGCACCACAATCTCTGTGAACCAAATTCATTTATATGGTTCATGACACTCCCACTGGTGGACACCAGGGGACAGATAATACTCTCCAGGGACTCAAGACAGTCGTCTGGTGGCCTGGTACGGCCAAAGATGTAGAACGCTACGTAGACAACTGCACAGTATGTGTTAAGAACAATTCCATTTCAGTGAAGAAAAATGCCAAATTACTGCCCCAAAGGCGGTCTAAACCATGGAATGCGATACAGATCGATTTCATTGGTCCTCTTACTAACTCCAGTAAGAACAACAAGTATGCAACTGTTGTCACAGATTTGTTCTCTGAGTGGGTAGAGACATTTCCAACTAAGAACAATACGGCAAAGACAACTGCCAAGATCCTGGTGGATCAATTGTTCTCCAGTTGGGGCCTACCTTTAAAGGTAGACTCAGACCAGGGAACCAGCTTTACAGCTGAACTGATGCAACAGACACTCCAACTTCTTGGAGTTGATCAAAAATTCCACATTCCTTACCATCCTCGATCATCAGCTCAGGTAGAAAGAGCTAACAGACACATAAAACAGATGTTATGCAAATTCATTAACGATAATCTCAAGGACTGGGATTCCCTCATCACTACTACTGATGGCAATTAGGGACACGCCTGCAGCTACCATTCAGTGTACACCTTATGAGGTCATGACTGGTAGAGCCATGAGACTACCTGAGAACCTGTTAATTGATCTCCACACCCCTACTGTAGATAGAGTATCTGTAGACAAGTGTGTGGAAAAGCTTCATGACATCATGAAGACACACCTCTTCACTGCCAAGCAAATGGGCAAGGCTCAACAAGCTAAAGCTCATTTTCACAAGCACGTCAAAGAAGTTGACTGGCAAGTTGGAGACCAAGTAATGCTTCTCCAATATAGATAACCCACACACTCATTTGCCAGTAAATGCTGTGTATCAGGTCAGAGTACAGCAGCAGAAAAAGACTGCTGACAAGTGGTTCCATGCTAACCAACTCAAACTATATAAAGGTGACTAAAAACTTACTTTACCTAACCCCATAGGGTGGAAGAGTACTATCGGCTAACTAATCCTTTTCTATCTCTTTCAGATATCGGCAAGATGGCTATCTTGCACCCCCTTCTCCTACTGGTGGGACTACTGCCTCTAACCAATATAGCACCCCCATTCAAACCCCCCCAGACTTACAAGGACCGACTGGATCACTTGCTTGGTCAAACGGAACATTCAACTCCCATGGATGTTTGAATTAACATTCCAAACAAAAACATTAAGGTTACTCAAGGCAAAGACGTCTTTCTGGATGCTATAGTTGTTGCCCTGGATAAATTTTCACTTTCCATTCAGTGGCAAACTGAAGCAATGGGCTACACAATCCCTGTAGCTCGCCTGCCCAAGGGAACATTCCAAGGCTGGCCTAACACTGACATATCTCAAAATGGTACTCTCTCTATTAGACAGGCTTCTCTACGACACACTGGTCAGCACAATCTTACTGCACTCATTGACCTGCTTTTTGTGAGAGCCTCCCTTCACAGGAAGCTATGGACTTCTGTCTTCAAAACTATGCTGCATCCTCTTCTCTCTACCTCTCTGCAGTCCCACCCAGTCAGGAAGATCTGCTTGCCTATCCTCGTATGGAGGATGGCCTTCCTAGTGGTTTGACTGCCACATCACTCCCAGGAGCTCTGAAAAACAATGTGCAATTTATGCATGTCCCAGTTATTTTCAATTTATCACATTGGAATATGGCTGAATTTGGTTAATGTCAAAAAACTAATATTTCTAAGTTTCACAGTATGATGCTTACTAATCTTGTAGCCGCTTACCAAACACACACAAGTGATACTATTGGTGGACCTCACACCACTGACCATATTAGTGTTTTTAGACCAGCCCGTAAATATGCTAAACCCAGACCAAAATGCACCAAGCGCGACACAGCCTCAGACGTCACTGGTGCAGCCGGTTCTGTCTCTGGTATAACTGGAGTAGCCGGCACTGTTACTGGCCTTTTTGGCTCAGAAATGTCTATTTGGAATAGAGCAGATATTGCCTCCATTAAGGCACAGACACTTAAGTTCCAGCAAACACTTGGCAATGATGTTATGTCCCCAATCTTGCAAGGTGCTAATTCTCTTAGTGAGGAAGAACATTATATAGTGTATAATATGAAGAAGATTGTTCAAGGGTTCAACGATATGAGACAGAAACTTAATGATCCTATTTTTCAGAATAACGGCAAGGCGGACAAGCAATATACTGGATGTGAAATTCTATGTTCTGCTTATGGTTCTTATGATATTTCTACTGTTAATGCTCTCTTCAGGGACTTGGAATCAAGCAAAATTCCAGATGTTATTCATGATCTCAGATTGAGTAAATGGTATTGTCCACACTGCGCAAACACAGGTTGCATTTCTGTGTGTTTAAAGAATACTCTTAATATTTCTATGTCTACAGTATGTAATATTGGTTACGTTTCCAGGTTTCCTAACAGAGTACCCTGTTAACTGACCAAATCTTGTTCAATTAAGGACAACATGTTTGTGACATTTACTGTCTCCTTACCACGCTTTGATCCAGCTACATCTGTCTTCGACAAGCTGGCACATATTCACTCCACTGGAAATCTTGAAAATGACATTTTCCGTGAACGAACTGAACTTCCTTCTATGCTGGTATACCACCCTGTTCCCCAGGCTTGGGTGGCTCCTTACACAAACTGTTGTGCCAAGAAAGGATTCTACTTCTTGTGCCCCTGTGACGTTTTTGACATTGTGAAACCAGTTTGTGGTTACTCACCAGAATATCTTGACTGGGCTTTGACATTGGGTGAAGTCCTGACAACCAACCTAACCGACGCTGATCCAGATGACGTCCCTCCTGCTGCATCTTCAGCGTTCAACGCCGAAACAGCACCATCCAGAAGCTATCTTGAAGAGATGCATCGCTTCACCACTCAGCTGACAAATCAGACCTTCATCTGCCCTGTACGCTTACATTGCTGGCGCGTACCAATACTCAAGAGTCACCTATACCTCTGAGGGACAATTTTGCATGGTCAGAAACTACCCATCCTTTGCCTACGGAACTCGTACTTGCAATACTGATAAACCTAACTTCTGTTTTACTCCACAGCAGAAAACTGTAATAGATCACACTGTGATCACGCCTGTTCCTCTCCCTGAACCAGACGTTATTGATACTGATCCCCAATACTTGCTTGCCCTGTCTCAATATTTGCCTATTTTTTAATGTACACATCGATCCCTTGACTCTCTCCTTGCGATCTCTTTTAGCTAGAAAAAATGGTCACTTGATTTATATTAGCAATAATATATCTAAAGCAAACGATATCCTTAATGATCCCGATTCATGATGGTGATTTAAGTTAGCAACTATTGGGTAGAACTTAGCTTACAGGTTTTTGTTATTATTCAAGCATTCTTGATTGTTTTCCTAATTTTTACTCTATGCTGCCTGCGATGTACCCTCAAACAACATCGAGAACTCAAATTCCTTTACAAGGCTTGTGCGTTGAGCCTGTAAATGACTTTTTGGCTCCATCCCTGCCAGCTTACTTGGGATTGTTGCCCCTTCTGAGGCAATGGGAAGGGGGGATTTTATCCATGCACCAGCACCCCTGATTGGCCCCTTACCTCGCAGACAGTAATACTTAGGGCACAGGTACTTATCGTACAAGCATAAGTGTCAGGATCTGAGTTCTACTGTACCTCTACTGAGAATCATAATACATTTGCCATCATTCTAATTGTACCACTTGGGAGACACCTCTGTTTATACCATTGTATGATCATTAGTTAGACAATACTGCCATCTTTAGTTCTAGTGCAGAACAGCAACTACCTATGCAATTATGAGTGTAACCACAAGTGGCCTTCACAAATACAGGTCCTTTGTTTAGTTATCTTGTCTTTCTGCTAGCTCAGCATGCTTTCCCAAGCTAGTAAGAAGTTAGGTTATTCGTTATTATCCAATGATGAGACTTTTATATATCTTTTTAGTAGTTGCTATGGTTATTATCAGGGGTATAAGACCCTTTGCAATGCACCTTTTTCTCTGAGAAGAAGAAACCTGCTGCTGCCTATAGGTAAGAAAGATTGGAGGTGTGCTCCCCAGTGTTTATCACTGTGATTTGGTTGTAAGCCTGCTTTATATACCAGAAATAAATCACTTTATGTGTTGGACACCACTTGTCTGTTTCTTCACTTTTGTGCAGTTCCAACAAAAACCTGAGAAAGGTAATTCTATTACCCAGTTACAGTTCCCTTTGCAAGATACCTTTGGTATCATCAACCATGGGGTGAGGTGCAGAGCAAGGCGTCTGGCCATGCTAGGTCTAGATAATCAATCCCCATCAACTGGCTATCGGTACCAGCTAAATCATCCGAGTCTTTATCTTTGCCTTGGTGGACATGAGCTTTAGAATCAGTGTTTCTCACTGCCAGCAAACTGAGTTAAAAAGATACTGTCAACCCTTTTTCCAACATATACTTTCTAGTTAAAAACCCACATTTTATGATTGTTTACAATCTCTAAAATTCAGTGATGTTGCTAGTTGTTTTATCTGCCTCTTTTTGTACATATGAACATAAGAAAGAAGCCAGCAGAAGAAGGCCACTCGGTCTATCAAGTCTGCTCGTGTTGCAGGGTTCACTGTCCCTGCCCCCTCTCCCCACACCTCCCATCCTCTCTACCCATGACCCTTACCCTCCCCCTATACCTGCCCCAGCCTCTCTTAAAGCTGCCCACTGTCTTCAAATACATGCTAATGGTGTAACTATAGCCAACCTTGTTTTGTTTTAAATCACTGATGTGCTCTTACTGCATACTTTCTAAACAGAAAAACACCCCCAAATAGTGCAGTCCCTCATGATACACAGGTATCCTCTCCACCCACTGCAGCATGAGTGGCTAGACTGTGTTGGGGTATTTCCAAGTCCAGGAAACATGCAGCAGGAGTTGATCAAGGACTGTAAACAAACATGCTTTTGTGTGGTAACACCAGTATAATGGATAATGTGTGTTTTACTTTTAAAAGGAAAAAAGGAATCAGAATCAAACTATCAGCTACATCAGCAATATCTACAAAATGTTGTCAATCATAACATGTTTTTTAAACTAGGGACACTTTGAGGCCTAAGGGGGTTGACAGCGTACATTTAAAGAAGTCCTGACTGAGCTCCCACCACACTGGACAAATGAGCCGACGACTTAATCAAACGACCTGACAGTTGAGTGTGCCTGCCCAAGAATTGCAGACAGGGAAATAAGGTAATACTACATCCAGCAAAGCAGCTTGTAGGTTTCTGCCACTATTGCTGTGCTTGTTATTCGCCTTATCACCTGATGTATGCTGCGGTTACTGTGCTGTCACAGCATACTAAAAGCTGTTGGTTCCACAGTGTGCTCCTGAATGTGAGCACTGCCCTGAATACTGCCATCACCTCAAGAATGCTGATGAGAAATTTTGGCTTAAATGAGTTCAAAGTCCTTTGGGCCAAAGCTGTTTCGAGTATAACTCCTCAGCCTGTCAGACTGGCCATCTGTTGTAAAGGTGAGGTGTTGCACATGCCTAATCAACAATCCTAGTGTCAGATTCCCTGTTGTCATGACCACTACTTGAAGGATGCTCTCACGGTCACTGTCAGAGGAATGCTGGCCAAGACTACATCACCTGTAGGTCACGGAGGCGTAGGAGATGGAGCTGCAGGGGATGAGAGTGAAGTCTGGCCTACTGCACTAAGTCGATGCTTGCTACTATGAGACTCAATACGTATAAGATACCCCTTGCTGCCACTGCAGGCTTCTGTCAGAGCCTTTCACATGCCTATGACAGAGGCTTAGCTCTGTTGTTAGGGCCACTGTCACAGTGCATGAGTCAACCAGCGCACCCCGATGTTGGATGCACAGTGTTGGATGCAGGATGTTGATAATCCAGCTATGGTGCTGCACAGTCCTGGTGACTTCAGAAGCAGCTGACTGCCCTGCCTCCAGCGACCGTGCCAGAATGAGCCAATCTTCTGGATAGGATAGGAAGAAGCGTGAACGCTTGCTCTTGGAGGTGTGCTGCCAGCACAGACATGATGCGAACCTTCACGGTGCGGTGGAAAGCCTAAATGCAGGGCTGTGTATGGAAAATATTGGCCCTGGACATAGAAGCACAGACACTGTCGATGTACGGATGGGGATATGCAGATATGCAACTTGCAGGTCTCAAAGGATGCCAGAAAGTTGTAAATGCCTCAGCTGGGACTTGAACCCATGCCGCCCAGAATACTGTTTTTGGTTGCGCTAACCAGCTGCGCCACCAAGGCAACTGGAACCTGGGCTGCCCCAGAGCACACATTACTCTTTCTCCAATGCACAACCTGGTACTGCACAAATACATGGGTGTGGTGTGCATATTTATGGAATACATGCAAACAAAGGAGAGAAAGAAGTGCCTCAGCTATGACTTGAACCCATGCAATTGAAAATGTAGTAATTATTTGTGCAGCACTAAGTTGTGCAATGGAGAAAGAGTAATATGTTCTCCGGGACAGCCCAGGTTCCAGTTGACTCGGTGGCGCAACTGGTTAGCGCGACTGGAACAGTATTCCGGGGGGCCTGGGTTCATGTCCCAGCTGAGGCACTTACTTCTTTCTGTCCCTTGTTTGCACGTATTCCATAAATATGCACACCGCACCCATGTGATTGAAGATGCCAGAAAGTTCCACGGGTAGACTGCTGCTATGGTGGAGAGTAGCAATTTCATTTCGAGGTGTGATGATTTAATTAGTTTGTTGAGACATTTTAGATCCAGCACAGCTCAGAATCCTCCAGTCTTCTTGGATGACTGGGCAAAGGCCCGATTTCCTTTGAGGCACTATATTTGGCTGTATGGCCTTGATGTCTGTAAGATGGTCTACTGTATTGAGCATTGTCTGTAATCTGTCCAGAATGTCTGAAACTGGAAACTGCAAGAAGTCTCAAGCTGGGGGAGGAGTGGGGCTGAAAAATCAATGGAGTAGCTGTTGGATACAATGTCCAAAACCCACTGGTTGATGGTGATTTTTGGCCACTGACCCACAGCAACAGTCTCACACCTAAAACAGTGTCATGGAGCAGGGACAGGCCTAATTTCAGTATAACTGGCTGTCTTTTCGTTCCCTACTGTCTTGATTATTTCATCTGTCTCTTCTATTGGAACAAAAAGGATCCTTGGTTGTAGGAATTCTGCAATGTTTCCTGCAAGAAATTAGGGCGTCAGCCTGGATGGTACTGACGGGCCTCTCAAAAGGAGCATCATCCTGTGGCTTTCTTGTCCTGAAGCAGGGCTAGTTTAGAATCAGACACTGATGTCCTCTAGTTGAGTGCTGAAGAAAGGATCCCCATGGAATGGCATATTCAGAGGGGACACCTAACATTCATTATCCACTGCCTATAGCCATAGCCAATGGACTCTCCTTATGGGTACGGTATAAAAAGCATATTTTGCAGGAAACTGGAGAACATAGGACACATCATCTAAGAAGGCCATTCCTAGGAATAAAAGGGCCATATGAATAGCGGAGTCATTTGGATGATCAATGGAGACATACAAAAGTAATGGGCCATTGCTGTACAAACATAATGCTTCACTGTGATCTGTTAGTCACAAACATCCCCTATTTCTACAGCTGGTAATGTTAATGATGCCCTCAAATTTTTCACTTCTAAATTTATGTCTGTCTGGTATCATCATGCTCCACTTAGAAGGAACAGGGTCAGAGGTTCACACCTCCCATGGATCTCAGCTGAGTTACTAGCTTGTCACTGTGCATGTGACTTTGCCTGAAGATCCTATAAATCCTTTGGCTCCACTTCTGATCTTGCTAATTACCGAGTTCTTTGCAGTGTTTGTACTAAAATTACTAGGCTTGCGAAGTCCGAATACTTTGCATTCACGCTGCAGGAATAATATTAATCACCCCTCTAAGTTCTGGAAGGTTATTCATTCACTTTTCTCTCCTACAACTCAATCTCCTCCACCTGTTCTCAAGATGGGCGACACTACTATCTCTGATCCTGATGCAGCTGCCTCATCTTTCAATGCCTGCTCCTCCTGCACCCATTCACTCCTCTCTTCTTCACCCCCCCACCCTTTTTTCTTTTTCTCCATTTACCCCTGCTGTTGCTCTTAAGGCCCTTTTGACTCAATCCTCACAAGGGTGGGAGTCCTGATGATCTTGACCCTAGACTACTATTTCTTTCTGCTCATGCCACTGCCCTATTTCCTCTCTCCATAACCTCTCTTTCTCCTTATCCTGTATCCTACATTCTTGGAAGCTGGTTATGGTCATCCCCCTTCCCAAAGGGGGTGATCTCTCTTCCCCTAGTAATTTCCATCCTACATCTTTCCCACTTTAGCTAAGCTCCAGGAACACCATGTTCTCTTCCAACTCTCCCACTGTCTTGACTCAACCTGCTTCATTATTCCTTTCCAGTCAGGCTTTAGGAAGTCTCATTCCACTACCACCTCTCTCCTACAACTCACTGATGCTATCCTCTCTCTGATATGGATCAGGGCCTTGTCACCTCAGCTATTTTCACTGATTAGCTAAAGCTTTCAACACTGTATTCCATCCAGTTCTCCTGGATAAGCTTAAGGCAGCTGGACTCTCAGTTTCTTCAGCTGATTGTTTTTGCTCCTCCCTTGAGGGGAGGTTGCAAGCTGTCTGTATTGGAGATACCTTCCGCCTACTCTTAATCAGCTCAGGTATCTCCCAAGAGTGTGTCTTGGGCACAGATCTTTTCTCGGTTTTTCTAAATGTCCTTCACAAGGCCTGCTCCTTTGTGTTAAGTATTTATGCAGATGATACAGTTATTTTATCCTCTTGCTCCCATCTCAAAAACCAACTCCAACTAGACTAACCTGGAACCAGTTCTGGATGTTGTTAATCAGTTATCACTCAATGCCAAGAAAACAGCCTCTATGACTTCTGGCACCAGGCAAAGACTTGCTACAGTCCTTCTGCTTCCTTTGTTTCATACCCTTGATGGTGTGATTACTGAAGATGTCTTCTCCATCAAGTACCTCAGAGTATGGCTAGCTTGTAATCTAGATTTCTCTGCTCATGTGAATGCTATTCACAAGAAGCTTCACCTCAAGTTTGGGGCGCTTTACAGAAATATGAGAAGCATTCCACTTCCTGCTCTCAGAGGTATCCTCACCAAGATTATTTTGCCCATTTTTGACTATGGAGACATCGTTTATAAGGATGCTCCAAAGTTTACATCAGCTAGATTGGATCCTCCATTTCACTCCTTCTGTCATTCTGCCCTTGATCAACCCTTGCGTACTTATCAATGTACACTGTACTCTTCCCTCTCCCTCCCATCTCTTGCTGCCAGGTGTTTCACCCACTGTGTTTCCTTTATCTCCAGATTTTGGTTTGGCTCTCTCCCCTCTTATCCAACCTCTCTCCTCTTCCTCCCCCCTTCATCCTCTTACTCTCTTTGTAATGCATGCTCTCACTCTTTTGCTCTTCCTCAAATGAAATCTACTGCTGACTAAGCTACCTTCTCATTTCGTTTCCCTAAACATTGGGGCTCGCCCCTTCTATTTGCTCTGCTCCTTCCTTTCCTGCTCTTAAAGCTGTCCTCTGTGAGTTATCTACTCACTGCTGCACCTGCGTCTGATTTGGGTTTACTTCTTACCGGTAATTTTCTGATTTCACTGTCCTTCAGCACTTCCCCAGTATCAGTCATTCCCACAGTTTTTAATTTTGTTAAGTTGGTAACTAATTGTTCTTTTGTTCAGTTCCACAATTTATTGCTTGGTAACTTATTTCTGTCAATTTATTCTTAAGTATAACTGTCCTGTTTTTTATTATACTCTTCCATTCTATGTATTTTACATTCTGTTTTTTTGTATCTGTTATGTTGTAGGTCTTTGCACATTGCATAACCAGTGTCTTGTGATCAAGTGTGTGTTTTCCTACAAGACAATGTCTTTCCCCTTGTAAAGTGGGAACACCTCCTCCATTTTACTTGTACTGTTCAAGGGATCTGCCTTCTTTTTAGACTCGTACTGTGGGTCGTGTTCCAGATCCAAAGTGATGCAGGTCTGCATCGTCATTACAATAAGCAGCTCACAGGGAAAGGCTCTGCCTGATTTATCCTCAACCAGTTCCTTGGTTCCAAGGAATGGTATTCTCCACTCTCTATTTCACTCATCTCCCTTCACCAGAAGGCACTATGAAAACCTTTTTGAAACAAGGGCAATATCTGCGATGTGGCTTGGCAAATTCTGAAATTCCAAAATGCCTCCCAATATGACCACCACACTCCTGTCCATATGTGAGGCCATACCAAGCAGGCCACCTTGTTAAATGCACATGTGGGGCCTGTACAAAGATGGGCACTCAAAATACTGAAGAGGTCTCCGAAGATAAAGCCACTGCAACTGCAAATGCGTAATATGTGGAAACCCACCAAGTCACTCGCTCTCCTAATATGGCAACCAAAACTTTAGTGGACACTCAATCTGCCCAATAAGCCCCATTTCCTATCTTATGGATGTTTGGGGCAGTTTAGGGGATAAATGGCTCCATCAGGCACTAAAGGAGAGCGTGGGCTATAGCAGCCCAGCCAGGCACTGCAGCCCTAGGCTCCAGTTGCAAAAAAAATAAAAAATAAACTCACTGCTGCCTGCAGCTGTAAGGCTGAAAATGTCCTGTTGACCTGGGACTGTAGCAGCCTAAAATCGAATCCAAAAGTAAAAAAAAAAACACAAAATTGACTTGCTGAGGAAAATGGGATTCCTGCAAACCAGGGGCCTGTCTAGCAGCTAGGATAGAACAAAACAGACTAAGGGAGTCTTGGAACGGGTGTGCCCTAAGACTTCTCTCAAGACTGTTTCAGTCTTTCCCAGATGGCTAGAGAGGAAAGCCCATACCAACTGCCTGCCGATAGGAAGAGATACTCAAAGTTGTATTAAAATTCACCTAAAAGTAGAATTCTGAGTAAACAGCGAAATCAATCCAAAAATGGATATTATATTGTGCTTTTTTTAAGCCATGACAATATATATGCACAAACTTGTTATTGAGAAACTGTAACACAAAATGTATCTGTATGTCTACAAATTTCAGATAATTCCTTTGCATTTAAAACACATCTATCCACAGTTGTCTTCCTTTAGCAGAAACAGAAATTGCCTCTCAGTGAAAACAGCACGCTTCAAGAGGACCTAATTTGGGACAATGATAAACAAGGAAGAGAGAGACAGACAGCAGGTTTTGCAAAACAGAGCAGGCAGAATCATATTCTGATGAAAACTAAGAACATCCAGGAGATACTTACAGTACATACCCAACTGAGCAGGCAATTACTGAATATTAAAGCTACCAACAGTCCCTATTTTCCCAGGACAGTCCCTATTTTAGACAGCATATCCCAGTGTCTCCAGAAGTTTTGCAAAATGTCACTTTTGTCCCAGTTTTTGCTTACTTGTCCCAGTTTTGTCCCCCTTTTTTTTTTTTGTTGACTGTTAATCCATGAGTAACAATTATTTCAGCACCACTTTGGCACTGCTCAGGCTGGACAGCAGTTTGTAACTTCAACCCAGGCGCCTGTGTTGCACTGCAAGCATGTCAGTGGGAGCACAGTAAAGCATATTCCTTCCTGTTAGATTACTGGATAGTAGTGCAAACAAGCACATGTTGATGTCTGCCTGCCAGCAGCTTAAAGGAACTCCAGACAGAGAAGAGACTGGTAGCAGGGAACTAAGGTACCCGAACCTGATCAGCTGTAGAGAAGTGTGTGAAAACAATCTGGTGTGGTGGTAGGAGTCACTGATGTGAAGTTTACTCAGCTTATGAGGCGAGTGTAAATGGGTTGGATGGGACTGTCAGGAGGAGCAATACATGCAGCTTGAATCTCTGATCACAACTGAACGTAGGTTTGCTTCTAATGAACTTTCTGTACATCATGATTTGGAACTTGCTGTAGCAGAATGATGTATTGTTTTAATTTTAACAGGGTTTTATTTAACTGTACAAATTGATTAGCATTTTGCTCATAAAAGCTCTAAAACATTGTGAAAATGCATAGCACTTACCTCACTGTGCTTAACAAACATAACACTTCTAGAAAACCTATATAAATGCTTTCTGTACAGTTAGTATTGTCCCAAGAAAAAAACTGCTAATCAATTATTTAAAACTCTGTTTAATGTTTGCTACTGGTGTTACTGTGGGGTGACATGGCCAGATCAAGCAGCAAAATGTAACTGACTGTACGGCGTCTGTTGTCTGCGAGAGTGCACGTGGGAGTGACATGGGGGGGTGGGCATGGTCAGGATGGACTGTCCCAGTTTTTGGCCTCAAAGTCGGTAGCTTTACTGAATATAAGAAAGAAAATACATCTAGTAATTTTACTACAAATTTTTTTTTAGAAATGTTCTTTTATTTATTGTAAGTTACTGTATACTGTTGTTTTATTTATCTATTTACCGTGATCTTTTGTGAAGCACTCTGAGCCAGTCGGTTGTGGTGCTATATAAAAATAAATACCCTACCTTAACTAATTATGATGTACCGCAGTCTGAATAGTTTAGTCCGATTACTTGACAGAAAAGTTACAATCCCTAATAGATGTCCACTTCCTGAGAAACTAGAAGCAGTATAAAAGGCAATCTATAGAGCTCTTAAGTTAGAACTACTTATAGAAAAACATCATTCCTGCATGCATGCCCTGTACTGTATAACTCATTCCTAATGGATATCAGAACAGCTCTCAGCCTTGCTGGTTTTAAAAGGAAGGTCACTAAATATTGTGAAACAGAACATCTATGTTTAAATCTGGACACACAAAATACTTGTGTAAATATATTTTTGTGCAATATGTTTTTTTAATTATGTATCATTTTCTTTGTGACTGTTAGCCATCTTTTTTGTGACCGTCAGCCATCTTGGACAGGAGACCCTATTGTAAACAAGTATCAACACTTAATAGGCTACCCTTAAAAATACCTTCAAACAAATAAAATAAATCTCTACCTTCATCAACAACTTGAATGAAAGGAGAGAATATACAGTAGATTACCTACAAATGTAGTTCTACTAGGAACATTCAGTTCACATCCACACCATGGCAGCTGTGCTGGAGACAGACGAGTCATCGAACATCTTCAAGCTAAGCTCCTCCCACCACCCAGGTGGTATATTCTCCAGCTCTGCTATCGCATGCTGAAAGCAGGGATCTGGACGCCACTGCCAGAGGAAGTAGGGTGGGTTGTGAGGATACGCACTGAATATCCCTAGCAGAATTACAATTATGAGTAGCCTATACGGCTACCAACATGAATTCAGTGCACTATCCAGTGTTTAAATTGGAAATATTTAGGTGGGAGAACTGCTATTTCTAGATGGTGGAACTGCCATAGTTTTTTTTTTTTTTTTTTTTTTTTTTAAGAGGTGGTGGAATGGAATTCCTGTGGGCTCCTGCCCAATTTAACTCATGGCACTATCCATACTTTGGCAGACTCCTAGCAGTCCTTTGGAAGGAGGGGGCAAGGAACGCACCCCTATTTGGTGAACAGAGGCTAGAGGCTCCAAAAGCAGCATCATGATGGTTCAGCACATCAGTACTGTAGTGGGGGATGAAGGTGTGTGCTTTTGCCCAGGTTGCAGTCTTGCACATCTCCCTCAATGGGGTTACCCCTAGAAGCAGCTACTGAGGCATTGGTATGTTTGGTGGAATGACCCTTAAGCTCCTTGTGTGACTCCTTTTCAGCCAACCTCTAGCAAAGGTCAATGCAGGATGTGAGCCACCTGATAACTGTCTGCTTAGTTGTCAGTCTGCCAGCGCAAATGACAAACAACGAGCCTCAATGCCAATCCCCACCTTGCCCTCCTTAATATAGATTGCACCCTCCACAGGTCCAGAGTATGGAGCCTGTGATCAGTGTCTGAGGTCGGGTTACTGAAGTACACCCGGAGGCTGATCACCTGGTTCAGGTGGAACTCAGACACGATCTTCGGGAGGAATGTAACATCGGGGTGAAGGATGTCCTTGTCTCTGTGGAAGACTAGGTAGGGAGACTCCACTAAGGGTGCTTGGTGCTCACCCTTCTGGCTGACATGATGGTCACCAAGAAGGCAGTCTTTCACAAGTGAGAGCTCACATTTGTGCATAAGCTCAGATGGCTTGCCTATGAGTGTATAACCAGCACCAGCAACAGGTACCACAGAGGTGGTGATTCATGCACCGGAGAGAACAGGTGATCCAGGCCTTTGAAAAAGCACCCAATAACCATTTTCTGTGCCACCGTTGCCATACCAGACCATGTCCGGTATACAGGGATGGCTGCCAGGTGCATAGTTAGTGCCTTGCAGCCCAGATTGTGAATAGGACCAAAGGTAGTTAAGTATCGTAGCTATGGGCAGGCAAGGGGATCAAGATCCTTCCCATAGCATCAGGGCGAGAATCTCTTCCACTTGAATGTGTATGTTCTGCAATTCAACTCTTTTCAGGATGCCTCCACGATGTGAAGGATGTCTTCCAAGAGGCCAAAGGTCTGGAACTCTAGCTGCTCAGATACCAGGCTGAGAGGTGCAGGGTCTGAATATCTGGGTGCAGAACCATCCCATTGCCTGGTCAGGAGTTTGGGGCAGAGCAGAGAGGCAACCTCCATGCAGGGCTGCTGCCACCTCTTGCCCTTCCAGGCAATGATCACAGGATTGCAAGCCAAGAGGAAGGAAGGGAAGGCACACAGAAGGCCCATGGTCCAGCACCGAGAGAAGGCATCCCATTACAGTGTCCCTGTCCGGGGTGGTGGGGAAGGTCGGGCACAGAACAGACTGTTTTCTGTTCTCGCATTGGGCAAACAGATCCAACAGAGGGGTGCCCCACTGGGAGAAAAGGTGATCTACCACCTCCAGAAGCAGGGACCAGGTGTGCAACATCTCTCTGACACAGCTGAGAGAGTCTGCCCGCTAGTTTTTTCCAGTGACATGGCTCACCAGTGAGCCCAACCCACTACGCTGATCGAAGCTGCCGTGAACCCCAGCAACTGAAGAAAACCCCGGGATGGGTGCTAGTACCTAACCAGAAATGACCAGGAAAAGGACATAAGGTCCACTGCCTTATCTGCTGGGAGGCTGATCCAGGCCAGAAAGGAGGCCAGTTCTGCTCCTATTAACTTTATGACCCAGGTGGGGACTAGATCTGACTTGACCAGGTTGACCAAAAGGTATAAGTTTTGGAAGGTCTGGAAGGCCATCTGGACCCCCCCCCCACTACCTGCCTTCATGGATGGGCCAACAGCCAGTTATCCAAGTATGGTACATCCTGACACCCCTGCACCAAAAGAAGGCCATAACCACTGGCAGGCACTTGGTGAAGACCCTTGATGCAGAAAAATGGCCAAAGGGCATGACCTTTAATTTGTACAGCACCCCTTCCGCGCAGAGCTGGAGGTACCAGAAGTGGGACAGACAGACTGGGATGTGGAAGAATGTGTCCTGGAAGTCCAGCAAGCAGTACCATGTCCCCTGCTCCAGAGACACAATAGTCTGGTTCAGCAGGACTATCCAGCAGCTAAGCAATGTTGGTCCTGAGTGCGGACACCATGCACCCTGGCCTCCCCAGGGGCTTGGGGCTGATATGGCAGAAGAGCCTCGAAGTCCACAGGCAATCCACCGCTCACCACTTTCAAACACCCACATGATCGAAGTTATAGCAGACCACTGTGGAAAGAAGCGACATAGCTGACTCTCAACTGGGAGCTGGGACTGGATGGGAGGGGGAATGGCACCCCACAACCTGCCACTTTGTAGCCTTGGAGGGGGCTCCGGCAGATTGGGCACCAAAAGCACTCTCACCCCCCCTCTTTTCTGATGCTGGCCACTTAACGTCTGCTTCAGACGCTAGCGGTGAAACTGGCCCTGCTGGGTTGCTGCCAAGGTTGCCCTGGAGCTGAAAGGCATTTTTCTTAGGCTTGAATGGCTTAGGGTCTTTCTGGGATGAAGACAGAATTCAGGATGGCACTGGACTTCTCAATGCAGGCGAGATGTCCTTCCACCAAAGGGCCAAAGAAGACGGTGCCCAAGAATGGAACATCAGCTAGCCTGTGCTGGGTGTCCAGTATAAAGGTAGATAACCTCAGCCAGGCCCTATGGCACATAGACATAGCCACAGATCTGGTGCAGGAATCATTTATATCCAAGACCGTTTGCAGCTGTTGTTTAGGCAGCATATAGTCATGGTCTCAGATTTGGTGGGCAACAGCTTTCTTGTCAGCCAAAGCAAAGGGAGGAGGCTCATAATCATCCCAAACAGAGAGTGGCTGAAATTGGTCATCATGACTGCATAACTGGTCTGCACCGAGACCAAGCGAGGAGGCCACACAGACCTTCTTGGTGGCAAAATCCAGTTACCTGGATTTCTTATTGGGTGGCTAAATCCATGTCCCCCTGAACTTTCAACTTCCAAAATGCAAAATCAGAAACCAAGCCCTCCAAGGAGGGTGGTTCAAGAACCCCGGCAAGAGTGCCCTTAGGGACCGCATGCTTGCAAACCATCCAGGCACCTTAGCCATCTGGAAGGTGACCGCCAGGAATCATCCCTGTTAATGACATCTATGAATGGATATTTAGCCTGCTTCTGAACTGGCTCCCAGGCTATATCCATGGAATTAAACATCAACTGGGGCAATGCTCCAAAGTAAGGTGAGTCCAATGACCATTGAGGAGTCTTGGTCCAATAACTGGGTTCTGCTTGAGGTCAGTGACGACTCACCCTCTGAGTCTGATTGTCTCCATGAACTCCGCCCTGGTCCAATTCTCAGTACGTGGATCACCCTAGATCCCTGGGTGACCTTCATGGACAAGCAGCCTGGGAGGCCAGTAGCACAAGAGAAACTTCATGGTGGGGCCCCAAACTGTGGCTGCAGTTGAGGAGCTCCTCTTCCAGTGGAGGAGAAGCAGATACTATGGTCTGCTGGGTCACTGGCAAGGGAATGACAGAGGTCAAATGCCAAGGAGTCCCAGTAGTAGAACCCTACCCCTTCCTAGGGCAGCCCATTGCTGCAAGAGCAAGTCTTCGTTTGACAAAGACTGCATCAACATTGTTCCTTCCTGGAGGACAAGGAGCATGATGAACAATGGGACCGACGCTGGCTGACTGAATCTGAGTGGAAATCACAAGAGATGCCTCCACTGCCGATCCGAAGACTGAAGGCAGCAAGAGTCCGCCAGAGGTTACGTGCAAATCATGTGCTTAGGCAGCAAGATCACTAGGGGCCTCCAGGTGCCTGGAGGCACAACCACTGGGGTGTGCACAACTCCCGAGTTGGCTTGGCCGAGGTCACCGACTGAGTTGAGTCCTCCTGCATGAGGCCTGGGAGAACCAGGGTCTGAGAGATTGATGACTCCCTGTCGACCTCTTCAAACCGCCATCGACCAGCTTGAGAAAAATCTCATCCAGAGTAGAGTATTCTGGCAGGGTTACAACAGGAATCTCAACCTGCCTTTCGACCAAACACAGCTCAACCAAGGCTAAGCGGTCAGGGGACTCAAGAAAGTGGCAAGAGCATGATCTTTCCCAACTCCATGACTGTTGACGATGGTGCTTCTTGTGCCATTTTTTGATAGGTTGGGCTCCCCTTGTAGGTTTGGTGGGCCAGGTACATTTCACAGAAATCACCCATGAAAGGTGCTCAGACACTGGCCCAGCCAGGATCACTGCCAAGACCGAGAACGAGCCCACCCTTGCCACCACCTCCTCTTCTAAGACCACAAGCTGGGTCGAAGACCTGGCTGCCACTGAAGGCAGTCTGTGATCCTTATGTCTACCAAGAAGTAGAAGAACCTTCCATTCCTCCAATGATGATGGAAGCTTTGCTCAATAGCAAGTACACTACTGCATGTCATGGTGTTCCTCCCAGGCAGTAGATACACGTGTCGTGGGTGCCTGTGAGTGACTTTTTCTGGTCATAGTGCACGCCCATGCTTAAAGCTGGGGTTCTGACAGCCATGTTCAAAAACTGGTGACAAAACGAAACTGGAAGCCACATTAGTAATATACATTAGTTGAAAATGATTTGAATAAGTCAAAGTTTGCCAAAGAAATAGTGCTTGAATGTGGAATTCCTTCTACGCATGCAGAGTTGCAAAGTAAGGAGACCTGTCCCTTCCAGTGGAAAGGTAGATCTGAGGTCACAGGAAAGAGCCTTAGGATATACTATCCAGGTGGCGGGAGAAGCTTAGCTTCAAGACATTTGGTGACTCGTCTGTCTTCCTGTTGGTAGAATACAAGGTGCTGGCACCGAAGAGGACATGCTCTCAACAACAGTGTCACAGCATATGCTCGCGATCAGGTGTGGGGGGTGGGGGCTGGACTTTGCTTTCATCACACAGCACAAGACGGGATAGAAAATACGTCTGAAGATACCAGAGAACAGGAGGAGCTGCACAGGCATGAATATTTATAAGATAGACAGACAGCCGATGTGAAATGAAAATGAAGTGTACAGAATGATGCAACTATTAAGAGCACAGGCAAAACAGAATGGATTCTCTCAGACATCTTTAATCTGTCCCAGCTCACAAGCGAGAACAGCCAATACCATTCTGCCTGCTTTTAGGAGCTGGCATAAAATTGAAGATTAAAGACAAAAAATGGCCGGCCCCATGGTGTAGAGGACTGAGGCGCTGGATGTCTAACCTCTCACCACACTGGATACCCGTGTTCAGGAACAAGCATGGGGTGCTGGGGTCAACCGGTTGGAGGGGGAAGAGAAGAGAGGGACGGGCAAGGATTGAGCAGCTACTACTGGCAGCTCTCCTCTTCCGGATAGAGGAGGTGGTCTCTCCTGGCCTTTGACCACCACCACGTGGAGGCATGATGGTGCTGCAGGCAAGGGCATCGAGATAGGCACTAGGCCGGGGTGGGCGGAACAGAGTTGGTCCGGGCCAAGGCGCACATGCACACCTCTACGTGCTGTCCTTGTCTCGGGGCTATGGGGAATAAGGGGAGAAAACAGATAATTGGGGACTGTGGCTGGATGAAGCCTCCCGCATCAGCTCTGGGGGTTCTGCCGGGTAGAAGACAGGTTACCTGAATGACTGTAGAAGTCCGGTGTCGGATGGCCAACACAAGCCGCTGCCCGCCAGGAGGATAAACAATGGATGGGGAAAAAAAAAAGACAAAAAAGGAATCACAAAAAGACCAAAATAAAAGCAGAGCTAGTAAAGGGTTGATATGTAAAACCATGAAAACATTTGGAGCAAGAACTGAAAGCCTTAGCTGAAATTGCAAAGCTATATAAATAAAGAGGGCATGAGGGAGAGAAATATGAAATTAGGACTCAAGAAATTAAAAAACGAGACCAGAGTCAGGATCTAATGTTGGAACAGCAGGGGAATCGTGACCACAGTGCAGAGTCTGATCTTGTATTCTAAGTTGTACAGTTTAGCATAAATCTCTATCTTCGAGGCACCACATTCTGGCAGGATGAGGCATCACTGATGGATTCCAGTGGTTTGAAAAAAAATGAAACCTGTCCACCACTAGGTGTCAGCCTAGACTGAATAATTTGTATTTAAACTCTCCAGTATGCATACGCAGGAGGGTACATTAGAAAAGAAAAATGGTGGATGATGCTGGTTTTGTTATGAATGCTTATTGCATGTTTTGTTATTAATTTTTTAGTTACTGTTTACTTTTTTCAATATATATTTCCTGAATAAATTTCTAAAAATGCACGTTGTGGTCTCAGTGTAACTAATATCCATTCAAACTTTCGGATAACAGTCTGATGGCCTTATAATTTAAAGGGAATGCATTAGAGTGGTCAGATATACTTATGATTACTGTTTTTAACTGTAAAATGTTTACATAAATGAAGTTGCATGGAAGACTAAGCACTGTCGAGAGCAGAAAAGTGTCTGGTTTGCACGGGTTTCCTTTTCAGATACTCTTATAATGTGAGTAAATACATTTTTAAAGAACCATGGACTGATTCCATCCATTTGGTTTGGCAACTTTTTTCTTTATTTTTTCTTATGGCCTGTGTGGTGTATGGATATTGCATGTGGTTTCTGTAGAGGACATGTTTGATCCATTATGTTAAAGACCGGTACCAGAGCTTAATAACACATTTTAGCCATCCAGACTGGAAGTATTCTGGACCAAAGCAAGGCATAAATAAAGCATGTTCGCATTGCAATTTGCGACCCCACAAAAAAACGTATCCTAAGTCAACTGTAGGCTTGATTAGCAGTCACTGCTAATCACTGTTAATTCTTGTGCATTTAAAATGAAAGCTACTTTTTTAATGTTTCAACAGCTTGGAAGTAATTCCCCCTACTCTCCTGACCTTGCGGGAGTCCACCCTTCCCCCCCTTTCTCCAACGACTTCCTGCACAAAGCAGGAAAGCACCAGAGGGTGGCGCACAGAGGGATTAGAGAAAGTGCAGGTTAAGCAGCGCATGGTGCAACTGTTGCCTGCGACCAAAACACTTTGTGTCAGTGACTGAGGGTAGTTAAGCCCAGGAAAGAAGGGCCATCTGTGACAGTGACAGTGATAATCAAGAAAAACAATTCCCTGGTCTGTTGCCCTGATAGACTGTGTACATCTAATGCCACAACAAGAATTCTATACCTCGAGGTAAGGGCTAAAGGTGGTGGTGACTGACCGTGGAAATTTCAGACTAGAAAAAAACTGAAGGGAGGCGCTATTCCTTTTCTCCTGAACTTTCAGATTAGTAGATCAGAGTAGGACAAACAGCAGGAATTTGTTTGCACACTGTCTACACTGCTCTCCTGTTTCTGAAGCCTCAGCCCTGAAATTGTGTCAAACAGACTAGAGGCTTGCTGTGGTAAGTCAGAGAACTCTACTGCTGCAAGCCAGGGCTGCATTAGTTTGGCTGGGGTTCATACAGTCTCCAAAGTATGTGTACAATGTCTGTTTTATCAATATATATATAATGATAAGTGTAATTATATGATTTAAAGTAAAAATACCCATTTTAGAAAACTGCTACTCAAAACTGGCCAACTGCTAAGCATTTTTAATTTTGATTAGCAAATTATTTTTCATTTTCATTGGCAAAGGCCGCTAATCAACACTCAGACGCTAATTTATGCCTTGCCAAAGTAGAAGCAGCACTGCTCTGTGTGCTTGTCCGAGGCACTGAACAGGTTTTATTGCCTGGCACTTCAAAAGGGTTGGTTTGGGCAACATGATTCATCCACCTTATCTTTGGGCACTTGAACTTAAAATGCAACAGATTCTGAACAGCGACCAACCCTTGTTGTCATGCATCTCTGTGCTACTGACATTCTCTGCTGCATCACTGAAATCAGCCCTGTAAGTACATTACAATACTTGAGCAATATGCCGGGTGCGTGACATTAGGGGTTATGGTCAGAGGTAAATATTTGGGTACATAAATAAGGGGGCTTGAGACTATGAAATACCCAACTCAATATGCGGCGGGAGGGGAGTGGTCTGCTTAGGCCCCCAGAAAAAAAGAGTTTTTTCTTCATGTCTGAGATGCCATCTGACATTTTTCTAGCAAAAATAATGATGGGTAGGAAGCTGCCATGAATGCTACCCATGCGGATTTCTGGCAAGAACAATGCACAAGTTTGTAGCTCTCCCAGTCCACCACCACTGGCACTAGTAATCAGCCAGTTTAGTTTGTCTGAGTGAGTCCCCCGACATTTTTTTTATTGTATTTTTAATTTTTGTCAAACAGAGAAGAGGCTCAGGCCCTCCCCCAAACACAAGTCCAGCACATGCGACACTCCCTGCTGCCAAAGTTATCTCACCAGTTCAGTTGTACAGTGGGCCAATGAAAGTGAGGGGAGAGTGAGATCAGAGCTAGTATAATATTTAACTTTTTTAGTTGCTGTTTTGGCACAGGAGTGAAATCTCAGTTCATTATGACAGTCAGGAAGGTGCTGTCTCTCTGTCTGTACCTAAACGATGACTGAACACAGACAGCATGCAAGCTGGCTATATAACATTGTACCACATGGGTGCTGTTAAGAAAAAAATCAAACCACTAAGCACTTCACGTGATACAGTGCCACTTGTGCTGGATGATGTGTGCACACGGCACTGCAAGTGGGGAGTGAGACCCAACCCCACAGGCACTTGCCTGCCA
Source organism: Neoceratodus forsteri (assembly GCA_016271365.2). NCBI lineage: Eukaryota > Metazoa > Chordata > Ceratodontiformes > Ceratodontidae > Neoceratodus > Neoceratodus forsteri. The sequence continues at coordinate 1,151,550,924 of CM057453.1, forward strand.
ATGCCTATCTCTGCAGGGCAGATGACAATGCATGATATGACCAAAGTCATGTGCCCAATGACCGCCAACAGAACTCGCCACCAAGTCAGTTTATCGTGCTCACCCCCTGCTGCCCCTTACAGGAAACAGCCAGTGCTGCAAAAACTGAAAGTAAGTACTGAAGTACTTTAACAAGCAAAAGAGCTGCTCCTCTGACAGGTGCCATCTCTCCAACAGTCAAATCAGCATGTACAAGGAGACAGCACTCAGGCTCTAGCAGCAAACCCACAAAACAAAATAAGTACTCACCCACTCAAGATACATTAAAATATGCTATGTAGTATGGCTGTCAGCAACCCAATGTCTGACCTCAAAGTCACAGGGCACTGTGACAAGGCAGTGGGCAGGGCCAGCGGGATGCTGGGGTACATAGGGAGAGGTATCACAATCAGAAGGAGGAAGGTGATGTTATCACTGTATTGATCACTGGTGAGATCACACGTGGAATACTGTGCACAGTTCTGGAGGCTGCATCTCAGAAAAGACATGGACAGGGTAAAGGCAGTCCAAAGGTGGGCAACTAAAATAGTACATGGGTTGCATGAGAAACAGTATGAGAAGAGACTGAGGGATCTCATTATGTACACCCTGGTGGAGAGGAGAGAGAGGGGACATTATATAGAGACCTACAAGTACCTAATGGGAGTGAACAAGGTACAGGCAAGGAGCCCGTTTCAAATGGAGAAGTGCACCGGAACAAGAGGCCATGCAATTAAGCCAGAAAGCAGTAAATTTAGGAGGAAGGTAAGGAAACACTACTTTATTGAAAGTGGTGGATGCCTGGAACAGCCTGCCATCAGAAGCAGTGGGACAAAAACTGTGTGTGGGGGTCCAACATGCAGGGAGAGACATAGGGGACTACAGTACTAGTAAATATGGGGGGAGGGGAGGATCAGCGGAGATCAGTTTGAGTCTGCTGGGACAAAACAGACAGGGAAAAACTGGGAGGACTGGCTGGGCCAGGCGGTCCTTTCCTGCCGACAAATTCAGTTTCTGTATTTAAATTTGAAAAACTTTCTGCTGCCGTCATACTCGACTCAAGGCTAACCTATATGGAACAATTTCCCAAATGGTGGCTTCAGCCCCTTAGTCCCCCTTGAGTCCGTCACTGGTTAATAGTCTGTTAATCACCCTCTAGGGGTGTATTGTGGCAAGGGGTGTAGCCGAGTGTAACATGCCTCTAAAGTGTGATTAACTGACCAACCTTGTTCATCATGTGATTAGGCTCTACATGTATACTAATCAAATATTAGCATATGACTACTAGAATGATGACAGCCAATCAGAAAGCTGTATTTCTCACACTCTTTTTTTATAATGATCAATCACACACATCATTAGTCATTTATTACTGAGTCCTCGCATGCTGTCAAGCAATCTTGGTTCACAACCAATGACAAGGTAATTCAAATGTGTGCAATACCCGAGAGCTGAAATACTGATCAATCTGTTCCAAGGTCTCTGTGAGCTTGGTCAAACCCTTGGAGGGGATCTGGCAGTAGATTGTTCCATCAGAGCCAACGTTAGTCACTTTCACATTTGTGTGGGAGGAGTCAACCTGAAAATGAAGCAGCAGAGGTTTAAGTTAAGTCTTTGCTTCCCTACGTTTCCATGGGATACATCTGAGACCTCAGATCATTTCTTTTCCCAAGCAGCTTGGATGCTTTAAGACCTGCAGACTCATACAAAACAAAATACCACACTGCACTTAACCCCACATTTAGCTTTTCATGCTTATGCTAGTATCAGCCATCAGAAGAGACTACAAACTATTCAAATACCCATCAAAAGAGAAGGTGCAGTTATGCCTCAGACTAGAGTTGTAATGAAAGGGTTGGGACAAGATGCCCACTTTCATCCTGCCTCCCCAGTCATCTTGGTCAGGACGGCCTAACTTGTTTCTCTAGCTAAGATGAAGAGTGGCTGGCTTTGCTAGCAATGCGAAAGCAATTCTGTGGTTGACTGGCTGTAGACGCATGCTGAACAAGTCTCATCCTAGGCAGTGCTAACTGTACAGCTGCATAGGGCCCTGAGCTCAATTGTCAGGAGTTAGTGAATATAATTGATATTTCTGAGAAAAATAGCTCACTTCAACTATGAAGGTGGTATTGTTTCCCACTTTACTAAGGCCCTGTACACATTAGGCTAGTTAAAACGTTTTAAGGCGTTTAAAATGTTTTAACTATCGCAAACACGGGTGCCCATCCGCATTAAAGCATGGTTTGAAAGCGTGTTAGCAAACCGTGCTTAAACCCTGCTGGAAGCTAGTCTTAAATCTGTTTTAAAAAACGGTTTCAGGAGTGAAAGCGTGTTACCTTATAGTGCGGATGGAAGTGTTTCTTGATCGGTGTCAGTGCCATGTTTCTGCCATTGGTCCTCAATTCTCTACATTCCGGGGAACCGGGTTGCAAAACATTACAAAACGCAGATGTGGATGGGAGTCGACCGTGTAATAACAGAATTAAAATTCGGTTGAAAACTAATGTGGACGGGCTGCTGTGGTGAGTTTAAATACATTTCCAAAACGTTTTTAAAAATGGTGCAAATCTTTCTTTCTAATGTGTACAGGGCCTAAGTCACCATTTACATCAAAGGACTTTTTTCATGCTTTTGCGGGATAAAGTGCTGCATGAAACCACTGGCCTAACAGCATGCCTACATGAGAAATTAGAAACGACTAACTGCAACAGGCAAATGTCATATTTTAGTTTTTCTCTGGAGGTTTGTTAGTGGAACTTGTAGGTTCTCCAAAGTATGTGGCTGTGAAGTGTAACTTACAAGAAAGTACAGTTCAATCTGCTTATAAGTGCAACATTTCAGAGTAGTGGATCCCCCCCACGACTAACAACCCATCTTATAAGAACCTTCCAATATTAGTTTTTTTTGTTTACCAATACTTATTTTTTTTAAGTGAACAAAAAAGTTCTAACTAGCTGAACAGAGGGGTTTTGTTGTACATTCTATTTTTGCTCTCACAGATGGCTGGGGAGTACTTACCCCATCTCAGTCAGTTACGCAGATGCACAACAATCCTTTTCAGCCAGCCTCCGCAGGACGGGGAGGACTGTGGCTTACACGGGGTGAACCGGGGGGGATAGACTGCATCACCCTTGAGCCCCCACTCTGACTTACACAGGGCTTTGTTTGGCCTTGAGGATGGTCGTCCATCGGTGGCACCATGCTGCTTGTCATAAGGAGTTTTTCTTTCTGGATCCCCTAGGGTGCAGACATGCAATGACTTCCAGCGCGTGGCAAGCACACTCCCGTACTCCCCCACAGGATGTCCGCTGCCACCTAACCCCATTGCCAGGTGCCCCCTGAGTACTGCTCCCCCAGTCTCCACTGGGGTCGCTAGTACAGCGGGCACATACCCCGACCCCCCCCTCCTCAGAAGAGGAGAGCAGTCCTTGAGACGCTCAATCCTCTCCTCCCCTGCCGACCCTCGATGGCCAGAGTCCGTTCCCAAACTCAGGTTGCCGGTGTGTGGCATCCAGCGCCTCAACCCTCAGTGCCACCGAGCTGAGCAGAACAGAGTTTTAAATGAGTTGAAAAAACTGATTAGCAAAGTCACACATAAAAGTGCTAATCTACTGTGAAAATGCATAGCACAGATTAATTAGAAAAGTGAAAAATGCTTTATTTTTACTGTGTTTTGAATGCATAAACCTGAATAAGAGACAATAAACACAGGTTACTCACCTGTAACAGTAGTTCTAGGAGTGGAATATGTTGTTCATCCACACTTCTTGGCATGTCCCTTTCCCCTTTAATTCTTGCTGGAAGGTCTTATTTATTTATTTATTAAATTTTGGTGACCAGGAAGGCCCACTGAGCCCTGAAGGTCCCTTTTTCAGGGGCGACCGGGGATAACAATACATGGCATGATGCAGTGGAGAAAACTTTTGGTCACAAGGTTGTACAGGCATATGGTGGTTACAGACATGGTTATCATCATGACAGTTTTGCCTTGGTGCTACATGGCATAGTATTATACATGAAGTTGCATTTGGTACCTAGGTCTTAAAGTTGGCTCCTCCCACCCACCCGGGTGGTATCACTCTCAGCTCCACCCCATGACGCCAGATCTTAGCCCACTGGAAGCCAGGTTTGTGCGCTGCAGCCGGGGAGGTCGGGTGGGTTGGTACGGATGAACAACATATACCACTTCTAGAACTAGCAGCGTCAGTGGCTCAGTAGGTAGCACACTCGCCTCTGAGGCCAGGAGATCAGAGGGCTGTGGGTTCAGTTCCCACATCTGGTACTTGGGTTAATATCCCAGTACTGACACTATAGTGCAGCATGAGAGGGGTGCTGCACTTCTGAGGTGCAGTCTTTCAGATGAGACGTTAAATCGAGGTCCCATCTGCCTGGATTGGTGGTAGTTCAGATGGATGTTAAGGATTCCATGGCACTTATCGAAAAGAGTATGGGAATTTCCCAGTGTCCTGGCCAAATTTCCTCATTCACTAAAAATACCACCAACAGCTTAATCTGTCTAAGGTCAGCTGACATTCATCTGTATCCCCGAGTCATGGCTGAAAATAAGCAGGATTTGTCTAGTGCACTTACCCAGTCAACAAAAACTAAATAAAATAAATAAAAAACTACTGTTACAGGTGAGTAACCTGTGTTTCTAGGGATGTGGATATGTTATTCATCCACACTTCTTGGCAAGCTTCTAGCTTTTCTCCGGAAGGAGGGAGGAAAGGCGCACACCCCCTACTTTGGGAATAGAGACTGGAGAACTGAAAACCAGCATCCCGGCGTGACTCAAGGTCGATGTGGTAGTGGGTGATGAAGGTGTTTGCTGTCTTCCAGGTAGCAGCCCGTCAGATTTCCTGGATAGTGATGTCCCTGGATGAAGCCACCAACGCAGCAGTATGGCAGGTGGAATGAGCCCTTAGCCCTACAGGAGGCTCCCTACCCGCCAATCTATAGTAGAGATCAATGCAAAATGTAATCCATCTGCCAATCGTCCACTTTGCTGCAGGTCTGCTGCGTGCGGCTTAAGCGTAGGTGACAAAACAGCTGGCGAACCTCTCCCGGAATTTCCGCCGTTCTCTCCTTGTAATAGGAGAGAGCTCGTCTCAAGTCCGGAGTATGGATCCTGTACTCGGCATCTGAGGTGTAGCTCGGGTAGAACACAGGCAGAGTCATGACCTGGTTGAGCTTGAACTCTGACACCACCTTCGGGAGGAATTTCGGGTGGGTGTGCAGGACAATCTTGTCCCTGTGGAAGACCAGGTAAGGAGACTCCGCTGAAAGCGCCTGGAGCTCCCCAGTCCTTCTGGTTGACGTGATAGCCACCAGGAAGTCGGTATTCCACAACAAGTGCGACAGCCCATACTTGTGCATTGGTTCAAATGGCTAGCCCATGAGTTTTGCCAAAACCAGCAGTAAATCCCATGGAGGTGGAGGTTCATGCACTGAAGGGGATATGTGATCTAGGCCCTTGAAGAAGTGCCAGACCACCTTCTCCTGAGCCACCATCTGCTGACCAACCTGCGCCCGGTAAGCAGAGACGGCTGCCAGGTGCACCTTAAGGGTTGTAGACCGAAGGCCCCCCCTTTGGACAGAGACCAAAGGCAGTCTAAAATGCTATCCACGGGGCAAGACAGAGGGTCCAGGCCCTTGCCCAGACACCAAATGGAAAACCTTTTCCATTTGAAGGCATAGCACCTTCTGGTAGACTCCTTCCTGGATGCTTCCACTACTGTGAGTACATCCTCAGAGAGACCCAAAGCCTGGAACTCTAGCCGCTCAGGTACCAGGCTATCAGGTGCAGGGACTGAAGGTCCTGATGGAATACCTTCCTCTGATGTACTGACATCAGGTCCGGGCATGCTGGATGATGGCTCGGGAGCCTGTTGCTGAAGCTGAGAAGATCTGGACACCAGAGCTGGCAGGGCCAATCTGGGGCTACTAGGATCACCTGCACCTTGTCCCTCCTCACCTTGAGAAGCACCTTGTGGATCAATGGAATTGGAGGGAAGTCGTAGAAGAGGCCTGGTGTCCACGGCCTTAAGAAGGCATCCCCCTGCAGGGAGCCCTGCTGAGGGGGGCGGGCACGAAACAGCATCAGCTTGGTGTTGTCCCAGGAGGCAAACAGGTCCACCATCGGTTTGCCACAGTGGGAGAACAGGCTGTGAGCTACCTCTGGATGGAAAGACCATTCGTGGGATGTCTTGCCTACGCAGCTAAGAGCATCCACCAGTTGATTTGAGGCTCCTGCCACATGGACGGCTAGGAGATCTGCCTCCAGTTGGCTCATGAGTGTCCAGATGAGGAGCGCTTCCCTGCACAGCAGCCGGGAGTGCGTGCCGCCCCTGTCAACTGAGGCAGTACATGGCCGTGGTATTGTCCGTCTGGACTTGAACCACTTGACCCCAAAGCTGCTGAGCGAATGCTGACAGCACCAGTCTGACCGCTCTGAGCTCCAACAGGTTGATATGGTATCGGGATTCCTCAGGGGTCCAGAACCCGTGGGTCCTGTTGTTCCCGATGTGGGCTTTCCAGCCCATGAGAGAGGCATCAGTTGTGAGGATGATCGTTGACTTGGTGTGTACAAATGGGATTCCTTCTTGCAGATGGTCTAGGATGGTCCACCACTGGAGAGCATCCCACATTTTCTGGGTCACAGTGATCAGCTGGCTGAAGTGACCGTGGTGCTGAGTCCACTGAGCGGCCAGCTCCCATTGGAGGGGGCACATATGCCACCGGGCCCATTGGACAATGGTAGTGCAGGCCACCATGTACCCCAGAAGGCGCAGAAAGTCCCGGGCAGGGCGCAAGTGCCCAACCAGAAATGATTGGGCAAAGGAGGAGAGAACCTCCGCCCTATCCGCCGGGAGCCGGGCTCCGGCTCGGCAGGAGTTGAGCTCTGCCCTGATGAAACATATCACCTGCAAAGGCACGAGCTCCAACTTGGCCTCATTGATCAGGAGGCCAAGCTGAGTGCAGATCTGGAGTGCCAGATCCCTGGACCTCTCCACCTCTTGCTGGGTGGAACCTGCTAAGAGCCAATTGTCAAGGTAGGGGTAGACTCTGACCCCTCGACGCCCGAGGTGGGCTGCCACCACTGCAATGCATTTGGTGAAGACCTGTGGGGCCAATGACAGGCCGAATGGCATGGCTCGGAACTCGTATAGGGTTCCCTCTGCTCTGAAGTGGGGGAACCGCTGGTGAGACGGACAGATTGGAACGTGAAAAAACGCGTCCTGGAGATCCAGTGAACAGAACCACATGTTCTGCTCCAGGGATGGTATGATCTGGGACAGAGTTACCATGCTGAAGGTGCATGGCCTGAGAAACTGGTTCAGGTTGTGCAGATCTAGAATGAGGCGCTAAGCCCCCCCCCTGCTTCAGGACAAGGAAGTACCTGGAAACGAACCCTGGGTTGATTGGAGGATCTGTCACTCTGGCCACTACCTCCTTGAAGAGGAGTTGGGCTAGGTCGTCTCTAACAGCTGACCGAGTGTGGACTAATGGCCTTTCCTCCCATGGGATGCTGGCTCGGCTGGGAGGGTACTGCCTGAAATCTAGAGGCAGACCCTGGCCGACCACTTCTAAGACCCACCTGTCCGCAGTAATAGCAGACCAGGTGGAAAGAAAGTGTCGGAGCTGGCTCCCCAAGGGAGGACCCAGAGCTGGCGTGATGGGAAAAGGGGTGGCAGCCCCTATCCCGTCACTGGGCAGGCTTGGAGGAAGAGGGCCCAGATTGGAAGCCGCCTGAACCTCCACCTCCTCTGCGGGACGCTGCTGCCCACCCTGGAAGGAGGGCTGCTTGGCTGTAGGAGCAGGGTGCTGAAATGGCTTCTTCTTCTGCAGTTTCTTGGCACCAGGGGTGTCTTTCTGAGCAGAAGTAGCTGAGTCCAAGGTGGAACTGGACTGCTCGATTCGCTGAAGGTGACCATCCACACCTGGGCCGAAGAGATCGGTGACCAGGAAAGGAACATCAGTAAGTTTGTGCTGGGTATCTGCCGTGAAGGTGGAAAGTCTCAGACAAGCCCAGTGGCACATGGCAACTGCGGCTACCACTGAACGGGCACATGAGTCCCCAAGGTCCAGGGCCGTCTGAAGTTGCTGCTTGGCAACAGCCCGTCCATGATCCCAGACTTGCTTGACCAGAGTCTGAAGATCCGTGGGGAGGTGCAGGAGAACCTCATCCAAGGAACCCAGCAGGACATTAGAGAAGTGCACCATGACGACGGCCGAACTTGCCTGATGGTGGCCTAGTGAGGAGGTGGCATAAATCTTCCTGGGAGAGTAGTCCATTTTTTTGGACTCCTTGTCTGGAGGTATATCAGTATTGGCAGAACTGCCTGTGCGTCTGAACATGGATGCAGTCACCAACTCCTCCGCCAAGGGGTGTTCTATGAACCCCGAGAGGGACCCAATGGGCACTGTGTACTTGCGGGCCATCTGGACAGACGGCACTGGGCAGGGTGCTCCCAAAGCTAGACCAACAATGGCCTTGGCCACTGGGATGGCTTTTGTAGGAGTATCCCCACTCTTAAGAATATCTGTAAGAGAGTAATCCACCCGTTTCTGGACAGACTTTAGGGGCATCCCCGTGGACTCAGAGAGGAGGCGGAGAATCCCCAAAAAGGACGAAGGACCTTCCTCCATTGAGAGGCTGCTCACTGACTCATCAAGTGGACGAGAGTGTAGGTCGGAGTCGTCAGAATCCGAAGTATCTGGATAAATCAGCCAGCCACCGAGGTCCCTTTCCACGCACCTGGGGCAGTCTGGCGTGAGGGTGACTGAAATCCTGTGGGGAAGACCCAGAACAGTCCACGCTCTCTTCGAAGGAGCCCCACCTGTGGGCTGTTTAGGCAGCAGCTCCACCACTATCGGTGGAGAGGTTCATTTTGGTTGAACCGGGGTGGGTTCTACCAGCTCCGCGGGCAGAGGAACCAACATGATCGGTTTCGGTGGAGCTGGCCTCGATTTAGAAGGCGAAAGCCAAGTAACGGCTGGTGTTGAAACTGAAGCCGGTTTCTGACCGCACAAGATCAGATGTTGCCACAGGAGATCTTTGTAGTGTCGACAGAGCTTCTGTCTAATCCTCTCTTCATCTGAAGAGGACGAAGATGAATGTCGGCGTTGCCTTTTGTTTGAGCACTTATGTGCCTTCCTCAACCTATCGGTCGAGGGGGTCCGAGACTTCAACCTCGATCGGGCTGGCTGACCAGGCCGCTCGGGAGACACCGGGGGGACTAGTGATTTTCCCAGATTAGGGACCATATCCTCGATGGGATTACCAGCAGGCTGGGTCTCCTCATCGGGAAGAGGCAGGACCGGAGTCCTGGTAAGGGAGTTGTTGGCCTCGTCGGGCGACATCAGATCGACAGGGTCAAGACTGATCTTCACTGCGTCGTCAATCGAGACTTTGACCGGCGTACCAGTCGGCAAAGCCAAGAAGCCGGCGGCCAAAGTAGCTATCTCGACCAAAGTCGAGACTGGAGATCCTTCGGACCAAGATCGGTCTCAATCCCAAGAATATCTTCACAGACATGAAGAATCTCTCTGTTCCTTGTCCTTTTTACGGGACCGGGAGACATGCACACCCGAAGGTCCCTCGCCTTTAGTGGGGAGAGACTGGCACATCCCTGGAAGAAGCCCAAGAAGGTGGAGCCCAGGTTGAGTGGAACAAAAATCGGCAGAGAGGAGAGCTCCGCAGCCTGCATGCCTCTTCCTCGAAGGCTTGCATTTGCTCTAACTGCTCAGAGGACCCCGCAGCCACGGAGGCCGCCAACCGGGCCTCCTTCGATTTCACTGGTGGATTCTGTTTTTTAGGCCTGCTCAGCTTGAGACGTGCAAGACGGTCATCAAGGACATTCGGGTGAAAAGCGAGACAAATCTCGCAGGCCTGAGTGTCATGGCCGACACCCAAACAGTAAACGCACAAGGTATGCAAGTCTATGTACGACATTTTCTGGCCGTAAGGGCATCGTCGGAAACCGGGGGAAGATTTATCTTCCATGATCGAGAAGCAACGATCGTAATAGCTAGCTCGGACGAGTTTAATCTTTAAAGAATCCAAAGGAAATGAAGCCAGGGCCTATAGAACGCGGGAGCAGTGAGGAGGCAACCTGTATCTTCCAGCGGAAAGGAAGATCTGGCATCATGGGGTGGAGCTGAGGGTTATACCACCTGGGTGGGTGGGAGGAGCCAGCTTTAAGACCTTCCGGCAAGAATTATGGGGGGAAGGGACATGCCAAGAAGTGTGGATGACCAACATGTCCACATTCCTAGAAAATGTTTTAGCTGTCTAGTAGTATGTAACTGAAAAAATGGTTAACATTAACCTGTTATACATCACGTTTTGCTATATCAGTTTTTAATATCCTGTTTAATAAACAGCATCATCACAGTCCCTGCGCATCCTGATGAAGTAGTGCGTGGTACTACTAAAAGTTGCTACAGTAGGGCTGTATAGAGCCATACTGAGTTTAATACATAAACAGATAACATGCTTTTCATGACAAGTGTGAGATATCCCACTTGTCCATAGCTTTGAATGGTTTACCTATTAGTCGTGACAGGACCACCAGTCAGTTCAGCAGTCCAAGTGGTTCACATAATGAAAGGGACAGGTGGCTCAGCCCTTTAAAGAAATGGCTGGCCCCTTTTTATTACATCAGTGTACCTGCCTTGGCACGGTATGCAAAATGGTGGCAAACTTCACCTTCACAGCTCGCAATTATGCCTGAGATGGGGACCAGAAGTAGTTGAGAATGTGCAACATGGAGCAGTAGAGGGGCAGCAATCTTCGCTCCAACTCGAGAACCTTGTCCATTTGCAAGTGTATGGCTTGCAAGTAGACTCTCTTCTGAAAGGCCTCCAGGGCCAAGAACTCTAGCCAGTCAGGAACCAGGCTGTCAGGTGCAGATCCAAATGCCTAATCGATCCTTGTACCCTGTCAGCAGGTCTGGCAGGAGTGGAAGTATTGCAGTAGTCTGCTGCAGAGATTGAAAAACTTATGTTACTACAACCGCTACGGTCTGTCACCACAATCAGAAATATAACACCATGTTTCTCCACACCTTACAGATCACATTGTGGACCAGAGGAAAGAAATGGAAGGCATAAAGGAAGCCCACAGCCCAGTACCAAGAGTGTGTGTCCAGACAAAGGCTAGTTCACCCAACCAAATGAGTCATCAGTATGTCAGCCACTCTCCCAATCACCAAGAGAGGACGTCAGGACACCTCAAAATGGCCAGCATGTGCCAGCATGTTAGGGCACTGCACCTGTATCCTGCCTGGTGTTCCTGGAACACTACCAGGCAGAGTTTGATTCCAAATTGCCACTAACATTTGTTTTACCTCAGTGCACAACTGGCACATGTAACTTGTGGTGAATCGTGGAGGTTCAGAGCTGGAATCATAGGTAATGCATGTTTCCAAGTTCCAGCACTAAGAATGTGCTGATGTAGCAGTGACATATATGGGTGAAGGAACCAGTGTCAAGCATGTGTCCCACTTCAAAGAAAGGTGCAGAGGGTGACAGGCACAGAACAGTCTCAGCTTCCTGTTTTCCCAGGAAGCTAACAAAGTGAACTGATCTACGGAGTGTACGCCCCATTCAGGGAAAGCCTGGGATTTTACCCGCAGGTATAGCAACCACTCAAACTCTTCAACATGACAAAGAGCACCTGCCAGCTGGGTGTATGCTCCCACAACATGGATCACCACCAGATCCGCAAGCAGGAAGCGTACCACAGACCATGTTTGAACCACTTCCTGACACAAAGTAAAGAACTGCGTGTCACCATGTTCATTTAGATAGAACGGTGGTGGTTGTGTTGCCTTAGATCAGTCGACCTTGGGCCAGTGGTGCAAACTTAGCCAGTATCAGACAAACAGTGCAGAGCTCCAGCAAGTTAATATGAAGGACAGCCTTGCTGGGTGACCAGAAGCCATGCGCTTTACTGTCCAGCAGATGCGTGTCTAAGCTCACCAGTGACTCATCTGTGGGTTCCACCCGGACAGACGAATGGGCTGCCCCAGAGTCCAACATCAGCTGGGTTACTTGAGCCAGGTGGTTCAGAGCTGTTCCTGCCTGTGACAACTGGCACCCCAGTTCCCACCGAATGCATCGCCAGCATCAGTGGGCCCAATGTACCATGATCAAGGTAGCGCCACAGAAGGCCAAAAGACAGAAGAAATCCCGGGTCAGACACAACAGCATAGGAGGACAGGTTCTTCACATTGTACAGGGGCAGATGAGTTTTGGTTTGGACAGAATTCAGCTCCACTCCAATGAACAGAATCATCTGCTTCAGGGTATGCTTAGACGTGGCAAGGCTGACTGTCGGTCCAAGGTCCTGGAACGTCAAAGACAGCAAGGTCTCCAGACCACTCCACATCCTGTAATTAGCTCCAGGTGATGAGCTAGTTGTTGAGGTATGGAAAGGCTTTGCTGCCTCTGCCCCCCCAAAAAAGGCTGCCACAGCCAACAGGCACTTGGTGAACACCCTGCGTGCCAAAGACAGGCTGAAGAACATTGTCCAGAACTGGTACAGGGTCCCGTACACTAACAAGTGGAGAAACTGGCAAGAAAATAGATGGATTGGGATGTGAAAGTACACATCCTGGAGGTGCAGGGAACAGAACCAAGCCCCTGGCTCCAAGGATGGAATAATCTGACAGAGTGACCATACGGAACTTGTGCCTGAGAACAATACTATTTAGAGCTAGTTGGTCGCAGATAGGGCACTAACCCTCCAACCAATTTGGTTTTAAACGTGACGAAACACACAAAATCCTGCAATACTAAATTGTATGGGACAGACCTGACCGCAAGGCGTTCTGTGAGCTGTGAGATTTTGCTCCACAGCACAGCAACAAAGTTGACAGACACCACAGTCTCCAATGGTATTCTTGGGCAGAAACAAAGTGAGAGTGTTGTATTCAAAAGACAATCCTCACTCCCCTTCTACTTCCAGGGACCACATATCTGATGTGATAGTAGACCACTATGATAGAAAGTGGTCAAGTCATCCCCAGTCAGGAGCTGTAGCAGATTCTGTGAGGGTAGAGGAATAACACCTCTCAGCCTGTCACTTTGCACCCTTGGTGGGGGGACACCCCCCCCATGAAGTAGTTGCTAATGCATCTCTGCACCCCCCTCTTCACTGACCCTAACTGCCAGTCTTGCCAGAGGACTTGGCTAGGCAATACTTCATGTAATTCTGCCTCTGCTGCTGTGGAGGGTCACTGCTGCTGTTGTCCAGATCCCCAAAAGAACCCCGCTGCTTGGGCTTGGACAGAGTGATCAAATTCACAGAGTCCAGGGTGGCAATGGATTTCTCAATCCAGGTGAGATGGTCCACCATCGGCCTGAGGCGGTCGATGCACAAAAAGAGCAAATCTGCCAACTTATTCTGGGTCTTTGGTGTAAACGGTGAGACCTGCAACCAGGCCAGTTGGCACTTGGACAATGCCACTGATACTGCCCAGGCTGAACTCTCAGCACAATTCAGTTTCACCTGCAACTCTTGCTTGGAGAGAGAAAACCCAGGTCACGGGCTATCTGTAGGAAGTAGAGGAATGACATATGAAAGCTTATCAAGGAGCGCATGGCCAAATCTGGCCATCAAAGCTGCATATCTGAACTGCCAGACACCAAGGGAGGCAGCTTCATTCATCTTGCGGGGAAAAAAGTCATGCTTCTTGGACTCCTCAGCCAGCAGGTTGTTCAACTTACCCTGTTCCACAGCCTTGCAGAAGACCATGTCTGCCACAAGCCCCTCTGGGGACCGGTGCTTCTACCCACAAAAACTGCATACTTGCAAGCCATGTGGCATAGAGGAGCCTAGCATGAAGCTGGGTGCTACCACACTGAGCCTTGGGGACCAGTATGGCCTGCGCAATCAGGAAGTCCAACAGTGAGAAATCCAGGTCCAGCATGTCCATGAGGGGATAGGTCTCTCACTTTTGGACCTCCTCTAGAGGAACGTCCAGGGAAATGGACATATGGTCCAGTAAAGCCAAGAAGGTCATCAAATCTCCTGGTGTGGAGAACTATTTAAGGAATTGACATGGACAATGCTTTGAAGTCCAAGTCTGGAAAGAGGGGTGCTGGTCAATCGGGGGTGCGTGCAACCCTCTTCAATGTCATGACAACAACTGACAGGAGAAGCGGAAGTCTAGTCTTGGGCCTTGAATCTACGCTTCCCCACCCCCCACACTATTGTGGTGGTGGGGCTACACCTTCAAATAGATTGCTACAGCTCTACAGGCAATGCTATAAAGCTGCCTTTTGGGGCCAACTAGTGGCAATGTCATGTACACCACCTGCCTGGGTACTGGCTTCACCAAAGTCTGAACAGAGTCGTGATGACCAAAGACAACTGCACTGAAGGGGGCTCAAATGGTGGCACGCTTGAACATGGCTCCCTTCCGTAGAAGGGCACTGGCGTCCAGGTGAGGGATATATCCCCCCCCCCCCGCCTCTGGGTTAACAAGTTTGATGGATACACCCACTGGTTCTTTGACCTTCAACAGCTCTGTTGTCAGCTCTTGGTGGGTCTTCACAGGCTTATTAATCAAGTCCTCAACCAGAGGCAAACAGTCCTAGGAACTTCTCAACCTGAATAAGCAGGAATGCTTCCTCTCCCACGATCAATGGCGGCTCACCTTCTTGTGCTTCTAACAATAAGGGGGACTCTCATGGTTGAAGGAATGAAGTAAAAGGAAAAATTCCCGAATCTCCTTCTGGTCCCAAAGAGACAATGGCTCCATGGTGCGCTGACTGGAAGAAGTTCCAACACCAGGGCATCTCCTACCGCCACGGCCTCCTTAATGGTCTGCAACTGCACAGCTGATCCTGCAGCCATCTTTCATTCCTTTGTCCAACCTTGGAGAAAGCACACCCTACACTCAGGGGGAAGAAAGGTACATGGCCTGACACCACAAGCCATGCCCCACATCATGTTGCAGGCCCAAACAAACATGAGCATTGAGTGTCAGTGATGACATTTTCTGCCTGTATAACAGGCATCTCTTGAACCCTGGCTTCTTGAGTCCCATCAGAGATATTCAATGGAGCAGAAAGAGGAGGTGTAGATGAGAAGAGGAGAAAGTGCACAAGAACAAGGAGGCATGCAATGAAGTTGGAAGGGGGGAAATTTAGGAGGGATTTGAGGATGTACTTCACTAAAAGAGTGGTGGACGCCTAGAATAGTCTTCCAGTCGAGGCAGTGGGGATAAACATAGTGGAGGGCTTCAAGCATGCATGAGATAGGCACAAAGGATCTTGGTAGGAAAGCTGGGGAGAAAAGATGTAGTGAGAGATCAGGTATGGTCTGCAGTAACAGTATAGACAGGGAAAAAATAGGCAAGGGGGGAGCAAACTGTCCTTTTCTGCCGACAAATTTTATGTTTCTGAATAAGTAAAAAAAAATTGTACTTCTTTTCATACAGGTCTTTTCTTAGCACCAGGCAGCTGGCTGGGCCTAAAATCACATTTTTTTTCCCACGTTCTGTTTTTCCCACCTGGAAGCCCTGGCTGGTGGCTGTGGTCCCTTCCTAACGGAGAGACTCACTCTCCAGCATTTCCCTTGTCCCCACATCGCAGAGCCCAGAGAATCCCCCACAGATTGCCCCCCCTCCCACAGCAGGGCCAGGGAGGAGGGCACCACCCCCACCCAATGCCTGGCCCAACACCTGCAGACACAGGAGCCATTACGGAACCTGCCAGGCTCCGTTTTTCTGCATTTCTCCCGTCCCCCCGCCCCTACCAACATGATGACATACTGCCCTCCAGCAACTGCCAAAGGGCAGACAACAAGTGGATGACAGGTCTCCCGGAGAGAGAGCAGTCCTCCGGATGCTCGATCCTGTCTCACCCCTGCTGACCCGAGCTCGTTCCCGAACCTGGGTCGCCGGTGTGGCGTCCAGCGCCTCAACCCTCAGCGCCACCAGGCTGGCACCCTAAAATCATATTTTAACTGAAAGAAATTGCAAAAAATCCCTTGAAAAATATAGAATCCTCTTTTGGAGCGAGGACATAGGCTCAAAGGGAGGTTGCATCAATTGAGCAATGCAAACATTTAAATCCCAGGCAGGGGCAGGGTCTCTAAATGGAGGATTGGTATGAAGCAATCCCTTGAAAATTTACAGAACACAGGATGAGATGAGATGATAGTGAGGAAGACTTCCCCAGTGACAGAAAAGCAGAGACAGCTGACAAGTGTACCTTGAAAGTAGGTGGTCTGAGTCCTAGGCCATTAAGATGGACCATATAATCAAGAACTGTAGGCAATTCAGCAGTGTCTGGGGAAATATGTTGCTTGGAACACCAAATGCTGAATCTCTTCCATTTAGAGTTATAAGTCTTTCTAGTGGCGGGCTTTCGAGAGGCTTTGAGGATATCCAGAACCCCCTGAGACAGACGCAAATCTGTATACTCTAACTCTTCAACAGCCAAGCCTTGAGATTGAGAGACTGAAGATTGGGGTACCAAATCCTCCCCTGAGAGGAGGTTACCAGGTTGTAATTCCTGGGAAGAGACAGGGGAAGATGGACTGCTAGGGACAGAACAGAGGGTACCAAGGGTGTCTGGCCCAATCTGGAGCAATCAGAATCACTTTGCAAGGTTGTGACCTTATTTTAACTAAAACTTTGAACAGTACAGGAAAGGGAGGGAAAGCATACAGAAATTTCCCTTCCCAGTTCAGAATCAGAGCATCCAGAGGGACTGAGCCCAAGACTGGGGGTCTGCAACAAAAGAGAGGAAGTTGATGATTGTCTGGGGCTGCAAAGAGAGCGATCTCTAGAGTGCCCCACCTTAAAAAAAATTACCTTCAAGACCAGAGGGTCCAGGGACCATTCGTGATGTCCCTGTGAGATCCTGCTCAGTGCATCTGCTAGCACATTGTCCTTCCCTGGAAGGTGGACTGCTGTCAGAGAGGTTTGCAGGGAATAAGCCAGGGACCACAACTTCAAGGCTTCTGTGCACAAGGCCGTAGACCGCATGCCTCCCTGCTTGTTGATGTACCACATGGTGGTGTTGTCTGTTCTGACTTGAACCACCTTGTTCTGCACTGACAGAAAAAGCTTGCAGGGCCAGAAAAACTGCCATTGAGTTCTAGGAGATTGATATGGAGAAGGGATTCCTGAGGGGACCACAGTCCCTGGGCAGTGAGGGTCCCCAGATGGGCTCCCCAGCCCAGGAGGGAAGCATCCGTGGTAAGGACCACTGAATGAGACTGAGTGGCAAATGAGACCCCTTGTCTTAAATTGTCCTGATCTTGCCACCATTGAAGGGCTTGGATCAGGGTCTGAGTCACTGGGATCAGTTTGGTAAGGGAATCCTTCCTTTGGGACCAAAAGGCCCTCAGATGGAACTGAATGTCCCTCATCTGGAATCTTGCCCCTTGGACCACTGCTGTAGAAGCTGCCATGTGGCCCAAGAGCTGGAGGAAATGCCTTGCTGTTTGAGACACCTGAAAGCTGAAGGAAGAAGCCAGTTCTATAAGAACTCTTGCCCTTTCCAGGGGAAGAAAGGTTCTTGCTTTGACAGTATCCACCTCTGCCCCTATAAAGGTAAGAAGCTGCACTGGCTCAAGAACTGACTTGGGAAGGTTGAGAAGAAATCCTAGAGAAGTGAGCACTTGCTGGGTCACTTGCAGGTCTGACTTGACTTGGTCTGGAGATTGGCCCACTATGAGCCAGTAGTCCAGATATGGAAAAATGGAAATCTTTTGCCTTCTTAGAAAGGCAACGACTACTGCCAGGCACTTTGTGAAAACCCTTGGGGCTGATGTTAGACCAAAGAGCATTACGTTGAACTGATAGTGGCCTGAGGGCAACTCGAACCTGAGGTACTTTCAGTGGGAGCACCTGATGGGAATGTGAAAATAGGCATCCTTCAGGTCCAGGGAGGCTAGCCAGTCCCCTGGCCTTAGAGAGGGAAGAATTATTCCCAGAGTTACCATCTTGAACTTTGGTTTTAAAAGATGTTTGTTCAGGTATCTTAGGTCTAGGATTGGTCACCACACCCCTGTCTTTTTTGGGGTAAGGAAGTACCTGGAGTATAGACCTTTGCCCCGTGTAGGACAGGAACTCTCTCTATGGCTCCTAAGGCCAGAAAAGATGAAACCTCTGCCTCTAGAGCAAGGGTTTCTGAGAGACCTGTAGGTGGAAAAGATCTGGCTCTCATCTTCGGAAATTTTTTGAAGCTGAGAACCAGTCCCTGGCTTACTACTTCCAGTACCCACTTGTCTGCGGTAAAAGACATCCAGTCCTGGACAAAGTAAGCCAGTCTTCCCCCTACTGGAATAGGAGAGTGGACCTGGGCAGACCCATCAGTGTGTCTGCTTGGCAGGGGCCTTAGGCTAAGGAGTGGATGCAGCCCTGCTCATCCCCCTTCTGCCTCTCACTCTGAAGAACCCCCCTCTGTTATAAGGGAGAAGAGACCTGTGCTTGGTACAAAGGCCTATGAAAAGGCCTGCCCCTGCCCCTAGACTGCTGCCTTTGAGGAGTTGCCTGCCTCTCCTTGGCCTGAGCACTCCTATAAGTGGTCCTGTACTAGTCCATTTTCTTCATGTAATGCTCTGTCTGCTCCCCAAACAGAGAATTACCCACTACAGGAAAATCCATGGCCTTGGCCTGGGTGTCCTGTGAGAGGCTAGTACATCTGAGCCAAGCCATTCTCCGAAGAGCCACAGATGTAGCCATGACTCTTGACGACACATCACTGGAGTCCACAGCAGCATAAAACTGTACTTTTGATGCCTCAATCCCATCTGCAGCCACCTCCTCCAGCTCCTTGGCTAGCTGGGGGGAGGCCTGTTTAGCCAGTGCCAGTACAGTGTCCCACCTGGACTTCTGGTATCTGGCTGTATAGGCCATATAATTAGCCTGCCTGAGTCCCAAGGAAG
The DNA here is from genome assembly GCA_016271365.2 of Neoceratodus forsteri. Lineage (NCBI taxonomy): Eukaryota > Metazoa > Chordata > Ceratodontiformes > Ceratodontidae > Neoceratodus > Neoceratodus forsteri. The sequence goes on from CM057453.1 coordinate 1,151,569,855, forward strand.
ATGCCATGTACTGTTTTCTTGCCATGGCATCAATCTTCCTTGAGTCTTTGTCTGGGGAAGGTAAGCCAAGGGAATGTTTTCCTTGTCACAGGCAGCAGCCTGTATACCCTAAATATGGTTGATGCTGTTGGTATAAAAGTCTGATTCATGCCTGATAGTGTGTACCTCTTTGTCCATCCTTCTGTCAACAGGGGGTACAGAATTGGAACACTTCAGGATTTTTTGTGTCTGTTTCCCAAAGGATTTGTGAAGGGGAATAGACAGATCTACTGGACTCTGGGATGTCCATCATTTCCACATAATCAGGCTCCTTCTGACCCTCCATTGCAAGCTGGAGGGTTTCAGATATTGTAAAACAGAAAATGGGAAGGGGACTCAGAAAGCCTAGGAGGGGATACACCAGAAGGTCTGTCTGGGGAGATGTCCAGTTCCACAGGCACATCCAGACTTTCACCATCATCACCATCATCTTCAAACTCCCCCTCCTCCTCAAACTCCTGTTCATAAAAATCTTCAGGGGTATAATCTTGAACCGGGGGAACCGACCGAACCGAACCCCTGCGAAAAGGTGCCGGATCGGTCGGAACCGGGCAAAGAGATTCCACAATTTGAATTGCTCTATTTCCTCGGCGGTCGGAACATGAACCTCTGGATCCAAACCGGTCGATTTTTCTTTGCGTTCCCCTTTTGTAGGAACCAACCCCTCAGGATCAGCTCTCCTCTTGCTCGAAGAATATCGCCCTGGTCAGAGGGCACTTCTTCTGGTTCGGTCGGAATCGAACTGGGCTGGCCATCCGGGTCAATGGACTTCTCGGCCTCCTTTTCCCTCAGTTTGCCTAATCTTTTTTCAAGGGTAGATTTAGGAAAATTTTTACAAATTTGGCAGTCTGTATCGAGGTGTTCAAAGCCCAGACAAACACAGGTGGTGTGGGGGTCCGCCTTAGCAAAGATCTCCCCACACTCACTGCAGTGTTGAAACCCAGTGGGCCTGTTTTTTTTCTTGGGTTTCTCAGACATGGCCAACCTAACTAAATCCATTCCTTTTATGGCAACCGGCTATAGAAGACTTTATCGGTTCCTAACTGTATCATTGGTGTTGGAAAAAAAACATTCAAAACACGTTTCTTTTATTTTTTTTAGAACCGATAAGGACTGGTAACCACACTCTAAAGTAAAACACAAGAATTCAATACAAATGATCAGTTCAGCCGAACCGATCTAACACTTCACGATTTCCACACAGAAAACCAGAACAAAACCTATCTAGTACTCACAGTACCACAAACAGAGACTGAACCGACTATGTGGAAATAAATTTGGTAAAAAACAACAACTTAACCGAGCCTTTAACTGACTTTCGAACCGAGCTGAAGGAGAAATCTCCGGAGCAACTGTTCAGTGAGGCGGAGTAAAGAATCTGACGGTTGGATTTCAAAGGGCTCCAGACAGAGACCTCAACCAAGCTCGAGCTCAGAATTCTATGCTCTGCATAGAAAGTTAACCCTTTGTTCTCGGGGGCAGTTTAAAGGCTGGGGCTAACTGCAATAGTCAGAATACAGCAAAACTTCATGTTGTTTGAACCAGAGTCTGTAGCTGGGCCAATGAGGGAACTGGGCCCTCCCTTCCATCATTTCTTTCTGGCAGAGGATCAAGTTGTTTGGCCTCCAGAACCACTAACCCACCTCTATGTTTTCCCTATATCAAGCCCTTTGAGTGGTAGGATTCCGGAGCGACAGTGTTGCTGCCACCACTGCTATCCATAAAAGGAACTCCAAAGGGACCCAGTTTTCTGCTAATGCTTACTAACATTCTCTTTTGTGATTGAGGGAATATTCTAGGTGACATTGCTTGATCCTTGTGAGGTGTAGTCAGACTATGGGCCAAACACTGCCTTCCCTGTGAATGAAAAACCCAACACCCTCTGTTGGATCCTTTGTAAAAAGGAGGAGACCTGGAGCCATGACATGCGAAGGAGTCTTGCTGCGACCATGTCTGCCAAGTCAAGGGCAACCTGGACATGCTATTTTGTGACCCGGAAACCCATGTTCTGTTCTTAAGGAGGACCATTTGGTGATCCTTGGTCAGAAGGGGCCACAGATCTGAGCCTTTCAATCAGCTTGTGGCTGCACCAAATCATATAGACAACATAATTAGCTTGTCATTATCCAGGGACTCCTTTGCATATACCATGCGGCCGAGACAGTCCTATTTATGACTCCACAACACGAGGCGAAGAGGACTCTCCACAGTCTTGGACATGTGGAAAACCACATCAGCTAAACTCTATAGGCACAGGTGCTCTAAAAACCCTGCAACTCCCTTCCAAAAGGATGGCATACCTATGGTCCATTGAACCAAGAGATGGTAGGTAGAAGTTCACCTTTACTCTATGCGAGTCTTCTTTGTTAAGGGTGCCCACTAGGGGATAAGTGGTACGCTTCTCTTTAACCTGCAATGGTGTAATGGAGCAGAAGACCTTTGGTCAAAATCTATCTGCTATTCCAGCAGTAGTGGACTCAAGAGCCAGCCAGGCGGCTGGAGTGTCTAAGGAGGTGCTGCTGTATAGCAGCACTGTTTGCACCACTACAGAGACCACCGACAGTGGGATGGGGAGATTGCTTCTCTGCATAGGGTATGCTGTGTATGTGTGAAAAAGGCTGACAGCTGGAAGGTGCAGAGCCACGAGGAAGTGGGACAGACAGGAGAAAAACAAATCGTTGTCAGGAAAAACACTCTGGTCCTGCTCAATGTGGACCCCGCCGGAGGTGACAGGTGAAGACAGCAGTAGACTGGACTGAGAAGTCACTAGGAAGCATCTCCAGTGAAGGACTGGAAGGACAGCTCAAAAGAGAGAGAGAGAGAAAAAAAAAGATGTGTTCGAGTACCAATGTGAAAAGACATGTCATGAGAGAAAACACTATTTAAGGAGAGACTATTACCGTCATAGTCACAGAAGTCTCCCTCCGCAAAAAAGTGGCAGACATGATCAACTGGTCAGAGTTACAGTCCTGGTGCAAGTTTTCTACCTTTGACTGCATCTTGGGGGAATTACCTATTTGGTCAAGTTGACCACCATGGACAAAATCAGTCTTGGCAGGCCCTTGGGCTTACCAGGGTTCTCGACTGGCGTTCCCAACTCTGAATAAGATGAATCGACCTGAATAGGTGCCTCAACAACTGGAGTCAGCTGGAGAATGGTTAGCGGTACACCAACAGTCCCGCCAGGTACCAGCAAGGGCAACAGCAGGGGAACTTCGGTACTGGGGATGCCACTGATCAAAGAGCCAGGACAGCCAAGAGAGAATCTCCAGGCATTTGCCACAGCAGTGCTGATACAGAGTCAGACAACAAGCACAACAAAGAGGAGTGCCTCTTGTGATCTATATGCCAGAATCAAGACTAGGAATGAGGTCAAGTCCTCAGTCAAGAATGGAGGCCACTTTCAAGGAGGAAGAGGCGGCAGGGGATGCAACAATTTCATCTTGGTCTGATTTGGGGGTAGCAGCTTGGGAGGTAGACTGGAGTTTGAACCACTGAGTAAACCCCAGGATGCAAGACTCTCATGCCTGAATGAACACAAGTCGTGTCGTGGGTCTAGTCATTCCTTATCAGCATCACTGGAGTGATAGAGGGGAGCTGACTCACCTGGACACTCCAAGGCCAGGTCGATCCCAGACAGTGACCCTATTACATGCAGCATGGCAGACAGACAATCTGGGCAGCTGGGGCTAGTCCTCTGCGGCATGATCTCTAGGAAGGGTGACCGGAATAAAGACTGTTCAAGGAAAGGAGATTGAGAATAAGCCAGAAAGTCCAATCGAGGGCAGCTTCGATTCCTGTGGTACACAGGGTGGGAAAGTCGCTGGATCACAAAACACATATACTTTGATCCTGACAAGAAGACTGAATGAGACCAGCTGACTTGAAGTAGAGTGCTGCTACAGCAGGAACTGGTCCTTGGTTTCCTGCGGATCTGGCTGGTCAGCTCTCCCCTCTGGAACATCAATTACAGGATAACAGGCAAACTACAGCACCAAAGGCTATTACCCACACCCAAATAATGCATACAGGCATTATGCTGATCAGTCACTGATACAGTAAAACCATAATACCTTTTAAAACCAAACCTCTTTTGGTCCATAGTGTTATAGTAGTGGTGGATGCACGGCACAGAAGGAGTTGAAGGAAAAAACCAAACGAGTCAAAAAACAGCAAAACAAGCTGTGAAAGAGGGGAACCTGCTTCGTCCAGCAAAAAGATTTGAGATTAGTAGGGGATGAGACCAAATGATATTTGACTGGATTGTAGGAAGTATCAAGGTTTGAGTAGTATGAAAACATTTTTTTTTTTTTTAATTATTGTACTTTTTGTCACCCGCAGACCGTTGGCATCTGCCTTGGTCACAGACCCCCAGACTCCCACCTCCCGTTGTGCCTGCGTTCTCCAGTTACCCCTTGGCTTACACCCCAGGGGTGGCGTCAGTACCATTCCCCATTGGCACCCCAAGCTGTTCCTGGTAGGAGAACCGACTGGGAGGCTGATAGAAGCCTTGGGGCAGGGCTTCATATAGATGGCTGTGGGTGCGATTTTTCCCCTGTAAGCAGGGGCGGGGACATGCAATGATGGCCAGCATCCACCCTGTCCCTGAATTCTATGCTGGGTGCTATTGCTATGATGCACCTTGGCCTTCGACGTATGCCACTCTGTGCACCAAGCATACACCACTCCTCCACCTCGAGAAGGAGAGCAGTCCAGGGACGCCAATCCTTCTCCCCGCTGGCCTCTGACAACCCGGTCCATTCTCAACCCGGTCGCCGGGCGCCGAAGTGGAAATCCAACATCTGTGCCGGCGGGCCGGCTTTTTATTTTTAACTGACTTACTACAAATATCAGTGAGTAGATTCGTAAATTCCTTTTGAATGCTTGTGTTATGTTACCTATGGTATTGCTTACTCGACAAGGGAACATGCTTATAAAAATGTGATGCATGTCATTTAACACCTCAGAAGCCAGAGACATTAGATACGGTTGTACACAGCAGTATTTAATGGTATTTACCCTTATGGCAGATGAGCGCTCCATACCTTCAGGTTAAGTTCAAGAGATTTATCGTGAAGTGCCTTCAAGCAGGTTGCATTAATATTGACATCATCTTCTCCAGACGTGTCATACAGAACAACAAGAGGGACGTCACTCCGTTCTAATATTTCCACCAGAAGTATCTTTCCACATGCAAGAGATTCCACGCTCTTTACTACTGCTGGATCTTCACTGAATGCTTCAAGTCCTGGGAGTGGGGGGCGGGAAATGAAACTACAGGTCAGTTGTGAGTTTCTTTTACACGAGGACAGACCCGATCTTATCAAACTCACGTAATACTAAGAATCTTAGGCTGGATCTCCACAAATCCTCCACCATTCCCTTGGATACTCCTCTTAAACAAATCTGTAGTGCTTATTACTCCCAGTCTGCACTTGCCCCTAGCTCCATGTAGCTTATTTCACCTCCAACCCCCACCTTTACATGATGTATTGATCAACAGCACTTTAGCTTTCTGTGCTACAGGTATAAAATGGTCCCAGCACTGCTTTATTTTGGTCATACAGCCACCTTGTATTTTTAACTGCACTGAAACAAAGAATTTGTCGGCAGATAAGGACCGCCAGGCCCATCTAGTCTGCCCTTAAGCCCAATACCAGATGTCGGCTTCTGACCCTATCTGGTTTGTGGCTTCCCCTCCCTCCACCCCACCCCTAAGGTTCCCTTACATCTGCCCCAGGCATGTTTAAATCCCTCCACAGTGCTTGCTCCCACCACTTCCTGTGGCAGACTATTCCAGGTGTCCACCACCCTCTCCATGAAGAAAAACATTCTCACATTCCTTCTCAATCTCCCCCCCCTCCAATTTCATAGCATACCCCCTCGTTCTTGTACTCCTCCTGTACTGAAGATGTCTGCCCCCTGCACCTTGTTTATGCCCTTTAGGTACTTGAATGTTTTTATCATGTCCTCTTCTCCCTCCTCTCCTCCATCGAGTACATACTGAGGTCTTTAATCTCTCCTCAGAAGTCTTGTTGTGCAAGCCCTGTACCATCTTGGTCGGCCTTCTCTGGACCACCTCCACCCTGTCAATGTCCTTACGAAGATGCGGCCCCCAGAACTGCACACAGTAGTCTAGGTGTGGCCTGATCAGTGTTTTATACAAAGGCATCACGACCTCCCGCCTTCTGCTAGTGATACCTTTGCCTATGCACCCCAGTATGCTGCTGGCCATCCATGCAGCCTTAGTACTCTGCTTTAACACTTTCAGGCTATCTGAACAACCCTTGGTCTCCTTCTTCCTGGTGATTATCAGCAATCCCCCCAATCCTGTAGCTCTCCCAGGGTTTCTCCGTCCCAGGTGCACAATCTTGCACTTCTTAGAGTTGAACTTTAGTTGCCGCTCTTCAAACCATTTTTAAAGTTTCCCCAGGTCCCTTCTCATTGTCTCCACCATGTCTAGCGTATGCACCCTGGTGCAGATCTTACTGTCATCCGCAAACAGGCAACCGATGTTGCTAATGAAGACACTGAACAGGACTGGCCCAAGGACTGATCCCTGAGGTACTCCTCTGGTCACCCTCTCTTCCCCAATTGCATCCCATTTACCACCACCCTCTTCCTCCTGTCTGTTAGCCAGTTCCTAACCCAATTCATCACCTTTTGCCCCATACCTAGACTCCCCATTTTGTTCACCAGCCTCTTATATGGGACGGTGTCGAAGGCCTTGCTGAAATCAAGGTAGGCAATGTTCACTGCTCCCCACTTTATTTACTTCCTTTGTCACCCAGTCAAAGAAATCAATTTGTCTGACATGACCTACCCTCTGTGAATCCATGTTGCCTTGGGTCCTGGGCACCACTGGATTGCAGATGTCCCACTATTCTTTCTTTTAGCATTGCCTCCATGAGCTTCCCCATCACTGAGGTGAGACTGACCAGCCTATAGTTCCTCCATACTGCTGGATTTGTGTAGAGGAACCACATGTGCCCTGCTCCAGTCCTCTGGAACCACTCCTGTGTTTGGTGACTCTGAACATGGCTGCCAGAGGTGCTGCGAGCTCTCTTCGCAGTTCCTTCAAAATCCTTGGGTGTATGCCATCTGGCCTCATCGCCTTGTTCACTTTCAGTTTTGTGCATTCCTTCAGGACTCTGTCCTCTGTGAATGGACTGGTGTCCACCTCTCTCCCCCCCTTTACATAGGTTGCTGAGTTGTAGTCCCTGACACTCCCCATCTTCAGTGAATACTGAACAGAAGTATTTCCACCTTTTCTAGGTCACCCTCTCTACACTCTCCCTTCCTCCACTTTGTGTCTTACACCCCCCCCCCAGTTTTGAGTCTTACAGTCCCCCGTTTTTCTTCTTTAACTGATGTACCCATAGAATATCTTATCCCCTTTCTTTACTGTCCGAGCCAATCCTTCCTCAGCCTGTACCTTTGCTCTTCTAAATGCCTTCCCTGCCTCCCTTAGACATTCCAGGTAAACCTCCCCATCTTCTTCCCTTTGGATTTCTTTATATTACTTGAAAGCTGTCCCTTTAGCCCTTACCCCACCTGCCACATCTTTCGAGAATCATAGTAGCTTCCTCCTTTTCTTACCTCTGGGTACCAATCTGATGCATTGGTTTGTCACTTCCATTATGGCTCCTTTTAGCTGTCCCCACTGCTCTTCCACCCCCTCTTCTACCACCCTCTTCTTGAGAGCAATTTTGATACTTCTTCCCATTTCAGGGAAGTCTGCCTTCCTAAATTCCAAACCCTCGCCCTTGTGTGACTTGACTGATTCCCGGTCTCCATGCTAAACCACACTATGTGGTGGTAACTGGATCCCAATTGTCCTTCCACCCGGACCTCTGCAATTTTGTCCCCTTTGGTCAGTACTAGGTCCAGAATCGCTTTGTCCCTGCCTGTTGGGATCAAGCACAAGCTACCAAAGGCCCGGCCCCAGTAGGAAATCCAGGATGCCTCTACATCTGGCCGAAGCAGCTGCCTGAGTGGTCCAATCCACATCCGGCATATTGAAATCCCTCAGCAGCAGAACTTCACCTTCTGATGCCATCTCATGGATCTCCTTCACTAGCTCTCTGTCCACTTCCTCCCCCTGTTAACGGAGGTCTGCGCCATTGCCAGGTTCAAGGGTGACCCACAGTGCTGCGGCCTCCCCTTGCCTCCCCTGCACCTCAGTCACCTTTATACCCTCTCTGACGTACAGGGCACCCCCCCCCCCTTTTCTGCCTAGATGCGAAACTCCCAGGCTGCACAAGCTGCACATTTTCTGATTTATTGTAATTATTTGTTAACATTCACAAGCCTCCTGAAAAACACATTCTGAATCGGCAACTAAGAACAAAAAAACATCTGTTTTGGTAGATTGTCACTCAGTAGTTACTGACTTTCTATATCATCTTGTTAACAGATCTCCAAGTTCTAAAAATGCATGGTATGCAGATCAGGTGAAATTTAATTTTACGACTGCTCCATAGCTAAATTCTTAAACTTGAACCACTTTTAGTTATTTATGACCTTCTAGATGCATGTTCCACTTCAGATGACATGCTGTACATGGATGATACTGTGCTCATTTCCTCTGAAAGATCACTGGCTGACATAACTGATCACGCAAATTAACAATATACTACTGCTAAAGAAACAATGAAATATTCATAATACAGTGCAGCCTGTCTGTTAAGACTCCAATGTGACTAAAGAATCTGCCCTTAGTATCTAAGAGGGGCTGTGCTGGAATTGGGGTGCGGGTGTACGTTGAACACAGAGATTTTGCATATCCTACAAGCGGGCCTAAATGTGGAGGTTTAGCAACATCTAGCATCATTTGCATTCCAACTTGTGGACAGAGGAGACTCCTCACATTCCCCACAACTAAGTCCGACATTACAGCATGGCAAAAACTGGCAGAGGTACAACAGGGCACCCATTCATACACCACTGTTGTTCCAACAATGGTGACAAAAAATCTAATGAAATCTGATGAATTCAATCAGAAATGAGACTGTTTAGTTTAAGAATCAAGTCTGGTCTGAGCCAGCCTGTCAGCATAGCAGTAGGGCTACTGTCCACACACCAGCAACCCAGGTTTGAGAACGAGCATCCCAGAGGACACTCACCCTCTCTAGGGAGGGACAGTTGACTACACCGCAAAATGGGCAGCCGGCAGCAAGGTGGGTTTTATGCATGCATATGCATGTTAATGCCACCAAACCCTGAGGGAGGGACAGAAAAACAGGTTACTCACCTGTAACAGTAGTTATGGGAGTTGTAGATGATGTTCATCCACACTTCTTGGCAGTTGCTGTTCCCTTTAATTCTGGCCGGATCATCTTCAAGCTGGCTCCTCCCACCCACCTGGGTGGCAAGTCCCTTGGCTCCACCCCATGATGCCAGATCTTGCCTGCTAGAAGCAGTACTGTGCGCCAAAGCCAGGGGAGGTAGGTGGGTCCGTCTGGATGAACATTATACACCACTCACAGAACTACTGTTATAAGTGAGTAACCTGTTTTTTCTAGGGATGTGGATATAATGTTCTATTCAAACTTCTTGGCAGACTCCTTGCAGTTCTCCAGGAGGAGGGAGACAAGGTTTGCACCCCCTACTTAGGGAACAGAGGCCACAAAACCAGCATCCCGGTATGACTCAAGGTCGCTGTGGTAGTGGGAAATGAAGGTGTGTGCTGACCTCCAGGTAGCTGCCCTGCAGATTTCCTGGATAGTGACGTCCCTGGAAACAGCCACTGAGGCAGCGGTATGATGGGTGGAATGAGTCCTTCGCCCTATGGGACGCTCCCTACCTGCCAGCCTATAGCAGAGGTCAATGCAAGACACGATCCACCTGCCAATCATCCGCTTAGCTGCAAGTCTGCAAGGTGCAGCTTCAGCGTAGGTAACAAATAGCTGGCAACCCTCTCCCTGAACTCCAGCCATGCACTCTTTGTAATAACTGAGAGCTCGCCTCAGGTCCAGAGTATGGAGCCTGTGCTCGGCCTCAGAGGTGTGATTGGTGAAGTACACCAGGAGATTAATCATCTGATTAAGGTGAAACTCTTGACACAACCTTCGGGAGGAACTTCAGGTTGGGGCGAAGGACATCCTTGTCCCTGTGGAAGACCAGGTAAGGGGACTCCACTGAAAGCGCCTGAAGCTCACTGATCCTTCTGGCTGACATGATAGCCACCAAGAAGGCGGTCTTCCACAACAGGCGAGACATGTTGCACCTGTGCATCGGTTCAAATGGCTTGCCCACAAGCTTTACCGAAACCATCAACAGATCCCAAGGTGGCGGTGGTGGTTCATGCAACGGAGGGGAAATGTGGTCAAGGCCTTTTTAAAAAAGTGCCAGACCACCTTCTCTTGTGCCACTGACTGCTGACCGGCCCACACCCAGTAAGCAGAGATGGCTGCCAGGTGCATCTTAAGGGTCATCCACTGAAGGCCTGACAGAGAGGAACTACAAGTAATCAAGAATGCCAGGACAGGACAAAGGTTCCAACCCCTTGCCCTGACACCAAATAGAGAATCTCTTCCATTTGAAGGCACAGCATTTGCTGGGCTACTCTTTCTGAGATGCCTCCACAATGGTGAGGACATCAGCAGAGAGACCCAAAGCCTGTAACTCTAGCCGCTTAGGAACCAGGCTGCCAGGTGCAGGGATTGAAGGTCCAGATGGAGTATCTTCCCCTGGTGGATGGAGAGCAGGTCCAGGCTGAGAGGAAGATGCCACGGGAGTCTGCTGCTGAGGTGGAGGAGATCGGGCTACCAGAACTGGCGGGGCCAGTCTCGAGCCACCAGGATCACCTGTGCCTTGTCCCTCCTGGCCTGGAGCAACATCTTGTGAATCAAGAGAAGTAGAGGGAAGGCACAGAAGAGGCCTGGGGTCCAGGGCCTCAAGAAGGCATCCCCAGCAGCGTTCCCTGCTGGGGGGGTGGGCACAAAACAGCCTCACCTTTGCATTCTCCCTGAATGTGAACAGGTGCACCTGAGGGGTGCCCCACTGGGAGAACAGACTGTTCTACCTCTAGCTGGAGAGACCACTCGTGAGACGCCTTGCCCATACGGCTGGTTGGAGGCCCCTGCCACATGCATGACTAGGAAGTCAGCCTCCAGGCTGTGCACAAGGGTCCACACATGGATAACTTTCTTGCACAGTGGCAGGGAGTGCGTCCAGCCCCGTTTGTTGAGGCAGCACATGGTCATGGTGTTATCCATCTGGACCTGGACCACCTGACCCCTAATGTGAGGAGCGAAGGTGCCAGCCGAATTGCTCAGAGCTCCAGCAGGTTAATATGACATCGGGACTCTTCGGGGGTCCACAGCCTGTGGACTCTGTAGTCCCCCAGGTGGGCACCCCAGCCCATGAAAGAGGCATCAGTCATCAAGATGACCATTGGCTCTGGGCAGACAAACGGGATCCCTTCCTGCAGATGCTCTGGGACTAACCACCACTGGAGGGCATCCCACATCTGCTGGGTCACAGTGGCTGGTCAAAGTGAGCCCTGCGCTGAGACCACTGGCTGGCCAGCTCCACTGCATGGAGAGCATTCTCCAATGGGCCCATCGAACCACACTGGTACAAGCCACCATATAACCCAGCAGGTGCAGGAAGTCCCGGGCAGGGCACAATTGCCCAACCCGAAATGATCGGGCAAAAGAGGAGAGAGCCTCCACCCTGTCTGCTGGGCTCTGGCTCTGCAAGAGTAGAGTTCTGCTGCAATGAAGTTGATCACCTGCGAAGGCAAGAGTTCCGACTTGGCCTCGTTGACTAGGAGGCCGAAGGAGATGCAGATCTGGAGGACCAGGTCCCTGGACCGCTCCATCTCCTGCCTGAAGGGACTTGCGATCAGCCAGTCATCCGGGTAGGAGTAAACTCAGACCCCTCAGCACCTCAGGTAAGCTGCCACCACTGCAATGCACTTGGTGAAGACCCTGAGAGCCAAGGACAGGTCGAATGGCATGGCCTGGAACTTGTAGAAGGCACCCTCTTCTTGGAAGTGGAGGAACCTTCTGTGAGACGGACGGATCAGGACGTGGAAGAATGCAGTCTGAAGATCCAGAGAGAAAAAAAAAAACGTTTTACTCCAGAGATGGTTTGATCTGAGACAGAGTTACGATCCTGAAGGTGCACGACTTGAGAAACTTGTTCAGGTCGTGCAGATCTAGAATGGGGTGCAAACCCCCCATCCATTTTGGCACCAGGAAATACCCGGAGACAAACCCTGGGTGTTCCGGAGGATCCGGGGACAGGAACCACAACCTCCTTGCGGAGGAGCTGGGCAATGTTGTCCCACAGAGCCAACAGGATGTCTGCGAATACCAAATCCTCCCGTGGGGCACGGGTTCGGCAAGGAGGGTACTGCTCGAATTCTAGAGGCAGACCCTGACCCACCACCAGGAGGACCCACATGTCCATGGTGACAGGAGATCAGGCGGAAAGGAAGTGGCGGAGCCTCCCCCACAGGAGGACCCGGGGGAGGCACTCCTCATCCCATCACTGGGTAGGCTTGGAGAAGGAGGGTCCGGCTGAGGAGCCACTGCAGCCTCTCCCCACAGGCTTATGAATGACCGAGGTCACTGACTTTGGCTGAGGTCACAAGGCCTGGGCCTGCTGATCAGCCTGGGGCTTGGCTGGTTAGGCCGCAGGAGTAGAGGTGGACTGAAAGGACTTCCTTTTCTGCTGCTGCTTAGAACCCTTGGGGTCCTTTTGGGCACATGTCATGGAGTCCAAGTGGGCAAAGGAATTCTAGATGTGGGTGAGGTGGCCCTCTACCCTGGGCCTGAACAAGTCGGTGCCCAGGAAAGAGACATCTGCCAGCTTGGGCTGAGTGCCTGCAGTGAAAGTTGAGATCTTAAGCCAAGCCCTGCGGTGCATGGCCACTGCAGCCACTATGGAGCAAGCACAGCAGTCCCGATGTCCATGGCTGTATGGAGCTGTTGCTTAGCTACAGCCTGACCCTGGTCCCAGACCCATTTGACCGTGGTCTGGAGGTCCCCTGGCAGATGATGAAGTAATTCATCCAGGGTACTTAGCAGGGCATGGGAAAACTGGGTCATAAGGAGGGCCGAGCTCGCCTGGTGAAGACCAAGCGAGGAGGCAGCGCAGACCTTCTTAGCTGCACTGTCCAACTTCCTGGACTCTTGTCGGGCAGCTTGTCAATGGCCCCAGTGTTGCCAGAGCGCCTGAACTCAGAATCAGCCACCAGCACCTCGGCCAAAGGTTGTTCTGTGAATCCCAACAGGGAGCCAGTAGGTAGAGCATACTTGCGGCTATCTGGGCAGAAGGTGCAGGGCAGGAAGCGAGGCGATGCCAAAGCTACAAGGTGGGGCCAAGGATGGCCTCTGCCACCGGGAAGGCCTCCCCAGGAGTATCTCCCTGGTCCAGGATCTCAGTCAAAGGGTATTGAGCCAGTTTCTGGACAGGCTCCATTTTCATACTCAGCCTCAGAGATCAGGTGGAGAAGGCCCATAAAGGAAGTAGGACCTTCGTCCATTGAGAGATCCCCCACCAACTCCACATCGACCAGATAGGAGTGCAAGGAAGAACTCTCTAATTCCAAGGAGTCATTAAGGAGGAGGGGGTCGAACACCAGAGTCTCCGCTGACCCTCCACGGACGGTCGGGGTGACTATAACTGACAACCAATGGGGAAGCCCCTCGGCTGGCCAAGACTCCTTGGTTGGGGCACCGGTTTTTGGCTCTACAGGTGGAGGCTCCACAGAGATCGGTGGATAAGCCGGGACTGTCTTAGTAGACTCCTGAGTTGGTAACGGTGTCGGCCTGTCGGGCGAGAGCCAGGTGATGGCCAGCGTAGGAGCCAGGACCGGTTTCATTCCGGTGAGCACCAGCTGCTGCCACATGAGATTCTCGTAGCGTCGATGCAGTCTGCACCACAGCCTGCCCTTACCCAAGGAGGAGGAGGAGGATGAAAAGTAGTGGCGGCGGCGCTTCCCGGAGTGTTGAGAGCAGGACTGCCAACATCAGCAAGAACTGCTTAACCCCCGGGGAACAGGACAGAGACCTCGACTGCTGGCGTGGCTCGCAGGGAGTCAGCAAGCTCAGTGGCTCCTCTGGGTCTTGGTTGATGACCAGAGACAGCAGATCAGCGGACTAATCCATCCCTGAAACTGTCTGGGTCAGGACCGGAGTCCTGGACAGAGAAGTGTCTGCCTAGTCACTTGACAACTGGTTGACCAGCTCGAGAAAGATCTCGGCCGGAAGATCAACCAGCATCTCGGCCAACTGGCCAGACGGGGTTACTGTGTAGCTGGCAGCCTGGGTCGAGGATTCAACAAAAGTTGAATCGGGGGAACCGTGCGAATCCCAAGCTCTCCACCAAGAGCGCTCCTGATCCTATGATCGACAGCAAGACTGTTTGGTCTCTTCAACTTGGGATTTGTGCCAGGAAGGGTCCTGATCGAGGGTCTGCAGAGCCTGGCACAATTCTTTGAAAGACCCCGTGCACTAGGCACCCAGCTGAAGCAGCACGAATGCTGAAGCCGAGGAGGTGTGAGCTGTGGCCTGGGCCACGGACTCCTCAAACGCCACAAGCTGTTCAGTGGACCCCGCAGCCACAGAGACCACCCAACGGGCATCTCTGGATTTGACCAGAGGGTTTCGTTTGCTCAGTCGCCCTAACTTGAGATGGGCTTGACGGTGCTCCAGAACGTTAGGATAGAAGGTACAACAAGTGTCGCAGGCCTGGGGATCATGCTCGTGCCCCAGGCAGTAGATGCCCACAGTGTGCGAATCCGTTTGGGATATTTTCTGCCTGCAAAGGCACCAGCGGAACCTGGGAGCAGACTTGTCGCCATCCATTGCGGTCATGATCAATGATCCAACTGAAGACAAAAAAAGTTTTTTTTTTTTTTTTTTTTTTTTTAACATTTTAGGAAGTAAATCCGAAGATTCAAATTGCAAAAGCCTACTCAGCACTAGAGCGAACCTGCTTCTTCCAAGCAGAAAGGAATATCTGGCGTCATGGGCAGAGCCGAGGGAGTTACCACCCAGGTGGGTGGGTGGTTCGGAGGCAGCTTTAAGACATTCTGTCCAGAATTAAAGGGAAAGGCAACTGCCAAGAAGTGTGGATAGATCATCATATCCACGTCCCTAGGAGAAAAAATGACTCACCGTAGTAATATTGTTTCTTCCAAGGTGTCCTTCAGAATACTTGATTATTGCAGTATGCCAGATGGTTCAGCTACCACAGAGGTGGAGTTAATGCTAATGAACTTAAGGAATTAACCAGATTACAGAAGTTGTGCTGTCTGTAAATTGTGCCTATTCATTTTGTAGCTGTAAAAATGGGCAAAAATGCCCCAACAATCTAATCTATCAGAAAAATATATGAAAACCATCCACAAGAACAAGAAGAAGAATAAAAACACAGCTGTGAAACCCTTACGCCTATCTGATCTAATTAGTTAAAAATTTGGCAAAGGAAAGGACTGCAGGACCATACTCTGGTTATGTAAGGGGGGGATGGGTGAGAGGTCAAGTACACTGAAGGACACCTTGGAAGAAACAGTATTACTTCAGTAAGTGATTTTTTTTCTTCTCACCCCATGGGTCCTCCAGTATGCTTACTGACTGCAGACTACAATGCAGCACAGCTGGGAGGAGGGTACAGGACACCAAGAAGCAAGATGGCGGCGGAGCTGTGCAGGCCACTTGCAGCTCTCCAACTTGAGAGCACTTCTTGCAGTATTCTGGGGTTTTTAAAGTGTATTTTACTGTTAAGGAAGAAGATATATGGCCTAGTTTGATCTCCGGTTCACTATTAGACCGGAGTTCTGAAATTATGCATGCTGATGTTATGGTTTTATATGGTTTTCTATTATTGTACTGACAGTTTGCTTTTCTTGTTCGTCGCCCACAGCCTCCAGGATTGGGCGCCAGAAAAATAAAATTTGCCTTGCCTTACATTGGAAAGGGGTTCTGCAGGACTGCTGTGCCAAATCTGGCATCTCATCTATACTATACATCCAAACAATAGTGTTTTGTGAAGGTGTGTACAGTCTTCCAGGTAGCTGCTTTGCAGATATCAAACAAGGGGATGATTCCTTGCCACTGCCACTGAAGCTGCAGTGCTCCTAGTGGAGTGGGCTCTGAGGCCCTGAAGGAGCTGCTTGTCAGCCATACTGTAACAGAACTGAATACAAAAGATTATCCATCAGGAAACAGTTCTCTTAGTGGCTGGTCTGTCCCTGCTTACCTCGCCATAGGTGAGGAAAAGCTAGGTATGAGAGGTTCTGATATGCTTGGTATGTTCCAGGTTGTAAGTCAGAGCTCTTTTTACATCCAAACTGTGGGGTTTATGCTCACCAGGAGTGGATCTGTCTGTAAAAAAGACAGGGAGTCTAAGACTGATTGAGATGAAATTCAGAGACTACCTTAGGAAGGAATTTTTTGTTGGTTCTGAAAACTACTTTATCCTTGTGGTAGATGAATAGGTTCAGTATAAGGAGCTTTCAGTTCAGAATTCCTTCTGGCTGAAGTGATAGCTATGAAGAAAACAGTTTTCCAAGTGACATACTTTAAGTCTGTAGTAGCCACAGGCTCAAAGGGAGGCTCCATGAGCTTAGCTATATGCAGAGATTCAAATCTCAGGGAGGGACAGGTTCCCTAAGTGGGTGTTGAAGATGTAGTAGGCCCTTGAAAAACTTTAAAGACGGAATGGGAAATTATACTGTAGATTTCTCCTTGCCAACCAAAAAGTAAGCCGAAACAGCTGCCAAGTGAACCTTGAGGGATGAGGCTCCAACACGTGAGGCCTGCAAGTGCACTAGGTAATCCAGAAGAGAAGGCAGACCGGACCTCAGAGGGTTGATCTGCCTGTCTGCACCACAGAGAAAATATTTTCCACTTAGAGGCATAGATTCTCTTAGTGCTGTTTTTTTTTTTTTTTGGCCAGACGAATGATTTTTAGGACTTGTTCTTAGTACTGAGGATCTGGGAATTCTAGCTCTTCAAGTACCAAGCTTTGAGGCAAAGAGACTATATGCTGGGGTATGTTATCCCCATCTGCAGCAGAGTCAGGAGACTGGTTTGGTAGTAGGCAAATAGGTTGCTTGACTGACAGGGTAAGGAGAGTACAGCTGAGTAAGAAATTACCATAACAGTAGATCTTCCGAGTATCTATTGCAGCAAGTCATAACACATGGGATATCAGACGCAGGCGCCATTTCCTCCAGATGACTTCTCAGCAGTCAACCCTGGGACCTCCCCGCCCCCACGTTACCACGTGGTCTGTATGGCACGTATAAAAGGAAGGGGTCCCAGCTACTCCCCAGTTCTTTTCCATCCTAGCGACTGAATGAGAAATCATTTCTCAGGCCTCCAATGGGAACCGAGGACGGAAATAAGGCAGCAGCTCGTGGAGTTGTGAAAGGACAGGGGCAAGGAACCTTTCTGAAGTAACAGCAAGGGGGAAGATGGGAGAGGCTGCATGACCTGCTGCAAGAGATACTTTTGAAGCTCTACTGTTATGATAAGTTCTTGCGCAACTGTACTATCTTCTTTGAGACAGTAGGTCATAATGTATTGTATTTTAAAGTGAATGTATTTTAAAGACTGTTCTGCGCCTTGATTTTCTGAAAGGCGCATTAAAAATAAAGATTATTATTATAACACATGGGAAGATTCCCAAGCAGTTATTATGCCAAGGGGAGGAGGAAGCAGACTATCAAGACTCAGGACAGGAGGCCTTGTAAAACTGCCCATCCAAAAGCAGTTCTTTTCTTGGAAGCGATGTCCAGACTGTAATGTTTTGTAAATGTATGTACAGTCAACCACATGGCGGCTTCGCAGATTTCTAAGGCAGAGACGCCCCGGAAACACGCTATGGAGGCAGCCATGCCTCTGGCAGAATGGGTTTTACAACCCGTGAGAGGTTTTGTTGCATTTTGTACAGATAAATGAAATGCAGTTAACCAACTATGTGGACAAGCACTGCTTCGAAACCTGAACGCCCGGATTTCCAGGGGCGAATGAAACAAAAACTTGCTCAGTTTTTTGCAACTGTGAGGTGCGGAGAAGATAAAAACTCAATGTTCTATGCGCAGAGTATGAAGTAGGTATTCTCCTGGATTCTTAGGCTCCGCATAGTACACTGGTAAGTGGGTAGCCTGATTTAAAGTAAATTCAGAAACCACCTTTAGTAAAAACGACGGGTTGGTGCATAAAGTCACCCTATCGTTATGAAATTGCAGGTAGGGAGGTTTGCAATTAGTGCCTGTAACTCTGAAATACGTCTACCTGACGTAATGGCAACTAAGAATATAGCTTTCCAAGAAAGACAACAGAGCCTGCTGGATTCAGCAGGCTCAAAAGAACTCGTTGTCAATTTTTCAAGCACAAAATTCAAATCCCACACAGGGACTGGATCCTGGTTAGGGGGATGAAAGTGCAGAATGCCTTTAAAGGTTCTGATCAAAGGTAACTGGGACAATGGTTTGTTGCCCACAGGTAAATGGAATGTGGCAATGGCCGAAAGGTGGACTTTTACAAAGGAATATTTCAGTCCACCCTCCGACAAAGAGAGCAAATAGTCTAAGATGCTCTAACGGAAATACTCATAAGGGTCTAAGTCCTGTGCAGACACCCAAATGGAGAAGCGCTGCCACGTCACAGAATAGGAAGACCTCAGACGGATTCCTGGCAGCCCTGAGGACTTCTGTCACCTTTGGGGACACCCGGAAGTGCGAGAAGACTATGTTCTCAAGAGCCAGGTGCGCAGGTGGAGGGAGTGAAGGTCCGGATGCAGCAGGGAGCTTTACGCCTGGGACAACAGAGTCCGGCAAATCGGCAGAGGTAGGGGATCCAGTTCCAAGAGCTGTAGAAGCAGAGGGAACCAAATCTGTCTTGGCCAGAATGGTGCTGAGAATCACAGATGCCCCGTCTTGGACCAGTTTGAGTAGTACTCTCCGAACGAGAGGAAAGGGCGGGAAGGCGTAAAGAAATCTTCCTGTCCAGGAAAGGAGAGAACGCATCCCGCCACAAAGTTCCAGGACCTCGCTTGAGAAAGCAGTAAAGAGGCAGTTTTGTGGAGAGGCAAATAGATCCAACTCCAGTCGGTCCCATTGGTGGAAGACATTATTTAGGTTGTCTGGTAGGATTTCCCACTCATGGGCCCGTGCAGTGGATCTGCTCAGGGCATCCACCAGGGTGTTGGGACACCGCGGGGATGTGGACCACCAGAAGATGAATATTTCTCTGGATCGCCTAGTACCAGACCCTGATCAATTCTCTGCAGAGGGTATGAATGGGTGTCTCCTTGCTTGTTTAGGTAGTGAATTACCACAGACTTGTCTGATTGCACCTAAAGGCTACCAGGGGGAAGGAGAGTCTCGAATGCCTGAATCGCATAGAGGACTGCCCTCACCTCCAAGACACTGATGTGGAGATGGGTCTCTACTGGCATCCAGGATCCTTGGGACCGGACATGCAGGAGATGAGCACCCCTCCTTGTCAAGGAGGTATCTGTAGTCAGAATGAGACACGGGACAGGAGATTGAAACGGCATGCCTCGAATTAAGTTGTCCCTGGACTTCCACCATTGTAGAGCTTGATGAGCTGGGGAAGACAGGACTGGGGCATCAAAATCGTCCTCCTGGTCCCACTGGACTCTCAAGGACCACTGAAGGTCCCTCATATTCAACCTGTCATTGGGGACTGCTGGAACTGTGGCCGTCAAATGTCCCACGAGGCACAAGTAGTCTCATGCAGAGACGCTGGATGCTAGTCTGCACACCAAAGAAATCAGGGCATCCGCCCAAGCCATTGGCAAATATTCCATCCCCAAAGACGTGTTTAACACGGATCCAATATAGAGGCGGCATTGTGCTGGGTCCATTTTGGACTTCGGATAGTTTACAGCTATCCCCACCTGGACGAACAACAGCAGGGTTCGAGAAAGCATGGACAACAGCCTCTGGCAGGAAGACATTTTCAGGAGCCAGTCGTCCAGGTAGGGAAAGACATACAGGCCTTCCCTGCGGAAGGTCGCTGCGACTGTCACTAGGCATTTTGTGAATACCCTCAGGGCAAGGAAAGGCCGAATGGGAGGGCCCTGAACTGATAATGATGACCCTGAAACAAAAAATGGAGAAACAGTCAATGACAGCAGAGCCAATCTCCCTTGTTCAGTAAGGGGAGGAGTGTCAGGAGAGTCACCATCCGGAACTTTTGGTATTTGATTGAGGTTGAGACACCTTAGATCCAAAATGGGACATAAGTCCCCCGTCCATTTGGGAACCAGGAAAAAGTGGGAGTAAAATCCCGTACCCTTCTGTGGAAGGGGAACTGGTACAGTGACATGTTTTGTGAGCAAAAAATTGATTTTGTTCCGTAAGAACAATGCTTGGTCTGGGGGGTATTGAGACCCTTGGTGGCAAAGCAATGAGATCTCTGTAAACTCCAGTGTGCGACTTGATCAACTGCAGGACCAAGAGGTCGGAGAAGATTGCTTGCCACCCTTGTAGATGCAGAGAAAACCTGCCCCCGACGGCCGTGGGAAGGGTCTCCAGTCCCACGATCGGAGAAAGACCTTCAGGCCAAAGACTGACCCTGCTGGGGATGGCAGGGACATAATGGATGCTTTCTGAGCATTTCTAGGATCAGGCAATGTCAACTGAGGTTCTCGTTTATTGGCAGGTGGTCTTTGAGCATTGGGATGCGCACTGTAGGGGTGGCCCTGGAGGATCCTGTAAGCACAACAGCGGCCATAAGCCACCAGACCCTACCAAAGCATAAAAAGGATGTTCACCTTAGTCTCAGCTGCCATTAATGTACCTGAAAAGAACTGGTCATAAAAACATTTCCTTTTAAACCAAGCAGACCTGCAAATGCTCAACCCAGGTATATGGAACGCACCTCAGCACCAAGAAATAATGGAACAATCTACATTAAACAAATATGCTTTAAGCTTGCTAACTTCAAGGACATTCAAAATGCCAAATAAATAAATTTATTAGACTCAGACATTGTGCAAGGAGCTGACAGCTTCAAATGTAGTTTAAAATCAAAACCCAGCACTTCTGAGGTCACAGAGTCATTCCATAAGAAGTGGCCTCACCTCTGAATCCATACAGCCAAACAAGGAACTGGGTCCTCTCAACAAGGAACCATTTGCTACCAGACTACAGCACCATAAACAACAATGAGATAACCTCCATTATCTAATTTTTGAACATGCGCAGTGGAAGGTCTTGTAGTTGTAAGTCTATTGTCACCTCGTGGACAAAGTTCATGAGGACAATAGGCAGGTCAATGACAGAGCCTCTGATGAGTAAGCACACCTCCACACGTATGTTATAAACTTCCGACCCAAGATAAGCTTCTGTCCAAATATGGCTATATCATCCCAAAACCTCATGCTACTTCTGAGAAATAATGAAACTTTGACACTTCTGAGGAAGTATTTTGCCTATTTAAGACGTTTCTAAATATCAACAATTTGTAATTACCTACTAGCTGACATTTGAATCTGTGTTTCATCGCTAGAAGAGATCTCACATCTACACTATTGCTACTGACTAAAAACTGTTATTCTGCTGAACTCTAAAGACTTTTGGCTTCTGCCAGAAGTAAGATACATGGAAAAGTGTACTGTTATTTGGAAGCCTCGTGGAGAAAAGAATTCGAAAGCCAGGAAGAAACCTTCTTTAATCCAGCTTTTCCAAGGACACTTCAAATCTCCAGATGAAAGGGAGACAAGAGACTATTAGAAAAATTGGCTGAGTGTATGTATATACATAGATACATACATACACACACACACACACACATACACACACACACACACACATATATATATATACATATATATATATATATACATATATATATATATATATATATATATATATATATATACATATATATATATATATATATATATATATATATATATATATATACATATATATACATATATATATACATATACATATATATATATATACACACACACACACACACATATATATATATATACACACACACACAGACTTTAAAGGTGCTTGAATGTGTGTCTTTTAAGAATCCTGGTTCCATATATAAATACACAGATGAACTGCAGTGAAATATTGTTTAAATGCTAGCAAAAATTATTAGTACCAAGGAATTGTGTACTGGTGTTAGTCAAGGTTATTCCAGAGAGAATACTACCTTAAACTGCCTCCAGACAAGAATTACAAGGCATCATACGTATGTAGTGAAAAGTGTGTAATGAGTTAAAGTGCACAAAGCAAGACAATCTAAAAATGTCTTGTACTGTTTAAAGTGTCAGAAATATGTTATATGTTAACTGTGTATTGAAATAAACTGCTTCTAATTGCACTACATGTCCAAGTGTATCTTGTCATCTCAGGAAACAACCACGAAAATACATAAGCAGAGTTTACTGCACACCTTTCCTTAAGGCAGCCACAGAATTCAATTAATTAATAGTAATTGTGCTTGCAAGAATGGCGTCCCTGGGTGGGCCTAAGATTTATGCCAATTCTAGCTATGACAGACTACCTCAGCGTGAATTGCAATTGAAATATTCTTAGGATTGTGTCAAAAGATAAATGTTTTGTAATTGAACAAAAAAAAAAAAAAACCCGAAATATATACTTTCTCTCTCCACTTTTAAAAACTGCCAATTGAAGCAAAAGAACCACTTCCCCTTTCCTCACACAAGGCTTAGCTACCCAGGAAAAAGGGAAGAAGTTACTAGTAAACCGCAGGTTTCATGAAGCACAACAAGCTGTGTCAGAAAACTCTTAAAGAAACAAAGCATTCATTTTACAGTAACCCTGCTTTGTGTAATAAGTGAAAAGTGAAGAACATTTTTTTCATCAGGGTTTTCCCCAGGTGATCAAGAGGATGCTCCTCCAATACTCACCCCCCAAGGGTAGTCCTCAGAACGAGGAGGTCAAAGATAACCTCCCCGAGCTAGAGATTTCCTTTGAATACCCAGGGGAAACCCTTTCTGAGGTTCAGAGAGAAATAAGTTTTTTTTTTTCATGAGGCAATTTTTGATCAGAAAATTTCCCTAGAGAACATACCCACTAAAGAGCTACAATGCTCGGAGCTGGATTGTCATCTAAGATCACTTTTGGCGGAAGCCAAAACTAGATTAAAAAAAAAAAAAAAAAAAAACTGAACCCCACATTAATAGGATATATTTTATATCTCCAACATAAAGTCTGCCATTAGGCAGACCAAAACAGGCTACACACACTAGGGGAGCTTAGCGTTCAACTTGACCAATGCAGGCAGGACCAGACCACCAAAATTCAGGCCTAGGAATTGGAATTACAGTCAGAGAAGGTCAAATATTTGGGCATTCCTAAAATCAATGATGCACAGGAACAACTTAAAAGCCATTAATCAAAGGTTGACAGAAGAAGTTGGAGATTTAAAACAGCAAATTATCCCTGGGCCTAGCAAAGTTAGGGAACCGCAGCAGCACATAAAGGCTGAAAACGCTGGATTAAAAGCAGAAAAATCTGAGTGTCAGGAAAAATTAGCAGAGGCTGTAATACAAGCTAATGCAGCCCAGGAGGCAACCCAGAGAACTGAAGAACAGGTAGGTGCAGATCATCAGGAGACAGACCGGTTGTATGAAGCATTTACTGAGTCTCTTGATGCTATTGGTCAACAGCTGGGGTCCCTATAACCAGCTGAACCCTTGCCACCTCCTGTCCCAAATCCCCCCCTAAAGCCAGTGGCAGAGGACCTTGCAGTCAAGGTCCAGGATTTAGTCAAAGAAATTCAAGACTTAAAATGGGGGAGGGAGGGAGGGCTCAACTTTCAGATGGCCCTCAGACCTCTGATAACCAAAATAGTATCCCCTGCAGGGACAAGCCAACCCCTACCTGGTCCTATCAAAATCTGGCCCCACTACCTCTAGCCCCACAACTCTGTACCGACCAGAACCAAAGCAACTGATCTGAGTTATAAAGACCACAGGTATGAGCTTCGACCCCAAGACCAGTATGGAAATAGAAGAGTACCTTTCTGATTTGAAATTGCAATTGGAATACTCTGGGATCAATAACCCTGAAGATCGGTTATGGGTCTTAAGTTTTTCTGTTGTATCAGAGGTTTGAGCCTGGATGACTAGACAAAAACCTGAAATCAAAACAGATTTTGATAAAATGTGCCCAACCCTGATCAAAGAATACACCACTTATGGAAGTCCTATAGCAGCTTTTAAAGAGACGTGCCAGAAGAACCAAGCCCCAAAGGATTTTTACAAAATCCTGAGTAGAATGGTTTACGCAGGAGGTGAGAAGAAAGACCCAGATCTGTTTCCTCACCTAAAAGGGGCCTTCGTAAAAGGCCTTCACGCCTCTCTGTTAGGGCATTAGTCCAGCCATGGGTAGAACCAGACACTCCAA
Organism: Neoceratodus forsteri; assembly: GCA_016271365.2. NCBI lineage: Eukaryota > Metazoa > Chordata > Ceratodontiformes > Ceratodontidae > Neoceratodus > Neoceratodus forsteri. The sequence continues at coordinate 1,151,594,288 of CM057453.1, forward strand.
TGAATGATATCATAGAGCGGGCCCAAAAAATGTTCATAACTGTTAACCCAGATGCAGGTAAGAAACCTACCACAGATCCTCAAAAATAAGCTTTTAGCCATTACTAGTGATCAAACTGCCCTCTAAATGGAAGGAAAATAATTGCCCCAAAACAGACGGAATGCCACTTCCAGCCTTCTTAGGGATAATAAAAAATTCCCATATCAGGGGAGGGACAGTTGGAACCCTAGATCAGGCAGCCTTCACAACTCAAATACGGGTTAGAGGCTTCCAGATAACACCTGGATGCCTGGAATGAGCAACCCTGGCCTAACCAAGACAGAGATACTAACAGCTATGCTAATAACCAGCTAAGAGGACAACTCTGGCAATTAAGAGAGGAAATTCGTAAATACACTCCGAAGGCTCCATACTAGCACTGTGCACCAAACCCTAATGCCACTCCTTACACCCCTAGGAGTGCCTATTCCAATGGCTACCCACCAGCATCAGGTCCCCACTCCTCTCCAACCTTGCATATGGGGGGGGGGGAGGTAACTTTAGGTCACTCCATACCATGTAATTAAGGCAAATGTTAAAGCATGTAAAAACATTTTTGGTTAACTAAAAAGGCCTAAAAATGGTTTTAAAAGTATATGCTTTACGTTAAAAGAGACATGAAAAATATTTTACTCCTGTTAAAAACTGTTACTGTATTTCCTGAAACCACGGACATATCCACTAGAATAGAAAGAGCTGCCTCCATATTCTTTTCTGGTTTAAGAGCATTAGGAACCACTTTTGGACTAGTCTTGAACATCATGAATCCAGTAAAAATTTCCAAGATAGAAGATACAGTTAAGGACCTACGTAAAGATATGGGTAACATTAAGGCACAACTCACTACACAGCAAAAGCTTCCATCAAACATAGGAAGAATTGTGGGAGATACCGTAGTTATGGTTAACCTTCATACAACCCTTCTCAATAATACCATGTAAAAACTCCATAACCTAGCTCAACCTATGGGTGAATATCTCACCGCTATTCAGCAAATTAGATCAAATGCACAAGAATTGCTGAGAGAAGAAATAGTGGTGCAGGAGGTTTAATGGCAGGAAAAATGCCACGTTATTTAGTTCCCCCAGAACTGATGACCCAAATTTCGAGTGTAGCCACCTTAGAGAAGATAGAGCCACTATATGGGAGTATCGCCTACAGTCTTGGAAGCGCTATTCCTGTTCATGTCAATTTAGAAGAGATAATCACTGCCTTTATATTAAATGGTCTCCTGGTAGAACAACCGAATGTCTACACAATAAAGACCATTCTTAATGTGGGTACCTGACAAGGAGATACTGCTGCAAAAATTAAAACGCCATCTATAGTGGTATACCATGAACTTAATCGAGATTTATATTTAGTCCCAAACTTACAGATGTGTCAAACTACTAAACAACAACACTGACTGTGTTCCAATAAACCTTTTCTAAAAGATACCACCGAGGTTCTTTGTGGCCTTAGCAACACAGATGCCCCAGAAAAGTATAAGGTCACTTTGACCCGTGCAGGTGAAGCTAAGAAAACATGTTGAAATAGCAGGAGCTCAATGCTTAGAAAATACAGGTTACTCACCTGTAACAGTAGTTCTAGGAATGGTATATGTTGTTCATCCACACTGTCTGGCAGGTTCCTTGCCGCTTTAAATCTTGCCGGAAGGTCTTCAAGCTGGCTCCTCCAACCCACCCGGGTGGTAAAACTCTCGGCTCTGCCCCATGACGCCAGATCTAGCCCGCTGGAAGCCAGCTTGTGTGGCGAAGCCGGGAGGTCGGGTGGGAATGTAGATGAATAACATATACCATTCTAGAACTCCTTAGCAGGTGAGTAACCTGTATTTCTAGGACGTAGATATGTTGTTCATCCACACTGTCTGGCAGACTCTAGCAGTTCTCCGGGAGGAGGAGGCAAGGCACACACACCTACTTAGGAAATAAAGACTGGAGAACCGAGGCCCCAAAACCAGCATCCCAGCGTGACTCAAGGTCAATGTGGTAGTGGGTGATGAAGGTGTGTGCTGACAAAAGGTAGCAGCCCTGCAGATTTCCTGGATAGGGACATCCCTGGAAGCAGCGGTATGGCGGGTAGAATGAGCTCTTATCCCTCTGGGAGGCTCCATGCCCGCCAACCTATAGCAGAGATCTATGCAGGAGGTGACCCACCTGCCTATCGTCTGCTTGGCTGCAGGTCTGCCAGGTGTGGCTTCAGCGTAGGTGACAAACAGCTGGCGAAGCTCTCCCCGAACTTCAGCCATCCGCTCCTTATAGTAAGCGAGCGCTCTTCTAGGGTCCAAAGTATGGGGCCTATATTCGGACTCCGAGGTGTGACTGGGGTAGAACACCGCCAGAGTCAACACCTGGTTAAGGTGAAACTCCGATACCACCTTCGGAAGGAATTTCGGGTGGGAGAGCAGGACAACCTTGTCCCTGTGGAAACCAGATAAGGAGACTCGATGGAAAGCGCCTGGAGCTCTCCCATCCTTCTGGCTGACGTGATAGCCACCAAGGCGGCGGTCTTCCATGACAGGTGAGAGATGTCACACCTGTGCATCAGTTCGAATGGCTTGCCCGTGAGCTTAGCCAATACCAGCAGTAGATCCTACAGAGGTGGAGCTTCTCGCACTGGAGGGGATATGTGATCAAGGCCTTTGAAAAAGCGCCTGACCACCTTCTCCTGCACCACCGACTGCTTCCCGGCCCACGCCTGGTAAGCAGAGATGGCTGCCAGGTGCACCTTAAGGGTCGCCGACCGAGCCCTTGCTGAGAAAGGGACCACAGGTAGTCAGAATGCTTGCCAAGGAACAGGAGGAAGGGTCCAGGTTTTGCCTCGACACCAAATGGAGAATCTCTTCCATTTGAAGGCACAGCATTTTCTGGTCGACTCACTGGGACGCCTCAACAACATTGAGGACCTCGTCGGAAAAGACCCAAGGCCTGGAACTCTAGCCGCTCAGGAACCAGGCTGTCAGGTGCAGGGACTGAAGGTCCAGATGGAATACCTTCCCCTGATTGACTGAGATCAGGTCCGGGCAGGCTGGAAGCTGCCTCGGGAGCCTGGAGCTGAGACTGAGGAGATCTGGATACCAGAACTAGAGGGGCCAGTCTGAGGCTACCAGAATCACCTGTGCCTTGTCCCTCCTCGCCTTGAGAAGCACCTTGTGGATCAAGGGAAATGGGGGAAAGGCGTCTAAGAGGCCCAGAGTCCACGGCCTCGAGAAGGCATCCCCCTGCAGCGAGCCCTGCTGAGGGGGGTGGGCATGAAACAGTCTCAGCTTTGCATTCTCCCTGGAGGCAAACCGGTCCACCTGAGGCATGCCCCAGTGGGAGAACAGATCTTGTACTACCTCCGGCAGGAGAGACCACTCGTGGGACGCAGCCCCTATCCGGCTTAGGGCATCGCCAGAATGCTGGAGACTCCTGCCACATGGATGGCAAGGAGATCCGCCTCCAGGCTGCGCACGAGTGACCAAATGCGGAGAGTTTCCCTGCACAGAGGCATGGAGTACGTCCCACCCTGGTGGTTTAGGTAGTACATGGTCGTGGTATTGTCAGTCTGGACCTGAACCACTTGACCCTGTAGAAACGGAGTGAAGGTGGTGAGGGCTAGACGAACTGCTCGAAGCACCAGCAGGTTGATGTGGCATCAGGACTCCCGAGGGGACCAGAGGCCGTGCGCTCTGTGCTCCCCAGATGGGTACCCCAACCCATCAGAGAGGCATCGGTCGACAGAGAGACCGTTGGCTCGGGGCGGACAAACGGGATGCCCTCCTGCAGATGTGCTGGAACGGTCCACCACTGGAGAGCGTTCCACATCCCCTGGGTCACTGTCACTAGCTGATCCAGAGGATCGCAGTGCTGTGACCACTGGCTGGCCAGCCCCCACTGAAGGGGACGCATGTACCAACGGGCCCAACGGACCACGCTGGTGCAGGCCGCCATGAGGCCCAGGAGGCGCAGGAAGTCCCGGGCAGGGCGCAATTGCCCAACCTGAAATGATTGGGCAAAGGAGGAAAGAACCTCGGCCCTGTGCGCCGGGAGCCGTGCTCTGGCTCGTAGAGAGTCGAGCTCTACCCCGATGAATCATATCACCTGCTTTGGCACAAGTTCCGACTTGACCTCGTTGATGAGGAGGCCAACCTGAGAGTAAACCTGGACGGCCAGATCTCTGGACCGCTCCACCTCCATTCTGGACGAGGCTGCAATCAGCCAGTCGTCCAGGTAGGGGTACACCCGGAACCTTTGGCGTCACAGGAATGTTGTCACCACTGCCATGCATTTGGTGAAGATCCTGGGAGCCAGGGAAAGGCCGAAGGGCATGGCCCGGAACTCGTAGAGGGATCCCTCTGCCCTGAAGCAGAGGAATCTCCGGTGGGACGGACGGATTGGGACGTGAAAGAACGCATCCTGGAGGTCCAGAGAACAGAACCACATGCCTCGTTCCAAGGATGGGTTTATTGAGCCAGAGAGACCATCCTGAAGGTCCGAGACCTTAGGAACCTGTTCAGGTCGTGCAGGTCTAGAATGGGGCGCCAGCCCCCCGTCCGTTCTGGGACCAGGAAGTACCTGGACACAAACCCTGGGTCTGGTGGAGGATCCGCCACCTTCCTGATCACCTCTTTTTCGAGGAGCAGGGCGATATCAGCTCGGCGAGCCGACAGAGGCTGCAGACCCGTAGCCCCCAAGGGGTAGCCAGAAGGGGCGGGGCTAGTTGAACTCCAGGGGCAGGCCCTTTCCTACCACGTCCAACACCCAGCGGTCCGTGGTGATAGCGGACCAGGCAGAAAGGAAGTGGTGGAGCCATCCCCCCATGGGGAGTGACGAGGCTGGGGCGACACCCCTCAAGCAGTCACTGGGCAGCCTTGGAGGAGGGACCGGCCAAGGGGCCTCCTGGGCCTTTTCCTCCCTGCTTCCTGTTAGAGGAAGCCGCAGGCTTGGCTTTGGGGTGCCAAGCGCGAGCCTGCTGGCCCTGATGCTGGTGCTGTTGGGCCGGACATGCCTCAGGCGCAGAAGGGCGAAAGGACTTATGTTGTTGGCAACGGCCCTTGTACTTCTGGGCGGAGGTGACCGAATGCAAGTAGCATTGGACTTTTCGATCCACTGGGAGTGACCTTCCACTCCAGGGCTGAACAGGTCAGTCCCCAGGAAGGGGACATCCACCAGTTTATGCTGGGTATCCGCCGTGAAGGTAGATATCCTCAGCCATGCTCTGCGGTGCATGGCCACTGCGGCTGCAACTGATCTGGCACAGGAGTCTCCAATGTCCAGAGCCATTTGGAGCTGCTGTTTGGCCACCGCCCTTCCCTCGTCCCGTACCTGCTTGACCGTGGTCTGCAGGTCGGCTGGGAGATGAGGGATCACCTCATCCAGGGAGCCCATGAGGGCGTGGGAGAAGTGTGCCATCAGCACGGCCGAGCTGGCCTGGTAGAGGCCAAGGGAGGACAGAGCGTACACCTTGTGCCTGGCATAGTCCAGCTTTCTGGACTCCTTGTCAGGGGGCTTATCCACATCCCTAGCGTTCCCGGGACGCCGGAAAACGCTATCAGTGACCAACCCCTCGGCGGAGGGGTGTTCCGAAAAAACGGACAAAGAGTCGGTAGGGACCGCATACTTCCTGGCCATCCTGGCCGAAGGTGCAGGACAGGAAGCCGGCCACTGCCAAAGCTCCAAGGCTGGGCCAACAATGGCTTCAGCCACCAGAAAGGCCTCCGTGGGTGAATCCCCTCGGTCCAGTATCTCCGTCAGGGGATACTTGGCCCGCTTGGATACGGGCTCAAGCTGCATCACGGTGGACTCCGAGATGAGCCGAAGCAGACCCATAAAGGACGATGGGCTCTCATCCATCGACTGCCCCCCCCCGGAGGACTCCAGGTCAAGGGGCCTGGAAAACAGGGAGGAGTCGTCGTCGGACTCCGAGGAGTCTGCGAAGAGCTGCCTGGGGCCTGAGCCACCCTCCACCTGCTGAGGATGGTCGGGAGTGAGGGTGACCGACAACCTGTGGGGCAGACCCTGACTCAACCGAGAGTCCTTGGTCGGCGCTCCCGATTTCGGTTGTGGAGGTGGAGATTCCACCACAATCGGTGGGGCAGTTGGTTTCGGCCGAACAACTGGCCCAGGCTTGGGCACCTCGACTACAGCGAGGGGTTGTTTCGGCCATTCGGGTGACAGCCACTTGATGGCCGGGGAAGGCGACGGTGTCAGCTTGTTCCCGGACAGAAGTAACTGCTGCCATATTAGGTCCTCGTAGCGTCGACGCAATTTGCGCCGAAGCCTCTCCTCTTTCGAGGAGGAGGAAGACGAGGATGAGCGGCGGCGCCGCTTACTTCGGTGCCGAGACCGAGACCGCTAATGTCGGCGGAACCAGCTGGACCAAGACGAGGTCCGAAACCGAGACCCTCAGTGTTTCCCCAGGATGGATCTGGGAAGGGGCGGGGGACACCCATTCTTCCCTCGGCTCGGAAGCCTTGACCGGGGACTCCAGCATGGGAGGCGCAGGAAAGTCCTCGGTCTCCACCGGAGGAACCGGTGAAGAAGGGTTGTCGGCTTCACCAGTCGACAGCCCGTCCGATGGGTTGAGAAAAATATCGACCGAGTCGATGGGTGTCTCGGCTGGCTGAGCCGACGGGGACACCATGAAGCCAGCGGCCTTAGCCGCAACCTCGACCAAAGTAGAGTGTTGACTGTCCGGGGAAGGGGACCTCTCCTGCTCCCACGAACGCCAACGGTGGGACTTACCTTTCGAGTCCTTCTTTTTGGACCAAGAAGAATGTCCCGATGGCCCCTCTCCCTTCGTGGAGAGGGACTGGCAAAGCTCCTTAAAAGAAGCTGTGGAGGAGGATCCCAGACAGAGCGGGATAAATGCCGCGACCGAGGAAGATGAAGATGCGGCCTGGGCCGCCTCCTCCTCGAGGGTGATCATCTGCTTGAGTTGCTCAGCCGAGCCAGCCGCCACGGACACCACCCAATGGGCCTCCTTTGACTTCACCGTCGGGTAGTGCTTCTCGGGGCGCCCAAGCTGTAACCGGGCAGCGCGGTCTTCCAGGACGTTGGCCAAAAACGAACGGCATAACTCATAGGGCTGCGGGTCGTGGTCTAGGCCGAGGCAGTAGACGCACGTGGAGTGCGGATCCATCCTGGACATTTTCTGCTCACATGGGCACCACCGAAAACCGGGAGTCGATTTGTCCATCACAGCCGCGAGGGAGCAGTTTGACCAAAGTCTTGAAAACTTAAGAATGAGTTTCGGGCAAACCGAAGAATTAGGATCCAGTCTATACGCAGAGCGTTAAGGAGGGAACCTGAGCTTCCAAGCGGTAAGGAAGATCTGGCATCATGGGGCGGAGCCGAGAGTTTTACCACCCGGGTGGGTGGGAGGAGCCAGCTTGAAGACCTTCCGGCAAGATTCAAAGCGGCAAGGAACCTGCCAGACAGTGTGGATGAACAACATATCCATGTCCCTAGAACATAGACTTTGACAGCAGATAAGGACCACTTGGACCCACCTAGTCTGCCCATTTCCCTACCTACAGGATAAGTTGCAGATCCTAGTTAATCAACAGCCTATTTCTTCCTACCCCCCAACAAGAATTGCCTTATGTCTGTCCCATGCATTCCTGAATTCTTCCAGAGTTTAAGACCCCACAACCTCCACAGAAAGGCTGTTCCATGCATCCACCACCCTCTCTGTGAAAAAATACTTCCTCACACTGCCCCTGAGCCGTCCCCCTCCATCTTCAAATTGTGTCCCCTTGTTCTTGCACATCTCTTTTTCTGAAAGATGCTACCCTCTTGGACTTTGTTGATTCCACCGAGGTACTTAAGTTTTTATCATGTCCCCCCTCTCCCTCAAGGGTATACATGTTAAGCTCCTTTAGTCGCTCCTCATACGGCTTCTGTTGCAGACCCTGCACCATTTTAGTTGCCCTCCTCTGGACTGCCTCCATCCTGTCTATGTCCTTGCGGAGATGGGGTCTCCAGAACTGTGATGCAGTACTCCAGATGGGGTCTCACCAACTGTCTGTACAGAGGAATAACAACTTCTGTTTTCTGAGGGTGATGCCTCTCCCTATACATCCCAGTATCCCCCAGCCCTCCCTACTGCCTTCTCACATTGCTTGCCAACCTTAAGGTCATCTGATATGATTACCCCCAGGTCCCTTTCCATTTTTGTTGTTGTTACTACCTCCCCCCCACTGTGTAATCTTCCCCTGGGTTTTTGTTTCCCAGGTGCATTATTTTCCATTTCTTTGCATTAAATGCAAGCTGCCATACTCCTGACCATTACTCTAACCTTGCCAAGTCCCCTCTCATCCTTTCCAAGCCTCCTTGTGCATCAACCCTGTTGCAGATCTTTGTGTCATCTGCAAAGAGGCATACTTTTCCTTCCAGTCCCTCTGCAATGTCACTTATAAAGACATTAAAAAGGACTGGACCCTGCGGTACCCCACTAGTAAAGTACAGTTACGCAAGAACTTACTGTAACAGTAGATCTTCGAGAGGAGCTCTTGCAGCAGGCTATAACAATTAGGACTATGCCGCAGGCACTAGGACCCTCCGGAAAACTTTTCAGCTAGCAGTATACAACAGGGATCGCCCCCGATGTCGGCCCCGCCCTGACGTCAGCCCTGGTACAAAAGGGGGCGGACCCAGCTCCACCTCAGTTCCCCCGCCAAGGCCCATGAACAAGCCCTGACAAGAGAAGGAGACGAAGCACTCGATGAAGCAGTAGACGAAGATGAGCACACCTCGAGGGGGAAGGCGGGTGGGAAAGTAACGCCTGTTGCAAGAGCTCCTCTCGAAGATCTACTGTTACGGTAAGTTCTTATGTAACTGTACTATCTTACTCCGAGTGGGAGCTCTTGCAGCAGGCTATAACAATTACGACTGAATATCAAGCAGTCCCAAGCCAAAGAGGTAGTTGACCCCGGGAGGTGGAATATACTGACTCCAGAGGCCTAGGACAAAAGCCCCTGCAAAACAGCCAGACCAAAACCAGCACGGCGTCTGGAGACAATATCCAAGCTGTACTGCTTGAGAAAGGTATGCACTGAATTCCAGGTAGCGGCCGCACATATGTCCCTTATAGAGACATTTCTCAGGGTGGCAAAAGAAGCAGACACTCCCCTGGTGGAGTGAACCCTGACCGGACCCAGTAGGGGTTTATTGTGCTTTTCGTAGCAGAAGGATACGCAGTGGACGACCCACGTCGAAATCATCTGCTTGGTCTTCGGTTTGCCCAAGCATTGTGGTGCAAAGGCCACAAAGAGTTGCTCCAACTGACGGTGCGTAGCCATCCTTTTGAGGTAATACCTCAAAGTCCTGTGGACATCCAATGTGTGAAGGAGAGCTTCCCCTCTATTAGATGGGGAAGGAAAATAGACTGGAAGGTCAACCGACTGGTTGAGGGTCAACTCCGAGACCACTTTCGGAAGAAACTTAGGATTTATTCTAAGGGAAACCTTTTCCCTGTGGAAAACCAATTACGGCTCTTTATACATCAGAGCCTGAAGCTCAGAAACTCTTCGAGCTGAAGTAATAGCAACCAAAAAACACACCTTCCAAGAAAGATAACACAGCTCACAATCTGCTGCCGGCTCAAAGGGAGAGAGGGTGAGCTTCTCCAACACAAAAAGGAGATCCCAGGATGGGGTAGGTTCCCTAATGGGAGGTCTCATATGCAAAATTCCTCTCAAAAAGGTGTGGGCTACATCCAACTGTGCTAACGCCTTGTCTCCAATCAGAGCATGATAGGCGGAGACAGCCCACATGGTTACCTTAATAGAGGAGTAACTCAGGCCATATTTGTACAAGGAGAGGAGGTACTGTAACGCTGAGTTCACTGGACAGGTGATGGGGTCCAAATGCTGTGACGAGGCCCATAAACAAAACCGCTTCCAGTTCATAGCATAGGCGGAGTGGGTGGAGGGCTTCCTCGCCGACACTAGGACTGTCACCACTTCCGGGGAAACCCCTATCTCTGTTGAGCTACGTCTGAAGGGGTCAAGCATGCAGATGTAAGGAACAAAGATCCGGATGGACCAGCGACCCCTGTTCCTGGGATAGCAACTGCGAGCATATGAGCAGTGGAGTTGGAGGTTCCGTGGATAACCGCTGCAGGAGTGGGAACCAAATCTGCCGAGGCCATCTGGGGGCTACTAGAATCATTCGAGCCCCTACTGCCTGTAACTTCAGTAGGACTCTCTGAATGAGAGGGAAGGGCGGGAAGGCATAGAGAAACCTCCCTGCCCAGCAAAGGGATAACGCGTCCGGCCAGAAACTCCAGGCGTGTGCTCTGGCAAGCAAAAAATTGGCAGTTTGGCGTTGCGTGGTGACACAAAGAGGTCCAGCTCTGGATGATCCCAGTTGTCGAACAGCTGATCTGCTATGGACTGTAGCAGCTCCCACTCGTGCGCTCTGGAACAAGACCTGCTTAAGCTGTCGGCCAGATTGTTCAGGATGCCTGGAACGTGCACTGCGGACAGCAGAATGTGCCGCTCCAGCACCCAGTGCCAGACTTTCATCGCCTCCCTGCAAAGGGGATACGAATGAGTACCCCCTTGCTTGTTAATGTAGAAGATGACCGCCATATTGCCTGTTTGAATTAGAAAAGAGCCTGGCACCAGGTCCTCTTGAAAGGCCTGTAAGGCACAGAGAACCGCTCGCATTTCCAATACATTGATATGGAGAGATCGCTCCTCGGGTGTCCAAACCCCTTGCGTTTGATGAGCACCCAGGTGCGCTCCCCATACCAGATCCGATGCATCTGTCGTAAGAGTCTGACCTGGTGGCTCCGGACGAAACCTGACCCCTTTCTCCAAATTCCGGGAGTCCATCCACCAAAGCAAAGTTCTCCTGACTGGCTCGGTGATCCTGACCAGAAAGTCTATATCATCGTAGCCCTGGTCCCACAGTACCCTGAGCATCCACTGTGGGACCCGCATGTGGAGGCAGGCCAGAGGAGTGACTGGAATGGTCGCTGCCATGTGCCCCAGTAGCCTGAGGAAGTTCTGTGTTGGAACTTGAGGAGCTAGTGAGATCCATTCGGCAATCTCTCAAAGGCAATCGCCCCTGTCCGGGGGTAGGAAAGCCATGCCCTGGATAGAATCCAGGACCAATCCAATGAAGACGAGTCTTTGGGCTCAGGGGGCGATTTTTGAAGGTTCAGGGTGATCCCCAGCTCTCGGAACAGAGTATACGTGTCTCTGAGGGTGTGAAGTAGGCTTGACCTGGACAGGACCATAAGCAGCCAATCGTCGAGGTAAGGCAAAATGTAGTGCCCCATGCACCTTAGAGCCACAGCCACCACTGCCAAGCATTTTGTAAAGACTCGTGGAACGGAGGAGAGGCCAAATGGAAGAACTCGGAATTGGTAGTGCTCCCGTTGGAAGTGGGACCTCAGAAACTTCCGGTGGGGAGGGAAGACCCTGATATGCATATATGCATCTTGCATGTCTAGGGAGCAGAGCCAGTCTCCTTGGTGCAGCAGGGAGAGTAGCCCTGGAAGGGTCACCATCCTGAACCTTTTGTACCCTATAGAGAGACAGAGAGCTGAGGTCCAGAATGGGACGAAGATCCTGCGTCTTTTATGGGACCAGGAAGAAGTGGGAATAAAACCCCTTTCCCCACTGATGCAAGGGGACTCGCTCTATTGCCTTTTTTAGCAAGAGGGTCCTAATTTCTTCTTCTATCAGTGGGATGTGAGAAGGAGGATATCGGGAGTACTTTGGTGGAGTATTTGGAGGGAACTCCTTGAACTCTAGCGTGTGCCCTCTCTTGATAATGTCCAGGACCCACTGGTCTGTAGTTATCGACTTCCCGACTGTCTCCCCGGAGTCTTCCTTTGGAAGGGGGATGGAGGTAGTCACTGGGATGAGCCGGGCGTAGGTAGAGAGGCCTGGGAGGACTTGGGCCTATGGTTAGGAATGCCTCCAGGTTGCTGGTTACTGGCTCACCTACGAAAGCCGCCTCTCTGACCCTGCTGATTATCACGGGCTTGTCCACCTTGACCACCTGAGAGCTTGCGAAATGGCAGTTTCCGTTGCCGTCGCTGGTTGCCGTGGTACATTTGGCGGACGGACCAGATGGACTTGCCAGATTCCTGGAGACAAGAAATCAAAGCTTTCGTCTCTTGCCCAAACAACACGGTACCCTGGAATGGCAAATCCCTGATACTGGACTGCAGATCCTGGTAAATACCTGAAACTCTTAACCAGGCGTGGCGCCGAAGGCACACCCCGGAAGCAGCTTCCCTGGCTGCCATATCTGCAGTGTCGTACGAGGCTCTCAGGACAGGAGAACCTACGTCAGAGCCCGATTTAACAATGTCCAGAAGTTCTGTCTTCTGCTCGGAATCTGGCATGGCTCTCAGTAGCTCTTGTCCCCTCTCCCACAGTGCATTCTGGTATTGGACCATATGCGTCAGGAAGTTAAGGGACCGGATGGAGCAGGTGGAGGCAGAGTAAACTTTCTTGCCCCCCTGGTCCAAATACCAAGACTCCGCATCGGGAGGCTGTGAGCTAAGGAGCTTCGGCTGCCTAGACTTGTCATGGGCAGCCATGATGACTGAAAAGTCCACCTGAGGGTTCTCTGCTAAAAAGGCTTCTGCCCTCGGGGCCTTATACAGCCTGTCCAATTTTTTGGGAACGCTGGGATGGAAGCTGGATGCATCCAGATAGTCTGAGTCAGGTCCTGGAAAGTGTCCACTAAAGGAGGGACCACCAATGGTATCGGCTCCTTTTGCATCAGGTATTTGGCCAACCTTCGGCGTTCCGGATCCAGGTCCTCCGTTTCCCACTTATTGGAGGCCTGGATATGCCTCATGACGTCCATAAAGGTTGGATCATCTGGAGGCGAGCGAGGCTGGTCCTTCTCTCCTGGGAACTGCTCCAAGTCGAGAGAGGAAGAAGATGTCGACGAAGAAGAGGGAGATCGACTACTAGGTCTGGAATAGTCAGATCTCTCCTTTTGACCAGACTCCCTCTGTCGTCGGTAACTGGGGGAGAGACGTCGGTCCGATGACAGACTCCGGTCCCGAGACCAGCGACGGAGCAATGACCGATGTCTGTCAGAGGACCGATGTTGGGAGCGCTCTCGTCTAGGAGATCGAGAAGGGCTGCGAGTGTGAGACCTGGACCGGCGACTGTCTCCAGAGTCTTTGGAGCATCGGCGGTGGTCTTTGGACCGGGCGCGGGAACGAGCCCTGGATGGAGGTGTAGGTGGCCGCTCTGAGGACTTCCTCGGGGAAGGCTCACCTCCAGGCTGTGGTTTGCCCACCAGGTCCGGTACCAGTGTCTGAGCCAGTGACGGGGGAGGTCCGCTTCTGGACCTGTACCCACCACAAGGAGAACAACTCCTGCAGCTCGTCCTTCGAGAAAACCTCAGCTGCGCGGCCCGGAAAGGGAGTATCCGGGACGCTGGCCGGCGAAGGAGAGCCCTCTTGGAAGCCCAGAGGGGAGGAGGACTTGGGAGGCAGGATGTCGGCTCTTCAGGCGATGCCCGCACCTTCGCCCCTTCAACCAGCGGCCGTGGTGGGACTGATGACGGTGCCGCTGGGGCCCCCAGAGAGTCCTTCTGCTCTGGTACTGTGCCTTTAGAGGCGGCGCTGGTGCCTTGGGAGGTGGGGCAAGCTTTTACTTCCAGGGCTTGGTGGTAACCCTTAGCAGGAGTTACCTTGGAAGCCTGGCAGCTTCTCCCGATAGGCGGCCTTGGCCTTAGAAGATTAAGATGCTCGCCTGAGCCTGGGAAACACGGCCTTCTTAGGAGAGGGCCACAAGCGAGAACGGGACCACGACTGGTGCCGGGACCGACTACGGTCTTTCCTGTGGCGCTTGGTCTTCTCCTTGCGCTTCCCTTCTGAGGAGTGCAGATCCATCTTCTTTTCCAAAAGAAACGCCTTCAGGGCCTTGAGACGTCGGATCCGGGTCCAGCTGGTGAATGCCTGGCAGGCTGAGCAGGCCGCAGTGTCGTGGTCCAGCCCAAGGCAAAAGACGCAGTGCTTGTGCCTGTCCTTAGCAGGGATCTGCCTCCTGCAGTCGCACTTGTTCTGGTGTGGCTCTGGAGAGACAGACAACGGCGAAGACATCCGTTGAGAACTTTAGAAAAACCGTCGAAAATGGTACAAAGACGGGTTGAAAAAATAGCTACTTAGCCATTTCTGGCAAGCTGAAACGAAGACTTCTTCTCATGTGCGTGGGACTCGGCGGGAAAAGAACTGAGGTGGAGCTGGGTCCACCCTCTTTTGTACTAGGGCTGACATCGGGGCGGGGCCGGCAGCGGGGTAGGTCCCTGCTGTATACCGCTGACTGAAAAGGTTTCCAGAGGGTCCTAGTGCCTGCGGCATAGACCTAATTGTTATAGCCTGCTGCAAGAGCTCCCACTCGAAGTAAGATCCCCCTTTCTTCAGCGTGGACTCCATTTACATTTACCTTCTGTGTCCTGTTGCCCAGCCAATGTTTTACCCAGGCTACCACCATGGGACCCACTCCCAGGCTGGTTAATTTATTAATCTTTCGTGTGGGACTGTGTCAAATGCCTTGCTAAAGCCTAGGTAGGCCATGTCCACAGCCCCTCCCTGGTCTACTTCTTCGGTCACCCAGTCAAAGAAATCAATTAGATTCGTCTGACACGACCTTGCCACTGTCAACCCATGCTGCCTTGGGTCCTGTGCCCCACTGGCCTCTAGGTACTCAGCAACTCTGGGACACTGTTCTGGGGTCATTGCTTGTGTCCAGCATGGGTCAGTGGTCCACTTTGGGGTAGCTATTCTCCCTCACACGATTGCTGCGATACTGATGCTCCTGGACTAGAACTGCCTAAGGTTTTTTCTGCTCACAAGTCAGCCTGACTTTGATCGCCTGGGTTTTAGACAGACTGGAGTTTCTAAACCTGGAATATTGGATGCTTTTAGTTTTTGTGCTCTGACTTTGAATATGCCCTATCTCTCTTAGTAGTGAGAGTTATGGGGTTTAAAAGACCGTGACTGCTTGTATCTACTCTTACACCAGTTTGCTGAGTTTAAAAAATTTACATTCTTTGGTTTTGTAGTCGGTTTAATAGTTTAAATTCTAAACATAATTTATTATTTTATCTTTATTACAGGCTTTGTTTGTTTAGTATAACATTACTTGTTTATTTAAGATAGGTTTGTCTTAAGTTAAGTTAGTTTTGTTTGATATTGGTTATTTAAGATGTGTTGGATGGCCCTTATGACGGTTAGGCGCTATTCTCCCGCTCTGCTCCGGAGCCGCCATCCTTTTCACTGTCCCCATCTGTCTGCTGATATCTTTAATAAGTGTCGTGCAGCGGGGATAGTGAGAAGGCATTTGAAGGATGGTTGGAACGGACAGAGTGGAAGATTGGAAAGGAGTGGGCAGATAGGGGTAGTTAGGACGAGGAGATGCCCTGAGGCGAAATGGGATCAGGAGAGGGTCCTCCTGCCTGATTCCCATACCCAAGAGCTCCGTAGATTGTGGGCAGGTACCGCGCCTCCTAAAACCCATCCAACCCCGGGCGGTAAGTGTGATGCCAGGTCTATTAGGAACAAAACTGCAATTATTGCAGACCTTGTTGCAACATCTGACCTGGCATGTATCACCGAGACCTGGCTGGATGAGAACGAAGGTCCTATATTAGGTTCTACTGCTCCGGCTGGGTTCTCTGTGATGCATCGCCCGAGACTGGATCATAGGGGCAGGGGAGTAGCCATCTTTTTTAGAACCGATCTGAATCTTGTGGATGTGCCAGTGGGTAACACTAGATCCTTTGAGTGTATCCAGGCAGCAGGTGCAGGGTTTAGGATTCTCCTCATCTACCGTCCACCCGGTGATGGTGGAGAATTCCTGAAGGAGTTCGCGGACTTCATCGTCGACATGGCATTGGAGTCGCCCAGATGGTTAATACTGGGTGACTTCAATGCCTGAGTCCACGATGAACTCTCACTTTGGAAAGAACTTCCTCCAACTTATGACTATGATGGGCCTGTCACAGGTAGTTACCTCTGCTACCCATATAGGAGGTCACTCATTGGATCTAGTGTTCCTACTGGATTTGGATATCACGCATTTGGGGGTGGAACCAAATGTGTGGACAGACCATCACACCATAAGATTCAGTTTTGGGGCACCCTCAAATAGGCCTGCCTCTATGGAGATGGTTCAGTATCGCCCTTTAAGGGGAGTTACCCCAGAGGGTCTATTAGCGGTACTGGACCTATCGGGTATTTCAAGCGACAGCATGGGTCCAGGAGACCTTGTTCTTGCCTATAACCAGGCGGTGAGCGAGGCCCTGGACCTAGTTGCTCCTGTCCGTGTTCGCCCACTCACTCAGCGCCCTAAGACTCTATGGTTTGATGAGTCTTTGAAGGAACTGAGAAGAGTGGGGCGAAGGCTAGAGAGGGCCTGGCGGAAATCCGGCCTGGATGCTGACAAACTTAGGTTGATGGATCATTATACCACCTATCAATCAGCAATCACCCGTAAGAAGGCAGAATTCCTGTCCAGGGAGATTGCTGCTGCGCGAAACCGACCAGCTCAACTCTTTCGGATTGTCGACAGACTTTGCAATCCACTCTGTCTACAGTCTGGAACAGATTTTTCACAAATAAAGTGTGATGAGCTTGCTCGATTTTTCTCAGATAAGATTGCCGGCATTAGGTCGGATATCGGCCAGGCTCACTCTTTCAGGGTTTGCGGTGATTGGCGAAGGGAAACAAACACCTGTGTCATCTGGTGTGACTTTGGTAGGCCAGAATTCATGGATATTGTGAGGACTGTCCAGACTGTACGTCCAACCAGCTGTAGTTTGGATCTGGGCCCTACGTCACTATTATTAGGTTGCGTAGATACTATCTGCCCGATCCTTACTGAAATTATCTGGAAATCTTTGGAGTAGGGGGTCTTTCCTGATCCCCTAAAGGAGACGGTCGTTTGACCACTCCTAAAAAAGCCTTCACTGAATCCAGACTGTCCAGCTAACTACAGACCTGTCTCTAACCTGCCCTTTGTGGGCAAGGTTATTGAAAAGGTGGTTGCGCTACAACTGGATGACCATCTTACAGATCACAATATCTATGATACTCTTCAATCCGGATTTAGGAAAAGACACAGTACTAAGACTGCGCTTGTCCGGGTTCTAAATGATCTCCTGATTGCGAGAGATCGAAAGGCTCATACTATTCTAGTCCTTCTTGATCTCTCTGCAGCATTTGATACTGTGGACCATGGTGTGCTTTTGGAACGCCTGCAGCTTTATTGCGGTCTGTCTGGTACAGTTCTGCATTGGTTTCGATCTTTCCTCATGGGTCGGAGACAGAGGGTTATCACCAGAATTTATTCCTCTGATACCATCTTCCTGTCCTGTGGGGTACCGCAGGGTTCCATTTTGGCACCCATGTTGTTCGCTGTTTATATGCTGCCATTGGGAGACATTATTAGGCGATACAGTCTGGGTTTTCACTGCTATGCAGATGATACCCAGCTGTATTTGTCCTTTAGTCCCGGACAAGAAGATGCAGTCTCTATACTTAACAGCTGTCTATCCGAGAGCAAGGACTGGATGAGTGCTAGCTGGCTGAGGTTAAACCCGGATAAGACTGAGGTGTTGGCGGTGGACCCAGGTCACCTTGAGGCGGGTTGCAGGGCTGGGCTTCCTTCGGGCATATGGATTGATGGTGCCCAACTCTCAACCTCAGACCGGGTGCGTAATCTGGGCGTTATTATTGACGACGGTTTGACCCTAAAATCGCAGGTGTCATCCGTTGTCAAATCTTCCTTTTAACATCTTAGGAATATTGCCCGGGTGAAACACCTAGTTCCTCTGGCTGACCTTCCTATACTGGTCCATGCCTTTGTGACCTCTCGCCTTGATTACTGCAATGCCCTATACCTAGGGCTACCAGGGGTTGATATCCGCCGCTTGCAGCTGGTGCAGAACGCAGCAGCCAGGCTTTTGACTGGGACATCTAGAAACAGTCATATTATGCCTGTGCTGCGCGGACTGCACTGGCTGCCGGTTCAGTGGTGGATCACCTTCAAGGTCGGCTTACTGGCCTATAAAGCCCTACATGAACAGGGACCGCGGTACCTGCAAGATCTCCTCATTCCCTACTGTCCCTCTCGCTCACTCCGATCCGCCGATGAGGGATTGCTAGAGATTCCAGGGTAATGCTTACAAACATCTGGGGCACGTGGCATTTTTCACGCTGCCCAATCCTGTGGAATTCCTCACCCGCTCGGATACGTAGCTGCCTGACTGTCGAGAGTTTTAAGTCGGAGTTAAAAACCTATTTATTCCAAAAAGCATATGAAGAGTGATTTTATTGTGATTTTGTGAATTTTACTGTGATTTTTATTGTTATTCTTGTCATAATTTGTAAATCTTAATGTTTGCTTAATTGTGCAGCGCTTTGGTTTTGAAAAGCACTTAAAAATAAAAATTTACTTACTTACTCTTTCCATCATAAGTGATTCCATCACTTTTCCTACCACAGAAGTCAAACTGACAGGTCTGTAGTTTCCTGCCTCTGTCTTGCTCCCACTTTTGTGAAGGGGAATCACATCCGCCTTCCTCCAGTCCTCAGATACCACACCATCCTCCCATGATTTGTTAAAAAGGGTAGTCAATGGTGTCACTAGTTCTCCCCTTAATTCTTTTAGAATTCTGAGGTGAATCCTGTCAGGCCCCATTGCTTTGTCCACCTTCAGTTTTAGGAGTTCTTTCAGAACCCTTTCTTTTGTGAAAGGACTGGGATTGAAGCCCCTATCGAGAGTGCTTGTGGTAGCACCAATTTTGCGGAAGTCACTGTTACTTATAACAGACATGGTACTACCACTCTGCTTACTTTACCCAGCAAGGTAGTACTCATCTCAGTTCCTGCAGATGCACATAGCCGTTTTGGACATATCAACTTGTATCCCCTTGATACAGTTTCCCAGGAAATGGAAATCACTCCCATTTCTGTATTCAGAGGTCATGAGCTTTCTTTAGCCGATGACCCTGAGCATCTTTTAGATGCCAAAGACCTTCATGAAATTGAGATCACTCTCTGACACCGACCTGGTTATCTTCGATAAGCAGTTCAGTCACGGTGATAAGGAACAAATTCGCATAGTAGTACAGTGGCCTCTCATTATCGCATTTCTTTGTGTCTTAAATATCACCTTGATTCTTGCTTTCCTGTGGATGTTATATTTCACCCGCAAGAAACTCCACGCTAATCATGTGAAAATTCAGGGTCTGTATAACCATGCTTTGGGAATCGAAATGAGACCTTGGCCTCCCACCTTGATCTAGTAACATCACACCCAACTCTCCAGACTTAGTCCTAATATATGAAGAGAAGAATATGCCGATATGGAACCCCTTAGGCCCTGTCCACACTACCCGTCTGTAACGTTACAGAGTGCCCAAACCGTTACCGCAACGGTTTGCGTTTACACCTGTAACGTTACAGAAGTATGCCAGAATCGCTGTTGAAACCATATGAAGTGGTTTCAACAACGGTTATGAACTGCCACGCCGGTAACGCTATCGGGCGAGTGGACGGTGGCAACGGGTCTCCCAGCGCAGCACGAGCTGCATTGTGGTCAAGTTGACGGTAACGTCGCCCAGCTCCCGAAGTGTGACCGGCAGGTGTGGACACACCGCATCGCCTCCAGTTGTAATGGTTTCTATCCGTTACATGATCTGAACAGTGCAGTGTGGACAGGTCCTTAGAGAAACATCGTAACCCTATGATCTGTATGATCCACCTTTAGAAAAATAGGAAATAAGTGAAATACTCCATGAAAGGAATTGCTATGGTATAGCTTAAGAAACAAAAGCAAGGCATAAACCTTAAAGAGCTCATTTTAGTATGTTTAAAGTAAACATGGCGGGCAATGCTTGTATGCACCCCTATAGGAAGTGTTATAGCATAGGAATTGTGACATTTACTTGCATTAATGATTTTGATATAATTAATAGTAGTCTTCCTATATACTGAAAGGATAATGCTGATTACATATAGCTTAATAGAAATATATCTCAGTATTTCCAGATATTTGTTTAGGGAAAAAAAATATGTTTCAGCTTATCTGAAATAGTTGCTTGGGATAGATATTTTCAGATTTCATCTTAAAATGCTGATTTAGAGAATAACAGCTTTATGAAGATAAAAAATTATGGAACCATGATTCTCATAAGTTCACATTACTACACTTCGACAGGTCCTTAAGTGCTACATCCTTTTGCAATGTACCTACGCTATGGCGGCACTGCCCGCAAAAGGGGGAGGGGGGAATATGTAGGCACAATAGCAGCCATAAGCTGCCAGACCCTGCCAAAGTGTAAAAAAGATGTTCACCTTAATCTCAGCTACAATTAATGTACCATAAAAGAGCTGGTCATAAAAATATTTCCTTTTAAACCAAGCAGACCTGCAAATGCTTAACCCCAGTATATGGAACTCACCTAAGCACCAAGAAATCATGGAACAATCTACATTACACAAATATGCTTTACGCTTGCTAACTAAAAGGACATTCAAAATGCCAAATGAATAAATTCATTAGATTCAGACATTGTGCAAGATACTGACAGTTTCAAAAGTAGTTTAAAATCAAAACCCAGCACTTCTGAGGTCACTGAATCATCCCATAAGAAGTGGCCTCACCTCTGAATCCATACAGCCAAACGAGGAACTGTGTCCTCTTAACAAGGAACCATTTGCTACCAGACTAAAGGCACCATAAGCCACAATGAGATAACCTCCATTATCTAATTTTTTGAACATGCACAGTGGAAGTTCTTTGGGTTATAAGTCTATTAATTGTCACCTCATGGACAAAGTTCAAGAGGACAATAGGCAGGTCAATCAATGACAGAGCCTCTGGTGAGTAAGAACACCTCCACACGTATGTTATAGACTTCCGACCCAAGATAAGCTTCTGTACAAATATGGCTATGTCATCCCAAACCTCATGCTATTTCTGAGGAAGAATGAAATTTAATGATACTTCTGAGGAAGTACTTTGCCTATATAAGACATCTCTAAAGTTCAACAATTTGTAATTACCTACTAGCTGCCATCTGAATCTGTGTTTCATCGCTGGAAGAGATCTCACATCTACGCTACTGCTACCGGCTCTATAAACTAGTATTCTGCTGAACTCTAAAGACTTTTCGCTTCTGCCAGAAGAGACATTGAAACTTGTACTAACCATCATTTTATTTGCAAGCCTTGAGGAGAAACGAATTCAAAAGCCAGGAAGAAACCTTCTTAAATCCAGCTTCTCCAAGGACACTTCAAATCTCCAGACGAAAAGGAGACAAGAGACTCTGAAAAGTTGGCAGAGTACATATAAAATATATATATATTATACAGACTTTTACGATGCTTGAATGTGTGTCTTAAGAATCCTGGTTCCATATATAAATACATAGATGAACTGCAGTGAAATATTGTTAAAATGCTAGCAAAGATTATTAGTACCAAGGAATTGTGTACTGGCGTTAGTCAAGGTTATTCTAGAGAGAATACCACCTTAAATTGCCTCCAGATAGGAATTACAAGGCCTCATATGTATGTAGTGAAATTATGTAATGAGTTAAAGTGCACAAAGCAAGACAATGGTCTGAATAAGAATTTCCAAAAATGTCTTGTACTGTTTAAAGTGTCAGAAATATGTTAAATGTTAACTGTGTATTGAAATAAACCGCTTCTAATTGCACTACATGTCCAAGTGAATCGGTCATCTCAGGAAATAACCAGGAAAATACGTAAACACAGTTTACTGCACACCTTTCCTTAATTAAGGCAGCCACAGAACCAAATTAATTAATAGTAATTGTGCTTACAAGCCCCTGAAGGTCGGTTTTGCTTTTTGACAGTACAGGGTCTGGACCGATTGAAGGGTACAACCTGAATCCTGTAAGTCCTTCAACATTTCTTGGGTCTGTGGACCAAACAGCTGATCACCTTTAAAGGGAGCGCTAAGGATAGACTGCTGCATGTCCTGTGAAAATCCTGACACTCTGAGCTAGGCGTGATGTCTGAGACAAACAGGCCGCGGTGTCATCGGCATCATAGGTGGTCCTGAGCAGGTGGTGGCAAACAGCCGCCACCATAGGCATCTTGGCAATCAGATCCTCCTGTGTAGAACTCGCAGGGAGGGACTGGAACGTTGCCTGGGAGGCTTTTAGGATTTCCTCCTGATATTTCAGGAGGTGTACCATGTAATTAAGTATACGGAGAGACATTGTAGCCGAGGCATAAACCCTTTTCCCCATTACATCCAATTTCTTGGATTACTTATCAAGGGTTTGAGCACTCATGTGCTGAGGTCTAGAGGACCTATCATGAGCGGCACTTATCACCACAGAGACTGCCTGAGGCAGAGACATGAATTAGGGGTGGTCCAGTGGGGCCTGATAAATCCTATCAGCATTACGAGGATTGGAGGGAATTTTTAACGGTTGCTTCCAAGCAGCCCAAATAGCCTCTTCAAAGGCATCCACCAAAAGAGGGATGACCAGAATGGGGAATTCCGGTACACCTAAATACTGTGCCAACTTCTTTCTTGAAGCATCCTGCTCAGTGCTCTGGAACCCAAACGTTTTCTGGAGGTGTATCATAATGTCCAAAAACATGGGACCATCTGGCTGGAGAAAATGGGAGTTCAGGGGTAGGTTCACCCTGAACTGACGAGGTGGCTGAGGATGACTGAGGGGAGTCCTCCTGGTCCATACTGTCCTCATTCTCCAGGTCAGCCAAATCGCAGTCCTGCAGGAAAGGGTCATCCATGTCTACATCCTGAGGGTGAAACCCCAGAGAGACGGGGAGGAGCTGGTCATCCTCTTGACCGAGGAAGGCAGAGAGGGAGCAGAGATCAGAGCCGACCCTTCACTAGGGGAAGAGGGATCTGTGTAAGGTCCAGGATAGTATTACTAGAGCCTGGATATCAATCATGGCCATCTGCTCAGCTGAAGTTTTAATAAATTTTAGTTATAGCTACTATTGAACTGTCAGTGTTTCGTGATCTTTTTTGTATTACTTTACTTCTTATCCTTGATTGCTGAACTGTATTCATGTATCAGTTGTTTTGTTTGTCCAAAACTGGATGCTTGTGAAAACAGGCAACTTTTGCTCATATGCCTTTCCAGTATAATAAACTGAACTGGAAGTAGCCGGGGTAGAATGGATTGAGTGAATAGGGACCACTGACGTTATTGAAGGAGACAGTGGAACCAAGCAAGTAGCCGCTGACGAGGGGTGTGTACAGGACCCCAGGATCGTTGTCGAGGGTGCTAACAGAGCCCTTGGTGGTAACGCCGGTCATCGATGAGAGAACAGTCGATGGGCCAGAAGCCATCTTCGATGAACAATGGCTAGAAACCACAGAGGGGGAGGCAGCGATGGAAACTACAATGTCACTCCAAAACCTACTGTCGACGGAGGAGCCATCGACGAGGGAAGAGAGGAGCCAGTAATCGTTGACGGTGTAGAAGACAGTTACAGTGGTAATCTTTTCAGTACTTATCTTTCTGGTAGTGATCAGGGTACTCTTCATCAACAAGGACTCAGCAGAAACATGCTTTGTTTTGCTGGCATGTTTCTTAACAGGAGCCTGTCCCGTCGATGAGGAGGGCTCACCCTCAGAGCGGCGAGACCCCGAGGAGGACATCGAAGACTTCGTTTGGCTTGGAGCATTGCTGCTGCTCCAGAAGGGCAACCTTTTACTCCATGAGGAACTCACGAAGCAGCTGAAACCTTCTACGATTGGTGGCCTTGTTGAACCGCTTACAGAGGACACAATGATCCCTGGTGTGTTCAGGAGCAGGGCACCGAACGCAGACGTTGTGGAGGTCCTCTGTAGCGATTCTGTGGCCACAGGTACACTTTCAGAATAAGGGATCTGAAGACATCAGCAGATGAACCTGTTTAGAATGAACATTTGGTCAATAAAACTCTTCATCAATGACTGGAAAGCACAGCTCCGAAGGAGGAGTTGCATGCAAGTCACGGTTGAAAAGAACCGAGGAGTAGCTGGAACCTCCCCCCTTTATACGTGCCATACCGACGCCACGTGGTAACGTTAGGGGGAGGTCCCAAAATCGACTGCTAAGAAGCCATCCAGAGGAAATTATGCCTGTGGCTGATATCCCATGTGTTATGACCTGCTGCAAAAGATTGTCTCGAAGAAAATCGGAGTGCACCAGGGTTGCCTTGCCCAGTCTGGAGCCACCAGGATGATGGTGGCTGGCTGATCCCTGAGCTTTAAGAGAACACTGAGGATCAGAGAAAATGGAGGGAAAGCATACAGGAACTCCCCTGCCTAATCCAGAGCCAAAGCATCCACTGGCAAAGTGCCCAGTGCTGGAGACCTGCAACAGTAAAGTGGGAGCTGGTGGTTGAGGCTGGAGGCAAAGAGATCTACCTCTGGAGTGCCCCACCTTCTAAAAACTGTGTGTAGCACTTGTCTGTTTATGGTCCACTTGTGGTGGCCCTGACTGATGCAGCTCAGAGCATCCGCCAGCACATTGTCCTTGCCTGGGAGATGGATGGCATACAGTTGTATAGCTAGGGAATAAACCAGAGACCAAATCCTAATGGCCTCTGAGCAAAGTTTGGTGGACTTTGTGCCCCTTGCTTGTTGATGTAGAACATGGCAGTGGTATTTTCTATTCTGATCTGTACAGACTGCTCTTTTAGCTGGGAGGCAAAGGCTTTTATACAGTAGCTAGGTACACAGCCCTGAGTTCCAGAAAGTTTATGTGGTAACTGGATTCCTTGGGAGACCAAGTTCTGATTATGGACTGGTCTGCCAGATGGGCACCCCAACACAGGTGGGAGGCATCTGTGGTGAGAGTCCTGGAGGACTGCATTTGTTGAAAAGGTACTCCTCCTTTGAGGTTTTTCATTTTCTTCTACCAGTCCAGGGCCTGTAGAAAGGTCCTTGTGATTGGTATAAGTTTTGACAGAGTGTCTCTTTTCTGAGACCAGTGAGCCCACAGGTGACACTGAATGTCCCTCATCTGGAATCTGACCTGGAACTAAGGCTGTAGTGGAAGCCATGTGGCCCAGGAGCCTGAAAAAATACCTGGCAGGCCTTGGCTGGCCCAGGACAGAGGAGTTTGCCAGGTCTAGGAGGCTGTGCACCCTGCCCTAAGGGAGCAGGGCTTCCCCTTGTTGGGTGTCCAATTCTGCCCCAATGAACTCCAATAACTGAACTGGTTTGAAGTGGGATTTTTCTCTGCTGATAAAACCCAGGGACTCCAGGGTACTTTGTATGAGACAAAGTGAGTCTCTGACCTTCTCTGGGGACTTGACTACTATTAGCCAGTCGTTCAGGTAAGGAGAGACAGAAACCTGTTGTCTTCTGAGAAGAGCCACCACCGCTGCCAAGCACATCGTGAAGATCCTGGGGGCTGAAGCAAGGCCGAATGGCAGTGCTGCAAACTGGTAACGGCCAGAGGGAAGCCTGAATCTGAGGCACTTTCTGTGGGACGGCATGTGAAAATAGGCATCCATGAAGTCTAGAGAGGCTAGCCAGTCTCCCTGTTGCAAGGATGGGTTCACTACTGACAGAGTGACCATTCTGAACTTAGGTTTGTGCAAGTGTTTGTTCAGGTACCTTAGGGCCAGAATGGGCTTCCAATCCCCATTTTTCTTCCATGTGAGAAAGTCTGGAATACAGGCCTTTTCCCCACTGGGGAAGATAAATCTTTCCACTGCTTCAGCTGCCTGCCCTTGAACGGGGCTGCTTCAGCTCCCCCACGGTCAGCCAGCACCCAGCCAGCCACCGACCAAGACCAGGATGCCCGCCTGCAGCTCCTTGGAAGCTGCTTGCCCTTGAACAGGGCTGTTTCAGCTCCCCCATGGTCGTCCGGCACCCAGTCAGCGACCAACCGAAACCAGGACGCCCGCCTGCAGCTCCTTGGAAGCTGCCTGCCCTTGAACGGGGCTGCTTCAGGTCCCCCATAGTCGGCAGACACCCAGCCAGCCACCGACCGAGACCAGGACACCCACCTGCAGCTCCTTGGAAGGTATGGGACAGCCAATCGGAACATAGGATCTTCCAGCAAACCCGCTCTGATTGGCCAGGACTTTTCCCCTGCTTCAGCCACCTGGCACTTTTTACAAATAGATTTTCGATAGAACTAAGCACATTTCAACTGTGTAATAGAAGTTTTTCAACTGTATTAGCTGGAGTGTAATTTCTACTAGTGTTTTAAAGTGCTTACACCTCTTCTGTCTCAGTGCTCCTCCTGGTTTTCCATTAGCAGGTTATACAGACCTGCCACTAGAGGGATTCTTGGTCTTTCTACACAAATCACTGTACTCAATCGTGGGCAATATGGCCTGCATTATCATTCTACTTCTAATCCTGGCAAAAATTATGACTCATAAAGCACTGATCCATGCTAAGTCAGAAGTCATCCCAGCCTGGGAACCCACAATCATAGTTCCTGCTGCATCTTCATATTGCTTCCCTACTCTTAATCTGTCGGGTTTTTATTTTAATTCTCATCCCTCTCCTCTGGCCCTCCTCCCTTCACCAATGTCTTTCTGTGCACTTCCCTGCTAGCCTTGAGCGCCATGTCAGCATCTCCTGTGCCCTGGCTAGGCGTACCTCAATGACTGAACACCACACAAGAACCCATCGAAAAGGGCCCACTTCTACCTGATAAATGCCCTCAAGAAAATGATTCTAATTCTCCTTTTCTGTTCAGGCAATGTCTAACTAAATCCAGGTCCCCCAACTCAAATCACTTCTCCGTCGGAGTTTGCAGCTGCTCCTGGGATGAAACTGATGATGGTCAATATTCTAAGCCTGCTCAAAAAACTTGATCATCTTCAAGTTTGGGCAGCCCACACTGACCCAGATCTGATTATAATTACCGAGTCATGGCTAAAAAAGATCAACACTGATCCATAAATTACTATATACAGACTTCAAGCTCTTTAGGGCTGATAGGGATTCTGGGGGAGTGGTTGTATACGCCAAATCAAAATTTGATGTTAGCAGCATTTCCTGTAAAACTAAGACCAAGGAATACGAGATTGTCTCGCTTAAACTTCACCTTCCATCCTCAGAAGCATCACAATCATTGGTGGCTATAGACCCCGTCCAGAGGCTTCAGAAATTCTTAACATGTTGAAATCCATAACTTTGGCTGCTAACACGGAAACAATCTTAGGGAATTCAATATAGATTGGCTCACTGCTAAATCCCACTCCCTAGAAGCCATCTGTGATGAGCTGGGTCTTACACAGATAGTAACTGAACCCACAAGAATCAATGCTTCTAACTCTGCCAACAGCTCACTCTTAGATGTCATCTTAACTTCGCATCCCCATAAAATCTCACATTCTGCAGTTTTCCATAATGACATGAGCGACCACAGTATCGTTGTATGTACAAGATTCCAATCTAAAACCCAGCAGCACCCTAAATTCAGAATCAAATGCTCGTTCCGTAAAATCAACTCAGTAAACTTCCTAACCGATCTAGCTACAATCAGGTGGCAAGACCTATATCTTGCCAAATCTGCTGATGCTGCCGTCTCTGTCCTAAATGACAACCTCACCACCCTAATTAACAAGCATGCTCCTCTTATTAAAATGAGGGTGCGGAAAATCTCGCATCCGTGGTTCACCCAAGAGCTCAAATCTGCACTTACCAATAGAGACAAGCTATGGGCTAGGGCCAGGCACACAAAGGACCCGGCAGACTGGCAAGCATTTAGAACTGCCAGAAATGCCTGTGTTAAAAGAGTACGTGCTACTAAAGCAAACTTCTACATCTCCACTCTGGAGCAGGCTAAAGGGAACTCCCAAAAAATCTGGAAGACACTGAGATCCATAGAAGGCCATCCTGCTGCTTCCTCCCTTCCCACCAAGATTCTGGCCAAGGATGGGATGGTTGAAAATAAACTGTGAATCCTGGAAGAACTTAACCTTCACTTTGCCACTGCCGGGTTGGCATTCAACTCCTCCCCATACGCTAGCCGAGTGAATAGCTACACTAGCCCAGATACTACACATGCTACTCCACCTCATCCCTTCCAGTTGTGCCTGTTTAGCTACAAAGAAGTCGAAGACATAATTCTTAGCCTTGACACCAAAAAAAGTGCAGGGGACGATGGCCTTGAATCATTTTTCTTGCGGTTAGGCTATGCCCAGCTCACAGCCCCCATCCTTCACATCTTCAACCTCTCTATTACCACAGCCACTGTTCCATCCTGCTGGAAATCTGCCCATATTCTTCCTCTCTTCAAATCAGGAGATCCTTGTGACTTCAACTACCGTCCTATCTCTATCTTGCCGTTCTCTCCAAAGTGCTGGAAAAACTTATATACAACCAACTAAAAAAATCACCTCGAAGCGCACTCACTCCCAAACCTGGCCCAATCTGGCTTCAGGTCGAAGCACAGTACCATCTCAGCCTTGGCTAAAGTCTCTAATGACTGGATCCATGCTATGGACACCAAGAAGGTTACTGGTGCAGTCTTTCTAGACCTCAGTAAGGCCTTCGACACCGTAGACTATCACCTCCTAATCACCTGTCTTGCCTACAGAGGTGCCACTCCACTTACCTTACAGTGGTTTAACAGTTATCTTACAGGAAGGATACAAAAGTCAAAGCTGATGGCCTACTATCTCCCCTCAATTGCCAGAGGAGTCCTCAAGGCTCCATCCTAGGACCAATCCTTTTTCCCTGTACATCAACAACCTTGACTCCCACATAAAGAACTCTAGCATACATTTCTTTATGGACGACACGGTTTTGTACTTCCATCAGGCTCGTCCTTAACTGAAGTCAGGAAGCACCCAAGCTGACTTTTATCTAGTTAGAAAGCAACCTTATCAATGCCAAGCTTCTCTTAAATGCCAAAAAAGACAAGACAATGATTTTCTCGAGACTTGCCTTGTCTGGTGCCCTACCTACCCCACCTAAAAACTTCATAGTTTCCTCCCTAGGTGAACCCTTGGAAGTCGTACCTAAATTTAAATATCTAGGTATGTGGATAGACAACAAGCTTTCCTTCAACGACCACATCGGGTTTCTTCTTTAGAAATAGGACCCTCTTTTCTCTCGCGACCCGCAAAAGACTTGTCCAAGCAACATTCCTTCCCTTGCTTGACTACGGAGACATCATCTTTATCTCCTCCCCAACCTTGAGCCTATCTAAACTGGACGTACTCTATCACCATGCTCTTCGCTTCATTACTAACTCTGTGTACAGAACCCACCACTGTGATCTTTATGCAGCAGTTGGGTGGACCTCTCTTGCCACCAGACACTTCCTGCATGCTGGCATTTAGACCCTCAAATTGCTACTCCACAAACTGCCTGTCTATTTACAGTCTCTCATACACATCTCGCATAGCGCCTACTCCCTAAAGAAATCTGACCTTATCCTACTAGATGTTCTCAGGACACGTACCACAGCTGGCCAAAGAGCTGTCTCATACGCCCTCCCAAACATCTGGAACCAACTACAAGCCATGCTGAAGCTAACCAGCATCGTATCAATTAACTCCTACAAAACACTAGCTATCTCTAAATTAAAAGACATATGTAGGTGCTACTAGGCCCCCAACGATGTCAACTTCCTAGGTACCAACTGGCCCTCTACTTATTAAGCTGAAATGTGTTGCATAATTTAGGGCAAGGTTAAAGCTGGAATGTACTGCATATACAGCATAATGACTTCTATTGTGTATATCTCTTGTATTATGTATTTTTTTTCTTTGTTGTTCTACATTTTATATCTCCTGTCTATGTAATTGCGAACTGTATATGTATGTGCCTCAGGACCTCCTTGTGAATAAGCTTGCTCAACGGAGTCTTTCCTGCAATAAACATGAACTTGAACTTATAACTTGTAGACAAAAGAGCCTTAAACTCTAGCTCCAACAACAGTTTTTCTCTTGGTGTTAGAGATTTCAAAGGTTTGTGACTCTGTAAGGAGGGAAACTTTTTGAACTGCAGAGCAAGTCCCTGACCCACCACCTCTAGCACCCACTTATCTATGGTGATTTGGTGCCAATGGTGGAGGTAATGAGTCAGCCTTCTTCCTACTGGGAAGGGGAGGTGGCCTGGACATTGCAGTCAGGAAGTTTGATTTGCTTGAGCCTTTGAGGAAGGTGAGGGGTCAGTTCTTCTCTGTGCATTCCTTCCTCTTCCTCTGAAGTAACCTCTCGTGTGAGAATAGTCTAGGGGCATTGGCATAGGATAAAAGGCTCTTGGATAGTAACATCTGCCTCTGTTACCCTTACTCTGGGGGCCTCTGTGAGGTAGAGGCTTTCTCCTTAGCTGCATTGCTTTGCTAGTTGGTTTTATATTCCTCCACCTTTTTCAAGTAAGCTTCTGTTTTATCCCCAAAGAGTGAGTTATTCTCACAGGGAAGTCCATAGCTTTAGTTAGACTATTTATCCTGGGAGAGGTTGGTTGTCCTCAGCCAGGCATAGCGTCTGAGAGCTATGGCCTGGGCCATGTCTCTGGAGGCAGTGTCATTAGTGTCCACAGCCATATGGAATTGATATTTCCTGGCTTCTAGGGCAGTCTTAACAGTCCCAGCCAAATCCTGACCTGTTCTGTCTGGGGCCTGTTGGCCAATAGTTAGCACAGAATTCCAGAGAGACTTTTGGTACTGTGCTGCATAGGCCATGTAAGTGGAGAGGCAAAGCAGCAAGAAGGCTGGGTGTAAGATTTCTTACCTATAGAATCCAGCTTCCTAGATTCTTTTTCAGGAGGCTGGCAAGACAGAGGCACTTTAGCTTGGTCACAAGCTGCAGTCTGCACCACTCCCTCATGGTCTGGATGTATGTAAAGAAATTCAGCATTAGTTCTTTACAACTGATACTTTTCAATTTTCTTGTCCACCCCAAGAATAGATGTGGGGTTTTAGAGCAGTTTAAATGTTGCCCTGTGAAGGGACTTGTGGACAGGCAGAAGCAGCTTTTTGGAGGGAGGGAGACCTATCATATTTATGAAGTCTGCTTCCTCTTCCTGATCAGTGGGTCTCCTGGATGGTAAGGTCCAAGGTGTCCACCACATGCTGAACAAAAGTAAAGTGAGAAGTAAAATCCTCCTGGCCATTAGAGGGGGTTCCAAACTCTTGGTCAGGGATACATCTGACTGTAAAGGCCCACCCTCTTCTTCTCCTTCATCGGCCTCATAATAAAAGCCCTGTCCGAGCCCAAGGGATGAGAGGTACTTGGATCAGGAGGGGCATTAAATAGATTGCCCATAGCCTGAAAGGTCTGATACAGTTGCAAAGCCTTAGCAATTTCTGCAGGAGAGGGAGCATCTTTTTGTGTCACAGACGTCTCCCTTTCCTTCTCAGCGGGAGGGGGGCAGTGACATTGCTTTTCTTTGGGTTTCTTTTTTGCAGGCACTGATTCAGGACCCTGCTCACTTTGTCTCTTCTTGGCTTGGTCATTGTTATTATTTTTATCAGACTTATTCTCTACAGGGTCCTTGAAGGACCTGTCTTTACACTTTTGCTGGGATGAAGACCCCTCTTTAGTATTTTTAACAGAGGGGGAGGCAGACCGAGAGGCCATTATTTCCAATCTTTTAGCCTTTATTTATTTTTTAACTGTTTTAGAACAGAATTTAGAGCAAAGCTCACAGTTATGGTCTGGACCCAAACAATTCAAACAAATATTGTGGCCATCTGCCTTGGCCACTAATCTTAGGCATCTAATGCAATTTTTAAAACCAGTTGGTCCAATCCACTTTTTAGGTCTTTCCGACATGCCAAATCATCAGAAAAATCTGTAAAACTGATGTTCCCAATAGGGAAAGAAAAGAAAAACGGTCAGTTCCCATGTGGTATGGAACCACAAATAAACGGTCCCCAGAAACAAAAAACTCAAAGTTTTTAAAAGAAAAATGTGGTTCCTGACGAAAATAGGGAACCACTAAATGTTTAAAGTATGTAGAGTTAAATGTGTGACTTTTTTTTTACCACAAAGGCTAAAAAATTTTCCTCAGAAAAAGAACAGGAGCCACAGCTGGAATCGCTGAATGAAGCAGTACTTGCAGTTCATGGGAACCGCAAGAAAAATGATAAAATGTATAAAAAAAATACCTCGAAACTCTAAAGACAGCACAAAATAAATAAAAACTAGAAGAAAATAAACTTCTTCAAGCAAAGTCTGAAGAGAGAGCTCCAGAACAGTGTTGCTCCAGTCAGCGGAGAAATAAATCTGGGTGCCCTCTGGCACAACATACGGACAGCACAACCTCTCCTGTTATCCGATTGGCTAATTTCTTAAATTCATTAGCATTAACTCCACCTTCAGGGCAGTTGAACCCAGTTGGCATACTGCAATAGTTAAGCATACTGAAGGACCCCAGAGGTGAGAAGAAAAAATTACTCACCTTAGTAATGTTGTTTCTTCTAATGGAGTCTTGCTGTATTCTGACATATGCAGTTAGGTCCTGCCTTTCAACTGCCCCGGAGAACAAAGAGTTAAACTTTCCATGACCAGCATGGAATGTTCACCACGAGCTCGGCTGAAGCCCCGTCTGCTGCTGTTTAAACTGCAACCATCAGACCTTTACGAGCAAAGACTCACTAGATGTTCTGTGTGGAAACTGTAAAATTCTTACTAGCCAACTGGCAAATATATCTATATAAAAAGTTTTTTGGTTTCAAAGGAAGACTCAAGTCAGGAAACCCAAAAAAAACGCATCCAAAACACAACCTCTCACCCAAACCAAAAAGAGGGTGAAAAAAGGACAGCCTAGGGTGCCAACACTGCTCCTGCCCACCCACATCCCAAAATCTAGGTTCTGAGAGGGAGGCGGGGATCAGAATACAGCAAGACTCCATTAGAAGAAACAACATTACTAAGGTGAGTAATTTTTTCTTCAAACAACATGAAGTCTTGCTGTATTCTGTCATATGCAGCCTACCAAGCAGTACCTCCATGGAGGAGGGACAGAACCTACTTTGGAAACAGGCTCTGAAGTACTGCTGTGCCAAACCGAGCATCACTCCTAACCTGGATATCCAGAGAGTAATGCTTGGTGAAAGTATGGGCTGTTTTCCAGGTGGCTAATTGACAAATTTCTAAGAGAGGAATATCCCTGGCAGTAGCCAGGGAAGCAGCTGTACCTCTAATGGAATGAGCCCTCAGGCCTGAGGGTGGAGTTTTACCCAGTTTTTCATAGCAGAATTGTATACAAGAAACAATCCATCTGGCAATAGATCTCTCAGTGGCAGGTTTTGCCCTTACCAACTTCTCCATACGTAAGGAACAACTGGAGGGATTCAAACCTGTGACCCTTGGTACGCTCTATGTAGTAGCTAAGGGCTTTTTAACGTCCAAGCTGTGTAGCCTCCTCTCTCCAGAGAAGGAATGGTCAGTGAAGAAAACAGGGAGAGATATAGACTGGTTGAGGTGGAAATCTGAAACCACTTTAGGTAAGAACTTTCTGTTAGTTCTGAGGACCACTTTATCTCTATGAAAAGAGATGAAATCAGATTCCACTGACAGGGCTTGCAATTCACTGATAGGTCTGGCAGAAGTAATGGCTACCAAAAACACAGTTTTCCAAGTCAAGTACTTAAGCTCTGCTGAGGACAAAGGCTCAAAGGGAGGTTGCATAAGCTGAGTAATGCAAACATTAAGGTCCCAAGCAGGAGCAGGATCCCTAAAGTGGGGATTGGTGTGAAGCAATCCCTTGAAAAACTTACAAAATACAGGATGGGATGACAGAGAGGAAGGCTTGCCTACTGACAAGAAGAACAGAAACAGCTGCCAAGTGTACTTTAAGGGTAGCTGGTCTGAGGCCTAAGCCATTAAGATGGACCATATAGTCCAGAACCGTAGGCAATTCAGCAGAGTCTGGAGAAATATTCTTCTTAGAACACCAAATGCTGAATCTTTTCCATTTGGAGTTGTAAGTCTTCCTGGTGGAAGGCTTTCGAGAAGCATTAAAGATATCCAGAACCCCTTGGGAAAGATGCAGATCTGCAAACTCTAACTCTTCAAGAGCCAAGCCTTGAGATTGAGAGACTGAAGATTCTGGTACCAAATCCTCCTGAGAGGATGTCAATAGGTTGTAATTCCTGGGAAGAGACAGGGGAAAGTGGACTGCTAGGGACAGCAACAAGGGGATACCATGGCTGCCTGGCCCAGTCTGAAGCAATCAAAATCACTTTGCATGGTTGTGACCTTATCTTGACTAACTTTGAACAGGAGAGGGAAGGGGGGAAAAGCATACAGAAATTTCCCTTCCCAGTTCAGAATCAGAGCATCCAGGGGGACCGAGCCCAAGACTGGGGGTCTGCAACAAAAGAGAGGAAGTTGGTGATTGTCCGGGGCTGCAAAAAGATCTATCTCTGGTGTGCCCCATCTCGAGAAAATCACTTTCAAAACTAGAGGATTTACTGCCCATTCGTGATGGCCCTGGGATATTCTGCTCAATGCATCTGCTAGGACACTGTCCTTCCCTGGGAGGTGAACTGCTATCAGAGAGGTTTGCAGGGAATAGGCCAGGGACCACAACTTCATTGCTTCTGTGCACAAGGCCGTAGACCGAGTGCCTCCTTGCTTGTTGATGTATCACATGGTGGTGGTGTTGTCTGTCCTGACCTGAACCACCTTGTTCTGTACAGATTTGGAAAAAGCTTGCAGTGCCAGAA
This sequence comes from Neoceratodus forsteri, assembly GCA_016271365.2. Taxonomy (NCBI): domain Eukaryota; kingdom Metazoa; phylum Chordata; order Ceratodontiformes; family Ceratodontidae; genus Neoceratodus; species Neoceratodus forsteri. Next base: position 1,151,628,964 of record CM057453.1, read on the forward strand.
ACACTGCTCTGAGTTCCAAGAGATTGATGGGGTGTAGAGATTCCTGAGGTGACCACAGTCCTTGGGTGGTAAGATCCCCCAAATGGGCTCCCCAGCCCAGCAGGGAAGCATCTGTGGTGAGTATCACTGAATGAAACTGAGTGACAAATGGAACCCCTTGTCTCAAATTGTCCTGATCCTGCCACCACTGCAAGGCTTGGATCAGGGTTCGAGTCACTGGGATTAGTTTGGTAAGGGAATCCTTTCTTTGGGACCAGAAGGCTCTTAAGTGGAACTGAATGTCCCTCATCTGGAATCTTGCCCCTTGGACCACTGCTGTGGAAGCTGCCATGTGGCCCAGAAGCTGAAGGAAATGCCTTGCTGGTCGAGACACATGAAGGGTGAATGAAGAGGCCAGTTCCATAAGGGTCCTTGCCCTTTCCAGGGGAAGGAAGGCTCTTGCCTTTACTGTATCCAGTTCTGCACCTATGAAGGCGAGGAGCTGTACTGGTTCAAGAACTGACTTTGGAAGGTTGAGAAAGAATCCTAAGGAAGTGAGCAGTTGCTGGGTCACTTGCAGATGTGACTTGACTTGGTCTGGAGACTGACCTACTATGAGCCAGTCGTTCAAGTATGGGAAGATGGAGATCTTTTTTCTTCTTAGGAAAGCAACTACTACTGCCAGGCACTTTGTGAAAACCCTTGGGGCTGATGTTAGGCCAAAGGGCATTGCTCTGAATTGATAGTGGCCTGAGGGCAACTCAAACCTGAGGTACTTTCTGTGGGAACACCTGATGGGAATGTGAAAGTAGGCATCTTTGAGGTCCAGGGAGGCTAGCCAGTCCCCTGGCCTTAGAGAGGGAAGGATAATTCCCGGAGTTACCATTTTGAACCTTGGCTTCAAAAGATGTTTGTTCAGATATCTTAGGTCCAGGATGGGCCGCCATTCTCCTGTCTTTTTGGGGGTTAGGAAGTACCTGGAGTACAATCCTTTGCCCCTGTGTAGGGGGGGAACCCTCTCTATAGCTCTGAGAGCTAGGAGAGAAGAAACCTCTGAATCTAGGGCAAGGGTCTCTGAGAGATTTGCAGGTGGAAAATATCTGGTTCTCATCTTGGGAAATTTTTTGAAGCTGAGAACCAGTCCCTGGCTTACTACTTCCAGGACCCACTTGTCTGATGTAAGAGACTTCCAGTCCTGGACAAAGTAAGCCAGCCTGCCCCCTAATGGTATGGAAGAATCGGCCCGGGCAGACCCATCAGGGTGTCTGCTTGGCTGGGGCTTTAGGCTGAGGGGTGGATGCAGGCCTGCTCATCCCCCTTCTGCCTCTAAAGAACCCCCTCTGTGAAAAGGAAGAAGAGGAGGCCCGAGCTTGGTAAAAAGGCCTTTGGAAAGGCCTACCCCTGCCCCTGGACTGCTGCCTTTGAGGAGTTGCTTGCCTTTCTTTGGCCTGAGCACTCCTGTAAGTGGTCCTGTACTCATACATCTTTTTCATGTAGTTCTCTGTCTGCTCCCCAAACAGAGAATTACCAATTACAGGAAAATCCATGGCCTTAGCCTGGGTATCCTGTGAGAGGCTAGTACATTTGAGCCAAGCCATCCTCCAAAGAGCCACAGATGTAGCCATGACTCTTGATGATACATCATTGGAGTCTACAGCAGCATGAAACTGTACTTTCGATGCCTCAATCCCATCTGCAGCCACCTGCTCCAGCTCCTTGGCAAGCTGGTCGGGGGCCTGTTTAGCCAGAGCCAGCACAGTGTCCCACCTGGACTTCTGGTATCTGGCTGTATAGGCCATACAGTTAGCCTGCCTGAGTCCCAAAGATGCTGCCATGTATGGTTTCTATGCCATGGCATCAATCTTCCTGGAGTCCTTGCCTGGGGGGTGTGATACCAAGGGAACATTTGCCTCATCACAGGCAGCAGCCTGCACAACCCCAACATGGCTGCACTGCTAAAAAAGGAACTCCGTGTCTGAGCCTGAGAGAGTGTACCTCTTGTTCATTCGTCTGTCCACAGGAGGTATAGAATTAGGAGACTTAAGAATTTTATGTGTCTGTTTCCCAAAGGATTTGTGGAGGGGAATAGACAGTCTCCTGGACTCTGGGATGTCCATCATCTCAACATAATCAGGCTCTTCCTGATCCTCTACTGCTTCCTCCACTGGAAGCTGGAGGGTCTCAGCCACTTTTTTGTAAAACATATAGTGTGAAGGGGACTCAGAAAGTCTAGGAGGAGAAACACCTGAAGGTCTGTCTGGGGAGATGTCCGGGTCAATAGGCACATCCAGACTTTCACTATCACCATAATCATCCTCATACTCTCCCTCTTCCTCCTCTGGTTCATAAAATTCTTCCAAAGTATAATCCGGAACCGGGGGAACCGACTGAACTGAGCCCCTGTCACATGGTGCCAGTTCGGTTGGAACCGAACTAAGCGACTGCACAATCCTTATTGCCTTGGCTATCTCATCGGCAGTCGGAATATGAAATTCTGGGTCCGAACCGGTCGATTTATGTTTCCTCTTTCTTTTAACCGGAACCGATTCCTCGGAATCGGCTCTCCTTTTGTCCGAAGAAGTATCGCCCTGATCAGAGGACACTCCTTCTGGTTCGGTCGGAACTGAACCGGGCTGGCCATCCGGGTCAGCGGACTTCTCGGCCTCCCTTTCCCTCAGTCTACCTAATCTCTTTTCCAGGGTAGATTTGGGAAAATTCTTGCAAATTTAGCAGTCTGAATCGAAGTGGTCAAACTCCAGACAATACACACAGGTGGTGAGGGGATCAGCCTTGGCAAAGTCTTCCACACACACTGCAGTGTTGAAACCCAGTGGGCCCGTTTTTTTCTTGGGTTTCTCAGACATGGCCAATCCTAACCAAAAACTTACCCTTTTTGGCAATCCGCCACAAGACTCCCTATTGGTTCCTGACCGTGTACCTGGTCTTGGAAAAACGTAATTAAATCTTTTTTTTTTTTTTTTAGAACAGATACGGACGGTGCTACACTCTAAAGTAAGCACAAGCTTTTTTACCTCAAACTGATCGGTTCAGCCAAACCGATCCACAATTTACAAGTTCCACACAGAAACAAAACAAAAAACCTATCTAGTACTCACGGTACCACAGACAGAGACTTGAACCGACTAAGCGGTAACAGCAATTCGGTAGAAACCGACCGAAAACCGACACTTCAACCGACTTTTTGAAGCAGGAGAAATCTCCGGAGCAACTGTTCAGTGAGGTGGAGTAAAGAATCTGACGGCTGCAGTTTAAACAACAGCAGACAGGGGCTTCAACCGAGCTCGTGGTGAACATTCCATGCTGGTCATGGAAAGTTTAACTCTTTGTTCTCCAGGGCAGTTGAAAGGCAGGACCTAACTGCATATGTCAGAATACAGCAAGACTTCATGTTGTTTGAATACAGTAAATCCTGAGCCTGGCAACAGGATGATACCAGAGGCCCACAGGACCCACAACACCAACTAAGCACAACTCTCTGCATATTTGGTCACTGTCTGGACCTGGACTCACTTCTCGGTGGCCTTAACCGGGGGTGGAGGGGGGCGCCATGGGGCAAAGGATTTATAGTAAGTCTTGGAGAAGGCAAGAGGACAAGGAATAAGGACACCTGAGGAAGGGGACACAGATCGACAGTGGGGGGGGGGACAGTAAATTAAAAAAAAAATTCTGGTCTAGTTCAAATCTCAGGTTTTTTTTTTTTTTTTATATATAGGTTTTTTTTCTGGCGGAGCTGGCAGGCAGCTATGGCTTATCTCTCCGGACCCGACCTTCCGCCTCGACCCTCCCTGGGAAATCCCGCAGGGCCAGTGACAGGGCCGGGGGACAGGAGTGCTGGCTTTCTCCCCTCACCCAGACAGCCAACGTACAGACCACGGGGCTCGGAGGAGGTGCAGTCGGGGCCATCACAGAGTCTGCCCGCTCCATTTTCAAGTTTACGCCTGTCTCCCCCCCGTGCCATCCAACCCATATCCCCCTCTAGCCATTGCTACAGGGCGATCAGCGGGTGGGCTAACAATACCTCCCTCTCCCGAGAGAGGAGAGCAGTCCTCCAGTTGCTCATTCCTCTCCCACCCCTGTCGACCCCCAGCGATCCTGGCTCATTCCCGAACCCAGGTCTCTGGTGTGGCGTCCAACGCCTCAACCCTCAGCGCCACTGGGCCGGCCCCTCAAATCTCAATTCTTTAAAATCTGCCTCCACCCCACGAAGTATGTGTAAATATTACTCTTACCTGCTAATCTACATTTTGCAGCTTGGAAAGGCAGGGAGTAAAACTGGGTACCTAATTTCCGCAGCTTTTTCTTATCAATCATTTCACTAAAGCCGTAATCGACATAGCATACCTGAAGAATGGAAAGGGAAACACCAATCAAGAGAGACAATTATAAAAAATAAAACATGAAATGAAAATGAAATAACATTTTGCCAGCTGTAAATTGTGTCCATATCTGAGGCCAGAGGGCCAAAACAGTGTCACAATTTGGTTGCTCATGCAAACTTTTAAATGAGTTTTTTTTTGGCCCAGGATTTCTAGACACATCATCAACATTTAAAATGATGGCAAATTATTTATTTATTTTTTGATACTTCTATTTTCCCCTCCTACTGCCCCACAGAGCCGCTCCATCGGGAGTTGCCCATTAAGCCTGCCCCTACCAGTGCCTTCCTTGCGACCTCCAGTCCATCCATCCGACCTTGGCAAACCCCCCGGGCAGGATCGGACAGCCCCCAAATCCTTCAAGTCTTGTCAGGGTCCTGGGGTGGCAGGCAGGCACTGCACATTGGGACCCAGCTCGGCACTCAGTCTTCCTGGCTCTGAGGGGTGTTTTTACCCTGTTCTGTAAGGGATGTTGCCAGCCCCTGACATCAAGGCACAAGCGCCGATGTCCTCAACGTCCTCCCCCTAGATGATGCAGCCCCTAGAGGTGATTGGTCGTGGGTGGAGGCCTGCAGACCAATCAAACCAAAGCTGCAGACATGCTGTCATGCTCCCAGCCTCCGCCAGAGGTCACCGCGCGTCCAGGTTGAATTCCCACCCTCCCCCCAAAAAAGGCTAGCCATCGTCGGATGCTCAGCCATTCTCCCCCCGGCCGACCCCCGGCTCCCGAACCCGGGTCGCCAGCATGGTGCGAGGTGTGGCGTCCAGCGCCTCAACCCTCAGTGCCACCGAGCTGGCAAAATTATGGCAAATTATTTGCTGGCAATGTCCTTCGAAATTCTAGGAAGCCTTTTTTTCTGGCACAGAAAAATGAAATAAGTAAGCAGGAACTGCAACCACACTCTCGCAGGGCTGACAGAAGACTGGGGGTCAAATGCAACTTGGAATGCTGAGGCAGAAAGGTTCCATAATGAGGTCACAGTTTTTAACAGATCAGCCTCTACCTGGTTGGGAAGGATGCAGTACCCATCAGTTATGACTAAACCCAGTGACAGTTTACAGCTGAAGTCATATTAACTATGCTTTTAACACCCCAAAAAAGACAGCAAGCTGTTCGAGATGCCTTTTATTAAATAATAAAAAAATTCTGGACATGTGATTTTTCAGTCTGTGCATCAAACCTGACCATATTTTCTTTAGAATGGTCTTCTCCGAAATTAGCAACTCCTCCCTCCCCAAACAAAAAACAGTAAAGTTACTACCTCAATTACTTGATCTAGAGTACCACCTCGACAGAAGCAACACTCATTGGTCTTCAGACCGGAGGCAGAAGGAGCCACAGAAACCAGAACTTTTGGGGCTGGAAGTGGAATAGAACTCTTGCGTGAAATAAAATAAAAAAAAAAGACATGGTTAGAGTGATGGAGCCCACTGGTTGCCCAGTACTGAGGAAACTGCTATTAATTAGCAAAAAATGACGCTGTACTGCTAAGTATTGTTAAATAAAAGAAAAACAGTGAAAAACTATACAAGTAGAGAGGAAAGCTTTTTGGAGCAATGAAAAGCCCAGGTTAACAGTAAGATCATAGGTGTACAACAGCAGGGAAAACAGGAATGAGATGGTTGGAACCAGCTCACACACAGACACCTTTCTGTGAACATGGCACAATATATCCGTGCCATGTGCTGGCCTTAAATGTTCTGGTCCCTACAGGGGGCTTAGTGCCTTTGACTCAAAAGACCAAAGAGTGGCGTTCAATGTCTGAGACTGACTCTTGGTAGATCCACCCTATCTTTGTAAAGGCAACTCTTTTTTTTTTTTTTGTTTGTTTTTAAGTTTTCAGACTGTTACTTCTGTTGAACTCTATGAATCTTCAGGTTTCAGATTTCCTTTTGCTTACCTTTACCCGCTCCCCTTCAACAGAAACAATTTCAGCACGCAGCCAAGCATCTTCCTGTGCCCTGGCTGCTATAAGCTGCCCGACCACTACCGACTGCAACGACATTTCTGCACTGCTTTGACTGTAATACTCCTTCATTTTATCCTCCATCAGCTCCTGAGCGCTGGAGTAGTCTTTCCCAACATATCTGTCACAGTAGTAAAAGAGAGAGAGCAGAGACTAAGAAAATCATAAAATTTGCATGTTACAATCACAAAATTTGTCAACACTGTCACAAAATGAGGATTCATGGATGAGAGACTGCTTGGTTTTCTCTCCTCCCTCAAAACAGTATCTGTCATGTGAATCAAAGTGTAGACCCGGGACCTCTTTTAAAGATCCCAGATGATGTAACCCTACATTTACGCTGCACCAAATGTTTTAAATCCTTTATCAATGTTGTAAGTTTCAACACTGCCATATGTTTAAGTTTGTACTGTTGCCCAACGTATAACAGCTGTACCCAATTAGTGTATGTTCTTATTGACGTGGAGCCTTTGCAAAGGAGTCGATGACTCAAAGGATTGTACTTCCAATATCTTTCAATAAATAAATAACAGCTTTAAAAAGGGGATTAGTCACTCTCAGACCACAGGCCTGTTTAGTTTCCCGTGCATGGGATGTCAGTCTCTCAAACTAACCTACAAGATTAGGCAAAGAAGATTTAGCAGTGGGCTAGGGGTCCAAGTGCCTCTACGTAGGTTCCAAATTCAGCTCAGCTAACAGATCCTGCTGGGTGGGTGGGGATGGAGTGTGAGGGGCAATCAAGCTACTTTTCCGTGGTGGTGGTGGTAGGGGGAGCCACCTCTCCGGCCTTCAGTCATGCTGCAGCTCTGAAGTGCAAATATATTTTATTCAGAGAAGGAAGAGCAACGAGTGATCCATGTGCCACTTTATCCATGGACTGAAGGTCTGCCACGTTAAATGCCTAGGTGCACAAAGTGGTATGGTTGAGTGTCATCAAGCCACAGATCAGCCATGCTGAAAAACAGGCATTCCCCCACCAGACAAAAAATAATGCACTAAAAAAGCATTAAGAACGAATTATCCTCAACCCTGAAGAGGTGGTTTACCCCATCAGTGCCCATATTCATTGGAAGAGCAGCATGGAGGTATTCACTCTGTTTGACTGCAGGTAAATGGGGGGGGGGGGTTTGAAAATTCTATGGGAATCAATCCCTTAGCTTTCTCCAGCACAAACCCCATCAACACAGCAGTTTACTAATCTGTTCAGCTGTCACCCAGCTGAAAACAGGAAACATGAATTTAATCATTCTTTTCCCGATGGCATTCATAAGATTGTCCCATTTCCTGATGAATCTTCATTTACTTCTATTATACAAAACAAAAACAAACAAAAAAAAATAGACACTTCCATTTACTCTCTCTGTACACATTTTCCTCCCCACCCCTTCAAGATGCCATCCCTCCATGAGGTCTCTTATCTGGCCCCCTGCACTCATCGAACAGCCTAGCTTCATGGAGTTCCTTTCCCAGAACAAGTTTTCTGCTGGAAGATGACTAGGAAGCAGAAGCCAGTTTTCGGGCACCCATGTCCAGGAAGCATTACTTGGTCACTGGCAGCAACTCCCCAACCTCGGGACTTTATTAACACAAGCTCTGCAACATCCATCAGCTCCCTCTGGAGTCCTTCTGGGTCTGGTTAGAAGTTCAAGAATCTAACCGGTCTCCTGCACAACAGCCAAGCCACAGAGCTAGATGGAACTTCACTGTTTTTGGTTTGAAGCTATTTTTGCTTCTGTAAAAAAACTCTGACCTCCAGTCTCCATTTTATCTTTACTTTTGCTACACAGGTTTTCTTCCATCTCTCTTGTTTCAGTCACTTTAATGTCCTTACTCAAGCATTCCCTTATGCCAACCTTCCAGTTCCTGCATCATTGCCAGGTCACAACCACAACCCACACTTATGTACTTTTTGATTTGGTGGCATTAACTCTGCAACATACAGCAAGTTGCACTGGGTAAAACCAAAAGCTTAACATACTACTCATCAGTCTGGATGCCAAGCGGACTAAGCAATGACTAGCTGGTTTGATTCCATTAACTCACTATGTTTACTGCTGGGCTGAGTTAAATTTTAATACTGCACCAAGATGGCAGACAGTCACGAAAACAGCAGGATTACAGTGAGGTGGGTTTTACAACTTGGGTAATTATCACAGACTTCAAATTTGTGTTTATGGAAGCTAAAGTACAGTAGCCTTACAAAAGCTGGTGACAGACTTGCAAAGAAGCCCCAAGAAGTCTAAAGTCACTAAATTTAGTGGGCCTAAAATATGCTTGCATAAGCACCACTGGAGACACTCCTATAGCAAGGAGACTCTCCTGCCCTAGCCTCAGTGTCATCTCTACAATATGCTTGGAGCTTTGCAGCGTGGAGCTGGAAGTCCCTACAACAGTGAAGCCGAAATACCCCTTAGAAACACAAACAGTAAGAGCAGACAAAAGTCATGTTTACACGGCTGACCTCACTCCTTCTTTGGAGAGTTGCAGAGCTGCTCTGACCCAAAAGACGCTTGGCTAACGTGTCTGCACGGCCCCCCTCAGTGCCAATGTAAGACACACTGGAGAGGGGCTGAAAGTTGGGGCAGTCAGCTGATGGAAGCGCCCACAAGTGGGAGCGAGTAGTGCAGCCTGTCCACATGGCTGCTTAAACCGCTCATTCCCGAACTCGTCCCCAAACTTTCTGGGACTGCCGAGCGTTACAGGGAGCAGTTTACCATGATTTGGTTAAGTGTCCACACGGTGGCATTTACACCGCAACAACACGAGCACTCAGGTTGCTGCGATGCAAATGCCGCTGTGTAAACATGGCTACAGACACAAAGTCCATCCAGTCTGCCTTGGGACCCTACCTTAAAACTACTGCCTTTACTTATCTTCAACCCATTGCACCCCCCTATTCTACTAGTACCTTTCATTCTAGTCCATATACTTCAGTTATATTTTATAGAGCCCCAACAACACACTAGAATCTTTGAAAATGTTTGACCCCTATTCCACATATATTCATTTTCTGAATTCTGCTTCTGTAAACAGGATCCTTGCCTCTTAAGACCATCTGTAGTGGTGATGTGTCTTCACTGGACATCACAACCTACTTCTTGTGACATCACAGCGAGTTACTGTGGAGAGTATAATGTCAAACACGGCATTATATGATGTCGACTATAGACATGCATCTGGAACAAATGAAGTCCGTCTGGCAGTGATCCAATTTTCATGCTAATGTGCAGAGTTGCTCTTAAAAAGAGGTAAAGGTAAACATACGAGACTACTTGAGATGTAAGCTGAAATGTGTCTAAAAGTTATGTTTTTCCCCACAGGGATGCAAGGGGCTCTCACTTGGTTTCATTAAAATGTATATTTATTGCAGTCCTGTATGCACCTTTTCCTGCTGAATGCTGATGCCTCTTCAGTGCCTTACTGCTGGGCGGCATTATGTGGTGAGTTTTGTATTTCACACTTTATTTGCACTATTGTTGTAAACTGCATTTCACTCACCAGTTTTCCCCCTCATGTAACCCCATTCCCCCCAATTTACACAGGGACATGAACTCTGGCTTAGTGTGCTTTTTCCAGACTATTTTTATAAATATATTTGTAAGAACAATGGATTACCCACTGTATACTCTGCATAGCACACAACCAGCTGACGTGCTCTGTGGTAGCTCTGTTTTAATAGAACCCCAGATAATAAATACGTTTTCAGTTGTAAAGACACCTGTATTAATCTGCATTAGCACAATTACCCATCAAGGCAACTGTTGGAGTTGAGGGACACTCCTTGCTCCATGATGGAGGTCGGGCTTAATCAGATTCACTTAAAGGTGTGTATGTGTGTTTATATTTCTCTACATACATACACACACACACCCACACACACCCACCCCCACGAAGACAGCATTTCACATCCCTTGTGTGGTGCACAGTACTGCAGAAATTTCCTATTTGTTCACATAAGAAATATGGAGCACTGCCAGCTGACTGGCTCTCCCTGAACTCGTATACAATTTTTTTTTGTTTTTCCAACCCCCTCTCTGCATGCTCCCTCCCACCAATACTGTTCCTGTCCCACTTTTTTTGTTAATAAATTCTCCCTCCGCTGTCACCTTCCCCAGATCCTGTTCCCACATTTGGACAAAGCCTCATTTGCTGCCTCTTCTTCCCCTTACAACTGCACGCATGCAAGTGGTGTGAAGCATTCAGGGAGAGACAGATGCACATCCCCACCATTGCAGCAGCACAGAGGAGTTGAAACAGTAAGACTCCCTTGGACTTGTCTTTACTGATCCCACTGGTAACAGACTAACAACTGTCCACAGAAAGGTCTTAGCCTTCAAGGGTCACTGCAACTAAATATTTCTGAAATATACACTATACTGGCACAGTAGCACCAGTATAGTTAGGATTGAGTGCACACTTCTATGTTAAAGCCAAATTTTCGAACTTTGATAACTTTGGAACCAGTCAACAGACTGGCATGACATTTGGCATGCATAACCTTTAGGTGTAGGTCTCTTGACAAAGCAAATTTGGTGTGAATCCGTTGTGTGATTTCTGACATACAGTGTCAAAAAATTCTTAAATTTACGTGATTTTTGCAGTTTATTTGTCTACCTGTATCTCAGAAACTGTTTTAGATTGTGGTCAGGGTAAAAAGCCTTTGCTTAACAGACGTGCCTTTTGAAGGTTTGGTGAAAAAATATTAATCTGTTCCAAAGTTGTTAAATTTCAACGTTTCCCATTATTTCCTATGGGAAAAGTTAGATGTTCTGCACAAAAATACTTTTGTTTTCGTAGGAGCTGTTGAATTTTTGCAGAGAAGGTCACAGTGTCATTGGTTTTCGCAGGAGCTGCTGTATTTTTTTGCAGACAGGGTCACAGTGTCACAGGGAGCCTAGTGTATTTTCACAGAGCTCTGTTGTGTCTGCCATCTTGTTTTCCAGTTAGCGAGAGGCAGTAAATAAAGAAAACATGTAAAATTAAAGGTATAATAGCAAGCAAGCAATAATTTATTTATAAAAAGCGCAAGTCAACATTTACCAAAGCGCCTGTACATACATAATACCAAATAAAACAAACCACATTTAAAACTAGTAATAATAGGCAGCAGAATTATCAAGCTTCAGAAAATGCCAAATTAAATAAACGAGTCTTAAGGGCAGATTTATAATCCTCAGCGGTCAGGCACTCTCTAACCCAACGAGGTAGAGAGTTCCACAGGGTCAGGGCTACAAAAGCAAAAGATCTAACTCCCGAGGTCTTCAGGTGAACCCTGGGAACCCCTAGCAATCCCCCTCATCGGCAGAGCAGAGTGGGCGGAAGAGGCAAAGGAGATCTTGCAGATACCGCAGTCCCTGTCGGTGTAGGGCCTTACAGGTCAGTAATTCGACCTTGAAGGTGATCCTCCACTGAACTGGCAGCCAATGCAGGTCGCAGAGCACAGGTATGACATGGCAAGATCTAGGTACTGTAAGCCAGTCAACATTCTGCACCAGCTGGAGGTGGCGGAGGTCCACCCCCAGTAGCCCTAGGTTTAGGTATAGGGCACTGCAGTAGTCAAGGCGGGAGGTCACAAAGGCATGGACCAACACTGGAAGATCATCAGGTGGGACCAGGTGTTTTATCTGGGCAATATTCCTCAGATGGTAAACTAAGGTCTTGATGACAGCCGACACCAGAGGCTAAAGTGTCAACTCACCATCAAGCATAATGCCCAGATTTCGCACTCAGTCAGAGGTCATTAACTGGCTGCCCCCAGCCAAAGCCCGGATAGCTGCCCAGCAGACAACCCCTCTACCCGATGACCTGAGTCCACAACCAACACCTCAGTCTTATCAGGGTTCAACCTCAGCCAGTTGGCACTCATCCAATCCTGGATCTCATAGGCAGTTGTTAAAAACCAAGACAGCATCACCCTGCTTGGGCACAAAGGACATGTACAGCTGAGTATCATCTGCACAGCAGTGAAAACTCAGCCCATACCACCTTATGTCTCCTAATGGCAGCATATACACCACGAACAACATGGGTGGAAGAACAGAGCCCTGCAGCACCCCACAGGACAGGGGGAAGGGGCCAAGGAAAAAATCCCCGACTCCACTCTCTGAGTCTTGCCTGTGAGGAAGAAATGAAACCATCTGAGGACTGTCCCAGACAGACCACAGATCAGGCGCAGGTGCTCCAGTAACACACCATGGTCCACAGTATCAAATACTGCAGAGATCAAGGAGGACCAAGACTGAATGGCTCCTCCAATCTCTCGCTATTAGGAAGTCATTAAGTACCTGAACCAGCGCTGTCTCAGTACTACGCCTCTTCCTGAAACGGAACTGAAGAGGATCACAGACATTTTAGGTAATAAGATAATCCTTCAGTTGCAATGCAGCTGCCTTCTCAACAACCCTGCCCACAAAAGGCAGGTTAGAGAGAGGCCTGTAGTTAGCAAGACAGTCAGGGTCGAGAGACGATTTCTTCAGAAGGGGACGTACCACCACCTCCTTCAGGGTGTCCAGAAACACCTGTCTCCAACGAGCACCCAACTACCTCAGCCAGGACCGTTCCAATTATCTCCACGCACCCCACCAGGAGGTGTGTTGGATCTGTGTCCAAACTATAGTAAGTCAGTCGCAAACCATGGATAATCTTTATGACGTCCTTGATCGCCAACAGGTCAAAGTCAGAACAGACAAACTGGGTGCCTGTAATCTCCCACTGATCACCACAGTGCCCATTTGAGCAAGCAGCACAGATCTCCAACCTGATGATGCCAACCTTATCTGTGAAAAATCGAGCAAACTCACACTTATTCTGTGAAAAAACTCCCCGATTCTGGAGACAGGCTGGATTACACAGCATGTCCACAGTACAGAAGAGCTGAGCCGGTCAATTTCACGCAGTGGCAAGCTCCCTGGGCAGGAACTCTGTCTTATTTCAGGAGATCGCTAATTGATAGTCCTTATAATGGGGCATCAATCTAAGTTTGTCATCAGCCAGGCTGGTTTTCTGCCAGCATCTCTCCAACCTTTGCCCCACTCGCCTCAACTCCCTCAACGTCCCACCAAACCAAGGGGACTGAGGGCGAAGGGTGAGAGGGCAAACCCAGACAGGAGCTATGGAATCCAAGGCAGCCATCACCACCTTATTACAGGCTAGTAGCAGATCCCCTGGGTCCAAGCTTATACTCAATCTACTCAATAGGTCCAGCACCGACTTAAGACCATCAGGGATCAAACCCGTAAAGGGCGGTACCGGACTATCTCTGTAGGGGCAGGTCTATTGGAGGGGAGCCTCGAAACTGAACCCTATAGTGCAGAGATCAGACCACCCGATGGGCTCCACCACATCAGAGATCTCCATCCCCAGTAGGAACATTAGGCCCAGTGATTTTGCCTATGGGTCGCAGAGGTAACCATCTCTGTAAAGCCCAACAATTTCATCAGCTGGAGGAAGACTTGACCAAAATGCGAGAGATCGTCATCAACCCAGGCACTGAAGTCCCCCATAACCAACCATTTGGGGGACTCAAACACGAAGTCAACGATGAAGTCTGCGATTTCCTGCAGGAAATCCTTCCCGCCCTCAGGTGGATGGTAGACGAGAAGTATTCTGCAACCCACACCTGCACCCACGATACACTCGAAGGATCTATTGGCCCCAACTGGCACATCTACAAGGCCCAGTTCCATTTTACAACAAATGGCTACACCCCACCCCTGTGATCCAACCTTGGGAGGTGTATCACTGAGTACCCATCCAGAACTGCTAACTCCGATATGGGACCAGCATTCTCGTCCAGCCAAGTCTCGGTGATGCACGCCAGGTTAGACGTTCCAACAAGATCAGTAATCACTGCTGTCTTGTTTTTAATTGACCTGGCATTACATAGCACCTCCCGAGTAGGATGGGCAGTCAAGGTCGACTGTGCCATTTACCCACAAAAGGTGGAGCCCTTGGGTATGGGAAGCAGGCAGGGCAGACCCCTCTCCTGGGCCCAATTCGCCCCAGGGCATCTTCTTGACCCCAATCCATCCACTCCTTTGCTTCCCCCGCTAGGCACAGACCCCCGCACCCCTCCAGCACCCCATAGCTATTCCCAAGGTGCAACAACACCTATATACCTCCACAGGTAATGAAGGCAATCGAAAAGGAGAGCTCTAAGCCCGGTGGGAGAGTAGTAAGTGACCGCGGAAGCTCCCTGCCAACACATCCTGCTACCCTTAAACCAGCAGGCACAAATTTTAACAATTACACACACACTCACTCACCCATACACTCCTTTTCACACTACTTTAAATACCCTACAAAGTAACCCAACCCCTCAAAAAAAAACTACTCAAATAAACCTAACTAATAAAACAGAAAAACAAAACAGGACAAAATAGCAGTCTGAAGTTAAATCAAACAGGTCACTATTTGACCACAATTCACTGTCCAGATATAATCACACTGTCCAGATGTAACTGTAGTGAATAATGCATTAAGTCATTTATCCTCAGTACAAAGAAGCATGCCAGAACTCCACAATATGTTCAAGTGATAAGGGTGGAGCTCTCACCACCACCATCACCAACAAGCTTTGTTCATTTACTGCAGCACTCTCACTGCCACAATTCTGCTAATTTAAAATGTGAGATAAAATTGAAACATAAAGAGGCTCTCTCACTGCCTCCCAAATCAAACATGAGCTTGTACAGTACCAGTATCAGCCTCAATCGATATTATGATCAGTATATCCAGGAAGTGAGGTCCAACATACAGAAACCCAGCACTCCAGACAGTAAAACCCGGCAGGTCCTCCACCATAAACTGAATAGTAGTGTAATCCCGAGAAAAATAGGATCCAGTGCAGCGATACTAAATTCCGCTGAGTCGGTCAGTCTAACCCCAAAGTGGACACCTGGCCCAAGCCCCCAATTTGAGCCGTTGATTCCGTCCAACCTTAATCAGACGGCCCTCAGCGACCTCAGGGAAATTAGAGAAGATGCCCACCCTCCAACTGGCATCATCTGATTCCCCCCCACAGGGGAAAACAACTCAATCATGCACCCACCTCGAGGAAAGCCAGCCAGGCTCACCTAGTCCACTACAGAAGCAGAGCAAATCCTTCTTGGGGAGACGGTCACCAGTCAATACACAAGACGACCCAGCAGACCTTCGGACTCGGCAGCAACAACCACCACCACCGCTGGTCGCGTCTGCAGAACCCAAGTTCAAAGCTGCAACAGCGGCCAGTCCCATACAAGTCCACGTCCGCAGGCCAAGGAACCCCTCCGGGAAACTTCTTCAGCTTCTGTAGTCCCCGCAGCAACACAACTGCAGCGAAAAACCACAAATCTCTCCCAAAGGATATCTGAACAGGCTGGTAAAACTCTTGAGTGCCACATGTAGCACCGAATGTAGAAATAACAGTTAGCATAAAAAATACTAGCATTTGGCATCCAAGGAGTAGAAAATGTACAACTCAGAATCCCTAAAACTACTGCTGACAAAAGGGTCAAATAAAATTACACTTAAAATAAAAACAAGTTAAAAATAACTTATTCTAGGCTGCTACCGACGGCAGGCACAGCGTGGCCGCAATCTTGTTTTACCACCAGGAGTACTTCATAATATACAAATAATAATACAAAAAAGAAACATCAGAACTTATCTAAGTGGGGCCTATTTAGCTGCATTTTTTTTTTAATTGTGTCCAGAAACCTTTTGTGGGCACCCGAAATCCCGGGTGCCAAGGTTAGCGAGAGGACCGCTTCTGTCGTGTTCTCTGTATGAGAACAGCGGGATTTTCTTGACTTCTGCAGCTGCAGCTGTAAGTCGTGCTGCAGGCTGCAGTTTTTAGCTATGAGCCATTGTTTCTCTGGTGTCTAGCGGCACTCCGCACCTGCCGATCACTGTCCCCTATCCTTGGTGTCTAGTAGCACCCCTGCACCCTCTGATTCCCATAGTTTATTTACTATATATTCTGACATTGTGATGCCCCCTCGCAGCCCATTCTCTTTAATACTTGCTGACATCGGGGGGTCCAATCCCAGTGTCAGCATCACAAGCCCCCCCCCAGCAGCGTGGGACACTGAGGAGCCCACTCTCAAGTGTCTCCACATATAAATTTACTTGTACCTGTGAAAAGAAAACAGTCCCCGGAGTCTTTTTTTTTTATCTGAAAAAAGAAAAGCGGTCCCTCATCATACTCGCCGTCCCTCCCCATCCCGACCCTCCCACTGAGCACCCACCACCCCCTTACCCTATACTTACCTCCGGAGGTCATAGGCTGTCATCTTCTGTGGACCAGGACATGTCTGCACTCTTCAGAGCCTAACCGCGAACTGAGGCATCAAAGTAAGTGCCGTACAGTGTGTTTCAATGATGTTCTGAACTTATGTTCATAACTTCAGCATTTTTAGGAATTTTTCACCAAATTTTCAGCATGGCCTTTTTGGGACCCCACCTCATGAACACAAACTGTAATTTCAATAATCGTGCTCGGAAGGTAATTTCGCTGTTGCTGCACAAAATCACCTTTTGGGACAGAATAAGGAAATTTCACCACTAGTGTTCATGAGGTAGGGTCCCAAAAAGGACATGTTGAAAACCTGGTGAAACAATTCCTAAATATGGGCGAGTTATGAGCATTCATTTTTTCTAAGCATGCACGCATCTCTTTGGTAATTTTTAATATTCTGACTCCGAATTTTCAGCATAGCCATTTTTTTACATCACCTCATGAACAGTACAGCTGTCATTTTTCACATCCTGTCTGAAACATGTTTCGCACCTATAGCGCGGAATGGCAGTTTGGCATAGATTTTAATATTTTCACCTATGGGGTTTATGAGGTGGGGTCATAAGAAGACAATGTTGAAAATGTGTGGTCAAAATATGAAAAAACACCAAAGTTATGAACATTCATTACAATTTCGCTACACCGCTCGTAACTTTGAAAATGTTAAATATCTTGACTCCAGATTTTCAACATAGCCTTCTCATTACCCCACCTCAAGTATGTCACAGCTGTAATTTTTCAAATCCTGGCCAAAATGCTTTTTTTTTTTTTTTACCTGTGGCGCTGAATGGTGTTGCAGTTTGTACAGAATTATGTTTTGGCATGGATTCGAAACTCTTCTGTACTGGGGTACATCAGGTGGAGTAATAAGATGGCTATGCTGATAATTTGGTCACTGCTGTCCTATAAACTTCCACCGCTGCACACATATACACATCTATGGAGGGATGGGAGTGCAGGGCCCAGAGAGCCCCTGTGCTCCCACAGAAATAAGGATATGATTATACTATCTGAAAAAGTAAGGACAATTATTTAAAAAAAACTTTGTTAATGCATCAGTTAGGGTTGTTACTACAGTGACAAAAGCAGGGAAATGTGGTGTTAGGGTTTTCCCAACCTAACACCTCACCCCAACCCCACCCCACAGACACTGACAGGCATCAGGGGTGTGCCTTAGGGTCGTCAGCCCCAAAGCTCACCCCATTCTCCTATACTGTACCAATCTCAGCTTGTTTACTTACGGAATGGGGTGAGTGTTAGGGCTGATGACCCCAAGGCACCCCCAATGCCTGTCAGTGTCTGCAGGGTGGGGTTGTTAGTGTTGGAAACCCTAACACCACATTTCTCTGCTTTTGTCGCTTTAGTAACAACCCTAACTGATGCATTAACAAAGTTTTTGCAATGAATACATATATATTTTTTTGCTTTCGGTCTCCCTCTTCCAAGAAACTATATAACAGAGCATGACATCTACATGTGTAAAGACTGCAGAATGGGACTGCTCTGGATACTGAATGTCGGCATCAAAGATAGTGTAAGCTGTAGATACAATCTAAGGACTCTACACCCTTTGTTGGTTGACAGTGTCCCTGTAAATCTGTGTAGTTATACTTGTTTTTTTTAATTTTTTTCTATATTGCTTTTCCGTGCTCAGGGTGCTGGCTGGCTCTTCAGCCCCTGCTGCCCCTTCGACCGGCCACCATCTCCCCTCAGGTCTTACCTCCCTTGGTCCCCCCCTCCCACGGCTTTTGTCCCCCATGGTGAGGCTGGAGGAGGGAGATCAGTCTTCCCAACCCCCGAGAGTCTGGATCCAGCAGGCATGGCCTGGGCAATGTCACAGGTCAAGGCAGGAGAGTGAGGCTTCCTCGTTGCACAGGCGCCACTTTTCCCATTTTCTTGTCGCCATCCCCAAGGTCAGCGTGTGTGCAATGGCCTGGGAGTGAAGACGGAGTATGTATTTGAATGCCTATGCCCAGCCCTTAGAAAGGCAGCCATCTGCCATGCCATGCAGCCTCCACTGGTGGCAGTCAAGCAGCGGCACACATTGTCCTCCCTCCCCGAAGGAGGAGAGCAGTCTATGGACACTAGAATCTCCATCCCCCGGACAGTTCCTGAGCGACCCTGGTCCATTCCCAAACCCGGGTCACCAGTGACAGGAGGTGAACGGCCCAGCACCTCAGCCATCAACACCACTGCGTTAGCTACTGGCTTTTTTTTTTTTTGGATGGAACAATCACCCATCCCAGAATTCACATGCTCAATGACATTTTGAACCTTGCCTTTCAGCTTTTAATCCATTCTCAATCCCTTGTGAATACAACTGATGACAAAGCAGTGTGCTCAACCCTTTTGTAAGGATTTCACAACAAGCAGAATTTGCTGTTTACTCAAAGACAGCATTTGGGTGAGCACTGACCATGAAACAAGGGTGAAAAAGTCAACATATCCAAGCAGAGCTTATTTCGTGACATTTTCTGCCAATGCTGAAATCTGCTTGGCTTTATGTGGTCCATGCATCTGAATCGCAGGGCTTTCTTCCTGCTAGAGGGCACTGCATCAGAACTGTACATTTCTTTCCTGTGTAACTAGATAACTGGTCTGTGTGGACTAATTACTCCCAAAACAGATTAAAGGGGTTAATTAAATACTGAAGTACTCAAAATATGGCTTGGTGGCCATGTGCATCCCCCTCTAAAGCCTTTATTAGTGCTCCCCCAAGCTGTCCCAGGTGCTAATAGTATTTTATAGTAAAACAGCAATTTTCAAACATTGCGTTCCTAGTCCATTTCAGAACCCAATACTATTCTGTAAGTTAACAGGATTTAAAAACTGCAGGAGCTTAGGAGACAGCAAACGAAAGGCAAAGCAAGCCAAATAAAGAAAAATATTTAAATTAAATCAGCAGCACAACAAAAAAGTAGTTACGCAAGAACTTACCGTAACAGTAGATCTTCGAGAGAAGCTCTTGCAGCAGGCCACACCAGCAGGACTATGCCCCTAGGCACTAAGACCCCATGGAAAACTTCTAGCTAGCAGAGTACCATGGAGCACTGCCCCCCCCCCCCCAAACCAGCCATCAGTCACTCTACATCAGTACAGGCTATATAGGAGGACAGTCCCCCACATCACCTCAGTTCTCCCACTGGAGACGCTACACGACCAGCTGATGGAGAATCAAGGAGTTTATCCTGAGAACCAAAGAAAAGGCAGAAGCAGGTGTGAATGAAAAGAAACAGCAGGGGGAAGGAGGGAGGAAAAGTAGGGCCTGCTGTAAGAACTTCTCTCAAAAATCTACTGTTACAGTAAGTTCTTACATAACTGTACTGTCTTACTTCAAGGAAGGCTCTTGCAGCAGTCCACACCAGTAGGACAGAGTCCCAAGCAGTACCAGTTATCACCAGGATAACACCACCAGAGGAGGTTTACAAGTCAGCAGACAAGAGCTCATGAGAGAAAGCCCTGATGACCTGCCAGGCCGAAACTAGCTCTGCCCCTAAAGGCCATGTCCAGACTGTAATGCTTGGTAAAAGTGTGGACGGAACTCCAGGTGGCGGCTGCACAGATGTCAGCAGCAGACATTTTTCAAACAAGCTGTGGAGGCAGCCCTACCCCTGGTGTAATGTAATGGCCCTTAACCACCTCGTAAGGGGCTTGTTGTACTAGCAGTAGCAGTAAACTGTAATTTCCTAACCACTCAGACAAACACTGTTTGGAAACAGGATCGCCCTCTCTCTTGGGGGCAAATGAAAAACAACTGGTCAGTTTTCCTTAAAGACTTGCTGTGGTTCGTGTAATACTGCAATGTTCCTGTGGACATCCAAGCATGGAGCAAGGCCTCCCCCTGATTAGAATACTCAGGAAAATAAACTGTAAGGTGGACGGACTAATTAAAGTAAACTAAGACACCAACTTAGGTAAAAACTTATGACTGGTATGGAAAGACAACGTCTGTGAAAAACCAAATAAGCCTCTTTACACATAAGAGCCTGGAGCTTGGAAATCCGAGCAGAAGTAACAGCAACTAAAAATACTGCTTTCCTGACAGAAAGCACAGCTCGCGCAGCTTGCAACCCGTTCAAAGGGAGGTAAAGTGAGTTTTTCCAACATAGAAATTGAGGTCCCATGAAGAGACTGTGTCCTGAATGGGAGGCTTCAGATGCAAAATGCCCCATAGGGAAGTACGGGACACCTCAGGCTGGGCGACAGATTTGCCCTCAGTAGGTGCATGGTACACAGAGATGGCAGAAAGGTGCAATTTAAAGTAGGAGTACCCCAGGCCTGAATCTGAAAAGGAAAGGAGGCACCCTAACACCTGATTCAACAGGTAGGTGAATTGATCCAAATGGCGAGCAGCAGCCCAAATGGAAAAGTGCTTCCATTTCATAGCATAAGTGGCCCTGGTGGAGGGTTTTCTGGTCGCCACCAGGATGTCAGCGACCCTAAAGGATACCCCAAAGCTAGGTCCACAGGAGCCACACATGGAGATGCAGGGATCTGAGGTCCGGGTGGACCACAGTGCCCTGGTCCTGGGAGAGCAAGCTGGGGCAAGGGCACTAGAGGCTCCACCGCTAGCTGTTGCAGCAAGGGAAACCAAATATGGTGTGACCAGAAGGGAGCTATGAGAATCCTCTCCACTCCTTCCAACTGGAGCTTCAGCAGAACCCTCTGCAGGAGTGGGAAGGGAGAGAATGCATACAGAAACCTCCCTTTCCAAGAGACGGACAACGCTTCTCTGCAGAAAACTCCAGGCCTGGGATTGAGCGAGCAGAAAAGCGGTAGTTTTGCATTCAGTGGGAACGCAAAGAGGTCCAACTCTGGACAGCCCCACCTGTCGAAGAGATCTTCGACCACTTAGGTCAGAAGCTCCCACTTGTGAGTACATGACCTGGAGCAGCTGAGACTGTCCACCAAGACATTTTGTATGCTTGGAACATGAATGACCAAGAGCTCCAGACTGTGCTCCATGGTCCAATACCAGACTTTCATCGCCTCCTGACATGGGGTAGAAATGCTGCCCTCCCCTCGCTTGTTGATGTAGTACCACACACACACACACACACACACACACACACACACACACATCCGTCTGCACCAGCAACAGGCCTGGGAGGAGATGAGTCTGGAAGGACTGCAGGGCATAAAGGACTGTCCGCATCTCCAGGACACTGATATGTAGATCCTGCTCTACATACGTCCTGGTACGCTGGGTCTGGTGATTAGCCAGATGAGCACCCCAGCCCAGGCCAGATGTGTCTGCTGTGATAATTTGTTGGGGGGGGGGGAAGAGAGTCAGGCACTGAAAGGAGATCCCCCAAAGGAGGTTGGCCAAATCGAGCCACCACGACAGAACGCTCTGGACCAAAATCAGGACAAACTGGTCCAGTTTGTCTATGCATTGGTCCCACTGAAAACTCAAGATCCAGAGAGGGACCTGCATATGCAGGCAGGCCAGGGGAACCATGGCAGTGGCTGCTGCCATATGGTCCAGAACCTTCAGGAAAATCTTGGCGGGAACCTGCTGGCTGGAGGAAACCTAATGGGCCTGCTCTATCAGTCACTCCGCTTTGTCCTCAGGTAAAAAGGCCTTGCCCAAAACTGTCCCTATGTGTTGAAGGCACTGGCAAGGGGACAGGGAGGACTTTGGCAGGTTTACCATTATCCCCCAGGTCCTGGAAAAGGTGCAGGGTGTACTCCTTGGTCTGAACCAGGCATTCCCTGGAGGGGTCTGTTAACAGCCAATCATCAAGGTAGGGAAACACATAGATGCCCTGCCTCCTTAATGTCACCGCCACAACTGCCAGGCATTGGATACATACCTGGTTGGTCAAGGAAACTCCAAATGGGAAGTACCGAAATTGGAAATGGGCACCCTTAAAGAGAAAGTGGAGGAAACGACGATTGGCAGGAGAGACTTGGATGTGCAGACAGGACTCCTGCATGTCCAGCAAACAGAGCCAATCTCCCTGGCACAGCATGGGTAGTAGCCCTTGAAGGGTCACCATCCTGAAGTGTTTGTACTTGATGTACAGATTCAGACTGCTCAGGTCCATGATAGGCTGGAGAGCCTCAGTTTTCTTGAGGAAAAGAAAGAAGTGGGAGTAAAACCCTCTTCCCACTGAGCCTGAGGGATGGGCTCTATGGTTCTTTTTTGAAGAAGAGCTTGAATTTTCTCCCAAACTAAGAATAGATGTGCGAGAGAGTAAGGAGAATGGACAGGAGGGTTTTCGGGTGGCAACTCCAGAGTGTGACCCTGAGCTATGAGCTGTAGCATCCAATTGTCCGTGATCAGTCCTCGCCACCCATCCAATGGCAGAGAGAAACAGCCCCTGTCTCACTTGACCACTCGGATGGAGGTGGGGGGGGGGTCAGCTAAGGAGTCAGTAAGTAGGAGCGGGCAGGGGGGTTGTGGGGCCTCTGGGGGCTTCAGTGGCGGTAGCTGCCTTGCACCTGTGCTGGCCCTTGGCAGGCTGGCCTTGCGCTAGCTTGCGGGAGGACTGATGAAAAGACTGACGTTGGTTTGCTCTAAGCTAGTTGTGATACAGCGAATGGACCGACTTAAGGGCCCGCAATGATCCTGGAGACAGGAGATGAAGTCTTGGACATCAAACCCTAAAAGGACGGAACCCTGGAAGGGGGCATCCAGAATGCTGGCCAGCACATCCTGGGCAAAACCAGATACTTGGAGCCAAGAATGGAGTCGGAGACAGATACCCGTGGCAGCTCCACGCCCAGAGACATCAACCGTGTCGTAAGACGCCCGCAGCACGTAGTTACCCACATCCGAACCAGACTTTAGAAGCTGGGCAAGCTGTGTTGTGGTGGGATCCTCCGGCAAAGTTCAGACCAGGTCCCTGGCCTGGTCCCAAAGGGCATTCTGGTACGGCACTATATGGGTCGTCTAGTTTATGGCTCTACTAGCCAAAGTAGTAGAGGCAAAAACCCATCTGCCAACCTGGTACGGCTGCCGGCACTCACGGTCAGGAGGCAGAGCACCAAGGTGCTTGGGCTTCTTTGGTCATGGGCTACGTTGATAAATTACAGTTATGTAAGAACATACCGTAACAGGAGATCTTCGAGAGGGAGCTCTTGTAGCAGGTAACACCTTTAGGACTAAATCACCAGGAACCAGGACCCCATGGAAAACTTCTAGCTAGCAGTATCAGCCCGCCACTGACGTTACATATAGTATAAAAGGGGTGGTCCCCCAACCCATCCCCAGTTCTCCCGCCGGAGACCCCAGCAAGTTAGTAAAAGTGGAGGACCGAGGAGGTTCCTTTAATCGAGGAAAACAAAGGTATCTGAGATGGGGAAGTATCTACCGGGGGAAGGAGGGAGGTAAATACCGTACCTGTTGCAAGAGCTCCTCTCGAAGATCTGTTACGGTAAGTTCTTATGTAACTGTACTATACTTACTTCGAGATTCGCTGTTGCAGTAGGTAACACCTTTAGGAAAGAGTCCCAAGCAGTAAATGAGAGACCCCAGTCAGAAGAGTGGAGGTAGAGGTCTCCCAAATAAATCAGGACAGAAGGCCCTGAAGGACTGAGGGTCCAAAGCCTGCTCTGCAACGAGAAGCGATGTCCAGACCTTAGTGTTTCACAAAGGTGTGGACAGAACTCCAAGTGGCAGCTGCACAAATGTCAGCAGCAGACATATTTTTCAGTGACGCAAAAGAAGCAGCCATGCCCTTGGTAGAATGACCCTTAACCAAGCCCACTAAGGGTTTGTCATGCTGACTGTAGCAAAAAAACAATGCAATTAACCAATTATTTGGATAAACTATGTGGGGGGGGGGCGAAAGAAACTAACAACTGATCAGATTTTCGAGTAGGATGGGAGCGCTCCAAGTAATAACTAAGCACCCTGTGGACGTCCAGAGTATGTAACAATGCCTCCCAATAGTTCTAATATTCTGGGTAATAATGCACTGGAAGGTGGATGCCCTGATTCAAAGTACACTCCGACACCACCTTCAAAAGAAACTTAGGATTAGTTCTCAAGGACACACTGTCCTTGTGAAAAACCAAATAAGGCTCCTTACACATCAGGGCCTGAAGCTCAGAAATCCTTCAAGCAGAAGTAATGGCAACTAAAATAACGCTTTCCACAACAAAAGACTTAGCTCGCAACTTGCGGCAGGTTCAAAGGGAGGCAATATGAATTTTTCTAGAAAAAACGAAAGATCCCACAGTGGGACAGGATCCCTGATGGGAGGCTTCAAGTGCAAAATGCCCATAGGAAGGTATGGGGAAATTCCAGCTGGTCTGAAGGCTTGAATGCCGAAGTGCTGGGGTTGCTAGCTTCGGGTCTGGCCAGAATACATTACTAGTGAGCATTAGCTGCGACTGTCTTCTATTAATATTTTTTATTGTGTGAGTGCTCGCTTGTTTGGACTTGAGCTTTTCTGGGCTGGCCATCCATTGGTAGCACCCGCCTCACTGTGTTTGCATGGCTCCATTGTGGACTTCCAGCTGAGCAACAGCCTTGCCCTCAGTAGGTACATGGTAGGCCGAAATGGCAGACAAGTGCACCTTGAGCGAAGAGTAGCAGAGTCCTGCACCAGAAAAAGAGGAGCTATTCTAATACTGAGTTCATTGGGCAGGAAAACTGTTTAGATGCCAAGCGGTGGCCCAAACGCAGAACCATTTCCATTCCATAGCATAGGTTGCCCTGGTAGAGGGTTTCCTGGCTGCTGCTCGGACATCCACTACTTTGGGTGATGCCTCAAATCTGGAGATGGCTAGGTCTGCAGGAGCCATGCATGTAGATGCAGAGATCTGAGATCCAAGTGGACAAGGGTTCTCATGTTTCTGGGACAGCAAGTCTGGTCAAAGAGGCAAGGAAACTGGAGGTTCCACAGCCAGCTGCTGAAGAAGAGGAACCAAATCCGATGTGGCCAAAAAGGTGCCACTAAGATCATCTCTGCACCCTCAGACTGTAGCTTTAGCAGGACACGCTGGAGCAGAGGACTGGGAGGGAATGCATAAAGGAACCTCCCTGTCCAGGAGAGGGACAATGTGTCTCACCAGAAAACACCAAGCCCTGGATCTAGCAAACAAAAACTGGGCAGTTTTGCACTGTATGGGGAGGCAACTAGATCTAGGTCTGGATGACCCCATTTGTTGAAAAGAGCTTCCGCCACTGAAGGATGGAGCTCCCACTTGTGGGCCCTGGGCCGAGACTGACTTAGACTGTCAGCTAGGGTGTTCTGAATATCCAGGATGTGGACTGCTAAGTCCAAGTGGTGGTCCACTGCCCATGCCCACACTCATATTTCTTCCCTGCAGAGAGGACAGGAGTGAGTCCTCCCTTGCTTGCTGATGTAAGAAACTAATGACATGTTGTCAGTTTGTATCAACAGGGGACCAGTCAGATCTGTCAAAGGCCTGGAGGGTTTACAGAACTGCCCTCATCTCCAAAATGTTGATGTGGAGATGAAGTTCGTTCTGCTTCCAGGACCCTTGAGTCTGGCAATCTCCCAGGTGAGCTCCCCAGCCTTGACCTGATGCATCCATGGTCAAGATCTGCCGGGGGGGTTCCTTCTGGAGACAACCTCCCCTGGAAAAGTTGGAGGAATTCAACCACCATATCAGGCCTTGTTTGACTAGATTGGAAACCAGGATCAATTGGTCCAGGTCTTCTGATTGTGGATCCCACTGTACTTTCAGGTTCCACTGGATCATTCTCACGTATAGTCTGGCCAAAGGGTCCATGGCGATGGTGGCTGCAATGTCCCCTAACAGTCAGAGGACCATCCTGGCCGGGACTTGAGCTGAGAGCAGCTGTCAAGTGTGTGCTTGAAGGCGCTCTGCTCTGTCTTGGGGGAGAAAGGCTTTGTCTTGAGCTGTGTCTAGAATTGCTCCCATGTATTGTAGCCGCTGACTTGGCCAGAGGGAGGACTTTGGGAGATTCAAGGTGATCCCCAGGTCCTGAAACAGGTGGAAAATGGCCTGCATGGTACACAGTAGCCGGTCCCTGGTGGAAGCAGTTAGTAGCCAGTTGTCTAGGTAGGGGAAGACAATGTCCCTGCCTTCTGAGATCTGCGGCCACAACTGCGAGGCATTTGGTGAACACTCTGGGGGCCGAGGATAGGCCGAAAGGCAGAGCCCTGAACTGGTAGTGCCGTCCCTGTAAGCAGTAGTGAAGGAACCTCCTGTGCGCTTGGAAAATCAGAATGTGGAGGTATGCACCCTGCATGTCCAGGGAGCATAACCAATCCCATTGATGGAGCAGAGGAAGCAGACCTATCAGAGTGACCATCCTGAATGTTTTATGTACTGATTCAGGTGGCTGAGGTCTAGGATCGGACACAGATCCCCCATTTTCTTTGGCACTAGGAAGAAATGAGAGTAAAACCCTTTCCCCTGTTATGCTGGTGACCCCTGCTCTATGGCTCGCTTTTGTAGTACAGCCTGGATTTCCTCTGCGATGACAGCGCTGTGAGCCTGGGAGTAATGAAACTGAATCGGAGGGTTGTCTGGAGGAACCTAAGTAAACTCAAGTGTGTGCCCTCTGTTGATATGCTTAAGAACCCACCAATCGGTGGTTATCCAACACCACCCTTCGGTGTGCAAGGAAAACTGACCCCCCACCACCCCTAAGGCATCGGCCAGGGAAAGGGGGGTCGGGCAGGGAGTCAGGCTGAGGCACCGGGTTGGGGGAATCGCAGGCAGGGAGGTTCTGGGGGTCCAAGGGGCTGAACCTCCAGAGGCAGGAGTGGAGGCCTTTCGCTTAAATCCTGTCCTCTGCTGCTGCTGCCCTCTGGGCTGTTGTTCAGCATTTCTCAGAAAGGATCCCTAAGAATGCTGTTTTGGTTGAGATTCGTACATCATGTGTACACAGATCTAACTGCTTTTCCCTGAATCCTCTAACCAGATGATAATGTTCTGTGAATCTTTACTGAACGGGACCGGCTCTCTAAAGGGGGCATACATGATCTTGAATTGTATGTCCTGGGCAAACCAAGACACTCTCAGCCAGGAGTACCAGTGCATACAAACTGTCGAAGCAGGGGCCCTACCCGCCAAGGTCACAGTATCATAGGATGCTCTAAGGACATGATTACAGACGTCAGAGCCTGACTTCAGAATAGCCATCAACTCCACCCGCCCTGGGCAATCTGGCATGGCATGGGCCACCTCCATTGCCTTGTGCCACGAGGCATTCTGGTATTGAACCATATGGGCAAGGAAGTTTTGGGAGCGTATGGCACACATGAATGAAGGGTATACCTTCTTGGCCAGATAAATTGTTTTGAGTCTTTATCTGGTGGTTGTGTACTGAGGTGTCAAGGTCGCTTGGACCAGTCGTGGGCAGCATTAATCACGACAGAGTCCGCCTCTGGTTGTTCCCCATAAAAGGGGTCTTCCCTGGGTATGGTATACAGCTGGTCAGATTTCTTAGATACTGCCAGCATAGAAAAGTGGCACTTCCAAGCAAGCTTGTTAGCATCCTTATAGGACTCAACCATTGGAGGAAGACCATAGGGCAAGGTGTGTTTTTTTCCTAAGAAAGGTAGCCAGTTGCTTTCGTTCTGGGTCCAATTCTTCTGTATCCCAGTCATTCAGTTTTTGGATGGGACGGATCACATTCATAAATGCTGGGTCATCAGGTGGGGAGCACGGGGCATCCTTGCCTCCCTTGGGCTACGATAGCAGGTCAGAGTTCCCTTGGCTGGATGAAGAGGAGGCATACCCATCTGAATCATCCAATCCAGGGAAAGGGAGGATGAGCATGGGTGCCTACACGGCCAACCCTTAGGAGGAGGGGGAATCACCCCCTTCCAGCATTGGGGTAATCCCCCTAGGAGGGAGGAAGGACTGGATCCGGAGGTGACCCTGGGGGGTGGTGGTCGAGGGGGTGCCCTGGGTGTCTCTTTATTTTTAAAATATGCCCACCAGGCTGCAAAAAGCTCATTTAGGCCCAGTGGTGGATTTTGTGGCGAGGCTGGTATGTCTTGCGTCGGGGGCTTAGGCTTCGACGTCCCCGGCGTCTGGTCATCAGGTTGAGGTAACTCTAGTGTCAGTGTAGGGTGATCTGGGTTATCTGGCATTGGACACAAGGGGGACAGTACCATCTGGCGTCGAATGAGCTGGGCCCGGCACTCGGTTGTCAGGTTCAAACAACATGAAGTCTTGCTATATTATGACACATGCAGTGAGTCCCAACCTTCGAACTGCTCCGGAGGTGAAAGAGTTAACTTTCCATGCCAGGCATGGAACGCTGAGCTCGAGCTCGGTTGAAAACTCTGTCTGTTGTTCTTCAAACTCAAACTGTCAGATTCTTTACTCCGCATCACTGAACAGTCGCTCCGGAGATTTTCTCCTTCTGCTCGGTTCATTTTGTCGGTTAAAGTATTATTTTCTCATTTTTTTGACTGAATTTAAACCGCAACCGGTCGGTTCAAGCTCTGTCTGTGGTATTGAAGAGTACTAGATAGGTTTTACATTTATTTTTTCTGTGTGGAACTTGTAAACGGTTATCGGTTCGGTTTGACCCGATCAGGTTGTTTTAAAATACATTAATCTGTCTTTTAGAGCGTGGTTACCAGTTCTAAAAAAAAAAAACGTAATTATTACGTTTTTTTCCATGACCCGTGACACGGTTGGGAACCGATAAGAGGGTCTTGCTTAGCGGATTGCCATAAACGGGCAAGTTTGGTTAGGACAGGCACTATGTCTGAGAAACCCAAAAGAAAAACCGGCCCACTGGGTTTCAACACTGCAGTGTGTGTGTGGGGAAGCCTTTGCCAAGGCTGACCCCCACACCACCTGTGTTTATTGTCTGGAGTTTGACCACCTCAATGCAGACTGCCAGATTTGTAAAAATTTTCCTGCAGCTACCCTGGATAAGGGAGTTGGTAGGCTCCAGGAAAGGAGGCCAAGAAGTCCGCGGCCGGATGGCCGGCCGGTTACGGTTCCAGCCGGACAGAGGAATGCCCTCTGACCAGGGGCGGACCTCGGGCAAAGGAGAGCCGACTCGGAGGAGTCAGTTCCAGCAAAAAGGACTAGGAAATCAGCTGGTGTGGAGCCAAAACTTTCCTCTCCAACCGCTGAAGAAATAGCCAAATCGATTAAAATTGTCCAGTCGCTTTCCCCGGTTCCGACTAAACCGGCACCATCAGGTAAGCGTACAGTTCGGCCAGTTCCACCGGTTCAAGAGTATGATTTAGAGGAATTTTATGAACCGGAGGAGGGGGAAGAGGAGTATGAGGAGAGTGAATGTGGATTTGAAAGTCTGGATGTGCCCATTGAACCGGACATCTCCCCAAACAGACCTTCAGGAGTGTCTCCTCCTAGGCTTTCTGAGTCCCCTTCTCATTTTATGTTTTATAAAAAAGTGGCTGAAACCCTCCAGCTCCCTATGGAGGAAGCTGTGGATGATCAAGAGGAGCCTGACTATGTGGAAATGATGGATATCCCAGGTCTAGGAGACTGTCTATTCCTTTCATAAATCTTTTGAAACAGACAGTAAAAATTCTAAAACTCCTCACTATACCTCCTGTTGATAAAAGAATGGACAAGAGGTACACATTGTCAGGCTCTGATACGAGTTCCTTACACAACAATGCAGCCATGTTGGAGTAGTGCAGGCTGCAGCCTGTGACAAGGCAAATATTCCTTGGCTTCACACCCCTGACAAGGACTCCAGGAGGATTGATGCCATGGCAAAGAAGCAGTACATGGCAGCATCCTTAGGACTCAGACAGGCAAATTATATGGCTTATGTTGCTAGATACCAGAAATCCACATGGGATACTGTTTTGGCTCTAGCAAAACAGGTCCCTGGCCAGCTTGCCAAGGAGCTGGAGCAGGTGGCTGCTGATGGTATTGAGGCATCTAAGGTGCAATTCCATGCTGCAGTGGACTCTAATGATGTGTCATCAAGAGTCATGGCTACATCTGTGGCACTTCGCAGAATGGCTTGGCTCAGATGTACTAGCCTGTCACAGGATACCCAGACTAAGGCCATGGAATTTCCTGTTGTGGGTAGGCCAAGGAAAGGCAGGCCACTCCTCAAAGGCAGCCTTCCAGGGGCAGGGGCAGGCCTTTTCATAGGCCTTATTACCAAGCCCAGGCCTCCTCTTCAGCTTACGCCCAGAGGGGGTTCTTTAGAGGGAGAGGCAGACGGGGTACAAGCAGGCCTGCTTCCACCCTCAGCCTAAAGCCCTCCAAACAGGCACCCTGATGGGGTGGCCAGGGCCGATTCTCAACTACCTGTAGGGGCAGGCTGGCTTACTTTGTCCAGGACTGGAAGTCTCTGACATCAGACAAGTGGGTCCTGGAAGTAGTAAGCCAGGACTGGTTCTCAGCTTCAAAAATTTCCAAATGAGGAGAACCAGATCCTTTCCACCTGCAAATCCATCAGAGGCACTTTCCCTAGAGGCAGAAGTCTCACCTCCTGGCTCTCAGAGCCATGGAAAGGGTTCCACCCCACACCAGGGCAAAGGATTGTACTCCAGGTACTCTTACCCTCAAAAGACAGGAGAATGGCGGCCCATCCTGGATCTCAGATACTTAAACAAGCACCTTTTAAAACCAAAATTCAAAATGGTGACTCTGGGAATTATTCTACCCTCTCTAAGGCCAGGGGACTGGCTAGCGTCCCTGGACCTCAAGATGCCTACTTCCATATTCTCATCAGAAGCTCCCATGAAAGTACCTCAGGTTCGAGCTGCCCTCAGGCCATTACCAGTTCAGAGCAATGCCCTTTGGCCTCACCTCTGCTCCAAGGGTATTCACAAAATACCTGGCAGTAGCAGTTGCCTACCTAAGAAGGCAAAAAATTTCCATCTTCCCTTACCTGGATGACTGGCTCATAGTAGGCCAGTCTCCAGATCAAGTCAAGTTACATCTTCAGACAACTCAGCAACTGCTCACCTCTCTAGGTTTCCTTCTGACTCTTTCAAAGTCAGTTCTAGAGCCTGTCCAGTTCCTCACCTTCATAGGCGCAGAACTGAACACAGAGGAAGCCAGAGCCTTCCTTCCTTTGGACAGGGCAAGGACCCTGGTCTCTCTGGCCTCCTCATTCACCCTGCAGGTCTCTCGACCAGCAAGGCATTTTCTACAGCTCCTGGGGCACATGGCTGCTTCTGCAAGTAGTGCAAGGAGCAAGATTTCAGATGAGGGACATCCAGTTCCATTTGAGAGCCTTTTGGTCTCAAAGAAAGGACCCTCTAACCAAGTTGATCCCCGTGACTCGAACCCTGATCCAAGCCCTACAGTGGTGGCATGATCAGAGCAATGTGAGACAAGGGGTTCCCTTTGTCACTCAGTCTCACTCTTTAATCCTTATTATAGATGCATCCCTCTTGGGGTGGGGAGCTCACATGGGCGACCTCACTACCCAGGGGCTGTGGTCCCCTCAGGAATCTCTGCTCCACATCAACCTGTTGGAGCTCAGAGCAGTTTTTCTAGCACTTCAAGCTTTTTCCAAATCTGTTCAGAACAAAGTTGTACAGGTCAGAACAGACAACACCACGACAATGTGGTACATCAACAAGCAAGGAGGCATTCGGTCTACGGCCTTGTGCACCGAAGCAATGAAGTTGTGGTCTCTGGCTTACTCCCTGAACACCTCCCTTACGGCAGTTCACCTCCCAGGCAAGGATAATGTCCTGGCAGATGCTCTCAGCAGGATTTCCCAGGGCCATCACGAATGGTCACTGGATCCTCTGGTCCTGGAGGTAATATTTGCCAGATGGGGCACCCCTCAGAAAGATCTTTTTGCAGCCCCAGACAATCACCGACTTCCCCTTTTTTGCTGCAGGCCCCCAGTGCTGGTCTCAGTCCCTCTGGATGCCTTAGTTCTCAATTGGGAAGGGAAGTTTCTCTATGCTTCCCCTTCCCTCTCCTGTTCAAAGTGTTAGTCAAAATCAGATCTCAATCCTGCAAAGTGATTCTGATTGCTCCAGATTGGGCCAGACAACCCTGGTATCCACTCCTACTGTCCTTAGCAGTCCATCTTCCACTGTGTCTTCCCAGGAATCACAATCTGTTAACCTGTGCTCAGGGAAGGGTTTGGTACCTGAACCTCAAATCTCTCAATCTCAAGGTCTGGCTCTTGAAGAGTTAGAGTTTGCTGATCTACACCTCTCCCAAGGTGTAATGGATATATTGAAGGCTTCTAGGAAGCCTTCCACCAAACTACCCACAATTCCAAATGGAAGAGGTTTTCCATATGGTGCTCTGGGAAGCATATTTCCCCAGAATCTGCTGATTTACCCACAGTCCTGGATTATATGGTCCATTTAAACACTTTGGGGCTCAGACCAGCTACCCTAAAGGTGCATTTGGCAGCTGTGTCTGCTTTCATTTCAGCAGGTAAACCCTCTTCTCTTTCAGCTCATCCTGTATTCTCTAAGTTTTTTAAGGGACTGCTTCACACCAACCCTCCATTCAGGGACCCTGCCCCTGCCTAGGATCTTGATGTTTGCATTGCTCAGCTTATGCAACCTCCCTTTGAGCCCTTGTCTTCAGCAGAGCTTAAGTACTTGACTTGGAAGACTGTTTCTGGTAGCCATCACTTCTGCCAGATGCATAAGTGAATTACAAGCTTTGTCAGTGGAGCCTGATTTTATCTCCTTTCATAGAGATAAGGTGGTCCTCAGGACTAACAGAAAGTTCTTGCCTAAGGTGGTGTCAGATTTCCACCTTAATCTATCTATTTCTCTTACAGTGTACTTCACTGACCATTCCTCCTCTGGCGAGAGGAGGCTGCTCAGCTTAGATGTGAAGAGAGCCCTTAGTTACTACATTGAGCGTACCAAGGGTCACAGGTTTGACTCCCTCAAACTGTTTGTCACTTATGGTGAGGTTGGTAAAGGGAAACCTGCCACTAAAAGATCCATTGCCAGGTGGATTGTCTCTTGTATCCAATTCTGTTATGAAAAGCATAACAGTAGTAATAGTAAGGTTCCTCCCTCAGGCCTGAGGGCTCACTCTACCAGAGGTACAGCTGCTTCCCTGGCTGCTGCCAGGGACATCCCCATTCTAGAGATCTGTCAAGCAGCTACCTGGAAAACAGTTCACACTTTTACCAAGCATTACTCTCTGGACACCCAGGCTAGGAGTGATGCTCGGTTTGGCACAGCTGTGCTTCACAGCCTATTTCCTAAGTAGGTTCTGTCCCTCCTCCATGGAGATACTGCTGTGTAGTCTGCATATGTCATAATATAGCAAGACTTCATGTTGTTTGAAGAAAAAATTACTCACCTTAGTAATGTTGTTTCTTCTAATGGAGTCTTGCCATATTATGACCTCCCCCCCCCCTGCCTGCCCCTCTCAGAACCTCTGTTTTTGGGATGTGGGTGGGCAGTGCAGTGTTGGCACTTAGTAGATGTCCACCTTGTTTTTTCACCCCTCCCTTTTTTGGGGTGATTGGGTGTTTGTGTTTTTCATTTTTTCGGTCTCCTGACTTGAGTCTGTTTTGGGACCAAAAAATGTGTTCTTATATTTAGTAGCCAGTTGGCTAGTGTAGGTTTACAGCTTCCACACAGGACCTTAGGGAGTTTAGCTCGTAAAGATCTGACAGTTTGAGTTTGAAGAACAACAGACAGAATTTTCAACCGAGCTCGAGCTCAGTGTTCCATGCCTGGCATGGAAAGTTAACTCTTTCACCTCCAGAGCAGTTCGAAGGTTGGGACTCACTGCATATGTCATAATATAGCAAGACTCCATTAGAAGAAACAACACTACTAAGGTGAGTAATTTTTTCTTCTGGGGCGTCAGCTAAGGGTGGGCATCAGGCCCAGCCAGCAGCTTCTGAGTATTTGGCGATGGGGTCACCAAGGAGGCGCCGGGAAGCTGGTGTCAAGGGGACCAATGTAGGCTGAGGCCGGACTGGAGATTGATCTGGCGGCCGCCTGGGTGGAGTCACCCGAGTAGGGGAGTTAACTCCCGAACGGGATGGATGCTCCTCTTTCCAAGAGGGCAATGGTCCCGGGTGTCGCCTGGAGGTGTCAGCCCTTGACATCAGGGCAGACACCCTGACCGGGAGAGCGACAGGGAAAGGCCTGCTGCCCAAAGAGCCACCAGCTGAACTACTTGGCTTAGAGCCTGCAGTAACAATGGGCCTAAACTTAAGTGGCTGAGAGGCGGGGGAAGATTGCCCCACACACCAAAGAACCTGCTCCCGCTACAGAGATTAGAGAGGGAAGTTTGGTTACCAGGAGCCCGATGGTGGAGGACGGCCCCCTGCAGGGAGATGAGCCAGAAGCGGTCACTGACTTCTTCGGGAACCGGAACAGTCTTCTGCCTGGGATCTCTCCTGATGTTTTTCCTGGTGCTTGTGTTTGCCGCTCAATTTCTTCTCTTTATGAGAAGACGACGATGTAGAGGCCCCAGAGGCCAGAGATGATGAAGAACCCCTGCGGTGAAGCTCCTTCACCATTTCAGAGAGTTTCTTGGAAAGAAGGCAGGCTTCGAGGGTCTTCTGGTGGCGGAGTCTGGTGTGTTGGTTAAAGTCTTGGCAATGCTGGCAGGCCTCGATGTTGTGGTCCAGGCCTAATCTGCTACCCACATGCACACTTGGATTGCTGCCCCTCGACTGAAGAAGTTGGAGAAGAAAACAACATGCAAGAACTTGTACAAGTCACTGTTTTTTATATAAAAATCACAAAACGCGGGTAGTACGGTAAAAATGGTGCTCGACAAGCTGAAGGAGTCCGTGGAGGTCCTATCTGTGCAGTCGATGGTGGGAAAAGAACTGGGGATGGGTTGGGGGACCGCCCCTTTTATACCGTACATGATGTCTGGGGCGGTCCGATGTCAGGAGCAGTCCCCCAGTGGATACTGCTACCTACAAGTTTTCCTTGGGGTCCTGGCACCTGGAGGCTTAGTCCTAAAGGTGTTACCTGCTCCAAGAGTGAATCTCAAAGTAAGATCAACTGACTCCACCTTGGGGTGTTCGCCCAGGAAGGTCTTACCTGCCAGGGCATGATGAAGGCAATCTGCCTTTTTAGGGACAGGAGGTGTAGTGGAGGGGTGAGACCAGGCTGCCCTTGTGACATGCTCACAGGAATCAATTAAGGGTAGCATCACCACTGGTAGAAGATCCTTCTGCCTGACAAAAACAGCTAGGTGGTGCCTCTCCAGGTCCTGCTCCTCCATCTCCCATCCCATGTTGAACCAGATGTGCCACATAACATCCATAAAGGAAGGGTCATCGGAAGGGGACTTGGGCACCTCCTTAGCCTTAGGAGAGCCGCCACCAGAGAGCCCAGAACTGGCAAAGCCACCCGGCTGAGAGCCTGAGAAAGAGATGAGCCCGAGCGTCAGGGGTTGGGGAGCAGGAGACGAAGTCCTCTGCCCAAAGAGCTGCCGCCCGTAATGGAGATGAGGGCAGGTGGCAGAGTCACCAGAAGCCCAGAGGGAGTGAGGGCTGGAGACACAGACCCCCGTGGGAGGACAACGCTGTTGCAGTC
Organism: Neoceratodus forsteri; assembly: GCA_016271365.2. Classification (NCBI taxonomy): domain Eukaryota; kingdom Metazoa; phylum Chordata; order Ceratodontiformes; family Ceratodontidae; genus Neoceratodus; species Neoceratodus forsteri. Next base: position 1,151,665,007 of record CM057453.1, read on the forward strand.
AAGGATTTAAGGGGCAACCGGGAAGCTGACTGGGCCCATTCTTGGTGCTAGTGTTTATGCTTCTCCGACTTCTCCCTGCAGGTACTGTTTAAGAAGGTTCTGTTTAAGAAGATGGCTCTCCAGCATTTTCTAACGATGTCTCAGAGTGGCCTGGTTGAACTGCTGGCAAAACTGGCAGGCTTCAGTGTCGTGGCTGGAGCCTAGGCCGATCAGGCACGAAGAATGATCGTCCTTCTCAGGAATCTTTGCCGTAGGCAAACTTTGTGGAGCAGTTGGAAGATGAAGCTAGTGTAGAAGACAAACTCGTTGGAAAAAAACACAGAAAAATTTGATGTTTTAAACTAAAAGAATAGAAAATAAAAAAGCACAGGAATAGCGGGAAATGGCGGTCGATGGTAGCTGCAACATTCACTGAGGTCTGACGTGCATGGTTCGTCGGTGCGAAAAGAAGTGAGGTGCTGTCCCCGGGGGACCACCCTCCTATATAGCCTGTACTGACTTCAGATGACTGACATTAGTTTTGGGGGGGGTTGTCTCTGTGGTACAGTGCTAGCTAGACATTTTCCGTGTGGTTCCAGTGCCTGTCAGCATAGTCCTGCCGGTGTGGCCTGCTGCAAGAGCCTTCCTCGATGCAAGATGGTGTTTTTTTTTTCCCTCCAAAACAAGCCAGTTACAGCTACAAATAAAAAATATTAGCATACCTGTCAAACCCTTTTTTCTCCTCCACCCTAACCTTTGCCAAGTCTTACAATGTTATTTCCAAGCCTAATGTGACAGCCACATTTTTTTCAAGAAAAAAAATAAACATTTATCAAATACTCAAATTTGGTGAACGAAAAAATCTTTACCACCAAATAAAACTGGATCTGCCTGGAATCTTTACAGTAAAAAAAGGCAGGGTCACTGTTTAACTTATGTTTTTGCTCCTCTGCCCGATGTGGTGGATGTACTGCCTTCAGGCCACATATACTTGAGCTTTGGGAGGATGGGATTTATCCCTCGGTTACTGCCCCCCCCCACCCCCCAAAAAAAAATATTCACTTCTTCCCTGTAAGGATGCCGGTGTGGGGACCAAGGTCCTGAGAGGAATGTGCTCTGCCCAAACCCATCACAGCATCCTCCCCATCCCTCCCAGTGCCCCGATAGTTGCTGTGTTCCTCAGGTGACAGCAGCACTGCAGGCAATGTTTCAGATAATGTTGGCAAGCAGGAGTAATTTCCTCACCAGTTTTAAAATACAGTGAGTAAAACAAAACTGTGACGCATACAATTGCCGTAAATCTGGAAGAAACTGTTCCTTTTGAATCACCAGTTACGTTATGAAGCACTATTCTATGGAGCAAGCAGAATTTACAAATGTTGAGTACTGGTAGTCATAATAAATTTTTTCTGAAGAGTATTTCCTAAAATGAGGCAAGTAAAATAGGCTGGTACTCACCTAATCTGGAGCTCTGACTGCATGCCAAGTAGACACCCCCCCACCCCGACAGTGTCCACTGGATCAATCCTTCTCCTCCTGGCCGGCCCCAGATGACCTAGGCAGTGTCTCAGTGCTACAGGATCAAATTTTTTGCCCAATGTTGTTGCACTGTTGCTTTAAAATTAAATAAGAATCAAAACTTGAAAGAAGAGTCAGAGACAAACTGATCACAGAATGTACAGAACACAGAGAACAAGATCACTCCTCCCTCAAACATGCTACTTGATGCTGTCCTTCAAAGGAATCCTTTTTGGAGTCTCTTTTGTGCACCGCCATTTCATTGTGAAATACCCACCACAGAACTAACGCCTTAGTTGTTTTCATCACCATGTCAGAGAAAACCTCTTCCCTTTCTAACAAACCATTTTAAAGCACTATTCAAACAGCAGCACTGCCAAAGGAGTAAAAATAGTCCAGCAAGAAATTTAAATCAAGCAAAAATCTGCTTTATTCATTCATTCACCAGGTGACAAGCCCCTAGTGCCTCGGCAAGGTGCCTTCCAAGGGAGGCATAAACCAATTATTGCAAAGTGCCTTTTTAAATAATTAAAAGGTGACGACATCATACAAACGTGACATATCCCAAATTCTTACATATGGATTCAAATATATTTCATAATGTACAAATATGCTTACTTCAAGAATATGTTGTCTTAAATAGCTGTTTTTATGGTTAAATAATTGTTCTTACGTTAAAGAAACGGACAGAAAAATAAGGCAAAGCATCACATCTCTTTAGATTAATTGTTTGTAATACCTCATGTTCAAGCATGAAGTTAAACTTTTTTTTGGACGTGAGGATCGCCAAAGGATCATCTCACATTAATTCCTTATTCAAATAATATATAGTGCATGGACATAAAAATCTTGATACAGCAACAGCTGGTAATAGTACTATTAGCAAAACTTAGAAATTTGGATAAAAGAGAGAAAGGATGGAGAGGTTCATTTTCATAGCCATCTGTTCCTTAGGGTGTCGACCTCAGGCCTGACTGGGAGAGGGACCACAGGTAGTTTATAATGCTAGCCAGGGGGCAGGACAGGATCTAGCACCCTGCCCTGGCACCAAATGAAAAAGCGCTTCCATTTGAAGGCATAGCATTTGCGGGTCGACCCCTTCAGGGAGGCTTCAACAACCTGGAGAATCCCTTTGGAGAAACCCAAAGCCTAGAACTCTACCACTCAGGAACAAGGCTGTCAGGTGCAGGGCAGAAGGTCCAGATTTAGGACCTTCCCCTTGTGACAGGAGAGCAAGTATGGGAGGAAAGGCAAGAGTCACGGAGGCCTGATGCTGCTTAGGAGATCTGGGTACCAGAACTGGCACAGCCAGTCCAGGGCTACCAGGATCACCTGTGCCTTGTCCCTCCTTGCCTTGACCAGCAGTCGGTGGATCAGGGGCAAGGGAGGGAAGGCGTGAAAGAGGCCCGGGGTTCAGGGCATCGTGAAGACATCCTCCATCAGTGTTCCACACCGTGAGAGGCAGGCACAGAACAGCCTCAGCTTCGCATTCTCCCAGTACGGTGAAAAGGTCGAGCAGGGGAGAGTCCACTGTGAGAAATAGCAGTTATGCAAGAACTTACTGTAACAGTAGATCTTCAAGAGAGGTTCCTGCAGTAAATCTTCACATATAAGACTGCGCCCCCTGGCATCAGGTTTGAACGGCAAACTTGTAGCTAGCAATCATCAGCGGGGACCACCTCCCCCCGACGTCAGGTGACGCAATGTCAGCCAGACTATAAAAGGGGCGGTCCCACGCCAGCCCTCCAGTTCTTTTCCACCAGAGACCAAGAGAGAGGATAGCAGAAAAAAAGGAGTAACAACTCCTGGAACCCTATACCCTGGTTAGACCCAGGGACTAGACAGAATAAAAAAGGAAAATTTCCAGGAGCTGGGGGAAGGTGGGTAGGAAACAAGACCTACTGCAGGAACCTCTCCCGAAGATCTACTGTTACGGTAAGATCTTACGTAACTGCTATATCTTACTTCGAGAGGGTTCCTGCAGTAGGTCTTCACATATAGGACTGAATACCAAGTAGTCTAACAAAAAGAAGGAGTTGGAGACGAGTTTCCGGGAGGAGGGAGACGTCTGCCAACTAAGGATCTGCTTTAAGACAGAAGACCTTGCAAAACTGCAAGGCCGAAACCAGCTTGACGCATTGAGGCAATGTCCAGACTGTAGTGCTTAGTGAAGGTGTGGACAGAAGACCAAGTGACCGCTGCACAGATCTCCGTAGTGGACACATTCCTGAAAAAAGCAGTAGAAGTGGCCACACTTCTGGTGGAGTGACCTTTAACCACCCCTGGAAGGGTTTTTCTGTATTTCTGGTAAGTGTACTGAATACAATTAGTCAGCCACCTAGAAATAGTCTGTTTACAGATGGCCTTGCCCTGGTACTGGGATAAATCCGATGCACATCCAAAGTGTGCAAAAGATATTCCCCCCTGATGATATGCTGAGGAAAATAGACCGGCAGTTCAACACTCTGGTTAAGAGTCATCTCCGAAACCACTTTCGGAAGAAAATAAGGATTAGTCCTCAGGACCACCCGGTCCTTGTGGAAAATCAAATAAGGCTCTCTGCAAACAAAGGCCTGGCGCTCTGAGACCCTACGAGCTGAAGTAACTGCAACCAAAAACAGTATCTTCCAGGACAGGAAGCGCATATCACAACTTGCTGCCGGTTCAAAAGGGGGTAAAGTAAGTTTCTCCAACATAAAATTAAGATCCCAGGGAAGGCAGGGGTTCCAGACTGGAGGTTTGATGTGAAGGATACCCTTCAAGAAAGTTTTGGAAACCTCTAGTTGTGCTAGGGTTTTGCCCTCCACCGGAAGGTGGTAGGCCGACACCGCAGAAAGATGGACCTTAACAGAGGAGTAACTAAGGCCCAACTCAGAAAGACGTAAGAGGTACTCTAAAACCTGGAGGCCAAGCAAGAAAAAGGGTGCAAGCATTTGACTGTGGGCCAGATAGAAAATCTTTTCCACTTCATGGCGTACGTGGATCTGGTAGACGGTCTTCTGGCTTCCACCAGGACCTGAGCAACCTGAGAGGAAACTCCATAGTGAGAAACTGCTATGTCCACAGGTGCCACGCATGAAGATGGAGAGACTGAAGACTCGGATGGACCATGGTGCCCTGCTCCTGAGACAGAAGGTCGTGAGACAGTGGTAGAAGGATCAGTGGTTCTAGAACTAGTTGTTGTAACAGTGAGAACCAAATCTGCTGGGGCCACAGAGGGGCAATCAAAATCAAGTGGCCCCTTCTGCCTGGAGTTTCAACAGAACCTTCTGAATGAGAGGAAAGGGAGGAAACGCGTATAGAAACCTCCCTGTCTGAGAGAGACAGAGAGAGAGAGAGAGAGAGGCAGTGCATCTCACCAAAAAGCACCATGCCCGGGAATGAGCGAGCAAAGGTTGGGTAGTATTGCGTTGATCGGGGAGGCAAACAGATCTAGGTCTGGCCGACCTCACTGAAGAAACAGGTCTTCGACTACCTCCTGCTTTAGACCTCACTCATGAGCCCTGGCTACTGATCGGCTGAGACTGTCTGCCAGGACACTGTGCATGCCTGGTACGTGGACTGCTGTCAGAAACAGGCCATGCTGAATAGCCCAATACCATACTCTCACTGCTTCCCTGCAAAGAGGGTACTACCGGGTACCCCCCTTTCTGTTGAGGTACCAGACAGTCACCATGTCTGTCTGGACCAGAAGTGTTCCCGGAAGGAGTAACGACTGGAAGGCCTGGAGAGTGTAGAGGACTGCTCTGGTCTCCAGGATGCTGATGTGAAGATGTTGCTCCTGAGGAGACCACGAACCTCGAGTTCTGTGATCCCCCAAATGGGCTCCACAACCTATATCGGAGACATCCGAGGTGAGGGTCTGGGAGGGAGCCAGAGAGTGGAAGGGGGCTCCCACCAACATGTCGGTGAGGTCCTGCCACCAGAGGAGGTGTTTCTGAAGGCTGTTGGAGATCATGACCACTTGGTTCATGTCATCCGATTGTTGATCCCACTGGACTCGAAGAGACCACTGGGTAACCCTCATGTGCAGTCTGGCCGGGGGGACGGTAGGAATGGCCACTGCCAAAAGACGGAGCACCGAGTGCGCTGGGGTCCATCGAGCGTTGGCCACCAAAGTGGCCTGAGAAGCCAAGGTCTTGGCTCAATCCAGTGGTAAGAAGGCCTTGCTCTGGACTGTATCCAGTACTAACATACTAAAATGCCAGCAGAATAGGCCTAATGGTCTTTCGTGTCTGCTCGTTTGGTCAGCCCCCACCCTGGGTGCTGACCTTGCTGTCCCCCTCGCCTTCTCTGGCTTCTCCCTTCCCAGTTCCGGATATTCTTGCTGCATTGGATTTTGCTTCCAGAACCCTTCCCTGTACCTGTCCCACCCCTCTTGAACCCTCCACTGTCTCTGCCTCCACCAGCCCCTAGGTAGTGCATTCCATGGCTCCACCACCCTCTCAGTGAAGTAGCACCTCCTTTCTCCCCTGAATCTTCCTCCAGCTTCCACCCATGCCTCTAGTGGCCCCTTCCTCCTTCCTTCAAGCACCCTGACTGTTCCTCCCATTTACCCTCTTCATGTACCTGAAGACCTCTATCATGTCCCCGGTCCCTTCTCTCTTCCAATGTGTACATATTTAGCTCTTGAGCTCTCCTCATAGGTCCTGTCCCCAAGCCCAAAATCATTTTGGTTGCCTCCTCTGGATCCTCTCCAGGAGGTTACTGTCCCTCTTAAGTGTGGCTCTCCAAACTGCACGCAGTACTCCAGGTGCGGCCTCACCAAGCAGTTATACAGAGGGAGTATCACTTCCTCCTTCTGGAGGTGATCCCCCTAGCGATGCATCCCAGCATCCTGTTGGCCTTGGCTGCTGCCTCCTACAAGTCTCAGAGTTGTTCATCTTGACATCCACCACCACCCCCAGGTCCCTCTCAGCCATCGGAGACTTGTAGTATTTCCCCCCCCAGGGTGTACACTTGGCCTGGGTTTCTGGCCCCCAGGTGGAGTACCTTGCATTTCCCTGCATTGAACCTCAGATTCCAATTTCTAGACCATCTTTCCAGAGCCTCCAGGTCCCCCTGCAGGGCCACCCTCCCCTCCTCCCCATCCACCACCGCCCCCAGTTTCGAGTCATCTGCAAAGAGACTCATCTCACTCCTGATTCCTGTCCTTATGTCAGATAGGTAGGCGTTGAACAGAAGGGGCCCAAGGACTGATCCCTGTGGGACCTCACTAATGACCCTCCTTGGGGATGAGACTATCCCACCAACTATGACCCTCTGGGTCCGGTCCTGGAGCCAATTGCCTATCCATCTGATCATCTGGTTTCCCACCCCCATTTCTCCTAGCTTATCCAACAGGCCCATGTGAGGAACTGAGTCAAATGCCTTGCTGAAGTCTAGAAAGAGGACATCCACTGGTCTACCCAGGTCCAAGGCACTTGTCACCCAGTCATAGAACTCCACCAGGTTTGTCTGACACGATTTCCCCGGAATGAATCCATGCTGTCTATCGTCCAGGCACCCTGACTTATCCAGGTCCCCCCCTAGCCTCTCCTTGACAATGCCCTCCATCACCTTGCCCACCACCGATGTCAGGCTGACAGGCCTGTAGTTCCCTGCCACCTCCCTTGATCCCCCTTGTGGATAGGCACTACATGCGCCACCTTCCAGTCTTGGGGCACCCACCCTGTCCTCAGAGAGATGGTGAAAAGCTCTGCCAGGGTTTCGCCAGGACATCTGGCAAGTTCCTTCAGCACCTAGGATGTAATTTATCCGCCCGTGCTTTCTCCGCTCTTAAGGGAGCTGAGGGCTTCCTCACTTCTCTGCTGTGATTTCACTTCTGGTACCTCTTCTCCCTGCTTAGCCCTCCCCCACCTGCCAGTGATGCCTCCCCTCTCCCCAGACCTGCCGATCGGTAAGGGCCCCCTCCTCATTATCTCTGTCTCCTCCCATGTATGATGCAGCATCCCCATTTTCCCTTAGAAAACTGAGGTGAAGTACTCATTTAGTACCTCAGCCTGCTCCCCGGGTCTTGTGCCCATCTCCCTGATTTAATCCTGCTAATCTGCCCCTTCACCCTTCGTCTTTCCCCAATGTATCTAAAGAACCCTTTTTCCCTCTCCTAATTTCCCTGGCCAGGTTCTGCTCCTTCCTTGCCTTAGCCACCCTCACCACTCTAGTGGCCCTTCTAGCCATCAGCCGTGCACTCCCCGATCCCTTTCACTCCTTGGGCACTTGAATTTCTTATAGGATGCTTTCTTCCCACACCACCTCCTGGACCTCCCTGGTCCAACTAACAGGGTTTTGGGCCCCACCAAGATTGCCTTACTCTGCACAGGTGCTGGTAGCATCCTGCACCCCTCTCCTGATGCTTTCCCACCTACTATCAGCGTCCATGTCTGACCCAATCCCATCCAAATGCTCCTTAGGATCCTTCCCATTTCCTAAAATCCGCCCTCTGAAGTCAGTTACTTCCGTCTTTGTGCAGCCTTCTACCCCTCCTAGGTCCAGGCAGAACCAGACCGTGGCATGGTCACTCCCCGCCAATGGGTCCCTTACCTCCAGGCTCCCAATCTGGTCACTGTCTGCCAGGACCACATCCAGTACCCATGCCTTCCTGGTCGGTTCCCTCACCTGCTGAGTTAGGAACGCGTCTTGAAAGACATCCAACAACCTCTGTTCCCTGGTCACAGAGGATGTCATAGTCTCCCAGTCTGTTCCTGGCATGTTTAAGTCCCCAACACCACCACTGCTCCTCTGCCCAGTCTGCAGTGTCTCCTAACATCTGCCACCAGACTGTCCTCCAGCTCCTCCGCCAGGGCAGGGGGTCTATACACCACCCTATTTTTACTCTTTGCCCCCTTGTTATCAAGGTGACCCAAACCGCCTCCACGTTCCCTCCGCCTCCTCACTCCCCTATGCCAATGCAGTTTTGACTATCATTGCCCCTCCTCCTTCCCTCCCCTGTCCTTCCTGAACATAGTGTAACCCTCCAGGTTCAGGTCCCAGTCATGTCTTGCAGTGGCCCAAGTCTCAGTGACCGCTGCCACATCCACTGCTCCCTCAGTTAACATCGCCTGGATCTCAGGCATTTTATTGCCTAGCTCCTGGCATTTAGCAGGACTACCTTCCACCCTTTCCCTATAGTTCCATTTCCCCTGCTCGTGTTCCCATGGGGATTCTGTTTTCTCCTGGTCTGCACTTTGCCAGTTGGCCTTTTCCTGCAATCCTCCTGGTCCCCAGGGGGGTGGAGACAGAGTCCCTCCTTTATCGGCACCCCTTGACAGCCTTTTCTCCCATCCCACCCCCTTCATAAGTTTAAACCCCACTTTTCACCAATGAACTCCTCTATTTTCAACTTAAGGATTCCCTCCCTCCAAATTGAGATGTATCTCAACTCTAGCATACAGCTCCTTATCCTCCCAGGTCTCCCCAATCCCCCATCAACCCATACCCTCTGGCCTCACACCACCCCTGAGCCACTGGTTTATCTCCCTCATTTTCCTTTTGTGTTCCCCTACTAGCCCTTGACACTGGCAGGATTTCTGAGAAGGAAACTTGCATCCTATGTCATGACAGACCCAGGACGAGCTCCCCTGAATCTTGCCTGTATCTCTAGCTCGCTATTTCCTCAATGTCATTTGTACCCAGGTGGACCAGTATGTCTGGGGAACCACCACAGTCCTTGCCAGCTGATATACCTCGCGGCTTAGCCCTGTGCAATCGTTAGTCCAGGAAGCATCTTGTTCTAACTGGCCAGGCTTCTCCCTCCCTATCCCATTTGATACCCCTGATCATAGAATCCCCAGCAGGAGCACTCTGACCACTCCTTTTCCTCCATTCCCCTCTTCCATGTCCTCATCCTTTCACCGGCCCTCCATCCAGCTGGCTCCTTGTTCCTCCCCTATCTGGGTGCCACATGCCACCCTCCTTATTTACCATGGCCACCTCCTCCAATCCTATGCCTCTTCTCCTCCTGAGTATCCTTCTGTACCTTACACTTCTCACTGCTTTCTGCAACTGGTCCTTCTCCCCATCTGCTAAACTAGCCTGGCTCATCCTCCTTCCTTCCTGTCTCCATTTAGTTCCTCCTTGCTCGTCCGTGCTCCCCTGGCCTAAACCCTCAGCTCCCTTTACTGAATCCTCCTTGTACTTCTGGTCCTTCTCCTTACCTTTCCTTCCAACTGGTCCTTCTCCTGCGCTTTTCCTCTTCCCCTGCCCCTCCTGCTCTGATTCACTGCTCCCCCATTCTCCTGCATTCCAGGTCCCCCCTATTCTTCCTGCTATCCGGCTCCTGCCTCCCACTCCCTTTCCATCTCTAACCACCTCTGTCGTGGCTACATCACCCCCCTCATCCTTGAGCAGAAGAAGAGAACTGAAGCGGTTACTGAGTGTAAGGTCTGATCCACCTCCCCGCCTTGCTTCCTTCTGTCCAGCACTGGCCATCTGTCTACTTCCCTGAGAATGTTGTCCCTCCGTCCCCCTTTGTGAGGGTCCCCAGTTACCTGCCTGCTTCCTTGGTAGTGTCCTTTTGGACCCCCTCTGCCAGGGTCCCTATGTGACCCCTGATTATTCTCCCTGCACTCCTTTCCTATACCCCACCCCAGTGCTTGGTGCTACCCTGGAGATTTCCAGCCCCTTCACAACCATACCACCCCCTTCCCCCAGCTTTCTCCTCATCCCATAACCTCCTCCCTAAGCTGTGCTAGCTAGCACACTGGGCAACCACCAAACTTCAAGCCCAGTTCAGTATCATGGCTGCTCCACACCCTGTGCACCCCACCACCCTCCCAAAGATGCCGCCCTAATGATGTGTGGTTCCATCCCCTTCCAAATAGGTTTCCTTGGTGAGCCACCAGGTTCCCCCTAGTCCAAGATACCCCTACTGCCTAATCAGGTCACCCACTAATCTTAGAGACAGTCCCACTGTACACCAGTAACTCTGTTACTAAGTGCAGTACAACACATTAAACTTATAAGGAAATGAACTCCCTAAGCTCCTCTCCCAGCCTTAATCCAACCCCAGTGGCTAGAACTACATGAGCTGCACCAGCAGCCTTTTCCTCAATTGCAGGCAGGTGCTCCTATAAATTTGCAGACTCGGGGGAGGGGTGGGGACAAGAGAGAGTGTATCAGCCCTGTGTCTCCCTCCAAGCCCTGCAGCTAAAGAACCAGGCCCAAGCAAATCCCACCAAATAGGTTTTAAATCAGCAGAAATAGGCCTCTACCAGCGCAGCCTGTTACACAGTGAAACATCCACAAAAAGAGCCCCACTTACATCCACCAAATCAGTTTACAAACATCCAGCATCCCCAAAACAATACCCTGCTAGCCCCTTAGAAGTAAGAAAGAAAAGAACTAACCTACCAAGTAAAATCCACAAGAACCCTGTGAAAACAACAGCAGCAGCTACTGTCCTGGAACACAACTGATCCTGTCCCTTCCAGTTCTTTCTGAGAAGACAAAGCAGCTAGCACCTCAACCTGATTCAGCCCTGCCTCCAGTCAATTGGCTGAGTGAGACCTGCCAGACCATTAACACCCCTCCCACTATGAACTAACCTTTACAGCTATGGAGTCAGCACAAGGAATCAAAATTCAAGTCAAAGCCTCTAAAATATGTTTGCTGCCAAAGGAAACAGGTCTCCAATTTAATCAGCTTCACTAACACCACATCAAAATAGGCTTGAAATTAACAGATATAGGTCTCCAATTCAAATAGCCATCTCCAAGCAAATCCCACCAAATAGGTTTTAAATCAGCAGAAATAGGCCTCTACCAGCGCAGCCTGTTACACAGTGAAACATCCACAAAAAAGAGCCCCACTTACAGCCACCAAATCAGTTTACAAACATCCAGCATCCCCCAAAACAATACCCTGCTAGCCCCTTAGAAGTAAGAAAGAAAATAACTAACCTACCAAGTAAAATCCACAAGAACCCTGTGAAAACAACAGCAGCAGCTACTGTCCTGGAACACAACTGATCCTGTCCCCTTCCAGTTCTTTCTGAGGCGCTGAGAGGGTACTAGCTCAGACCTGGGGAGACTGACCGAGATGCCCAGCAGGGCAAACAGATCCAGAGTAAAAGAGAGAGACTCCTTCAGGCTGTCCGGGGATGGGGCGGAAAAGAGCCAGTCATCCAAATATTGGAACACATATATGCCCCTGTGGCGGAGAAATGCTGCTACCATCACTAGGCACTTGGTGAAAACCCGGGGCGCGAGGACAGGCCAAAGAGAAGTGCCTTGAATTGGAAATGGTTCTCCTGGAGGGAGAATCGAAGGAAGCGGCGGTGGTCCGAGAGGATGGGGATATGAAGGTAAGCATCCTGCATATCCAGGGAGCACAGTCATGTGTTTGACGGGAGTGGGGCAGGAGTCCCTGAAGAGTCAGCATGCAAAGATTCTTGAACTCCACGAAGAGGCCGAGCGTTCTGAGATCCAGGATAGGTCGCAGATCCCCGGTCTTTTTTGGGACTAGGAAGAAATGGGAGTAGAATCCCTTTCCTAGTTGATTTGGAGGGATGGGTTCTATGGCTGCTTTTTGCAGCAGGGCCTGGATCTCTTGGTGGATGATGAGGATCTGACCAGATGGTAAAAGGACCTTCCCAGAGGGTTTGAAGGTGGAATCTCCAGGAACTCGATAGAGTGACCTCTTTGTATGAGCTGAAGAACCCATACATCTGCGGTGATGGACTTCCACCCTTCCAGGTGGAGACCGAACCTCCCTCCTACCTGTTCCTCTGAGGGAGCCGGAGGGAGAGGGAGGAGGGGAAGTGAGTCAGGATGCCGAGGGGACCGCAGCTTTGGTTCCCAAGGCTGCTTTGGCGAACTTAGCCCGAGGAGTTTGGGTTCTAGAGCCAGTGGTGTGTCTTTTACCTTGACGCTTGTTCTGGTTCTTGTTCCATCTTCTCTGGCGACAAAAGGGCTGTTTCTTCCGACCCGTCCGATACATGGAACGTACGTCTCCAAGAGACCTACTGCTCTCTTGCAGCCCTGTAATAATGTCTTTCGTGTCACCGCTAAAGAAGACGGAACCCCTGAAAGGTGTGTCCAAAAGGGATGACTGAACATCCTGTGCCAAACCTGCCAGGCGCAGCCATGCTATGCATCGAAGGCAGATTCCCAAGGCTGCAGCCCAAGCCACAGAATCATAAGTGGCCCAGAGTGCATGACAGCAGGAAGATTTATTCATGTGAACCTAGTCCAGCAGTTTAGCCCTGAGGTTTTCATCAGGGATGTCCTGAAGGTCCCTCTCTAGTTCTGTGAGAGAGGACTTCTGAAAAGCCACGTTGTGGGACACACAGTTTAGCGACTGGATGGTGCAGGAGGTGGATGAGTAGATCTTCCTACCAAACTGGTCAAGTTGTCTTGAGTCCTTGTCTGGTGGGGAGGAAACTCAAGTGTTTAGGTTGAGCCGAGCAGTCATGCATGGCCGTGATGACCATCGAGTCGGCTTTTGGGTGTGAAGTCAGATGAGAGATCCCTTCTGGGGGAAGTAGGTTCTGTCAGTTCCTGTAAACAGCCAGGATAGAAGAACGCTGTTGCCATATTGTAGTAACTAGATCCTTGTGCGGGCCCATCCAATGGGGGGGATGGGTAGAGGGTCTGTGGTGGACAAGTCCAAATGTTCAGCTAGCCTTTTTCGCTGAGGATCTACTTGGATGGCCAGCTCCCTGCTGTCTGAATAGTTCTTGAGATCCCCAAAAAGGGTCCTCGGGGATTTGGGGGATTCTTTGGATGAAGTTCAACTGGTGAACGAGGGTTCAGAGAGGTCTATATTGGAATTCTCATCTGAATCTGAGGCTCCAAACCACATGTCGCCCACTGGAGGAGAACCCACAGCATGTCCCAAAGGAACTGGAAGAGGTGGTGGTGGTGCTCTGGGTAGAGGAATTCCTCCTAGTGGCTGGGACTGCCTACTTTCTGTGGGGGGGGAGGGGAAGGGGGAGGAGGAGGATACCCAGCCAAGGACTGGTAAGCAGGATGATGCCAGCAGGGGTATTGGTACCCTGCAAACCCCAAGGGATAACCTCATGGCAGATATCCAGCAGTCGGATATCCGGGTGTCGGAGGCACCAGGCCCGGCATCAGATGAGAAGGGTCCGGCGGAGGGCTGCCCGGCGGCAGAACATGGGGGTCAGGCCCCAGGAAACAGCCAGAGGGTCCCGTAGGAGGAGCTGAAGGCCTGGCTGGGGGAGGTGCCGAAGGGCCGCGGCAAGAAATCAGACGTAGGGCCCAAGTGTCCCGAAGGGGGGTGGGGTTCCATACCTAAAAGATCCCGGTCCGGCGACGGACCCCTAGGAGGAGGGAGATCTGGAGGCAGAAAAGAACCAGGCGAAGGGGGAAGCTCTGGAAGAGACCCTAACGACAGATCTGGGAGCGATCTCGATGGAAGGGAAAGGTTGGGAACAGGTGGCGAATCCCTGGTAGTAGAGAACAGCAGGAATGAAGTATCCCCCACGAGCACACTTGTCCTGGCATCTGGGTTCTCAAGGGACCCCAAGGGGGAGTAGATGCGGCTGTGTAGTCAACAGAGGGTTTGTCGTCTGGCTTATCAGTCGCACCCTGGCTGGCTGCGGAAGAAGGACCGTGGCCAGGCTTATCGATCTGGACCAGGCGGCAGGGTGACTTATCGGCGGTGCTAAGAGTGGGAGAAAGTACAGTTACGTAAGAACTTACCGTAACAGTAGATCTTCAAGAGAGGCTCTTGCAGTAGGTAATTACATACAGTGCCTTCAGAAAGTATTCACCACCCCTTGGATTTTGTCACATTTTGTGATGTTGCAAACTCAAATTAAAAAACATTTATATGGAATTTTTTTGTCACGTATCTACACAAATTACTCTATAATGTCAAAGTGGAATGAAACTTGGAATTTTTGTACATGTAATTTAAAATAAAAACCTGAAATGTCTTGATTTGATAAGTATTCACCCCTTTGCTATGACACTCCAAATTGAGCTCAGGTGCATCCAATTTCATGGAGATCTCAAACTTGAATGGAAGTCCACCTGTGGTCAGTTCAAATGTTGACATGATTTCAGAGGAAATACACCTGTCTCATATCAGGTCCCACTGTTCACAGTGCATGTCAGAGCAGAAACTCTACCATGAAGACCAAGGAGCTGTCCGTAGAACTCCGTGATAGAATTGTGAGGAGGCATAGATCTGGGGAGGGGTATAAAAACATTTCTAGGATGTTGAAACTTCCCAGGAGCACAGTCAAGTCCATCATTAGGAAATGGAAAGATTACAGAACCACCCACACTCTTCCTAGAGCAGGCCGTCCTCCCAAACTGAGCAACTGGGCAAGAAGGACCTTCATCACGGAAGTGACCAAGAACCCAATGACCATCCTGACAGAAATACAGAGTTCCATGGCTGAGATGGGAGAACCTGTCCAGAGGACAACAATCTCTGCAGCACTTCACAGATGTAGCCTCTATGGGAGAGTGGCTAGACGGAAGCCACTCCTGAGAAAAGGCCACATAATAGCATGCCTGGAGTTTGCAAGAAGGCACGTGGCAGACTCTGAGACCATGTGGCAAAAGATTCTCTGGTTTGATGAAACAAAATTGAACTCTTTGCCTGAATGCAAAGCGCCATGCCTGGCAAACCAAAACACACCTACATCACCCGTAACACCATCCCTACCATGAAGCATGGTGGTGACAGCATCATGTTATGGGGATGCAGGGACTGGGGCACTTGTCAGGATAGAGGGAACAATGAATGGAGCCAAATACAGGCACATCCTTGAGGAGAACCTGCATCAGTCTGCAATAGACCTTGGACTGGGGCGAAGATTTACATTCCAACAAGACAACGACCCCAAGCATACAGCCAAAGCAACACTGGAGTGGCTTCAGAACAAGAAGGTGAACGTCCTTGAGTGGTCCAGCCAAAGCCCAGACTTGAATCCCATTGAGAATCTGTGGAAAGACTTAAAGATTGCGGTTCACTGACGCTCCCCATCCAACTTGACAGAGCTTGAGCAAATCTGCAAGGAAGAATGGTCGAAAATCCCCAAATCCAGATGTGCAAAGCTGATAGACATACCCAAGAAGACTCAAAGCTGTAATTGCTGCCAAAGGCGCTTCTACAAAGTACTGACTCAGGGGGTGACTACTTAAGTAAACAAGATATTTCAGTTTTTAATGTTTCATACATTTTGTTACATAATAAAATATTTTTGCCCCTTTAAATTGTTGAGTATGTTTGTGAATCAAAGGGCAAAAATCATTTCAATGCATTAAAAATTCTAGTAATAACACTACAAA
Source organism: Neoceratodus forsteri (assembly GCA_016271365.2). Classification (NCBI taxonomy): domain Eukaryota; kingdom Metazoa; phylum Chordata; order Ceratodontiformes; family Ceratodontidae; genus Neoceratodus; species Neoceratodus forsteri. The sequence continues at coordinate 1,151,680,771 of CM057453.1, forward strand.
TGTGACAAAAATCCAAGGGGGGTGGATACTTCTGAAGGCACTGTATAGGACTGACGCTGGCAGGGCAGGACCCTACTCGGAAAAATTTCTAGCTAGCAGTCCTGGCAAGGGACCGCCTTACGTCAGGTGACCGGCGTCAGGAGACGTCGGTATAAAGGGGTGGTCCCAGACACCCGCCTTCCAGTTCTTTCCCACCACAGGCCAAAAGAGGCCGGACGAGAGAGGAGCAGATATTTCCCTCAATGGAAAGGGGCTGAAAAAGCCTAGGAGGATGGAGGGCGGGAAGGTATTACCTACTGCAAGAGCCTCACTCGAAGATCTACTGTTACGGTAAGTTCTTACGTAACTGTACTATCTTACTTCAAGAGGGCTCTTGCAGTAGGTAATTACACATAGGACTGAATCCCAAGCAGTCTGGAACAAAGAGAGGCGCCGGGAGGAGGAAAACTACTCCAAAAGGTAGTACTGGTTGAGCAAGTCTCAAGATAGGAGGCCTTGCAAAACAGCCAGCCGGAAGCCTGCTCTATAGCGAGAGGCAACATCCAAACTGTAGTGTTTCGTGAAGGTATGGACGGAAGTCCAGGTGGCAGCAGTGCAGATGTCTGCCACAGACACATTCTTGAAACAAGCCGCAGAGGCAGCTACTCCTCTTGTGGAGTGGCCTCTGACTTGACCCGGGAGGGTCTTGTTGTATTTGTCATAACAGAAAGTGATGCAATGAGCCAACCACTTAGACAGGCATTGCTTGGAAACAGCACTGCCTTCCCTTTTGTGAGCAAAAGAGACGAACAACTGATCAGTCTCTCTGAGATCCTTCGTCCTGTTGGTGTAGTATCTCAGAATCCGGTGAACATCCATAGTATGGAGTAAATACTCCCCTTGATTAGAGTACTGTGTAAAAAAGGCAGGTAACTCTATGGACTGATTTAAGGTAGACTCTGCTACTACTTTAGATAGAAACTTAGGATTCGTGTGAAGAGCAACTCGTTCCTTGTGAAAAATCAAGTAGGGGAGTTTACACATCAGGGCCTGGAGCTCGGAGATTCTTCGAGCCGAAGTAATGGCCACCAGGAAGAGCGTCTTCCATGAAAGGAACTTCAAATCTGCAGAAGCTGCAGGTCTCAAGGAGGAAGAGTAAGTTTCTAAGAACAAAGTTCAAGTTTCAAGGGGAGCAGGAGCGGAGGGATGGGAGGACCTCTGAGAAAGGTCTTGAGACCTCCAGTTGAGCAAAAGCCTTGTCTGCGAAGGAACATGATAGGCCGAGAAGGCCACCATGTGTACCTTCAGAGAGCAATGGCTGAGACCCAGGTCAAACAGATGACATAGATACTCCAGCAGAAGCCCCGCTGAACAGGAGAAAGGTTCCACATTCTTGGAAGCGGCCCAAATAGTGAATCTTTTCCACTTCATGGCATAAGTGGATCTGGTGGAGGGTTTTCTGGCCTCCACTAAAATCTCCGCCACTTTGGAAGACGCTCCAAAACGGGACTGGGCTAGGTCTGCAGGACCCATGCATGCAGTTGAAGGGATCTGAGGCCCAGATGGACCAAGGTCCCCTGATCCTGGGTCAACAAACCTCAAGATAGAGGAAGAGGAAGAGGAGGATCCTCTGAATATTGTTGTAGAAGAGAGAACCAGATTTGCCTGGGCCAGAAAGGAGCGATCAGAATCATTCTTGCGTCTTCTGAAGCTAATTTCTGCAAGACTCGTGGGATAAGTGGAATTGGGGGAAAGGCATAGATGAATCTGTCCTTCCAATCTAGAGACAGAGCATTGCTCCAAAAAGCACCTCGCTCTGGAACGAGTGAGCAGAAGATGGGAAGTTTTGCGTTTAGGGGATGCGAACAGGTCGACTCTGTGTGTTCCCAAAGCTGGAAGATGTTGTCTAGGACCCCTTGGTCCAGTTCCCACTCATGAGTCAGAGCAGAAGAGTGACTTAGCTTGTCTGCCAGGGTGTTGTCGACTCCCGGAATGTGAATCGCCGTGAGGTGAAGGTCATGTTGTGTTGCCCAATCCCAAACCCTCATTGCCTCCCTGCATAGAGGGTAGGACAGAGTCCCTCGCTGCTTGTTGATATACCACACCACTCACATGTTGTCCATCTGGACAGCTAGGTGGCTGAGAAGGATGTATTGGTGAAGGGTTTGGAGAGCGTACAACACTGCCCAAAGCTCGAGCACATTGATGTGGAGAGCTTGTTCTAGCTTGGACCAGGAGCTCTTCGTCCGATGAGGGCCTAGATGGGCTCCCCAACCTTCGCCTGAGGCGTCTGTGGTTAGAGTCTGGGAGGGGGGAGGATGAAAGAAAGAAACTCCCTGAAAAAGGTTCTCTCGAACCATCCACCACTGCAAGTCTCGCATCATCGGCGAGGAGATCAGAACAGAGTGATCTAGGTTGTCCACTAGCTGATCCCACTGAGAGCGTAGAGTCCACCGAGAGATCCTCATGTGGAGTCGAGCACGAGGTACCGTCGGGATAGCAGCCGCCACGAGCCAGAGAAGGCGAAGGACCGACCTCGCAGAGACCATCCTGTGGTCGGACAACAGACTTATTTGGGTCTGAAGGGTGGCCACCCTATCCAGAGGCAGGAAGGCCTTCCCCATGGTCGTACTGAGGATCGCCCCAATAAACTATAGCCTCTGGAATGGGTCCAGATGGGACTTGAAATGGCTGATGGTAATACCCAGGCAGGCAAAAACCTGCTGCGTAAGGGAGAGGAAATGCAGGAGTTCCTCCCCTGGATGAGGTCGCCAGGAGCCAGTCGCCCAGGTAAGGGAAACCTGTACCCTTGGTACGCAGGTGGGCCGCCACCACTTGCAGGCATTTGCAAATACTGGGGCGCCGAGGATAGACCAAACGGAGCTCCTTGAACTGGTAGTGGTCCCCTGAATGCAAAACAAAGGTATTTGCGATGAGATGGGCGAATGGGAATGTGCAGATAAGCATCCTGCATATCCAGAGCACAAAGCCATTGACCCGGCCGGATGAGGGGCAGAAAGCTCTGCAAAGAATGCATCCTGAACCTTTTGTACACTACTTAAAGATTCAGGGAACTGAGATCTAAAATTGGTCTGAGATCTCCTGTCTTCTTTGGGACCAGGAAGAAATGGGAATAGTAACCCATCCCCTGTAGATGAAGGGGGACAGGCTCTATCGCTTTTGAATACGATGACTTCAGAGGGGGGTGGCGGGGTGGTTTCTGAAGAAACTCTATGGAGTGTCCTTCTGCTATGAGCTGGAGCACCCAAGAAGAAAAAATTACTCACCTTAGTAATGCTGTTTCTTCTAATGGAGTCTTGCTATATTATGACATATGCAGTGAGTCCCAACCTTCGAACTGCTCCGGAGGTGAAAGAGTTAACTTTCCATGCCAGGCATGAAACTCTGAGCACGAGCTTGGCTGAAAACTCTGTCTGTTCTTCAAACTCAAACTGTCAGATCTTTACGAGCAAAACTCACTAAGGTTCTGTGTGGAAGCTGTAAACCTACACTAGCCAACTGGCTACTAAATATAAGAACACATTTTCTGGTCCCAAAACAAAGACTCAAGTCAGGGGATCCAAAAATTGAAAAAACACAACACCCAATCACCCCAAAAAGGAGGGGTGAAAAACAAGGTGGGCATCTACTAAGTGCCAAAACTGCACTGCCCACCCACATCCCAAAAGCAGAGGTTCTGAGAGGGGCAGGCAGGGGACGCCATAATATAAGACTCCATTAGAAGAAACAACATTACCAAGGTGAGTAATTTTTCTTCAAACAACATGAAGTCTTGCTATATTATGACATATGCAGATCACACAGCAGTACCTCCATGGAGGAGGGACACAACCTATTTAGGAAATAGGCCTGAAGCACAGCTGTGCCAACAGAGCATCATTCCCAGCCTAGATGTCCAGGGAGTAATGCTTGGTAAAAGTGTGAACTGTTTTCCGGTAGCTGCTTGACATATCTCTAGGATAGGAATGTCCCTGGCAGCAGCCAAAGACGAGGTACCTCTGGTAGAGTGTCTCAGGCCTGAGGGAGGAACCTTACCCAGTTTTCATAGCAAATTGGATACAGAGACAATCCACCTGGCAATGGATCTTTTAGTGGCAGGTTTCTTTACCAACCTCCAGCATAAGTGAGAGAACAGTTAGAGGGAGTCAAACCTGTGACCCTTGGTACGCCTCTATGTAGTAACCAAGGGCTCTTTTGACATCTAAACTGTGCAGTCTCCTCTCGCCAGAGGAGGAATGGTCAGTGAAGTACACAGGAGACACAGATTGATTAAGATGGAAGTCTGAAACCACCTTAGGCAAGAACTTTCTGTTAGTCCTGAGGACCACCTTATCTCTATGAAAGGAGACAAAATCAGGCTCCACTGACAATGCTTGTAATTCACTTGTGCGCCTGGCAGAAGTGATGGCTACCAAAAACACAGTTTTCCAAGTCAAGTACTTAAGCTCTGCTGAAGACAAGGGCTCAAAGGGTTGCATAAGCTGGGCAATGCAAATATTAAGATCCCAGGCAGGCAGGGTCCTGAATGGAGGGTTGGTGAAGCAACCCTTGAAAACTTGGAGAATACAGGATGAGCTGAAAGAGAAGAGGGTTTACCTGCTGATAAGAAAGCAGACATGGCTGCCAGGTGCACTTTAGGTAGCTGGTCTCAGCCCCAAAGTATTCAAATGCACCATATAATCCAGGACTGTGGGTAAGTCAGCAGATTTTGGGGAAATATGCTTGCCAGAGCACCATATGGAAAATCTCTTCCATTTGGAATTATAAGTAGCCCTGGTGGAAGGCTTCCTAGATGCCTTCAAGATATCCAATACACCTTGGGAGAGGTGTAGGTCAGCAAACTCTAACTCTTCAAGAGCCAGGCCTTGAGATTGAGAGATTTGAGGTTCGGGTACCAAACTCTACCCTGAGCACAGGTTAACAGGTTGTGATTCCTGGGAAGACACAGGGGAAGGTGGACTGCTAAGGACATAAGGAGTGGGTACCAGGGTTGTCTGGCCTAATCTGGAGCAATCAGGATCATCTTGCAGGCTGAGATCTGATTTTGACTGAGCACCTTGAACAGAAGAGGAAGGGGAAAGCATAGAGAAATTTCCTTCCCAACTGAGAAGGAAGGCATCCAGAGGACTGAGCCCAACACTGGGGGCCTGCAGCAAAAAAGGGAAGTTAGCGTATTGTCTGAGGCTGCAAAAGATCCATCTGCGGGTGCCCCATCTGGCAAATACTACCTTCAGTACTAGGGGATCCAGTGACCATTCGTGATGGCCCTGGGAAATCCAGCTGAGAGCGTCTGCCAGGACATTGTCCTTGCCTGGGAGGTGAACTGCCGTAAGGGAGGTGTTCAGGGAACAAGCCAGAGACCACAACTTCATTGCTTCGGTGCACAAGGCCGTAGACCGAGTGCCTCCTTGCTTGTTGATGTACCACACTGTCGTGGTGATGTCTGTTCTGACCTGTACAACTTTGTTCTGAACAGATGTGGAAAACATTTGAAATGCTAGAAAAACTGCTCTGAGTTCCAACAGATTGATGTGGAGCAGAGATTCCTGAGGGGACCACAATCCCTGGGTAGTGAGGTCACCCATGTGAGCTCCCCACCCCAAGAGGGATGCATCTGTAGTAAGGATTAAGGAGTGAGAATGAGGGGTGAAAAGGACCCCCTGTCTCAGATTGCTCTGGTCCTGCCACCACTGAAGGGCTTGGATCAGGGTTCGAGTCACTGGGCTCAATTTGGATAGAGGGTTCTCCTTTGAGACCAAAAGGCTCTCAAATGGAACTGGATGTCCTCATCTGAAATCTTGCCCTTCACTACTGCTGTAGAAGCAGCCATGTGCCCAGGGCTGCAGAAATGCCTTGCTGGTCGAGAGACCTGCAGGGTGAAAGAGGGAGGCCAGAGAGACCAGGGTCCTTGCTCTTTCCAGAGGAAGGAAGGCTCTGGCCTCTTTTTGTGTTCAGTTCTGCACCTATAAAGGTGAGAAGCTGGACAGGCTCTAGAACTGACTTTGGAAGATTGAGAAGGAAACCTAGAGATGTGAGCAGTTGCTGAGTTACCTGAAGGTGTAGTTTGACTTGGTCTGTAGACTGCCTTACTATGAGCCAGTCAGTCCAGGTAAGGAAAGATGGCAATCTTTGCCTTAATGGGCAACTGCTACTGCCAGGCATTTTGTGAATACCGGGCAGAGGTGAGGCCCAAGGCATTGCTCTGAACTGGTAATGGCCTGAGGGCAGTTCAATCTGAGGTACTTTCAATGGGAGCTTCTGATAAGAACATGGAAGTAGGCATCCTTGAGGTCCAGGGACGCTTAGCCAGTCCCCTGGCCTTAGAGAGGGTAAAATAATTCCCAGAGTCACCATTTTGAATTTTGGTTTTAAAAGGTGCTTGTTTAGGTATCTGAGATCCAGGATGGGCGCCATTCTCCTGTCTTTTTGGGGTAAGAAAGTACCTAGAGTACAACCTTGCCCTGGTGTGTAGGGTGGAACCTTTTCCACAGCTCTGAGAGCCAGGAGGGTAGAAACTTCTGTTTCTAGGGCAAGTGCCTCTGATGGATTTGCAAGTGGAAAGGACCTGGTTCATCTTTGGAAATTTTTTGAAGCCGAGAACCAGTCCCTGGCTTACTACTTCCAGGACCCACTTGTCTGATGTTAAAGACTTCCAGTCCTGGACAAAGTAAGCCAGCCTACCCCCTACAGGTAGTGGAGAATCGGTCCTGGCCACCCCATCAGGGTGCCTGCTTGGCAGGGGCTTTAGGCTGAGGGGTGGAAGCAGGTCTGCTTGTACCCCATCTGCCTCTCCCTCTAAAGAACCCCCTCTGGGCATAAGCTGAAGAGGAGGCCTGGGCTTGGTAAAAAGGCTTATGAAAAGGTCTGCCCCTGCCCCTGGAAGGCTGCCTTTGAGGAGTGGCCTGCCTTTCCTTGGCCTGTGCACTCCTATAGGTGGTCCTATACTCATCCATTTTCTTCATGTAATTCTCTGTCTGCTCCCCAAACAGAGAATTACCCACAACAGGAAAATCCATGGCCTTAGTCTGGGTATCCAGCGACAGGCTAGTACATCTGAGCCAAGCCATCCTGCGAAGAGCCACAGATGTAGCCATGACTCTTGATGACACATCATTAGAGTCCACTGCAGCATGAAATTGCACCTTAGATGCCTCAATACCATCAGCAGCCACCTGCTCCAGCTCCTTGGCAAGCTGGCCAGGGACCTGCTTTGCTAGAGCCATAACGGTGTCCCATCCCATATAATTTGCCTGTCTGAGTCCCAAGGATGCTGCCATGTACTGCTTCTTTGCCATGGCATCAATCCTCCTGGAGTCCTTGTCAGGGGGGTGTGAAGCCAAGGGAATATTTGCCTTGTCACAGGCTGCAGCCTGCACTACCCCAACACGGCTGCATTGTTGTGTAAGGAACTCCGTATCAAAGCCTGACAATGTGTACCTCTTGTCCGTTCTTTTATCCACAGGAAGTACAGTGTGAGGAGTTTTTAGAATTTTTACTGTCTGTTTCCCAAAATATTTATGCAAAGGAACAGACAGTCTCCTAGACTCCGGGATATCCATCATTTCTACATAGTCAGGCTTCTCTTGGTCATCCACAGCTTCCTGCATAGGGAGCTGGAGGGTTTCAGCTACTTTTTTATAAAACATAAAATGAGAGGGGGACTCAGAAAGCCTAGGGGGAAGACACTCCTGAAGGTCTGTCTGGGGAGATGTCCAGTTCAATGGGTACATCCAGACTTTCAAATCCACATTCACTCTCCTCATACTCCTTCCTCTCTCCTCCGGTTCATAAAATTCTCTAAATCATATTCTTGAACCGTGGAACCGATCAACTGTACATTTGATGGTGCCGGTTCGGTCGGAACCGGGAAAGCGACTGGACAATTTTAATCGCTTTGGTATTTCTTCATGCAGTTGGAGATGGAAATTTTGGCTCCACACCTGCTGATTTTCTAGTCCTTTTGCTGGAACCGACTCTCCGAGTCGGCTCTCCTTTGCCCGAGAAGTCTACGCCCTGGTCAGAGGTGCTCCCTCGGTTCGGTTACAACCGAACCGGCTGGCCATCTGGGTCAGTGGACTTCTTGGCCTCTCTTTCCTGGAGCCTACCAACCTCTTATCCAGGGTAGCTGCAGGAAAATTTTTGCAAATCTGGCAGTCTGCACTGAGGTGGTCAAACCCCAGACACAACACAGGTAGTGTGGGGGTCAGCCTTGGCAAAGGCTTCCCACACACACACTGCAGTGTTGAAACCCAGTGGGCCCGGGTTTTTCTTTTGGGTTTCTCAGACATAGTGCCAGCCTAACCAAAACTTGCCCGCTTATGGCAATCCGCTAGCTAGACTCTCTTATCGGTTCCCAACCGTGTTATGGGTCGTGGAAAACCGTAATGAATCTGCTTTTTTTAGAACTGATAAGAACCAGGAACCGCACTCTAAAAGACAGATTAATGTATTTATTAACAACCTGATCGGTTCAAACCGAACCGATAATACCGTTTACAAGTTCCACACAGAAAGTAAATGTAAAACCTATCTAGTACTTACGATACCACAGACAGAGCTTGAACCGACCGGTTGCAGTTTAAATTCGGTTAAAAAAAACAAAAATTAATACTTTAACCGAGAAAATGAACAGAGCAGAAGGAGAAATCTCCGGAGCGACTGTTCAGTGAGGCGGAGTAAAGAATCTGACAGTTTGAGTTTGAAGAACAACAGACAGAGTTTTCAACCGAGCTTGTGCTCAAAGTTCCATGCCTGGCATGGAAAGTTAACTCTTTCACCTCCGGAGCAGTTCGAAGGTTGGGACTCACTGCATATGTCATAATATAGCAAGACTTCATGTTGTTTGAATCTGTGGCTATCCTCTCCCATCCCGGAAGGTGGAGGGAAAACCTCCCTCCTACCGGTTCCTCCAGGGAGTGCAGAGGCAGTGGAGAGGAAAGGAGTCAAGGGTGGGCAGCACCGAGCTGAAGCACCCGCTGCTTTTTACGGCTGGGGCTAGCAGCTGCAGGGCCCGGGTTTTGTGGCCCGCCCCTGGGTTTTGCCTTTACGATTCTGCCTGCGAAAGGGACAGCGCTGCTGCTGATGGGGACGGTACATGGAATCAACTGACTTCAGAGCCGTCCTCTTCTCTTGCAAATCGGTAATGATGTCCTTGACATCACCCCAAAAGCACCGACCCCTGGAAGGGTGCTTCCTGGATAGCAGATTGCACCTCCGGGACCATACCTGACACGCAGAGCCAAGCATGACGCCGTAAGCCTACAGCCAAAGCTGAGCTCCGCCCAGCAGTGTCCACTGCATCGTATGTCGCACGTAGCATGTGTCGACTGGCCAAACGAGCAGAGCAGATGAGATCAGCCAACTCCTGCTTGACTTGTGAGTCAGGCAAGGAGTCCAGTTTGGCTTCCGCCTGAGTCAGGATGGCCTTCTGGTAGTCGCCCATGTGGTGGACATAGTTCAGGGCCCTGATCCCCAGTGTGGAGGAAGCGTAAATCTTTCTCCCATACTGGTCCAGAAGGCGAGATTCCTTATCAGGAGGTGACGAGCTAAGATGTTTAGGGTTCGCCGACCGGCCATGAGCGGCGCTAATCAAGACCGGGTTGGCCCGAGAGTGAGAATCCAGGAACACCCTCTGGAGCCTGATATAGCCAGTTCGACTTCCTAGGAAGTGGGGCTAAGGCAGACGGCTGTTTCCATATTGTGGTAACAAGGTCAATGGGAGGCTCTATCCAGGGTGGCACCAAGGTAGGAGCCGTCACAGGCAGATCCAGATGTTCAGCAAGTTTCAGACGCTGAGGATCTGGTTCCAGGGAGTGCCACTGATGAACCTCCTGGATTTTCCTAAGCAACTCCGTAAAAGAAGGATCCTCTGGAGGAGACTTCGGAGGAGTCCTTGGCCTGGGCTTCGACAGAGAGCGAGGCTCGTCGTCTCTCTCGAAGCAGCCGTTGGAAGAGTACGAGGAGTCCGAGAGCGAAGAGAAGGATGAAGAAGAGAAAGACTCCCTTTCCCGACCCGGGAGGAACAGACCCCTTGGGAAGTCCCCGGGGAAGCGTGTCCTGCCCTCCTCTGGATCCAGATGGAAGAACCCTGGAGTCCGGAGGTGGTGAGGGAGTGTGCCGCCTCGGGCGTACGGGAACCTGGGACGGCACCATCGCCGGAAGACGGCTCTCGACCTCTTTGGTGAGCTGAGCCTTGGCCTCAGCCCACCAGGAGGCCAGAGTCTCCTGCAGGTCCACCGGCGGCCGCGAGGGCAGTGGAGGAGGAGGAGGAGGTGGGGAATAAGGATACAGGTTATAACCGTATGGAGCGTATCCAAAACCCGGCGACGGGTAGCCCGGCGTCAGGTATTGTGGCGTAGAGTACTGCGGCGTCAGGAAGCCCGGCGTCGGGTACTGTGGTGCCGGATACTGTGTTCCCGGGTACACCGGTGTCGAATAAGATGGAGGATACCCGGGAGCCGGGGGGGAGCTGCCGGAGCAGACGGCCCGGCCGGAGACCTCACGGGCGGGTCCACAGTGGACAGCCCGGAGGGCCCGATGGGAGCAGAATATCTCCCGGAGTCGGTAAGGCCAACGTCAGGGCCGACGGCGGAGGCCCTGGCGCCGGAGGTACCGACGTCGGAGGGGCCGGCGTCGGAGCCGGCGTCCGGTCCGGTGCTCCAGGTGGAGGAAGGACTGATGGAGGCAAAAGATCCCCAGCCGCCTGGGATGGAGGGAAAAGTCCCGGGTCAGGGTTGAGACTCTGGTTCCCCAGAACGCAGCTAAGGCTGCGGGGAACCGGGAACAACGGACGTTGGGAGGTCCGTCGTCAGTTCCTTTGCCGGCCGGATGTCGGACGAGCCAACGTGAGGCTTAGTGGAGAGCTCTCGGCAGCGCCGGAGGAGCTGACGTCCGACTTACGAGAGCAGTCACCGGAATCAGGCCGAGTAGAGTGATCAGCCTGCTGCGGTGGAGAGGAGGCCGCGCGTCACTACGGAGGGTCATACGTCTTACCGGCCCTCTCCGGGTGGACGTCAGAGGAACAGATGCCCGGCTTACCGGAGTCGCCCACAGTGGTAGGCCGCGAGCCTGCGTCAACCAGGGGTGGAGGCCTCTAACTGCCCAGAGGCACCCGCAAGGCCCGAGCACGAGCCAGATGGGCGGGCCGACGCCCCCTCAGAAACCTCCGAGGCGGCAGTCGAGGAGCGATCCCCCGGAGGGGATGTTACCTGCGTCCCAGCGACTCCCGACGGAGACGTGGTGGAGGAGCCCTTGTCCCGGTGCCTCTCCTTCTTCTTCCGATGTCCTTCGGGGGAAGTGGATGCCTGCCTCAGTTTTTTGAGCTCCTTCTGCATAGAACTCATTTTCTTCTTTAGAATATGGGCTTCCAGGGATTGCTGCTGCCTTTTCCGGGTAGCCACATTAAAACTGAGGCAGTGCTGGCACTTCTCGACTGGGTGATCGGGGCCTAGGCAGAACAGGCACAGGGAGTGGCCATCCTTGTAGAGTAGTTGGGCGCCGCACGAATCGCACTTATTCTTGTGCCCTGAGGGTGTAGGGGACGACATACACTGATGCTAGTACTGACGTTTGTCGAAAAATAGAGTTTTTCGGTAAAAAAACGACGAAGGTAGGGCTAATGAAGCACAAACTTTTCCGCGAGGTGCTGCACAAGCTAACGGCTGGACGGAACTGGAAGGCGGGCGTCCAGGACCACCCCTTTATACCGACATCTCCTGACGCTGGTCACCTGATGTGGGGGTGGTCCCTCGCCAGGGACTGCTAGCTAGAAATTTTTCCGTGGGGTCCTGCCGCCTGCCGGCGTCAGTCCTATATGTAATTACCTACTGCAAGAGCCCTCTCGAAGTAAGATCTAATTGATACCTCGAGAGAGGCAACCCCCGGCTGCCTGCACACCTCAGCAGGAGGGGGAGAATGAGTCTGGCCCACAGAAGTGGACGGAGTGCCCGTAAGAGTGGTACTCAGGGTTCTGGAGTGGAGGGTCTCCCTTGCGGTGACTGGCTTCTCTCCAGATACTTCTTGTCCTTTTTCTTTCTTTTTTCTGTGGCTGAAGAAGACAACCTCTCCCTAAGCTCCTTGAGCGCCTTTTCCATAGAAACCAGTTGTTGGGTCAGAAGGTGGGCCTCGAGGGTCTGCTTGCATCAGGTCCGTGTGGCCTGGCTGAACCCTTGGCAAACAGCACACTCAGTCGAGTTGTGCTTAGGCCCCCGGCAGAGGAGGCAGTGGGAGTGGTCATCCCCCTGCGGAATTTGGGCGCCGCACTTGGAGCGCTTCTTCTTAAGACGAGACGACATACACTCATTTAGAAAAATTTGGAGAAAAATATAAAGAATAAGATGAAAATCATTGAATACTAAGTGGGTGACTGATCGCTGTTCTACCTTGTCTGTCGAAACAAACAAGCAACGGCGGGAAAGAACTGGAGGCCGGGCGTGGGACCGCCCCTTTTATAGTCGGGCTGATGTTGCATCACCGGACGTTGGGCGGGAGGTCCCTGCTGATGACTGCTAGCAACAAGTTTGCCATTTGAACCGGACGCCAGGGGGCGCAGTCCTATATGTGAAGACCTACTGCAGGAACCCTCTCAAAGCAAGATCAGATGGTTCACCACCTCCTGATGGAGACCACTCGGGAGATGCCTTGCTACATGGCTGAGTGTGTCAACCAGCTGACTGGAAGCTCCAGCCATGTGGATCGCCAGGAGATCGGCGTCCAGACTGTGCATGGGGGTTCAGGTTGAGGAGAGCTTCTCGACATGGCTGGAGGGAATGCGTTCTGCCCTGCCTGTTGAGGTAGTATATGGTCGTGGTGTCCATCTGGACCTATACAACCTGATCCTAAACAGAAGGCATGAATGCCATCAGGGCTAGATGCACTGCACAGAGTTCAAGCAGGATGATGTGGTATTGGGTCCCTTCGGGGGGACCAGAATCCATGGGCCCTGTGGTCCCCCAACTGGGCTCCCTATCCCACCAGAAACATGGTGGTCGATAGAAAACCATCGGCTCTGGGTGGACGAATGAGACTTCTTCCTGCAGATGTTCCGGGATCAGCCACCACTGGACAGTGTCCCAAACTTGCTGAGTCGCGATAACCAACTGGTCCAGGTGACTGAGGCACTGAGACCACTGAAGGGCCAGCTCCTATTGCAGGGATGCGTCTGCCAGCAGGCCCACCAGACCATGCTTTTGCAGGACGCCATGAATCCCAGCAGGAAGTCCCAGGCAGAGTGTAAGTGCCCAACCTGAAATGATTGGGCAAAGGAGGTAAGGTCTGCTGCCCAGTCTGCTGGGAGTTGGGCCTTGACCTGGAGGGAGTCTAGCTGTGGCCCAATAAAGTGGACTATCTGAGAGGGGTTGAGTTCCAACTTAGCTAGGCTGTTAAGAACCAAGGCCGAGCAAGTCTGGAGGGCCAGATCTCTGGACCACTCTACTGCCTCCTGGATGGACCGGCAATCAGCCAGTCATCCAGGTACAGGTAAACCCAGCCCCCCGTGGTGCCTTGGGAATGCTGCCACCACTCTTAATGAACTTGGTGAAGATCCTAGGGGACAAGAAGGTGCCTTGGGAATGCTGCCATCACTGCAACGAACTTGGTGAAGATTCTAGAGGCCAAGACGAGGCAGAAAGACATGACCCAAAACTCCTACAGTACCCCTTCCATGCGGAACTGAAGGCATCTGCCTGTGGGATGGACAGACTGGGATGTGAAAGAAGGCATCCTGGGGGTCCAGAGAGCAGAACCACATGCCCTGCTCCAGGGATGGGATTATCAGGTTCAGAGTGACCATACTGAACTTGCACCTCCTCAAGAACTGGTTCAGGTCGTCCAGATCCTGTATGGGGTACCAACTTACCATCTGTTTGGGGATGAGGAAGTACCCGGACATGAAGCCCTGGAAAGGCCGCAGTGTCCAGGACAAGCTAGGCAATGTCCTCCCTGAGGGTGGACAACACGTCCAGGGAAGCCACAGACTCACGTGGGGCATGGGGCCGATAGAACGGGAGAGCCACAAATTCAAGAGGCAGACCTCAACCCATCACATCCAGCACCCATCTGTCCACAGTAATCGCAGATCAAGCTTGACAGAAATGGGAGAGCTGACCCCAACGTGAAGCTAATGCAGGGGCAGGGAGGACTGGAGGCAGACAGCCCCCCAATCCGTCACTGAACAGCACTGGAGGAAGAGGATCCGGCACCAGCCACCAGAGGAATGCTGGTGCTCCAACTCCCACACTTTCTGGTGACCTGGTTGGCAGACTTGGGCTTGGGACACCAGACCTGGGACTGCTCTGACTGGGGCTGCAGTTGCTTAGGCTGCTGGGGCTGAAAGGGCCAAAACAAAAAGGGCTTCTTCATTCGCTGGCCCTTGGGTTTCTTCTATGAGGAAGTGAGGGAATCCAGGGTAGCACTTGACTTCTTAGTCCTCGTAAGGTGACTTTCTACACCCAGTCCAAAGAGATCAGTGCCCAAGAACGGGACATCGGCCAACTTGTGTTGAATATCTGCCATAAGGGTGGAGTTCCGAAGCCAAGCTCTGCAGCATATGGCCACTGCTGCTCCATGGACCAGGCACAGGAGTCCCCTATGTCCAAAGCCACCTGGAGCTCATGCTTAGCTAGAGCGCAGCCTTGGTCACAGACCACTTTTACCACAGACTGCAGGTAAGCGGAAAGGTGTGAAATGACATGGTCTAGGACCCCCATGAGTAGAGTGCATGGCGGAAGCTGGCCATCATTACGGTGGAGCTCGCCCGCCTGAGGCCCAAGGAGGAAGCATCATACACTTCTTTGGTGGCGTGGCTCAGCTTCTTCACTCCTTTTGGGGTGGGGTGGGCTTGTCAACATCTCCGATACTGCCCGCCTGATGGAAAATGGAGTTTGCCACTAGCCCCTCAGCCAAGAGGTGACTAGATAACTCTGAGAGGGACCCGGACCATACTGGCAGAAGGTGCAAGGCAAGAAGCTGGATACTGCCACGTCTAGGGCAGGACCAAGGATGGCTTCTATCACCAGAATGGAAACCCCTGGAAAGTCCTCCCTGCCCAGAAAGTCGGAAGATCCTTGCGGATCTGTTCAACACCTCGCTAAAGACGGGGTATGTACCTTGGGACTGAAGAATGGCTCATGTGGTGCCACTCCGCAAGTGTGGTCCCAGAGATGAGCCTGGCAACTACAAACCGGTCAGTCTAACACCCATTATTGGTAAATTAATGGAGACCATTCTAAAAGAAAGGTTGGTAAACTATCTGGAGGTTAACAGCCTCCAGGACAATAGGCAGCATGGGTTTGTCATGGGGATATCCTGCCAAACATAGAATTTTTTGACTAGGTCACAAGATAATTAGGCAAAGGCCAGGCAGTGGATGTACTATACCTGGACTTAAGTAAGACCCTCAAATCCGTGCCACATGGTAGGTTGCTAAGCAAACAAAGTAACTTGGGAATCGTGATAAAGCTGCTGGGGGCGTCAAGAGCTAGCTGCAGGAAAGGAAACAGAGAGTGACGGTAGGAGATGAACTATCCAAGCCTAAACCTGTAACCAGCGGGGTACTACAGGGATCAGTGCTCGATCCAGTATTTAACATCTTACTGGTGACAGCAGTAGGGGTCAAAAGTAAGGTCTGTCTTTTCGCAGATGATACTAGAATCTGTGAGAGGGTGGACATAGGAGTGGAGACAGGAGCCGAGGGAAGATCTGGCCAGACTTGAGAAATGGTCTGGAATATGGCAGTTGGGGTTTAACATCACAAAGTGCAAGGTCATGCACCTGGGAGCTAGGAACCCAGAGGGCCAGCTACTGGCTGAAGGGGGGCGAGGGTACAGGTGTTAAGATCAAAGGAGAAAAAGGATCTAGGGGTGATACACAGGGGTGTCATGAAACACCCTGTGCAGTGTTGTAAAGTGGCAGCCAAAGCAAATAAAATGCTGGGATGTGTCTCCAGGGGAATAACCTCCAGGAGAGAGGAAGTCATTCTGCCCTTGTACAGGTCATTGGTTAGACAGCACTTGGGAATACTGTGTGCAGTTCTGGCACCTATATTTGAAGAAGGGAAAATCTACTTGAGGGAGTCCAGCACAGGACAACTAAGATGATCCAGGGCATGGGAGATAAACCATATGATGAGAGGTTAAAGGAGATTAATATGTATTCCTTGGAGGACAGAAAGGAAAGGGGGGGATATGATAGAAACTTTGAAGTATCTAAAGGGTATGAACAGGGTTGGAGTGGAAGGAATTTTGGGAGAGGACCACTAAGGGCCATAGTCTGAAACCGGGGTTTAAAAGAAATGAGGAGACACTTTCATAGAAAGGGTGGTGTCAAACTGGAATGAACTGCCTGAGGACATGGTATCTTTGAAACGTGGGAAGTTTTAGGGGGTGGGATGGGGAAAATGAGAGTGGCAACAGAAGGGAGAAGGGGGATGGGGGAGTCGCTCTTGGGGGCAAGAGGAGGGTGGGGCAGCTCCAGTAAAATAAACTGAGCTGAACAATCAAGCAGACCTGACAGACCACTAAGGCTTTTTCTGCTAGTAATTTTCACATGTTCGTATACTTAGCCCTCTTCTGGACCGGCTCCAGTGGGATCTCCATAGACAGATCAGCCGAAGCAAGGCCTCGAAGGATGTGGTTCCCTGGCAGAGGCAAGGTCCTCAGAAGTTTCTCGAGCAAAGCCCAGGGTCCTTGAGGAATGTACAGAGGAACCTTCCATATCCAACGATGCCTCACATACCGCCCTCGATCCTGTCCCCCGAACCACTCTGGAGTCACCAGAGTGGTTAATCTGAACTAAACGCCGGCTAGGGAGACCGGCAGCTAGCCAAGCAGCCTTGGGTGGGTCCCCAGGTGATGGCTGCTTGGGCAGAGGCTCCACTAAAATGGGTGAAGTCGGCTTGACTGGCCTAGGCTGGTCCAGAACTGGCCCCAATGGGGTAGACCACAGAAGTGCCAGGGCCTGCTGGAAAGACTGGCCCTGCCCGAGGACCCACTGCCGCCATAGGAGCTCTTTGTACTACCGCCAAAGTCTGCAGCAGAGCCTCTCCATATCTGAAGATGAGGAGGAGGAAGAGCACTGCCAACGCTTCCATACAGGCTGCGAACAGCAAGGGTCCAAGTCCCAAGATAAGGACCTCAACTTGGACCCTGACCAGCGATGGGAATGCCACAGTCACAGGGATGTGGGAGAAAAACCATGTAGACCACATAGACAGTATCCTGCCATGAGACCCCGAGGGGGGAAATTCCTGGGAGGAAACAGCAGGGCCAGCCGACTTCTCCTGTCCCTCCAGTAGGGCATGCAAGAAACAGTAGGTAAGGGAAACAGGGCAGACTAGGTGGGCCTGGAGGACTTATCTGCAGACAACTTTCATGTTTCAATAAGTAGGCTAAGAGGACTGCAGTCTGGGAGAGAGAGTCATCCCCCAACTCGTCTGACAACGGGTCGACCAGGTCGAGAAAAATCTTGGCCAGTTGACTGGCCCACATCTCGGCCAGTTAAGCCAGATGGAGAGGC
This sequence comes from Neoceratodus forsteri, assembly GCA_016271365.2. Classification (NCBI taxonomy): domain Eukaryota; kingdom Metazoa; phylum Chordata; order Ceratodontiformes; family Ceratodontidae; genus Neoceratodus; species Neoceratodus forsteri. The sequence continues at coordinate 1,151,698,282 of CM057453.1, forward strand.
AACTAGCTCCTCAGTGTCCCCATCAGCCGAGGTGGGAATCAGTCGAAGCTGAGTGCTCTATGATCGTCGAGCGGTCAAAGGAGTTCCAAGCTCAGGAAGAATGAGCCAGCTCTCAGTCCCAAGACCTATGGCAGGACTACTCAAGTCATACCTTAAAAGAGTGATCGCCTAGGGAAGGGCCCTCCCAGAGAGACTAGATGTACTGGCAAACATCCCTGAAGGACCCAGTGAAGGAAGTCCCCACACAGGTGCCCACCGAGAGCAGCACTGGAGGAAGAGACTACCACGTCCTGATTTGCTGCCTCCTCGAGGGCAGCTGAGAGGCTGAGCCGCCACTGCAGAAACGGCATTGTGGGAGTCCTTGGACTGGACCGGAGGATCCCCCTTGTCCAGCTGGCCAAGCAAAAAGCATGCATACCTATCCTCCAAGGAAGAGGGAAGCAGGGTCTTGCACAGACTGCAGTCCTATGGGTTGTGCTAAGCTCCTCAGCAATGAACACATGAGGTGTGGAGGTCGGTGTGCAACTTTTTCTTTCTTTTTTTTTTTTTTAATAATTACAAGCCATGCACCGTTTAAACCTGGGGACGGCTCAGGATTCATCGCGTTCTGGCGGAAGAGCAGAAAGTAAGCGGAACCAGCAAAAAAGGATGAAAATTTGACAAAAAACATTGGAAGACTGTTTGGAAAACAGGGACTACGTGCGCAAAGAGTTGCGAAGGAGGAGACTGGACTCTTCCAGCAGAAAGGAAGATCGGACATCATGGGGCAGTGCCAAGGAGGATACCACCCCGGTGGGTGAAGCTTAGCTTGAAGACGTTTTGTCTGGATTTAAAGGGAAAGGGAGACTGCCAACATGTGGCTAGTGCACCATATCCATTTCACTAGAAAACTTGTTGTGTTGAAGCACTGACATCATTATGCTGTTGTGCTGCAGTCGTGACATCACTACTGCAGCACAACTTGGAATGCTGTCACACAGCTACTTTCTTCTAGCCAATCGAGCTGGGAAGACTTATTTTTATTTTTTTTTTTTTAAGTTGAACTTACAGAAAAAGCTGCATCACACAGAATCAGTCATTTAAGCCCACAAACAACCCTCCACCAGGTTTTCTACGGCAACCAATGAACCTCTTCAGTTTTGCTTCCAACGTTCCTGGATGCCACAGAAACCTCTTGATGTAGACACAGGTTTATTATGTATGGCTGCCCATTCATTATTTTCCATCTTGTAACCAGTACTTAAAAAACAGTTTATACTGGAGAAAAGGACTTCCAGATTCACTGCAGTTCTCCTTTAAAGTGATTTTCCAGGTTTGTGAAATAAATTTTGTTGGCAATGGAAGAACTAAAAACTCACAAGATTCCCCAAAAATTTTAATTTATGAACACTCAAGCCATTACTACTGAATACATTTACTTGAAAACAGTCTGTGCCCATAAGATGACATCTAGACCTTCCCTCTTACCTGCTCTGAAGTCACAATACTCTGCTTGTGACATTAGAAACATTTCCATGGCAACAGACTGACGTCACAAGAAGATTATGACTTCATGACAGGTATACTCTACTAACACAAAAATAAAACTGGATGGCAGAAGGAGATCAAAGATCCACTGAGTCTGTCCTTACTATATTGCCTTACCCCACCAATAAACTTGTACTGGTACGGATAGCCTGTTATTCTCCTTCTCCTCTGCTCCCCCACCCCTCCAAACTGTGTTGCTCTTGCTCCTCTTGTGGACTAGAAGTCACCTTGTCCTATATCTCAACCATGTTTAAACCCATTATGTATATCTGCCCCCACCACTTTCACTGGCAGTCCGTTCCATGGTACCACCCTACCCTCTCAGTGAAGCAAACCTTACTTACATTTCCCCTGAATTTGCTACCCCACCAACCTCCTGTCATGGCCTCTAGTTATTGTATCCCACCTTGTTTTACCCCTAAGAGACTAATATGTTTCAATCGTTCCCCACTCCTGACTGGCCTCCAGTGAGTACATATCTAGGGCCTCCAGCTGATCCTAATAGGAACCGCCCTGCAGGCTGGGATTATTTTAGTGACCCTTCATGGCAGAATTGCCTCACTTCTACTACAGAAAAAAACCCTCCCGACATGCCCCCAGCATCCTCGATTCCTTGCTATATATGCTTTGCTGCACTGGCTCGTTTGCTTAAGGGGTCAATGATTATGACTCCCAGATCCCTCTCCTCCACTGAAGTGGCCAGTCTAACCCCTACACATCCAGTATTGTGTGTGAATTTAGTCTCACATTACCTTGCACTTCTTGGTGTTGAATCTCAACTGACGGACTATAGATCATCTCTCTAGGTCCTTCTAGAGCTCCCACACCCTTTCTCATGCTCTACAGGAGAAACTTCTTCATACTTACCATAATTTCCTTTTCTGTTAGCTCCAACATTCTTAATGGGGAGTTAGTACATATAGGTAATGAGCTGATACAGACGAAACTGTCAATCAGCAACCCTGGGCACATGAGGCTTCCAAACAGCAGTTGCTTATTTACCTTTGTCCACGCAGTACCTACACATTCCTATGTAGCTAACAATCTCCGTGTCACCCAAATCAGTGAACGCTCTCTGTAACCAAAAACTTTCCAACATGTAATGATTTGTCACATGATAAAAAGACAAATGAATGACATACCTCATCTGAAGACCTGTCTGAAGCAGTCTTACTGAATAAAACTTCCATTCTGTTTGAGTGTCAAGCCACTGATTCCTCTGAATTCGTTGGCTCACGTCCAACAATACTTCCAACATCAAGAGATTTAGTCACAAAACAACAGTGAATATAACTGTAGAGAAGAAAGCACTAACCTGAAATGATGAGGCATCACACAATACTCAAAAAATTGTAACTGTTAACCTGTGGGTTTGAACGGCTCAATAAAATACAAGGATGTCCGCTGTCTAGCAGAGAGTTCCTAATATTCAGCTGCATTAAAAAATAGCTCATCTTTGCTGAAAACCAAGTTCTACTGATATACAGTATTGGAAAGCATTCTCCAGTAGGAGCCAAAGGAATTTCTTTCTGTATCGCTCCACGTTGTCAATGGAGAGTTAATACATATGGGTTCTAACAAGCAGTATTCATTACAAAACTGGGTGGAGCAAGAATACTGTCCATATATAACCAATATGGGCTAAGTATAATACTCAACTGCTAACCACCACTAGAAACTCTGCACCCAAAGGCCCAATTGACCAAACTCTGGACTTTCAATGTACAGTGCTTAGTGAATGGGTGAACAGAGCACCATGTTGCTGCTTTGCACAATTCCAATATGGTGTCCTCTCCTCTCCACCCAGGACATAGCAGAAGCCCTGGTAGAGTGTGCCCTGATCAGTGCAGGTGCCTTTTTCTGCTCAACTGCACACATCTTAGCGATGCAAGCCCTGATCCACCTGGCCAAGGCAGGCTTAGAAGTCTTTTGACACTTTTTCGCCACCGCAAACTGTCAGATTCTCTAAAGTCTTCTGTCCCTTTTAGATACGTCTCAACTGCCCTGCACAAATCTAGCTTGTGAAATGTTTTTCTTTTGGATTTGCAAGCTTGGGACAGAAAACAGCAGCAAACTTCCTGATCATATGGAAAGCTGTAGGAGCCTTAGAAAGGGAGTGAATAAGAATCTATGGAACCCTGGCTTTGGTGGGCCTAATGCCCTAATCTCTTGCTCAAGCCAAAACAATGTTCCACACTCTGCTGAAGGCTGCTATGATGGATACCTTCTTTGACATTAATACACTCTTGCTTCATAAGACTCCTCCTGTTAGGAGCCAGGCTGCCAACTACACTGCCCTGGACCTCTGATGTAGAAGTGGCCCTACCTGATCAGGTCTCCACTGAGCAGGAGCCGCAACTGTGCACGTGCTGCCAGATTCACTAGATCCTAGCATCACGGCCTCCCCGGCTACTCAAGTCATATCAAAAGAAAATTTCCTCTTCACCGCTGCAGTGCCCTGGTGAATAGTGGAAAAGCTGGAAACAGATGTACTCTGTGGCAGACTAAGCCAGCAACAGTGCATAAGTAGTTTCCAGCACCGTGTACAGGATGACCAGACAGCAACCGAACCTCCTGCACAGCAGGCCGAACATCTCCGATGATCTGAGGGTGACCAAACCTCCTGCTCAGTAGGAGGTTCAGTGATCCTCAGATCGAAACTCTTGCACAGCAGGATGAACTCAAGATTCAGGAACCACTACCATGGGTGCACCCGCTTACGACTTTCCCAACTGGCCTACACATTCAGTTCCCCTGCTTGCTGAACTACTGTTCAGAACAGCAGATTCTCTTCAGACCAATGAGGAATCTCAGTCACCTCTGTGAGGAGGCTTACACATCTTGGGCCTCCTTAACGGTTTTTGAACTGGCCATAGTAAGGTTGTTGAATGATCTCACTTTTACCACATGCAGACCCAATCCTGAAAATGGAGCTGGGCTAGATGCACTGTCTTCATCCACAATATATGATCTAAGAACCGGTCCCTGTTGGGTTTATCCCGACAGGCTGATGTCAGTGATCAGCATCAGTTCTGAAGGAGTTTTATGAAGAATCCCTTGAAGTGCTTGGATCTCTTCCACAGCTCAAGCAACTGCAACACCAGTTTAGGCAACAGAATTAACCATGGCAGAGCTGCATTGCCAGACACCACACTGTCAACATCCAGTTTCTTTTTTTTTTTTTTTAAATAGAAAAAGAACTCATGGGAAAAAATCTAGTCCCTGGAGCTAGTTCCATCGTAGTGGTCATCTGCCTCGATATCTGGTGCAGCTTGTGGGCAAAGATTGCCAACTGCAATTTCAGCCACTGACCATCCTTTACTGGGATCTCCTTTATGCAGTGGGAATGAAGCCCTCCACAGGTCCATCAGGAAAACCGACTTTAGGAGCTTTTCTCCCTATTGACTATCTAGACGTGCATCTCCAGGACTTCCCAAGTCCCTGACACTGATCTTTTCACCAACTGAACAGATGGGGGGCCCTGAAGAGTAGTTTGACCAGGCAGGGGTATACCCGATGCCCCTCCTGTCTCAGCTGAGTTACCAGCACTATCAGATTTTCGAGAACACTCTTGGCACAGCTGACAAGATGCACAGCCGGACTCAGTACTAAAAGATCATCCCTGACCTACAATCTCAGGGATTTCTGATGGGACTGGTAAATCGGAATGGGAGATAAGCATTCTTCATCCTGAACATGGTATGTGCTTGAAAAACCCCATTTGGCTGCTTCAGACCTAGAAACATAGTGAGGCCCGCAACTTCTTGGTGACTATGCAGTCAATGGGCGTAAAACTGTGGTCCCTCTTCTCTGAAAAAAAATAAAATGTTTGACTAGACCCCAGGTAAGGCACCCCAGAGTCTGGGTTGCTGCCCGCTGTTTTACCAAGTTCAGAAGAACCCAGAGCTGAAGTAAATTATTTCATGGGGACACAGATGAGAGTTCAATGGCATATAACAAAGCCAGAGTTCTCAGTACCCACACATCTGATACTACCAGAGTTCACAATGGTAAGTACTGCAGCAGAGATGGGTCCACGTACCTTCCTTTGTGAAGGTCCAGTTCTCCTGCCTGCATCTCCATTGCATCTGCCTGTCACTGCTGCCTGATACCAAAGTAGGCTCCCTCCCAGCCTCTTGTTAACAAATGACTGTCCTGGATGGCTGCCTTCTATCCCTTGATGGCGGACTGGCCTTCTTCTGCACAGATACTGGCAATGGCCCTTTCTTGTTCTGGTGGTCCTTGATGCATCTTCCAGTACCAGCCAACTCTCACTTTCAGCAAGCTGCCGACGAGAGGAGGGGAGGTGTGGGCGACCTACACTGAGGGTCCCCACCCCCCCCAGCGTGACCAGGAGGTTCATTGCGATAGCCGAGTGGAGGTGCCGTGGGCTTTTGGGAGCCCGGAGACCTCTCGGCTGGATCCTGACTGCTGGCTAAGTTTGTGGCCCCTGCCCAGGCGCAGGAGAGAACCTGAAGGCAGAAAGAACTTTTTTTAAAACATCAGCGATTCGTCTCTTACCGGGATTGCCACCTCGTTCTGGGCTCTTCTCCATGTTCCTCAGAGCTGCTAATCTGGACTCCGGACTGTCCTGCTGCCCAAAGCTGTTCCCTGCATCCGGTGGCGTTTCTCCAACTCCCTGTTCCTTTGTCTCAGTTTGCTTTTTGCCGCCGAAACCGCACTGCCTGCCATTGGACCCTGGCATTGGTGACGCTTCCCCACTGTGCTCTTAAAGTGGGGAAAGCTGTCCCAACGCCTTCACTTTCAGCAGGCTGCCGACGAGAGGAGGGGAGGCGTGGGCGACCTACACTGAGGGTCCCCCCCCCCAGCGCAACCAGGAGGTTCGTTGCGATAGCCGAGTGGAGGTGCCGTGGGCTTTTGGGAGCTCCGGCGGGCCTCCTCGGCTGGATCCTGACTGCTGGCTAGGTTTGTGGCCCCTGCCCAGGCGCAGGAGAGAACCTGAAGGCAGAAAGAACTTTTTTTTTTGAGCCCACCCATCCTCCCTGTGTTGGTGGGGAGAATTTATGCTGGCTGGTGGCCTCGCCTATTCTGTCGTGTTATCCTATCTGTCTAGGGGGAGGGTTTTTGTCCTGTCTAATGAGGGGGTGTCTCTCATACAATCTCCTCCCTGTGTACTGGATTGGGCTGTCCCTTGACATTCTCCTCCCTGGTTATGGATGACATATGACTCATTGAGCTCTCTAATTCTGTGGGACTGAAATTGCTGCCTAATCTGATGTATGGACAGTTATTTTTTCATTCTCCTGTGTTTACACGGGCACATAGTCTAGTATACGTCTATCGTCTGCTGCCTAATCTGAAGTGTGTACTTTCACTTTTATTTTTTCTTTCTCCTGTGTTTACACTAAATCATAGGCAGCTATATGCTTTTGTCCTCTGCTGATCAATCCCTATTATGTGCTTAATCCTGAAATAGGATTACTGTAGATGTATTTTTCGGCTGGTAACTTCACCCAGGCTGTTGTTGTATAGCTCTGGCCAGGAGTGACTCCTACCTCTTTTGGGGAAGTTCAAGGCTGTTGCTCATATCTCTCAACGCCCAATAACTACAGCTCCCTGAGGTGGTGGGTGGCATAGGGTCATACCAACACCCCTGCCGGTGGGGGTCTCAAGGGTCTTATTAATACCTCTGTCTGTCCTGACCACCTTGTTTATTAATGCCATAGCTTGTCTCCTAGGGCTGAGGGCTGTACCCATTTCTCCTCACCCCTGGTTAGGGCTGTACCCATTTATCCGCACCCTTGGCTACCGGACTACCTTGGCTGCTGCGGCTGAACTGGCTTGCTTACCTAGGGGAATTCGGCCCTGGTTTGCTGTCTGTACTTAGGTTTGCCTGTTGGTTGTCCTGCTGATTTGTGAAATTGCTAGTTGTGGAGATCTCTTCCCTTTCGGGGCCCTACCTTACAGGGAGCCCTGGTTTGCTCCTTTTTCTGGGCTCCAGTTGCCTCCAATTTGAGGGGGTGGTTACTCCTGTCCTTACTATGGAAGGTCTGGAAGCCTCTACTCCTGTGCTCAGGAGGGGTCGGCAGGTCGGTCTTCCGACACTACTACTTATGATACTGGCCTTGGGGTTGGTCCTCCTTTATTGTGCCACCTCGCCTCCTAGCCTACTTATTGACTCAGGGCTGTGGCCCTCCCCCCATGATGATACTGAATTCTCCTTTTCCAACCTACTTGTAACCAAGGTAATGCACTACTGTACTATCCTTAGCCTTGACACTAGGTGCCTTATGTGTATGGTCAGGGTGAAGAAAGTCCGAAGCATGTACAGGCCTGGAGGTAGACCGCTCGTAAGGTTGTTCCTCCCCTGGCTAGTCCTTCTTGCACTTCTCATGGCTGGAGATATTGAACTCAATCCTGGACCACCTAAGCTGCTCACCAATATTCATGCTACCTGAAGTGGGAATAAGGGACTAAAAATAGTACATATGAATATTAGGAGCTTGCTCCCTAACCGAGATGATCTCCTAGTGTGGGTTGAGCTATACAAGCCCGACATCCTAGGGATAACTGAGACTTGGCTCAAACCCTCAATTCCTGACTCTGCCTGCTTCCTAACAGGATATGAGTTCATCAGTCTAGACAGGACTGGGGGTAGGAAGCGGGGTGGCACCCTTATCTACTACAGATCCCACCTGAAAATCTCCCTGGTGGCTCAGAGTAAACCTGATCATCCACCATGTGAGTTTCTTCATGTGCTCCTGCTGCTGGGTGATGCTAAGAAGCTGCATTTGGTGTGTGCCTATAACCCTCCTGGGGGTCTGACAGGACTCACTTATCTCCTGGATGCAGTCAGGCCCAGTATAGGTGACAACGAACTCATTATTATGGGTGATATCAACATGAACTGGGAGTGTGGCAACATTAGGGAAATGTGAATCTCAACTTGCCTGCCTATCCCTTAACCAACTAATCCATGACCAGACGAGACAAGCAGCCAATGGCTCCTCAAGTTCCCTGCTGGACTGGATCCTGTCCAACCGGCCGGAGAAGATTGCATCATCAGGCACGCTATCAGACTCCATATCAGACCACTCCCCGGTATACTGTGTCTGGAAAATCCCCTCCCCTAGAATTCCACATAAAATCATTCAAGTCAGAAAATACTCCAGTTTTGACCCTGAAGCTTTCCTGGATGACCTAAGATGTACTGACTGGACCAGGGTGCTTGAAGCCTCTGACCCCTCAGTGGCAGACTCCTGCTTCATTGATTCCTTTGGTGTTCTCCAAGATAGACATGCCCCCAGGGTCACCCGGAGGGTGAGGGAAACTGCCACCTTCTGGCTGAATGGTGACTTACTAGCCCAGATGCGGGAGAGAGACAAATGCTGGGCAAGTACTAAGGGATCCAGGGATCCCGCTAATCTCCTGAGATATCGGCAACTCAGGAATCGGTGCAAAAAGGCTATTAGGGCTGCTAAAAGTAACTTCTGTAAGTCAGCACTACTTAGCTCTGCCAGAGATCCTAGGAGGTTCTGGAGGAACATTAAATCCCTAGGCAGTGGGCCCTCTCACTCGGGTGTCGTGGACATGATTATTGATGGAGTCTCGTGCAATAATCCCCATACAATAGCCGACCATCTCAATCTCCACTTCTCCGACCTTTCGGCCCTTACCTCTCGTTTCACGACCGTTGGGGGTAGCTCGCTTAATATCCCTCCGATGCAGGGTGAACATCCTCCTCGGAGAGTGTTTAATCTCAGGGCAGTGTCAGTCCTGGACGTTCGGAACCACCTGGCTGCCCTCTCCCAGCACTCCAGTGCAGGGCCTGACAACCTGGAACCTAGGCTTCTCAAGCTTGGAGCAGCATACATTGCCCCTCTGTTTACCCATATCTTTAACCTTTCCCTCAGTTCGGGGATAATCCCCGACATCTGGAAGGAGGCAAGGATAGTCCCTGTTCTGAAGCAGGGAAATCCCAAACTCCCCGACAACTATCGCCCTATTGCTATTCTCCCATCCCTTGGCAAACTCCTGGAAAGGTGGTGGCGGAGCAACTCGGAGTACGTGGATACCCATGAACTGCTTTCCAGGGCCCAGTATGGTTTCCGGAAGGGGCATAGTACCACTACTGCCCTGATTACTGTAGCTTCTTGTATTAGATCCGCCATGGACCAGGGCAAACTGTCAGGTGCTATATTTATTGACTTGTCAAAAGCTTTTGACCTTGTCAACCATGACCTGCTGGGGGAGCAGCTCTGGGCTCTTGGGCTCTCTCCTCATGCCATGAGTTGGATGATGGGCTACCTAACGGGTAGAAAGCAGCGTACCTGCTTTAACAAGGTCCTCTCGGAGCCCAGGGCAGTGACCATGGGAGTTCCCCAGGGATCGGTACTTGGACCTCTCCTATTCTCACTTTTTATTAATCAACTCCCACTGGTGACCTCTCGTTGCCAAGTCACGCTTTATGCAGATGACCTTATGCTAGTGGCCCATGCTTGTGAGGCTGCTGACCTTAACCAGTGCCTTTCTGAAGACTTCAGCAGGGTCTCGGCCTGGATTACCAACCACAGACTGGTGTTGAATCCAAACAAACTCAGGCCATGCTCTTTGGTTCCACGGCCAAGATAAAAGCCTCATCAGCTATGCCCAAAATAACTTGTGATGGTGGCCCCCTGTTGCCAACAGTGAGCTCAATTAAATATCTTGGGGTCACTCTCGACCCACAACTTGACATGGGAAGCCATATCCTCAACATCTGCAGAGCTACAAGGTGTAAGCTTGGCCTGGCCTACAGGGCAAAATACAACCTGACTCCGGAAGCGAGACTGGCACTTCCGAGGGAAGTGCTTCTCCCCTCCCTCAGCTATGGATACCACCTATTTGCCAGGTCACCCCAAATTCATCTTAATCGGTGGAACACGGCATATAATGATATCTGTCGGTTTGCACTAGCTGCTCCAAACTCACCACCGCTGTGAGCTCTATGACAAACTCAACTGGCTCCCCCAGCGGAATACCTGATCCTGGTGGGAAACTTCACCAGGAATTGCTTGCTACGGGCATCCCGTCGGACTGGCGATCTCCTCCTAAACTGGACGCCATCCCTACCAGCTCAGGTCACAGACCTCCGAGTTGCTTAAAGTCCCCCCTACTCGGACCCTTATGGGGGATCGCGACTTTGCTGCATTTGTGCCAAGGCTCTGGAACTCTATACGGATCATGTCCGCTCGGCCCCCTCCTATGGGACCTTTCGCACCTCCCTGTGGTCCCACTTAAACCAAACGTCAATGTGTGACTGCTCTTAGCCTCAGTTATGTAATGTATACTCAGCAGTCCACTATTGTCTATTCTAGGTCTATGATGGTCTATGAAATATGTACTTAGCAATTCTCTAATGTCTCTCTATGTCCTGTAACAATTTGTACAATGTGTGGCAGTATCTCTGCCTTTATACAAATGTTGTTAAAGCTGTTTTTTCCTGTATCACGCTGTTTCTCCAATGATGCCATGTATGTATACTGTATGTTTGTGCTCTCCCGGGTCGTTCCTGAAAATAGGCATACTACTTGTCTAGTGTACTTACCTGGTAAACAAAAGATAAATAAATAAATGGGCAACTCCCCTGGCAGAAAAGCATGTTAAACAGCCTTTGTCTTAGACACCTGATCTGTGTCCGAGTGGCAGTGACACACCACGCATGGTCGTACAATATGGAAGGCTGAACGAGCACAAGCAGGGACATGTAAACTGTCTGATCTCCCACAAGGCTGAGACCATCAAAGAAAGTTCCAAAATATCCATCCCTACTGAATCAAATGGGCCGAACCTGCCTAAGGCAGTCAATCCAGAAGCATAATGCCCTGGAAATAGAGAGGTGCACAGATTGTCTGTAGGAAATGCCATTTGAGATAGAAGTTTGTCTGCATGCCGCATCCACTTTTTGTCATGGTACAGAACCTCTGAAAGGTATGGTGTTGTGTGGCACTGCACATGGCTGTATCATTTACAGGAGAAAACTCCCACTTTTTTCCTCCTAGCAGGAATAACCTCAGAATCCAGGCCTGGGCAACAGTTTACGCCCGCCCGCTCATCCTGCCCTATAATCTAACCATAATATAAAACACTTTGGGGCCATGGTCGACACAGACAGAATGATGCCGACATCTACAGTCTCAAGAGTTCTGAACCTCCTTCAGCAGCCACATCTTACAAGTCTCCATGTTAAGTTAGGACAGCGACTCTGAGTCAAACAAAGAGGGCGAACAGAAATGTTTCTAGGGCTCCATCCATGCTACTTCCTCTTCTGAGGGATGTAATTCCTTCATTTGACTTCATCCAGATCAGTCAGGTCAGAACTGCCCCTAGACTCCCTTGGCTCCTCTTAACCTCTCCTGTCATCAAAGCTAGGGGTCACCTGCAAATCAGGGTGAGCAGGGAAACTGCTTTGGTGCACCTGGACATGCCTGTATGGGCCTCCTATCCCTGCCCCCACCCCACCCCGACCTGGAGGGCCCAACTTGGGTCTGTGTCTCCTTGCAAGAACAACCTACAGATCATCAGTGTGAATCATCTCATTTAAGAGAAGCAATAAGGACTTGTGCAGCTCAGCTTTACCACTGCCAGATGGTACCACAAGTGCATTCCCTCACCCTGCCCCCTCAGTGATTCGGCTAGGAGGCATTGAAATAGACATGTTACACTGAGTTACACCGAGAAGACAGCATGACCCCCATTGGAGGGGGTCTCCACGTCATATAGGTCTTACATCTTTTGAAAACATACTAGGTCTATGAAAAAGTTATGGTGCCACTTTAACTACTGAAGGAGAAAACAAAGGGCTGCATTAAGTAGGACACTGTCCCTTTAAGCCAATGGCCACAATGAAGTGCTACTCCCTGCAACCACTGGTGCTATTCTAGGCCTTACTTGAAATTACTGCCAAGAAGCTCCCCCTGTAAGACAGCAATAAAGTACAGTTACGTAAGAACTTACCGTAACAGTAGATCTTCGAGAGAGGCTCTTGCAGTAGGTAGTTACATATAGGACTGACGCCGGCCGGCGGCAGGACCCCACGGAAAAATTTCTAGCTAGCAGTCCCTGGCGGGGACCGCCCCCACGTCAGGTGACCGGCGTCAGGAGACGTCGGTATAAAGGGGCGGGCCCGGACGCCCGCCTTCCAGTTCTTTCCCGCCACAGGCCCGGAAGGCCCGGACAAGAGAGAAGCAGACATTTCCCTCAATGGAAAAGGAGCTGAAAAAGCCTAGGGGGATGGAGGGTGGGAAGGTATTACCTCCTGCAAGAGCCTCTCTCGAAGATCTACTGTTATGGTAAGTTCTTACGTAACTGTACTATCTTACTTCAAGAGGGCTCTTGCAGTTGGTAATTACATATAGGACAGAATCCCAAGCAGTCTGGAACAAATGAAAGGCAGCGGGAGGAGGAACTACTCCAAAAAGTATTAAATAATCTAGCAGGTCTCAAGAAAGGAGGCCTTGCAAGACAACTAACCGAAGCCTGCTCTCGCGAGAGGCAATGTCCAAACTGTAATATTTAGTAAAGGTATGGACTGAAGTTCAAGTGGCGCAGCACAGATGTCTGCCGCAGACACGTTCTTGAAACAAGCCGCAGAGGCGGCAACTCCACGAGTGGAGTGACCTCTGACTTGACCCGGGAGGGTCTTGTTGTACTTGTCATAACAGAAAGTGATACAATGGGCCAACCATTTTGATAGGCATTGCTTAGAGACAGCATTGCCTTCTCTTTTGTGAGTGAAAGAGACGAACAACTGATCAGTCTTTCTGAGATCCTTCGTCCTATCGGTGTAGTATCTCAGAATCCTGTGAACATCCATGGTATGGAGCAGGTATTCTCCTTGATTGGAGTACTGCGTGAAGAAAGCAGGTAATTCAATAGACTGATTTAAGGTAGATTCCGCTACTACCTTCGGAAGAAACTTAGGATTCGTGCGAAGAGCTACTCGTTCTTTGTGAAAAATCAAATAAGGGATTTTGCACATCAGGGCCTGAGCTCGGAAATTCTCTGAGCAGAAGTATGGCCACCAAGAACAGCGCCTTCCACGATAAAAACTTCAAGTCTGCGGAAGCCGCAGGCTCAAAGGGGGGAAGGGTAAGTTTCTCGAGGACAAAGTTTAAGTCCCAAGGCGGAGCTGGAATCTGGACAGGGGGCCTGAGATGAAGGACCCCTCTGAGGAAAGTTTTGGATACCTCCAGCTGGGCAAATGCCTTATCAGTGAAAGGGACATGGTAGGCTGAAATAGCCGCCATATGGACTTTCAAAGAGGAGTGACTGAGACCCAGGTCGAAAAGATGACGCATGTACTCAAGCAGAATGGTCACAGGGCAGGAAAAGGGCTCCACATTCCTGGCCACAGCCCAGATAGAAAATCTTTTCCATTTCATGGCGTAGGTGGACCTAGTGGAGGGTTTTCTAGCCTCCACCAGAATCTCGGCCACCTTAGAAGAAACGCCAAAACGAGATTGAGCTAGGTCTGCAGGAGCCATGCATGAAGTTGAAGGGACTTGAGTCCCGGATGGACCAGGGTCCCCTGATCCTGGGTCAGCAATCCTGGAGATAGAGGAAGAGGAGGAACCTCTGAGTATTGTTGTAGAAGAGAGAACCAGATTTGCCTGGGCCAGAAAAGAGCGATCAGGATCATTCTCGCTCCTTCTAAAGCCAGCTTCTGTAACACACGAGGGACCAGAGGAATTGGGGGAAAAGCATAGACGAATCTGTCCTTCCAGTTTAGAGATAGAGCGTTGTTCCAGAGAGCGCCTCGCTCTGGAACGAGCGAGCAAAAGATTGGAAGATTTGCATTTTGGGAGGAAGCGAACAGGTCTATCTGAGGAGTCCCCCAAATCTGGAAGATGTTTTTTAGAACTTTTTCGTCCAATTCCCACTCGTGTGGTAGAGCCGACGAGCGACAATCTGTCTGCCAGGACATTGTCGACTCCCGGAACATGGATCGCCGTGAGGTGAAGGTTGTGAAGCGTTGCCCAATCCCAAACCCTCATCGCTTCCCTGCACAGCGGGTAGGACCGAGTCCCTCCCTGCTTGTTGATGTACCACACCACGCACATGTTGTCCGTTTGGACAGCTAGGTGACCGGGAAGGATGAACTGGTGAAGGGCCTGGAGAGCATACGGCACTGCTCGAAGCTCGAGCACGTTGATATGGAGAACTATCTCCAACTTTGACCATAGGCCCTGGGTTCGGTGAGGACCCAGATGGGCTCCCCAACCTTCGCCTGAAGCGTCCATGGTCAGAGTCTGATCGGGGGGAGGATGAAAAAAGGGGACCCCCCGGAATAGGTTCTCTCGAACCATCCACCACTGCAAGTCTCTTACCATCGGTGAGGAGATCAGAACTAGATGATCTAGATCGTCTACCCGTTGATCCCACTGAGATCGGAGAGTCCACTGAGAGATTCTCATGTGAAGGCGCGCGCGCAGAATCGTCGGGATGGCCGCCGCCATAAGCCCCAGTAGACGGAGCACTGACCTCGCCGGGACCCTCCTGCGTTCCAATAGGACGGAAATCTGTGACTAGAGGGAGGCCCCCCTGTCCGGAGGCAGAAAGGCCTTGCACAGTGATCTGTCGAGAATTGCCCCGATGAACTGGAGTCTCTGTGAAGGATCCAGGTGAGACTTGGAATGGTTGATGGTAATACCCAGGCCAGTGAAAACCTGCTGGGTGAGGGAGAGAAAATGCAGGAGTTCCTCCCTGGACGAGTCTGCCAGGAGCCAGTCGTCCAGGTAGGGAAAAACCTGAGCTCCCAAAGAACGCAGGTGGGCCGCTACCACCGCCAAGCATTTGGTAAAGACACAGGGGGCCGAGGAGAGACCAAACGGGTGCACCCGGAATTGGTAGTGGACCCCCTGGAACGCAAATCTGAGGTACTTTCGGTGCGAAGGGCGAATGGGGATGTGCAGGTACGCATCCTGCATATCTAGTGCACAAAGCCATTGGCCCGGCGAAGCAGGGGCAAAAGGGTTTGAAGGAAAGCATCCTGAACCTCTTGTATTCACATACAGGTTCAGAAGCTGAGATCAAGAATAGGTCTGAGATCTCCCATCTTCTTTGGTACAAGAAGAAGTGGAATAGTAACCCGTCCCGTAGAGGTGAGGGGGCGGGTTCTATAGCCTGTTTGCAAGGAGCACAGAGATTTCTTCCTGACCAAAGGAAGATGGTCCCTTGAGTTAGCGGAGTTCAGAGGGGGAGCCGGAGGTTTCTGTAGAAACTCTATGGAGTGCCCTCTGCTATGATCTGAAGCACCATGAATCAATGTTATCCTCTCCCAACCCGGAAGGTGGAGGGAGAACCTCCTCTCCGGTTCCTCCGGGGCTACTGGAGGCGGTGGGAGAGGGAAGGAGTCAGGTGGTGTGAGGCAGTGCCGCAGTTAGGGCACCCGTTGCTTTGGGCGGGGGCCTGGCAGCTTGAGGGGCCCGACGTTTAGTGGCCCGCCTTCCCTGAGGTTTCGCTGAGGGCGGCTGCGTCTGCGAAAGGCGGCGCTGTGGGGATGGGGACGGTACATTGAATCAACAGATTTAAGGGCGCCCCTTCTCCACAAATCAATGATGATGTCCTTGACATCACCACCAGCACAGAACCCTGAAAGGTGCTTCTTGGATCGCTGACTGCACCTCGGGACCAGACCTGATACACGAGCCATGCATGATGCGAAGACTCCGCGGCAAGCGCAGGAGAACTCCGTCCTGCGGGGGTCCACTGCGTCGTAGGTAGATCCTCAAATATGACGACTGGCGAGCGAGCAGAGCGGACCAGGTCGGCCCAACTCCTACTTGACTTGGGAGTCAGGCAAAGAGTCGATCTTAGATTCCGCCTGGGTAAGGACGGCCTTCTGGTAATCCCCCATATGTGCTACATAGTTCAGGGCCCTAATCCCCAGTGTGGAGGAAGCATAGATCTTCCTTCCACACTGATCCAGAACACGAGATTCCTTATCCGGGGAGACGAGCTCAAGTGTTTCGGGTGTGCTGACCGGCCGTGAGCAGCGCTAATCACAACCGAGTCTGCACGGGGGTGAGAGTCTAAAAAGTCTACACCCTCCGGAGCCTGGTATAGCCTGTTCGACTTCCTGGGAAGTGGGGCTAAAGCCGACGGTTGCTTCCAAATCGTGGAAACAAGGTGGGCGTGAGGCTTGATTCAGGGTGGCACTAGGGTAGGAGCCGAAAGGGGCAAGTCCAGATGTTCGGCGAGTTTAACCCGTTGAGGATCTGGCTCTGAGGAGTGCCACTGATGGACTTCCTGGATCTTCCTGAGCAACTCCGTGAAGGAAGGATCCTCCGAAGGAGTCCTCAGCCGGGGCCTGGATGGAGAGCGTGGCTCGTCGTCTTTCTCTGAACATCCATCGGAAGCCTCCGAGGAGTCCGAGAGAAAAGGGGAGGAAGAATCTGAAGCAGAGTAAGACTCCCTAACTCGACTAGGGGGAGGAACAGGTTCCTTGGGGGGGATCCCAGAATGCGTGTCCTGCCCCTCTCTGGATCCCGAGGGTAAAGTCCGGGAATCCGGAGGAGGAGAGGGAGTGTGCCGTCTGGGGCGTACGGGAGCCGGGGGTGGCACCGTCGCCGTAAGACAGCTCTCGACTTCCTTGGTGAGCTGAGCCTTGGCCTTAGCCCACCAGGAGGCAAGAGTCTCCTGAAGATCCACCGGCGGCCTAGGGGCAGTGGAGGAGGAGGAGGAATAGGTGTCTGGAGGAAATCCGTGGGGAGTATCCGTAGCCGGCTGCGGGTATACCGGCAGCCGGGTACTGCGGCGTCGAAGGAGTCGGTCACGGGTACTGTGGCGCAGGATACTGCGGACCTGGGAAAACCAGGCGTCAGATATGGCGGTGGATGCCCAGGCACTGGAGGAGCTGCCGGAGCAGGCGGCCAGCGGGTACTCCACCGGCGGATCAGTCAGGATAGGCCCGTGGGGTGGAGGGCCCGATGGAACGAGGAATATCCCCGCCCGGCGTCGGCGAGAGCGGTGGAAACGGTGCCAGGACGGGCGGCGTCAGGAGCCAGCGTCAGATCCGGCTCTTCAGGAGAGAGGATCGGACGGTGGCCAAGGTCTGAGCCTCATCCGGGGCCGGAGGAAAAAATCCCGGGGTCAGGCAGGGGACTGGGGCTCCTGGCCAGCAGCGAGAAAACTGCGGGGGAACTGAATACGACAGATGCGGCAGGGTCTGCCGTGGCTCCGAGGCCTGGCGCGCGTCGGAGGCGATGTGTGGCTTATGGGCGAATCCAGCGGGCGCCAGAGGCAGTGTCCGACCGAGGGTCCCTCGTTGGAGAGCAGGCCAAAGTATGAGAGGAGGTCCGGTCCAAAGGGGATACTGCCGTGTGCCGCCCGAAGGTCGGCGTCTTAGCCTTCTCCGCGTCGTCAGAGGGCCGAGCGTCCGGCAAGGGAGAGTGCCGCACCAGTGGGCGCGGGCCTGCGTACTGAGGCTAGAGTCTCCTTTGCCGGAGGCGCCCGGCGGGCGCGGGGCCTTGAACCCGGCAGGCGGGCGGCGCCTCCTCCAAAGCCTTGGAGGTTGCCGTCAGGCGATCCCCGGAGGATGTTACCTGCCGCGACTCTGGCGGAGTCACGGAGGAGGAGGAGGCCTTCTCCCGGTGCCTTTCCTTGTCCCGCTTCTTATGCCCTTCAGGGGAGGTCGATGCCTGCCGAAGTTTCTTCAACTCCTTCTCCATCGTGGGCATCTTTTTGAGGAGATGGGCTTCGAGGGACTGCTGGCGTTGTCTGCGGGTGGCCGCACTGAATCGAAAGCAGTGCGGACACTTGTCGACCGCGTGGTCAGGGCCTAAGCAGAAAAGGCAGAGGGAGTGACTGTCTTTGTGAGGCAGTTGGGCGCCGCACGAGTCGCACTTATTCTTTGAAGGGGACGACATAAACCGACGTTCACCTGACGAAAGAAGAATAAAATTCTGTACTGAAAACTTGTTCGGAAAAACTGACGAAGTAACAGGACTGAGCGCTAAGAACTTAACCGTGAGGCGCTGCACGAACTGACAGCGGGAAAGACCTGGAAGGCGGGTGTCGGGACCGCCCTTTATACGGCGTCGTGTGATGCGGTCACCTGGCGATGAGGCGGTCCCGCCAGGGACTGCTAGCTAGAAGCCTCTGTGGGGTCCTGCCGCTGGCCGGCGTCAGTCCTATATGTAATTACCTACTGCAAGAGCCCTCTCGAAGTAAGATCTTTCGTTCTAACTCCCCTAAGCCTAGCAGGGTGAATACTGAGGAGTGTCTTCTCACTAACTGACCTATGAAATGCACAAAATATGCGCGTCTCCATCCTCAAAAGGATCATGTACCGACTGATACTAATCATGCTGTCTGAAAAATAACTTCCTGTGTATCTGTCCTCAAAAAGGACTACTGACAAGCTGAAACTAAGGCACTTAATAGAGCTAATACAATAAAATATTTTGCTAGCTGAAAACAACTCCCAGTGTCTCTTACCCCAAAAATAACAACTTACCAGTTGAAACTAAGGCGTTTAATAGAGTTAACAAGATCAGAGAGAATCGGGCTTCTGGTATTTGGGCGATGATAATCCGAAAGGAGCTCTGCTGCTGTCTTTGCCACCTCGTGCTCCACAGCAGGAGCAAACTGCTGCTAAGTACATGTGTGCAGATGACATCAGAACATCAGCCTATTTCGCATGCTCCTCCTGCCTTAGAGCGGGTTGAAGGCCTACAACAGCACATAATGAAGTTGCATTAAGCAATACTGGATAGATGCCAGCTACAAGTAAAAATGCCCAATCAGAAATGGCAGCAAAAGCCGCATGACAAGATGGACCACGGCGGGCCACATGGAGACCATGGGGCCAAAAATATCCTGTACAATATATGTCAATCTGCCCCATGGCCAGCAAAAAATAGACAGCCAATAGTAAAAAAAAAAAAAACAAAGTGGCAGCACAGAGCCCAGCAAAGATACCTGGGTCTCCTTCTACACTAAGGAGCAGCACCACCGTTCTGTCCGGCCCCCTGTTACTAAGGCATACCAACCCAAAATAAAACACCAGCCATGGGGGGCATTACTGCACCAGGGAGCCACTAGAGGGAGGAACAAGGGAAAATGCAAATAGAACAGTCCCACCTAACTACCTAAGTTCCTCTTCACAAATGGCTAGAAATACTTACTTACCTGAGGCACCAGGCTGGAAAATCTTGGAGACCCAGAATAAACAGGCACTGGGATCAATACGGCGAGGTTAAAAACAGTGCTGTGTGGTTCCTACAAAACAGCGCAGTCAGAAACCACATTATATTAAACTCTGGAACGGCACATGCAATTATGCCTGTGCAGTTTTTGAGCATGCATATGTGCTGTTATGCTTTTTACCGGATACCGAATAAATACACCCTATTGCTGGCCAGCGGTTCCCTCATTCAGGCACTTTAGGCACTAGATTAAGTGCCGGGTAGCAGGTTAAGTCAATTTGAAAGCCTTAGCTTAACAAGCACAGATTTCTAAATTTACAGGTGGTCCCTGTCACCAGGTAGCCCAAACCTGCCTCAAAGTCACAAGAGTCCCTATTAAAATAGTACACAACATGTAAAAAACTAAATCTTCCAAAGAGCTCTGTCTATGCTTGCTACCCCCTTCAGTGGTACAACAGAAACTGAGCAACTGCCGTCTTCGGAATCCTGATGTGCCCAATATTCTATACTGATTGACAACTTTAGACTGTACCACCACCCCCAGTGGGAGAGCTCATTACCCATATGTATTAACTCGCCATTGACAACATGGAGCCATACAGAACATTGCATAGCTTTGTGCTGCCAGCAAAGAGGCAACTTTTTCCAGATATCTTCCCCTATCTCACTTATAAACATACTAATTAAAAAAAAAAAAAAAAAAATACCAGATCTACACCATGGGTAATTTCATTGACAACGTAATTCGAACGGCCGCTCCCGCCTCGCTCGCCTTCCCCCTGAGACACACCTCCCCCCTCTACCACCTTAGGTCCTCTGCATCCCAGACCCAACTGGTCCCCAGGACCTGCACCCTCACTGGTGATAGGGCATTTACCTCCCACGCACCCAAGCTGTGGAACTCCCTTCCACCACAGGTTCGCGCCTCCCCCTCCACCTTTAAAACCTCCCTTCGGAGCTTCCTGAAATCTGCTGCAGTCTGCCTATGTGCCGCCTAACTGCCCAGCCCCACCTCCCATCTGCTTTGGTACCCCAACCAGGCTCTGTCCCCCTCGCCTCCTCAACGCTGCACTCTACTCGTAGGTATATGATCTAATTGTGTCTTTCCACCTGAGGTCTGGTCTCTCACCACCCTGTAGCCCCCGGGCCTGTATGTTTGGTAATCTGTGACATGACTGTATGCAATTCCGTTGCTTGTTCTCCCGCCTTAAAAATCCCTGATGTTTTAGTCCCACTACTGGAGTTTGTCTGCTCCTGACTGTAATTGATGTCAATGTATTTCTCCTGTGTAATTACCTTGTAATTCTCCCGGGTCGTACCTGAAAATAGGCACTTGCTGTCTAGCGTGCTTATCCAGTTACCAAAAGCAAATAAATAAAATAAATAAATCAGGTCAGGTTATAGGACCAATCCCTGCAGACTCTGCTCATGACCTCACTATCCCCTGCTTTATCCCTGATCACCACTACTCTCAATTGCCTCCCCCACAAACCAACTTCTGACCCACTTAACTAAATCTCATTCTACTCCCAAGTCCTCAACTTCTACAGCAGCTACCAAATTAAAATCCTTGCTGAGTCGAAAAAGAAAAGAAATACACCACCTGTCCTCTGTCACTCACCTTGGTGACCCAACTGAAAAATAACATCAGGTTGATCTGATATGACCTCCCTGATGCAAACCCATGCTGCCTGTGGTCCTGTAGTCCGCTGTCCTCCAGGGAGGCCACCAAGCTTTCCTTAACTATGGTTTCCATCACCTCACCTACAATGGATGTAAAGCTCACATGCCTGTAGTTGTCTGGATCCTCCCAGTCACCCCCCCAACGAGTTACTACATCGGCAGTTCTCCAATCCACTGGCACAACTCTGGACATCAGAGAGTTGTAAATTAGGTTAAAAGTACTGCCAATTTTTCAGCCAATTTCTAAACACCCATGGGAGCAGGCCATCTGGGGCTGGTGCCTTGTCTATCCTTAGAGCTTCTAGACCTTTTTTATCCCATCAACCAATATCTGTACCCCGCCCATTTCCCGAACCCCAGTGTGGTGTCCTTGATACCCATCTCCAGCAGAGTAACATTGTCCTATACTGTGAATACGGAGCAGAACTTTTTACTACATTTGCCTTCTGTTCTTCATCTTCCACTGTCCTCCCCCCTCAACTAGCCGAACAATTCTCCTCCACTTTTCCCTTATGTATCTAAAAAAATTATTTTTCACCACCTTTTACTCCCTCTGCAATCTGCAGCTCTGTGTCTGCCTTTGCTCTCATGACCTTGCCTACGAGTTTAGCCTGATAATCCTACTAGACTTCCTCCCCTTGTTCCTTTTGTACTCTGTGAAGACCCTTCTTTTCGCCCTCAGAGCCCCCATATACCCTTCGGGAACCTGCTCGGCCTTTTGGCTCACTTCTTTTGGAGACTTTCCTTGAACAAGATACGGCTGCCTCCAGTAATGTCCCCTTAATCCTAGTCCAAGCTTCTTCTAGCCCCCCCTAAATCTGGTCTACATCTGCCAGTGTTTCCCCAAATAGTTCTGCCATCTTCCCAAACTAAACACGTTTGAGGAACAGAACAAGTCTTTGGGGGGAGGGACCTATTGTTTTCCCCCTAAAGTTCAATCCACACAGTGTCATGGTCAGTAGGCCCCAACAGTTCCCTGTCACCATCTACCACTGACATCCCCAAATTGGTGAGTATCATGTTGAGTACAGAATCCTTCCATGAAGGATCCTTGACCAGCTGTACCAGTAAACAGTCCCTGCCTGGTACTAGAAGAAAAAATTACTTACCTAGTAATCTTGTTTCTTCCAAGTGATACTCAGGTATTCATAACTGTATGCAGTCTTCCTCCTAACTAGAACTGCCCAGAGAGAATTTGGAACATATGCAAATGATGGAATCTTTTGCATGAGCCACTTTTCAAATACTGCCTTATACTATCTGCCTTAGTTCTAAACCCTTCGGATTTCCTGGATGCCTGAAAAGACAGGCCCACAGGAACTAAGTGTAATAATACTAATAGTACTAATAACAATATTAATAATAATAATAACAACAACAACAACAACAGAGGGCACTCCCTCAACACTAAGTGTAATAATAATAGTAATTGGAGAGACTCCCTTAACCTGCAAAAAAGGGCCTCCAACTGGAGGGCATAACCTATGAAAGAACACCCTAGAATGTCCAAATTACCCGAAAAAGGGGATCGGGACAACAGGGAACCCAATCACACCATGTGTGCCAGAAATGGCACTTATGCCCCTGAGAGCACAGTATTCAGGAGTGCAGAGGCTAAAGGTTCCAGAAGGGGAAGAGGGTGGGAGAGTTATGAATACCTGAGTATCACTTGGAAGAAACAAGATTACTAGGTAAGTAATTTTTTCTTCTAACCCCAGTAATACTCAGGTATTCATAACTGTATGCAGACTACCAAGCAGTACCTTTGGAGGCGAGCACAGAACCCTATCTTAGGAACACACTTTGCAGAACTGTTGTGCCGAATCTGGCATCACCCCTGGACAAATTATCCAGAGTGTGATGCTTCATAAACTTGTGCACTAGTTTCCAGGTAGCTGCTTTAGAGATGCGAAGGGAAACATCCCTGACATCTGCTATGGTAGCAGCTATGCCCCTTGTGGAATTAGCCCCCCACCCACAAGGGGCTCCTTTCCAGCCTTAGAGTACCAAACTGGTTATACAGTACTATCCAGTAATAAGTGGACCTTCTTTGATGCTGGGTTATCCTTTCTCACATTCCCATAGGTCAGCAAACAGTCGTTTTCTGTCCTGCCTAAGGGCTTTAGTGGCTGTCAAAAAGTAGGTAAACTCCTTTGACATCCAGACTATGAAGACTTTTTTTTTTCCACCAGGACTAAAGTGTTCAGTGAAAAAGCAGGGTTTTAAATAATTGTTTAGCAGTTTTTTCTTGGGACAATACTAACTGTACAGAAAGCACTTATATAGGTTTTCTAGCAGTGTTATGTTTGTTAAACACAGTGAGGCAAGTGCTAAGCATTTTCACAATATTTTAGAACTTTTATGAGCAAAATGCTAATCTATTTTTAGAGTTAAATAAAACCCTGAAAAGACAGTTAAGATAATGGTTTGGTTGAAATGATTTATTTATTTATTTAGCTTTTGTTTACCAGGTAAGTACACTAGACAAGTATTATGCCTATTTTCAGGAACGACCCGGGAGAATACAACAAAGGGATACAGATAATTGTACATAAAGGTTGCAAGTACATCATGACAAATATAACGAGACCTAGGAGAAATAAAGTATATCATTTGACAAATAAGAGTAACATACAGGAGTGGAACACTATCCAAAGGAGTGGTTGGTCATATCATCACTTATAACTTTATAATTGGGCACCCCAAGGCAAGGAGGTTTATAGACAAACTTTAACAAGTCATGATAATTAAAGGTCATGTTAAAGGGAAAGTTCCCGTTTGTTCCCAGGACAACTGTCTCTGTGGAATGAAATATAGACCTTTTCAATTCAGAGAGATTTGAGCTCACTGATTCTTTTGTCAGAAGTGATTAACACAGGAAAAACTGTTTTTTTTTTCTTTGACATATTTCGAAGAAATTGAAGACAGGGTCAAAAAGGGGGACCCATAAGCCAAACTATACACACATCTAGGCCAGATGCTAGCAACAGTCCCTTGTGAGGGGGTGCAAATGGGACAGGTCTTTAAAGAACCCTTTGAAGATAGGGTCCAAGGCCTGAAAAACATTCTGTCCAACTGAAGTGTAAGTAGATGCTGCAGCCAGGTGGACATTTAAGGTACTGGACTGCAAGCCCAGTAAGAGCAAATATGTAAGACAGACCAGCACAACAGGAACATCAGCCTGTGTTGACATGTGTTAGGCCCATAAAGAGCCTTTTGTAGCTAGGATCTGAAGCAATAAAAATGTTTTGTCCAACTAATATGCCAGTAGATGCTGCAACCAGGTGGACCTTAAGGGTACAGGATAACCAGTCCAATGACTGTACATAGATAAAATAGTCAGACAGCTGGGACCCCGCATGTTCTGGGACCAATTTCCTGGTTGAACACCAATCATAAAACTTTTTCCCATTCTGAAGCGTAGATTTTCTTAGTGGAAAGCTTCCTGTAACCACATCACATGCTTAAGACACTTTAAGAAAGATGCAATCTTCATATTATACCAAAGGTACTCAAGAGCCATGCCTTGAACGTGAGTAATCCGAGGTTTGGATACAGGAGCCTCCTGAGAGGAGGTCATCAGATTGTGCCTCCAAGGGAAGGTGTATTGGTTCAGGCCCCAGCATGGAGGGTAGCAGAGAGAGAGACCTGTCTGGCCCATTCTAGTGTTATCAAGATTATTGATGCTGACTGGAACCTGAGCTTGAGAAAACTGCTCTGTATACAGGAAGGAAGGAAGGAAGGAGGAAGAAAGATGCACTTGCTTCCCTTGCCAACTCAAAGCCAGAGCATCCGGGGGAATTGTTCCTAGATCTGGCTGTCTGTCGTAGTACTGTGACAGGTGGTGGTTGTGGTGGGATGCGAACAAGTCAACCTCTGTGGTGGCCCACCTGCTGAAGATAACTTGCACCACCTGATTGTTTAAGACCCATTCATAATGGGGCTGGCTGATTTGAGTTGAAGTATCTGCCAAGGTACTGTCCTTACCTGGCAGTGGCAGATGAATATCCTGAAAGGGCCCATTGAGCATGATAGATCCCACATTTTTATGAATCCTGTGCATGCTGGGCTTAACCTTGTCCCTCCTGAAATGTTCATGTAATACAATGTGGTGGTACTGTGGACCTGTATCCCCCTCCTTGTAGTAGTCATGTAAAACCTTTAGTGCCAGTAACATTACTCTTAGCCCCAGCAGGTTTATGTGCCATGGGAGGTGTGAACCCCCAAGTGGGGCCACACTCAAGTCAAGATGTCTCTTATCAGACAACTGATGGAGCTTTTTGCTGAAAAATAAACTCCTTCCATTAGATTGGTTTAGTTTGTTTCTCCATTGGAGACCTGTAAAATTGGTTATGACAGAGGGTCCTTTCTCTGACACCAGTGAATCCTGAGGTGAAACTGAATGGTAATTTGTAACCTGGATTCCAAGACTGCACCACTGGCAGGTGCCATGTGCAGTAACTGAAGAAATTGTTCTGCAGTTTTTATTTATTTATTCATTTCATCCAGGATGAATGAAGCCACTATCAGTGGAATACTTCTTGCCCTGCTTGTAGGCAAGTAGGTCCTGTCTCACAAGGTATTAAGCTCTGCTCCTATGAACTGTAGTGCCAGAGTAGGCTGAGACACAAACTGCCCCTAGATTTATCAGAAAAACCTAGAGACTCCATGAGCCCCTATAAGTTGCAGATCCACTTGCTGGGGTGACTTTGCAACCACAGCCCATCCTCTAGATATAGGACAAACTTGTGACACCTTGTCTTTGAAGGTGCTACAACCACTGTGCACACTGTTATAGAATGACCTAATGGGGGTCTGAATCTGAGGTACTTTCTGTGCTTAGGGGGATGTGGAAATTATTTAAGTCCACTGATGCCAAACCTTCACCTTTCTTAGGAGTGTTAGCACCATTTTGAACTTTGGCTTTGTCAGATGCCTGCTTAGTACCCTCTAAGACAGGTTACCACTCCCCATCCTTTTTGTAGTACCTTTTGCTATACCAAGACAGACTCCTCTGTCTTTGACAGTAACAGGTTTTGAACCTCCTTTTTCTTGAAATTTTCTTTCTCTACATCTGCAGACGGATTTAAATTTTTTTTTTTTGGAAGGGATTTGAACCCAGCGACAATCCCTGATTACCACATCCATGATCACTTGTCTGTGGTGTCTGGATTACCCCTGCTGTAGGTACTGCTGATACTGAAGAACAGCCCTAGTCTGATGCAACAAAAGTAGCTTACTGTGGTGTATTCATCCATTGTTTAACTCTTCTTTTCTCTAAAGAGGAATTACCCTCGACTTGGAATCCATAACCTTGGTTTGGGAATACTGAGTTAGGTTGATGACTCACAACCAGGCAAACCCCCTCTGAACCACTGTATTTACTATCCATCTAGCAGCAGCCATTTAAACTGTTATTTGGCTGCTTCCAAACCAAATTTAGTTGTTTCAGCTAGATCTGGCAGGGGAGTAACATGGACCTGAAAGTATGTCAGTTTTCCTGGGATCCGTGTTAGGAGGGTATGATGCCAGGGATCTCTTTGCCTTGTCACAGGCTGTTACTTCAACTACTCCTTGATGTATAGGATGAGGGAATAAACTGAGTTTCCTCCCTGTCTAGCTGATGTTTTTTATACATCCTCTTTTCAAGAGGGGGAAAAATAGCTTAGAGTTTGTAAAATCTTTAAAGTGTCTTCCCCAATGAATTTATTCACAGAAAGGGGAAGCTTTTAGTGGGTGTCAGCCCAATCATTTCTCACAAACGTGAAGAGTGAGGGATAATCTTTATTTTTTGGTAAAAACCCCAAACATTCCATGAAATCACATAGTCTTCCTCCAGATAATGGGAAGACTGATGAGAGGAGACAGGAGAGAGGTCTGCTGCTGAGAAGTACACAGCACCTGTAAGCCTAAAATGTTTTCTTAAGCCATTCCAGGATTATCTTCACACTTTTTTTTTTTTTTTTTTTTAGGAAAGTGTACAATTTTCACACCTTCATTCACAGTGAAAAACCACCAGAATGAAGCACAGTGCTACAAAATTATGCAGTAAAGTTACTGCAGTAAATACCATTTCAGTATGAATTAATCCCTTTAGTGATACAGTAAGCATGAGACACTGTACCTCATCCTGGTGGGCTTCACCATAGGTAACAATCTGCAGGAATTGGCAGGCTTTCTAGCAGGCACAGAAGTCCCCATACACTGTCTAGCAGAAGGTTCTGTGTGCTTAGTTTTATTTGATTTCTTAGAGGGAACCAGGTAGTCAGCCAGTTCAGCAAGTCTCTCAAGAACTGCTTGTATACCCGTCTCAGGGGTAGCAGTTTACATTAGTTGTTGTGGTGGCGATTGTGTAGAGAGTCAGACCACCCAGGTTGCGTAGTGCAAAAGCTACGGGAATCGCACGCCTCTTTCCGCTGTAAACGTAAGCTTAGTGTAACGCTTACATAACGAGACACACGTGTCAACTGACCCAACCACCACAAATAAAATTATCATGAAAAAGTATAAAAAAAAACAAAAAACAAACATAATAGCAGACTTAATCAATGTACTTAACCTTTCATCGGTTCTTGCCCCGCACCCAGTTCGGGCTATCTCTGCACATAGAGTGCACTTAACATGGCGTTTAACGCATTGTCAGTTATGCATTAAGCGCAGCTCCACCGCTGGTCCGACAAACTACACAATCACCGTTGTGGTTTCACCCACAGTAATTTAGGGAGTCAGCTGGTCAGAGCTGGGGGGACCCTTAGATGGTGAAAGTGTTCCTTTTTCTTTTTTTTAGCCATATTCCAGGCATTTTTCAATAGTTATTACAGGACATGAAATGCAGATTTCACTCTGCTTTTAATGTTCATATCCAGATGGGTAGACAAAATAAACTTAACAGAATTTCACCACACAGAATGCAGAGTTTGAAACCGGGATCACTGGTTTTCTTTTTCATTTTAAAAGATAGTTTGAATGTAAAAGCAATAAAACTTACAATTTAAACACAAACTACAGGTTTACTTAAAAATTACAAAAGTAAAAGGCAGCAAAAGAAATGTTCAAGAATACTTATATTCTGTAAGGTTTCTCATGCCAGAACAAGATGATGAAGAGGAGAGAATCTCTGAGCATCTAGACTTATCAGGCAGAGAGAGAAATCTGAAGGGTTTAGAACTAAGGCAGTTAGTATAAGGCAGCATTTGAAAAGAGGCTCATGCAAAAGATTCCATCATTTGCATATGTTCCAGATTCTTTCTGGGCAGTCCTACTTAAGAGGAAGACTGCATACAGTCATGAATACATGAGTATTACTGGGGTTAGAACAGATAAATCTATGGGCAAAGGATACTGTTTATGTGAAAATATCTTCAATCATAAGATATCATAAAACATGGAAGGTTCCGAAATTAATTTGGAGGAATTTTGTGTAACTGAGTTCTGATGATGGCAAATGTGAATTATTTTTTCCTGGAAACTGGCAAATCTACAGTTACCTAAAGGCCGCTGTGCAAACACCTGGAGCCACGACATGAAAACAAGGAAATCTACGGACACAGAGTCTGGTTACATAGTACCAAAAATTAAAGACCAGAATATTTGGTCTGATTAAAAACTATTTCATTGTATGAATAAAATAAGTAAAATCCATGGCAGCAATTACCCAACCAGGATATTAACGTTTCATGCAGTTAAGTCTGCTTTTTCAAGGTACCTATACTCTGGGCTTTTTATTTTTTGGTGCCAGGTAGCCAGACTCTGTGCGAGTAAACTGGCAAATCTGTAACACTTCTCTATTATTTTAGGTAACACTAAAAAATAAAATCACAGTTCTGCAAAGTAATGCTCACAGAAATCTATCTGAGTGGGGAGTTCAATAAAACAGTTCTGCTGGCCAAAAGAAAAGTGGTGCTTCCAAGGTCTAGGCTATAAATGAAAATTATGTTCTCACCATATTCTCGATCTTCTTGGACCATCTTCACCATTGATTCACATCGATGGGTTCTCAGCCAGAGGTGCTAGGACCCTGCAGGAGCCAGTATTTTTCAGATAAGGTTGGTGCCGAGGCAAGCTGTGTGCACATGCGGCTTCCTAAACCAGCCTCAACACGCCTCAGAACTTTTTATTTATATATATATATATATATTTATATTTTCGAGGAGGTGCAGTGTAACCCAAGTAAAACATCTAACCTAAAAAGTGCATAAGACAGCCCTTTTGACCGTATAAGGAGGGTCAACAACAGGAAAACAGCATCTTCACAGCCTGCACCAAAAACAAGGGGATGAAGAATAAAGAACACAGAGAGAGTGAGCCTGAGGGGCAGTGCATGGGCGTGTCAGTCAATGGTGAAGATGGTTGAAGAAAATCAAGAATTACGGGGACTACGTAATTTTCATATCTTCCTGGACTGTATCATCACCATTTATTCACAATGATGGGTTTGAGTAACAAGCTAAGATAAAAGCCCCTTGGGCAGGGCGGTAGAAGCCAGAGCTCACTCAGGACAATAGTCCATTGAGAATTTTCCTGCCAAATAAGGCATGCTGCCTGGCATGGACATCAGGGTATAGTACTTAATGAAAGTCTGCACTGTCCTCCAGGCAGCAGCTCGGCAAATAGCTAAAGGGACAGAGCGGATCTCTGCCAAGGACGTAGCAACCATGCTGGTGGCGTGGGCATGAACTTGGCCATCTATCTTGACCTGCACCACAGAATAACACTGGCGGAGGCAAGTAACTATCCATGCAGAAATGCATTTAATTGGAACCGGCTGACGCAGCAGGTCTGGGACGGAAAGAGACAAAGAGCTGCCTGCACTGCCAGAAGTTCTTAGTTCTATCTAAACAGAACCTGTCGGCTCTCAACATCCAGAGAGTGAAGGGTACGTTCCCCTTCATTCTGGAAGTTAGGAAAGTATGTCGGCAGTACCAAGAGCTGATTCAAGTGGAATCTGACACCACCTTGGGTAAAAATTTGGGATCTATGCAGAGATCCATCTTGTCTCTATGAAAGACAGTGTATGGAGGGTCTGTAACTAAAGCACGTATCTCAGAGATCCTGCGTGCAGAGGTGATGGCCACCAAAAATGCAGTTTTCTAAGTTAGGAATTTGTGGTCACAGATTGCCAGAGGTTCAAAGTGCTTATGGGTGAGCATGTCCAATACCAGATTGAGGTCCCAGGCAATGTCAAGTTTCCTGACAGAAGGCCTAGTGTGCAGGATGCCCTTCAAGAATTTCTTAAAAAGGGTCTGCTGAGCTAGAGAGAAGCTCTGAACTGGCCCATGGTAAGAGGAGACAGCACATAAGTACTAGTAGTAGTAGTAAAATCTTTATTTTTCCACAGGAAAAATGACATACACCATTGAGACGAGTCCCATTTACAAGGTGCTCCTGGACATCAAGTTACGAAAACGTTTTTTCAATTCCGTAACATATAGACTTATGACAATACAATAAGAACATCAGAACAACACATTCATAGGACAGGGTGTAAAACATTTCATGTGTACATATGCAAAATGGTAACTCAATCGTAACAGCATCTAGTAGTCCATTCTTGCCTCAGGGATGTATTAAATCTATTTTTGTTTTCGTATAGGTTTTTAGTTTGTAAAGTTAGTTCATTCCAGTATTTTATAGATGAATATAAAAATGACATCTCTCCGTATTTTGAGCAAGGGGTCCTAATATTTATCTCTCTCAATTGTCCCCTCGCCCTGAGATTATGTGTATGGTTTGACCTTTGTAATCTTCTGGCTAGGTAGACCGGTTTTCCTGTTGCCATTGTATTTAATTGGTTTATTGAAAATCTTTTTATTTTGTTCCGAACTTTAAGCCAATTTACCCCACTTATATCACAATGATGTGATCTTTGATCCGCTGACATTACAAAGCGTGCAAGTTTATCATACAAGACTTCCACTTTTCTTAATTTGTGTATTGGTTGCATGCCCATAAATATGATTTCCATAGTCAATTACTGGAATCAACATTTGGTTTACTATTTGTCTCATGGTGCGGTCCATGCAATGTTTAGTCCATCTTAATGCGCCTAGTCTGAAGCTAACAGTTTTGATCAGGACATCAATACAGTAATGAAAGTGTTAAATTACTGTCTATCCATAGACCTAAATATTTGTATTCTGTAACCTGCTGTAAAAGTTCTCCGGCTGTGGTTTTTACAAACAGTGCTTGGGAGATTTATTGCCCTTTAGTTCTTGAGAACAGCATTACTTTTGATTTTTTGCCATTCAGGGCTAGATTTGATTTTTAAAAACCATTCCTGGATGGCCAAAAAATCATTTTGTATATTTGTAGTGCTCTCTTTTAGATCTGTTCCCATACAGAGAAGTACTGTATAATCTGCGTATGACCCATCTATGGCTTTCTTAATAGCAGTGGAAACCTCGTTAGTGTAAATTAGGAATAACAAGGGACCTAATATTGATCCCTGTGGTATGCCTAGTTTCACCTCGAGCCGATTTGAAGCTGTTTCTCCTACTATACATAGTTGTTTCCTTCCAGCTAAGTATGACTTAAACCATTTACATGTTTCTTTCGAGACCTCAATGTCCCTCAATCTGTGTAACAGAATCAAATGATTTAGTGTCAAATGCTTCTGACAAGTCCACGAGTACCGCACCCACGGACTCTCCTCGATCCACAGATGCTGCTACAAGATCAACTAGGTCCATGAGCTTGGTGCCCGTGGAGTGCCCTTTTCTAAAGCCCGATTGGTGCTCTGCCAGGAACTCATGCTTTTCCAAGTATTCGTAAAGCTGACCGTGCACCAAGTGTTCCAAATTTTTTGACACTACTGGCAACAGGGCATGGGTCCATAATTGGATGGGTTTGTTATTTTTCCTCCCTTAAAAATAGCAATTACTTTGGCCTCTTTCCATAATCGCCAGAATTTCACCTTCTTGTAAACTCCAGTTAATTAGTCTTGTTAAGACTAGAGCAATAACATTTAAACCATCTTTTAAGAACCTAATTTCAATCTTATTGTTTCCCAGTGCTTTATTTGAATTTAGTTTTCATATTTTTTTTTTACCCCTTTGCACGTTACACACCTAAATCTAAACTGAGGGATAGACAAGTTTTCTTCAGGTTCTTGATCGTGGTTCTGTGGATCTGTCAATCTGGCTACATCTGGGAGATTTATAAAGTACTTATTTAGGGCATTTGCTAACTCTTTGCTATTTAAAAAGTGACTCCGTTTTTCTCTATTTGAATATTAGGTTGGGCCTGGGTTGAATTTTCTAGGGTTTATAACAGTGTCCAGTATTTGCCTTTGCCTACTGTTGTCTTAGTCTTGTTCTGGTAATATTGGGCCTTAGCCTGTCTTATTTTTGTTTTCAATATATTCCTCAGTTTTTTGTATTGTTCCTAGTACTCTGGATTTAGTATTTTGTTTGCTTTCTTTTTTTCCAGATTCTGTTTTTAATTCTTAGCAAATGGGAAGAGGGGTGCAGCACCCCATACGTCGAATGGGAAGAACACCCCTCCCCCCTCAGCTAGTGGTCAAACAGGAATTCAGCGTGTTTGCCATTCATTTGCATCACCAGGTAAGAAAAAAGGTTTGTCTCCCCATACGATGCACAGGGGTAATGCCAAACTTCACCCAACAACTAACACACCAAAATCTGGCCAATGGAAAATCATGTACACAAATGCTCACAGCCTGGGAAATAAGATCCCAGACCTGCAGGCAATAATGTCAGAGGCTAAACTGGACATAGTAGCAATTAGTGAGACGTGGTTTACCAGTAACCACACTTGGGAGACTTCAGTACCTGGCTATGTATTGTTCAGAAGAGACGAGGTGCAAAAGGAGGGAGGGAGTGGCCTGTATGTTAATGAAAATATCAAAGCTACAGAAATTCAGAATACACATAAGGAGCCAGAAGAACTGTGGGTCACCCTGGAAACAGGAAATGGGACAGCCATAAGAACTGGGGTTGTCTACAGGCCCCCAGACCAGAGGGAGGACATAGACACATTACTGTTAGAAGATATACAAAACATGACAGCTAAAGGGAGGTTCTGATAATGGGAGACTTCAACATGCCAGATATAGATTGGTCAATACCAGCAGGAACATCTGCCAGAACTAGACTCATAGTGGATTCCCTGCAGGAGGGCCTCAAACAACTGGTACAGCAACCCACAAGAGACAGGGCTATCCTAGATCTAGTACTGACTAACAAAGAAGGGATCACAGATCTCCAGGTAGAAGGTCACCTGGGGTCCAGTGACCATCACATGGTATGGTTCAATTTGGCTACTACATCGAAATCATCCCATTCCAAGGCAAAAATATGGGACTTAGAGGAGCTGACTTTGATAAGATGGCCAACAGAGTTAAGCTAGCCCTGGCAAAAGAAACACAGGTGAGGAGGTACAGGCAAAGTGGGCAAGCATTAAGGATACAATACTTGAAGCAACATCCCATTGTGTTAGACAGAAAGGAAGTGCAAAAGAAGAAGGAAACCACTTTGGTTCTCAAATACAGTAGCAGAAAAGGTCAGAGCCAAAGGCTGGCCTTCAGAAAATATAAGGGAACACAGCAGGATGAAGATAGGGAGGCATACAAACTGCCCTAAGGGAAGCAGGTAAGGCAGTAAGGCAGGCAAAGTCCCAAACTGAGGAAACACTAGCACGAACAGTAAAAGAAGGTGACAAGACTTTCTATAGATACATTAGTGAAAGGAGAAAGTCCAGAGGGGTATTGCTAAGCTTAATGGAGAAAAGGGAGCATGTGAGGAGGAGGACCCTGTAAAGGCATCTATCCTAAATAGATACTTTTGCTCAGTATTTACTGAAGAGAAGGTAGGGCAGGGCCCACAGCTCAGCATCATGGACACAGGGGAGGAGGTGAGCACTACTCCCTTCACAAAGAAAGGGTCCTACAAGAGCTTACTAAGCTCAGGGTGGATAAGGCAATGGGACCTGATGGCATACATCCCAGGGTACTTAAGGAGCTAAAGGAGGAACTAGCAGAGCCATTAGCAGAATTGTTTAGTGAGTCTCTGAGCACAGGAGAGGTCCCAGAAGACTGGAGAAGGGCTCATGTGATCCCGCTCCACAAGAGTGGTAGCAGGAGAGGCGGGGAACTACAGACCAGTCAGTCTTACCTCAGTAGTGGGCAAGATTATGGAGGCACTCCTTAAGGAAAGGATAGTGCAACACCTGGAATCCATAGGGGCACAGGATCCAAGACAGCATGGGTTTACAAAAGGAAGGTCCTGTCACACTAATCTCATAGATTTCTTTGACTGGGTAACCAGAGTGGTGGACCAAGGGAGCAGTTGATGTGCCTACCTTGACTTCAGCAAAGCTTTTGACACTGTTCCACATAGAAGATTGATAAATAAGCTAGGTAGGCTCGGGGTGGGTCAGAAGTTGGTCAACTGGGTGGCAAACTGGTTGACTGGCAGAAAACAGAGAGTGGTGGTAAATGGTATACAGTCAGAAGAGATGCAAGTCACAAGTGGGGTACCTCAGGGATCAGTCCTGGGGCCAGTCCTATTCAACATCTTCATTAGTGACCTCGCAGATGGACTAGAGGTGAAGGCTTGTCTGTTTGCAGATGACACCAAGATCTGCACAAGTAGATGATCCAGATGGGGTGGGCAGAATGAGAAGAGATCTGGATAAACTAGCAAAATGGTCAGAAGAGTGGCAACTGGGATTTAATGCAAAGAAGTGCAAAATCATGCACATAGGGAAGAGAAACCCTGAAGCCACTTATAGGCTGGGAGGGGAGTTGCTAGCAGTCACAAAGGAAGAAAGAGACTTGGGCATCATCATCACTGATGACCTAAAATCATCCAAGCAGACCTCTAAAGCAGTAGGTAAGGCTAGGGGTGTTAGGGTGTATTAGTAGGGTATCACAAGTCGCAAGAGGAGGTAATAATCTCCGGCTACAAGACATTGGTTAGGCCCCATCTGGAGTACTGCGTGCAGTATTGAGGCCACACCTTCACAAGGACATTAACCAAATTGAGGCAGTCCAGAGAAGGGCAACAAAATGGTGCAGGGACTGCATCAGAAGACATATGAGGACAGATTAACGGAGCTCAATATGTATACCCTTGAGCAAAGGAGGGAGAGAGGTGATATGATCGAGACATTTAAACACCTTAAGGGCATAAACAAGGTGAAAGAGTCTAACATGTTTAAATATAAGAAAAATTGCAGGACAAGAGGACACAGCATGAGATTAGAGGGAGGCCGATTAAGGGGGAATGTGAGGAAATTCTTTTTCACAGAAAGGGTGGTAGATGCATGGAATAGCTTACCACAAGAAGTGGTGGCTATGAATACAGTGCAGGACTTCAAACAGGCATGGGATAGGCATAAGGGAGCAATACAAATGACTATGAATAGATAGGTCACTGACAGAGCAAAGGCCGATGGCACATTTATAAGGTAGAAAAAGAAATGGGCAGACTGGATGGGCCTTGCGGTCCTTATCTGCCGTCAACTTCTATGTTTCTATGTTTCTATATCTTTTTTAGCTTCTCTGTAATCCATGAATCATGAGATCAAGAGAATAGACCTTAACTGAGGAGTATTGCAATCCTGCATCACAGATCCAAATAAGCCAATACTTTATCCAGTGGGCAACAGAATGGATCTTTACGGGATCTGGAGCACCACTCAGCAAAATGTCTCCACTTGGCCGTGTAAGTCTTTCTGGTAGAAGACTTACAAGCGGCCAGGAGAATCTCAGAGACCCTCAGAGTCCTTGTACCTATTATTTTCTATCTCTTCAGAAGCCAGGCATGGAGATGAAAAGGGCACAGGCTGGAATGAACCCAGGACCCCTGCATCACAAGGTCTGAGGGGAAGAGGTTTTGGAGGGACAACTGACAAGCTATTGAGTAGAGGAAACCATATCTGTTGGGGCCAGTATGGTGCCACAAGAATCATCTCACCCCCGTGGGCCTCCAGCTTCAGCAGTATTCTCTGAACCAGATGAACAGGAGGAAATGCGTACAGAAAGCGATTTGTCCACTGCAGTCCAAATACATCCTAACAAAACAAAACGCCATGTCCTGGATTTGTGGAGCAGAATCAGGGAAGTCTGGCATCGAGTAGGGATGCAAAAGGGTCCCGCTCTGGAGTCCCCCACTTGTCGAAGAGAGACTGTACTACGTTTGGAGTGAAGGATCACTCGTGAGAATTTGCTTCTGTCTGGCTGAGCTGGTCTGCTAGACTGTTCTGAGCCCCTGGCAAATAACTCATCTGGATCAGAACGTACTATTCCAGACACCACTCCCACACTCTCACTGCCTCCCTGCACGGAGGATAACAGTGCACTTCCCTTTGCTTGTTGAAGTAGTACATGACTGTCTTGTTGCCTGTCTGCAGGATTACCTTGTTGCAGACATAGTTCACTAGGGTCTGAAGGCCGTACAGGACTTCTCTCATCTCCAACATACTGATGTGAAGATGAGATTCCATCAGGCTCCAGACTCCCAGTGTGTGGTGACCTGACAATGGGGCTCCCCATCCCAACAGAGACACCATCTGAGGTAATGGTTATCTGAGGCTCTGGGGCAGAAAAGCAGAGACCTTGGAGAGGATTTTCCTCCTGTGTCCATCATGCCTGGGATCAAAGGAGGGGCTCTGTCACCTTGATAGGGTAAGACTGAGGATGCGTTATCGGAGACCACAGAGTGCTGAGCATCCACTGAGCCATCCTCATGGGCAGATAGGCTAGAGGCACTGTGAAGACAGAGGAGACCATTAGGCCTAACACTCGCTGCATGGAGTAAGTCCGGAATGACTTGTTCTCCATGACGAAGGATGGCTTTCCTTCTGTCTTCCAGGAGGAAGGCCCTCCCCTTGGTAGTGTCCAAGAGGACTCCGATAAAGAGGAATTGCTGAGAGGGCCAAAGCTGTGACTTCTCCATTTTCACCAGAACTCCAATGGTGGTCAGGAACTGAGCTGCTGTGGCTACTGCTTGTTCTGTATCCTGCTTGGATGGGCTGGCTAGGAGCCAGTTATCCAGATAGGGAAAAAACTGAACTGCAAAACACTTTGTAAAGATTCAAGGTGCTGAGGATAGCCCAAAGGGCAGGACTCAGAATTGGTAATCCTGGCCCAGAACCACAAAGCAAAGAAACTTGTGGTGGCTGGGATGGACCTGAACATACTGGTAGGTGTCCTGCATGTCCAGAGCGGCCAACCAGTCCTGGGACTTGAGAAGTGGCAGCAGAGTCCCTAGGGAGACTATAGTACAGTTATGTAAGAACTTACTGTAACAGTAGATCTTTGAGAGGAGCTCTTGCAGCAGTTAACACCTTTAGGACTGAAGCCGGCAGGCGCCAGGACCCCACAGAAAACTTCTAGCTAGCAGTATTTGGCAGGGAACCACCCCTGAAGTCAGCCCATCCCCAGTTCTCCCACCAGAGACCCCAGCAAGTAAATATATAAAACTGGAGAACCAAGGAGGTTCCTCCAAAGGAGGAAAAACAAAGGTATCTGTGATGGAGAAGCAAATACTAGGGGGAAGGTGGATGGGAAAAATATTATCTTGTCACAGGGTGCCCTGTGATGAGAAATATTGCCTGAATATATATGACTGTGTTGTTCCAGTCTAACCCCTAGACCAGTGGTGACTGTTTGGCTACTAGCTAACTGGCCCTTGCAGGGTCAGCTGTAAAGTATCTGGGCTGTTAGGAGTGATGTTTCCTTCTCTTCAGCATAATTAACTCTATTGTAACAGTAGCCTAGAAGTGTTATCCTCGTGAGCTTTTCTATGCTCCTTTGCTATCCCTGTGTTTTCCCTATCCACACTTTGGTCACTTTTGGGTATCCTCTCTATCCCTATTCCTCCGTTTCTCCGTCACTTTTAGAGCCCGAACACTTGCCCCAGTAATGCCGAGTATGTCTGTTTCGCGTTTATGATTGACCTGCGAATAGATGCACATATCGCGCTGCACAAATCTTTATGGAGCTCGCAGTAGTGTGAGCGGCTCTGTGAAAAAGCGAGCGTAGCGACTTGTTTATTTTAAACATTGCACACAATAGTGCCTAAAGGGGCACAAGTGATTTCTTTGTGGCGCAAAGTATTTCTGTTTAGGTAGTGAAATAAACAAATCAGTAGACTGCAGTGCACCCGAGCGCCCTTCTGGCTGATTCAGGGGCAAGTCTTGTTTTGCAGGTCCGTATAGCGTTTTTGGAAAGTGTGCCTTCAAGGTAAGGGTGAATGACTGTAATGGATGCTCCTGTTCGTGGGTGGACAATGTAGGGTGTGTTTAGCACTTCAGGCAGATGTTTGAATTATTGTTTGTGTGTTAGGACAGGCGGCCGCATATTTGCCTAGCTCTGTGTTGCAAGCTGTTTGTAGGGTCTCGGGACCTTCCTTCAGCTTGGAGGTCTTGCTTAGGGCGCCGGCCGCTTCTGCGTGACATTTCTGGAGCCACCGCCATGCCTCGCGACTTGCTTGCTCACTCACTCAAACTGCATGGGTGGTGTCCTTGCAACCTTTAAAGAGAATTATAAAAATAAAATAACGAACAAGCTGAATAAGAAACAGAGCACCAAGGGAGGTGAGCAAGATAGGCATCTGCTTCCTCCCCTCGGCGTCTCAGCTCTCGTGTTCCTGTTTCCACTGCACCTTTATGTATTTTAGTTTCAGGGCTCTAAAATAATGATTACTGTCTGCCCAAAAAACTAGAACAAGTGTTTTTTGTTATTTCTTTTTCAAACGTTTAAATTTAGGTGAAACAATGGCCCTAATGGAAGGAGCTACACTTACCTTTTTCTCTGGTCTGCTCTTCCCTGTATAATTTCAGGACTCTTTTAGGATCCTGCTGGCCTTGCAGTTACTATATCTATACAGTTCAAGGCAGGACCGTTTGAATGGAGGGAGAGCTTATTAATTATTCATGAAGTCTTTTGGGTTTTCTTTCAAAATACAAATTAGAAAGCATTTGTTTCTAGTGTCATGTTATATAAATGTTATTGCCTTGTTGCTCAAGAGGCCTGCTATCTCTGAGGCGAGAAGGTCTGACATAGCAGCTGACAGGGGGTGCTTTCCATAAAATTCAATACATATCCCTCCCAGATGATCCTCAAAACCCACTTTTTGGTGGCGATAGTTTTTCACTGATAGTAAAACTGAACCAGACACCTCCCAACCGGAGAGGAGAGGTCCGCCTCTGGCACCTGAGGCAGAACCGAGCCACAGCTTCGGAGAGTGGCACTCGGTGCTTTTGGGGCATGTGCTATCTCTGCTGCATTTTCTTTTGCATTTGAGGAGGTTGGGACTTCACTTGGGCTCCTCTACCATTGCCACAAAAGGACCGCTTGTTATGGTAGAAGACTCTGCCTCTCTCTCTTTGAGGGTGGGCTGGAGCAGGTAGAGTAAGAGCAGTGTTGGCTATTCTGGTCTTTTGAGAAGCCTCAAGGGATTGTTCCACTTGTTGGCAGAACAAATAAGAGTCATCGAAAGGGACATTCATGACTTGCTGTTGGGGGTCATTAGAAAACCTGGATGTAAGAAGCCAGGAATGTCTCCTAATGCAGATACCAGCAGCAGTTT
This sequence comes from Neoceratodus forsteri, assembly GCA_016271365.2. Lineage (NCBI taxonomy): Eukaryota > Metazoa > Chordata > Ceratodontiformes > Ceratodontidae > Neoceratodus > Neoceratodus forsteri. Next base: position 1,151,738,195 of record CM057453.1, read on the forward strand.
CATGGGAAGCACTGCTGTACACATCCACAGCTGCCTTCAACTGAAGGCCATTAGACTCTATACTATGGGTAAGTCTGAAGAATCTTCTGCTTAGTGACCGATTCCAGCAAGAACTCAGCAAGAGATCGGAGAGGTCCATAGGACATACTTGTACTGGAAGAAATGTCCCTGGTAGCCAGCTATAAAGATATCTTTGGTAGCTGCAGCAAAGGCTCTTTTCCCCATCATGTCAATTTTACAAGACTCCTTACTGATGGAGTGCAACGTAACCTCGATGAAGGACAGCCTTATCATTCTCCGCCAAAATGACAATTTTATCAGCAACAGGCGGAGAAGTCAGAATAGGTCTATCCTTAGGGGCATACCTCTCAAGTGTCCCAGATTTTCAGGGACGTCCCTGATTTTGCCTCGAAATTTTATTCTGTCCCTCCTAAAATTTGTGTTTTTGTGGCTAAACAGTGGGGACTGTAAGCACGAAACATTGTCAAGCATTAAATTTACAGACTTCTTCTTTAGAAAATGTATTTTGCACTAAGCCCCATATTCTACCAGCTTTCTGGGTGGATTAATTTTGAAGATGTGTCCCTGATTTTGGTCCTTTGTCCCTGATTTTTTTAAGCCTTGTCCCTGATTTATGACGCAGGGGGTTGAGAGGCATGCTTAGGGGCCATCTACTTGCAGTTAATCTGCTTACAAACAGAAGAAGGAATGGAAGCAGGACTGGAATACACTGCCTCTGAAAGGGTTTCAAAGGCAGGAGGGACAGAAAGTGTGAGGTTCACCAGAATATTAGGCACAGGGAGCCACTCGAGACGTAGCCATTTACCTGGATCCAAGGCGGGTGTCTCAAGAGCAAGGGTCGCATGCATGTTGTGAAAGCAAAGCCTGCAAAGAAAGATCCTCCTGTAGAAGAGGAGGAGCGCCCGGAGTAGGGGTATCCAGATTGTAAAGGAAGTCATCGTCACTGCCCTCAGAAATAATGAGGTCAGGGTCAGACTCATCCTCTTCCTACTCCCCTCCAGGATGAGGGACAGGGAGACGTGTGGATCTAAAGATGCCCAGCCCAGTCCTGGGAGTTGGCAGAACAGGCAACAATGGCACTGGCAAAGGAGTCGGCGTTGCCCCAGAAAGTAAACCCAATGCCGAGACAAGCCCTGGAAGGCCTCAGCCCAATGCTGAACCAGAAGTCGACCACAACGAAGGTCCAGCTGGCACCAAAGTGACCGCTGAAGGTACCTGGGTTAGTCCCTGCACAGTGACAATGTGAGAGGGGTACAGCTAGTGGAACTGATGGCGGCATGGTCACAGACAAGGGATCAGGATCTGCTGGCAGAGCCAAATGCTCTACCTGGCTAAAATGTCCCAACTGTGTCACAGAGGCCCTTAACCCCGAAGGGCCTGGAACCGGTTCCACTGGAAGGGGGCAAACTAGCCAGATGCTGTACAACTGCTCTATAAGAGCTGCCCAGTGGTGTAACTGCCCACCAGAATCCCCACAAGAGGACAGAAAGGTGCTCCGGGCCAGAGACCTACAATGACCGTGAGCAGGAGAGACAAGGGATACCTGCTCCAGAGAAGGCCTCTTGCTCCCGGACCTTGAAGACCTTGCGGCAGACCTATCAGAGGGTGACCTCAAGCGGTACAGTTTCTTCCCTTTCTGACAGAACAGGAAGAACTCAAGGCCAAGCGGTGCTGGGTCCCAGACTGGGATCGAGAACAGGACTGCTTCTTTTTGTGTTTGCCCATTATCAGAACCCTCCATCAGCGAGGGAAGTGGACCAAACACAACCCCACTGCCAGAGCAGCAAGCTTACGGGGGCTCCCTACTATCATCATCTCTGTCCATGGTCCTAGGTCATTGCTTGGTAGGGCTGAGAAGAACTGACAGGAAAAGCCCCCGTCTTACTGAAAGAAAGATAACAAACAGTAGCTAAACTACAGAAATGGAATGAACTAAATGCTGCTGTTGTATAGACATGAAGCTCTGACTCCCAGCAGGCAAGCAACGTAGTCACTGAAGCACGCCTGAAGGCGGGAAGAAACTGAAGCAATTGAGGACTGGTGCCAAAGTAAGCCATGTAGCACAAGCTAGTCTCACAGTGCCATGCATGTGTGCAGCTTGCCTCAGTGCCAGTCCTCCTGAAAAGTTCTCATCCCGCAGGGTCCTAGTGCCTCCGGCCCAGAACCCATCAGTGTAAATCAATGGTGAAGATATGGTCCAGGAAGACCACACCTTTCACTGGAATTTAAATATTCAGGAGGCTATTAATTTACAAGTATTAAAGCAACTGGAGGGAGGAAGGACATTTAAATCTTTGTTTAAGAGGGTAGGATATTTTTTCTTCAGTGTTGCCAGGGAGGTCCACATGTTAAAACAAAAAAGCTAATATGAAATATGTTCTTAACGAATACGTCCACTATTCACACACACACACACACACACACACACACACACACACACACACACACACACACACACACCACCCCACATCAGGGGAAGTCTCCAGCTGTTAAAGGTAGGCTAGACCATGTTCCTTTTGGGATGCAAGATGCCAGTGTGCTACAGGAAACAGTCAAGGCTTTACCCAGTTCCTGGTTTTACTTCATCAGGAGGATAAAAGAAAAAACACCTAACCGTTACTTACCAGTAACAGTAGATCTTTTTGAGACTCTCCTCCGTTGAGCCACACATACAAAACATGGACCCCATCTGCGACTGACCGCTCAGAAACCTTGGTCTAGCAAAGGCTGCCAACGATGACGTGCATCACTGGTGTCAATATAATGGGGGTGGGGGTGCCATACCTCCTCAGTTTGTTCGGTCTGCTGGAGATGGACAATGTCATGCAAGACTGATGAAAAGAATATACAAAGCCCCGTCGATGCCCAATAAACAGGCGAGATGACGGGAAGCAAAAGCAATAACACAGTACAAGGTAAAAGACAAACAGGATGACTCATGAATAAACAGACACCCCACACCCAAACTATGTCACTCACAAACAATGGGGAAAGCGGGAAGGTGAGCTGTGCCTCAATGGAAGAGATTCTCTTGAAAATCTACTGTTACTGGTAAGTAACTTTTCTATCTTCCCTCAGGACAACTCCTGCCATTGAGTCACACTTATGGAATGATTTCCAAGCAGTATCCCGGAAAAATAAGGTAGCCAGAGAGAAGTGAGTAAGCAGTTTAAACACAGCAGGACACAGCATAGCACTGAGATACATGGCAGCAATAGACACTGGGAGCAGCGATGAGAAAGCACTAGCCAAAGGGCATGAGACACAGCAAACAAAGGCTAAAAGCTAGACAGCAGAAACAGTGATGGCACACAAGCAGACTGAGACCCAGGGGCCAGAGTACAAGATGGGTCCATCTAGCAAACAGAGAACAGCGCACAGAAACTGGAGCAGGAATAAGATGAAACCCAGTAACAACCAGTACAGATGACACCAGGAGTGGCAATGATAAAATAAAAGCAGGGTCCACGTAAGATGCAGGAGACCCACCTGACATGCAAGAAAACATTGGCATAGCAAAAGCCAAGCAATGAACAATGCATACAGTGACAGGAAACTGACAGACAACGCAGTCAGTGTGAAAAATAGAGACTAGAATAAAGGCAAGGACGTCAGCAAGGCTCAGCCAAGTGATGATCAAGGCAGACGCTGATAGTTAAAAATGCAACTAAGCTACAACAGAGCTACTGTACAAACAGAAAACAGTGAGAACACAGGAGCAGTGGCCGTCCCAGGACAACAGAGACACACCACAGACGACACCATTAATGATGAACTAGAACAGGCTCCACTGAGGAACAGGGAGACAGGCAAGCAGGATGGTCAATGAGGCAAAGCTAAGTGATGAACAATGCAGCATCAAAGGGGAACCCGACAACCGAGACATGAAGCAGCCACTGCACAGAGGACTGCACCAAAACCAGAACTTCAGTAAGGCAAGGTCAAGTAAAAAACAGATGCTGTAAATTGCGATGTCAACCCAGACAGTGAAAATGCTGATGAGGTAAAGTCAGGCAACAAAGCTGACAGGAGCCACAGGCCCTGCAGGAACAAGAGTTGGACTGTAACATCTGGAACTGACCTTGGTATCAAGGAGTCACCAGAATGGTGACTGAGGCTGGTACGGTGCAAGACATTCACCCGTGTCAGCGAAGCAGTGGAATCCACAGAAAGGGACCCAGGTGGTCAAATGAGGCCTAACAAGTGGGCAGCAGAAGGTGGACACCAGAAGCCCCAATGGCAAAACACCGTGAAGAACCTGGGACAGGAGACCAACAGCAAATACCAGTGGGAGACCAAACCTGGAGGGGAGACCAACAGCAACCACAGGTGGTAGATGTAGCAATGTACGGAAGTACAACAACAGCAGACAGCTGGCAGCGATGTTGCAACAAGAGCCGCAGCAGAGTGTAAGGGCCCCAAAATACCTGCACATCAAAAGCAAGGGAGAGAACGTACAAGCTCCTGCAGACAGTGCTGAAGCAGAACGACAACCACGGAAGTGCAAGATCCAAGAAGGGTGTTTCTTCAGTATGATGTAGTAGACTACAAAAAAGGAAAGAACTGAGGAGATATGAGGCAACCCACATTATACAGGCGCCGATGATGTGCGTTATCATTGGCGAGCTCTGCTAGGCTATAGTTTGTCTATGTTCCACAGGTGTGACTCAATGGTGACAGATGTCCTCAATCTACCACTAGATAGCAGCATAACACTCAAAATGCACCAGAAAAAAACAGCAATGCTACAAGTGGGTAGAAATTAACCAGTGCTTCGGGAAGGGAGTTGGACGGAGCTCAAGCTACAGGAGGAGGATCAATTAAAGAAAAAAATTACTCACTGTAGCGATGCTTTCTTCCTGAAGGTGTATTTGCAAGTCATGCAAATAATAGTATCTCAGCCCTGAGGTGCTGCCAAGAAAACAGAACTTTTAAGTTCAAACTGCAATGTAGTCATGCTCCCCCTGACATTTCAATAGCAGATTTCCAGCTGAAGAGCAGAAGAGAACAATGACCACTAAATTATGCTATGTATTAGGAAATGCAAATGCAATAGTAAATGACAAATCACAATATGGAAAATTGTAAAAACTAGCAAAGTTCAAAGTCTGAAATTGTAAAATGTTTACAGCATCTGCTCTGACTTGCCCTGAAGAACCGTTTTTTGACTATTGAAGGGAAATAAAAAGGGAAGTAGCTAGGGCTTGTATGACTCACACAGACACCCTACAGAACAAACATCATTACTACAGTAATTTTTTCTTCTATCAAGTGTGTTTGTGATGTCATACAAACAGCAGATTCTACGTACAACATGGGAGGAAGGTTTCAAACCTATTTAGCAAAAAGGTTCTGAAGAACAGAAGTACTAAACTAGCGTCTCTTCTAGCTTGGATGTCCAGAGAGTAAAGGTGCGTACAGTAGACCATATGACTGCCTTGCACATCTGCATCAAAGTACTGTATGCTGCCACCATGTCAGATGTAGTTCTGACGGAATGTGCTCTTTATTCCCTTGGTGGATCCTTATCAGATGTACCACAGCAGAATTCAATACAAGACACAGACACTCCAGTGGAAGACTACCTTTTTTATAGCAGACTTACCTTTTCCTAAACTGCCATCAGTGACAAACAACTGTCTCAGTTCTGGACAGTTCAGTTTATTGCAAGCATTAAAAAAAAAATAAATAAATAAAAAACTTAGTCCTCTTGATGTCCAGGCTGTGAAATTTCTCTTCTCCTTGCTGGAGTGAATCTTTGGGAGGAAAAAAACACAGGCAGTGTTACAGATCGATTCCTGTGAAATGTGTAAACTACTTTAGGTAACAATTTCACGTGTTCTAAGCACCACCTCATGCCTATGAAATTAGGTTCAGTATAAGGTGTCAGACTCTGACCCTTCTTGCAGAATATTTCAGCTCTAATGAAAACACAGGCTCAAAGGGAGGATTAATCAACTGTGAAAGAAAGTACCGTTACGTAAGAACTTACGGTAACAGTAGACCTTTGAGAAGAGCTCCGGCAGCAGGCTACACCTTAAGGACTATGCCGCCAGGCACTAGGACTCCATGGCAAACTTCTACCCAGCAGTACCTAGCTGGGGTCCGCCTCTTACGTCGGTCCACCCACCAACATCACCCTCGGTATAAAGGGGGCGGTCCCCAGCCCACCTCTGTTCACCCACTGGAGACCAGAAGGATGATCAGCAGGAAGAATCTGAGGCAGGTGCCAACATTTCCCAGGAGGAAAAACTAATAGGAGGATGGAGGGAGGGAAAATAGCGCCTGCTGCAGGAGCTCTTCTTGAAGATCTACTGTTGCAGTACGTTCTTACGTAACTCTACTATCTTACTTCGAGTAAGAGCTCCTGCAGCAGGCTACACTTTAAGGACACAGTCCCTAGCAGTGTCCTAATAAAGGTTACAGGTTGGAAGGGAAATTCTCTTTAGATGGTTAGGAGATTAGGCCCTGGAGCACAGCTAGGCTGAATCCTGCCCTTTTTCTGGAAGCAATGTCCAGAGTGTAGTGCTTGATGAAGGTGTGTACGGAGTTCCAAGTGGCTATGGCACATATATCTGCCGCTGAAACATTTTTAAGAGCTGCAAAGGATGCAGCCATCCCCCTTGCTGAATGAGCCTTGATCGGTCCCGGCAAGGATTTTTCATACTTGTCATAGTTGAAAATATACAATTTTTCAGCCATTTGGAAATGGTTTATTTTGCCACAGGTTTCCCCACAGTCCTGTGAGCAAAGGAGACAAACAGTTGGTCTGATTTCCGGATCAATTTGGTGCAGGCCAGGTAATATCGAAGGATCCTATGAACGTCCAGAGTATGAAGGCCCCCCCCCCAAATCTGAATGCTCAGGATAATAAACTGGAAGGCAGACATCTTGATTCAGATTCAACTCAGACACTACCTTCAGAAGGAACTTAGGATCAGTTTGAAGGGACACCCGGTCCCTATGGAAAATTAAATAAGGCTCTTTGCACATCAGTGCTTGCAGCTCTGAGATCCTTCGAGCTAAAGTAATAACAACTAAAAATAATGCTTTCCAACAGAGAAAGTGGAGGTCACAATCTGCAGCCGGTTTGAAAGAAGGCAACGTAAGTTTCTCTAGGATGAACAGGAGGTCCCATGGGGGTACCGAAACCCTAATTGGGGGTTTCATATGGAGGATGCCCTAAAGGAATGTTTGGTAAAGATCCAATTGAGCAAGATTCCTTCCTTTCACTGGTGCATGATAAGCCGAAATAGTGCAGAGATGCACCTTAATGGAAGAGTTTCACAGCCCCACGTCTGAAAGCGATAGGAGATAATCCAATACTGATTTCACTGAGCACATGAAAGGTTCCAGGAAACATGCGGCTGCCCATATGCAGAAGCATTTCCATTTCATATCATATGTTGCTCTTGTAGGCTTTCTAGCCTCTACTAGAACCTCGGCCACCCTCTGCGAGACCCCATGAAGGTGCAGGGACTGAAGGTCCAGATGAACCAGTGTGCACCGTTCTTGGGATAGCAAACTGGACGAGAGGGGCAGCTGAAAGGGTGGTTCCACAGCTAACTGCTGTAAGAGAGGGAATCATATTTGTTGCGACCAAAGTGGAGCTACTAGGATCATCATCGCTCCCTCTGCCTGTATCTTGAGCAACACTCTCTGTATTAGGGGAAAGGGAAGGAACATGTAGAGGAACCTCCCTGTCCAACAGAGGGACAATACGTCTCTCCGAAAAACACCAGGCCCTGGATCTAGCGAGCAAAAATTGGGCAGTTTTGCACTGCACGGGGACGTGAAGAGGTCCAAGCTCTGGATGTCCCCATCTTTCGAAGAGGTTGCCCACCACTTCTTGAAGCAGCTCCCATTCGTGAGTCCTGGAACAGAGAACGGCTGAGCTCGTCTGCCAGGACATTTTGGACACCCGGTACATGGACTGCTGTCAGCATGATTCTGTTTTCCAGGGCCCAATACCACACTCATGGCTTCTCTGCAGAGGATAGGAGTGCGTCCCCCCACTTGTTGATGTAAAAGACCGCCGACATAATGTCAGTCTGCAGAAGCAGGGACCCCTGGGAAAGGTGAGTCTCAAAGGCCTGCATGGCATACAGAATCTCCATCTCCAAAATGTTGATGTGCAGGGACACCTCTTTGTCTGACCATGTGCCCAGAGTATGATGATTCTGAAAATGAGCTCCCCATCCTAGACCCGATGCGTCCGTAGTTAGGATTTGGCTCGGTGAGACCAATTGGAACGGGACTCCAGCTTCTAGATTGGGATAAATTAACCACCATGACAGCGTCTGCTGGACAGCCCTCGAAATGCTTATGGGATGTTCGAGGTCTTCGGACCTCTGGTCCCATAGGTTCCACTGCGGGACTCTCGTATGCAAGCGTGCTAAAGGTACCGTGGGTATGGCTGCCGCCATATGCCCCAGTAGCTGCAACACGGCCCTTGCCGTGACATGGTTGGACGCAGTTACCTTGGAAGCCCGATCCCTCAGCCGACTGGCTCTGTCGGGTGGGAGGATGGCTATTCCCTGCTGTGTGTCCAGAATGGCCCCTATGTACTGCAGCCTTTGGCAGGGCCAAGGACAGGATTTTTGGAGGCTGATGGTTATCCCCAGCTGCTGGAACATTAGGAATGTGTCCGAGCGGGTGCGAATGAACTGCTTCCTTGAGGGAGCAGTTAGGAGCCAATCGTCCAGGTAAGGGTAGACGGAATTAACCTGTCTCCTTAAAGCAGCTGCCACTACCACAAGACACTTGAACACCCTCGGCACTGAGGACAGACCAAAAGGCAGGGCCTGGAACTGGTAGTGGTACCCCCGGAAGGTGAACCGAAGGGACTTCTGGCAGTCTAGAAACACTGGTATGTGAAGGTATGCATCTTGCATATTGAGGGAACATAACCAATCCCTGCGATGTAGCATGGAAATCAGACCGGGTATGGTCACCATCTTGAACCTCTTGTATTCGATACACTGGTTCAGCTGAATTAGATCCAGGATGGGCCTCAAGTCCCCTATCTTCTTGGGAACTAAGAAGAAGCAAGAGTAATACCCGGTTCCCTGCTGAGAGGTAGGAACAGGCTCGATGGTTTGTTTTAACAGCAAGGCCTGGAACTCTTCCTGGATGAGCGCTGCGTGGGTCGGGGAGTAACAAGAGGGGAGCTGGAGGATTGTCTGGGGGAAGCTGGACAAGCGTCAGCATATAACCCTTTTCTATGATGTCCTAAACCCAAGCGCCTGATGTAATGTTGGTCAACCCATCTAGGCAGAGGGAGAGCCGACACCCTATTGCCTCCCCCATCGCCTCCGCCGGAGGAGGGGGAGCTGTCAAGGAGCCATGCATGGGTGGCTGAAGTGGGAAGCAAGGGCTGGGAGGATTTTGCACTCCTAGGCCCGCTGTTTCTGGAAGGTTGTGAGGAAGCCCTACATGGACAGGGTCCCGACTACTTGAAGGAGCTTCTGGTTCCCTACACCCCTTTGCGACAGCTCTGCTCGGCTGACGAGGGGTTGCTGGAGATTCCGAGGGTTAGTTTAAAGTCATCTGGGGCTCGTGCATTTGGGTTTGTTGCCCCTACCCTCTGAAATTCTGTGCCCCATCAGTGACGAGCGTGCAGGTCAGTGGGGTGCTTTAAGCAGGCACTGGAGATTTTTCTATGGGGTAAAGCCTATCGCAAATTTCTTTGATTTTATTGGTATTTATTGTATTTTCTGAATTGTATCTAATTGTGTAGTGCCTTGATATTTGAAAGGCACTATATCGGATAAAGTTTATTATTATAAGCCTTACATTTGAAGGGACCTTGGGGCTGTTGGCCTTTCTGTCTGTTGGTACCTGGGCGCCGAAATGGCTTACGCTTGGGCTGCTGGGCTTCAGCTCTGTACATATGGTGGACGGACTGCACTGCCTTGCCAAAGTCTTGCAGGTCCATAATAATCTTTTGTACCTCCTCTCCAAAGAGGACAGAGCCATGGAAAGGGGCATCCAGGATAGAATCCTGGAGGTCCCGCCTGAATCCAGATACCTACAGCCAGGAGTGGCAACAAAGGCAGATCTGCATACCTGCGGCTCGAATGGCTGTGTCCACTGAGTCGAAGGATGACCGTAGAATGCGCTTCCCTATGTCCAGGAGTTCCACATGAAATGGGCTTTCAGGTTATTTTTGGGCTAGCTCCAGGGCTTTCTTCCAAAGCAATTTCTGGTAGAGGACCATGTGGGCCAAGAAATTCAGGGACCGCATGGAACAAGCATAGACTCTCCTCCCGAGTTGGTCCAACTTCCTAGACTCCTTGTTTGACGGGGGGGCGGTTGCGAGCTCATATGTTTAGGTTGTTTGGTCCTACCATGAGCTGCAGTTAGGACCATCGAATCTGCCTTCGGGTTTTCTACCAGGAAGGGCTCTGCCTTGGGGACTTTATAAAGTCTATCTGCCTTCCTGGGGACTGCTGAGAAGGAGGAAGGGAGCTCCCAGGCCAATTTAGTCAAATCCTGGAAGGGAGGGAACAAAGGAGGAATGACCAGAGGTTTCAGGTCACTCATAACCAAGAAGGTGTGGAGCCTCTTCCTCTCGGGATCCAATTCCTGTGTTCCACTGGTTGAGGAATTGGATGGGATGCATCACATCCATGAAGGTTGGATCGTCTGGGGGGAGACCTGGGAGAGTTACGGGAACCTTCAGGCTCAGGGAGTATGCCTCAGAGGAGGAATCCAAGGAGTAAGGACGGTCCCCGGATGAGGAAGAGGAGGCTGATCTGGAACACTTACGTTTGTGCTGATGTCTGCTCCTGTCGTCCGAGGACGTTGATCTGGAGGAGTGATGACATCTGCCGTTATGCGCAATGCTCCTGGTCTGAGGCCGGTAGAGCCGGTCATCTGGGTACAGGCGATGGCAAAGGCTGGGGGTCCAGGAGGCTGAGGTTGTTGAGGGGGCTGTCTCGCTGCAGAAAGTCCCCTTTTGCTGTGTTCCACCAGGAGGTGAACAGCTACCCGACATCTGCTAGGGGAACCATGGTACGTGTGGTAGTGGCGTACCCTTAGGATCTGCAGAATCTTTACGCGGTGCGCTGGGCCCTGGTGTCTCCCGAAGGCATATGTCAGGGCTCTGCAGTTTGTCAGTGGCTGTCATCTGATCGCCTGTCGACTGGTGGTCTGACGCTTGGTCGTCCAGTACTGGAGGTGGAGATGTATGGCCTGAAGCTGTGTCAGCAGGTACCCTGTGTCAGGCTGACAGTTGGCTGGAGACAGCAGCCCTTTCGTCAGGTTCTGAGGCGGGAGACTCAGGGGCGTATGGGCTGGAGTAACCACCCCCGGACGTGTGCATGCTTGATGCCTCGTCTTGCAGTGTCTGCCTCTGGTCCTTTCATCTATTGGAAGGTCAATCATCAGAGACCTGTGTTGGGGTTTTAGCTTTAGCAGCTGTGTCTCCGGGGGAGCGTTCCCTAGAGCAGGAGTGCTCCTGAGATGGTCATTTGTGGCCGATGACGAGCTGGAGGAAGAGGAAGACACCACCCCCTTAGCGGCTGAAGACCCTGTTTTAAGCCTCAATTGCTGCTGGAAGGGCCTAAGGCTTAGGGAAGGACCCGAAGGTCCATTCCCCAAAGAGCTGCCGCACCAGGAAAGGATAATGGAAGGAGCCTTCATCGACGGCAAGCTGGAGGACGAGAGGCCTGATGGAGGGGCAGAGTCCGCTCTCTTGCTAGAGTGCGAATTGGGAGGCTTAGTCTTCAAACAGGACTCTGACCTACTGTGCTCCTAGTGGTGTTGCTTCCTTCCCGAGTGTTTAGGCCGGTGACTGAGGCTGAAGAGCGCCGTTCGATGGCTGAAGGGTGGCGAGCTGTTGCTCCATGATGTAGGCCCGGAGTGTTTTGCGGCGACAGATGCAGGTCTGGGCAGGCGTCCACATTGAGGCAGAAGAGGCACTGGGAGTGGCGGTCTTTTCCTGGGATTTGCCGCACACACAGACACTTAGATTTCTGTCACTTAGATGGAGAAGACATAAAAGTGTATACAGTAACGATTTTTCGAAAAGAAATAAACGGTATTGTAGGCTAAAAGGCTAAAGATGGCAGTCAACAGATGCAACAAGGCATCTGAGGAGCTAAAGTGCACGGGTCAACGGCGGGAAAAGAACTGAGGTGGGGCTGGGGACCGCCCCCTATATACCGAGGGTGACGACAGTGGGTGAACCGACATAAGGGGTGGACCCCAGCTAGGTACTGCTGGCTAGAAGTTTGCCGTGGAGTCCTAGTGCCTGGCAGCATAGTCCTTAAGGTGTAGCCAGCTGCAGGAGCTCTTACTCGAAGTGAGATCTAAAGTTTAAATCCCATGGTGGGATTGTAACTGCTGTGGTAGAAGCCATGTGACCCAGAAATCTCGAATACCTGTGCCATCTCTGGTTAACCTACCTGGAATACTTCTGCCCACTGAACTGGAGCGTCTGCGCATGATAGAGGAAGGAAATCTTTGCCCAGTTGTGTTCAGTTCTGTTCGTATGAACCCCATAATCTGTCAAGAGTTCAGAGCATGACTTTTATAAATTTAGGAGGAAACCAAACCTCTGCAGGGTACTCTTCACTGTTAGAACTGAGCCCACGATTTATTCCCCCCACACACTAGCCAATCAGCTAGGTAAGGAAATACTACTACACCCTGCCAGCACAGGTACACGGCCACCACTGACAAGCACTTTGTAAACACTCTGGGTGCTGAGGTCGGACAAAGGGGCACTGCTTTGAGCTGAAATTAATCATCCTTGTAACGAACCTGAAATACTTTCTGTGCCAGGGACTTGGAATGTGGAAATATGCATCCCTTAATTCCTTAACCAGTCATCTTGTTGTATGGAGGGAATCACTGTAGTATTATCATTTTGAACTTTTCAGGTGCCCATTCATGTGCTTCAGGTCCATAAGGGTCACCATTCACCCATTTTTCTTCAGAGTGAGGAAGAACCTGGAGAAGCAACCTTTTCCCAGATTAAAATGGGAATCCTCTCCACTTCACTGAAATCTACTTTCTCACTTTGAATTCTGTTAGGAGTTGTTGCTCTGATAATGGAGCTAAAAACACTCTGAAAAAATCGGCTTATCTTTGGAAATGTTACAAACTGAAGAGTTGAGCTTTCTCTTAGTCCCTCCAAACCTACTTGGTAATTCTTTTCCACTCTTCCGAGGCAGGCGCTTTCCTACTGCCAATGGGTTTATGGTAACAGGGACAAATTCTTCAAGGGTTGGGCTTTGGCTGGATTGGGGAAGCAGATTTCTGTCTGGCCTCCTTTCTGCCTCTGCCTCACTGCACCACTGTAGGCTGCGTATTGATGATGCACATAGAGTCTTCTATAATAAGCACTTCTCCACATGTTCCCTACCATAGGTAAGAGATGATGTGAACCTCTAACAGAAAAAAGTTGCTTTTTGCTCATCTGTTTTTCATGTATACCTCATGACCTCAGAGAAGTACCTTCAAAGGGGGTATCAGCTGCCTTATTTTGCATATGTTGTGACAAATTAGTTGTTCTAAGCCATGCATATCTCTTGGAAGACACTGAATTTGCTAGAGATCCAAAGGCAGTGGCATTCACAACAACGGCCTTTACCATTTTCCAGACTGGCTTTCGTCACTGTATGAGTTAGACGAAGCTTCTCTTGGGAAGGTAACATATCACACAACAGAAGGACTTTATTCCACAAAGTCTGCTGTCAATGTGCAGAACAGGAGAAATTCCACCATACTGTAATTTCCCTTTCTGTTAACTCCAACACAGCCAATGGGACAGGCAGTCAAATACATATGGGTAACGTGCCCACTAACAGTGGTACAGCTCCAAAGCTATGACCTCAGCAAAGATGGCTGCGTCCATCGAGCTCATGGCATAACCCCTGTAGGGCCTTGGAAAATAAGCCTAAAAGGCCACATTACCCACTGTCAAACTATGCTGTGAATTTTACCCTCTCAGCCTAGTAAGACAAAGCCTTCTGAAAGGAAAGAAACTCTGTCCTGAGTGGACCTGTCCTTTTCAAGAGGTTCTATCCTCCTGCTAACACGACTGCCAAGTCATGGCCCCGCTTGCTGCTCAGATCAGAAAATAGTAAAGGACAGAGAGGATGAGAAAAGGGGATTTTCGTCCCACTAACTACTTCACCACTCCCTGACCTTAGGGGGATGCATCACCCTGTCAACATCTTATTGAGTGGAATATCCAACTCAAAAGAAGAACAAGCCTTTGTAGTCTTCCACTCTCCTGGCAAGGACACTATTGACTTGGACTATGGTAGAGCAATTGGTGACAACCACCTACCACAAACAAACACTGAAGATGTGTAGAATCATGGCTTTCAGGATCCTAACATCCTGGTCTTCTGACTATAGGATCACGGAAGATTACAAGTCAGACAGCATTAGTCATTATGATGTGATAGTACTAAAACTGCCCCATTAAATTCTGACTGTTTTAAGAATGTGTCCGGCAAATTCTTAAATGACTTTATATTTTGGCTGTATACAACCACCTTAGGTAGTTGATTCCATGTAGAGTCTACTCTGATTAACCCATGCCCCATGTACGTTTCTCCAATAATGTTCTCCTTTTAAACTCAAACTGTGTGTTCTAGTGGTTAAACACTGTTCTCATTTTTCTAGACCGACAGATTCCCACACATCTCTATCACTGCAAGTTTTATATACCAGGCACAGATCGCCTCTCCTTCTGTATTCCAATGAGAACAGATCCAATTCCCCTAACCTCTCTCTATATATGGTCATGTGCCTGATATTAGCTACCAGTTCCGTTGCCCTCCTCTGCAACCCCTCCAGCCTCCCCACCTCTCCCCTCTTGTATGGAGCCCAAAACTGGACACAATAATCCATATGTGGTCTCACCAATGACGTGTATAACTGAATTACCGTCTCTCTCTCTCTGCCTACTTCTGATGTATCTCCCTATACAGCCCAGCACTCTATTTTCCCTATTTACAACACTCTTAATCTGTTCTTCGAAGGATCATTTTTTTTAAACCAATACTCCCAAATCCTTTTCTAATTTACTAGTTAACAATTCATTCACTTGCAGATAATAGAATGCTTTAATATTTTTTGAACCAAAATGCATTATCTTGCATTTTTCTATATTAAATCTCAGTTTCTTGTCATCTGCCCAGTCTGCTATGTTGTTAATTTCTTTTTGGAATATGTATTCATCTTCTTTGTTATTAATAATAGCTCCTATTTGTACGTCGTCTGCAAACTTGCATAACCACGCATTTTCTGAGCATCTCACTGATGCCACCAGAATGTTAAACAGTACGGGTCCCAGGATCAAACCCTGTGATATCCTGCAGGTAACCTCCCCCTAGCTTGAATAGTGTCCCCTAATACAAACTTATTGCCTTCTTTCCCTCAGCCAGGAACACACCCAATTCACCAAAATACTATTTAAGATCTATATCTTCCATTGCTTTCATTCAAAATGGGATACATTATGCAATGCATTAGAAAATCTAAAAACAGAGCATTCACAGAGTTTTTTTCCAATGCCTTACCAATAGGGTCAAAAAAATACAACAGGCTAGTTAAGCAACTTCTGTTTTTAGTGAATCCATGTTGCAGTGGATCTCACAGTCCATTTTTATTCAGGTGTTTGTCTGTTTCTTCTTTTATTATTCAAGGATTTTCCCAATTGATGATGTAAGGCTTATAGGCCTATAGTTTCTAAAATGTGCCCGGTCACCCTTTTGAAAAATGGGAACCACATGACCTAACACGAGAAAAAAACAATTTTACACTGAGGCCGCTGAGCTGAACTTTTCCTAGTGCCCAACAGAAGGATACCCCCTTGGTCAGGTACCCCTGCTTCTGGTGTCTCCTCCTGTCCTGGGTACCCAGACAGCTAATCTTGCACACAGTTATGTTAACCAGGACTGAGCCCCAGGTTCTTCTTGGCCACTCTGAAACAGTCAGTGAGAACTTCCTTCTGATCCCTGAATCCCTGACGGATGGAGGAAAATAGAGGGAATCTAAGAACACCGCAATCGACCGATGTACCTCAGCAACTGAAACACCCAAAACATTCCTTATGGTCGAATTGCATGACCTGTGTCAGACCGACTTTCTGCTCTGGAGGGCAAAATACTTTCAGGATCCCAGGACATCCTCCTCCCGGTGTACACAGTCACAGCCTAGACCAAATGTGTGACATTCTGTTCTGCTAGGGTACATGTCTCCTGATGGTCCTGGACCTCCTGTACCTGTGTGTGGTCTATGTGACAGGGAGATGCTGCTATTCTTGAGGACTGACCTTTTCTTAAATCTGTTGCAACAGTTCTTCCATTTCTTAGCCTAATCTATTCATCACAATTTATAGTCCATAAGGTTGGCCAAATATGGGTGCCCCCTCACCTTTCTTGACTATGCTACAGTGTCCTCTTTAATTTTTCCTTTTCCCGCTCAGGCCCTCGTACAGGGAGGTTATTGTGGTGACCTCCGAGCTGATGTAAGACAACAGGCTGTGTTCCTTGTTGTTGGGTTTAATATGCAATAGCATTATGTCATAAAATACCTTCATGTATATGCCTTATGTGTATGAAACCTGTAAATGTTGAAAATACCACAACAGTAGGTATTTTTGATAAAGGTAAAAAGTTACTAGGGGGCTATATTATAAAAATTAAGTTACCGGGGTACAGATATCAGAAAACCCCCACTGTGTTATTTAAATGCATGTAAATTACAGATTGTTTAAGAGGCCCTTTGGCACCATGCATTCCTGCTTTAAGCTGAACCAGCCTAAAATGTCATGGTTATTTGCATATACTGTACATCCCATGATGCTTTACATTATGGGTTTATATGTGATGTTGTGTTTCTTTGAAACTTGGCTTTATTGCCAATGCCCTTTGGGGTAACCCTTGCTTCAGCGCTTCTGCACTGAGGTTCTTTGTCTTTAGCTTGTCTTGTTTTTTTTTTCTTTTTTGAGCTCCCCTACACCCAAACACACAAGACCAACATAGGAAATGAAATAATTTTCACTAAAGAGAAAGATCCACAGATAAGTGTGTCAGTAAGTGCTAAGTGCAAAGGAAGGACATGCATAGTCTGTTGCTGCAAACTGATGTATTGAAGGAGGGATATGCTATTGCCTAAGGTTATCTCCCATGTTTTAAATAAACATCACACAGAAATTGTGTGTTGAACCTGAAGTTCTGTGTTGGGTCCAGCTGTCATCCAACAACCCCTCCACAGTCTAGAATCCCCCCCCAAGCAACCGACAGGCTGACAATGACATTCACATCAGCACTGAAGAAGCTTCGAAGTAAGCCCGTCTGAAAACTAGCTTGGAAATCTGCCAGCATGCCATCCAGAGTAAGACTGGTGTAGACAACCAAATCGAAGTCTGAAGAGCCTTCAGGCTGGGGCCACACCAACAGAAATCTGTTCTTGTGTGTCCTAGGTGGACAATGGTCCATGGCACCAGTACCCTAGCTGGTGACACAACTGAAAGTGTACCAACTGACAGGCCCCATGAGTCACAGAGATCCCTGGAGTGGTTTTCCTTCCCAGCTGCAGATATTTTTCACCTGTCCCATGTTAAAAACTTAGTCATTACAACCTTTATGATCGGGGTAGGGGTCCTTTACCCTGCTGCTTGTCAAATTTAGCACCTCACCGGCTCCTAAACTCCTACCATCAGCAGCTCTGTCATCAGTAACCTGACGAGTAATCATCCTGATTCATGATAGCCCTCCTACTTCAGTGATGCTTTAAACAAGAATAGGACATTTGAGAGAAAAAATATTCAGCACAACTGCTAAGCCCATGAGGAACAAATCAGTTGAAGATGGTGCCCCTGGATCGCAATCTCCGGATGTCTTGCAGGGCTGATAGTATGCTCTCGTGGCAGTTATGTGATAGACAACCCATTCTAAAGAACAAAACCACAGCAGGTAGACAAACTTCACATCGTAACGACTAGCAAGGGATGACTGCATGTGGGGACGTTGCTGCCAGGAAGAAGAAACCTTGCACACTGTGGACAGCTGCCTTTTCTATCTCCACTGTGCTGATAAAGGAAGTCCCCTACACTAAGATCATCTTTCACTACTGACTGGATTAGAAGCAGTCACAACTCACTCCAGACTGTTGTGGACAGAGATCAAGTCATCAGCAACAGGCACATGGTACTGGCTCATTCATTTTTAATTTTTTTTTAAAGAAATAAAGCCTACGGTCCGATGGTGTAGCCGCTCCTTGCCTGGGTGCCACAAAAGAGCAGGCTGATCAAGCCAACCTACGCAGAGACAACAGCCGAAGGATGAAAAACATGCCCATGAGGTCCCAAGGAACAACTCGGGGGGGTACCTTGTTTGCAGAAGCTGCGACCGAAGTGCAGGACCAGCTGCATGCTCTGTTGCCTCTGTCCTGAGCATCCGACAGGCAGTATGGCACAATAAGGTAGGTGAAGCACCCTACGGCTCTGATTATACCTCATCTAGTTCAGACTAGGGAAGCTACGATTTGGTCATCCTGGCAATTTCAAATTCATCATATACATGGTGAAGGGAGGCTGCAAACAACACTTTCCTGAGCCCAGGCAACATACTACAACACAGCACAGGAGCCTCACAAAGAATAAAGTAAGGCTTCAGATTCAGACTGCTCCCCTCACAGGTTAGTCTAGGGAAGCTGCAACTTGGCCACAGTGACAGAAGGCCATAAATAACACTTTCTGGAGCCTAGGGCAAGATACTGTGACACAGCCCAGGAGCCTCACACCAAAGACAATTGGGGTTCAGACCACTCCCACTCCTTCCAGCCCCATACCAAAGTGGGGAAACAAAGGACTGTCACATTTGTCACCAGTCACTCCTCTCCTCCTAGGAGACGCATCTTCCTTGAGACGACACTGGCTCCATTCAGACAGGATTACAGTTTTACTCCACTACAGTATATCCTCTTGACATGCATTTGAGGCTGGGGGCTGCCTGCTAGTTATGTGAGCTGATTCGCATGGCTATGGCACACCTGGATGTACCTGTAGGAACCCCTCCCTTACCAGAGGGATCCAAATTGACTTGGGTGTCTTTGCATTATGGGCCTGCGTATCACTGATAGATAATTCAGCACGAGAATAAACAGAGCAGACATTGTGTAACTCAGCTTTACCGCTGCCAACAGTACCACAGGTGCCCCTCACACCCCAACTCCACAGTCCAGCTGAGAGGGACTGAAACAGAAATACTAAATAGGTCCCTTAAGCGAAGGGCCTCCTAGTCCCACCGCAAGTGATACATCTATGTTATTGGTCAGAGAAAGCCACAGTGCCACTACAAATACCTGAAAAGGAAAAAAAAGGATGACATTTTCGCTGCTTATGCCAGAGCTACCACAGTGTGCCTTCTAAGTCCCATTCTGGGAAAGAAGAATGAAGGAAAACCATCACTGACTATAATGTGCAGTCTTACACACAAGGAGGGCCCTGAACCTCTGTCTTGCTGATACTATAACACAAAGACACACTGACCTTTTTAATGAGTCTACGCATTGTTATTTAGAATCCTACAGAGTTCTGCAAGGATGATGACCCTTTAATGGCCTGCACATGAATAATAAAACTCCATCGAATAATGCATCAATCATCAGTCAATCAATATTCAGTCACATGCATGAACTCCATCAAGGTTGCTATCCTCAGTGTGGCTGACTTGCAAACTATACAGTAATGCAGACTGTCAGCTGTGCAGCTATGTTACCCTAATACATTATACCACAGCTAAGTTATTCTATTACACTCGCCCAGACACTGCCAGAGATGGGAGATAGTGGAGAGTGGGTGGGTAAGAGCTTGCCAGGGCTCAGCCGCCTCCACTAATCTGACAAGAGCCTCACATGTTACAATAACTGAATGGCTTAAAGAGGGGTGGGGGCTGCACTGACAAATAATGCCCACATGGACAGATGGACCACCTTCACTGCCAACATTCATAGTGACACAAGGTGGCCACATGTCTCCTGGAAAAATCACCCCAACCTTGAAAAACTGATCCAGATTAATATTGGAGAAGGTGCTCGCTGTGCCTATAGCTACATCTAAGTGTCACTCCCCTGCCAGGCTGCTCTTATCTGAGACAAAAACAGTAGCGTTTCTGGCTGTACTGGAGAACTCCAGCCCCACTTATGCCAGTGTCTCAGCTATGCTATGCTGCTGTACGCATCAAGGGAAAAACAGCGTCACGATGCTCCCTCTTGATGCAGAGTTAGTATGGTCATATTTTTTTGTTTTTACTTTAATCAATGTATTTGAGTTGTGGGATCTTGCCCCCCCCCCCCAATTAATTAAAAGAAACATGGGGAGTATGGGGGCAAAGCCCTCCAACTCAAATGAACCGTTTAAAAAGAAAATAAACTACACAGCCATCTCTAACCCAGAGTAACGCTGCCGCTCAGTCATGGAAGTAGCATAACAGTAATATAATATAATGTATGCTAAATTCTCAATGTACCACTACACTACTTGCGTGAGTCTGCAGTCCTCCAGTATCATAGCGTTTCCCTGCCGGACTGCTCACTCTGAGCAAACAAACCGCTCCTCTGCCAAACTGCTCTTCTTAGAGCAAATACAATAGTGGTCCCCTGCCAGACTGCTCACTGGGCACTGTGTTAGGAGGCTCTGTGCTCGAGACCAGGACATGGTTGCTATGAGTGGGTGCGCTAGGAGGCTCTCTGCTCGAGGACCAGGATGTGGCCCGCTCTGAGCAGGTGCATCACTAAACGTGTGATATCATCATTTTGAGACATGCCTCAGCAATGCACAGCCCCACTCACTCCACTGTTCACCAGAAAGTGCACCAATTGCTGGTATTACAAATTCCCTCTGGCAAGTGGCCAACCACAGGGAAAAGTGCACAAAGTGCTACAGCAGAAGCAGACACCCAGCCCAACAGAAAGTGCACCAAGCACCAATTTAAAAATTTTATCTGGCAAGGGGCCAGCCACAGCCGGCCCGGTGGCACTGAGGGTTGAGGCGCTGGACGCCACACCTCGCACCACGCTGGTGACACGGGTTCGGAACGAGCCCGGGACGCTGGGGGTCGGCGGGTGGGGGGAGGAGAGAGATTGAGCGTCCAGACTGCTCTGTCTTCCCAGGGAAGGTTGGGGAGAAAATACAGGTTACTCACCTGTAACAGGAGTTCTAGGAATGGTATATATTGTTCATCCACACTTACTGGCAGGTTCCTTGCCGCTTTAAATCTTGCCGGAAGGTCTTCCAAGCTGGCTCCTCCCACCCACCCAGGAGATAAAACTCTCGGCTCCACCCCATGACACCAGATCTAGCCCGCTGGAAGCCAGGTTGTGCGTCGAAGCAGGGGAGGTCGGGTGCGTTGTGTGGATGAACAACATATACCATTCCTAGAACTCCTGTTACAGGTGAGTAACCTGTATTTCTAGGGACATGGATGAAAAAATTACTCGCCTTAGTAATGTTGTTTCTTCTAATGGAGTCTTGCTATAGTATAGACATTAGCAGTTTGTTCCAGCTCTAGAACTGCCCCGGAGTGAAATGGTTAAAACCATTCCAAAATAGAATTTTGGCACGAGAGCAGCTCTATCTGTGTCATTTCAAACTTGAACTGTCAGATCTTTACGAGCCAAACTCACTAAGGTCTGTGTGGAAGCTGTAACCTACACTAGCCAAATGGCTACCTAAATAATAACAACCATTGATGGTCCCAACACCCAAGACTCAAGTCAGGGGACCAGAAATACTAACACCATTCTAATAATATGAAAATGGAACATAAGTATAATAAAACACACACACGCACACACATACACACCCCAAAGTCCCAAAGGGGACAAAATGCTAACAGGACATAAGTAGTGCCCACACTAAGTTGCCCGCACCCCACCAAGTAGAGGTTCTGAGAGGGGCAGGTTGGGGGGGAGGTCTATAATATACAAGACTCCATTAGAAGAAACAACATTACTAAGGTGAGTAATTTTTTCTTCAAACAACTGAAGTCTTGCTATATTATAGACATTAGCAGAATACACAGCAGTACCTCCATGGAGGAGGGCAGAACCTACTTAGGGAATAGGCTCTGAAGAACAGCTAGCCAAACCGAGCATCTCTCCTGGCCTGGACATCCAGGAGTAATGCTTGGTAAAAGTGTACCGCTTTTCCAAGTAGCAGCCTGGCAAATCTCTAATAAAGGGATATCTCTGCCAGCAGCTAGAGACGCAGCTGTACCTCTGGTAGAATGAGCCCTCAAACCGGGCGGCTCTGCCCACTTTCTGATAACAAAATTGGATACAAGAGACAATCCACCTGGCTATTGATCTCTTAGTGGCAGGTTTGCCTTCCCAACTTCACCATAGGTAAGGAAAAGTTGGAGGATTCAACCTGTGACCTTGGTAAGCTCTATATAATAACTAAGAGCTCTCTTAACATCCAGGCTGTGCAACCTCCTCTCACCGAAGAGGAGTGATCAGTGAAAAATACTGGAAGGAGATAGACTGATTAAGATGGAAATCTGAAACCACCTTAGGCAAAACTTCCTATTAGTCCTAAGGACTACCTTATCCTGTGGAAAGAAATAAGTCAGTCTCCACTGACAAGGCTTGCGATTCACTTGTGCGTCTGGCAGAAGTGATAGCCACTAGAAAAACAGTTTTCCAAGTTAGGTACTTAAGCTCTGCAGAAGACAGAGGTTCAAAGGGTTGCATTAACTGGGCAATGCAAACATTAAGGTCCCAAGCAGGGGCCGGTTCCTAAAGGAGGATTAGTATGGAGTAATCCTTAAAAACTTGGAAAACACAGGATGAGAGGAAAGAGGGATGACTTTCCTGCTGACACAAAAGCAGACACAGCTGCCAAATGAACTCTCAGGGTAGCTGGTCTGAGACCCAAGGAATTAAGATGTACCATGTAATCTAACAAAATGGGCAATTCAGCAGATTCTGGGAAATATTTTCCCAGCACACCAAATGGAAAACCTTTTCCATTTAGAACTATAAGTAGCCCTAGTGGAAGGCTTTCTGGAAGCCTTTAGGATCTCAAGAACACCCTGAGAGAGGTGTAAATCAGCAAACTCTAACTCCTCAAGAGCCAGGCCTTGAGGTTGAGGATTGAGGTCCGGATACCAAACCCTTCCTGGGCACAAGTCAACAGATTGTGATTCCTGGGAGGCACAGGGAAGATGGACTGTCAGAGACAGAAGAGTCGTACCAGGGCTGCCTGGCCCAATCCGGGGCAATCAGAATCACCCTGCAAGGCTGAGATCTGATTTTGACTAGTACTTTGAATAGGAGAGGAAAGGGGAAAGCATAGAGGAACTTCCCTCCCAATCCAGAAGAAGGGCATCCAGGGAACTGAGCCCAGCACTGGAGGCCTGCAACAGAACAGAGGAAGTCTGTGATTGTCTGGGGCTGCAAAAGATCTATCTGAGGATGCCCCACCTGGCAAAACTATCCCCAGCACTTGAGGATCCAGGGACCATTCAGTGATGGCCCTGGGAAATCCTGCTGAGGGCATCCGCTAGGACATTGTCCTTCCCTGGAAGATGAACTGCTATGAGGGAAGTGTTCAGGGAATAGGCCAGAGACCACAACTTCATTGCCTCGGTGCACAAGGCCGAAGACCAGTGCCCCCTGTTTATTGATGTACCACATTGTTGTGGTGTTGTCTGTTCTGACTTGTATCACTTGTCGTGGACAGATGCAGAAAAAGCTGAAGAGCTAAAAGACAGCTCCCAGTTCCAGCAAATTGATGTGGAGCAGAGATTCCTGGGGACCAAACTCCTGAGTGGAAAGGTCGCCCATGTGGGCTCCCCAACCCAGAAGGGAAGCATCTGTAGTGAGAGTCAAGTCGTGAGAAGGGGAAATGAAGGGACCCCGCTCTAATTGCTCTGATCCTGCCACCACTGGAGGCTAGGATCAAGGTTCAAGTCACTGGGACCAACTTGGAAAGGGGGTCTCTTCTCTGAGACCAAAAGGTTCTCAAGTGAAACTGAATGTCTCTCATCCGAAATCTGGCTCCCTGCACAACAGCTGTGGATGCAGCTATGTGCCCCAGGAGCTGCAGAAAGTGTCTTACTGGTCGAGAGACCTGCAGAGTGAAGGAAGAGGCCAGAGCCACTAAATTCCTTACCCTTTCTGGGGGAAAAAAGGCTCTGGCTAGCTTTGTGTCCAATTCTGCCCTATAAAGGTGAGTACCTGGACTGGTTCCAGAACCGACTTTGGTAGGTTTAGCAGAAAACCCAGGGAGGTGAGAAGCTGCTGGGTGACCTGCAGGTGAGATTTTACCTGTTCTGGGGACTGGCCTACAATGAGCCAGTCGTCTAGATAGGGAAAAACAGCAATCCTCTGCCTCCTTAAGTGGGCCACTGCCACTGCTAGACACTTTGTGAATACCCTTGGAGCAGAGGTAAGGCCGAAGGGCATTGCTCTGAACTGGTAATGACCTGAGGGCAGTTCGAATCTGAGGTACTTTCGATGGGATCTTCTGATTAGGACATGGAAATAGAGCATCCTTGAGGTCCAGGAGGCTAGCCAGTCCCCTGGCCTTAGGAAGGTAAAATCATTGCCAGAGTTACCATTTTGAACTTTGGTTTCAAAAGATGCTTGTTCAGATATCTGAGATCTAAAATGGGCCGCCATTCTCCTGTCTTTTTTGGGGTAAGGAAGTATCTGGAATACAGACCCCTGCCCTGATGCAGGGGAGGAACCCTTTCTACTGCTCTGAGAGATAACAGGGATGAGACCTCTGTTTCCAGAGCGAGGGTCTCTGAAGCACTTGCAGGTAGAAAAAGTCTGCTTCTCAACTTGGGAAACTTTTTGAAGCTGAGAACCAGACCCTGACTTACTACTTCCAGAACCCACTTGACTGAGGTTAAAGAAGCCCAATTCTGACTGAAGTAAGCCAGCCTGCCCCCCACTGGTACAGGAGAATCGGCCCTGGGCACCCCATCAGGGTGCCTGTTTCGCAGGAGCTTTAGGCTGAGGGGTGGGAGCAGGTCTGCCCACCCCTCATCTGCCCCTGCCTCTGAAGAAGCCCCTCTGGGCATAGGCAGAGGAGGCCTGAGTCTGGTAGAAAGGCCTGTGAAAAGGCCTACCCCTACCCCTGGGGGCATGCCTTTGAGGAGTGGCTTGCCGCTCCTTAGCCTGGGCACTCTTGTAAGTAGTCCTATATTCATCCACCTTCTTCATGTAATTCTCTGTCTGCTCTCCAAACAGAGAATTTCCCACCACAGGAAAATCCATAGCCTTAGTCTGGGTATCCTGACAAACTAATACACCTGAGCCAGGCCAACCTACTAAAAGCTACAGATGTGGCCATGACCCTAGAGAAAACATCATTAACATCCACAGCAGCATGAAACTGAACCTAGAGGCTTCAATGCCATCCGCAGCCACCTGTTCTAGTTCACTAGCCAGCTGGCCATGGCCTGCTTGGCCAATTGCATAACAGTATCCCATCTAGATTTCTGATACCTAGCTACATAAGCCATATAATTTGCTTGCCTGAGTCCCAGAGGGCTGCCATATACTGTTTTTTTTTTTTGGCCATGGCATCAATCTTCCTGGAATCCTTGTCAGGAGGATGTGAAGCCAAGGAATATTAGCTTTATCACAGGCAGCAGCCTGAACTACTAACATGACTGCATTGCTGAGAAGGAATTCTGTATCAGGGCCTGACAATGTATACCTTCTATCCATCTTTTTATCTACAGGAGGCACAGAATTAGGAGCTTTTAAAATTTTAATTGTTTGTTTCCTAAAGACTTATGTAAAGGAATAGACAATCTCCTAGACTCTGGAATATCCATCATTTCTACAAAATCAGGCTCCTCTTGCTCATCCACAGCCTCTTCTAAAGGAAGCTGGAGGGTTTCAGCAACTTTTTTATAAAACATAAAATGAGATGGGGACTCAGACAGCATAGGGGGAGATTCTAAAGGTCTGTCTGGGGAGATGTCCGGTTCAATGGGCACACCCAGACCTTGCCAGCCACATTCATACTGTTCATAATCCTCCTCCCCCTCCTCTGGTTCATAAAATTCCTCAATATCAAAATCCTGAACCACTGGGACTGGACAAACCGACCTTTTACCAGATAGTGGTGGTTCGGACGGACCCTGAGACAGTGACTGGACAATTTGTATGGCTTTTGCTATCTCCGCAGCACTTGGAGAAGGAATTTTGGACTCCACACCTGCTGATTTTCTTGTTTTCTTTACTGGAATTGGTTCCTCAGAACCAGCTTTTCTTTTTCCCGAGGAAGTCTGGCCCTGGTCAGAGGGCATTCCCTCTGGTCGGTTGGCACCGAACCGGGCTGACCATCGGGTCAGCGGACTTTTAGCCTCGTTCCCTGAGCCTGCCAATCTTTTTTCCAGGGTGGCTGCAGGAAATTCTTATACCTGGCAGTCTGACTGGAGGTGGTCAAACCCCAGACAATAAACACAATGTGGTGTGTGGGTCAGTCTTGGCAAAGACTTCCCACAAACATCACAGTGTTGAAACCAGTGGGCCGGTTTTTCTTTTGGGTTTCAGACATAATGCCAGCCTAACCAAAAACTTGCCTTTTTAACGGCAGTGCAGAGTAAGACACCCTTATCGGTTCCTAACCGTGTCACGGGTATTGGAAAAAACCGTAATAAATCCGTTTTTTTTAGAACCGATAAGAACCGGGAACCGCACTCTAAAATAGTAACTTTTAGTTTTAAATGAGTTTTAAACCCACTGATCGGTTCAAAACCGAACCGATAACTTACAAGTTCCACACAGACAAAACCTTCATTTACTTATGGTTACCACAGATAGAGCTTGAACCGAACGGTTTTGCGGTTAAAATAAAACTATTCTCGGTTAAATCCAACCGAGAAAACACTTTTAAACCGAGAAATGAACAGAGCAGAAGAGAAATCTCCGGAGCGACTGTTCACTGAGGCGGAGTAAAGAATCTGACAGTTCAAGTTTGAAATGACACAGATAGAGCTGCTCTCGTGCCAAAATTCTATTTTGGAATGGTTTTAACCATTTCACTCCGGGGCAGTTCTAGAGCTGGAACAAACTGCTAATGTCTATAATATAGCAAGACTTCATGTTGTTTGAAATGTTGTTCTATCCACACTTACTGGCAGACTCCTAGCAGTTCTCCAGGAGGAGGAAGGCAAGGCGCACACCCCCTACTTAGGAAATAAGGACTGGAGAACCGGGGTCCCAAAACCAGCATCCCGGCGTGACTCAAGGTCGATGTGGTAGTGGGTAATGAAGGTGTGTGCTGACTTCCAGGTAGCAGCCCTGCAGATTTCCTGGATAGGGACGTCCCTGGAAGCAGCCGCCGAAGCAGCGGTATGGCGGGTAGAATGAGCTCTTATCCCTCTGGGAGGCTCCATGCCTGCTAACCTACAGCAGAGATCTATGCAGGAGGTGACCCACCTGCCTATCGTCTGCAGGTCTGCCAGGTGCGGCTTCAGCGTAGGTAAACGGCTGGCGAACCTCTCCCCGAACTTCAGCCGTCCGCCCCTTATAATAAGACAGCGCTGTTCTAGGATCCAAAGTATGGAGCCTATAGTCTGCCTCCGAGGTGTGATTGGGGTAGAACTCCGGCAGAGTCAACACCTGGTTAAGGTGAAACTCCGACACCACCTTCTGAAGGAATTTCGGGTGGGGGCGCAAGACAACCTTGTCCCTGTAGAAGACCAGATAAGGAGACTCGATGGAAAGCACCTGGAGCTCTCCCATCCTTCCGGCTGACGTAATAGCCACCAAGAAGGTGGTCTTCCACGACAGATGGGAGATATCGCACCTGTGCATCAGTTCGAATGGCTTGCCCATGAGCCTAGCCAATACCAGCAGTAGATCCCACGGAGGTGGAGGTTCTCGCACTGGAAGGGATATGTGATCAAGGCCTTGGAAAAAGCGCCCGACCACCTTCTCCTGTGCCACCGACTGCTTCCGCCCGCTCGTGTAAGCAAAGATGGCTGCCAGGTGCAATTTAAGGGTGTCAACCAAGCCCTTGCTGAGAAAGGGACCATAGGTAGTCCAGAATGCTGGCCAAGGAGCAGGAGGAAGGGTCCTACCCCTTATCCTGACACCAAATGGAGAATCTCTTCCATTTGAAGGCATAGCATTTTCTGGTCGACTCCTTACGGGATGCCTCAACGACATTGAGGACCTCTTCAGAAAGACCCAAGGCCTGGAACTCTAGCCGCTCAGGAACCAGGCCGTCAGGTGCAGGGATTGAAGGTCCAGGTGGAGTACCTTCCCCTGGTTGACTGAGATCAGGTCCGGGCGGGCTGGAAGCCGCCTCGGGAGCCTGGAGCTGAGGCTGAGGAGATCTGGATACCAGAACTGGTGGGGCAAATCTGGGGCTACCAGAATCACCTGCGCCTTGTCCCTCCTCGCCTTGAGAAGCACCTTGTGGATCAAGGGAAATGGGTGAAAGGCGTAGAAGAGGCCCGGGGTCCACAGCTTCGAGAAGGCATTCCCCTGCAGCGAACCCTGTTGAGGGGGGCGAGCATGAAACAGCCTCAGCTTCACATTCTCCCTGGAGGCAAACAGGTCCACCTGAGGTGTGCCCCAGTGGGAGAACAGATCGTGTACTACCTCCGGCAGGAGAGACCACTCGTTAGATGCAGCACCTATCCGGCTTAGGGCATCGGCCAGAGTGTTGGAGGCTCCCGCCAGACGGATGGCTAGGAGATCCGCCTCCAGACTGCTCACGAGGGACCAAGTGCGGAGAGCTTCCTTGCATAGGGGCAAGGAGTACATCCCGCCCTGGCGGTTTAGGTAGTACATGGTTGTGGTACTGTCCTTCTGGACCTGGACCACTTGACCCCGTACAAATGGAACGAAGGCGGTGAGGGCTAGTCGGACCACTCGAAGCTCCAGCAGGTTGATGTGGCATCGAGACTCTTGAGGGGACCAAAGGCCATGCGCTCTGTGCTCCCCCAGATGGGCACCCCAACCCAACAGAGAGGCATCGGTCGTTAGAATAACTGTCGGCTTGGGGCGGACAAACGGGATGCCCTCCTGCAGATGAGCTAGAACGATACACCACTGGAGAGCATTCCACATCTCCTGGGTCACCGCCACTGGCCGGTCCAGAGGACCGGCGCGATGTGACCACTGGCAAGCCAACCCCCATTGAAGAGGACGCATGTGCCAGTGGGCTCAGTGGACCACGCTGGTGCAGACTGCCATGAGGCCCAGGAGGCGCAGGAAGTCCCGGGCAGGGTGCAATTGCCCAACCAGAAATGACTGGGCAAAGGAGGAAAGAACCTCAGCCCTGTCCGCCGGGAGCCGTGCTCTGGTTCGAAGACAGTTGAGCTCTGCCCCGATGAACTGAATCACCTGCGTTGGCACGAGTTCTGATTTGGCCTCGCTGATGAGGAGGCCAATCTGAGAGCAAACCTGGAGGGCCAGATCCCTGGACTGCTCCACCTCCAGCCTGGAGGGGGCTGCAATCAGCCAATCATCCAGGTAAGGTTACACCCGGACCCTTCAGCACCGCAGGAATGCTGTCACCACTGCCATGCATTTGGTGAAGACCCTGGGAGCTGGAGAGAGGCCGAAGGGCATGGCCTGGAACTCGTAAAGGGACCCCTCCTTTCTGAAGTGAAGGAATCGCTGGTGGGATGGACGGATTGGGATGTGAAAGAACGCGTCCTGGAGGTCCAGAGAATGGAACCACACGCCTCGTTCCATGGATAGAATGATCTGTGCAAGAGTGACCATCCTGAAGGTTCGAGACCTTAGGAACTTGTTCAGGTCGTGTAGGTCTAGAATGGGGCACCAGCCCCCCATCCGTTTCGGGACCAGGAAATACCTGGACACGAAATTCTGGGTCTGGTGGAGGATCCGCCACCTCCTTTTGGAGGAGCAGAGCAATGTGGTCTCGATGAGCCGACAGAGAGGCTGCGGACTGCATAGCCCCCCCGTGGGGCGACGGCTCGATAGGATGGGGCTTGCTTGAATTCCAGAGGCAGACCTTTGCCTACTACTTCCAACACCCAGCGGCCCGCGGTGATAGCGGACCAGGTGGAAAAGAAGTGGCGGAACCGTCCCCCACGGAGGGAACACCGGGGTGATATGAGAGGCGACTCCTCAATCCGCCAGTGGGCAGGCTTGAGGAAGGACCAGCCGAGGGACTTCCTGGGCCTTTTCCTCTCGGCTTCCTGCTGGAGGAAGCTGCAGGCTTGGCTTTGGGGTGCCAAGTGCGAGCCTGCTGGCCCTGATGCTGGTGTTGCTGGGCCGGACGTGTCGCAGGGGCAGAAGGCCAAAGGGCTTATGCTGCTGCTGGCGGCCTTTGTCCTTCTGGGCAGACGTGACAGAGTCCACGGTGGCATTGGACTTCTCGATCCTCTGCAAGTGACCCTCCACCCCAGGACTGAACAAGTCGGTACCCAGGAAGGGGATGTCTGCCAGCTTGTGCTGGGTATCCGCCGTGAAGGTGGAGATCCGGAGCCAAGCTCTGCGGCGCATGGCCACTACAGACCGGGCACAAGAGTCTCCAATGTCAAGAGCAGTTTGGAGCTGTTGCTTTGCCACCGCCCTTCCCTGATCCCGCACCTGCTTGACTGTAATCTGGAGGTCAGCCGGGAGATGAGGAATCGCCTCATCCAGGGAGCCCAAAAGGGTGTGGGAAAAGTGTGCCATCAGTACGGCCGAACTGGCCTGATGAAGGCCTAAGGAGGACGCAGCGTAAACTTTACGCCTGGAGTAGTCCAGTTTCTTGGACTCTTTATCCAGGGGCTTGTCCATGTCCCGAGCATTTCCGGAGCGCTGGAAAACACTGTCAGTGATCAACCCCTCCGCAGAGGGGTGCTCTGAGAATCTGGAGAGTGAGCCAGTGGGAACAGCATGCTTCCTGGCCATCCTGGCCGAGAGAGCTGGACAAGCTCCAGGGCAGGGCCAACAATGGCTTCGGCCACAGGAAAGGCCTCCGTAGGAGAATCCCCTCGGTCCAGTATCTTCGTGAGGGAATACTTGGCCCGCTTTGACACGGGTTCGAGCTTCATCCCAGTAGATTCTGAGATGAGCCAAAGTAATCCCATGAACGAGGATGGGCTCTCGTCCACCGACTGTCCCCCAGAGGACTCCAGGTCAAGAGGCTTGGAGAACAGGGAAGAGTCATCATCAGACTCCGAGGGGTCTGCAAACAGCTACCGAGGGCTTGAGCCACCCTCCACCTGCCGAGGGCGATTGGGAGTGAGGGTGACCGACAACCGATGGGGCAACCCATGACCTGACTGAGAAACCTTGGTCGGAGCCCCAGTTTTTGGTTGTGGAGGCGGGGGGTTCCACCACGATGGGTGGCGCAGCTGGTTTCGGACGAACAACCGGCGCCGGCTTCGGCTCCTCGATGACCACGAAGGGTCGTTTCGGCCACTCAGGTGACAGCCACTTAATGGCCAGGGAAGGTGACTGAGTCAGCTTGCTCCCTGGACAAAAGGAGCTGCTGCCACGTTAGATCCTCATAGCACCGACGCAACTTGCGCCGGAGCCTATCCTCCGAGGAGGACGATGACGAGGATGAGTGGCGCCGCCACTTCCCTTGGTGCAGAGACCGAGACCGCCGGTGTCGGCGGGATCGGCTGGACCGAGAGGAGGTCCGAAACAGAGAGACCGAGACCCTCAGTGTTTCCGTGGGTGGGTCTGGGAGGGAGCGGGGGAAACACATTCCTCCCCCGGCTCAGGGACCTTAACCGGGGACTCCGGCACAGGAGGCACGGTGAGTCTCGTTTCCACGGGAACCGGTGAAGATGGGTTGTCGGCTTCTCCAGTCGACAGCCCGGTTCCGACGGGTCGAGAAAATCTCGACTGCATTGACGGGTGTCTCGAACGGGCTGACCTGACGGGACACCGTGAAGCCAGCGCCCAGCTGCAACCCCGACTGGGCGTAGAGTGTTGACTATCCGGAAGGGGACTCTCCCGCCTCCCCACGAACGCCGGCGGTGGGACTTACCATTTGAGTACTTTTTCTTGGACCGAGAGGAGTGTCCCGATGGTCCCTCTCCTTTAGTAGAGAGGGACTGACAGAGATCCTTAAATGAAGCCGAGTAGGAGGAGCCCAAGGACAGCGGGATAAATGTCGCGACCGAGGAAGAAGAAGAAGATGCGGCCTCCTCGAGGGCGATCATTTGCTCAAGTTGCTCAGCCGAGCCCGCCGCCGGACACCGTCCAATGGGCCTCCTTCGACTTAACCGGAGGAATACGTCTCTTGGGGGTGCCCAAGTTGAAGTCTGGCAGCACGGTCTTCAAGAACATTGACCAAGAAGGACTTGCACAATTCACAGGCCTGCGGATTGTGTTGGAGTCCAAGGCAGTAAACGCACGTGGAGTGTGGATCGGTCCGAGACATCATCTGCCCACAAGGGCACAGCCGAAATCCTGGAGTCGATTTATCCATCGCAGCTGCGAAGGAAGAAAAAAACCGAAGTCTAGAAAATTTAAGAATAAGTTTTGGTTTAACTGACTAGTTAGGATCCAGGGCTAAACGCAGAGCGCTAAGGAGGGAACCTGAGCTTCCAAACGGTAAGGAAGATCTGGCGTCATGGTGCGGAGCAGAGTTTTACCACCCAGGTGGGTGGGAGGAGCCAGCTTGAAGACCTTCCGGCAGTATTTAAAGCCGCAAGGAACCTGCCAGTAAGTGTGGACAGAACAACATATCCATGTTCCTAGAACGATCGCCCCTGGAGCAGCCTCTGGTGCCTATCGGGGGCACCCAGCGTGGCGACGTAGTGAGTGCATGGGGGAGGCGAGTTTGCGGTGGCGCTCGCTCCATGGGGAACAGGAAAAGGAAGATGCCCAGCCTTGGTAGGCGACAACAGGGGCCGGGAGCTACCCCCCCATGCCCAGCAGTCGTGTACGTCGGCTGACCTCGGATCGCTCACAGTCCACGGATGTCCTCACGTAGGGTGGCGAGGGTGAGGTGTGGATGCCTGGAACTAGTGGGAGTGTCCCGACTGAGTGTCAGGACTGAGTCTCAGGACGTGGCGGGATGGAGGTAAGCTGTGTGCCCCCATCAGAGAGAGTCCAAGGCTGAGAGAGGCAGATAAAGAAAGTTTAAAAAAAAAAGGGGGGGCCAGCCATAAGAGAAAGGGTGTTAAGTGCTGTTTTGCGCTGCAGTAAAAAACACCTAAAAAGCACGGTCTCAGACAAGTCAGTTGGCAATATGCCAGCAAGTGAATAACATGCTGGTGTAAATGTTTTGTAAATTAGTTTCTTTGAATGTTCGTGATTAATTGCATTAATCTTTGTACTTGTACCTGTACCTGTTATCTGTATGTTTTTATGTTAGTTATTTTATGTAATTATGTATTTGTAGGTTTTTAATGTTACTCTGGTCACCCATGAAAATGGGTCTTTGGCCCATGGACCTACCAGATTAAAGAAACAATACAAATATGCTGGTCTGCACCAAACGCTGCACTAAATAAAACAAACTCCCAAATAAAATGAACTCAGCTGAACAAAAGGAAGTGCTGCTTTTTTCTGTAAACAAAACTAAATATTTTTTTTTTTTTTTTTGAGGGGGGGGGGAGAATGTCAACCACAAGGAGATAACAGAATCCCTGTGCAAAACAGTCAATGCACAACACCTAGCATAATCCTCCTTCCAAGTGACCAAGTTACCAGGGGCGAAGCAGACACCCCAGACTACAGAATACATAAAAGTTAATACTCTGAAACAAATGCACCTCTGTAACTGAACTGGCTATATTCAAGAAAAAGTACAGTTACGCAAGAACTTACCGTAACAGTAGATCTTCGAGAGGAGCTCTTGCAGCAGGCAGTCACCGACAGGACTAAACTGCCAGGCGCCAGGACCACACAGAAACCCTTCTAGCTAGCATTGTCCCCCACATCCACCGCAGTTATCCCGCCGGAGACCTGGAACAGGCAGCAGCAGAAGAAAAAAAAAGCGAGGAGAAGTCCTATAGAGCCAAAATAAAGAAAAAAGGAGAGAGCAGTAGACTCACTTGCATGGAAGAAGAGAAAGGCAGGCAGAGCAGGGGGAAGGAGGGTGGGGAAAATTAAGAGCCTGCAAGAGCACTTCCCGATCTGTTATGGTAAGTTCTTACGTAACTGTACTATCTTACTTTGAGGGAGGCTCTTGCAGAAGGCAATCACCATTAGGACAGAGTTTCAAGCAGTTTCAATAGCCAAGGAAAAAGCAGCAAGAGATGGAAACACAGCAGCTAGAGGTCAAGAGAGAAGGCCCTGGAGAACAGCCAGGCCAAAGTGTACGCCTAGAGGTAATGTCCAGGCTGTAATGCTTGGTGAAGGTATTGACAGAGAGCTCCACGTGGCAGCTGCACAGATATCTGCAGCGGACAGATTTCTGAAGCAAGCCGTAAAAGCAGCAATAAACCCCGATGGAATGGCCCTGAACAACTTCCGGAAGTTCCTTGTTGTACTTCTGGTAACAGAAAACAATGCAATTGCAGGTTCTGTGGTGCCGAGCTAGCAGATTCATTCGGCATGCTGGTGACCCAGGTTCGCACCCCAAACCAGAGTACCAGGAGCAGAGTCTGGTGGGGCAGAAAATCAAGAGCGTCCATTGGACACTTCCACCGGGGGGGGGAGTGGGCAGGGTCTTGGCACCTGTGGGCGGATTGAGTGACGTGCTGGGGGACATGTGGCCTTGACAACCCCGCCCCCCAACCACGCCCCTGCCCAAGGTTGCCATACTTACACAGGTCCAATTAGGGCAGTTGAGGGTGGGCCTCAAAACAGAAACAGTGTCCCCCAATCAGCTGGATGATGACCACTGGTCCCTTGCTGCCACAAAGCCCTGGAGCAAGCCCAGCCTGACCCATGCTTGCCCAGGTTCAACTACAGGCGCCCCCGAACAAAGGGACCCTTCCAAAAGGGATACCTCGGGTTACCCGAGAGGCTGATATCGAGGTCGGCGGATGGTGCAGGGGACAGGATGCCGGCAGGGACCTAGGTGGTCTGAAGGGGTGCCCCCGAGGGAGAAGCATAAATAAATAAATACAAAAAAAAAAAAAAGAAAACAATGCAATTTGCTAACCACTTAGACAAACACTGTTTGGACATACTGGGGCACCCTCTCTCTTTGGTGCAAACGAAACAAACAACTGGTCAAACTTCTTCAAAGTCTAAGTCCAGTGTGTATAGTATCATAAGAGTCTATGTAGATCAAAAGTATGGGGCTAAGCCTCCCTCCAATTAGATCTAGAAAATAAACAGGAAGGTGGATGAATTCATTCAAAGTAAACTCTGACACCACCTTAGGAAGAAAGTTAGAAGTGGTACACAAAGACACCCTGTCTTTGTGAAAAACCAAAAAAGCTCCTTACACATGAAGGCCTGAAACTCCAAAATCCTTCTAGCAGAATTAACAGCAACTAAAAAGATTACTTTCCATGACAGATAGCACAGTTCACAACTCACGGCCAGTTCAAAAGGAAGCAACGTGAGTTTCTCAAACACAAAACTGAGATTCCAAGGAGGAACCGGGTCCCGAATGGGAGGTTTGAGATGCAGAATGCCTCGTAGAAAAGTACAAGACACATCGAGCTGGGCCACCGCTCTGCCCTCAACCAGCACATGGTACGCAGAGATGTAAGAAAGATGTACCCTGATGGAGGAGTACCTCAATCTGGAATCAGAGAGAGAGAGAGAGAGAGACACAGAGAGAGAGAGAAGATACTCCAGCACCTGATCCAACTGGTAGGAAGCGGCCCAAAGGGCAAAATGCTTTCACTTCTTTGCATAATTCGCCTTAGTGGAGGGCTAACGAGCAGCCACCAGTACGTCAGCGACCCCAGGAGACATTCCAAACCAAGCAATGACTACATCCTTAGGAGCCATGCATGAAGATGCAGGGATCTGAGTTCTGGATAGACCAGGGTCTCCTGCTCCAGGGAGAGCAAGCTGGTGCACAGTGGCAAGGTCACTGGAGGTTCCACCGCCAGCTGCTGCAGCAAGGGGAACCAGATCTGATGAGGCCAAAAGGAAGCTGTGAGGAGCATTTTGGCCCCCTCCACCTGAAGCTTTAGCAGTACCCGTTGAAGGAGCAGGAAGGGAGGAAAGGCATAAAGAAACCTCCCCTTCCAGGTGAAGGACAATGAGTCTGTCCAGAAAACTCCAGGCCCGGGATCGAGCGAGCAAAAAGTGGCAGTTTTGCGCTGAGTGGGAAACGCAAAAAGATCCAGCTCTGGACTCTCCCACCTGTTGAAGTGGTCTTTGACTACTTGCGTCAGAAACTCCCATTCATGAGCCCTGGAGCAGTAATGACTTAAGCTGTCCGCTAGGACATTTTGGATGCCTGGAACATGGATGGCAGAGAGCTCGAGACCGTGCTCGATGGCCCAATACCAAATCCTCATCGCATTCCTGCACGGGGGTGGGGGAAAGAATGCAGCCCCCCACCAGCGCTTGTTTATGTAACAAACCACGCACATGTTGTCCGTCTGCACTAGGAGTGGACCTGGGAGGAGACGAGTCTGGAAGGCCTGAAGAGCATACAGAACAGCCTGCATTTGCAGGACACTGATGTGGAGCCCTTGTTCCATGTCTGTCCAAATGCCCAGAGTCTGGTGAGCTCCCAGGTGGGCTCCCCAGCAGAGACCAGAGGAATCCAAAGTCAGAATCTGGCAAGAGGTTGGCCGTCTCGAGCCACCAGGACAGAACTCCGACAGGATCGGATACCATGACCAGCTGGTCCAGGTCATCCATGGACTGGTCCCATTGGACCTGCAACGTCGTTTGAGGCATCCTCATTTGTAGACGAGTTAGACGCACTGTGGCAGTGGCCACTTCCATGGGACCCAGAACATGCAGGAAGACCCTGGCTGTGACCTGACAGTTAAAAGAGACCAGGCAAGCCTGGTCCATCAGATGCTTCGCCCTGTCTGGGGACAAGAAAACTGCCCTGGGACGTGTCCAGAATGGCCCCCATGTACTGGAGCCACTGGCAGGAAGTTAGGCAGGACTTTGGCCTGCTGACTGTGATCCCCAGGGCCTGGAAGAGACTGAGGCACACTCCAGGGTCTAGAGAAGGTATTCCCAGGACGGGGCTGCTAGAAGCCAGTCGTCCAGGTAAAGACATGGAAGCCCTGCCTCTTTAGCACAGCTGCCACTAGTACCAGGCACTTGGTAAAAACCCTGGTGGCCGAGGACAGGCCAAAGGGGAGATCCGGAAACTGAAAATGGGTACCCCGGAAATGGAAGTGGAAGAAGCATCAGTGGGAAGGAAAAATCTTGATATGCGAGTACACATCCTGCATGTTCACAGACCAGAGCCAGTCCCTCCCCGGTGCAGGAGGAGCAGGAGTCCCTGAAGGGAGACTATGCAAAAGCATTTGTACTCTGTGAATGCAGATCAGTCAGGTCAAGAATGGGCCAGAGGTCCCCGGTCTTTTGGGGGGACCAGAAGAAGTGGGAGTAGTACCCACGCCCCACTGAGCTGGAGGAACAGACTATGGCTTTTTTGTAACAGAGCTTGAATCTCCTCCCAGATGAGAGGGAGATGATCCGGGGGGTAGGAGTTGCCCGGAGGGTTGTCAGGAGGTTACTCGTGGAGTTCTAGGCTGTGGCCATGTGCTAGGAGCTGTAGAATCCAGCTGTCCAAGATGGAGGGAGAAGCGACCCCCTACTGCCTCCCCCAAATGCTCTATGGGTGGGGGGGGTCTGGCACGGAGTGCAGAAGCAGGCGACAGGAGGACTGGAGTGGCCACCTAGGGAGCCCTAGTGGTAGCAGCTTCAGGGGTCAAGGCATGTTTATGCTTACCCTGGCACTTGGCAGGAGGGTGGGGTTGCCTGCAAGACAAACGTCAGAAAGGTGGTCACTGGCCAGCTCTAGGCTGCATATAGTACAAGGAATAGACAGGCCGGTGGGCCTGGCCTGACCCCTTGAAGGAGGAGACCAGGTCCTGCATGTCTCCTCTAAAGAAGACAGAACCCTGAAAAGGGGGGTGTCCAGAATGCTACACTGCAAATCTGGGGTGAACACAGACACCCAGAGCCAAGAGTGGCATTGGACACAGATGCCCGAGGCTACCCCTCTGCCTGAGGCATCAATGGCATCATAGGTAGCCTGCAGGATGCGATTGCAAAGTCCGAGCCCACCTTGAGAGTCTGGGCTAGCTGCTTCTTTGTGGGATCATTGGGCAGAGCCTGAACCAACTCTCTGGCTTGGTCCCCACAACACATTCTAGTACTGGACCATATGGGCGAAATAGTGGCCCTAATAGCCAGAGTACCAGAGGAGTAGACCCCCTTACCCAAGTGATCCAACTGCCCAGACTCCCTGTCCAGAGGGAGAGAACTGAGATGTTTAGGTTTCTAGGTGCAGTCATGGGCCACACTGATAACCACTGAAGCAGCCTTTGGCTATCCCCTGAAGAAGGGTTTCCTGGCGGGGCATGGTAAAGGCAGTCCACCTTATGGGGCATTGCCGGGATAGTAGACGGATGATTCCAGGCTGCCCTAGTGATATCCTCATAGGAGTCGATTAAGGGAGGGAACCACCAAAGGAAGAGCATCTGGCTGGCGTAGGTAAATGGTAAGCCAGTGATGCTCCAGGTCCTGCTCCTCTGTCTCCCAGGCCATGGTGGACCGAATATGCTTGATGATGTCCAAAAAAGAAGGGTCATCAGAAGGAGATCTGGCTACTGCCTTGGGGTGCTCTTCATCCCCAGACAAGTCCTCCGCCAGAAAGAGGAGTCCAAATAGTCAGGATTCTCGTTGTCATCATCATCGTCATTATCCTCCTCATCCTCACTTTCTGGGGACTGCCATCGGTCCAGGCATCTGCCCAAACTGGCATCGGACCTGATGCCTGACGTGTGATCATCACTGGGGCCTGGCCTGACAGGATTCAAAGGAGGCAGAGTCCCAGGATGGCGGCAGGCCCGCTAGCGTGGGGTTCCACTGCTGCACCAGCGCTCACTTTGATTTGAACAGAGGATCAACATCCACCGAGGGAGGGTAAATGTATACTGGAGAATAAGGGTAGGCCAGCGCCAGATAAGGGTAACCCAGTGTCGGGCCAGCAAGAGCCAGCATTGGGTACCCTGGCGTAGGTCCCGTGGGCACTGGAGGAGGGGCCAGCACTGGATTCGTCTGAGGCAGCTCTGGTGGCAGCCCTGCGGATACAGGCAGCGGGAGCCAGACAGGAGTGTCACAGGCACCAGCAGAGAGAGACCGGCACCGGGAGACACAAGACTGCCCAGGCAAGGGCTGAGATCGGACAAGGGGAGGTGCCGGTAGCCTGCAGCGGGCGCTGCTGAGAAGGGGACTGGCACTGGCCCCAGTGGAGGGAAACAACGCAGGCAGCATGCTGGGGGGACGTAGACTGAGGGACCAGTGCCTGAAAAACCATCACCGCCCGAGCCACCTGGCCGAGAGCCCACAGAAGATAGGGGCCAGAGTGTCAGAGGCTGGGGGTTAGAAGACAAAGTCCCCTGAACAGAGAAGCCATCGCCCACCACCGAGATAAGAGCAGGCAGCAAGACTACCAATAGCATGGAGGTATTAAGGGCTGGCATGGTTAAAGAGGCTGACCTCCTGTGGGAGGAA
Organism: Neoceratodus forsteri; assembly: GCA_016271365.2. Taxonomy (NCBI): domain Eukaryota; kingdom Metazoa; phylum Chordata; order Ceratodontiformes; family Ceratodontidae; genus Neoceratodus; species Neoceratodus forsteri. The sequence goes on from CM057453.1 coordinate 1,151,777,768, forward strand.
GACCCAGACACGATCGAAGGCTTATGAGGAGACCACGAGTGGGAAACAGACTGGACCCAGTCTTTATCTCAGTATTTATGCTTCCTCCTAGACCTTTCATGGGGAAGAGAAGAGGAGGAAGCCCCGGAGGACTGAGGTAAAGCTGAAGAGCTCCTGGCCTGCAGCTCCTGTTCCATGACGACGAGCTTCTGCTTAAGGAAATGGCTCTCCAGAACTTTTAGGTGACATCTGAGTGGCCTGGTTAAATTTCTGGCAAAACTGTCAGGCTTCAGTGTCATGCCTGGGACCTAGGCACAGGATGAAAGCCGAATGTTCGTCTTTTTCTGGAATCTGTCTGCCGCAGGCACACTTCGTGGAGCAGTCAGAAGGCGAGGCAGGTTGAGAAGACAAACCTGAATCCGGTAACACCAAAAATATCTATGCTAACATTTAAAAGAAAAGGAAAATAAAAAATTCTGATACGGGGAAATGGCAATCGACTGTAGCTCTTGGCCAGTGTCAGTGGTCCAACATGCGGGTTGATGGAAAGAACTTAGAGGGTGTGGGGACCACCCGCTTTATAAGGCTTGCGTCAGTTGCGGTAGGTGGTCCCCACGTGTGAACACTAGGAAAAGGTAACCGTGTGGTCCTGGTGGCTTAGTCCAACCAGTGACTACCAGTTGCAAGACCCTCCCTTGAAGTAAGATCAAAAGATAAAAGCATGCGGGAAGAGGAAAATAAAAGTAACAACACGCCTGCTAACTGGCTGACTGAACCCCCACCAAAAAGACAAATAAAATTATTACCTGAGTACCAGGTTAGACATTTGATTTTGCAGACCTACGAGAGAAAAACAGAACACCCTCCAAGGCAAGTGGTCTCCATCCAGGCACTGTAGGTACTGGAAATGAAGTTAATTAGCAAGTTATTCAATCTGAAAGCCTCAGCTTAACAGACACAATTTCTAAATTTAGGGGTTCTCCCTGTCACCAGGAAGCCTCAACCTGCATAGGAGTTACACAATCCTAACCAAAAAATAACAGCATTTAAACCGAATGGATCTTTTAGAACATTCTTCCATGCTGCTACCCCTCACAGTGGTACAACTGAAATGGAGTTCGAATGCAGCTGGAATGTACCACGTCCCTGGGGGTCTGTGCTGAGGTCACAGCTTTGGAGCTGCACCACTACCCCAACTGGGGGAGCACATTGCCCATATATATTAACCCCCTTCCCCACTGACAACATGGAGCAATACAGAAAACTCAGGTTGACTACCTGCCTCAATAACATGGTGGAGGTAGTGTAGGCCTTTTTTGACAGTTACACCTTTTAAGCTTCATCACGAAGTGCCGCTGAGAAATTAATTTTCCATTCTTGCAAGCAGCTGCTTGAATAACCCCTCAGGATTAGGGTGACTATACATTAAGATGTACTACCCTGGAGGATTGCTTAGCTGTCTTTTCTGTCTTCTTTGGTGCCAGAAACGGCTGCTGTTTTAGAAAGGAGTGCTCTATACAGTTTTTTTTCCAGTATAAGCCATGGACCTCTGCGGAGAAGAGCCATCTGAAGTATACTTTCTACCTTCAGTAGCACTTTTCTCTGTATTTCATACATGACCTGTTTTACAGGAAAGCACTCTTGTGAAGCTGTTGAAAAAGCTGGTGCAGACAATGACTGACGTTTACTTGCACAATTTTTCTTTTAGGGTACAAAACTCTGCAGAAGTCACAATTTTAAAAAATTTAAATCTGGGCCCAGGCAATCAAAGCAAATGTTTTGTCCACCTGCTTTTTCCAACCAATGCTTGCAGAATATTTCTGTAGGCCTGGTTTTAATTTTAGGCCAGTCATGCTAAATGGACAGAAAATACTGAAACATAGAATTTGCTGGCAGAAAAAGGCTCTGCCGCCCATTGAGCCTGCCTAGCCCTACCCACCTGCGTTAATTCATGGGGCCTGACAGCCATTCACTCCTCCCATCCCCCTCTCGCTTTTAGCAACCTGTCTTAGATCTATTTATCTGTCTCACCCAGGTTTGAATCCCTTAACTGACTGACTGCCTCCCTTGGTGGTGTATTCCATCCCTCCACCACCTTCTGTGAGGAAATGTTTTCTGATATCCCATCTCCACTCTCACTCGGCCAGCTTCACCAAGTTTCCCCAGGTGTTATGATCCCACTTAGTGTGGACGACTCTCTGCTATCTACTTTATTAATCCCGTGGAGGAATGTGCATGTCTCAGTCATGTTCCCCCCTCTCTCCTTGCCTCTAGCACGTACATGTTGAGATCCTCCACCCTCTCCATGCAAGTCCTTTCCTGCTGACCATGGATCCTGCTGGTTGTCCTCCTTTTCACTACCTCCATACTGTTTCTGTCCTTTTCAAGTGCAGCCTCCAGAACTGCAAACAGCAGTTTTGGTGGGGAAACACCCGGGACCTGTACAGCTACAGAATCACCTCACTCCTACTGCTGATCCCCCTTCCCACACAAACCAGTACCCTATTCACCCTCCCCACTGCTCTGCTGCAATGTGTTGTAGCCTTCAGATTATCAGATATTATCTGGCATTATTATCAAGATCACTCTCTCTGGTCACACTTTCCAGTGCAACCCCCATCCCATCCCCCCCTAAAAATGCTGTAGTCTATTTTTGGATTTTTCACCAATACGTGCATTACCTTGCACTTTTTGGTACTGAATTTTAACGACACATCCTTAACCACTTCTCCAGTTTAAGTCTTTTCTTCACACATCTTATCCCTTACTCATTATCCCCACTCTTCCACATTTATCTTTGGACTGTCCGTGAACAGGTAGATCCTCCCCTAGATTCCCACTAAAACATGTGACAGGGTTGAATAAGGCCCTGCCCCATTTGTTATGCAGAAAGAATTTAAAAGCAAGGGTCTGTTCTATCCTCTCCTTTTCTGTCCCTTCTATGTCTGGTTGCACAACCAAATATTCTTGAGACCTAGGAACTGATCACTCCAACGGTTTCGCAAGTCTCCGCCTCTTGCGATCTCTCTGCCTTCCCTTGCTGTTCTGTCTTTTCTTCCCCCTTGCATATCTGCAGTTATAAAAATATATGTGAATCTCTGTGTAAAACTGTATGCGAAACTGGGATCCCTTTGTTCAAAACTGTATATAGTTGTACTGCTGAAATTATTGCAAAAACTGAAATTCAAGGGGTTAACCCGAGATGCTGGTTTGAAAAATATTTCCAGAGCTGTCAACAAGAGGTCAGTTTTGGGTCACAATGTTCTTTTTTGCTGCACCTGCTGAAACTGACAAGGACACTGTGTGAGAAGCAGAATGTTCTCTTAACTTGCAAAGACTTGTTATAAAAAGAGCTGCAATGTTTTGCAAGAGAAGAAATTAAGAAAAACTCAGAAGAAGGATGCTGCTTTCTATGTTTGTACTGCCATTGTAAATAGTTATACTCAACAATTTTTATTTTGCTATTAAGAAAAACACTATTTTCAAATTTTGAAACTGCTCCTGGTTTTCCTATGCTTCCTGACCTATGCCTCAATGACACAACACTACAGATAAAAAATGTTGAAGAGGACTTATTCTGGGACCAACCCTGTGGCACCTCACTGGTGACGCCCCCCAAATCTTGGCATTTTTCCCATTAAGTACCACCCTATGGGTTTAGTCAACCAGCTGCTTACCCACTTTGTAATTACATCCCCCACCACCTGATTTACCAGCTTCTTAACCAACTGACAGTGTGAGACAGAGTCTAAGGCTCTGCTGAAATCAATCTAAAGTAGGTCAACCATCTTCCCCTTGTCCACCACCTTCGTCACCCAATCAACGAAGTTGATTAGGTTTGTCTGACCCAGTCTCTCTCCTGTGAACCCGTGCTGTCGGTTATCCCGAGTCCACTCACCTCAAAATAAATTAATATAAATAAAAAACACTAGCTTCTCTATTATTAAAGTACCTAACAGCTTCCCAACTATGAACATCAGACGGAAAAGTCTGCAGTTCACCTGCTTCTGTTCTTGTGCAAGGGTACAACATTTGCGGTCTGCCAGTCCCTGGGTACCCAAGGTTTCAAGTAAGCCATTTAAGAGCTCAGTCAGTGCAGCTGCCATGACCTCTCCTGCATTCTTCAGTACCCACAGACTTGTCCAAACTCAGTACATTCAGTGCCTCTGACAAAGGACCATAAATAATCTTTCCCCCTTCACTTTAAGACAGTCCTTTAATGGCCCTTTATCCTCTACTATGACCTACCAAACAGAAAAACTGGTTTAGTACTGTCCATTTTTTTCCTTTGTCCTCCTCCCACCATTTCCCTTTCTTCGTGCAACTATTCCCTCCTTTGATCTGCACTTTTCCCTTATACCCCCCAAAAGAAGGTTTTATCCCTCTCATTCCCTCGATTTTCAGTCCTGCGTTAGACATTGCCCTCAGCACCAACCTGTTGGCCTCCTTCATTTTGCTTGGAAGTTCTGCCTTATCACCTTCTTTCTGGCAGTTTTTGATTTATATTTTAACTCTTTCTGGCTCTCCTGGCTAAGGCGGGGATGTACCTTTTGTATGCCCACAGACTCTAAGTTCACCCCCTCTCTGGCAATTCACACGACTGCCTGTTCCAGTGGGACCGTGACTCACTCCTCATGGAGGGGCTACCCTAGGGAAGAGACCGAGATCCCCTAAAGTCCCACCCAAAACTTGCATCTGGGCTGATTTGACAGAGCGAAGGCCATGGATCCTGGGCCTCATGTTGCAGCCTGTTCGGAGGGTTCTCTTGTGTTGTTTCCCCCAGAGACATGAACATGCAATGACATCAGCGCGTGGACATGCATGCTCCCACACACAACCTGCAAATTTGCACCATCTCCTCCCTTTCTATGTGGTCCCGACTGCTGTACACCCAGTCTCCACTGGGTGTTACTCATGCTGGGCGCTACAGCACCCCTTCCCTGAGCGGAAAGTATGGGACTCATCCTACCTCCTCTGGTTGGTACTCAAACTGTCCACGTTCCCAAACCCAGGTCATCAGCGTCTCAGGCGGCAGCACTACTGCTGCACTTGCAGGCTAGTATTTTTTTTTTTTTATTTTTTTTTAATTTTTTTTTTTTTTTAACGCTTTTTGTCCTTCACAGTCTTTTCCCACCTCGTTAGTGAACAACAGTGTTTTTTTACCCCTCCGTTTTTCCCTACTATTCTGACACAGACTTGCAGCTTCCAATATTGTGTCCAGGCTCAATTTGCACTTTTTTTTTTAGCCCCTCTTGCTGCCTTCTAGTCTATACTGGACCATCCCTCACATCCTGCCATAGTCTGCTCTTGTGAAGTCCAAGACTTGTCTGCAAATGCTTCTTCCCCACCACTATCTTGACATTAAATTACACATTATGAAGGAAGTAAAAGTCAGTTAGGTTATGTGTGTACGTGTATATATATATCTCTATATACAGACAGGGCTGAGCAGGCTGTTCTATGTTAAACCCAAATTTTTGCAGCTTAGTAACTTTGCTATTGTTTAACGAAATAGCACAAAATCTGGCATGTGTGGTCAGGTTGTCAGTCTCTCAAGATGTCAGAAGTTTTATGATGGATTCTTCTACAGTTTTAGATATACAGAGGGCCAAAAAATGAGGGGAAGGGGGGCTATACTTAGCATTGTGTGTTGCTTGTTCACACCTACAGCCTAGACTTTGTGGAATTTTTTCATGAAATTTTCTAAGTTTGAAGGGGCCTGAGCCAAGCTTTCAAAGGTTTGGTGAAAAAATGTTAGACTGTTTTATAATGATTTCTGAGTTAATGTGAAACCTGTACCTGATTGATTGCTGTATCTTGACTCAATTTTTATTGCCTGCAGCTTGTAATTCTCAGCCTGTACCTGACTGTACCTTGTTGATTGCTGTACCTTGACTGAGTTGTTACTACCTGTACCTTGAAACCTGTACCTGACTGATTGCTGTACTTGGACTCTAAATTGTTATTGCCTGTACCTTGTAATTCTCCCGGGTCGCACCTGAAAATAGGCACTTGACTGTCTAGCGTGCTTACCCGGTAAACAAAAGCTAAATAAATAAAGTTCGACCAGTTAAAAAAACCTTTTGCAAGTGCTCATTTTCATGATTTACCTCTCGTGCTCACACCAATTGTGACAGCCACCATTTTTTCTCCTTTTAAACTCACAAACATTGAACATACATAAAACTTTGAACATACATAAAACTTGCCTCTTTTTAAAAACCAAAAAAACAGAACCTAGATAAATGGGACACGTTTAGCTAGATTCTGCTGTTTTTTTGTTTTTTTTTTAAGTTGACAGAAAAACTTTTTCCTGGCACCCCAAAATCCAGGGTGGGTGCCCATCTTAACAAGAGGAGTCCTTCATCCACGTTCTCTGTATGAAAACAGGGAGCTTTCTTGATATCTGCAGCTACAGATGGAGCCGTGCTGCAGGCAGCAATTAGCCATCAATCCCCTGTTCTGTCTGTCTGCTATCTGTCTGTGTATCTATTAACTTATTTTTTTAATTAAGTGGAGTGGGGTGTCCACCCCCAATACCGCTTCTTTGCCCCCCCTTGTAGGTTGCCCGCCCTTCTCAATGTTTATTTTTATTTACTTATTTATTTTCACTGTATAAACAAACTGGGGTGCCCCCCCTCCCAGAGTACTGCTTCTCTGGACTCCCTCCCCTACAGGTCGCCCCGGCCCCGCGAAGTGTAGCCAGACAGTGGGGTGCTCAACCCCCCGTGTCAGAAGCTCACCTGAAATAATGAAAACCATCCTTCAATTATTATTATTTTTTTTTTAAAAACACCTGTAAAAAAGGAAACTGTCGCTGATCTGACCCCCCCAGCCTGACCTCCCAACTAAGCACTCACCACCCCACAACCTCACTCACCTGAACATGTCCCACGATGGAGATCCACTGACAAATCAAAGACGCGTCTTGCTGCTTGAACCACCAATTGCAATATGAGAAACTAAGGTAAGCACGGTTCAATGTCTATCAATGGGGTTTTAAACTCTGATGCATAACTGTCATTTTTGCGTATTTTGACCCTTATATTCAACATGGCCTTTTTTGGGACCCTACCTCATGACCAATGACAGTGGAATTATGCAAATCAGGCCTGAAAGGTGATTTTGCCGGTCACTTGGCGAAATCTGCTTTCGGACAGGATTTGAACATTTTCACAGCACTTGTTTATGCGTTGGGATCATAAGGCGGCTATGTTGAAAATCTGGGGTCAAGATATATAAAAAAGGCAAAGTTATGACTGTATGTTGAAATGTTTCTATGTTTGCTTGTAACTTTGGTAATTTTAAGTATTTTGACACCAAATTTTCAACACATCCATTTTTCACACCACCTCACGAATGCGACAGTTGTCATTTTTCAAATCCCAACCAAAATGTGTTTTTGCACCTGTGGTGCAGAATGACGTTTTGGCAGCGATTTGAAAATACTACGTTCAGGTTCAAGGAATTGGGGTAATGAGGCTATGCTGAAAATTTGGTATCTGAATCATTAAAGTGCCAGGTTATGGTGAGACGTTGCAGTATTTCAACGTTCACACGCAACTTCACTTATTTTCAATATTTTGACTCCAAACTTTCAGCGTAGCCATTTTTCCAAACCACCTCATAAACGTGATGCATGTAATTTTTCTAAATCCTGAACAAGGCATATTTTCGCACTTCTGATGAGAAATGACATTTCGGACAATATACTATATAAATGGTACATGTCAAGTTTATAAGGCGAATCACAAAATAAGTATCTAGAAAATTTAGAGTTAAAATTAAAAAATATGTACATAACTGTTACACAGCTGGTCTGCTGGTGCAGTGGTAGCATTACCACTTGCGACAGACAGCGCGAGTTCAGAAGTGAGCTTGGGGTGTTGGAGGGCCAGCTTGGGGAGGGTAGGAGGATCAAGCGTCCACAGAACTGATTTCCTCCAGGAGGGGAACAAGGTGCTTGACTGGCCCCAGGCGGAAGGCAGGGGAGAGGCAGCCTGAGCTAGGAGGTTGGGGTAGATGTCAGACATTGATACGTGCACCATGACATCACCGTATGCCACGACTCCCATGAGGACGAAAAATGGGAAACATCCTAGCTGCCGCATGGATGGTCGCAATCCTCCACAAGCTCCACACTCGGCGACGCAGGCTCCTCCCAGAATCTGGGGAAAAAACAAACGAACAGTACAACCATTTCAGAAATGAAGTCCAATTTAAACAAAATGTAATTATTTTTGTATTATATTGAACCTGGAACCTGAACCAGTAGGCAGTGAAAACCACAGTTCTCCAAGTTTCTGGAGACACAAAGGAACCAATTAAAAAGATAAATAAACTAATGCAAGGAAGCAAATAAACTAAAAAAAAAAAAAAATAAATAAAATCTGCCACTGAAATGCAAGGGGGAGTGTAACCACACTACACAGTTTGAATCTTAACATTCTAAAGTTCTGTCTCTGAGGCAACACCTCAGGGCTGAGACACTGCTATTTGTGGGATATCACAAAGACACTCCTGCTACTAGAAATGTTCACTCAGTGTGCATCCCAGTGGGCCACTTTGGGGAGTGGGGGTGGAGGAGAGGTGTAATGCACCTGCGCGCATAATGAAAGGACGGACTACTTCTAAAAATACCGTATAAAATCATTTTAATGCTTAAAAACTGCTGGAACAGATATAAATTTGCCAGTTAAAACTTTCAAGTAACAATCAACCAACTAGGACACTGACCACTTACAACTATCTACCCAGTAGTTGCTGAAAAACAGCCAGCTTAGTGTAATGTAGTGCAAGGTCTCCTTCACTTCCAACCTTAAAGGTTCTAATTTCACAGTACTTCTTCAGTGCCACTTATCTGGTTTATGCTTTAGCAAGTGGCAAAGATAACTCATTTCTAATTAAAAAAACACTAAAATCTGTGCAATTATCTGGAACTGGAGTAAGGCAAATTGAATTTCCCAAGCCTAACTTAACAAGAAAACTTAAGAGGAGAGCCTAAAAATCTTGTAAAATTGACAGGGCCTCCATACTTAACCAGTACATCGCAGTGACTGCCTTCTTAACCGAAATGTGCTTGTTACGCTGGATAGTTCATAAACACCCTTCTGTGCCAGTTTTGATTACTATGATCCGAGAACGGCTGGCGAGAGGGTGGGTTAAAATAAACTTGCCTAATCACAACATCATTAGTGTTGTTCAGTTCGACTACTAGAACAGATGGCGATGCCTCCTGTGGAATAGTCAAAGGTGGTGGGGCCAGACGCACAGAGCGACTTTTGGAGAACTCCTCACTTATCTGGGCATACTCTTGTTTTGTGAGTGTCTGCAAGTCTCTGTCTGCACACTGCTGGCTAGCAGGGTTCAAATTCTCATCCCTTTGTTCAGTTTTTTCATAAAGAATTGCATTCTGGGGGTTGTCGGAAGATGGGTAAACCACTGAGCAGACTGAAGAGAGCAAGTCCAGGTTATTCAAAACGTGTCCAGGAAGCTTCATTTTGTACGTATCCTCAAACACCTTTGGCAAGGCTTTGGCCCAAAGTCCGGTGTTGTACTTTGTTAGTAGTTTGGCCACTTTTTGTTTGATATCATCATCAGTTGTAGGTTGCCCCACTGGGCCCCGAAGAGGTTTCTCTTGATTCAAATTGGTTTTCACCTGATTTTGCATATTCTTATTAGGATTCTGCAGAAAATCTTCACCACTGGGGAGCTTTTCGAGCTGGAAAAGAAAATAGAAACATTTAAATGACAGCCACTATATTTGGTGGTGGTGGGCGGGTGAGAACAGGATATTTCTGTATAACTAGGCAACAAATTTGTCTCTCAAAAGGGGGAGGGGGGGTTACATTACAGACTAGTCATGGAACCAGGGCTCCAGATAAGACGAGTACCAATCTATTTTACTGATATCATTTTAGGAAATACTCTACAGAAATTGTTTTTTTTTTTTTTTTTTTTTAAACGAGTACTAATACTCACCCAACATTTATAAATGTGCCACTCTCCAAAGAACAGTGCTTCACAACATAACTGGTAATTCAAATGGAGCAGTTTTTTCCAGATTTGCAGCACTCTTATGCATCCCAATTTTGTTTCACTCACTATATTTTAAAACTGGTGAGTGAATTACTCCTGCCTGCCATTATCTGGAGCGCTGCATGGAACACTACTATTTTTTGTTTGTTTGCTTACAGTACATGTGTTTGAATCCTCTAGCCAGATGCCCAACAGCAAGAGTATCCCCAGTGACCTCCCAGCCCTGACACTCCATTACTTACGTTGCTCCACAGTCTCCCACAATTTGCAGTTCACACTCTACTACCCCATGACAGGGTTTTCAAGAAGCTTCCCTCCTCACTGAAGCACAATTCAGTGTGGGAGCAGCAAAGTGGGGGTGCCTGGTCCATGAGTAATGGGGCACATCCACACTAGCAGCTGCCATTTTCTAACAGCACCTCCTTCCCAGGTGACCCTGAACCCTGCCTCCCCATGGCAGCTGCAAGCATGTCTCAAAGACTCGCACATACGCAGTGTGTCCCCTATGAAAGAGCAAGCTCCCTGGCTCATCACTGAGGATTGCAGCAGAACCAGCAGCTGCCTAACTCCCAAGGCTGAAACACGGTCCCATGCAGTGCTCCTTCTAACCAGCTGCCCAACTGCCAGCATCCTGGGCCCGCAGTGCGGCAGTGGACCAACAGGCAGCCTCACCAGTGTAATTTTGATGGCCGGATACCTATGACAGCATAGCGCTGCCAAAAGACCAACTGGTTTACAATTTGTTTTCCTTCTCCTTCTCTGTTATGCACCCTTATCTCCTCCTCCTACCTTCCCCCAGCTATATCATTTGCCTTCTCTGGAACTGAACATTCTCCTCCTCCTCCTCGATGCCTCCATGGTTTAGTCTCCACAATGGAGCTCTGCCATCGGGATGGTGGTGGTGGGAGGGAACCCCTCAAGTCATTTCAGCCAGTCTGTAAAAAGTGCTGCCACAAGGCAGTGCAGAGTCTGCAGGAAAAGCAAGGGATCATCCAGCAACAGCTGGGGTATTTTCTGTTTTTTCTTTCCTCTAGCTCCCTGGAAGACACCGGCATTCTACGGGTACCAATGAGCATATGCACACACTGCATGCACAGCGCAGGTCCCTGGCCAACATCTTTCCCCTCTCACTCAGTACCCTCAGCTGCACTGCCACCCAAGTCAACCAAACGGCAGTATGGCAGCAAGACTGGCGGCCCTGGCTCGCTGGAAGAGAGAGAGAGCCTCCTCTGGGACGCTCAAACCATCCTCCCGCCCAGTTGTCCCCCAACTAACCAGGCTCTTTCCCTGAAGGTTTGCGATTTTCAACATTATAAATTAGCCTTGGCTCAACGGTTATGTTATCTCCCAATAAACATTACATAATCAGCAAGACGCAGCACGCTGAGGTTCTTTGTCTTTTAGCCTAGAAAACTACTACAGTAGGTTACGGAAGGACTTGTTCACCTTTTGTTTTTAATTATTGTGCCACAGCCAATGAAGAGTGCAGGACATCCTTTCCAAATTCATTAACTAACAGGGTATGCTATGCTAATCCAGGAGGTGGATTTAAAAACCTTGACCATACCTCTCGACTGTCCCTGATTTTCAGGGATGTCCCTGATTTTGCCTCAGAAATTTCTTCTGTCCCTCCTAAGTTTAGCATTTCTGGCATTAAAGAGTAGGGATTGGAATCACAAAATAATGCCAGCCATTGATGTTACAGTCTAGTTCTCATTAAGAAAATGCTATTCACACTAAGAAGCATGTTGTACGCAGCTTCTGGAACTTATATTACTATTTTTTCAGATGTATCCCTGATTTTGGTCATTTGTCCCCGATCATTTTAAGCCTTGTCCCTGATTTGTGATGAGGGAGGTTGAGAGGTATGACCTTGACCATACGAAAAAAAGAAGAAATTCTATCAGACTTCCCCGAATTTCTTTTTCTGTAAGTTCCAACATCATCACTGGGAACACTCATAACTGTGGAGGTAATTGTATTATGCATCTAGGGAGGCTCATACTACACCAACAAAGCTGCGACATAACCACGGAACCCTGTCTGCCTCAATGTCCCACTGTCAGAAGTCAGTTCGCTATATAGCCACACAGTACAGGAGATAAAGCATCAAACATTCATGAAATAAAACATTGTTAATATAAAAAGGTCAACTCCTACCCTTAAAGAGGTTCTAGTACCGAACACAGCCTTCAGATCAAATGCTTTGGGTCAAACAGGTAGGGGCACGACAAACAGGATAGGGTCTTGGGCCTTTTTTCTGTCCTCAGCATTCTATAATTTGGACACCTGGGAGAAACATGACAAAGTTGAAGGCCATGCTCTCATCACTTCCCTGCACAAGAGTGAATGCCCCCAGTCTTGTTCATGTGGTGCATTACACACTGACAGTCTGTTCGAATCAGCCAGAGACCGGGGCTGAGAGGCCCCTGAAAAGCCAGGAAATCAAGCAGAACAGCCCTAGTCTCCCAAATACTAGTCTGGAAATTGGACTCCAGATCAGTACAGGAACCCTGGGTCTGACAGGACCAGCTATGGGCATCCCAGCTGAACTGAGGCATATTCATTGTGACAATTTGTATGGGAGTCAGGGACACAAACATAATGCCCTGTAACAGGTTCAGGCAGTCCATCCACCATATTAGAGCATGACAGAGAAGGGACACAGTGAAGACCATGTGTTTTAACCTGTCAGTCAGCTTATCCCATTGTACCTGAAGAGTCCAACAGAAGGTGGGCAAAGGAAACCATAATGATGGCTGAATCAGTCCCAGCAGAGGTAACGTCATCCGAGCTAACCCACAATGGCTTCTGTGTATCAGCTGGGCCTGGGTAACAGGAGAATCCACACTGTCTGCAGGCAGGAAATCACTGCCTTTTACCATGTCCAGCACCACACTAATATATTGGAGGTGCTGAAAAGGAATGAGTACAGATATCAGTATGTTCATCATGGCACACAGTTCCTGGAACAATGGTCTTCTTCTGGACATGTGTACGGAATCCCCTCCATGGACAGAAACATAGAAACATAGAAGTTGATGGCAGATAAGGACCGCAAGGCTCATCCAGTCTGCCCATTTCTTTTTCTACCTTATAAATGTGCCATCGGCCTTCAGGAGCCAGTCGTCCAGATATGGGAAGACATAAAGCCCTTCCCTCTGGACGGCTGCTGCCATAACTGCTAAGCATTTGGTAAATACCTGCAGTGCTGAGGATATGCCAAAAATACAGGTTACTCACCTGTAACAGGAGTTCTAGGAATGGTATATGTTGGTCATCCACACTGTCTGGCAGGTTCCTTGCTGCTTTAAATCTTGCCGGAAGGTCTTCAAGCTGGCTCCTCTCACCCACCCGGGTGGTAAAACTCTCGGCTCTGCCCCATGACGCCAGATTTAGCCCGCTGAAAGCCAGGTTGTGCGTTGAAGCTGGGGAGTTCAGGTGGGTCGTGTGGATGAACAACATACCATTCCTAGAATTCCTGTTACAGGTGAGTAACCTGTATTTCTAGGAACATGGATATGTTGTTCATCCACACTGTCTGGCAGACTCCTAGCAGTTCTCCGGGAAGAGGGAGGCAAGGCGCACACTCCCTACTTAGGGAATAAAAACTTGAGAACCGAGGCCCCAAAACCAGCATCCCGGCGTGACTCAAGGTCGATGTGGTAGTGGGTGATGAAGGTATGTGCTGACTTCCAGGTAGCAGCCCTGCAGATTTCCTGGATAGGGACATCCCTGGAAGCAGCTACCGATGCAGCGGTATAAGCGGGTAGAATGAGCTCTTATCCCTCTGGGAGGCTCCATGCCCGCCAACCTATGAGATCTATGGGAGCGACCCACCTGCCTATCGTCCGCTTGACTGCAGGTCTGCCAGGTGCAGCTTCAGCATAGGTGACAAACAGCTGGCGAACCTCTCCCTGAACTTCAGCCGTCCGCTCCTTATAATAAGCGGCTCTTCAGGGTCAAGTATGGAGCTATATTCGGCCTCGAGTGCGACTGGGGTGGGAACACCGGCAAGTCAACACCTGATTAGGTGAAACTCCGACACCACCTCTCGAAGGAATTTCGGTGGGGCGCGAGGGACAACCTTGTCCCTGTGGAAGACCAGATAAGGAGACTCTATGGAAAGCGCTGGAGCTCTCCCATCCTTCTGGCTGACATGATAGCCACCAAGAAGGTGGTCTTCACAACAGGTGGGAGATATCGCACCTGTGCATTGGTTCGAATAGCCTGCCCATGAGCTTAGCCAATACTAGCAGTAGATCCGACGGAGGTGGAGGTTCTCGCACCGGAGGGGATATGTGATCAAGGCCTTTGAAAAAAGCGCCCGACCACCTTCTCCAGCACCACCGACTGCTTCCCGGCCCGCGCCCGGTAAGCAGAGATGGTTGCCAGGTGCACCTTAAGGGTCGTTGACCAAAGCTCCTGCTGAAAAAGGGACCACAGGTAGTCCAGAATGCTTACCAAGGAACAGGAGGAAGGGTCCAGGCCCTTGCGCTGACACCAAATGGAAAATCTCTTCCATTTGAAGGCATAGCACTTTCTGGTCGACTCCTTACGGGACGCCTCAACGACGTTGGGGACCTCGTCGGAAAAACCCAAGGCCTGGAACTCTAGCCACTCAGGAACCAGGCCATCAGGTGCAGGGATTGAAGGTCTGGATGGAATACCTTCCCCTGACTGACTGAGATCAGGTCCAGGCGGGCTGGAAGCCGCCTCGGGAGCCTGGAGCTAAGACTGAGGAGATCTGGATACCAGATCTGACGGGGCCAGTCTGGGGCTACCAGAATCACCTGTGCCTTGTCCCTCCTGCGCGAGAAGCACCTTGTGGATCAAGGAAATGGGGAAAGTCGTAGAAGAGGCCCGGGGTCCACGGCCTCGAGAAGGCATCCCCCTGTAGCGAGCCCTGCTGAGGGGGGCAGGCATGAAACAGTCTCAGCTCCGCATTCTCCCTGGAGGCAAACAGGTCTGCCTGAGGTGTGCCCCAATGGGAGAAGAGATCTTGTACTACCTCCGGCAGGACAGACCACTCGTGAGACGCAGCCCCTATCCGGCTTAGGGCATCGGCCAGGGTGTTGGAGGCTCCTGCCACGTGAATGGCAAGGAGATCTGCCTCCAGGTTGCGCACGAGTGACCAAATGCGGAGAGCTTCCCTGCACAGAGGCATGGAGCGCGTCCCGCCCTGGCAGTTGAGATAGTACATGGTCGTGGTATTGTCTGTCTGGACCTGAACCACTTGACCCCGTAGAAACGGAGCGAAGGCGGTGAGGGCTAGACGAACCGCTCGAAGCTCAAGCAGGTTGATGTGGCATCAGGACTCCCGAGGGGACCAGAGGCCGTGCGCTCTGTGCCCCAGATGGGCACCCCAACCCATCAGAGAAGCATCAGTCGATAGAGAGACCATCGACTCGGGCGGACAAACGGGATACCCTCCTGCAGATGTGCTGGAACGGTCCACCACAGGAGAGCGTTCCACATCCCTTGGGTCACTGTCACTAGCTGATCCAACGGACTGAAGCGCGGTGACCACTGGCTGGCCAGTCCCCATTGAAGGGGACGCATGTACCAGCGGGCCCAACGGACCACACTGGTGTAGGCCGCCATGAGGCCCAGGAGGCACAGGAAGTCCCGGGCAGGGCACGATTGCCCAACCAGAAATGATTGGGCAAAGGAGGAAAGAACCTCGGCACTGTCCGCCGGGAGCCGTTCTCTGGCTCGAACAGAGTCGAGCTCTGCCCCGATGAAATGTATCACCTGCTTTGGCATGAGTTCCGACTTGGCCTCCTTGATGAGGAGGCCAATCTGAGAGCAAACCTGGAGGGCCAGATCTCTGGACCGCTCCACCTCCGCTCCGGAGGGGGCTGCAATCAGCCAGTCATCCAGGTAGGGGTACACCTGGACCCTTCGGCACCGCAGGAATGCGATCACCACTGCCATGCATTTGGTGAAGACCCTGGGAGCTAGGGAAAGGCTGAAGGGCATGGCCCAGAACTCGCAAAGCGATCCCTCCGCTCTGAAGCAGAGGAATCTCTGGTGGGACGGACGGATTGGGACATGAAAGAACGCATCCTGAAGGTCCAGAGAACAGAACCACACACCTCGTTCCAAGGATGGGATTATCTGAGCCAGAGTGACCATCCTGAAGGTCCGAGACCTTAGGAACCTATTCAGGTCATGCAGGTCGAGAATGGTGCGCCAGCCCCCCATCCGTTTTGGGACCAGGAAGTACCTGGACACAAACCCCGGGTCTGGAGGAGGATCCGCCACCTTCCTGATCACCTCTTTTTCGAGGAGCAGGGCAATATCGGCTCAGCGGGCCGACAGCGAGCTGCGGACCCCATAGCCCCCCGAAGCAACGGCTCGAAAGGGTGGGGTCTGCTCGAACTCCAGAGGCAGGCCCTTTCCTACCACTTCCAACACCCAGCGGTCCGTGGTGATAGCGGACCAGGCGGAAAGGAAGTGGCGGAGCCGTCCCCATGGGGGGAACCCAGGGGAGTGTCGAGGCTGGGGGCGACACCCCTCAACCCGTCACTGGGCAGGCTTGGAGGAGGGACCGGCCGAGGGACCTCCTGGGCCTTTACCTCCCTGCTTCCTGTTAGAGGAAGCCGCGGGCTTGGGTTTGGGATGCCAAGCGCGAGCCTGCTGGCCCTGATGCTGGTGCTGTTGGGCCGGACATGCCGCAGGTGCAGAAGGATGAAAGGGCTTGTGCTGCTGCTGACGGAGGCCTTTGTCCTTCTGGGCGGAGGTAACCAAGTCCAGGGTGACATTGGACTTTTCGATCCGCTAGAGGAGACCTTCCACTCCAGGGCCAAAGAGGTCGGTCCCCAAGAAGGGGACATCCACCAACTTGTGCTGGGTATCCACCGTAAAGATGGATATCCTCAGCCATGCTCTGCGGCGCATGGCCACTGCGGCCGCAACTGATCTGGCACAGGAATCCCCTATGTCCAGAGCTGTTTGGAGCTGCTGCTTCGTCACCACCCTACCCTGGTCCCGGACCTGCTTGACCGTGGTCTGGAGGTCGGCCGGGAGATGAGGGATCACCTCATCCAGGGAGCCCATGAGTGGGAGAAGTATGCCATCAACCGCAGCCAAGCTGGCCTGGCGGAGGCCAAGGGGGGCATGGCGTACACCTTAGCCGGCGTAGTCAGCTTTTGGACTCCTTGTCAGGGCTTGTCCATGTCCCTAGCGTTCCGGGCATCGGAAGCTTGTTGGTAACCAACCCCTCGGCAGAGAGGTGCTCCAAAACCAGGCAAAAGGCGGTGGGGACCCGCACTTCCTGGCCAAGGCGCAGGACAGGAAGCAGGCCGCTGCCAAAAGCTCAGGCTGGGCCGACAATAGCCTCAGCCATAGGAAAGGCCTCTGTGTGAATCCCCTCGGTCCAGTATCTCCATCAGGGATACTTGGCCCGTTGAAGCGGCTCGAGCTGCATCCGGTGGACTCCGAGATGAGCAAGCAGACCCCATAAGGGACGATGGGCTTTGGGTCCAGTGACTGGCCCCCGGAGGACTCCAGGTCAACCTGCCTGGAGAACAGGGAGGAGTCGTCGTCAGATTCCGAAGAGTCTGTGAAGAGCTGCCTAGGGCCTGAGCCACCCTCCACCTGCCGAGGACGGTCGGGAGTGAGGGTTACCGACAACCTGTGGGGCAGGCCTTGAGCTGACAAGAGTCCTTGGTCGGTGCCCCCGATGTCGGTTGTGGAGGCGGAGGTTCCACCACAATTGGTGGGGCAGCAGGTTTCAGCCGAACAACCAGCCCAGGCCTGGGCATCTCGACTGCAGCGAGAGGCTGTTTCGGCCGTTCGGGTGACAGCCACTTGATGGCCGAGGAAGGCGTCGGTGTTGACTTAGTCCCGGACAAAAGTAACTGCTACCACATCAGCTCCTCGTAGCGTCGATGCAATTTGCACTGAAGCCTCTCCTCAACCGAGGAGGAAGACGAGGAGGAGCGGCGTTGCCGCTTACCTCGGTGCCGAGACCGAGACCGCGAAGAGGTCCGAGACCGAGATCCTCGGTGTGTCCGAGGGCGGGCCTGGGAGGTAGCGGGGGACACCCGCTCCTCTCTTGGCTCGGACGTCTTAACCGGGGATTGCTGCACCGATGGCACAGGCAAATCCTCGGTTTCCAGCGGGGGAACCGGCGAAGAAGGGTTGTCGGCTTCACCAGTCGACAAACCGTCCGACGGGTCGAGAAAAATCTCAACCGCGTTGAAGGTTGTCTCGGCCGGCTGACCTGACGGGAACGCCGTGAAGCCAGCAGCCTTAGCCGCAACCTCAACCGAAGTCGACGGTCAGCTGTCCGAGGAAGGGGACCTCTCCCGCTCCCATGAACGCCGACGATGGGACTTACCCTTGGGATCCTTCTTTTTGGACCGAGAGGAATGTCCCGATGGCCCCTCTCCCTTCGTGGAAAGGGAATGGCAAAGCTCCTTGAACGTAGCAGAATACGAGGTACCCAAAGACAGCGGGATAAATGTCACGACCGAGGAGGAGGAAGATGTGGCCTGGGCCACCTCCTCCACAGCGATCATCTGCTCGAGCTGTCAGCAAGCCAGCCACCCCTTGATAACCATGTGAGCCTCTTTTGACTTTACCCGGCGGGTAGCGTTTCTCGAGTGCCCAAGCTTCAACTGGGCAGCGCCTCCTCCAAGACGCTAATGAGAATGAACAGCAAGACTCGCGAGGCTCTGGGTCGGTTCTAGGCCGAGGCAGTAGACACACACGCGGAATGCGGATCCGTCCTGGACATCTTCTGCCCGCAAGGGCACTGCCGAAAACCAGGAGTCAATTTGTCCATCGCAGCCGCGAGGAAAAGGAAGACCAAAGTCTTCAGAATTTTAAAACGAGTTTCGGACTAACCGAAGAGTTAGGATCCAGTCTAATACGCAGAGTGTTAAGGAGGGAACCTGAGCTTCCAAGCGGTAAGGAAGATCTGGAGTCATGGAGCGGAGCCGAGAGTTTTACCACCTGGGTGGGTGGGAGGAGCCAGCTTGAAGACCTTCCGGCAAGATTTAAAGTGGCAAGGAACCTGCCAGACAGTGTGGATGAACAACATATCCATGTCCCTAGAAGGCAAGACTCAGCACTAATACATGCTGCCCTCCAGCATGAAGCAGAGGTACTGCAAGGAAACATCTGGTATAGAACCTTTTGCTTCTTTCTTGAGGGGGAATGCGTTCATGGCATGCTTTTGTATAAGAGACACGTAAGCAAGAAGACACAATGGGGTATGCATGGAATAGATTTTACTGCGTGCCTGGGGCGTTGTGAGGCTTGAGGCCACAGGCCGAATGCCTTTGGCCCCTGGAAGTGCGGTGAAATCTGTTCCATGTACACCCCAGGAGTGTCTTATTGAGCTTATAAATATTTCAATTTTTAATTTTTTTAAACTTTTTACAGTTGGGAAAAGCAGGTTCATATGTAGAAACAATAGATTGATTTGTGTGCATTGTATTACTGCTGGACAGTCTGTCCTTTCCTGGCATCAAGATATGGAATATGTATCATGGAATACATGGATTTAAAATTCTGCTCAGTTCCACTGGCAGAATGTTTCTCTCCTAACACTGTACACGCACACAACAAAGGCCTCTTCTACAGCCAGAGACTCAAGTATCCCACTGTCGGGGCAAGCAGAAGAGATTTCCCTGATGAGCAGGTAAAGATAGAAGGGAGATGTTTCATTGTCAGCAAAGAAACAGTTGTAATTAAAACTATAAACAATACTTAATGTTTGTGTAAGGAAAGTGTGATGATCAGGGAAACAACATGTAATTAATTAGTTTTATTTGAGGTAGTTTTATTTTTAGGGCCCAGTTGAAGATTTTCTACAGTGTAAAGGTAGCTGCCATGTTTGTGATGGAAGATCAATTATGGTTGTAAGAGGACTGATGGAAGACAGTTCTGGTCATAGGACTGATTTGCTTATTGTGTGATGTGGTTTAGGAACAGGATGATGGTGCATGAAACAGATTTCATGCATGGTCACATGATATAGTCTGACCAGTGAGACTTCATTATTTTGGATGCCCATTTTATAACCTCCGTTAGCAGAAGGGAAAAGTGGCCCATAGGATAATTACAAGGAGGTGATGGATGTACTGGAGGAGTAGGACAGCAACTCTGGAGCCATGCCCCTTTTCCACTATTTCCAGGACCCACTCGTCCATCGTGATCTCCCTCTACTTTTGAAGATGAAGAGAGATCCCTTCCCCCACTTGCACCACCCCGAGGCAGCAGTGGAGGGGAAGGAGATGAACAGTCAAAGTACTGAGGACGGTAGGGGTACTGACTTGACCATTGCCCTTCGGTGACTTTGCCAGGAGACTAGGGGACCGCCACCACAGACATGGGGCTGCTGACAGGAGGCACAGCCACCAGGCTTGTGAAATAAGCCCCTATCACGCCCTCTGGCAGGCTTACAGGTTAGTCTTGTGCGAAGGTCATCCTGGACATTTGAAGCTAACAGAGCATTTTCAACATCACCAAACAGCCTGGAGAAGCTAAAAGAGCATTCAGCAAGGACTGTTGAACATCAGTGGCAAACCCAGCCACACAGTCAGAAATATCTCCGATGGCATATGCCAGAGTCAGCAGCTCTGGCCAAAGCATCAGTTGCATTATATGTAGAACGCAACATATGCTTACCTGTATCCACATCAGCTAAAGCAGCGTTACGCAAATTAGCCTTGGCAGGACTGTCAAGCAAAGCCTGAATAGTGGGCATGGCAGACATATGCAATTCTGATATTTATTCATATATGCTTCGTAGTTAAGTTATTTTAAAGCCAAAGGATGCAGAGGCACAAGTCCTTTTGATCATAACATCCAACCTCCTGGATTCTTTATCAGGAGCCGGGGAGCTCATGTGTCTACTCTAGGGGCCACAGAAACTATCATGAGCAGCCATGATAATCACAGAATCGGTTTCAGGTTGTGAGGCATAGTAAAGTTTACCAGATGGTGGAGGATACTGCTCATCAGCCTTTCTGAGTACTGCAGGCAAGGTATTAGGCCTGTGCCAAGCAGCAAACTAAGCATCCGCCAAAGCAGGACATACAGGATGATAATGGACAGAGCAATAGGAACCTCTGAAAACTCCAAATTTCTCTTAGTGGAGTCTTCTTCCTCAGCTTCAAATCCCATTACCTCCTGGATTTGTTGAGCAAAGCCTGAAAGGAGGCATCTTCAGGGGCTCTGGGTGTGTAGACCACAGAGTCCTTATAGCAGAACTTGAAGGTAAATCACACTCACAGGTATCATGTTCCCTTTCTTCATCCTCCAAATCCCACTCCATAGGAAGGAGACCAGGATTACACTGCTCCTCCTCATCTGGAATGATGATGGGAATAAAAGTCAAAGACAACAGCTGCAATGGAGGAACTGCAGGCACACTTCTGGATCCATTCACTGTTGAAGAAACAGTGAGTATCGTCGGCTGAAGCAGTGGTTAACAGTCAGCTAAATGGTTCAGAAAATGATGCCAGCATAACCTGGGAGTCAACAGTACCTTGTAAGGGGCCTGGGACTACTGTTGGTTGATGGGTACAACCTGACTACGTAAGCTGCATGCCATCTGCAGTAGGCGCAGCAGTGCAAGAGCCATACCCCCGACCTTGGTGTCTCATCAACAGTCAGGGAGGAGCTGCAGTCACCACCACTGCAGTGGACAACAGCAAGGACTTACCCTACTTCAATGGAGGCCTCAACCTCACAAGCGAAGCAGGAGCCTTGTCCTTATGTTGGTGGTGATGACTTTTCCTTGTCTTTGTCTTTCAACCTCAGTGACTGCACTGCCTTTATGCTAGAGAGTTTCCTTCACGGTAGAGGCCATAAATAGAAGGAGAAACCGACTTGGATCCCATGGCCTTAGAGGCAGCTTCCATGGACTTACTGGTGATTAAGGTTTCAAGAGCATTCTTTTGGAGTCTCCTTGTGGCTTGTTTGAATCCCTGGTAGATCCTGCAAGCCCTTACGTTGTGGAACAAGTCAAACAGCAAGCACAAACTGTGTGAGCAATGTTACTGTAAGTCTCGTAACCACAGGTACAAAAGCTAAATAAAGGTTCTTGCGATGGCAGCATAAAAGGACGTCAATAAGCAAGTACAACAAAGTTTGAAAATAAAGTCAATAAACAATGGCATTGTTTCTCTACAAGTCTGACGAGTGGTCAGCAGCAGGAGAAAGAACTGAGGAACAACGGGGCTGCCCACGTTATACAGGCGTAAACGTTGCACGTAATCATGGGCGGTCTCCAGCTAGCACAAGTTTCCAGGTGGGCCTGACCCCGTTGGCTTACAGTTCCAAAGGTGTGGCCCAACAGAAGATATCCTCAATGAAGAACCATCATACCGTGACATTCCTTACTGGGACATGAAACTGCTCCGATACTGGTGAACAGCGCAACAGAAGATAAACCCGACTGCATTTCGTATGTAATCTGGCACAGGAGACCATCTTTATGGCAGCCATTATACCCCAAATCTTAACATCTGTGGACTAAGATTCTTTGTTTTCCGAACTGGTGAATCCTTGTTACAAGAGTCCCCATCCTCTACTGAGAGAGAAGACTCAAGTTAGACCTGTGGAAAAATTTGCCCCAAATGTTTCAGTTTTTTTTTTTTTTTAAGGGTTTTAGGGATCATTTCCTTGTTCACTATTCATATGTGGTTCTTGAGAACCTGCAGGGTCCTCTGAACTAATCTGTGAGCCAGAGATTCCAATTATGCTTGGACCTATACATAGGCCACACTGTGGTCCTCATTCTGGAGTTGGGCCACAGTCTCCACCTGGACTTTTATGAAGACCTGCTGTGCTGAGGCTAGCACCACGGGGACTGCCTGGCATTAGATGTGCTGGCACTGGATTGGGAATCTCAGGAATTTCTAATGGTAGCAGTGTATCGAAATGTGCATATATGCATTGGCTAGATGTATGGAAACCAGTCAAGTCACCTAGCTGAACTGCTCTGATAATCAAACCGAGGGATTCCATTTTAAATTTGACTGATATGACACATATTGAGACCTCCCAAGGACTAGAATTAGGCAACAGTCTCCTGATTTCTTGGAGACTACAAAGTGCATTTAGTAGATCACCTCCCTCTCTAGATGTGGAACTGGTACCATCATATCCATGCTCAGTAGATGAGCCAGGGTCTGGCTCACTGCTTGGTGTCTCCTGTGTTTCTTTAATCTTGAGCTTTGAAACAAAAGTTCCTTTAAGGTAGCATAGAGAACTCTATCGCATAACCTTGTGACATGATCTCCCCATACCAAGCATCTGACGTGGTCTGAACCCATCAACTGTTAAATTTCTGGCGACAACCCCCAGTGGTTCAGGACAATGACTGACCCACTAACCTTTATGTGGGAGTAAGACTAGATTACTTGTAAACTGTTGTCATACTACTACTGTTCAAGTCACATCCATACTCAGGCAGTTTTCCTCAGAGCATGCTCCATCACTAGATCAGTCTTTCAGCTGGACTCTTCCTACCATCCACTCACGTGGTCCTCCGGCCCCGCCTCCCCTGTGCTCACATCTGCACAATGTAAAACAGGTACTGAAAGCAAGAGCAGCAGTGACAAGGGGAAGGCAAGCTACAACCAGTGGCATGAAACCGTGCAAAGCCAATGACAACAACATCAATAGCAAAGCTGGCCACAACCCTAGGCATAC
The DNA here is from genome assembly GCA_016271365.2 of Neoceratodus forsteri. Taxonomy (NCBI): domain Eukaryota; kingdom Metazoa; phylum Chordata; order Ceratodontiformes; family Ceratodontidae; genus Neoceratodus; species Neoceratodus forsteri. Next base: position 1,151,801,462 of record CM057453.1, read on the forward strand.
CACAGAGAAGAGTCGATAAAATATCAGAAACAGCTAAGTGAGGTCAGACAATGACCAGAGAGCCAAAAACTGTGAAATAATAAGGGCAGAGATGTGACCAGGACAGTCGACAGTGAGAACATAGACTGTGCAGTGGACAACAGCCTCTGAACTAAAACAGAGAACACAAGCAGCAATGACAAGGCAAAGCCAGGTTGCCACCATTAAGCAGAGAACTACAGGCCAGAATGAGAACCTGAGCACGGAGCCAGCAACTGATCACGTTGCCACAAGGACAGTTGAAGCCACAAGAGCCAATGATGAGCACGCAATAACAAAGAAATGCAAGTCTTGGGAACAAAATAGAGAACAGAACCAAAAACTACAGCAGGAACATTGAGGAGGCAGAGCCAGATTGATGGTCAGCAAACAGGAAGTCACAGACCAGCATTAAAACACAAGCACAGAGCAAGCAACTGACCATGGCATCACAAAGATAGTCAGTTAGCAAGACAGAGGACATGATCATAACTTAACCACAAGAAAAACTAGATGATATTACAGGGACCATGAGGAGAACAGCACCCATGGCAAACAGCCAGCTGCACTACGGCATAGCCAGAGAAGCACGGCACAACCCCGAGGTAGCAGTGCCACTAGTGAAGAGGAAGACCAATGAGGGGAGAAGCTGGAACCACAGAGCAGCAGTAAAGCCTGGCATAGAAGACGGCCCAGGGCGTCACAGTTTGTTTATAAAAAGCTGTGCAGAAAAGCAACACTGGAGCAGAAGCAAAAAGGTGATTACTTGGCTGGCCTGGTTGCAGCAGTAGTGTTACCGCTCGCGACGCCAGCAACCCGAGTTCGGGTGTGGACTTGGGCCATTGGGGGCTGGCTGGGGGGAGGAGGATAGAGCATCTGTTGGATCGCTCTCCTCCTCCTCCAGGGAGGATGAGTTGTTCTCTCCACTGCGATACCATCACCTGGGTGACCACAGGTGGAGGTGCAGTTCGGGGATGCTGTGGGTGGGGAGGATGTCGGCCGAGTTCCAGGATGGCCATCACGTTGTGACATGCCTCCCTTGGAGCTCCTAGAGCGTCGATGTCCTTGGGAATGTGAAACAAGGCAAGAAATACCCCCACAGCCGAACCTGGAGACAGTCTCTGGCATGCAGCCCTTCCACCTAGAGCGATCCCAGGAGGCGCCTGGCAGAATTACAGACAGGTGGGCGGGAGGAGGTGAGGCAAAACGCTCTCCCTCTCCCGGAGAGCAAACCAAGAGCACATGGCGGTGGCCTCAGGGAAGAAGTCCGGTTGCAGCCATGCACTGATGCCTAGGAGACCCCCAAGGGAAGGTGAGGCTGTGGGAGAAGGAAGGCATAAAAAAATTAAAAAAAAAGGTGATTGCTACATTAAATACAGTAGTAAAAGTAAGCATTATCTAATTGTAAAAAAGCACTGAGCAAACAGTGGAAAACTTCAGCAGCAGAATTAGATAAAGGCATTTCTTTGACCTGATGCGAAGTCAGAGAAATAAAAACTGGGGCATCTTCAGGAGATATAGTGTACAGGCAGTGCTGACATAGGTCAGTGGGCCCAGCTAGACAAATGTTTCTGAGTTGTCCCAGTGCCGATAGCTTACAGTTCCAAAGGTGTGGCTCTATGTCCTCGAAGACTGACACCCACTCTTGGTGGAGTGTATCAAAAAATGTTTGGGGGCGTGGGGGAAGTGTCGAACTTCTATCATCTCAGTGAACTAAAACCAAAGGTCTTTTTGAATATACTTCAGCCAGCCCATCTGGCATTTTATAAATACTGAATAAACTTGAACCACAAAATTTCATAAACAATTCAATGCTTCATTTGCATAAATCCTTATTTATGATAATCAAAGATGATTAGGGACAGGATATGCAAATGTTTGAAAGGCTGAGAGAAAGGAAGCCTAAATAACTGTACTCTATCCCCAAATCTTTTCTAATGCACTAGGAGCTGGGAAGAGGAGCAGCTGCACGCTGGTTCAGGAGCTGCGCAGAGAGCTAAAATCTAAGCGGTAAGAGAGCCTTGCCTGAAGGAGAAAAGCACAACCATCCCGCGGGGGGTGCCCGGCTCAAAAACGGCTTTGGGACAACAAACTGATTTACTCAAGGAAGGCCTGAAAGGGAAGAAGGAAGACTGAAACAAAATAAAAGGGATTTGGTTTTTGCTAGCGACATTAAGAACATCAAGAACACAACAGCAGCAAGAATCCTTGCACAGTGGTCTGGGATGTTTTTGTATTTATTGTAAAATATCCACAGCATCCGGAGCATTCGGGCTTTGTTTGTATAGGACCTCAGTACTGGCGGCTTGCCTGAAGCTTGGACATATAATTCGGGAAAGACCTAAACTCCTGCAGTGCTACCCTCGTGTACTTTAATCCTCCTCTCTTAGCGCTTAGTACATAAAGTGTCTTGTGTATTCACTCAAATATTTTTAAACATTTTTAGAACTGAATTTACTAGGCTTTATTAAATACCTTAGTAATACCTCTGGTCTGTCATTTTAGGTATACAGCCCGTGCAAAGTTAAACGTGATGCAGGGCAATACTTAAAGTTGATATTATTGTCCTAGATTTCCATTTAGCCACGTAGGCTTACACGATTGAGGCAAATATTCGTTTTTAAGATATATTAGTTTTAAAGTTTTAAATCTCCAAGACTTTACGCACTACGAGAGCACGTGTTCTGGTTCAATAAAGCGCATGCATGGCGTCTCTGATTAGAATTCGCCATTTGCTTTCCAGACACCCCAAGGTGTGGATCAGAAAAGATTTTGGTGGAAGTCTCCTGAAAAGTTACTTCAGAGTAGAAAGCTTTCGTCTACCCATTTGTTGTAGATCAGTTCAATTCTGTACAGAGTTAAAAATGGATTGAGCTATTTTATAAGGCTTCTTTGGCCTTTTAAGTCAAACGTATTTTGCTTTTAAAAGTAAGCGTTTTGCAGCTGGTGGAGTATATTAGGCCTTGGCTGGCTGTTACAGCCCGTTACCGTGAGTGACCCCAGTCCGTTTCTCCAGAGCTTAATTAATGCAAGTGCGCTTTCTTGCGCAAATTGTTTCACAAAAAGTAAGTTAAAATACTAGGTTCACCATTTTACAGCCCGACAATATCTTAATTTTTTATCGTAAACAGTGACCCAATTAAAGTCATCCTTAAACAAACTACTCAGTGAGAAAAAAAAGAAGTTAATTATATCAATTCTGCGAAAGACAACAAAACTACCACTAACAGAGACAATGCTGATACAGAGGCCTTTACTTTAATAAGGAAGACCACAGAAGAAATAGATAATAAGGAAGCACGGGAGACAAAAACTAGTAAATGAGCTGAGGAAAAGTAAGAAGGATAATAGTAGACAAAAAAAAAAAAAAAGGAAACTAAAAAGCAAGGGAAAAAAGTTAAGAACGGGACTGAAAAAGAAGTAGTTAATGATAAACGTCCTAGTGTTTCAAAAAAGAATGTGCTAATATTAGAAGAGGGAGGCATATAAAGAAAATATTGTATTACTGGGATGGAAGAAATTACATCGGCCAATCAAACTGATAGGGGGCGTGAACATCATAACATCATGGGGAAATCTATGAATACAGTCACTGCCGTAGCAGTTAATAAAGAACAGCTAATAGAAAAAGGATTGATAATACCCACTGTATTCTAAGGACTTCCTAAAGCCAGAAATGAAAATCCTATAACACTCAAATTAGCCATTTACAATGTTTGTAAGGGAATTCTAGGATCAAGGTTTACACGGACGGACATTAGCTCCATTTATAGATATAAAACAGGTAAAGAGAAGGGATGGGTCTGTCTGGTCACGAAAACTGCTACTGCTAGACAAAAAATATTATCAATGAGAAATGATTTAGTTACATTGGGAATTAAAGCAGAAACAACAATTACCGCAGAAGAAGAAGAATTAAGGCTGGAAAAAGTTCAATCAAAAGATAAAAAAATGAAAGGCAAAGATACTAAAAAAGGTGGAGCTGGCTTAAAACTCCAGCAAAGAATTACCAATTACATGGTTCCAGCGGAAACTGTCCATGAGCTGGAACCAGATGACAACATCCTAAACCAAGAAAACAAAAGAAATAGAAGGGGCAGGTTACAAAAAGGTGTTAGGATAAATACAAGTATGATGCTTGGGAGTTAGGCAGACTGGACCCAGCTGTCAAATAGTAAAATACAACTTGACCTAGAGTCGCAAGAACTAATATAGGTAGTCAGCTCAGTGGAAGTCAATCTGAGGTCCCAGTGGAAGAAAAATGACAAACTGATAACTTCCACAAAGACTGCCCCATAAATTTGGATATTCTTAGTTGGAATATTGCTGATATAGCAAGTAAACTTAATGACATTAGCTGCATAAAGTTTCTAACTTCCCATCCCATAGTCATGCTCCAAGAAACATGGGCTACTAATACTCACATGCCAGCTTGAAGGTTACTATTCTTGGAATACTCCTGCAAAGAAACTTGAGTAATTATGGGCGTGCATCTGGGGGTGTATGTTATGATGAAAGGAGATATGGAGACTAATGCTAAATGTGTTTTCAAAGACAGTAGTTATGACATCTTATGTGTGGAAATATCTAGAAAGAACTCATCACCTTGTATGTTGGTTAATATTTACATACCCCCCATACAAAAAGGACCCCAATAACTAAACACTTACAAAAATTAAAAGAAATAATAATCTCCCTGCAGGCACAATCTCCGGGGACTAAGATAATAACTAGTGGTGACCTTAATGCTAGAACAGGCAGGCACCCATATCTAGGTATTTTGTTACCTATGCCCTGTATCTACTGCTCAGACTTGCTGTAAATTGTATACAACGTATGGGTAGCCCTTATAACCCACTGAAAGTAAGCTGTTTACAACCTTATAATGTATGGTAAGTGCCTATTAACCACCATAATCAGCAGTTACACAGCTTTGTTATGCACTGTTTAGAATTTTGAAAGTTGTTAACCACACTTTGGAACTTCCAAACAGTGGCTTAACAAAAAAAGAATGCACCAGAGTTCCATAATTCTCACACAGAGAATGCAAACAGTGTTTTTTTGACCATACACTATAAAAGATGATGGCTGGTGATCGGGTGACAACCACGCTGAAATCACCTCTCGTGGTTGCTAGGGCTACAGTAAACCTCTCGAGCTGCGCTCTCGAGGTTTACCATGTTGCCCTAGCAACCACTTGAGGTGATTATAACGTGGTTATCACCTGATCCCCAGCCATTATCCTCTATGTAATCCCACTGTTGTGATGTCAGATGAGAGGGGTTTATAAGGTTCTATATCATAGCAGTGAGTTTACAAAATGGAATGCCAGTGTTATTCAGTATTCTACACATACAGAACACAATTGTTAATCTCAGTACAGTACTCAAATAACATTCCAGTTGTCACAGTTTACTGTTACGGAGTCTAATGCTTATCATATGTGATAGAGATTTTAACTCCGGTGCTGTTTTGGCCCACTGTTGTTCAGTCTGTGTATTCTAATAAATTGTTTTCCCACACAATCATGTGGCCGTAGTGCAGATTCATTAATAAGGCTAAATTATGTGTGCTTGGTGGGGGAGGGGCTTCTCATGTCAAGTCCCATACACTATAAATAACAATGCCTTATGTACAGTTGATAATGACAGTGTAATCGCCTCTTGTGGTTGCTAGGGCACTCTCGAGGTTTACTGATGCCCTAGCAACCACTTGAGGTGATTACACTGTGGTTAGTACCTGTACATCAGGCATTATCCTCTATATATCATGTTCATACGTGCCATACTCAATATATAAAATTAATGTCAACTGTCCTTGTACTTGCCCAGGTCCACCTTGGAAATTAGTTCTTCTCAAAGATGTTTCGCCTGGTTAAATAAAGATCTGAAATGAACTGAATTGTAAAAGTAATAACTGGGACCTGGATGATGCACTAGGCATCTCTATAAGAACCTCAATGGATCATAAAAATCAACCTACAAGGAAATAAACTGCTAGACACTCATCCAGAGAACTGTCAATGGTAGATGCCGTGGTGATGGGATGGGTAGTGTAACCCTCTCTAATCCAAAGGAAGGGAGTGTTGTTATTTTTTAGATGTTTTTTCACTGGCAAAGGTCAGTCATATAGAAATATTAGACCAATGGGATAGCGATCACAGACCCCTTAAAATCTCTACCTCCAGGACATGGGACCTACGTAAGGACATAGATTATCTGAGGAAAGTAGATGCTGATGAGCATATGATGATTCATAACTCTAAGAAAATTAAGTGGTCAGAACAGACTGTGGATGCAGTGACAACAATTCTAAATAAGTAAAAAATAATGGGCTTGAAAAATAATGTTTACTAAGTATAGAGGATAACGTCCAGGGTGATGCATGGAGACACTATAGAGAAGTAGAGGAGGAAATTTCTAAGTCACTTAGTAAGACACAGATGGGGCGATTACGTGATGCAAGCGACCTAGCAGCAGCACTTGCCTGGAGCTCCTTCCTCTCGACCTCTATATCCACCACCAAAACCTGAATTTAGCTGCCTTCTCTACAAATTCAGCATAATCTATTCCTCAGATCACTCCTGCCTTCAACAACCTGTATTATCTGCTTACTCACATCGCAATTGGCACACCGCCGCGATGGACGCTGACATGAGGCAGGCCTCGATGAAGCATACGCTGCCTCCTACCCTGGAGAAAACACCCAAAAAGCCTACGGCACAGACCACAGGTACTGGCAAAACAGGATCCGTGATTCCAGAGATCCCCCTTACTGAAGATCTCTTGCCCTTCCGAGAAACCCTCTCTGATATCTCCACAGAGCTAAAAAGTATTAGAGGCGACCTGGCTAGTCTCACTAGGTGAGTCGGCGACACGGAGGCTTGTTCCTCCTCTTTAGAAACCTGGAAAGACAAAACAGAGCCTGAAATAGTACACCTTCGCCAACAAATCCACAAGCTCCAACTTAAAACGGAAGACTTAGAAGGAAGAATCAGAAGGAACAATATTCTTATCATGGGGATTCCCGAATCTGAAGCGGGACCTAACACTACCCTTTTTGTACAGAAGTTCCTCTAGGCCCCATGTATTAAATAGAGAGAGAGAGCACACCAGTCTTCACCCGAAGCCACAACTGGGTGCTCCCCCCAACCAATCATTTTAAAATTTCTCAGCTTTGTCGATAAACAACATGTCCTGGCCAAAGTAAGACAGCTACAATCAATCACGTGGGAGAGGAACAAAATAAGGATCTCACAAGACCTGCCTTATGAGACGCACCAGAAACGCTCAGCATTTCACCCCACAGTTACAAAATTAATAGCGGCTGGAATCCCCTTCAAGATGCTCTACCCAGCCAAATTACTGGTCTATCTCGATGGCACCTAGGTTTCCTTTGAATCGCCATCTCAAGCGGCTATGGACCTAGCCAACAAACCGCCTAACCTCTTTAAAGAAATCATACTGATTGCTAGCTATGATGCTCCTCACCTGGAAATTGGGACAGTCTTTTCCATTCTTTATAGTTCTAAAGTTAACTTTTTAAAGTTACCTGATTTTTTTCTGACAACCAGGAGAGATTGGGCCTTGGTGAGGAGAGGCCTTAAGCCTAACTCGCAGTAGCTAGGCCTCTGAATTGCGAGTCGTGGGTGATCGGAGCAGCTAGCACCAGGGAGGAACTCTGGCTCAGGCAGGGCTTCTCGGAGGACTCATTGAGGATACACCTCCTGCTGGTCCCATAACCATCTCCCACCCACCCACCCCCCAGGCATTTCCCTCGACTCGCTTTTTACAGATTATGGACTACAGATTATGTAAGTACTTGGCCGTATTACTGTTCATGTTCCACAATTATGGTTTAAACTGTTGGCAAGGGGCTATAGTGTTAGGCAGCTAATAAATATCAGATAGACAGACTTCAGAAGTCCCCCCCATACTTACGTGGGTCTCGTTATGTTTTACCTTATGACCTGATTATCCTAGCTGAGGCTAGGACTTTCCTTTTCTCTGGAATGGGGGAATTAAGGTGGTGGGAAGGAGAGGGGAGGGAGCTACTAGAAAGGGCAAGCTTGGGGAAGCTGCACCACGTACCTGAGTATGGGGGGCTGGTTGGACACTCTACTATCTTTTCCCAATCTTTTGCGAACTATGGCAATTGCCATCAAGTTCCATTATCTTCTCAAACAAAGCGGTCCATGATGCTGTACCAACATTGCTACATCCAAAGGTAGAGAGTGGACCAACCGATGGGGGAGGGCTTCTGGATATATATCCAGACTATTTACAACCTAAATCAAAACTTAACCAGAGGCCTTTTGTATATAGTTACTGGGGAACTGGGGGAGAGGGATAGGAGGTTTGGGGGGGGGTTTCAAGGATATAATATAGGTTTATCACCTCCAGCTTATTAGGATAGATCAAGTCAAAGAGGTAAAAGTTAAGGAGGCAGGAACAGACAGAACCATGTTAAAACTAGTCTATCATAATATTGTCCTGCTAATGTTGCACCTTTCTGATTGGTCTCTCCTTCACCCGACAATTTGTGGACTGAAGGAGGAACAGGGTAAAGGGGGGGGAAGAGATGGAGCGAGTCCAATGGGCTATGATTACAGCTTTATTATGATATGTTGGTTAACTAGTAAACCTGATACAATTTTGATAAGACTGCTCATCGTTTGTAACGTGGAATGTAAGGGGAGTTAGAGATCCTTTGAAAAGACACCAAGTTCTTAAACACTGCTCACTGCTTAATGCCGACATTCTCCTTCAGGAGACCCACCTGTTTGTGAGTGAAGCCAGTTGGTTAAAACAGCGTTTCTCAATTTTATGCCGCTGGGGACTCTTCCTCAAGTAGAGGAGTGGCCATTTTAATTATGGGGAGGGCATCTATCCAGGCCGAATCATCAATTGTGGATCCAGCCGGAAGGTTCATATTGGTTAAGGGATCCCTCAATAATACAGGTGTGGTCTTGGATTTTATATATGGCCCAGTTTGGTGGGGGACGCTACATTCCTCATGCAATTAGCCAATAAAATTGCACCCTCCCTACCCACTTCCCTAGTACTCGGGGGAGACTGGAATATTCCCCCCCGACACAAGATCTTGATCGATCATATTTACCCTTAAAACCCCCATCTCACTCTCAAACTGCTCTGAAGGATTTCATGGAACTCCTGGGTCTATGCGACCCTTGGCATGTCTTTTATCCCTCACGTCGCCTTTTTTCTTTTTACTCGGCTGTCCATCAATCCTGGTCCAGACAGGATTACATTCTAGTCAGTCTTCCCCTTCTCAATGGCATTTGTCATGCTGGTATGGAACCAATCATACTATCAGATCACTCTGCTACTTGGGTGACCCTTTCTCCTGATCCTGACCAGCAGAAAGACTCAGTCTGGAAATTAAACACGCAATTACTTACAGACAAATCCTCGGTTACCCATATCCAATCTCTTATTCACTCCTTCATAAATCAGAACAAAGGCACTGTCCAAAGGGAAGATCTGTTATGGTGTGCACTAAAATGTTTTCTCAGAGGTGAATTCATCAAACTAGCCTCATGAAGGAAAAGACAACGGGAAGCTAAAGCCCTATTGCTTCGATCTCAAATTAGAGTATCAGAATCATCCTTATCCTCCTCATCCTCCTCTGACACCCTGAAAGAGTTACTAAGTGTAAGAAATGAATATGCTGAATTACTTCGAGAAAAAGCACAATTTACTATCTTTAAAACAAAAACTAAATATATTGAGCAGGGGAAGAAGCAGGCCGGCTTCTGGCCTTAAGATTACGTAAACTTGAGAGCTCCAGACTAATACCCTCTATTGCTGCCCAAGATGGCTCTATTAAAACTGCACCACGGGTCGTAGCTCAGGTTTTTGAATCTTTCTATCGTGCTCTTTACGGAGAAAACAATTCCCCAATGCCCTCCCACGAAATTCAAGATTACTTGGATGTTCTCGACCTTCTCTGTCTGCCAACATCTCTGCAAAATTCCTTGTCTTCCCCATCACTCTAAAAGAAATAGAGGAGGCAATCTCTAGTTTAGCCCTGGACAAAGCGCCAGGCCTGGACGGATTTCCTTCAAACTTCTATAAGATCTTCTCTAAAGAATTAGCCCCTCTCTTATTAATCCTTTATCAATACATGTTTAAGGCCACCTGTTTAGACCCGACCTTGTTAGAAGATACGATAGACCTCTTGCTCAAGCCAGATAAACCCCCAACCAACCCTGCCAGTTACTGCCCCATCTCTCTCCTTAACTGTGACATCAAGATTTTAACTAAAGTGCTTTCACAGCGTATTTTGAAAATCTGGAAACCCTATTAAGCCCTGAACAGGTGGGTTTTGTCCCTGGCCGTTCATCAGTTGACCACCTTAGGACTATTAAACACATCTTCCACTTCGTCCAGTTCTCTCAAAATCCTATGGCGTTGATTCCTTTAGATGCTGAAAAAGCCTTTAATAGGGTGGATTGGACATTTCTTTGGATGACTCTGGGAAAGACGGGCTTTCCTCTCAATTTCCTTCAGTGGATCCAAACTGTGTACTCCTCTCCTTCAGCTAAGATATATTGTAATGGGGTCTTCTCATCCCATTTTCCTCTGTTCACCGGCACCAGACAAGGTTGCTCTCTCTCTCACCCTTCTTGTTTAACCTTTATCTGGAACCGCTTCTTTGTCACATTAAAAGATCTCCTCATATTCAAAGCATCTCAATACTTAACCACTCTCTCACTCTTATCAGTATATGCTGATGATATCTTGCTCCACCTAGAACAGCCACTATCCTCCCTAGCACACACCTTGGAGGTCATAGCGCAATATAGCAAACTTTCAAATTATAAACTGAACCTCACTAAAACGGAGATCTTCCCTTTAAATTGCTTCATGCATACAGCTGATTTCAACCATTTTGGGATGAAATGGTCTCCCAACTCATTTAAGTATCTGGGTATATATTTAGCCACTGACCTCACCAGAGAAAATTAGTCAAATCTGGATGACTTGATAACCACCATTCAACAGGATTTGCGGAGGTGGAAATCTCTTCCTCTATCTTTATGGGGTAGGATAAACATTATTAAAATGAATGTTCTTCCCTGCCTTTTCCATCTCCTAAACATGCTTAACATCTGGCTCCCTCTCTCCTTCTTCCAACATATACACACTCTCACCATGGACTTCATCTGGTTACATAAACGTCCCAGGCAGTCCTTTCTCAAACCAAGTCCCCCCAAAGGAATGGGAGGTCTACGCCTTCCTAATTTCCTCATATACTACTGGGCTTGTCATCTTTCACGGGCTGGCAGATGGTTTAATACCAATAACAATGAATGTTCTCCTATTTGGTTACAGCTGGAAAGAAGCCTTTTCAATTCACACGGCATACATCTTACAACCATCTTTTACTCCCCCAGACTGTCTCTCTCCGATCAACTCAGACATTCATTGATAGATACCACACTTAAGGTTTTCTCTCAGTGTTGTTCATATCATAAGATGTCTCCACTGCTCGACATGGCTCAAACAATTCTCCACAACCCCAACATTAAGATTGATGGGATCAGGCTTACTGCCACTTGGCTACCCCAACTACAAGACATCTCAGTGGCGGATTTATATTCACAGAATGCCATTCTTTCCTCTTCCGAAATCCTCATGAAATTTAAGATAAGTCAATGACATATATTCAAGATTTTCCAACTGAGACATCTGGTAGGCAGACAATCTGGATTCATATCCCAACCCACTAAGATAAGTCTCTTTCTACACCAAATGCAGGACTTATCCTCCAAACCACATTGCATCTCCTTGCTCTATGCCCAATTCCTAACTATAAAATTTTCAGATCCCATTCCAGGCTCCCCAGTTTGGAACTCCCTTTTACTGGACTTACCCTTTAATTGGGAACAACTATGGCGGGACCTATACATCTATCACTCTCAAGACAGATTCAGACTCACTCAATACCAGAACCTAAATAATATGTATTACACCCTGATCAAACTGGCTAAAATTGGCAGGCTTCCAGATCCTACATGCTCCAGATGTGGCAAACAAGAAGGGAATCTACCACACATTTTCTGGCAATGTGAAAAAGTAGCCCCACTATGGCGATATATCCAATCTCATTTGGACCCCTTACTAGGGCTGGAGGACCTTTTCACAGCCGAAACCTGTATTCTCGGGGTATATTCCACTATCAGAGTTAAAGAACGTAAATTCCACATGGCTTTAATATCCATTATTGTTGAAAGACTGGTGCTTAAGCACTGGATGGACCAATTGGTCATATCTTATAATGAAAGGCTGACGCAGCTCTCAATAAGCTTCAGGATTGAACGTTTAATTGCTGACTCACATAACAGGTTGGCGTCCTTTGAGAAAAAATGGTGGAAATGATATGCCTTGTATTTACATTAACTTAGCAAACAGACTTCAATTCTCCTTCTTGTTAACATCAATAGACCACTGTAAACTTTCCTTAGAAACTTCCTTTTGATCTTGACTGTCTTTATTTAAGAGGCACGCTCAGGGGTGGGGGGTAAGAGATTGTTAAATGTTGTGACATGTATTTATATGTACCCAATGTCAAGAAGTTAGATTTATTCCTTATGACATGTTATGTATGTCTTATAAAACAATAAAAAGTTGAATTTCAAAAAAGCAAAAAGCAGGAACTAGTAAGAAACAGATCTAGAGCAGTTAATATAGGTCAAAAAGCAAAGTGGTTTGACAGGGACTGTAGAAACATGAAAAAAATAATTTCAAAACTAGGGAGACGTATTAGGAGACAATCTAATCTCCGACAGAATATCGATGAAGCACCTTAAAAATGAATATATGGCAATGATTAAAAAGAAAAAAGCTAAACACCGCAAGAGTCTGTGGCATAGGCTACAAGAAGCAATTAAAAACAAAGATAATGTAATGTTCTGGAATTTGGATGCATTTGGTATGGGTAAGAATAGATTTAATATAGATGCTGTCATCACACGAGAGGAATGGTTTCAATATTTTAAGATGATATTTGGTGGCTCAATTATAAAGGATAAGCTATTACAACACAATAGAGATGAAATGTAATGTTTAACTGTGTAAATGTGAATGTAGAGATTGGGGGACTAAAAATTACAAGACAACAAATTATTAGTGCAATTTTATTAATTTTTTATTTTACTTATTTTTTGTTGACCGGGTAAGTGCACTAGACAAATTCTGCCTATTTTCAGGTACGACCTGGGGAAGGGGGATACAGATGACTGCCAGCTGACCTTGAACCAGATTAAGCTGTTGGTGGTATTTTTAATGAATGGGGGGAAATCTGGCCAGGGCACCGGGGAAATTCCCCTACTCTTTTCGAGAAGTGCCATGGGATTTTTAACATCCACCTGAACTACCACCAGAACAGGCAGATGGGACCTCAGTTTAACGTCTCACCCGAAAAACAACACCTCAGGAGTGCAGCATCCCAGTCATGCTGCATTACAGTGTCAGTATTGGGATATTAACCCAAGTGCCTGGTGTGAGGATAGAACCCACAGCCTTCTGACCTCCTGGCCTGTGCCCAGAAACATAATAAAGCCCCAGTGATAGAAAACATAAGACCCGAGGTATATCAGGCTGACCCTGAGTGGTGGGCAGACTCACTTCTGCCACTATTTGAGTTTATTATTAAAAGTAGGACTATTCCAGAACACTGGAAAACAGGAATAATTGTCCCCCTACAGAAAACGGGGGCTTCTAATACCCCATTGAATTATCATCCAAGTACCCTGCTAAATGTTAGCCTTAAGATATTTTCCAAAATTTTACTAGATAGGCTGTTAGCTTGGATAGAAGAGCAGAATGTATTGTCTTCTTTCCAAGCCGGGTTCCAAAAGGGGAAACCTACACTAGATCACATATTTGTTTTAAATTATATTCTTGACAAATATGTTAAACAAAAGAAAAGAAAGATATACGCTGCCTTTGTGGACATAAAGGCAGCGTTTGATTCTGTTAATAGAGAAACCCTTTGGAACAGATTGACCTTAAAAGGATTGGACAAAAATGTATTAAACATGTTAGTTCTGTTACATACCGATACAGTGTTAAGGGTCAGATTTGGTAAGGATGGGGTTTTAACGGAACAAACTGAAGCAAAAACAGGGGTCAAACAGGGTTGCCTGTTGGCCCCTGTGCTCTTCAATATCTACATAGAAACTGTACTGGATACCGGCCCAGTGGTGCTGAGAGTTGAGGCGCTGGACGCCACACCTCGCGCCATGCCGGCGACCCGTGTTCGGGAAGAAAAAATTACTCACCTTAGTAATTGCTTTTCTTCTCATGGAGTCTTGCTATATTAGGACCATTGCAGTCATTCCCCCAGTCTTGAACTGCCCCGGAGAGAAACAGTTAACTCAGAGTGATCTGGAGGTTCCACATGTGAGCGCTGTTCAAGAAACTCTATCTGGCAGTTTCAAATGGAAACTGCCAGAGTTCTTTCTGAGCTAAACTAACATAGCAAGTCTGTGTGGAAAAGCTCTACACTAGCCATTGGCTACCTATCATTAGAAGAATAAGAACAATCACAGAATAACAACAACAATATTTATTATTAGAACACTCCTTACAAGCACTAATAGGACCCCTCTCCCCAAAAACTCAAGTCTAGAGAGGGACCCTCTACCATAACAAAAACAAATACCTAGTTCCCTAACCCAACTAGAGACTAAAATGGCATGACACAGTGCTTGCACTAATTTGCCAACCCCATACCCAAGTAGGGAGTTCTGAGAGGGGTAGGAGGAGGTTGTCCTAATTATAGCAAGACTCCATGAGAAGAAAAGCAATTACTAAGGTGAGTAATTTTTTCTTCTTCAAACACCATGAAGTCTTGTATATTAGGAACCATTGCAGATTACACAGCAGTACCTCCATAAGGAGGGTCAGAACCTACTTAGGAAATAGGCTCTGAAGAACAGCTGTGCCAAACGAGCATCTCTCCTGGACTGGACGTCCAGGGAATAATGCTTGTAAAGTGTGTGAACTGTTTTCCAGGTAGCAGCTTGACAAATTTCCAAAATGGGAATATCTCCAGCAGCCGCTAGAGATGCAGCTGTACCCCTGGTGGAGTGGGCCTCAGTCCTGAGGGGGCTCCTTACCCAGTTTTGGTAACAGAACTGGATACAAGAGACAATCCACCTTGCAATTGTCCTCTTAGTGGCGAGGTCTCCTTTGCCAACCTCTCCATAGGTAAGGAAGAGTTGGAGGATTCGAACCTGTGACCCTTGAGTCGTTCCACATAGTAGCTTAGGGCTCTTTTAACGTCCAGGCTGTGTAGTTTCCTCTCACCCGAGGAAGAATGCTCAGTGAAAACACTGGGAGAGAAATGGACTGGTTCAGATGAAAATCTGAAACCACTTTGGTAAAAACTTTCTGTAGGTCCTGAGGACTACCCATCCTGTGAAAAGAAATAAAATCCTTTTCCACGAAAGGGCTTGCAATTCACTTGCTCGTCTGGCAGAAGTGATAGCCACTAGAAAACAGTTTTCCAAGTTAAATACTTGAGATCTGCAGAAGAAAGGGGCTCAAAGGAGGTTGCATTAACTGAGCAATGCAAACATTCAGGTCCCAGGCAGGGCTGGTTCCGAAAGGAGGGTTAGTATAAGTAACCCTTAAAAAACTTAGAAAACACAGGGTGAGAGGAAAGAGAAACAGGCTTCCTCATGGAAACAAAGGCAGAAACAGCTGCCATATGAACCTTCAAGGTAGCTGGTCTAAGGCCTAGGGAATTTAGATGGGCCAAATAGTCCAGTAAAGTGGCCAGGTCAGCAGATTCTGGCACAATTTGTTTCTCGAACACCAGAAGGAAAACCTCTTCCACTTAGAATTGTAAGTAACCCTGGTGGAAGGCTTCTAGAAGCCTTTAAAATATCCATGACCCTTGAGAAAGGTGTAAAATCAGCAAATTCTAATTCCTCAAGAACCAAGCTCTTGAGGTGGAGGGATTTGAGGTCCGGGCACCACTCTCCCTGTGCACAGGTCAGCAAGTCGTGGGTCCTGGGCAAGGTTAGGGAGGTGGATTGTCAGGGACAGGAGAAGAGGATACCAGGGCTGTCTGGCCCAGTCTGGAGCGATCAGAACCACTTTGCAGGGCTGAGTTCTGATTTTCACCAATACCCTGAAGAGGAGAGGGAAGGGGGGAAAAGCATAAGAATTTCCCCTTCCAATCCAGCAGGAAGGCGTCCAGGGGGACTGAGCCCAGCACTGGAGGCCTGCAACAAAATAGAGGAAGTTGATGGTTGTCTGGGGCTGCGAAGAGATCTATCTGAGGGGTACCCCATCTGGCAAAGACCGACCCCAATACCTGAGGATTCAGAGACCATTCGTGATGGCCCTGGGAAATCCTGCTGAGAGCATCTGCCAGGACATTGTCCTTTCCTGGAAGGTGAATTGCGATCAGGGAGGTGTTTAGGGAGTAAGCCAGAGACCACAACTTCATTGCTTCGGTGCACAAGGCTGATGACCGAGTGCCCCCTTGCTTGTTGATGTACCACATTGTTGTGGTGTTGTCTGTCCTGATTTGAACTACTTTGTTCTGGACAACAGCTGAAAAAGCCTGAAGAGCTAAAAGAACAGCTCTGAGTTCCAAAAGATTGATGTGGAGCAGAGATTCCTGGGGGGACCACACTCCTTGAGTGGAAAAGAAAGCCCAAGTGACCCCCACCCTAACAGGGAGGCATCCGTGGTGAGGGTGAGGGAGTGTGAAGCGGGTAGAAAGGGAACCCCTTGAGACAGATTGCCTTGATCCTGCCACCACTGAAGGGCCAGGATCAGGGTTTGGTCACGGAACTAATTTGGTAAGGGGTCCCTCCTTTGGGACCAATAGGACCTCAAGTGGAACTGAATGTCCTCATCTGAAATCTTGCTCCTGCACGACAGCTGTGGAAGCAGCCATGTGCCCTAGGAGTTGCAGAAAATGCCTTGCTGGTCGAGAGACCCGCGAGGGTAAAGGAGGATGCCAGGGCAATGAGCCTGTCCGGCTTCTTTCCGAGGGGAGAAATGCCCTGGCTAACTTTGTGTTCAACTCTGCACCTATGAAAGTTAGAACCTGAACAGGTTCCAGAACTGACTTTGGTAAGTTCAGCAGGAACCCCAGGGAAGTGAGAGCTGCTGGGTGACCTGCAAGTGAGATTTTACCTGGTCTGAGACTGGACCCACTAGTAGCCAGTCGTCCAGGTAGGGAAACACAGCAATCCTTGCCTTCTTAAATGAGCCACTACCACAGCTAGACATTTTGTGAATACCTTGGCTGCGAGGTTAGGCCAAAGGGCATTGCTCTGAACTGGTAGTGGCCGAGAGCAGTTCAACCTGAGGTACTTTCGGTGAGAAGGCCTGATCATGACATGAAAATGAGGTCCCTGAGGTCCAGGGAAGCTAACCAGTCCCCTGGCCTCAGGAGGGCAAAATCATTGCTAGAGTTAACATTTTGAACTTTGGCTTTAATAGATGTCTGTTCAGGTACCTTAAGTCTAAGATGGGCCGCCATTCTCCTGTCTTTTTGGGGTAAGAAAATATCTTGAGTACAGTCCTTGCCCTTGATGGCAAGGGGAACCTTCCACTGCTTTGCAATTCAGGGAGGGAAGAAACTTCTGCTTCCAAAGCAAGGGCTTCTGAAGAGTTTGCGGGTGGAAATTGCCTGGCTCTCATCTTTGGAAACTGTTTGAAGCTGAGAACCAGGCCTTGCGCACTACTTCCAGAACCCACCTGTCCGAAGTTAAGGACAGCCAGTTCTGGCTGAAATAAGCCAACCTGCCCCCCACTGGTACGGAGGAGATCGGGCCCTGGGCACCCCATCAGGGTGCCTGCTTGGCAGGAGCTTTAGGCTGAGGGAGGCGACTGTCTCCTGTGCCCCGTCTACCTCTGCCTCTGAAAAAACCCTCTGTGAAAAAGCAGAGGAGGCTTGGAGCTTGGTAAAAAGGCCTGTAGAAAGGCCTACCCTCCCCCCTGGGGCATGCCTTTGTGGAGTGGCATGCCTTCCTTAGCTTGGGCACTTTTGTAGGTAGTTCTATATTCATCCATCTTTTTCATATAATTTTCTGTTTGATCACCAAACAGAGAATTTCCGATTCAGGAAAATCCATAGCCTTTGACTGAGTATCTTGGGACAGATTAGTGCATCTGAGCCATGCCAACCTACGGAAAGCTACAGAAGTGGCCATGACCCTAGAGGAAACATCATTAACATCAACAGCAGTATGAAATTGAACTTTAGAGGCTTCAATGCCATCAGCAGCCACTTGTTCCAACTCACTAGCCAGCTGGCCCTGGGCCTGCTTAGCTAACTGCCATATAGTGTCCCATCTGAGATTTCTGATATCTAGCAACATAAGCCATATAATTAGCCTGCCTGAGTCCCAAAGAAGCTGCCATATGTTGCTTTTTCGCCATGGCATCAATCTTCCTGGAATCCTTGTCAGGAGGATGTGAGGCCAGGGAATATTAGCCTTGTCACAGGCTGCAGCTTGTACCACACCTACATGACTACACTGCTCAGTGAGGAAGTCTGTATCCGAGCTGACAAAGTATACCTTCTGTCCATTTTTTATCTACAGGAGGGACAGAATGAGGATTTTAAAATCTTTGTTGTTTGCTTCCTAAATGACTTATGCAAGGAATAGACAACCTCCTAGTCTCTGGAATATCCATCATTTCCACATAATCAGGCTCCTCTTGCTCATCCACAGCCTCTTCTAAGGGAAGCTGGAGGGTTTCTGCCACCCTTTTGTAAAACATAAACAGAGAGGGGACTCAGACAGCATAGGGGAGATTCTAAAGGTCTATCTGAGAGATGTCCGGTTCAATGGGCACGTCCAGACCCCCAATCACAAACATACTGATCAAATCCTCCTCCCCTCATGTGGTTCATAAAAATCCTCAACATCATAATCCTGAACCACTGAGACTGAAGCAAGCCACCCTTTCCCAGATGCAGGGGCTCGACAGCCTGAGACAAAGACTGGACAATCTGAATGGCTTTAGCTATCTCTGCAGCAGTTGGAGAGACAATTTTGTACCAGACCTGCTGATTTCTTTGTCTTTTGCTGGGACTGGTTCCTCTGAACCAGCCTTCCTTTGCCCGAGGAAGTCTGCCCTGGTCAGAGGGCACTCCCTCTGGTCTAGTGGGTACTGGACCGGGCAGGCCATCCGGTCAGCGGACTTTTTGGCCTCTCGTTCCCTGAGCCGGCCCAATCTCTTTCCAGGGTGGCTGCAGGAAATTTTTACACCTGGCAGTCTGACAGGAGGTGGTCAGCCCCAGACAATAAACACAAGTGGTGTGTGGGTCAGCCTTGGCAAAGGCTTCCCACAGACATCCACAGTGTTGAAACCCAGTGGGCCCGGTTTTCTTTTGGGTTTCTCAGACATAATGCCAGCCTAACCAAAAACTTGCTCCTTTTGATGAAAAGCAGGCAAGACACCCTTATCGAAGCCCTAACCGTGTCACGGTATTTGAAAACCCCAATAAAAGTTAGTTTTTTTAGAACCAAAGAACCGTGAACCGCACTCAAAAGCCAACTAAACAGTTTAAAACATGTATTTCAATTCAACCGATCGGTTCAAAACCGAACCGATAATGACTTTCCACACAGACTTAATTTCTGTACTTACGGTTACCAGATAGAGCTTTTTAATCGAAATCGGTAAAATAAATACTTATTGCCGGTTCAATGAACCGAGAAACTACGCTGAACATGAAATGAACCGAGCTGAAGGAGCTGATATCCGGAGCGACTGTTCAGTGAAGCGGAGTAAAGAATCTGGCAGTTTCATTTGAAACTGGCCAGATAGAGCTTTGAACAGCGCCCTCGCGCTGTGGAACTCCAGATCACTCTGGAGTTAACTGTTTCCTCTCCGGGGCAGTTCAAGACTGGGGGAATGACTGCAATGGTCCTAATATAGCAAGACTTCATGGTGTTTGAATGGACATGGGCTGCCAGGGGTCGGCAGGGGCAGGGAAGGATGGAACGTCCGGAGGACTGCTCTCCTTCCATGGGAAGGGAGTCTTCTCGGCACCGGCACCTGAGTTCCCCCTAGCGGAGGCTGGGGAGGCAAGGTGTTCAGGTGAGTAAAGGTGGACGGGGGGAGTCGGGTGCAGGCGTCTCAAGGAGGCGCGACGGGCCACCTTGGTTGACGCATTGCACGCATCCGACTTCAGAGGGAGCAAAACTAGAAAAAACCCTGCTGCACGTCTATATGAAGCCACCTCGCCGTCCCTCATTGCTCCCAGGCTGACTCCCGTTCTAGACCTGTGTCTGTGACACCTTGGTCGGTGCCACGGCCCCGCCCTGAGGAGCAAGCCAGGGGGCAGGGAGGACAGCTCATATGGGAGTGGGGACGGCAGGGGCCGTGACTGGGCTGATGAATGGCGATGGGGCAAGAAAAAAAAAAAAAACTATACTGGAAAACATCTCCCAAATCGATACTTTTGCTCCTAAAATTAACCATATTCCAGTTAGAATACTTATGTACGTGGACGATGCCATTATTTTGGCTCAGACTCCTCTTGGTTTGAAAAGGGCGTTACACTCAGTCACAGAGAGCTTGCTGAAGTTGGATTTGACTTTAAATACAGAGAAAATAAAGAGCAACTTTTGGATCTAAAAGGAAAAAACCTGTCCCTTGGCACATTGATGGTTTAAGTATTGCAGAGGTCGAGGAATTTCAATATTTGGGAGTCGTATTCAGTAGAGATTTAAAGTGGAAATCACACATTACAAAAGTTAAGGTAGATGTTAAAGTAGCATGTTAGGAATCAATAGATTTACTAGATCTTTTGCAAAAGATTCCTTTATAGCATCATATAGGTGCTTTGATGCCAAAATTAACTCCGAAGTGCTCTATGGTTCAGAGGTGTGGGGTCACTATGGTAACATCAAAGATCTAGAGTCATTACAGACCATTTTTCTGAAGAATTTATGAGGTGTTTCCCTTTATACAATGAATAGTGCAGTCCGTGTGGAAAACACAGGTTACTCACCTGTAACAGGAGTTTTAGGAGTGGTATATGTTGTTCATCCACACTGTCTGGCAGGTACCTTGCGCTTTAAGATGGGCCGGAAAGTCTTCAAGCTGGCTCCTCCCACCCACCCATGTGATGAAACTCTCAGCTCCGCCCCATGATGCCAGATCTAGCCCGCTGGATTGCTGGAAGCCAGTTTGTGCGCCGAAGCCGGGGAGGTCGGGTGGGGTCCGTGTGGATGAACAACATATACCACTCCTAGAACTACTGTTACAGGTGAGTAACCTGTATTTATAGGGGCATGGATATGTTGTTCTATCCACACTGTCTGGCAGACTCCTAGAAGTTCTCCGGGAGGAGGGAGGCAAGGCGCACACCCCTACTTAGGGAACAGGGACTGGAGAACTGAGGTTCCAAAACCAGCATCCCAGCGTGACTCAAGGTCGATGTGGTAATGGGAAATGAAGGTGTGTGCTGACTTCCAGGTAGCAGCCCTGCAGATTTCCTGGATAGGGACATCCCTAGAAGCGGCCACCGACGCAGCGGTATGATGGGTGGAATGAGCCCTAAGCCCTATGGGAGACTCCCTACCCGCCAACCTATAGCAGAGATCAATGCAGGAAGTGATCCACCTGCCAATCATCAGCTTTGCTGCAGGTCTGCCAGGTGCAGCTTCAGCGTAGGTGACAAACAGCTGGTAACCTCTCCCGAACTTCCGCTGCAGATGCTCTTTTGTGTGTAGTAAGTGGCACTCTTCTCAGGTCCAAAGTATGGAGCCTGTACTCGGCCTCAGAGGTGTGACTGGGGTAGAACATTGGCAGAGTCAACACCTGGTTCAGGTGAAACTCTGACACCACCTTCGGGAGAAATTTCGGCTGGGGGCACAGGACAACCTTGTCCCTGTGGAAGACCAGGTAGGGAGCTTTGATGGAAAGCGCCTGGAGCTCCCCAATCCTTCTGGCTGACGTGACAGCCACCAAGAAGGCAGTCTTCCATGACAGGTGAGAGATGTCACACCTGTGCATCGGTTTGAATGGCTTGCCCATGAGCTTGGCCAATACCAGCAGTAAATCCCACGGAGGTGGTGGTTCACGCACCGGAGGGGATATGTGATCTAGGCCTTTGAAAAAGCGCTAGACCACCTTCTCCTGCACCACCGACTGCTTGCCAGCCCACGCCCGGTAAGCAGAGATGGCTACCAGGTGCACCTTGAGGGTCGTCGACTGAAGTCCCTGCTGGGAAAGGGACCACAGGTAGTCCAGAATGCTAGCCAGCAGACAGGATGAGGAGTCCAACCCCTTGCCCTGAAACTAAATGGCGAATCTCTTCCATTTGAAGGCATAGCATTTTCTGGTCGACTCCTTGCGGGATGCCTCAATGATGTTGAGGACCTCGTCGGAAAGACCCAAGGCCTGGAACTCTAGCCTCTCAGGAACCAGGCTGTCAGATGCAGGAATTGAAGGTCCGGATGGAGTACCTTCCCCTCGTTGATGAAGAGCAGGTCCGGGTGGGCTGGAAGCCGCCTCAGGAGCCTGGAGCTGAGGCTGAGGAGATCTGGATACCAGAACTGCTATGCCAGTCTGGGGCTACCAGGATCACCTGCACCTTGTCCCTCCTGATCTTGAGGAGCACCTTGTGGATCAAGGGCAGAGGACGGAAGGCATGGAAGAGGCCCGGGGTCCACGGCCTGGAGAAGGCATCCCCCCTGCAGTGAGCCCTGCTGAGGGGGGCTGGCATGATACGGCCTCAGCTTGGCATTCTCCTTGGAGGTGAGCAGGTCCACCTGAGGTGTGTCCCAGTGGAAGAACAGGTCTTGTACTATCTCCTGTAGGAGAGACCACTCGTGAGATGCATCGCCTATCCGGCTGAGGGCATCGGCCAGAATGTTCGAGGCTCCTGCCACATGAATGGCTAGGAGATCCGCCTCCAGACTGAGCACGAGAGACCAAATGTGAAGAGCTTCCTTGCACAGAGGCAAGGAGTGCATCCCGCCCTGTCTGTTGAGACAGTACATGGTCGTGGTGTTGTCAACCTGAACCTGGACCACTTGACCCCAAACAAATAGAGCGAAGGCGGTCAGGGCTAGCTGGACAGCTCGGAGCTCCAGCAGTTTGATGTTGCATCGGGACTCCTGAGGGGGCCAGAGTCCGTGGGCTCTGTGCTCCCCCAGATGGGCACCCCAACCCAGAGAGGCGTCGGTTGTCAGGATGACCGTTGGCTCGGGGCGGACGAACAGGGTTCACTCCCGCAGATGAGCCACCACTGCAGGCCATCCCACATCTCCTGGGTCAAAGACTGGCTGGTCTAGATGACTAGAGCACTGAGACCACTGGCAGGCCAGCCCCCACTGCAGGGGGTGCATATGCCAGCAGGCCCAACGGACCATACTGGTGCAAGCCGCCATGAGACCCAGAAGGCGCAGGAAGTCCTGGGCAGGGCGCAACTGCCCAACCAGAAATGATTGGACAAAGGAGGAAAGGACCTCGGCCCTGTCCGCCCAGAACTGGAGAGAGTCGAGCTGGTCGATGTCGTCTCTGAGAGCCAACTGGGAGGCTCATGATCTGCAGTTTCGTCGAGCGGCTCAAAAGGGATGTACCTCTCAAACTCCAGATGTAGGCCCCCTGACACCGCTTCCACCACCCAGCAGTCCGTGGTGATAGCAGACCAGGCAGAAAGGAGAGTGGCTGAGCGGCCCCCACGGGGACCCTAGGGAGGTGAGACGAGGTTGGGGTGGCAACCCGCAACCAGAGGCAAGCTTGGAAGAGGAGGGACCGCCTAGGAGCCACCGGGGCCCTTCACCCCGGGCTTCCTGACTAAGGAAGCGATGGACTTGGCTCTAGGGCACCAAGTTTGAGCCTGCAGGCCCTGCTGCTGGGCAGGTCTTGCCGCAGGAGCGGAGGGATGAAAGGGCTTACGCTGCTGATGGCAGCCTTTGTCCTTCTGTGATGTGACCGAATCTAGGGTGGCACGGATTTTCAATGCGCTGAAGTGGCTGTCCACAATCGGCCCAAACAGTGCAGCCTAGAAAGGAACATCTGCAGCTTGTGTTATGTGGGTCCCAGGGCTGTAGCCTGGGCAAAAACACTGACTGGACAACAGGACACAGAGGGCAATAGTAAATGGAGTCCACAGTGAAGAAAGGAGGGTTACCAGTGGGCAATGCAGGGTTCAGTACTGGGGCCGGTCCTTTTAATGTCTTTATAAGTGACATTGCAGAGGGAATGGAAGGAAAAGTATGTCTCTTTGCAGATGACACAAAGATCTGCAACAGGGTTGATACACAAGATGGGGTGGAAAGGATGAAAAGGGACTTGGCAAGGTTGGAGGAATGGTCAAATGTATGGCAACTTAGATTCAACGCAAAGAAATGCAAAGTAATACACCTGGGAAACAAAACCCCAGGGGAGGAGTACACAATGGGGGGGTGAGATATTGACAACGACAAAAATGGAAAGGGACCTGGGGGTAGTCATATCAGATAACCTAAAGGTGGGCCAGCAATGTGAGAAGGCAGTAAGGAGGGCTGGGGGGATACTGGGATCCACAGGGACAGACATCACCAGTAGAAAACAGGAAATTGTTATCCCTCTGCACAGACAGTTGGTAAGACCACATCTGGAGTACTGTGTACAGTTCTGGAGACCCCATCTCCGCAAAGACAAACAGGGTGGAGGCTGTCCAGAGGAGGGCAACCAAAATGGTGCAGGGTCTGCACCAGAAGACATATGGAGAAAGACTAAAGGAGGGAGAGGGGGGACATGATAGAAACTTTCAAATACCTCAAGGGAATCAACAAAGTCCAAGAGGGTAGCATCTTTCAGAAAAAGAGATGTGTAAGAACAAGGGGGCACAATTTGAAGATAGAGGAGGGGATAGCTCAGAGGTAATGTGAGGAAGAATTTCTTCACAGAGAGGGCTGTAGATGCATGGAACAGTAGGGATAGTGAAGTTAAAAAGGGGGAAGGGGTGAGTGGAAGGAGTATAGAGAAAGCACAGGTGTTGAATGAATACTTCTGCTCAGTCTTTACCAAGGAGAATGATGGACCAGTGCCACAAGGGAGGATGGGGGAGGGAGGGCATATTGGGGCGTGGGGGAAATGGCAGAGGACAGGATAACAGAAGACAAGGCTTGGAAGGGGCTCATGTCCCTAAAGGTGAACAACTCTCCGGGACAGGATGGCATGCACCCCAGAGTGTTGAAGAAACTGGCAGTGGAACTGGCAGATCTGCTAAACAGCTAATTAGCTACAGGGGTGGTATTGTTGAAGAGAAGAACAGTACATGTGGTATCGCTATACAAGAGTAAGACTAGGGCTGAACCTGGGAACTACAGGCCAGTCAGTCTGACCTCCACTGTGGGTAAACTGATAGACCATTCTGAAGGCTAGTTGGGTTCCTTAAAGCAAATGGTCTAAGATGAGAGATGCACAGGTTCAGTTCAGGGAGGACCTTTCAAACAAACCTGGTCAGCTTCACTGACTGGGTAATGAAGGTAACGGACAAGAACCAGGCAGTTGAAATTCTATGCCTGGATTTCAGCAAGGTCTTCAACTCTGTGTCCCACAAGAGGCTGATCAGAAAGCTGAAGGAACTAAGGGTGGGAAGCAAATTAACCAGGTGGGTTGCAAACTGGTTCAGTGATAGGACCCAAAGGTTTTGGGGGGGGGGGGCACTCGGGTACGAGGGACATTACCAGTGGGGTCCCACAGGAGTCCGTGCTTGGTTCAATGTGTTCAACACTGGGGATTACAATTAAAGCAAGATCTGCCTCTCTACATACAACACCAAGCTCTGTGGGAGGATGGGCAGACGTAAAGAGGTACATAACCTAAAGAAGATCTAGCAAAACTGGGGCTCAATGCTAAGAATGCTAAAGTTCAAGATCATGCACATAACAGGAAACAACCAGAGGGTCGAGTACAGTATTGGAGGGGTCATGGTCACTATACCAGGGAGAAAAGGACTTAGGGATAGCCATTACCAGCAATCTAAAGAATGCTACTCCGTGTTAAAAAAAAAAAAAAAAAAGCAGCAGCCAAGGCTAACAGAATGCAGAGCTACAGTGCTAGTGGGTTCATGAGCGGAAGGAAGGAAGGCTATCCTACCACTGTAGAGATCCATGGTGTGGTCACACCTGGAGTGATGGTTCAGACACAGAAGGACTGGCTGTATAAGGACAGACTATTCTCACTCCAGGAGAGGGGAAGAAATGAAAGTAACCTTCAAGTATCTCAAAAGTGTAAACAAGGTGGATATTGGAGACACTTTTTTGATAAGACTACAAGGGGATACTATAATAAAATGGCATGGGAAGGTTCAACACTTTTTCTGCCAAAGACACCTGTGAAAACCTTTCAGTATACAGGGTCAGTGTTGAAGCACTGCTTTTATTTTTGTGCTTCAAAATCCCATTTGAGGACTTCAGTAGGGGGTTAACGCAAGCCCTGCCAGGCCCACTGCAGCTCTGGATCAGGGGCTCTGCAATCAAGCAGACCCGACAGACCAAACAGCCTTTTTCCTGCTGGCTATTTCATGTTCTTGTGTACAAAAAGTGTTTAAAGGCAACCCGCCTGCTGTCCCCACAGAACTTTCACTACTCTCATTTCATTCAAATTAAAGATGCATCACTGGTTGAAATGGTGCTGGTGGTGGTGTCGGGGGGGGAAGAGGGGTGATGATGCACTCATGGCACTCCCAACTATAAAAATGAGGGGTCTGCCGACTCCCCAGTTTTGGCACTTATGACAGAATCCACTGTGAAATATACTGTTTAGAAACATGTTTTTCCACAGTTTGCAGGGCAAAGGAAAAGCAGTTGGTTTGAATGCCTGATACTCTAGGAACGCAGGAGCACTTCATCTGGGTTTTCCCGTTTTAGAAAGAAAACCTACAGACTGACTGGTTATGAATGAATTCTGATATAACCTTGGGAAGGAACATATGTGCTCTGACAAAGCCCCAATCTTTGTAAAAGACCAGGTACTCTGGGTCAGTCAGTAGAGCTTATAACTCCGTGACACTGAGGGTTGACGTTATAATTTAAGAGCAGAGTTTTCCATGAGAAGAATCTGAGTTCACAAGTAGCTGCTGGCTCCAAAAGGAGCCTTCGAAAGAGCAACAAGGATCATACGTTGCAAAAAGAACAAAAATGCCAGATAGCTATTGTGAACAAGTTTCCAGTGGATCATAAGGAGGTGAAAGGAGGGCTTTGCTGGTCACTGTCTGGGGAAGATGGGCCCTAGACACCAAGGAGGATTGGAAAGGGACCAGTGATGAGGGAAGAGAACTGCTAGACACCAGGGGGCACTTGGTATAAGACAGGAAAGGGTGCCACTGAACACCAGGTAGTGCTTGGCACGGGATGGAATGGGTGAAACGGTCATGTGCTCTCCCCAGGTTGTGCCTAAAAAAAGGCAACATATTTGTCTAGTCCACTCACCTAGATAACAAAAGCTAAATAAACTGGGATGCCAGGTGGTGCTGGACCAGAGTCGGAGGGGGTGCCAGTAAAAAAAAAAATATATTTATAAGAAACACATACTGACTACAGAAAAAAGAAAATAATTTTATTAAAAAAAAATATTAAAGTAAGAACAGAAATTCAAAGTCAGGGTTGAAAGACTTGTAGCTGACAACACTGCTTACAAGCCTTACTCCATACATTAACATTTTTCATCACAGTCAATCATTAATATTAAAAAACACTCAGTCACACAAATTCAAGTTAGGCACTTAAAGGAGTGTTGTGAACGTTGATCACAAGTCTTTAAACCCTCATTTTTGTCTGGCCCAGTTGCACAGCAGTACGCCAACAACCCGGGTTTAGGAATGGACATAGGTTGCTCAGGGGCTGGGAGGTCTGAGTGTCCCTAGTACTGCTTTCCTACCTCCTGGAGGGCAGGAATGAACACATCGTGCTACAGAAATCTAAGAGGCAGAGCCACATGCATGCGTTGTGGGAGAAGGGACAACACCTGCACAATGTCAGGAGTGTGTCTACAGAGGTGGAGCTCGCACAATGCATTAATGCATGCGTCGTGGGCTCAGGGAGAAAAATGGTGGGAAAACCCACAACTGTGGCTGGATGACAGCCCCGTCCCCTCACAGACTCCGCACTGGCAACTGGACACCTCCACTAGTGGTGGCCATACCTCAGGTAGACTTGACAACGTCCATCACCAGGAAATTCCTTACCATACTTCCTATAACACACTAATACAGTAAGCTAGCCATTTGGACAGGCACTGTACTGTATCCCAGGGTCAAATGACACAAACAGCTAAGAAGACCTCCTGCAGTTCCTTTGTGCCCTCCAGACAGAAATACAATGTCCTGTGTACATCAAGGGTATGGAGTAAATTCCTCACCATTGTTAGTATGCTTAGGGTAAGTAATACACTGGTAGATTGATGGTCTGATTCAGTGTGAAGTCAGAAGTCACTTTAGGTTAAAAAAAAAAAAAGTAAAAAAAAAAATATCTGAATTCTTATGCAATGTTACCCCAACCTTGTGGAAAATCAATTATGATGTATATTCGCAACAGCCTGAAGTTCAGAAATCCTTTGGGCTGGAGTTATAGCAACCAGAATAAGTTCCTTCCAAGAATGTGAGAGTACTGCAGTTCACAAGTCGCAGTGGGCTCAAAAGAAGCCAAAGTCAACTTCTCAAGCATAACATTTATGTCCCATGGCAGAACCAGCTTACAGATCGGATGACGCATGTGAAGAATACTCTTTAAGAAGGTACGTGCCACCATACATCAGTCAATAGGAGAATGGACAGCTGAAACAGCCAAGTGCACCTTAACAGAGGAGTACTGCAGACCAGAATCTGACAGAGACAGGAGGTAAGCTAGTGCAGTATTAACAGGACATGCAAAATGTTCTTCGGGGCAGGAAGCACTCCAAGTAGTGAAACGCTCCCACTTCAATGAATATGTATGTCTGTAGCGGAAGGCTTCTTAGCAGACAACAAGATATTAGCCACTTGGGGAGAAACCCTAAAACATGCAACAGTTACATTCTCGGGAGCCAAGCATGCAAGTGGAGGGACAGGGAACCCCCCTTGTCCTGGGGCAGTAGACCTCGACACAGGGGTAACTGAATCGGAGGTACCATTGCCAGATGCTTCAAAAGTGGAAACCATATCTGGTGAGACGGGGCAAATCAGGGTGGCCCCCTCCATCTGCAACTTGAGAAGGACTCTCTGAAAGAGGGACCAGAGGGAATATGTAAAGGAGCCTCCCCTCTACAGGTGAGGGACAACGTATCTTGCTAAACAAAAAAAATCAGGCCCTGGAGCAAGCCAGCAGAAATGCGGCAGTTTTGCATTTTGTGGGTCACAAAAAGGTCCAACTCTAAGACCCCATCTTATGAAGAGGTAGCTTACCACGGAGGTCAGTCATTCCCATTTGTGTAAGCAAGACGAGGACAGAGTTAGCCTGTCTGCTATCAAGTTTTGGAACCTGGGAGGAAAAACGGCTGGCAACTGCAGCCTGTGAGAGTGTGCTCACTGCCATACTCTCATCACTTCCCTGCATACAGGGTACAAGTGCCCCCTTGCTTTTTGATATTGCACATTACACTCATGTTGTGTGTTCATATCAGTAGAGGACCTGGAGAGAAATGCTCTTTGACGGCCTGGAACCCAAAGAACAGCCCTCATCGCCACAACACTGATGTGAAAATGTTTTAAATCTAAATCTCAGTCAATCCACAATGCCTGAGTCTCAAAGGCCCAGGTAGGTACCCCATACCATTTCTGAGACATCCGTTTTAAGGATGTGCTACAGGAAGGGGAAAAGAAGGGGAAACCCTGTAGTAACTGCAGGGGTTCCATCCATCACAGTACAGATTTTGAGAGAGGGGAAACGATGAGGATCATTCATTCCAATTCATCTATCAGTGGATCCCACTGCACCTGAAGAATCCGCTGCGGGATTCTGATATGAAGGCTTGTAAAAGGGAAAGTTGCAATGGCAGCTGCCATAAGGCCCAGGAGGCAGAGCATAGTCCTGGCAGACACACAGCGACTCCTGAGCAATCACAGCCTCGGCCCTGTCCAGGAAAACGCACTGCCCACTGTCATGTCCAGTACAGCTTCAATATACTGTAGGTGTTGGCATGGGGTGAGAATGAATTTCGGTATACTGAGCATAACAGCAGGTCCTCGAACAACTGCTTGCCGAGTCTGCAATATGGTGCACTGGACCACTTCCTGTACAGGCCCTGCAGGAGACAGTCATCCAAATAGGGGAAGACATAAAGCCACTCTATCCAGAGGGCTGCTGTCACAACTGCAAAGCATTTGCTAAATACCCACAGTGCGGAGGATAAGCCAAAGAGCATTTCTCAGAAATGATAATGGCAGTCCTCCAGAGTGAATCTGAAGTAGTGCCTGTGACATGTTCCGATTTGTATGAAGGTATGCATCCTTCATGTCCAGAGCACAAAGTCAGTCCCCTTTTTGCAGATGAGCAAAGAAAGCCTGAACAGACACCATTCAAAACTTTTTGTATTCAATGAATTTGTGCAAGGCTCTGAGGTCCAACACGGGGCGCAAGTCTGCTGTGGCTTTGGTGACCAGAAAGTACCTTGAGTAAAAAAAAAAAAAAAAACCCATCCTTTCTTTCTTTGGGAGAACAGGCTCTATGGCCTTTATCTGAAGCAGGGACTGAACTTCTTCCCTCAACAGGACATGTGTCCTGTAAGGTAATGAGAATGGAGTGGAGGATGCACTGGAGTTGCAAATTAGTTCCAGTGCACGATTCCTTTCCACTACTTCCAGGACCCATGCATCGGACGTGATCTCCTTCCATTTTTGCAGATGAAGAGAGATCCTGCCCCCCACCTGTGCTGCTAGTGGCAGTTGTGAAGGGAGATAAAGTGGGGTGTCAGAAGGTACTGGGGAGACAGGACAGCTTAAACTGGAACCTTTGGGTGCCTTGGAGTGACTACCCTGGGCAGTAGGTCCCTTACCACGACCCCTATTCATGTTCTGGAGATCACGTATTTCACAGACCTTAAGAGTCATTTTAGATGACTGTAGGTCTTTCAATGTATTATCTGCATATTGGCCAACCAGCTTAGAGCCATGAAAAGGGGTACTGAGCACAATCTGTTGCACTTCTGAAGTAAATCCTGCCACTCTGAGCCAGGAGTACCTTCTGATGCATACACCAGAGGCAGTTGATCTAGCAGCAGCATCTGAAGCATCACATGCTGACCTCAGTAAGTGTTTGCCAGTATCCAGGCCAGCAGAGACAGCTTTAAGTAGTTTTGCCTTTGCAGGGCTATCCAGCAGTGTCTGTGCCATAGCTATGGTGGACTTCCAGCAGCTATTCTGACACTTAGTCATATATGCCTAGTAGTTTGCAATATGAAGGCCCAAACTGGAAGAGGCAGTAAGTCCTCTTTTACATTACATCCAATTTTCAGGACTCCTTGTCAGGAGGCAGTGTGCTTATCACTCTCTGAGCCCTTGAGTAATCAAGCACAGCCACAATAACCACAGCATGAGGTTCACACTGAGAAACATAGCAGAGCTTGACAGAAGGAGAAAGACACTGCTTGTCAGTCTTTCTGGAACTGCTTGTAGAATGTCAGTTCTCCAGCAAAAAGGCTATCACTAAGTGTTGGTTAACTCCGGGGATTCCAACTGTGCAGGACTGGTGGTCCGTAACAAATCAAATATACCAAATGGAAAAAATAACACACAGCCTGAATGGCCGAGAGGAGAGATATAGCTCTAGATGGAATAGATGGATTCTTTACTATATGCTGAAAGATAAATCCTTTGTTCCATAGCTCTCCCTATCCTCCTTCAGGACTCAGGTTTTTCTCCTGCCCATATCTCACTCACTCCACACAGAGGTACCTCCTTACACTGGATAACCCCTTTCCCAAACCAGAAATGCAGTGGATGGGTTCCGAGGGGGGCCCCTATGCTATGACCCTAACTATGATGTCAGAAATCGTTACATGAATCAGTTTCTTGAACAGCGCAGAAGGGCTCGGGAAGTCGGGAGTAAATGAACAATCAGTCTGACCTATACGAACACTACTGCGCCTTGAAGAGGAGGAAGAATGAAGCAAACCTGCGAAGACCTGAATGGGTCTGGCTGTTTAAATGACTTTGGACTCTCTCTTGACCACAATGGTACCGAGTCTGAATCTAAGGTTTATATAAATGTGCAATGATGGATTCCTGTAAGTAACCTTTTTACTCAATCGACTGTACCTTTAACTTTAAAAAAATCTTTTTGAACTATAATAAAGATTATATTAACAAAAAAAAAAAAAGTCAGTTCTATACCATACAGAAAATGTAGCATCTTCTAATGCAGGGTAAACAGGGGACACAACAGTAGTGGGAGCAGCTGTAAGTTTCTTTTACTGGAGTTATCGTCTTCACCCTCATATCCTGTATTTGTGTAAAAGCCTGGAAGGAGGGATCCTCTGGAAAAGACCTGGGATTACATACCAGAGTCCTCACTACAGGATGATAAGGTTGAGCTGGAACAGAAACCATCATAGGGTTCCTCATCCCCAACAATCTTACAAATCCTCCTCCATTTTTAGGAGGACCAGACTATATTGCACGTGATCGCCATCTTAGATGACGACAGAGACAATCAATGGCGCTGATGGCTATACCGCTGTTGTAGCAGGTATGCTTTTCAGCCCCATAGAAAACTAATGTCAATGGGAGACCCGGTCAACAAGGGAAAGTTTTATTTAAAAATATTTTTGTAGGCTGGCTCCGTGGCGCAGAGTGAAGGGGTTCGCTCGGCACGCTGGCGACCGGGTTCACGCCCGAGCCTGGGTACCTGGAGCGGAGACCCGGCAAGGAGGGTTCTTAAGCATCCATTGGGCAACTTCCCTCCCGAAGTTGCCTATAGTACCTGCGGGCGGATTGGTGGTGAGCTTGAGACGTGCTGCTTCGACGCGCCCCAGGAATACCCTGTGTGCTTACAAGACAGAGAACTGCAGTAGCCGAGCAGAGAAAACAGAAAATACGCCCCGTTCTGACCGGATGACGAGCGCCTTGGCCCTGCCACCCAAAGCCCCGGATCCAGCCCCGCAGCACCTGGGATGCGATATCGGCCATAAGGCCATTCCCCCCGGAAGAGAGGGACCCTCCTGGCATAGGGATACACCGGGCTACCCAAGGTAGGCTGCAACTGGGGCTGGGAGAAGGTGGCAGGAGGTCGAAGGGTGGCAGGAAGGCACTGGCGCGCCGAAGGAGTGGCCGGTCGGGGTGTGTGGAGGTGCATAAAAAAAATTCATTTTTGTGCAGCAATTTGAGTAGCAATAAGAAAAATATGTGTAGCATCTGTAGGTAACCTTGTGTAAAGCAGCTGTACAACCATACTTGGGTGAACCCAGATGTGTAGCAAATGACTGCTATACATAAACAATTTTGTGTAGCAGCTGATGAAGACTGTGTCTTTTTTTTTTTTGCTATGCTATACCAGATAAAATATTTATGCATTTGTTAGTTTTTGGTAACCAGGCAAGCTACACTAGGCTTAAGTATGCCAAGTTTCAGGCATGACCTGGGAGAATTACAATCTAGAATGGAAAGTTGCAGGAGAAAGACATACAATAGATCAGATAACACAATTTGATGTAAGGCATCATTTACCTAAGAAAAGTACCAGTTGTAGTGTACATAATTACAGATTCTTGTTTTGGTTAACAAAAGGAGAAAACATCCTAATGAGCAAAAATGGTGCAACTGAAACAGCAACAACAGGGTAACAATATAACAGACTAAGGATCATGGTACAGTAGCTTAAGTACAATCATGTACATTAGGTAGTACACAAAGTCAGGGGTTGGGGTCAGTGCTTCGTGTTGAGCAGAATGTCAGAGCTACGAACAAGAGCAGGGGCCAGGGAGACAGTCTTTCAGGGTCTTGCAGAAACTGGAATGGCTAGGAGATGGGCATAAGTTTGGGGAAAGGGAGTTCCAAAAGGTGCGGGTACAGACAGCAAATGCTTACTTACCCAGATTCATGAAGCACAGTGGGAGACTGGGCGTCCACAGACTGTAGGGAGTATACTGGGGATGGGTGCTGTAGACAGCATGCTAGGGATGCTGGGGAGCCTTTTCTCAGTAGTTTCACTACAAAACGGCCTATGGCAAGGGTTCGCTGGTCAGAAGGGAAGGGCCAGCCTAGGCCAGCATACAGGAGGCAGTGGTGCGTAAGCTTAGGTGAGGCCAGTACAAAACGACACACGTTGTTGTAAGCAGTGTCGCACCTAGAGAGTGTGATTCTGTGTGCACTCATAAATCTAAGAGGCCACAGGTGAGGCTGGGTAGGAGGATACCTTGGGCTATGGATTGCTTGGCAGCAGGTGAGAGGCAGTGTTTGATCCTGTAGGCCAGGCCCAGTTTGGAGTTTACAGATTTGTAAGTAGAGATGATATGGAGGGAGAAATCAAGGGAGGGGTCCAGGGGTATCTGACGTTACTGACATCCTCAAGTAGTGAATCACTGTTGCAGGTGAAGGCAAATCTTGAGGCGGTGGCACGGAGTTTGGGTTTAGAGCCAAAGAGCGTGGACTTGGTTTTCCTACTGTTGGAGGAGTCTGTTTGCAGTCAGCCAAGACTGAGTATCTGCAATGGCATGGGAGAAGGCTTTTTGGATGTCTGGAATAGACTGGCCACTGCAGTACAAGATAAGGCCATCTGAGTAAAGCAGTGAGTTGCAGCCGAGGTGGTACAAGGGACATCATTTATACAGATAGAAAAGAGGAGTGGACCTAGAAGAGAGCCCTGGGGAACTCCCAACAGTTAAGGGGGCCAGACTGGAGGAGGCAGAGTGCAGCTGAACTTGCTGTCTTCTGTTGGAAAACCAGGTGTTTGCGGGGTTGGGGGGGGGGACACCTAGTGAGGACAGGTTGGATTTGAGAAGCGAGTGGTTTACAAGGTTCATGCCTTTGTATGGTCAATGAACACAGACAATGATGGCAGAAGGAAATCTGTGGTCCATCGAGTCTGCCCAAACATGGTTTCCCAGGACCTACTGTCAAACGGGATCCTGCCCCACAAGACGTCCAGCCTAGCCTTCTCTAATTCTGTGTGATTGTGCCCAAGCTTTGTCCCACATGTGCTAAAAAAAAAAAATCGACATCAACTTTGCAGCCACCACTTCAGGTGGCAGTCTATTCCATGGCTCCACCACCCTCTCCGAGAAGAAAAAATTACTCACCTTAGTAATTGCTTTTCTTCTCATGGAGTCTTGCTATATTATAACCTATTAAATATTAAATATAAATATTACATACTTTCTGATGTCCCTCCTGAATTTTCCACCTATTAACTTCCACTCATGCCCGTGTTTATTAAATTTTGGTGACTGGGTAAGCCCACTGAGCCCCAGTGGTCCCTTTTTCAGGGGCCTCCCGGGATTACATAACACAAGAGACTAATACAGCGTTAATTTGGGTTACAGGAATCACAACAACACAGTTATGATGGCAGTACAGTTTAGAACTGGTGTTCCTGGTGAAAAGCACTGTTTGCAGCACTTTGTTTATGCCTCTAAGGAACTTGAAGGATTCGATCATATCCCCCCTCTTTTCCCCCCAGTTTCCAATGAGTACATGTTAAAGCCTTTAGCCGCTCCTCATAGGTGACTCCCTGAAGGCCATGTATGATCTTTATTACCCTTCTCTGGACCACCTCCAACCGATCAATATCCTTTCTAAGGTGAGGCCTCCAAAACTGGACAAAGTACTCCAGGTGAGGCCTCACCAAGGACTGGTAGAGGGTCAGCATAACCTCCCTGTCCCTGCTATCAATGCCCCTTCCAATACATCCCAGTAACCTGCTAGCCTTGCTGTAAGCCTTATTACACCAACTTTGCTGCCTGAGGTCGTCCCTAATGACCCCCAGATCCTGTTCCTCTGCCAAGGAGCTAAGTTTGATCCCATTTAGCCAGTATTCTCTCTTAGGGCTAACTCTATTCAAGTGCATTATCACCTTGCACTTCTTAGCATTGAATTTAAACTGCCACGTGTGTCCACCTTTCCAACTTTTTAAGATCCTCCGGTAGCCTTCTGACTCCTTCCATGCTGTCCACTCTGCCACTAAGTTTCGTGTCAACGGCAAACAGGGTGATGTTGCCCTTTATATTCTAACCAATGTCACTAATGAATATACTGAAAAGGATCGTCCCCAGGACCGATCCCTGAGGTCAACACTGCACAGTTAAGACGCCAGCATCCATTGATAGACTGATGTGGTTCGTCAGTTCAGCCAGGGCTGTAGTAGTGTCGTGGTTTTTCCTGAAACCATGTTGAGCCAGGAGACTAGATTGTGTTTGGCAGTATAATCATTTAGTTGAGTGGCAATGATCTTTTCAAGGATTTTGGAAAGCACAGACAGTATGGCAATGGGGCGGTAGTTATCCATGAGTTTGGGATCACCCGATATAAAAACGGGTGATTTGGGCAATTTTCCAGATATCAGGGCCGACACCTGTAGAGGGGGAAGAGATTTACAATTCTTTAGATAAGGAGTGCTATGTAGGGGGCGGCAATCCTTAGTAGTTTCGGCTCTAAGCCATCTGAGCTAGAGTTGTTAGGGGTGATAGTGAGAAGTAGCTTTTTTTTACTTCTGCTGTCTTCACAGCTTGGAAGTTGAGGGGGGCTTGGAATGTCATGGGGTAGATCTTGGAAGATGACAAGGTGCTTGGATTGTCAGCAATGTGTGGTGGAATCTTGGTGGTTGTCAGGGCACTTGGGTTGGCATCAAAGATACTGGTGAGGGGAGACAGGTCGGAGAATTTTGTGTTTAAGGCATTCACGACAGTAAGGTTGTTGCAGATTACTGTATTTTATTTATTTCACAGAAACATAGAATTTGACGGCAGATAAGGACTGCTTGGCCCACCCAGTGTGCCCATTTCCCTACCTATTGCATATACTCCAGATCCCAACTGATCTGTAGCTTATCTTCTTTTTCCTAACACTAGGGTTGCCTTCTGTCTATCCCATGCATTCTTGAATTTACCTACCATTTTTGCCCCTATGACCTCTGCAGGGAGGCTGTTCCATGCATCTCCCACTCCTTCTGTGAAAAAATACATCCACATTGCCCCCAAGTCCCCCCCCCCCCCAGTTTCATATTGTGACCCTTGTTCTTGCACATCTCTTTTTCTGAAAGATGCTGCTCTCTTGAACTTTGTTTATCCCCTTGAGGTACTTGAAAGCATCTATCATATCACCCCTCTCTCTCCTTTCCTCCAGGGTATACATATTGAGGTCTTTCAGTCTCTCCTCACATGGTTTCTGGTGCAGTCCTTGCACCATTTTTGTTGCCCTTCTCTGGACCGTTTCTACTCTATGTCCTTTCGGAGATGTGGCCTCCAGAACTGAACACAGTACTCCAGTATCACCACCTCCTGTTTTCTACTGGCGATACCTCTCTCCCTATGCACCCCAGCATCCCTCTGGCTCTCCTCACAGCCTTCTCACATAGCTTTGCTACCTTTAGGTCATCTGTTATGATTACCCCAGGTCCCTTTCCAGTTTGGTTGTCTTCAGTATCTCCCCCCATCGTGTATTCCTCCCCTGGATTTTTGTGCCCCAAGTGCATGACTTTGCACTGAATCTAAGCTGCCACACTCTTGACCACTCCTCCAGCTTGCCTAGGTCTCCTCTCATTCTTTCCACCCCCACCCCCCCCGTGTGTCAACCCAGATATTAGTGTCATGCACAAGAGGCATACCTTCCTTCCAGCCCTCTGCACTGTTGCTTGTGAAGACATTAAAGATGACAGGGTCCAGCACTGAACCCTGTGGCACCCAGTTGGTTACCCCCCTCTCCTCAGATTGTATTCTGTTTATACCACCCTCTGTGTCCTATCACTCAGCCAGTTTGTGACCCAGTTTACCACCTTGGGACCCACTCCCAGACTGCCCAACTCGTTTACTAGCCTCCTGTGTGGGATGGTGTCAAATGCCTTGCAAAAGTCTAGGTAGGCCATGTCTACTGTCCCACCCTGATCAATTACCCTGGTCACTCAGTCAAAGAAATCCATCAGATTTGTTTGACAAGACCTTCCTGCTGTGAATTCATGTTGCTTCGGGTCTTGTGCCCCGCTAGACTCAAGATATTCCAGAATCCTTTCCTTTAACACTGATTTCATTATTTTTCCCACCACTGAGGTCAAAATGATCAACCTGTAATTTCCAGCCTCCAGCTTACTCCCACTTTTGTAGAGGGGTATCACATTCGCCCTCCTCCAGTCCTCTGGTACCAGTCCCTCCCCTCCAGCGATTTGTTGAATAGGGCTGTCATTGGTGCTGCTAGCACCTCCCGGAATTCTTTAAATATTCTGGGATGAATCCTGTCGGCCCCACTGCTTTGTCCACTTTCAGTTTTGTGAGTTCCTTTAGGACTCTCTCCTCCGTGAATGGACTGGTGTCCACCTCTCTTCCATGTGTGTTTCTACCACCTAAATGTGGTCCAGCCCCTTCCCCTTCGTTTGTGAATACTGAGCAGAAGTATTCATTCAGGATTTCTGCTTTTTCCAGATCCCCCTCCGCACACTCCTCTCCTCCTTTATTTAGCCTCACAATCACTCCCTTGGTCTTTTTTCTTTCACTAACATACGTGAAAAAGGTTTGGTCTCCTTTTACTCTCTGGGCTGTTCTTTCCTCCGTTTGTACCTTTGCGCTCCTTACTGCTTTCCCCACCTCCCTCTGCTTTGCCTGATACAGTTCCCTGTCTACCTCCCATTTCCTTGTACTTGCTGAATGCCAGTTTTTTCTCTCCAACCCTCCCTGCCACTTCTTTTGAAAACCATAGTGTTTTTTTTTTTCTTTCTTTTTGCTTTGTTTACTTGCTTCACACAAAGGCTCACTGCCTCCGTTATAGCTCCTTTAAGGTTCTCCCACTGTTCCTTTACCCCCACCCCCTTGTCAGGGCTTTCTTGAGCCATTCCCCCAATTTTGCAAAGTTAGCCCTCTTGAAATCCAAGACCCTTCTTTTGTGTGGCTTGATTCTTCCACTGTTTTCACCTTGAACCACACTGTATGGTGATCACTGGACCCTAGATGGCTGCCCACTGATATATCTGTAATTCTCACCTCAGGAATCCCTCAGTATGCTTGACTAATGCAGTGATGCCAGTTGGGTTCAGCTGCCCCTGAGGTGGAGTTTATGCCAGTGATAAAGAATTAGACAATCAGCCTAAAGTAAGAGACTGCTGCCTCTAGGTGCTGCTATAAGACAGTCAGATTCATTTCTCCACTGACTGGACAAGTCTGCCTCAGTGCTCTCTCCATACCTTGGCTTAAAGAAGTTTATTTTACCTTAAAATGGTATTATTTTTATTTGAGTGCATATATTTTTTTTATATTTTAGTGCGTTTTCTGTGGTTCCATTCGTTTCCCAGGAACCACGGACTCTTTCCTCACTGTGGTCTTTTCAGCAGTTCCCGTGCTTTTTATTTGGACTAAATACTGCTTCTGAAGTTAAATTTCCGTGGATTCTATATTGCAAAATTTTTTATTTTTTTTTATAGTAAATCCGCAGTTTCTTTTACTTTTTACTCTCTCCTCAGTCGGGAACCATTTCTCACGGTTCCACAGTGCTTAGGAACCAACACTTTTCCCATCTGGGAATCATTTTTTCCCCAAGTCTTCTGACAGATTGGCATGTCAGATAGACCCAAAAAAGAGGACTGGACCCACTGGTTTTAAAAACTGTATTAAATGCTTTAAAACTGTGGCCAAGGTAGATGGTCATGACCTTTGTTTAAGCTGTTTGGGTCCCAATCACACATCTGCCAACTGTGAGCTTTGCACTAAATTTTGCTCAGAAACAGTTTAAAAAAAAAAAAAAAAAAAAAAGGCCAACCTCCTCAATGTCCCACCTGGTTCTACCACACCTATTCCCTCTGATCCTGGTCTTGGCCAGAGCATTTTCTTTGAGATAGGTGGTGATGAAAAGGAGGGTGAACCTGATGTGTCCCCTGTCCAGGAATGTGGCTCTCCTTCACATGGCCAGGAGGATTTTTCCTTTCATTATATCTTTGTCCAACATATGGTGGACACTCTGGATCTCTCTCTATCCAAGAGACCACAAAAGAGGATGAGGAGGCAGACATTTTGGACATGATGGGTCTCCCTCCCCATAAAAAACTACTCCTTCCAGTTGATAAGTCACTTAGCAGGACTACTTTCAAGTTAATCCAGAATCCCTCCTCCATCCCATTCAAGGCCCATTCAATCTTATCAGACAATAACTTCACACAACACATACACGACCCCACTCAACTAAACTCCAAGACTGGTACGTCAACACTCAGACTGGATAGTGTCTAATTGCTCCCACTGGATCAAATCAGCCGGTGTACTCCCAGACTGTATCAGCGACCACTCTCCTGTCTATCGCGTATGGCGTAACAATTTTGAAGCACCCCCTCCCAAAATCCTGAAGTCCAGATATATGACACATTTTAACATAAATGAGTTTCTGACTTCAATTAATAATGCTGATTGGGGCCCACTTACCAACCTGCCCACTATCGATCAGGCTCCAAACCATTTTATTTATTTATTGATACATATCGGAGTTTACAACCTTTGAGTCAGAGACTCCTTTACAAAGGCTCCATGTCAGGAGATTACAGTGTAATTACATAAGACAATTTACATAGAGTAGAAAAGAACAACAAGTATGATGATCTTTACCAACATTATCAAAAGGCATGCACCCCTAACCAAACACAGGCCTAAAGGCATCAAAGCTCCTTGGCTTTCCAAGGAAATAAGGTCCCTCATGACAAGCCGGAATGCTGCCCAGAAATCCTTCAAGATCAGTCATCTTCACTCTGACTGGTTAATTTATTGACAGTTGAGAAACCCTTGCAAAACCAAGCTCCAGGGAGCCAAAAAGGCATACTACCACTCACTCCAAACAGAAAGCCTTAGCAAGCCTAAGGAATTTTGGAAACAGATTAACTCTTTAATCAAGGGTGAATCTGCACAGTGTTCAAGTTCCATTCTTTCAGGTGGCAACCTCCTAAAAGACCCCCCTTTCACTGTAGAGGGAATAAATACATTTTTCACAGGCTTGGATACACTTTGCATCTTTCGCCAACCCTTTACTTCTCCATCCCTGCAAATCCCCATACTAGTCTAGGCTCGCACCCCGCTTTCCACTTAAAACCCACAATCAAAAAGGAAGCTCTCAGATCGTTATTAAAACTCGAGGAAGAGAGCTCCCCTGGTCATGATACTATTGAGCCCAAGTTCCTTAAATGGAGGGGCACCACACTTGCTGCAGCTATCTGGAAACTACAGACCTGTCAGTTTGACCTCTGTGGTAGGGAAAGTGATGGAATCACTTCTGAAGGAAAGAATTGTTGAGTACCTAGAGGCCAGTGGGGCACAGGACCCAAGGCAGCATGGGTTCACAGCGGGAAGGTCATGTCAGACGAATCCAACTGATTTCTTTGACTGGGTGACCAAAGTAGCAGACCAGGGAGGGGCTGTGGACATGGCCTACCTAGACTTTAGCAAGGCATTTGACACAATCCCACACAAAAGATTAATAGTCAAATTAACCAGCCTGGGAGTGGGTCCCAGGGTGGTAGCCTGGGTAATACACTGGTTGGACAACAGGACACAGAAGGTAACTGTAAATAGAGTCCACTCTGAAGAAAGGGGGGTTACCAGTGGTGTGCCGCAGGGTTCGGTACTGGGTCCAGTCCTTTTTAATGTCTTTATAAGTGACATTGCAGAGGGACTGGAAGGAAAAGTATGCCTCTTTGCAGATGACACAAAGATCTGCAACAGGGTTGATACACAAGGAGGCGTGGAAAGGATGAGAAGGGACTTGGCAAGGTTGGAGGAATGGTCAGAAGTATGGCAGCTTGGATTCAATGCAAAGTACAACAAAATAATACACCTTGGAAACAAAAACCCAGGGGAAGATTACACAATGGGGGGGAGGTAGTAACAACAACAAAAATGGAAAGGGAGCTGGGAGTAATCATATCAGATGACCTTAAGGTTGGCAAGCAATGTGAGTAGGTGGTAGGGAGGGCTGGGGGATACTGGGATATATATGGAGAGCCATCACCAGCAGAAAACAGGAAGTTGTTATCCCTCTGTACAGACAGTTGGTGAGGACCCCATCTGGAGTACTGCGTCCAGTTCTGGAGACCCCATCTCCGCAAGGACATAGACGGGATGGAGGCAGTTCAGAGGAGGGCAACTAAAATGGTGCAGGGTCTGCATGAGAAGCCATACGAGGAGAGACTAAAGGAGTTTAATATGTATACCCTTGAGGAAAGGAGGGAGAGGGGGGACATGATAGAAATGTTTAAGTACCTCAGTGGAATCAACAAAGTCCAAGAGGGTAGCATCTTTCAGAAAAACAGATGTGCAAGAACAAGGGGACACAATCTGAAGATAGAGGGGGGATGACTCAGGGGCAATGTGAGGAAGTATTTTTTCACAGAGAGGGTGGTGGACGCATGGAACAGCCTTCCTGAGGCGGTTGTGGGGTCTAAAACTGTGGGAGAATTCAAGAATGCATGGGACAGACATAAGGCAATTTTTGTGGGGGGTAGGAAGAAATAGCCTGTTGGTTAAATAGGATCTGCAGCTTATCCTCTAGGTAGGGGAAATGGGCAGACTAGGTGGGCTAAGCGGTCCTTATCTGCAGTCAAAGTCTATGTTATCTGTAATCTTTTAAAACAGGTCCTTCCTTTCTGGATCTGTTCCAAGCAAATGGAAAATGGCTGTGGTAGTCCCCTTCCATAAGGGTGGCTACCAAGCCGCTGAAAACTACAGACCTATTTCAATTCTCTACCCCCTAGCTAAAATCCAAGACAGGATACTTTATAACCAATTACAGTCCTATTTGGAGACACACCACCTTCTCACCAACCTCCAGCATGGCTTTAGAAAGAACTACAGTACAACTACGGCCCTTGTAAAGATCTCTGCCGATATTCTCAATGCAAGTGACAAAGGCCTTGTTACAGCAGCGGTGTTTGCTGACCTGACAAAGGCCTCTGACCTTGTCAACCACCACCTCCTACTAAGAAAACTCAACCTCCAGGGTCTTGACTGCTTAGCACTAACCTGGCTACAGAGTTATTTCATTGGGAGATCCCAAAGGGTGAAGTGGTCCAGATCATGGTACATGGTGTATCCCAGGGATCTACCCTAGGTCCGTTACTTTTCTGTCTCTTCGTTAATGAGCTTCCCAACTCCTGCAGTGGTGCATCAGTGCAACTTTACGCTGAAGACACCATTCTATTCCATTCCTCCAATAAAATGGACTGACTTAATCAGAGTCTTAATTCAGATTTCAGTGCACTCAAATCACGGTTCTCAACCATCCAGAAGGCTCTCTGGAATTCTGTCCTGGCTATGAGGCAACAAGTCCCAAAAAAAGTGGCTCAGAATCTGGCAGAAACCGTTAAAACTGCCTCGGAAGCCACAAAATATCAGTTTCACACGGCTGTAGATGCCAATGACACTGCCTCCAGAGCGATGGCTCAGGCCATCTCCCTCGGGCGGTTTGCCTGGTTAAGAACTACCAGTATCTCCAAGGACACCCAGACTAAAGCTATGGATTTTCCCTGTGACAATTCTCTTTTTGAGGACAAAACCAAGACATACATGAAAAAGGTGGAGGAATACAAGACCACCTATCACAGCAATGCAGCTGAAGAGAAACTCTACTTCCTACAAGCCCCAATGTAGACAGGGGGCAGAGGTAGGGGTTAATATCCCAGGGCCTTCTACCCTATACCAATGTCCATGTCCATGGATTATTCTCAAATGAAAGGATTCTTTAGGGTAAGAGGCAGAAGGGCTCAAACATGCTGATCCTAATCCTTCAACAAAAAACTCAGACTAAACAAAACCACCGATTGGAAGGGCCAGGTCGCCTCTCCTCTGCCAGTAGGAGGAAGGCTGGCTCAGGCTGACCCACTACCTCCACCAATGGCAATGTATCACCACAGACAAGTGGATGCTGGAGGTGGTGGGTCGTGGACTTACTCGGAAGTTCAAAAAATTTCCCACCCAGCAGGGTCACAGGCGTTTCATACCCCCTAACGCCCACAGACAGAATTCTGCAGGAGCTAGAGGTAAAGTCTCACCTGTCAGCAAATGCAGTGGAAAGAGTTCCTCTCTCCCAATGTGGGAAAGGCCTCTATTCCAGGTATTTTCTCACCCAAAAGAAAAATGGGGACTGTTGATCGATTCTAGATCTCAGGTACCTGAACAAGCACCTGTTCAATCCCAAATTCAAGATG
The DNA here is from genome assembly GCA_016271365.2 of Neoceratodus forsteri. NCBI lineage: Eukaryota > Metazoa > Chordata > Ceratodontiformes > Ceratodontidae > Neoceratodus > Neoceratodus forsteri. The sequence continues at coordinate 1,151,845,782 of CM057453.1, forward strand.
GTCACCCTGTCAGTGGTGATTCCCTTTTTGCAACTGGGAGACTGGCTAGCCTCTCTGGATCTCAGAGACGCCCATTTTCACATTCCAGTCAGGCCCTCTCACAGAAAGCATCTTAGATTCAGACTGCCCTCTGGCCATTACCAGTTTGCAGCTCTACCATTTGTCCTTTCTTCAGCTCCCAGAGTTTTCACAAAGTGCCTGGCAGTGGTAGCAGCCCATCTCAGAAGTCAGATCTCTATCTTTCCCTATCTGGATGACTGGCTCGTAGTGGATACGTATTCCCAAAAGGTCAGAGACTCTCTCAGTCTCACACAGTGCACCCTGGAATCCCTTGGCTTCCTGATCAACACCGAGAAATCCCATTTCGAGACAGTCCAACCACTGGAGTTCATTGGAGCAAAACTGGACACCCAGTAAGGGAAAGCCCTGCTCCCACTAGACAGAGTGCACAACCTCCAAACCCTGGCACACTCGTCTGTCCTGGGCCAACCAAGGCCAGCCAGGCATGTCCTCAGGCTCCTAGGGCACATGGCCTCTACTACAGCTGTAGTTCCAGGTGTCAGGTTTCAGATGAGACATTCAGTACCATCTAAGATCTCATTGGTCTCAGAAGAGACTTTCTGTCAAAGCTCATTCCAGTCACAACCTTTCTGCAAGCCCTGGACTGGTGGAAGACCAAGAAAAACCTCCAGCAAAAGGAACCCTCCAAAGTGCTCACTACAGATGCTTCCCTCCTGGGGTAGGGTGCACACCTGGCAGACTAGTCCATAAGCAGGGTGTGGTCCCCGGCAGAGTCCAGGTATCACATAAATCTCCTCGAGCTCAGATCTGTGTACCTGCCTATCAAAGCCTTTTCCTCCCAGCTAAGAGGTCAATCTGTCCAAATCAGGACAGACAACACCACTGCCATGTTCTACATCAACAAGCTGGGGGGGGGGGCAAGATCCACAAAGCTCTGTACACAGACCATGAAGATCTAGTCTCTGGCCTACTGTCTAGACATGCAGCTCAATGCCATTCACCTCCCAGGAAAGGACAATGTGCTGGCGGACTCCCTGCGCTGCATCAGTCAGGGCCACCACGAGTGGACCTTAAACAACTACTGGCCACAGTCTTCAGGAGGTGGGGCACTCCACAGGTAGATCTCTTCGCCTCCAACCTTAATCATCAGATTCCTCTGTACTGCTGCAGGCCTCCAGCTCTGGGCTCAGTGCCAGTGGATGCCCTGTTTTTGGACGGGACAGGGAGGTTCCTGTACACCTTCCCTCCGTTTCCTCTGATCCTCAGGGGTTTTACTAAAACTCAGAAGCCAGCCAGCAACAATGATCCTGGTGGCTCCAGACTGGGCAAAGCAGCCTTGGTACACACTGCTTCTCGCCCTCTCAGTCAAAGGGCCCATTCATCTGCCTTCGACCCACAGTCTCCTGACCGTGTCTCAGATGGGGATAACATACCCCAGCATAGAGTCTCTTCGACTCAACTCTTAGTACTTGAGGAACTAAAAGTTCCCAGACTCTCACTATTCAGAGCAAGTTCTGAGAATCCTTCGACTGGCCAAGAGGTCACTCTCACCAGTATTTATTCCCCCTTGTTCCCTCACTAACTCTTTTGTTCTCAAATTTACACCCATCACATCTTCTTGAAATCGTTACCTGCTACTTCATCCTGATTAATTAAACCTCCCTGACTCAAATTCAAACTTAAACTTAAAACTCCCCAGGCCTGGGTTCGAACCTGTGGCCCTATATATCTAGTTCAATTTTACATGGAAGCTTGTTACCCTCACCACTGGACCATCCCAGTGGCTATAATACTGACTCTGCACCCAGTCCCTTAAAACCCTCCAGGCTGGAATTCTAACTTAAACATCCAAGGCCGGGATCTGAACCCCAACCCTACATACCTATTCAAGTTTCACATGGTGGTCTATCCCTCTAACCACTAGGCCATTCCAGCAGTCTCAATTCTGACCCTGCTCCCTCTGGCCCTTATACTTTCCTGACTTGAATTTCGAACTTAAACATAAGCCTCCCAGGCCAGGTTTCAAACCTTCAGCCCAATATATCTAGTCCGGTTACCCATGGAAACTAGTTAATCTAACCTCTAGGCCATCACAGTGGCTCCAATCCTGACACAGCACCCAAAACCTTAAAATCCTACAGACTGGGATTCAAATTTAAACTTAAACGACCCAGGCCAGGATCTGAACCCAGGACCCTAGACTCCTATCCCAAGTTCCACCTGGTAGTCCATCACTCTAGCCACTAGGCTGTCCTAGTAGTCTTCAACTCTGATCTACCTCTCTCAGACTCTTTAACCCTCTCGTCCCCACTCCGGTTCAGGTCAACTCCTGCTCATTATTTTAAGCAACTGCATCTGTCATCCACCTGCTATGTGCAAGGCAGGCTGCTTGACTACCCTCTCCTACCTTCTGATCCTTTGTGCCGCTGACTACCTTATTGCCCTCTCCCTTAGGCACCCTCCCCTGCACAATGAGCACCCACTACCACGGCATGTGCTCCATACATATGCGCATCTCCTCACTCCTTGCCTCCCCAAATGAGGTGTTATTTTGGGCATTGGCTCCAGAGGAGACTATATGCATCTGTACCTCTCGGTTGCATCACCAAAAAGCTACTCCGCTTCTCAGTTTGGTCATTCCTACCACTCCTCATCCTCCTAACCTGAGCAAGCGACATCGAACTCAACCCTGGCCTTTACATGCCCCGTCTAACCCCCCAAATTTGTTAGTGGCCTATCGCCTAAAGGGTTGAAGTTTGCTCATATAAACACCCAAAGTCTGGGGCCGGACGGTGGTGCTGAAGGTTGAGGCGCTGGAAGCCACACCACGCTGGCGGCCCGAGTTCGGGAGCGAGCTCGGGCACCAGGGGTCGGCAGGAGAGGGACTGGACTGAGCACCCAATGGGCTGCTCTCTGATCCCAGGGGGAGGGCATTGGGGTGCCCGGCGCTCCGGCGGCCCCTGGTGGAGATCAGGGGCACCGCAGAAGCATGGGCAGCATGTAACAAGCGTGCCAGACGCTGGCAGGGTTGCCATGCACCAAGCATGGGGGGGGGTGCGCACACAGGAGAGAAGGGATGGGCAGAACAAGGAAAAACCCAGCTTGATGGGATAGGAGATGGCACCTATCCTTCATGCCCAGCGCCAGGTTAGTCTCGGCCGGCCTCATTGCTCCTCCACCCGGGCCCCACCTGCACGCCAGAGTCTGCCTTGATAAGAGAGCCCAAAGTAAGGAGTCGGGTTACCCTCCCTGGTCGGGTCAAACCGGGGGTGCTGGCTGTGGAAGGGGAGAGGGCATAGGCTGCAGCAATCCTCAGGCATGGCAGGCACAAGGATAAGGTTGCCTGAGAGAGTTCCCATGAGCTGTAACCGGGTGGGGTGGGGGGGCACACAAGTCTGTGCCTCAAGATTGCCAAACTCGAAGCATGGGTTATTCAACACTCTCTGGACATTTTAGGCATATCGGAGTCTTGGCTAAAGCCTAGCATCAAACAACCAGCTAGCAATACATGGTTATAACTGCTTCAGGAAGGACAGGCTGGGTAAACGGGGAGGTGGTGTCATCATGTATGTCCAGGTTGGCTTAGATGCCACTGAAATCCTTATCCCTGAATCCCATGCAGCGGAGTCACTGTTTCTCTCCCTGACTCTCAGCTGCATCAAAAAATTAATAGTGGGTTGTGCCTACCTGCCCCCCTTCTATCCTCCCTTGCCAACCTCCCTCACCATGACCTCATACTCTGTGTAGCGATTTTAACATACACTGGCTGAACCCCAATTCTGACAAGATTCATGCCTCTCTTACCGATGGCAACGTGGCTCAGCTCATCAATGTCCCAACAAGAATCGACACAAAATCGGGCAACCATTCCTTGCTTGATTGGGTGATCACCAACTGTGCCCATAAGGTGAAATCTGTGGGTGTACTTGCTGACAGCATCAGTGATCACTCTCCTACCTCCTATTCCTGGTGAAACAACTTCCCTAACCCTCCACCCAAGGTCACTCTGGTCCGAGATATGTCACATCTCAATCCCAGTGCTTTTCTTGCCTCTATCTCTGATGCCAATCGGGGACCGATAAACACTCTGCCAGACATCAACCAGGCCCTCGATTTTTTTCATGACCACCTTCACCAATATAGTTGATCTTCATGCCCCCATGAAGAGGTGCAGATCAAAAGGAATCAAAGCTCCCTGACTCTCAAAGGATATTAAGAAGCTCATGACCGCTCACGATCGGGCTTGGAAGACTTTCAAACGAAGTGGGCTACCATCTGACTGGCAGGTCTAGAGGCAGCTCAGGAAGGGGTGTAAAAATTCTATTCAGAAAGCTAAGCGCACCCACTTCAGGTCACTCCAAACGGAGCATCTCTGTAATCCCAAAGAATTCTGGAGGCAGGTGAACTCCCTAATCAAAGGCAAGTCCTCAGAGGCCCCAAGCTCCATCTCTGCCCAAGGCACTGTCCTCTCTGACCCCCCCAGTCCATCATCACTGGATTTAATGAATTCTTTACTGACCTGCATGATATACCTCACTCTTTACCAACTCTCCCCCAGCCTTTCACTTTAAACTTGCCACCCTCAATGAAGTTGGCCGGCTTCTCGCTAACCTAAAAGCGGACAGTTCCCCTGGTCATGACACCATCGAACCCAAATTTCTCAAACTGAAAGTTGTAGCCTTCGCCCCCTCCCCCCAACCGGTTTAACCAATCTTTCCTCTCAGGTATTGTCCATGATAAATGGAAGGTGACAGCGGTTGTTCTCACTCATAAGGGTGGACCCAACACAACTGTTGAGAACATTAGGCCTATTTCCATCCTCTTCCTGCTGGCAAAAATCCAACAGTGTATACTCTATAACCATCTAGAGGATTATCTGGACCACTGCCACCTCCTCTCAAGGTTCCAGCATGGGTTCAGAAAAAAACAGTACCCTCACTGCCTTCATAAGTTACATCCGACCTGTTCCATGCTATGGACCAGGGCTTTGCCACCAGTGCTGTCTTCGTCGATTTGACGAAGGCTTTGGCCTTGGTCAACCACGATCTCCTTCTATGGTAGCTACACTCATTTCACCCTGATGTTAGTGCCTTAACTTGGCTCCAAAGTTATCTTCCTGGCCATACTCAAATGGTCAAGTGGTCCGAATCTCTCTCGGATCTCAGACCAATTACCCACAGCGTCCCTTAGGGTTCCATTCTGGGACCGTTATTATTTTCCTTATTCATTAATGAATTACCAAATAACTGCAGAGGAGCCTCTGTGCCACCATTACGCGGATGACGCCATTGTTTACCGTTCTTTATCTGATGTCGGGTTGCTCAACATCATGCTCACCTCAGACTTACGAATTCTCAAGGGCTGGTTTCTAGATAATCAACTAGTCCTCAACACCAAAAAAAAATGCATGCTGTTCTCCAATACCTCCTCCATGCTGTATCCCCCACCCCTTGCGATACTCTCCCATAATGGTGATGCCCTTGAATTCGTCCCATCATTTAAATATCTGAGTATCACCTTAGATTCCTCACTTTCCCCCAAACACTCATGTCCTCCTCCTTACCAAAGCTCTAAACCAAAAGCTGGGTCTGCTCTACCACATACGACCCTTCCACACATCGGCTTCATGCTAGAAGATCGAGGTCGCCACCCTCCTGCCCCTCCTTATGTATGGCAACCAACGATTACTTACAACCAACACAGCCATCCTACCTCACCTTAAACAGGCCTATCGTAGGGTGGGAAGGTTTGCCTTAGAGGTCAATGCCCGTCACCATCACTGTGATGTCCTCTCCTCCCTGGGCTGGCTAACATACAAATCCAAACTCCAGTGTGCCACACTGAGTCCAGTGCACAAACTGGTCCACTGTTTAACATCCCTCCTTGCCTTACTGAACTTATTCAGTTCCGGCAACCTCCACGTGCTCTTAGATCCGCCTCCCTCCCTCTTCTCATACTGCCCATACCTTGGTTAGCAGTGGCCCAGAGATCTTTTGCTTTCTTGGCGGTGTCTAGCTGGAACTCACTACCACACTCTACCTTAACCTGCACCTCCCTCACCAAGTTCCAATCCTCCCTATTACACCACCTCAAAGCCTCATTACTTTGCTACTGCTTCCACCGACTCTTGGTCCTGCTTCCTAATGCTATGCAAAAATATTTGCCGCTCACTGATCCTCATATGTATAAGAATCCCCACTCCCTGACCCCTTCTGTTTATGTAAATATTTGATGCAAGTGTATCTGTAAATGGCACATTTTGTAAATCTACAAACAATGTAAGTATAACCACTGTAACTGCCATGTCTTTGTAATATGTAAATGTTTCTGTAAATGATTAATTTTTGCAAATCAGCGAATGATGTAAATGCATCCACTGCTACTGCCATATCATGGTCTACGTTCTGCACTTTCCTGTTTGCCCCTGAAAAAGGGAATGTAATGTCTCAGCGGGCTCACCCAGTTACCAAAATTCAACTAAAATAAGAAGACAAGTACCAGAAAGACTTATGCTTCCAAATGGAAGAGATTTTCCTTTTGGTGTAGGGACGCTGGACGCCACACTTTGCACCACGCCAGCGACCCATGATCAGTAACCAGCACAGACCACCGGTGGTCGGCCGGGGAGGGAGAGGATCGAGCGTGCGATGGCAGCTCTCCTCTCCTGGGGAGGGGTGGGTTGCTGCTCCTGCCACCAGGTGGAGGCCTGGAGGATAATCTGGAACGGAGGGCAACACGAAGGGTGGGCGTTGCCAGGCTGCAGGGTACATGCGCCTCCACGCAGGTGCGTGAACCAGCAACAGGGGGATGGGAGAAAACGTGAAAATGGAACGGGCAGGCTCCATGGCTCCTGGTGGTGATCCCATTCGGCAGCCTCCTAGCTTCTCGATTTGTGCTCTGGGGGGATAGTGGGGGACTTACAGGGGAGGGAGCCGAATCAGGGGGAACCGCAGAGAAAAAGCCTGCCTGCCAGCCCTGAAGGGGTAAAAATAATAATTAAAAAAAATTAAATTGTTTTCAATGCATCATTAAATACTGGTATTGTACCAAGCGAATGGAAACGTGCAGCTGTGATACCTATCTGCAAGAAAGCTTCTAGGCAGGAGATTTCAAATTTTAGGCCTATTAGCCTTACATCTGTGGTCGATAAGATTTTGGAATCAATAATTAAAGATGAGTTACTGGAGGACATGAAAATCACAGAATCTGGACGGTGAACAGCATGGATTCACAGCTGGCAGATCCTGTACCATCAATTTATTATGTTTTTACAAACATATTAGTCGTCATCGAGATAATAATGTAAGTGCAGATGTTATTCTGCTCGATTTTAGTAAGGCTTTTGACATCGTACCTCACTGGGCCATCATTAATAAAATGAAAACTATGAATTTAGACCCTCTGCTAATACAATGGGCAAATAACTGGCTGACAGAATGTAGAAAGTTGCCATACGAGGATCTCTCTCTCTGGGAAGGGGAGGGTGAAAAGTGGGGTCACCCAGAGATCTGTTCTGGGACCCATCCTGTTTAAGATCTTAAATTCTGATGTGTGTAAGAACATCTCTAATGTGACAGTTAAATATGCAGATGATTCAAAACTGGGTGGACCACGTGACACACTTAACGATATCCAACAACTTCAAAATGATCTAGATATAATTTCAACATGGGCGTTTGTGTGGGATATGCAATTTAACATATCAAAATGTTGTGTTCTACACTTAGGGAAGCAGACCATACTGCACACATATACATTGTGTGGAACAGTAATAAAAAGAGTTTGGAGTGAGAGAGACCTAGGTGTGTTGAAGAGCTAGTGTACTGCCCGGAATTAATAGTAATTTTCAGATGCAGTTAGCCATCACTTCTTACATCTGAAGTATTTTTTATTTTTTTATTTGCTAATTAGAAGATTTTTTTACCTGGCAGTACTGGGGTGATGCGTAGAGCAGCACTCAGTCTGGAGGCTAAAAAAAGTCAGTTCTGTTCCTCCTAATAAGTCATCAGAAATGTCACCAAACACACTGACACACCACGATCCTTGCAACTTGAGCAGTGACTTTCACAAGTTACCAATCAAAATGAAGGAAATTGTGACATCACTAGTAACCAAGAAAAGCCATTCCCTACTTCATGTGAAAGAGAATAATCTGGTAGTGAGAAATGGTTCTTCTTGGTTACTAGTGATGTCACAGTTGGTGTGGTCTCAGTGTTCATGGTGTAGTAGGAGTAACAGAAATGACTTTTTTTAGTCATCAGACAGAGTGCTGTTTCACAAATCACCCCAGTACTGCCAGGTAGCAAATCTTCTAATTATCAAACAGAAAAGAAAAAAATACTTCATATACAAGAAGACACAGCCGACTACATCTGAAGGTTACTGTTAATTCTAGGCAGTACACTAGTTCTTTAATCAACAAATCACTTACCTAAAGGACCAATGTTATGCGGTCCTGTCCAAAGCAATCAAGACTTTATCCACTGTCAGAAGAAATACCACTAGCAGAAAGGCTGAAACATAGAAACATAGAATTTGATGGCAGATAAGGACCGCTTGGCCCACCTAGTCTGCCCATTTCCCTACCTAACGGATAAGCTGCAGATCCCGGTTAACCAACAGCCTACTTCCTCCTACCTCCCACTAGAATTGCCTTATGTCTGTCCCATGCATTCTTGAATTCCCCCAACTGTTTTTCACTCTACGACCTCCTCAGGAAGGCTGTTCCATGTATCCACAGCCCTCTCTGTGAAGAAATACTTCCTCACATTACCTCTGAGCCGTCCCCCCTCTATCTTCAAATTGTGCCCTCTTGTTTTTGCACCTCTTTTTCTGAAAGATGCTACCATCTTGAACTTCGTTGATTCCCTTGAGGTATTTGAAAGTTTCTATCATGTCTTCCCTCTCCTTTCTTTCCTCAAAGCTATACATCCTTAGTTCCTTTCGTCTTTCTTCATATGTCTTCTGATGCAGATCCTGCATCATTTTGGTTGCCCTCCTCTGGACAGCCTCCACCCTATCTATGTATTTGTGCAGATGGGGTCTCCAGAACTGTACACAGTACTCCAGATGTGGTCTTACCAACTGTCTGTACAGAGGGCCAACAAATACAGGTTACTCACCTGTAACAGGAGTTCTAGAAGTGGTATATGTTGCTCATTCACACTGTCTGGCAGGGTCTTTGCCGCTTTAAATCTTGCCGGAAGGTCTTCAAACTGGCTCCTCCCACCCACCAGGGTGGTAAAACCCTTAGCTCCACCCCATGATGCCAGATCTAGCCCGCTGGAAGCCAGGTTGCGCGTCAAAGCCAGGGAGGTCGGGTGGGTCGTATGGATGAATAACATATACCACTCCTAGAACTCCTGTTACATGTGAGTAACCTGTATTTCTGGGGACGTGGATATGTTCAATCCACACTGTCTGGCAGACTCCTAGCAGTTCTCCGGGAGAAGGAAGGCAAGGCACGCACCCCCTACTTAGGGAATAAGGACTGGAGAACCGAGGTCCCAAAACCAGCATCCCGGTGTGACTCAAGGTCGATGTGGTAATGGGAAATAAAGGTGTGTGCTGACTTCCAGGTAGCTGCCCTGCAGATTTCCTGGATAGGGACGTCCCTAGAAGCAGCCACCGAGGCAGCGGTATGGTGGGTAGAATGAGCTCTTATCCCTTTGGGAGGCTCCATGCCCACCAACCTATAGCAGATATCTATGCAGGAGGTGATCCACCTGCTTATCGTCCGCTTGGCTGCAGGTCTGCCAGGTGCAGCTTCAGCGTAGGTAAACAGCTGGCGAACCTCTCCCCGAACTTCAGCAGTTCGCTCATTATAATAAAAGAGCGCTCTTCTAGGGTCCAAAGTATGGAGCCAATATTCGGCCTCCGAGGTGTGACTGGAGTAGAATACCGGCAGAGTCAACACCTGATTCAGGTGAAACTCCGACACCACCTTCGGAAGGAATTTCGGGTGGGGGCGAAGGACAATTTTGTCCCTGTGGAAGACCAGATAAGGAGACTTGACAGAAAGCACCTGGATCTCTCCCATCCTTCTGGCTGATTTTATAGCCACCAAGAAGGCAGTCTTCCACGTCAGGTGAGATGTCACACCTGTGCATCGGTTCAAATTGCTTGCCCATGAGCTTAGCCAATACCAGCAGTAAATCCCACGGAGGTGGAGGTTCTCGCACCGGAGGGGATATGTGATCAAGGCATTTGAAAAAGCACCTGACCACCTTCTCCTGCGACACTGACTGCTTGCCGGCCCGTGCCCGGTAAGCAGAGATGGCTGCCACGTGCACCTTGAGGGTCGTCGACCAAAGCCCTAGCTGAGAAAAGGTCCACAGGTAGTCCAAAATACTAGTCAAGGAACAGGAAGAGGGGTCCAACCCCTTGTCCTGACACCAAATGGAGAATCTCTTCCATTTGAAGGCATAGCATTTTCTGGTCGACTCCTTTTGGAACGCCTCAATGACGTTGAGGGCCTCGTCGGAAAGACCCAAGGCCTGGAACTCTAGCCGCTCAGGAACCAGGCCGTCAGGTGCAGGGATTGAAGGTCTGGATGGAGAACCTTCCCCTTGTCGACTGAAATCAGGTCCGGGTAGGCTGGAAGTCACCTCGGGAGCCTGGAGCCGAGGCCGAGGAGATCTGGGTACCAGAATTGGTGGGGCCAATCTGTGGCTACCAGAATCACCTGCGCCTTGTCCCTCTTCGCCTTGAGGAGCACCTTGTGGATCAAGGGAAATGGAGGGAAGGCATAGAAGAGGCCCGGGGTCCATGTCCTCGAGAAGGCATCCCCCTGCTGCGAGCCCTGCTGAGGGGGCGGGCATGAAACAGTCTCAGCTTCGCATTCTCCTTGGAGGCGAACAGGTCCACCTGAGGGGTGCCCCAATGGAAGAACAGATCTTGTACTACCTCCGGTAGGAGAGACCACTCGTGAGAAGCAGCGCCTATTGGGCTGAGGACATCGGCCAGACTTTTGGAGGCTCCTGCCACATAGATGGCTAGGAGATCTACCTCCAGGCTGATCACAACAGACCAAGTGCGGAGAGCTTCCTTGCACAGAGGCAAGGAGTACGTCCCGCCCAGATGGTTGAGATATTACATGGTCGTGGTGTTGTCCGTCTGGACCTGAACCACCTGACCCTGTACAAACAAAGCGAAGGCGGTGAGGGCTAGCTGCACCGCTCGAAGCTCCAGCAGGTTGATGTGGCATCGAGACTCCTGAGGGGACCAGAGGCCATGGGCCCTGAGCTCCCCCAGATGGGCACCCCAACCCATCAGAGGCGCGGTCGTTAAAGTGACCGTAGGCTCGGGGTGGACAAATGGGATACCCTCCTGCAGATGAGCCGGGATGAGTCACCACTGCAGGCTGTCCCACATCTCTTGGGTCACCGTCACCGGCTGGTCCAGAGGACCGGAGCGCTGTGACCACTGGCAAGCCAGTCCCCATTGCAGGGGACGCATATGCCAGGGGGCCTAATGGACCACGCTGGTGCAGGCCACCAGGAGGCCCAGAAGGCGCAGAAAGTCCCGGGCAGGGCGCAATTGCCCAACCAGAAATGATTGGGCAAAGGAAGAAAGGACCTCGTCCCTGTCCGCTGGGAGCCGGGTTCTGGCTCAAAGAGAGTCGAGCTCTGCCCCGATGAACTGAATCACCTGCGATGGCACGAGTTCCGACTTGGCCTCGTTGATTAGGAGGCCTATCTGAGAGCAGACCTAGAGGGCCAGACCCCTGGACCGCTCCACCTCCAACTTGGAGGGGGCTGCAATCAGCCAGTCGTCCAGGTAAGGGTACACCCGGACCCCTTGGTGCCGCAGGAATGCCGTCACCACTGCCATGTATTTGAAGACCCTGGGAGCTGGAAAGAGGCCGAAGGGCATGGCCCAGAACTTGTAAAGAGATCCCTCTGCTCTGAAGCGGAGGAATCGCTGATGAGACGGACAGATTGGGATGTGAAAGAACGCATCCTGAAGGTCTAGAGAACAGAACCACATGCCTAGTTCCAAGGATGGAATGATCTGAGCCAGAGTGACCATCCTGAAGGTGTGTGGACTTAGGAACTTGTTCAGGTCGTGCAGGCCAAGAATGGGGCGCCAGCCCCCCCCCCCCCGTCTGTTTTGGGACCAGGAAGTACCTGAACACAAACCCTGGGTGTGGAGGAGGGTCTCTCACCTCGCTGACCACCTCCTTCTGGAGGAGCAAGGCAATGTCGGCTCGACGAGCCGACAGAGAGGCTGTGGAACCCGTTGCTCCCTGTGGGGCGACTACTCGGTAGGGAGGAAACTGCTCGAATTCCAGAGGCAGACCCCTGCCGACCACTTCTAGCACCCAGCAGTCCGTGATGATAGTGGACCAGGCGGAAAAGTAGTGGCAGAGCCGTCCCCCCATGGGGGGAACCCGGGGAGGAGTGACGAGGTTGGGGCAACACCACTTAGCCCGTCACTGGGCAGGCTTGGAGGAAGGGCCCACTGAGGGACCTCCTGGACCCTTCCCTCCAGGCTTCCTAGTAGAGGAAGTGGCAGACTTGGCCTTAGGGTGCCAAGTGTGAGCCTGCTGGCCCTGATGCTGGTGTTGCTGGCCTGGACGTGCGGCAGGAGCGGAAGGGTGATAGGGCATACGCTGCTGCTGGCAGCCTTTGTGCTTCTGGGCAGATGTGACAGAGTCCAAGGTGGCACTGGACTTCTCGATCCTCTGGAGATGGCCTTCCACTCCGGGCCCGAACAAGTCGGTGCCCAGAAAGGTGGAGATCCTCAGCCAAGCTCCGCGGAGCATGGCCGTTGTGGCCGCTACTGACCAGGCACAGGAGTCACCAATGTCCAATGACGTCTGGAGCGGTTGTTTAGCCACCGCCCTTCCCTGATCCCGCACCTGCTTGACCGTCGTCTAAAGGTCGGCCGAGAGATGAGGAATCACCTCATCCAGGGAACCCATAAGGGAGTGTGAGAAATGTGCCATCAGTAAGGCCGAGCTAGCCTGTCAAAGGACTAAGGAGAAAGCAGGGTAAACCTTCTGCCCCAAGTAGTCCAGCTTTTTGGATTCCTTGTCGGGCGGTTTGTCCACCTCCCTAGTGTTCCGGGAATGCCAGAAAACGCTATCGGTCACTAACCCCTCCGCGAAGGGGTGCTCTGTAAAACTGGAGGGTGAACCGGTGGGGACTGCATGCTTGCAAGCCATCCTGGCCCGGTAGCGGGACAAGATGCTGGCAGCTGCCACAACTCCATGGCCAGGCCAACAATGGCTTGACCACGGAAAGGCCTCCGTGGGGATCCCTCGGTCCAGTATCTCCGTAAGGGATACTTGGCCACTTGAATGGGTTCGAGCTGCATCCCAGTGAGACTCCGAGATGAGTGAGCATACCCAAAAACGAGGATGTGCTCTCGTCCACCGACTGGCCCCCAGCAGACTCCAGGTCAAGTGGCCTGGAGAACAGAGAGGAGTCGTCGTCAGACTCCGAGGAGTCTGCGAAGAGCTGCCGAGTGCCTGAGCCACCCTCCACCTGCAGAAGACGATCGCGAGTGAGGGTGCCAGACAACCTATGGGGCAAGCCCTGACCCAACCAAGAATCCTTGGTCGGGGCTCCTGTCTTCTGTTGTGGAGACGGAGGTTCCACCACAATGGGTGGAGCAGCCGGTTTCGGCTGAACAACCGGCGCCGGGGTCAACTCCTCAACAAACGACGAGGGGTTGTTTCGGCCGCTCAGTGACAACCATAATGACCCGGAGAAGGCAGCGAGTCAGCTTGTTACGGTCAATAAAAGTTGCTGCCACATCAATCTCATATTTGCCACGAACCTGTGCGGAGCCTAGCCTCCGAAGAACGAACAGCGGCGCCGCTTTCCATGGTGCCAAGACCGAGACTGCCGGCGTCCGGCGGACGATTGGACCTGGAAGAGGACCGAGACAGAGACCCCGGGGATGCCGAGGGTGGGTCAGAGAGGACGGAGAACCCGCCCCTCCCTTGGTTCAGGGACCTTAACCAGGGACTTCAGCACAGGAGGCACAGGCAAGTCCTCGGTAACCACCGGGGGAACCGGTGAAGAAGGGTTGTCGGCTTCTTCAGTAGACAAACCGTCTGACGGGTCGAGAAAAATCTCGACCGCGTCGACTGATGTCTCGGCCGGCTGACCTGACAGGGACACTGTGATGCCAGCGGCCACAGCCGCAACCTCAACCAAAGTAGAGAGTCGACGGTCCGGTGAAGGGGATCTTTCCCGCTCCCACGAATGTCGATGGCGGGACTTACCTTTAGAAACCTTCTTCTTGGACTGACTAGTATGTCCCGATGGCCCTTCTCCCTTGGTGGAGAGGGACTGACAAAGCTCCTTAAAAGGAACCAGTGTAGGAGGAGCCCAAGGAGAGCGGGATAAATGCCGCGGCCAAGGAGGAGGAAGAAGTGGCCTGGGCCACCTCATCCTCGAGAGCAATCAACTGCTCCATGGAGCCCGCCGCCGGACACCAACCAACGGGCCTCCTTAGACTTAACGGCGGGTACTGTTTTTCGGGCTCGAGAAGTAATCTGTGGCAGCAGTCCTCCAAGACCCGAAGCCAAAAAGGACTTGCATATCAGTGAGCCTGCGATGGCTGGCCACTCAAGGCAGTCAACGGAATGGAGTGCGGATCGGTCCGGGACATCTTCTGCCCACAAGGGCACCAACGGAAGCCAGGAGTCTATTTGTCCATCACACCCACGAGGGAAGACGAAGACCTCAGTCTTGTAAATTTTTACATTAGTTTCGGGAAATCCAAAGAGTTTGGATCCAGGCCTAAAACGCAGAGTGCTAAGGAGGGAACCTGAGCTTCCAAGCGGTAAGGAAGATCTGGAGTCATGGGGCGAAGCCAAGGGTTTTACCACCTGGGCGGGTCGGAGGAGCCAGTTTGAAGACCTTCTGGCAAGATTTAAAGTGGCAAGGAACCTGCCAGACAGTGTGGATTGAACAACATATCCATGTCCCTAGAACTTCCTGTTTTCTACTGGTGATGCCTCTCTCTCATGCATCCCAGTATCCCCAAGCTCTCTTTACTGCCTTCTCACATTGCTGGCCCACCTTTAGGTCGTCTGATATGACTACCCCCAGGTCCCTTTCCATTTTTGTTGTTGTCAGTATCTCACCCCCCATTGTGTACTCTTCCCCTGGGTTTTTGTTTCCCAGGTGCATTACTTTGCCCTTCTTTGCACTGAATCTAAGCTGCCATATATTTGACCATTCCTCCAACCTTGCCAAGTCCCTTTGCATCCTTTCCACCCCACCATGTTTATCAACCCTGTTGCAGAGCTTTGTGTCATCTGCAAACAGACATACTTTCCCTTCCAGTCCCTCTGCAATGTCACTTATAAAGACATTATAAAGGACCAGCCCCAGTACTGAACCCTGCGGTACCCCACTAGTAACCCTCCTTTCTTCACTGTGGACTCCATTTACTATTACCCGCTGTGTCCTGTTGTCCAACCAGTGTTTTACCCAGGCTACCACCCTGGGACCCACTCCCAGGCTAGCTAATTTGTTTATTAATCTTTTAAATGCCTTGCTAAAGTCTAAGTAGACCATGTCCACAGCCCCTCCCTGGTCTACTGCTTTGCTCACCCAATCAAAGAAATCAATTAGATTTGTCTGACATGACCTTCCCGCTGTGAACCCATGCTGCCTTGGGTCCTGTGCCCCACCGGCCTCTAGGCACTCAACAATTCTTTCCTTCAGAAGTGATTCCATCATTTTCCCTACCACTGAGGTCAAACTGACAGGTCTGTAGTTTCCTGTCTGTGTCATGCTCCCACTTTTGTGAAGGTAAATCACATCTGCCCTCCTCCAGTCCTCAGGTACCACACCATCCTCCCATGATTTATTAAAAAGGGTAGTCAGTGGTGTTGCTAGTACTTCCCTTAGTTCTTTTAGAATTCTGGGGTGAATCCCATCAGGCCCCATTTGCTTTATCTACCTTCAGTTTTAAAAGTTCTTTCAGAACCCTTTCTTCTGTGAAAAGGACTAATATCAACCCCCCTATCCAGAGTGCTTCTATTGACCGGATTAGGTATTTCCCCCTGCTTTTCCATTGTGAATACTGAGCAGAAGTATTCGTTCAGTATCCCTGCCTTTTCACTGTCGCTCTCTGCCCAACCACCTTCCTCTTTGTTCAGCCTCAGTATCCCTTTCTTAGTCTTTCTTTGCTCCCTAATGTACCTATAAAAGGTTTTATCCCCCTTCTTAACTGAGTTGGCTATCTTTTCCTCAGTTTGGGCATTTGCTATTCTGACCGTCTTACCCGCTTCCTTCTGCTTTAACTGGTACAGTTCTCTGTCCTGCTCCTTCTGCGTTTCCTTATACTTCCTGAATGCTATCTTTTTCTCCCTTACCATCCCCACCACTTCTTTTGAGAACCATAGTGTTTTTTTCTTTCATTTTGATTTATTTAGCTTGTTGCCTCTGTGATGGCGGTTTTGATGTTTCCCCACTGTTGCTCCACCCCACCTTCTTGCCTGTTTGCTAGTGCTTTTCTGAGGCACTCTCCCATTTTGACAAAATCAGCCCTCCTGAAGTCCAGTACCTTCACTTTTGTGTGGCTTGACTCTACAGCTAAGTTTATCGTGAACCACACTGTTTGGTGGTTGCTTGTTCCCAGATGGCTACCCACTTCAAGATCAGAGATCCTCTCTCGGTCCCCATTTGAGAGTACCAGGTCTAAGATTGCTCTCTCCCGAGTGGGTTCCAAAACTAGCTGTCCAAGGCATGCCCCCATAGGGCATCGAGAATGGCCCTGCTCTTGGATGTGGTAGCAGCAAAGGTGCTCCAGTCAACATCTGGCATCCTTTCCAGAACCAGCCAGGCCTCCTTTCTGCAGTTAAACAGCGGTTTCAGAGACACTATTAAAACGGACCTTTAAAGGCTTTAAAAAACAGTCCTTCAAGCCAAGCCTCCTACCTGTCCTTTTCAGTGGCTGTTGCTGTTTCCAGTCGGCGTAGGTGCTCTAGCTACGCGTTCGGCTCCCCTCTGCCCCCACCACCACCCTTGGTCGGCTCTCCCTTTTATAGGCAGATGGTGATCACGCGGGTCTGGAAATAACCTATCAGCCCACTTCTCCATCTGCAGGTTATCGTCTCCAACCACTAGTGGCCGCACTCCCACCTTACCCAAACTCTTCTCCCCTCAGCTGCCTTTCTCATCTGGTATCCCCCGTAGTGCTTCCTACCTCCTAGGCCAGCATTTCTTCCCCCCTTTTCACTGCTGCCACCCAGTGGCTCAATTTGTAAAAAATCTTCATCTCTGGTCTTTTTCCTGCCCACACTCTCTCTGACTCCTTTCACCTCTCCTGCTCTATGACTCATCCTCTCTCTCTCATCCCTTGCCCACCCACTCTGCTCTTCCTCCCTACCCTTGCTCGGCCCCCTCTATCCTCCTCTGCTTGTGCCTCCTTGGCTGACCCCTGCCACTACATCCCCTTACCAGGCAGGGCCTATTAGTATTATTATTTTTCTTTTTTTTTCTCTTTTTCTTTGCCCTGCTCATCTCCCCATGACTGCTCATCCCCCCTCCCCCTGTCCTCCCGGGGGTATGGTCAATCTCTCAAGCCAGCCGGCCTTCCACCCCCACTCTCCTCCTGCATGGCTCTCCACAAAAGGGCTAAAATTGCCCGCCAAATGTTCGAGAGTCATTAGCCAACCCAGCAGA
Source organism: Neoceratodus forsteri (assembly GCA_016271365.2). Classification (NCBI taxonomy): domain Eukaryota; kingdom Metazoa; phylum Chordata; order Ceratodontiformes; family Ceratodontidae; genus Neoceratodus; species Neoceratodus forsteri. The sequence continues at coordinate 1,151,863,457 of CM057453.1, forward strand.
GACTGACAGCCTGGTAGCCCACTTCCACCCTCATATCTTAGGTATATCTGAAACTTGTTGAAACCCCAGATCCCGACTCGTGATCTCCTCCCGGGTACAGCCATATCAGACGTGACTGTATGGGCCATAAACGGGCGGCGGGTGTTACCGCATTACAAAGCACACCTTGATGTGTCCTCCCTTGATCTCCTCACCCTCCCCCTAGTGAGTACCTACATGCCCTTCTCTTACTTGGGCATATGAAGAAATTGCACTTGATATGTACCTACAACCCCCCCAAGGGTGGGCTGCAAGGGCTCTCCTCCCTTCTCCACAGTACTAGTGACATAGTGGGGTCAAACGAAGTCCTAGTCCTAGGCGATATCAATCTTGACTGGCTGGCTCCCAACCGCAAGTTATATGAACCACTGCTCTCGGACCATGCCATGAGCCAGGTCATCACTGAGCCTACCAGGCCCTCTATCCGGGGGAATAGAGGGTTGCTAATCGACTGGATCCTGACTAACAGACCTGACAGGATCACATCCTCAGGTGTCCTCCCGGACGCCATCTCCGACCACTCGCCCACCTTCTGCACGTGGGGCACTTCACGGTCAAAATCCCCCAGCAAGGTGATCATGATGAGGTTACCCAAGCTAAATACTCATCACTTCCTCTCAGACCTCTCACTTGGTGACCGGTCGGGCAGCTCACTGACACCAGAAGACATGCTCTAGATGAATTTCACTTCAATTCATCCCTTGCAGAACAAACACGCCCCCACTGAGAGGTATGAAAGTAAAGGCACCACCAAGTGGCTTCCACGTGCCTTTTCTCCCTAATGAAATCTAAGGACAAATGCTGGGCGACCTACAAGGCCACCCAAAGCAGCACTGATCTCCTTGCCTACAGGACCATCAGAAACATATGCAAAAAAGTCATCCGCTCTGCTAAAAGCGAATACTGCCAATCCGCCCTGCTCTCCTCAGTCGCTAACCCGAGAAGTTTCTGGCAAAATATCAGAAGCGCAGTCGGTGGGTCTGCCAGAGTGCAAGTCATCGACCTACTTATTGGTGGGGTCAGCTGTAACAACCCCCTCACCATCTCTAATACCTTTAACTCCCTGTTCTCCGAACCTCCGGCCCCTCCTCCCTTGTGCTCTGCCCGAAAGCCCTCACTCACCTCACCTCCTGGCTCCACGCCTGCCCCTCCACTCTTTCCTCCAACAAGTTACTGCTTAACGAGACGTAGAAGCGCCTCGCCAGCCTATCCCCCACAGTGGGCAGGCTGCATGACTGCCTCGAGCTCCAAACTGCTCAGGCTGAGGGCCCATCTACTCGCCAGGCCTCTGACGACATTTTCAATTCCTCCTCAGCTTTGGGTTAATCACGGATATCTGAAGGTGGCAAAGGTGGTCCCAGTCCTAAAACAAGGCAACCCCAAGGATCCCCAGAACTATCGTCCTATTGCAATACTGTCTGCCGCCTCCAAGATTCTTGAAAAAATTGTTGCCTCCCAGCTATCCCTTTACATTCAGAACCATAACCTCCTCTCACCAGCTCAACACGGATTCAGAAAAGGCACAGCACGCCCACTGCCCTTGTAGTAACACCTGACTATCAGAACTGCCAGCTGACCAGGGAACCTCACTGGTGCCATCTTTGTGGATCTCACCAAGCGTTCGACAAGGCTGCTGACCACTCCCTACTCTGCTCCATCCTCCGATCCCTTGGTTTCTCCCCCTGCCCATGCGTGGGTTCCTCAACCACCTCTCTGGCAAGACAGTACTCAACTCAATCGTACCGCACTCTCTCCCCCTCTCCTATCCACTGTGGGGTCCCCCAGGGCTCCGTCCTTGGTCCCACCCTCTTCTCCCTCTTTATCAACAAACTTCTGTCCACTGCTATCCATGGGCACACCACTCTGTATGCGGATGACCTGGTCATTTTGACTAGTGCCCGTGACATTGCCACCATAAACTCCCAGCTGAACACAGACTTCCATCGCATTCAGTCCTGGCTAGTGGATCACAGGCTCACCATCAACCTTACAAAAAAACAAGCTATGCTTTTTGGCTCGCGGCACAAGATGAAGTCCTGCCTCTTCCACCTCCAAATTCTTGATGTCGATGGTTCCCCCCTACAGACATGACCACAGTCAAGTACCTGGGCGTCACTCTGGACCCGCAGCTCGATCTCACCCTGCATATTCGTAACGCCTGCGGGCTACAAATGACAAGCTCGCCTCGCCCCCACAAAGCTAAGAACTGCTTAACCCTGCAGCTCGCTTTGAGTAGCTAGCTAGGGATCTCTCCTCCCACTGCTACGGGCTGGTTACCTTCTGCCCCCATACCCCATCCAGCCTCCAGAAATGGGACATCGCCTACAACATCTGCCGCTTCGCCCTTTCCGCTCCACCCCTCACTCACAGTTGTGACCTCTACTCCCGACTGGAGTGGCTCCCTCCAGAAAAGCATCGCACCTTCTTGCTTGGTAATTTCATTGACAACATTATAAGATCGCCACTGCCCACCCTCGCTCCCCCAAAACCTGGCCCCGTCCTATCACCTAAGATCAAGAGACCTCGATCGACTTGTCCTCAGAACTACGCTCCCTCATGAGGACTGGGCCTTCTCCTCTTCGCCCTTTAAAATCTGGAACTCGCCTCCCAGTTCTGCCCGGTCCACCCCCTCACATCCCTGCTTTAAAACCTTGCTCTGGCACTTCCTGAAACCCTCCTCCGCTTGCCCCTGTACTTCCTAGATTCTCCCTACTCATGTACCATGAGCTCCCAGGGTCCCACTGCACATTGCGCACTTCTGAACTAGTAACACAACTCAGACTTTCCATCCTTCTCCATTCTTTTCCCTCACCTCCCCCCAATTTGGCCCCACCCGCTCTACCCAGTCCCTCCCTCACCCCCACCTGTTTTTCTTCCCCCAGCACTTACTTTCTGATAGCACTAACTTAGCTCATAAAATGTACCTAAATTCGCCTTGTTTCTACCCAAATTCGCTTTGTTTTACTCCATAATTGTGTGCATCCGTGTCCCCCTACTTCAATTCTAACGATGCCTTGCTTCCTCTTTCTTTCCACGTAATGTCTGTTTTCTTGTTTGCTAAATTTGTACTATACTGTTTTACTGTTAGCCGCCTATCCATTTCCTGTTAATCCTGTTTTTTGCTCAACTGTATTTAACTGACTCCTGTATGCTACTACCTATGTAACCCTCCCGGGTCGCACCTGAAAATAGGCACTTGGCTGTCTAGTGTGCCTTACCCGGTTAACAAAAATAAATAAATAAATAAATATCCAGGTCCCCATCAGCAATATGAACAGGTTACTCACCTGTAACAGTAGTTCTAGGAGTGGTATATGTTGTTCATCCACACTTCTTGGCATGTCCCTTTCCCCTTTAAATCTGGCTGGAAGTCTTCAAGCTGGCTCCTCCCACCCACCCGGGTGATAAATACCTCGGCTCCATCCCATGATGCCAGATCTTAGCCCACTGGAAGCAAGGTAGTGCGCCTACAGCCGGGGAGGTCGGGTGGGTGCATGTGGATGAACATATACCACTCCTAGAACTACTGTTACAGGTGAGTAACCTGTTCTTCTAGGAGCGTGGATATGTTGTTCATTCACACTTCTTGGCAGACTCCAAGCAGTTCTCCGGGAGAAGGGAGGCAAGGCGCACACCCCCTATTTAGGGAACAGAGGCTGGAGAACCGAGGCCCCAAACCAGCATCCCGGCGTGACTCAAGGTCGATGTGGTAGTGGGTAATGAAGGTGTTTGCTGACTTCCAGATAGCAGCCTGACAGATCTCCTGGATAGGGATGTCCCTGGAAGCAGCCACCGATGCAGCCGTATGGCGGGTAGAATGAGCTCTTAGCCCTCTAGAAGGCTCCTTGCCCGGCAACTCATGGCACAGACCTATGCATGATGTAATCCATCTCGCAATAGTCCGCTTAGCTGCAGGTCTGCCAGAAGCAGCTTCACCGTAGATGACAAACAGCTGGCAAACCTCTTCCCGAATTTCCGCCGTCTTCTCCTTATAATAGGAGAGAGCACGTCTCAGGTCCAGAGTATGGAGCCTGTACTCTGCATCCGAGGTATAGTTAGGGTAGTATACCAGCAGAGTCAACACCTGGTTAAGGTGAAACTCTGACTCCACCTTCATAAGGAATTTCAGGTGGGGGCGAAGGACAACTTTGTCCCTGTGAAAGACCAGATAAGGGGAGTCCACCGAAAGTGCCTGGAGTTCCCCTGTCCTTCTGGCTGACGTGACAGCCACCAGGAAGGCTATCTTCCACGACAAGTGTGAGAGCTCACACTTGTGCATGGGTTCGAATGGCTTGCCCATGAGCTTTGCCAAAACCAGCAAGAGATCCCACGGAGGTGGAGGTTCACGCACCAGAGGGCGTGATCCAGGCCTTTGAAAAAGCACCCGACCACTGTCTCCTGTGCCAATGTCGGCTGACTGGCCCGCGCCCGGTAAGCAGAAATGACTGCCAGGTGCACCCTAAGGGTCTATGACCATAGACCCCCTTTGGAGAGAGACCAAAGGTAGTCTAAAATGTTAGCCACAGAGCAGGATAAGGGGTCCAGACTCTTACCCTGACACCAAATGGAAAACCTTTTCCATTTGAAGGCATAACATTTCCTGGTCGATTCCTTACCAGATGTCTCCACCACAGTGTAGACATCCTCGGAAAGACTCAAGGCCTGGAACTCTAGCCGCTCAGGTACCAGGCTGTGAGGTGCAGGGATTGATGGTCCAGATGGAATACCTTCCCCTGGTTCAATGATATCAGGCCTGGGCATGTACATAGCCGCTCCAGGGCCCTGCAGCTGAGGCTGAGGAGATCTGGATACCAGAACTGGTGGGGCCAATCTGGGGCTACCAGAATCACCTTCGCCTTGTCCCTCCTCACCTTGAGTAGCACCTTGTGGATCGAGGGAAGGCATAGGAGGAGGCCTGGGGTCCACGGCCTCGAGAAGACATCCCCCTGCAGCGAGCCCTGCTGAGGGGGGCGGGCATGGAACAATCTCAGCTTGGTGTTCTCCTTGGAGGTGAACAGGTCCACCAATGGTTTGCCCCAACAGGAGAACAGATTGTAAGCTACCTCTGGATGGAGAGACCACTCATGGGATGTCTGGCCTATCCGGCTGAGAGCATCCGCCAGTTGGTTTGAGACTCCTGCCACATGGATGGCAAGGAGATCCGCCTCCAACCGACTGATGAGGGTCCAGATTCGGAGCGCCTCCTTGCATAGCAGATGGGAGTGCGTGCCGCCCTGTTTGTTGAGGTAGTACATGGTTGTGGTATTGTCCATCTGGACTTGAACCATTTGACTCCGGAGCTGAGGAGCGAAAGCTGACAGGGCCAGTCTGACTGCTCTGAGCTCCAAAAGGTTGATGTGGCATCGAGACTCCTTGGGTGTCAGAACCAGTGGGCCCTGTTGTCCCTCATGTGGGCTCCCCAGCCCATGAGAGAGGCATCGGTCATCAGGACGACCGTTGGCTCGGGGCGGACAAACGGGATTCCTTCCTGCAAACGGTCTGGGACGGTCCACCACTGGAGAGCGTCCCATATCTTCTGGGTTACTGTGACCAGCTGGTCGAAGTGACCATATCACTGAGTCCACTGGGCGGCCAGCTCCCATTGGAGTGGGCGCATGTGCCACCTGGCCCAAAGGACCACCGAGGTGCATGCCGCCATGTAGCCCAGAAGGCGAGAAAGTCCCGGCAGGCTATGCCCAACCAGAAATGATCGGGCAAGGAGGAGAACCCTGCCCTGTCCTGGGGAGACCAGCTCTGGCTTGGCGACAGTCAGGCTCTGCCCGATAAAGCCCATCACCTGAGGAGGCACAAGTTCTGACCTGGCCTCGTTGATCAGGAGGCCTAGTTGGGAGCAGGTTAGAGCCAGATCCTGGACTCTCACCTCCTGAGAGGAACCCCCAGGAGCCAGTCATCAAGATGGGGTATATCCGAACTCCTCGACGCCGAAGATGGGCTGCCACCACTGCAATGAACTTGGTGAAGACCCGAGGGGCTGATGACAGGCCGAACGGCATGGCTCGGAACTCATACAGGGTCTCTTCGACCCTGAAGCGGAGGAACCGCTGGTGGGACGGACCGATTGGGACGTGAAAGAACGCGTCCTATAGATCCAGTGAACAGAACCACGTTTCACTCCAGAGATGGTATGATCCGGTTCAGGGTTACCATCCAGAAGGTGCGAGACCCGAGATATTTATTCAGGTCGTGGAGATCTAGGATGGGGCGCCAACCCCCCCGTCCGCTTGGGCACCAGGAAGTACCTGGACACGAAGCCTGGGTCTGTAGGAGGATCCGGCACTGGAGCTACCGCCTCTTTGAGGAGGAGCTGAGCAATGTCGTCCCAAAGGTGACTGAGTGCAAGCTGAGATCCTTCCGAGGGCACCTCACCCTGGTGGGAGAGACTGGCACAGCTCCTACGAACTTACTCAAAATCTGCCAGACAGATAAAGGCCTAGGAGGTCTATCAAGTTGCTCAAATGTGCAGCTAGCACCCTTTATTCTGCAGCTGCCCCTCCCTTCCACCCTTCCCCTTCATTAACCCTCCCCCTTGTCCTATCCCATCCTCGTTTGAAGCAGTCCACTGCATACCACTTCAGCAGGTAACACATTCCACCCAGCCACCACCCTCTCTGTAAAAAAGTGTCTCCTCATCTCCCTCCTGAACCTTCCTCGCTCCAGTCTCATATCATGGCCCCTGGTGGCCCTCCCTTCCCCTCCCTTACTTTGAACAGCCCCTCTGTACCAGTCTTGTTTATTCCTTTCATGTATTTAAAGGTTTCAATCCATGTCACCCCTGTCTCCTCTCCTCTCCTCCAGTGAGTACATGTTCAACTCCTTCAACCTCCTCTCGTATGATAAGTCCTTAGCCCTTGATCATCTTTGTCGCTCTGCGCTGCCCCCTCCAGTAACTCAATGTCCCTCTTCCAGATACGGACACCAATACTGCGCAGTACTCAGGTGTGGTCTAACTAATGACCTATACAGTGGCAGAATCCTCCTCCTCCTCTCAGGATATACCCCTTACAGACAACCCAGCATTTTGTCGGCCTTTGCAGCTGCCTTCCCACATTGTGCCGAGTTGTTCACTGACCTGTAATGAGCACACCCAGATCCTTCTCCTCCTCTGTCTGGGCTAGCTGCACTCCCCTAGCTGATAACTCTCTTGGGTTCTTCATTCAAAATGCAGCACCTTACTTTTAGCATTAAAGCCAGTTGCCAGGTGTCTGACCAGGTTTCAAGCTTTGCCAGATCATCCTGCAACCCTGCCATCCCCCTAGGTCATCCACCACCGTGCCTACCTTGGTATCATCAGCAAACAAACTGATCTTGCTCTTGATGTCCCATGATATGTCTGCAATGAATATCCCAAACAACACTGGTCCCAACACTGAGCCCTGTGGAACACAACCGTCACTGCCCTTGGGTGTGAGAGCTCCCCACCCACCACCACCCTCTGTTGCCTTTCCTGCAGCCAGTTTCCTACCCATCTCACCAGCTTTTGCACCGCCCCTGTGCCTACTAACTTCCTTCCCAGCCTTCCATGTGGCACTGGGTCAATGCCTTACTAAGTCCAGATACAGGACATCCACTGCATGGCCCTGTCCAGTGCCTAGTTGCCCAGTCATAGAACTCGACCAGGTTGGTTGTGCAGGATCTGCCCGCATGAAGCCATGCTGTCTGCTGTCCTGTAGTCCTTTTGGCCTCTGGGAGGCCACCAGCCTCTCCTTCAGGATAGTCTCCATTAGCTTACCCACGATGGAAGGAGGCTCACTGGTCTGTAGTTTCCCAGTTCATCCTTGGCGCCTTGTGGAGGGCACCACATGAGCCATCCTCCAGTCCTGAGGTACACACCCCGAATGTAGTGAGGCATTAAATAGGTCTGCCAAAGGTCCTGCCAGGACCTCTGCCAGCTCCTTCAGTACCCTGGGGTGGATGCCATCTGGGCCTGGCGCCTTGTCCACCCTCGGTGCCTTCAAACCCTCTCGAACTCTGCTCTCCATGATTTCCCCATTTGTCACTACTTCCCCCCCTGCATTTTGCCATTTCTCCCACCTTGGGTGTCACCCCCCCTTCTCTTTAGTAAATACTGAGCAGAAGTACTCATTTAGTGCTTCCGCCTTATCGCACCCTGCTTCCACCCAACCCCCCTCCTTCCTAATCCTTACTATGTGGTCTTTACAGCTCCTTTTCTCCCTGATGTACTTAAAGAAGTCCTTCTCCCCCTTCTTAATGCCTTGTGCCAGCCTGAGTTCCATAGATGCTTTGGCCCCTTACTGCCCCTGTCACCTCATTCGATTCTGTCAAGTACTCCTCCTGTCCTCCCCTCCTGTTTCTTGTACTTCCTAAAGGAGCTCTTTTCCTCCTTACCTTTCCATGACCTCCTTGCTCAACCAGATCGGTTTCTTAGCCCTAGCCTTCTTGCTCTGGGCTTTGCAGCAGGTTTTGGTTGCCTCACTATCCCCAGCTTTATGAGCTCCCACCTCTGGTTAGTGTCCATACTAGATTGAATTCTGTGGGTACCCTTTACCACTTCCCCCATCCTCCCAAAAGTCGACGCCTCCTGAAGTCCAGCACTATTGTGCCAGATTCACTCCTTCCTTGCCCATATCCAATGTGAGCCATACTGAGCGATGGTCACTCCCTGACAGCGGTTCCTCCACTGTAAGTTCTCTCATAAAGTCCCTACTTGCCAGCACAAGGTCAAGGGTATTTCCTAACCTGGTTGGTTCACTGACCATTTGCATCAGGAAGCTGTCCTGGAAGTCATCCAGCAGTACCTGCTCCATTCTGTTCCTGGTTGTTGGGGTGCTCCAGTCCACTCCTGGCATGTTGAAGTCCCCCACAATCACCACGCTACCCTTCTCGCAGCTCCTCCTGATCTGTCCCGCTAGTTCCCTGTCTAACTCCTCCATCTGAGATGGTGGCCTGTACACCACTCCCATTCTAAGAATCCTATTCTTGGAATCCTGGATTTGCATCCAAAGTGACTCCATTACTACCTCCTCCCTTCCTCCCTTACACACTTCAGTCCTTCCTTCACATATGGTGCCACCCCCCTTTCCCAATCACTCTGTCCTGAAATAATCTGTACCCTGGTACAGACAGGTCCCAGTCATTGTATTGGGTGGCCCATGTTTCCGTGATTATTCACAGTATACCTCTCCCTCTGCCATGAAAACCTGTAACTCTGCAGTTTTCCTCCCAAGGCTCCTAGTATTAAAGGTAACCACCTTCCACCCTTTCCCCCCTTCCATCCTGCCCTCCTTTCCGAGCATCACCAACAGTACTTGCCATTTGTCTTTTGTCACTGTTATGGGGGGTAAGCTCATATGGTTTCCCAACCTGTGGTCTCTGCATATCTCTTCCCCAACTGCCACCCCCACTCCTAGTTTAAATTCCCAACTTCCTCTATGTACTCCTCCATCCTCTGTTTCAACACTTTCTTTCCTCTCACTCAAGTGTAGTCTGTCCTTGGCATAGAGACTACTGTCCTCCCAGGTCCCTCCTCATCCCAACAGCCCATACCCTTTAGCACAACACCAGGTTCTTAGCCAAATTCCTCTATTCTCAGCTTTCTTGTTGTGCTTGCCTTTGGCACAGGAAGTATCTCTGAAAAAATTACTGATCTTCCTGCCCCCTCACATAATTGTGCTAGTTCCTCAAACCTCCTGAAAGGACCCAGTGAAGGTACAGCCAAAGTTAAGAGGCACGAAAAACCCGGCTGGCCCGGCCAGAGCAGCTTCCTCTTCAAAAGCATACATGGTCGAGCTGCTCCAGCGGATCCAGCATTCACAGAAACCGCCCACCTTGCCTCCTTCGATTTCACCAGTGGACTTCGAAGCTCCGGTCTCCCCAGTTTTAGGCACGCCTTGCGATCATCCAGGACGTTGGGATGGAAGGCCAGACAGATGGTGCAAGAGGTGGTGTCACGCACGACACCCAAGCAGTAGACACATGAGAGGTAGGGATCAGTGCATGACATTTTCTGTCCGCAGGGACACCGGCGACATCCGAGGGATGAAATGTCCTCCATGTCCAATGCGCTCGGATCGGTATCATAAACTCTGATGAGTTTTAAAGAACGCGATTGCGGTAAAAACAGTTGTTGAGAATTCAGGACCTACGAACTGCAGAAGTAGCACGAGGGAACCTGAATCTTCCAGCGGAAAGGAAGATCTGGCGTCATGGGGCGGAGACGAGGTATTTACCACCCGGGTGGGTGGGAGGAGCCAGCTTGAAGACTTTTGGCCAGATTTAAAGGGGAAAGGGACATGCCAAGAAGTGTGGATGAACAACATATCCACGCTCCTAGAACTCCCCTTTCTCTGCCATCCCAAGGATGCCTTCTATCATTTCCTTGTCCATTTCCTCCCCAAAACAGGGGTCTGTATACAACCCCTGTGCAGATTGTGGAGCCATTTCCAGTCTCCAGGGTGACCCACAGTGCCTCCTCTCCTCCTCGTTTACCCTTTAGTTCTGTTGCTTTGATCCCTTCCCTTACATAGAGAGCTACTCCTCCTCCTCCTCTTCGTCCCTCCTGTAGTTTGTGTACCCTGGTATGTTGACATCCCAGTCATGGTTCTCTGTGCACCATGTTTCTGTGACTGCCACAATATCCAGGCATCCCTCTTCCATCAAGGCCACCACTTCAGGGAGCTTTTTACCTAGACTACAGGCATTGGTACTCATTACCCTCCATTTTTTTATGGCTTTATTTCTTTTTGCCCCATCCCTGTCCCTACTGCCTTTGTCTTTTTCTCCATTAACCCCTGCCCTTCTCCCTATCGACTGATCTATCTTGGTTTACTTGGTTGAGATTACTATGTCTTTGTACTGAGTATATGTAAGTCTAGTTTTGGAGTTCGTAGTCAAATATGGTGCCCATATAGAGTCTCTGATATATCAATACTTGAACAGGTGCAGAAGAGAGCAACAAAGTTAACGGTTTACATGACATGTCATATTAGGAAAGGTTGAAAACCTTGATTTTGTACACACTGGAACACAGGAGGCTTAGGGGCAATCTTATCTTAACTCCTAACAACCTGGAGTGTTTTTTAAAGTCCGAACTTTCCATTGCTTAACCTTGACACAAAAATGTCCGCCAAGGCAATATTGAGTTAATGTACAATATAGTACACGATACCTCATGGAACAATTAAATTTGGGCCTAAAGTGCAGTGTTATTATCACAAGAGGCCACCCTTTACAACTAAAACCTAATAGATTCAAAACAACTAACAAAGTACTTTTTTTTCCCATGAGAGTGGTGAAACCCTGGAATCATTTACCAACTAGTGTGATAAATGGTGCATCCAAAGACAATTTTAAACACAGACTGGACAATTTTTTTTTTTTTGGGGCACACATTATCTTATATGAGTCATACAGGAGCAATTATGAGAAAAGGCCTTCTTCGCTCCTTCAACCTTTGTGAACCTCTGTGAACCCCAAGAGGTTGCAAGGGGTGCTGGATGAAAGAGGGGGAGGGAGAAATAAGAGTGGAGGTGTCATAGGAGAGGGACAGGGAAAGTGAGGTGCTGTGGTGAGATCATCAAGTGGAGAAGGGAAAAGAGGAGAGTGTGGGTTGGGAAGAGGAGTTGCGGAGGGTCGGAGGTTGGTCATGAGCCATTTCAGGAGGGGTCAGGTGGAATTGCAGGAAGGGGAGATGAAGTCTAAAAGAAGAGAAGACAGAGACTCAAGAGAGGGAGCCAAGCGGATGGGTAAGGGAAGGGAGTTTGAGAGTTTAGGGAAACGACAGGAGAAAGTGGCCTGGCCAACCATGGTAGACCTGAAAGAGAGAGCAAGGGAACACAAGCCAGAGTTGTGGGGGGGGGGGGGAGAGAGAATAGAGGTGCGGTAGCAGGGGAGAGAGCCCAGCCAGTATTGCCATTTATCAGCATTTGGATTTAGTACCCAGGAGGCTTTTTATGTCATCCCAGAATTTATGAGGGTTGCCTGCAGAGGATACAAAATTGTTTCTGCAGTATGAGCTCTTGCTGGACCGAACACCTGATTTGCAGATCTTTCTCCACTTCCTATATTCAGCCCAGTCAGAGGCTGGGCCGGACCGTTTATATTTGTGCCAGAGATTGTCCTTGTGTTTCATTTAAGCCAAGAAATCACTTGAGCACCATCTTGTTGCAGAGTCCCGCAGCATGCGTTTGGTGAGGGGAACGTGTTTCTTCTGGTGCACAGAGAAAGTGTCAATGAAATTTGACAGGGCTTCATTGACATAAGTTAAGGGGAGACCAGTCTATGTTGGCCATGTCATTTAGGAAATTCTAGGGGTTTAATCTGGAGAAATCGCGGAAGTGGAGTGGGCTTTGGGGAGACTGTCAAATTGCACAGATGGGTGAATGATCTGAGATCACATCAGGCAGGGTGCCAAATATGGCTATCCCCTCACATCTATTTGTGAGGAACCAGTCCAGTAGGGAGTGCTTATTTTTTTGTGGGGAGGACCTGGTAGGGGCAGTAATAATCTGGATAAAGTTTAATTTTTTAATACACATCTTGAAGGATTTAGTTTTGGGACCTAGCCAGTCGAAGTTTAGGTCACCAAAGATAAGGATTCCTTTGTTGCTAGCCAGGGGTGTGAGGTAGTCCACTAAGGAGCCCAGACCGGACAAGCCCTGCTGAGGGGGGTTGTATATGCAAACAAGGTGGACATTTTTAGCCCAGTCTAGTGTGAGCACCACGTGGAGGCATTCTGGAGGTGTGGAGAGATGAGGTATACCGGGGTGTCAGGAAATTTTCAGATGGTCCTTGTAGCAGCAATGGCCAACAAAATGCTGGTGTGCATTGCAAGGGGCATTACCTGGAGAAGAAGGGAGGTTATTCCAACGTTATACAGATCGTTGATTAGACCCCACCTGGAATACTGCATGCAGTACTGGTACCCTTATCTACAAAATGACATTAGGCTGCTGGAGGGGGTGCAGTACAGGGCAATGAAGATGATTCGGGGTCTGGGGGAATTGCCATATGAGGTCAGACTAAGAGTTAAACATGTACACACTGGAGGAGAGGAGGGACGGGGGGACAGGACAGACTTTCAAATACATAAAGGGGATAATCAAAACAGACAGAGGGTCTACTCAGGAGGAGGATGGGGAGACACACTAGAGGCCATATGACTGGAGCGGGGTAGATTCAGGAGGGAGGTGAGGAGGCATTTCTTTATGAAGAGGGTGGTGGCAAAAATGGAACACACTACTGGCTGAGGTGGTGGCATGTAACACAGTGGAATGCTTCAAGAAGAGGTGGGGCAGGGCAAAGGAGGAAGGGGGTGGGGCAGTTGCTGAATAGGGAGCTAGCTGCAATCTTGAGCAGCCTACTTAGACCAAGATGGCCTTTTGCTGCTGGCAACTTTCGTGTGTTCCTATGTATGTTCATATATCAGGACTCCACCGCCCCTTTTCGGGGGGAGGGGCACCTGTCAACACGTATGAAGTTGTAACCAAGGATGGTACACGCAGTGTCAGGTATCAGCCACATCTCTGCGAGATCTAGAATGTCAGGGTTGTTTGTGCTGACCCAGGCTTCTAGTTCAGCTTTGTTTGTTAGAAGACTTCGAATATTCGTTTGAGCCAATTTAAAAGGCAGTATAGCACAGTGGTTTAAGGCTCTGAGCTGTAAACCTGGAGACCTGGGTTTGAATCCCACAGTCCCACACTTGCATACTGTGAGACTCTGAGTAAGTCATTTAACTTCCTTGTGCTCCCAGGTCGCACCTGGAAACAAGCTTTGGCTTAGTGTGCCTCTCCTGGTTTAACAATTTCCCCTTCCCCTTGTTGAAGACCATGATATTTTTTTTTTTGGGGGCAGGGTTCATCTCAACATCACCTGATGATAAGCTAAGCATGATACGAGAGGAGCGACCGGAGCAGGTCACAGGGGGAAGGTGGAGCAAGACTACAGCGAGAGGCACTGACCAGGCAGAAGCAGTTTTTGTTTGCAAGCAGAAGACCACTGCTGTTAGGCGAGTTGGCCGAGGCAACTAGTGTGTTAGAGGGAGTAATCTATATGAGTAAAGTGAACGTTGTTGTTCCTAAGTGGTACAGTCAGAGGAAGGGAATCACAAAGCCATAGCATGCACAGGAGCATCAACCCCGTGGCTGCAGGCAGGACGGTACTGGCCATAATTATATGGCTGGGCCTGTGATGTGCAGCAATGAGATGAGTCAGAGTTAAGTCTCTTATAACTGTGGGCTGCTGTCAGCAATGTTACCAGACTCTATATAGTGAGTTTAGTTGGGAGCAGAAATACACATAACAGTAGGTTGGACTCTGGAGGTAGAAAAAGTGACCTACCCTAGATAGGGTGTTGGTCACCATCAGCACTAAGGGCAGCATATATAGGCAGTCTCATATATTGTAGGTAGGTAATATAAACAGCAGTGTAAACTGGAGCAAGGCAATAACTTAGGAGTAGCTGCTCAAATACCAGAGTGCTAATTAGTAAGCTGACCTACCCTAGATCGGGTGTTGGTCACATTCAGCACTAAGGGCAGTATATATAAGGCAGATCTTCGGGGGTATCCCAGTCATATGCAGAAACTTCCATCAGTGAAGCAGGAGCCATACAGACGATTCTCCAGCAGTACCAGGGGAACAGATAAGGGGAGTAAAGGAGTATTTTCTACTATTTTTGCTTGGTTTACTCCCATTTTCTGATTTTAGGAATTTGTTTCCCACCCTGAATACATTTACAATATGTTGATAAATGCACACACACCTGATGGCACCATGTGATGCTAGCAGCAATGGCACCACACACTAGCTAAGTGGAAGCAGTAGCTTGCATTATCAATATCAGCTGTGTACTGTGGCGATGGCTTCAAGAGTTGTTCACTGGCTGACTTGAAGATGTGCTGTTACAACTTTGCAATATGTTACATAAAAAAAAAAAAAAAAAGGTCACTGTACTAAGTAGCATTGGGGAAGTCTCCATCTCCAGGGTTAAGCAAAGAATCTCACTGGCTGCAGGTGCCCAGTGGTCTAGAGACTTGGTTTAGAGGTGTTGGTTGGGTGGGGGGTTTGACACGGTTCTGTGAATAGCATTACTACCATTAAGATGAAAATACTACCTAGCTTAAGAAGCTAGCTGTAAATACTTTCTAGTACTAAAAATTACCTGGACCACTGAGTACAACTGGGGCCGCCCATGCCAGTGTCACCCAAGGATGACATCTACACTATAAAGGTGTGAGTGGCCCGCTCCCTTCTCAGCTGTTTCCCGTCTTCAACTCCACTCCCATGGATCTCCACAGAAGCTTTGTTGCAGTTCGCGCCACTTTTGCCTACATTTTCTTCAGCATTTTAGAATCTCTTTTTCACAACAGATTTTTTTACCTCATTTATGTTGACGATCAATCCTTCCATAGCTCTCTTCCATCGCTGCCACTGTGGAAAGAAGATTGCTTCTTCTGATGTGCCTGCAGTCTTGGGCCTGGCCACACCGTCTCAGACTGTGAGCTCTGCCAGAAGTTTAATTCAACTACCCTTAGATGACACAAAAAGGCTTAGAAGAAATTTCTCATGGAACAGCAAGTAGCCAGTTCTGGGCATGGGGTCCTCCGGGGTCTCTCCTTCCCAGTCGCTGGTGGGTTCGTTGAGCTCCCAAGTCTCTAAGGCCCAAAACAAGTCTTCGGGGGTCACAAAAAAGACCAAGATCAAGACTACTCCCCCCGGTGCCACTCCTATTCCTCGATGGCCTCTACTTGAGGCGTTACTCCATCAATGGCGGCCGTCCCTACGCCTTCTGCTGTCCAGGCCTCTGCTCCTGCCAGGCCCTGACCAACAGTGCCTCCTCCCACTTCTCAGGGAGGCTGGCCCCCTCTACTGTCGACTCCAACCCCTCTGTTAAGGCCAGACGCTTCCCCAGGCCCTCTGACACCGGGGCCTTCAAGCTCTCAAGACCTGCTGGATGGTTCTATGCGCCCTGTCCAGACTACCCCAGTGCCGTCAATGCAGCCCCTACCCGCTAACCTGAACACACTGTTTTAACCCAGCTGACCATGGCTTTGCTGCCCCAGTTAGGGGCACATCCCCAGCACTGATCGCCTCGTTGTTGTCGATGCCGGTTCAGCCTTATTGGCCTGCGCCCCTCAGGGGGCCATTGGTCCCTCGTTTGTGGGACCCTGAATTGGAAAAGGTCAACGTCGAAGAGGAGTAGCACCCTGACCCGATTCTCTCTGTGGAAGAGGAGGAGGAGAAACCACTTTCCTCAGACAAGTCTACTGCTTCTTCGGTGAGCGAGAACTCTTAAGCATACCCCCAGATCCCCTCCTGAAGACCCTACCTTCTTCACTGTTATGAAGCAGCTGTCTACAGCCATGGGCTTCCACACTGAGGAAGAGGATGCCACCAGGAGAAAGTTGGTGAACTTTCTGGAGATCCTAGAATCTCCCCTTAATGTCTCCTCCATCATTTCAAAGTTCAAATGACTAAAAATGTCACCAATATCAAGGACCTTTAGAAAGTAAACAAAGAACTAAAAGCAATGTAAGCACTTTTGGCTTTTGATGTGCGATTCCACCATTCCTCCCATTCCGCCAGCTTTGAGGAATGCCACACTGCAGCATGACACTGCCCTGATATGGTTCCTGCCACACCCTGGAGGACTGACAAGCTCTACCATGCTCCTCAGGGCTTGTCCTATTATGCTGCCCAGCCTGAGACCAATGCTGTGGTCATCAAAGCAGCTCATGACAGGTACAAGGTGCCCAAACACCTTAGATCACTTTCCCAACAGGGAATCCAGAAGGATCGACTTTTGGGGTAAGAGGGCCTATGCACCCTCCACACTCTGGGACTTTGGATTGCTAATTATTTATCTCATATGGTCAAATACCAGAATACCATATGGAAAAAGGGCAGGGCGGCTGCTCAGGCCCTCCCAGAATGTTCCCAGAAACAGGACGTCCTTAAGTCCCTCCAGGTCACTGAGGATATTAGTAAATACCTCCTCTGGGCCTTGTACAACACGTCTGACATAGTTGACAGGGCTTCTGCTACAGGCATTTTCCTTCTTAGGCAATCCTGGCTTAGGCTATCAGGTTTCGCGTCTGATGTCTGGCAGAAGATGCTTAATGTCCCTTTCAATGGCTCCAAGCTCTTCAGGCCTGATGTACAGGACATCACTAATGAGTTACAGGTCTCTGGAAGAGCTGTGTAGTCTGTCCATTCACTCTACCATACCCAACCCTGGAGAAGACAGCACCTATCCTTTTGAAAAGTGTCCCACCTGTAACTGTGCGGGCTCCCATCTTCAGGGAAAACGGAAGGCCAGTTCTGCACTGCCTACCCCCCCTCCTCCTCTGGTACTGCCACGAAGCTACCCAGAGGCGATCACTCAACTGCAGCAGCCAGATTTGCCTCTGCCAGACCCCCCCCCCTTCTGGTCCCCAACCAAAAGGTGGTGGTCGGAAGTCGGTTCTCCCTCCATCTCAGTCAATGGAAAACCATCATTTCAGATGTCTGGATCCTTCAGAGTATAGAAAAGAGTCACACACTGAAGCTTTTGGAACAATCCTCCCCCCCCGTACCCTCCACCTATCCTCCAGGCCACGCAGCAGTCCTTCGGGAGGAGGTACACTCTTCTGTGGAAAAGGCTGATTGAGCCAGTGCCCCAGCAGCAGAAGAACAAAGGGTTCTACTCCAGGTTTTTCCTGGTCCCCAAAAGAACTGGACACCTGAGGCCTATTCTGGAGCTCAAAGACCTCACTCTCTACATTCAATACAAAAGGTTTTGCATGGTGACAATCCTAGGGCTGCTACCCCTGCTCAAACAGGGCGATTGGCTGTGCTCCCTTGACATGCAGGACGCCTGCCTGCATATTTCAGTGTGTTCACCGCACAGGCAGTTTCTCCGGTTCCTTTTTCAGGGAGAACATTACCAAAATCAGTCTTGCCCTTTGGCTCATCCTCTGCGCTGCGAGCCTTTACAAAATGTTTAGCAGCCATGGCTGCTGCTCTCCGGCAAGAGGGCCTATACATCTTCCTGTCTGGATGACTGGCTCCTCAAAGCCCCGTCCAGGGACCAGCTTCTCCGCACACTGGTGAGGACTCTCCAGTTGTTCCACTCCCTGGGCATCACTGTCAATCTGTCCAAGTCTGTTTTGACACTGTCCCAAAGGATAAAGTATATAGGGGCAGTTCCAGACTTGGGGCAGGGCAGAGCTTTCCTACCTCATCTCGCAGGCTCACGCAGTTGCACAGAGCAATTATGTTTCCATGAGGGTCTACTTGAGGATCTTGGGCCTCATGGCTGCGGCCACTGCCACAGTCCCCCTGCCCAGACTGAACATGCAGGTGATCCAGTGGACCCTCCGGGTGCAGTGTGACCAGAGCACGGATGACTTGGAAGAACAGGTGCTTGTCTCCTCTCCAGACCGAAAGGTGCTCCAATGGTGAATGGATCCCCAAACCTCTCAAGAGCAGTCTCATTCCTGATCCCGTCTCCCTAGCAAATTCTCACCAAGGATGCTTCCAGCTGGGGCTGGTGGTCGCACCTGGGTCCTTTCCAGACCCAGGATACCTGGTCCCAGATCAAGATTTCCCTCCATATAAATGTCCTAGAGATGAGGGTAGTTCTGTATGCCATGCAGGCCTTTCAGAGCCACCTCTGTCTGAGTCAACTACTGATTCAGCCAGACAGTCTCAGTGTGGTCTATTGTCCCAAAAAAGGAGGGGGTGGGGGAGACGACACATTCATATCCCCTTGCTGGTTAGCAATGAGGGTCTAGTACTTGGCACTGGATCACGGCCTGGAACTCTCGGCAGTCCATGTCTCAGGCGTGGAACACCCTGGCGGTCAGCCTCAGCTGGACTCAGTCCAGGATGCATGAATGGAAGCTTCTCTCATCCATCGCAGACGATCTGTTCAACAGATGGGTCATCCACAAAACAAACTGAAAACTTTTAATATCAATTTGCTTTAATTGTTCACCTGTCTCCTCTCAATATCAAAGATATTTAAATCACTAATTTTATTGGCACAGAGGAAATGGGACCTCTAAAGTAAATAAGACTAGTTTTGTCTTTTGGTGGGTTAGTGTACTTCATATTTAGTCCCTTTTAGTCATTTCAGCCCTTAACATATGGATTGTTTAATCACAACAGTGCCTTTTTTTATTTAGCTTTGGTTCTGCAGTTAATATAACATTTTATTTTTAAAGGGCCATTTATATTAAATATTCTTAAATTTTAAGATTTTTTTCACTTTTTGACATTCCACCCCCCACCTCCACCCCGTGAAACAGCCAACTGGCTTTTATTCACTTAACAGCTTACACTTCCTTTGTGCCAGTAAAATTAGTGATTTGAGTATCTTTGATACGCAGGAAACAGGTGAGCCTTAACCATATTCAATCCTACCATATCATGTATGCCCATATCATCATGTAGCGTATGTATTTACAACATTTAGCTATTAGTATACAGATAGGAACAAAGCAGATTGATATTAAAAGTTTTACGTTTATTTTTATACCAGTTTCTGATATTTCACAATATGAATGAATATCTCAAATTTAATTGCTGTTTTTGCATGGGTGTTTGTAAGCTTCACATGACTACTTGGTGGTCATGAATATTCATGAATTATATTAAAAATGCAAATAAGTTATCACCTTCCTGATGAAGTTTTGGTGAAGGTAAATTTGCATGGGGGTAGTCAGACCCTTCCGTGTGTGACTTGCTCACAATAAATGTATTTATTTTGCACCAAGATTTGGTGTGTGCATCTGATTTTCCTAGTGTGTTCCTTTGCTATACCTAAACTGTAAAACTACCAGTCAAGGTAAGGCTCCCTTTAGAGTATATCGGTTCCACCTCACACTCTATTTAACTAGTGCAGACTGTAGGTCTTTTTAAATGTAGTCTAACCTGTCTTAAGTTCAAAATCTGTCTCTTTAAGACGTATTAACACATGCCAAGTGTGTCCACTCACGTGTGGAGATGACAGCAGCCTGAGCTCACTTACAGACCCTCCTCCCGCGGCTGGTCTGTGCAGGCACAGTGCAATAGTGCTCATCACAGTTCTATGCAGAATTTGGTCAGCCAGGGTAAACCCCCTCATGCAGCAGGTGAATCTTGGATCTTAAGTGCCCACAGTACA
Source organism: Neoceratodus forsteri (assembly GCA_016271365.2). Taxonomy (NCBI): domain Eukaryota; kingdom Metazoa; phylum Chordata; order Ceratodontiformes; family Ceratodontidae; genus Neoceratodus; species Neoceratodus forsteri. Next base: position 1,151,883,621 of record CM057453.1, read on the forward strand.
GCATCTGTTGATCCCTCCCAAACAGTCACCAGAGGTCTGATTACACAAACTAGGTAACGCAAGCAGAAAGGGCAGTACCTTGAGTGCCGCACACTTCCGAGCCTAACCTTGGCCTCAGAACGATGGGAGCCAAAAAACTGCACCAGCACACGTGGGTCATGCTAATTTGAAGGGCTTCATATGCAACTGGATAACCAGGCACATTTCGTCTTGGAACGGCAATCCACAACCCCCCTTCTTCCCACAAGTACCTGGGCATCCTCCAGTGCTAGGATTTTCCTACCCCCACTCCCAGAGAGTGCTAGCACTCGCTGAATACTGCCCCATGCAATCTTCATCTGACACATCACAGGTGCACATGGATGCAACAACTTCATGACGTTCTACCAACCAATGCATAATCATGTGGCCTAGTGATGCTGAGTATCAGTGAAAATGGAGACAGGGGCCCCAGCAATAATCCAACAGAACACAGTACACCACTTATCAGAAAGCATTCTCTGCCTGTTAGAGCACTAGAAGGCAAACACTACTGGCAGACGTGTTATCTAGCCAACTGTAACGTAAGGAGAGCACCGCCGGAAGCGTCACATCACTCTCAGTGGCCATCTTGAGTGTGGCGCTCCGATAAAAGCACAATACTTCTCCTGCCACACATGGCACAAACATGCCATGTCATTTCCGGCAGCCACCTTAAGTCGGGAAAAATGATGATGGTCAGCCACCTTAACAGGAACACCACAGCAAATGACAGGAGGGCCATGATGATGATGCCCTTAATGTCAATCTGGTGGTCAATAACAGAAGCATGCAATAAGCCATGAATGTATATATTCATAATTCAGACATGAAGTCCACAGCATCAAATAGCATCCCCCTCACTTCAAATAAAATGGTTTATAACAGCCAATATTCATCAAGCAATACTACAATTGCCCTCATTTTCTACCCTCTTACCAGGTGGTGAACAAGGAATGCCCTACGTGCCACGTTCCCCTCCTGCCTCATCAAAAAGGTCTACAATGCCCCACTTGCGAGCTGGAGGAGCCAGAACTATATTAACAGAACAATCAATCTTCTTTAAAACAGTCACCTGCTGAAACCAGCCAATCAAGCAATAAGAAATGGCTGGTCAACCCGACAGAATTCATGAGCCCTAGTGCTAGCTTTGGCAAACATAAATTTTGCTTTTAGAGCAAGCAGCAGCTGACTACAAAACTAGAACTTCTTTTACTACTAGAACACTTCTATCTCAGCAGGAGTCAGTGCCTGTTGGGATTAAGAAAACAAATACTTTATTAAAAGTGGGGGGTTTCATTTAGGGTGAAAAAAAAAAAGTCAGTGTGTGTTTCTGTTAGGGAAAGGGAGTTTGTTAAATTAGGAGGGGAGAAGTTAACTGGGGTGTGTCTTAGGAGTACAAATGCAGGTGTCTCCAATTACAGTTCCCTAGTGCTAGCTTTGGCAGACAGAAATCTTGCTTTTAGAGCAAGGAGCTGCTGACTACAAAACTAGAACTTTTTTTTCTAATTCCCCTCCTTCCCTTCCCTCCACCCTCATGCCCTTAGCCAGTTCTACTTTTATAGGCACTAGATTTGACTAACAGGAACTTCCTGTTTGGCAGTAGGAAGAGAAGGATCACTGAGACACACAGGTTTCATCATCCTTGAAGGAAAAGAGTAGCTCTCCCTCTCCCCCTAGCTGCTGGAGGTCTGATTCTGAGCAAGGAAGGAGGAGACTATAGAAGAATACAGGAAGTTCCTGTCCCAGAACAGGAAGGGCGAGAGCTGTAAGGACACACAGGCAGTAGGAGGACAAAAAAATAAACAGGGAGGCGAGAGTAAGCATACAAAGCAACAGGAGAGGGGCCACAAAATAAGACATGATGGGAGTGGTGCAGTGCAATGGCTATACGGTGGCAGTCTTCCGGGAGACATTCTGGAGGCTGGGATGCTGCCCTATTTGTAGGCACCTCTCTGGTCTGAGGGAGGAGTTAGCCATCTCAAGCCGTCCTGGCTAGGATTCGTGAAACCTCCTCCCCAACCCGGAAACCACCAGGGCCACCGCCGCTATCTCAGAGGTTGCCACGAAAGAGGAGCGGTTGGATCAAGGTGGACTCAGGGAGGTGGAACAGAGGCACATTCCTCTAGTTGTACCTCTCCACAATTCATACGCTGTTCTGGTGGAGAGTGGTCTCCTCTATTGAGGCAACTGCAGTGGAGACCAAGGAGGATGTTGGGAACCTCCACAAAGGAGATCCACAGGAGGGTGGTATGGGACCCTGCAGGGGAAGGAAACAACTCCTGGTGGGAGACTCAATCGTTAGAGGGGTAGAACTGGGGGAGGAAGGGAAGAGGGAGGTAAGGTGCCTACCTGGCGCCACGCCTTGGATGGAGAAGCCTCAGGATCGTGGGAGCAGCTGCATGAGGGAGTTGAATGTCATTGTCCACCTAGGGACAAATGACCTGGATGGGAATCGGGTCAGAGCAGTGCAAGAGGAGTTTGAAGAGTTGGGGAGGGGCCTTAGACAAGTAGCACGTACAGTACCCTTCTCAGAGGTGCTGCCTATCTATGGCAAGTGTGATGCAATGGTACTCTGCACCATGGGATTCAATAAATAGTTGAACTGGTGCAGAGCTCAGGGTTTTGGCTTCACTGGGGACTGGGGGTCCACTTTGAGGGATGTAGGCCTATACTGGCAAGATGGTCTGCATCTGTCCGGAAGGGGAACCAGGATCCTAGGTGATAGGTTTAAATGCTTCATTGGCAAGCATTTAAAACTAGCCAAGGGGGAAGGCACTGAAAAGGAGCAGGGAACACCCAGCCTCCCCCCACAAAACACAGTAGTTAGAGAGATAAACACCAAGGTAGAGAAGTCAACAGGGAGCAGGACAGGGGTAAATGCAGAAGAAGGCAGTAAGGAAAGGGATGGGGCTAAAAGGGGTAAAGCCATCAAACAATGCAGGGTGATGAGTACCAATGCCTGTAGTCTGTGTAACAAGCTCCCTGAACTAGTGGCCTTGATAAAAGAGGGACACCTGGATATCGTGGCAGTCACAGAAACATGGTACACTGAGAACCACAACTGAAATGTCAACATACCACGGTACACAAGCTACAGGAGGGACAGGGAGGGTAAGAGAGGAAGAGAAGTAGCTCTCTATGTAAGGGAAGGGATCAAAGCAATGGAAATAAAGGATAAACAGGGAGTAGAGGAGGTACTGTGGGTCACCCTGGAGACAAGATATGGCACCACAATCCGCACAAGGGTTGTATACAGACCCCATCTCAAGGGGAGGCAATGGACAAGGAAATGACAGAAGGCATCCTTAGAATGGCAGGAAAAAGGGGAGCTATTGTTGATGGGGGACCTGAATATGCCAGATGTTAACTGGAGCACCTTTGCTGCAGCCACATCCAAGAGCAGGGTTATTCTCGATGCCCTACAATGGGCATGCCTCAGACAGCTAGTGATGGAGCCCACTCGGGAGGGAGCAATCTTAGACCTGGTACTGTCAAATAGGGATAGAGAAAGTATCTCTGATTTAGAAGTGGGTAGCCCATCTGGGAACAAGTGACCACCAAACAGTGTGGTTCACGATAAACACAGCCATAGAGTCAAGCCATACAAAAGCAAGAGTATTGGACTTTAGGAGGGCTGACTTTGGGAAAATGGGAGAATGCCTCAGAAAGCGCTAGCAAACGGGAAAGAAGGAGGGGTGGAGGAACAATGGGGAATAATCAAAACAGCCATCACAGAGGCAACAAGCCTTTGTGTGAAGCAAAGCAACAAAGCAAAACGAAGGAAAAAACCACTATGGTTCTCAAAAGAGGCGACGGGGAAGGTTAAGGAGGAAAAGGTAGCATTCAGGAAGTATAAGGAAGCACAGAATGAACAGGACAGAGAACTGTACCAGTTAAAGCAGAAGGAAGAGGGGAAGGCAGTCAGAATAGCAAAGGCCCAAACCGAGGAAAAGACAGCCAACTCAGTAAAGAAGGGGGATAAAACCTTTTATAGGTACATTAGGGAGCGAAGAAAGACCAAGAGAGTGATAGTGAGGCTTCATAAAGGGAAAGAAGGGTCGGCAGAAGGGGACAGTGAAAAAGCAGGGATACTGAACGAATACTTCTGCTCAGTATTCGCAAAAGAGGAGGAGGGGGAGGTACCTAAATCAAAAAATAGAAGCACTCTGGATAGGCAGGTCGATACCAGTCCATTCACAGAAGAAAGGGTTCTGAAAGAACTCTTAAAACTGAAGGTAGACAAAGCAATGGGGCCTGATGGGATTCATCCAAGAATTCTAAAATAACTAACGGTAGAACTAGTGACACCACTGACTACCATTTTTAACAAAATCATGGGAGGATGGTGTGGTATCTGAGGACTGGAGTAGGGCAGATGTGATTCCCCTTCACAAAAGTGGAAGCAAGACAGAGGCAGGAAACTACAGATCTGTTAGTCTGACCTCAGTGGTAGGGAAAATGATGGAATCACTTCTGAAAGAAAGAACTGTTGAATTCCTAGAGGCCAGTGAGACACAGAACCCAAGACAGCATGGATTCACAGCAGGAAGGTCGTGTCAGACAAATCTAATAGATTTCTTTGACTGGGTGACCAAAGTAGTAGACAGGGAGGGGCTGTGGACGTGGCCTACCTAGACTTTAGCAAGGCATTTGACACAGTCCCACACAAAAGATTAATATACAAGTTAGTTAGCCTTGGAGTGGGTCCCAAAGTGGTAGCTTAGGTAAAAAACTGGCTGGACAACAGGACACAGAGGGTAATAGTAAACGGAGTTCACTCTGAAGAAAGGATGGTTACAAGCGGGGTACCGCAGGGTTCAGTACTGGGACCGGTCCTCTTTAATGTCTTTATAAGTGACATTGCAGAGGGACTGGAAGGAAAAGTATGTCTCTTTGCAGACGACACAAAGATCTGCAACAGGGTCGATACGTAAGGTGGGGTGCAAAGGATGCAAAGGGACTTGGCAAGGTTGGAGGAATGGTCAAATGTATGGCAGCTTAGATTCAATGCAAAGAAGTGCAAAGTAATGCACATGGGAAACAAAAACCCAGGGGAAGAGTACATGATGAAGGGTGAGATACTAACAACAACAAAAATGGAAAGGAACCTGGGAGTAGTCACATCAGGTGACCTTAAGGTGGGCAAGCAATGTGAGAGGGCAGTAAGGAGGGCTAGCGGGATACTGAGATACACAGGGAGAGGCATCACCAATGGAAAACAGAAAGTTGTTATCCCTCTGTACAGACAGTTGGTGAGACCCCATCTGGAGTACTGCGTGCAGTTCTGGAAACCCCTCCTCCACAAGGACATAGACAGAATGGAGGCTGTCCAGAGGAGGGCAACTAAAATGGTGCAGGGTCTGCACCAGAAGACATACGAAGAGAGACTAAAGGAGCTTAATATGTATACCCTTGAGGAAGGGTGGGGGGGGCATGATAGAAACTTTCAAGTACCTTAAGGGAATCAACAAAGTCCAACAGGGTAGCATCTTTCAGAAAAAGAGATGTACAACAACAAGGGGGTACAATTTGAAGGTAGAGGGAGGGATGGCTCAGAAGTAATGTGAGGAAGTATTTTTTCACAAAGGGGTTTGTGGATGCATGGAACAGCCTTCCTGAGGAGGTAGTGGAGTCAAAAACAGTGGGGAATTCAAGAATGCATGGGACAGACACAAGGCAATTCTAGTGGGGGGTAGGAGGAAGTAGGCTGTTGTATAACTAGGATCTGCAGCTTATCCATTAGGTAGGTAAATGGGCAGACTAGGTGAGCCAAGCGGTCCTTATCTGCAGTCAAATTCTATGTTTCTATGAAACAAACACAACAAACCACCACTGCTATGATGGAGTGCTAGCAAGCGTTCATGTGGCACATGATGGAAAGACTGGAAGCAATGATAAACACTAGACCTTTGCTCCAGAATCCCACCACTCAAGGCTCAGCACCTCTCTCTACCTTGGCATCTTAAACTCAAGTCAACCCCCAGCAAATACACAGAGAGACAGAAAAACACCAGAAGATCCAGCAGACCCCAACCTAGATGGGGCAAGGGGACAGAACCCAGATGATGAGCCAAAGCCAGACTTAGAGGGAGAGCCAATGGCTACTGAGGAACCCTCTCGTGATCATGCTATGCCCCTTCGATCTGGTTCCATAACTATTAAAATACCTTAAAGCAACTATGGCATTAACATTCCTGCCCCAGACCAGAGAACAAACTGGATCCCATTATCCAGCAAAGGCCAAAACACGCAGACTTCTTCCCGATCTGCCAGACAATAAACAACGTGATAGCCAAAGGGTGAGATGCCCCCAAACCAGCGTGTATTCCTGAAAGACGGTCCCTCAACAGAATGTACCCCATCCAGGAAGACTGATTTAAGAGATTGTGTAAGCAACCTGCTACTGATCCACATATAGTGGCATTAAGCAAAAAAACAGTGCTCCCAGCTAGAAGTGCTGCAGCACTAAAGGCCCCAACAGACAAAAAATTAGAAGAGTTCCTAAAGCAAACTTTAGACATGGCAGACCTGGCCACCAGAGCTACAGCTACCACAACCTACATGGCCAGAGCACAAATACGATGGATGGAAGAGCTGGCAAAAGGACTAACCCCAAAATCTAAGGAGACAGACCTAGTGGGCTTCACATCACAAACAGAACTATACCTGGGTGACATGTCAGTCAGCGCCATGAGACTAAATGCCAGAGCTGCGGCAGTAATTAACAGGGCAAGATGACATCTGTGGCTTAAGCTATAGGAAGCAGATAATGATTCCAAAGCACTTCTGCAAAAAACTGCCATTCAATGGAGGTCAACTGTCTGGGGAAGGTCTAAAAGAATTCCTCAAACAAACAGACAAAGAAAAGGACCTATACAAGGAGAAACCATGGTCACAATATTTACTCTCCTTCAACAGATTTTGAGGGAACAGAAATCAGCAGAAGAGAGGTTGTGGCTCTTGCTTTTGGGACAGGGGGTCCTACAACAACCTGTTAAACTACCTCATCAACAACAGTTACACATTTAAGTCCAGAGAAGGAACAGCAAGAGGCAGACAGAACAATGGGAACAGAGGCAACAGACACCCTCAAAAATGACTACTGGCAGCCAGTACAGGAGGTCAGTAACTGGACACCCACAACTCCAAAACAGGATCACCACCCCCAACAGGGGGCAGACTATCCCTTTTCAAATGCCAATGGAAACCAACAACATCAGAAGAATGGGTAAGAGAGGTGGTACCTGAGGGCTACGCTACTGAATTCACCGAGACGCCAGTAAGAAAAAGGGTACTACTTTCTCCCATCTCAAGAAAAAAGGCTGTACCAGACCAGGTGAAGGACATACTGAATAAACTTGTAAAAAAGCCATCCAAATGGTCCTGGAGGAAGAAAGAGAAGGCATCTAAGGCCCTGTATACGGCAGATCGGTAACTGTTTTAAAAATGGTTGCTCACTTACCATTACCATCCGTCCGCATTGTCAACGAACCTTTTCTTGCACATCCACACTGCTGCACAATTCCTGGGCTCCATGCAAGTGCTGCTAACCACATCAGAGGCTAAGCTGGAGGACAATCCCACACTGCCCTGCAGGATGTCCAGACGTTGTAATGTCTCCCATCATGCTTTGGCTTGTATCCATGTAAACAACACACCGAGCATGATGGAGGCGGATTTAAACTGCCTGAATAAACTTTTCACACACGCGATACATGCAGCACTTCTGCCTGACAGGACCTACTTTTAAATCCCCCGCTCCATTTACTTCCACGTTTTCGCTGCAGATCTCGCCTAGAGCACTTTGGGATGCCACTGCACTACACTCTGGAGTCATGGAGGTTCAACAACTATGAAAGCGTACTGTCACGCCTCCGCACTGGTAAGGAAAATGTTTCTATTTCTGTACCGTTTCTGATTCCGCTCTAAAGACCACATCCTTACAGGTCTTAAGAACGGTTCACAAATCGCTTTGCAAACTGTTACCAGTGCGGAAGCAACCCGTTTTGGGGGTTCACGGTAATGGTTTAACCCACTGGTAACGGTTTGAAGACATCAGTGTGGAAAGGGCCTTACTCCAGCATCTACTCAGTTTTCATTTAGCTCCCGAAAGAGACAGGGGACTTGAGGTCCATACTCAACCTGAAATTCCTAAAACAAATTTGTCAAGAAACAAAGGTTCAAAATGGAAACCATGTGGTCAACCCTAAGGTCAATACACACAGGAAATTTCTTAACCTCCACAGATCTAACAGGTGCTACCTCCACATTCCAATAAGACTAGCTCACTTCAAGTACTTATGTTTCAACATACTCGGGTAACATTACCAATATCAGGCACTACTATTCAGCCTAGAATCAGTGCCCAGAGTATTCACAAAAGTAGTAGTGGTGGCAGCCAGCTTATGGAAACTGGCATCCACATCACTTCTTACCTAGATGACTGGCTCAAAAGGGTGAGGACAATGGCTCAGTCACAAAAGGATACAGAGGAGGCAAGAAAGAAATGTCAGCCACGGAAGGGTGGTAAACGAAAAGAAAAGTTCACTTGTCCCAACAGGGTACTAGAACACTTGGGGTAGAAATAAATATCCTATAAGGCATGGTCAGCCCGTCACAGAAATGGCTACACAAAATGATCAATCTAGCAAAGAGTCTATGTCTAAGCTCACGACAAGAAGCAAGAGTGGCACAAGTACTGTAGCACATGCAATGGCATCACGCACAGACCTGCTCCCAAAGGCCAAGCCTGATGGGTGGAGAGCATCCATGGGAATCAAAACAGCACAGGGAAAATGGACAACATGCAAGAAAAAGATGCCCATCAATGTTCGAGATGAAAGAAGTCCTCAATGCCCTGCTTGCATTCAAGACACATACAGAAGGCAGTTCCATACTCACTAGCTCAGACAACAGAGCAACTGGAGCATACACAGCGAAACAGGGAGGAATGCGAAGCACTGCACTGCTCAGGGAAACCAACAAGATCATGCTGTGGGAACAGCACAATCTCACACACATCACAGCCACACATCTCGAGGGGAAGTTAAACACCACTGCAACTAGTTCAGCAGGGAACAGATAAACCACGAAGAATGGCAGCTGTACCCACAGGTCTTCCAAGTGATACACAGACACTGGAGTTCAATCCCAAAAGACCTGATGGCATCCAGAAACAACATCCATGTCCCCAAGTTCTTCTCAAGGTTCAAGGAGGTGCAGTCCATGGGCATAGACGCCCTGTCACTGCCATGGACACACGACAGGGCTTACATCTTCCTGCCATTCCCACTCATACCACAGGTACTCAAAAGGATCAGACAATCTAGGAGACTGATCATACCAACAACCACCACAATGGCACAGAAGGTCCTGCTTTGCAACAGTAGTGGCAATGGCACTTGACAAGTGGCAGCTGCAATTCAGACAGGACATACAAATATGGAGGCCAATCATTCACCCAAGCCCACGTAACCTAAAACTCATGACTTGGCTCCTGAAAGGGAAGACTTAAATGCAGGCTACCACAAGTGCATCATAGGTACCCTCTTCAATCCAGAAGGTCTTCAACAAATCCCACTTATAGCAGGCGATTGAGAATATTTGAAACTGGTGTTCATCCCAGAATCTGATACTGGAGGAGGCCTCAATACCAGACATTTTCTATACCTACAACAGGGACTGGACAGGGGAATTCCCCAGCAGCACTGAGGGTACAACTGTCGGCAATCAGAGCCATGCTCAGCAAAGTCAGCGACTTGGCTCCTGACACACATCCAGACATCATCAGATTTCTTAAGGCAGCATCCAATATTAGGCCAAGACAGAGAACACTTGTGGCATCATGGGATTTGACCATGCTTCTAAACGTCCTAACAAATCATCCTTTCAAACCTATCAAAGACACCACGTTATACTGGATGGGTCTGAAAATACAGGTTACTCACCTGTAACAGGAGTTCTAGGAATGGTATATGTTGTTCATCCACACTTATTGGCAGGTATCCTTGCCACTTTAAATCTTGCCGGAAGGTCTTCAAGCTGGCTCCTCCCACCCACTCGGGTGGTAAAACTCTCGGCTCCGCCCCATGACGCCAGATCTGGCCCGCTGGAAGCTCAGGTTGTGCATCAAAGCCAGGAGGTCGGAGAGTCGGTAGGATGAACAACATATACCATTCCTAGAACTCCTGTTACAGATGAGTAACCTGTATTTCTAGGGACATGGATATGTTGTTCATCCACACTTATTGGCAGACTCCTAGCAGTTCTCTGGGAGGAGGGAGGCAAGACGCACACCCCCTACTTAGGGAAAAGAGACTGGAGAACCGAGGCCCCAAAACCAGCATCTTGGCGTGACTCAAGGTCGATGTGCTAGTGGGTGATAAAGGTGTGTGCTGACTTCCAGGTAGCAGCCCTGCAGATTTCCTGGATAGGGACGTCCCTGGAAGCAGCCACCGATGCAACGGTATGGCGGGTAGAATGAGCTCTTATCCGTCTGGGAGACTCCATGCCCGCCAACCATAGCAGAGATCTATGCAGGAGGTGACCCACCTGCTTATCGTCTCATTGGCTGCAGGTCTGCCAGGTGCGGCTTCAGCGTAGGGTGACAAACAGCTGCTAACCTCTCCCGAATTTCAGCCGTGCGCTCCTTATAGTAAGCGAGCACCCTTCTAGGGTCCAGAGTATGGAGCCTATATTCGGCCTCCGAGGTGTGATTGGGGTAGAACACCGGCAGAGTCAACACCTGGTTGAGGTGAAACTCCGACACCACCTTCGGAAGGAATTTCGGGTGGGGGCGCAGGACAACCTTGTCCCTGTGGAAGACCAGGTAAGGAGACTCGATGGAAAGCGCCTGGAGCTCTCCCATCCTTCTGGCTGACGTAATAGTCACCAAGAAGGCGGTCTTCCACGACAGGTGAGAGAATCACACCTGTGCATTGGTTCGAATGGCTTGCCCATGAGCTTTGCCAATACCAGCAGTAGATCCCACGGAGGTGGAGGTTCTCGCACTGGAGGGGAAATGTGATCAAGGCCTTTGAAAAGCACCAGACCACCTTCTCCTGGGCCACACCGACTGCTTCCCAGCCCGCTACCTGCAAGGCAGAGATGGCTGCCAGGGTGCACCCTTAGGTCGCCGACCTGAGCCCTTGCTGAGAAAGGGACCATAAATAGTCCAAGATGCTTGCCAAGGGACAGGAGGAAGGGTCCAGGCCCTTGTTCTGATACCAAATGGAAAACCTTTTCCATTTGAAGGCATAGCATTTCCTGGTCGACTCCTTACGGGACGCCTCAACTACATTGAGGACCTCGTCGGAAAGACCCAAGGCCTGGAACTCTAGCCGCTCAGGAACCAGGCCGTCAGGTGCAGGGATTGAAGACATGGAGCACCTTCCCCTGACTGACTGAAAGCAGGTCCGGGCGAGCTGCAAGCTGCCTCGGGAGCCTGGAGCTGAGGCTGAGGAGATCTGGATACCAGCATTGGTGGGGCCAGTCTGGGGCTACCAGAATCACCTGCTCCTTGTCCCTCCTCACCTTGAGAAGCACCTTGTGGATCAAGGGAAATGGGGGAAAGGCGTAGAAGAGGTCCGGGTTCCACGGCCTCGAGAAGGCATCCCCCTGCAGCGAACCCTGCTGAGGGGGAAGGGCATGGAACAGCCTCAGCTTCTCGTTCTCCCTGGAGGCAAACAGATCCACCTGAGGTGTGCCCCAATGGGAGAACAGATCTTGTACTACCTCCGCAGGAGAGACCACTGTGGGATACAGCCCCTATCCAGCTTAGGGCATCGGCCAGGGTGTTGGAGGCCCTGCCACATGAATGGCTAGGAGATCCGCCTCCAGGCTGCACACGAGCGACCAAATGCGGAGAGCTTCCTTGCACAGAGGCATGGAGCGGCCCCGCCTGGCAGTTTAGGGTACATGGTCGTGGTATTGTCCGCCTGGACCTGAACCACTTGACCCCAGAAATGGAGCGGGCGGTGAGAGCTAGGCGGACCGCTCGGAGCTCCAGCAGGTTGATATGGCATCGGGACTCCCGAGGGGACCAGAGGCCGTGCGCTCTGTGCTCCCCCAGATGGGCACCCCAACCCATCAGAGAGGTGTCAGTCAGAGAGACCGTCAGCTCGGGGCGGACAAATGGGATGCCCTCCTGCAGATGAGCTGGAATGATCCACCACTGGAGAGCATTCCACATCCCCTGGGTCACCGTCACTAGCTGGTCCAATGGATCGCAGCGTTGAGACCACTGGCTGGCCAGCCCCCATTGAAGGGGCGTATGTTCCAGCCGGCCCAACGGACCACGCTGGTGCAGGCCGCCATGAGACCCAGGAGGCGCAGGAAGTCCCGGTAGATGCAATTGCCCAACCAGAAATGATTGGGCAAAGGAGGAAAGAACCTCTGCCCTGTCCGGCGAGCCTTGCTTGGCTCAAGAGAGTCGAGCTCTGCCCAGATGAAGAGAATCACCTGCTCGGTTAGAGTTCCACTTGGCCTCGCTGATAAGGAGGCCGACCTGAGAGCAAACCTGGAGGGCCATATCCCTGGACCGCTCCACCTCCTGTCTGGAGGGGCTGCTATCAGTCAATCGTCCAGGAAGGGTACACCCGGACCCCTCGGCGCCGCAGGAATGCTGTCACCACTGCCATGCATTTGATGAAGACCCTGGGTGCAAGAGACAGGTCAAGGGCATGGCTCGAACTCGAAAAGGGATCCTTCCGCCAAAGCAAAGGAATCTCTGATGAGACAGATGGATAGGACGGAAAACACGCCCTGCAGGTCCAGAGAGCAGAACCACACGCTGCCCAAGGATAGTATTATCTGAGCTAGAGGACCGTCCTGAAGGTCCTAGATCTTAGGAACTTGCTTAGGTCGTGCAGGTCGAGAATGGGGCGCCAGCCCCATCCGTTTTGGGACCAGGAAGTACCTGGACACAAACCCCGGGTCTGAGGGAGGGTCCGCCACCTCTCTGATCACCTCTTTCTCGAGGAGCAGAGCGATGTCGGCTCAGCGAGCCGACAGCGAGGCTGCAGACCCCGAGGCCCCCTGGGGGTGACGGCTCGGAAGGGCGGGGCCTGCTCGAACTCCAGAGGCAGGCCCTTTCCTACCACTTCCAACACCCACTGGTCTGTGGTTATAGCAGACCAGCCGGAAAGGAAGTAAGGAGCCGCCCTCCACGGGGAACCTGGGTGAGGTGTCGAGGTTGGGGGCGACACCCCTCAACCCGTCACTGTGCAGGCTTGGAGGAGGGACCGGCTGAGGGACCTCCTGGGCCTTTACCTCCCTACTTCCTGGAGGAGGAAGCCACGGGCTTGGGTTTGGGATGCCAAGCGCGAGCCTGCTGGCCCTGATGCTGCTGGGCCGGACGTGCCGCAGGCGCAGACGGACGAAAGGGCTTGGGTTGCGGTCTGCGGCCCTTATCCCTCTGGGCGGATGAGACCGAGTCCAAGGTAGCACTGGACTTTTCGATCCTCTGAAGATGGCCTTCCACTCCAGGGCCGAAGAGGTCGGTCCCCAGGAAGGGGACATCCACCAATTTGTGCTGGGTATCCGCTGTGAAGGTGGATATCCTCAGCCATGCTCGACGGCGCATAGCCACTGCGGCCGCTACTGACCTGGCGCATGAGTCACCGATGTCCAACGCAGTCTGAAGTTGCTGCTTGGCCACTGCCCTGGTCCTGCACCTGCTTAACCGTAGTCTGCAGGTCAGCTGGGAGATGAGGGACTACCTCGTCCAGGGAGCCCAACAGAGCGTGAGAAAAATGAGCCATCAGTACGGCCGAGCTGGCCTGACGAAGGCCAAGGGAAGACGCAGCATAGACTTTTCGCCCAGAATAGTCCAACTTCTTGGACTCCTTGTCGGGAGGTTTGTCCACGTCCCTGGCGTTTCCGGCACGCTGGAAGACGCTGTCGGTAACTAACCCCTCAGCCGAGGGGTGTTCCGAGAAACCGGACAGAGAACTGGTAGGGACCGCATACTTCCTTGCCATCCTGGCTGAAGGCGCAGGGCAGGAAGCAGGACGCTGCCAGAGCTCCAAGGCTGGGCCTACAATGGCCTCAGCCACCGGAAAGGCCTCCGTAGGAGAATCCCCTCGGTCCAATATCTCCGTGAGGGGATACTTGGCCCGCTTGGATACAGGCTCGAGCTGCATCCCGGTGGATTCCGAGATGAGCCTAAGCAAACCCATGAAGGACGGCGGCCATCGTCCAGTGACTGACCTCCCGAGGACTCCAAGTCGACCCGCCTGGAGAACAGGGAGGAATCGCCGTCAGACTCTGAGGAGTCCGCAAAGAGCTGCCTTGGGCCTGAGCCACCCTCCACCTGCCGAGGGCAATCGGGTATGAGGGTGACAGACAGCCTATGGGGCAGACCGAGAATTTTGCGTCGGAGCGCCAAACAACGGCTGTGGAGGTGGAGGTTCCACCAGAATCGTTGGGGCAGCCGGTTTGGCGAGCAACAGGCCTGGAAGTAGGCGCCTCGGCTAAAGCGGGTTGCTTGGCTGTTCCGTGACAGCCACTTGATAGTAGGGAAGGCGACGCCCGCTTGCTCCCCGGACAGAAGAAGCTGTGGTGCCACGAGGTCCCTCATCGTCGATTTAACTTGCATCAAGCCTCGTCCGAGAAAGAGGATGAGGCCGAGCGGGCGGGCCGCCACACGGTGCCGAGACCGCCCAGATGGCGGGACCGCTGGACCGAGAAGAAGTCCGAGACCAAGATCGCAAACCTCGGCTTTTCCGAGGAGGGTACGGGGTAGCGGGGAAACCCGCCTCCCTCGGCTCGAAGGCTCAACCGTGACTCGGAACCGAGGCACGGGCAAGTCCACGGACTCTCAACCACCACTGGGGGAACCGGGGAGTGAGGGTTTTCGGCTTCACCGGTCGACAGCCCGTCCAACGGGTCGAGAAAAATCTCGACTGTGTCGACGGGAGTCTCGGTCAACTGACCTGACGGGGACACCGTGAAGCCAGTGGCTGAAGCCGAAGGATCAACCGAGTCGATGGTAGACTACTCGGTGAGAGGCACCTCTCCCGCTCCCAAGAGCGTCGACGGAGGGATTCTTACCTTGTGGTCCTTCTTCTGACCGAGAGGAAGGCCCTAAAGATGTTGGTCCCTCTCCCTTAGTGGAGAGGGAGAGACAGAGCTCCTTAAAAGAAGATGAATAGGAGGATCCCAGGGAGAGCGGGATAAATGCCGCGGCCTAAGAAGATGAAGATGCGGCCTGCGCCACCTCCTCCTCGAGGGCGATCATCTGCTCAAGCTGTTCAGCCGAGCCCGCCGCTGTGGAAACCGCCAACCGGACCTCCTTCAACTTTACCTGAGGATAACGTTTTTCGGGTCGCCCAAGTTGTAAATGGGCGGCACGGTCTTCCAGGACGTAGGCCGAAAAAGAAGAGCACAGGTCGCAAGCCTGTGGATCGTGCCCAAGGCCCAAGCAGTAGACGCACGTGGAGTGCGGGTCCGCCCGAGACATCTTTCACCCATGGGCACCTCTGGAAACCGAGTCGACGGTCCATCGCGAGCCGCGAGGGAAGTGAGGACCAAGTCTTAAAACCTTAGAAGTAATTTCGGTAAACCAAGAAATAGAAACCAGTCTTATACGAGAGCGCTAAGGAGGGAACCTGAGCCCAAGCCGTAAGAAGATTCAAGGCCATGGGGCGGAGCCGAGAGTTTTACCAACCGGGTGGGTGGCAGGAGCCAGCGTGAAGACGTTCTGGCAAGATTTAAAGCGGCAAGGATACCTGCCAATAAGTGTGGATGAACAACATATCCATGTCCCTAGAAATCTGGTTTCTAGTGGTTATTTGCTCAGCACAAAGAATAAGAGTGCTAAGCGCACTGTCATGCAAGGAACCTTTCATGGTGTTCACACACAAAGGGGTACGCCTCAGAACTGTTCCAACAGTCCCCCTGGAAGTAGCCACAACATTTCACATGTAGAAAAAATTACTCACCATAGTAATGTTGTTTCTTCTAATGGAGTCTTGCTGTATTCTGACATAATGCAGCCCCAGCACATGAACTACCCTGGAGAGGATAGAGTTAACTCTATGTAGAAGCATAAAACGTTGAGCTTGAGCTCGGTTTTCAAACCTCTGTCTGTGGTACTTCCCAGTGTAACCGTCAGATTCTTACGAGCAACTAACTGAGTATTAAACTATGGAAATTGTTCAATATGTAAGCCAAAAGGCAACAATTTGGGCCCAAAAGACTCAAGTCAAGAACTCAAGAAGAAAAGTAGTGACAATATTAAATATATATATAAATAACACTAGAAAAAAGAACCCATAAAACAACTAACCCACCCTTAAGAGGGAGGGTACAAGGTACACCCCTGAGGTGCAACACTGTACCTGCCAGCCCACTTCCCAAAAACTAGGTTCTGAGAGGGGAGGTGGGGGGGCAGGTCAGAATACAGCAAGACTCCATTAGAAGAAACAACATTACTATGGGGACTAATTTTTTCTTCAAACAACATGAAGTCTTGCTGTATTCTGACAACATGCAGACTACCAAGCAGTTCCCCCAGGAGGAGGGAATGCAGAACCTACTTTGGAAACAGGCTCTGCAGTACTCCTGTGCCAAACCTAGCATCACTCCTAGTCCGGATGCCCAGAGAGTAATGCTTGGTGAATGTATGGACTGTTTTCCAGGTGGCTGCTTTACAGATCTCTAACAAGGGTATATCTCTGGCCGCAGCCAGAGTAGCAGCTGTACCCCTAGTCAAGTGAGCCCTCAGGCCTGAAGGGGGTGTTTTACCCAATTTGTCATAGCAGAATTGTATACAAGAGACAATCCACCTGGCAATAGTTCTTTTAGTGGCAGGCCTACCTTTCCCCACCTCACCATAAGTAAAAAACAATTGAAGACCGTCATTTCTTTGTGCCTTAGTGTGCTCTATGTAGTAGCTAAGAGCCCTGTTAACATCCAAACTGTGTAACTTTCTTTCCCCTGAAGAAGAATGGTCAGTGAGAAACACAGGGAGAGACAGATTGGTTCAGATGAAAATCTGATACCACTTTGGGCAAGAACCTCCTATTGGTTCTTAGGACCACTTTATCCCTATGGAAGGATATGAAGTCGGGTTCAACTGACAAGGCCTGTAATTCACTAATCCACCTGGCAGAAGTAATAGCTACCAGGAACACAGTTTTCCAGGTCAAGTACTTCAACTCGGCCGAAGCCATAGGTTCAAAGGGAGGCTGCACAAGCTGTGCAATGCAGACACTGAGATCCCAAGCAGGAGTCTGTTCTCTAAAGGGAGGGTTAATATGAACCAGACCATTGAAAAACTTTCTGAAAACATGATGAGAAGCCAGGGAAGAGCCCTTCCCTGCTGAAAGAAATGCAAAAACAGCTGCTAGGTGAACCTTCAAGGTTGCAGGCCTAAGGTCTAGACCACTGAGGTGAACCAGATACTCTAAGGCTGTGGAGATGCCTGCAGAATCAGGCACAATGCCTTTCTAATAACACCAAATGCTAAACCTCTTCCATTTGGAGTTAAGTTTTTTCTAGTAGAAGGTTTCTTAGAAACCTTCAAAATATCCAGAACTCCCTGAGAAAGATGCAGGCCTGCATATTCTAACTCTTCAAGAGCCAGGCCTTGAGGTTGAGAGACTGGAGACTGGGATACCAGATCCTCCCCTGGGAGGAGGACAGAAGATTGCATCCATGGGAAGAGACAGGGGACATGACTGTCAAGGATAGCAGCACAGGATACCAAGACTGTCTGGCCCAGTCTGGAGCCACTAGTATCACTGTGCAGGGTTGAGTTCTGATTTTGATCAGGACTCTGAACAGCAGAGGGAAGGGAGGGAAGGCATAGAGAAACCTGTCCTTCCAATCCAAGATAACAGCATCCTGGGGCACAGTCCCCAGGAGTGGAGGTCTGCAACAGAAGAGAGGAAGTTGATGATTGTCCGTTGCTGCAAAGAGCTCTATCTCTGGAGTGCCCCACCTGGAGAAGATGACCTGCAGGATGAGAGGGTCCAGGGACCATTCATGATGTCCCTGGGAGATTCTGCTCAGAGCATCTGTCAGTACATTGTCCTTCCCTGGAAGGTGAACTGCTACTAGGGAAGTCTGACGAGAACAGGCCAGAGACCACAGTTTCATGGCTTCTGTGCACAAGGCCATGGACCGAGTACCTCCCTGCTTCTTGATGTACCACACTGTGGTCGTGTTGTCTGTTCTGACTTGGACCACCTTGCCCTTGACTGAGTGAGAAGCACTGAAGGGCTAGGAACACTGCCCTGAGTTCCAGGAGATTGATATGAAGGAGAGACTCCCTGGGGAGACCAGACCCCTTGAGCTGTCAGGGCTCCCAGGTGGGCTCCCCAACCTGGGGGAGAAGCATCCGTAGTTAGAACTACTGATGGGGCTTGAGGAAGAAATGTGACCCCTTGTCTGAGGTTGTCCTGGTCCAGCCACCACTGGAGGGCTTGGACCAGAGTCTGAGTCACTGGAATCAGTTTGGTGACTGAATCCTTTTTGTGTGACAAAAAAGACCTTAGGTGGAACTGAATGTCCCTCATCTGAAATCTGGCTCCCTGTACCACTGCAGTGGAAGCTGCCATGTGGCCCAGGAGCTGGAGGAACTGTCTTGCTGGATGAGAGACATGAGGTCGAAAAGATGAAGCAAGATCTACTAGGACCTTCCACCCTTGCCAGAGGAAGGAAAGCTTTTGCTTGGGTAGTGTCCAGTTCTATTCCTATGAAAGTAAGAAGCTGTACTGGTTCGAGTACAGACTTTGGAAGACTGAGAAGAAACTCAAAGGAACTGAACAAGTCCTGGGCGGTTTGCAGAGCTGACCTGACGTGATGATTGACCTACAATCAGCGAGTTGTCCAGATATGGGAAAATTGTGATACCCTGTCTTCTGAGGTAAGCCACCACTACTGCAAGGCACTTTGTGAATACCCTTGGAGCGGATGTAAGGCCGAATGGCATGGCCCTAAATTGGTAATAGCCCTAAGGCAACCCGCCAACCTGAGGTATTTTTCTGTGGAGCACCTGATAGGATATGAAGTAGGCATCCTTGAGGTCCAAGGATGCTAGCCAATCCCCTGGCCTTAGAGAGGGAGGGATTATTCCCAGAGTAGTAGTAGTTCTTCTTCTCCTTCTCCTCACCACCACCACCACCACCACCACCACCACCACCACCACCACCACCACCACCACCCGTCTGTCTCCCTCCCACTCCTCATAGAAAGTATCCGGATCGTAATCAGAGGAGACGGATCCGACTTAATCGACCGCCTAACCGGGCGTACCGTTCGATCGAACTAGGTTCAAGCGATTGAACAATACTAATCGCTGGCTATTTTGTCCACGGTTGGAGAATGCGGTACTGGATCTGAACCAGCAGACTTGCATTTCCTTTTTGACAGAACTGGCCCCTCAGGGTCGGCTCTCCTTTTGCTCGAGCAGGTATCGCCTAGGTCAGTAGGCACCTCCTCAGGTTCGGCCGTAACCGAACTGGGCTGGCCATCCGGATCTACAGACTTCTTGGCCTCCCTTTCCTTCAGCCTACTCAGTCTTATCTAGAGTGGATTTGGGAACGTTTTCACAGATTTGGCAGTCTGACTTGAGGTGGTCAAACCCCAGACAATAAACAGATGAGGTGGGAGTCGGCCTTGGCAAAGGCCTCCCCACACTCAGTACTGTGTTGAAACCCAGTCGGGACCGGTCTTCTTCTTGGGTTTCTCAGACATGGCCAACCTACCAGATTACTCTATAGCAGCTTTTAAACCAGGTAATAAAACACTGATCGGTTACAAACCGTGTCACGGGTTTTGAAAAAGAACCAGAAAGTCACCGGTTCTTTTGAAACCAATCGCTACCGGAACACCACTCTAATCCCAGAAATTAGTAAATAAAAACAGAAGATGTAACAAGGTCGGTTCCAGACCAGACCGACCGGAAAGAAACCAAGGAAAAGAACAATTTCCAAACTTTTTTTTAGAATAAAACACAGTCACCACCGATCTACACACTACCTGTACTGTAGACAGAGGCTGGAAATCCAAAAATATATGGTTTAAAACCGAACACTTTACTTTTTACCGAACGGAGTGCCTTCACTGTTAGGCGGAGTAAAGAATCTGACTGTTACACTGGGAAGTACCACAGACAGAGGTTTGAAAACCAAGCTCCAGCTCAACGTTCTATGCTTCTGCACAGAGTTAACTCTATCCTCTCCAGGGCAGTTCAAGTGCTGGGGCTAACTGCATTATATCAGAGTACAGCAAGACTTCATGTTGTTTGAATCAGCCTACCGAATTAACAACTTTCTATACTTAGCATTCTAACAACAGAGAACAGGTTCTACACAAGCTACATGTGAAGAGGGCACTTACAACAAATCTGGACAGAATAAGACCATTTAGGAGATCAGAGAGATTATCTGTAAACTTGTAAGGCCACAAGGAGAAAATGGCAACCACAATGCTACAACAGCTTCTTGGCTAAATTGTACAATTTACGAAGCATACAAGTGCCAGGGCCGCACTCCACCTACAGTGTTTCAAACAGGGATCGACAAATCCAGTAGTCCCTTGTCCCGGGCTACCAGTCTACCGACAGGGACAAGCATCAACTGAGCCAGAGGTTGTCCCAAGGACAAGCAAATTAATTTAGGCTGTTTTTATTTGTTTTGTTTTTATCTACAGGTCCTGCAGTGTTCAGTTGTTGCCACTAGGTGTCGTCAGGTAGGGAGTCGGGTTGCTTGTTGCCACGGAGTTCACATGAAAGACAAGCTGGAGCAGAGACGCACCACTTGTTTTTCATGGAGCTGCCTTTCTGGAGCTGCAGTGGGAGCGAGCGCAGTTTAGACAGTGTCTCAGCCTTCCCAGTACCTCCCACCCAGCCATCTCAGCGGCCGCACTACTTGGAGCGACAGATCAGTCTGCACATTGCAAACTAGACTGCCTGTCACTCAAGGGTATTTCACCAATTTTATGGCAGTTGTTCGCAGAGGGGAGCTGTCCACGGGTGGAGCTGCACTCTGTGGGAGTAGTACATGTGAAGAAAGCTAGCCAGTGGGTAGTCGTGTTGAGCGCAGACTTGTCTCGCACAGCACTACTGAAGCGATTAAATTTTGAAGCAGATCGCTGCCTTTATTTTAGTCTGTCCTCAGTGACACCTAGTAACAGAACTTAAAAAAAGAAGCAAACACAAACAGATTTAATTTAAAAAGGAAAAGAAAAGTGACTCTAAGAGGAGGGATGGGATTGAGGAGATCTTGGGGGGAAAAGGGTCAGGCTGTAGGGTCATGTCGGATCAATTCAACCATACAGAATGCAGCAAAGTTGATAACTGGAAACAAAATCATTGAAAATAAATATATACGATATAAAAACATATACTTCGCTGCTATCTCTGGAAAAGGGTGTGGGATGGATTGTGTAGTATGGTGAGTGAGAGAGAAAGAAATGGGAAAAAGAATATATTAAAAGAATATATTAAAACATTTTATTCATAAATTATTTTTCCTGTTTCCTAATGTTCTATATCTACCAAGTATAATTAATACAATCCCCATACCAAGTCTTTTATCACTACATTAAATGTCTTTGTAATTTCCTTCAAAATATAGCCTTCCGACCATGGACTACCACTCCCAACAATGGGACTACCATTTTTGGTAAGCCCTGTTGTCCAGAACAAGTACTTTATTTTGAAATCTGTCAATCCCTGGTTTCAAGGCACACTCCATGAGAGCAGTCGCAACATCATGGGCAGGGTGAAACAATGCTCCGGCCACAGAAATATGCTCAGCAGCCACGTGAACAATGATGCACGTATTTCCCAGACATTACAGACTGGACACTGACACAGACAATGTCTACAACTTCAGACAGGAGGTGCTCCCTGCTGCTACAGTACAGGGTCTCCAAGCACCCTAGCTCTTCTCCACTCTAAATATGGGCACTGCTGTTGAATCTACCCTAGAGGTAAAGCAGTGGAGTGCCATGCAGATATATACAGTGCAACTGTAGTTTACTCAGTTGGTAAAGGGGACTGTGCCAGTGCATAACCATGGCACTCCAGTTCCCACCTTGGAAGAGCAGACTGACTGGAGTTCACAGCAATGATGAAACATGTTATTATAGGTGCTTTTGCACTGTGGGCTCTGCAACAGAATGACTGTCACAGAGCTATGGCAACGTTTCTTGTTCTTGTGTTTAAATGTAGTCCGTTTCGCTACATAAGCGAGCGTTTGTCCGATCAGCGTACTGACTTTTGCATGGTTTGCCAAGATGTGTCGTTATACTCCGCCGTGTAAAAAAGTAATTTTCGCTCCTACCATTTCAGAAATAGCACGAAGTTCACTAGAAATATCGGGCTGGTAAAATGACTGGAAGATCTACCGAAACGCTGGAAGGTAGGGTATTTCGGTATTAGACCGAATATGTAAATGCAGCAATAAAACAAAAGAATGTGCACCACATCAGACCCTGAATGAATTGAACGATGCATATTATGGAATACAAAAGCGCCTTATGATAACATCCTGCATCCAGTTTTAAGGTCTCTGTGTACTGTATATATGTAATCTCCATGAAGACGAGTAAAAGTAGCACTGAAGCTTCATACAAGTCAGGTCTCTTAGTAATTTACCAGAGTCTGCAAAGGTCACAATTATACTACACACAGCTTAAGAAGTTTCTAACTGAAGAATATGGGAGCTACAGGGGCTTAGGTAGGGAACGAAATTTGATCATAGGCCACATGTGCATCTAGCAACCTATTAGGAGAACACAACTGCTAGACGCAAGATGGTGGAGTGCGATGGATATACACATTGGCACAATCACCTTTAACCTGTTTTTACTCACCTGGTACTCACCTGTAACAGTTATTCTAGGAGTGGTACATGATGTTCATCCACACGTTCTGGCAGTTACCTTTCCCTTTGAAGGTCCCAAGGAACTGGCACTCACTCCAGGATCAAGAATAGAGAGGATGTTACGCCATTCTAGGCTGGCGATTAGTTTCATCAGGGGTGGCACTCTGACGAAGGCTAATCAAAACGCTTGAGGTAGCGGCACCTACATTGTGTAAAGAACCACAATAAAATAAGTATTTTCAGTATTATTTTGGCATCAGCCTCGGTTCTTGATCCTGGATTAAGTGCAACTTCCTTGGGACCTTTGCTGATTTGGGGGCTGGCTGCCCTTACTTGCACCACTTCCTCACTGCTGTTTGTGGCATAACTTTGGGATCTGTTGTATCACTGCCTTTCCCTTTAAGACTCCACCAGAATGTCTTCAAGCTGGCTCCTCCCACCCACCCAGGTGATAACTCCCTTGGCTCCACCCTGTGATGCCAGATCTTGCCGCTGGAAGAAGTAGCGTGCGCCACAGCCAGGGGAGGTCAGGTGGGTTTGTGTGGATGAACATCATATACCACTCCTAGAAAGTACAGTTACGTAAAAACTTACCGTAACAGTAGATCTTTGAGTATCTCTTGCAGTAGGTAATACTTATGGGTATCCAGCAGATTTTGCTGTGGCGCACGGCAGCTCTTCTAGCAGTTTTCACCAGGGACCCCCCACACATGACATCAGCTTCCTGTTTCCTATACAAGTGTGGGCGGTCCTTGGTATCCTCAATTCCCCTGCCAGATTCAGCTCGCAAAGCGAGGGCCGAGGAGAAGCCGAGGTACCGAGGAGTCCCAACCCATAGTCACTGGACCAGAATTTGCTCTCTTAGAGAAGGAGGGGGATGGAAGGTGAGAACTGACCTACTGCAAGTGACACTCCTCAAAGATCTACTCTTAAGATAAGTTTTTACGTAACTGTACTATCTTCCACGGAGTGGTCTCTTGCAGTAGGTAATACTTCTGGGATGTTTCCCCAAGCAGTTATATCCATGTGGGAGGATAATTATGATAGGAGACCTTGTAGGACTGCACAACCGAAGGCCGTCCTATGTCATGAGGCAATATACAGATTGTAGTGCCTTGTGAATGTATGGATCATGGACCAGTTAGCTGCACTGCAGATATCTGAAATGGAGGCTCCTTTCAAGCAAGCCACAGTGGTGGCCATAGCTCTAGTGGAATGGGCTTGGACAGGTCCAGGTAAAGGCTTGTTGTATTTTCGGTAAAACAAAAACACAATGTGCCAACCAGGATGAAAGAGTACTTGTCACAACCAGGAGACCTTCGTGACCCGGAGCAAAAGAGACTAACAGTTGAGACGTCTTTCTAATCGACTGAGTCAGATTACTCTAGTAGTGTAGTATACAGTGGACATCTAAAGTAAGTAGAAGATGTCCACTTTGATTGGAGTAGTCAGGATAGTAGACCGGAAGCTCCAAGGACTTATTTAAAGTATGTTCGGAAACTACTTTATGAAGGAAGGGTTGTTACGAAGGATCACCCTGTCTTTGTGGAAAATCAAATAAGGTTCCCTACACATGAGGGCATGAAGCTTGGAAATACGTCACGCGGAAGTGAGTCACCAGAAATAGCGTTTTCCATGAAAGAAAACAGGAGTTCACAAGTGGCTGCTGGCTCAAAACGCTCAGGGGTCAATTAGTCTAACATAAAATTGAGATGCCACAGAGGAGTGGGTCTTCTAATAGGAGATTTAATATGCAACATTCCTTTCAAAAACATCTTAGCTAGATGATGTTGGTACAGTAACCCACCATCCAGAGGCTCATGGAAAGCAGAGATGATGACCAAGTGGACTTTAATGGAATTGTATGTTGCTCTTGTTGCAGGTTTACGGGAGGCCAAGAGTATACCGGCAACAGGAGAGGACACTTGTAATTGAGTTATGAAAGCGTCCCCAGGAGCCAAGCGTGAAGGCTTAGAGCCTTCAAGCTGGGGTGTAGGAGAGACCCGTGACACTGAGTCAAGAGGTCTGGTGTGATAGTCAATGGGACGGGGTCATGTACTGATAGTTGTAGGAGTAGGGGAAACCACATCTGGCGAGGCCACAGTGGGGCTATGAGAATCATTGTGGCCGGTTCTAACTGTAGTGTCAGTAGCGTCTGTTGCGGGGGGGGGAGGTCACGTAAGAAGAGACCTCTCCAGGGTTGGGACAGGGCATCTATAAATCATCCCTTTCTGTTCGGGATAATGGAAAAATACCTGGGAAGACTGTAATTCTCTGGGGAGGCAAACAGATTCATCTGTGGGTTCCCCACAGGTTGAAGATTTCTTGGAACACTTGCTCATGAAGTGTCCATTCGCGAGTTATGGACTGGTGACTCAGCCGGTCGACTAACTGGTTACAACGTCCCGGTACGTGGAGAGCTATTAGCGTCAATTGTTGCCACTGGGCTTCTTGCCAAACTGCAAGGGTATCTCTACACAGGGAGTGAGACTTTGTACCCCCTTGCTTGTAGAAGTAGAACACTACAGTAGTGTTGTCCGACTGGAATGCCTGTAGGGCCAGACGGACCACTGTCATCTCTAAGAGACTGATATGAGACCGATGGGAAAAGCAGGCCATTGGCCTTGGGTCTGATAAGGACTTAAGTGCACTCCCCAGACCAGCATGGAAGCATCCGTGGTTAACGTTAGCATGGGGGGGGGGTGGGACTGGAAAGGCATTCCTTGATTCAGATTGGTTCTGATTGTCCACCATGTCAGGGTCGACTTCAGAGAGGGAGTGACCCTGATTTTGTCTTTGAACTGTACTGTTTTTTGGGACCATTGATTCTGGAGGGTCCATTGGACAGGTCTCATGTGGAGACAGGCAAATGCCACCACAGGGATGGCAACGGACATGTGACCCAGAAGGCGTAGCATTTGTCTGGCTGTGACTATCTTCTGAGTCTGTATGTGAAATGCCAGAGCTATAAGCATAACCTGCCAGGCAGGTGGGAGGTAAACCCTGGCTGTAACTGTATCTAGAACAGCTCCGATGTATTAGAGATTGCGTTGGGTTTGGACTGGACTTTGGCCAGTTGACAGTGATTCCCAAATCTGCAAACAGTTTCAAGGTAGCATCTAGGGAGGTGAGCAGAGCTATTCTGGAGTCTGCTTTTATTTGCCAATTGTCTAGATATGGAAAGATGAAGTGCCTTTCTCTTCGCAAGGCTGCTGCTATCATGCTAGGCAATTGGTGAACACTCTGGGGGCTGATGAGAGGCTGAAAGGGAGTGTTCGAAACTGGTAATTTTGACCCAGCAAATGGAAGAGTAAAAATTTGTGGTGGGCAGGGTGGATGGGAATATGAAGATAGGCATCCTTCATGTCTAGGGCGCAAAGCCAATCGCCCTGTTTCAGAATCGTCATGATAGCAGGTAGGGTGATCACGCGGAAATGTTTGTGCCGAATGTAAAGATTCAGCTGTCTGAAATCCAGTATTGGTCTGAGGTCTCCCGCTCGTTTGGGCACCAGAAAGAAGTGGGAGTAAAATCCCATTTGATGTTCCAGAAGGGGCACCGCTACAACAGCCTGTTTGGTCAAAAGGGCCGTCAATTCCTCCTGTAGGATGGGTATATGATCTGGAGGATAATAAATCTTGTGTGGAGGGCAAGGGCGTGGGGTGGAGAGGAACTCCAGAGTATGACCCTTCTGGATAATCTGAAGTACCCAACTGTCAGAAGTGATCGTTTGCCAGGCCTCCAGATGGAAGGCAAAACGACCCTTCCCCCCCAGCCTCTGAGGCCTGGTCAATGAGGTGGGGGGGGCCCTAGTGGGGTCACTGGGAGGTGGGCTGTGCAGCTCCACTGGAAGGGCGGGAGCAGGCACCTCGGGTGGTAGAGGCGTTGCCACTGCTGGACTGAGCATGACCTCTGAAGCCGCCTTTGTTATTACCACTATATCTACCATCTCTTTTGGAATCAGAGGAGTGTGGAGTACGGTAGTTTGTAGTTGGAGTGTGATGCATGCCGTGGACTGTACGGAGGGTTCTGCCTGATGCCTGTAAATCATCCAGTAGAGTCTGAGTACCTGGCCCGAACAGCCTGTACCCGTTAAAGGGGGCATTAGCTACTTTATGTTGTATATCAGGTGCAAAGCCAGGCATGGCAATGCAGTGCGATTCCAGTGGCTGATAGTCCGGCTGAGGTATCTACGCCATCATATCCTGACCTGAGAAGGTGACGGGAGATAGAATTACTAGTGGTCACTATAGCCAATAATTTATTCCTGTCCTGTAAGGGAGGGAGTTTATTGATAAGCTCAATGGCAGATGACCCCAGGATATGCTGGTATTTAATCATATGACCCATATAGTTCAAAATTCTGATATTCATGGCACCTGAAGAAAAGACCTTTTCCCCAGATAGTCAATTCTTCGGGATTCCTTATCAGGAGGTAAGGAGCTTGTGTGCTTGGGTTTTTTGGTATGGCCATGAGTGGCAGTAATGACCACAGAATCTGCCTCTGGAATACTAGACAGAAAGGGGTGGTCCAGAGGAACCTGATACAGACGATCTGCTTTGCTGGGAAGAGCTGCAATAACTGAAGGCTGATACCAAGCAACCAACATGGCATTCTGGTAGACTGGTATTAGTGGGGGAACCATTAAAACAGGCTCCTCAAGCAACCAAGGTAATCTGCCATATCCTTACATTGTCATGTTCAGTAGTGGAGAATCCCATGACCTTTTGAATTTGAACCATCATGTCACTAAAGGAAGGGTCATCTGGGGGAGAGGCTGCCAAAGACAGAGGCAGATCCTCATCCAGAGAAGAGATTTCAGAACAGGCGGATTCAGGATTAGGAAAATTCAAATCTTGAAAATCTTCATCCTCCAGATCACCTGTGAAATCAGGCAGCAAATCTTGGTCATCTGACAAATAGTCGTCTATGAATGGAGAAGGAGACCAGGGTGGCATGGTATCCCTGGCACTATAGAATCTTTTAGGCGGAGGAGGGTGAGGAGATCGGGGAGGATCACTCAGCTCTTCAGAGAGCTGAGAATGCCGCATGGCATGCAAGACATGTCAGACTACATTGCTGAGGTCCCTTTCCTGGGAAGGGGGGGCATGTTGGGAAACAAGAGGGGTGACAGAGGGAATGGGAAAGGTAGCATGAGCAGGTCTTGCCCCTGGGTAGTAAAGACCAGGGTCCTGATCTCTGTCCACCTGACCCCTATAAGAAGTCACCTGAGTAGGTGGAGGGGTAGTCAATATAGCATAAACCACAGATTTCCCCTATGGAATATGCGGGGTCTCGACGACAAGCCCATGGGGGGCAGTTATTTTCACTCAAATGTCAGACGTCATTGACGGGACAGGAGCCCCCGTCTACAGAGCAGAAGTATACTTGGCTGAATGCAAAGAGCTGGAAAGCTGTGTCAATGAGAGGTTATAAGCCTCAGTCGACAGAGCAGTTACTGGTTGAACTACATTCAAACCGCTGGAAAGCACCGTCGACGAGAGGGTATGTGCCCCCATCGACGAAGAAGTGTTTAAAGGACGCCCCATCGACGGAGGGACACCAGAAATGGTGGCCTTTGACAGGCGTCTAGGCAGGGAGTGTGAGGAGGGTTTCTCCTTCTCCTTCTGCCTGGAACGAGAACCAGTAGAGGGGGAGCCCTTGGTATGAGCCCCCTGGTTCTCCAAGAGAGAGACATTTTCTGCTCCATCAAAAGTCGTTGAATGTCAAGTAACCGTCGTTGACGAGTTGCCTGATTAAAGTCCTGACGTAGGCTGCCGGAATTGGTGTCATGTGTGGGTCCCAGCACCTTACACAAAGTGTGTGATTGTCAAAGTGGTATATCTTCCTATCGCAATGGCAGGAACGAAATAAGGCTTGTTTAGTTGAAAAAAATCAGTATATATTCATTCTTCGTTCCAAAGTTCTCGTCAATGACTGCTACACAGAAGTTGCACTAGCTGCTGCTGCGTGAGCTGAAGACAGTGGGAAAATGAACTGAGGATACCAGAAACTGCCCACACTTATATAGGAAGCAGGAAGCTGATGTTATGTGTGGGCGGTCCCTGGTGAAAAACTGCTAGAAGAGCTGCTATGCACCACAGCGACCTCTGCTGGATACCCAAAAGTATTACCTACTGCAAGAGACCACGCCATGGAAGATAGTACAGTTGCGTAAGAACTTACCGTAACAGTAGATCTTCGAGAGAGGCTCTTGCAGTAGGTAATTACATATAGGACTGACGCCGGCAGACAGCAGGACCCCATGGAAAAATTTCTAGCTAGCAGTCCCTAGCGAGGGACCGCCCCCATGTCAGGTGACCGGCGTCAGGAGACGTCGGTATAAAGGGGCGGTCCCAGATGCCCGCCTTCCAGTTCTTTCCCGCCACAGGCCAAAAGCGGCTGGACGAGAGAGAAGCGGATATATCCCTTAATGGAAAAGGAGCTGAAAAAGCCTAGGAGCATGGAGGCCGGGAAGGTATTACCTAATGCAAGAGCCTCTCTCGAAGATCTACTGTTACGGTAAGTTCTTACGTAACTGTACTGTCTTACTTCGAGAGGGCTCTTGCAGTAGGTAATTACATATAGGGCTGAATCCCAAGCAGTCTGGAACAAAGAGAGGCACGGGAGGAGAAAACTACTCCAAAAGTAGTTTTGGTTGTGCAAGTCTCAAGATAGGAGGCCTTGCAAACAGCCAGCCCAAGCCTGCTCTACGGCGAGAGGCAACATCCAAACTGTAATGTTTCGTAAAGGTATGGACGGAAGTCCAGGTGGCGGCAGCACAGATGTCTGCCGCAGACACATTCTTGAAACAAGCCGCAGAGGCAGCTACTCCTCTAGTGGAGTGGCCTCTGACTTGACCCGGGAGTGTTTTGTTGTATTTGTCATAACAGAAAGTGATGCAGTGAGCCAACCACTTAGCCAGGCATTGCTTGGAAACAGCATTGCCTTCCCTCTTTTGTGAGCAAAAGAGATGAACAACTGATCAGTCTTTCTGAGATCCTTCGTCCTGTTGGTGTAGTATCTCAGAATCCGGTGAACATCCATAGTATGGAGTAAACACTCCCCTTGATTACAGTACTGTGTAAAAAAGGCAGGTAACTCTATGGACTGATTTAGGGTAGACTCGGCTACTACTTTAGGGAGAAACTTTGGATTCAATTAGGATTCATGCGAAGAGCAACTCATTCCTTGTGAAGAATCAAGTACGGGATTTTACACATCAGGGCCTGGAGCTCGGAGATTCTCCGAGCCGAAGTAATGGCCACCAAGAAAAGAGTCTTCCATGAAAGGAACTTCAAATCTGCAGAAGCTGCAGGTTCGAAGGGAGGGACAGTAAGTTTCTCAAGAACAAAGTTCAAGTCCCAAGCGGGAGCAGGAGTACGGACGGGGGGCCTCAGATGGAGGACCCCCTCTGAGAAAGGTCTTGGAGACCTCCAGTTGAGCAAAAGCCTTGTCTGCAAAGGGAAAATGATAGGCCGAAATGGCCGCCATGTGTACCTTCAGAGAGGAATGGCCGAGACCCAGGTCAAGCAGATGACGTAGATACTCCAGCAGAAGCCCCGCTGAACAGGAGAAAGGTTCCACATTCTTGGAAGCGGCCCAAATAGTGAATCTTTTCCACTTCATGGCATAAGTGGATCTGGCGGAGGGTTTTCTGGCCTCCACTAAAATCTCTGCCACTTTGGGAGACATTCCAAAACAGAACTGGGCTAGGTCTGCAGGAGCCATGCATGCAGTTGAAGGGATTTGAGGCCTGGATGGACCAGGGTCCCCTGATCCTGGCTCAACAAACCTCGAAATAGAGGAAGAGGAAGAGGAGGATCCTCTGAATATTGTTGTAGAAGAGAGAACCAGATTTGCCTGGGCCAGAAAGGCGCGATCGGAATCATTCTCGCTCCTTCTGAAGCTAGTTTCTGCAAGACTCATGGATAAGTGGAATTGGGGAAGGCACAGGCAGAATCTGTCCTTCAGTCTAGAAGAGACAGCGTCACTCCAAAAAGCGCCTCGCTCTGGAACGAGCGAGCAGAAGATGGGAAGTTTTTCGTTTAGCAGGGATGCGAACAGGTCGACCTGCGGTGTTCCCCAAAGTTGGAAGATATTGTCTAGGACCCCTTGGTCCAGTTCCCACTCCTGAGTCAGAGCAGAAGAGCAACTGAGTTTGTCTGCCAGGGTGTTGTCGACTCCCGGAACGTGAATTGCCGTGAGGTGAAGGCTGTGTTGTGTTGCCCAATCCCAAACCCTCATTGCCTCCCTGCATAGAGGGAAGGACCGAGTCCCTCCCTGCTTGTTGATGTACCACACCACGCACATGTTCTGTCTGGACGGCAAGGTGTCCTGGAAGGATATATTGGTGAAGGGCTTGGAGAGCGTACAACACTGACCAAAGCTCGAGCACATTGATGTGGAGAGCTTGTTCTAGCTTGGACCAGGAGCCCTGGGTCTGATGAGGGCCTAGATGGGCTCCCCAACCTTCGCCTGAAGCGTCTGTGGTTAGAGTCTGGGAGGGGGGGAGGATGAAAGAAAGGAACTCCCCGAAACAGGTTCTCTCGAACCATCCACCATTGCGTTTTGTGGCCCGCCTTCCCTGGGGTTTCGCCTTTGGCCGATTCAGTCTGCGAAAGGGACGGCGCTGCTACTGATGGGGACGGTACATGGAATCAACGGACTTCAGAGCCGTCCCCTTCTCTTCAAATCGGGTGATGATGTCCTCGACATCACCCCGAAAGACCGACTTCGGAAGGGTGCTTTTCCTGGATAGCAGATTGCACCCGGGACCAAACCTGACACACGGAGCTGCATGACGCCACAGAGGCCTGCAGCGAAAGCTGTGCGCCACACAGCAGTGTCCACTGCATCGACAGTCGCACGAGCATGCGCCGACTGGCCGAACAAGCAGAGTGATTAGATCAGCCAACCCTGTTTGACTTGGGAGTCAGGCAATGAGTCCAGTTGGCTTCCGCCCGAGTCAGGATGGCCTTCTGGTAGTCCCCCAAATGGCCGACATAGTTCAGGGCCCTGATCCCCAGTGTGGAGGAAGCGTAAATCTTTCTCCCATACTGGTCCAGAAGGCGTGATTCCTTATCAGGAGGAGACGAGCTAAGGTGTTTGGGGTTCGCCGACCGGCCATGAGCGGTGCTAATCACGACCGAGTCGGCACGAGGGTGAGAATCCAGGAAATCAACACCCTCTGGAGCCTGATATAGCCGGTTCGACTTCTTAGGAAGTGGGGCTAAGGCCAACGGCTGCTTCCATATTGTGGTAACAAGGTCGACATGAGGGTCTATCCAGGGTGGCACCAAGTTAGGACCTGTCACGGGCAGATCCAGATGTTCAGCGAGTTTCAGACGCTGAGGATCTGGTTTCAGGGAGCGCAACTGATGAACCTCCTGGATTTTCCTAAGCAACTCCGTAAAAGAAGGATCCCCCAGAGGAGACTTCGGAGGAGTCCTTGGCCTGGGCTTCAACAGAGAGCGAGGCTCGTCGTCTCTCTCTGAGCAACCGTCGGAAGGGTCCAAGGAGTCAGAGGGTGAAGAGGAGGATGAAGAAGAAAAAGACTCCCTTTCCTGACCCGGGGGAGGAACAGACCCCTTGGGAAGCCCCCAGGGAAGTGTGTCCTGCCCTTCTCTGGATCCAGACGGAAGAACCCTGGAGTCCAGAGGTGGTGAAGGAGTGTGCCGCCTCGGACGTACGGGAACCTGGGATGGCACCGTCGCCGGAAGGTGGCTCTCGACCTCTTTGGTGAGCTGAGCCTTGGCCTCAGCCCACCAGGAGGCCAGAGTCTCCTGCAGGTCCACCGGCCACGAGGGTGGTGGAGAGTGGGGACAAGGATACGGGTTATAAAGCGTATCAAAACCTGTTTCGGGGTAGCCTGGGCGGGTATTGTGGCTCGAGAACTGCGCGGCGATACTGCATGTCCCAGGTACACCGCGTTTAACAGGATGTAGAATACCTGAGAGCAGGGGCTGCCAGAGCAGACGCTCAGCGGAGGCCTCAGTGGAGTCCATAGTAGAGCACGGAGGCCCGATGGGAGGGAATGTCTCCCGGAGTCGGAAAGGCCGACGCGGGAGGCCCTGACGCCAGAGGTACTGACATCGGAGGGGCCGGGCGCCAGAGCTAGCGTCTGGGAGCCAACATCAGGTCCAGCACTCCAGGTAGAGGAAGGACTGACAGAGGCAAAGATTCCAGCTTCGCCCAGGGACGGAGGGGGAAAGTCCCCAGGGTCGGTTGCGAGACTGGTTCCCAGACAGCAGCGGAGGCTGCGGGAACCGGTCGATGGACGGGGGGTTCATCGCCGTTCTTTCGCCGTCGGACGCCGGACTAATCTGACGTGAGGCCTAGTGGCGAGCTCGGCGGGCGCCAGAGGAGCCACGTCCGACTTATGAGAGCCATCACTGGAGGCAGGCCGAGTAGAGTGATTGGCCTGGTCCGGTGGGGTGGAGGCCACGCGTCGCCCGGAGGGTCGGACGTCTTACCGGCCCTCTCCGGGCGGACGTCAGAGGAGCCGACGTCCGGCTTACCAGAGTCGCCCACAGTGGTAGGCCGCGAGCCTGTGGCCGAACCAGGGGCGGAGGCCTCAAACTGCCTGGAGACGCCCTCAAGGCCCGAGCGCGAGCCAGACGGGCGGGCTGACGCCTCGAAACCTCCGAGACAGCTGCCGAGGAGCGATCTCGGAGGGGATGTTACCCGGCCCCAGCGACTCCCGAGGAGATGCGTGGAGGAGCCTTTGTCCCGGTGTCTCTCCTTCTCCTCCTTCCGATGGCCTTCGGGGGAAGTGGACGCCTGCCTCAGTTTTTTGAGCTCCTTCTCCACAGAACTCATTTTCTTCTTTAGAACATGGGCTTCCAGGGATTGCTGCCACCTTTTCCAGGTAGCCACGTTGAAACTGAAGCAGTGCTGGCACTTCTCGATCGGGTGATCGGGGCCTAGGCAGAACAGGCACAGGGAGTGGCCGTCCTTGTGCGGTAGTTGGGCGCCGCACCAATCGCACTTATTCTTGTGCTCTCAAGGGTGTAGAGGGACAACATACAACCGACACTAGTACTGAGGTTAGTCGAAAAATAATGATTTTCGTAAAAACCGACGAAGGTAGGGCTGACGGCAACCAATCCTTCCATGAGGCGCCGCACAAGCTAACGGCGGAAAGAACTGGAAGGCGGGCGTCCGGGACCGCCCCTTTATACCGACGTCTTCTGATGCTGGTCACCTGACATGGGGGCAGTCCCTCGCCAGGGACTGCTAGCTAGAAATTTTTCCGTGGGGTCCTGCTGCCTGCCGGAGTCAGTCCTATATGTAATTACCTACTGGAAGAGCCCTCTCGAAGTAAGATCTACTGTTACAGGTGAGTAACCTGTTTTTCTAGGGTCATGGATATGATGTTCTATACACATTTTCTGGCAGACTCCTAACAGTTCTCCGGGAGGAGGGGGCAAGGTGCACACCCCCTACTTGGGAAACAGAGACTGGAGAAGTGAGGTCCCAAACCAGCATCCTGGCGTGACTCAAGGTCAATGTGGTAGTGGGAAATGAAGGTATGGGCTGACCTCAGGTAGCAGCCCTGCAAATTTCCTGGATATAGACGTCCCTGGAAGAAGCCAGCGAGGCAGGTGGGTGGAATGAGCCCTAATACCCACGGGAGGCTCCCTACCCGACAACCTATAGCAGAGGTCAATGCCATAAATAATCCACCTGCCAATCGTCCATTTAGCTGCCAGCCTGCCAGGTGCGGCTTCAGCGTAGGTGACAAACAGCTGATGAACCTCTCCCCGAACTCCAGCCGTGCACTCTTTGTATCAAGTAAGTGCTCGCCTCAGGTCCAGAGTATGGAGCCTGTGCTCCACCTCTGAGGTGTGGTTGGTGATGTATGTGACGTAAACAGCTAGTTCTGAGTGCTGGATAATATTTTTTTTATATAAAATGTATTATGACTGTCTCTGCTGAAAATCAAATGCTCTAGGAATGCCCCCCCCCGATTCAGGCCAAAAGAACTGCTGACAGTATGCATCACACAGTTTTTTTTTTTTTTTTTTTTTTTAAAAAGAGACAATATGTTACTGGAAGACTTTTATTAAGGATCCTGTTTCTCTGAGCTAATTACAGACTTGTTTAAGTTAATTTTGTTAAGAGAGAAATCATAAACTAGGTTTATGACGTTAAATAAGGGAAGCTAGGATGTTACATAGAGGTGTAAGGTTGTAAATGACCCTGTGAAGCCTGTGTGAGGAGGGTACAGCATGAGATCGAAAGAGGTGTCATTTGAAACTTGAGTTATGCTAAGGTAGCAGAATTAATACTTTGAAATTACATCCTGTGGTTGTATAGAAATATATATTTTTGTTAGATATTTGACCAGCGGAGGGGCTGGATGACTTCATCCAAAAAGGGGTCGGCCAATACTGCTTGAAAAGATTATTCCCTTTCACTATAGAGGTGCATTTTGTATCTGACACTGACCAAGAAAACATCTGAGCACTGAAAAGAGGTATTTAGAAAGCTAGACAAATTTAAATATAGTTGTAGAAATCGCATTGTTTTAAACCTTGTTTTGTTTAAAGATATGTATGTTTTGTGATATAAGAGTTCTGAATTGTATGTTTGACATATATTTTAGTAAAAAACTCTAATTTTAGATAAAACCTGGTCTGTCTTTGAATTGCCTTCTTTTGCTAAAAAATATTTATGGTTCAGCTTGTATGGTGATATCAAACTGGAAAGAGAAGAGTTTTACATCTGAGGTCTTTATAAAAGTTTTAAAGGGTTCATCTCTGAATACCTGGTTAGGTGCCCGTAGGCAAAGATATCTGGCCCCCCGAAGACAGATATATCTGAGCCTGTATATTGGGTATGCTAGCAAGAGGTTACAGTTTGAATACCTCCAGAACTGAGACCAAAGGTTGACCCGAACTCACAAAAACAGACAAGAGGGTTACCTTCTCTGTTACACTGTTCACAAGACTGCGCTTAGAGGTTGGCACTTTGGGAGTAGAGGGCCTGACCTGCTGAGTGAATCTGTGACAATGTACACCAGGAGATTTTTTTTTTTTTTTTTTTAATTGTTATTTTCTGCTGTTTTTGCCCCATTTTCTCCCCTGTTCCCTGGTGCCCCAGCACACGGGCATCATGCATGCATGGAGGCACATGCACACCTCATAACGCCAGCACAGCCCCTTCTGCGCCTCCCCATGGCCATTGCCAGAGTTTCCAGGTCGGCGCCGCCATCCGTCCTCCACCAGGTGGTGGCCAGGGAGTCTCCAGTCTCTCCCTGGAGGAGAGAGCCACTCCTTGCTCCCCCTGGCCCCAGACAACCCAGGCTCATTCCCAAACCCGGGTCACCGGTGCAGCATGAGGTGTGGCATCCAGCACCTCAACTCTCAGCGATAGTGGGCCGAAGTACACAGGGAGATTGATCACCTGGTTAAGGTGAAACTGATACAACCTTCAAGAGGAACTTCAGGTTGTGGCGAAGGGCAACCTTGTCCCTGTGGAAGACCAGATAAGGAGACTCCACTGAAAGCACAAGGAGCTCAGTGATCCTTCTGGCTGATGTAACAGCCACCAGGAAAGCAGTCTTCCATGAGAGATGAGACATTGCACTCCTGTGCATCGGTTCGAATGGCTTGCTCATGAGCTTTGCCAAAACCAGCGGCAAGTCCCAAGGTGGCGGTGGTTCATGCACCGCAGGAAGAAATATTAGTCGAGCCTTGGCAGACCACCTTCTCGTCTTCACCGACTGCTAACTGGCCCCACCTGGTAAGCAGAGATGGCTGCCAGGTGCACCTTGAGGTCGTCAGACAGAAGGCCTGACAGAGAGGGACCACAGATAATCAAGGATGCTAGCCACTGGACAAGACAAAGGGGCCAACCCCTTGCCCTGACACCAAATGGAGAACCCCTTCCATTTGAAGGCACAGCATTTCATGGTTGACTTCTTCTGAGATGCCTCAACAACGATGACAACATCCGAGAGACCCAAAGCCTGGAAACCCTAGTCATTCAGGAACCAGGCTGTCACCTGCAGGAATTGAAGGTCCGGATGGAGTGCCTTCCCCTGATTGATGGCGAGTAGGTCCAGGAGGAAAGGAAAACACTTCAAGAGCCTGCTGTTGAGGCTGAAGAGATCGGGGTACCAAAACCGGCATGGCGAGTCCAGAGCCAACAGGATCACCTGTGCCTTGTCCCTTCTGGCCTTGAATAGCATTTTGTGGATCAAGGGAAGTGGAGGGAAGGCACAGAAGAGGCCTGGGGTCCAGGGCCTCGAGAAGGCATCCATCCGCAGCGCTCCCTGCTGAGGGGGGCGTGCACAAAACAGCCTCAACTTTGCATTCTCCCTGGAGGTGAACAGGTCCACCTGAGGGGTGCCCCACTAGGAGAACAGACTGTGTACTATCTCTAGGTGGAGAGACCACTCGTGAGACACCTCGCCCACAAGGCTTAGAGTATCCGCCAGCTGGTTGGATGCCCCGGCCACATGGATGGCTAGGAGATCAGCCCCTAGGCTGTGCACAAGGGTTCACACACCGAGAACTTCCTTGCACAGAGGCAGGGAGTGCATTCCGCCCTGCTTGTTGAGGTAGTACATGGTTGTGGTGCTGTCCGTGGATCTGGACCACCTGACCCCAAATGTGAAGAGCAAAAGTAGTCAGCGCCAGCCAAACTGCTCGGAGCTCCAGCAGGTTGATGTGGCATCGGGACTGCGTGGGGTCCAGGGTCTGTGAGCTCTGTGTTCCTCCAGGTGGGCACCCCAACCCATGAGAGAGGCATCAGTCCTCAGGATGACCATCATCTCTGGATGGACAGATGGGATTCCTTCCTGCAGATGTTCTGGGACTAACCACCACTGGAGAGCGTCCCACATCCACTGGGTCACAGTGACCAGTTGGTTGAAGTGACCCCTGCACGGAGACCACTGGCTGGCCCGCTCCCATTGCAAAGCGCGCATTCTCCAGTGGGCCCATTGGACCACGCTGGTGAAGGCCGCCATATAACCCAGCAGGTGCAGGAAGTCCCAGGCAGGGTGCAATTGCCCAACTAGAAACGATCAGGCAAAGGAGGAGAATGCTTCCGCCCTGTCCGCCGGGGGACAAGCGCTGGCTAGTAAATGAAGTGCACTCCGAAGAAAGGGAGCTTACTAGCAGGGTACCGCAGGATTCAGTACTGGGTCCAGTCTTTTTTAATGTCTCTATAAGTGACATTGCAGAGGCACTGGAAGGAAAAGTATGCCTCTTTGCAGATGACACAAAGATCTGCAACAGGCCTGATACACCAGGGGGGGGTTAGTGAAAAGGATGAGAAGGGACTTGGCAAAGTTGTAGGAATGGTCAAATGTATGGCAGCTTAGATTCAATGCAAAGGGTAAAAGAAATGCACCTGGGAAACAAAACCAAGGGAAAGAGTACACATCTGGGGGGTATTTATTAATTTCTCCCCAACTCAGTTATTCCCTTGCAACCTGGAACTCTCCGAGCTACTCTACTGCGGGCAGCTCTACCACCGACCTGATCCCCTGCCTCCTCAGAGGGTATACTGCCCCTCCTCCAACCAGAAACCCCCCAGCTCTGAGCCCCCGGGGCAGGGACGCCACTCCATCCGGCGCTCTATCTACAATCTAACACTGGCCGGAGAGGAGGAGGGAGGCGAGACAGAGGCGAGGTCTGGTACCAACGTGTGGCGGTGGCCCGGAGAGGAGCCACTGCCTATCCAGGCGCAAGCTGGTTTTTTTTTTTGTTTGTTTTGTTTTTTTCCCTCTCTCGTGTGCTTGCCCCCCTGAGCGCAGTCATGCAATGGTGTCAGCACGCAGCTGCCCCGCAGATGCCTGCCGCGCTCATCCCAGATTCTTGTTCCTGCACTAGTGGTACCCTCAGTCTCCACTGGGGGCCTCAACTGCGCCAGGAAGACCCTGGATCCCTCCCCAAGGAGAGGAGAGGAGAGCTGTCCTGCGGATGCTCAATCCATCTCCCTCCCCTGCCGACCCCCAGCACCTGGGCTCGCTCCTGAACCCGGGTCGCTTGGGGGGTTATTAACAACAAAAATGGAAAGGGACCTCGGGGTAGTCATATCACATGACCTAAAGGTAAGCAAGCAATGTGAGAAGGCAGTAAAGATGGCTGAGAGGATACTGGGATGTATAGGGAGAGGCATCACCAGTAGAAAAGAGGAAGTTGTTATCCCTCTGTACAGACAGCTGGGCGAGACCCCATCTGGAGTCCTGCGTGCAGCTGATTCCCTTGAGGTACTTGAAAGTTTCTAGCATGTCTCCTCTCTCCCTTCTTTCCTCAAGGGTGTACATATTAAGCTCATTTAGTCTTTCTTCGTATGTCTTCTGGTGCAGACCCTGCACCATTTTGGTTGCCCTCCTCTGGACAGCCTCCACTCTGTCTGTGTCTTTGCGGAGATGGGGTCTCCAGAACTGCACCAGTACTCCAGATGGGGTCTCACCAACTGTCTGTACAGAGGGATAACAACTTCCTGTTTTCTACTATTGATGCCTCTTCCTATGCATCCCAGTATCCCCAGCCTCCTTACTGCCTTCTCACATTGCTTGCCCACCTTACGCCATCTGACATAATTACCCCAGGCCCTTTCCATTTTTACTGTTGTCAGTATCTCACCCCCCACTGTGTACTCTTCCCTGGGTTTTTGTTTCTCATGTGCATTACCTTGCACTTCTTTGCACTGAATCTGAGCTGCCATACATCTGACCATTCCTCCAACCTTGCCAAGTCCCTTCTCATCCTTTCCACTAAATCTTGTGCATCAACCCTGCTGCAGATCTTTGTGTCGTCTGCAAAGAGACATACTTTTCCTTCCAGTTCCTCTGCAATATCACTTATAAAGACATTAAAATGGACCGGTCCCAGTACCGAACCCTGTGGTACCCCGCTAGTAACCCTCATTTCTTCACTGTGTACTCCATTTACTACTACCCTTTGCGTCCTGTTGTCTAGCCAATTTCTTATCCAGGCTACCACCTTGGGACCCACTCCAAGGCTGGCTAACTTGTGTATTAATCTTTTGTGTGGGACTGTATCAAATGCCTTGCTAAAATCTAGGTAGGCCATGTCCACAGCCCCTCCCTGGTCTACTACTTTGGTCACCCAGTCAAAGAAATCTATTGGATTCGTCTGACATGACCTTCCCATTGTGAATCCATGCTGCCTTGGGTCCTGTGCCCCACTGGCCTCTAGGTACTCAATTCTTTCCTTCAGAAGTGATTCCATCATTTTCCCTATCACTGAGGTCAAACTAACTGGTCTGTAGTTTCCTGCCTCTGTCCTGCTCCCACTTTTGTGAAGAGGAATCACATTTGCCCTCCTCCAGTCCTCAGGTACCACCTCATCCTCACATGATTTGTTAAAGAGAGTAGTCAGCGGTGTCACTAGTTCTACCCTCATTTCTTTTAGAATTCTTGGGTGAATCCCATCAGGCCCCATTGCTTTGTCTACCTTCAATTTTATTAGTTCTTTCAGAACCCTTTCTTCTGTAAATGGACTGGTATCGACACCCGTCTTCAGAGTGTTTCTCTTGTTTGGTTTAGGTACCTCCACCTCCTCTTCCTCTGTGAATACTGAGCAGAAATATTCGTTCAGTATCCCTGCTTTTTCACTGTCACCCTCTACCCACATTCCCTCCCCTTCATTAAGCCTCAGTATCCCTCCTTTGGTCTTTCTTCGCTCCCTAATGTACCTATAAAAGGTCTTATCCCCTTCTTAACAGAATTGGCTATCCTTTCCTCGGTTTGGGCCTTTGCTATTCTGACTGCCTTCCCAGCCTCTTTCTGCCTTAACTGATAAAAGTTCTCTGTCCTGCTCCTTCTGTGTTTCCTTATATTTACTGAATGCTGTCCTTTTCTCCTTAACCTTCCCTGCCACCTCTTTTGAGAACCATAACGGTTTTTTCCTTCGTTGTGTTTTGTTGATTTGTTTTACACAAAGGCTTGTTGCCTCTGTGATGGCTGTTTTGATTACTCCCCATTGTTCCTCCACCCTTCCTTCTTGCCTGTTTGCTAGTGCTTTTCTGAGGCACTCTCTCATTTTCTCAAAGTCATCCCTCCTAAAGTCCAATACTCTTGCTTTCGTATGGCTTGATTGTATGGCTGTGTTTATCGTGAACCACACTGTTTGGTGGTCGCTTGTTCCCAGATGGCTACCCACTTCTAAATCTGAGATTCTTTCTCCGTCCCCATTTGAGAGTACCAGGTCTAAGATTGCTCCCTCCCGAGTGGGTTCCAATACTAGCTGTCTGAGGCATGCCCCCTGTAGGGCATCAAGAATTACCCTGCTCTTGGATGTGCCTGCAGCAAAGGTGCTCCAGTTAACATCTAGCATATTCAGGTCCCCCATCAACAATATCTCCCCTTTTTCTGCCATTCTAAGGAAGCCTTCTATCATTTCCTTGTCCATTCCTTCCCCCTGAGATGGGGGTCTGTATACAACCCACATGCGGATTGTGGTGCCATTTCCTGTCTCCAGGGTGACCCAGAGTGCTTCATCTGCTCCCTGTTTACTCTTTAGTTCTGTTGCTTTGATCCTTTCCTTTACATAGAGAGCTACTTCTCCTCCTCCTCTTTTACCCTCCCTGTCCCTCCTGTAGATTGTGTATCCTGGTATGTTGGACATCCCAGTCATGGTTCTCTGTGTACCATGTTTCTGTGACTGCCACAATATCCAGGCAATCCTCTTCCATCAAGGCCACTAGTTCAGGGAGCTTGTTACACAGACTACGGGCACTGTTATGGTCAATGAACTTTTCGATGCGAGTGAGGTGGCCCTCGACCCTGGGCCCAAAGAGTTTGGTGTCCTGGAAAGGAACATCCACCAGCTTGTGCTGGGTATCTGCCGTGAAGGCTGAGATTCACAGCCAAGCCCTGCGGCGCATGGCCATTGTGGTGACCACAGAGTGGGCACAGAAGTCCCCAATGTCCATGGCTGTCTGAAGCTGTTGCCTACCCACAGACTGACCCTAGTCCCGGACCTGTTTAACTGTGGTCTGAAAGTCTGCTGGTAGATGAGGGAGCACCTCATCCAAAGTGCCCAACAAGACAAGGGAGAAGAGGGCCAAAAGAAGGGCTGAGGTCGCCTGGACTCATCAGGTGGTTCGTCGACGTCCCCCATGTTGCCAGAGTGCCGGAACACAGAATCTGCCACCAAGCCCTCAGTTGAAGGGTGTTCCGTGAATCCCAACAGGGAGCCAGCAGGGACAGCATATTTGCAGGCCATCCGAGCCAATGGTGCTGGGCAGTAAACGAGGCGCTGCCAAAGCTCCAAGGCAGGGCCAAGAATGGCCTCTGCTACCAGGAAGGCTTCCCCAGGGGAGTAACCCTGGTCTAAGATCTCAGTAAGAGGGCATTGAGCCCATTTTTGAACGGGCTCCATCTTAAGACCTGTGGATTCCGAGGATCAGGCGGAAGAGGCCCGGCATTCGTCTGTCGAGAGACCCCCAACCGACTCAGTGTCCACCGGATGGGAGTGTAAGGAGGAACCCTCCGACTCAAAGGGGTCGGCCACCAGAATCCCTGCTGACCCTCCGTGAACGGTCAGAGGTGATGGTCACCGACAGCTGATGGGGAAGACCTGAAACCGGACAAAACTCCTTAGTCGGCTCACTGGATTTCGGCTGTTTAGGAGGTGGCTCCACTGGAACCGGTGGAGACACTGGAGTAGGCAGAGTCAGGACTGGTCTGGTCAGCTCCTGAGGTGGAGACGGTGTCAGCCTCTGCGGCTAAAGCCAGGTGATGGCTAGGGTGGGAGCCGGCACAGGCTTCATACCGGCAAACACCAACTGTTGCCATATGAGATCCTCGTAGCATTGGTGCAGCTTGTGCTGAAGTCTCTCCTCACTGGAGGAGGAAGAGGATGAAGAATAGCGGCAACGCCGCTTTCCAAGGCTTCTAAAGCGGGAACTC
This sequence comes from Neoceratodus forsteri, assembly GCA_016271365.2. Taxonomy (NCBI): domain Eukaryota; kingdom Metazoa; phylum Chordata; order Ceratodontiformes; family Ceratodontidae; genus Neoceratodus; species Neoceratodus forsteri. The sequence goes on from CM057453.1 coordinate 1,151,926,379, forward strand.
TAATGTCAGCGAGAGCTGCTCAACCACCTGGAATAAAACCGGGACCTCGACCTTGACAGCCAGGAGAACTGACAGGGGGCCTTGAAGGGTGTCGCCGAGTGGTTCCTGGTCAAGGACAAGAAGCAGAGGGTCAGCAGACTGATCCATCTCTCCCAGGATCTGGGTCAGAACCAAAGTTCTGGACAAGAAGTGCCGACCTCCTCAGTCAACAAGAAAAAAATCACTCGCCTTAGTAATTATGTTTCTTCTAATGGAGTCTTGCTGTATTCTGACTATTGCAGTTAGCCCCAGCCTTTAAACTGCCCCAGAGAACAAAAGGTTAACTTTCTATGCAGAGCACAGAATGCTGAGCTCGAGCTCGGTTGAGGTCTCTCTCTGGAGCCCTTTGAAATCCAACTGTCATATTCTTATGAGCAAAAAACTCACTAACTATCCTATGTGGAAATTGTAAAATTTTTACTAGCCAACTGGCAACAAAAAGTTTTGGATTCCCAAAGGAAGACTCAAGTCAGGAAACCCAAAACCAAAAACCAATCCAAATAAGAATAATAATAATAAAACACCCAAACAAAAAGAAGAGGGTGTAAAAGGAGCACCCCTGAGATGCAACACTGCACCTGCCCACCCACTTCCCAAAAACAGGTTCTGAGAGGGGAGACAGGGAGGGAGGTCAGAATACAGCAAGACTCCATTAGATGAAACATAAGTACTAAGGCGAGTAATTTTTTCTTCAAAACAACATGAAGTCTTGCTGTATTCTGACTATTGCAGACTACCAAGCAGTACCTCCATGGAGGAGGGACAGAACCTACTTTGGGAATAGGCTCTGAAGTACTGCTGTGCCAAACTGATCATCACTCCTAGCCTGGATATCCAGAGAGTAATGCTTGGTAAAGGTATGGACTGTTTTCAAGGTGGTTGCTTGACAAATTTCTAAGAGAGGGATATCCTTGGCAGCAGCCAGGGAAGCAGCCGTATCTCTGGTGGAGTGAGCCCTCAGGCCTGAGGGTGGAATATTTTCTAGTTTTTCATAGCAGAATTGTATACAAGACACAATCCACCTGGCAATAGTTCTCTTGGTGGCAGGTTTGCCCTTTCCCACTTCTCCATAAGTGAGGGACAACTGAAGGGAATCAAACCTGTGACCCTTGGTATGCTCTATATAGTAGCTAAGGGCCCTTTTAACATCTAAACTTTGTAGCCTCCCCCCTCCTGAAGAGGAATGATCAGTGAAGAAACAGGAAGAGAGACAGACTGATTCAGGTGGAAATCTGAAACCACTTTGGGCAAGAACCTTCTATTGGTTCTAAGGACCACTTTATCCCTATGAAAGGAGATAAAATCAGGTTCCACTGACAGGGCTTGCAGTTCACTGATACGCCGGCAGAGTAATGGCTACTAAAACACAGTTTTCCAAGTCAAGTACTTAAGCTCTACTGAGGACATAGGCTCAAAGGAGGTTGCATCAATTGAGCAATGCAAACATTTAAATCCCAGGCAGGGGCAGGGTCTCTAAATGGAGAATTGGTAGGAAACAATCCCTTTAAAAATTTACAGAACACAGGATGAGATGATAGTGAGGAAGACTTCCCACTGACAGAAATGCAGAGACAGCTGACAAGTGTACCTTGAGAGTAGCTGGTCTGAGGCCTAGGCCATTAAGATGGACCATATAATCCAGAACTGTAGGCAATTCAGCAGTGTCTGGGGAAATATGTTGCTTGGAACACCAAATGCTAAATCTCTTCCATTTGGAGTTATAGGTTTTTTCTAGTGGCAGGCTTTCGAGAGGCTTTGAGGATATCTAGAACCCTCTGAAGACAGATGCAAATCTGCATACTCTAACTCTTCAAGAGCCATGCCTTGAGATTGAGAGACTGAGGATTGGGGTACCAAATCCTCCCGAGAGGTGGTTGCCAGGTTGTAATTCCTGGGAAGAGACAGGGGAAGATGGACTGCTAGGGACAGCAACAGGTGGTACCAAGGCTGTCTGGCCCAATCTGAAGCAATCAGAATCACTTTGCAAGGTTGTGGCCTTATCTCGACTAAAACTTTGAATAGTAGAGGAAAGGGAGGAAAAGCATACAGAAATTGCCCTTCCCAGTTCAGAATCGGAGCATCCAGAGGGACTGAGCCCAAGACTGGGGGTCTGCAACAAAAGAGAGGAAGTTTGTGATTGTCTGGGGCTGCAAAGAGATCCATCTCTGGAGCGCCTCACCTTGATAAAATCACCTCAGGACAGAGGGTCCAGGGACCATTCGTGATGGCCCTGTGAGATCCTGCTCAGTGCATCTGCTAGCACATTGTCCTTCCCTGGAAGGTGGACTGCTATCAGAGAGGTTTGCAAGGGATAAGCCAGGGACCACAACTTCATAGCTTCTGTGCACAAGGCCATAGACCGCGTGCCTCCCTGCTTGTTGATGTACCACATGGTGGTGGTGTTGTCTGTTCTGACTTGAACCACCTTGTTCTGCACTGACTGAGAGAAAGCTTGCAGGGCCAGAAAAACTGCCCTGAGTTCTAGGAGATTGATATGGAGAAGGGATTCCTGAGGGAACCACAGTCCCTGGGCAGTGAGGGCCCCCAGATGGGCTCCCCAGCGCAGGAGGGAAGCATCCGTGGTAAGGACCACTGAATGAGACTGAGTGGCAAATGGGACCCCTTGCCTTAAATTGTCCTGATCCTGCCACCACTGAAGGGCTTGGATCAGGGCCCGAGTCACTGGGATCAGTTTGGTAAGGGAGTCCTTCCTTTGGGACCAAAAGGCCCTCAGATGGAACTGAATGTCCCTCATCTGGAATCCTGCCCTTGGACCACTGCTGTAGAAGCTGCCATGTGCCCAACAGCTGGAGAAATGCCTGCTGGTCGAGACACCTGAGGCTGAAGGAAGAATCCAGTTCTATAAAAACTCTTGCCCTTTCCAGGGAAGAAAGGCTCTTGCTTTGACAGTATCCAGCTCTGCCCTATAAAGGTAAGGAGCTGCACTGGCTCGAGAACTGACTTGGGAAGGCTGAGAAGAAATCCTAGAGAAGTGAGCACTTGCTGGGTCACTTGCAGGTCTGACTTGACTTGGTCTGGAAACTGGCCCACTATGAGCCAGTCGTCCAGATATGGGAAAAATGGAAATCTTTTGCCTTCTTAGAAAGGCAATGACTACTGCCAGGCACTTTGTGAAAACCCTTGGGGCTGATGTTAGACCAAAGGGCATTGCTTTGAACTGATAGTGGCCTGAGGGCAACTCGAACCTGAGGTACTTTCTGTGGGAGCACCTGATGGGAATGTGAAGTAGGCATCCTTTAGGTCCAGGAGGCTAGCAAGTCCCTGGCCTTAGAGAAGGGAAGAATTATTCCCAGAGTTACCATCTTGAACTTTGGTTTTAGAAGATGTTTGTTTCAGGTATCTTAGGTCTACGATGGGTTGCCACTCCCTGTCTTTCTGGGGTAAGGGAGCACCTGGAGAATAGACTCGTCCTGTGTAGGGTAGGGAACTCTCTATGGCTCCTAAGGCCAGATAAGATGAAACCTCTGCCTCTAGGGCAAGGGTTTCTGAGAGACCTGCAGGTGGAAAAGATCTGGCTCTCATCTTCGGAAATTTTTTGAAGCTGAGAACCAGTTCCTGGCTTACTACTTCCAGGACCCACTTGTCTGAGGTAACAGACATCCAGTCCTGGACAAAGTAAGCCAGCCTGCTCCCTACTGGAATAGGAGAGTCGACCCGGGCAGACCCATCAGGGTGTCTGCTTGGCAAGGGCCTTAGGCTGAGGAGTGGATGCAGCCCTGCTCATCCCCCTTCTGCCTCTCCCTCTGAAGAGCCCCCTCTGAGAAACGGGAGAAGAGGCCTGTGCTTGGTAAAAAGGCCTATAAAAAGGCCTACCCTGCCCCTAGACTGCTGCCTTTGAGGAGCTGCCTGCCTCTCCTTGGCCTGAGCACTCCTATAAGTGGTCCTGTACTCGTCCATTTTCTTCATGTAATTCTCTGTCTGCTCCCCAAACAGAGAATTACCCATTACAGGAAAATCCATGGCCTTAGCCTGGGTGTCCTGTGAGAGGCTAGTACATCTGAGCCAAGCCACTCTCAAGAGCCAAAGACGTAGCCATGACTCTTGATGACATATCATTGGAGTCCACAGCAGCATGAAACTGTACTTTTGATGCCTCAATCCCATCTGCAGCCACCTCCTCCAGCTCCTTGGCTGGCAGGGGAGAGCCTGTTTAGCCAGTGCCAGTACAGTGTCCCATCTGGACTTCTGGTACCTGGCTGTATAGGCCATATAATTCGCCTGCCTGAGTCCCAAGGAAGATGCCATGTACTGTTTTTTTGCCATGGCATCAATCTTCCTGGAGTCTTTGTCTGGGGGTGTGTGAAGCCAAGGGAATGTTTGCCTTGTCACAGGCAGCAGCCTGCACTACCCCAACATGGCTGCACTGCTGGTATAAAACTCCTGTATCTGAGCCTGATAGTGTGTACCTCTTGTCCATCCTTCTGTCAACAGGGGTACAGAATTGGGAGACTTCAGGATTTTTGTGTCCGTTTCCCAAAGGATTTGTGAAGGGGAATAGACAGTCTCCTGGACTCTGGGATGTCCATTTCCACATAATCAGGCTCCTCCTGATCCTCCATTGCCTCCTCCATAGGAAGCTGGAGGGTTTCAGCCCCTTTTCTGTAAAACAGAAAATGGGAAGGGGACTCAGAAAGCCTAGGAGGGGATACACCAGAAGGTCTGTCTGGGGAGATGCCTGGTTCCACAGGCACATCCAGACTTTCACCATCATCACCATCATCTTCAAACTCCCCCTCCTCCTCAAACTCCGGTTCATAAAAATCTTTAGGGGTATAATCTTGAACCAGGGGAACCGACCGAACCGAACCCCTGCGAAAAGGTGCCGGATCGGTCGGAACTGGGCGAAGCGATTCCACAATTTGAATCGCTCTGGCTATTTCCTTGGCAGTCGGAACATGAACCTCTGGATCCGAACCGGTCGATTTTTCTTTGCGTTTCCTTTTTGTAGGAACCGACCCCTCAGGATCAGCTCTCCTCTTGCCCGAAGAAGTATCGCCCTGGTCAGAGGGCACTCATTCTGGTTCGGTCAGAACCGAACCGGGCTGGCCATCCGGGTCAGCGGACTTCTCGGCCTCCTTTTCCCTCAGTCTACCTAATCTCTTTTCAAGGGTAAATTTAGGAACATTTTTACAAATTTGGCAGGCTGTATCGAGGTGTTCAAACCCCAGACAATAAACACAGGTGTGGTGTGTGTGTGGGGGGGGGGGGTCGGCCTTAGCAAAGACCTCCCCACACTCACTGCAGTGTTGAAACCCAGTGGGCCCAGTTTTTTTCTTGGGTTTCTCAGACATCGCCAACCTAACCAAACTTACCCTTTTTATGGCAACCGCCAGGCAAGACTCCCTTATCGGTTCCTAACCGTGTCACGGGTGTTGGAAAAAAAACGTTCAAAACATGTTTTTTTAGAACCGATAAGGACCGGTAACCACACTCTAAAGTAAAACACAAGGATTCAATACAAATGATCGGTTCAGCCGAACCGATCTAACACTTTACAATTTCAACACAGAAAATTAGAACAAAACCTATCTAGTACTCACGGTACCACAGACAGAGACTGAACCAACTATGCGGAAATAAATTCGGTAAAAACAGACAACTTAACAGAGACTTTAACAGACTTTCGAACCGAGCTGAAGGAGAAATCTCCAGAGCGACTGTTCAGTGAGGCGGAGTAAAGAATCTGACGGTTGGATTTCAAAGGGCTCCAGACAGAGACCTCAGCACTCTATGCTCTGCATAGAAAGTTAACCCTTTGTTCTCCAGGGCAGTTTAAAGGCTGGGGCTAACTGCAATAGTCAGAATACAGCAAGACTTCATGTTGCTTGAACTGGTCGACTGGCTCAAGAAAAATCTCAGCCAGAAAATCAACTAGTGTCTCTGTCAGCTGGTTCGACAGGGTTACCATGGAGCCGGCGGCCTGGGCCGAAGATTCAATTGAAGTCAAATCTGGAGACGCACGGGAATCGGAAGCCCTGGAACGAGAACGTTTTCAATCCCATGATCAACAGCGAGACCCTTTTTTTCTCTCTTCTTTAGACTTGGACATGTGTGCTGACGAGGGGCCCTGACCAAGTCAGGAGAGCCTGGCAGAAGTCCTTGAATGTCCCCATGAGGGAGGTGCCCAAAAGGCCAAAGCCGAGGAGGACTGAGCTGCGGCCTGGGCCGCCACCTACTCAAAAGCCACTAACTGTTCAGTGGACCACGGAGCCACAGAGACCACCCAATGGGGTCCGATCTGACCGGTGGGATCCATTAGCTCGGACGGCCAAAAGTAAGGCGGATGTGACAATCCTCGAGAATGTTGGGATAAAAAGTTTGACAAACGTCGCAGGCCAGGGGATCATGCTCATGGCCCAGGCAGTACATGCACGCGGTGTGAGGATCCATTCAGGACATCTGCCCGCAGAGGCATCACCGGAACCCCGGAGCTGACTTATCTATCGCAGTCAGAAGGAACGAGCCTGAAGACAACGTTTTTATTCACTTTGTAAGGAAATCCAAAGATTTAACAGAAGAGGGCCTACTCAGTGCAAGAGTGATAAGGAGGGAACCTGCTTCTTCCAATGGAAAGGAAGCGCTGGTGTCACTGGGCGGAGCCGAGGGAGTTATAACCCAGGTGGGTGGAAAGAGCGAGCTTGAAGACGTTCTGGTGGAGTCTTAAAGGGAAAGGCAAATGCCAGAAAGTGTGGATAGAACATCATATCCACATCCCTAGAAACTACCATTAATCATACAGATTGGTGAAGAGATAAAGTACAGTTATGTAAGAACTTTCCGTAACAGTAGATCGAGAGAGGCTCTTGCAGTAGGTACTCACATATTAGGACTAAGCCGCCAGGTGCTAGGACCACACAGAAAACTTCTAGCTAACAGTGTCTGGCGGGGGACCACCCCCTCCCGATGTCACGTGACCGACATCAGCGTGGTGCTATAAAGTGAGCGGTCCCCACGCCAGCCCTACAGTTCTCCCGTCGGAGACCTAGAAAAGTGCAACAGGAGAGTAGGAGTGGTCTCCTGGAGCTAAAAGCTATTACAGGAGAAAGAGAAGAAGAAACCCAGGAGGTAGGTGGGAGGGAAAGCAGTACCTACTGAAAGAGCCTCTCTTGAAGATCTACTGTTACGGTAAGTTCTTACGTAACTGTACTATCTTACTTTGAGAGGGCTCTTGCAGTAGGTACTCACATACAGGACTGAGTCCCAAGCAGTAACATAAGACAAGTCTGAGACATGGAAGGTAGGAACGGGTTTGCAGAAAAAACAGGGTACTCAAGATAAGAGTCCCTACAGAACAGCAAGGCCAAAGCCCGCTCTGCACCTTTAAGCGATGTCCAAACTGTAATGTTTAGTAAAAGTATGGACAGAACTCAAAGTTGCAGCCGCACAAATGTCTGTGGCTGAAACGTTCCTAAAACAAGCAGTAGAAGCAGCCATGCCTCTGGTTAAATGTCCTCTGACCTCCCCCGGAAGGGGTTTATTGTACTTCTCTTGTAACAGAAGGTAATGCAGTTTGCCAACCATTTGGACAAACACTGTTTTGAAACCAGGCTCGGATATTGTTTTTAAAATTTGGTTGCCCACAGACAACCTGGACCTGAAATTAGGTTGCCCCGGGAAATTTTTGGGTTGCCCATGAAGAAATTTAAATTACGTCGTAAATATACTCAGTGACACGAGAGTTACGTTTTTACTAGTGGTGGCTCAACCCAAAACACTCAACATTATTTTAACCCCTTAATTTAATAACTGCAGAATAAAACAAATTCCAGTGCACACCCATGTAGTGAAAAAGGCAGTGCTCTCAGACAATGGATGCAGCAGAGTCAGAGTTCAGTAGAACATGAAGAAGCCGTAGCACAGGGAGCTGGTGCTTGAAAGACAGTGGCCATGAATGTGCCTTGTTCCAGGCCCATCTTCAAGCCAGCACAAAATAGCCTTGTGGTTGAAAATCATCCAAGCTAGGACCATTCACACATATTGACATTAAATCTTACAATATGTCCTGTTGCAGGTTTGTTCTGGGAGTAGACTTAATTAGGTTCATTACTGAAAATCCCCTTTTAACAACAGCAGTGCTACATGACACTGTGTAAAGTAACTACCATAAGCAGAGCATCTTTAAATGCTGGTGGTCTACTTGCCAAGAGCTTTGATAGACAGCTTTGGGAGTGTCTGACTGCGTGATGGTATGAAGGTGTAACTTAAGAGGCAGCCACTGGCATATGGCACTCTCCTTTTCCTCCTCAGAAATAACTGCTGTTAAGTGATTTAGGAGACATTCAAAATGTTCATTCCCATATTGGGCCAGTTGTTTATCGGTAGGCCACTGAGTGGGGTCAAGACACTGAAACCAGGTAAATGGGGGTTGCTGCAGCCTACTGCAGCTAGTATATATGTGCTTGATAACAGCGTCAATTATTTCTTTGTGTTGGTCCAAAAGTTCTGGCTCTAAGGACCCAGCAAGTTTCACCCCTTGGAAAGTACAGTTACGTAAGAACTTACCGTAACAGTAGATCTTTGAGAACAGCTCTTGCAGCAGGTAACACCATTAGAACTGAAGCCGGCAGGCGTCAGGACCCCACGGAAAAATTCTAGCTAGCTATCTTCAGCGGGGACCGCCCCCGACGCCAGTCCCGCCTCCGACGTCTGCGGTACATAAGGGGCGGTCCCGCCCAGAATCCCCAGTTCTCCCGCCCAAGACTCCCGCCGCAGGATGGCATCAGAAGGGGAGACCGAGGATCCACCGTCAGAAGACAATAAGGGAGAAAATCCCGATACAAGCAGGAGCAGAGCCCTGCCTCCTCTAAGGGGGAAGCTGGGCGGGAAGGTACCTGCTGCAAGAGCTGTTCTCGAAGAACTACTGTTACGGTAAGTTCTTACGTAACTGTACTATCTTACTTCGAGATACAGCTCTTGCAGCAGGTAACACCATTAGGACCGATTCCCAAGCAGTAATGCTGCCAGAAGATCCGGGAGGAGGCAAAAAGGCAAGAAATAACATTCCAAGCCCTGACTTAGGACAGGAGACCCTGCAGCACCGCTAGGCCGAAACCAGCTCTTCGCCGAGAGGCGATATCCAGACTATAATGCCTCATAAAGGTATGCACAGAACTTCAAGTGGCTGCAGCGCAAATAGCCGAAATGGAGACGTTCTTAAGTGCCGCAAAGTAGCCATACCCCTGGTAGAATGACCCCGGATAGAACCCGGGAGGGGCTTTTGCTTAATCTCGTAACAGTACGAAATACACTGGACAAGCCAGCGGGACAAGGTCTGTTTGGATACTGGTTGGCCCTTCATTCTCTGAGAGAAGGAGACAAAAAGCTGGTCAGAACCCCGATAGGGTTTAGTTCTGTTGAGGTAATACCTCAGGCTGCGGTGAACATCCAGGGTGTGGAGCAAAGCCTCTCCTCTATTAGAGTAACTCAGGAAATAGACCGGAAGGTCAATATCCTGGTTTAAAGTGAGTGTCGAAACCACCTTAGGCAAAAATCTAGGGTTCGTCCTCAGGGATACTCTGTCCCGGTGGAAAACTAAATAAGGCTCTTTGCACATGAGAGCGTGAAGCTCAGAAATCCTTCTAGCTGAAGTAACAGCAACCAAAAATAACGTCTTCCACGACAGAAAACGTAGCTCGCAATCCGCGGCAGGCTCAAAGGGGGGGAGCGTGAGTTGTTCCAGGACAAAGAGCAGATCCCATGGAGGCACTGGGTCCCTGATGGGAGGCCTAAGGTGTAACACTCCTCTGAGAAATTCCCGAGAGGCGTCTAATTGCGCAACAGTACGATGCCCCACCGGAAGGTGGTAGGCAGAAATAGCGCAAAGGTGCACCTTGATAGAGGAGTAGGCGGGCCTGAATGAAAGAGAGAAAGGAGATAGTCTAAAATTACTCCCACAGGGCAACCTAAAGGGAAAGATCACGAGCCCGGTGACCATAAACAAAACAGGCGCCACTTCATGGCATACGTCGCATCGCGTTGTCGGCTTTCTGGCTGCAGAGAACATCTGCAACCTCTTGCGAGACCCGTGGACGCAAGATGGCTATGTCTCTAGGAGCCAAGCATGCAGGTTCAGAGAACGCAAATCCGGATAGAGCAATGAATCTTTCTCCTGAGACAGTAGGTGGGAGCTGAGCGGCAACGGGAGCGGGGGTTCCCGAGATAGCTGTGCTAGCAAGGGGAACCATATCTGTCTGGGCCAGAACGGGGCCACCAGAATCATTTGTGCGTGCTCCCTGCGCAGCTTGAGAAGAACTCTTTGGATCAACGGGAAGGGAGGGAAAGCATAGAGGAATCTGTTCACCCAGGAGAGGGACAACGCGTCTTGCCAGAAAACACCAGGCCCTGGATCTAGCGAGCAAAAATCGGGCAGTTTTGCGTTGGATGGGGATGGGAACAAGTCCAGCTCTGGAGTTCCCCATCGAAGGAAAAGATCCTCTACCACCTCCTGAAGAAGTTCCCACTCGTGGACTCTGGCCTGGGAGCGACTCAGGCTGTCTGCGATCGTGTTGTCCACCCGGAGGCGTGTACAGCGATCAGGTTCGCACGTGTCCGTGACTCCACATCTCACTCTCTCGCAGGGGTAAGAGTGTCGCCTCCTTGTTTGTTGAGGTAATACATCACCGCCGTGTTGTCTGTCTGAAGCAAGAGAGTGCACGGTGGAATTATCGACTAAAAAGCCTGTAGTGCATAGAGGACCGCCCTCATCTCTAGGACATTGATATGGAGATGAGCCTCCAACGGGGTCCATGCTCCCTGAGACTTCACCCCATCTAAGTGTGCCCCCACCCGAGACCTGAAGCGTCCGTGGTAAGGGTTATGTCCGGGGACGGCGCTGCAAACGGGACGCCCTTGGAAAGCGACCCAGGGGCTAGCCACCACTGCCAGTCGCGGATCACAGATTTCGTGATCCTGACCGGATGCTGCAAATGGTCTTGCCTTTGGTCCCATTGCACCTTGAGCATCCACTGGGTTATCCGCATGTGGAGTAGTGCGAGAGGGACCTTAGGAATGGCAGCAGCCATGTGTCCAGAACAGGCCAGGACCGACCTGGCGCTGGTATGGTCTTGTTCACGACAAGTCCTTATGAGGGACCTGATGCGTTCCGCCCTGTCGGCCGGAAGGAAAGCTCTTCCCTGGACCGTGTCCAGTACTGCGCCTATAAACTGCAGCTTCTGCGCCGGTACCAAGAGAGACTTCTTGTAATTTATGAGAATGCCCAGCGACCGGAACAAGTCCTGAGTGTCCTGGATCGCGAGCAAGAGCGCCTCTCTAGAGGCGGCCATGAGAAGCCAGTCGTCTAGGTACTGGAACACATAGTGGCCCGGTCTCCTTAGAGATGCTGCCACGACTGCCACACTCTTGGTAAAGACCCTTGGTGCAGATGACAGCCCGAGCGGAAGAGCCGGAACTGAAAATGGTGGCGAGGAACTCGGGCGCAGGAACCTCTGATCGCCTGAGCTATGGGGATATGCAGGTCGTGTCCTGCATGTCTGGGGCAGCTAGAAGGCGTCTTGTTTCAGCATGGGAATAAGACCGGAAGAGTCACCATGCGAATCTCTTGTATCACGACGACATATTGAGGTCGCTTGAGGTCCAGAATCGGATGGAGGTCCCTGTTTCTTGGGAACCAGGAAGAAGTGAGAATAATATCCCTGTCTCTCTGGTTTCCCTAGATACTCTATCGCCCCTTTTCTAGGGCGCGAGTACCTCTTGCCAAATTAAGTTTCTGTGCTGACCGGATACCGGGAGAGCAGAGGAGGCCTCGAGGTGGCTTTTCTGCTAACTCTATAAAGTGGTCGATACTGAACAGCCGGAACCCACCTGTCGGTGGTGATAGCCTGCCATCCCGGCAGGAAGTTCGCAATGCGACCCCCGACCATAATTTCCCGTTGATCCTGAGGGGCGGGGGCCGGAAAGGAGTCCTGCTGTGGCGGCAGATGGGCCCGTTGGCTGGGTCGGCCTAGGGGTGTGCTGACCTCGGCTAGCGGGCTGTTTACCCTGGGTTCTGCGGAAACCAGAGCCCCCTCTGGTGTGTAGCGGAACGGGGCTGTTGCCTCTGTGTCCACTCACAAAAACGGCTTTGGTTCCTACGAAAGGAACCAAGCCTAGGTCGGTACATGGCCTGGACCGACCTCACCCCTCCCGGCCTCTTGGAGTTTGGTAATAATCTTCTCCAAAGGATTACCAAATAAAACATCTCCCTCGAAAGGGGCGTCCATAATGTCCTTCTGGACGTCCGGGGTGAAACCGGAGACACGAAGCCAGGAGTGTCTCTGGAGGCAAACGCCGGAAGCTGCTGCTCGGGCCGATGAGTCCGCGGAATCGTACGCGGCTCGGAGCACTTGGGTCCCCACTGCCTGAACCCGCAAGTGAGGAGCTGGAGCATCTCCTCCTTCTGCTCACCTTCGGGTAGTTTTCTCAGCTACCTTCAGACCCTGTTCCCACAGAGCGTTCTGAAACTGAACCATGTGGGTCAAGTAATTTAAGGATCTGATGGCGCAGGTAGCGGAAACACGTCGCCTGCCCAGAGGTCCAATTGCTTGGATTCTGGATCCGTGGCAGTGTGCTCAAATGCTGCGCCTCTGTGACCGGTCATGTGAGGCTGTTATGACCAGAGAATCGCCTGAGGTTGTTGCGTCCAGATACTGGTCCTCCTTAGGAGCCTTGTATAGAGTGCCAGCTTTCTCGGCACCGCCAGGAGCTGAATGTGGACACTTCCACGCCGGCCTTGGTGACGCTCCACAAAAGTGTCCACCAAGGGTGGCACCACCACAGGTTTGGGGTCCTTTGCCGAAGATACTGGCAAGGCGTAACCTTTCAGGTCTAACTCTTCCGCATCCCACCCCGTTCTCCTGGATATGGCGATGATATCCATGAACGAGGGGTCATCCGAGGAGACCGTGGCATCTCACGTGGGACCGGAGAAGGGATGGAAATTGGAGATGGGGATCTAGAGGTGGAGTAAACTGATCCCGTGTCCTCCGTCGACGGCGAACGTCGGTGTCCCCTGGATCTCTTGGGGCTGGGTGATCCAGAAGAAGATCTTGACGGAGGTCTCCTCTTTTCTGATCGACCCCTGGGAGGAGATCTGGACTCCCTGGGGAGGGTTGAACGGCCAACCGACCCCACAGGCATGGGGGGGCCGGAGCCGGAGCAGGAGGAGGAGGAGGAGGAGGAGGAGGAAGCACAATGGGCACCACATCCCTCTTGATGGTGTCCCACCAGTACGTGAAGAGATCCTTCACTTAAGCTAAAGACAATCCCGACAACGGCCCAGGCGCCGGAGGGCGGTCGTCGGGTCCCGGCGACGGCTCCACAGGGACCTCGGGCGGCGGCGAGGGAGCCCTAGGAGACTGCACGAGGCCGGGGTTGCCCGTCTGGTCCTCGGGCTGCGTCACATCTTCCTCCATCAGCGACTCCTGCCAGACGACGGTCGGAGGCACAGGAGTCCTCTTCTCAGGCGTGGCGGACGTCGGTCCCCGAACCGACGTCTGGTGGGAAGACTTGGCCGACGATGGTCTCACGGCCGACGACGGCTCCGAGGAGGGATGACGGACGGTCGACGCAAGTCGAGCCGGCGTCGGGTCTACTGGCCTCTTCAGAGGGGTAAGTTCCAAAGTTTTGCAGGGTGGAACGGAAGAGGACCGGACGTCGGGTGCCGACGGGCGGGAACCCGACTTAGGGTGGTGGTGGTGGCGACGCTCCCCGGACTTCGCCGAGGCCTTGGGGGCGGAGGACGACAACGGCCTGGCGGGAGGGGCCTGAGAAGAGCGAGAAACGGGAACCGCAGCCGGGGGGAGAGAAGAGGCCCTGGATGGAGACCGGTCAGACTTCGACCCGGAGCTGCGGGACTCGGAGGCCCTCGTCGGAGACCTGGAAGGGTCCTTCTCCCTTCTCTTCTTTTCAGCATGTTTGTGGGATTTCGAAGATTCCCCCTTAGAGGACATGGCTCTCAACTTTTCTTCTAGCAGGAACGCCTGAAGAGCCTTCTGGCGCCGGATCCTTGTGCGGCTATTAAACCCCTGGCAGAGGGAACAGGCCCGGGTATCGTGCTCTGGGCCCAGGCACCGGACGCAGGCCGTGTGGGGGTCTTAAAGGGATCTGCTTCCACATGACACACTTGATGTCTTAGCTGCCGGAGGTGGGAGGACATCAGCGAAAAATTCTTAAGTGGGAGAAATTCCGTGGAAAGCTCTGCAACCGCAGCATTAGCGCGCTAGACTAAGACCGGAGGGTCGAGAATAATGCAAGTGGCGGCGAGGAAAGAACCTAGGGGATTCTGGCGGGACCGCCCCCTTATGTACCACGCTTGACGTCGGAGGCGGGACCAGCGTCAGGGGCGGTCCCCGCTGAAGATAGCTAGCTAGAATTTTTCCGTGGGGTCCTGACGCCTGCCGGCTTCAGTTCTAATGGTGTTACCTGCTGCAAGAGCTGTATCTCGAAGTAAGATCTCTCCATCTTCACTCAGTACAAGCTTTCGGACATAAGTGCCAGGACTTTCTTTCATAGACTAAGTTCAAAAACTGCTCTTTCTAAGTTTCTGTATTACTTCAAATAAAAGTAGATCATCCCTCTGAAAAGTGTGAGACACTTCTGTGACAACAGTGATTAAATCCATCCAAAAATGTAAAGTTCCAACAAATTTGGCAGTCTTAAGCTCTTTAAGAATGCCCTTTACCCTGGCTGCATCAATCCCAGACTCAGTGGCCACCACAATCTCCATGTGACTATCAATTTGTAACTTTTTATCAGTGCCTTTAACGCATGTGACTGACTGGCAACCCAGCGCACTTGATGTATTCCCCCAGAGTAAGCAATGGTGGATTCAAAGGCATCTGCTAAACTTTGCATCTGACGGCGTCTTTTTGGACTAAGGTGGTAGAATTTGAAAATGTCTTAATATTTTCTCAAATTTTCAAAGATAAGGATTATCTTTTTTAAGATCGAGAATCGCAAGTTCGAGGTAGTGATTTATGCAGTGTACAACTATGACGTGAGGAAATTCATGCCGAAATTCAGCCTGCACATCATTCATGCACCCCATATTTACTGATGCACCATCTAAATTCAGGCCCACCAATTTGGCTTTTACTTCCTCTGGTCCAGTTCCCACAGCAGAAGTTACACCATCAGATGTGGCAGATTCCAGGTCCACTAGATCCACAAAAATTGTCACTAGCCTCCCACCCTGAACAAACCTGACATACACAGATTCCTGCTCAGCTACTGATCTGTCAGTGGATCCATCGGCTAACACACACAGAAACCTAGCTCACTGAATATCCTTAATGTACCCCTGTTTAAGGGATTTCACATGCCTGCACAAAATCTTTTACACTGCGAGTGTTCAAATAATTTGAACCGAGATTAAGGCCACTTTTTGCCTGAAGTTTGACAATGGTTTCAAAATCAGTGAAACTATAATCATGTTTTGCCACTGTGTAAGCAGTGTTGAACAGTCCACAGAATTTCTGAATCACCTAATGCTGCATTTTCCATACCAATTTAGTTAGAGGAGCTTCTCTGGGGCAGTGTGACACTTTCTGTGCTTCTACACATTTTATGTGAGCAGAGGATCGGTCATGGACATGCAGAGAATCTATACGAAATGTGGAACAACCAAGGAGAAAAGGACCTTCTTTTTCTGCTAGTTTATCATGCTTTTAGCAAATACGACAAAACATTTTTTCATCCTTGCAAGTAACCCATGGGTATTTTTCTTTCCAGGAATGCTGGCAAGTGCACTTACATTTGAATGTGTCATAATCTTTTGCATTCTCTGCATTTCCATGAGCTCTGCGTTTATTAGCTGATGCTGGTGGTGGTGTCTTGCTACCAGCAGATGACGTACTAGGGTTATTATTGCACTCATTTTCATTTATGGTTGTGCTTTGTGCCAACTGACCTATTCTGAGGAACCCAAACAGGATGGTTTGACGAGGACGTGCTCCTCAGAGTCCAGACATTTCTCAATAAAGTTTCTTGCAACACTTCTGTGTGTGATTTTTTTTCTATTATTTCAACTTGGAAGGAACACACAACATACTAACACAGTCACTCAGCAGGCAGGGATAGAACTTAAGGATAAAGAAGCATGGAAGAAAGAATGAGGTCTAGGTGGATTAGGATAGTGTTTGACGGTGTAGTTAGTCTGGTGACTAAATTTATAATTTTTTTTTTCTTTTTCAGGTGGTCTGGTCAGGAGAAGTGCATGTGTGGGTTTTACAGTCACCTCAATTATGCTATTGCAAACAAAGCGAAGTCCAGGCTTCCTTTTTTTTTCCCCCAATAAAGTATACCGAGTGTGAAATTAAATGTGTTTGTGTATTTATTTTCAAGCAGTACTGTGTGACAATTTACAAACACACACAACCACACCACACACAGCAAGCAGCAGCAGACTCCAAATTTTAGTAAACCTTTAGCCTTAGTACTTAGCCAAGTTATTTTCTTTCCCCAACCAGCTCATGTATCAGTCAGACTGAACTGAACTGAAATGACTCCTACCAGTCAGTCCTCCTAAAGTAACTAAGTAAGAAAATTTACTTGTCTCAGAGTCTGACTGACTGATCGATCTGTGAGTGGTAACTCTCACAGAGTCCCCCTCCTACTTTCTGGCAATGCTTACTGCTGCAGTGCTGCTAGTCTCTAGGGAAAGGGCAGGCAACTTCAGCAGTCTCCGAGGGAGTCTATGGACTGACTAGCTGGCACACTGACTGCACTGCACAGCTTCTGGCTCACTCAGCTGTATCTGTGTTTAATATAGAGGATAATGGCTGGGGATCAGGTGATAACCACGTTGTAATCACCTCGAGTGGTTGCTAGGGCAACATGGTAAACCTCAAGAGCGCAGCGCGAGAGGTTTACTTCATATTCTAGCAACCACGAGGTGATTTCCAGCCGGTTGTCACCCGATCACCAGCCATCATCTTTTATAGTGTATGGTCAAAAAAACACTGTTTGCATTCTTTGTGTGAGAATTATGGAACTCTGGTGTATTCTTTTTAATTTTGCCACTGTTTGGAAGTTCTGAAGTGTGGTTAACAACTTTTAAAATTCTAAACAGTGGATAAAGCTGTGTAACTGCTGATTATGGTGGTTAATAGACACTTACCATACATTATAATAAAATTAACTACTAGGTGCTTGCAATATTACTAGAACTGCAGTACACACTACCTAGCTAGCAAGCAAATGCAGCAACACTACTAACTGCAGTGCTGTAGCTGCAGGATTCAGTGAGCCTCAGTCAACTCAGCAAGCAGACAGTTTGATGTTCACTTGAATGAAAATAAATTCACTGCCCGAGTCTGACCCTGTTTTTTTACAAACTGAAATGAGCACGGTCTGCAACCTAATACATCTCAGAAACACAAAGATGCCTATGCCAGCCTGATGGTATAGTGGCTCAGCTGGCTCCCTGCCTGGCTCAGAGAGCTGCAATTAATTTACCTGTGTGGCAGCCCACAGGTCAGGCACACACACACACATACACACAATGTGTAGACCACGACTGGTTTTATTTAAATTATATTTATCCTAATCATACACTGACACTAGACTAGTGCAGCGCCTGCCAGCAGCCTCAGAGCTGGACCACGATTGGTTTTATTATTTAAATTATATTTATCTCCTGAGTGAGAGTGACACTAGACTAGTGGAGCACCTGCCAGCAGCCTCAGAGGCCACTAATAAGCAATGGCACAACAGTGCACTCCAAAGTCTCCACAGAGCTAAACAACCAACAAATGTAGCCCTGGGCACACTCAGTGAGCCAAGGTGAGCGTTTTTTTTTTTTTCCCACCGAGTCCTCGCTACTCACAGTCGCTAGCTAATGCTGGCTTCCTGGTCCACTCCCTCCCGCCCCACTTGCACTCACCCTGATCTCCCAACCCCACCACACTCAATACCCACCTGAATATCCCCTCCCCAGTACAGTTTAGCTGTTAAAAGAGCTTTTTTTTTTAAATTTGCAGGCAACAAACAGGTCGCAACACCCAATAACGGGAGCAGTGATCACACAAAGCACGCTCAACTTGTCAGCTCAGCACAGCAGCTTCAAGTTATGGCACACTTCTGGCTCGAGCAGTTGAAATAACGTGGTGGGGTCGGTGCAGTATCAGCACTGGGCACCGCAAATGCTGTTCGAGCCAGTCTGTCAACAATACTCCTGCCCCTTTCCTCGCTCTATTGGCTGTCTCCACTCCACACATACTAGTTTTTTTGTTTGTTTTTTTTTTAAAGGGGTGGAGACGGGACCGAGAGGGACGCTGACTGTTGGAGCCCCAAGTGTCAGATGACTGCTACCACTGTGCACCACATGACTCCGCCGGATCCACGGTGAATCCGGATGACTGCGCAACTGCGTGGAGCCAAATGCCCCCCCTCTAAAGTGCCAGGCATAAGGTAGGCAAAATTAGAGTCACAACGATCGTCCATTTTGGCAGTCGTGCATATGCTTACATGGCAAATCCAGCGCATGCCCAGACTGCAAGAAAAGTTCCAATTGTCCGGCAGGCATTTAAATACTTCAATTAAGTTGTCCGAAGGTGGAATCCTATTGTCCCGGGCTGCCGGGCAATAGGACTCTTCCTAGCCTGTTTGAAACAGCAGCGCCCTCTCTTTTGGGTGCAAAGGAAACAAACAATTGGACAGTTTTATAGACAGGCTTCGTCCTGTTCATGTAGCACCTAAGCATTCTGTGTATATCCAGAGTGTGCAGAAGTGCTTCACCCCAGTTGGAGTGCTGCGGGTAATACACTGGCAAGTCAAGTGACTGGTTCAAGGTGGATTCTGATACCACCTTAGGTAAGAACTTTGGATTGGTTCGTACAGCCACCCGGCCTCTGTGAAAAATCAAGTAAGGTATCTTACACATTAGGGCCTGAAGCTCGGAAATCCTTCGAGCTGAAGTGATGGCCACTAGAAGAGTGCTTTCCAGGAAAGGTAGCACACGTCAGAATTTGCTGCTGGCTCAAAAGGAGGCAATGTGAGTTTCTCTAGGATGAAATTTAAGTCCCAGGGTGGAGCAGGGCTCTGTACTGGTGGTTTTAAATGGAGGATCCCCTTTAAGAAGGTTTTGGACACCTCCAGCTGGGCCAGAGTCTTGCTCCCCACAGGGATGTGGTAGGCAGAAATGGCAGATAAATGGACTTTCAAAGTCGAGTAACTAAGACCTAGATTGTAGAGATGCAGCACATAATCCAAGACCTGTGTGACTGAACAGGAGAAAGGTTCTGGTCCCTTCGAGTCTGCCCATATGGAAAACATTTTCCATTTCATGGCATAAGTGGATCTAGTGGAAGGCTTTCTGGCCTCCATCAGAATTTGTGCAACCCTCAGGAGACCCCGAAACATGCAGCAGCTATGTCAGTAGGTGCCATGCGTGCAGATGAAGGGACCCAAGACCTGGATGTACCAGGGTCCCCTGTTCTTGTGTCAAGAGATCTTGAGAGACTGGCAGTGGAAATGGAGGTTCCACTGACAGTTGTTGCAGTACAAAGAACCATATTTGTCTCGCCCAGAAGGGGCCAATGAGAATCAATCGTGCTCCTTCTGGTCTGGAGTTTCATCAGTACTCTCTGAATCAATGGAAGTGGAGGGAAGGCCTACGCAAACCTCCCCTTCCAGCATAGAGATAGTGCATCTCGCCAGAAAACACCTTGCCCTGGAGCGAGCGAGCAGAAAACTGTTAGTTTTGCATTGAGCGGTGAGGTGAGCAGGTCTATCTGTGGCCTTCCCCACCTTCCCAAGATGTTGTCTACCACCAACTGTCTGAGCTCCCACTCATGTGCACTGGCTTCAGCGCGGCTGAGTGAGTCTGCCAGAATGTTCTGAATGCCTGGCACGTAGACTGCAGTCAAATGAAGGTTGTGGTTGGCTGCCCAGTACCACACTCTCATCACTTCCCAACAGAGTGGATAAGAGCGGGTTCTGCCCCATTTGTTCGTGTACCAGACTACGCACATGTCTGTCTGAATCATGAGTTGACCCGGTTGGGATGAGGTGTTGGAAAGCCTTTAGGGCGTTCAAAACTGCCCTCATCTCAAGCACACTGACATGAAAGGACAGTTCATTGTGGGACCAAGGACCCTGTGTCCTGTGGTTTCCCAGGTGTGCTCCCCATCCCAGGCCTGAGGCATCAGTTGTCAGGGTTTGGGAGGGAATGTGAGCGGAATGAAACACCCTAGGAGAGGTTGTCCAGATTTTGCCACCACAAGAGGTCCCAGGCCATTGGGTCTGAAACCAGGACCTCGTGGTTTAGATCGTCTGATCTCTGGTCCCACTGCACTCTGAGGGTCCACTGAGAGACTCTTATGTGAAGTCTGGCTAAGGGGACCGAAGGGATAGCCGCAGCCATGAGCCCGAGCAGTCGAAGGATTGACCTGGCTGGTATCCTTCTCTGCAAGGCCACTAGGCGTGCTTGTGGCTGCAATGTTGCCATCCTGTCCTGTGGCAGGAAGGCCTTGCCCTGGACTGTGTCCAATACTGCTCCAATAAATTGGAGCTGTTGGGTAGGAAAAAGGTGAGATTTGGCATGGTTGACTGTAATGCCCACCCGTTGAAAAACATCCAGGGTAAGGTCCAAAGAGTTGGCCAGAGTATCTTTCAACAGAGCTGAAATCAGCCAATTGTCGAGGAATGGGAAAACTTGTACCCCCGGTCTGTGCAGAAAGGCTGCCACCACCTCAAGGTATTTCGTGAACACTCTGGGTGCTGATGAAAGGCCAAAGGGAAGAGCTTTAAACTGAAAATGCTCTCCCTGAAAGGAAAACCGGAGGAATTTGCGGTGCGGCTGAAAAATCAGGATATGCAAGTAGGCATCCTGCATGTCCAAAGCGCACAGCCAATAGCCCTTCTGTAATAGAGGAAGTAGGCTGGGAAGAGAACATTCTGAACCTCATGTAGTCCACAAAGAGGTTCAGGGAGCTCAGATCGAGAATGAGTCTGAGATCACTTGTCTTCTTGAGTACCAGGAAGAAGTGTGAATAGTACCCATTCCCTTGATGTTTTGGAACTGGCTCTATTGCTGCCTTTGTCAGCAGGGAATTTATTTCCTCTCTTGCCAAGGGTATGTAATGAGGTGGACAAAATGAGTGATCTGGGGGATTTTTTGGTGGTCTCTGTGAATTCTATTGCATGGCCTTCTGCCACCAACTGCAGCACCCATTAATCTGCTGTGATTTTCTCCCACTATGGAAGGTGGAGGGAGAACCCTTCCCCCTACAGGTTCCTCTGGAAAGCGATCCAGTGGAAGTGGGAGGATTAGAAAGTCAGGAGGCAGTGGGCAGGGAGGAAGTTGCAGCGCCAGAGACCTTTTGGGATTTGGCCGGGGGGGGGCGCTCTACCATTCGAAGGCTCCCGATGTTTGTTTTGGCGTCGGTTTTGCGGCTGTCTTTGCTGATGGTGTTGCTGTCTCCAAAATAGCTGCTTTTGTTTCTGGGGTGGCTTGTACATAAATTGTACAGAGCGCAAGGCTTTGCTCTTGTCCTGTAAATCAGTTATGATGTCCTTGACATCTCTCCGAACAGAACTGAGCCTCTAAAGGGGGCATCCTGTATGGCTGTCTGTACTTCGGGTGACAGGCCTGAGATCCTAAGCCAAGCATGGTGTCGGAGGCTGATTACAAATGCTGAGCCTCTGCCAGCGGCATCCACCGCATCATAGGTAACTCTTAGCATGTGTCTGCATGCAGATCTAGCCGACCTGACTAGATCTGCCATTTCTCCTTTCAAGGTTGAGTCTTGGAGAGAGTCTATTTTGGACTCCAGCTGTCCTAAGACTGATTTTTGGTAATCCCTCATGTGGGCGACATAATTTAATGCCCTAATCCCCAGTGTGGAAGAAGGACAGATTTTCCCGTACTGGTCAACAACCTCAGATTCTTTGCCAGGAGGAGAAGCACTAAGGTGTTTAGGTTTTATGGACCTATCATGGGCTGTGCTGATGACCACTGAGTCAGCCTTGGGATGGAGACTAAGGCGGTACTTGCCCTCTGGGGTCTGGTAAAGTCTGTCTGCCTTCCTGGCCACTGGAGCCAGGGAGTAAGGTTGTTTCCAAATTGTTGTGACCAAATCCTCATGTGGCTCTGTCCAGGGCAGAATGAGGGTTGGTGAGGTATCTGCCAAATCCAGGTGAGCAGCCAATCTCTGTCTCTGTGCATCCTGGGCAACCGTACGTCAGTGGTATGCCGCTTGGATCTTCTGGAGGAGCTCCAAAAAGGAAGGGTCCTCAGGTGGGGATTTGGGAGATTCTTTCGGTGCATGGTCTTCCGGCGTAAGGGACTCAAAGTCAGAGTCAGAGGGAACCGAATCACTGTCAGAGTCTAACGATCGGCCATCGTCAAGTAAGCTGATCATTGGAGGCACAATGTCCATCGGCCCTGAGAATTCAGATGGCTGGGAAATGTCCACAGGCTGCGGATTAGGCTGCAATGATTCATTTTGTCCGTCCGACGTCAGGATCCGAGGTTCCAACGCTGGAGGTGGCGACGGAGAAAGATGCCTAGGGGCCGGCGAAGGGGTCATCGCCGGCTGGCGTTTCTCAAGCTCTGACGTGAGCTGCGACTTTGCTTCCATCCACCATGACTTAAGGATTGCCTGCAAATCCACTTGTGGTTATGAGGGAGGTGGGTCATGGAATCCGTAACTCTGGTACCCATAAGGGTAATTAAAGCCTGACGGAAGATAACCATGCATCTGAAAACCCGGTGTCTGGTACCCCACGTGGGTAGCGCAGCGTTGGGAGTCCAAAGGGGTTGCCAGACGGTCCCAGCATAGGGCCTGATGGAGGGGCTGAGGGGGCCCGGCGACGGTCCTGACGGTGGGATTGCAGGTTACGGAAAATTCCCTGATGGAAGTGCAAAGGACTCCAACAGCGGATCCAGGAGCGGGGTAGGAAACCCCAAGGGTCCCGACGGTTCAGGCATCAGGCTGACGGTGGTTCCTGAAGAACCACCCAGCCTGAGGGAGTCAGAGGGACCTTGGTCTAGTCCAATGGCAGCTGAGGCGTTTGAGGTTCCGACATAGAGGGTGGAGAGGCCCCCCAACAGCAGACAATCTCTGCCTTCCAGTTCTCCTGCAGGAGGAGCTGGAGGTACCGTCTCAATTGGCAATAAAGGAGAAGTCACAATAATCCACGTCAGCTGCATAACTATCGTCAGCTGATCAGTCACCCCATCGTCAGGCCTGTTATCGGGACCTAGCAGAGGATCCGTGGCAGTGCATCCATCGGAGAAGCCGGTGGATGACTTAGCAGCCATAGCTGTGTGAGACCTTAGAGGAGCTGGGTGCCTCCTGATCCCCAAAGGCTCCTGTCAGGCCCGAGCCACACGGGAGTGGGGAGGGGAGCTGACAGCCATTTGGCAGCCACCAAAATGGTCGAAGATGGATCTCCCGGAGGGGAAGTTACCTTAAAGGCCACGACTCTGGTCAGAGTCTGCGGGTTTGATGGGGACCTTTCCTGGTCCCTATGTCTCTCCTTGTCCTTTTTCTTCTTACGATGGCCCTCCAGAGAGGAAGAAGAGTGCCTGAGTTTCTTCAGCTGCTTTTCCATGTTGGCCATCTTTTCTTTCAAAAGATTAGCTTCCAGGGACTGCTGACGGCATTTACACTACCGGTCAAAAGTTTTAGAACACTCCCATTTTTCCAGCTTTTATTGAAATTTAAGCAATTCCAGTCCAGTGAATAACCTGAAATGGTACAAAGGTAAGCGGTAAACTGCTACAGGTTAAAAAAAAGTTTACGTTAACAAAAACTGCTTTAGAGAAATTGCAAAGAAAGCCAAGGTGTCAGTGAGTACAGTTTCCTACACCATCAAAAGGCACTTGGAAACTGGAGGAAACTGACAGGAAGAGGTCTGGCAGACCCAAAGCCACAACAGAATCAGAAGACAAGTTTCTGAGAGTCAACAGCTTGCGTGATAGAGCTCACAGGACAACAGCACAGAGTGACTGGCACCCTGAACCAAAGGGCTACCACAGCATTTTGCAGCGCCATGCAATACCCTCTGGTCTACGCCTAGTTGGTCAGGGGTTCATCCTACAGCAAGATAATGACCCAAAACATACCTCCAGGCTATGTCAGAACTACCTTCGAGGAAAAGAACAAGACGGTAGGCTTCAAATCATGGAATGGCCAGCATAGTCTCAGACTTAAACCCCATCGAGCTGGTTTGGGATGAACTGGACAGAAGGGTGAAAGCAAAGCAACTTACAAGTGCAACACATTTGTGGGAACTTCTGCAACAGTGTTGGGAAGAACTTCCCGAACAATATTTGATGTCCATTGTAGGAAGAATGCCACGAGTGTGTTCGGCGGTTACAGTATATCTGCAAAAGGTGGCTACTTTGATGAGTCAAAAATTTAGATTAAATTTTGTTAAACAAAATGATTCTATGATTTCTTTTTTTATCTCCAATTGTTTATTTGTTCTATGCTTTAATTTCAGAGTACATTGAGACATTAACCTGCGTAAATTTCAATAAAAACTGGTAAAATGGGGGTGTTCCAAAACTTTGACCGGTAGTGTACGTGTGGCCTGATTGAATTTCTGGCAATGTTCACACCCTTCGATCTTATGGCCTGGGCCCAGGCAAAAAAGATAAGAAGGAATGGCTGTCCTTGTGAGGGAGCAGAGTTCCACAGGAGTCGTACTTGTTCTTATGCTATTCTGAAGGCGTCGCAGACAACATGCACGATCGATAAAAAATGAAAAAACAAACTATGAGAAACCATTTAATTCAAACACTATACTCATCCAAAGATGGCGTCGACAGTAGCAACGATCTTCCGCGAGGTCTGACATGCGCAGGTTGATGGCGGGAAAGAACTGGAGGGTGGGCATGGGGACTGCTCCCTCCATAGTGCCACGCTGACGTCGGTCACGTGACGTCACGGGCAGTCCCCCACCAGACACTGATACCTAGAAGTTTTCCGTGTCATCCTAACACCTTGCGGCTTAGTCCTATATGTGAGTACCTACTGCAAGAGCCCTCTCTAAGTAAGATCTACCAGGTACAATGAGCCCAAGGCCAAGACCTTCCTCACAGCTGCAACTGTTACAACGTTGTCCCATCCATTTGTAGCACAGAGCTCTGTTGATCCAGCTGTGCTGGTGAGGCAAAAGCTATGAAGCACACTAAGCCAAAGGTGGAGGTCTGCTCCACAGCTGACATCTGCCTCATTCTGTTGAGGATACATCAGAGTTCAGTACAGCAGTATGTCTATAAAATCCCACCAGCGGAAGCATCATTAAAGGAAAACTACACCCTCATATCTTGAAAATTTTGTTTGCATGTCAGGCAACTCGTTTCGTGTAGCTGTTTGTATGCAATTACATTAGCTTGTTTTCACACTTTATAATAGGCCCTGTAACTATCCTGGGGTCTCCATTTGCTGGCTGTTCAAATGTCATTGTCCCCAGAGAGCTGCCTTAGCATATTAGAACATGATGTGTATTAGACTCCACAGTATGCCTGTCTGCTTAAACGAAATAAGCTGCAGAAAGTTGTGAAATACTACATTTATAGTCAGTTAGCTTTATAAACTGTCTGAATTGTAATGCAGGGTTTTTCCCTTTAAACTGTATTCAATTTACGTGTTTCTAGAGAGTTTTTGCAGGGTATTTGTGCTTTTGTCTTTGCGATACATGGTATAAATGGGTGATGTTGACATCATGTTCTCATATGCTAATGCAGGTCTCTAGGACAACGAAATTTCAACAGCCATAAAACAGCCCCCACCCCCCACCTCGGTAGCCACGGGGGATACCATGAACAGTAAAAACAAACTAAAGCAAACATGTATAGCTCTAACAGCTTCAGGAAAAGAGTTCTCTGTTGACATGGACACAAATAAAATTTACTTGATATGAGGGTGTAGTTTTCCTTTAATGAAGAAAGACTACTATGACAGTGCAAGAGGTCACCTGAAAGAGTAGGAAATGCAGAAAATGAAATTAAATCAATTCAAAAAAGATGCCTACAAAAAAAAAAAAAAAAATAAATTATGCAAAAACTGCTCTAAGGGAGGTAATACCCCTAGCCTGCTCATCCTGCAGGGACAGGACAGCAGATGGAGATGTATGGTAGCTCCAGAGGGACACAACATCACATGATATGTCACAGCTTTGATCCCCCTGCCTATCAACAGTTGTGGGCGGAGCCCCCCATTTACAAGGAGTGACTCATCCTATGCATTGGAGAATGAATAATGTATGTATATCATATAAAATAATCTAAAAATGCAACTTAAAGAGCCCTTGCCAGTATCTGTCTGTCTGTGGATCCTGAAACTTTGAGTCACGTTTGATTAGGGTAGCTGTTATCTTTGTCTTTTGCAGATCGTTTTCCTCGTTCTGACTACAATCCGCATGCCACCCACTACCTGTATGGTTTTCCCGCATTTGCCAACCACTACAATGCTCAATTGCAAGTGACCTAATTTGTAGGTGCTCATCACTGCCGCTACACAGCGCTTTACTTTTTATCACCATGATAAGAAGCTTAATTGGTGAATGTTCATTCAGGCAGATGAAGAAAAAACAGAGCACTGCTAAACACTGAGCAAACTCCTCAAACTGTTCTAGGGCACAGCACATGTTCTCAGAGTTGTAAACTGATCCAGAGCACAACACAAGCTCAGTTTACAAATGCTCATTCTACTTTAGATTAATATAAAAGAAGAAAAAAGGAGCACTTGTGTTCTGTGCACTGACACTTGCTCCCACTACCCCTCTCCTGATATCTGCTGTTGGCAGTGCGAGCACTGAAAAATAAGATCAATCCGATCGACATATCCAGACATAGCTCGGGCAAGGTTTGTAGTGTCTTCAAGTAATTCGTTCACTGGAGAGGAGTTGTTTATTTTGTTAAAAAGGTGCTCATATGTTCGGCTGTGTCTGTTACTTTTTTTTGTGTCAGCTGGGAAGATGGAAATGCATAATGCCGTCAGATGAAGTGCTGTCACTTTCACTACAGAAGTTAATTTATGTGTAATTTTATGTTGTGAAGTGGAAAATTAAAAGCATTGCTAGAACTTTACTGTTAAAAAACTGCATTTAAAGTCGAAGTGACACTGAAAACATTTTCTGTAGCGAAAGTGGCAGTACTTCATCTGATGGCATTATGCGTTTCCGTCTTGCCAGCTGACACAAAAATAACAGTAGCTGACACAGCTGAACATATGAGCACCTTTTAATAAAATGAAGCAACTCCTCCCCAGTGAACAAATTACTTGAAGACACTGCAAATCTTGTCCAAGCAATGTCGGGACAAGTCTGGACCTGACTGAACTTATTTTTCAGTGCTCGCACTGCCAACAGCAGGTCACGGGGTCATAATGTCGCATGGCAGAATGTCGAGGCACAATCGCTACGCAGTAATTTGGTTTATTTTCTTTTCTGTGGGGGTGGAGCCCGTTACAGGAGGCTGTGCCCCGGATCCCCCCACTTAGAATTCTAACTCCGGGGGGGTCCAACTCAAAGAGCGCATAGGTCCAGGTTGCGCCATAATGCCATACGCTATTAAGCGTACGACATTATGACCCGGTATGCAACAGCAGATATTAGGAGAGGGATAGTGGGAGCAAGTGTCAGTGGATAGAACACAAGTGCTCTTTTTTTTTTTTTTTTACTCGCAAGTAGAATGAGCGTTCGTAAACTGAGCTTCTGTTGTGCCCCGGATCAGTTTACAACTCAGAGAACATGTGCTGTGCCCTACATCAGTTTGAGGAGTTTGCTCAGTTTTTAGCAATGCTCTGTTTTTTATCTTCACCTGCATAAATGAATGTTCACCAATAAAGCTTGTGATCATGGTGATAAAAACTAAAGTACTGTGTCCCACATTGTTGAGCAAGTGTCCGTGCAGAATGTAGGTTTTTTTTTTTTTGTTTTTTTTTAACTAAAGTAGAATGAGTGTCCGCAATCTGAGCTTCTGTTGCTGGAATGGAATGAGCAGATTTAACATAAGGTGCTGTGTAGCGGCAGTGAAGAACACCTACAAATGACGTCACTTGCGACTGAGCCGTGCAGCAGCTGGCAAACGCGGGAACACTGTACAGGTAGCGGGTGACCTGCAGATTGCAGTCAGAACGAGGAAAACAATCTGTAAAAGACAAAGATAACAGCTACCCCAATCAAACATGACGCAAAGTGTCAGGATCCACACACAAAGAGATAAAAGTACCCTTTTCTTTGCAGAGCAAGAAAATGAATACTACAGTCATTAGAGAGGGATTTGTATTTCAATTTGTTTTTTTTGTTTTTTTTAATAGAGGAATTTTTTTTTTTTAACTGAGTGTAACACCCCCACTGTGAAAGCTCCACTTCAACATTCCCTTTCAAGTAACAACTGCAAGCAGGATTAGAGTCCCTGCATTTCTGAGCACTGGTTGGCTGAAAGTGATTAACAAAACAAAACACGACACTCCAGGCAGGAACTAGGTTTGTAAGTAAAAAGAGAGCAGAAGCAAGACTGCCACCTACACTCCACTGCTGCAACGTGCACAAGTGCCAGAAACTGCTGCAGCATTACACACCACACACAAGTGCAGAAATGATGCAAAAATATGCAATAAGAAAAATCAGGAAATTTAAATGGCCCTTTAATTGTAACACAGACGCTATGTGTTAGTTTAGCGCTGTGACACACTATGGAGGTCACTTAGCCTCTAGAATTATTCAATTAGATACGTTGTTACCAAGGACAGCGCTACTGATGTCACATCTTATACTTAGGCATCTACTACTTCTACCGAGTTGCTAGTTGGAACAAAGGAAAGCAAAAGGCGAGGCAACAGTACACTGGGATCCAAACTAGGATCTCCTATCTCTCAGACTTATCTACTGCCATTAGACAGAGTTTTGTGGCAGTAGAGACATAGGAGCATTGAAACTTACAGTGCAAATGTGGGTCCAGTCTTTGAGATGTTTTAGCACATCTACTTTCAGCTCCTGCCCATACATGTCCCGGTATATCTGGGGAAGCTTGGACACGAAGATCCCCTCTTTGTATTTCCCAAGTATCTCCTTCAGCCGGCACTGCACCAACTCCAAGTAAGAACTGTTAGGGGCAGCTGGAACAGAGGCTTTTCTGGACCCAGTTCCCTCATGCCAGTTACCTGAAATATATAAAACAACAAGACACAAACATAATGTGGCTAATGCAAGTAAAAAAAAGTTACCTACAATAAATGCAGCTCCAGCTAAGCTGTATTTAATAATAATTATCACAACAGTGCAGAATTTGTTTGGTTTTTGTGCATATTTCCAAACCACATTTGTACACTAAAAACTAACAGTGCAAGGCATCGTGGGTATGCACATCCTTGTGACAAGGCTTTACAAGAACAGACATCACGTTCTAGATAGGCTTGTATAAGTGATCCCCGTGTAGGCTCAGAATAACCTTTTCTACTCCTGTCCACACTCTGAGACTACCTGCACTGATAACGAGACAGATCTGGCAGGGCGAAATCACATTATTTGGTTGTTGCTCGTATTGTGTTAGAAGGGTTTGGAGTCACTAGGCAACGAATGCTGCAGTGACACTGGGAACTTCGGGAGTTGTAGTTCAGCAGCAGTAACTGAACTATACTTCCCGGTGCCAAATAAGCCAAATGACTGAAAGGAACAACTTTTAGGAGTGGGTGTGAAAGTGTATGTCACCTTGCGTGGAGGTGCTTTTAAACAGATTGTTTAATAGTCAAATTAGCTGCAGTTAAGGGCAGGCTCCTGATTCGGGAAGTCACGTGACCAGAAGATGGTCACGTGACCAGAAGACGACTGCCAGGTTCCCCAAAGCATTTAAGAGCAGCCCTGAGCAAGCAAGGCAAGTGCGCGGGGTCGCGTGCAGACACGCGCGCATCTTATGTGTGTGTTTAGCGTGTTCAGCAGAGAAGCAGGGGCAGAGGCCACAAATCTATATTCGTAGGTATAGTCTTTGATTATAGTTAAGTTGGTGTGGCAACAACCTGCAAGCTATTAACTACACAGATAAGATGCTTTCCTTACTACAAACTGAAGGTATAGAGAGTGAGATGGACAGTTACAGTGCGACATTAAAGAGTGGTGAGCTTGGTATCAAATGCAAGGAACGTTTCAAATTCAGTGTAGAAGAAAGTACTGGATTATCTGAATTTGTATGTAAGCAGCATCAGGAGTTGAAGGAATTGAAAGTAAAAATACTTGGATTGGAACTGGAATTAAAATGTTTTAAGCACGTGGTTCCTGCAGATGGAAAAGAAAATGAACCACAAGATAGAGGTAAAGAGTTAAGCCAAAAAGTGATGGACAAAGCATAGAGAATGAAGATGACTGGGAATATCGGGGAGTACAGGTAAGTGCAAAAGGGAAAAAGGGCATGAATTTCAATATCCCTAGCTCCAATAGCTTTGCCCCCTTAACTAAGTTTAATCGAGACTGTTGAATGCCAGTCGCAGGAACTTTTAGAACTAGCACAGGAAAATACAAGATCTGTAGCAATATCGCCCCATAGAACATATACATGAAACAAACATGAGTCAGGTTAAAACAGAGTTACAAGGAAAATCAGAGTAGTGAGCAGGAGGACACTGTAGCTATGGATTTTGAAAATGCAGCTAGTGCAAACAGTAGTGGAAACAGAAAGGTGTTTATTGTGGGAAATTCAACTGTGAAATATATGGATGCTTACACAACCAGAAACAATAAAGAGCTCACCACAAGTAGCTATTTACCAGAGGCCACTCTCAACGACATAACACTGCTACCAAGAATAGTTAAAAAGGAATCAGACAAGCCTACAGTACTAATTCATGCTATAACCAACGATGTTAAATGTAGTAGAGGACCAAATGTTTCTAGACTATATGAAAATTGAGAAGGCTATACAGGAAGTTAACAGTTGCAATTTTTTCTGAGATTCTACCAGTCCCAAGGGCTAATGATAAAATCAATCAAAAAATCACAAGGGTCAATAATTGGTTACGCAGGTGGTGCCTTTTGCAAGGTACACAATGTATAAGGTCCTGAGAAGTATTTAGCAACAATACTTTGTTTTATAGTAAGAATGGACTTCATTTAAATAGAAAAGGAAGGAGGTAATTGCGGCAGATGTTTAAATCACAAATTGACAAAAATTTAAACTAATTCCTAACGGGAGAGGTGATATAAAGGGGGACGATGGGAAGCTTTGTTAAACAAAAGACAAACGTGAACATAGGACACATTTATAATGTAGAAGGTAAACAAATAAAAGTGCTGCTGCTAAATGTAAGAAGTATTACAAATAAGGTTGATGAACTAAAATATGTACTGAAAATACTGACATTTGTGGTATCACAGAGACCTGGCTTAAAGCTGATGACTGGAGAGAAAAGATCCAGGGTTATGACTACTTTCATAAAGAAAGGGAGAATAAAAGAGGAGGGGGGAGTGGTTATGTAGCCTCACATCTAAAGGCTCACAAAATCAGCCTGAATAACAAGGGTAATCCAAAAACTGAACAGGTCTAGATAAAAACACAAACAAGGAATTAAGTCATAACTCTGGGATTATGTTATCACTCCCACAATTTAACAGAAGCAGAAAATTCAGCCTTTATGGACATGTTAGATAATATGGAAATTGAGAATAACTGAATACTAATGGGCGACTTTAATTTACCCAAAATAAACTGGAACCTTCTACAGGGTAGCAGTCCTTTGGAAAACTGATTTCTTGAGATATGCATGTGGAAGAAAGCACCAGGGATACTAAGGTGCTGGACTTGGTTTTAAGCAACACAGAGGGGGTAATTGAGAATACTCAGATTATTGAACCATTAGGGTCAAGTGATCACAATATGGTGACTCCCACTCTTAAAGAATACTTTACTGCCAATAAAAAGGCCAGACTTTTCCAGATATGGAGTAACATTTTGAAAACCCTTGTTTGCACTGCTGATCTGTGAATAATCCTGAAATTGAGGCAACAGCACTGCACAAACATACTCTGCAGTGCATACCAATGCTAATGCACTTTGTGTTAGGGTAGCTGATGAAAACACTGCAGTTTTCGGCAAAAACTGCAACACAAACCACCTTTGTGTTAAATCTCGATACCAAAATGTCACAAATGCTTAGAAAAACTAAAACAGATTAGTTGCCGTATTGGTCCTTGTAGAACAGATCCAGAAGCAAATGGTTTGATACCTTTTATTGGACCAACATAGATGTTACAAAAAAAAAACAATGTCAAAGCTAAGACATGGTTTTCTTTTTGTAACATCTATGTTGGTCCAATAAAAGGTATCAAATCATTTGCTTCTGGATCTGTTAGAAAAACTAAGATATGCACGGTAGCAGAGAAAAAAAATGCTCAATCGTCATTGCAGGTGTCCATTTACACACATGCTTCCACAAATGCAGGAGTGAGTACACACAACTGCGGCCACAAACAGCGCATACAGCGAGCATGCACACCAGGCAGTTTGAAGTGAGTGCAAAAACTACTCTCGTAACGGATCACAAACTGCAGGGAAGGGGGACAGAAAAAAAGACTAGAAAACATACACAAAAAAAAAAAAGGGGGGCAACAACTACCTTGGCCACCAGGCTAAGTAAAGGCATGCATGCAGTACAGCAAATCGCTTTTAAAACAATTAATCTTTTTTTTTTTTTTGGGGGTGGGGTTGTGGGTTAAGTCGCAGAATATTGGCAGAGTGGCGTTCAACATGACTTTCGAAAAGCTATAAATTAAGAAATAAAGCAGGCTTGTCAATCTAAATGTTTAAACAGTTGCTAATGAATTCAGAGAGAACTTCCTGTAAAAACAAAACATCATCTCCCTGTTGGAGTTAGAGAAAAACAATAAAAATAGATACCTTTAGAAGACAGGTGAGGAGCTTCTCAGATGTGATACTGTGTCACACACTGGTAACAAAAGATTCACGCTATAGCTGTACCCGACAGCCCCTGGTCGGCTGGGGTGCAGATTACTCATGTATAATTAATTCCCAACGACAACGTGGAACAATATAGAAATGGGCATATTCATGCTTCTGCATGAGCTGAATTATGGCAAAACAAAACTAATTAAATTTTTACAAAGATAACTTTTATGCAACTTACTTTTCCAGTGTTTTTCTCCATTTTCTGGTTGACCCTATGACACCCCTGCCTGTCATCTCAACCACAAAACTGCCCCAGAGGCTAACGTCAGCAAGGGACTCCGCTGCAGAGACATCTAAAGCTTTCAGTAATTTTAGCTGTAAAGGGCAATACAACAGCATTAAAAGCTACCGTTCTCCTCGCCAACCAGTACTGACATGGACAGCAGTGTGTGGCGTTACCATACTCCCCTTCACAGCCCCCTCCCCAAAACAGAATTACTTTAAAACAGTAGGCATCCCTACAGTTGAGCCCCTCGCTGTCAGCCACTGGGGCGTCTTGGGCAGTAGGGCAGACTCAACCAGATTATTCACTACTGCTCTGTCCCTACTTGGGAGCATAATCCTCCATATAATGTATAGTGGACCATTGTTGTGTACGGAAATCAGAGGTTCTCAAACTGTTGTTCTGCTGCAGTTCAAAAGGTCATGGAACGTGATAATACCCTACTGCAGCAGAACAACATTTTGAAAACCTCTAGAGGTTCCATGCGCATCACTTACCATAGCGGCAGAAACGGACGGATCCATGCTCCCGCGGCGACAGTCACATCAGAGCCTTACAAGATGCAGGATCAACCAGATATGAGGAAATGCAGGATGAACCAGATATTTGGACTTGAAAATAAAATTAAAATAAAAAAATGACCCCCTGCTCCACAGCTCTCTTGCTTAGCGAGCATTATGGTCGCCATGTTGTTTTTTTTTTTTTGTTTTTTTAACCCTCCCAATGTACCAGCCAGCCAATAGGAAGACACGCTAGACACATAGCCATGCCTCCTGCTTACCACCCAGTTGGCAACCACCCTTTACCACTGAACATTTCGTCGCACACAAAAAGTAAAAGGCTTCTAAAAAAAGATCTGTAAGTGATTTTCCGGGGCACTATACACTATATAAAATAGTGGATTAGCATCCTCATACAACCAACCCTTTTGTTGCCATCTTGAGGTTCTGATACCATCGAACCTCTCGAGCTTCACTCTCGAGGTCAGATGTTATCAGAACCCCTCTGTGGCACAACAGGCTGGTTGTGCATGGATGCCCACCCACTATTCTCTATTTCTTACATCTCAATCTGCAGCCAATGACATTTCTGTGACTTGACAAGGAGAGGATTTGCAGGTTTTCAGGAATGGAGTAAGAGCCGCGACAAATGAAACCCAAGGGACAGAAATCCAGTTTATATGTAATTATCTTTAGTAATAAAGAATAAGGGACAGAGCCAGAGAGAAAAATACTGTTACGTTGGTACTTACCATAACAGTAGATCTTTGAGAGGAGCTCTTGCAGCAAGTCGCACAAGTAGGAATATCCCGCCATAGGTGCCAGATTCCCATGGAGGATTTTCACCAGCAGTTCACCTGAGGACCACCCATGATGACATCACGTGCTGTGGTATAGCCTATATAAGCGTGCCCCCTCCCCCGATCCTCCTCAGTTTTTATTTACTTAATTCATTTATTTATTGAGTATTCGGATATACCTTTGAGTCAGAGATTCATTTACAAAGGTTCCACGTCACACAGAATAACAACAGAACAGACATTAGAAGGTAGTTCGACAAGCAATACAGTCCAGTATATTTACAAAAAGCAGTGTAGGCTAACAAGTGGCTAATATGTTAATTTGTACAAGTCTGTAACAGTACACTTATAATCAGGATATAGCACAGTCATCAGCTTAAATAAGGGTCCAGGGAAAAGCAGGCCGGATTTTCTTCACACTCTGGATGTTCAGTTTGGAGGTTCTTTTCCTGGTGGCGACCTCGCGCCGCATGCGTGCTGTAAATGTGCTCCGAGGAAACCAAGGAGGAGAAGGGAGTCTACATGTAATATTCAGAGCAGAAGCTATGCCCCACTAGAGCTGGAGGCTGCCAGGCAGGCCACTCAGGGGGAAGGAGAGAGGGGCGGCTTGACCTGCTGCAAAAGATTCTCTCGAAGAGCTCCTGTTAAGCTAAGTACCAATGCAACTGTACTATCTTCTTCGAGGATATCTCTTGCAGCAGGTCACACAAGTAGGAATGTGCCCCTAGCAGTTGTGATGAGAGGGATGGCGGACTACTGGTGATTAGAATAAAAGTTCTTGTAATACTGCACAACCAAAATTTGCTCTTCTCCTGGAGATAATGTCCAGGCTGTAATGTTTAGTGAAGGTGTGAATTGTAGTCCAAGTGGCTGCCTCAAATTTCGGCAGCAGACACTCCTCTGAAACATGCTACTGAGGTGGCCAGCACCCTAGTGGACTTTGACTGCTCCCAGAAGTTGTTTGCGGTACTTCTTGTAACAAAAAAGTGATGCAGTTGGCCAGCCATCTAGATAAGCACTGCTTAGAAAACAGGTTCGCCCTCCTTTGAAGGAAACAAAAAGTTACACTGACTTGCACATGTCTTTGGTACGTGAAAGGTAGTATCAATTCTGTGTACATCCAAAGTGTGAAGCAATGCTTTCCCTGGATTGGCATGCTCTGGGTAATATATACTGGAAACTGTATGGACTGGTTTAAAGTAAACTTTGATACGACTTTGGGGAGAAACTTTGGGTTAGTATGTAAAAACAAAGTCTTTATGGAAAATAAAATAAGTCTGCTTGCACATGAGCACCTGTAGCCCTGAAATATGTTGAGCTGAAGTAATAGCAACTAAAAATAACACTTTAAAATAAAGTGAAGTTTGCATGTGGCCGCTGGCTCAAATGGGACAAGGTAAACTTTTTTTTTTTTTTTCATTAATTATTTTTATTTATTCTTTTTGGAGCCCGCTCCGCTTTGCCAGGCATCCGCCCGGTCACGGACCCCTTAGCTGCGGCATCCCCAGATGAGCTGCACTCCCGGGACCCCCTGGATCACCCCCCAGGGCGGAGAAGCAGCACCGTCCCTTTAGGGCACCGCGAACAATGGGATAGGGCGGGAGTCGGCCTGTGGAGCTGACGGCAGCAGAGGGGCAGGCTTCATTAAGGCAGCAGAGACAGGCTATTTTTTTCCCCTCTGTAAGGGGGCGGGAACGTGCAAGGACGCCAGCATCCGTCCTGCCCCCAGGAACCTTGTGGACGTCGGCTGCTGTGGCACCCTTGGCCTCCACTAGGGTTCCCCCATGCACTGATGATGACCCTTGCCCTTTCCCCAGAGAAGGAGAGCAGTCGTAAGACGATCAATACTTCTCCCCCGGCCGACCTTCCGAATACTCGAGTCCGTTCCCGAACCTGGGTCGCAAGTGGAAATCCAACCACTGTGCCGTCGGGCCAGCCTCTAGGTTAACTTTTCTAAAAATAAAGTTCAAGTCTCAAGATAGGAGGCAGTTGTGCACAGGCATTTCAGGTGTAAAATACCTTTTAGGAATGTCTTCATAACATCTAACTTAGCCAGCAGGCAATCAGAAACTGGGACATGGAAGGCCGATATGGCAGAAAGATGTACCTTTGGGGAGGATTATTTGAGGCTGGCATCTGACAAAGACAGCAGGCAGTCTAAAATTTGTTGAGGTGGGCAGGTGCACGGGTCCTCCACGTGGTTGGAGGCCCACACAGCAAACTGTTTCCATTTCATAGTGCAGGTAGCCCTTGTAGATGACTTGCGTGACGCTCTCAAGACCTCCGCTATCTGAGGTGATACGTGGTATCATGTGAAATCTACGTCTTCAGGAGTCAAGCATGGAGGTGAAGAGAGTGCAGGCTGAAATGCAGAAGGGTGCCCTGATCCTGGGATAGAAGTGTGGGACAGATGGGAAGGGAAATGGGATCCTCCACTGTTAGTTGTTGCAATAGTGGGAACCAGACATGAGGAGTCCAGAGGGGTGCCACCAGAAGCATCATTGCTCAATCCTGAAGTAGTTTGAGTAGCACTCTCTGAATAAGTGGAAACAGAGAAAATGCATACAGGAATCTCCCTGTCCAGGAGAGGGACAATGCATCTAGCCAGAATGCTCCGGGCCCTGGCTCTAGCAAGCAGAAATGCGTCAGCTTTGCATTCTGGGGAGAAGTTAAGAGGTCCAGCTCTGGGCAACCCCATCTTTTGAAGAGGTCATCGGCAACCAATTAGAGGAGTTCCCATTCGTGAGTTCAAACTCTGGAATGACTCAGCATGTCCACAAAGGTGTTCAGTTTGCCGGGAACGTGGACAGTCAGTAGGTGTATGCTGTGGTTCAGTGCCCAGTACCAGACTCTCATCGCTTCCCTGCAGACAGGATACAAGTGCGTGCCTCCCTGTTTGAGGTAGTGCACCACCGTGTTGTCCATTTCCACTAGGAGAGGGCCAGGGAGTAGCAGGTTCTGACAAGCCTGCAAGGCGTACAGGACTACACACATCTCCAGTATGCTTATATGGAGGTGAGCCTCTCTTGGGTGCCAGGTCCCCTGAGTTTGTGTGGTCTCCAAGTGAGCCCCCCAACCCACTGAGTTTGTGTCCATGGCAAGTGTCTGACGGGGTGTGGGGATCTGTAAGGGGACTCCGACTTGTAAGTGAGAGGGTCCATCCAACAGAAGAGGACTCTTTTTGCTGGTGTGGAGAACAGAACTTCTATTTTGAGGTCATCCATCTTTTGCTCCCATTGTACTCAGTGTCCACCGAATAGTACTCATGCGAGGTGAGCATGAGGGACTGTAGGAATGGCTGCTGCCATAAGTCCTAGTAAGTGAGAGCCATGACATTTTTGCTGTTCTAGAAGTTCTTGGCCTGTTGAATAAGCTTGTCCGCCCAATCCAGAGATAGAAATGTAGACCCTAATTTCATGTCCAGTATGGCCCCAATGTACTGAAGACACTGGCACAGTGAGAGTTTGGATTTTGGGATGTAGACTGCGATCCCTAGGAATGTAAACAGAGCCAGAATATGAAACCGGGTAGATACAAGCTGTTGCTTGGACCAGGCTTTAAGAAGCCAATCACAGTAGGGAAAGACATACTAGCCTACTTGTCTCAAAGCTGCCGCTACTACTGCTAGGCATTTCATGAACACCCTGGGGGCTGAGGAAAGGCCAAACGGTAGGGCAATGAATTGAAAGTGTTGGTCCTTGAAGCTGAACTGTAGGTACTTTCTGTGAGCTGGGTGGATCTTGATGTGGAGGTATGTGTCTTTCATATCTAGGGAACAGAGCCAATCTCCCTTTTGAAGTAACAGAATGAGGGTTGGTAAAGTGACCATTCAAAATTTCGTGTACTGGATAAAGAGGCTGAGCTAGTAAAGATGCAGCACTGGCCTGAGGTTTCCTGTGACCTTGGAAACAAGGAGGAAGTGGGAGTAAATTCCTTGCTCTCTTTGGTGGTGAGGGACCAATTCTATGGCCTTTTATTGGAGTGTCAAGATTTCAGTCTGCAAAACCAACTCATGATCCAGCAGATATGAGGTATGCCTGAGTGGCACATCTGGGGGTACGGCTGTCAATTCTAATGTGTGGCTGTGCTCTATCAGTTGATACACCCAGGCATCTGTAGTGATGGCCTGCCATCCCTGACAGTACAGAGAAAAGAGGACCCTACCTCCGTAGTTTGGGGCCCAAGAACCAGGGGCTATGGGGAGAATTCAGGCTGTGGAGGGTCCGTGTGGAAGACCTGCAGGGGCGGGATAGGTTGACTTGGCGGTAGGGGTACAGCCGGCCAAAAACACTGTCACTTTGTGCTTGAATGGCTGTTTAACTGGTAGGTCTGGTTTGGTGGCAGACTTCCAAAAGGGCCCTCTGTAAAGGCGCTTTGGCTCTGTATGATATGAAGAGTGGACAGACTTCAGTGTTCTGACTAACAATTATAATGCCGTTAATGTCTTGGGTAACTACCCTGAAGAGCTTATGCCCTTTGAAGGGGGCATTAAGAATCCACCGTTAGACATCTGGTGCGAAACCAGAGACCCACAGCCAGGAATGTCTCCTGAGGCATACACCTGTTGCAGATGCCCGTGCCGAAGAATCCATGGCATCACAGGCTGCCCTAAGGAGATGACATCCCACTGCAGCACCGTCTTTAAGGTCTCTGTTAACTCCTATTTTTAGGGCGTATCAAGGAGTGACTGGATAGTGGGCCTGAGCTGCTTTCTAGAGCTCTTCTTGGTATTTGACAAGGTGACCCATATAATTTAGAATGTACATAGCGAGTATAGAAGAGGTGAATACTTGTTTCCCAATGGAATCTTGCTTTCTGGATTCCTTGTCAGGAGGCAATGCACTGAGGTGCTTGGGGCATGGACCTCTCATAGGCAGCATTAATGACAATCGAGTCTGCCTGGGGTGACTCGGTAAAGAATGACTGCCCCCGCAGAGGCTTGGTATATCATGTCAGCTTTCCTGGGCACAGACAGAATAATATGGGGCTGATGCCAGGCTGCTAAAACTGCATCCTTATAAGCCTCCACAAGCGGAGGAATGACCAGAGGAGGGGTCAGTCCCAGGTAGTAGGCAACTCTTCTTGAGGCAACTTTTTCCATTGCCTCGAAACCGAAAGTTTGCTGCAAGTGATGCATTGTATCTGTGAAAAATTGGTGAGCAGGGGAGGTACTCAACCATGTCTTCCTCCGGAGATGACATAGCTGATGAGGTAGAAGGGGTGGAAACCACCTCCTCTTCCTCGTCTTGATACAAGTCTTGATTACAGACCTCGGCCTCAAGGTCCATATCAGGCAAATGAGCCGGGAGGTGGAGGAGGCACTGGCAACTTGGACACTTGACTGCCGAACAGGTGGCACAGGCTGTGGCGAAGTGGTTGCAGTGGTAACCACAGTAGCCTTCTGAGCAAGACCCAGGATGGTATGAACCAGAGCTTGGATATCTACCATAGCCATTTGAGGTTGCAGTGTAGCGGCAGAGAGGACTGCTAATTGTCCAATAGGCAATATGGAAGGTAATGATGCTGGTTGCGGTACCAGCTGTGAGGGACTATCCCTCATCGAAGAGGAAGCAGGCTCCATAAGTATGGTTAAAAAAAAGGGTGGGCAATGACAGTGATGGCATTGACGAGCAAAGCAGACCTGTTCCCTGCTGTGAATGTCAGTCTCCGGAAATGAGGGTAGTCGACCAGTTTTTGCCCACTGGGGTGGTAAACACAGGAGTATTATAGAGGGCCATGTGCGTTGGCGGAGGTAATGGTAGTAACTGCTATACCGGTGTACTGGCAGAGGAAGTAGTCAACAGATACGCTGATGGACCCATAGAATCTAGAGGGGCCATAGATATTGCCGATGGAGGCCTGATGGACTGGGCAAGGCTTGTAGATAAGAGTGGAGAGCAGAGCCCACATATTCAGAACTGCTTGCGGGATTAGAGATGTCATCGTCAACAAGGCTGGTGTTGACATGGGATGAGGAGATTTTTCCCGCTCATGGGAAGACTTAGGTTTCTCTCGGTGGTGGTGTTGCTACATTGATGATTGGTCCTGGGATTTAGAGAGAGGAGAGCCCCAGGATTTAGAGAAATGGGATCCCGGGGATATGCGAGAGGCTTTAGCGTGGAGCTCCCACTCTAACAGGGCAATCTTCTGTTCCATTAAGTGTTCCTCAGAGTCTGTAGTCGTTGACAAGTACCTTTGTTAAATCTCTTCCATAGAGTGCACTGGCGAGTATTATGAGTGGGCCCCAGGCAATGCAGATTTTCGATGGCGAGTTTCTGTCCGCAGGCACAAAGTCGAAAGAGGGGATCTGAAGAAGGCATCGAAGGGCAGGATAACGCGGCACTTTACTGCAACGCACCAACAACAGCAAATCGTTAAGTAAAGAAAAGGTTTAGGTTGACTGTGGCGAGACTCCAAGAGGCGAAGCATGCAGGCCAGCAGCGGAAAAAGAACTGAGGAGGATCAGGGACCACCCATGCTTATACAGGCTGCACCACAGCACGTGACAGTCGTGGGCAGTCCCCAGGTGAACTGCTGGTGAAAATCCACCGGGTGGATCTTGCAGCTATGGCAGGATATTCCTACTTGTGTGACCTGCTGCAAGAGATCCTTGAAGAAGATCATAAACTACTGGAATTTTTAATGGAGTTTTGTCTAAATATCACGTTTTCAAAAGGTACTTAATTTAGAGCAAATGTGAATGTAAAACAAAAAGGTAAAATACAGACACAACAGCTATGAGCTGAAACTAGTTGTGAAGGTGACACATAAGCAGTAACGCACAACGGGGTGTAGGTTGGTCCGTGATAAACGCACAACTAGGGATGTAGTGAGGCATGAGGCC
This sequence comes from Neoceratodus forsteri, assembly GCA_016271365.2. NCBI lineage: Eukaryota > Metazoa > Chordata > Ceratodontiformes > Ceratodontidae > Neoceratodus > Neoceratodus forsteri. The sequence continues at coordinate 1,151,967,714 of CM057453.1, forward strand.
ATAGGCAGAGTGCCATTATGCCCCAAAAGTGTGTTTATCGCAAACTAACCCACATCCTAGAGTGTGCTATTGAGCTTATATAATGGGTATCTGTTGAGAAACTGTAATATTGTTTTAAAACTTCGTTTTTATTTAAGAAAGTCTACCTTTATAAAAAGTAGTTCCTCCACTTCCCACATGCTGTCCGCTGTCACTATGGGTATTGTGCTGTGTCGAAGTATGTGTTAGGGACCCAAAGAGTTGCTCCACTAAGCCACCAGCAAGACCATGAGTTTGTTTGGGTCTTCCTGGCAGCATAGAAACACAGACTGATGGCAGATAAGGACCACTTGGCCCACCCAGTCTGCCCATTTCCCTACCTATTGGATAAGCTGCAGATTCTAGTTAACCAACAGCCTACTTCCTGCAACCCCCCACTATACTTGCCTTATGTCTGTCCCATGCATGTTTGAATTCCCCCACTGTTTTAGACCCCACAACCTCTCCAGGAAGGCGGTTCCATGCGTCCACCACTCTCTCCGTGAAAAAGAATTTCTCACATTACCCCTGAGCCATCCCCTCTAACTTTAAATTGTGCCCCTTGTTCTTACACATCTCTTTTCTGAAAGATGCTACCCTCCTGGACTTTGTTGATTCCCTTGAGGTGCTTAAAAGTTTCTATCATGTCCCCCGTCCCTCCTTTCATCAAGGGTATACATATTAAGCTCTCAGTCTCTCTTCATATGGTTTCTGATGTAGACCCTGCACCATTTTAGTTGCCCTCCTCTGGACTGCTTCCATCCTGTCTATGTCCTTGCGTAGATGAGGTCTCCAAAACTGCACGCAGTACTCCAGATGGGGTCTCACCAACTGTCTGTATAGAGGGATAACCACTTCCCTTTTTCTACTTGTGATGCCCCTCCCTATGCATCCCAGTATCCCCCTGGCTCTCCTTACTGACTTCTCACATTGCTTACCCACCTTTAGGTCATCTGATATGACTACACCCAGATCCCTTTCCGTTACTGTTGTCGTTAGTACATCCCCTGCTATTGTGCACTCTTCTCCTGGATTTTATTTCCCAGGTGCATTACTTTGCACTTCTTTGCATTGAATCTAAGTTGCCATATGTCTGACCATTCCTCCAACCTTGCCAAGTCCCTTCTCATCCTTTCTACCCCCTTGTGTATCAACTCTGTTACAGATCTTTGTGTCATCCGCAAAGAGGCATACCTTTCCTTCCAGAACCTCTGCAATGTCACCTATAAAGACGTTAAAGAGGACTGGACCCAGTACTGAGCCCTGAGGTACTCCACTAGTAACCCCCCTTTCTTCAGAATGTATTCCATTCACTATTACCTTCTGTGTCCTGTTGTGCAGCCAGTTTGCTTCCCAGGCTGGCTAACTTGATAATCTTTTGTGCGGGACTGTGTCAAATGCCTTGCTAAAGTCTAGGTAGGCCATATCCACAGCCCCTCCCTAGTCTATTACTTTGGTCACCCAGTCAAAGAAATCGATTAGATTCGTCTGACATGACCTTCCTGTTGTGAATCCATGCTGCTTTGGGTCCTGTGCCCCGCTGGCCTCTAGGTACTCAACAATTCTTTCTTTCAGAAATGATTCCATCATTTTCCCCCACCACTGAGGTTAAACTAACAGGTCTGTAGTTTCCTGCTTCTGCCTTGCTCCCACTTTTGTGAAGGGAATCACATCTGCCCTCCTCCAGTCCTCAGGTACCACCCCATCTTCCCATGATTTCTTAAAAAGTGTGGTTAGTGGTGTCACTAGGTCCTCCCTTAGCTCTTTTAGGATTCTAGGGTGAATCCCGTCAGGACCCATTGCTTTGTCCACCTTGAGTTTTAGGAGTTCTTTCAGTACTCTTTCTTTTGTAAATGGACTGGTGTCAACCCCTCTATCCAGAGTGCTTCTACTGTTTGGTTTAGGTAACTTCTCCTCTTCCTCTTTTGTGAATACTGAGCAAAAGTATTCATTCAGTATCTCTGCCTTTTCACTGTCTCCCTCTGCCCACCTCCCCTCTCCTTTATTAATCTTCACTATCCCTCCCTTAACCTTTCTATCCTCCCTAATGTACCTATAAAAGGTTTTATCCCCCTTCTTAACTGAGTAGGCTATCTTTTCCTCAGTTTGGGCCGTTGATTTTCTGACTGCCTTCCCCACTTCTTTCTGCTTTAATTGATACAGTTCCCTGTCGTGCTCTGTCTGTGATTCCTTATACTTTTTGAATGCAGCCTTTTTCTCCTTAACCTTCCCGGACACCTCTTTTGAGAGCCATAGTGGTTTTTTTATTCCGCTTTGTTTTCTTTATTTGTTTCACACAAAGGCTTGTTGCCTCCATGATGGCAGTTTTGATTTTTCCATTGTTCTTCCACCCCTCCTTTCTGGCCATTTGCTAATGCATTCCTCAAGTATTCACCCATTATGCCAAAGTCAGCCCTTCTAAAGTCCAGTATCCTTGTCTTTGTATGGCTTGTCTCTATGGTTGTGTTTATTGTGAAGCACACTGTGCAGTGGTCGCTTGTTCCCAGATGCCTACTGACTTCTAAGTTTGTGATCCTCTCTCCATTTGAGAGTACCAGGTCTAATATTGCTCCCTCCCGAGCATGCTACCATATGTGGTACAGCTTTTCTTCAAAGTGCGGCGTTCCGATTCCGTTAGGGTCAGGAGGAACAGCGAGAGCACGTGATCAACACGGAACTTTCATAAACAAACCTCTGGTTCAAAGGTCTTTGTAATCCTAGTACTTAAATAAAAAGAATCAGCAATGTTTGTCTTGGCATCGGAAGTGACAGCAAGAGCATCAGGAGGGAGAGCCAGGGAAGTTTGAAAAATATAGTTTCAGATATTTTCATTTTAAGGGGCTAAAAGCAAGCACTTATGAGAAAAAGATAGCAAATTCTTTTGAAAACCTGGATCAGGTGGCACAGTAATTTTCCTCAGTTCTGAGGACACAGGTACTGGCATTTTTTATTTACTGTGTGTATTTAAAAAAAAAAAAAAAAAGGAGTATGGCTGGAACATCCTATCAGCCAATCAGATTACAAAACTGTCCCTACCCATCTTGCAAAAATGTATAATTAGCAACAAATTACAGAGCCAAATATAAGAGTTACTTTACCTGTAACCATGGTTCTTGGTGCGGTATATGGTTCACATCCATGCTTCTGGAAGTCTCCCTTTAACAGCTGATTTACCGGACTGTCTAACAGATGCTCCTCCCACTACCCAGGTGGTACATCCCTCGTCCCCACCCCATGATGTCAGATCTTGCACGGTGAAAGCAGGGATCCCTGTGCCACTTTGCAGGGAGGTTGGGTGGGTTAATAATAACAACAACAACAACAATAAAATTTATTTGTATGGCGCCTTATCTAAAATCAAGGCGCCTCACACATTAAAACAGCAATAACAGTTTAAAAATTTAACAGACATAATAAAAAGTAATGACAAAATTATCATTATAGCAAAACAAGGAAACTCAATTGCTGAAGGTTCAGTGCCATAAATACGTTTTTAAAGATTGCTTAAATCCCTCCACAGTTCTACACTCACGTAGCCGTCGGGGTAGAGAATTCCAAAGGGTAGGGGCGGCATACATAAAGGCTCTCACCCCAGATGATTTTAGACATACCCTTATAATCTCTAGCAACCCCTCGTCGGTAGAGCGGAGTGATTGTCCAGGGCAGTAAGACACCAGGAGCTCTTTCAGGTAGTCCGGGCCCAGTCCGTGTAGGGCTTTAAAAGTCAGTAAGCCAACTTTAAAGGTGATTCGCTACTGTATTGGCAGCCAGTGCAGTTCACGCAGCACGGGAGAAATATGGCAGGATCATGCAGATCCCGTCAAAAGCCAGGCTGCTGCATTCTGCACTAGCTTCAAGCGGCAGATTTCTACTCCCGGTAGCCCTAGGTAGTAGAGGAGTTGCAGTAGTCCAAGTGCGAGGTTACAAAAGCATGGATCAATGTAGAAAGGCCGTCAGAAGGAACCAGATTCTTACTCCTGGCGATATTCCTAAGATGGTAAAAGGAAGATATGACGACAGTCGACACCTGCGAATGCAGGGTCAGCCCTTCATCAAAAATTACCCCCAGGATACGCACCTGTTCAGAGGTCGGGAGTGAAACATCACCGAGAAAAATTCCCAGGGTGAATCAGCTCCCACCCTCCCTACCCGACGACCTGGATCCACAACTAACCTCAGTCTTTTCGGAGTTCAACTTTAGCCAACTGGAATCCATCCACTCCTGGATTTCTTTCAGACAGTTATTAAAAACCGAGACAGCACCAATCTGGTCAGGTGCAAAAGAAAGGTAGAGCTGGGTATCATCAGCGTAGCAGCGAAACCTCAGCCCATACCTTCTTACAATGTCTCCGAGGGGTAGCATGTACACCACAAACAACATGGGGGAAAGCACAGAACCCTGAGGTACCCCACATGACAGAGAGGTAGGGCCTAAGGAAAAAAAAACAGACACCACAATCGGAGTTCTACCCATGAGGAAAGATGAAAACCACCTGAGGACTGTTCCCGACAGACCGCAGATGAACCTCAGACGGTTCAGCACCATCCAATGGTCCACAGTGTCAAATGCTGATGAGAGATCCAAAAGAACCAAGATGGAACGGCCCTTCCGATCTCTAGAAATCAGGAGATCACTGAGCACCCGAACCAGCGGTGTCTCAGTGCTATGTCTCTTGTGAAAACCGGACTGGAGCGGTTCATAGATGTCATGGATGGTTAAATGGTCCTCCAGTTGTACTGCCACTACTTTCTCAATCACCTTCCCTAAAAAGGGGAGGTTCGAGATAGGTCTATAGTTTGCATGGCAGTCTGGGTCCAAGGTAGCTTTTTTCAAGAGAGGTGTCACCACCGCCTCTTTCAGAGAGCTGGGAAACTCTCCAGATTCCAAGGAGCACCAGACTATCCATGCTAGGACCGGACCAATGACATCAATACAACCCAACATTAGGGAAGTTGGTCTAGGGTCCAAACTACAGCACATAGGGTGCACATCCTGGATGATTCGCATGACACCCATGAACTCCGGTCGGCCAAAGGTACTTCAAGAAAACTGAGGTGTTGTGACCTCACACTGATTCAAAGCAACACCCATAGTGTGTGCTGACTGGAGTACCGCCCTGATGTCAGCCACCTTATTAGCAAAGAATCGAGCAATCTCCTCATACTCTAATTGCGAAAAGGCTTTCCGGACCTGTAGACAGGCTGGGTTGCACAGTCTGTCCACAGTACAGAAAAGCTGAGCTGGTCGATTCCGAGCAGCCGCAATCTCCCCAGACAGGAATTCTGTCTTCTTACGGGTGATTGCAGCTTGATAGGCCTGATAATGGTCCTTCAATCTAAGGCGGTCGGCATCAAGGGCGGACTTCCGCCAGCAGTGATCTAACCTACATCCTAGTCTCCGCATCTCCCTCAAGGTCCCATCAAACCAAGGGGACCGAGGGTGAAGGGAGAAAGAGCGAACTTGGAGAGGAGCAATGGAATCCAGAGCCATCGAGATGGCTGAATTATAGGTCATCACTAGGGTCTCAGGGTCACTGCTTGCAAACGAGGGGGACGATAGGTCCAGCACTACCATTAGTCTATGAGAACTTGTATCTCGCAAACGGCGGTACTTAACCATCTCCACAGGGGTAGGCCTACAAAGGGGGGTGCTAAAACTAAACTCCATGGTGTGATGATCCGACCACCCAACTGGTTCCACCCCCATGTCAGATGATTCAATCCCTAGGAGGAAGACAAGGTCAAGGGAGTGTCCGTGTTTATGGCTAGCAGTGGTAACCACCTATGTAAGGCCCAGAGATGACATCAACTGGAGGAAGTGCTGACCAAACTGCGAGAGTTCATCATCGACCTAGGCGTTGAAGTCACCCAGAACCATCAGTCTGGGCAACTCAAACGCCATGTCGACGACGAAATCCGCTACTTCCTGAAGGAATCGCTTCTCATCACCAGGTGGACGATAAATGAGGGTGATCTGACAGCCATGAACCATACACCACTCCTAGAACAACAGTTACCAGTGAGTAACCCTCATTTCTAGGGACGTGGATATGGTTCATTTATCCACACTTCTGGCAGATTTCCAACAGTTCTGGAGAAGGGGTCAAGGCATGTACTCCCTATCAGGCAAACAGAGATTGGAGAACTGAAGCCTCAAAAGCAGCCTCCTGGCGTGACTCAAGGTCGATGCTATAATGATGAAGGTGTGAGCGGACTTCCAGGTAGCTGCCCTACAGATCTTCTGTATGGGGGCACTGCTGAAAGCAGCTACCAAGGCAGGTATATCCAGTGGAATGAGCCCTAAAGCCCTTCAGGAGACTCCCTACCAGCCAACCTATAGCAAAGGTGGATGCAGAAGGCAATTCACCAGCCAATCGTCCTCTTAGCTGCTGGTCTGCCAGGTGCAGCTTCAGCGTATGTTAAAGAGCTGAGGAACCTCACCTCGAACTCCAGCAGTGTGTTCCCCTACTAACAAAGTGCCCACCGCAGGTTCAAAGTATGAAACCTATGTTCGGCCTCTGAAGATGGGCTGCTAAAGTATACCAGAGGTTAAGGTGAAACTCAGATACCACCTTCAGGAGGAACTTCGCCTGGGGGCGAAGAACTACCTTGTTCTTGTAGAAGACCAGGTAAGGAGATTCCACTGAAAGCAGCTGGAGCTCACGGACCCTTCTGGCAGAGGTGATAACCACCAGGAAGGCAGTTTTCCATGGCCGACATCAGCCACCTGTGCATAGGCTCGAAAGGCTTGCCCACGAGCACTGCCAGAACCAGCAACAAGTCCCAAGGTGGTGGTTCACGCACTGGTGGGTTCAAGTGGTCAAGCTCTTTGAAAAAGCACCCAATCTCCTTCTCCTGCATCCCTGTCAGCACACCATCCCACGCCTGGTATGCAGAAATGGCTGCCAGGTGCACCTTGAGGGTTGTCGATCTCAGCCCCTGCTGGGAAAGGGACCAAAGATAGCCCACAGTGCTAGCCAAGGGGCAGGCAAAAGGATCAAGCTCCCTGCCCTGGGACTAGAGGGAAAATCTTTTCCATTTAAAGGCATACCACTGGTGAGTCTACTCCTTTTGGGATGCCTCCACAATGTGGAGTACATCTTTCAAAAGTCCCAGAACCTGGAATTCTAGACGCTCAGGTTCCCGTGATGACAAGACAGCAGATCCAGGCACAGAGGCAACCACCAAGGAGGTCTGCTGCTGAAGCCGAGAACATCCGGGTACCAGAACAGGTGAGGGCAGTCCGGGGCTATCGGAATCATCCACATCTTGTCCCTCCACACACCTTGACCACCACCCTATGGATCAAGGGAAAGGAAGGGAAAGCATACAGGAAGCCTGGGGTCCAGGGCCTCATGAAGGCATCCCCCAGCAGTGTTACAGACTGAGGGAGGCAAGCACAAAAACAGCCTAAGCTTTGTGTTCTCCCTGGAAGCAAACAGGTCCACCAGAGCAGTGCCCGGCAGGGAGAGCAGGTGGTTCACCACCACTTGATGCAGTGATCACTTAAGCAATTTCCCGCCCACCTGGCTACTGGCATCCACAAACTGGTGGTTTGCTCCCACGACATGGATCGCCAGGAGATGTGCACCCTAGCTGCACAGGAGGGTCCAGGTTCAGAGGGCCTCCTGGCACAAGGGAAGAGAGTGCACGCTCCTTCCTTGTTCAGGTAGAACATGTTCGTGATGTTGTCTGTCCAGACTTGCATGACATCACTACAGACAAAAGGAGCAAATTCTGTGAATGTTAAATGCACTGCCCGGAGCTCCAGCAGGTTGATGGGATTCCTTGGGGGCCAGAACCCATGGGGTATGTTGTCTCCCAGATGCACTCCCCACCCAAGATATTTCTGACTGTCAGCTCTGGGAAGACAAACGGAACTCCTTCCCCCAGATGTTCTGGATGGCATCCCATATTGACTACATGACCGTAGCCGGCTGGTCCAGGTGACCTAGGTGTTGGGACTACTGATGGCCCAGCTCCCACTACAGATGCCGCGTCTGCAAGCGGGCCCATCACAGCACGCTGACACAGGATGCCAGATACCCCAGCAGCTGCAGAAGTCCGGGGTAGGGCGCAAGCACCCAACCTGAAATGACTGAGCAAAAGAGGAAAGATCTAGTGCCTGGTCCGCAGGAGACAGGCCTTGGCCAGAAGGGAGTCTAACTCTGCCCCTATTAAGTGAATCACCTGCAAGGGGTTCAATTTGGACTTTGCCAGATTCACCAGAAGGCCCAAGTCTCTGCAGGCCTGGACGGCCAGGTCCCTGGACTGCTCCACTGCCTCCTTGGATGGGTCAGCAATCAGCCAGTCATCCAGGTAGGGCTATACCATGACATGACCCCCTGGTGCCACATGAATACTACCACCACTGCCATGCACTCGGTGAAGACACTGGGCACTGAGGAAAGACCAAATGGCATGACCTGGAACTGGTAAAGAACCCCTCTGTGCAGAACTGAAGGTACTGTCAATGGGACAGATGGATAGGAATGTGTAAGAATGTGTCCTGGTGGTCCAGAGAGTAGAACCACATGCCCTGCTCTAGACAGGGTATTATCTGTTTCAGCACGACCATCCTGAACTTAGCTTCCTAAGAAATTGATTCAGATCATGAAGATCCAGTATGGGGTGCCAACCCCTCATCCGTTTCAGGACCAGGAAATTCCTGGACATAAAGTCCTGACCGACCATGAAGTCTGGGACATTTATTTATTTGTTACATGGGCTATGGCTCTTTTCTCGAGGAGCTGAGCAACCTCCTCCCTGAAGGCAGACAGTGTGCCCTGCAATACCATGGACTCCATTGGTGGAAGAGGTTAGTAACAGCCTCAAAGTCAATAGGCAACCCTCTGCCCACCACTTGTAGGACCCACTTGTCAAAGGTAATTATGGAAGTCTTGTGCTAGACATGGTGAAGACCCCCCTCAATATAGGGAGCTGGGCAGGGACTGGATGGGTGGGAGGTAGACATCCCCCAACCAGTCACTGGGCAGCTTTGGAGGGGGCACCGGCACCTGCTGCCAGAGGAGCATCACTACCCCTACCGCCGTCCTTTCTGGGGCCCTGACTGAGGAACTTGGCCTTGTGGTGCCTAGCCCGAGACAACCCCTGCTGGGACTGCTGCTGCAACAAAAAGGATTGAAACTGAAAAGACTTTCTTCTGCTTCTGCCCTTTCGAGTCCTTCTGAGAGGTGGTCACAGAATCCAGGGTGGCACTGGACTTTTCAATCCTGGTGAGGTGTCCTTCCAGCCCAGGGCCAAAGAGGTCAGTGTCCATGAAGGGGACAACTACTTGTGCTGGGTGTCCGCCATAAGATGGAAATCTACAGCCAAGCCATGAGACGAATCACGATGGCTGCTGTCATAGCACGGTCACAAGAATCGCCCAGATCCAAGGCCATCTGAAGCTGGCGTTTTGCCAGCACCTGACCCTGGTCTCTGACAGCTTTTATCGCCAGCTGCTTGTCGACAGGGAGGTATGTGAGAACATGATCCAAGACTCCCATCAGGGAGTGAACAATGTGGGCCATCATCAGGGCACATCTCACCTGACAGAGACCTAGGGAGGACGCAGCATAGACCTGCTTTGCTGCATGGTCAAGATTTTTGGACTCCTTGTCAGGGAGGCTCATCCACGTCCCCAGTATTGCCAGACTTACAGAAGGCTGAATCTGTGACCAGACCTTCGGTGGAGGGGTGGTCTGAAAATCTGAATAAGGTGCCAGTAGGGACTGCATACTTGCAGACCATATGGGTAGAAGGTGCCAGGCAGGAGGCTGGGTGCTGCTGAAGCTCCAGTCCCAGGATGGCCTCAACCATCAAGAAGGCAACTCGGGGTTGTCCTATCTAGGATCTCAGTAAAGGGTATTTAGCCTTTTTCTGGACTGGCTCAAGGGAACCCCCATGCACTCAGACATACAAACATACAAAATGCCAGCAGAAACAGGCCTCACGGTCTATAGAGTCTGCCCAATTGTGCAGCTAGCCCCTCCTCCTATCAACTACCCCCCCACTCTGTCCCACCTATCTTAAATTCTCCCACCATTCTACACGATACCACCTCCTTGGGCATAGTGTTCCACTTATCTACCACCCTTTCTGTGGAAAAGTGTCTCCCGATTTCCCTCCTGAATCTCCCCCCCTCCAATCTCAGCTGATGCCCTCGTGTCCTTCCCCCGTCTGATCTGAAGAATCCCTTCTGTATTAATCCTGTCAATACTCTTTAGGTAAAGATTTCGATCATATCTCCCCTATCAGAATTCAAGACTTATCTTTCTCAGATGGCCTTCCCAGATGATTTTAATTAATTTATACCTATATATTTGTAATTTTATCAATCTGTATGTTTATGGTTAACTTGTAAAGTGCCTTGGTTTTAAGAAAGGCACTATATAAATAAAGTTTGCTTTGCTTTGCTATCACTCCTCTCTTCCAGGGAATACATCTGCCGCTCTCCCAGCTTCTCCTCGTAGGATTTACCCTCAAGTCCCTGTATCATCTTGGCTGCCCTATGGTGCATCCCCTCCAGCAATCTGATGTCCCTCTTCAGGAATAGATGCCAGTACTGCACACAGTATTCCAGGTGCGGTCTGACCAGTGACCTGTACAGGGGTAGGATCACTTCTCTGTGCCTGGAGGAGATTCCCCTCGTTATGCACCCCAGCATCTCGTTTGCCATTGCAGCCACCTTCCTGCACTGAGCCGAGTGGTTCATACTCCCTATTATCAGTACCCCAGATCCTTTTCCTACATTGTGCTTACCAACTGTACCCCTCCCAACTGATATTTCCTCCCTTGGTTCTTTGCTCCGAAGTGCAGTACCTTGCACTTCTTGGTGTTAAACTCCAACTACCATGTCTCTGACCATTCTTGTAGTTTGGTCAGGTCTTCATGCAGCCCCCTCCACCCCTCTATGTCCTCTACCACTGCACCGATCTTAGTATCGTCTGCGAACAGACTGATCCTACTCCAGATCCCGTTTGAGGTGTCAGATATGAATATCACGAACAGCACCAGTCCCAGTACTGAACCCTGGGTCACCCCACTCGTAATGCCCTTTGGTGATGACAGCCCCCCACCACCACCACCACCACCACCACCACAAGAGCCTTAGAAGAGCCCCGAAGGACACCGACCCATGGTCGGTAGTAAATTCTTCAGCTGAATCAATGTCAACAGCATGAGTCCTCAAGGACTGCATCAAGGACCCATCAGAGTCATCCAAGCAATCTTCAAAAATGACCCTTGGCTGTTTGCCATCGTGCACCACTCGGCACTTACCCAAGTGCGTGATTTCCTCAGACAACCAGCCTGGCAAGCTGGTAGCTGGACGGGAGTCCTTAGAGGGTGTCTCCCTGCAAGAGCTGTGACAGAGGCAGCGCCACCTGAATTGGTGGCTAGACATGTCAGGAGCAGCTGTCTCAGCAGGACTGGTATGGGTAGAATGGTGAAGACCAGGTGACCGCAGGGGTCTAGTGTAAGCAAGGCAAAGGCAAAGCAAATTTTATTTTGAGGCACCCAATCCCTGGGGCTCTGGGCACTGTACATACAAAAACACAAATGAGAAGACAGATAAAACAAAAAACAATAATAAACAGCACAGCTAGAAATAAACAAAACAGGCCACAATAAAATAGAAAACAGCCTGGGACAGAAAGCTATTTCTAAATATATCTAATACTAAACAACAGTATTTAAAAGGTGGTGTCCAGAAAAGCCCGATTAAACAAGAAGGCCTTGGGGCGGGCTTTGAAAACCTCAACTTAAGGGGCCTCCCTTACAGCTGGAGGTAGCGAATTCCACAAGACGGGGCCAGTGACACTAAAGGCTCCGGCGCCGGCAGTTTTTAACCTCGCCCTGGGAATTGCAAGGAGGCCCCTAGGAGGAATGGAGGGAGCGGACTGAGGCAGCAGGTGTTAGAAGGTGCAACAGGTAGCCAGGACCCAGGCCATGTAGGGCCTTAAAGGTGAGCAAACCCACCTTGAAGAGGACCCTCCACCTGACCGGCAGCCAAGTACAGTTCATGCAGCACCCAGGTTATGTGGCAGTACTTAGGTTGCCCTGTCAATAACCTGGCAGCTGCATTCTGCACCAGCTGTAGCCGGCGGGGGTACCTCCCAAGACCCAGAGGTAGAGCACATTACAGTAATCAAGCCTTGACATTACAAAGGCATGCACTAAAGTGGGGAGGTCCAGGGGTGGAACTAGGGGCTTGATTCTGGCGACATTCCTCAGATGATAAAAACTGGTATGGACAACACCAGAGATTCAAATGTCAATCCGCTTTCCAGGATAATGCCAAGATCACACACACTAGAGAAGGCCTTCAATGGCATGGATCCCAGAAAAAGTCCTGTTGCTGCGCCAGATGCCATCCTATCACGCCTTCTGTTCGCCTTAGCCTGCCCAATCAAGGCCCACTGCTGCCAAAGGAACTCTTCATAGCACCGCTGCATACATCGACAGAGCCTCTCATTGTCTGAGGATGATGAGAAAGAAGAGTGCCAAGAGCAATGCCTCCCAACAGAGCGAGACTGAGTGTGCAATGAATCCCTGGACCTTGAATGTCGACATGGGCGACAATGACAAGGAGATACAGTTGGAGGAGCAATATAGACCACATGTACAGGTTTCAGACATTTGACCTCGGAGGGAGGCAACTGCCTTGTGAGCTTCCTTGGATTTCACCGGAGGATCCCGTTTGGCCGGCGGGCCAAGGAGAAGATGAGCAAAACGGTGTTTGTGGGAAGCATAGCCTGACACAGGATACAGGCAGTGACATTGTCTTGTCCACCAAAATAGTAAATGCACAACACATGTGGATCTGTCCGTGACATTTATTTGATTGCACTGAACACAGTGCTTGAAGCCAGAAGCCGTCTTAGAATCGCTGCGGTTCACTGTATGCATTGGTAGACGAGAATGGAACTCAAGAATATATCCAAAATAGTACTTTGAAAGAAATTTGAATGAAGTTAGCCAAATGGCACATTTAGAATAGTTTGAACCTACACTGCACACAGAGCTGTGAAGGAGGAGACCAGACTCTTTCAGCAGAAAGAAAGATCTGATGTCACGGGGCGGAGCCAAGGGATATACCACACGGATGGTGGGAGGAGCAAATCAGCTCTTAAAGGGAGACTGCCAAAAGTGTGGATGAATGACTCGTATCCACGTCATTAGAACTCGGTTTAAAGAGCAGGTACCTACCTATCTATTTCCATTTTTTTCCAAGTTGAGTGCCACTCAGGGTGTCATTACCGCTGGCTACAGTTTGAATATTCTTGTTTGTTACTTTATATGATTTTTGTGCACCCCTCCCCCGGCCATCAGATAGGAAGAAAAAATTACTCACCAAAGTAATCTTGTTTCTTCAAAGGGATCACTCATTATGATTAAACTTTATGCAGTCAGCCTCCTGTGTTGAACTGCCCGGAGAAATGGAATTTTATGCAAATTATGGAATTCTCAATTGGCTCATGCCACTTTCAAACTGCTGCCCTAGCAACTGCTGCACTCTAAGTGCTTCAGATTCTTATGGAGCCTAACTGGGTAAAAGACCCACTAGCTAAAATTTAACATTAAAATAACATTTTTGTCCTTTCAGGTCAAAACATCCTTAACCAACAAACCTAAGAAACTTTAAGACCACCTGGACACCAACTGGTTAAACAAAGTGAGTCTCTACCTTAACCAATATATGAGAAAAGAAAAAACCCTAATGCAGGGATGCAGAGCAACTTCTATAGGTTCTAGTAGGGGAGGTAGGGAGGGTCTTTAATCATAATGAATGATCCCTTTGAAGAAACAACATTACTATGGTGAGTAATTTTTTCTTCTAACCCCAGGAATCACTCATTATGATTAAACTTAATGCAGAATACCAAGCAGTACCTTTGGAGGTTGGGCAGAGAACCTATTTTGGAAACAGGCTCTACAACGCTGCTGTACCAAACCTAGCATCACCTCTAGATTGCAAGTCCAGGCTGTAATGCTTTGTGAAGGTGTGTACCGTTTTCCATGTAGCTGCTTTACAGATTTCCAGTAGTGGAATTTCTCTTGAAGCTGCCACTGAAGCAGCTGTGCCCCTGGTGGAGTGTGCTCAGACCCAGAGGTACCGGTTTACCCACTTTACTATAACAAAACTGTATACATGCCACTATCCAGTGAGCAATTGTACATTTTGTTGCAGCTCTGCCCTTACCAACTTCACCATATGTGAGAAACAGCTGTGATTGACTTGTCCTGTGAGACTTGGTTCTGTCAATGTAGTGGCTTAGTGCCCTGACATCAAGGGAATGTAGTCTCCTTTCTGGAAAACTGGAGTTGTCTGTAAAGAAGACAGGAAGAGTGACAGACTGATTCAAGTGAAAATCAGATATCACCCTGGGAAGGAATTTTCTATTAGTCCTAAGGACCACCTTGTCCCTGTGGAATGAGATATAGTCCACATCTGTTAACAGGGCTTGTAATTCACTGATCCTTCTGGCTGAAATAATGGCAACCAGGAAAACAGTTTTCCAAGTGACATACTTCAAATCTGCAGTTGCCATAGGTTCGAATGGTGCATCCATGAGTTTAGCAATGCAAACATTTAGATTCCAGGCCGGAACCGGTTCCCTTAGGAGAGGGTGCAGAAGATTAAGGCCTTTAAAATATTTTCTAAATACTGGATGAGAGGCCATAGACCTCTACTTACCAACTAACAGGTAAGCAGAGACTGAAGCTAAGTGGACGTTGAGGATGGAAGGCTTCAGACCCAAGGAATGTAAATGTGTAAGGTAATCTAGAAGAATAGCAAAATCAGCCCTGAAAGGGCTCACACCCTTACCTGTACACCATATAGTAAATCTTTTCCACTTAGAGGAATAGGTTTTCTTAGTAGAAGGCTTCCTGGAACCCCTAAGCACTGTCAGCACCTATTCTGATAGGTTAAGGTTAGCAAATTCTAAGTCCTCAAGAGCCACGCCTTGAGCCTCAGTGATTTGAGATTGGGGTACAGGATCCTGCCCTGAGAGGAGGTTAACAGGTTGTGCCTCCTGGGCAGGTGGATTGGGGGACCCACTGACAGAGACAGTAGAAGTGAGTACCAGTGCTGTCTCGTCCAATCCGGAGCCACCAGAATCATTTTTGTTGGTTGGGACTTCAATTTCAGTAGGGTTCTGAATATCAGAGCAAAGGGAGGGAATGCGTACAGAAACTTCCCTGTCCAATCCAGGGCCATGGCATTCAGGGGAATTGTGCCCCTTAGAGGAGGCCTGCAACAGGACATTGGAAGCTGGTGGTTTGCTGTGGAGGCAAAGAGATCCACCTCTGGAATGCCCCATTTCCTGAAAACTGTACTGAGTACCTCAATATTCAGGCACCACTCGTGGTGGTCTTGACTTATCCTGCTTAGAGAGTCTGCCAGCACATTGTCTTTCCCTGGGAGGTGTATGGCTGACAGGGATACTCCCATGGAGTATGCCAGGGACCTTGCTTCTGTGCACAGCAGATCTGACCTGGTACCTCCTTGCTTGTTGATGTAATACATGGTTGTGATGTTGTCTGTTCTGACTTGCACCACCTTGTTTTGCAGGTAAGGAGAAAATGTTTTTAGCACCAGGTAAACAGCCCTGAGCTCCAAGAGGTTTATGTGCAACAGAGACTCTTGGGGGGACCATGTGCCACTTGCTGTGTGTTCTAACATGTGTGCCCCCCAACCTAGAAGAGAGGCATCTGTTATGAGGATTGTTTCCTTATAAAAGGTACACCCACCCTGAGGTTGTGCTCGTGCAGCCACCATTGCAAAGCCTGGACTAAGCTTTTTGTGACTGGAACCAGTTTGGACATAGGATCCGTCCTTTGAGACCAGTACTGTCTGAGATGGAACTGAATATCTCTCATTTGAAACCTGGAGCCCATTACCACTGCAGTGGCAGATGCCATGTGGTCCAGTAGCCTGAGAAATTCTCTGGCTGATTTGGGTCTCCCGGACACAAAGGATTTTGCAATTTGCAGAATGCTTGCCACCCTGTCTTGTGGCAAGAGGGCTCTGCCCTGTCTGGTGTTTAGTTCTGCACCAATAAACTCCAGCACCTGAAGTGGTACCTGCTGAGATTTTTCTTCGTTTATCAGAAATCCCAGGGACTCTAGTGTAGATTTTGTTAGTGTCAGTGACTGTACCGCATGCTGCAGAGACTGTCCTACTACTAACCAGTCATCCAGGTAGGGGAAGACTGTTGCACCTTGTTTTCTCAAAAACTCTACCACCACCAATAGGCACTTTGTAAAAACCCTTGGTGCCGAACTCAGTCCAAAAGGGAGAGCTGCAAACTGATAATGGCCTGAAGCCAGCCTGAATCTCAAGAATTTTCTGTGAGATGGTCTGATGGGAATGTGGAAATAAGCATCCCTTAGATCTAGGGAGGCTAGCCAGGCTCTCTTTTGCAATGAGGGAATGCTTACTGCAAGAGTGACCATTTTGAACCTTGGTTTCAACATGTGCTTGTTCAGAAGTCTTAGATCCAAAATAGGTCACCAATGCCCATTTTTCTTCCTTATGAGGCAGTACTTGGAATAAAAACCTTTGCCCCTGCTTATTAGAGGCACTACCTCTACTGCTTTGATTGCCAGCAAATACTTTACCTCTGCTTCCAACAGAATCCTGTCTGCAGCTGTTGTTGGAGCAAAGGTTCTCGTTCTCGGCTTTGGAAATGATTTGAAACTGAGTGCCAGGCCCTGGCTCACTACCTCCAACACCCACTGGTCTGTGGTGATGGAATGCCAAGCATGAAGGTAATGAGCCAGTCTGCCACCTACTGGTGGTCCTGTAATAGGGGATGCGACCTGCACTAGCCCGTCGGGAATTCTGTGCGGGCTGTGCCTGAACCTGTGGTGCAGGACCCACTCTTCTCATGGCTCTCCTGTCCCTTCCTCTAAAAAAACCCTCTGGCCTGCTGCTGAGGCTGAGAGGCCTGAGCCTGAAAGAAGGGTTTGGGGTAAAAACCCATACCCCTACCTCCCCTACTCTGGGGTCTATAAGAGGTGGAGGGCCTATCCTTGGAATTGCTCCGATAGGTGGATTTATATTCCTCCACCTTCTTCATGTATGCCTCTGTTTTATCCCCAAAGAAGGAGCTGTTCTCCAGGGGGAAATCCACTGCTTTGGCCTGGGTGTCTAAAATCAGGTTGGTGGCTCTAAGCTACGCAAACCTCCTGAGTGAAACAGACAAAGCCATTAATCTGGATGCAGTATCACTGGCATCCACTGCCATATGAAATTGGTACTTGGTGGCATCAAGTGCAGCCCTTGCTGTATCCTGCAAGTCTACAGCCACTTCACCTGGGACCTTATCAGCTAAAGCTAGAACAGTGTTCCATAGAGCTTTTTGGTACTGCACTGAACATGCCATGTAATTGGCCTGCCTAACAAAGAGGCAGCCATGTACTCTTTCTTTCCCATAGCATCCATTTTTCTTGAATCTTTGGTCGATGGGTAGCCAAGGGGATCCTGGCCTTGTCACAGGCAGCGGCTTGTACTACTCCCTCAGGATCAGGATGAGTAAACAGAAAACCAGCTGTAGTTCTGTCCAGCTGAAATTTCTTGACAGCTTTCTTATCCACACCAGGGATAGAGGTTGGAGTTTTAAAAATCTGCACTGCAGCCTTTTTTAAGGACTTATGCATGGGCAGAAGTAGACGTTTTGTGGGGGTTAACCCCATCATCTACAGAAAGTCTGCTTCCTCCATATCCTCTTCTGTTTCCTGGAGAGGAAGGTTCAGGGTTTCCACCATGCTCTTAACAAAAGCATAGTAGGAGGAGTATTCCTAAGGACCCCTAAGAGGGGACCCAAATTCTTGCTCAGGGGAGACCTCTGGATCTATAGGTTCCCCTTCAAAAACATCCTCCTCCTCCTCCCCATACACTTCCAGCACTTCTTGCCTTGCTGGGGTTGTAGGAGGAACGGGGGCAGCCGGCGCAGGAACCGGGACTGCACCCTGTAGGGCTTGTAACACTTGTAGTGCCTTAGCAATGTCTTCAGCCGAGGGCATAATATGCTTGTCTGCTGGGAGCTCCTTAGCCTTCTCGGCCGGAGGCGCAGCGACATGTTTTTCTTTACCCTTTTTCTTTCATGGAACAGGTTCAGATCCTGTTTCCCCAGACCTTTTTGTTTTACCTTGTTCAGATTTATCTGAACTCCTGTCCGGATCCTTGGCTTTACCTACATCCTTTTTGTGGGAGGAGGAAGAAGCAGAATTATCCACACTAGAAGCAGAAGCAGAAGCCATCTCTTCTAAAATTTTAGACCTTTTCTTTAATGTTGTAGGACAAAAGGTCTTACAAATATCACAATTGGCAAATATATGACTTGTACCTAAACAAGAAATACACATTGCCCACAAGACTCACAACATTTAAAACCTGTGGGTCCTGTGCGTTTTTTAGATTTATCTAAATGGACCTCTGACACCGATAGACAAAAAGATTACTTTACAAAAAAAACGTTATTTAAAGTACCTCGGAACCGGAGGTTCTTTAAAATAACTACCGCTAACGGTTCCTGGAACCAATTGCTATTCGGTTCCTGAAGAAAAAGGGAACCGGCAAAATACAGTTATTTAAACAAAAATAAAGTGGTTCAAGGAACCGATCGCTAAATATATAAAAATAAAAGAAAACTGAGGTAAAAACCTCCCAAATAGACACAGAACCCTCGGTTCCAAGGAACTGTGAGGGAACTGCGAATAGAGACAAAAAACTATTATAATACTAATAAACTATACTAAACAATGTTTCTAAGGCAGCAATTTTAAATTTAAACTAAAATGAGTACTTACCTACAGATAAACTTTATTCTGAAGACAGTTCAAGGAGAGCTCTCCGGGATGTCCTTACTAGGCAGGCGGAGTAATCTGAAGCACTTAGAGTGCAGCAGTTGCTAGGGCAGCAGTTTGAAAGTGGCATGAGCCAATTGAGAATTCCATAATTTGCATAAAATTCCATTTCACCGGGCAGTTCAACACAGGAGGCTGACTGCATTAAGTGTAATCATAATGAGTGATTCCTGGGGGTTAGAAGTGGTATTACTAACTTGCCTCTACAAATGAGCTGTTTCTAAGCTCAGAAAGCATTTCTAGTAAAACCTGTAAATAAAATCAGTCAGTTTACAGGTGTAATCTGACCTGCACAGGTTTGAATCACTGCTATATTCTGATGAATGGGGAAATTGTCATCTTGCTTCAAACTCTGTGTTTAGACATTTCAGCAACAAGACAAGGGGGATACCTGCTATCAGTTTGCATTTGAAAAGGCTGGTAATGCACATAGAAAGTCGTGTGGCTTCCCTACCAACCCAGGGTCCCCCCCCCTCCTATAGTGCCCCTCATGGGGTTCATTTGTTTTATGATAGAGGGTCACTAGGTATAAATACCAAGAGTGTATTCATACCAGTGACCCTCTAGCATAAAAGTGGTTCCATGCAAGCTGTATTATAAACATGCATAATAAGGTGCAGGTTCCTTACAACACCTGAAAAGCCAAAAAAAAGCTGCACCAGAGAAGTTCAGGACATATCTACGTAAACATCTTTTTGGTTAGTATCTAGTAATATGTACTGTAATAAGGGGATACATGATGCTGCAGCATCTGGTAGCGGTTTTATCAATACGAGTGGCAAGTGAGCTCACGGTGGCTCCACAAGTGGAGCCGAGTGCTTAATCCCCAAGCTCACTTGCCATGAGTGTTAATATAAACCGCTATCAGATGCTGCAGCATAACGTATTCATTTTATATTATAGGGGCTGACTTCATTGTGTAGTTTGATTGTGTATTTCTGTGGTTATTTTGCTATTTTTCTGCTGTGTTTTAGGGTTTCATTTGTGCTTCTGTGTTGCTGTGCTACGAGTCTGTACTTTAATTTGTGCTTTACTGCTGCTGAAACATTACCGGCAGCATTACTACTGAATGTAGTTCGGCACTGATGCTATCAGTGATGTGTAGACAGGGCTGATAGCAGCACCTATGTAATGACAGTGCTGATAACCTGCAGTTCTTGTTGCCTGTCTACACGTCATTAGAAGGAATCTGTTTAGTGGTACTGATAGCTGTTTTTATCAAATGAGTTATCAGTCAACCACTATAATATAATGCTCACTATTTGGTGCATTAGCGTGTTTAACTCCTTCCCTGAGCCTCTAAACATTTAAAGTCCATTGATTTTATGGAAGAACATGATTTCACAGGACTGCTGTGGCAACCTAAGTGAAGTGCTGTTCCTCATGGACCCAATAGGGCAGGTACACACAGGGTAGTGGTTATGCCAGGAGCCTGCCCCCCCCCACCAAGCTCTGCTCGAGTAAAGTGTTGGGTGTCTAGTCAGTGACGGAGTGACGTTCTTGTTCAGGATATTGTTATCTATCTGGGAGCTCTGTACTCTGCAACACTGCATCATGATCAGATTCTTTGCTATGTTGTGAATCATCTGGCAGTGAACACCCTGAGTGAATTTTTGTTGTCAGTCTTCTCTATTCTCCTGAACCTCTCCTGAATGCACCAGTTTTTTGTCTTTTGGAAACGCAGGTACTGCAAACAATCTAACTGGCACATAACATCAGGGGTATAGTGAGGAATTTTAAACTTATACTCCAGAGTTGACGGAACTGTTGCGCAGCCCCCCCAAAACCAAAAGATGTACTGCCTCACCACACAAACATCGCCCCACCCCCATTTTAGTCAAAAATATGTAGAAAGCCAAGGATCCTAACAGATTCACAACATTTTATTTTATCAAACACACACACTATCAAATCAGGCAGAAGTTGGCTGGCTTTTAGCTATGATGTTTAGAATACATCATGATAAGCCTCTGTACCTCATTAAGGTTGCCAGCCTTACCAGAAGCCTATTCACACCAGCACTCATGCATACGTCCTCGATCAGGTCACTCTTACAACGATGCCCTTTAAATGTAGCACCCACACATCTTCCAAAGCTCATTCACAAACTCACACTAAAGCACCCAAGGAGGGAAACACAGTTCTTCATGCACATCAGGCTCTGTTGTGGTTGCTGTCCTGGCCTGAGGCTCATGTTACCCCTGATTACTTTCCAGATTTTACTGTACTCAGCAAAGTACACTGAGTATGCCTGCTGACACCCATGCATAACATAATTTAATATACACTTAGTATTTACACCTAGTGACACTCTAGCATTAAACAAATGAACCCCATGAGAGGGGCCACATGAATTTTTTTTTTTTTTTTAAATTTAGTTTTTGTTTACTGGGTAGGTGCACTAGCCATGAAATGACTATTTTCAGCCACAACCCAGGAGAGTACAACAAAGAACAGTGGAACAACAGCACACATGGTTACAGCAATTAACAAGTAGAGGGGTACAGTAAAAGCCATAATACAAGGAAAACAATAAGTAGGATTTACAATATATTGGTGGAATTGGGGCCGTACATACAAGGCACAAAGTTCTGTGTTTATATGCAGCTGGCACTAACAGGATATGCATTGTGTTTTTTTCAATCTGTGCAAAGGCAGTTACTGGGCTATGATTTCTGTTTAAATATCTTTATTCCAAGTGGTTTGGTTTATTATTTTTATGAGGAATCCATCTCTGGTGTAGTCTGTAGCTATGAAGTGTGTGTGGCATTGCCGAATGTATGTGCTGCCTGTGTGCGTGCTGCGCATGTGTGTGTGCATGCATGTTTGTTGATGAGGTATTACTTCAAATGGTAATCCAATTTTCTTGCCATAGAGTCTACAGCAAGCTACAGTCGTGGCCAAAAATACTGGCGCCCTTGCAGTT
Organism: Neoceratodus forsteri; assembly: GCA_016271365.2. Classification (NCBI taxonomy): domain Eukaryota; kingdom Metazoa; phylum Chordata; order Ceratodontiformes; family Ceratodontidae; genus Neoceratodus; species Neoceratodus forsteri. The sequence continues at coordinate 1,151,989,537 of CM057453.1, forward strand.
TTTTCTAATAATGCACCATTCCTTCCAGAAAATTGTTGAAATTAAAAAATATTTTGGTATCCACATGAGTATTTCTTTGGTTTGCAGTGGAATAAAACACAAAAAGCAGAAAAATTTACGAAGTCTTAGCTTATTCCACACAGAAATCCTTAAATGGCCCGGACAAAATTATTAGCACCTTTTAGAAGTAGTTAGAAATAATTAGATTTCAAGCAGATTATTCTCCTTCACTTTGGAACTGAACTCACCTCTGGTGAGTTGCAGGTGCCTGCAATACAAAAATCACTCATTCAACCAGTTTGAATAGAGAAAAGGACTCATTCTCCTGTTTTATGTCACTGTGTGTACCGCAATGAGCATGGAGAATAGAAAGACAGCCAGAGAATTGTCTGAGGAGGTCAGACAGAAGATTGTAGCCAACCATGGACAATCTCAAGGCTACAAATCAATCTCCAGAGACCTTGATGTTCCTGTTTCCACCGTACGTAATGTTATCAGGATGTTTAAGGCCCATAGCACTGTAGACATCCTCCCTGGACATGGCCGCAAGAGAAAACTTGATCGAAGATTGCAGCGCAGGATTGTTCGAATGGTGGAGAAAGCACCTCGATCAACTGCCAAACAGATTCAAGCTGACCTTCAGACACAAGGTACGACAGTTTCAACTCGCACCATCTCAATGAAAGGGGGTTATATGGTAGGAGGCCCAGGAGGACCCCACTGCTGAGAGAGAGACATAAGAAAGTCCGACTGGGGTTTGCCAAAACACACCTGAACAAGCCAAAATCCTTCTGGGAGAATGTCCTGTGGACAGATGAGACCAAATTAGAGCTTTTTGGTAAAGCACATCATCTCTATGTTTACAGAAAACAAAATGAAGCCTTCAAAGAAAAGAACACCTTCCCTACAGTCAAACATGGAGGAGGTTCAGTGATGTTTTGAGGTTGCTGTGCTGCCTCTGGCACTGGGTGCCTTGAACGTGTGCATGGCATCATGAAATCTGGAGATTACCAGGCCATTTTGGAGCGCAAATTTGAACCCAGTGTCAGAAAGCTTGGTCTCAGTCAAAGGTCATGGGTCTTCCAGCAGGACAATGACCCCAAACACACTTCAAAAAGCACCCAGGAATGGTTCAAGACAAGAAGCTGGACTGTTCTGAAGTGGCCAGCAATGGGTCCAGATCTAAATCCCATTGGAAACCTGTGGAGAGATCTGAAAACAGCAGTTGGGAGAAGGCGCCCTTCAAATCTGGGAGAACTGGAGCAGTTTGCACAAGAAGAGTGGGCCAAACTGCCAGTAGAGAAGTGCAGGAAGCTCATCCATGGCTATAGGAAGCGGTTGATTGCAGTTATTTTGACCAAAGGCTGTGCTACCAAATATTAAGTCTAGGGTGTCAATAATTTTGTCAATGCCATTTCTTTCCATTTTCTGATTTAAAAGGATATATTAAATTCTGAATCAAAAACAAAGGTTCTGTAATATTAACAGAGAAATAAAGAATTGTGGAGACCAAATATTGTACTGTTGTTAATTTCAACTTGTGTTTAGAGGAAATTGTGAGTTATTTGAAAAAGTGCAAGGGGGCCAATATTTTTGGCCACGACTGTACTAGCATCAAAACATTTATACGAGTGACCACATCAAATCTGTGAGCTCCAAAGGCTTAATTACAATCCTTGCTTATCTTTCAGTCCAGGGAAAAGTGATTTAACCATTTTTTTTTTTATTGTACTATGTAGCACTGGAACACTGTCACCGTCTACCACTTCTCCAGCTGAAGTCACTTCCTCCCCAACAGCCCAATGTTGAAGAAAACGAAGGGTGGGAAGGCTGTACAAAATCCTCTTTTAGGTAACAAACATGGGGGGGGGGGGGGAGAGACAATGCTCAAACCAGCAATAATAGCATCTCGAGGGGCACTGGACCTGAATAAGTGACCCCATAAGCAGAGACCTGCTATTTAACTATAGCCAAAATAAATCACATTTAGCCAGAGATACTATATTCCTGTATCTTCTGCAGCAGCAAGGAAAGTAAATAAAGAGTCTCCCATATTCTAAGCACTTTTGTGGGTGTAAACCTTTAGAGTTTGCAAATTCCACAGGCAGAGTGGTCTACTGGTTAAAGCACTGGCTTGGGAATCGGGATATTGCATTTTAAAAACCAGCTGAGCGAAATAAAACACTGTGTGCATTTGGGCAAGTCACTTAACCTCCAAGTACTCCAGTCGACTTAGCAGCAGAAACAGATAGAAACAGGATCCTAATAGGACAGACATGTTTAAACTGAGATGAAACTACATATTCTGGTTGCTGCACATACGGAGTATGCCATTAATGTTACAGTATACTTTAATCTGTTACGTACTGGTCAATGCTGCACCCATGCCTTTACTGTGTATTCAATAAAAATGTTTTGTTTTCAACATTAAACGTTAATTGAAAAAGGTCAACAGTAACAAACATTGCACACAATAAAACAGGATGGCCTGTGGATCACTATTTTTTTTCCCCCCAAAAAAAAAAAAACAAAACTGTATGGCCATTAGCGAGCACTCAGCAATGGCTGTCACACTGCTGGTGGTGGTGGTGGTGTGGAAGGGGGGTTTAATCTGCATACCTTGTATGTGAGGTCTACCACACTTGCAAGAGTGTTGTATGCCAGCACTTTTAAGGAACATAACAAGGGCATAACTAAAGTCCTCAGAGCTCCCCACAGTGCATCACCCACTAGTCAAGGACACTGGCAAGCAATCAGGTGCAAGACTGCATCTTCAGACTGTCAAGTCGACATTTCAGGTGACAATTCTCCAGCTTAGTACTCACAGCTGGACAGGCTCATTTGCTCTGGACAAAGCAGCACCAGTTAGAACATGGGGTGGTTGTGCTCTGTGCCAGGTCCCCTTGTGAGTATATGGCATCATTAGTTCTATATGTGGTATCTTTCATATAAGCTACATCCCAAAATACCTTAAGCCTTGAGCAGTTGCAACAGCTATAGGAGTACTCAGAAGCTCAGAGCTAGTGGGAGTGTTAGGAAGCAGTCAGGAAGTTTAAGCAGAAAGACAGGATGTTACGCTCTGGGAGGTTATGTGGTTTCCGCAGGGTCACATCAAGAAAGTGGCATGATTTAAACCTAGATCTCTAGGTTCATAGTTCTAACCACTAGTGTGTACTGCCTTGTCCCTGAAACCAAAGTAAAATGGTAGACAGGCACTATGAGAAACTGCATCAATCTTATCTAGAAGACAACTGTATACCTATCAATTATTACATACCATTTGAGTCACTCTGTGAGTTTTTTGATAGATGCACCTGGAGTTCCTTTTGAAACCGGGGTGGCAGTGTTAACTTCCTATCAGACCTAAATACATTTTTAAAAAGTAAAACAAAATTAATAACACTACGCCCTTTAGTGATGACAAGCTTCACACATCAATTCACTGTGGTTTATTAAAATAATGCATTCTAGACTTTGCTGCTCTTGTCGTTAATAGCCCCTGTGTGCCGCCCCGTCTGCCCACTATAACAAGATGCTGCATGTTAAGTGGCCATAGAAAACTGAGCAAAACCTAACAGATTTTCTTAAGCATTCTAAATTATATCAAGAGTTGGTGTTACTGTGACGTCATCAAGATCCCCTACCCCCTCAGAGTACTGACTAGCAACTAAACGAAACCCATGGATGAATGTCTTTTGTTACTTTTACCCTAAGTCAAGATGCAGCCATAGTTCTGGCTGCATTCACGGTGGTGGTGGTGGTGTAAGGACAGTAGTGTTCACAGGAATAAAACACTTATTTCATATATCTGGTATACATTTCCCCCCTCCATTATTTATTAATGAAGAAATTCTTACAAAAAAAATAATCTCTTAAAAGTTCATTTAAATCTACAGCTTATTCCCTACTTGAAATTATAATGCTGTGTTGTGACATCACAGTCTGTTGCTATGGGAGAAACAGATGTCACAAGCAGAGTATTATGACATCAAGTTGGGAAGAAGCAAAAGGAGCTGATGAACTCTCCAGGAACTATCATCTTGTTTTCATGCATCTGATCGAAGTACTAAATACTGGAGATAAAAAAATACAGAGCTAATGAGAACTATAAGCCACTTGGTGTCCAAATATTATGGTTTTTCAGAGATCTTCTTGAGACACTGGTGGCTCTTTGAGTTAAGGATCCCTAACCCTTCAAGGAACACTACATCCTCGCATATTGAAGTGTTATCGGTTTTCTTGTCACTACTCTGCTTCATTTCTATAGCAGTTGGGGGCATAAACATCTGTTTTAGTTTACTGTTGGCAGCAGTCCTCTGAAACTATCATGGGTGACTCCATTTTCCAACTGTTGAAATCTCAGTTGTTCCTGGGACCTGCTTTAACAGTGAAAAGTCTCTACAGTATGCCTATCTGCTGATTTAGAATAACAAACAAGTACCAGCAGAGGTCTGAAATACCTCATTTACCTTTAAGTCAGTTTCAAAAACTTCTTAAGAAGTGGTAATGAGGAATTTTCTTGAAAATCACTTTCACTTTGCATGTTGAGACTTTTTAAGGTTATGTAGACTTACTGCAAAGAGATGCATAGCGTAAATGGGCACAGTGAGATCTCACCAGTAACGCTACCCTTCTGAACTAAAATGACATTTAAAATACCTGTAAAATTTATTTCTCCACTTGCTGGCTGCGGGACAGTTGTACCACTTGGATCTTCCCTCTCAGGCTTCCACAGAGGCCGGAACTAGACTCTTGACACAGGAGCACAGATCTGCCCACCTGTGGACTGTGTCACTCAGTTCCAAAGGAAAAACACTGCAATCCCAATTTAGACAATCCACCGAAATAAGATTTGAAAAAGAACAACATCAGAAGTAGGTGTAACTAAAGCTGAAAAATACAGGTTACTCACCTGTAACAGGAGTTCCAGGAGTGGTATAAGTTGTTCATCCACACTTATTGGCAGGTTCCTTGCCGCTTTAAATGTTGCCGGAAGGTCTTCAAGCTGGCTCCTCCCACCCACCCGGGTGGTAAAACCTCGGCTCCGCCCCATGACGCCAGATCTAGCCCGCTGGAAGCCAGGTTGCGGCGTCAAAGCCGGGGAGGTCGGGGGGTTAGGTGGATGAACAACATATACCACTCCTAGAACTCCTGTTACAGGTGAATAACCTTGTATTTAGGACGTGGATATGTTGTTCAATTCACACTTATTGGCAGACTCCTAGCAGTTCTCCGGGAGGAGGGAGGCAAGGCACACACCCCCTACTTAGGGAATAAGGACTGGAGAACTGAGGTCCCAAAACCAGCATCCCGGCTTGACTCTAGGTCAATGTGGTAATGGGAAATAAAGGTGTGTGCTGACTTCCAGGTAGCAGCCTGCAGATTTCCTGGATAGGGACGTCCCTAGAAGCAGCCACCGAAGCAGCGGTATGGCGGGTAGAATGAGCTCTTATCCCTTTGGGAGGCTCCATGCCCGCCAACCTATAGCAAAGATCTATGCAGGAGGTGACCCACCTGCCTATCGTCCGCTTGGCTGCAGGTCTGCCAGGTACGGCTTCAGTGTAGGTGACAAACACCACAACTCTCTCTAACTTCAGCTCGCCTGCTCTTTATAATAAGAGCCTTCAGGGTCCAAAGTATGGAGCCTATATTCGGCCTCCGAGGTGTGATTGGGGTAGAACACTGGCAGAGTCAACACCTGGTTAAGGTGAAACTCCAACACCACCTTCAGAAGGAATTTTGGGTGGGGGCGCAGAACAACCTTGCCCCTATGGAAGACCAGATAAGCAGACTCGATGGAAAGCACCTGGAGCTCTCCAATCCTTCTGGCTGATGTAATAGCCACCAAGAAGGCGGCCTTCCATGACAGGTGACAGATGTCACACCTGTGCATCGGTTCGAATGGCTTGCCCATGAGCTTAGCCAATACCAGCAGTAGGTCCCACGGAGGTGGAGGTTCTCGCACCGGAGGGGATATGTGATCAAGGCCTTTGAAAAAGCGCCCAACCACCTTCTCCTGCGCCGACTGCTTGCCGGCCTGCGCCCGGTAAGCAGAGATGGCTGCTAGGTGCACCTTAAGGGTCGTTGACAGAAGCCCTAGCTGAGAAAGGGACCACAGGTAGTCCAGAATGCTAGCCAAGGAACAGGAAGAAGGGTCCAAACCCTTGTCCTGACAGCAAATGGAGAATCTCTTCCATTTGAAGGCATAGCATTTTCTGGTCTACTCCTTACGGGACGCCTCAACAACGTTGAGGACCTCGTTGGAAAGACTCAAGGCCTGGAACTCTAGCTGCTCAGGAACCAGGCCATCAGGTGTAGGGATTGAGGGTCCGGATGGAGTACCTTCCCCTTGTTGACTGAGATCAGGTCCGGGCGTGCTGGAAGCTGCCTCGGGAGCCTGGAGCTCAGGCTGAGGAGATCTGGATACCAGAACTGGCGGGGCCAGTCTGGGGCTACCAGAATCACCTGCGCCTTGTCCCTCTTCGCCTTGAGAAGCACCTTGTGGATCAAGGGAAATGGAGGGAAGGCGTAGAAGAGGCCAGGGGTCCACGGCCTCAAGAAGGCATCCCCCGGACTTCCGGTGACGTCATGGAGAAGCTAGGAGCTTTGAGCTGAACGCTCCCTACACAGACTGCCAATTCTACCTCCACAAAACATCAAATACATTACAAAATGTCTAGAAATGCAGGAGGGAAGCTATCGGAACACTACAGAGGCAGAAATAGAGATAAAGCGAATGGCAGAGACCTGGATGGCAATTGATTACAGAATGGGCCCCACAGCAGGTCTGTCTCCCCAGCGAGCTCCCATGCGACCGGATACGACACGGATGGGGAATCTGAACAGCTCTCCCGAACGAGATTTAAAACGCTACTAAATGAAATCAGGGAATCAAGATCGAAGAACAAACAAGAATTTAAAGCAGTGAGATAGCAACTAACCACACTTGAATCACGTATAACTACAACTGAAGAACGAGTAACCCAGAGCGAGGATTCAACCACCCATCTTGCTCAAATAATGCAGGCCCTGGTTCAACAAACAAAAGAGCTCAAAGCCAAATGTCTAGATCTGGAAGGGCGCTCTCACAGGGACAATCTCCGCCTATACGGGCTTCCTGAGGGAATGGAAACAACTCCTATGGCTCCTTTTATTGAAAATCTGCTTAAGGATGTATTGGAACTGCCTACTACCTTCTCTTTCCATGTTGAAAGAGCTCATAGATCACTGCAGAGCAAACCAACAGACCCTGCGGCTAGACCACGATCAATAGTGTTCAAATTAAGCTCTTTTAGTGATAAAGAAGAAATTTTGAGACAAGCATGGGCCAAAAAAAGAGATTAAATACCTCACCAATAGACTGTTCCTTGACCATGACTACCTCCAAGAGGTCCAGCAACAGAGGCTGAAATATTTACCAATTCTGAGATCACTAAGGGAGAAAGCGATTCGATTTCACACACCCTACCCATCCAGACTCCGGATTTTCTGGGAGGACGGTACCAAGCTTTACACCACGGTGGAAAAGGCAAGAGAAGCTCTGAGGGACAGAAAAATCCAGATAATTGAGAATCAGAACCAGAATAATGGGAAGAGCAACTTCATTTGGCAGGGTGCCTCAGGCAGGAAGAAAGCGGGAAATAAAATATGGCTGCACGGCGAAGCAGTGCGCAGACTGCAATCCATCATCGAGATGCGAGCAAACAGGACTGAAAAACCAACCTGAGTTACTTGGAGCGTTCTTGGCTTTGACCTGTAAGGGCAATGTGTCCTGAAGAAACTCCCTTTGGGCTGCACTGCAGACGGAAATGATTTATTTAAGATAAGTCCCTCATTTACTCCCAGAATTTGCGAACTTTCGAATGGAAGACTGGTGGTGTGTGTATGGGGGGCGTGGATGCTTTAAGGATTACGGACAAAGTTTAAACTGATCATAGTTATGCTGTACACCCTCTCCTGATTTATTTCATTATTATTATTATTTTGTACACATTCGCATAGGCCATGTTTAAACCCTGGGCTGTTTAATGCGGAGGGAAATAGTTTATGAGCAACAAGTACCCCTCCATGGCTGCTCTTTCTGTTTGGCATGATACGGTTTGCTGAATTCGCTAGTGCAGTGCCTGCTCCTCCTACCTCTCTGGGAGCGATGAAGGGGGTTTACTCATTCCTATTGCGCAGCCAACAACAACTGAAGGGGCATGGGGGTTGTGCTCGGGGGGGGGACCCCTTTCTTGTTTCTTCCTTTTTTCCTTATTTCCATTTCCAGGTATTTCTCTGCCTTGACACACTTTCTCTATAGAATGATATGGCAGGCCCCTATTATAGGGAATCCTGCTCTATGTAAATTAACTTTGTGAGGAAAATAATCTGAATTGGCAGCCTGGGTTCGAGCAGTGTGGGATTTGGTAGTGCGTTTAGCTCGGGGACGTCCCTAGACAACATCCTGCTCCCTTAGAGTGGAGATAAATTTATCTCCTCTAAACTTCAGAGCACAATAAACAGTGAGTGCTCGGCAGATCATCTTCCGGTAATGGAAGCTCTAGTACTCCTCCGCCTTCTTCCTTAGGGAGAGGAAGAACAAAGGGCTATTTTGGAAATTGGCCCCTACCTTGGAAGTACGTCTCTACATAATTTTTGTATGCTTTGTTTATGCCATGTTGGCTCAGTTTAACAACTGTTTAAACGTTGAATGTAAGGGCAGACAGAAAGATTTAATAGAGCACAGAGATGGATGGGGGACGAAGGTGGGGGCCGTGACCCGATCGCAACCAGACCAGAGAATTGGATAACAGCAGGGCTAACCAAATTCAATAATGGGTAAAGACACGCCTTATACTTTGTGCACCTATAATGTGCATGGCATAACCAACCCCATTAAAAGAAGTAAAATTATCCAAAAGATGAAAAGAGGGAGCAAATATTATCCTTCTCCAAGAAACGCATCTCTCACATTTGGAACACAGTAAATTTGAAAGGTTGGGTTTCTCTCATGTCGTGGCCTCTTCATATAAGGGGAGAAGGAGAAGGGGAACAATAGTACTGGTGAAACGGTGGGACACAATTTGAACTTAAAGATCAGTTAATTGTTAAGGAGTGGAGATTTGCCATGGCGAAGGGCCTTTTAGATGGTCGTTTGGTAACTTTTGCATCTATATATATATCCCTCCCACCTCAGAATATGAGGTATATAGCTCCATATTTTCCAAACTAGCAGAATGGGTGGAGGGGCAAACAATATGCGGTGGGGACCTCAACTTAAATATAACAGAAAGTTATACTGCCCATTCTACACAGGGAAGGAAGAAGGGAATTACAAATAGGGTGAAGAAATTACTTCACGAGTTAGGATATTTAGAAACCTGGGGCTATCTGTACGGCTCCACTCCCCCCCCCCCCAGACATACATACATACTTTTCCCAAGCCCATGAGGTGTATTCCTGCCTGGACTTCATATTGGCACCTAAGGAACAAATAGGAGATATAACCAAAACCTGGTCCGGTGACTTCACATTATCAGATCATGCCCCAATATTTTGCCAGTTCCAACCCCAAGCTACTAGGAAAGCAACTTTCTGGAGGTTAAATCTTTCCTTATTAAGAGATGACCAGATCTTGAAGTCTGTAGAGGAAACAATATCCCAGACATTAGATTCAAATGATAAACCTGACATTTCGGCACCTATCTTATGGGACACGGTTAAGGCTGTGATCAGGGGTAAGTTGATTAGTATATCAGCTAATAAGAAGATACTTAGGGAGGCACACAGGAAAGCATTGGAAAACAAGATAAAAATGCTGGAAGATCTACAGGTAGTCAAAACAACAAGAACCAGAACTAAGGAACTAACCTCCTTGAAAAAGGAACTTAACAAGATATGAGACTATTCGATAGAGCAGAACCTAATGTATCTCAGACATAGGTTTTATGATGGGGGTCCCCGATCTTTAAAATTAATAGCACGCCAACTAAGGATACAGAAAGCCAAATCGAACATACTGAGGATTAAACACCCACAAACAGGTAAATTTCATAATACGATTCAGGGAATAGCTGGCGCTTTCCTTAACTACTATTCACAGCTGTATACAGCAAATGAATCAGCGTCAGACCAGGAAATAAAAAATTTTTTAGAAACATTAAATCTCCCCACCTTATCCACAGAGCAAAAATCTCATTTGATTTCCCCATTCACACAGAAGGAGATCCTGACTACGACAGGCAAGTTAAAAACAGGGAAATGCCCGGGTTCGGACGGACTTCCAGGGGAATTTTATAAGTCGCTGTCTAAAGTTCTAACCCCCTTATTGGCTCGAGTGTATGCCTTTGCCATTTCCAAGGAAGGGAATGTTCCCCCCTCATGGAATGAAGCCATAATGTCTGTTATTCCGAAGCCGGGCAAGGATCATACCCTTTGTGCATCATACAAACCCATATCTATATTAAACACAGATTATAAAATATTAGACTCAATATTAGCTAGTAGACTTTTAACATTCTCCCCTAGCAAAATCCACATGGATCAATGTGGGTTTATATCAGGGCGACAGGCCCAAGACAATGTAAGGCGAACAGTGTACCTTTTGGAGCATTCTCACTCCCAGAAAATTCCAACTCTTTTATTGGGATTGGATGCCGAAAAAGCTTTTGATACGGTGTCATGGGGGTCCTTGCCCGCTTCGGATTCCCAGATCAGTTCATAGAAACCATCTTTCGTTTCTATAAGAGTCCCACAGGCTACATCCGTGCAAATGGGCATTTAATGGATAAATTCCCCCTGCAGAGGGGAACAAGACAGGGATGTCCCTTATCGCGGCTCCTATTCGCGTACTACATAGAACCTTTGGCCCAATTCCTTCGGCAATCCCCTGAAATTCAGGGAATTACCCTCTTAAGACCAAGCATAAATTAATCTTTGCAGATGACCTTTATTATACTTAACCAACCCAGAAAGCTTCTATGATCATGGTCATTTAGAAGATTCAAGCCTTTTCGCAACTATCAGGTTATACCCTGAATATTAATAAGACAGAAGCTTTAAAAATAAATTACGAACCCTCGCCCTTGTTAAAGGAAAAATTCTGTATAAAATGGGATGGATCCTCTATAAGACATCTGGGAATAAATATTCCCAGAGACCTTTCCCAACTATTTAAAATACATTATAACCCCCCGGTAGAAAAGCTTCAAAGTGACATGAGAAAATGGAATCTCCTACTCACTTCCTTCTATACCCGTACCATCTCTCTTAAGACGAACGCACTACCTCGTCTCTTATATTTGATCCAATGCGTCCCTTGTGCAATTCACCCTAAGGAAATATTGGCCTGGCAGAAGTCCTTTGTAGCCTTTCAATGGAACCATAAGAAGCCCCGACTTAATATTAGGAAACTTTTTCTCCCTAAGTCACTGGGAGGGGTGGCATTCCCCTCTCTACCTAATTACTGGGCAGCAGCCCAAATGCACCTAGCTTTGCTATGGAACTCACACTCATATCAAGCAGCCTGGAAACAAATAGATTTAGCAACAGAACTACCCCATCCTCTACCTGCGATCTTGCCCCCCCACTAACACGAACTCTGGACATAGAGTCTAAAGCAACATTCACTATTTTGGAGGGTTGGTGGAGAGGAATAAGTAATAAAAGGATATTAAATCACTTTTGGAAGTACCAATGGTTCATATTTAATAAGCAAATCGACGTCTCAGTAACTGGTTCTTGGTATGCTAGCCAAACTAAAAAAGGGTTCATGGCATATAATGAAAGGGGATACAGTCTTAACTTTTGTAGAAGCTCAGCAAAAATTTAACTGGATGGATAAGGACAGAATATTTTACTATCAAATTAGAAACTACATAAACACCCAAATAAAAGCACAAGAAAGCGAGCCTGCAGGGTATGAAGTCCAACTCCCTTTCATCCAGATCTGGTCCTCTCCTTCAGGAGAGAAAGCTATTCAATAATTTACAAATTTCTAATTGGGCTTTATAAACATAGCATGGACCCAGTAAAAGCAAATTGAGAAAAGAACTCCAGAAAAACATCAGTGCTATTGACTGTCTAAAGTTTGAGAGGTACATGGTCCACCACCTCTTCCCCACTGTGGAGAGAATTCATCTGGAAAGTAAGGGCAAGATTTTTCTTAGTACCTACTACCTTAGCCCGCAGAAACCCGGGACAATCAGAAAAATGTTGGGAGATTATGTGGAGAACATAAAGCCAATTACAAACATATCTTTTGTTATTACCCCATGCTAGTAGGCTTCTGGAAAGAAGTTACAGATCATATTAAAAAGATATTTGATTGTGATGGTCCAATAACAGAGACTAACCTGATACTAGGAACCACCCCGGAGGGTCTGTCAGATAGACACGCTCTCTACTTATGGTCCACACTACTGGGAGCAGCGTATAAGGCAATCACTAAACAATGGCTTCAAAACAAATCCCCTATGATAGGAGAGTGGAAATCTATAATTCAAACCATACACCACAATGAACAAATGTCATATGCACTAAATAACAAGATGGAAACTTTCACCACACGTTGGACTAGGTGGACACTGTATCAGGAGCAGATCTAGAATCTGGATTAGAGGAAAGGCTAGCTAATAGTTTTTTGGGGGATTTACCCCCCTGGAAGCCCCTCAATGTTAGACCTGGGTAAAGAAAAATAATCAGAGTTACAATTAACTCTTAAATAGATAACCAACCCTGTCCGAGATTTCTGTGCCTACTGTCTGTCCCCAATGGTTAGTTATTCTGTTTTAGCTCACATAAAGTCTAAGCATCAGATACATAACATCTGTTTGGTGTGTTAGGCTTTTAAGCATAAACCAATTCTAATGTAAGTCATCAATAATGTTACATTGCAATTTTATTACAATGTGCTCTCTGGGTGCTATGTGATATGTAACCATGTATGAAAAAGCTATGTCACTCCTATATGTGCCTAGAAATATGATCTAAATGAATAAAGAGAAGTATAAAAAAAAAGAAAAAGGCATACCCCTGCAGCGAGCCCTGCTGAGTGGGGCGGGCATGAAACAGCCTCAGCTTCGCATTCTCCCTGGAGGCGAACAGGTCCACCTGAGGGGTGCCCCAGTGGGAGAACAGATCTTGTACTACCTCCGGCAGGAGAGACCACTCGTGAGACGCAGCACCTATCCGGCTAAGGGCATCGGCCAGACTGTTGGAGGCTCCTGCCACATGAATGGCTAGGAGATCCGCCTCCAGGCGGATCACGAGAGACCAAGTGCAGAGAGCTTCCTTGCACAGGGGCAAGGTGTGCGTCCCGCCCTGTCGGTTGAGGGAGTACATGGTCGTGGTGTTGTCCGTCTGGACCTGGACCACTTGACCCCGTACAAACAGAGCGAAGGCAGTGAGGGCTAGTCGGACTGCTCGAAGCTCCAGCAGGTTGATGTGGCATCGAGACTCCTGATGGGACCAGAGGCCGTGGGCTCTGAGCTCCCCCAGATGAGCACCCCAAACCCATCAGAGAGGCGTCGGTCGTCAGAGTGACCGTCCGCTCAGGACGGACAAACGGGATACCCTCCTGCAGATGAGCTGGAACGAGCCACCACTAAAGGCCGTCCCACATCTCCTGGGTCACCGCCACTGACTGGTCCAGAGGACTGGAGTGTTGTGACCACTGGCGGGCCAGCCCCCTCTGTAGGGGACATATAGGCCAGCAGGCCCAACGGACCACGCTGGTGCAGGCGCCATGAGGCCTAGGGCGCCAGAAAGTCCCGGGCAGGGTGCAACTGCCCAACCAGAAATGATTGGGCAAGGAGGGAAAGGACCTCGGCCCTGTCTGCCAGGAGCCAGGCTCTGGCTCGAAGAGAGTCTAGTTCTGCCCCGATGAACTGAATCACCTGCGATGGCACGAGTTCCAACTTGCCCTCATTGACGAGAAGGCCAATCTGAGAGCAGATCTGGAGGGCCAGATCCCTGGACCGCTCCACCTCCAACCTGGAGGGGGCTGCAATCAGCCAGTCGTCCAGGTAAGGGTACACCCGGACCCCTCAGCGCCACAGGAATGCTGTCACCACTGCCATGCATTTGGTGAAGACCCTGGGAGCTGGAGAGAGGCCGAAGGGCATGGCCCGGAACTCGTAAAGAGATCCCTCTGCTCAAAAGCGAAGGGATCGCTAATGAGACGGACAGATTGGGACGTGAATGAACACGTCCTGGAATTCCAGAGAACAAAACCACACGCCTAGTTCCAAGGATGGAATGATCTAAGCCAGAGTGACCATCCTGAAGGTGTGCTGCCTTAGGAACTTGTTCAGGTCGTGCAGGTCGAGAATGGGGCGCCAGCCCCCGTCCGTTTTTGGGACCAGGAAGTACCTGGACACAAACCCTGGGTATGGAGATAGATCCGTCACCTCGCTGATCACCTCCTTCTGGAGGAGCAAGGCAATGTTGGCTCGATGAGACAGCTCGATAGAGAGGGAACTGCTCGAATTCCAGAGGCAGACCCCTGCCCACCACTTCTAGCACCCATTGGTCCGTGGTGATAGACCAGGCGGAAGAAAAAATTACTCACCTTAGTAATGTTGTTTCTTCTAATGGAGTCTTGCTGTATTCTGACAATAGCAGTGAGTCCCAACCTTCGAACTGCCCCAGAGATGAAAGAGTTAACTTTCCATGCCAGGCATGGAACGCTGAGCTCGAGCTCGGTTGAGACTCTGTCTGTTGCTGTTTGAACTCAAACCGTCAGATCTTTACGAGATAAACTCACTGAGGTCCTGTGTGGAAGCTGTAAACCTACACTAGCCAACTGGCTACTAACATAAAAACAGATTTTTTGGTCCCAAAACAAAGACTCAAGTCAGGAAACCCAAAAAATGAAAAACACAACACCCACTCACCCAAAGAAGGAGGGTGATAACGAAAAAGGTGGGGCACCTCCTGAGAGCCAACACTACTACTGCCCATCCACATCCCATAAACAAAGGTTCTGAGAGGGGAAGGCAGGGTGGGAGGTCAAAATACAGCAAGACTCCATTAGAAGAAACAACATTACTAAGGTGAGTAATTTTTTCTTCAAACAACATGAAGTCTTGCTGTATTCTGACAATAGCAGACTACCAAGCAGTACCTCCATGGAGGAGGGACAGAACCTACTTAGGAAAAAGGCTCTGAAGCACAGCTGTGCCAAACCGAGCATCACACCTAGCCTGGATATCCAGGGAGTAATGCTTGGTTAAAGTGGGAACTGTTTTCCAGGTAGCTGCTTGACATATCTCTAAGATAGGAATATCCCGGCAGCAGCCAGGGAAGCAGCTAGACCTCCTGGTAGAGTGAGCCCTCAGGCCTGAGGTGGAACCTTACTCAGTTTTCATAGCAAAATTGAATGCAAGAGACAATCCACCTGGCAATGGATCTTTAGTGGCAGGTTTTCTTTACCAACCTCACCATAAGTGAGGAACAGTTGGAGGAGTCAAACCTGTGACCCTTGGTACGTTCTATGTAGTAGCTAAGGGCTCTTTTCACATCTAAATTGTGCAGCCTCCTCTCACCAGAGGAGGAATGGTCAGTGAAGGACACAGGAAGAGAAACAGATTGGTTAAGGTGGAAGTCTGAAACCACTTTAGGCAAAAACTTCCTGTTAGTCCTGAGGACCACCTTATCTCTATGGAAGGAGATAAAATCAGGCTCCACTGACAAGGCTTGTAACTCACTTATGTGCCCGGCAGAAGTGACAGCCACCAGGAACACCGTTTTCCAAGTCAAGTACTTGAGCTCTGCTGAAGACAAAGGCTCAAAAGGGGGTTGCATAAGCTAAGCAATGCAAACGTTAAGGTCCCAAGCAGAGGCAGGGTCCCTGAATGGCGGACTGGTATGAAGCAATCCCTTGAAAAACTTGGAGAATACAGGATGAGCTGAAAGAGAAGAGGGCTTACCTGCTGAAATGAAAGCAGAGACAGCTGCCAGATGCACCTTTAGTGTAGCTGGTCTGAGTCCCAAGCTATTCAGATGGACCATATAGTCAAGGACTGTGGGCAGATCAGCAGACTCTGGGGAAATATGCTTCCCAGAGCACCATACGGAAAATCTTTTCCACTTGGAATTATAAGCAGTTCTGGTGGAAGGCTTCTAGAAGCCTTTAGAATGTCCATAACACCTTGGGAGAGGTGTAAATCAGCAAACTCTAACTCTTCAAGAGCCAGGCCTTGAGATTGAGAGATTTGAGATTCGGGTACCAAACCTTCCCCTGAGCACAGGCTAACAGGTTGTAATTCCTGGGAAGAGACAGGGGAAGGTGGACTGCTAAGGACAATAGGAGAGGATACCAGGGCTGTCTGGCCCAGTCAGGAGCAATCAGGATCACCTTGCAGGGTTGAGACCTGATTTTGACTAGCACTTTGAACAGGAGAGGAAGGGGGAAAAGCATACAGGAACTTCCCTTCCCAACTGAGAACTAAGGCATCCAGGGTGACTGAGCACAACACTGGGGGACTGCAGCAAAAAAGAGGAAGTTGGTGATTGTCTGGGGCTGCAAAAAGATCTATCTGTGGGGTGCCCCATCTGGAGAATATCACCTCCAAAACCAGGGATCCAGTGACCATTCGTGATGGCCTGAGATATCCTGTTGAGAGCATCTGCCAGGACATTGTCCTTGCCTGGGAGGTGTACTGCTGTGAGGGAGGTGTTCAGGGAATAAGCCAGAGACCACAACTTCATTGCTTCTGTGCACAAGGCCGTAGACAGAGTGCCTCCTTGCTTGTTGATATACCACATTGAGGTGGTATTGTCTGTTCTGAACAGACTTGGAAAAGGCTTGAAGTGCTAGAAATACTGCTCTGAGTTCCAACAGACTGATGTGAAGCAGAGATTCCTGAGGGGACCACAACCCTTGGGTGGTCAGGTCTCCCAAGTGGGCCCCCCACCCCAAGAGGGAGGCAACTGTAGTAAGGATTAAAGAGAGACTGAGTGACAAAGGCAACTCCCTGTCTTAGATTGTTCTGATCCTGCCACCACTGCAAGGTCTGGATCAGTGTTCAAGTCACTGGAATCAGTTTGGTCAGAGGGTCCTTTTTCTGAGACCAAAAGGCTCTAAAGTGGAACTGAATATCCCTCATCTGAAATCTTGCTCCCTGCACCACTGCTGTAGAAACAGCCATGTGACCCAGGAACTGCAGAAAATGCCTTGCTGGACGAGACACCTGTAGGGTGAATGAAGAGGCCAGTGTGATAAGGGTCCTTGCCCTGTCCAGGGGAAGGAAGGCTCTGGCCTTTTCTGTATCTAGCTCTGTGCCTATGAAGGTGAGGAGCTGAACAGGCTCTAGAACTGACTTTGAAAGATTCAGAAGGAAACCTAGAGGTGAACAGTTGCTGAGTTATCTGTGGGTGTAACTTGACCTGGTCTGGGACTGGCCTACTATGAGCCAGTCGCCTAGGTATGGGAAGATGGCAATCCTTTGCCTTCTTAGAGAAGCAACTACTACTGCCAGGCATTTTGTGAACACCTTGGAGCAGAGGTTAGGCCAAGGGCATTGCTCTGAATTGGTAATGGCCTGAGGGCAGCTCGAATCTGAGGTACTTTCGATGGGAGCTTCTGATGAGAATATGGAAGTAGGCATCCTTGAGGTCCAGGGACACTAGCCAGTACCCTGGCCTTAGAGAGGGTAGAATTATTCCCAGAGTCACCATTTTGAATTTTGGCTTTAAAAGGTGCTTGTTTAAGTATCTGAGATCCAGGATGGGCCGCCATTCTCCTGTCTTTTTGGGGGTAAGGAAGTACCTGGAGTACAATCCTTTGCCTTGGTGCAGGGGTGGAACCCTTTCCACAGCTCAGAGCCAGGAGGGAAGAGACCTCTGCCTCTAGGGCAAGTGCCTCTGAAGGATTTGCAGGTAGAAAGGATCTGGTTCTCAGCTTTGGAAATTTTTTGAAGCTGAGAACCAGTCCCTGGCTTACTACTTCCAGGACCCATTTGTCTGATGTTAGACTTCCAGTCCTGGACAAAGTAAGCCAGCCTGCGCCCTACAGGTAGTGGAGAATTGGCCCTGGCAATCCCATCAGGGTGCCTGCTTGGCAGGGGTTTTAGGCTGAGGGGTGGGAGCAGGTCTGCTTGTACCCCTTCTGCCTCTCCCTCTAAAGAACCCCCTCTGAGCATAGGCAGAAGAGGAGGCCTGGGCTTGGTGGAAAGGCATTTGAAAAGGCCTGCCCCTACCCCTGGGATGCTGCCTCTGAGGGAGTGGCTTGCCTTTCCTGGCTTGGGCACTCCTATAGGTGGTCCTATATTCATCCATTTCATGTAATTCTCTGTTTGCTCCCAAACAGAGAATTACCCACAACAGGAAAATCCATGGCCTTAGTCTGGTATCCTGTGACAGGCTAGTACATCTGAGCTGCCATTCTACCAAGTGCCACAGATATAGCCATGACTCTAGATGAAACATCATTGGAGTCCACTGCAGCATGGAATTGCACCTTGGATGCCTCAATACCATCAGCAGCCACCTGCTCCAGCTCCTTGGCAAGCTGGCCAGGGACCTGTTTTGCTAAAGCCATAACAGTGTCCCATCTGGATTTCTGATACCTAGCAGTATAGACCATATAGTTGGCCTGTCTGAGTCCCAAGGATGCTGCCATGTACCGTTTCTTTGCCATGGCATCAATCCTCCTGGAGTCCTTGTCTGGGGGGTGTGAAGCCAAGGGAATATTTGCCTTATCACAGGCTGCAGCCTGCACTACCCCAACATGGCTGCACTGTTGGGTAAGGAACTCCGTATCTGAGCCTGACAGGGTATACCTCTTGTCCATTCTTTTATCCACAGGAGGTATAGTATTAGGAGTCTTTAAAATCTTAAATGTCTGTTTCCCAAAAGATTGGAGTAAGGGAACAGACAGCCTCCTAGACTCTGGGATATCCATCATTTCCACATAGTCAAGCTCTTCCTGGTCATCCACAGCTTCTTCCATAGGAAGCTGAAGGGTTTCGGCCACTTTCTTATAAAACATGAAATGGGAGGGGGACTCAGAAAGCCTAGGAGGAGACACTCCTGAAGGTCTGTCTGGGGAGATGTCTGGGTCAATGGGCACATCCAGACTTTCAAAACCACATTCGCTTTCCTCATACTCCTCTTCCTCCTCCTCCGGTTCATAATATTCCTCTAAATCATAATCTTGAACCGGTGGAACCGGCCGAACCGAGCGCCTCCCTGATGGTGCCGGTTCGGTCAGAACTGGGGAAAGCGACTGCACAATTTTTATCGCTTTGGCTATTTCTTCAGTGGTTGGAGAAGAAAGTTTTGGATCCACACCAGCTGATTTTTCCTTTCTTGTTCTCTTAGCCGGAACCGACTCCTCAGAATCGGCTCTCCTTTTGCCTGAAGAAGTCTCGCCCTGGTCAGAGGATACTCCTTCTGGTTCGGTTTGAACCGAACCGGCTGGCCATCTGGTTCAGCGGACTTTTGCCCTCCCTTTCCTGAGCCTACCAACTCTCTTCTCTAGGGTAGCTGCAGGAAAATTTTTACAAATCTGGCAGTCTGCATTGAGGTGGTCAAACCCCAGACAATAAACACAGGTGGTGTGGGGGTCAGCCTTAGCAAACACTTCCCCACACACACTGCAGTATTGAAACCCAGTGGGCCCGGTTTTTCTTTTGGGTTTCTCGGACATTGTGCCAGTCCTAACAAAACGTACCCTTTTAATGGCAATCCGCCAGGCAAGACCCTCTTATCGGTTCCTGACCGTGTTATGGGTCGTGGAAAAAAACGTAATAAAATCTGTTTTTTTAGAACCGATAAGAACCGGTAACCACACTCTAAAAGTACGGATAAAGATTTTACAACAACTTGATCGATTCAAACCAAACCGATGAACCGTTTACAAGTTCCACACAGAATAGAAAACAATATAACCGATGTAGTACTCACGAATACCACAGACAGAGACTGAACCGACAGGTTACGGTTTAAATTCGGTTGAAAACTGAGAAAAGCGGTACTTTAACCGACAAACTGAACCAAGCAAAGGGAGAAATCTCCGGAGCGACTGTTCAGTGAGGCGGAGTAAAGAATCTGACGGTTTGAGTTCAAACAGCAACAGAGTCTTAACCGAGCTCGAGCTCAGCATTCCATGCATGGCATGGAAAGTTAACTCTTTCATCTCCGGGGCAGTTCGAAGGTTGGGACTCACTGCTATTGTCAGAATACAGCGAGACTTCATGTTGTTTGAAAGGTAGTGGCGGAGCCGTCCCCCCACAGGGGGAACCCGGGGAGGAGTGACGAGGTTGGAGGCGACACCCCTCAGCCCGTCACTAGGCAGGCTTGGAGGAACGGCCCGCTGAGGGACCTCCTGGACCCTTACCTCCAGGCTTCCTACTGGAGGAAGCGGCAGACTTGGCCTTAGGGTGCCAACTATGTACCTGCTGGCCCTGGTGCTGCTGCTGGGCTGGACGTGCTGCAGGGGCGAGAGGGCTTACGTTGCTGCTGGTGGCCTTTGTCCTTCTGGGCAGACGTGACCAAGTCCAAGGTGGCACTGGACTTCTCGATCCTCTGGAGATGGCCTTCCACCCCCAGCCCGAACAAGTCGGTGCCCAGGAAGGGAACGTCTGCCAGCTTGTGCTGGGTGTCTGCCATGAAGGTAGAAATCCACAGCCAAGCTCTGCGGCGCATGGCCACTGCGGCCGCTACTGATCGGGCACAAGAAATACCAATGTCCAACTAAGTTTGGAGCTGTTTTGCCACCGCCCTTCCCTGATCCCGCACCTGCTTGACCATCGTCTGAAGGTCAGCCGGGAGATGAGGAATCACCTCATCCAGGGAGCCCATGAGGGCGTGTGAGAAATGTACCGTCAGAAGTGCCGAGCTAGCCTGACGAAGGCCTAGGGAGGAAGCAGCGTAAACCTTCTGCCCTGCGTAATCCAGCTTCTTGGATTCCTTATCGGGCGGTTTGTCCACGTCCCAAGCGTTCCCAGAGCGCCGGTAAACACTGTAGGTCACTAACCCTTCCGCAGAGAGGTGCTCCAAGAAACCAGAGAGTGAGCCAGTAGGGACTGCATACTTTCGGGCCATCCTGGCCGAAGGCACGGGACAAGATGCTGACCGCTGCCACAACTCCAGGGTCGGGCCAACAATGGCTTCGGCCACAGGAAAGGCCTCCGTAGAGGAATCCCCTCGGTCCAGTATCTCCGTGAGGGGATACTTGGCCCGTTTTGAAACGGGTTTGAGCTGCATCCCAGTGGACTCAGAGATGAACCGAAGCAAACCTAAAAACAAGGATGGGCTTTCGTCCACCGACTGACCCCCCCCCCACAGTCTCCAGGTCAAGCGGCCTGGAGAACAGGGAGGAGTAGTCATCAGACTCTGAGTCTGCAAACAGCTGCTGGGTGCCTGAGCCACCCTCCACCTGCCGAGGTCGATCGGGAGTGAGGGTGACTGACAACCTGTGGGGCAAGCCCTGACCCGACCGAGAATCCTTGGTCGGGGCCCCAGTTCTCCATTTTGGAGGCGGGGGTTCCACCACAATGGGCAGAGCAGCCGGCTTCGGCCGAACAACCGGTGCCAGAGTCTGCTCCTCGACCACTACGAGGGGTTGTTTCGGCCTCTCCGGTGACAGCCACTTAATGGCCGAAGAAGGCGACGAAGTTGGCTTATTCCTGGACAATAAGAGCTGCTGCCACATTAAATCCTTGTAGCGCCGATGCAACTTGCGCCGAGGCCTATCCTCAGAAGAGGACAACGAGGATGAGTGGCGACACCACTTTCCACGGTGCTGAGACCGAGACGTCGGCTGGACGTGGAAGAGGACCGAGACCTTCGGGGTTTCTAAGGGTGGGTCAGAGAGAAAATGAGGGAAGCCTGCCCTTCCTTCGGTTCAGGGACCTTAACCGGGGACTCCGACACAGGAGGCACAGGCAAGTCCTTGGTAATCACCAGGGGAACCGGTGAAGTAGGGCTGTCAGCATCACCAGTCGACAAACCGTCCGACGGGTCGAGAAAAATCTTGACCGCGTTGACGGTTGTCTCCGCCTGCTGACCTGGCGGGACACTGTGAAGCTAGCGGCCTTAGCAGCCTCGGATCAAGTCAAAGTCGACGGTCCGTGAAGGGGATTCTCCCGCTCCCATGAACGCAGACGGTGGGACTTAACTTTTGAGTCCTTCTTCTTGGACTGACTGGAATGTCCCAATGGCCCTTCTCCCTTGGTGGCGAGGGACTGGCAAAGCTCCTTAAATGAAGCCGTGTAGGAGGAGCCCAAAGAGAGCGGGATAAATGCCGCAGCAGAGGAGGAAAAAGAAGCGGCCTGGGCCGCCTCCTCCTCGAGGGCGATCATCTGCTCCAACTGTTCCGTGGAGCCCACCGCCTCGGACACCGCCCAATGGGCCCCCTTCGACTTGACCGGCGGATACCGTTTTTCAGGGCACCCAAGAAGAAGTCGAGCAGCGTGGTCCTCCAAGACCGAAGCCGAGAAGGAGCTGCACACTTCACAAGCCTGCGAAACGTGACCAAGCCCCAGGCAGTAGATGCACATGGAGTGCAGATCGGTCCGGGACATGTTCAGCCCACAAGGGCACCAATGAAAGCCAGGAGTAGATTTGTCCATCGCAGCCGCGAGGGAAGACGAAGACCGAAGTCTTGTAAATTTTAAAATTAGTTTCGGGTTAATCGAAGAGTTTGGATCCACGCCTCAAACGCAGAGCACTAAGGAGGGAACCTGAGCTCCGAAATGGTAAGAAAATCTACCGTCATGGGGTGGAGCCAAGGGTTTTACCACCCGGTGGGTGGGAGGAGCCAGCTTGAAGACCTTCCGGCAACATTTAAAGTGGCAAGGAACCTGCCAATAAGTGTGAATTGAACATATCCACGTCCCTAGAACTCATACGTTTTTAAGCGGGGCTCCAACTCTGCAAGCAGTAGTCAAAAACAGAAAGTTTATAGGTATTTAAATTTCATCTTCTCTCTCCTATTCCTGATCATAGAGTTGTCATACTACTGGGAAATACAAAAGCAGTAATACCAGAAGTATGCCCAAGGATGGGCTACACAATAATGTATTTGCTCATGTACCAAGTACTGCTTTGCAGAACCTTCTGATCAAAAGATGTGGTGGTCAAGGTTGTAACACCTAGTATGTAAAGGCTTAGCTTAAGTGCATAGAGTGCTGTAAGAGGCTTCCATGCAAACAAATGACTGTGATGGCTGATATTTCATGTAGCCACCTTGCAAATCTCTACCCGAGATGTCAGGCAGTCCAAGAGGCCATCATGCAAACAACTGCTGGACTTG
The DNA here is from genome assembly GCA_016271365.2 of Neoceratodus forsteri. Taxonomy (NCBI): domain Eukaryota; kingdom Metazoa; phylum Chordata; order Ceratodontiformes; family Ceratodontidae; genus Neoceratodus; species Neoceratodus forsteri. Next base: position 1,152,012,779 of record CM057453.1, read on the forward strand.
TCCAATAAGCTGGTCCAGGATGTGGCCATCGCTTATGTCAATTGGATTTGTACATGTGTCAGTAACTCTACATCTGCTCATTGATCTGCCTGCGTAACGACTGAACCTATCATTCTCGTGATAGTGTCTTCAGAGACTGGCTGAGCTTGGCTGTGATCCACCATGAATTACTTGCCTTTGTTGTGTCCTATTATTAAGACTAGTAGGCTGAACACCTGAGGAAGTGCTTCTGTTCACAGCACACTCTGCAGATCTCTCCTGTGATCAAGGGCATGTTGCACCCGCTCAGATATCCTGGCTTGGGGCAGAATAATGGTAGAATCAGTTCCTGATTACGATGAAAAAAGGGCCACAGTAACTTTTGGTAGACACTCTGTGCAAAGTGTCACTCTTTTGGGATCATGGCAATAACCTTGCACACTGTTTCACGTGATGTAAGGGCCATTATCAGTGTGTGTTACATTTAGAAGAAGTGCCCGCAAGGTGTTCAGGAAAATGGCCTCTGTAGAAGCAGGTACAAATCCTCTAGTAGACTACTGGCTTCACTGAAGGGGGATAGTGCAACACAGCTTGAAGATTCCTGTATACGTTAGACACACTGTAACAGGACATCTTGTATATCCACGACAATGACTGCAACGGCTGTAGCCTGTACTGTACAAGCTGCCAGGGTTGCACCTTGCTGAAACTTTCCGCCAAGAACTATAGTAGTAGCACAGGCCTTGACCCTGTTGGAGTAACGCTGCTATAAACTCCACTCCAGAACTATAATTCTCTCAAGAATCTCTAATATACCCTCAAAGTTGATAGACTCCCTGAAGATATTTATTGAAAATTGGTTTACCAGTGTAGCAATACCAGGAATCATCCAAGTGATCACGAGGTCTATGACCTCCAGTGGACAACCTTTACCTCCCAGGGCCACCTGTCCAATCACCTTACAGAGAGGAACAGATCACAAAGAACTGAATAAGTTAGCGGACCTAAGAGTAGCATCTTGTGTAGGATGACAGCCAGAGCTGTGTGCAATCTTGTGTAACACTCCTGACAGATCAGGGATTGGAGGTTCAGTGTCTCACATTTTACCCTCTTCTACAAATGCAGGTGTGCTCCAGAGGAATCCGGGGGAGGGAGGGGGTGCAGCTTAGGGGTGGCTAGCCCCAAAAGATACCACAATATAATGAAAAGGCTGTACTCCTGATGTAGCCTTAATTAGCAGAGCACTGGGGTGTTAGAGTCAGACAGGTGACTGGCTTTAGCTCAGTTTGCTACATTAATTTTTATTTATTTTATTTGAAATGTTTCACCAGGAAGGACACACATAGCTGCAATAGCTCATTTCCAGATGCGTCCTGGGGGAAGGGGGATACACTGGAGGGAGAATGCAAGAAAAAACAGGTTACTCATCTGTAACAGTAGTTCTAGGTGTGATATATGTTGTTCATCCACACTTCTTGGCATTGTCCCTTTCCCTTTAAATCTGCCAGAAAGTCTTCAAGCTGGCTCCTCCCACCCACCCAGGTGGTATAACCCTCGGTTCCACCCCATGACGCCAGATCTTAGCCCGCTGGCAGCCAGGTGTGTGCACTGCAGCCAGGGAGGTCGGATGGATCCGTGTGGATGAACAACATATACCACTCCTAGAACTACTGTTACAGGTGAATAACCTGTTTTTCTAGGGACGTGGATATGTTGTTCGTCCACACTTCTTGGCAGACTCCTAGCAGTTCTCCAGAAGGAGGGAGGTAAGGCGCACACACACCCTCAACATTTACTTGGGGAACAGAGATTGGAGAACTGAGGCCTCAAATCCAGCATTCCGGCGTGACTCAAGGTCGATGTCGTAGTGGGTGATGAAGGTGTTTGCTGACTTCCATGTAGCAGCCCGGCAGATTTCCTGTATGGGGATGTCCATGGAAGCAGCCACCGATCCAGCGGGTGGAATGAGCTCTCATCCCTCTGGGAGGCTCCTTGCCTGCCAACTCATAGCATAGACTTATGCATGATGTAATCCATCTTGTGATCATCCGCTTTGCTACAGGTCTGCCAGAAGTGGCTTCAACGTAGGTGAGAAACAGCTGGCGAACCTCTCCCAGAATTTCCGCTGTCCTCTCCTTATAGTAGGAGAGAGCTTGTCTCAGGTCCAAAGTATGGAGCCTGTACTCTGCCTCTGAAGTGTAACTGGGGTAGTACACCGGCAGAGCCAACACCTGGTTAAGGTGAAACTCTGACACCACCTTCGGAAGGAATTTCGGGTCGGGGCACAGGACAACCTTGTCCCTGTGGAAGACCAGATAAGGGGAGTCCACCGAAAGCACCTGGAGCTCCCCTGTTTTTCTAGCAGATGTGATGGCCACCAGGAAGGCCGTCTTCCACGACAAATGTGACAGCTCACACTTGTGCATTGGTTCGAATGGCTTGCCCATGAGCTGTGCCAAGACCAGCAGTAGAGGTGATCCAGGCCTTTGAAAAAGCAACCGACCACTGTCTCCTACACCAACATCTGCTGACCGGCCCGCACGCGGTAAGCAGAGATGGCTGCCAGGTACACCCTAAGGGTCGATAACCAAAGACCCCCACCCCTTTGGAGAGCGACCAAAGGTAGTCTAGAATGTTAGCCACTGGGCAGGTCAGAGGGTCCAGGCCATTGCCCCGACACCAAATGGAAAACCTTTTCCACTTGAAGTCATAACACTTCCTGGTCGACTTCTTGGATGCTTCCACTACCGTGAGTACATCCTCGGAGAGCCCCAAAGCCTGGAACTCTAGTCGCTCAGGTACAAAGCTGTCAGGTGCAGGGATTGAAGGTCCAGGTGGAGAACCCTCCGCTGGCTGACTGAGATCAGGTCCGGGCATGCTGGAAGCCGCCTTGGGGGCCTGTTACTGAGGCTGAGGAGATCTGGATACCAGAACTGGTGTGGCCAGTCTGGGGCTACCAGGATCATCTGCGCCTTGTCCCTCACCTTGAGGAGCACCCTGTGGATCAAGGGAAATGGAGGGAATGCGCTGAAGAAGCCTGGGGTCCACGGCCTCTCGAAGGCATCCCCCCTGCAGTGAGCCCCTCTGAGGGGGGGCGGACATGAAACAGCCTCAGCTTGGTGTTTTCCCTGGTGGCAAGCAGGTCCACCATCGGTTTGCCCCAGAGGGAGAACAGGCTGTGAGCTACCTCTGGATGGAGAGACCACTTGTGGATCCACCAGCTGATTAGAGGCTCCTGCCACATGGATGGCTAGGAGATCCGCCTCCAGTCAGCTCATGAATGTCCAGATGCACAGCGCTTTCCTGCAAAGCAGCTGGGAGTACGTGGTCCTGGTATTGTCCGTCTGGGACTTGAACCACTTGACCTCGAAACTGAGGAGCGAAAGCTGACAGCGCCAATCTGACCGCTCTCAGCTCCAACATGTTGATGTGGTAACAGAACTCCTCGGGGGTCCAGAACCCATGGGCCCTGTTGTCCCCCATGTGGGCTCCCCAGCCCATGAGAGAGGCATCGGTCGGGAGGACGACCGTTGGCTCGGGGCGAACAAACGGGATCCCTTCCTGCAACTGGTCTAGGATGGTCCACCACTGGAGAGTGTCCCACATCTTCTGGGTCACAGTGATCAACTGGTCGAAATGACCTAAGCACTGAGTCCACTGGGCGGCCAACTCCCATTGAAGGGGGTGCATACGCCACCAGGCCCAACGGACCATGGAGGTGCAGGCCACCATATAACCCAGAAGACACAAAGTCGTGGGCAGGGGCACAATTGCCTAAGCAGAAATGATTAGGCAAAGGAGGAGAGAACCTCCACCCTGTCCGCCGGGAGCTGGCTCAGAAAGAATCGAGCTCTGCCCAGATTTAAAAAAAAAAAAAAAACACATCCCCTGAGAAGGCATGAGTTCCAACTTGGCCTCATTGATCAGGAGACCGAGTTGGGAGCAGGTCTGGAGAGCCAGGTCCCTGGACCTCTCCACCTTCTGCTGGGTGGAACCTGCTAAGAAGAGCCAATCGTTGAGGTAGGGGTATACTCTGAATCCCACCCCCTCGATGCCCGAGGTGGGCTGCCACGACTGCAATGCATTTGGTGAAGACCTGTGGGGTCGATGACAGGCCGAATGGCATGGCTCAAAACTCGTATAGGGTTCCCTCTGCTCTGAAGCGGAGGAACCGCTGGTGGGATGGACGGATTGGGATGTGAAAGAACGCGTCCTGGAGATCCAGTGAGCAGAACTAAATGTTTTGCTCCGGGGATGGTATGATCTGGGACAGAGTTACCATCCTGAAGGTACATGGCCTGAGATACTGATTCAGGTCATGCAGATCTAGAATGGGCACTAGCCCCCCATCTGCTTCGAACCAGGAAATACCTGGAAACAAACCCTGGGTTTGGTGGAGGATCTGCCACCACGCTACTGCTCCTTGAGGAGGAGCTGAGCAATGTAGTCTCGGAGAGCCGACCATGTGGGCGGATACTCTCTTCTCCAGTAGGGTGCGGGCTTGGCTTGGAGGATACTGCTTGAATTCCAGAGGCAGACCCTGGCCAACCACTTCTAAGACCCACCTGTCCATGGTAACAGCGGACCAGGTGGAAATTAAATTATGGGTCCGGCCTCCCACAGGAGGACCCAGAGCTGGCATGACGGGAATAGGGTTGGCAACCCTAACCTGTCACTGGGCAGGCTTGGAGGAAGAGGGTCCAGGGCCTGAACCCTGACCTCCTTTACGGGCCTGGGTACGTCTGGGCTTGGGGTGGAAGCGCCAAGTCTGAGCCTGCTGCTGACCGCCCTGAAAGGAGGACTGCTGCTGGGCTGCAAGGGAAGAATGCCGAAAAGGCTGCTTCTTCTGCTAATTCTTGGGACTAGAACAGCTCTGAGCAGAAGTGGCGTCCAAGGTGGCACTGAACTGCTCGATGCGCTGAAGGTGACCAGACACACCTGGGCTGAAGAGATTGGTGACCAGGAAAGGCACATCAGCCAGTTTGTACTGGGTATCCACCGGGAAGGAGGACAGCCTCAGCCAAGCCCTGCAGCAGGAGGCAACTGTGGCTGCCAACAAACAGGCACATGAGTCCCCAATGTCCAGGACCATCTGGAGCTGCTGCTTAGCAACAGCATGGTCTTGGTCCCGGACCTGCTTGACCATGGTCTGCAAGTCCGCGGGAAGGTGTGGGAAGACTTCGTCCAATGACCACAAAAGGGCATGGGAGAAGTGTGCCATGATGACGGCCGAGCTTGCCTGATGGAGGCCTCAGGAAGAGGCTGCATAGACTGTCCGGGCAAAGTTATACAATTTCTCAGACTCCTTCTCCGGAGGTCTGTTGGTATCAGCAGAACTGCCTGTAAGTCTGAACACACAGGCGGTCACAAGGCTCTCGGCAAAAGGGTGCTCTGTGAACCCCGCTAGGGACCCCTTGGGCACCGCACACTTGCGGGCTGGACAAGAGGCAGGGTGCTGCCAAAGTTCAAAGGCCAGGCCAACAATGGCTTCAGCCACAGGACAAGTTTCCATCGGGGTAACCCCTCTCTTGAGGATATCTGTTAGAGGGTACTCCACCTTTTCCTGGATAGGTTCCACGGGCATCCCTGTGGACTCAGAGATGAGGCAGAGAATGCCCTGAAAGGACGAAGGGCCTTCCTCCATCGCTAAATCACCAGCCGACTCGTCATCCCGTGGATGAGAATGGAGGCCAGTGTTATCTGAATCTGAAGTATCCGGATACAGCGGTCGACCGCCCAGATCACCCTCAACTCACCTAGGGTGGTCAGGGGTGAGAGTGACTGAAAAACGTCGGGAGAGCCCGTTGTCCAGCCGAGCTTCCTTAGAAAGAGCCCCTCCCACAGGCTGCTTAGGCGGCGGTTCCACCAGAATCAGTGGAGAGACCGGCTTAGGCCAAACCAGAAGGCATTTTAGCAGCTTCGCGGGTGGGGGAATCGAGTTTATCTGTTCCTGAGGAGTCTGCTTTGGCCTAGTAGGCGAAAGTCAAGTAATGGCTGGGGTAGGAGCCGGGGTCGGCGTATGCCCGGACAAAATCAGCTGCTGCCACATGAGGTCCTCGTAGCGTTGATAGAATTTCCACCGAAACTTCTCCTCATCCGAGGAGGATGATGAGTACCAGTGGAGTCTCCTCTTTGTGGCACGCTTGTGCGCCTTCCTTGGCCTGTCAGTCGAGGGCGTAAAAACCTCGACCGAGATCAGGTAGGCAGACTCGGTCGCTCGGGAGACACCAGTAAAACCAGAGACTTCCAGAGGTCAGGGACCACTTCCTCGGTGGGTTTCCCAGCGGGCTGGGTCTGCTTGTCGGGGAAGGAAATGACCAGAGTCTGACTGAGGGAGTCTGTGACAATGGGTCTATCGGGTCGAGAACAATCTCAACTTCGATCAAAACTTCGGTCGAGTGGCCCGACGGCAGAGCCGAGAAGCCAGCAGCCAAAGAGGCAATCTCGACAGAGGTCGAAATGACAGGCTCCTGGGACCGAGATCTCTCCCGATCCCAAGAGCGTCTCCATCGAGATGAAGATGGTCCCAGGTCCCTCTCCCGCTTACGGGACCAAGAGGAGTACGTGCCCGCAGTACTCTCACCCTTAGTTGGGAGAGACTGGAACAACTCACGGAAGGAACGCAAGAAAGTGGAGCCCAAGCTGAGTAGAGCAGAAAAGCCCTAGAGGAAGATTCCGCGGAGCAAGCCGCTTCCTCCTCGAAAGGCCTGCATGTGCTCCAACTGCTCGGTGGATCCCGAGGCCGCGGAAACCGCCCACCGGGCCCCCTTGGATTTTACTGGTGGGTTCAGTTTTTCGGGCCTGCCCAATTTAAGGCGTGTGAGACTGTCATCGAGGATGTAAGGCTGAAAAGCGAGGCAGAACTCGCAGGTGGTGGTGCCATGTCCGACACCAAGACAGCAGATGCACGCAGTATGCGGGTCCGTACGCGACATCTTCTGGCCACACGGGTACCAGCGAAATCCGGGGGAAGACTTGTCTTTCATAAATCGAGAAGCAATAATCACACTCGCTAACGCGAGTAAGTCGAATTTTCGGAAAAACCAAAAGTTGAGAAGCCAGGGCCTACGGAATGCAAGAGCACGAAGGAGGCAACCTGAATCTTCCAGCGGAAAGGATGATCTGGCGTCATGGGGTGGAGCCGATGGTTATACCACCCGAGTGGGTGGGAGGAGCCAGCTTGAAGACTTTCCTGCAGATTTAAAGGGAAAGAGACATGCCAAGAAGTGTGGATGAACAACATATCCACGTCCATAGAACATAACATTACGGAGTGAATACAGAACACACCATCCAGTTGGGAAACGGGTAAGAACAAACAGTTAAAATACAACTTAGACTTCAAACATGTACAATTATTTTACAGAGAATCAAATCACATATACACTCATAGAACAAGTTATACATTTCCAAATATACAGTACAAAACAAAGCTTACGCTTTTAACATATACAATTATTATACAGTGAAACCAAATCACAATACACGCAAAGTGCTAAACTATACATTTCCATGACGGAAACTTAGCAGAAAAGTGCTAGAACCTCAAATTAATGTGTAATCCATACGATCATAAGGGTAAGAGTATAGGTCAGTTAGTGGATCAGCGGTGGGAGGGAGATAGGTCAGCCAAGGCCTTCACCCCATGCTAAAAACTCAGCAAGGGGTAGACTGAGAATTGGCATGAGGGATTGGACTGACCAAACTGATTGGGCTTTGTTGAAGGGCAGAGAGTAGAACTACAGGTAGAGAGAGGGATTAGGTGCAGCTGCAAGAGGGAGCTATGTGAAGTCGGAGAAGGAGGGACAGGAAGCGGGGGGAGGGGACTGAGTGGAGCAGATGTCTAGTGAGAGGGAGTTCCAAATACTTAGGAATTGATAAGAGAAGGTGGCTCGCCCTAAAGTGGTATGCCCCGGGGGGGGGGCCCTGTGGGCGGCGTTACGGAGGGTGTAGAGGGGGATGGGCAGGATAGAGATGAGGGATTGCAAGTAGGGTGGCAGAGAGCCAAGTCAGTACTTCCCAATTAAAATAGTGCTATGGGCAAGGCATCTAGCACTGAGGGATGGGAAGGAGAGCGACACGTAAAGGTCACAGTGGTGAGTACGAGACGGACAGCCAAGAGCGAAGCAGAAGAAGAAGTTGAAAACAGTGTCCAGTCTGGACAGTGAGGATTTGGGGGCAGAGTTGTAAACTATATCTCTGAAGTCAAATATAGGGAGAATCATCTTTTGGATGATCTCTCTCTGGGCTTGCGGTGGAAGGCAGCTGCAGTGTCTGTGCAGAGCACCGAGTTTGGGGAATAGCTTTTTGTGGATGGTATCTAAGTGCACCGCAAAGTCCAGGTTCCTGTTGAGCCACAGCCCAAGGTATCTGAATGAGGTGACATCTTCCAGTATGGAACCATCAAGGGTATGGAAGGAGGGAGTGGCATCAATCCCGGCGAGCTTAAAGGTCACAGCGACCATTTTTTTTTGGCATCTAGGGAAAGTTGATTTGTGCGAAACCAGCATTGGACGTTGCTGAAGTCCCGCTTAAGGCTAATCACCACCTCCAAGGGGGAAGTACCAGAGGTAAATAAAATGGCATCATCTGCATACATGTGGATACTAGCAGATGAGCAGGCATCAGGTAGGTTGTTCAGGAATATGGAAAATAGTATTAGCCCAAGTACTGAACCTTGGGGAACACCAGTGTTGATTGGGAGATGGGAGGAGAAGGAGTTGCCGACCCTGACAGACTGGGACCTGCCCATGAGATTGGACAGGAACCAGCTAGTGGCAGATTCAGACAGGCCAGCCGCAGTTAGCATGTGGAGAAGACAACAGTGGGCAACAGTATCAAAGGCTTTGGCCAGATCGACAAAGATGGCAAAGGTGATGCGTCCTTGATCCATGCCTGAGGGAATGGAGTCAGTGAGCCAAAGTAGGGAGGTGGTGGTGGAGTGGACCTTGCAGAACCCAGACTGGAAGGGGGTGAAAAAGGAAGACTAATCAAGGAAAGAGGAGAGCTGTCCCAGAGTCAGGTACTCTTGAAGTTTAGCCAGGACTGGGAGCAGAGATATAGGGCAAAAATTACCAGGGTTGGAGGGGTCGCAACCCTTTGGAAGGGGAACAACAGTGGCGACCTTCCAGGCGTTGGGGACGGTAGTGAGCAAAAAGATAGGTTCAAGAGAGTAGCTAGAGGTTGGGCTATAGTGTAAGCTGAGGAGTGAAGCAGTCTGGGGTTGAGGCCATCGGGGCTTTTGCCCTTGTGCGACTTTAGGGCTAGACGTTGTCGCAGGGTGTCGTCAGGGCAGACAGGTTGGAAGGAAGAGCGTGAAGAAGAGATGTGAGCGGAGGAGGCTGGTGAAGGGGCAGTAGGGAAGAGGCACAGGTGTTGAAAAATCTGTTGAATTCCGCCACCACGGGGTTGGGGGGGGGTCGTTGGAGACAGTGAGGTCACCTACCTTTAGAACAGGAGGGGGAGGGTTGGGCAGGAGAGAGAATAAAGCATGAACCACCTTCCAGAATTTGGAGGGATTGCTAAGGTTTTCATGAAAGGAGTTGAAATCCTCCTGAAACTACCCAGTGCCCTGGGATTACTAGAATCCTATCAGTATTAGTGTTCGGAAGATAGCAGGCAGCTGGTAGGGAGTTCATTAGGGGGCTCCTTACATAATGACATCATTGTGTATTCAGCTAGCCTCAAGGAAGAATGATTAGTTCATCCAGAATTCTCACTGCAGCATAGGCCACACTGTGTGGGCAGCTGATCTGGGGAGCTTAGAATGCTCATAATAAAGTGGTGGAACTGCTTCCACCAATCAGGACTCGGCATCTACTGTACCTCTCATCTAGCATACAGTAGGCGCCTCGCGCACAGTCGCACAGCTGATTTGTACCGCAGTGATTCTCCTCTAACAGTGATGATTGTCACGGTGTACAAGAAGTCGCAGCGCTTCAGCAAGTAGAAAATCCGCCCTGCGAGTTAGCAGCGGTGAACACAACGGCAGCCGTAAACAGTAAATCCAAGCAGATAAAAATAGAATACAATCCAGTTACAGTAAAATACTAAAGTGAATCCTGGCAAATCAGTTTTTTATAGCAGCTTTTTTTCTGTCAGCAGATGTTACAAAGTGGCACATATTTCCGAATAAATCTTCCTCTCACAAATAAAAACGTAAGCTCAGTAAAAGCAGGCAACAGCAGTAAAATCACACACAGACAACTCTTGTCTGTGTGTGATTTTACTGCTATTGCCTGCTGTACAACACGTGACAACGCACGTTCCATCCCCCACAAAACATCGTAACACAGTTCTACCGCTTTATTATGTTTTTAGGGCTAGTGGTGGCTGTTTCTTACGAGATAAGAATGTTATCTTGTACTGGTTTGGGCTGACAGAACCACTCAGCTTCGCTTCGCGGTCCTCTCGCCCAAACCAGCACGAGATAACATTCTTATCTTGTAAGAAACAACCACCATTAGCCCTGTAAACATAGTTTTGAGTTTAGCCAGTTGTTTAGTGAGGAAGGGAGAGTGGCAGAACGACTGCTAGTGGGCTCTGAAGTGAGAGCCCAGGATTTCTCACCCTAGTGGAGTGTCATTTCTAGCTTCCAGTGCAGTGGTGGAGACCAGTGCTACAGCAGGCTTTCCTGATTTCTACTCCCAGTGAAGTGGAAGGAACTGCTTGTTCTCAGTGGACTCAAGGGGCAATCCCCCTGAAGGTTTGTGTGTGTTTCAGCTGCCTTGGAAAGGACTTTGAGAGACTGATCTGCTACCCAGGAGAATGACTTTTTTCTTCTTTTGTTGTTCCATGCCCAGTGGACGGGTTAAGCAATTGTGAGTACTATTATAGAAAACTAGGTCTCCATATGATTTAGGGGAATCATCAGTCTGGTGTGTGTGTGCCCATAGATAAGGATGGATCGCACCTGTCAGTGCCCCTAGTTCACTCAAGTAAGTGTAGTTTGTTTTTCTGGTCACCCCAGTATGTGACAAAGTGTGGGACCTCTAGCATTTCAGTGGGAAATGGGGGTTTCAATGGTGTAACCCTAAAGAATGGCAGAGACTGTCTGCTGGGGCAAAGGGTTGGAGGAACGCCATCTAAGTGCTTACAAGGCAGTGCTTCCTGGTTCGTAAAGGGCACCAGTTATACCTGAGCAAGTGCCAAGCTGCAGGTTAAGGTGTGTGAGTTTCACTTATGTGCATCTATGTTCGAAGAAGAGTTCTGAGTGTGTTGCTTAGAGTTACTAAATGACACTCATGGGAGGAAAATGTTCAGGTGCATGGCCAGGTGTCCACTAAATGCACCATTTGGGAAAGTGGGAAGAAAATTGTTCTGTTGAGTGTTCATGAACAGTACTGCATGCAAGGAGAGTTTGTGAAAAATGTACCTGTCCTGCCTATACCTACCCTTAGGGTCCACTTCTGCTTTTACTTTCCATCTGTTGAATAACGCCATACTGCACAATCCCAGTTACTGTTATGGACATTCAGATTATTGCGTCTGGTTGTGTGGATTTACTGGGGCCCCCTCAGCAGGCTAGATCTAGCATATGCCTAGCAGCCTCTACCCAGTACCTGGGTTGTAACGTTTACACAAGATTAATGTTTTGTTTCTATACCCCCACCCCTCTCTTCCTCTAGAAAATGAGCCAGGTATACATCCTAACGCCAAGGGTGGTACCAAACCTTTTGTAAATTGGTATGCCAGTAAGTGGGTACCAGTGTTCCAGATTTTAATAAAGGGTCTGCTAACTAGTTAAAAAGTGGCCTGGGGTTACACTCCACTTTGGCAAGGAGGATAGCCCTGGTGCAAGCATTGTGGAGGGAGCGATATTTCAGCAAATCCTTAAGAGCTCCACAAATTTTTTTCACCACCCATGCCTGGTCACGAGTACGCTGACACGCTAGCAGCTCGGCAGAGACCCAGGGGAGGTGATTGCCACGGACCCTTGTCTTCCCAAGTGGGGCATGCTGGTTCCAGGCATTCAGGAATTGAGAGCTTAGGAAGCAGTGGCAATGGGCGACCACTTGGTACTGGTGAGTTCATTGTGGAGGGAAGACAGGTTGAGGAAACGGAGGAGCAAAGGTTGAGTATAATTGCTGGGGATTGTACCCAATGGATTTGTCGCACACAATATACCATATGGTGATCACCGAGTGCATCCAGAAGTATGCCTGAGGTGATGACTCTGTGGGTGAGACGTCAGTACCCAGTCTATTAGGGTATGTTTTCCCGATTTGTGGTTTGGGTGCTTGATGAGTTGCTTTAGATTTAAGGATGAGATGCGACTGCAGATTTTGGTCTGATTGCTGGATAGCCAATTAATTTTGAAATCCCCTAGGATGTAAAGTTCACCAGAGGCGTCGAGGGTGGTGAGAAAGGAGACGAGGTCAGTGATAAAGGATGGGGAAGAGGCAGGAAGGCTGGGGCAACAGCAGACTCCGCCCACAAAGATGGGAAAGGAGCAGGGAAAGGATAGTTTTATTAACAGTTCGTAGGCAGAGGGGGAGGCAGTGGAGAAGCAGACTGAAAGCTGGATGGTAGTGGAAGCATACACAGCCACTCACCCACCCCTGGGATGGAGATGGCAGAGTCAAGGATTTTAGACCTGAGCTAAGACTCTGTGATAAGGACAGAGGGTTTTCAACTGGTTATACGGGGTTGGAGAAGAGTCGATCTTGGGGAGAAGACTTCTTATATTTAGATGAACTATATGCAGTCCTTTGGGCAGATCGGAAGGGGGGTGGGAGAAGGTCCGGGTTGGATTCACTGTTACCTGCTGTGAGGAGCAGTAATACTATAAGCAGTTTGGTGAGGATGGATAAGCTTCTCCTAGGCAGGGATGGCAGGTGAATGGAAGTGGCGGTGGCCAGATTAGAGCTGCTACTGTAGGTGGAGTTAGCTGCTCAGAGGGATGCCAAGGGAATTTCTGCTGAGTGAAGGATGGACACGCCAGGGATCATGGAGAAGGGGGGGGTGGCAGGAGGATGGGAGAGTGGGGGAGGAGAAAGGAAGCAAGAGGATAGAAGTTGGAGGGGCCAGAAGGGAGGTGGGGGAGAGATGTTGGGGAGAACAGGAGGGGGAAGAAGGCGCGGATAAGAGAATTATTTTTCACATAAGAGATACTATTGATTTACGACTGAGCTGTGTCTTTTTGGAGTGCAAGTTTTTTGTTGTATTTTGTCTAGCATTCGTAGCAGTTTCCACCGCCGGGAATTAGTATTCTAATGTACAACTTGGTGATCATGGTCAGGAAGCAAACTGCAGCATCCCAGCATTGCTCCATCTATCTTCAATCACCCCTAGAGAGGAGAGTATACTGAAAATATCGGCACTGCACTCCCCTTTTCCAGGTAGCAAGATGTGCAAATTAATCAGCCTGCCATTGAGATGTTCTACACTGCTACACTGCGATGTAGGCTGCAGACAGGCAGAGTACGTTATCTTGCCCAGCCCAAGAGCTGTGGGTTTACTGTGAGCCGCCTGACTCCTGGTACCTTCCTGCCCATTAATGTATTCCACTGGTGTGCTGCTGACTGTTGGGTCCAAGTGTGCTCCCCTACCAGCTCTGAGACTGGCACTGGGTGTCATCTGACAAGGGTGTGTCTGTCCCAGGGAGTGCCCTTCCTGAGTGTTGCCCAGATCAGTGACAGCACTGGAGGGTTTAAAACATGGATCGAATTGGACCCACTGGTGTAAAAAATGTGGGTCTAAAAGGAACCCACTGGGTCAAAACAATCAGTGGCAGATTTTGAACAGTTCACGTTCCCTTCCTTTAGATATTGTTATAGAGTAGGTGCATCAATTTGGACCCACTGGAAAAGAAAAGTGGTCAATTTTGGAAAGGATGCAACTTTTGCCCTTTTGGTGCATGTTAGCTCTGTCACTGGCCGAGATGTTCCACCAGGTCGGACTGGTCTTCATCTGTCTAGACAACTGAGCTTGTTGATGTGTGTGGACCCTTAGTTTCAAAAGACATGAGGAGCAGACAAAGATCAAAGGATAGAACCTTGAATGAGATACATCGACCCTGTACCTTGATTCTCAGCACTGGCTATGTTCCTCCCAAGGTACACTGAGATAGAGGTCAGGTAGGACATCTGATGCCCAGAATCACCCAGCTGTCCTGCTGTGATGAGGGACATGAATGTCTCCATTTCGAATGATATGCCCCAGGAAAACTGATGCAGGAAGTTTTTAAATCCAGCATGTGTCAAACTCCCCAAGTACAGTAGGACCAGGTCTCTATTGGGGCAAAACTACGCAGGGCCAAACACATGAAATGAAGGCTAGGAGATAAGAGTTCAGCCTGCCGGCATAAGACGAAAGTGTAAACCTGACAGAACAGCTCAATAGTCAACCAGTGTCTAGTGTGGCTGTGATGCTGTTTGTCTTGTATGATCAGTCACTTACCGTTATGGGTCCAATTCAGAGAAGAACCATATGACCCTGGTGTGCTGTCTATCCAAGGAGTAGGCATTTGTCATCCCTAGTGAATGCCTGCATTTCTTCCTAGGATATGCTGACATTCGGGCAAGATTTAAGCTTAGCAAGGCCCTTACTATGGCAAATAAGGGCCACCAGAGATTGATCCCCAATACAAGGAAACTGGGCTCCGTGCATCAGACCTTCTTCTGTCTGCAGCATGCTAGACTCAAGTAGGTCAGTCACATAAAAGTAGCTTAATTCAGCACATCTTGAAATAAAAGGTAGGTGACAGACCTTCAAAGTTCAGGACTTCCATGAAGAAACCCAGAATCAATACTTGTCTAAATAAACAAGATTTAGGGTAGTAGATGGATTACATGTCTTGGCTACTCAGAACAAGAGCAGAGGTGAGAGTGACTAAGTGTGCAGATAAGCATCTGGGACCTTGCGAGGATTACCTGCCATCCACCTGGAGGGGGCTGTCTGAATGCAAGGGGAGCTCAGTGGTCTCATACGTCAGTAAAAGCTTCTTTAGCAAGAACACAAATCACAGGGTCTTTTTACATTAGTCACCACTAACATGCATTGATCGCTGGTTACTAAGGCTAGCTATAGTGCTACACCTTGCAAAGTGATACTATCATCTTCCACCCCCTCCCTGGGGCAAACCACTCAAAAAAGAAATGTGCTCCTGTGCCAAAAATCTACTTCCTGCCTCTACAGACGTTGTGTTGGAGAGAGAAAATCGCATCGGGATGACAGCCCTGCAACCAGCAACAGGACAGAGCACGGAGACTTCAACAATTAGAAGATGGAGGCACCCAGGAAAGCAACAGATGACTACTACTAAAACACAAGTTTCAATCCCCAAGGGCTAGAGAAATGTAGAAAAACACCTGTTGGTCTAGTGGGAGAAACAAAGAGCCCATAAACACAGTTCCACAAATATCTCTTCTACTACTGCTGCAGCCGTGCTGACAGCACAACCGGATCTCACAGAACCCACCCCTTTCTGCCACGAACTGTGCTCAGACTGATCCACCTTGAAATGCCCAATTCCCCTACATGTTTTAGTGAAGTTTCTCCCCCACTAGACTACCAGATATCTTTTCAAAAATAATGAAACGGCAACATGGAAGGGGAATTGGCTACTTGCAGGAGGGTGTTACTACAGAGTCAGGATGCAGCAGCGGTTGGGGAAGTGGGGGGTGAGCTCTGGTTCAGCGGTACAGTAGTGTAGCAGAAATCTTTGTGAGACAATCAGGGTTCTTTGCTTCTTTCTCCAGACAACCAGAATGTTTCTTTTTAATAAATCTATTAGAAAAATGGACATAGCAGAGGACTCTGGCATCTGATGTGGTGGAGTGGGATGCTACAGATGGGATGCAGTGGCAGGTGGGCAGTAACTTCAATTGCGGAGGCAGAATCAGCAGAGACTGGGTTTTTCTCAGTTTCCCCCAGCCCTCTAGACCACCAGGTATTTTTAAAAACAAAAAATAGGTGCAGGAAGATTAGGACAATCAAAAAAAAAAAAAAAATTTCACGTAACTAAGTACACGTCGCCTGCAAATAAGTATTCCGAGCAATCTTCACTCTTCCTTTAGTGCATTTGCATTTTACTTTCTATATTTTTACATTTACTTCAATACCACACTACAGTTTAACAACATATACACCACCACTGAAGATAAGCAAGTTTTATATTTTATCTTAAGATACTAAGACATCTTGAAGGTTAGGTAGGACACAACTGATCATAACAGAATGCTGAACAAATCAGACAGCTGATATAACATCTGTGCAGCACAACAGCCAGCTGTTGAAATCCATGAAATCTTTACACAAACAGCATATTTAAAGCAGTACTACAGTCAAAATTTGCAAAAACATATTGTGCAAGAGAGATTGTGTAATTTTGATGTGTCCTTCCCTTGGTTTGCTATTTGGAGTTTTTTCCTAAAGGCTATACAGTACTAGTTTAATGGACCCTGGGGATCTCCATGTTCGCACTGTGTATTTACTCTTCTTCCTACAATGCCTCCTGTCCTTCAAGGACCACTGATTCAGTGAGGGCAAAGATGCAGAAACAGTTATCTGCAGTCAGGAGCCTGATGCACTAGCCTCAACTAAATAACTAATTCAGTAGTTTTGCTTTCTAGGTGTGTATCTAGGTATATCCAGCAGAAGTAAATGTTTTGCTTTTAATGCCATTCATTCATTTCAGAAGGTACCAGGGAAGACATACTTAGCTGCCAACAGCATTTGTCCCGATGCACCTTGGGGCTAAGGGGTTGTGGTAAATTATATACAACAAACGCAAGGAGCATAGTCAAAAAATTGAAGGTAAATCAGTGTATTACGGATACCTGTAGTAGATAAAAAGGAAAATTATGTACCTACCGTAATTCTTGATCTTCTCTTGTATCTTCACCATTCATTACTTCCTGGGTGTAAGCGAGGGCGCAAGACCACTTTAGTTTTTTTTTTTTTAAAAGTCTAGTAACGCAGCCCCGCCCGTGAGTGACGTCATGCGAGGGGCGCAAGGGTGTTAGCGATCGACTCCTCCTCCAACTCAGTTCTGTGAGCCGGAGAGGCAAAAGAGAAAGCAGAGAATATAGATAGCGAGGCAAGATAGCCAAGGGATAGCAAAGCAAGGAAGAATGAACTGAAAAAGAAATAAGCCGATGGAGGAAGGACAGAGGAGATAAGAGTATCCCTAGCCTAGGGACTGCAGGGCCTCATTACCTGGGCGACTCTGGGAGGAGAGATAAGAAAGGAAATGAGAAAATAGAAGAAGAAGAAGAAAGAGAAGAGAGAGATGGGATGTTGAAGGGACCAGAATGCCCAACGAGTATAGTTAGTTTACAGCTGAAGGCTCGACTAAAGGGGAAGCAAGAATCCCCGGAGATAGAGCTGAAGAGAAGGTTCACCGAACCCGCTAGACAGACCCAGGAGGGCATAGTCTTCATCTTCAACATGGCATTGTTCTTGATACCTACCTCGGCTCCTGGCTGCGAAGGCCTTCAACTGGGGGAACCCGAGGAGGGAGAATAAAACCCAGGCAGCATGAGAGGCTGCTCAGGGGTTTAGAAATGAAAATGTAAGCCTTTCAGGCGCTCTAAGATAGAAATGGGACTCAGACTGACTGGCCAAGGCAGGCCAAGGCTTAGCAGGCTGGGATCGGATATGGTCAGCACTGCTTTTCTGCAAAATTGTCCAGGAGGACACTTAAAAGGAAAAACCAATAAGCAACTAGCGAGAAGGATAGCCTACCTTCTCATTGCCTTCCTGTTTATTTTTCCTTTTTTTTTTTTTAGGTAAAATTTTTAGACTAGATGCATGACCCCTATACCAAGATGCCTATAACAGTCGAAGAGAGTTCCTCCAGCATTTAATATTTATTTATTTTTTTGCAAAAAGAAAAAGGATTAGACGTGCCCGTTCCTCTGCTCTGCAAGGCAAGAATGGGGGGTTTTGATTTCAGGGCAACTATCTGGAACACGGAATTGCAGGATCAAATCTGAATAGCCTGAGCCAGGCCAAAAACCCCAGAGGTATCTTGCCAGAAGAATGGCAAGAGATAGTTGTGCAGTCTGATCGCCAATGCAATCCAGATGGCCTATGAATCTTAGAGTAAGTAATTTTCTGAAAATTAGAACCCCCCAAAGCAAGATTTTTTTTTTTTTTTTTGGAAAAATTAAGCAACTTTCCCTATATTTTAAGAAAAAAATTTTTTTTTTTGTTTTATATGCAGAGAGAGGAAGGAGACGGGAGGTGGAGAAGCCACAGGAAGAGGCCACTGAGGGGATGGTGGGCGGGCGTAAGTAATGAATGGTGAAGATACAAGAGAAGATCAAGAATTACAGTAGGTACGTAATTTTCCTATCTTCCCTTGTCAATCTTCACCATTCATTACTTCCTGGGTGAGTACCAAGCTCCTCTTCCCCTGGAGGGGGAAGAGGCCATACCCTGAGGGAACAAGACCCCCAGCCTTCTGTTGGTGAGAAACAGGAGGAGAAGACCCTGGCTTATTCAGAAAGCCTAAGTGGGAGAAGAGCTAGGAGGTGCCTCCAGAGGATGAGGAGACGGATGGAGCCCCTGTAAAAGTCTCCTAGCTCTGGATGAGAAAAGACGGTTCCCCCGGAAGGCGGAGCGCATCACCCTACGCCGGGCCAGGGGTGACAACCTGGAAAGACGAAGCCATGCCGTCCGCCTGATGCATATCGCTGTCCCGCAAGCCTGGAAGCCACCTCATTGGCGTCATAAGATGCCCCTTGCTTGGTGTCTTGCCAGCTCCAGGCCTACAGCGGAGGAGAGACAGCGGCTTGTCTGGTTTGCTCCGAGGTCAGGCATAGATGCCAGTAGCTGGGACATCATCGACCACAGATGCCGGTTGTAGGCAGCGTGGTGAGCCTGATGTGATGCAATACAAGCACTCGCCGCGAGAAGAGAACATTTCTCGCCTTCACCGTCGTAACTGGAGAGAGTCCGAACCGTGGTGTGGTCGTGGGCGCCAGGCAACGCCCAGAAGGAGTATCCAGGTATACCAAACCTGAGGACGGGTTGGGAAGGGAACCTAGAGACTCAGAGGGTGCACAATACCTACGCTGGCAGTCCGCCGGGGCTGGGGAAGAAGCGGCAGGGAACTGCCAGGACCGGATAGACGCCTCCTGGAAGGGGATAGGCCAGGAAGGTACCACCAGATGCTGGGCACTGAATTCACCAAGGAATTCACGCGTCTCCCGCTCGGTATTGTCTCCGAACGAGAATCGGAGATCCCTCACCATCCTCGAGGAAACGCTGATATTCTGTGAAATCAGCATCGGAGGACAGATGAGCAGGGGGTTCCTCTCCCTCAGAGGAGGGAGACGAGGATGATGGGGAACTGGAATGTCCAGAGGATTCCTGCGGCGGTGGGGAGAGTCGAAAGACCCGCTCATGCATGTATCTAACATATGAGGGAAAGGCCGCCGCAGCACCTCTGAACTGCTCCCAGGATAACGGACCCGTAGGACCGACATGGCCCGGGAGCGGGGTGGAAGGCAGAGAGATGGAGAGGGGCACCTCCGCGGAGGCAACTGTTCCCGCAGGGCTCTGAATCCGGGAAAGGAGCCCAGTAGGAGGGACTCCGGATATCAAACCAGGCCGCAGAACGGAACTCTGGGGAAGCGGAGCCTGGAAGAGCCCTGGGGGAGAAACTCCCCTGTGACGACGCCGGGACTGCATGGATCCAGAAGGGCAGTCCGCACACACGCCGCAGAGGACACCCTAGAACCCTGGGGGGAGGGGTGGGCTCTGCACTTCACGGCTCTGGCCACCCCCTGAGGTGGCCTAAAGAAGACCGGCAGCAGGCCACCTGCCCCTCAACCCCTCGGATTCCGAGAGGGCCCTCCTCTCGACTGCAACGCCCCTATCCTCGAGGAGGCAACAGCACCCCGGGAGTAGCTGTCACCGGGCTCCAGAGAGGGAGCTCCTCCGTCACCCCCACGCCTGCCCCGCGACCTCGGCCACCCCAGCGAGGAACCTCAGGAGACGACGGCAAGGGGGACAGAGGAGGGGCCCACTGCGCCGCTTGGTACCCCAGCCACGAGGACCCAGATATCAAGAATGGGGTGCCAGGATGGGTCCACATCCGAAGCCATCGCTCCTCCGGGAGGAGGACCGAGACCAGCAGGACCTCGATGCTGGCCACCCCAGGGGTCTCGAGGCCACGGGCCGCGAACGGCCCCGGCACCAAGCGTGACGCCGCTGTTTTCCCCACGCCGGAGCAGGAAGGCTAGTCTCTCATACCCCAGCGGCCCGCAGGCCCGCACCGCCTGGGAGGGGAAGGCGGCGGCGCTGCCGTGCTGCCGGAGAAAGCGCACACTGGCGGCGGCGTCATTGCGCCCATCGGGCACTCACGAACAGCGCCGAGGTTAAAACGTGGCATCGGCTTAACGGCGCCATTCGATCACCGCGCCGCAAACGGGCGCGGATCCAAAGCGTGCGCGAACGGCGCCACCGATCACCGGCGCCGTTGGGATCTGAAACAGTGCCGTTCACGGCGCCACATCGATCACCAGCACCGTGAACGGCGCCGGGATCCGAAACGGCACCGAGAGGCGGCGTCGAGGGTCCACCCGAGCCAGGCCCAACAGTCGAGGGCCTCGACACGGGGAGCCTGCACCAAGAGTGACGCCGAGGCGTGTCGGCGCCGCTATCCCGAGGGACCACGACGCCCCGACACCGCGAAGGGGCCTCCTCGCAAGAGAAGACGAGAGACCTCCTCCACGATCAGAGGCCCGGAGGGACCCGGGAAGGGCCAAGAGACCTACCTGCGGCCCTTGAGCAACGCCGTCCCCCAAGGTCGGCGGGTCTTGCCGAGCTTGAACACGCGACTTCTAGGACACAGCGGTCCATGGAAAACAGGCCGACGAATCCATGTCATGGTTGGGACCCAGGCAACGGCAAACGCCATGCCGGTCCGAGACGGAGAAATGCCGGCCGCAGGAGCACCGATGGTTAGGGGCACGCCTGCTCTTAGAAGAACGCTCGCTCCAGAACCGGACATAACGCCAAATAAACAAGGTTAAACATTAGTGCCGGAAATACACCCAAGCTGCATAAAAGAAAAGGAACAGTCTTACCGTAGGCGCCGAGTAGAAAAAAGGAGTCGGCCTAAGACGAAAGTTAAACTGAAGCTACCGCGAACAGGTGCTGCCTCGACGGCGGGAGAAACAGAACTGAGTTGGAGGAGGAGTCGGTCGCTACTAACGGCCGCCCGCGATGACGTCACTCTCGAGGGCGGTGCAGTAGCTAGACTTTTTAAAAAAAAAAAAAGTTTGCATGATGCGCGCCTCCGGCTTACACCCAGGAAGTAATGAATGGTGAAGATTGACAAGGGAAGATCAGATACTTTAGGCAAGGTAACTACCTTCACAAATACAGAAAAGTGAACGGGTAAAGAGGGAAACAGACTGCCAGGGCAAAACTAGTGGGGGAGTGCAGGAGGGAGAAAAAACAAATGATATGAAGAAAAGACTTTAAAGGGACACAGTCAACCCGTTTTTCTCTATTTTTTGTGTATATATATATATATATATATATATATATTTTTTTTAACATGGGGCTGTTGTGTTTGTCACGTGAAGTACTGTTGTGCTGTTATTTTCTCAAAATGGGGCTTGAAGGTCTTTGAAAACACTTAAAGAGAAAAAATGTGCACTAAGAGTAGCTCAGTGATATGAAGCAAAACAAAGCTGGGCATAGCTATATATTACCATGCATTTCAGTTCTAACAAGCAATGAGGTAGATGAAAAAATTACTCACCTTAATAATTACTGCATGTTTCTTCTAGTGGAGTCTTGCTGTATTCTGACTATTGCAGTTAGGTCCTGCCTTTCAACTGCCCCGGAGAACAAAGGGTTAACTTTTCTATGCCTTGCATAGAATGTTCATCACGAGTTCGGCTGAAGCCTCTGCCTGCTGTTATTCGAACTGCAACCGTCAGATCTTTACGGGCAAAAGCTCACTAGGTGTTCTGTGTGGAAGCTAAAATTTTTACTAGCCAACTGGCAAATATATCATGTTTTTGGTTCTCAAAGGAAGACTCAAGTCAGGAAACCCAAAAGCAAAAACACATCCAAAAAACAACATTCCACCCAAAGAGAAAATGAGGGTGTAAAACAGACACCCCTAGGGTGCCAACACTGCTCCTGCCTACCAACATCCCAAAAACTAGGTTCTGAGAGGGGAGGCGGGGGGGGTCAGAATACAGCAAGACTCCACTAGAAGAAACATAATTACTAAAGTGAGTAATTTTTTCTTCAAACAACATGAAGTCTTGCTGTATTCTGACTATTGCAGACTACCAAGCAATACCTCCATGGAGAAGGAACATAACCTACTTTGGAAATAGGCTCTGAAATACTGCTGCGCCAAACCGAGCATCACTCCTAGCCTGGATATCCAGAGAGTAATGCTTGGTGAAAGTATGGACTGTTTTCCAGGTGGCTGCTTGACAAATTTCTAAGAGAGGAATATCCCTGGCAGCAGCCAGGGAAGCAGCTGTACCTCTTGTGGAATGAGCCCTCAGGCCTGAGGGTGGGGTTCTACCCAGTTGTTCATAGCAGAATTGTATACAAGAAACAATCCACCTGGCAACAGATCCTCTTAGTGGCAGGTTTGCCCTTCCCAACTTCTCCATAAGTGAGGAACAACTGGAGGGATTCAAACCTGTGACCCCTGGCACGCTCTATGTAGTAGCTAAGGGCTCTTTTAACATCCAAACTGTGTAGCCTCCTCTCTCCCGAGGAAGAATGATCAGTGAAGAAAACAGGGAGAGATATAGACTGAGGTGAAAATCTGAAACCACTTTAGGCAAGAACTTTCTGTTAGTTCTAAGGAACACTATCTCTGTGAAAAAAGATGAAATCAGATTCCACTGACAGGGCTTGCAATTCACTGATACGTCTGGCAGAAATAATGGCTACCAAAAACACAGTTTTCCAAGTCAAGTACTTAACCTCTGCTGAGGACAAAGGCTCAAAAGGGGGTTGCATAAGCTGAGCAATGCAAACATTAAGGTCCCAAGCAGGAGCAGGATCCCTAAAGGGGGGATTGGTGTGAAGCAATCCCTTGAAAAACTTACAGAATAGAGAGAGGATGGGATGACAGAGAGGAAGACTTGCCTACAGACAGGAAAGCAGAAACAGCTGCCAAGTGTACCTTAAGGGTAGCTGGTCTGAGACCTAGGCCATTAAGATGGACCATATAATCCAGAACCGTAGGCAATTCAGCAGAGTTTGGAGAAATATTCTTCTTAGAACACCGAATGCTGAATCTTTTCCATTTAGAGTTGTAAGTCTTTCTGGTGGAAGGCTTCCGAGAAGCCTTAAGGATATCCAGAACCCCTTGGGAAAGATGCAGATCTGCAACTCTAACTCTTCAAGAGCCAAGCCTTGAGATTGAGAGACTGAAGATTCGGGTACCAAATCCTCCCCTGAGAGGATGTTAACAGGTTGTAATTCCTGGGAAGGGACAGGGGAAGATGGACTGTTAGGGACAGCAACAAGGGATACCACGGCTGTCTGGCCCAGTCTGGAGTAATCAGAATCACTTTGCATGGTTGTGACCTTATCTTGACTAACACTCTGAACAGGAGAGGGAAGGGGGGAAAAGCACAGAGAAATTTCCCTTCCCAGTTCAGAATCAGAGTATCCAGGGGGACTGAGCCCAAGACTGGGGGTCTGCAACAAAAGACAGGAAGTTGGTGATTGTCTGGGGCTGCAAAAAGATCCATCTCTGGAGTGCCCATCTTGAAAAAATCACCTTCAATACCAGAGGATCCAGGGCCCACTCGTGATGGCCCTGAGATATTCTGCTCAGTGCATCTGCTAGGACATTGTCCTTCTCTGGGAGGTGAACTGCTATCAGAGAGGTTTGCAGGGAATAGGCCAGAGACCACAACTTCATTGCTTCTGTGCACAAGGGCGTAGACCGAGTGCCTCCTTGCTTGTTGATATACCACATGGTGGTGGTGTTGTCTGTTCTGACCTGAACCACCTTGTTCTGTACAGATTTGGAAAAAGCTTGTAGTGCAGAAACACTGCTCTGAGTTCCAACAGATTGATGTGAAGCAGAGATTCCTGAGGCAACCACAGTCCCTGGGTGGTACAATCCCCCAAATGGGCTCCCCAGCCCAGCAGGGAGGCATCTGTGGTGAGGATCACTGAATGAGACTGAGTGACAAATGGAACCCCTTGTCTCAAATTGTCCTGATCCTGCCACCACTGCACAGCTTGGATCAGGGTTCAAGTCACTGGAATTAGTTTGGTAAGGGAATCCTTTCTTTGGGACCAAAAAGCTCTTAAGTGGAACTAAATGTCCCTCATTTGAAATCTTGCCCCCTGGACCACTGCTGTGGAAGCTGCCATGTGGCCCAGTAGCTGAAGGAAATGCCTTGCTGGTCGAGACACCTGAAGGCTGAATGAAGAGGCCAGTTCCATGAGGGTCCTTGCCCTTTCCAGGGGAAGGCTCTTGCTCTTACCGTATCCAGTTCTGCACCTATGAAGGTGAGGAGCTGCACCGGTTCGAGAACTGACTTTGGTAGGTTGAGAAGGAATCCTAAAGAAGTGAACACTTGCTGGGTCACTTGCAGGTGTGACTTGACTTGGTCTGGAGACTGACCTACTAAGAGCCAGTCGACCAAGTATGGGAAAATGGAAATCTTTTGTCTCCTTAGGAAGGCAACTACTGCCAGGCACTTTGTGAAGACCCTTGGGGCTGATGTTAGGCCAAAGGGCATTGCTCTGAACGGATAGTGGCCTGAGGGCAACTCGAACCTGAGGTACTTTCTGTGGGAGCACCTGATGGGAATGTGAAAGTAGGCATCTTTGAGGTCCAGGGAGGCTAGCCAGTTCCCTGGCCTTAGAGAGGGAAGGATAATTCCCAGAGTTACCATTTTGAACTTTGGCTTTAAAAGATGTTTGTTCAGATATCTTAGGTCCAGGATGGGTCGCCACTCTCCAGTCTTTTTGGGGGTTAGGAAGTACCTGGAGTACAATCCTTTGCCCCAGTGTAGGTTGGGAACTCTCTCTATAGCTCTGAGAGCTAGGAGAGAAGAAACCTCTGCCTCTAGGGCAAGGGTCTCCGAGAGACTTGCAGGTGGAAAAGATCTGGCTCTCATCTTGGGAAATTTTTTGAAGCTGAGAACCAGTCCCTGGCTTACTACTTCCAGGACCCACTTGTCTGATGTGAGAAACACCCAGTCCTGGACAAAGTATGCCAGCCTGTCCCCTACTGGTATAGGAGAATCGACTCGGGCATTCCCATCAGGGTGTCTGCTTGGCAGTGGCTTTAGGCTGAGGGATGGATGCAGGCCTGCTCATCCCCCTTCTGCCTCTCCCTCTAAAGAACCCCCTCTGTGAAAAAGAAGAATGGGCCTGAGCTTGGTAAAAAGGCCTTTGGAAAGGCCTGCCCCTGAACTGCTGCCTTTCAGAAGTTGCTTGCCTTTCTTTGGCCTGAGCACTCCTTTAAGTGGTCCTGTATTCGTCCATTTTCTTCATGTAATTCTCTGTCTGCTCCCCAAACAGAGAATTACCAACTACAGGAAAATCCATGGCCTTAGCCTGGGTATCCTGTGAGAGGCTAGTACATCTCCGCCAAGCCATTCTCCGAAGAGCCACAGATGTAGCCATGACTATTGATGATACATCACTGGAGTCTACAGCAGCATGAAATTATACTTTCAATGCCTCAATCCCATCTGTAGCCACCTGCTACAGCTACTTGGCAAGCTGGGGAGGAGCCTGTTTAGCCAGTGCCAGTACAGTGTCCCACCTGAACTTCTGGTACCTGGCTGCATGGGCCATATAATTAGCCTGCCTGAGTCCCAAAGATGCTGCCATGTACTGCTTCTTTGCCATGGCATCAATCTTCCTGGAGTCCCTGTCTGGGGGGTGTGATGCCAAGGGAATGTTTGCCTTATCACAGGCAGCAGCCTGCACAACCCCAACATGGCTGCATTGCTGAAAAAGGAACTCCGTGTCTGAGCCTGAGAGAGTGTACCTCTTGTCCATTCTTCTGTCCACAGGAGGTATAGAATTGGGAGACTTAAGAATTTTTTGTGTCTGTCTCCCAAAAGATTTGTGGAGGGGAACAGACAGTCTCCTGGACTCTGGGATGTCCATCATCTCAACATAATCAGGCTCTTCCTGATCCTCTACTGCCTCCTCCACAGGAAGCTGGTGGGTATCAGCCACCTTTCTGTAGAACATGTAGTGTGAAAGGGACTCAGACAGCCTAGGAGGAGAAACACCTGAAGGTCTGTCTGGGGAGATGTCCGGGTCAATAGGCATATCCAGACTTTCACCATCACCATAATCATCCTCATACTCTCCCTCCTCTTCAAACTCCGGTTCATAAAATTCTTCCAAGGTATAATCCGGAACCTGGGGAACTGACTGAACCGAGCCCTGGACAGATGGTGTCGGTTCGGTCAGAACCGATCGAAGCGATTCCACAATCCTAATCGCTTTGGCTATCTCATCAGCAGTCTGAATATGAGATTCTGGATCCGAACCGGTCAATTTGTCTTTTCTTTTTGTCAGAACCGATTCCTCGGAATCTGCTTTCCTTTTGCCCGAAGAAGCATCGCCCTGGTCAGAGGGCACTCCTTCTGGTTCGGTCGGAAACGAACTGGGCTGGCCATCCGGGTCAGAGGACTTCTCTGCCTCCCTTTCCCTCACTCTACCTAATCTCTTTTCCAGGGTAGATTTGGGAAAATTCCTGCAAATTTGGCAGTCTGAATCGAGGTGGTCAAACCCCAGACAATAAACACAAGTGGTGTGGGGATCAGCCTTAACGAAGACCTCCCCACACACACTGCAGTGTTGAAACCCAGTGGGCCCAGTTTTCTTCTTGGGTTTCTCAGACATGGCCAACCTAACCAAACTTACCCTTTTTTCGGCAATCCGCCAGGCAAGACTCCCCTATCGGTTCCTGACCGTGTCACAGATCTTGGAAAAAAACATACTTAAAACCCGTTTTTTTTTTTTTTTTTTTAAGAACAGATACGGACCGGTAACCACACACTAAAGTAAAGCACAAGTTTTACCTCAAAATGATCGATTCAGCCAAACCGATCCACAGTTTACAAGTTCCACACAGAAAACATAACAAAAACCTATCTAGTAGTCACGGTACCGCAGACAGAGACTTGAACCGACTATGCAGAAACAACGATTCGGAAGAAACCGACCGAAAACTGACACTTCAACCGACTTTTGAACCGAGCAGCAGGAAAACTCTCCAGAGCGACTGTTCAGTGAGGTGAAGTAAAGAATCTGATGGTTGCAGTTCGAATAACAGGTAGAGGCTTCAACCGAGCTCGTGATGAACATTCTATGCAAGGCATAGAAAAGTTAACCCTTTGTTCTCTGGGGCAGTTGAAAGGCAGGACCTAACTGCAATAGTCAGAATACAGCAAGACTTCAATGTTGTTTGAAAGTACAACCAGTAACTTAAATTAATTTTACAGAAAGTAAGCAATCGTAAAATGTGCATTTTTACCTAAAATAATACAAAAAAGGTTAACAATGTCCCTTTAATATTTCTTGCAGTTGTATGACCTTGCATGCCTTGATTTGATCCTCCTTCCATCCCCACAGCATTCTTTCTTTTCTGAGAAACTGCCTTTCGAATGATCTGAATGCCACATAACATCCTGATTTAACTGTAGTCGTACCTCTCACCCCACCTAGATCCCAATTGATGCGAGGCTATCACAGTAAAGTACATAAAGTGCTCAGCACCTGTCAAGAGGTGAAGGATGACAAAATAAATGGCTGGACCATCCTGTGTATCTGAGGATAGGAGTCCATCTGTCCCTCCCACTTGGGGCACTGATGTCTTTAGTCAGGCATGGGTGGCTGGGCATGGACATCTACCAGGCCCAGCCTGCTCTACGTAAAAACACATGGCATGTCTGGTGCCTCTGCATTCAGTGTCAAGTACTGCAAGCCCTGCTAACATCCGGCAACATTTCCTGAACTGCAAATCTCTGCCAACATGATCCCTCCCCTTTGGTTACCAGAGAGCATTTGTGCAGTTGTGAGGCATCCAGAGCAGACTGTCACTGGGTCTGCCACTTGATGTGCAATACTCTGGGATTTGGCACCAATCTTGTTCAGCACCTTGGTAAGCAGTAATGCTATGATATCATCAGGCAGCCCTGCCATGAACCTCTGAAAGTTTTCTCCCTCACATCCCACCGGCCGATGTCAGTAATGCAAATGGTAGTATCAATACTGGCCTATAATACAGCGGACACTGCAGTGCCAATAGCCTCTCATAAGTAATGATGCTTGACTTACTCATATTGTCCCAGCATCAAGAAAATTCTACTTCACGAAGAGAGTGGTGGATAACTGGAACAAACTCCTAGAGGAGGTGGTGGGAGCACGGACTGTGGGGGGGGATTCAAGGGAGCATGGGATAGACACGAGGGTCTCTTGGATCTGGGGGGGAGGGGAGATGGTAGGAAATTGCAAAGTTCCAGCAGCTTATTAGGCACACTGGGCAGACTGGGTGGGCCTGGCGGTCCTTTTCTGCCTACACATTTCTATGTTTCTATCAAGGATATCAGTTTGTATGTGATATTGCAGATTCAGTGTGTGACCTCCTCAGACAATTCCAAGATACTTTATTGTGGAGCAAAGCAGCAGAAATACTGAAAAGCATAAAGCTGGACTTCTGAGAGTTAAGGAGATGAAGAGCCGCATGAACACAGGCAAAGAGCCGCATGCGGCTCCTGAGCCTCACGTTGCAGACCTTTGCTCTACAGACTACACACACACTGTGCTTTCTATCTCTGCCAGCGTAAACCGAGGTGACATGACAGCTTACATTACTATCAGTGAGCAGTAACGGTGATACAGCATAATGCTGAAATTTGTATTGCAAACTGTGGCTGTTTCATAATAAACTGTAGTCTGTTGTGAATTTAAAATTTGTTAGCAATGAACACAGTACCACATCCCACAAGAAGCAGCTATCTGCATACAGTCTCCATACTAACTCTGCAATTCGTACATAACAGGATCTAGTCAATATGCTTTCTGCATAGAGAGGCCCCTGGGGATCTGCACAGAAAGCCTACTGACTAGATACAAGTATATACTAACTGCAGAGTTAATACGAAGACAGCAAGCAGATAGCTGCTTCTTGTGAGATGTGATACTATGTTCAGTGTTAAAGCTTACGTTCATAACAGAGACTAAGTGTATTTTAAATAAATAAAAAACAGTCACAATTTGCAATACAGATTTCAGTATTATGTTGTACCACTAACTGCTCACAGACAACATGAGCTGGCATGTCATCTCAGTTTACACCAGCAGAGATAGAAAGTACAGCGCGTGCGAGGTGACTATACAGCATCCCGCTATGGCAGTTTTGTGTGGTGGTTGCTCAACAAGAATGCACACATTTCAGGAACGAGCCTTGGCAAACATCGGCATCCCAGCTGAATGTAGACATAATGCACTGAGTGGTGTTGCAACACTTATATGGTTGACTCTTTTAAAAATGTAAAAAAAAAAAGTATACTCAAGCCTCATTTTGAGAAAACAGCACAGCAGTACTTCATATGACAAACAGCCCTGTGTAAAAAAAAAATAAATATACAAAAAAAAAGGTGGGGGAAGGGGCTTGACAGTATCTCTTTAAGGAGAAAGCAGACTGACCAACAGTAAATGTTCTAGAAGGAACAGGGAGAGAATGAGAAGTATTACTGTGGAGAGGGTAGTAGGAAGTTAAACTACACATTGTCACAAAAAGCATAAAAATCACCTCAGGTCATCAATGCTATAATTAGTGAAGACTCTAGGGGTTTTCTAACAGCCCCCTGAATTATCCCTCAAGCGCTTGCTAAACTGCAAATGTGGCCTTTAATGCTCACTGGATAAGGAAAGTTACTTAAAATCACAGCTCTACTGCTATAAAATTGACTTTAAGCCAGTATTTGCAGAATCTACGGTCCCGGATACATCACTGTTACAAAACACAGAATGTCTATGTCTGGTCTCTCAAAGGATTCCTCTTATCTGCCTCTGTTGACATTTGACCTTGGAGTGCTTCACAGCAGCCAGCTGACAAACTGGTTCCTTGCATTTAAAGGGGCACTGTCAGCTTGTTCCCTTCGTTTGGAGGCATACATATACAATATAAGTTCTGGCACAAACCCATTCTACACATGTTGTAAAATACATGTAGCGATATGAAAAACGCAGTTTTGTACCTGTTTTGTTTGTTTTCAACAAAAGTCAATATTCCCTCGTCCCGATCAAAAAGTACCCACCACCGGAAGCCTCGCTAGGTTCAGAACGCGCATCAGCCACGAGCGCAGTCACGAGGCTCAGTTTTGTACCATGCCACTTGTAATAGGTTTGCCCAGTGAATTATTAAATGCTGAATTGGTGGTGGTATATAAAAGTCAAAACCGAGCACTGAGAGCTGCGCGTTTTAAATTTTTAATCCTGACCCAAAATCCCGGCGATTCGGCGACAGAGCATATGTCTTGCGTACATGCGGGTTTTGTATATAACCTCTCGCATGTCGTGAGATTTTGAGTCAGGATTAAAGTAAAAAAAGCAGCGTTGCTCTCAGTGCATCGAACTTTATACCACCGCCAATTCGGCATTAGCAATTCACTGGCAATCTATCATCACAAGTGGCGCGTGAATGAACTCGCGACTGCTGATGCAATCGGCGTTCTGGCAAGCGGGCTCGATGATACTACCGGGGAACGAAGTGTTTGTGGCTAACAAAGCTGGTACAAACTGCGTTTTCTAATTCTATCGCCAAATAATTTAACTTCAAAAATTTCTAAGACATATATATAACGAAAACGAGAAAATGACGACTACTAAGTCTCAGTTATGGTTTAAAAAAGGTATTTTAAACCAATGAGATTTTTTTCTGTTTTTTTCCTGTATAATCTGGGTGTTAACAGAATATGATTTTCCAAACAAGTGGCATATGCTTCTGAGGAAGGACTTGGTTGGTCCGAAAGCTTAGGCACTGTTTTCTTTTGTTACACCTATGTTGGTCCAATAAAAGGTATACCATTTGTTTCTGGATCTGTCCTTACAAGGAATAGTACGGCAAACTAATTCTGTATGGCACAGAAGGAACTGTAGGAAATAGCCACAAAAAATGTGAACATGGAGATCCGAAGGGGTCATAAAACTAGCAGGGAAATTTAGAAAAAAAATCCTAATAGCAAGGGAAGGGAAGGACACACTAGGACTACACACTAATCTGCAGAACATATGTTTATGCGAATTCTGACTGTAGTACTCCTTTAAAAGCTGTAACTAGTAATCTGGTGTATAAATCAAATATGCAATGACCTGACTTAAAATACTTAGTTTATTAACACTTGGGAGGGGGCAGGACTTAACTCACATGTGGCTCTGCCGCTCATTATTGATTGTCCTGTCCCATTACAAGTGAAGATCAACTACATCGCTTAAGTCTGGCCATTACATATCCCTTATGTACCCAATGCACAAACCATTACTTTCGACTTGACTTTCTACGACAACAAAGGTGGAGGTAGCAAGAGTTTTGATTCTGCTGAACTACTGCAAAGTTACTGTTAAAAGTTCAAACTGAATGACTATTAAAATCACAGCCAATCAACAGGATTATCCAACTATTCTTGTGCATTTAGTCAGACCACAATGACTAAACTATACGGCCAGTCTACATATTGTCACACAGTGACCTAGTGCAGCTCTAGATGACAAGCAAACAAAATAAAAGAACAGATGATTCAAGTGGTTCTGCTGGCCAAGTCTGGGCTGAATTACACTACGCTGTGTTCACACACAAGCTGGTGACTAAGGAAGTGAGCTAGCAAAAGCTATGAAAGAGCCCATTACAAATTGTGCTGTCCCATTTCCAGTGACCCACATTTTGATCACTGCAGATCAAGAAATCTAATTCTAGTTAGGCTGTCATCAGTTGTGGACTGGAACCAACACCGAACGCAAACATGCACGGTCAGAAAAAGAAGTGCATTTAAATTTCACATTACAGATTTGAAGAACGGGGGTGGGGCAGTCTGCCACTGCATTTTACAAACTACCTATTACTTTCATAGAAGAACATTTAATTGGTCCTCCACGCCTTGCTTGCTGTCCATCACTGATATTACGTAAAGGATGCATAGGTACATTCAGAGAATAGTGTGCAGGTGCTGGTTTTATATTATGTACCATTCAAAACACACATGCCGCTTGAAAAGAATGCATTACCTATAGCTACAAAAAATTTACCTAGCAGAGCAATCAGAAAGCAAACTTTTTGTATGCAGCAACTCACAATTTCAGAAGATATCACTATACATTTTTAATACCTGAAACTTTTCCATAAAGAGGACTCAAGACATGAAATGCAGCAGTGTCTGATCACAGCTACAGATATGAGAGACCCAGGTTCCCATCCCTATCCCAACTACCATGACCTGGGTTGGAGGTGTTCAACTTATGCTTCGGAGGCACCAGGCTTACAGTGACTATCCAAGCATTCCTGGCATGGGTTTAATATCCTAGCCCAATACACCTTATACAGGCGAAAGTTCTTTAAGCCATAAAAGACTTTTTTTTTTTTTTTCCTTTCTAAGTAGTCTACATCAGTACGGAAGGGACTGTAAACACAGCCAAACAGACGGCCAGCCAATCCCTTCCACTCCCTGGTCTACCACCACCACCCCCAAGATTGGATGTTTTGTAACATCTAACCAGGGAGAGATCCATAGAAGTCTACAGGGGATGTTTTTAAAGTGGTTTTCCATATATTTAAGGTACTTTTGATATAAACAAACACCACCGCTCAACCAACAGGGGTTGTAGAAGTTGAGCAGTGACTTTCATTTATACCAAAGGTAGCCTGAAGGGAAACAGTCACCACAAAGGGTCTTGCACTCAAGTGTGGGGCTGGTCCCAATGTGAACTTTGTCTGTAAAAACATTCTGGTTTACTCACTGTTTACTGCAGTACAGTAGATTGTATCATTTGGTTTACTTCTAGGCTGACATCTTCTGTTACTACAAATCCCAGAATCCCCCGCAGCCGACATCGGAGCAGTAGGTAGCAGTGGCAGATTCAACTGCATGCAGTACATGTTAAAAGGTTCTTTAAGCTCCCAATTTTTTTGTTGTTAGTCCAACTTTCCTCCCTGGGCTATGTACAGTCAGAGAACTGTACTTGGCACCTGGAGAAAAGCTGAACCAGAAAACATCTAAAATCAGAGATTATAAAAGCTCTATTTTACCATGGACTTCGGACACCGACCGACCAATGAGAACAGTAGGCTGGCACCTTACCTCCTTGTAAATCCTCTGATAATCACCACAAAAAGGTGCCAGCCAGACGCATTTTGGGAAAAAACAAACAAAAAAAAAAAGCAATCAGACAGCGAAATCACGGAACTGCAACCGCCACCTTGTTTCCCCGCTAAGCAGAGACTGTAAAACAGCAGCTCCGCACACATCAGGGAAACAAAACATAACACAAACACTGCTGTACTACTGAGTGGCTTATTTAAGCATTTTACCACGTACTGCCCTTTTTTTTTTTAAATTAAAAAACAAACAAAAAAAAAAAAAAACCAGTACTTGGTATAATCACAATAAGCCACACGGGGGATCTGGGTTATCGGGGGATTTACCACGGCTGACATGGATTTACCCAAGAGGTGCACCACGCCAGCCATGGTAAATCCCCCGATAACCCACACCCCCCCTCGTGGCTTATTGCTTATTATAAAAAGGTTCTCAGAAATGCTGCAATCTGATTGGCTGTTAGGATTCCAACAGCCTTACATTAATCCATTTTACACTGTCATGTACAGCCTGATCACCATGGCACATGGATTCTTTCTGTCAGCATTCCATCCTCTAGCCCTGCTGAATGTGTGGAATGATGCATTCTGATTTTGAACCAGCATTCTTAAACTGTTGGTGGAAGAACTATTTTAATAAAAATCTCCCTCTAAATGAGGAAAACATTGAAAAACTATACTTTAAATTTTTTTTTTGGTGTGTTTTTTATAATAGCAATAAGGCACTCCCAGGAGTTAGATTAACAGTCAATGACCCCCTGGGGCAATATGGCATTCGTCTGCGCCTCATGCCATATTACACCCCTAGTGGGTGATTAACAGACTGTTAATCTAATCCCTGGTCATGCCTTATTGCTTAAAACATGCATTGCTAGCTACTGAATCTCCCTGCCACTGCTGCCTACTGCTCTGATGTCAGCTGCAGGGGATTCTGGGCTTTGTAGTAACAAAAGATGCCAGCTTTTAAATAAACAAAATTAGTCTGATACAATCTACTATACTACAGTAAATGGCTAAAAAAAGTTTTTGCACACAAAGTGCACACTGGCACCAGCCCCACACTTGAATGTGAGGCTCTTTGTGGTGACTGTTTCACTTTAAATATATATAAAGCTGCTTTAAAAATGCCCCCCCCACCACCAGATTTCAGTGGGGCGCGCCTCCGTGCTATTCCTGGTCAGGTGTCACTGGGGAGTAGAAAGGATCAGCTACCATCTGTTTGTCTATATTTAATAATTTACAAACCCTTTCTTCCCGATGTGGACTACTAAAGACGTTTTCTTTTACGGCTCAAATAACTTTTGCCAGTATAAGTTACTGAGCTAGTTACTACAAAAAGCCATGGCAGGAACATTAGAAATTCACTTTAAGACTCGGGGGAAGTTTAGTGCCAGCCTCGCTGTTCAAGAGCCTCCTCTGGAGGACTGTGGAGCAGCTTTGGAATTGAACAACACCACATATCCGCCCCCAAACTCCCCTTTTGGACTAAATGTGGGAGATGGGTCTTATAGGGGACACAGTCCTGGGCTGCAGGTGAATGGCTGCTGTCACTGGGCACCCACATCACAGGGTGTGTGACCACTCCTGCATGAACATATGATCCCAGCTCAGCAGGACTCTGCTAAAAGGAGGATTTCTTGTGCAGTGCAAAAAGCAGTGGACTGGTACAACAACAAGAAATGGTCAATGACAGACCTAATGAGAACAGAGTGTGGCAAAGCATAGCATCAGATGGGGATAAAGAGAATAAAAAAAGGGAGGGAAACAGCAGTAAAACATAAAAGTTACTTTTACAATTCAAGCATAGACACCTATAAATATCCCAAGGCCTTATCGAGAAACCCAACACTGCACAAAAAAAAAGAAGTCTACTGCACTGACCTGTTGCTTGGCATGGAAATTTGTCTCTGCACTGGAATATCCCTTGGCATGCCACCTCCAGGTGCCATGCTCCGATTCGTAGTAAAAATACTTTCTAAACTAGACCCTCGTGTTCCAGGAAGGGTTCCTCTGCCTTTTGTCCATGTAGGGTATGGCTTCCTGCCATCTCTTCCAGGCTGCCCAGTGAACTCTGGCTGCCTTAGTGTTGCTTTAGGTTTCCCTACATTTTTGAGGAATTAAAAGAACGAAACAAATAACTATGCATGTAACTGGATTATGTTTCACAAGTATAAGCTGTACATTTAAAACCGGTCTCTAGCAGACATTCAATTATATTCTGGAAGCAGAAGCATGATTGTACAGCACAGAATAGCTTTGGGCCGTATTCAGGTTCTCTCCTATTTTATGATCAGAGAAAGAAAAACAGGTTGCTCACCTGTAACAGTAGTTCTAGGAGTGGTATATGTTGTTCATCCACACTTGTTGGCAGATCGCCTTTCCCTTTAAGGGTTGCTGGAACATCTTCAAGCTGGCTCCTCCCACCCACCCGGGTGGTAAAACCCTCAGCTTCGCCCCATGACGCCAGATCTAGCTCGCTGGAAGCAGAGGTGTGCGTCGAAGATGGGGACGTCGGGTGGGTCAGTGTGGATGAACAACATACATCACTCCTAGAACTACTGTTACAGGTGAGTAACCCGTTTTTCTAGGGATGTGGATATGTTCTACCCACACTTGTTGGCAGTTCTCCAGGAAGGGGGAGGCAACACACACATCCTCTACTTAGGAAACAGGGACTGGAGAACTGAAGCCCCAAAACCAGCATCAAGCGCGACTCGAGGTCGATGTGGTAATGGGAAATGAAGGTGTGTGCAGACTTCCAGGTAGCAGGCCTGCAGATTTCCTGGATTGGGACGTCCCTAGAAGCAGCCACTGATGCAGCGGTATGGGGGTGGAATGAGCCCTTAGCCCTATAGGAGGCTCCCTACCAACCAACCTATAGCAGAGATCAATGCAGGAAATGATCCATCTGCAAATCGTCCACCTGCCTGTAGGTCTGCCAGGTGCAGCTTCAGCGTAGGTGATAAACAGCTAGTGAACCTCTAACCTCTCTAGAACAACATAGCCACATCCCTAGAAAAAAAATTCCAGATCCAGAGAGTGGTCTAGCCAGCCATCTAAATGCACATCAGTCCCAACTTTTTTCCCCACCAATACTTTCCAAATGTCAATAAGAAACATGCCTGGTGATTTTTATTGCTGGTACCCAGCTACAGTTGCAAAAGTTCCCATTGAAAATAATGTTCAATGATCTTACAAAATGACATATGGCTAGAGTTTTGCCTAAGAACCTCCTCTCCTACAGAGCTTCCCTTTTCTGAGGTGTCAGCTTACAACATGAGCCAGCTATTGGTCAGCTCACAGTGCTCAACCGCAGTCCACAGGGGCTGCAAAACAGTCCCATACATTAACCAGCTATAAAACTACAGCTGTGAACTGTAGTGTGCCCTTGCAAACAGTCTTACACTGTGGTTGGTTTTCTGGAAGGCTGATGCTGCGTTTCATTACTGCAGGCTCCTAATATGTTATCCCCAGGTTTTCATCAGTATTCTCAGTTGTTCTAGAATACCCACTGTTCAATGACTGTTTTTCCTCTTCTCCTTCTCCCCTCCCACCCGCTGAAGCATACGCTGCCCATCTCCTACCACACCCAGACCCCTTTGAACAACATAACCCAGCCCCACCCTCTACCACTCCCCATCCTAATATTTAACTGCAATGCCCATCACCAATGCATTCCATATACATAATGTGCTGAAATAAAATAGGTTGCTCACCTATAACCTAGTTCTAGGAGTGGTAGGTACACTTCATATCCACACTCTGGCAGTTCCACTGGAAAAGTTGGATTTGCCGGATGTCTAAGCTGAGGCCCCCCCCCTCCCCCCGACTCCACACCATGATGTCAGATCTTGCACGCTGGAAGCAGGAATCCGTGTGTCACTTGCCAGGGGAGGTCAGGTGAGTTATGTGGATGTGAACTGTATACCACTCCAAGAACTATGGTTAAAGGTGAGTAACCTATTTTTCTAGGGGCGTGGATATAGTTCACTATCCACACTCTGGCAGGACTCCTAGCTGTTCTCTGGGAGGAGGGGGACATGGCATGCACCTCTATGTGGTGAACAGACACTGGAGAACCAAGGTCCCAAAACCAGCATCCCAGAGTGCCACAAGGTTGATGCGGTAGTGGGAAATGAAGGTGTGTGCAGACTTCTAGGTAGCAGCCATGCAGATCTCCTGTATAGTGACATCCCTGGAAGCAGCCACTGAGGCAGCAGTTATGTCTGTGGGAGTGAGCTCTTAAAGGGAAAGTCCCCTCAACCTAATTTATGTACACCTGTCTAGTTTGTAGCTATGAACAATCATTCCCTCTCCTACACTCCCCTAATTTCATTCTGATCAAAATGAAGTTGTTTCACTCTGTTCTGCCCTGGTGTAAAAACCTGTGATGCCATTGCAAAATCATGACCCCGTTCATGCAAGGCATCATGGGAGTTGATGCATATATGCTCAAGTCAGCAGCAGTGCTACTGTCAGTTCTGTTGAAGGTCTTCTGAAATCCTTGTGTTTTTGTCTTATGCTGGCCAAACTTTTAAAGCCGAGTCCCCTACTGTTTTCTGTTGTAGGAAGTGTGTCTGGGTTGGAAAAATACAGTTGGACGGATACTGGTGTTTCTGAAGTTTTATTATTTAACTGATTACTGTATGCTAGGAGCCCTTTTGCTTACTCCTAGTCCCTCTGATTTGCAAATATGCATTATTCACTCCCACGTTTTCTTTTATGAGTGGGGTCACCTCCTTTGCAATGGCATCAAACAGGGGGATGAAAGAGAGAAACTTTGTTCATGCCTACACACAACACTGGCAAACACAAGAAAGGCTGAGGAGATGTTCTCGCAACAGAAGGCTCCCTACCAGCCAACCAATGCCAATCGCCTGGTCTTCTGCCAGGCACGACTTCAACGCAAGTTGCCTCTTGAACTCCAGCTGTGTGCGCTACGTAATAAAACAGCGCCCTTCACAGGTTCAGCATATGGAGCCAAGGTCGACCTCAGAAGATGGGTTAGTTTAAGTATACTGGTAAATTAAATCATCTGGTTAAGGTGAAACTCTGCTACAATCTTTGAGAGGAACTTCAGGTTGGGACGAAGGATGACTTTGTCCTTGTGTTGAAGACCAGGTAGGGAGACTCCAATGAAAGTAGTACATAAAGCAATTTTGGTGGGGGGGTAAGAGGAAGTAGGTTGTTGGTTAACTAGGATCTGCAGCTTATCCGTTAGGTAGGGAAATGGGCAGACTAGGTGGGCCAAGCGGTCCTTATCTGCTGTCAAATTCTATGTTTCTAAAGTGCCTGGAGTTCCCCAACCCTTCTAGCCGACATGATGGCCACAAGGAAAGTCATCTTCCATGACAGGTGTGACAATGCACACCTGTGCAGAGGCTCAAAAGGCTTTCCCATGACCACAGCCAACACCAGCAGTAAGCCCATGGTGGAGTGCTTCACGCACCAGAGGAGGGCAGTTGGTTCAGGCCCTTGAAAAAGCACCCCAGCACCTTCTTCTGGGCCACCACTGGCTTATCAGCCCATACCCTGTAACCAGAGATGGCTGCCAGGTGCACCTAGAGGGTTGTCACAGCACCAGCTGAGACAGGGACCAGAGGTAGTCCAGGATGCTCATCACAGGGCAGGGAAGGAGATCAAGTTTCTTGCCCTGGCACCAAATGGAGAACCTCTTCCATTTAAAAGCATAACACTGGTGAAGTCAACTCTTTCCAAAAGGCCTCCAAAACATGGAGCACTTCATCCAAGAAGACCCAAAGCCTGGAACTCTATCTGCTCAGGAACCAGGCCATGAGGTTCACGGGCTGCAGGTCTAGATGCAGGACCATCCCATGTTGTCTGGTCAGCAGAAATGGGTAGAGAGGCAGCAGTCACAGAGGTCTGCTGCCGAGGTTCAGAAGATCCAGGTACCAGAACTGCCAGGGCCAGTCTACAGCTATCAAAATCATCGAGGCCTTGTCCTTCCAGGCCTTGACCACCCTTGCGGATCAAGGGGAAGGGAGGAAAGGTGCACACGAGGCTTGGGGGCCTGTCGCATGCCTGTTTGAAGCCCTGCACTGTATTCATATCCACCACTTCCTGAGGTAGGCCGTTCCATGCATCCACCACCCTTTCTGTGAAAAAGAACTTCCTCACATTACCCATTAATCAGCCTCCCTCTAATCTCATGCTGTGTCCTCTTGTCCTGCTACTTTTCTTATACTGAAACATGTTAGACTCTTTCACCTTGTTAATGCCCTTAAGGTGTTTGAATGTTTTGATCACATCACCTCTCTCCCTCCTTTGCTCTAGGGTATACTGTACATACTGAGCTCCGTTAATCTGTCCTCATATGTTTTCTGATGCTGTCCCTGCACCATTTTGGTTGTCCTTCTCTGGACTGCCTTAATTTGGTTAATGTCCTTGTGAAGGTGTAGCATCCAGTACCGCACGCAGTACTCCAGATGGGGCCTAACCAGTGTCTTGTAAAGAGGGATTATTACCTCCCTCTTCAGACTTGTGATACCTCTACTAATACACCCCAGCATCCCTCTAGCCTTACCTACTGCTTTAGTGGTCTGCTTGGATGATTTCAGGTCATCGGTGATGACACCCAAGTCTCTTTCTTCCCTTGTGACTGCCAGCAACTCCCCTCCCAGCCTATAGGTGGCTTCAGGGTTTCTCTTCCCTATGTTCATGATCTTGCACTTCTTTGCGTTAAAGGGACACTGTCAACTTTGCTGGACATGTTTTTTATGTATGGATGAAGTGTGCCTCCTGGCACACTTGTAGAACTTATTGTCCCTAGTATTCTTTTATGTGTGTAAATCATAAGAAATTCTCGTACTTTTGCTTGTTTTTTAAATAGCTGCTGGTTGCTCGACCCAAGGTAAACTCACCCGTGCACCGGAAGCATTATCTCAATGAGTCCGCACGGCTGCTACAAGCGCAGTCCTGAAGTGTGACTTTTGGAGATGCGAGGTGCAAAACTTAATTCCTCTAGTAGATTTGCCTTTATTTAACCCTTGCTGCTGTATACCACCAAAAACCGAGCACGGAGAAAGAGAGAAGCAAACTGCTTTCTAAAACCACGACCGAAATCCTGCGCATGCACTAGAGCGTCAGGCTCCTACGCATGTGCAGCATCTTTACTCATGCCATGCTTGCACATGTGCGGGATTTCGGTCGAAGGCACAATCGCCGGTGGAGGCTGCACCAGCTGTGAAACGGACAGGGACACCGACCAATCCACGTCCTCCTGAGTGAGGACTGGGAGCACTGGTGTCTGTGAGACTGACTCCTCAGCCTCATCTGACAACCAGTCGATAGGCTTGAGGAAAATCTCCATGGCCTGCTCAAGCAGTCAAAGTCAACAGGTGTACCAAACAGCCCTTGACCTGCCCTTTAACTGAAGGGTGTTTGACCACTGTCGAGCAGTCAGGCTGAATCTAAGGACAGGGAGGACCTCAATCTCTCCCAGTCTCACGACCAGCGCCAGCAGCACTTGTGCTTATGACTGTGGTGGGCAGGGCTCTCCCCCAAGGGCTGGAGAAACAAACATGTCCCTGAAGCCTCCAGTGAATGACAGACACTGGCCACAGGGAACAGCACCAAGACTGAGAAGGTGCCTGCTGCGGCAGTCACAACTTCTGCTTCGGGGCCCCAAACTGCTGGGCTGACCCTGCAGCCACCAAGGCTTTCTTGCATTCCTTAAGACAGTCCCTGTGATGTCATTCCAAAGGCCAGCCCAGAGATAGCCGGAGTTTCCTATCCTCCAGGAATCCAGAAAGTACAAACATACAGAGGTCAGTCCTGGTCACATCTTGCTATCTGCCCAGGCAGTAAATGCACCAGTTATGCGGCTCACTTAACAAGACATCTTCTTTCAGCACCGCACAACAATTTGAATCCTGGCTTCTGTTGCTCCACCACAGAGAAGCGAGAGGAGTCAAAAGTAGAGATAAAAGTTGTAGATGTCGAATAAGTGAAGATGTCTGTGTTAGGGGAACCGGCACCAGCCAAGGGGTTGGCGACCAGGGAACCATCGGGATGAACTGTGGAGCG
The DNA here is from genome assembly GCA_016271365.2 of Neoceratodus forsteri. Taxonomy (NCBI): domain Eukaryota; kingdom Metazoa; phylum Chordata; order Ceratodontiformes; family Ceratodontidae; genus Neoceratodus; species Neoceratodus forsteri. The sequence goes on from CM057453.1 coordinate 1,152,054,108, forward strand.
CAGCTTTGGCTCAGCCACTGATGCCACATGAGCTCCTCATATCGACGCCACATTTTACGGCAAAGTTATTCCTCGTCCGAAGAGGAGGAGGAAGATGTGAATCATCTTCGACGTCTCTTGGCCGAATGCCGAGAGCAGGACCACCGACAGTGCCAGAAGTCCGAAGATCTTGATCTGTAAAAAGATTGGAACCTGGGCCTCAACAGGTCTATTGACGGAGGGGCGAGGCAGTGGCAGACACTGGATGGCGTGGAGTCCCAAAGGAATCAGGCTCCTGGGGGGGATACTACCAGCTCAGAGGAATGAACTGGCCCCTCCTGAATGAGAGCAGTCAGAACCGGAGTCCTGGATAAGGAGTCATTTCTTTCGTCCTGCAACAACAGCTCTACCAGATTGAGCTAAATCTTGACTGGCTGGTTGGACCGCATCTCAACTGACCAGCAAGATGAGGTTACCATGGGACCAGCAGCCTGAATGTTAGAAGTGTTGGCCGAAGCCAAAGGCTTGATGACCATCGAGCCTGTAGAAGTGTGGGAACTAAAGGAATGAGACCTCTCCCGTTCCCACGATCTGGTGCGGGATTTTTAACTTACCCCAACCTGGAATCTCAGGGAGGACACTCTCAGAGTAGGAAAGGATTTACACAAATCCCAAAATGCGCCCGTGAAGGAGGCACCCAAGACCGTAATACACATGACTCTGTGAACATACTTTTTCCAGCTCCCCTGCTAAAGTCATTTCCTCCATCCCATGATGCGAGTGGTCCCATCAGCCTCAGCATCAGTGCAGCAACAGGCAAGGCACCACGATACAGCCACAAGGGATCACCGACACCAGAACTCACCACTAAACTATCCCCGTCTGAGGCATGCTGCAGAGCATGCCAGGTATCTGAAACGGGGACCACAGTCCACTCCTAAACTCAGGTTGCTTGTGCAACCATTTAAAACTTCTCATTTAAAACCAAAATTATACTCAATGTCAGAGTCAAACTTTCCCGTGAAAAATAATGGAGTGGCAAAATGATCCGTTAGCAAATGCAAAGAAAGAACGGCACACACAAGCTCTTCAGGTAACTGGCATTGTTTTTTTTTCCAATTCGTAGCTATATCAAAACGTGCAGACACACACAATGGCAGCAAGCGGACCCGGTGTTACGAGTCATGCAGACTCCCTATTAGGGTGTGTGTGGCTACCATGCAGAGTCACGCCTTGCGCACACTAACTGCCATACTGTATAGTCCACACTGTAAATTCCAATTTATCAGATTTTGATTCTGTACAACAAAGAATGATGTAGTTGTTTTGGAGGAGGTCCCTAGTCAGCAGCATCTATGGGGCATGAAAAACAGTACCAAAACACCACCACTCATCCAGTCGGCACCATTGCGCCAGACGACAGGGAATCGCACCAGAGTCCGGGATGACAGGAGCAAAGGGCGGCAGGGAGGGCTCAGGAGTGTCTCATGGGACGCTCTAGTCGGGGGGGGGGGGCAAGAGCACATCGCCTTTTGGTGGCTCCTGGTGACCAGTCTCGGCACTGCAGCGTGGATGACTGCACGTCACATGCGCGAACACCAGGAGGTCGTGACATGCGCTCCAGTGGGGTGGGGAAACCACAAACAAGGACAATGGCTGCCCGAGCCGCCAGATGACGGTGGCCTGCCCTCCATCGCCACAAAGCCAGGCAGCCCCGAGCTGCACCCTCACTGCCCCCAGCGAGGACTGAATGCGTGTGCCTACAAGCACATGTTAGTCTCCCCTCGGTCCTAATGGCCGAGGGAGACCTGAGGACAGCAGACAGTGAATGGTAGAATGTAAGGCGAGACTCGGCTGCCTGAAAGAGCAGGCGTCTGGGCTGGTAAGCGGTGTATAAACAGATAACACAAAAAAAAACCCCAAAACATCTGTCAGAGAGAGAAGCCGTCCTCACTCTGAAGATCTTGCACAACCAACCACAGTATCCAACCAACTACTCATCACATTTGGACTTCACAGGGGCTTGGTCCCACCACTGCAGCAGTGCCATGTCCAAATCCTGGAGAAGGTAGATGTTGGGCTGGAAGGGAGCAGACCACTGCAACCAGGAGGCAAGGAGGCAACAAAGAAAACAAACAGTGGTCATGTTGTCAGTGTTGACCCAGACCACACAACCTCAAACCAGCAGTGCGGACTCCAACAACATCCAGCGAACTGGGAAGAGTTCCATTACGTTGATAGGGTTTTATTTAACTCTAAAAATTGATTAGCGCTTTGTTCATAAAAGTTCTAAAACATTGTGAATATGCATAAAACTTGCCTCACTGTGTTTAACAAACATTACACTTCTAGAAAACCTATATAAATGCTTTCTGTACAGTTATTATTGTCCCAAGAAAAAAACTGCTAATCAATTATTTAAAACCCTGACAGTGGATCTCACTCTGGGACATAAACAGTTTGCTCTGCAGTCCAGCAGATGTGAATCTCAGCACACCAACAATGTGTTGTCAAAATGCTTGAGTGCTCAAAGTCAAACAGGATTCCTTCACATAGGTTTGATGAAGACAGTCAAACTGATGGTGTTCAGCATCTGCTGGGTCTCCTGAATGGGCTGCATGTTCCAGCGGTCCCAAAACACTACTGCTGTGGTAGAAGCCATGAAGCCCAGAATTGGTAGAAAATCCCAAGCTGGGTGAGACAGCCAACACAAAACGGTCAAGCAAAGGACAGATCCTCCACTATGTCAAGGGACAACCAAGATCTGGCTCTAGGGAATCCAGTTATGCTCCAGTTAAGAGGATCACCTGCTTTGAGGTGAGCTCAGACCTGGCTAGATTAACTATTAAGCCGAGATGCTGAAAAGTCTGGATAGCCAGACCCCTGGACAGCTACACATCCTGTAACAAGATCCCCTATATGAGCTAATCATTAACACACAAATACCATGCTGTCTGCATCTGAGAAAAGCTGCCACAAGACAAACACTTGCTAAGTACCCTGGGTGCCAAAGACTGGTATGGCTCTGAACCAATACAGGATTCTGTCCACCCAAAAATAAAGGAATGGTCTGTGATAGACAAATAAGGATATGGAAGTACACATCCTATAGGTCCAGCGAGTAGAGCAAGGCCCCTGGCTCGTGGGATGGAACAATCTGGTGCAGAATCATCATGCAAAATGTCAAGACTGTGAATGAACCTCTAACACTAGCAGATCCCAGATTCAAGAATGGGGCACCAACTCCCCACCCATTTGGGCACTAAAAAGTACAGTGACACATATCCCTGCAGAGCTTTTTTTCTGGGGGAGGGGGGAGAGAGAAAAAGACAGGCTGTATCTTATGCCACCTGAGGAGCTGGACAACTTGCTCTGCCTCTGCAGTGCTGGGAGAGGTTCCACCAACACTGTGTCCTCCAACCATGCTCGAGACAGAACAGAAAGTAAAACAAATTCCAGAGACAACTCCGCTCTCACTACTGCCAGGATCTATTTTTCTGAGGTAACAGCAGGCCACCTATGTTTAGAAGTAGGAGAGGCAGCCTCCGACCAGGAAGCTACATCACAGTTCAGAACAGTGGGGAAGGGGGAATCCCAAACCCATCACGTTTTGCCTTTGATAAGACACTGACAGCCCTCTCAGACGGGGTAACCACCACCAACAGGGTGAGGAGAAAATCCACACTCCTGATTAGAGTCCTTGATTGGCGCACCCTCCACCAGCTGTGGTGACTTCATGTTGGTCACTGTGGCAAGGCCAGCAATGCCAGAGGAGGAATCACTGTGCTCCCGACCGGAGCTGGCACTCAAGAGACAGCCAAAGCTGGGAAGTGTCCATCAACACTGCCTGTGGACCTCAACCTTAAGCAAACACTCTGTAGGCCCACTGCTGCCAGGCTGCTCTCCTATCTGCAAGGGGCTCCATGTCTGTGGCGAGAAACGAATGGCTACAAGAAAGTACAATATGTTGATGGAGAGAGAGACTGGAAACATGACCACAATCTCAAATGGTGACTCAGAAGGATGAGGTGTTGCAGCCTCTGGGTCCAAATACTCCAGAGAGACCACCAAGTACTGGACAAACAGGAGCCGGTGCTAAGGTCAAGACGACCAACAACCTACACTGCCTGTGTTGCAGTCAGAACCAAGGTTTGGGGGAAACCCAAGAAATATTCTTACTCGATGGACATGTCCACTGTGGGGTCAACCATCAGACTGCATCAATACAGTTGGCTGTCCTTGCAGAAAAATCAATGGGCAGACCAGAGGGTACAACAACCTCCCTCTGTGACAGCAGACCATGTGAATCCTATGCTGGGGAGACTGCAAACAGTCGCTTGACCTAAAGCAATCCCACAACCAATATCTACTCATCCTGCATTTTCATCAATGGGACAATGATGCACCTTCGAAGGACTGGAGAGATGGAAGAAAAGTTTTTAAACCATTCGTCCTTCTGAGGAGTCAGTAGCTCCAGCAAACACTCCTCCTATATCACATCAAGGTCCAGAATCAGAACAGCTCTGCCAGCCTCTTATGGCTCTTGGCCCCTTAACTGTATTGCCGATCCTGCAGCTGTGGTCTTCACATGCACTTTCATAGGTTGCCCTGGATCACCTGCTACCACCCTTCAAGGACTGGTGCTTGCACAGCTAGACACAAGGAGCAATGTGGCACACTGTGGCCCAGGCTCCAACAGCAACTGCAGGCACTGTATCCGTACATCCGAACATATGAAAAAGTCAGCAGAATAAGGCCGTTTGGTCTATCTAGTCTGTTCGTATTGCAGGGTTCACAGGTTAAGCTACTGACACTACCTCCTTCCCAATCTGCCCTTCCCCTTCATCTGTGTCTCCCCTGACCCTGATTTTCCCCTAAACTCTATCCCAGCCTCTCTTGAAGCTGTCCACCATTTTCAACAAAACCACCTCTTCCAGCACCACATTCAAAGCCGCTACCACCCTCTGAAGAGTGGCCCCCCCCCCAAATCTGAGACTGTGTCCCTGTGTTTCAGTGTCCAGTTAGCTTAAAGAGGCCCTCCTTATTCACCCTCTTTAGTCCTTTCAAATACTTGAAGGTCTGAATTATGTTTTCATTCTCCCCCTCTCCCTCGCTCATCTTCGTTCCCTCCTTTGGACCATCTCCAGCACGTTAATGTCCTTTTTAAAGGTATGGGCACCAGTACTGTAGATTGTATTCCAGATGTGGCCTCACTAATGACTTGTACAAGGGCAGTATTACCTCCTCTCGACTGCTGCTGATCCCTCAGGCAATGCAGCCCAACATTTTATCCGCCTTTGCTGCTTCTTTCCTACACTGCATGGAGTGCATCAGGCCACTAGTGATCACCACTCCCAGACCCATCTCCTCCTCTGATATAAATACCCAGATCCATCCCTGGCTCTATTCAGTCCCAGGGTTCTCGGCTCCAGTGTGCATTTCTTTGCACCGAAGCCAAGCTTTCAAATCCCAGAGCACCTCTCTAGTTTTTCCAGATCCTCCCTTAGGCCTTGTATCCCTTCAGCTGTGTCCACTGCCCTTGGTGTTGTCCAGTCAGGGGCACAGACAGAGTACCTTCATAAAATGTACCTCTTGAACCCTGGTTTCTTCCCTTCCACAGCAAATGGAAGCAAAAATATTTTGAGGAAAAAAAAAAATCACTAAAAAGCCTCAAACTAGCAAAATCCTAATTCACTACTCAGAACTGTCAAGGACATCTGTTCTTTACAAGGAAGAGCAGAGCTTAGTGCAAAGTGGGCAAAGCATGCTCACTGGAACACTGCTAAAGTGTGGATAGTGAAATGAAACACAGAAACAGAGAAATGTTCTATCTAGAAGATCTAGACAGTTTGACTACTCCTTGTAAGATCTGCAATATGGAAATAACAGTTACTCACCATAAAGACGTATCTTCGAGAAAATTTCCTCCATAGGGCCACACCTTTGGAACTGTACGCTGTTGGCATCAGGACAACTCAGAAACTTTTGTTAGCCAGAGGTCACCTATGATGACATACAAGAAAAAATTACTCACCTTAGTAATTGCTTTTCTTCTCATGGAGTCTTGCTATATTATAACATTAGCAGTCAGCCACTGCAGCTGAACTGCCCCGGAGAGGAAGGAGTTAACTCCAGAGGATCTGGAGTTCTACAGCGCGAGGGCGCTGTGCCCAAAGCTCTATCTGGCAGTTTCAAATGAAACTGTCAGATCTTTTCGAAGCTAACATCAAAGAACAGAAAGTCTGTGTGGAAAAAACTACACTAGCCCATGGCTACCTACTAGTAGTAGTAACAACAATATAAACAACAAAAACACCCAGAACCATAATAACAAAATTGATGGTATTATGGTTCGCTTTACCACCCTTGACAAGCACATTATGAACCCTCCTTCCCCAAGACTCAAGTCCAGGAAGGGGGCAATATAAAAACCTAAATAAAAGCAACCATCCCTAACCCAAAGGAAAGAGGGTAAGGGATAACTACAATAGCATGACACAGTGCTTGCCAATTCGCCCACCCCTACCCAAGTAGAGGTTCTGAGAGGGGCAGGAGGAGGTGGTTATAATATAGCAAGACTCCATGAGAAGAAAAGCAATTACTAAGGTGAGTAATTTTTCTTCAAACACCATGAAGTCTTGCTATATTACAACATTAACAGATTACACAGCAGTACCTCCATGGAGGAGGTCAGAACCTACTTAGGAAATAGGCTCTGAAGCACAGCTGTGCCAAACTGAACATCTCTCCTGGACTGGACATCCAGGGAATAATGTAGTAAAAGTGTGAACTGTCTTCAGGTAGCAGCTTGACAAATCTCCAGAATGGAATGTCCTAGCAGCCGCTAGAGACGCAGCTGTACCCCTGGTGGAGTGGGCCTCAATCCTGAGAGGGGGTACTCTACCTAGCTTCTGATAACAGAATTGGATACAAGAAACAATCCACCTTGCAATTGTTCTCTTAGTGGCAGGTTTTCCCTTTACTAACCTCGCCATAGGTAAGAAACAGTTGAGGGATTCGAACCCATGACCTCTGGTGCGCCTAAATAGTAGCTTAAGGCTCTTTTGACATCCAAGCTGTGCAGTCTCCTCTCACCTGAGGAAGAATGCTCAGTGAAAAATACTGGGAGAGAGATAGATTGATTCAGGTGGAAATCAGAAACCACCTTAGGCAAAAACTTTCTATTAGTCCTAAGGACTACCTTATCTCTGTGGAAAGAGATAAAATCTTCTTCCACTGACAGGGCCTGTAACTCACTTATGCATCTGGCAGAGGTGATAGCTACTAGGAAAACGGTTTTCCAAGTTAAATACTTGAGCTCTGCTGAAGACAGAGGCTCAAAGGGGTTGCATTAACTGAGCAATGCAAATATTCAGGTCCCATACGGAGCTGGTTTCCCAAAAGGAGGGTTAGTATGAAGTAACCCTTTAAAAACTTGAGAACACAGGGTGAGAAGAAGGAGGCAGGCTTCCTGCTGACACAAAAGCAGAGACAGCTGCCAGATGAACCTTCAGGGTAGCTGGTCTAAGGCCTAGGGAATTCAGATGGACCAAATATTCCAGAAGAATGGGAAGATCAGCAGATTCTGGGATAATCTGCCTCTCAGAGCACCAGATGGAAAACCTCTTCCACTTAGAATTATAAGTGGCCTAGTGGAAGGCTTCCTAGAAGCCTTTAAAATATCCATGACACCTTGAGAAAGGTGTAAGTCAGCAAATTCTAGCTCCTCAAGAGCCAAGCCTTGAGGTGGAGGGATTTGAGGTCCGGATACCACACTCTCCCCTGTGCACAGGCCAGTAAGTCGTGGACTCTGGGTAGGCTCAGGACAGGGTGGATTGCCAAGGACAGAAGCAGAGGGTACCAGGGCTGTCTGGCCCAATCTGGGGCAATCAGAATCACTCTGCAAGGTTGAGATCTGATTTTTACTAGTACCCTGAAAAGAAGAGGAAAGGGAGGAAAGGCATACAGGAACTTCCCTTTCCAGTCCAACAGAAAGGCGTCCAGAGGGACTGAGCCCAGTACTGGAGGCCTGCAACAGAAAAGAGGAAGTTGATGGTTGTCTGGGGCTGCGAAAAGATCTATCTGAGGAGTGCCCCATCTGGCAAAGATGGACCCCAGCACTTGTGGGATTCAGAGCCCATTCGTGATGGCCCTGAGAAATTCTGCTGAGGCGCCCGCCAGGACATTGTCCTTCCTGGAGGTGAACCGCTATCAGGGAGGTGTTCAGGAGTAGCCAGAGACCACAACTTCATTGCTCGTGCACAAGGCTGAAGACCGAGTGCCCCTTGCTTGTTGATGTACCACATTGTGGTGGTACTGTCTGTCCTGACTTGAACCACTTTGTTCTGGACAGAATCTGAAAACACCCGAAGAGCTAAAAAGACAGCTCTGAGTTCCAACAGATTGATGTGGAGCAGAGATTCCTGAGGAGACCACACCCCCTGGGTGGCAAGATCGCCCAGGTGAGCCCCCCACCCTAAGAGGGAGGCATCCGTGGTGAGGGTGAGGGAGTGAGAAATGGGAATGAAGGGAACCCCCTGTCTTAAATTGCTCTGGGCCTGCCACCAGTGGAGGGCTAGGATCAGAGTTTGAGTAACTGGAACCAGCTTGGTAAGGGGGTCCTTCCTTTGAGACCAATAGGCCCTCAAATGGAACTGAATGTCCCTCATCTGGAATCTTGCTCCCTGCACAACAGCTGTGGAAGCAGCCATGTGCCCGAGGAGTTGCGAAAATGCCTTGCTGGTCGAGAGACCCGCAGGGTAAAGGAGGATGCCAGGGCGATGAGTCTGTCCACCCTTTCCGAGGAAGAAAAGCCCTGGCTAACCTTGTGTTCAATTCTCATGCCTATGAAAGTTAGGACCTGAACGGTTCCAGAACTGACTTTGGTAAGTTTAGCAGGAATCCCAGGGAAGTGAGAAGCTGCTGGGTGACTTGCAAATGGGTTTCACCTGACCTGGAGACTGACCCACAATGAGCCAGTCGTCCAGGTAGAGGAACACAGCAACCCTTGCCTTCTTAAGTGAGCCACTACTACAGCGAGACATTTTGTGAATACCCTTGGCGCAGAGGTCAGGCCGAAGGGCATTGCCCTGAACTGGTAGTGGCCTGAGGGCAGTTCAACCTGAGGTACTTTCGTGAGAAGGCCTGATCAGAACATGAAAATAGGCATCCTTGAGGTCCAGGGAAGCTAGCCAGTCCCTGGCCTTAGGAAAGCAATATCATTGCCAGAGTCAACATTTTGAACTTTGGTTTCAAAAGATGCTTGTTCAAGTACCTTAAATCTAGAATGGGCCTCCATTCTCCTGTCTTTGGGGTAAGAAAGTATCTTGAATAAAGCCCCTTGCCCTGATGGCAAGGAGAACCCTTTCCACTGCTTTGCAGTCCAGAAGAAAGAAACCTCTGCTTCCAAAGCAAGGGCTTCTGAAGGATTTGCAGGTGGAAAATGTCTGGCTCTCATCTTTGGAAAGTGTTTGAGCTGAGAACAGACCCTGGCCTATTACCTCCAGAACCCATCTGTCCGAGGTTAGGGACAGCCAGTTCCGCTGAAATAGGCCAACCTGCCCCCACTGGTACAGGAGAATGGCCCTGGGCACCCCATCAGGGTGCCTGCTTAGCAGCAGCCTTAGGCTGAGGGAGGGACGGTCTACTTGTGCCTCGTCTACCCTGCCTCTGAAGAAACCCTCTCGAGACAGCAGAGAAGGCTTGAAATTGGTAAAAGGCCTGAAAAGGCCTGCCCCTACCTCTGGGAGCATGCCTTTGCATGGCATGCTTCTTCTTAGCCTGGGCACTTTTGTAGGTAGTTCTGTATTCATCCATCTTTTTCATATAGTTTTCTGTTTGCTCCTAAACAGAGAATTTCCCACTACAGGAAAATCCATAGCCTTTGACTGGGTATCTTGGGACAGATTAGTGCATCTGAGCCATGCCAACCTCGGAAAGCTACAGAAGTGGCCATGACCCTAGAGGAAACATCATTAACATCAACAGCAGTATGAAATTGAACTTTAGAGCTTCAATGCCATCAGCAGCCACCTGTTCAACTCACTAGCCAGCTGGCCATGGGCCTGCTTGGCTAACTACTATATAGTGTCCCACCTAGATTTCTGATATCTAGCCACATAAGCCATATAATTTGCCTGCCTGAGTCCCAAAGAAGCTGCCATATACTGTTTCTTCGCCATGGCATCAATCTTCCTGGAATCCTTTATCATGAGGATGTGAGGCCAGAGGAATATTAGCCTTGTCACAGGCTGCAGCTTGAACCACACCTACATGACTACACTGTTCAGTAAGGAAGTCTGTATCCGAGCCTGACAAAGTATACCTTCTGTCCATTTTTTTATCTACAGGAGGGACAGAATGAGGATTTTTTAAAATCTTTGTTGTTTGCTTCCTAAATGACTTATGCAAAGGAATAGACAACCTCCTAGACTCTGGAATATCCATCATTTCCACATAATCAGGCTCCTCTTGCTCATCCACAGCCTCCTCTAAAGGAAGCTGGAGGGTTTCTGCAACCTTTTTGTAAAAAATAAAGAAAGAAGGGGACTCAGACAGAATAGGAGGAGATTCTAAAGGTCTGTCTGGAGAAATGTCCGGTTCAATGGGCGTCCAGACCCGCCAGCTACACATATATTGATCAAATTCCTCCTCCCGTCCTGTGGTTCATAAAATCCTCAACTTCAAAATCCTGAACCACTGGGACTGAACGAACCAACCTTTACCAACTGTTGGTGGTTCTACAGATCCCTGAGACAGTGACTGGACAATCTGAATGGCTTTAGCTATCTCTGCAGCAGTTGGAGACACAATTTTGGACCCCAAACCTACTGATTTCCTTGTCTTTTACTGGGACTGGTTCCCTGAACCAGCCTTCCTTTGCCGAGGAAGTCTAGCCCCTGGTCAGAGGGCCTCCTCTGGTCCAGTGGGTACTGGACCGGGCTGGCCATCAGGTCAGCGGACTTTTGGCCTCGTTCCCTGAGCCGGCCCAATCTCTTTCAGGGTGGCTGCAGGAAATTTTTACACCTGGCAGTCTGACAGGAGGGGTGGTCAACCCCAGACAATAAAACACAAGTGGTGTGTGGGTCAGCCTTGGCAAGGCCTCCCAACAGACATCACAGTGTTGAAACCCAGTGGGCCAGTTTTTCTTTTGGGTTTCTCAGACATAATGCCAGCTAACCAAAACTTGCCTTTTGATGGCAGTGCCAGGCAAGAACATATCGGTTCCTAACACGTGTCACGGTATTTGAAAAACCGTTATAATTCTGTTTTTAGAACCGATAAGAACCGGGAACCGCACTCTAAAACCCACTGTACACTTTTAAAATGTAGAAATAACAAACCGATCGGTTCAAAACCGAACCGATAATTAATTTCCACACAGACTTAAAATTTAGTACTTACGGTTACCAGATAGAGCTTTAAAACCCGAATGCGGTAAAAATAATGATTTTGCCGAAAAAATACTAAGCGAACGAGAATGAGCGAGCTGAAGGAGCTGATCTCCGGGCGACTGTTCAGTGAAGCGGAGTAAAGAATCTGACAGTTTCATTTGAAACTGCCAGATAGAGCTTTGGGCACAGCGCCCTCGCGCTGTAGAACTCCAGATCCTCTGGAGTTAACTCCTTCCTCTCCGGGGCAGTTCAGCTGCAGTGGCTGACTGCTAATGTTATAATATAGCAAGACTTCATGGTGTTTGAATGTCAGCACCTATTAAACGTGGGCGACCCCTTACTCCTCAATTCCCCACTGGAGGTAAGCTCGGAAGGCCTCTTACTGTGAGAAACCAGGAGATCAAATTAGTACCAGGCAGACAAGAAAAAAAGCATGGGACTGGAAGTACAGTACAGTACACATAAGGCACCCATGGACACCTCCAGATAAGGCAGTAGACAAACCGGACAGCTTATACCTCAAAAAAGGGAGAAGGAAGGTACAGGACACTTCTAGCTGTGCCACTATGTGCCCATCAATGGGGCATGGAAAGCCAAAAACAGCAGCCAAGTGCATCTAATAGAGAAGTACTGGAGAACAGAATCAGCTAGGGACAGCAAGTAGGTCAGCAATGTATTGACAGGACATGTAAACAGGTCCTCAGAATGGAATGCACACCATATGGAGAAATGCTTCCACTTTTGTGAACAGGTGTATCTAGTGGAAGGTTTTCTAGCTGCCAGCAAGACAGTCACCTGGGGAGAAACCCCAAAACGAGGAATGACTACATCCTAAGGAGCCATGCCTGTAGATGAAGGGATGTCACTGTCGGCTGGACTAGGGACCCCTTGTCCTGCGACAGCAGGCCCCGACATGGGGTAGTTAAACAGAACATTCTGCTGCCAGATGCTGTAGCACAGGAAGAACAGGTTACTCACATGTAACAGTAGTTCTAGGAGTGGTATATGTTGTTCATCCACACTTCTTGGCATGTCCCCTTCCACTTTAAATCTTGCCAAGTCTTAAAGCTGGCTCCTCCCACCCACCCGGGTGGTATATACCTCGGCTCCGCCCCATGATGCCAGATCTTAGCCCGCTGGAAGCAAGGTTGTGTGCCCGAAGCTGGGGAGGTCGGGTTGGTGTGTGTGGATGAACAACATATACCACTCCTAGAACTACTGTTACAGGTGAGTAACCTGTTCTTCTAGGAGCATGGATATGTTATTCATAGACTCTTCTTAGCAGACTCCAAGCAGTTCTCCAGAAGGGAGGCAAGGCGCACAACCCCTACTTAGGAAATAAAGATTGGAGAACTGAGGCCCCAAAACCAGCATCCCGACGCAACTCAAGGTCAATGTGGTAGTGGGTAATGAAGGTGTTTGCTGACTTCCAGGTAGCAGCCCAGCAGATGTCCTGGATAGGGATGTCCCCAGAAGCAGCCACCAATGCAGCAGTATGGCGGGTAGAATGAGCTCTTATCCCCCTGGAGGCTCTTTGCCCACCAACTCATAGCACAGACCTATGCATGATGTAATCCACCTTGCTATGGTCCGTTTGGCTGCAGGTCTGCCAGAAGCGGCTTCAGCGTAGGTGACAAACAGCTGGCGAACCTCTACACGAATCTCTGCCGTCCTCTCCTTGTAGTAGGAGAGAGCAAGTCTCAGGTCCAAGGTTTGGAGCCTGTACTCGGCATCCGAGGTGTAGTTAGGGTACCTGGTTAAGGTGAAACTCTGACACCACCTTCGGAAGGAATTTCGGGTGGGGGCACAGGACAACTCTCTCTGTGAAAGACCAGATAAAAGGAGTCCACTGTAAGCACCTGGACCTCCCCTGTCCTTCTGACTGATGTGATAGCCACCAGGAAGGCAGTCTTCCACAAGTGTGAGAGCTCACACTTGTGCATGGGTTCGAATGGCTTGCCCATGAGCTTTGCCAAAACCAGCAACAGATCCCACGGAGGAGGAGGTTCACGCACCGAAGGGGATATGTGATCCAGGCCTTTGAAAAAGCGCCCGACCACTGTCTCCTGTGCCAATGTCAGCTGACCAGCCCGCGCCCGGTAAGCAGAAATGGCTGCCAGGTGCACCCTAAGGGTCGATGACCATAGACCTCCTTTGGAGAGAGACCAAAGGTAGTCGAGAATGTTAGCCACAGAACAGAATAAGGGGTCCAGACTCTTACCCTTACACCAAATGGAAAATCTTTTCCATTTGAAGGCATAACATTTCCTGCTCGATTCCTTTCTAGATGCCTCCACCATGGTGTAGACATCTTCAGAAAGACCCAAAGCCTGGAACTCTAGCCGCTCAGGTACCAGGCTGTGAGGTGCAGGGAATGAAGGTCTGGATGGAATACCTTCCCCTGGTTGAGAGATATGAGGTCCGGGCATGTGCAAAGCCACTCCAGGGGCCTGCAGCTGAGGCTGAGGAGATCTGGATACCATAACTGGCACGGCCAATCTGGGGCTACCAGGATCACTTTCGCCTTGTCCCTCCTCACCGTGAGGTAACACCTTGTGGATCAAGGGAAATGAAGGGAAGGCATACAGGAGGCCTGGGGTCCACAGCCTCGGGAAGGCATCCCCCTGCAGTGAACCCTGCTGAGGGGGGTGAGCATGAAACAACCTCAGCTTGGTGTTTTCCTTGGAGGCAAACAGGTCCACCATCGGTTTGCCCCAACAAGAGAACAGGTTGTAAGCTACCTCTGGATGGAGAGACCACTCGTGGGATGTCTGGCCTATGCGACAGAGCATCCGCCAGCTGGTTCAAGGCTCCTGCCACATGGGTGGCTAGGAGATCCCCCTCCAACCGGCTTACGAGGGTCCAGATGCGGAGCACCTCCTTGCACAGTAGACGGGAGGGCGTGCTGCCCTGCTTGTTGAGGTAGTACATGGTTGTGGTATTGTCCGTCTGGACTTGAACCACTTGACCCCGGAGCTGAGGAGCAAAAGCTAACAGTGCCAGTCTGACTGCTCTGAGCTCCAACAGGTTGATGTGGCATCAGGACTCCTCGGGGGTCCAGAACCCATGGGCCCTGTTGTCTCCCATGTGGGCTCCCCGGCCCATGAGAGAGGTATCGGTCGTAAGGACAACTGTCAGCTCAAGGTGGACAAACAGGATGCCTTCCTGCAACCGGTCTGGGGCAGGCCACCATTGGAGAGCGTCCCACATCTTCTGGGTTACAGAGATCAGCTGGTTGAAATGACCATATCGCTGAATCCACTGGGCGGCCAGCTCCCACTGAAGGGGGAGCATGTGCCACCGGGCCCAATGGACCACTGAGGTGCACGCCGCCATGTAACCCAGAAGGCACAGAAAGTCCCAGGCAGGGCGCAAGTGCCCAACCGAAATGATTGGGCAAAGGAGGAGAGAACCTCCGCCCTGTCCTCCGGGAGCCGAGCTCTGGCTTGACAAGAGTCGAGCTCTGCCCCAATGAAGCCCATCACCTGAGAGGGCACAAGTTCCGACTTGGCCTCGTTGATCAGGAGGCCGAGCTGGGAGCAGGTTTGGAGGGCCAGATCCCTGGACCTCTCCACCTCCTGAAGGGAGGAACCTGCCAAGAGCCAGTCATCGAGATAAGGGTAGATTCTGACTCCTCAATGCCAAAGGTGGGCCGCCACCACTCCAATGGATTTGGTGAAGACCCATGGGGCCTATGACAGGCCGAACGGCATGGCTCAGAACTCGTACAGAGTCTCCTCGACCCAGAAGCAGAGAAACCGCTGATGGGATGGACGGATTGGGACATGAAAGAACGCGTCATGTAGATCCAGTGAACAGAACCACATGTTTCGCTCCAGAGATGGTATGATCTGGTTCAGAGTTACCATCCAGAAGGTGTGAGACCTGATATATTGATTCGGGTCATGGAGATCTAGGATGGGGCGCCAACCCCACATCCGCTTGGGCACCAGGAAGTACCTGGAAATGAAGCCTGGGTCTGTAGGAGGATCCGGCACTGGAGCTATGGCCTCCTTGTGCAGGAGCTGAGCTACATCGTCTCGAAGAGCCGACTGAGTGCAAGCTGAGATCCTTTCTTCCCGAGGGGCACATGCTCAGATGGGAGGGTACTGCTCAAATTCTAGAGGCAGTCCCTGACCGACCACTTCAAGAACCCACCTGTCCGAAGTGATATCGGACCAGGCGGAAAAGGAAGTGGCGGAGCCTACCCACCACGGGAGGACCCAGGGCTGGCATGACTGGTGTAGGGTTGGCAACCCCCAACCCGTCACTGAGCAGGTTTAGAGGAGGAGGAGGCTCCTGGACCTGTGCCTCGGCCTCCATTACGGGGCTGTTGAAGGCCCTGCTTGGGCCGTGGGCACCAAGCTTGAGCCTGCTGCTGCTATTGACCTCCTTGATAGGAGGGCTCCCTGACCGCAGGGGGAAGAATGCCAAAATGGCTTCTTTTTGCCCAAAGAGCCCTTAGCAGAAGTAGCATCCAAGGTGGCATTGGACTGCTCTCTGCACTGAAGGTGACCGGCCACTCCTGGACAGAACAAGTCGGTGACTAGGAAGGGCATGTCAGCAAGCTTATGCTGAGTATCCGCTGAGAAGGAGGAAAGCCTCAGCAAAGCCCTGCGGTGAGTGGCCACTGCAGCTGCTAATGAGCGGGCACAAGAATCCCCAATGTCCAGGGCCGTCTGGAGCTGCTGTTTTGCGACAGCATGTCCCTGGTCACAGACTTGCTTGACCAAGGGCTGCATGTCTGCTGGGAGATGAGGAAGGACCTCGTCTAATGACCCAAGAAGGGCATGAGCGAAGTGTGCCATAATGACAGCCGAGCTGGCCTGATGAAGGTCTAAAGAAGAGGCTGCATAGATCTTACAGGCAGAGTGGTCCATATTTTTGGACTTCTTGTCCGGGGGTTGGTCAGTGTCGGCTGAGCTACCAGTATGCCTAAACACAGAGGTGGTCACCAGGCTCTCGGCCGAAGGGTGCTCTGTGAATCCCGCATGGGACCCCCATGGGCACTGCGTACTTGCGGGCCATGCGGGCAGACGGTGCTGGGCAGGAAGCAAGATGCTGCCAAAGCTCAAGGGCCGGGCCAACAATGGCCTCGGCCACTGAAAAGGCCTCCGTCGGGGTGTCCCCCCTTTTGAGAATATCTGTAAAGGGGTACTCCACCTATTTCTAGATGGACTCCAGGGGCATTCCGCTGGATTCGGAGATAAGGCGGAGGATGCCCTGGAAGGAGGAAGGGCCTTCCTCCAACCCTGCCACGGACGACTCATCATCCCTGGGATGTGAGTGCAGGCAGATGACGTCTGAGCCCGAGGAGTCAGGATACAGCGGTCTCCTGCCTAAGTCACCCTTGATGCACAGAGGGTGATATGGGGTAACAGTTATCGACAGACGTTTGGGACGCCCGGTGTCTGCTCGGTCCTCTTTCGAGGTCACCCCTCCGAGAGGCTGCTTAGGCGGTGGTTCCACCAGAATCGGTGGAGAGACCGGAATAGGCCGAACCGGAATACGGGCCCGCCCCACAGGCGGAGGAACCGATGGCTTCAGTTCCGGAGGGGTCGGCATCGGCCTGGGAGGCGGAAGCCAAGTGATGGCTGGGGTAGGCAGGGGGAGCTGGCTTCTGCCCGGTCAAAATCAACTGTTGCCACATGAGGTCTTCATAGCATCAATGGAGTTTCTGCCAAAGCCTCTCCTCGTCTGAGGAGGATGAAGACCTGTGACGCCACCTCTTTTTAAAGCACTTATGGCTCTTTCTCGGCCGTTCGGCCGAAGGGGTTCTGGACCTCAACCGAGATTGGGGAGGCCGACTCGGTCGATCGGGAGACACCAGGGTCGGTGAAAACAGAGGGTCCAGAACCAGGTCCTTAATGGGGACACCAGCGGGCTTGGTCTCCTCATCAGGGAAGACAAGTACCGGAGTCCTTTCCAAGGAGTCGTCGGGCTGAGCCGGTGACAAGGGGTCGATTGGGTCGAGAACAATCTCGACCTCGTCGACCACCTCCTCGGTCCCCTGGCCAGACGGAAGGTCCATGAAGCCGGCGGCCGAGAATGTGATCCCGACCGAGGTAGAGATAGAGTGCTCTTGGGACTCGGACCTTTCTCGCGTCCCAAGAACGCCTTCGTCAGGACGAAACTGACGGGTCCTTCTCTCTCTTGCGAGAGCGGAGGAGTGCGAGTCCGAGGGTGCCTCACCTCAGGTGGGGAGAGACTGGCACAACTCCCTGAAGGAGACTGAAAAGGTGGAGCCAAGGTTCAACAGAACAAAAAAGTTTTGATTGGGTTAAGCTCAAATTGCTTCCTCCTCAAATGCCTTCATTTGTTCCAGCTGTTCGGTGGATCCTGCGGCCGTGGAAACCGCCCACCTGGCCTACTTCGATTTCACCGGCGGGTTCCTCTTCTCCGGCCTCCCCAGCTTTGAGCGCGCCTTGCGGTCATCCAGGACATTGGGATGGAAGGCCAGGCAAAACCCACACGACGAGGTGCCATATCAGACATCTTGACAGTAGACGCAGGTTAGGCGAGGATCGGTGCACGAGCAACATCTTTTGGCCGCAGGGGCACCAGTGAAATCCGGGGGAAGATTTTTCCTCCATGTATGTCAGATGCGGTAAAATCGCATCGCTAACTTGAACGAGTTTGAGAGTAATTTTCGGTAAAAACCAACGCTTTGAATCCAGGGCCTACGAACTGCTGTAAGAGCACGAAGGAACCTGCATCTTCCAGCGGAAAGGAAGATCTGGCGTCATGGGGTGGAGTCGAGGTATATACCACCCAGGGTGGGAGAAGCCAGCTTGAAGACTTCCAGCAAGATTTAAAGTGGAAGGGGACATGCCGAGAAGTATGGATGAACAACATATCCACACTCCTAGAAACTACATTTGGCGAGGCCAGAAGGGAGAAACCAGTGTAAGGAAGGCCTGCTCTGCCAGTAGCTTGAGTAGAACCCTCTGAATGACAGGGAATGGAGGGAACATGTAAAGGAACCTCCCTTTCCAGGACTGGGATGATGTGTCTTGCCAAAAATCTTCAGGCACTAGAGCGAGCCAGCACTCTGTGGGGATGCAAAAATGTCCAATACTGGGTGACCCTCATCTTGCAAAAAGGTCATCTGCCATGAAGGTTAGCAATTCCCACTCATGTACTCAAGACTGAGACTGACTTCAGCCCATCTGCTAAGACATTCTGGACTCTTGAGAGAAATACGGCTGACCATTAAAGGCCATGAGACAGTGCCCAACACCATACTCCCATCACTTCCCTGCGCACGGGTAAGAGTGAGTGCCCCCTTGCTTGTTGATATAGTGCAGCACGTGTATGTTGTCTGTCCTTAACAGGGGGCCTTGATTGAGGTATTCTACAAACGCCTGGAGATCAAGAACAGCCTTTATCTCCAGAACACTGATGTTGTGATCAGAGTCTAGGACTTTCCACAACCCCTGGGTCTGTAACTGACCCAGGCTGGCATTTCATCCCAACCACAAGGCATCAGTTGTGAGGATCTGCTCCAGTGTTGGGGAGAAAAAAGAAGGCGGCATCCTAAGACAACTGCAGCAGTTCCATCTACCACAGTAGTTACTTTTGAAGAGGAAACATGATGAGAACCATCTGTTCCAACTCAGTCAAGTGATCCCACTGTACTTTAAGCCCCCATTGTAGGATTCGCATATGGAGACAGGTCAATGGGATAGTCACAATGGCAGCTGCCATAAGTCCCAAGAGATACAGCATTAGTCCAGGCAGACACTTAATGACTCTGCCTACAACCGTGCCCAATAATGCACCAATGTACTTGAGGCACTGGCAGAGAAGGAAAATTGATTTCCGTGCTTTAACCGTAACACCCAGGTCCTCGAACAATTGTTGTGTTCTGTATAACGAATACTGAACCACTTCACTGGTTGGGGCCCTGCAGGAGCCAGTGATAGAGACAGTGGTAGACAAAAGTCCTCCCCTCCAGTGCTGCCACAACTGCAAAGCATCTGGTAAATACTTGCACTGCAGAGGAGAAGCCAAAGGGCAATACTCTGAATTAATGGCCATCATCCAGCATAAAGCAGAGGTACTGCCTGTGGCATTGTCAGATTTTTTATATGAAGGTAACCACACTTCATGTCCAGTCAGCCACATCACCATAGTCTGCAGGGCTAAGAAAAGGGTTCAAGGATTTTACAGACCTCCCGAGCCATTTTGTACAACTGAAGAGCTTTAAGTGCATTATCCGCATTTGTTCCAAAAAACTTTGAGCCCTAGGGGCATTCAATACAGCTTATTGCATGCCAGCAACAAAGCCAGCCACTCTGAGCCAAGAATATCCCCCTCAGGCAAATGCCAGCGACAGCTGGAAGAATCATCAGACACATCATATGCTGACCAAAATAGATGCTTACCAGTATCAATACCAGCTGGGCTGTCAGGCAGTGTCCCAACAGTAGCCATAGCAGATTTCCACAGGCTATTCTGATACTTAATCATGTAAGCCTGATAATTCATTATTCTTAGCCGCAAGGTGGCAGAGGCATAGGTTTGCTTGTCCGTTACATCTAACCTCCCGGATTCTTTGTCAGGAGGTAGAGTACTCATCACCCCTAGGGTCCTAAAGTGATTATGATCAGCCATGATCATCACAGAATCTGTTTCTGGCTGTGCAGCATAGTAGGGCTTGACCGACGGAGTAGGGTACTGCTTGTCAGCCTTTCTGGGGACTGCAGACAAGGTGTTAGGCCTATGCCAGGCAGCAAATGTAGCATCCTCCAATGCAGGATATACAGGAGGCATTACTACAGTGGATGCAACTGTAACTTCTAAGAACTCCATTCAGTTCTGTTTACTTGAGTGTTCTTCACCCTCAAACCCCATGACACCTTCAATCTGCTTGAACAAAGCCTGAAATGAGGGATCTTCAGGAGGACTGGAGGAGACCTGGGGTTATAAACCACAGAATGCTCACTGCAACAGAAGTGTGTAGAACTAGAAGGGAAACCTCATTCATAAGGGTCCTCTTCCCCTCCTTCATCCTCCAAGTCTTTCCCCATATCCAGGAGGTCAGGACTGTATTCTAGCTCATCGTCCTGAATGACAGCAGAAGCAATCGAGGGAGCCAGCGATAAAGGCGGCGCCTGCAATGGAGGAACTGCAGGTGCGTTTTTAAGTTCCATCGACAACAATGGTGCCAACAGGAAGGCCCCGTCAATGGGACCTTCAGAAGTGCAGTCAGCAACGGGAACAGATAAGTTAACAATTCTGAAAAATGATGCCAGCATAGCCTGGGAGTCGACAATGCCTGGTTATGGGTTTGCGACTGCTGTCAGCGCCAGGACAGAACCTGACAAGGAGGTGGCATACCTTCCACAGTAGGTACGGCAGTGCCAGGCCATGACCTTGGTGTCTCAGAGACAGTTGGAGAGGAACTATAGTTGATGGCACCGGATCGGACAACAAGGACTTACTCTCCCTTCAATGGAAACTCTGTCCTCTCCAGTCAAGCACGTTTATCCCTATGCTTATGGTAACTGGAAGAGGAAGGCTTTGATGATGATTCTTTCTGTTTGGATTTCTCCATCATCCTAGCTGACCTTGGTGGCGACAGTGTCACCAACTGCCTGGGTGTTTTCCCTGTAGTGGTCCAGCATGATGAAGAAGTCAGCTTGGAGCCCATGGCCTTTGCATGGGCTTCCATGGCCTTGATGGCGATGAAGGTTTAGTGTCTTCTTCTGGCATCTACTTTTGATCTGGTTCCGTCCTTAACTGATCTTACAGGCCCAGACAGCAGACACACACGATGAGACTGTCATCCTAGTAGATCTTGTATCCACAGGCACAAACCTAAATAAAAGGTTCTTTCAATTGCAGCATACAGGACCATGCCGATAAGTTTAAAATCAGAAAATAAACAATCAACCAATGTTGTTTCTCTGCAGGTCCGTCAAGTGGTCAATGGCAGAAGAAAAACAAAGGTGCAAGGGGGTCACCCACGTTTTATAGGTGCCGGCAATGTACTTCACCATGGACAACCCCCACCTAGAGGAAGTTTGAGTAGTCCTGACACAGACGGCTTACAGGTGTGGTCCAATGGAGAAGATATTTCGATGAAGATCTGCCCATTTTTGAAAACCAGAAATCAATGATCCAAGATTTCTCCTACAGCTCTATTTTGTCAAATTTAGTGTTTTATTCATCTGGAGGACATTGGTGCAGCCCATATCACTGAAAAACTAACAGTAGTTAACTTTTCCCAATGCTAAGCTGATCACTGCCAAGAAGTTACGACTTTGGCATCCAAACATCTGTGGTAGACAATTAGCTAAAAAGCTAATTTTAAAATTCTAGGGCTAACCCTGCAAGTGGAAGGTGGCTATATATCAGTGTGTCAGTACATCGACCCTTTAAGAGTGTGCAGACATGCCACTTTGGATTGGACATACTCCAAGTGCCTACAAAATCGGGATAATTAAACAGATCAGGAACATAGTGTGAAAATACAGAACAGTTACATCTGAATGGGAACCCTGATAAAAGTCTAACTTTAAGAACTGCACCTGGGCTGCCCAATGGCCTAGCAGGTAGCGCTTCATGCTCCTGAGCCAATGACATGGATATGGGCGCAGACTCTGATGTTGGGTCGGGCCGGTGCGAGGGCTGAGTAGGCACTGCTGCACAGTTGTGCTCCCAGTTAGGAGAGGGAAGGTGTTGGGGATCAGCCACTCTGACACTCCTGTGGTGGACCACTGAGCTTGCTCTTCCAAAGGCACATGTCAGCAGCACAAGAGGCAGCTGTGGGCTCTACCCGACGTTGGGGAAGTGGACAGGATGAAAATGGAGCTGGCAGATGAAGCCTAGCCCATGCCTTGGCCCACAATGCCACTAAAGCCCAGCGATTCTGGATGTGCGCTGGGTTTTGGGGGAGGTGGAGACAGACCTCCCACTGGGGTCAATCTGTCGGGGACTAAAGCCAGTAAGTCATGGAGGAAGTATGTGCCAGCTGGGGTGGGTTGGGGATGAAAACAGGCCAGCTCAGAGAGCCAAAAAACCTTTGTTTAAAACAAAAACATAACTGCACCTGTATCAACATCACTCTCTCTACTGATATTTTTCCTGTAACATACCGACTGCTTACACATCTGCATTTTGTTATAAACAAACAAAACAAATCAAACAAAAAAAAAAAAGTTCTATAGTGGACTGACTTACCTACTTGCATCACCGAGGTTGTGTGCTTCAGTCGCATTTGGCAATTAACCGCTCCTCCACCCTTCTTTTTTGAACTTCTCTGTCGGGCTACTAATTTCGCAATGTGTGCGGTCTCACTGCAAACAGCAGCAAAGCATATCACCTGTTCCCCAAACCAGAAAAAAACAAAACAAACAAAAAAAAAAAAAACAGCAGGTTTTGGTACTATGGACAGGATCATGTACACCGCTTAACATTTAGTTCATACAATATAATCCAATTCGCTAATGCTGCATTGTTCCACTTGCCCCGCCCCAAAAAAAAAAAAACTAGGACAACTCCATTTCAGTTTTTCTACGACAGCATGAGCCAAGAACCCAACACCGATAAGGCTTTAAAGAAAAACAGTGTATATTACAAAGCCCAAACAATATCCCTTTTTAGGGTTTTAACAGTATTAGTTAGATTTAAACTACCTTAAAATATACTTTCTTTTTATTACAGATTTAGAGAGCATTATTTTAACAATTGGAGCACTCCTTTTCTCTATGCATGAGACATCATTCTGTGAACAGGGCCTCACGCACAGCTGCCCCGGAAGCGGGCGCATTCCGGTAAGTTTTTTTTTTTTTTTTCTATGTCAAATACATTACTGCTCGATTTTTATTTGTGTTTTTTTTTTTTTTTAGTTACAGGTACAGTTTCAGTACATTAGGTTACAGTACAATTTCCAGATACAGGTTACATTTAGTTGCAGGTACTGATACAGTGAAGTCTAACAGGATGCTACCCAATTATGCAGAATTTTACAGCAGTTACTTCAGGAAACAAGGCAATTTCAACAGGAGTTAATCACTACTGTCATGCAGGAAACTGACTGCACTGTATCCTGGCAGCTTCACAGAACAGTACATTTAGTTACAAGTTACAGTACATTCGGTTACAGGTTAAAGTTACATATACAAGTACATTCTATTACCAGTTGCAGGCACAGGTTCAATACATTCAGTTACAGTACAAATAATAGTTACAAATACAGGTACATTCAATTACAGGTACAGGTTCAGTACATTCAGTTACAGTACAATAGCAGTTAGATACAGGTACATTCGGTTACAAGTTACAGGTACAATATATTTCAGTCACAAGTTACAGTTACAAGTACATTCAGTTACAGGTGCAGGTTCAATACCTTTGGTTATAGTATAAGTTCCAATTACAGATATAGGTACATTCAGTTACAAATTGTAGGTACCGATACAGTGGAGTGGAGTGGACCCCAACAGGATGCTACCCAGTTATACAGAATTCTGCAGCAGAGTAACTGCAGGAAACAAGGTAAGTTCAGTGGAAGGTAATCCCTTTCATCATGCCGAAAACTGACTGCATTGCATCCTGGCAGCTCCACTGAACAGTACATTTAGTTACAAGTTACAGGCACAGGTACACTGTATCCAGTTACAAGTTAAAGTTACATATACAAACACATTCTGTTACAGCTGCAGGTACAGGTTCAATACATACAGTTACAGCACATGCAGTTACAGATACATGTACAGTTACAAGTTACAATTACAAATACATTTTAGTCACAGATATAGGTACTGATTTAGATTTGGATACAGTACAAGTTACAGTTAGATACATTCCGTTAGTTACAGGTAAAAACACAAGTTCTGTACATTAAGTTACAGATACAGGTACACTCAGTTACAGTTTAACAGGTACAGGTTCAGGTACAAGTACATCCAGTTACAAGTTAATTCAGTTACAGGTACAAGGTCTGTACATTCAGTTGAAAGTTACAATTACATTCACTTACAGGTACAAGTTACAGTGACAGATACAGGCACACTCGCCTACAGCTACATACCATGTTGGTGTATACGGTTTTTGTGAATTTGTCAATATGGTCACCCATTGTAGAGGCATATCCTCGTCTGGGGTGGTTCAAAAGGATCTGGGGTCATGCCCCCCTGGAATCTGAAAATGTATGGATTGAATGGTGCATTTTGATGCATTTGTAGATCCTCCTAACCATTGGGTCACAAATGTACCAAAATCCAAGTTGGCAATCTCATCCCACCCACAGCCCCTCAAGGTCACTGGACTTGGACTAAGGACTCCAGTCTCTTTTTACATTTCCATCTTCCCCTTTTCTGTATCCAGACTTTTCCCTTCCATAAATCTCTCCACAATTTCAGTTACCAACCCTCACCTCATTTGTCATTCTAGCTGTTTTTTGCTTCCAGCGTACCACTACTCCCATTTCCATTTCAGTTTCCACCTCTCCCATTGTCTCTCTCTCAATCAATAATATATTAATACTGCTGCTGAGAATACTCATGATTGTAAGAATGGTCTTAAATCTTTAGGGTGTCAGAACTGCTCATCTTCGGTTCATGGTTCTCATACCTTAAGAAAGCGCACAAGACCACTCTTACAATTGTAAGAATGGTCTCAGCAGTGGTATAAACGTGCAATACAGCTCTCCAACTTCCATTTAAAGTGTTACGCACCATCAGTTTATGAACAGCCAGACACTTCTACTGCTTGCTTTTTTGCTAATGTGAACTACAGAATAATGGCAGTCAAGAGGGCACATACATAGAGCCAGTGACTTTAGAGCACGGCTGCCAGAGAGGTGGCAGACAGCACTTTAAAGGGACATTATGCAGACATATTTCAACAGAAAGCTTATTTTTATTTTTCTAAGGGTTTTTCCCCTGGAGTCACCAACAGGGTCGTGCCTGAAAATAGGCAAGAAGTTGTCTAGTGCACTTACCCGGTCAACAAAAACTAAATAAATAAATCTTCCAGGGATATACCCAGTCAGGCCTGCAACATCTGGCTCCCCAGTAACCCACCAGCTTCCCCCATGGCTTGCCATCCATGGCACAGGCCCCAGGGGGAGGCTCCCCTTCCCAGGCAGTCCCGATCCAGTGCTGGCAGGGGCTAGCACATAGAAGAGTCTCAAAGGCCCAGATCATCTTAGAGACATAAGTGTTTTTTGTTTTCCTGTTTTTGGCTCCACCCACCTCCCTCAATCTGAACACCACCTGTGGCCTAGGATGCACAAAGCTCACCCTACAGTGGAAGCTAGCTCTCTGGCCAAACCTCTAGGGTCACTGTGGTATGAGGTGCACTGCTGGGTGGCAGCTGTCTCAGCCTGACCTGCCTCCAAATGCAGCAACTCAAGCTTGTTCCCAAATTCTTCTCATCTGCACAGCTGCAACTGGGCCATCGAGGTGGCCACAAAAAATAGTTTACTCACCTGTAACTGTAGTTCTAGCAGTGGTATATAGTTCACATCCACATTCTGACAGTTTCTGCCAGACGTCTTTAAGCCAAGCTTCTCCCACCAGCCGAGCATTATATCCCCCCAAGTTTGTCCCGTGACATCAGATCTTGTACGCTGGAAGCAGGAATCCATGTGCCACTTACCAGGGAAGGGCGGGTGGGTTGTGTGGACATGAACTATATACAATGGTTACAGGTGCGTAACCTATTTTTCTAGGGGGATGGATAGAGTTCACTGTCCAAACTCTGGCAGACTCCTAGCAGTTCACCAGGACGAGGAGGCAAGGCATGCACCCCTATTTGATAAACAGAGACTGGAGAACGGATACCCCAAAACCAGTATCCCAGCAAGACTCAAGGTAGATACAGCAGTGGGTAATGAGTGTGTGTACCGACTTCCAGGTAGCAGCCCTGCAGATTTCTTGGATACGGACGTCCCTGGAAGCAGCCAGCAAGGCAGTGGGATGTCTGCTGGAATGAGCTCTAAGCCCTACAGGAGGCTCCCTACCAGCCAACCTACTGAAAAGATCACTGCAGGATGCTATCCACCTGCCAACTGTCTGCTTTGCTGCCAGGCACGACTTCAGTGTGACAAAAAGCTGGCAAGCCTCTCCCTGAACTCCAGCCGTGTGCTCCACATAAGTGCACTCTCCATAGGTCCAGGGTACAGAGCATCCAGGTAGGGAGACTCCACAAGAGCACCTGGAGCTCCACAATCCTTCTTGCTGATATGACCATGAGGAAGGCTGTCTTCCACTACAGGTGTGACATCTCACATCTGTGCATTGGCTCAAAAGGCTTGACCACGAGCATAGTCAATACAAGCAGTAGGTCCCATGGTGGAGGTGGTTCACGCATCAGAGGGACAGGGGGACCAGGCCCTTGAAAAAGCACCCAACCACCTTTTCCTAGGCCACAGCCTACTTACCAGCCCATGCCTGGTAAGCAGGGATGGCTGCATGCGCACCTTAAGGGTCGTCGCCTGCAGTCCCAGTTGAGAGAGACCAAAGGTATTCCAAGATACTAAACACAAGGCAGGCAAGGGAATCAACCTCCTTGCCCTGACACCAAATGGAAAATCTCTTCCATTTAAAAAGCATAGCATCTGCAAACAGACTTCTTAGGAGGCCTTCACAACAAGGAGCACATCATCTGAGAGACTCAAGGTCTGGAACTCTAGTCACTTAGGAACCTGGCCGTGATGTGCAGGGACTGCAGGTCCAGGTGCAGGACTGTCCCATTGTCAAGTCAGCAGATCCAGGCGGAAAGGCAGTCATCACGGAGGTCTGCTGCAGTGGCTGAAGAAATCTGGGTACCAGAACTTTCTTGGCCAGTCTGGAGCTAGCAGGATCATCAACGTCTTGTCCTTCCACGCCTTGACCACCACCTTGTGGGCGTACATGAGGCGTGGGGTCCACGGCCTCAAAAAGGCATCCCCTACAGTGTCCGGGGGGGGGGGCACATACCAGCCTCAGTTCAACGTTCTCATAGGAGGCAAACAGGTCCACTGGAGAAGTACCCCAGTGGGAGAACAGGTGGTTCACCACCACCTTATTTGGGGAGCACTCATGTGACAGCTCTCCTACCTGGCTGAGAGCATCCGCTAGCCGACCATTCTCTCCTGCAACATGGGAGTGCCAGGAGATCTACACCCAGGCTGTACTGATGGTCCAGGTGCAGAGGGCCTCCAAATGCAAGGAAAGGGAGCGAGTTCCATCTTGCCTGCTCATGTAAAATATGGTCCTAGTGTTGTCCATCTGGACCTGCACAACCAGACTACTGATTAGAGGAGCACATTCCATCAGCGCAAGTCACACTGCATGGATCTCCAGCAGGTTTATGTGGTGATGGGACTCTTGGGGTGACCAGAACCTGTGGGCTCCCAGATGCGGTCCCCACTCCATGAGAGACTCATC
This sequence comes from Neoceratodus forsteri, assembly GCA_016271365.2. Taxonomy (NCBI): domain Eukaryota; kingdom Metazoa; phylum Chordata; order Ceratodontiformes; family Ceratodontidae; genus Neoceratodus; species Neoceratodus forsteri. The sequence goes on from CM057453.1 coordinate 1,152,081,862, forward strand.
CATTGTAAGCGTAGCGGTCAGTTCTGAGGGGATAAATAGGATTTTCCTCCAGGTGTTCGGAGATCAGCCACCACTAAATGGCATCCCACATCGGCTGTATCACTGTGGTCTGCTGGTCCAAAAGGCCTAGGCACTGGCAGCCCAACTCCCACTGGAGGTGGTGCATCCACCAGCATGCCCAACAGACCATGCTGGTGCAAGACGTCATGTAGCCCTGTAGCCTCAAGAAATCATGAGCAGGGCAAAGGAGCCCAACCTGAAATGATTGGGTGAAGGAGGTAAGATCCAGTGCCCAGTCTGCAGGGACATGGGCTTGGCCCGCAATAGTTTAGTTCTGCCCCGATGAACTTTATCACATGTGTGGGTACCAGCTTGGACTTGTCCAGGTTGACCAACAGGCCCAAGCCTCCGCAAGCCTGGAGAGCCCGATCTTTGGACTTCTCCATGGCCTCTCTGGATGAACCGGGTAACAGCCACTCATCCAGGTAAAGGTACACCCCTGACACCTAGGCACCGCAGGTATGCTGCCACCACTGCCAAGTACTTGGTGAAGACCCTAAGTGCCATGGGGAGGCTGAATGGCATGACCTGGACTTGGTACAGGACCTCTTCTGCTTGGAACCAGAGGTACCGGGGATGGGACAAATAGACTGAGATGTGGATGAAAGCATCCTGGAGTTCTAGGAAGCCAAACCCCATGTTCTGCTCCAGGGATGGAATAATCCGATTCAGAGTGACCACCCGGAACTTGCGTTTCTGCATGAACTGGTTCTGATCATGCAGCTCCAATATGGGGCGCCAGCCCCATGTTCGTTTCAGGACCAGGAAGTACCTGGACACACAACCCTGACTGAACAGTGTCCAGAACATGGGCTACTGCCCCTTTTGCAAGGAACTGAACAAAGCCCTCCACAAAGGGCGGGTGGTGTGTTCTGTGACACAGTCGACTCCAAAGGCAGTAAGGAGGAAGAGCCTCTAGTCTAGAGACAAACCTCTGCCCCCCCATGTCCAACACCCTCTTGTCCACTGTGATGGCAGACCAACATGGCTAGAAGTGATGTAGCCGACCTCCTACACAGAGTACAGACGGACAAGACGGGTGGAGGGATGACACCCCCCAACCTGCCACTGGGCAGCTTTGGGGGCACCACCACCCCTGACTTCCTCCTTTTTTTAGAACCCTGGCCCCCAGACTTGGATTTGGGGTGCCAAGTCTGGTACTGCCCCCACTGGGGCTGTTGCCGAGGAGGTTGTGGCTGAAAAGACCAGTACTGGAAAGCCAGTTTCTCAGACTTCTTTTTGGTGTTTTTTTGGAATGATGCCACAGAATGCAGAGCTGTACTAGACTTTAAAATACGGGTGGAATGTCCTTCCACACCATGGCCAAATAGGTCAGTGCCCAAAGGGATTCTCATCCAGTCGGTGCTGGGTGACTGCCATGAAGGTGGACAGATGCAGCCAGGCTGCGACATATTGAGAATGCCGCTGCGATGGCACGGGCACATGAACTGCCCACGTCCAAGGTCGTCTGGAGCTAGTGTTTAGCCTGTGACTAACCTTGATCTCTGATGACTGTCACCACCAACTGCTGATCAGTCAGGAGGCGAGGGAGGATGGAATCAGAAACTTCATCAGGAAGTGACCAAAACTGGCCATCATCATGACATAGCTAGCCTGATGGAGACCGAAAGATCCCTGCAGTATACACCTTTTTATGTTGGCTTGCGCACACGTGCAAGCAACATCTTGTGGTAGAAGGGTATTTCAGAGTTGTCAGTGTTGTGGTGAATGCAGGGGATGCTTAGTGGGTGTGTCCCTCAGCCATCAACCAGTGAGCATGCTGCCGATGACAGCAGTTTCAGACAGCGCCACAGAGCTGAAATGAATCTGCCACTGCAATCAGAAACAGGCTCGGCATTGCAGCGGCAGATGACGCCTCCATTCCGTGCCTTTCCTGATGAAACATTTCCAATAAATATGGCGGCTCCTGACGTCAGCCACACAATCTCCAGAAAGCCAACATTGGGGTGCCCAATCTCCATGTCGGCATGTCCCCTTCCCCCCCACACACATTATGTGGCACTCTGTAACATGGTGGCTGCTGCCACCTGCCACACACTCCCGAAAAGCCAACACTGGGGTGCCTAATCACCGTGTCGGCATCCCTCCTCTTAGTGCGTCTTTCCTGGTTAAACAGGTTCCCCTTTCCTTTCAGACACTGGGATGCCCTCTCCCAGTGTCAGATGAGCCCTCCTCCCCCATCTATATGCCTTGCCAACATCAGGGTGCTCAATCCCTGTGTCGGCATCCCCCCCCCCCCCCACCAGAACTGCAGCACACTGGCCACACCCCGTGTGCCATTTTTTTCTCTGTGTAACCTGTAAATGAAGAAAACCTTCCCTCACAGTTTTTTTTCCCCTGCAAACAGGAAAATGGCCCACCACTGTCTCCCTCCTCCCCACCTCTATCCTCACGCCCCTCTTTGTACCCACCTCCCGCACCCCTCCCATACTTACCCTCCGGAGGTCGGGATTCACGATTTTCTCTGAACCAGAACACCTCTCCACTCTTCAAAGCCAAACTGCAAACTGAAGAAATGATGGTAAGCTTTATAATGGGAGGCAATGGGGGGTTTCAACTTCGGTTGATATCTCAGTCATTTTTTTGAATTCTAGCCCCAAATTTTCAACATGGGGTTCTTGGGACCCTACCTCGTGGACATCACTGTCATTTAGTTTCTTGGTCCCGAAAGGTGATTTCGCAGTCGCTGCACGGAATCATCTTTCAGGACCGATTAACGAAATGACAGTGCCACTGTTCATAAGGGAGGTCCCAAAAGCCCATGTTGCAATTTGGTGAAAAAATTCCAAAAAATGATTGTTACTAGCATGCGCTATGCAGTTTCTACACACGTTCGTAGTTTTACCAATTTTTCATATTTTCACTCCAGATTTTCAACACTGCCATTTTTTCACACCACCTCACAGTACAGCTGCCATTTTTCACATCCTGCCAGAAATGTGTTTTCACACCTGTGACACCAAATAGCGCAGTTGTTGTGCAAAACCACTTTTTGGGATTGAGTAACAAAAGGACAGTGCCACTGTTCATGAGGTGGGGTCACAAAAATCCTGCTTTGAAAATCTGGAGTGAAAATACAAACAAAACAGCCAGGGTGTTGGGGTTTCCAACCATAACGTCCTACTCTGTAGAGACTGACCGGCATCAGGGGTGTGACCTGGGATCATCGGCCATAATGCTCACGTCATTCCACCCCCACCCTGCAGCCAGTGACAGGCACTGAGGTGTACCGTGGGGTCTTCAGCCCCACCGTTCACACCATTCTCCTATACCACACCTATCTCAGTGTATTTCCTTATGGAATGGGCCGAGTATAATGCCCAAAGACACATCGCGACACCAGTGTCTGTAGGGTAGGGTGAGGTGAATTGGCGTGAGCGTTATGGCTGACGACCCAAAGGCACACCCCCAATGCCTGTCAGTCTCTGCAGGGTGGGGGTGAGGTTGGAGTAGGTTCAATACTTCACTGCCATTCACACTATGCATCTCTCTAACTCCTGCACTACCAATGCCAATGCCAGCAAGCCAACATTCGGCATTGACAAATGTTTGTTAACAGTGTGGTCAATCTTATGAAACTCCTTGTCTGGAGGCATGACCACGCCCCCTGGTGTCCGGACTTGCGGAACACCAAATCCGCTAACCCCTCCACAGAGGGGTAGTCCAAGAACCAAAAAAGGGACCCTGTAGGGACTGCATACATGCAAACCATAGGGGTAGAGGATGCTGGATGCTGCCAAAGCTCCAGGGCCAGTCCCACATGGGCCTCAGTCATGGGAAAGGCCATCCCAGGGGATTCTTCCCTATCCAAAATGTCCATAAAAGGGTACTTGTCCTTTTTTTGGGACTGGCTTTAGTGGGACTGACACAGACTCCAGTATTAAGTGGAGAAGCACACAGTGCCATACTTACTGGACAGCTTCTCGACCAATCCTCGGTCAAGGAGGAGAGTTCCCTAGGAGGCCATGGACTTGTGGTTCAAGTCGTCCGAGGACTCCTCAAAAACAGCCCTCTACCATTTCTCACCATGTACCATGCAGGTTACCCTCCCCCAAGTTGATCTGCACTGACAATCTGCCTCCACCCAAAGAAGTGGGGAAGCAGTTGCAGGGAGCATCTGCATAGTGTGGATCAGCGGAGGCACCACCGGCAGCTGTCAGGTGACTGAAGTCCGGGGGTAGAGTCGCATCAACCGGAAGGATGATACATGGTGGGGGGATATTTCCAGCTGGAGTGTTATACCACATGCCTGCACACGTTAAGCAGCATGAGCGTGGAAGGTTTGACTGCTGGTGGAGGCTGCTCCTGACAAAGACCAGATGGGGACAACAACTGAACCACGTCCTCTTGAGTGAGGACCAGGAGCACTGGGGTCTGAGAGATCAGTTCCTCAACCTTGTACAACAACTGGTCAACAGGCTCAAGGAAAGTTTCCCATGGCCTGCTCGACCGGAGTCAAAGTCGACTGGCTCAATGGGGGAACCAAAGAGCCCCCGACCGGGAAGATCTCCAACTTTTACAGTCCCACGACCTGTGACAGCAGCACCTTTACTTGAAATCACAGTGGGCAGGACTCCTCCTCCTCCCCAGGTCCTGCAAGGCCAAACATGTCCCGGAAACCTCAGTCAATGACACTTTGAAGTGGCCCAAACTGGGAACAGTGCCAAGACCGCAGAAGTGCCCACCACAGCAGCTGCTGATTTCACCTCAAGGGCTGCTCAGCTCAGCAGAGGTCTTCCTGCAACCCTTCAGGCTGTCTTTTGGATCCCGTTCTGGAAGCCGACCCAGCTAGAACCAGAGCTTCCTTTCCTCGAGGGACTCAGGAAGCATGCCGAGACAAAAGCCGCACCCAGCCACATTGTGCTGCCCACCCAGGCAATACATACACATGTTGTGTGTGTCAGTGACCGGCATCTTCTGCAAGCACCAAACGCAAAACCGACTTCCTTTGCTCCATCACAGGTCTATGAGGGGAGTTAAAAGAACTGATGAAAGAAATCCAAATAACTTGAAAACTACGAAAGATAAAGTTAACCTATGGCGCACTAAATCCTAAGCGGAAGCTGCGAAGGACATGACCTGTTCTTCCTGCAGAAAGAAAGATCTGGCACCACGGGGTGGAGTCGGGGGGGATATACCACCCACACTGTGGGAGGCGCGTAGCTTAAAGACATCTGGCAAATCAGACTTTTCCAGTCGAACTGCCAGGGTGTGATTAGTGAACTATACCACAGCCCCCCAGAAAAGTGTATTTTAAGGTAACTGAAAAATTTATTTAATATCATAAATCCATAACCTAGGAGATATCTATCTGCTGGGGAGGGCTCTGTAATTTGCAGTTTTAAAAGCAGAAATCCACTACACATTATGTTTCTATTCCGTTTTGGTGTTACTTTTTGGGGTTTAAAAACACATCTTCTGGACGTCACACCTCACACCACGCCGGCAACCCGGGTTCGGGAATGGACTTGGGCTGCCAGGGGTCGGAGGGGAGGAGGATCGAGCATCCCAACGGATGCTCTCCTCCTCCTGGGTTGGGGTCCTCGGGTGCTTTGAGCACCCATCACACCTATGCCTGTGGAAGCATGGTCATCGGGGCACAGGCGGCTCCCTGGAGTCGGGCAGGACGTCAGTCCTGCGTGCAGACGCCCTCAGGGGAAGAAGGAACCAAGGGAAGAAAAACGGAAAAAAACCCTCTCGGTCCAAGATGACGATCGATCCTAGCCCTGATCACCTACCCACGAGCAGACCCCGTTGTGCAGCCGCGCCGAAGAGAGGAGTAAGGTAGGGGAATAACGGAGTAAGCCTGGCACTCCAGGGGCAGACACCATGGGAGGGATCTACAGGGACTGCTCAGGTCTGAAGGAGTGGACTAAGAGGGTAGTAAGGCGGGATAAAATTGAAAACACATCTTGACAGACTTTTCAAAAAGTCTACAACTGACCTTTACAGTGCTTCTATATTTATTATATCTTAAGAACATTATACAGCAACGGACTAATATTAAACACTACCACAAGTTCAGGTGAGGACAGTAAGCTGCCTTCTGAGAGACAAAGGAAAAGAAGCACTGCATTCTGAAATATTTACGATCACTGGTACAAATTTATTGTTTGAAATGAAATGTTATTACATACACATAATTAAAAAGCAATATCTGAGCTGGCCCGTCAGCACAGCAGTTGGATTTCAGCTTGCATCGCCATAAACCCGGGCTCGGGAACGGACCCAGGTACTGTAGGGCCGGCCGGGAAGAGAGAGAGTGTGAGCGTCGGATGACTGCTCACCTTCCTCTCGGGGGAGGGCAGGGAAGCAACCCGGCACTTGCCGACCCATGGCAGAGGCTGGGGGCATGGCAACGCATGGGGTCCCACTAATGGGGTGTGAACGTCTAATGTCTTATGTTAGTGGCACACCACGCCCCCGGGGAGCAAACGGAAAAAAAGAGCTCTGTGGCTAACCAGATGACGGTCGGCTGCTCCTGCTGCCGCAAGACCTCGAGCAGTGCACGGACCATTCCAGCAGCACCCGGGCCAAGAATTGCACTGGCCGCCCCACCAGTGCCTTCCCCCTCGGAGGAGAGGGACCCGCCCGGTGAAGGGTTACGCCCGCATTACCGGGAGTTTGCAATATGGGGGTGATGGGCAGCTGCATCGAGGGGCATAGGAAGGCCTGCAGGAGAGGCTGGCCGGAACTGGGGAGAGCAAAAAGAAAAAAAAAGCATTCTCACTACATGTATTACATCATTTTTAACATCAGAATTTTTCGACAAGTAGTTAAAATATGGCTACAAAACACAAAAATTTGTATTGTTTTATAATACAATATTACAATAACATAAACCCTTTTAACAATAATTTCAATGAATGGATAAGATGGACATGAAGGATACGTCAGACGGAGGCCCTAACAGACTCCTATATCCTCTACATACGAAACTGCCGGCAGAAAAAGGCCCACAGATCTATCAAGTCTGCCAGATTGTACAGCTCTTAGTTTCATATTACTACAGCTGCCCCAGCCCACCAAACCCCTCCCTTCCTCTCCTTTCCTGGTCTTTCCCCTTTGTGTTCTTGTCTGTACTAATCCTGCCCATGGCTCTATCCCAACCCCGCTTAAAGCTATCTACTGTCCTCAGTTAAGAGTAACTCCTCTGGCAGTGCATTCCATCTCACCACCACTCTCTCTCTTCAAAGTAGTGCCTCCTCATCTCCCTCCTGAACCTTCCCCCTTCCAACTTCGGACTGTGCCCACTAATGACCCTTCTCCCCTTTAAGCGGAACAATCCTCCCTCTCTGACTTTGTTTATGCCTTTCAAGTACTTAAAGGTCTCTATCATGTCCCCTCTTTCCCTTCTCTCTTCCAGTGAATACATGTTGAGCTCCCTCAATCTTTCCTCATATGGCAACTCCCCCAGTCCCATGATCATTTTTGTACCCTGCGCGGTACTGCACACAGTACTCCAAGTGTGGCTTCACCAGTGATCTATACAAGGGCAGGATGACCTCCTCCCTTCTAGAGGTGATCCCTCTGGCAATGCAACCCAGCATCCCATTTGCTCTTGCTGCCGCCCTCCTACACTGTGCTGATACCTTCATGTCCCCTACGACTACTACCCTGAAGTCCCTTTCCTTCTTTGAAGCTGTTACCTGCACTGCCCCCAGCCAACAGCAGGTTCTGGGATTTCTTCCTCAGAAGTGCATAACCTTGCACTTCTTAGTGTTAAACCCCAACTGCAACTCCCTAGACCAGTGTTTGAGTTTAGCTAGATCCTCCCCGAGTGCCTGCCTCCTTTCCTCATTGTCCACTTTTGCACAAATCTTAGTATCATCAGCGAACAAGCTGATCTTACTCTTGACCCCCTCTGCAATGTCTCCAATGAAGACACTGAACAAAATGTTGCCCAGCACTGAACCCTGCAGTATCCCACTTGTTACTGGCTTTGGCTTGGATGTCTCCCCCCTTACAACTACCCTCTGTTGTCTGCCCTGAAACCAGCTCTCAACCCACCCCACCAGTTTCTCCCCCACCCCATGTCCCTCAGCTTGCTCATTAACCTCCCGTGGGGCACAGAGTGGAAAGCCTTGCTGAAGTCCAGGTACAGGGCATCCACTGCGTGGCCTTTGTCAACCACCATAGTGACCCAGTCAAAGAAGTCGATCAGGTTAGTTTGGCACAATCTTCCCAAGACAAACCCAAACCTATGCTGTGTCTCATCCTGTAGACCATAACTATCGAGAAAGGTTATCAACCTCTCCTTTAGAATGGTCTCCAACAACTTCCCCCCTACGGAAGTCAAGCTTACTGGTCTGTAGTTGCCGGTTGGTCCTTTGGTCCACTCATGTGAAGGGGCACCACGTGAGCCATCCTCCAGTCCCTGGGTACTTTCCCCGTCTCCAAGGAGGTGTTTAAGAGGTCCATCAGAGGGCCTGCCAACATCTCCACCAGTTCCTTCAGGACCCTTGGGTGTACACAGTCTGGTCCTGGTGCCTTGTCCACCCTTAAGGCCCTTCTTGGTTGACACAATCTGTTACATCTGCCCCCACCCTTGCCCTCTTTCCCCTGCGGTATTGGGCCATACCCTTCTTTTGTGAATGCCAAGCAGAAGTACTCACTGAGTGCCTCTGCCTGTTCTTCCCCTTGCTCTGCCCATCCCCCATCCCTCTTGATTCTAACTGTCATCTCCACAACTCTTCTTCTCCCTTAAGTATTTAAAGAACCCCTTTTCCCCCTCTCTGATCCCCTGAGCCAACTTCCGCTCCTTTGCTGCCCTGACTGACCTGGTCACCTCCCTAGATGCCTTTGTGAACACCTCTCTATCCTCCTCACGCCCCGATTTTTTGAACTTAATGAAGGCCAATCTTTTTTCCCCAGACCTTCCACTCCACTTCCTTGCTGAGCCAGCTAGATTTTTTTGGACCTGGGCTGCTTACTCTGAGATTTAGCACACATCTTCATGGCCTCATTTAGCCCCTTCCTAATTACTGCCCACTTCTGTTCAGCATCCATAACTAGGTTAAATTTAGCTAAATACCCCTCTAGGATGCTACCCATTCTGGCAAAATCTGCCTTCCTGAAGTCCAACACTCTTGTCCTGATCTTATCCAATTCCCTCCCTTTGTTGAGGGGGAACCACACTGAGCAGTGGTCTCTTCCTGCTAGAGGGTCCTGTACTACCACATCCTGGACTTGATCACCATTTGTTAGTACCAAATCCAGTATGTTCCCCTCTCCAGTAGGTTCCATTACCCCTTGCACTAGGCAGCTGTCTTGGATAGCCTCCAGCAGCACCTGTTCCCTGGTGTGTGATGTAGTTACTGTATGCCGGTCAACTCAAGGCCGCAGCTAGGGATGCAGCTGTACCTCTGGTAGAGTGAGCCCTCAGGCCTGAAGGGGGAACCTTACCCAGTTTTTAATAACAAAATTGGATACAAGAGACAATCCACCTGGCAATGGATCTTTTAGTGGCAGGCTTCCCTTTACCAACCTCACCATAAGTGAGGAACAGTTGGAGGGAGTCAAACCTGTGACCCTTGGTACGCTCTATGTAGTAACTAAGGGTTCTCTTTACATCTAAACTGTGCAATATCCTCACGCCAGAGGAGGAATGGTCAGTGAAGTACACTGGAAGAGATATAGATTGATTAAGGTGGAAATCTGAAACCACCTTAGGCAAGAACTTCCTGTTAGTCCTGAGGACCACCTTATCTCTGTGAAAGGAAATAAAATCAGGCTCCACTGACAAAGCTTGTAATTCACTTATGCGCCTGGCAGAAGTGATGGCTACTAGAAACACAGTTTTCCAAGTCAAGTACTTAAGCTCTGCTGAAGACAAAGGTTCAAAGGGAGGTTGCATTAACTGAGCAATGCAAACATTAAGATCCCAGGCAGGAGCAGGGTCCCTGAATGGAGGGTTGGTGTGAAGCAATCCCTTGAAAAACTTGGAGAATACAGGGTGAGCAGAAAGAGAAGAGGGCTTTTCTGCTGAAATAAAAGCAGAGACAGCTGCCAAATGCACTTTCAGGGTAGCTGGCCTCAGCCCCAAAGTATTTAGATGGACCATATAGTCCAGGACTGTGGGCAAATCAGCAGATTCTGGGGAAATATGCTTTCCAGAGCACCATATGGAAAACCTTTTCCATTTAGAATTATAAGTAGCCCTGGTGGAAGGCTTCCTAGAAGCTTTCAAGATATCGAGTACACCTCGAGAAAGGTGTAGGTCAGCAAACTCTAACTCCTCAAGAGCCAGGCCTTGAGGTTGAGGGATTTGAGATTCGGATACCAAACTCTCCCCTGGGCACAAGTTAACAGATTGTGATTCCTGGGGAGACACAGGGGAAGGTGGACTGCTAAGGACAGAAGGAGTGTATACCAGGGCTGTCTGGCCCAATCTGGAGCAATCAGAATCATCTTGCAAGGTTGAGATCTGATTTTGACTAGCACCTTGAACAAGAGAGGAAAGGCATAGAGGAACTTCCCTTCCCAATTGAGAAGGAAGGCATCCAGAGGGACTGAGCCCAACACTGGGGGCCTGCAACAAAAAAGCGGAAGTTGGTGATTGTCTGGGGCTGCAAAAAGATCTATCTGAGGGTGCCCCACCTGGCAAATACTAACCCCAGTACTAGGGGATCCAGTGACCATTCGTGATGGCCCTGAGAAATCCTGCTGAGAGCATCTGCCAGGACATTGTCCTTGCCTGGGAGGTGAACTGCCATGAGGGAGGTGTTCAGGGAATACGCCAGAGACCACAACTTCATTGCCTCGGTGCACAAGGCCGAAGACCGAGTGCCCCATTGCTTGTTGATGTACCACATTGTAGTGGTGTTGTCTGTTCTGACCTGTACCACTTTGTTCTGAACAGATGCAGAAAAAACCTGAAGTGCTAGAAAAACAGTTCTGAGTTCCAACAGATAGATGTGGAGCAGAGATTCCTGAGGGGACCACAATCCCTGGGTGGTGAGGTCGCCCATGTGAGCTCCCATCCCAAGAGGGACGCATCTGTAGTAAGGGTCAAGGAGTGAGATTGAGGGATGAAAGGAACCCCCTGTCTCAGATTGCTCTGATCCTGCCACCACTGCAGGGCCTGGATCAGGGTTCGAGTTACTGGGATCAATTTGGTTAGAGGATCTCTCCTTTGAGACCAGAAGGCTCTCAAATGAAACTGGATGTCCCTCATCTGAAATCTTGCTCCTTGCACTACAGCTGTGGAAGCAGCCATGTGGCCAAGGAGCTGTAGAAAGTGCCTTGCTGGTCGAGAGACCTGCAGAGTGAAGGAGGAGGCCAGAGCCACCAGGGTCTTTACTCTTTCTAGAGGAAGGAAAGCTCTGGCCTGCTTTGTGTCCAGTTCTGCGCCTATGAAGGTGAGCAGCTGAACAGGCTCTAGAACTGACTTTGGAAGATTGAGAAGAAAACCTAGAGAAGTAAGCAGCTGCTGGGTAACCTGAAGGTGTGATTTGATTCTGTCTGGAGACTGACCCACTATGAGCCAGTCATCCAGGTAAGGAAAGATGGCAATCTTTTGCCTTCTTAAGTGAGCAACTGCTACTGCCAGGCATTTGGTGAATACCCTTGGGGCAGAGGTGAGGTCGAAGGGCATTGCTCTGAACTGGTAATGGCCTGAGGGCAGTTAGAATCTGAGGTACTTCCAGTGGGAGCTTCTGATGAGAACATGGAAGTAGGCATCCTTGAGGTCCAGGGATGCTAGCCAGTCCCCTGGCCTTAGGGAGGGTAAAATAATTCCCAAAGTCACTATTTTGAATTTTGGTTTTAAAAGGTGCTTGTTTAGGTATCTTAGATACAGGATGGGCCGCCATTCTCCTGTCTTTTTTGGGGTAAGGAAGTACCTGGAGTACAGTCCTTTGCCCTGGTGTAGGGGAGGAACCCTTTCTACAGCTCTGAGAGCCAGGAGGGTTGAGACTTCTGTTTCCAAAGCAAGAGCCTCTAATGGATTTGCAGGTGGAAAGGATCTGGTTCTCATCTTTGGAAATTTTTTGAAGCTGAGAACCAGTCCCTGGCTTACTACTTCCAGGACCCACTTGTCTGATGTCAGAGACTCCCAGTCCTGGACGTAAGTAAGCCAGCCTGCCCCTACAGGTAATGGAGAATCAGCCCTGGGCATCCCATCAGGTGCCTGTTTGGCAGGGGCTTTAAGCTGAGGGGTGGGAGCAGGCCTGCTCGCACTCGCCTGCCTCTCCCTCTGAAGAACCCCCTCTGGGCATAAGCTGAAGAGGAGGCTTGGGCTTGGTAAAAGGCCTGTGAAAAGGCCTGCCCCTGCCCCTGAAAGCTGCCTCTGAGGAGTGGCTTGCTTCTCCTTGGCCTGTGCACTCCTATAAGTGGTCCTATACTCATCCATTTTTCTTCATGTAATTCTCTGTCTGCTCCCAAAAGAGAATTACCCACAACAGGAAAATCCATGGCCTTAGCCTGGGTATCCTGTGACAGGCTAGTACACCTAAGCCAAGCCATTCTACGAAAAGCCACAGATGTAGCCATGACTCTTGAAGATACATCATTAGAGTTCATTGCAGCATGGAACTGCACCTTGGATGCCTCAATACCATCAGCAGCCACCTGTTCCAGCTCCTCGGCAAGCTGGCCAGGGACCTGTTTCGCTAAAGCCATAACAGTATCCCATCTGGATTTCTGGTATCTTGCAACATAGGCCATATAATTTGCCTGTCTGAGTCCCAAGGATGCTGCCATGTATTGTTTCTTTGCCATGGCATCAATCCTCCTGGAATCCTTGTCAGGAGGGTGTGAAGTCAAGGGAATATTTGCCTTATCACAGGCTGCAGCCTGCACTACCCCAACGTGGCTGCATTGTTGTGAAAGGAACTCCGTATCAGAGACTGACAATGTGTACCTCCTGTCCATCTTTTTATCCACAGGAGGTAAAGAATTAGGAGCTTTTAAATTTTTTATTGTCTGTTTCCTAAAAGATTTATGTAGAGGAATAGACAATCTCCTGGACTCTGGGATATCCATCATTTCCACATAGTCAGGCTCCTCCTGTTCATCCACAGCTTCTTCCAAAGGGAGCTGGAGGGTTTCAGCAACTTTTTTATAAAAACAGAAAATGAGAAGGGGACTCAGAAAGCCTAGGGGGAGACACTCCTGAAGGTCTGTCTGGGAGACGTCCGTTCAATGGGCACATCCAGACTTTCAAAATCACATTCACTCTTCATAATCCTCCTCCTCCTCCGGTTCATAAAATTCCTCTATATCATATTCTTGAACCGGTGAACCGACCAACCGACCGGCTACTTGATGGTGCCGTTCGGACGGAACCGGGAAAGCAAATGGACAATTTGATCGCTGCTATCTCTGCAGCGTTGGAGAGGGAAATTTTGGCTCCACACCTGCTGATTTTCTAGTCCTCTTTGCTGGAACTGGCTCCTCCGAGTCAGCTCTTCGCTTGCCCGAGAAGCACGCCTGGTCAGAGGGTTCCTCCGCGTTCGGTTGGCACCGAACTGGCTGGCCATCCGGTCAGCGGACTTTTTGGCCTCTCGCTCCCTGAGCCTACCAACTCTCTTATCCAGGGTAGCTGCAGGGAAATTCTTGCAAATCTGGCAGTCTGCATTGAGGTGGTCAAACCCCAGACAATAAACACATGTGGTGTGTGGGTCAGCCTTGGCAAAGGCTTCCCCACAGTCACTACAGCGCTGAAATCCAGTGGGCCCGGTTTTTCTTTTGGGTTTCTCAGACATAATGCCAGCCTAACCAAAAACTTGCCCTTTTCCGGCAAATCGCCAAGCAAGAAGACACCCTTATTGGTTCCCAACCGTGTCACGGGTCGTGGAAAAAAACGTAATGAAATCCAGTTTTTTTAGAACCGATAAGAACCGGGAACCGCACTCTAAATGTAATTTAATAAGTTTTAACAACAACCTGATCGGTTCAAACCGAACCGATAACAACGTTTGCAAGTTCCACACAGAGAAATGTACAACCTATCTATTACTTACGATACCACAGACAGAGCTTGAACCGACCGGTTGTGGTTAAAATATACAAATGCGGTTTAAAAAAACCCGAGAAATAACACTTTTTTAACCGACAAATGAACCGAGCAGTAGGAGGAATCTCCGGAGCGACTGTTCAATGAGGCGGAGTAAAGAATCTGACAGTTTCAGTTTGAAGAACAACAGACAGAGTTTTTTCAACCGAGTTCGCGCTCAAGATTCCATGCCTGGCATGGAAGTTAACTCTTTCACCTCCGGAGCAGTTCTAAGGCTGGGACAAACCGCATATGTCATAATATAGCAAGACTTCATGTTGTTTGAATGAGTAACTGCAATATTGAATGGCAAGTCTGAATCCATAATATTGCTTTCCTACCCTAATCGGCTGGGGCGTGCAGATTGATCTCATTGAAATCCTGGATAAAAAGCAGTTTTCCTTTTCTCATACAAAGCTCTGTAAGACAGTACTGAAGGGGACTGTGTGAGCAGATAAAACAAACCCAGGTATAATAAAGAAATAACAGTACTAATTAGTATATTTGAAAGTAAAAAGTCTGCTGAAATAAAGTATATTATACAGCAATTCAAAACAAACAGATTAAAGTGACAGTCTGCTACTTCTATAGAATTTATGGGAGGAAGGTTCAGAATGAGCAGAAAAGAAGCTACTAATTTGAAGGACTTTTTTAGGAAATCAGGTGAAAAACAAAACAAAAATAAACCCGAAACTGAGACAGAGAATGTAAAATATAAAGCTAAAAGGAATACTCTGAGAAAATCAACACTTAACTAAAGACAACAAAGCTTCTGATATGTAGGCCAAAAAAAGAAACTTAGCAGATATGGAGGAGCTGAGTGAAGAAAGCAATATAAGCAGTAGTGTACAGCTGAATTTAGGGCGGACAAATTTAGGGAATGGAAATCTGGATGGTACTAATAACCAGGGTGCGAAATTCCTATACCTTAGGTGCCCCAGGGCAGGCACTTTTGCTTTAGGACACCTACAGCTGTTTAGTGCCTGACCCTTTGGGCACCTAAGGTATTTTCCACAGAGTTCTGCTTTTTATTAATTATGTTTTGGTCACTGTCTGACAGACTGCATTTTTTTTCCAGTCAGTTTCCGCGGGGGCTCCTCGGAGGAGCGAGGCACAGAGCCCACGCCCCGAGAGCTGATCACGAGTGTGCCTGCCTGGGATGTCAGCTGACTGCTTGGTTGTCTGCTTAAGGAGTATGATGTGCCGCTTGAGTGGCACAGAGCTGGGTCTCGAGTCCTCGGCACTGTTGGAGGCGGGCTGCAGGCGCATGCACCAATCCGCCAGTATTTTACCTTCCGCCCCCTCCAGACAGTAAATTTCAAGGACGCTGCACAGCCCGCCATTCTTTGGCTTTCTTTCGGGGAGACAGGTCCTGTTGCCGTGTTGTAGGGAAACGCCAATTGATCGTCATGACTCTAGCAAGCCACCTAATGGGGAAAAAACAGCTCTTTTAAGAGCTCAGTTTGACTACTGTTAAATAAAAAACAAAACAAAAAAAAGACTGTTTTGCGAAGTGGGGGATTTAAATTAAACAGTGGTAGCCAGGAGAGGAGTCAGTGTGTCTGAGACCACGAGGGTCTCTCCATTCAGGAGGGAGGGCAGAAGAAAACTGTAAGCAGTGTGAAAAAATAAACTAGGAAGCAAGCAAGTGTAGCAAATCAGCCAGCAGCAGTCCTGACTGAGGTTAAGCTGCTCTTTCTGTTCAGCTGAAAAAGTCTAACAAGAAGCACTGCAAACAGACAGTGTAGAAGACTAGAGACTAGCTCTGTCTCTGTTCTAAATGCACTGTACCAGTCTGCAAATTAAATATCAAAATTGCCCAAACCCAAAAGTGACCAATTCTGCACTACTACTACTGTCCTTTGGATCCTTCCTACGTTCCTAGCAATTTCAGTCTCTGAGGCAGTAATAATTGTTACAGACTGCAGAAGAGTGAGGGATTGCCAGCCAGTTTATATTGCACTTGCCTTTTGTAGTCTATTTTTTTTGTAGTCCCAGCCTCAGCTTAGTAGAAGCTGAACTTGCAGGGAAAATCTCTTTGCAAATTGAAATCTAGACTAGACAGTAGACTATATATTAATAATATACCCTGTCTACAGGCTGTCTGTATGTAATCTGCTGCTTGCTTGACATGATATAAACTTAAGCCTAGCCAAACAAAAAAAAGACAACTTATTTGAGCTGAGGAGGTAGCTATTTGAAAAAGATTGTTAAAGACAGCCGGGGACTGGGAGCTACTCGTCTACCTTGCACAGTCACACTATAATTGTACAGTACCTGAAATCTAAATTAAAAGGATCTTTATTCTTTCGATAAAGCCTCTTGATTTAGAATTTTGTTTTTACAACTACATGTGGACTACCTAAAAATATCCAAATAAAAAGAATATGTTGTTGTGCTACTATTAATTAAAGGTAAAAAGCTGTACTCTGGGAGAGGAAGTCTGGGTAAATACAATTTTGTGTACTATCTAAAATCTGTAAAGCTTTTCACAAACTATGCTGTGTGGAGTGGACCATCTAAGATCTGGAAACTGTTATAAAAATAATCTGAGTGAGTGTTAAGCTTTTCACAAGCTACGCTGTGTGGAGTGGACCATCTAAAATCTGAATACTGTTATAAAACAATAATCTGACTGTTAGCTTTTTACAAGCTACGCTATCTGTGGACTATCTAAAACCTGAATACTGTTATAAAAAAATAATCTGATTTACTTGGAGTGTTAAACATTTTACAAGCTACACTGTCTGTGGAGTGTGGTTTATCTAAAATCTGAATACTGTTCTAAAAATTCTTACGCTTTTTACAAGCTACGCTTGAGTATCTAAAATTTGAACACTGTTACAAAAAATAATCTGACTGAGTGTTAGCTTTTTACAAGCTACGCCATCTGTGGACTATCTAAAATCTGAATACTGATAACAAATCTCTAGCTTTTTAGAGGCTACACTGTGTAGACTATCTAAAATCTGAATACCTGTTATAACAAATAATCAGACAACACACAGTAAGGTTTTCTTGTTAAGTTTATTATTAAAAAAAAAAAGACAAGACACACTTTTTTCCTTGTTGCATTTATTAATACTGAGTAACACAAATAAAAATATTCTTAAATCAGTATTCACAAGTTCAACTCTGAACAGCCAGGCAGACACCATGAGTCTTTTTAAATTTGGATTTAAGAGAAAGCGTTTTGATGAGACTGCGACAGCTGACTCGGATTCCCTAACACCAAGTACTAGTACTACTACAGGCACAGTTATAGCCCCACCACCTCTTTGCCCAGACAGTGAAACTGTTGTGACCACTGAAGTTTCCTCAAGTGCTACTGCTTGTACTGAAAGCCAAGTTAAGGTCCCGAAAGTTAGAACATTTCAGGAATCGTGGAAAAAGGACAGGAAGTGGCTTACGTATGACACAGATAAATGTGCCATGTTCTGTACATGGTGTCAGAGTTATGATAAAAGCCAAAGCAAAAATAATTTCAGAACTGGATGCAGTACTTTTAGAGTACACATTATCTCAGCACATGAAGTGTCCATAGCATACAAAAATGCTGAGATGGCATACATTGCAAATAAAGCAAAAGTTGGAGAAAGACCAATAGAGAAATCCATACAATTTATGGAACAAAAAGAAATGGATCAAATTTGTCAATTGTTCTGTACTGCATATTACGTTGCTAGGACCAAAAGGCCTTTCAGGGATTTGCCTGGGTTGATAGATTTACAAAGAAGAAATCATGGGGATGATGCTATGAATCACAGTTACAGTAGTGACAAGCAATGCCATGTCTTCATTCTCTATATTGCCCAAGATATTCAAAGCACTACTGCTAGTCTACTACAAGACAATGACTTCTTTTCTTTTCTTGTTGATTCCTGCACAGATAAAAGTGTGACTGAGGAGGAGGAGGGCATTTATGTACGTGTTTTTGAAAATGGCCTACCTGTAACAAGATTTCTTGCACTGAAACCAGTCAGTGTCCCTAATTCAGGAAGCATTTTAAATACTGTGATTAATGCTTTAGAGGGTGAAGGTGGTTTAAAGGATGGTGGTTGGAAACATAAGCTGATAAGTGCGGCATCTGATGGTGCTGCTGTAACGTTGGGGAGCACTTCAGGTGTCCTTAGTCGAATAAAGCAAGATTTCCAGTGCCCACACCTCATTGACATACACTGCTGTGCACATCGTTTGGAGCTTGCTGTAAAGGATTCGTTCAGACTCTGTCCCTTTTACAAGTCATTAGAACAACTTCTACTGAATATTTACTCATTTTACCACAGGTCACCAAAAAGTTGGAAAGGCCTGCAGGAAACGGGATCCCTTTTAAATATTAATGTGGTCAAACCAGTTAACACTGGTGGCACTAGGTGGCTTGCACACAGAGAACAGGCCACTTCTGCCCTTGAAAGGAACTGGGCTACATTAGTGCCTCACCTCGAACATGTGTCACTGACAAACAAGCAGGATCACGGCCAAAAAGCAGTAGGAATACTTAAAGTGCTTAAGACTTTAAAATGTGTTATATACATGAACTTTCTGAAAGTGTTTTTTGGTTACTTATCTGCTCTTAGTCTGTGCTTTCAGCAAGAGGATGCCACTGTTGAAAAAGTTCACAGCAGAGTAGAAAGCACAATTCAAAAACTAAATGGTCTCTCGAATCAAGAAACTCTTCACCACATAACACATACATCTGTAAATGAGAACCTAACTCAGTACAACAGTGCTGACTTAACTAATGAAACTAGCAAGCACAGATCAGGTTCTCCTTCAGACATTGTAGAAGCCACAATTTCAGAGATCAAAAAAATTCTTCAGAAAACGTCACAGCACATTGAATCTCGCTTTCAGTCCTTCACGACCAATAAAGTGCTACTAGCTGCAAGAGCTTTAATTTTCAGTCCTGGCCAACATCCACAGAGGCACTACTTAATATATGGAGATCAAGCAATTCAAACAATTGTTGATCACTATAAAGTGGTCCTCGAGTCTCGTGGAGTTGATGTTACTTTGGTACTGCTGGAGTGGCTAGACTTAAAAAAGCACGTACTTCACTTGCTGTCTGTTGAAAGTTGTTAAGTCTCTGAAATTGTGGCAGAAAGTGATTCTTGCAGATGTGCAGGATCAACAATTTCGAAATGTGCTGGCCATTGTCAGAATCATTCTCCTGATTCCTGTTCACACTGCTGCTGCAGAAAGAGGTTTCCCTCTGATGGGAAGAATAAAAAATGACTGGAGGGTTGGATTACGCCCAGACACCCTACATGACCTAATGTCTATATCTCTGAATGAACCCCAACTTAGTGACTATAACCCGCAAGGTGCCATATCACTGTGGTGGACAAATGGCAAAAGAAGGCCCACTACCAAAGCTTATGGCTCCAGAACACTGTCACTGCATGCTGCTTCTGCCAGCCCTAGTGGTGATGATGAAAGCGAAAGTGCTTGGTCCAGTGAAGATGACCGGCATGTAAATAGTTTGTTGGGCATGTACATTTTCTTCTTACATGCCCAAGTGGGTATGTACTTTTTTCACAAATTTCATACCCTGCTAATAATATAAAGGAAAGAAACGGCTTAGGTCTAGGAAACGTAAAAAAAAAAAAAAAAGTCTGTGGGGCCACCTCGCAAAGTGAAGAGCTTTCAAATCCTAACTAATTTCGAATTTACGTTTGTCCAAGGTAATCAGATGGGCGCTATACCAAAGGACAAAGATAAAATAAAATTATTTAACATGGACAAACAAACGGAAGAGCAACCCAACCTAAAACCAGAAAATCAGTATAAACAATTACTGGAAGAAATCAAGCAAGGTTTCAAGGGTAAACATTTAAAGATGGATAAAATCAGAGTGGAAATAGTAGAAACGAAGGATGTTTTAAAGAAATAAACACTAAGATTTCAGAGCAGGAAAATAGAATTTCAGATGTGGAAGATTTTTTTGCCGCAGCTAGAACCCAAGTTATTGGAACATATAAAGAACTTAAGGAAATGAAACAGAAAATTGATAACTTGGGAGTGGCACTCACGACAAAATAATTTAAAATTCCTGAACGTACCAGAAGGGTGGGAGGGCCAGAATATGCAAAAATGCTTTAAAGATCGGTTAAATTCTGCCCTTAAAGATGAAGTGTCTGATGACTATGGGATTGAGCTGGACAGAGTCCATCGAACCCCAGGATTTAAACCCAATCAAGTACAGAGATTTCCCAGAATAATAATTGCGCGCTTTTTAAGATATCAAGATGTTTTGATGTTTAAAATGAAAAAAATTACTCACCTTAGTAATGTAGTTTCTTCTAATGGAGTCTTGCTATATTCTGACATATGCAGTGAATCCCAACCTTCAAACTGCCCCGGAGATGAAAGAGTTAACTTTCCATGCATGCCAGGCATGGAACGCTGAGCTCGAGCTCGGTTGAGACTGTCTGTTGTTCTTCAATCTCAAACCGTCAGATCTTTACGAGCTAAACTCACTAAGGTCCTGTGTGGAAGCTGTAAACCTACACTAGCCAACTGGCTACTAAACATAAAACACATTTTTCGGTCCCAAAACAAAGACTCAAGTCAGGAGACCCAAAAATGAAAAAACACAACACCAACTCACCCCAAGAAAGGAGGGGTGAAAACAACAAGGTGGGCACCTACTAAGTGCCAACATTGCACTGCCCACCCACATCCCAAAACAGAGGTTCTGAGAGGGGCAGGCAGGGAGGTCAGAATATAGCAAGACTCCATTAGAAGAAACAACATTACTAAGGTGAGTAATTTTTTCTTCAAACAACATGAAGTCTTGCTATATTCTGACATATGCAGACTATAAAGCAGTACCTCCATGGAGGAGGGACAGAACCTACTTAGGAAATAGGCTCTGAAGCACAGCTGTGTCAAACCGAGCATCACTCCTAGCCTGGATGTTCAGGGAGTAATGCTTGGTAAAAGTGTGAACTGTTTTCCAGGTAGCTGCTTGACATATCTCTAGAATAGGGATGTCCCTGGCAGCAGCCAGGGAAGCAGCTGTACCTCTAGTAGAGTGAGCCCTCAGGCCAAAGGGAGGAACCTTACCCAGTTTTTCATAGCAAAATTGGATACAAGAGACAATCCACCTGGCAATGGATCTTTTAGTGGCAGGTTCCCCTTTACCAACCTCACCATAAGTGAGAAACAGTTGGAGGGAGTCAAACCTGTGACCCTTGGTATGCTCTATGTAGTAACTACGGGCTCTTTTCACATCTAAACTGTGCAGCCTCCTCTCGCCAGAGGAGGAATGGTCAGTGAAGTACACTGGAAGAGACATAGATTGATTAAGGTGGAAATCTGAAACCACCTAAGGCAAGAACTTCCTGTTAGTCCTGACGACCACCTTATCTCTGTGAAAGGAGATAAAATCAGGCTCCACTGACAAAGCCTGTAATTCACTTATGTGTCTGGCAGAAGTGACGGCTACCAGAAATACAGTCTTCCAAGTCAAGTACTTAAGCTCTGCTGAAGACAAAGGCTCAAAGGGGGGTTGCATAAGCTGAGCAATGCAAACATTAAGGTCCCAGGCGGGGGCAGGGTCCCTGAATGGAGGGTTGGTGTGAAGCAATCCTTTGAAAAACTTGGAGAATACAGGGTGAGCAGAAAGAGAAGAGGGCTTACCTGCTGAAATAAAAGCAGACACAGCTGCCAGATGCACTTTCAGTGTAGCTGGCCTCAGCCCCAAGGTATTTAAGTGGACCATATAATCAAGGACTGTGGGCAAATCAGCAGATTCTGGGGAAATATGCTTCCCAGAGCACCATAAGGAAAACCTTTTCCATTTGGAATTATAAGTAGCCCTGGTGGAAGGTTTTCTAGAAGCCTTCAGGATATCCATTACACCTTGAGAGAGGTGTAAATCAGCAAACTAACTCTTCAAGAGCCAGGCCTTGAGATTGAGAGATTTGAGGTTCGGGTACCAAACCCTCCCCTGAGCACAGGTTAACAGGTTGTAATTCCTGGGAAGACACAGAGGAAGATGGACTGCTAAGGACAGTAGGAGTGGATACCAGGGCTGTCTGGCCCAGTCTGGAGCAATCAGGATCATCTTGCAGGGTTGAGATCTGATTTTGAGTAGCATTTTGAACAGGAGAGGGAAGGGGGGAAAAGCATAGAGAAAATTCCCTTCCCTATTGAGAACTAAGGCATCCAGGGGGACAGAGCCCAACACTGGGGGCCTGCAGCAAAAAAGGGGAAGTTGGTGATTGCCTGGGGCTGCAAAAAGATCTATCTGCGGGGTGCCCCATCTGGAAAATATCACCTCCAAGATCAGGGAGTCCAGTGACCATTTGTGATGGCCCTGGGAAATCCTGCTGAGAGCATCTGCCAGGACATTGTCCTTGCCTGGGACGTGAACTGCCATAAGGGAGGTGTTCAGGGAGTCAGCCAGAGACCACAACTTCATTGCTTCGGTGCACAAGGCCGTAGACAGAGTGCCTCCTTGCTTGTTGTACCACATTGTGGTAGTGTTGTCTGTTCTGACCTGTACAACTTTGTTCTGAACAGATTTGGAAAAAGCTTGAAGTGCTTGAAATACTGCTCTGAGTTCCAACAGATTGATGTGGAGCAGAGATTCCTGAGGGGGACCAAAACCCCTGGGTGGTGAGGTCGCCCATGTGAGCCCCCCACCCAAGAGGGAGGCATCTGTAGTAAGGATTAAAGAGTGAGACTGAGTGACAAAGGGAACCCCTTGTCTCAGATTGTTCTGATCTTGCCACCACTGTAGGGCCTGGATCAGGGTTCGAGTTACTGGGGATCACTTTGGTCAGAGGGTCCTTCCTTTGAGACCAAAAGGCTCTCAAATGGAACTGAATGTCCCTCATCTGAAATCTTGCTCCCTGCACTACTGCTGTAGAAGCAGCCATGTGCCCTACGAGCTGTAGAAAATGCCTTGCTGGTCGAGACACCTGCAGGGTGAATGAGGAGGCCAGAGAGACCAGGGTCCTTGCCCTGTCCAAGGGAAGGAAGGCTCTGGCCTTCTGTGTCTAGTTCTGCACCTATGAAGGTGAGGAGCTGGACAGGCTCTAGAACTGACTTTGGAAGATTTAGAAGGAAACCCAAAGAAGTGAGCAGTTGCTGAGTTATCTGTAAGTGTAACTTGACTTGGTCTGGGGACTGGCCTACTATGAGCCAGTCGTCCAGGTAAGGGAAGATGGCAATTTTCTGCCTTCTTAGAGAAGCAACTACTACTGCCAGGCATTTTGTGAATACCCTTGGAGCAGAGGTGAGGCCAAAGGGCATTGCTCTGAACTGGTAATGGCCTGAGGGCAGCTCGAACCTGAGGTACTTTCGATGGGAGCTTCTGATGAGAATATGGAAGTAGGCATCCTTGAGGTCCAGGGACACTAGTCAGTCCACTGGCCTTAGAGTGGGTTAAATCCTCTTTTTACCATCTGAGGAATATCGCCCGGGTGAAACATCTGATTCCCCGGGAGGACCTTCCAACTTTGGTCCACGCCTTTGTTACCACTCGGCTGGACTACTGTAATTCCCTCTACCTAGGGCTACCAGGGGTTGATATCCGCCGCCTTCAGCTGGTGCAGAACGCTGCAGCCAGGCTTCTGACTGGGACTCTTAGAACCAGTCATATTACGCCTGTGCTTCGCGAACTGCACTGGCTGCCTGTTTGTGTCGGATCACCTTTAAGGTTGGTTTACTAACCTTCAAAGCCCTACACGATCAGGGACCCGGTTACCTGAAAGATCTTCTGGTTCCCTATTGCCCCCTCCGCTCGGCCAGTGAGGGATTGCTAGAGATTCCCAGGGTTCGTTTGAAGTTGTCGGGATCTCGTGCCTTTGCCTTTTCAGCTCCTACCCCGTGGAATTCTCTACCTCACTGGTTAAGAGAATGCCCGACCGTTGACAGTTTTAAAACTGCTCTAAAAACATATCTTTTTACTTTGGCTTATTCTTTATAGTTATGATTGTTTAGTGTTGGATTTTCCTGTTTTATTTAATTTCTACAGCGCCTTGATTTTGAAAGGCGCTTTAAAAATAAACATGAATTGAACTGAATAAATAATTCCCAGAGTCACCATTTTGAATTTTGGTTTTAAAAGGTGCTCGTTTAAGTATCTGAGATCCAGGATGGGCCGCCATTCTCCTGTCTTTTTTGGGGCAAGGGAGTACCTGGAGTACAACCCTTTGCCCTGGTGTAGGGGTGGAACCCTTTCCACAGCTCTGAGAGCTAGGAGGGAAGAGACCTCTGCCTCTAAGGCAAGTGCCTCTGATGGATTTGCAGGTGGAAAGGATCTGGTTCTCTTCTTTGGAAACTTTTTGAAGCTGAGAACCAGACCCTGGCTTACTACTTCCAGGACCCATTTGTCTGTCAGAGACTCCCAGTCCTGGACAAAGTAAGCCAGCCTGCCCCCTACAGGTAGCTGAGAATCGGACCTGCAACCCCATCAGGGTGCCTGCTTGGCAGGGGCTTTGGGCTGAGGGGTGGAAGCAGGCCTGCTTGTACCCTGTCTGCCTCTCCCTCTAAAGAACCCCCTCTGGGCATAAGCAGAAGAGGAGGCCTGGGCTTGGTAAAAAGGCCTATGAAAAGGCCTGCCCCTGCCCCAGGGAAGCTGCCTTTGAGGAATGGCCTGCCTTTCCTTGGCCTGTGCACTCCTACAGGTGGTCCTATATTCATCCATTTTCTTCATGTAATTCTGTTTGCTCCCCAAACAGAGAATTACCCACAACAGGAAAATCCATGGCCTTAGTCTGGGTATCCTGTGACAGGCTAGTACATCTGAGCCAAGCCATTCTTCGAAGTGCCACAGATGTAGCCATGACTCTAGAAGACACATCATTGGAGTCTACTGCGGCATGGAATTGCACCTTGGATGCCTCAATATCATCAGCAGCCACCTGCTCCAGCTCCTTGGCAAGCTGGCCAGGGACCTGTTTTGCTAGAGCCATAACAGTGTCCCACCTGGATTTTTGATACCTAGCAGTATAGGCCATATAATTTGCCTGTCTGAGTCCCAAGGATGCTGCCATGTACTGTTTCTTTGCCGTGGCATCAATCCTCCTGGAGTCCTTATCTGGGGGGTGTGAAGCCAAAGGAATGTTTGCCTTATCACAGGCTGCAGCCTGCACTACTCCAACATGGCTGCATTGTTGTGTAAGGAACTCCGTGTCTGAGCCTGACAATGTATACCTCTTGTCCATTCTTTTATCCACAGGAGGTATAGTGTTAGAGTCTTTAAAATTTTAAATGTCTGTTTCCCAAAAGATTTGTGCAAGGGAATAGACAGCCTCCTAGACTCTGGGATATCCATCATTTCCACATAGTCAGGCTCCTCCTGGTCATCCACAGCTTCTTCCATAGGAAGCTGGAGGGTCTCAGCCACTTTTTTTTTTTATAAAACATGAAATGGGAGGAGGACTCCGAATTAAAAATTACTCACCTTAGTAATGTTGTTTCTTCTAATGGAGTCTTGCTATATTATGACATATGCAGTTTGTTCCAGTCTTAAAACTGCTCCGGAGGTGAAAGTTAACTTTCCATGCCAGGCATGGAATCTTGAGCGCGAGCTCGGTTGAAAACTCTGTCTGTTGTTCTTCAAACCCAAACTGTCAGATCTTTACGAGCAAAACTCACTAAGATTCTGTGTGGAAGCTGTAAACCTACACTAGCCAACTGGCTACTAAAATATTAACACATTTTTTGGTCCCAAAACAAAGACAAGTCAGGGGATCCAAAAAATAAAATAAAATACAATACCCAAACACCCCAAAAAGGAGGGGTGAAAAACACAAGGTGGGCATCACTAAGTGCCAACACTGCACTGCCCACCCACATCCCAAGAGCAGAGGTTCTGAGAGGGGCAGGCAGGGGGGGAGGTCAGAATATAGCAAGACTCCATTAGAAGAAACAACATTACTAAGGTGAGTAATTTTTCTTCAAACAACACAAATCTTGCTATATTATGACATATGCAGACTACACAGCAGTACCTCCATGGAGGAGGGACAGAACCTACTTAGGAAATAGGCTCTGAAGCACAGCTGTGCCAAACCGAGCATCACTCCTAGCCTGGATGTCCAGGGAGTAATACTTGGTGAAAGTGTGTACTGTTTTCCAGGTAGCTGCTTGACATATCTCTAAGATAGGGATGTCCCTGGCCGCAGCTAGGGACGCAGCTGTACCTCTGGTAGAGTGAGCCTCAGGCCATGAAGGGGGTACCTTACCCAGTTTTGATAACAAATTGATACAAGAGACAATCCACCTGGCAATGGATCTTAGTGGCAGGCTTCCTTTACCAACCTCACCATAAGTGAGGAACAGTTGGAGGGAGTCAAACCTGTGACCCTTGGTATGCTCTATGTAGTAACTAAGGGCTCTCTTTACATCTAAACTGTGCAGCCTCCTCTCGCCAGAGGAGGAATGGTCAGTAAAGTACACTGGAAGAGATATAGATTGATTAAGGTGGAAGTCTGAAACCACCTTAGGCAAGAACTTCCTGTTAGTCCCGAGGACTACCTTATCTCTGTGAAAAGAAATATAATCAGGCTCCACTGACAAAGCTTGTAATTCACTTATGCGCCTGGCAGAAGTGATGGCTACTAGAAACACAGTTTTCCAAGTCAAGTACTTAAGCTCTGCTGAAGACAAAGGCTCAAGGGGGTTGCATTAGCTGAGCAATGCAAACATTAAGATCCCAGGCAGGAGCAGGGTCCCTGAATGGAGGGTTGGTGTGAAGCAATCCCTTGAAAAACTTGGAGAATACAGGGTGAGCAGAAAGAGAAGAGGGCTTTCCTGCTGAAATAAAAGCAAAGACAGCTGCCAAATGCACTTTCAGGGTAGCTGGCCTCAGCCCCAAAGTATTTAGATGGACCATATAATCCAGGACTGTGGGCAAATCAGCAAATTCTGGGGAAATATGCTTACCAGAGCACCATATGAAAAATCTTTTCCATTTAGAATTATAAGTAGCCCTGGTGGAAGACTTCCTAGAAGCTTTCAATATATCGAGTACACCTTGAGAAAGGTGTAGGTCAGCAAACTCTAACTCTTCAAGAGCCAGGCCTTGAGGTTGAGGGATTTGAGATTCGGATACCAAACTCTCCCCTGGGCACAGGTTAACAGATTGTGATTCCTGGGAAGACACAGGGAAGGTGGACTGCTAAGGACAGAAGGAGTGGATACCAGGCTGTCTGGCCCAATCTGGAGCAATCAGAATCATCTTGCAAGGTTGAGATCTGATTTTGACTAGCACCTTGAACAAGAGAGGGAAGGGGGGAAAGGCATAGAGGAACTTCCCTTCCCAGTCGAGAAGAAAGGCATCCAGAGGGACTGAGCCCAACAATGGGGGCCTGCAACAAAAAAGCGGAAGTTGGTGATTGTCTGGGGCTGCAAAAAGATCTATCTGAGGGGTGCCCCACCTGGCAAATACTAACTCCAGTACTAGGGGATCCAGTGACCATTCGTGATGGCCCTGGGAAATCCTGCTGAGAGCATCTGCCAGGACATTGTCCTTGCCTGGGAGGTGAACTGCCATGAGGGAAGTGTTCAGGGAACAAGCCAGAGACCACAACTTCATTGCCTCGGTGCACAAGGCCGAAGACCGAATACCCCCTTGCTTGTTGATGTACCACATTGTAGTGGTGTAGTCTGTTCTGACCTGTACCACTTTGTTCTGAACAGATGCAGAAAAAACCTGAAGTGCTAGAAAAACAGTTCTGAGTTCCAACAGATTGATGTGGAGCAGAGATTCCTGAGGGGACCACAATCCCTGGGTGGTGAGGTCGCCCATGTGAGCTCCCCATCCCAAGAGGGACGCATCTGTAGTAAGGGTCAAGGAGTGAGATTGAGGAATGAAAGGAACCCCCTGTCTCAGGTTGCTCTGATCCTGCCACCACTGTAGGGCCTGGATCAGGGTTCGAGTTACTGGGATCAATTTGGTAGAGGATCTCTCCTTTGAGACCAGAAGGCTCTCAAATGGAACTGAATGTCCCTCATCTGAAATCTTGCTCCTTGCACTACAGCTGTGGAAGCTGCCATGTGCCCTAGGAGCTGTAGAAAGTGCCTTGCTGGTCGAGAGACCTGCAGAGTGAAGGAGGAGGCCAGAGCCACCAGGGTCTTTACTCTTTCTAGAGGAAGGAAAGCTCTGGCCTGCTTTGTGTCCAGTTCTGCGCCTATGAAGGCAAGTAGCTGAACAGGCTCTAGAACTGACTTTGGAAGATTGAGAAGAAAACCTAGAGAAGTAAGCAGCTGCTGGGTAACCTGAAGGTGTAATTTGACTTGGTCTGGAGACTGACCCACTATGAGCCAGTCGTCCAGGTAAGGAAAGATGGCAATCTTTTGCCTTCTTAAGTGAGCAACTGCTACTGCCAGGCATTTTGTGAATACCCTTGGGGCAGAGGTGAGGCGAAGGGCATTGCTCTGAACTGGTAATGGCCTGAGGGCAGTTCGAATCTGAGGTACTTGGTGGGAGCTTCTGATGAGAACATGGAAGTAGGCATCCTTGAGGTCCAGGGACGCTAGCCAGTCCCCTGGCCTTAGGGAGGTAAAATAATTCCCAGAGTCACCATTTTGAATTTTGGTTTTAAAAGGTGCTTGTTCAGGTATCTGAGATCCAGGATGGGCCGCCATTCTCCTGTCTTTTTTGGGGTAAGGAAGTACCTGGAGTACAGTCCTTTGCCCTGGTGTAGGGGAGGAACCCTTTCTACAGCTCTGAGAGCCAGGAGGGTTGAGACTTCTGTTTCCAAAGCAAGAGCCTCTAATGGATTTGCAGGTGGAAAGGATCTGGTTCTCATCTTTGGAAATTTTTTGAAGCTGAGAACCAGTCCCTGGCTTACTACTTCCAGGACCCACTTGTCTGATGTTAAAGACTCCCAGTCCTGGACGAAGTAAGCCAGCCTGCCCCCTACAGGTAATGGAGAATCGGCCCAGGGCATCCCATCAGGGTGCCTGTTTGGCAGGGGCTTTAGGCTGAGGGGTGGGAGCAGGCCTGCTTGCACCCTGTCTGCCTCTCCCTCTGAAGAACCCCCTCTGGGCATAAGCTGAAGAGGAGGCCTGGGCTTGGTAAAAAGGCCTGCCCCTGCCCCTAGAAAGCTGCCTCTGGGGAGTGGCTTGCCTCTCCTTGGCCTGTGCACTCCTATAAGTGGTCCTATACTCATCCATTTTCATGTAATTCTCTGTCTGCTCCCCAAACAGAGAATTACCCACAACAGGAAAATCCATGGCCTTAGTCTGGGTATCCTGTGACAGGCTAGCACACCTGAGCCAAGCCATTCTGCGAAAAGCCACAGATGTAGCCATGACTCTTGAAGATACATCATTAGAGTCCACTGCAGCATGGAATTGCACCTTGGATGCCTCAATACCATCAGCAGCCACCTGCTCCAGCTCCTGGCAAGCTGGCCAGGGACCTGTTTCGCTAAAGCCATAGCAGTATCCCATCTGGATTTCTGGTATCTTGCAACATAGGCCATATAATTTGCCTGTCTGAGTCCCAAGGATGCTGCCATGTATTGTTTCTTTGCCATGGCATCAATCCTCCTGGAGTCCTTGTCAGGGGGGTGTGAAGCCAAGGGAATATTTGCCTTATCACAGGCTGCAGCCTGCACTACCCCAACATGGCTGCATTGTTGTGAAAGGAACTCCGTGATCAGAGCCTGACAATGTGTACCTCTTGTCCATTTTTTATCCACAGGAGGTATAGTGTTAGGAGCTTTTAAAATTTTTATTGTCTGTTTCCAAAAGATTTATGTAAAGGAATAGACAATCTCCTGGACTCTGGGATATCCATCATTTCCACATAGTCAGGCTCCTCCTGTTCATCCACAGCTTCTTCCAAAGGGAGCTGGAGGGTTTCAGCAACTTTTTTATAAAACATAAAATGAGAAGGGGACTCAGAAAGCCTAGAGGGAGACACTCCTGAAGGTCTGTCTGGGGAGATGTCCGGTTCAATGGGCACATCCAGACTTTCAAAATCACATTCACTCTCTTCATAATCCTCCTCCCCCTCCTCCGGTTCATAAAATTCCTCTATATCATATTCTTGAACCGGTGGAACCGACCGAAGCCGACCGCTTACCTGATGGTGCCGTTCGGTCGGAACCGGGAAAGCGACTGG
Source organism: Neoceratodus forsteri (assembly GCA_016271365.2). Classification (NCBI taxonomy): domain Eukaryota; kingdom Metazoa; phylum Chordata; order Ceratodontiformes; family Ceratodontidae; genus Neoceratodus; species Neoceratodus forsteri. Next base: position 1,152,112,032 of record CM057453.1, read on the forward strand.
ACAATTTGGATCGGCTATTATCTCTGCAGCGGTTGGAGAAGGAAATTTTGGCTCCACACCTGCTGATTTTCTAGTCCTCTTTGCTGGAACTGGCTCCTCCGAGTCAGCTCTTCATTTGCCCGAGGAAGTCTCACCCTGGTCAGAGGTCACTCCCTCCGGTTGGCACCAAACCGGGCTGGCCATCTGGGTCAGCGGACTTTTTGGCCTCTCGTTCCCTGAGCCTACCAACTCTCTTATCCAGGGTAGCTGCAGGGAAATTCTTGCAAATCCGGCAGTCTGTATTGAGGTGGTCAAACCCCAGACAATAAACACATGTGGTGTGTGGGTCAGCCTTGGCAAAGACTTCCCCACAGACACTACAATGCTGAAACCCAGAGGGCCCGGTTTTTCTTTTGGATTTCTCAGACATAATGCCAGCCTAACCAAAAACTTGCCCTTTTACGGCAAATCACCAAGCAAGACACCTTTATCGGTTCCCAACCGTGTCACGGGTCGGGGAAAAAAACGTAATGAAATCCGTTTTTTTTAGAACCGATAAGAACCGGGAACCGCACTCTAAATGTAATTTAATTAAGTTTAACAACAACCTGATCGGTTCAAACCGAACCGATAATAATGTTTGCAAGTTCCACACAGAGAAAATGTAAAACCTATCTATTACTTACGATACCACAGACAGAGCTTGAACCGACTGGTTGCGGTTAAAATAAGACAAATGCGGTTTAAAAAAATACGAGAAATTACACTTTTCAACCGACAAAATGAACCGAGCAGAAGGAGAAATCTCCGGAGCGATTGTTCAGTGAGGTGGAGTTAAAAATCTGAGTTTGGGTTTGAAGAAGAACAGGCAGAGTTTTCAACCGAGCTCGCGCTCAAGATTCCATGCCTGGCATGGAAAGTTAACTCTTTCACCTCCAGAGCAGTTCTAAGGCTGGGACAAACTGCATATGTCATAATATAGCAAGACTTCATGTTGTTTGAAAGCCTAGGAGGAGACACTCCTGAAGGTCTGTCCAGGTCAATGCGCACATCCAGACTTTCAAATCCACATTCACTTTCCTCATACTCCTCTTCCTCCTCCTCCGGTTCATAAAACTCCTCCAATTCATACTCTTGAACCGGTAGAACCAGCCGAACCGAGCGCCTGCCTGATGGTGTCGGTTCGGTCGGAACTAGGGAAAGCGACTGAACAATTTTGATCGCTTTAGCTATTTCTTCAGCAGTTGGAGAGGAAAGTTTTGGCTCCACACCAGCTGATTTTTCCTTTCTAGTTCTTTTAGCTGGAACCGACTCCTCAGAATCGGTTCTCCTTTTGTCCGAAGAAGTTTCGCCCTGGTCAGAGGGCACTCCTGGTTCGGTTTGAGCCGAACCAGGCTGGCCATCCGGTTCAGCGGACTTTTTGGCCTCCCTTTCCCTGAGCCTACCAGCTCGCTTTTCTAGGGTAGCTGCAGGGAAATTTTTACAATCTGGCAGTCTGCATTGAGGTGGTCAAACCCCAGACACAAACACAGGTGGTGGGGGGTCAGCCTTGGCAAAGACTTCCACACACACACACACACACACACACACACACACACACACACTGCAGTGTTGAAACCCAGTGGGTCCAGTTTTTCTTTTGGGTTTCTCAGACATAGTGCCAGTCTAAATTTACCCTTTCTTTTATGAATCGCCAGGCAAGACCCTTTATCGGTTCCCAACCATGTCACGGGTCGTGGAAAAACCCGTAATAAAATCCATTTTTTTTAGAACCGATAAGAACCGGTGACCACACTCTAAATCACAAATTAATATTTTTTATACAACTTAATCGGTTCAAACCGAACCGATAAACCGTTTACAAGTTCCACACAGAATAGAATTAATATAAAACCTATCTAGTACTCATGAATACCATAGACAGAGACTGAACCGACAGGTTGCAGTTTAAATTTGGTCGAAAACAGAGAAAAACGGTACTTTGACAAAATGAACCGAGCAGAAGGAGAAATCTCCGGAGCGACTGTTCAGTGAGGCGGAGTAAAGAATCTGACGGTTTGAGTTTGAAGAACAACAGACAGAGTCTCAACCGAGCTCGAGCTCAGCGTTCCATGCCTGGCATGGAAAGTTAACTCTTTCATCTCCGGGGCAGTTCAAAGGTTGGGACTCCCTGCATGAGTCAGAATATAGCAAGACTTCATGTTGTTTGAATAGTATCTTACAAGATGTTTAAATTGATCTTAAACTAGTATCTAACAAGATGTTTAAATTAGTATCTACAGCAACGACCTTTTACGATGTTGCTGTAGATATTAATTTAAACATCAAGACCCCCGCAAAAGTAATAAAATAAGCATTTTAAGCCCCTTCCCCTGCTGCTTCATAGAGACCTATGGTGTTTGAAACGTCACAAAACTGGGTGGAATACCGAGGTAAACTTGTGCCCGCTCGATTGGGACACAGCCACCACTTCCGTATTCGACGAAAAGCTTCGGCAAGATTTTAAAATGCGAGAAGTATTTAGAAAATGTTCCCGAAAGCAGGCCCAGACTCCTGCCGCTGCTAACAAAGGTATGTGGGACGGGAGCGGGCTGCAGGCACAAGTTTGCAGGTCACCGTTAATAACTTTGAGACTGTGGAATCAGCTAAAGTCTTTGCCAAAGAGATGTTTGGTATAACAGTTACAAATTCTTCACAGGAATCTGTACCTAAAAAACACCCAGAACGAAGAGCGGACAATTCAGATCAAAATGTAACAGTGAGGGTAACATTCTCTCCACAGGATTTAAGGAATGATGAAGGGGCACAACACATCAAGGAAGAGGGGGAGAATCAAGAGATTTCTGCCAATCAAGAACCTCTTATAAGGGAAGAGAAAGAAAAGGAAGATATTACTTCTAACGAATGAGGCTAGAGAGAAACTTTAAGTTTCTTAATATAATTGTTGAAAATACTTGCAGGACCTAAACAATGGGGTGGAGGCATTATTTGTCTGCTCTACGATAATGGGGCCTTTTTCTTGCGTAGCAAGCTATGGATGGGGAACTGATGGGCACTGCTACTTTGCACTGCCCTTCAATGGAGCATTCAAATTTGAATGAGGGGGATAGTATGTGTAATGAGATTAGATCTGCTATTTTTTTTCTTTGGGGAGTGGATTAGAGCGAAGTGACCAACTGAAAATAAAAGTTGTTAATATACAGTATGCACTATATTTAGACAACATAAAGTTTGATGGTAAGATAAATATTTGTTGCTGTAATAAATATGTACTTCTATATGAAGTAAATTATACCACAACCAGACTGTGGGTGGAAAGTAGTGTAAAATAATGGTGGATCATATAAAAATAAATGTAGTGGAATATTAATGGCTTTAGTGACCCTACGAAAAGGAAAAATACATTTAATTATATTAAAAAGAACAATCTGGATGTGGTATGTTTATAAGAGACACACCTAACAGAGAAAGAAGTGGTTAAGGTGAATAGGATGTGGAGAGGACAAGCAGTGCACGCCTTATTTACTGCCAAGTCGAGAAGTACGTCCATCCTGTTTAGGAAAGGTCTAACTATTAATGTAAATAACCAGTTTATGGATGAAGAAGGCAGATTTGTAATAACTAAAATGAAAATAAAAATTATGTAACATTAGCATCATTGTATTTGCCAAATGATAGAGCTAAGGTTACTCTGGGAGAATTTTTTTCAAAACTTACAAAGAATCCACAACCATATTTAATAGGGGGTGATTTTAACCTGATTCTTCATCAACAGTTAAGACACTACAGCAAAGAAAAGAGAATAAAAGAGCAGTAATATGGGAACTTTGCTGAACAGGATGGAACACCTCAGTTTAACTGACTTATGGAGAAATATGCATCCCAATAATAAAGAAAAACAGGTTACTCACCTGTAAATACAGGTTACTCACCTGTAACAGGAGTTCTAGGAATGGTATATGTTGTTCAGCCACACTTCATGGCAGGTTCCTTGCCGCTTTAAATCTTGCCGGAAGGTCTTCAAGCTGGCTCCTCCCACCCACCCGGGTGGTAAAACTCTCAGCCCCGCCCCCATGACACCAGATCTAGCCGTGGACAGCCAGGTTGTGCATCGGGTTGGAGGCCGGGTGGGTTGTGTGGATGAACAACATATACCATTCCTAGAACTCCTGTTACAGGTGAGTAACCTGTATTTCTAGGGACATGGATATGTTGTTCAATCCACACTTCATGGCAAACTCCTAGCAGTTCTCCGGGAGGAGGGAGGCAAGGCGCACACCCCCTACTTTGGGCAGACTTCCAGGTAGCAGCCCTGCAGATTTCCTGGATAGGGACGTCCCTAGAAGCAGCGGTATGGCAGGCAGAATGAGATCTTATCCCTTTGAGAGGCTCCATGCCCGCCAACCTACAGCAGAGATCTATGCAGGAGGTGACCCCACCTGCCTATCGTCCGCTTGGCTGCAGGTCTGCCAGAAGCGGCTTCAGCGTAGGTGGCGAACCTCGCCCCAAACTTCAGCCGTCCGCTCCTTATAATAAGAGAGCGCTCTTCTAGGGTCCAAAGTATGGAGCCTATATTCGGCCTCCGAGGTGTGACTGGGGTAGAGCACTGGCAGAGTCAACACCTGGTTAAGGTGAAACTCCGACACCACCTTCGGAAGGAATTTCGGGTGGGGGCACAGGACAACCTTGTCCCTGTGGAAGACCAGATAGGGAGACTCGATGGAAAGCACCTGGAGCTCTCCCATCCTTCTGGCTGACATGATAGCCACCAAGAAGGCGGTCTTCCACGACAGGTGAGAGATGTCACACCTGTGCATCGGTTCGAATGCTTGCCCATGAGCTTAGCCAGTACCAGCAGTAGATCCCACGGAGGTGGAGGTTCTTGCAACTGAGGGATATGTGATCAAGGCCTTTGAAAGCGCCTGACCACCTTCTCCTGCGCCACCGACTGCTTCCCGGCCCGCGCCCGGAAAGCAGAGATGGCTGCCAGGTGCACCTTAAGGGTCGTCGACCGAAGCCCTAGCTAAGAAAGGGACCACAGGTAGTCCAGAATGCTTGCCAAGGAACAGGAGGAAGCGTCCAACCCCTTGCCCTGACACGAAATGGAGACTCTCTTCCATCTGAAGGCATAGCATTTCCTGGTCGACTCCTTAAGGGATGCCTCAACAACGTTGAGGACCTCGTCGGAAAGACCCAAGGCCTGGAATGCTAGCCGCTCAGGAACCAGGCCGTCAGGTGTAGGGATTGAAGATCCGAGTGGAGAACCTTCCCCTGGTTGACTGAGATCACGTCCGGGAGGGCTGGGAGCCGCCTCGGGAGCCTGGAGCTGAGGCTGAGGAGATCTGGATACTAGAACTGGCGGGGCCAGTCTGGGGCTACCAGAATCACATGCGCCTTGTCCCTCCTCGCCTTGAGAAGCACCTTGTGGATCAAGGGAAATGGGGGAAAGGCGTAGAAGAGGCCCGGGGTCCATGGCCTCGAGAAGGCATCCCCCTGCAGCGAACCCTGCTGAGGGAGGGCGGGCATGAAACAGCCTCAGCTTCGCATTCTCCCTGGAGGCAAACAGGTCCACCTGAGGCGTGCCCCAGTGGGAGAACAGATCTTGTACTGCCTCCGGCAGGAGAGACCACTCGTGAGATGCAGCCCTTATCCGTCTTAGGGCGTCGGCCAGAGTGTTGGAGGCTCCTGCTACATGGATGGCTAGGAGATCCGCCTCCAGGCTGCACACGAGGGACCAAGTGCAGAGCGCTTCCTTGCACAGGGGCATGGAGCGCGTCCCGCCCTGGCAGTTTAGGTTGTACATGGTCGTGGTATTGTCTGTCTGGACCTGGACCACTTGACCCCGTACAAACGGAGCGAAGGCGGTGAGGGCTAGACGGACCGCTCAAAGCTCCAGCAGGTTGATGTGGCATCGGGACTCCCAAGGGGACTAGAGGCCATGTGCTCTGTGCTCCCCCAGATGGGCACCCCGACCCAGAGAGGCGGTCGATAGAGAGACAGTCGGCTCAGGCGGACAAATGGGATGCCCTCCTGCAGATGAGCTGGAACGATCCACCACTGGAGAGCTGCCACATCTCCTGGTCACTGCATTGGCTGGTCCAAAGGACCGGAGCGCTGTGACAACTGGCTGGCCAGTCCCCACTGTAGGGGATGCATGTGCCAACGGGCCCAAAGGACCACGCTGGTGCAGGCCACCATGAGGCCCAGAAGGCGCAGGGAGTCCCGGGCAGGGTGCAACTGCCCAACCTGAAATGACTGGTCAAAGGAAGAAAGAACCTCGGCCCTGTCCGCCGGGAGCCATGCTCTGGCTCGAAGAGAGTCGACGTCTGCCCCGATTAATTGAATCACCTGCTTTGGCACAAGTTCCGACCTGCCCTCACTGTTAAGGAGGCCAATCTGAGCAAACCTGGAGGGCCAGATCCCTGGACCGCTCCACCTCCAGTCTGGAGGAGGCCGCAATCAGCCATTCGTCCAGGTGAGGGTACACCCAGACCCTGCGGCACCACAGGAATGCTGTCACCACTGCCATGCATTGGGTGAAGACCCTAAGAGCTGGAGAGAGGCCGAAGGGCATGGCCCGGAACTTGTAAAGGGACCCCTCTGCTCTGAAGCGGAGAAATCGCTGGTGGGACAGACGGATTGGAACGTGAAAGAACGCGTCCTGGAGGTCCAGAGAACAGAACCACATGCCTCATTCCAGGGATGGAATGATCCTAGCCAGAGTGACCATTCTGAAGGTTCGAGACCTTAGGAACCTGTTCAGGTCATGCAGATCTAGAATGGGGAGCCAGCCCCCCCATCCGTTTCGGTACCAGGAAGTACCTGGACACAAATCCTGGGTCTGGTGGAGGATCTGCCACCTCCCTGATCACCTTATTCTGGAGTAGCAGGGCAATGTCGGCTCGACAGGCCGACAGAGAGGCTGCGGACCCCGTAGCCCCCCCATGGGGCGACGGCTCGGAAGGGCGGGGCCTGCTTGAACTCTAGAGGCAGACCCTTTCCTACCATTTCCAACACCCAGCGGTCCGTGGTGATAGCAGACCAGGCGGAAAGAAAGTGGTGGAGCCGTCCTCCACGGGGAACCCTGGGGGAGCAACGAGGCTGGGGGCTATACCCCTCAACCAGTCACTGGGCAGGCTTGGAAGAGGGACCTGCCAAGGGGCCTCCCGGGCCTTTTCCTCCCGGCTTCCTGCTGGAGCAAGCTGCAGGCTTAGCTTTGGGGTGCCAAGTGCAAGCCTGCTGGCCCCAATGCTGGTGTTGCTAGGCCGAACGTGCCGCAGGGGAAGAAGGGCGAAAGGGCTTACGCTGCTGCTGGCGGCCTTTGTCCTTCTGGGCAGACGTGACAGAGTCCAAGGCTGCACTGGACTTCTCAATCCTCTGGAGATGGCCTTCCACCCCGGGCCCGAACAAGTCAGTACCCAGGAAGGGGATGTCTGCCAGCTTGTGCTGGGTATCCGCGTGAAAGTGGAGATCCGCAGTTAAGCTCTGCGGCGCATGGCCACTGTGGCTGCTACTGATTGGCACAAGAGTCTCCAATATCCAGAGCAGTTTGGAGCTGCTGCTTCGCCACCGCCCTTCCCTGATCCTGCACCTGCTTGACCGTAGTCTGGAGGTCAGCAGGGAGATGAGGGATCACCTCATCCAGGGAGCCCATAAGGGCGTGGGAGAAGTGCGCCATCAGCACGGCTGAACTGGCCTGACGGAGGCCTAGGGAGGACACAGCGTACACCTTACGCCAGGCATAGTCCAGCTTTTTGGACTCTTTGTCGGGAGGTTTGTCAATGTCCTGGTGTTCCCGAACGCCGGAAAATACTACATATATTGTCATGCTTTTTCCTCCGGGCAGAGGGTGCTGCTCCGAAACTGGACAGAGAGCCGGTTGGGACTGCATACTTCCTGGCTATCCTGGCCGAGGGAGCAGGACAAGAAGCTGGCTGCGGCCACAACTCCAAGGCTGGGCCAACAATGGCTTCAGCCACCAGAAAGGCCTCCGTGGGAGAATCCCCTTGGTCCAGTATCTCCGTGAGGGGATACTTGGACACTGGTTCGAGCTGCATCCCAGTATACTCTGAGATGAGCTGAAGCAGACCCATGAATGAGGATGGGCTCTCATCCACCGACTGTCCCCCAGTGGACTCCAGGTCAAGGGGCTTGGAGAACAGCGAAGAGTCGTCATCAGACTCGGAGGAGTCTGTAAACAGCTGCCTAGGGCCTGAGCCACCCGCCACCTGCCGAGGACAGTCGGGAGTGAGGGTGACCGACAACCGATGGGGCAAACCCTGACCCAACCGAGAATCCTTGGTCGGAGCCCCAGATTTAGGTTGTGGAGGCGGGGGTTCCACCACAATAGGTGGCGCAGCTGGTTTCGGCCGAACAACGGCGCGGTTTGGGCTCTCTCAACCACGAGGGTTTGTTTCGCCTCAGGTGACAGCCATAATGGCCGGGAAGGCGACGGATTGGCTTGTTCCCGGTCAAAAGGAGCTGCTGCCACATATAGTCCTCATAGCATCGACGCAATTTGTGCCGAAGCCTTTCCTCCGAGGAGGAAGATGATGAGGACAAGCGGCGCCGCCGCTTTCCTCTGTGCCGAGACGGAGACCGCCGGTGTCGGCGGGATCGGCTGGACTGAGATGAGGTCAGAGACCATCGGTGTTTCCTAGGGTGGGTCTGGAGGGAGCGGGGGAAGCCCGTTCCTCCCTCGGCTCAGGAACCTTAACCAGGGACTCCAGCACAGGAGGCGCAGGCAAGTCCTCGGTTTCCACCAGGGGAACTGGTGAAGAAGGGTTGTTGGCTTCTCCAGTCGACAGCCCGTCCGACAGGTTGAGAAAAAATTTCGACCGTGTCGACGGGTGTCTCGGCCGGCTGACCTGACGGGGACACCGTGAAGCCAGCAGCCTTAGCCGCAACCTCGACCAAAGTAGAGTGCCGACTGTCCAGGGAAGGGGATCTCTCCCGCTCCCACGAACGCCGACGGTGGGACTTACCCTTCGAGTCCTTCTTCTTGGACCGAGAGGAGTGTCCCGATGGACCCTCACCTTTCGTGGAGAGGGACTGACAAAGCTCCTTAAAAGAAGCCGTATAGGAGGAGCCCAAGGAGAGCGGGATAAATGCCGCGACCAAGAATGAAGATGCGACTGGGCCGCCTCCTCCTTGAGGGTGATCATCTGTTCAAGTTGCTCAGCCGAGCCCACCGCCGCGGACACCGCCCAACGGGCCTCCTTTGACTTCACCGGCGGAATACGTCTCTCGGGGCGCCCAAGTTGGAGCCTGGCAGCACAGTCTTCGAGGACATTGGCAGAGAAGGACTTGCAAAAATCGCAGGCCTGCGGATCGTGGTCAAGCCTGAGGCAATAGGCCTGCGTGGAGTGCGGATCAGTCAAGACATCTTCTGCCCGCATGGGCACCACTTGACCAGAGTTCGATTTATGCTTCGCGGCCAAAGGAAGAAACAGACCAAAGTCTTGCAAACTTTAAAATTAGTTTCGGGTTAACCGAAGAGTTTGGATCCAGTCTAAACGCAGAGCGCTAAGGAAGATCTGGCGTCATGGGGGGAGCTGAGAGTTTTACAACCCGGGTGGGTGGGAGGAGCCAGCTTGAAGACCTTCCAGCAAGATTTAAAGCGGCAAGGAACCTGCCATGAAGTGTGGATTGAACAACATATCCATGTCCCTAGAACAGTAGTTCTAGGAGTGGTATATGTTGTTCATCCACACTTCTTGGCAGAGTCCCTTTCCCTTTAAATCAGCTGGAAAGTCTTCAAGCTGGCTCCTCCCACCCACCTGAGTGGTATGACCCTGGGCTCCGCCCCATGACGCCAGATCTCAGCCCACTGGAAGCCAGGTTTGTGCATCCGTAGCTGAGGAGGTCGAATGGGTCCGTGTGGATGAACAACAGATACCACTCCTAGAAAGTGCAGTTATGCAAGATTTTACCGTAACAGTAGATCTTGAAGAAATGTCTTGCAGCAAGTTATTACTTCTGGGAGTACCCAGCAGAGGTCGCTGTCGCACGGCAGCTTCTTCTAGTAGTTTTCAGCAGGGACCACCCACACAAGAAATCACATCCTGCTTCCTATACATGTGTAGGTGGTCCCTGGAATCCTTGTTCTACTGCCGGATTCAGCCTGCAAAAGAGTGATCCGAGGTAAAACCGAGGATCCAAGGAGCCCACTCCTACTTCTGTGGTGCTTACAGAATTGGTCTCAGTCAGAGAAGGAGGGGGTACGAGGGAGGGATTATACTTACTGCAAGAGACATTCCTTCAAAATCTGTTACAGTAAAATCTTACATAACTGTACTATCTTCTACGGAATGGTCTCTTGAAGTAAGTCATTACTGCTGGGAGATTACCCAGCAGTTGTGTCCAGAAGGTTGGGCGATTATGATAGCAGACCTTGTAGGACTGCACGGCCAAAGGCTGTCCTACGTCTCGAAGCCACATCCAAATTGTAGTGGCGAGTGAAAGTGTGAATCATGGACCATGTGGCTGCATTGCATATGTCTGTAATGGAAGCGTCCTTGAAGAAGGTTGCGGTAGTGGCCATGGCTCTTGTGGAATGGGTTTGGACTTGTCCAGGAAGAGCCTTGTACTTTTTGTAGTGAAATGTAATACAGTTTGCTAAACATGAGGACAGAGTCCTTTTAGCAACAGGAAGTCTCTCTCTGCCAGGGGTGAAGGTGACCAATAACTAAGACGTCTTTCTGATGTCTTTAGTATGATTAGTGTAGTACTGTAAGATGCGGTGAACATCCATTAGATATAATAGATGCTCACCTTGATTGGAATGTTCCAGAAAAAAATACCGGGAGTTCCATGAATTGATTTAGTCTTTTCAGATACTACTTTCGGTAGGAAGGAAGGATTAGTACAGAGTACCACCCTGTCTTTATGAAAAATCAAGTAAGGTTCCCTACACATGTTAGGGCATGGAGCTTGAAGATACGCCGAGTGGAAGCAACAGCTACCAGGAATAATGTTTTCCAAGAAAGAAAATGAAGTTCACAGGTGGCTGCAAGCTCGAATGGTTCGAGAGTCAGCTTTCTAAAATGAAACAGATCCCACGGAGGCGTGGATCTTCGGATAGGAGGCTTCAAATGAAGCATTCCCTTCAAAAAACATTTGGGTAAGTGATGCTGGTAGCGCAATCTACCATCCAGAGGTTCATGAAAAGCCGAAATGGCTGCTAAATGAACCTTGACAGAAGAATAGCTGAGTCCAGACTCAGATGAGGAAGCAAGGTAATCCAACACGGTCGTAAGTGGACAAGAGTAAGGCACCACGTTATGAGAGGCCGACCATGTGGAAAACCTTTTCCATTTGGAGTTATACGTTTCTCTAGTTTTCAGCTTTCTAGAAGCCCACAGAATATTGGCAACAGAAGAGGACACCTGTAAGTTGTTTATGAATGTGTCCTCAGGAGCCAGGCATGAAGACATAGCGTCTCGAGGCTAGGATGTAGGAGGGACCCCTGATTCTGCATCAGGAGGTCCAGTCTGAATGGAAATGGAATGGTATCCTTCACCGATAATTGGTGGAGGGAAGGAAACCATTGTTATTGAGGCCACAGAGGTGCTATTAGTATCATGGTGGCCAGCTCCAGCTGAAGTTTCAACAGAGTTCTTAGAAGGAGCGGGATGGGAGGGAAAGCAGATACGTAAAGTCCTGTCCAAGGTTGCGACAGGGGATCGATGGACTTTTCCCCTGATGTTTGGGACAATGGAGAAGTAAACTGGGAGTCTGTGATTGACTGGGGAGGCAAACAGGGCCAGCCGTGGCGTCTCCCAGAGCACGAAGATGTCACGTAGGATATCCTTGTGAAGTGTCCATTTGTGAGTGGACGACTGATGACTCAGTCTGTCCGCTAACTGATTGTACCATCCTGGAAGATGGACAGCTGTCAGTGTCAGTTCTTGTTTGATTGCTGTCTGCCAGACTGCAATGGATTCTCTGCAAAGGGAGCACAAGTGCGTGCCCCCTTGCTTGTTTAGGAATGAAACCACTGCAGTGTTGCTTGCAACGATCCTGGCATGAGGTAGGGAAGGAATGCCAGAAGGGCAAGATGGACTGCTCTCATTTCTAGGAGATTGATATGAGATATCTTAGTCCATTAACTGTGGGTCTGTATATGGACCCAGATGGGCATCCCATCCATCTCCAGGAAAACATCCGTGTTGAGCGTCTGCGTGGGAAGAGGGGAGTGGAAGGGCATTCCTTGACATAGATTGATTCTGACTGTCCACCAGGTGAGGGCCAACACTAGGAAAAGAGTGACCCGAAGTTGGTCGTCGAATTGTCCTGTTCTCCGAGACCACTGGTTCTGTAGAGTTCACTGAACAGCATTCATTTGAAGACGGGCAAGTGCCACCGTGGGAATAGTGGCTGACATGTGACCCAGTATTTTCAGTATTCGTCTGGCCATTACTCTCGGCTGGGACTGGATGTATAAGACCAGGTCTAAGTATGGGGGGGGTGGAAATGTAGTGCCCTTTCCCCTTAGGGCTGCTGCTACCACTGTTAGGCATTTAGTAAGGACTCTCTGGGCCGATGAGAGGCCAAATGGGCAAGCCTGAAACTGGTAGTTTTGGCCCAGCAAGTGGAAGCGCAGGAATTTGTGATGAGCAGGGTGAATGGGAATATGAAGGTAAGCGTCTGTCAGATTCAGAGCACACATCCAATCTCCTTGTTTTAGGAGCAGCATTAGGAGTGGCAGTATGACCATAAGAAAATGCTTATACTGAATATTTATTTTATTTAGTGTTTGTTGACGGGTAAGTGCACTAGACAAGTCCTGCCTATTTTCAGGCACGACCCGGGGGAGGGGGATACAGATGAATGCCAACTGACATTTAACCAGATTAAGCTGTTGGTGGTATTTTTCTTAGTGAATGAGGGGAAATTTGGCCAGGACACCGGGGAAATTCCCCTGCTGTGAGGTCAGTAGGTGGAGCTGCTGGCCATCGTTATGGCCACTCTGCAGAATTCGGTGGAGGGTGAGGACGTATTTGAGCCAGGGGAGCGAGCCTCCTCCTCTGGGCTCGATATTGGAGAGGCTTTCCTTCCTTTAAAACAAGCGGGAAAACTAGTTTCTACTCAAGACAACTCTGCAGTTACGACGGATTGTTTGGTTAAAAACATTGTTCCGGAATCTCAGATAAGTTTTAATTTCTTACCACATGGATCCTCTGAGACCTTGTTATCTCCTGCTATTTTCCATGATGAAGCTGGTGATAGTTTCTCCTCGAGTAAACCTCCGTTGCATTCGACTGACAGACCTGTCATAGTGGATGATGCAGTTGCATCAAACAGCGGTACCGCACAGGTGTTTGGAAACCTTTCATGTCAGCAATCCTTACAGAACAAGGGTGTTACCAAAGAATGTTCGTCTGACAGTGAAGTCGCTGGTTGTAGCGAGTGCCTAGAGCTGAGTCCCGGTTGAGAATTCACCGCTACTGAAACCACTACAAAAACCTTACAAGGTCAGTCTTTGCACACTAATGGTTCGTTTATTCAAACTATTCCCGGTTCTAATGCGTTGCCTAACAACAAGCAAACAAAGCTTTTTACGACTGGTTCCAGTTACTCGATGATGGAAGAGCCAAAAATGCAAAGCACAGTATGTAGTATCATTCAAGAGGAGCTGGTATACCAGACTGATGCCTCTAGCCAAGCTCACACTACATCTTTTTCATTTTCAACTAGAAGAAAAAATTACTCACCTTAGTAATGTTGTTTCTTCTAATGGAATCTTGCTATATTATGACAATTGCAGTTTGTCCCACCATTAGAACTGCTCCGGAGGTGAAAGAGTTAACTCCCATTCTAAGAATGGAACTTGGAGCGCGAGCTCGGTTAGAGAAGCTCTGTCTGGGTTATTTCAAACCTAAACTGTCAGATCTTTACGAGCAAACTCACTAAGGTCTGTGTGGAAGCTGTAACCTACACTAGCCAACTGGCTACCTGACTATTAAGACATACCCTGGTCACAACACAAAGACTCAAGTCAGGGACCAGAAGTAATAATAATATAAGTAATAATATGACATAAAATAAAAACATCACACCCCAAAAACCCCAAGAAGGGGTAGAAAACATATAATGGGCAAAACTAGCTCACACTAGGCTGCCCACCCCATACCCAAGTAGAAGTTCTGAGAGGGCAGGTTGGGGAGGTCATAATATAGTAAGACTCCATTAGAAGAAACAACATTACTAAGGTGAGTAATTTTTCTTCAAACAACATGAAGTCTTGCTATATTATGACAATTGCAGAATACACAGCAGTACCTCCATGGAGGAGGGACAGAACCTACTTAGGAAATAGGTTTCTGAAGCACGGCTGTGTTAAACCCAGCATCCCTCCTGGCCTGACATCCAGGAGTAATGCTTGGTGAAAGTATGTACTGCTTTCCAGGTAGCTGCTTGACATATCTCTAAGATAGGGATGTCTCTGGCAGCAGCTAGAGACGCAGCTGTACCTCTGGTAGAATGAGCCCTTAGGCCTGAAGGAACTTTCCCAGTTTTTGATAAAAAACTGGATACAAGAGACAATCCACCTGGCAATGGATCTCTTAGTGGCAGGTTTCCCTTTCCCACCTCACCATAAGTGAGAAAAAGTTGAGAGGATTCAACCTGTGACCCTTGGTACGCTCTATATAGTAACTGAGGGCCCCTTAACATCTAAACTGTGCAATCTCCTCTCACCAGAGGAAGAGTGGTCAGTGAAAAACACTGGAAGGGAGATAGATTGATTAAGATGGAAATCTGAAACCACCATAGGCAAAAAACTTCCTGTTAGTCCTGAGGACTACCTTGTCCCTGTGGAAAGAAATAAAGTCAGTTTCTACTGACAGGGTTTGCAACTCACTTATGCGCCTGGCAGAAGTGATAGCCACTAGGAAAACAGTTTTCCAAGTTAAGTACTTAAGCTCTGCAGAAGACAGAGGTTCAAAAGGAGGTTGCATTAACTGGCACGTAAACATTAGAGTCCCAGGCAGGGCCGGATCCTAAAAGGTGGATTAGAATGAAGTAATCCTTTAAAAAACTTGGAAAATACAGGGTGAGCGGAAAGAGAGGAAGGCTTTCCTGCTGAAACAAAAGCAGAGACAGCTGCCAAATGTATTTTCAGGGTAGCTGGTCTCAGTCCCAAGGAATTAAGGTCGACCATATAGTCCAAAACAATGGGCAAATCAGCAGATTCCGGGAAATATGTTTCCAGAACACCAAATGGAAAACCTTTTCCACTTAGAATTGTAAGTAGCCCTAGTGGAAGGCTTCCTAGAAGCCTTTAGGATTTCAAGAACACCCTGAGAAAGGTGCAGGTCAGCAAATTCTAACTCCTCAAGAGCCAGGCCTTGAGATTGAGGGATTTGAGGTTCGGATACCAAACTCTCCCCTATGCACAGGTTAACAGGTTGTGATTCCTGGGGAGACACAGGGGAAGATGGACTGCTAGTGACAGAAGTAGTGGGTACCAGGGCTGCCTGGCCCAATCTGGGGCAATCAGAATCATCCTGCAAGGCTGGGATCTGATTTTGACTAGCACCTTGAATAGGAGAGGGAAGGGGGGAAAGGCATAAAGAAACTTCCCTTCCCAATCTAGGAGAAAGGCATCCAGGGGGATTGAGCCCAACACTGGGGGCCTACAACAGAACAGTGGAAGCTGGTGATTGTCTGGGGCTGAAAAAAGATCTGAGGGGTGCCCCATCTGGCAAAAACTATCTCCAGTACTTTAGGATCCAGAGATCATTTGTGATGGCCCTGGGAAATCCTGCTAAGAGCATCTGCTAGGACATTGTCCATTCCTGGAAGGTGAACTGCTATGAGGGAAGTGTTCAGGGAATAGGCCAGAGACCACAACTTCATTGCCTCTGTGCACAAGGCCGAAGACAGAGTGCCCCCTCTGCTTGTTGATGTACCACATTGTTGTGGTGTTGTCTGTTCTGACTTGCACCACTTTGTTCTAAACAGACACAGAAAACACTTGAAGTGCTAAAAAGACAGCTCTGAGTTCCAGCAAATTGATGTGGAGCAGAGATTCCTGAGGGGACCACACTCCGAGTGGAGAGGTCGCCCATGTGGGCTCCCCACCCCAGGAGGGAAGCAGCTGAAGTGAGGGTCAAGGAGTGAGACAGAGGAATGAAGGGGACCCCCAGTCTTAAATTGCTCTGATCCTGCCACCACTGGAGGGCCTGGATCAGGGTTCGGGTCACTGGGACCAACTTGGAAAGGGGGTCTCTTCTCTGAGACCAAAAGGCTCTCAAGTGAAACTGAATGTCCCTCATCTGAAATCTTGCTCCTTGCACTACGGCTGTGGACGCAGCCATGTGCCCCAGGAGCTGCAAAAAGTGTCTTGCTGGTCGAGAGACCTGCAGAGTAAGAGGAGGCCAGAGCCACCAAGTTCCTTACCCTCTCTAAGGGTAGGAAGGCTCTGGCCTGTTTTATGTCCAATTCTGCACCTATGAAGGTAAGCACCTGAACTGGTTCCAGAACCGATTTTGGTATATTTAGCAGGAAGCCCAGGGAGGTGAGAAGCTGCTGGGTGACTTGCAGGTGAGATTTTACCTGTTCTGGGGACTGGCCTACAATGAGCCAGTCGTCCAGATAGGGAAAAACAGCAATCCTTTGCCTCCTTAAGTGAGCCACTGCTACTGCCAGACATTTTGTGACTACCCTTGGGGCAGAGGTAAGGCCGAACGGCATTGCTCTGAACTGGTAGTGACCTGAGGGCAGTTCGAATCTGAGGTACTTTCGGTGGGAGCTTCTGATTAGGACGTGAAAATAGGCATCCTTGAGGTCCAGGGAGGCTAGCCAGTCCCCTGGCCTTAGAGAGGGTAAAATTATTGCCAGAGTTACCATTCTGAACTTTGGTTTCAACAGGTGTTTGTTCAGATATCTCAGGTCTAAAATGGGCCGCCATTCTCCTGTCTTTTTTGGGGTAAGGAAATATCTGGAGTACAGACCCTTGCCCTGGTGTAGGGGAGGAACCCTTTCTACAGCTCTGAGAGCCAAGAGGATTGAAACCTCTGTTTCTAAAGTAAAGGTCTCTAAAGAGTTTGCAGGTGGGAGAGACCTGATTCTCATCTTTGGGAACTTTCTGAAGCTGAGAACCAGACCCTGGCTTACTACTTCCAGGACCCACTTGTCTGAAGTTAGACACACCCAGTTCTGAACGAAGTAAGCCAACCTGCCCCCTACAGGTAAAAGAGAATCGGCCCTGGGCACCCCATCAGGGTGTCTGTTTGGCAGGTGCTTTAGGCTGAGGTGGGAGCAGGCCTGCCCACGCCGCCTGCCTCTCCTCTGAAGAACCCCTCTGAGCATAAGCAGAGGAGGCCTGGGTTTGGTAAAAGGCCTGTGAAAAGGCCTACCTCTACCCCTGGGGCCTGCCTCTGAGGAGTGGCTTGCAGCCTCCTTAGCCTGAGCATTCTTATAGGTAGTCCTATATTCATCCATTTTTCATATAATTCTCTGTCTGCTCCCCAAACAGAGAATTTCCAACCACAGGAAAATCCATAGCCTTAGTCTGGGTATCCTGTGACAAGCTAGTACACCTGAGCCAGGCCAACCTGAAAGCTACAGACGTAGCCATGACTCTAGAGGATACATCATTAACATCCACAGCAGCATGAACGGCACCTAGATGCCTCAATGCCATCAGCAGCCACCTGTTCCAGCTCACTAGCAAGCTGGCCAGAGGCCTGTTTGGCCAAGGCCATGACAGTGTCCCATCTAGATTTCTGATACCTTGCTACATAAGCCATGTAATTTGCTTGCTGGTGCCCCAAGGACGCCATATTGTTTTTTGCCATGGCATCAATCTTCCTGGAATCCTTGTCAGGAGGATGTGAAGCCAAAGGAATATTAGCTTTATCACAGGCTGCAGCCTGAACCACACCAACGTGGCTGCATTGCTGTGAAAGGAATTCTGTATCAGGACCTGACAGAGTGTACCTCCTGTCCATCTTTTTGTCCACAGGAGGCACAGAATTAGGAGTTTTAAAATCTTTATTGTCTGTTTCCTAAATGATTTATGCAAGGGAATAGACAATCTCCTAGACTCTGGAATATCCATCATTTCTACAAAATCAGGTTCCTCTTGTTCATTCACAGCTTCCTCCAATGGAAGCTGGAGGGTTTCAGCAACTTTTTTGTAAAACATAAAGTGAGAGGGGGACTCAGAAAGCAAAGGGGGAGATTCTAAAGGTCTGTCTGGGGAGATGTCCGGTTCAATGGGCACACCCAGACCCTCAAAGTCACATTCATACTGTTCATAATCATCCTCCCCCTCCTCTGGTTCATAAAATTCTTCAACAACATATTCTTGAACCAGTGGAACCAACCGAACCGACCTTTTACCAGACAGTGGTGGTTCGGACGGAACCGGAGAAAGTGACTGGACAATCTGAATAGCTCTTGCTATCTCTGCAGCAGTTGGAGAAGGAATTTTGGGCTCCACACCTGCTGATTTTCTTGTTTTCTTTACTGGAACTGGCTCCTCCGAGCCAGCTTTATGTTTGCCCGAGGAAGTCTTGCCCTGGTCAGAAGGCACTCCCTCCGGTTCTATTGGCACCGAACCGGGCTGGCCATCCGGGTCAGCGGACTTTTTGGCCTCTCGTTCCCTGAACCTGCCAACTCTCTTATCCAGGGTGGCTGCAGGGAAATTTTTACAAATCTGGCAGTCTGAATTGAGGTGGTCAAACCCCAGACAATATACACATGTGGTGTGTGGGTCAGCCTTGGCAAAGACTTCCCCACAGGCATCACAGTGTTGAAACCCAGTGGGCCCGGTTTTTCTTTTGGGTTTTTCAGACATAATGCCAGCCTAACCAAAAACTTGACCTTTTAAACGGCAGTGCCAGGCAAGACACCCTTATCGGTTCCTAACCGTGTCACGGGTCTTGGAAAAAACCGTAATGAAATCTGTTTTTTTAGAACCGATAAGAACCGGGAACCACACTCTAAAACCCTTCAATTCAAGTTTTAAAACAAGCTGATCGGTTCAAAACCGAACCGATAACATTTACAAGTTCCACACAGAAAATAAACTTAAATTACTTATGATACCACAGACAGAGCTTGAACCGAACGGTTTTGTGTTAAAATAATAATATTCTCGGTTGATTTGAACCGAGAAAACACTGTTTAAACCGAGAAATGAACCAAGCAGTAGGAGAAATCTTCGGAGCGACTGTTCAGTGAGGCGGAGTAAAGAATCTGACAGTTTAGGTCTGAAATAACCCAGACAGAGCTTCTCTAACCGAGCTCACGCTCCAAGTTCCATTCTTAGAATGGGAGTTAACTCTTTCACCTCCGGAGCAGTTCTAATGGTGGGACAAACTACAATTGTCATAATATAGCAAGACTTCATGTTGTTTGAAGTAAGGTTTCCCCGGACATGACAAAAATTAAAAGAGCTGCCTTAACAGCAGCTAATCGGAATTTGCCCTTTAAACAAATGCAGCATGCTGAAGTTAAAACTAAACTATCTCAGAAGGTCTCTACTTCTCGACTTATTCAGGAAGCATTTTCTCTTCCTACTACAGATACAAATGACAAAAAAGACTGGGCTCCGGAGAAAGCGCTATTAGAATCAGGCTGGAAATTAGACCCCTCAGGAACATGGATCCCTGACCCTGACTGGCCATCAGTTTCTCCCGTCTTCACTCCCTTTGGAATGGTCTCCTGCGCTTAAAAAATTCTCTGAGTCTCAGCCACTACAACCTGGAACTGACACTTTGACAGGATCCTTTCCTTCTATATCTGAGAAAGTAGAATCTGATAAAGTAGTGGATGAGATAGTCCCTAAAGATTCTTCTGTGAACCCCCCCCCCACTAGACTTCTTCTATCAGATCTTTTTTCACATTTCCGTAAAGACTCAGCCCCTCGAAGGAACGCAGTTCGCATATGCTATAAAGGGGGACTGGCAGAACGGCCTGACCGTGTATATGTGGGGAAATTCCTTTTAAAAGAATCTCTGCAGTTTTCACCTAAAGATGTGTTTGCCTTCATTAATATTTCAGGGATTTCAGGGGAGGACAATTATGACGTCAGCTTTAGATCTGTATTTCTGTTGGATTTATTTTGGCAACGATATAACCAGTTGAAATTTTCCCCATTGTGGTCTCCCTTTGTTGTTACTCCCCTCACTCCATCATTAATTAAATATGTGACACTAATGTTCAGAAATGAAGAGGTCCACGTTGACGACATTTCTTTTTGGCTTTCTCAGAAATGCGAAGTTTTAAGTAGCCCAGAGGCAGTATTAGATTCTGAATTATTTTGGAATGGTAGTTGGAGGTATAAGGTGAAACTACAGCAGACTTACAATGAAATTAAACATATTTCTAATTCCTTTTCTTTAGGGAGAGACAGGGGTGTGTGCTTCTACGCTGGGCAGCCTCGGGCTTGCTATAAATGTGGGAATAGGACACATCTTTCTAGCTCTTGTGACACTACCAGATGTGAGATATGTGGGGAACTTGGACATGGTAATTTCCAGTGTGCTAATCTAGTGAAATGCGATTTATGTGAGGAATCAGGACATGGGTACAGGGACTGTCCTTGGGCTGCTTCTAACAAAGCCTTGGTAGGTAGTCCTGAGTTATTAATGCAAAAAGCTCAGAATGAAGCCTTTTCTAAAAGTCAGAAGAAAGGTTCTCACACTACGCCTGCAAGGGCGGCAGGGGTTGAAGAAGACAGAGAGGTTTTAGGTTCTGACCCTTCTGTGAGTTCTAAAATAAGTCCTGGGCCTCCGGACCCTTTTAAAATCCAAGAATTTCCACCGGTTTGTTACCATGATCCAGTGAAATCTAAACCTCTTCGCTCTATTTCTGCTGAGAAAAGAGTCACCAGAAGTTCTAAACCTTCACCCTGGTCTCTTCCCCCAATTAGGCATTCCTAATTTTGAAATGGAAAATTCTTATGCTATTTTGGACACTGTAACAGGGGATTCTGACATGGATACTGGTACTCCGGCCCAATCTCAATCTTTTGGGAGTAAACCATCTTCTACAGATTATAAAGGAAAAAAAAAGAAAAAAAGGAAAAAAAAACTAAATGTTTATGACTTCCTTTGATATTGGATCCCTAAACTGTAGCAGTCTTTTGAATAATTGCAAAATAACTCCTCTCTTTCATTCTAGGACGATTCAGAGGAAACATGAGGAAGAATTTCTTTACAGAACGGGTGGTGGACAAGTGGAACACCCTGCCAGAGGAAGTGGTGGGGGCTGAAACAATCACGGGATTTAAGAATGCATGGGATAGACATAAAGGAATTCTAGAGGTCAGGGGTAAGGGGCAACAGACTTCCTGGAAAACATAAACTGAACTTACAAACTTAAATGGGCAGACTGGGTGGGCCATAGGCCCTTATCTGCCGACACTGTCTATGTATCTATGTATCTATGTATCTGGGGACCATCCTATTGGTCCTTTGGCTTGGGCAGAGCTGATGGTATTGGGGACCATCCTACTGGTCCTTTGGCTTGGACAGAGCTGATGGTATTGGGATTCTTTTTGGCTCCTTTAATTTTACTCTCAAAAAATTAGTTGACCTTATACCTGGGAGACTACTTATAATTGACAGATTATGGAAACAGGCTGATTTTCGCTTTATAGTAGTTTATGGGCCACAGACAAAAGCAGGAAGGGTGGCTATGTGTAAAGCCGTCTCTCCTTTTTTTGGCTACCTCTAGTTATAGACTCCATTAGAAGAAACAACATTACTAAGGTGAGTAATTTTTTCTTCAAACAACATGAAGTCTTGCTATATTATGACAATTGCAGACTACACAGCAGTACCTCCATGGAGGAGGGACAGAACCTACTTAGGGAATAGGCTCTGAAGCACAGCTGTGCCAAACCGAGCATCTCTCCTAGCCTGGACATCCAGGGAGTAATGCTTGGTGAAAGTGTGTACCGTTTTCCAAGTAGCAGCTTGACATATCTCCAATATAGGGATGTCTCTGGCAGCAGCTAGAGACGCGGCTGTACCTCTGGTAGAATGAGCCCTCAAGCCAGAGGGGGGATCTCTGCCCAGTTTCTGATAACAAGGTTGGGAAAGGGAAACCTGCCACTAACAAAATTGGATACAAGAGACAATCCACCTGGCAAATGATCTCTTAGTGGCAGGTTTCCCTTTCCCAACCTCACCATAAGTGAGAAAAAGTTGGAGGGATTCGAACCTGTGACCCTTGGTACGTTCTATATAGTAACTAAGGGCCCTCTTAACGTCCAAACTGTGCAATCTCCTCTCACCAGAAGAGGAATGCTCAGTGAAAAACACTGGGAGAGAGACAGATTGGTTAAGATGGAAATCTGAAACCACCTTAGGCAAAAACTTCCTGTTAGTCCCGAGGACTGCCTTATCCCTGTAGAAAGAAATAGTCAGTTTCTACTGACAAGGCTTGCAACTCACTTATGCGTCTAGCAGAAGTGATAGCCACTAGGAAAACAGTTTTCCAAGTTAGATACTTAAGCTCTGCAGAAAACAGAGGTTCAAAAGGGGGTTGCATTAACTGGGCAATGCAAACATTAAGGTCCCAGGCAGGGGCCGGATCCTGAAAAGGTGGATTAGTATGAAGCAATCCTTTAAAAAACTTGGAAAATACAGGGTGAGCGGAAAGAGAGGATGGCTTTCCTGCTGAAACAAAAGCAGAGACAGCTGCCAAATGAACTCTCAGGGTAGCTGGCCTCAGGCCCAAAGAATTAAGATGGGCCATGTAATCTAACACAATGGGCAAATCAGCAGATTCTGGGAAATATGTTTCCCAGAACACCAAATGGAGAACCTTTTCCACTTAGAATTATAAGTAGCTTTAGCGGAAGGCTTCCTAGAAGCCTTTAGGATTTCAAGAACACCCTGAGAGAGGTGTAGGTCAGCAAATTCTAACTCCTCAAGAGCCAGGCCTTGAGGTTGAGGGATTTGAGGTTCGATACCAAACTCTCCCTGGGCACAGGTTAATAGGTTGTGATTCCTGGGAGACACAGGGGAGATGGACTGTCAGGGACAGAAGGAGTGGGTACCAGGGCTGCCTGGCCCAATCTGGGGCAATCAGTATCACCCTGCAAGGCTGGGATCCGATTTTACTAACACCTTGAATAGGAGAGGGAAGGGGGAAAAGCATAAAGAAACTTCCTTCCCAATCCAGGAGAAGGGGCCCAGGGGATTGAGCCCAACACTGGGGCCTGCAACAGAACAGTGGAAGTTGGTGATTGTCTGGGGCTGCAAAAAGATCTATCTGAGGGGTGCCCCATCTGGCAAAGACTATCCCCAGTACTTGAGGATCCAGAGACCATTCGTGATGGCCCTGAGAAATCCTGCTGAGAGCATCTGCTAGGACATTGTCCTTTCCTGGAAGGTGAACTGCTATGAGTGAAGTGTTCAGGGAATAGGCCAGAGACCACAACTTCATTGCCTCGGTGCACAAGGCCGAAGACCGAGTGCCCCCCTGCTTGTTGATGTACCACATTGTTGTGGTATCGTCTGTCCTGACTTGTACCACTTTGTTCTGGACAGAAGCAGAAAACGCTGAAGTGTTAAAAGACAGCTCTGAGTTCCAGCAAATTGATGTGGAGCAGAGATTCCTGGGGACCACACTCCCTGAGTGGAGAGATCGCCATGTGGGCTCCCCACCCCAGGAGGAAGCATCCGTAGTGAGGGTCAAAGTGTGAGAAAGGGAATGAAGGGGACCCAGTCTTAAATTGCTCTGATCCTGCCACCACTGGAGGGCCTGGATCAGGTTCGGGTCACTGGGACCAGCTCTGAAGGGGGTCTCTTCTCTGAGACCAATAGGTTCTCAAGTGAAACTGAATGTCTCTCATCTGAAATCTTGCTCCCTGCACTACAGCTGTGGACGCAGCCATGTGCCCCAGGAGCTGCAAAAGTGTCTTGCTGGTCGAGAGACCTGCAGAGTGAAGGAGGAGGCCAGAGCCACCAAGTTCCTTACCCTTTCTAAGGGAAGAAAAGCTCTGGCCAGATTTGTGTCCAATTCTGCACCTATGAAGGTGAGTACCTGAACTGGTTCCAGAACCGACTTTGGTATATTTAGTAGGAAGCCCAGGGAGGTGAGAAGCTGCTGGGTGACTTGCAGGTGAGATTTTACCTGTTCTGGGGACTGGCCTACAATGAGCCAGTCGTCCAGATAGGGAAAAACAGCAATCCTTTGTCTCCTTAAGTGAGCCACTGCTACTGCCAGACATTTTGTGAATACCCTTGGGGCAGAGGTAAGGCCGAACGGCATTGCTCTGAACTGGTAGTGACCTGAGGGCAGTTCGAATCTGAGGTACTTTCGGTGGGAGCTTCTGATTAGGACGTGAAAATAGGCATCCTTGAGGTCCAGGGAAGATAGCCAGTCCCCTGGCCTTAGAGAGGGTAAAACCATTGCCAGAGTTACCATTCTGAACTTTGGTTTCAAAAGATGCTTGTTCAGATATCTGAGGTCTAAAATGGGCCGCCATTCTCCTGTCTTTTTTGGGGTCAGGAAGTATCTGGAGTACAGACCCTTGCCCTGGTGTAGGGGAGGAACCCTTTCTACCGCTCTGAGAGCTAACAGGGTTGAGACCTCTGCTTCTAGAGTAAAGGTCTCTAAAGAGCTTACAGGTGGAAAAGACCCGATTCTCATCTTTGAGAACTTTTTGAAGCTGAGAACCAGACCCTGGCCTACTACTTCCAGAACCCACTTGTCTGAAGTTAAAGACACCCAGTTCTGACTGAAGTAAGCCAACCTGCCCCCTACTGGTAAAGGAGAATCGGCCCTGGGCACCCCATCAGGGTGCCTGCTTGGCAGGTGCTTTAGGCTGAGGGGTGGGGGCAGGCCTGCCCGCACCCCGTCTGCCTCTGCCTCTGAAGAACCCCCTCTGAGCATAAGCAGAGGAGGCCTGGGTTTGGTAAAAAGGCCTGTGGAAAGGCCTACCCCTACCCCTGGGGGTGTGCCTCTGAGGAGTGGCTTGCCGCTTCTTGGCTTGGGCACTTTTATAGGTAGTCCTGTATTCATCCATCTTCTTCATATAATTCTCTGTCTGCTCGCCAAACAGAGAATTTCCAACCACAGGAAAATCCATAGCCTTAGACTGGGTATCCTGTGACAAACTAGTACACCTGAGCCAGGCCAACCTACGAAAAGCTACAGATGTGGCCATGACTCTAGAGGAAACATCATTAAAATCCACAGCAGCATGAAACTGCACCTTAGAAGCCTCAATGCCATCAGCAGCCACCTGCTCCAGCTCATTAGCAAGCTGGCTAGGGGCTTGTTTGGCTAAATCCATAACAGTATCCCATCTAGATTTCTGATACCTTGCTACATAAGCCATATAATTTGCTTGCCTGAGTCCCAAGGATGCTGCCATGTACTGTTTTTTTGCCATGGCATCAATCTTCCTGGAATCCTTGTCAGGAGGATGTGAAGCCAGGGAAATTAGCTTTATCACAGGCTGCAGCCTGAACTACCCCAACATGACTGCATTGCTGAGAAAGGAATTCTGTATCAGGACCTGACAGTGTGTACCTCCTGTCCATCTTTTTATCTACAGGAGGCACAGAATTAGGAGTTCTTAAGATTTTTATTGTTTGTTTCCTAAATGACTTATGCAAAGGAATAGACAATCTCCTAGACTCTGGTATATCCATCATTTCTACAAAATCAGGCTCCTCTTGCTCATCCACAGCTTCCTCCAAAGGAAGCTGGAGGGTTTCAGCAACTTTTTTGTAAAACATAAAATGAGAGGGGGACTCAGAAAGCATGGGGGAGATTCAAAGGGTCTGTCTGGGGAGATGTCCGGTTCAATGGGCACACCCAGACCCTCTAAGTCACATTCATACTGTTCATAATCATCCTCCCCCTCCTCTGGTTCATAAAACTCCTCAACATCATATTCCTGAACCGATGGAACTGACCGAACCGATCTTTTACCAGATAGTGGATGTTCGGACGAACCGAGAAAGTGACTGGACAATCTGAATAGCTCTTGCTATCTCTGCAGCAGTTGGAGTAAGAATTTTGGGCTCCAAACCTGCTGACTTTCTTGATTATCTTTACTGGAACTGGTTCATCCGAGCCAGCTTTTCGCTTGCCCAAGGAAGTCTCGCCTTGGTCAGAGGGCACTTCTCCAGTTCGTTGGCACCGAACCAGGCTGGCCATCCGGGTCAGCGACTTTTAGGCCTCTCGTTCCCTGAGCCTGCCCAATCTCTTTTCCAGGGTGGCTGCAGGGAAATTCTTACAAATCTGGCAGTCTGCATTGAGGTGGTCAAACCCCAGACAATAAACACATGTGGTGTGTGGGTCAGCCTTGGCAAAGACTTCCCCACAGACATCACAGTGTTGAAACCCAGTGGGCCCGTTTTTCTTTTGGGTTTCTCAGACATAATGCCAGCCTAACCAGAAAAACTTGCCCTTTAAACGGCAGTGCCAGGCAAGACACCCTTATCGGTTCCTAGCCGTGTCACGGGTATTGGAAAAAAACTTAATGAAATCCGTTTTTTTTTTAGAACTGATAAGAACCGGGAACCGCACTCTATAATCTCAAATTTAAAACTAAGTTTTAACCCAAGCTGATCGGTTCAAAACCGAACTGATAAAACTTACAAGTTCCACACAGAATTAAAATATGAAATTACTTACGATACCACAGACAGAGCTTGAACCGATCAGTTTTGCGGTTAAAATAAAACTATTCTCGGTTGAATCGAACCGAGAAAACACTGTTTAAACCGAGAAATGAACCGAGCAGTAGGAGAAATCTCCGGAGCGACTGTTCAGTGAGGCGGAGTAAAGAATCTGACAGTTCAGGTTTGAAACTACACAGACAGAGCTTCTCTTTAGAGCTTGTGCTCTAAGTTCCATTCATGGAATGGAGTTAACGCTTTCACCTCCGGAGCAGTTCTAATGGTGGGACAAACTGCTATTGTCATAATATAGCAAGACTTCATGTTGTTTGAAATATGGTTTATCCTATGATTTTATTTATTGGATTAAGTTACTGTATAAAAAAGTTTTAGTATATCCTGTCATTAAGGGTCAGTATTCTTCCCCAGTTTCAGTTAACTTCGGGGTGCGGCAGGGCTGCCCCTTGAGCCCTTTATTATATGCATTTTCTCTTGACCCCTTACTTAAAACATTAGACCAAATGGATGGATTGCCAGGCATTTCTGGGAATTTGCATACAGATATGGCGGTTGTTCAAGCCTATGCTGATGATATCTGTATTTTTTTGACTGCAGTGGTTCAAATTCCTATTGTTTTAAATTGTATTAATAAATATGAGAGGGTTTCTAACTCGAAAATTAATGCGAGGAAATCTAGAGGCCTGCTTTTAGGGCCTACAGCCCAACATCAGTTTATAGTGTCAGATATTGTTTTTTCCTCCTCACCATGTAAAATTTTGGGAATAATTTTTTGAGCTCAAAATCTCCCAGTGGATAATTGGGAAATTGTCTTGAAAAAGGCAGAAGTAAAGGTTCAAAGGTGGAAGGGATGGAGATTATCCAAAATAAAAAGGATTTTTGTTATTAAAAAAATTATTATTCCTGGGCTGCTATATATAGCCTTGGTATATCCCCCTCCGTTAGCCCTTGAAACACGCCTATATGCATGTTTTTTTCAATGCTTTGGGGTAGTAGGCTTAACCCCATTAAACAATGCTATACCTATCTCCCTATTTCTAAAGGGGGGATAAGCATGGTTGATCCTCTCAGTTTTTTTTATGGCCTTTTTCTTGCTCAGAACTTAAATTTTGATCCCTCCTTTCTGGTACTGACTCATCAGTTATGGGAAATGAATAATTTTAAATCCTTTTTTGATGTTTGGATGGCACCTCTTACCCCACGGATCCCTAAAAATACATATATTCTGGGTTTTTTTAAACCCTGTGCTCAGAAGTTGTTTAAATGGTCCTTTTCCTTTCAGTGTATTAAAAATAACAAAAAGGCCGGATTATATTTTTTTTCCCTTGAGAAACTGTATCCAGGTAAACCTGAATTTGCTAATTGTCCCCCTCTTTACACGGAATTCGCTCTTAAGCAACTGAATTACCACAGGATCCCTTCTCAGATGTGGGAGGTGTGGCTTTCAGTTTATGGAAGATTAAATGTCAAGGGGAATGCTAAGCATAAGATGATAGGTGAAAGATATTGCCCTTATTTGCAGTGTCAGGCAGAGGAGGAAACTATGGATCACTTTCTTTTTAAATGTTCCTATGCTTCAGGGTTATGGGTTTCTTTAAGTACCAAACTACAGTTTTCATGGTAACAAACTTGACTATCAAACTTTGATTCTTGGGTTTTTTCCTCACCTTCTTGCCTCTTATGATTGGGGTACGATAGTGGTGTTTTTTTGTTGTCTGAAATATTATCTCAGGCAGGCCAGATGCCAGTGGGTGCTGCGGAAAAAAATTATGCCACATGAAACATTTTTTGTACTTATAATGGAGGCTATGAAATCTGTTTATACGAAAGATAAACATTTTGGGACTTCTAGAACAGTATTTAAATGGTGGAAAGGATTACAGGTTTTTATTAAATATAAATAAGTGGATTTTCGGTGCTACTTTTATTATTAATTTAGTAATCTGCACGGTTGATTTTCTTTTATATTATGGTTGTATAAAAATATGTTGATGATATGTTTTTTTCCTGATGTATTTTGATGCATTTTCAATAAAAACTCCCCTACTCTTTTCAATAAGTGCCATGGGATCTTTAACATCCACCTGAACTACCACCAATCCAGGCAGAGGGGACCTCGGTTTAACGTCTCATCCGAAAGACGGCACCTCAGAAGTGCAACACCCCTCTCATGCTGCACTACAGTGTCAGTACTGGGATATTAACTCAAGTGCCAGATGTGAGAACTGAACCCCATAGCCCTCTGATCTCCCGGCCTCAGAGGCAAGAGTGCTACCTACTGAGCCACTGGCACTGTCATATAGGTTCAGACGTCTCAGATCTAGAATGGGTCTGAGATCTCAGGTTCTTTTAGGTATCAAAAAGAAATGGGAATAAAATCCCTTCTGTTGTTCCACAACTGGTACTGGCACCATGGCTTGTTTGGCCAGAAGTGCTGACAGTTCCTCTTGGAGGATAGGAATACGCTGTGGAGGAGAATGGGTCACGCAAGGAGGGAAGGGAAGGGGGAAGGAAATGAATTCCAAGGTGTGACCCATTTGCATTAATTGAAGTACCCATTTGTCTGAAGTGATCGTCTGACGAGCCTCTTAGATGGAGAACAAAACAATACCCGACCACCTTCAAGGCCTGGGCGAAGAGGCGGGGGGGGGGGAGGCAAGGGCGGTCACTGAGCAACGGGCTGGCCTGCCGCTGCAGGAGGGAGGGTACGGAAGCCACGGGTGGCAGAGGGAGTACCTCTTATAGGCTGGTTTCGTCCTCTGAAACCACCTGTGTTAGAATTTTCCACCTCTTCTAGAGTAGGAGGAAAAGTAAGTACGGTGGGTTAATTGAGAGGTATGATATAGCCCTTGAACCATACAAAGGGTTCTTCCAGATGCTTGTAAGTCATCTATGAGAGTCTGTGTACCTGGCCCGAATAGTCTGGGCCCATGAAAGGGTGCATTAGTTATCTTATGTGGTACGTCAGATGTAAACCCTAACATGCGAAGCCAAGTATGGCGATGCAAAGCCACACCAGTGGCTGAAAGTTGGGCAGAGGTATCCACAGCATCGTAACCCAACCTGAGAAGGTGGCAGGAGATGGAATTGGAAGTGGGAATCATGGCCAATAATTGGTCTTTCTCCTGTGAAGGAGGGAGCTTACTCACGGTTTCCCAGATAGAAGACCCCAAAGTACGCTGATATTTAACCATATGTCCCATGTAATTTCGTAGACTGATTATCTAGGGAAAAAAGATTTTTTCCTCAGGCACTGTGAATGTCAGTCTTTCGGGACTCTTTATCTGGGGGGTAAGGAGCTCAAGTGTTTAGGTTTGTTATATCTATCGTGAGTGGCAGTAATGGCCACCAAATCAGCCTCAGGCGTAATGGAGAGGAATGGGTAGGCAACAGGATACTGGTATCGTCGATTAGCCTTGCGAGGAACTGCTGAAATATTAGAAGGTTGCTGCCAAGCAGCCAATAAAGCATTTTGATATGTAGGAATTAGTGGTGGGACCACCAATGTTGGTTTCTCAGGCAAATCTGCAATATCCTTACATTCTTTATCATGTTCCGAAATGGAAAATCGCATTACCTTTTGTATTTGGAGTATCATGTCATAAAAGGTGGGATCATCTGGAGTAGAGGTAGCTGGTGGTAGGGGCAGGACTGCGTCCAAAGAGGAGATGGGTGAATAAGGGGAACCCAGCCCCTGAAAATCAGGAGCATGAACTCCTCAAAGTCATCAGTTAGCTCTCCATATATGTCTCCCAGTCCTCAGAGTAGTGTAGTCCATAGCAGGAGGAGAGTATGCAGGTTTTAAGTCAGAGTCATTAACTGCTGATGAGACAGAGGGACTATCCCCCACCCTGGGTTGGGAGGGGAGTCACAGTGTAAGCTGTGCAAGACCTGTTGCACGATTTTGTTTTGGAATTCCTGCTCCTGGGAAGAGGGGGTTTTTAGGGTAAGGGAAATGGGGTACGTTAGTTGGGGGGATGATAGGAAGAGTATTAGTAGGAGCAGGACATGCAGAATAGGCAGGCCTTGAACCTGGGTGGTAGTAACCAGGGTCCCTGTCTTGATCTAACTGACCTCTATATGAGCCCATTTGTGTTGGTGGAGGGGCTTGTTGAAGGGCAAAAGCCAGCAGCTTACCCTGAGGTCTTTGGGTCCTGGTAGCGGATCTCATTAAGGTATTATCATAAAGAGAACCTGCCACTGTCGATGGGGAGAAGCCCCCATTAACGGAGCAACAGTGGGTTTTATTGCATACATGACACTTGGAAGCATCGTCGACGGAACAGGTATTTCCTGCACCGCACTCAAGGCAGTGGCAAGCATCATCGATGACAGAATTAGCGTCATAGACGACAAAGTTCATGTAAAGACCTCTGTCGACGAAAGAGAAGCCCCCTTCGACGAGGCAGCATGCTAATGTCTGCCGTTGACGAGAGAGGATCCCTCATCAATGGAGAAGCATGGCCAAAACCCGTTGATGACGAGAAGAGCCCTCACTGATGGGAAAGGATGCCTTCAACCCACCGTCGACAGGAGAGGGGCTCCCATCGATGAGGAGGCATGTTCCTGGTGCTCCGTTGACGGGATAACCATAGACATGGTGTCCATCAACGAACACACAAGGCAAAGAAGGATTTCTTGGGTTAACCTTCTAGCCAGCCGTCGACGACAGAGGAGCTCCCGTCGACAAGGAAGCATGCTTTAAAACCCACCTTCGATGAGAGAGGAACTTCTGTCGACGAGGAGCCATGATCCTGTTGCTCCGTCGAAGGGAGAACCATGGAAGTGGTGTCCATCGACGAGCAGTGCGGGGCACAGGAAGAAGGATTTATTAGGCTGACCTTCCCCTTAACTTGCACAGGAATGAGAACCAAATGCTGGGGGAAGCCCTTGGAACAGGCCCCCTGGTTCTCTCATAGACGCAATTCTGCTCTGCTTCTCCATGAAAGTTGAAGTGCACGCAACCGTCGACGACAAGCTGCTTGAGTCAATTTCTTGTGTTGAAGATTCCAATTTCTCATCAATGAACTGCTACACAGAAATTGAACTAGCTGCTGCGCAAGCTGAAGACAGCTGAGAAATGAACAAGGATTCTAGGGACCACCCACACTTATATAGGAAGCAGGATGTGATGTCATGTCTGGGTGGTCCCTGCTGAAAACTGCTAGAAGAAGCTGCTGTGCGACAGCGACCTCTGCTGGATGCTCCCAGAAGTAATGACTTACTGCAAGAGACCATTCCGCAGAAGATCTACTGTTACAGGTGAGTAACCTGTTTTTCTAGGATCATGGATCGGTTGTTCATCCACACTTCTTGGCAGACTCCTAGCAGTTCTCCAGGAGAAGGGAGGCAAGGTGCACACCCCCACACCCCCTACCTGGGAAACAGAGATTGGAGAACTTAAGCCCCAAAACCAGCATCAAGCACTCAAGGTCAGTATTAAATGGGTAATGAAGGTGTCTGCTGTCTTTCAGGTAGAAGCTCAGATTTCCTGGATAGGGATGTCCCTGGAAGCAGACACCGATGCAGCGGTATGGCTGGTAGAATGAGCTCTTATCCCTTTGGGAGGCTTCTTGCCCGCCAACTCGTAGCACAGACTAATGCAAGATGTAATCCATCAAGCAGTCGTCCGCTTTGCTGCAGGTCTGCCAGAAGCGGCTTCAGCGTAGGTGACAAACAGCTGGCGAACCTCTCCTCGAATCTCCGCCGTCCTCTCCTTATTAACAGGAGAGAGAGCTCATCTCAGGTCCAAAGTACGGAGCCTGTATTCGTCCTCCGAGGTATAACTGGGGTAGTATACCGGCAAAGTCAACACCTGGTTAAGGTGAAACTCTGACACCACCTTCGGAAGGAATTTCAGGTGGAGGTGCAGGGCAACCTTGTCCCTGTAGCAGACCAGATAAGGGGAGTCCACCGAGACTGCCTGGAGCTCCCCGTCCTTCTGGCAGACGTGATAGCCACCAGGAAGGCCGTCTTCCAAGACAAGTGTGACTACTCACATTTGTGCATTGGTTCGAATGGCTTGCCTATGAGCTTTGCCAGTACCAGAAGTAGATCCCACGGAGGTGGAGGTTCACGCACCGGAAGGGATATGTGATTCAGGCCTTTGAAAACAGCACCCGACCATTGTCTCCTGCACTAACGTCGCCTGACCGGCCCACGGCCGGTAGGCAGAGATGGCTGCCAGGTGCACCCTAAGAGTTGATGACCAAAGACCCTCTGGACAGACACCAAAGGTAGTAGAGAACATTAGCCACTGGACAGGACAGAGAGTCCAGGCCCTTGCCCAGACACCAAATGAAAAACCTTTTCCATTTGAAGGCATAACACTTCTTGGTCGACTCCTTCCTGGATGCTTCCACTACTGTGAGAACATCCTCAGAGAGACGCAATGCCTGGAACTCTAGCTGCTCAAGTACCAGGCTGTCAGGTGTATGGATTGAAGGTCCTGATGGAATACCTTCCCCTGATTGAGTGAGATCAGGTCCAGGCGTGCTGAAAGCCGCTCCAGGGGCCTGTTGCTGAGGCTGAGGAAATCTGGGTGCCAGAACTGGCGTGGCCAGTCTGGGGTTACCAGAATCACCTGCGACTTGTCCCTCCTCACCTTGAGGAGCACCCTGTGAATCAAGGGAAATGGAGGGAACGTGTACAAGAGGCATGGGGTCCACGGCCTCGAGAAGGCATCCCCCTGCAGCGAGCCCTGCTGAGGGGGCCGGGAATGAAACAGCCTCAGCTTGTTGTTTTCCCGGGAGGCAAACAGGTCCACCAACGGTTTGCCCCAGTGGGAGAACAGACTGTAAGCTACCTCTGGGTGGAGAGACCACTTGTGGGATGTCTCGCCTTTGTGGCTAAGAGTATCCACTAGATGGTTTGAGGCTCCTGCCACGTGGATGGCTAGGAGATCCGCCTCCAGATGGCTCATGAGTGTCCAGATGTGGTAAAGGGACTCCTTGGAGGTCCAGAACCCGTGGGCCCTGTTATCCCCCACGTGGGCTCCCCGGCCCAGGAGAGAGGCATTGGTCGTAAGGTCGGACAAACGGGATTCCTTCCTACAACCGGTCTGGGACGGTCCTGCATTGGAGAGCATCCCACATCTTCTGCGTCACAGTGATCAGCTGGTCAAAATGACCATGTCACTGAGTCCACTGGGTGGCCAGCTCCCATTGGAGGGGAGACATGTGCCACCGGGCCCAACGGACCACAGAGGTGCACACCACCAAGTAACCCAGAAGGCGCAGAATGTCCCGGTCAGGGCGCAATTGCCCAACCAGAAATGATTGAGCAAAGGAGGAGAGAACCTCCACTATGTCTGCTGGGAGCAGAGCACTGGCTTGTCGAGAGTCTAGCTCTGCCCCGATGAAGCACATTACCTGAGAAGGCACGAGTTTAGTCTTGGCCTCGTTTTTCAGGAGGCAGAGTTGGGAGCAGGTCTGGAGGGCCAGGTCCCTGGACCTCTCCACCTCGTGCTGGGTGGAACCTGCTAAGAGCCAATAGTCGAGGTAGAGGTAAATTCTGACCCCTCGATGCCTGAAGTGGGCTGTCACCACTGCAATGCATTTGGTGAAGACCCATGGGGCCGATGACAGGCCAAATGGCATGGCTTGGAACTCGTATAGGGTTCCCCCTCAGCTATGAAGCAGATGAACAGCTAGTGGGATGGACGGATTGGGACATGAAAGAATGCACCCTGGAGATCCAGTGAGCAGAACCACATGTTTCGCTCCAGGGATGGTAGTATGATCTGAGACAGAGTGACCATCCGGAAGGTGCATGACCTAAGATACTGATTAAGGTCGCGCAGATCTAGAATTGGGTGCCAGCCCCGGTTGGGAACCAGGAAGTACCTGGAAACAAAGCCTGGGTCTGCTGGAGGGTCCGCCACTGGAGCTACTGCCTCCTTGAGAAGGAGCTGAGCAATGTTGCCTTGGGGAGCCAACTGAGTGTGGGCGGATACCCTCTCCTCCCGTGGGGCGCGGGCTTAGCTTCAAGGGTACTGCACGAATTCCAGAGGCAGTCCCTGGCTGACCACTTCTAAGACCCACTTGTCCGTGGTAACAGCGGACCAGGCAGAAAGAAAGGAGCTGAGCTGGCCCCCCATGGGAGGACCAAGAGCTGACATGACGGGAGGAGGGGTGGCAGCCCCCACCCCGTCACTGAGCAGGTTTGGAGGCAGAGGGTCCAGGGCCTGAACCCTGGCCTCCCTTACGGGCCTGTGGGCTCAGAGGAGGTGAAGAATGCCCTGAAAGGACGAAGGACCTTCCTCAGTCTCTATCCCACCAGCCGATTCATCATCCCCTGGATGAGAATGGAGGCCAGTTTCATCCGAATCCAAGGTATCTAGCCCCTCCCACAGGCTTCATATGCGGCAGTTCCACCGAAATCAGTGGAGAGACTGGTTTAGGCCGAACTGGAGGTTTCGCCGGCTCCGCAGGCGGAGGAACTGACTTAATCGGCTCCAGAGGAGTCTGCTTCGGTCTGGGAGGCGAAAGCCAAGTAACAGCAGGGGTAGAAGCTAGGGTAGGCTTGCGCCCAGACAAAAATCAGCTGTTGCCACGAGATCCTCGTAGTACCAATGGAGCTTCTGCTGGAGCCTCTCTTCATCTGAGGAGGATGAGGACAACCAATGGTGCTGCCTCTTTTTAGAGCGCTTATGGCCCTTCCTCGGCCTATCGATCAAGGGGGTCCGAGACCTCGATTGAGATCGGGCAGGCCGACCGTTCGCTCAGGAGACACCGGTGGAACCAGTGTCTTCCCGGGTCAGGGACCACTTCCTCAGCTGGATTCCCAGCGGACTGGGTCTCCTCATCAGGGAAAGCAAGGACCGGAGTCTTAGTGAGAGTCGTCGACCAGAGTCAGCAACAAAGAGTCAATCAGATTGAGAATTCTCAACATCGTCGATCGACATTTCGGTCGACTGACCAGATGGCAAGGCAGAGAACCTAGCGGCCGAAGAGGTGATTTTGACAGATTCCTGGGACAGAGATCTCTCCTGATCCCAAGAGCGTCTCCGTTGAGACGAAGACAGTCCCAGGTACTTCTCCAGCCTACGGGACCGAGAGGAGTGCATATCTGCAGGACTCTCTCCCTTAGTCAGGAGAGAGTGGCACAACTCTCGGAAGAAACCCGAGAAGGTGAAGCCCAGGTTGAGTGGAATGAAGAAGCTCCGACAGGAAGATTCCGTAGTGCAAGTCACGACCTCCTCGAAGGCCTGCATGTGTTCCAGTTGCTCGGCAGATCCCACGGCCATGGAAATCGCCCACTGGGCCTCCCTGGATTTCATTTGCGGGTTCCATTTTTCAGGCCTCCCCAGCTTAAGGCGTGCAAGATGGTCGTCGAGAAAGTTACCCTGGAATGCAAGGCAAAACTCGCACGTCGTGGTGTCTTCGTCGACAGCCAAACAGTAAATGCACGCGACGTGCGGGTCGGTGCTAGACACCTTCTGGCCGCACAAGCACCGGTGAAATCAGGGGCAAGACTTTTCTTCCATGATCGAGAAAAAGCAATCACTACCGCTAACGTGAAAAAGGCAAATTTTCTGAATAACCGAAAGTTTTGAAGCCAGGGCCTACAAAATGCGAGAGCACGAAGAAGGCAATCTGAATTTTCCAGCGGAAAAGAAGATCTGGTGTCATGGGGCGAAGCCAAAGGTTATATCACCCAGGTGGGTGGGAGGAGCCAGCTTGAAGACTTTCCGGCTGATTTAAAGGTACAGGGACTCGCCAAGAAGTGTGGATGAACATATCCACGATCCTAGAATATTCATATTTCTCCACTAGGTTTAAGATCTATTCTCGGATAGATATGTTTTTAGGATCACCACTGTTGTTGAAGGATGTCATTGAGGTGGAATATAAACAGATACATACATCGGACCATGCACTGCTCTGCCTTACAATAACGTCCAGGGACACCACCACAAGTAAATATTGGAGATTGGATACAATCTTATTAAAAGAAGATCTCTCCACGAGCAAGATAAAAGAAGAAACCCAGAATTACTTTACGAATAATGAGAAAACGGAGGTATCAAACAAAACAATATGGGATGCATACAAAGCCTTTATAAGGGCGGTTTGTATTTCTTAGGCTGTTAAAAGGAAAAAAAACAACAAAAAGTAAGACTGGGTCAGTTGGAGAAGGAAATATCTTTAACCCAAAAACTGCACTCACAATCAAATTCTAATTTACATTTGAAAAGGTTGGAGAAACTTAAAACTGAATTTAACCATATTTACAATGAGAGAATGGAAAGATTTATGTTATTTTTTAAGACTAAAAATTATTTGAACATAGAAGGGATGAAAAAATTACTCACCTTAGTAATGTTGTTTTTTCTAATGGAGTCTTGCTATATTATAGACATTAGCAGTTTGTTCCAGCTCTAGAACTGCCCCGGAGTGAAATGGTTAAAACCATTCCAAAATAGAATTTTGGCACGAGAGCAGCTCTATCTGTGTCATTTCAAACTTGAACTGTCAGATCTTTACGAGCCAAACTCACTAAGGTCTGTGTGGAAGCTGTAACTCACACTAGCCAAATGGCTACCTAAATAATAACAACCACTGATGGTCCCAACACCCAAGACTCAAGTCAGGGGACCAGAAATACTAACACCATTCTAATAATATGAAAATGGAACATAAGTATAATAAAACACACACAGCAGTACACATTACACCCCAAAGTCCCAAAGGGACAAAATGCTAACAGGACATAAGTAGTGCCCACACTAAGTTGCCCGCACCCACCAAGTAGAGGTTCTGAGAGGGCAGGTTGGGGAGGTCTATAATATAGCAAGACTCCATTAGAAGAAACAACATTACTAAGGTGAGTAATTTTTTCTTCAAACAACATGAAGTCTTGCTATATTATAGACATTAGCAGAATACACAGCAGAACCTACTTAGGGAATAGGCTCTGAAGAACAGCTGTGCCAAACAGAGCATCTCTCCCGGCCTAGACATCCAGGGAGTAATGCTTGGTAAAAGTGTGTACCGTTTTCCAAGTAGCAGCCTGGCAAATCTCTAATAAAGGGATATCCCTGGCAGCAGCTAGAGACGCAGCTGTACCCCTGGTAGAATGAGCCCTCAAACTGGGGGCTCTGCCCACTTTCTGATAACAAAATTGGATACAAGAGACAATCCACCTGGCTACTGATCTCTTAGTGGCAGGTTTGCCTTTCCAACTTCACCATAGGCAAGGAAAAGTTGAGGATTCGAACTGTGACCTTTGGTACGCTCTATATAATAACTAAGAGCCTCTTAACATCCAGGTTGTGCAACCTCCTCTCACCCAAGAGGAGTGATCAGTGAAAACTACTGGAAGGGAGATAGATTGATTAAGATGGAAATCTGAAACCACCTTAGGCAAAAATCTCCCATTAGTCCTAAGGACTACCTTATCCCTGTGGAAATAAATAAAGTCAGTCTCTCCACTGACAAGGCTTGCAATTCACTTATTCATCTGGCAGAAGTGATAGCCACTAGAAAACAGTTTTCCAAGTTAGGTACTTAAGCTCTGCAGAAGACAGAGGTTCAAAGAGTTGCATTAACTGGGCAATGCAAACATAAAGGTCCCAAGCAGGGGGCGGTTCCCGAAAGGGAGGATTAGTATGGGTAATCCTTAAAAAACTTGGAAAACACAGGATGAGAGGAAAGAGGGATGACTTTCCTGTTGACACAAAAAGCAGACACAGCTGCCAAATGAACTCTCAGGGTAGCTGGTCTGAGACCCAAGGAATTAAGATGTACCATGTAATCTAACAAAATGGGCAATTCAGCAGATTCAGGAAATATTTTTCCAGCACACCAAATGGAAAACCTTTTCCATTTAGAACTATAAGTAGTTCTAGTGGAAGGCTTTCTGGAAGCCTTTAGGATCTCAAGAACACCCTGAGAGAGGTGTAAATCAGCAAACTCTAACTCCTCAAGAGCCAGGCCTAGAAGTTGAGGGATTTGAGGTCCGGATACCAAACCCTTCCCTGGGCACAAGTCAACAGATTGTGATTCCTGGGGAGGCACAGGGGAAGATGGACTGTCAGAGACAGAAGGAGTGGGTACCAGGGCTGCCTGGCCCAATCCGGGGCAATCAGAATCACCCTGCAAGGCTGAGATCTGATTTTGACTAGTACTTTGAATAGGAGAGGAAAGGGGAAAGCATAGAGGAACTTCCTCCCAATCCAGAGGAAGGGCATCCAGGGAACTGAGCCCAGCACTGGAGGCCTGCAACAGAACAGAGGAAGTTTGTGATTGTCTGGGGCTGCAAAAGATCTATCTGAGGGATGCCCCACCTGGCAAAAACTATCCCCAGCACTTGAGGATCCAGGGACCATTCGTGATGGCCCTGGGAAATCCTGCTGAGGGCATCCGCTAGGACATTGTCCTTCCCTGGAAGATGAACTGCTATGAGGGAAGTGTTCAGGGAATAGGCCAGAGACCACAACTTCACTGCCTCGGTGCACAAGGCCGAAGACCGAGTGCCCCCCTGCTTGTTGATGTACCACATTGTTGTGGTGTTGTCTGTTCTGACTTGTATCACCTTGCCGTGGACAGATGCAGAAAAAGCTTGAAGAGCTAAAAAGACAGCTCTGAGTTCCAGCAAATTGATGTGGAGCAGAGATTCCTGGGGGGACCAAACTCCCTGAGTGGAAAGGTCGCCCATGTGGGCTCCCCAACCCAGAAGGGAAGCACCTGTAGTGAGAGTCAAGTCGTGAGAAGGGGAAATGAAGGGGACCCCCGCTCTTAAATTGCTCTGATCCTGCCACCACTGGAGAGCTAGGATCAAGGTTCGAGTCACTGGGACCAACTTGGAAAGGGGGTCTCTTCTCTGAGACCAAAAGGTTCTCAAGTGAAACTGAATGTCTCTCATCTGAAATCTGGCTCCCTGCACAACAGCTGGGGATGCAGCCATGTGCCCCAGGAGCTGCAGAAAGTGTCTTGCTGGTCGAGAGACCTACAGAGTGAAGGAAGAGGCCAGAGCCACTAAATTCCTTACCCTTTCTGGGGGAAGAAAGGCTCTGGCTAGCTTTGTGTCCAATTCTGCCCCTATAAAGGTGAGTACCTGGACTGGCTCCAGAACCGACTTTGGTAGGTTTAGCAGAAAACCCAGGAGGTGAGAAGCTGCTGGGTGACCTGCAGGTGAGATTTACCTGTTCTGGGGACTGGCCTACAATGAGCCAGTCGTCTAGATAAGGAAAACAGCAATCCTCTGCCTCCTAAGTGGGCCACTGCCACTGCCAGACACTTTGTGAATACCCTTGGAGCAGAGGTAAGGCCGAAGGGCATTGCTCTGAACTGGTAATGACCTGAGGGCAGTTCGAATCTGAGGTACTTTTGATGGGATCTTCTGATTAGGACATGGAAATAGGCATCCTTGAGGTCCAGGAGGCTAGCCAGTCCCTGGCCTTAGGGAAGGTAAAATCATTGCCAGAGTTACCATTTTGAACTTTGGTTTCAAAAGATGCTTGTTCAGATATCTGAGATCTAAAATGGGGAGCCATTCTCCTGTCTTTTTGGGGTAAGGAAGTATCTGAATACAGACCCTGCCCTGATGCAGGGAGGAACCTTTCTACTGCTCTGAGAGCTAACAGGGATGAGACCTCTGTTTTCAGAGCGAGGGTCTCTGAAGCACTTGCAGGTGAAAAGTCTGCTTCTCAACTTGGAAACTTTTGAAGCGAGAACCAGACCATGGCTTACTACTTCCAGAACCCACTTGTCTGAGGTTAAAGAAGCCCAATCCTGACTGAAGTAAGGCAGCCTGCCCCCACTGGTACAGGAGAATCGGTCCTGGGCACCCCATCAGAGTGCCTGTTTACAGGGAGCTTAGGCTGGGGGTGGGGAGCAGGTCTGCCCACCCTCGTCTGCCCTGCCTCTGAAGAAGCCCCTCTGAGCAAAGGCAGAGGAGGCCTGGGTCTGGTAGAAAGGCCTGTGAAAAGGCCTACCCCTGCCTCTGGGGGCATGCCTTTGAGGAGTGGCTTGCCGCTCCTTAGCCTGGGCACTCTTGTAAGTAGTCCTATATTCATCCATCTTCTTCATGTAATTCTCTGTCTGCTCTCCAAACAGAGAATTTCCCACCACAGGAAAATCCAAAGCCTTAGTCTGGGTATCCTGTGACAAACTAGTACACCTGAGCCAGGCCAACCTACGAAAAGCTACAGATGTGGCCATGACCCTAGAGGAAACATCATTAACATCCACAGCAGCATGAAACTGAACCTTAGAGGCTTCAATGCCATCAGCAGCCACCTGTTCTAGTTCACTAGCCAATGGCCATGGGCCAGCTTCAGCCGATTGCATAACAGTATCCCATCTAGATTTCTGATACCTAGCTACATAAGCCATATAATTTGCTTGCCTGAGTCCCAGAGAGGCTGCCATATACTGTTTTTTTGCCATGGCATCAATCTTCCTGGAATCCTTGTCAGGAGGATGTGAAGCCAAGGGAATATTAGCTTTATCACAGGCAGCAGCCTGAAATACCCCAACATGACTGCATTGCTGAGAAAGGAATTCTGTATCAGGGCCTGACAATGTATACCCTTCTGTCCATCTTCTTATCTACAGGAAGCACAGAATTAGGAGCTTTTAAAATTTTAATTGTTTGTTTCCTAAAAGACTTATGTAAAGGAATAGACAATCTCCTAGACTCTGGAATATCCATCATTTCTACAAAATCAGGCTCCTCTTGCTCATCCACAGCCTCTTCTAAAGGAAGCTGGAGGGTTTCAGCAACTTTTTTATAAAACATAAAATGAGATGGGGACTCAGACAGCATGGGGGAGATTCTAAAGGTCTGTCTGGGAGATGTCCGGTTCAATGGGCACACCCAGACCTTCCCAGCCACATTCATACTGTTCATAATCCTCCTCCCCCTCCTCTGGTTCATAAAATTCCTCAATATCATAATCCTGAACCACTGGGACCAGGCAGAACGACCTTTTACCAGATAGTGGTGGTTCGGACGGACCCGAGACAGTGACTGGACAATTTGTATGGCTTTTGCTATCTCTGCAGCAGTTGGAGAAGGAATTTTGACTCAGACCTGCTGATTTTCTTGTTTTCTTTACTGGAATTGGTTCCTCAGAACCAGCTTTTCTTTGGCCCGAGGAAGTCTGGCCCTGGTCAGAGGGCACTCCCTCTGGTTCAGTTGGCACTGAACCGGGCTGGCCATCCGGGTCAGCGGACTTTTTGGCCTCTCGTTCCCTGAGCCTGCCCAATCTTTTTTCCAGGGTGGCTGCAGGGAAATTCTTACATACCTGGCAGTCTGACTGGAGGTGGTCAAATCCCAGACAATAAACACATGTGGTGTGTGGGTCAGCCTTGGCAAAGACTTCCCCACAAACATCACAGTGTTGAAACCCAGTGGGCCCGGTTTTTCTTTTGGGTTTCTCAGACATAATGCCAGCCTAACCAAAAACTTGCCCTTTTAATGGCAGTGCCAGGCAAGACACCATTATCGGTTCCTAACCGTGTCACGGGTATTGGAAAAAACCCTAATAAATCCGTTTTTTTTAGAACCGATAAGAACCGGGAACCGCACTCTAAAATAGTAACTTTTAGTTTTAAATGAGTTTTAAACCCACTGATCGGTTCAAAACCGAACCGATAACTTACAAGTTCCACACAGACAAAACCTTCATTTACTTACGGTTACCACAGATAGAGCTTGAACCGAACGGTTTTGCGGTTAAAATAAAACTATTCTCGGTTAAATCCAACCGAGAAAACACTTTTTAAACCGAGAAATGAACAGAGCAGAAGGAGAAATCTCCGGAGCGACTGTTCACTGAGGCGGAGTAAAGAATCTGACAGTTCAAGTTTGAAAGGACACAGATAGAGCTGCTCTCGTGCCAAAATTCTATTTTGGAATGGTTTTAACCATTTCACTCCGGGGCAGTTCTAGAGCTGGAACAAACTGCTAATGTCTATAATATAGCAAGACTTCATGTTGTTTGAAGGAGGGATGGAAGAACAATGGGGAATAATAAAAACTGCCATCACAGAGATAACGAGCCTTTGTGTGAAACAAATAAACAAAACAAAACAATGTAAGAAACCATTATGGTTCTCAAAGGAAGTGGCAGTGAAGGTTCAAGAGAAAAAGAAAGCTTTCAGGAAGTACAAGGAATCGCAGAAGGAGCAGGACAGAGAACTGTATCAGTTAAAGCAAAAGGAGGCTGGGAAGGCAGTCAGAACAGGAAAGGCCCAAACCGAGGAAAAGATAGCCAACTCAGTTAAGAAGGGGGATAAAACCTTTTATAGGTACATCAGCGAGTGAAGGAAGACCAAGGGAGGGATAGTGAGGCTTAATAAAGGGGAGGAGGGTGGGCAGAGGGAGACTGTGAAAAGGCAGAGATACTAAACAAATATTTTTGCTCAGTATTTACAAATGAAGAGGGGGAGGTACATAAAACAAACAGTAGAAACACTCTGGATACAGAAGTTGATACCAGCCCATTTACAGAAGAAAGGGTTCTGAAAGAACTCTTAAAACTGAAGGTGGACAAAGCAATGGGGCCTGATGGGATTCATCCCAGAATTCTAAAAGAACTAAGGTAGAACTAGTGACACCACCGACTACCCTTTTAACAAATCATGGGAGGATGGGGTGGTACCCGAGGACTGGAGGAGGCAGATGTGATTCCCTTCACAAAACTGGGAGCAAGGCAGAAGCAGGAAACTACAGACCTGTTAGTTTAACCTCAGTGATAGGGAAAATGATGGAATCACTTCTGAAGGAAAGAACTGTCGAGTATCTAGAGGCCAGAGGGGCACAGGACCCTAGGCAGCATGGATTCACAGCGGGAAGGTCATGCCAGACGAATCTGGCAGATTTCTTTGACTGGGTGACCAAAGTAGTAGATCAGGGAGGGTTGTGGACATGGCCTACCTAGACTTTAGCAAGGCATCTGACACAGTCCCACAAAAAGATTAATATACAAGTTAGCCAGCCTGGGAGTGGGTCCCAAGATGACAGCCTGGGTAAAGAATTGGCTGGAGAACAGGACACAGAGAGTAATAGTAAATGGAGTCCACTCAGAAGAAAGGAGGGTTACTAGTGGGGTACCTGAGGTTCAGTGATTAGGACCGGTCCTCTTCAATGTCTTTATAAGCGACATTGCAGAAGGACTGGAAGGAAAAGTATGTCTCTTTGCAGATGACACAAAGATCTGCAACAGAGTTGATGCACAGGGTGGGGTGGAAAGGATGAGAAGGGACTTGGCAAGGTTAGAGGAATGGTCAAATGTATGGCAGCTTAGATTCAATGCTAAGAAGTGCAAGGTAATGCACCTGGGAAACAAAAACCCAGGGGAAGAGTACACAATGGGGGGTGAGATACTAACAACAACAAAAATGGAAAGGGACCTGGGGTAGTCATATCAGATGACCTAAAGGTGGGCAAGCAATGTGAGAGGGCAGCAAGGAGGACTGGGGGATACTGGGATGCATAGGGAGAGGCATCACCAGTAGAAAACAGGAAGTTATTATCCCTCTGTACAGACAGCTGGTGAGACCCCATCTGGAGTACTGTGTGCAGTTCTGGA
This sequence comes from Neoceratodus forsteri, assembly GCA_016271365.2. Classification (NCBI taxonomy): domain Eukaryota; kingdom Metazoa; phylum Chordata; order Ceratodontiformes; family Ceratodontidae; genus Neoceratodus; species Neoceratodus forsteri. The sequence continues at coordinate 1,152,156,174 of CM057453.1, forward strand.
GACCCAATCTCCATAAAGACAGACAGGATGGAAGCTGTCCAGAGGAGGGCAACTAAAATGGTGCAGGGTCTGCACGGAAGACATATGAAGAGAGACGAAAGGAGCTTAATATGTATAGCCTCGAGGAAAGGAGGGAGAGGGGACATGATAGAAACGTTCAAGTACTTGAGGAATCAACGAAGTCCAAGAGGTAGCATCTTTCAAAAAAAGGTGTGCAAGAACAAGAAGGCACAATTTGAAGATAGAGGCGGCTCAGAGGTAATTTAAGGAAGTACTTTTTCACAGAGAGGTTGTGGATGCATGGGGCGGCCTTCGGAGAAGTTGTGGAGTCAAAATCAGTGGTGGAATTCAAGCATGCATGGGACAGTCATAAGGCAATTCTAGGGGGTGGGGGTAGGAAGAAGTAGGCTGCTGGTTAACTAGGATCTGCAGCTTATCCAGCAGGTAGGGAAATGGGCAGACTGGGTAGGCCAAGCGGTCCTTATCTGCCGTCAAATTCTATGTTTCTATTTTTTTCTCCCTAAACTTCCTTGCCACTTCTTTTGAGAACCATAGTGTTTTTGCTTTCATTCTGATTTGTTTATTTGCTTCACACAAAGGCTTGTTGCCTCTGTGATGGCAGTTTTGATGTTTCCCCATTGTTGCTCTACCCCACCTTCTTGCCTGTTTGCTAGTGCTTTTCTGAGGTACTCTCCCATTTTGACAAAATCAGCCCTCCTGAAGTCCAGTACCTTCACTTTTGTATGGCTTGACTCTACAGCTAAGTTTATTGTGAATCACACTGTTTGGTGGTCACTTGTTCCCGGATGGATACCCACTTCTAGATCAGAGATCCACACTCTATCCCCATTTGAGAGTACCAGGTCCAAGACTGCTCCCTCCCGAGTGGGTTCCAAATCTAGCTGTCTGAGGCATGCCCCCTGGAGGGCATCGAGAATGGCCTTGCTCTTGGATGTGGCTGCAGCAAAGGTGCTCCACTTAACATCTGGCATATTCAGGTCCCCCATCAGCAATATCTCCCCTTTCTCTGCTATCCTAAATATGCCTTCAATCATTTCCATGTCAATTTCCTCCCGGAGATGGGGGTCTGCATACAACCCTGTGTGGAACGTGGTACCATTTCCAGTCTCCAGGGTGACCCACAGTGCCTCCTCTCCTCCCAGTTTACCCTTTAGTTCCGTTGCTTTTATCCCTTCCCTTACACAGAGAGCTACTCCTCCTCCTCCTCTTCTACCCTCCCTGTCCCTCCTGTAGATTGTGTACCCTGGTATGTTGACATCCCAGTCATGGTTCTCTGTGTACCATGTTTCCCCGCTATTATTTACACTGATAATAGAACCGCTGTTATTTACACTAATAATAGAACCACTTACTAATACTATCAGAAACCATAAAAATATAGAAGGATTTAAATATACAGAAAATGAGGTTTTAAAACTTTCCTTATTTGCAGAGGATACACTTCATCTTAAAAAAACCTAAACAAAAAATGAATATTATAATGCAAATAATAAAGCAGTATGGTAAATACTCTGGATACTCAGTTAATTGGAAAAAATCTGAAGCATTATTTGTACATCCAGTGAGGAGAACTATTGACTGTCACAAACGCACTCAGCAGGTCAGGCCCTCTGCTCCCACAGTGCCAACCTCACAGCGCAATAGTGTGACCAGGTAACAGACATGGTAACCCTCCTGTCTGCTTTTGGGTCCGAATCACCTTTAGTCTCAAGTTCTGGGGGGATTCAAACTGTGAACCTTATACTAGCATACCCAATGTACAGGCTCTGATACGTACCCTCTTCAGGGACTGAGGTACAATCTTTCGCCAGGGGTACCAAGCCAGGCTTCCAAAATGAACCCTTAAAACTCTGTAAGAGACCTTACGTATATTTTTACCTTTTCTCAGTTTAGTAACACCATGAAGCTATTGAAAAATTGTCAGACTTAACCCTCTATACGTCACATGCAAAAAGAACTGACAGACACCCGGGCAGCCTTCCAAATAATAGGTACTTTACTAAAAGATGATAAAAATATGAAAAATGTAAACACAGAACAATATATCAAAGAGCTCACAATCATATAAAAGAACAAGAGAAGATTACAAACCAAAAACTCTTACCACACTACAGTTAGATTTTTTCTATCTAATGTATTACCTCTATAAGAGCCTTGTATCAGAGAACAGTCCCAAGATAATGTCTCAAACAGTTCAGACACAATAGTTTAAACGGTCTCTCCACACCCGTGAGCCATCTAGCTCCTCCTTTTAGAATAAAAAAAAATACAAACATGATGTCCTATCAGGAGGTATTTTAAATAAGGTGACATCAGCAAAAACTCATGTCCCAAATTATAAACCTTTGATCAACCAGTTCCTTTTGAGGATTTACAACCCTGCAATCCGTCACCCAAGTGTGAGATAGCTGGCGGGAATCAGCTTAATGATGTCCTCCTGTTTCTGAAGTGATAAAATGTATATTTTAGTTTCCCAACCTCAGAGCAGAAACAGGTCATAAAAAGGCCATAAAATGCAATGTCTCAAGGAAGTTAATTACATTACAGAGACTTCCTGGTCAATTATATATCCCATAGTTTCACTGAAAGGGGGTGGGGGCACCCATGGAAGCACAGGATGTCCTATGTGAGAATCATACTATATTTTTATTTTACAAATATCATACAACAATCATAACCATTTGGCCAAGTGTCACATTGATATTACGAAATTCCCCTACAACAATAACAAAGGAAAGTCTGACTTACTTGGGAATACAAATAACCAGTATTTGGAATAAACTGATAGAAATAAATCTGTGACCGTTAATGGAGGAAGTGCAGAGGGACTTACAAAAATGGGGGAACCTTCCTTTATCTGTATTGGGACGAGTACAGTTAGTGAAGATGAATGTATTACCCAGCGTACTGTATGTATTTCAAGCAACTCCACCAATGATCCCGAACGACGTTTTTATGAGATTACATCATATTATTACTAAATTCCTATGGAAAAAGGGTAAAGCTAGACTCAGTAAACAAAAGTTGACAAAGGAGCATTCACAATTGGGTCTTACCGGTAAATTACCTAATTTACAACAATATACTTGGGCAGCAATAACAAAGCCTCTAAAAGAATTCAGGGCAGACGAACCCCCTCCATGGGTATTTTCTGAATTTCAAAATCCTTTATCAAGTAAACGTCTACATATGCTCTCCACAAAAATTTGTGAGAAACAGAGTAGTAGCATATTTTTTTTAGACAGACCATTAAAGTTTGGCCTAAAGCTATGTATATATTGGGAAGGGGGAATAAGATTTATAAAACTACCCCTTTATGTCAAAGTAAGTTCCATGAGTATTTTGATACACCTATATTAAAAAAATGGAATAATATGGGGATAATCAGTATTGGAGATATTTATATAGATCCAAATTTGAAATTCTTCCTTCACATACAGGAAAAATATGATATTCATAAAAATATGTTTTACACCCATTTACAAATTAGAAATGTTCTTTCAAAAATAACTAGAAAAGGGAATCTGATGTTAGAGAATCATATTTTGGAAATTGAGGCAAATTATAGGAAAAAACTGATTTCCAAACTATATACAGTTTTTAAAAGCAATAGGATCAATACCGATAATGCTTTAAAGAACAAATGAGAAAAGGATTTGAAAATTTCCATAACAAATAAACAGTGGGATAAAATATGCACGACATAGAATAGTTCATTAAGTAATCGACTAAACTAAATGCAATTTTATATATATTATATTACATAGGATTTATTATATACCTTATTTATTTTATCATTTAACATTTTTTGTCTCCCCCAGACAGCCCCCGCCCCCCCGACTGACCCCCCTAGCCCCATCACCCGGAATTACACGATTTTTCCCTCGTTTTTACCCCAGGGGCAGGTACGCATGCGTGTGGAGGCACGCATTAGTCCCACAGCCCCGGTAAATGCCCCTTTCCTCTCACCCCAGGCCTAGCACCTGGCTCCTCCTGGCCCGTGTTACCCCCAGCCTCCACCAGGTGGCAGCCATAAGCAGGAGGGAGAACCTTGCACCTCCCCAGAAAGGAGAGCTTGCCTGTCAGCAGCTCCATCCAGCTCCACCGCCCCCCCCCCACTGACCTCCAATGGCCCAGGCTTGTTCCCGAACCCAGGATGACGGCATTCTACGAGGCAAGGCGTCCAGTGCCTCAGCGCCACCGGGCTGGCTAGTCACCTTACTTAAGTAAATATGAGGCATCTCTTTCACCTCCGTGTAACAGGGGTTGTGAAGAAGTGGCTAATGCAACTCATGTGTTGGCCTTATGTCCATATATTCAAAAGTTCTGAAAATTGGTTACTAAAATTCTGAATAGAGCATTCGGTATAAATTTGATGTTTAGAGCAGAAATATGTTTACTGGATACCATGGTATTTCAATATATACCTTCAAATAGAAGGGCGGTGGTCCATACTGCATTTATGACTGCTAAGCGGTGTATAACTAGGATGTGGAAAGATGCAGAGGTTCCCAAGTTACAATTATGGAGAAACTTATTTTAGAATCTATGAGCTTGGAAAGAAGATTCTATTACTGTATACAATAAAAACAATTAAGTATAACAAAAAATGGCTGCCAATACAAGAGGCTATTGAATTAGGATTTTGAGATCTGAATGTTGCTATTTATGGAGAGGTTATATGAAGGAACATTTTTGGATTAGGTTAAATTCAAGAAAAATTTGTTGGTTGTGGTATAGACATTTTAACTTATATAAATGAACAGCAGGGCGCGGATAATCAAAGCAGTTACGCCAGCACGTGCAGACTTGCGCCAAGGAGTGATATTTAGCGGGAGCCAGTGCACAGCGCAAATCCCACTGCGCTAATGCGCAACTATAACGAATGCAGGCGCAAGTGCAGGGGGTGTGCCCATGAATATCCAGCGTAGTGCGATATGGAACCGTGGAATCATGGTGCAAGTGCGGAGCAAATCAGAGATGTGTGGAGCAGACTTGTTCTTATAAATACAGGGCACAAGCACACAGAAAGCACTTGCGCCAGGCGAGGGGAAGAGAGATAGAAAGACAGACAGAAAGGACAGACAGACAGACAAATCAAAGCAGACAGAGAGGGAGAAGGACAGAGGTGGCAGTGGAGAGGGAGTCAGGGGCAGAGAGAGTGAGACAAACAGGCACATTGCCAGGCAGTGCACCAGAGTGGCACACAGGCAGCAGCAGCCAACCGTCCAGGGGGACAGAGGACAGCAAGGGCCATGAATAGTCCGCCCTTCACGATGGAGGCCGTGATGAGGGGTGTGAGGGGGTAGCAGGAACAGCGACGTGGCCGTGGAAGGGCTAGTCGGCAGTATGCCCAACACAGGTGGTACTGTGCCCACGTTACCTTCGAGCAGTACAGTGACATGGAGACTGTGGACCAGTATCGCCCGAACAAGGCCATTCTGAGGCAGCTCTGTGAGCTGTGCAGTGAGGAGATGCAGGCACCCACCAGACAGAGCCATGCCATGTCTGTGGAGACTAAGGTGACAGCAGTCATGTGCTGCTTGCCACAGGCACCTTCCAGAGACCAACAGGGGACACAACAGGCATAACCAAGTCAGCCATGTTCCGCTTCCTCACACAGTTCCTCAACGCTCTGCTGCCACGTGTGTCTGAATACATCCCTTCCCCCAGCACACAGGCGGAGCATACAGCAACCATGCAAGACTTCCACAGGGTAGGCGTATGCCTGGCGTGATTGGGGCTATTAACTGCACCCAGTGTGGGCATCTGCATGCCACCTGGCCCCAAGGGTGTGGCATACATCAACAGGAAGGGGAACCAGAGTGTCAACTGCCAGGTGGTGTGCAATGCCACGGGGCACATAACCAGGGCCCCGAATTTTCCACGCTTCTGCGGGTGCGGCAAACCAGCGGAAGTATCCATGAATTTGATATCAACAGCGGAATTCCACGGCCGCCAGCGGAACAAAGCGTCCTTTGCTGACAGGGTGCCCAACTCCGCCGGCTTCACTGTCTCCTCCTCCAAGCTGCCTGGTGCCACACTGGGAGCCCACCCAGCCTGGAAAAGCTTCATTTGCCGACCGGGGTGCCCAATCCCCATGGGCTTCACCGTCCCCAAAATGTTTGTATGCCACACTGGGGCCCACCCAGTGTGGCAAAACCCTTTGCTGTGATTGCCCAATCCCCGTCAGCTAATTCCCCAAGCTGCCTGGTGCCAGCTGGGAGCCCACCCCAGTGTGGGCAAAAGTCCCTCCTTGCATGTGAATATAAAATTTAAAAAACCTTCCATTGTTGATTCTTTTGCCCCCATAACCTACACCCACCCTCTCTGTACCCACCTCCCACACCCCACCTCAACCCATACTTACCTCTGGAGCCCAGCGCGATGATCTTTGGTGGACCGGGAACACGTCTGCACTCTTCAAAGCCGACTGAAAACTGAAGAAATGCCGGTAAGCTGTATAATGGCATAAATGGATTTTCTTCAACTTTAGTGCATATCTCAGCCATTTCAAGGAATATTTTCACCAAATTTTAACATGGGGTTTTTAGGGCCCCACCTTATGAACTGTGACACTTATTTTGTTTATCAGACCCGAAAGGTGGTTCCGCAGTCACTGCGCGGAACCACCTTTCTGGAATGATTAACGAAATGACAGTGTCACAGTTCATGAGGTAGGCTCCTAAAACCCGATGTTAATTTATTGAAAATATTCTAATAATTTTTAGGCGTTGCGTTACGCGAGTTCCTCATGCGCTCATAACTCGAAAGCATTTTTTATATTTTTACTCCAGATTTTCAGTATTGCCATTTTACCACACCTCCTTATGAACAGTACAACTGTCATTTTTCACATCTCACCCAAAATGTGTTTTCTCACATGTAGCGCACAATGGCGTGGTCGGTGTGCAAAATCAATGTTCCGGACAGATTAATAAAATCACAATGATACTGTTCATGAGCAGAGGTCTTGAACTGGCTATGTTGAAATTTTGGTGACAAACTCCCATAAAATGACGGTGTTTCTGGCGTGCGTTGCGCAGTTCCTACGCACGCTCGTAACTTAGAGTATTTTTAATATTTTCACTCCAGATTTTCAGTATTGCCATTTTACCACACCTCCTTATGAACAGTACAACTGTCATTTTTCACATCTCACCCGAATGTGTTTTCGCACATGTAGCGCACAATGGCACGGTTGGTGTGCGAAATCAACGTTCCAGACAGGTTAATAAAATCACAGTGATACTGTTCACAAGCAGAGGTCTTAACCTGGCTATGTTGAAAATCTGGTGACAAACGCCCATAAAATGACTGTGTTACGAGCGTGCATTGTGTCAGATATGGCAAAAAAAAAAAAAAAAAAAAATTTAAGGGTAAAAGTGTGGCGCAGAATTGCCGCAGAAATTGGAGTAGAGTGCCGCAGAAGTTCTGCAGCAAATGAGAACCTGCAGAGCTTTGCTCCGATGTGCCACATTAAAATTGGGGCCCTGCACATAACCAATGTCTGCGCCACACACCCTAGGAGTGCACATGATGCGTTCAGTTCAAACGTGGGGATATCCCCACGGGCCAGCTAGTGGGTGAGTATGGCATGGGTAAGGGGCGATGGGCAGAGCATACCATGGGATGGGGAGGGCAGGGCGTGCATGTTGGCGTGGGCGGCAGGGACAGGCAAGGGGTGCAGCCTAGCATAGCAGAGGGCTAACCATGTCATTAGCCACACAGGGAACAGCACCTATTCAATGCGGTCCTGGCTGCTCACCCGCTACAGGCGCCCATCGTCCCCAGCAGAGGAACGCTACAATGAGGCACACACCAGCATGCGCAACATCATCGAGAGAGTCTTTGGCATGCTGAAAGCATGGTTCTGTTGCCTAGACAGGTCAGGCGGTGCCGTACAGTACAGCCCCTCGAAAGCCTGTGCCCTATTCATGGCCTGCTGCATATTGCACAACATGGCCATTGATCGTGGGATAGCTGTCGAAGCTGATGAGGGTGACAGTAGTGGGGACGATGGAGGCAATGGGCCGGAGGGAGGTGGACAGCCAGCCCCTGGGTGGAGGAATCCCCGGCTGATCCAGCAGGCAAGACGGCACAGGGACACCATAGCACGGGAGCACACTGGTGCACACAGGTAGGTGGTACGAAACACTAGGCCACACAAACAGGTACAGCACACATGCAGGGGCGTGCATGGCAATAGGCATGCACACACCGAGGCGGGAAGCAGGGTTAAGGGTGACAGGGGGCACACACCCACACACAACATATACACACACACACACACACACAGGCATGGATATGTGCCGTGGATCAGATGCATTGCACCAGTGCACAGGCGCAACTGGTGCAGGACTGCTGTCATCACGCCCATGCCACACGGCCCAGCGGCCGGGCAAGCAGGCACACAGGCAGCGTGCGGCATGACACAGGTGCCACACCTGAGGCGCCACACACACACACACACACACACACACACACACACACACTGCCTATGCGCGCACTGGGCAGCAGTTGCAGATGGGATGGGCTGCACATCAGGGCTGCTACACGGAACCATGGCCACCACCGCCACAGGGGCAGGAGCGCCTGGGCCAATTGGCAGCCACAGGCTGCACATCAGCCATGGAGGGGTGTGCAGCAGCCCCAGGGTGGGACGTGACCATGTCCGGCTTAGGTGTGTCAGGTGCCAAACAGCCCAGCCCTGGGCGTGCCCGGGATGCAGACATCTGAGCTTGGCGTCGACTGCGCCGGGGTCACCAAATGTCAGGTACTCGGGGTGGATAGCGCACTGCGGGGGGGGGTGGGTCATCTGTGCCCGGCCATGCCCTGTGGCAGCCAGAAGCGCAAAATCATTCGAGATTGCGGTGGCAATGCAATCCAGGGAGACTGTCATGGCCTCCAGCATGCGCTGCATCCCTGTCAGGATCTGCACAGTGCCCCTCTCCTGCTGCTCGGCTAACTGGTACACCTCCGTGCACAGTACGCACACCCCAGTGGCGAGCAGCACCCATTGCTGAATAGACTCCCACAGCAAACTGGTGTGCTCTGCCAGCAGCGCGGTGTCCTGGAGCTCCCGGGCCGGACGCCAATCTCCATGTGGTGACTGGCCACGCTGCACAACCCCCCTCTCTGGTGGACGCTGCACAGTGGGGCCTGCAGGGGGATTGGGTACAGCAGGCACACCGGTGACAGACCCTGTATCCAGCTGCCCGGTGGCATCCACAGGCCGCTGCACGCCACCCAGTGCCTGTGCGGCAGCTCCACCTCCACCGCAGGGGACAGCCTGGGCAGTGCACATTGCTGCGCCCGCAGTGGTGGCAGGCAGCTGTTCCACCACTGGGCGTGCTGCCTGTGTCAGTGGCCAGCAGGGGCATCTCCCCCACAATGGTGGCCATGCTGTCCAGGACAAGCGATACGTCGTCATAGATGTCGGACCCGGCCCCGATCTGTGTCTCTGTGCACAGGACCCCAAGGCTGGCATCCTGCAGGAACACATCCAGGGCCTCCTCTGACCCCAGGTCCAGAACATCTGCCTGTACAGCGGTGGTGAGCTGCAGCCTGTCAAGCTCCCAGATACCCATGGAGGTGGAAGGTTGGTCCTCCGGGGCCGGTCCAGTGGCCATGTTTGCTGCTGCCACCGCCCCATAATCCGCACGGAGGTGTACTGATGCTGCAAAAGAAAGAAGCGTGTTAATGATGCATTCCCCACAAGTGCCCCCCCACCCCCACTGCCAGTGCACTGCAGCATGGTATGCGCGTGGATGCGCACATATGCACATTACAGGCATGCCGGATGCACACCAGCACAGCCGTATCCACACCCTCCACGCCCCTAGCTGTGTATGGCTGACATACTTACCATGCAGTGATGGGCTGCCATCCATCTGGAATCCACCGCCAGGCACACCCTCCACCATGCTGCAGCGCATGGTGGCTGCCACCAACTCCTCCTGTGCTGTGAGTGGTGGCGCAGCTGCAAGCCCCCCTCTGGTGGCATTCTGGGAGGCACGGATGGCCGCCACCCTCTCCTTGATGCACCTCTTGTCTGTGCCCACCTTCTTCCTGCACTAAGCATTGGTGGCTGCCCTGCTGGTTCACACATGCAACCACCTCCACCCAGGCCCCAGCCCTGGCCTGTGGTGTGCCAGTGGACCCACACAACAGGGGCTCCCTGTAAAGGTAGTCCTCGAACAGGGCCTCCGTCTCCACCTTAGTGAAACTGGGCCTGCACTTGCATGCAGGCCCACGCTCCTCACCCTCCTCACATTCCGACATGTCACTTCCTGTGGACATGGACAACACAGTGTGTCAGTGGCAGCAGCACCCTGTTCCATCCCCTCTGCTGTGCTGGCTCCACCCAGTGTGCTACAGCAGCATGTGCAACTTACCTTGAAAGGATGCAATACCGGTCCATGGCCTGTGCGGATACGTGGCACTTTTATGGTGCATCTCATGCAAATGAGCTTTGGCACAATGGTAATGACATGCTAATTCCCCCAGTGTGCTACGCATTGGCTGATTAGCTCATTTGCATGTGGCAGCTGAATATCACGATTTTGCTCCGTACGCAATGAGTTTGCTCCAGAGCAAGTTGCGGCACAATGCGCATGCATGCATGGTGCGCAGGTCCGCAGTGCACATGCGATGGATGGTTTAATGTCGCTAATTGTGCACTGTGCACCGACTGCGCAATGGGGCGCATGGTGTGCCAGGCTTGCTACTGCACACGTGCGCACTGTGCGGCAGCCGAACCTTGACCCCTGCAGTGACCTCTGCCCCTGGGTGACCCCACACCCATGACTCCGCCTAGCCACGTCCATGCCACACATCCCTGAGACTGCACGATAAGCAGACAGCGATGTCCCCATGGCTCATGATCTGGCGCATGCTGTGGCCACTGCAGCCACCACCCCATTTTGCTCACCGGCTCATACTTGCAGCATGGCGAGGCAGAGAGCACCACGGGCAGCTAACTGGACACAGGTTGAACTGGTCAACCTTATCGCCTGCATCCAGCCCCACACCCCAACTATTCGGGCAGGCGCCACTGCAGCAGCCCCGGGTAGTGGTGTGGCAGGGCATTGCTGCCACACTGCTGCAGTGCACAGGAGTGGCCAGGACAGGGGAGCAGTGTCGCCACGGTGATGGTGACCTGGCATGGAGGGACCCAGAGCGCCACAGGAGGCTAGAGGCATGTGTCAGGCATGGGGCTGTACCACAGCCAGGTGAGTAGGCCCATAATGCATGTGTGCCCTGCTGCTGTACTGTGGTGTTGGATAGGCTGCCTGGCATGCCCTGCAGGCTGGTGTACTGCCATCGTACGCGTCGCGGGGTGGCACTGCCTGCCGCCGCTTGCGCTGCAATGCCGCTGTGTCGGATGTGTCAGGCAGGGGCTCACCCTGTGCACAGGGGTAGGGGTGGTGGGCAGCTGCTGTGGTTGGTTACTGATGTGCACCTGTCTCTGTTCCATTCCCAGGGCCTGAAAACAGGAGAAGGGTAGCAGCGGGCCAGGGTGGCAGTGGACAAGCAGCTCCGGCACCAGTGGGGCCACAGAGAGCAGGTAGGCACTGACACAGTCCTTCGCTCCGTACGTGGGGTGTGGCGTGGGTGCTGGCATGGCCGCCTGTGCCGTGGCAGCTGTGTGTTCCGCACTGTGCATGGTGCATGCCACTGTGGTGCATCCACTGGACACATGTGCCAGCTGTTGGTGGAGTAGGTGAGCGCCCAGCTGCCACTGATGTTGCTGTGGTGCTGCCAGAGCACTGTGCCATGTGACTGTCATAGCAGTGTCGGGTGGCCACTGTGTGGGGGGACCACCGGTGTGCACTGTCGTGGTGTGCCGCGTTGCTGGCAGCCATTGGCCCACCCCCTGCGGGTGGCCTGTATAGGCTCTCCTCGGGTGTGTGATCCCGCTGCCCATTATACACTGTGGATGGGCATAGTTCCTTGGGACACTGCACTGATCACCTGTCCTGTCCCTTGTCCTAGGTGTCCGGCAATGGCGCAGGAGGCCCCTCTACTGCTGGCTACTCTGCCAACTCATATCACCTAGACAACCATGGAGGCAGTGCAGCAGGTCCGCAGGATGCTGCTGGCAGACAGGAGGCAGCGAAGACTGCATGGGGTGGCAGGCCGTGGCCGTCGATAGTAGGGCCCTGAATTCACCCGTTTCCCCAGCTGTACCTCCCCCTCCAGTCCCCCTTCCCACTGTACAGTCCCTGTTCCCTATCCCCCTTCCCTCGCTTTCCTACCCTCTCCCACACCCTTCTCTTGTACATAGTTGCGTTTTTCTATACATCTATGTTTTGACATACCTGCCTGTGTCTGCTTTGCAGGTGGCGTGAGGAGCCATGCTGCAGTGGCCCAGTGCCTGTCCGTGTGGTGTGCATGTGTTGGGGCATGTGCTGTGCTTCTGTGGATCACTGCTGTGTGCCGAGGTGTCCCCCACTGTGGTGGTATCCCTCCCCTCGGTTGGTGGCTGTGCCTTGGGGTGCCCATGGGGCGGCTGTCAGGGGTGTATGGTGGGTGTGTGTGTGCTTGGCTGCGTGGTCCTGGGTGTGGCCTGCTCTGGTCTGGGTGTGTGTGGGGGGGCACAACCTGCAGCCTTTGGGGGGGGGGCCCCCTTGGTGGACCACCATTCTCCACTGGCACCTCCTGTTGCCGGTCTGTGCCACTGCTGTGTTCTGGGGTGGGGGTCTGGGTGCCTGTGTGCACCCTATGCCCAGCTGGTGGTAGCCTCCTGTGGCCTGTCACTGTGCTTCCCTGGCTCTGTCCCTGGGTCACCTCTCTGTGCCGTGCCCCCCTCTGTTGCTCTGCTCCCACGGTTGCCCTGGGGCTTACCTGTCTGCGCCATGGCACACCTGTGTTTGCGCCATGGCACAGCTGTGCCATATTCAGTCGGGTTGCGCTGGCGCAGTGCAGCCAGCGCAACCTCTGAATATGGCTCCTGTTGTGCCACGGCACATCGGATTTGCGCTGCACCAGACATGCACTGGCCTCTGGCGCATTTCTGAATATAAATGTAAAAAAGTTTCCTGCAAACACTAACCTGAAAAACAGGGAAACCGTACCAAAATTTAAAGTGCAAAAATCATATTTATTTTTAAGTGCACATCCATTACAGAATACAGCTTGACATGTTTCAGACCCCAAGGTCCTTTCTCAAAAGCATTTCTGAACATCTGGGCCCAAGAGTATAACTGTAAACCTTGTCTTTTTTTTATATATATTTATAAGCATATTGTATAATGGTTGTAATTATGGTCAGTAGGATTTGTTAGTGTGTATTTGTAGAGTCATGTTGTATTATGCTGTACAGAAACATAACACAGAAACATAGAAGTTGACAGCAGATAAGGACCTCAAGGCCCATCCAGTCTGCCCAATATATCATGTTCTATTTGCATATTTATAAAAATCAAAAACATATTAAAAAAAAAAAAAGACAAACAGATCTCACCCCCTTTACATTACTCCACTTCCTGCCCCTTCCTAAAAGGTGGAATCACTACTGGGAGTGGTCCACTTGCCTATTTAATAATGGTGGCAAGAAGGGATGGGAGAAAACAGACCACAAGTCCTCCTCCCAGTGCGAATTAACCAGACCAAACTATAAAAATAAATACTTCCATTTAGTCCCCAGGAACACACACTGTAGCTCCTGCTTCTTCCAGCTCCAAATGCAAAAATAAGGAGGAAGGAGTGTTAACGGAGTAGCTGGGTTCGGGTCTAGCTACCTACACCCTCGACTTGAACCGTAATCACAAGTCTCAAACAAAGGGAGAAAAGATATCCCTCGAGGGGATCAATTAGGGATCCTTAGTCACAGTCTTTTTGTTGAACAATTTTAAATCAAATTCTTTTTTGCAGAAAGGAAAAATCTTGCTATATCTTTTAGGATTTGTGGATTTTCTGAGTTTAAACAGAAGATCAAACGTGAGGGAATGATATATGAAGAAAAATATTTTGCTAGATATGTATTCCTTATTTTTTTCATACCATTGACATCTTAAGACCACATGATGAAGATCTTTGGGTTCTTTTATATAAACGATTGGTAGAAATAGAGTTGGAAGAAATAGACTGTTGACACAAGTATCTAGCTAATATATTACTAGGAAATAATTCAAATCTATATAAGGTCAAAATTTGTCTATCAATCAAATCAGTAATCGATAGTAGGTACTCTTTTAAAGTATGTTCCTGTATATTGTTAATTAGCCAGTGAAACAACTTTAATTTTTTTGTAAATCAGTCTCCCTTGCCTTTCTTGATACCATTCACGAAACTAACTTAACATACTTTTTGTGAATTTTTATTGATTGTTCAGCCCAGAGTCATAAGGAAGTAAGATCATATTTCTTATGTAAGAAGTGCACAGTCGTCAGCCACTCGTCACTTATTTGGTTAAGATATGTTGTTTTTTCCATCAAACATAATGCAATGATAGACCCCGATGGTACGGCTGGAATCTTAATCCAGAAATGTATTATTCTTACATGAGCTTTTGCCATGAGCGTAATTTGACCGAGATGAGCCCTCACCAATGCATTAGCAGCTGAGATGGGCAACCCTAATGTTTTCTTATACATTATTTTAATAATAGATTACAGGCTTTGGAGACTAGGAACTCCCCAGTTCTGCGTAAAGCCCGTGATTTAGCCCTGTCCACACTACGTCGTCGTCTGTAGTAATGTTTTTAAAAACGTTACCACCCTTACCATTTTGGAGCATCCGCATTCTGGTAGCAACGTTTTTAAAAAGACGTTACAGATCATCCACATTACACCTTATTTCTCCCAGTCTTAATCCATTTGGAAGATCCTGTGAATGGAGGGTCCAAACGGTCACACGTCCACACATGTAACAATAATGTTACAGGTTCCAGAACGTTACCCATTCCAACGTAAAGACCACATCCTTACAGGTCTTGAGATCGGTTTTAAAAACGCCTGTTAAACCATTACCAGTGTGGACACGAACCATTTTTGGAGGTAGCGGTAATGGTTTACCAGACTGGTAACGGTTCACAGGGCTCAGTGTGGACAGGGCCCAATTAATTTACGATCTATAGCCCTAATCATTGGCTCTACTGTCATACCACAGTAAATTCTGTTAAAAACAGGCAAGAGCAGAAGATGTGATTCTCATTTTTACCGCAACAGCAGAAGTATATTTATTCCATGAAAGTGTATTTGATATTGTAACCCCTAAATAAATGTATTGGTTAGCAAATTCAAGCAGTTGATTACACAGGAACAATCTTCTATACTTCTTTCTTGAGCCAATAACCATGACTTTAGTTTTTGTTTCATTTACAGTTAGTTTCATTACATTACAAACTTACTGCAATTTATAGAGGCTCCTTTGTAAGCCTAGCCTCGCTGTGGAAATGAGTGCTAAATCGTCGGCATAAGCCAGAACTGGAACTGAATAATCAAGAATCTTGGGCATATGATGTACAGGATTTGTTAGCTCTACCAAGATTCAATTTAGAGATTGGAAAGTACAGGTGCCAACACACACCCTTGGCAAACACCAACATTAGAGAAGATTTTATCTGAGAAACCACCGTTACTGTTATAGCTGATCTTTACCCAGGTTTTACTGTACAATCTTATCAGATTTATTAAATTTGAAATATTTACAAGGACGATATTAAGAGGAGAAGTAAACAGAAACCCTAGAAAGATTCATGTTAAACGTAAATGATGTAGATATACTTGTCTGGAACATTTTGTTTTAGTAGATGCCTGCACTTTAACGAGCAGGTCCCACTCACTGGAAAAACAAACAAGCACATATTGCCATGTCCTTGGACACTCAGTTTCTCAAGCACAAGGTCCCTACGTACTCTCTCCACCCCACTACAGATTTTGGTGTAATCTGCAAAAAGGCATACCTTCCCTTCCAGTTCTTCTGCGGTGTCATCTACGTGGACACTGAAGAGGACCGGTCCCAGTACTGAGCCTTGCAGTACCCTGCTGGTCACTCTCACCTCATAGTGCCGTTAAACATGCTCTGTCGCCTACCCATTAACCAGTTCCTTACCCAGTTCACCACTTTGGCTCCCACCGCAATGCTGCTCAACTGCTTTATCAGTCTCCTGTGCAGCACAGTGTCGAAGGCCTTGCTAAAGTCCAGACAGGCCACATCAACTGCCCTCCCCTGATCTATTTACCTGGTCTCCCAGTTGAACAAATCAAATTCGTCTAACATGACACCTCCCCCAAATCCATGCTGCCTTTTGTCTTGTGCACTGGATTCAACAATCTGGTTCGCATTGCCCCCTTCAGTTTGAGAACCTCCTTGTGGATCACAGGAAATGAAGAGAAGGCATACAGAAGGCCTGGGATGCAGGACAGGAGAAGGAATCCCCCATCAAGTGATCCTGTCTGGGGAAGGGGGGGGGGGCACAAAACAGCTTCTCTTTTCTGTTCTCCCTGGAGGCAAACTGGTCCACCAGAAGTGTGTGCAGCACTGGGTGAACAGCTGTTTCACCATTTGTTAGTGCTGAGATGCCTAGTGCAACATCACTCCCACTGAGCCAAGAGCATCCACCAACTAACTGTCCTCCCCTGCAACAGGGACTGCAAGCAGCTTTGCCCTGCAGGCCCTATACTAGGCACCCGGTGTGCAGCTCTTCATAACACTACTACAGGTGTTAAACAGCGTCAGGAGCTGACCAGCTATTACAGGGGAGCACTATACACTTTTTTTGGCAATATGCCCAGCACAGAGCAACATGATGCAAGTTTTGTTTAATAAACTTTTATCATTTTTGGTATATTACCTTTGTAGTAGCTGTAGGGTACGTAGGTGCAGAGCCCATTTTGTTCTTTATTAGTACTTACTGTTTAGGTTCTTACGTACGCTATTCTAGGAGCGGTTCCTTTTTTGTAGTTTGCTGGTGTAAAGACAAATAATGCAACATCTTTCCCAACTGGCTGATACAATCCACCAACTAGTTGTCCTCCCCCATGACATGGGCAGCAAGCAGATCTGCCTGCAGGTTCCATACTAGGGATCAGGTGTGGAGCCCCTTCTGACACAGTGGAAAGGAGCGTGTCCCATCCCGCCTTGTCAGTTAAAGTAGCAAGAGCAGTTATTGACTGTAACAGTACATCTCTGACAGCATCTACTCCATTGAGTCACACTATTGGAACTGCAAGCTGTTGGCATCAGAACCACCTGTAAACTTTTGCTAGTTGGGGCCATTCATGTTAACTGGTAGTGGTGTCACCTATATAATATGGGAGGCCCATAACGCTTCAGTTAGCTGCCGGAGACAAGCCTGGAGGGTTAGCAGACCAGCAGGTACCAAATCAACCAGGAACAAAACCAGGCTTATGGCAGAGGACATGGAACCAGAGATAAACTACACCCTAATCAGGCTGAGGAAGAATATTCAGCATGCAAAGGCAAGCATGACTTCATGCAAAAACCGCCAGAGAATAAAAGGAGGGTGTAGGGTTAGATGCGGCTCTATGGGAGAGATTCTCTCGAAGATCTACTGTTACAAGTAGGAAGGATGAAATGACCCCAAGACAGGACCTTGCAGAACAGTAAGGCCAAACTCTGCACATCCATGATAGATTATGTCCAGACTGCAGTGTTCAGTGAATGTGTGAACAGTACTCCAAGTGGCAGCAGCATGGATGTCAGCAGTGGACACACTGTGAAATCAAGCTACAGAAGTGGCCATGCTACGAGTGGAGGGGCAAAAACAGGACCAAGAAGCTGTTCACCATGCTTCTGATAGCAGAACGTAGTGCACAAAGCCATCCGTATGGACAAGTACTGCTTAGAAACAGGGCAGCCCATCATCTAGGGAATAAAAGGAACAAATAGTTGAGAGGATTTTCTACAGTCCTTAGTATCATCGAGGTACCAATGCAGCATCCTGCGAATGTCAAGTGTGTAAAGTCTACACTCCCCACTCACTGTGGGAGATGAAAAATAAACTGGTAGTTCAATAACCTGTTTTAGTGTGCTATTATAAACAAACTTCTGAAGAAAACGAACACTGGTCCTTTAGGTGACCCTATACTTGTGGAAAAAATGGTCAAGGAGAGCCTACAATTCAGAAATTCTTGCAGATGTAATAGCCACAAGAAGCAGTGTCTTTCATGAGAAAAGAGCAAGACTCAAAGGGAGGCACTGTAAGGGTCGCCAAAACATGTTAAGGTCCCAGACTGGTACCAGGTCATGGACTGGTGGGTGAGGCTGCATGATCCCGATTTAAATTTTTTTTCTCCCCTGTGCTCCCAACCGGTTCCCTTTTGGTCCTCCATCCTGCTTAGTCCTGTCACCCGCTATCCTTACCTCCCTCCTTCTTCCCTCATGGATGACACCCCACTAAAGGTCTGCCCAATACCCCTAGACAGAGCTAAAGCATCAGTGGGGCACAGAGAGCCTCAGTTGGCGGTACGGGCCCTGAGGCAAGGCGGTGGATGGCATCCAGCTCAATAGGGGATTCTCCTATTTTCTGACCCGCCCTCAAGTGCTGAGGAGATGCAACCGACACTGTGATGTCAGAATGACAACGTCCCCTTCCTAGATACTGGCTCCAGCCTGCATTGCTACCTGTGGTCACCCAGGTGGCAGTATTGCAGGGGAGACCAGGAGCCCTCCCTCACCCAAGGAGGGAAGCGTCCTCAGGACACTTAACTATTCTCCCTCAGCCAGCCCTCCAGCAACTGAGGCTTGCTCTCGAAGTCGGCCACTGGAGTTGCAGGTGGTAGCCCTACTGCGCTGGTGGGCCAGCTTTGCAGCATGATCCCTCTGAAAAATCTGTGGACACTTCAAGTCAGACAACCAATTTACCATCAGTTAATGAATGAAAGGCAGAAACTGCAGCCAAATGCACCTTTACTAAGGAGTACCAAAGGCAGGGACATCACAACATAGGGGTGAAAAGGGAAAAAGTTGCTGTCTGCCCACAAATGACCCACTTTCCACTTGACAGTGGGTGTATAGCGTTGCACCTGGTCTGTAACAATAGCTAAAAGATGTAAAAGTGAACAACAGGAAAGTATTTTTTCTTGACAAGTTTTTAGCTTCTGTACTGGTGACATTTGTACTTTCAATTAGGTTTTGGCCCCATTTCTCATTTCTTGACCTCTATTTGTGATTGTTTATACCAGTAGGTCTAATTTCACTCATGTTTTAAAACCCCTAGCGCAGTCACGGACCAGAAGCCAAAGTCCAAAAGGGACAGGACAAGGGAATCCAGAATGTGACTGACTGGACACATAAAAGGGTCCAGCTGACAAGGGTACATCAGATCCTGAAACATTTCCATTTTTGAAAGCAGGTGTGCAAAGTGAACTGCTTATGAGACGCAAGCAGAAAGGACATTTACCAGCAACAGTAGGTTTTTGAGGGAACCTCCTCCAGTGAGCAACACCTAGGGAACATGGACTCCATCGGTGTTTAACCGATCTGGAAACTTTCCTAGTGGGCTGTCCATGAAGACATGCATTTTTGGGGCCTATATAACATGGGTAGCCCCAATCTTCCTCAGTTTTGCCTGTCCACCAGAGACAAAGAAACACCATTGTGCCAGACCAACAAATGGCAAAGAAAAGCACATCGAAGCCCCAAAAGGGTATGAAGATGACCAACAAAAACAAAACCAGTACAGGGTAAACCAGGTGAAATGACACTGCCCAAAACCCATACTAGACCCCACCAAACCAAGATGGAAGATGGGCAGGTGTACTGTGACTCACTGGAGAAGATTCCCTGGCTGTTCTATTGTTACTGACCAGTAACTGTCCTATATTCAAGAATATCGCTCTCCAGTGAGCCACACCTATGGAACGATTTCCACACAGTGCCCCAGACAATCGGGGTTGGGGGAGGCCATGAAGAAGGTATACGAGCTAACCAACACGTAAGCCAATGTTCCACAGGCCAAGAAGATGAAAGCTGCAACAGGTGACCCAAAAACCACAGCTGTTTCCTTTTTCTTTTACCTTGTTAATCTGCCCTGATACAGAGATCTGATGCTTTTTCAATGCCCCCCCTCCCCCTTATTTTCACCCATAGCTCCTCGATCCCTCCAGATCCTCTATCCCTGCCAGGCGTTTTCCCAACGCTCACGAAGCAGAGACAGGCAACAATCGGCATGAAGGGGAACATCAAAAACAACGGCGATCACAGCCCAAACAGCAAAGTTGGTGCAGAGGCAAAACCAAATGACATAACCAAAAGAAGCCACGAGCCCAGTGGTAACAGGGGACTGAGCTATCAAGCAAGAAACCAACTCTGGCATCTGAAGATGGTGAGAACAGTTGTAAAAAGCCACACACATAACCAGCACCAACCACCTCAATGAAGAATTGCAGCCACCAGCAGAGACCCATACCAGAAAGGGTGGGACAAGTCAGCAGTGGTAAACCAGACAGTAGTGGCAGATCGGCAGGGCTCTGTGAAAGATGAGAGCAGCAACAGTAAGGCTGCAGGCAGCTTCAGCAGCACAGGAAACAAGGCCCATGCGGGAAGCAGAACAGACCCATATCACCGAAAACAGGGGATGAAGGCTGGCAAAGCAAGAAGCAATGAAGTCCAAGAAGGGAGTTCTTCGGTCCAACATGAGGTCGGCGGAGGAAAAGGTAAGAACTGAGGAGGACTGGGGCCACCCACGTTACAGAGGCACCAATGATGCAAGTCATCATAAGCAGCCTGAAAGGCAAAAGTTTCCAGATAGGTCAGACGCCAATGGTGTCCATGTTCTGTAGGTGTGGCTCACTGGAGGGAGATATCCCTGAAAAAGATATGCTGTGACCAGAGGGGAAAATCCTGAAGCAGGAGAGTTCTACATCCTCAGGAACCAGACATGGAGGTACAGGAAATCCGATCCAGGTGCACCAGACAGCCTTGCTCCTGTGACAGAAGCCCTGCTCACAGAAGAAAAAGGATAGGGGGGTACACTGCTAACTGCTGTAGTGGAGGGAACCAAATATTTCTGGGCCAGAATGGGGATGGTTTTGTCCTCAGCTTGACCTGAACCCGCTGGTCCAGAAGAACTGGAGGAAGGGAGTACAGGAACTTCCCCTTCCAGGAGATGGACAATGCATCTTGCCAAAGAATTCCAAGCCCTGGAGCGAGCGGGCAGAAAAAACAGGTTACTCACCTGTAACAGTAGTTCTAGGAGTGTGGTATATGATGTTCATCCACACTTCTCTGGCAGTGTCCTTTCCCTTTAAGACTTTGCCAGAAACGTCTTCAACCTGGCTCCTCCCACCCACCTGGGTGGTGAATCTCTCGGCTCCACCCCATGACGCCAGAAATTGCCCGCTGGAAGCAGTGTTGTGCACCACAGCCAGGGGAGGTCGGGTGGGTCCATGTGGATGACCATATACCACTCCTAAAAAGTACAGTTCCATAAGAACTTACCATAACAGTAGATCTTCGAGAGGCACTCTTGCAGTAAGTACTAACATACAGGACTGAGCCGCCAGGCACTAGGACCACACAGAAAATTTTAGCTAGCAGTGTCTGGCAGGGGACCGCCCACCAGACATCACATGACCAACGTCAGCGTGGTGCTATATAGTGAGCGGTCCCCATGCCCACCCTCCAGTTTTCCTGCCGTAGACCTAGAAAGGTGCGACAGGAGATAGGCATGGACTCCTGGAGCTATAAAGCTAAAGAAGGAGAAGTAGTAGAAGAATCCCGGGGGAAGGTGAGAGGGAAAGCAGTATCTACTGCAAGAGTCTCTCTCGAAGATCTACTGTTACGGTAAGTTCTTACATAACTGTACTATCTTACTTTGAGAGGGCTCTTGCAGTAGATACTAACATATAGGACCAAGTCCCAAGCAGTCAAAATCAGACAAGTCTGAAACATGGAAAGTAGGAACAAGTCTGCAGGAAACAGGATCTTATGACAAGAGTCCCTGAAGAACAGCTAGGCCAAAGCCTGCTGTGTGCCTAGAAGCAATGTCCAAACTGACAGAAGCATAGAAGTTGACAGCAGAAGGAGACCACTAGGTCTGTCTAGTATGCCCATTTGTTTTAGACCTATTTTGACACTCTAGTTGCCCTTTGTAATAAGGATTCCCTTGTGTCCATCCCATGCATTCTTGAATCAACCCACAGTGTTGATCCCCACAACCTCTTGAGGCAAGCTGTTCCAAGTGTCCACCACTCTTTCAGTCAAGAAAAAACTGCCTGGTGTTGGTAGAGAACCTCCCTCCTTGCAGCCTGAGGTCATGTCCCCTGGTCTTGGAGCCCTTCTTGAAGTGAAAAAGTTCCTGTGCCTGTACCCTGTTAATGTCTTTTATGTACTTGTATGTTTCAATCATGTCCCCTCTCTCTCTTCTCTGCTCCAGGGAATACATATTCAGTTCCCCAAGTCTTTCCTCGTAGGACATGTACTGCAGACCCTGAAACATTTTTGTTGCCTTTCTCTGTACTGTTTCCACCCGGTCAATGTCATTCCTGAGGTGAGGCCTCCAGAACTGGACTCCGTATTCCAGGTGATGCCTGACCTGCAACCTATACAGTGGTAGTACCACCTCTCTCTTCCTGCTCGTGAGTCCCCTCCCAGCGCAGCCCAGCATTCTGTTGGCCTTCACTGCTGCATTCTCACGCTGCTTACTAACCTTCAAGTCATCTGAAATTATAAGTCATCCGAGTCTGTAATGCTTAGTGAAGGTATGGACAGAACTCCAAGTGACAGCTGCACATATATCTGCGGCAGAGATGTTCCTGAAAAAAGCAGTAGAGGCAGCCATGCCCCTGGCTGAGTGCCCTTTAACTTCCCCAGAAATGGTTATACTTCCGATAACAAAAGGTAACGCAGTTTGCCAACCATCTGGACAAACAGTGTTTTGAAACCGCAGTGCCCTCTCTTTTGGGTGCAAAGGAAACTAATAACTGATCAGTTTTATGGACTGGCTTCATCTGGTTAGTGTAGTAACGAAAAATGCTATGTACATCAAGAGTATGTAGAATTGCTTCACCCCTATTGGAATGTTCAGGGTATTACACTGCAACTGAATGGCCAGATTTAAGGTGGACTCTGAAACCACCTTAGGTAAGAACTTAGGATTTGTACGCAAAGCCACCCCAGTTTCTGTGAAAAATCAAAAAGGGCTCCTTACACATCAGGGCCTGAAGCTCGGAAACCCTTCGAACTGAAGTAAAAAAAAGAGCGCTTTCTATGAAAGGTAGCACGTCACAACTCACAGCTGGTTCAAATGGAGAGCACGTGAGTTTTTCCAAAATGAAGTTTAGGTCCCAGAGAGGAGCAGGGCTCCTGACTAGTGGCTTCAAATTAAGAATCCTTTTTAGGAATATCTTGTATACTTATAACTGAGCTAAGGTTTTGCCATCCACTGGAATGTGGTAGGCAGAAATGGCAGATAAGTGGACTTTCAGGGTCGAGTAAGTCCAAGGTCAGAGAGGCGCAGCAGATACTCCAAGATCTGCGGAACAGGCCAGAAGGGGTCCCACTCCATGGACATAGCCCATATGGAAAATCTCTTCCATTTCACAGCACAAGTGGCTCTAGTGGACGGCTTTCTGGCCTCCCTAGAGGATACTCCAAAGCGAGCGGCGGCTATGTCAGTAGGTGCCACGCATGCAGGTGAAAGGACTGAAGGCCTGGATGGACCAGGGTGCCCTGTTCCTGAGTCAGAAGATCTTGACAATGGGCGGGGGAACTGGGGGTTCCAATGACAGCTGCTGAAGCAGAGAACACCAAATCTGACGCGGCCAGTGGGAGCAATCAGGATCATATGTGCTCCCTGACTGTAGTTTCAGTGATACCCTCTGTAGTAATGGAAAGCAAGGGAAGGAATACATAAACCTCACTGTCCAGCATAGAGACAGCGTGGCTCGCCAGAAAACACCACGCCCTGGAGCGAGCGAGCAGAAAGTTGGTAGTTTTGCATTGGATGGGAATGCAAACAGATCGAGGTCTGGTCGACCCCACCAGTCAAATATTTCATCTACCACAGACTGTCTCAGCTCCCACTTGTGGGCCCTGGCTCGAGTGCAGCTGAGTGTGTCCGTCAAAACATTTTGAACTCCGGGGACGTGCACTGCCATGAGGTGGAGATTATGTTGCACTGCCCAGTACCATACTCTCATCGCTTTGTGACAGAGTGGGTATGAGAGAGTGTCCCCTTGTTACTAATGTACCAGATGACACACGTCTGTCTAGACCATGAGCTATCCTGGCTGGAGGAGGTGCTGGAATGCCTGTAAGGCGTACACAGCACAGGTCTCCTCTCCAGTACATTGATATGAAGCAAAAGTTCGCTGTGAGTCCAGGAACCTTGAGTCTTGTGTGTTCCCAAATGGGCTCTCCATCCCAGTCCCGAAGCATCCGTCATCAGGGTCTAGGAGGGAGAACGGAGCTGAAAAGGGACACCTTTTTAAAGGTTTTCCAGGTTCTGCCACCACAAGAAGTCCCAAACCATCGGGTTGGAGACCAGAATCAAGTGATCCAGGCCATGTGATCTCTGGTCCCAATGTACTCTGAGTCCACTGCGTGACCAGCATATGGAGCCTGGCCAGATGTACAGTCAGAATGGCAGATGCAATGAGACCTAGGCAGGCACAGGATAGACCCTGTGGAGACCTGCCTCTGGGAAGCCACCAGATGTGCTGGCTGAAGGAGAGTCTCTGCTCTGTCTGTTGTGAGGAAGGCTCTCCCCTGGACTGTATCCAACACTGCCCCAATAAACTGTAGGCGTTGCGATGGGATAAGATGGGATTTGTGGCAGCTGACCAAGATGCCCACCTGCTTGAAAAGGTCCAGGGTAATGGATAGGGATCCAACAAGGCCGCCTCTCAACGAGGCTGAAAGGAGCCAGTCGTTGAGGTATGGATACACATGAATACCCTGTCTGCGTAAGGCCACCGCAACCACCGCTTACACTTCGTGAACACTCTGAGGCCGACGGCAGGCCAAAAGGAGAGCGTTGAACTGAAAATTTTCTCCTGAAAAGTGAATCTGAGAAAGTGGCAGTGAGGCCGACCCGGTGGTGGGGAGGGTTGAGGCGCTGGACACCACACCTTGCGCCACGCTGGCAACCCGTGTTTGGGAACGAGCATGAGTTTTCAGGGGTCGGCAAGGGAGAAGAAAGATCGAGCATCCGGAGGACTGCTCTCCTTCTCCGGGGTGTGGGGGCTCTAGGGTGTCGGCATCGACTGCCCTCTAGCGGAGGCTGGGGGACAAGCACGCCACACCAAGATGTGGAGTGGAGCTAGGACAGATGCATGCACCAGTGTGTCACTGCACGTCCTAGCTCCAAGGGGACTCTAGCCACAAAAATCACCAGCACCTGCATATGAGCCAGGCATGGTGCCCGACCCTCCAGCCATGACAGTTCCGCTTCGGCGGCCCCACTCCAGGGGGGCTTCCCGGAGTAAGGGTCGGGTACAATGGCCGGAGTGAGCCTGTTCACGGGGCTAGGCGGCTTGGTGGCAATAAAGAGAAAAAAGAAAAAAAAAAAAAAAGAAAGCGTCAGTGAGAGAGGAAAATGGGGATATGCAGATAAGCATCCTGCATATCCAGAGCACAGAGCCAAAAAATCCTGATACAGTAAGGGAAGACGACCCAGCAGAGATAGCATTTGGAACCTCGTGTACCCTACAAAGAAGTTTAGAATGCTGAGGTCCAGTATTGGTCTGAGGTCACCAGTCTTCTTGGGGACTAGAAAGAAGTGGGAATAATAACCCCTGCCCATCTGACTCTCTGGAATGCATTCTGTAGCTGCCTTTTGCCGCAGAGATTCAATCTCCTCGCTGACCAACTGAATGTGACCGGGAGGGTAATAAGAGTGACATGGAGAATGCTCTGGTGGTCTCCCTAAAAACTTGATTGTGTGCTCTTGGGCTACAAGTTGAAGTACCCATGAGTGCGCTGTAATCGCCTCCCAACCCGGTAGGTGGTTTGCAAACCTGCCTCCTACCAGTTCCCCTTGATCTAGGTCTGGGGTGGGAGGGGTCGAAGCAGGTCAGGAGGTGGAGGGGCGGGTGGAAGGTGCGATTCCTGAGGCTCTATGTGATTTAGTCGGGGGATCCGTGCCCAACGTTTGTTCCGACGTTGGTTCTGCTGTTGCCTTTGCTGTCGTCATTGTTGTCAATGAAAGGTCTGCTTAGGCTTCGGTGGGGGGGGTGTACATAAATTGGATAGAGCGCAAGGCCTTGCCCTTGTCCTGTAGGTCCGTAATAATATCTTTTACGTCCCCTCCAAAAAAGACAGGACCCCAGAAAGGGGCATCCTGGATAACCGATTGGACCTCGGGCACTAGAGATCCTCAACCATGAGCGCCTACATAAGCGGACAGCTGCAGCAGTCCCCCTTGCAGAAGCATCGACTGCTTTTTAAGTGGCCCTCAGTGTGAATCAGCTAATGGATCTAGCTGACTTCACCATACTGGCAATGTCTTCCTTAATCTTGGAGTCAGGAAGTTTCTCCAGCTTTGATTCACTCTGGCCCAGAATGAATTTTTGGTAGACTACCATATGAGCAATGTAATTCAGAGCTCTGATGGCTAGGGTGGATGAATAAAATCTTTTTTTCCAAACTGATCCAGTATCTTCAACTCCTTATCTGGAGGAGAAGTACTGAGATGTTTTGGGTTGGATGAATGGTCATGGATAGTACAAATGACCACTGAATCAGCCTTAGGGTGGACACTAAGGTGGTCCTTCCCTTCTGGCGTCTGGTACATCCTGTCTGCTTTCCTTGCCACTGGTGCCAGGGAAGCAGGTTGTTTCCATATCATGGAGGCCAAGTCCTTGTGGGGACCTATCCACAGCAGAATAAGAGTCGATTGATCAGACAGTCTGAGATGCCCGGGTGAGACTCCGGGCGCTAGATCTCTTCTCTGTGTGCCAGTCGCAGGCTGCTTGGATCTTTCCTGAGGCGCTCCATAAAGGAACGGGTCTGGGGGCTTTGGTGAGGCCCTCAGTTTCGGCTTATCCGGGGAAGGAGACTCATAATTCGATCCCAAATGGGCAGAGTCAGACTCAGATTCAGACACTGAGCTGTCGTCAGAGTGCCGAGCCTGGGTAGAGAGATATCCACAGGTCTCGAAATATCTACTGGTCTCAAGATTTCCCTGGGCCGCTCTGGTAGAGGTAAAGGCTCAGCAGACCCACCTGATGTCGAAGGCCTAGAGTTCATCAACGGAGGATGTCTGTGTGTCAGTTCTCTGGTGGCTGGCGTCAGGTTAACCGGAGGCGGACGTCTCAAGTTCGGATATGAGCCAAGATTTAGCTTCATCCCACCACAAACGACGCATTGCCTGCAGGTCCACCTGAGACTGACTGAGGTGGAGGCAGTGGAGACCGATGCCCATACCCCGGCATCTGACAGCCCAGCATCTGACAGTATGGTGACTGGAATCCTGACTGGGGATAATCTGGCAATGGGTACTGAGGAAACCCCGGTGTCGGGTACCTCACAGGGTAATGTGGCACTGGGTAGCTGGGCGGATAGCTCAGAGGAGCAATCAAGGGGCCTGGCAAAGGCCCCTATGGAGGGTCCAATGGGTTTGGCGGACGACCAGACGGCAGAGCCTGGGGGGCCCTGTAGTGGGCCCTACGGTGGATCCATAGGACCTGAAGGAGGGCCCGATGGCATGTCTGGAGGTCCCGTAGGAGGGGCCGAAGTTGGACTCGACGGTGGCCCCGAGGGACCCGAAGAACCCTGAGAGACCGGGATCAGTTTAGTCAGGCCCGGCTGTGAGCCAGGTGTCGGGTGATCCAGTGTGGGGAGCAAGATGGTGCCTAACGGCGTTGGCTCTCCCTCCTCTGGATCCCATGGTAGTGGGGAAATCGAAGGGACCACCTCAAGAGGTGGTGGGGGAGAATCCTGAGAGGAGGGAATCTCTGGGATCAGCTAAGGCTCATTCACAAGGAGGTCTTTTGACACAGACAGGTAGTTACAGATTGCATAATCGAAAAAACAGTACAAATTCAAGTACAGAATTATGGACAAGCATTAACATGTTGCATAAAAATGACAATGACATAGAAAAATACAAGTACAGAAAAAAAGATACTAAGTGCTTATTTTGGAGTCACAAGGCAGCAAATTTCTAGGTAAGAGGAAGCAGTGGGTTAGGGTTAGAGCACTGAGCCAGGAGTTAGAAGTAGCTGCACGAATCTTTTACTTTTTAAATAGGTTGACAGGGACAGTACCGGGAAGCTTCAGTACACCTTGGAGCTGGTTCCAGATAGCTGGAGGTACGCTCGATATGGCCCGCTTTCCGAGTGAGGTGCGAGTTCTCGGTACATCGAGGAGGAGGAGGTCATTTTTCCTAAGAGAGTAGGTGCTATGGGAAATAAGGAAAAGGGTTGTGAGATAGTTTGGCAGCTTGTTCAGGAGTAGCTTAAGAGTACAGATACCAGCATGAAGCATATATCTAGTTGAGAGTGATGTCCAGCCAGCGGCTAGGTAGAAATCGCAATGGTGTGTTCGGGTACAGTAGGTTTGTCATGAACCGTATGGCGCGGTGGTAGAGGACATCTAGTTTGCCGAGTCCTGAGGCCTCTGCAGAGGAATAGATCACATCTCCATAGTAGAGTAGCAGCAAGAAAGCGGCCTGGACCAGCCTAGTTCTGGTATCCAATGGAAAGTGGGACTTGTTACGGAAGAAGAAACCTAGCCTAATTTTTAGCCTCTTTGCCAGATCGTCGAGGTGGTCATGAAAGGAAAGCTTGTTGTCTAGCCACATACCAAGATATTTGAATCTGGAGGTGATTTCAAGGGGTTCACCTAGGGAAGTAGTGGTGAATTCTTTGTGCGTTTTGCAAGGGAAGTGGAGGTGGTGTTTGGGGCAAAGATCATGGCCTTAGTTTTCTTGGCACTGAGTAGTTTGGCATTGATTAGGTTGATTTCTAGTTGTGCAAAGTCGGCTTGAGTACATCCCTCACTTCAGCCAGTGTAGGGCCTGATGTATACAGTACAGTAGCATCAGCAAAGAAATGCAGATGGGACTGGGATACATGTGCGTCAAAGTTATTGATGCACAGGGAGAAGAGGATGGGACCTAATATGGAGCCTTGTGGGACTACCCCAACAACCGGGAGGGATGCAGAAAAGAGGCCACCAGCTTTTACTTTCTGGGTCCTTCCAGATAGGTAGCTGGTAAACCACTGGGCAGCAAGGGGGGGCACCTACTTTTATTAGGCTTGAGACTAACAGATTGTGGTCGACAGTGTTGAATGCTTTGCTGAGATCTAGAAATACTGTACCAGTAACTTTCTTAGAGTCCATGGCTGTGATCCATTCATTGGTAACTTTGGCTAGAGCAGGGACTATACTATGGTTGGGCCAGAAGCCGGATTGCGCAGGGTTGAGGACTGAAGATGATTCGATATGGAGTTTCATTTGGGAGTAAACTAGCTTTTCGAGGACTTTGGAGAGGACAGGTAAGATCGAGATGGGCCTATAGTTGTTTAGGTCGCATGGGTCCCCTGACTTGAATAATGTGAGGACGTGGGCAGATTTCCAGCAGGAGGGAACAGTGGCAGTGGAAATGGAAAGACTGAATATGTGGAGGATAGGGGCAGTGAGGTTGAGATAGCCTAGTTTAAGAAAAAAAGTTCTAGACCATCGTCCCCTGCACTTTTGCGAACCCCTGCACTTTTTCGAATGTCTATGTTAAGAAGTGAATCTTTGACTTCTTTATAGCTAAGCGGGAACAACTGGAACGGGTGGGTCGAAGTTTGTGAATCAATATTATTACAGTCTTGGTTGCTACCACAGGCTGCAAAGGCATAGAGTCGAAAGCTAGGCCAGCAGTTACAAAGTGATTGTTGATTTCCTTGAGGATTAGGCAGCTGTTTTCCACAGCCCTACCACTACTGAGGATCTTCGGCGGACAGAGGGGGCTACAGGCCGACCTTCGATGGACTTGAGTGTCTTCCAGATTTTTTGGAAATTCCCTTTTGCCTGTTCAAGGGTGGAGACATAATAGTTGGCTTTGCTTGCGTGGATTTTTTTTTTTTTTTTTTTTTAACACAGGTGTTTCTAGCTGCTCTGAATGTTTGCCAGTCAGCTGGGCTTTTGGATTTTCTAGCCTTAGCCCAGAGTTTCACGGCGTAGGAGTGTAACCTTGAGATCTGATGTAAACCATGGGTTGGATGTTTTACGCACTCTGACTTTGATCAAAGGGGCATGCTTATCGGCCAGCGTGGTGAGGTTGTCAGCTAGGGACAGTGACCGCCTCATCGATCGTTTTGGCAAGGTAGAGGTCTTGCCATCTAATTTTGCTCAAGTCGGATAAGTAGTCCGATGCATTAAACTTGCGAAAGGACCGCTTGGTTAAGAGTGTTGGTAGCTCTCGGGGTTTA
This sequence comes from Neoceratodus forsteri, assembly GCA_016271365.2. Classification (NCBI taxonomy): domain Eukaryota; kingdom Metazoa; phylum Chordata; order Ceratodontiformes; family Ceratodontidae; genus Neoceratodus; species Neoceratodus forsteri. The sequence continues at coordinate 1,152,186,533 of CM057453.1, forward strand.
ATTTATGATCTTGTACAAACAACCACCCCATGATCACTCATATCATTGTGGAAGACTGCAGAGTGAAGAATTTTGTGGGGATGCGTAGAAAGTATGACATCAAGGAGAGAACTGTTGTCGGGATTGGATGTATTGAAAGCAGCTGAATGCTTGAATGCCTGAATGTTTGATTGCCATGTCTGTTTCTACCGTTAATAACCCTCTACTGCTGTGGCACTTAGCCTCACCAAAAGCTCCAACATTCTAGCTGCACTAGTATCTACTCCCCTGCCAGGAGGCAGGTGTATCTTGTACAATGCGTTTCTCTCAACCATGTAATGTGCCACATCTTGTAATGTATGCCTGCATACTGTCTATCCAAATCCCCTCTCCCCAGAACACATCTGGAATCGAGCGTTGCACCGCTCAGTATGCCTTCCCGGTTAAACATTTAAATAAATAAATAAAATAAAATAAAATAAAATAAATAGTGGGTTCACCGACTAACTGAGCTAAGCCAACTTCGTCACAGAAGGATTTCAGGCTGTACGACTTGGAGGTAAGCCAGTCCATATTGAAATTCCCAAGTATTAAAGTTTCAGTGTTGGCGGATGCGATTAAGGATTTAAGTATGGTGAGGATGTCAGTGCCACCAGATGGGGGGGGGCGATAACCACCAATAATAGTGAGACATTCAGTGGATGGAAGGTGTAATTTGAGAGATACAATTTCGTACTCCTTAGGTTTAGATTTACAGTGAATATTACTGACTGTAAACTTAGATTTAGTGTAGATGGCCACACCGCCCCCTCTGGCTTCCCTATCTGCACTTTGCAGATTGTAACCAGGAAGGGAGACTTGCTGATCACGGTTTGACGTTTTGAGCCAAGATTCGGTTATAATAATGAGTCAGGCTCAGTATGGGCAACCCACACTTGGAGCTGATCAAACCTTTTTGCGAGGCTCAATATGTTGATTAACAGTAACTTAAGTCCGGGTGCAGATGCAAATTCTGCAGGAGATGCAAGTGGTAATGGGGGTCCAGCGTTTACCTCCACATTACCTGAACAGAGAAGGAACAAGAGAAGCAGTTTCTTGATCCGGTTTTTGCAGGATAGGAGCGCTTTTTTCCTTTGCGACCTTCCGCAAGGTGATGATGGGTGCGACGTAATGCTAGGGTGGCAGTGAAGGGAAGCTAAGGAGAGTGCTCTGATCGACATACGAGGGGAGCAGAAAATGTAAGGGTGAAGGATAAGGGCCGATGATAAGGAAGCTGGGACATATTAGATAAGAGGAGGTACAGTGGAATAAGGTTCTGGTTACAGGATTAGAAATTTCCAGAGGTGGACCTGATCCTTGTTCTTTGTTGTGGTGAGCCGCTATGGATAAGGTGGTTAGGAATAAGAAAAGGCTTGAGTATAAGGAGTGTGCCATGGCACCACAAATACGAGGGTAGATTTTCTTAAATGAAAGAACAAAATCCCTCTAGTGGCAGATCTGTATAACCTGCTAATGGAAAACTAGCCAAAAAACAGTAATTTTAAGTATAAGGTGCAATTGTGGCATCAGGATGAATTAGCCAGGGAAAAAGCCACTCCAGATGCAGCAACAGACGGCAGTGTCCAATCAGAATGTGGCTGTGGAACGCGCCAAAAATCAAACCTGATGGCCGAGTCCTGTCGTACCTTTGCAGGGTAGAGGAGCTTCCTTCCAGGCAGCCCAGCTACGCAGCGCAGGTGGAGGCTTAGTTAGAGCCAACCACACCAGGCAAGGCTTCAGGAGGCAGCAGAGATGGGATCCGTGATGGAGGCAGCACCCAATTTGGGCATGCACTGTAGTGTACTTGCCTGGTTAACAAATAAAATTGAATTGAACTGAACTGGACTGGAACTGTAGTGAGGTGAGCATCAATGGCAGAGCTTGTGGCAATAGTTGGGATAACAGCCTGCATGGTTTATAAAAGCAGTTAACCGTTGACTACCCCTGTAGTGGGAATCTACAGCAGCACACCCAACATCCCCAATGGTGGTATATGCTGAAGAGTCCCCTGAATAGGGAGTAAGTCTGTGTCAAACCCTGACCAAAGTGTCTCAACAACTGTTGGAAGGGGCAACAGATCCAAACAGTCTTGGAGGCCCGGCCTCAGTCTTGTCTTACCTTGGTCTCTTTCTTTTAAAAAAAGAGACAGGGAACAGGTAAGAGAAGTCTCTGACCAGGAGCCTTTGTGCTTCTCCATCTATGTCTTGGAGGACTTGTCAGACTCTTCTTTACACCAAGTCTGGGCTGGCTCAGACAGTGGTGCTCTAGTCCTCAGGGAGAGGTAGGACATTAGTAGAAAAGGACTGCTTGGCCTGCCCTGTTTGTTCAGATTGTCCCTGCCTAGTCTGCATCAACGGATCCTAACTGGTCTCCAGCGGCCCTCCCAAATAGTTTTGCATGCCTGAAGCCCCCCGTTTTATTTCAGGCATCAACCACTCTTTTAGTGAAGCAGTATTTCCTCACCTCCCCCCCCCAAAAAAAACTTCACTGCATGCCCGCTGGTCCTGGAGCTTAGAAGGAGCAAATGAGGCCAGAAGTCACTTCCTACAATGTACACTGTTTGTCTTCCACAGCTTTCACCTTAAGGAAGGTCTCTAAAACCTTACAATGACATCTCCTTGTGGCCTGGTTAACGCCAAAGCATATGTTGCAGGTCTTTACATTATGTGTTCGGCCCAGACAATGGATGCACAATAAGTGAGCGTCTTCCTTCTAAATCTTCAATGAGACCGATGAAAAGAAGTTCCTTTTTCTTAGTGTCATAAAATGTTTTTGTTTTCAAGAGAAAGAAAATAATGACCAAAATTCACCAGCAGCAACGGACAGTTATAGTGTTGTTCCTCTTACAGTAATCAGACAAGCAGCTGATGGCAGGAAAAAGAATTAAAGTGTGAAGGGGCCTCACACATTATATAGGCAGCAATGATTCACATCAACATGGATAGCACCAGCTAGCAAAGTTTCTGTATGCATCAAGACACCAGCGGCTTTCAGTTCCAATGGTGTGGCACAATGCAGGGAGATGTCCTTGAAGATGATCGTGTGTTAATCTGCAGGATCCAACCCCTGATCAGTGCAGAAAACTCAGTCAATATCAGACGCACTGTCCAAAGTTCCAACAGACTGACGTGTTGTCAGACTTCACTTGGCAACCAGAACCCATGAGCTCTATTTATTTATTTATTGAAATGTTTCACCAGGAAGGCACACTGAGCAACAAGTCGCTTGTCTCCTGGTGCGACCTGGGGGAGAAGGGGTACAACAGGAATGAGACATTTTACATTCAAGTTACAAGATCAACATCAAGGTGACGATGGCAAGATGGCGGCTGTATGTGTGGGCTGCCTGAGCTTGAGTGGTGATTAATATGCTTAATACACTTTTTGAGCTTTTATTAGCTTTATTTTACAATTTTAGCAGTTATTCCCTTATTTTGTTTTTTAGTTTGCTCAGCTGCGTTTTATCGAGCATGCGAAGTGAACGCCGAACTGCCGTCTGACACAGTATCTCTTGGTCGGGAGCGCTCGGATTTGATTTTAGCGCTATACGGGTGCTGGAAAGCTTGTTGGAGCCTGCTTTGAGGAAATAATATTCTGGGTGCTTCTGGCTTCTGTAAGACCTGAACGTGGAACGTGGAATACAGCAGTTTTGTGCCGGCTAGTTTGTCTTGGTCGGGAGCTCGCGGATTTGATTTTAGCGCTATACGGGCGTTGGAAGGTTTATTGGAGCCTACTTTGTGGAAATAATATCCCGAGTGCCCCTGGCTTCTGCAAGACCTGAACGTGGAACATAGTTTTGTGCCAGCTAGTTTACTGTGGTTAACTGCTGGGGGTTGGAGCTGGGGAGTTCGTGAGGAGTGCAAGACTTTAGACCTCTACCTCTACACCTGCTAGTTTGGTTATTGGACTGTCGCAGTATATAATTTGGGCAAATCTGAATGTAATTTGAACGCTATTTATGATCTTTGCGAGTGCAAAGGATGGGACTGAGTTTGTTTCTGCAAGGGATAGACTGAGTCGGCTTCTGGCTCCGGTGTGGGCTGAAGGAGCGAAAGGTGGAATTAAAGAAGTCTGACCTGCAGCAGCTGTTGGGCAAATTGCTGAGGAGGAGTTTTATTCGGCCCTGGCCCAAACCTAGTGGTGTGTGGTAAGGTTTGCTGCTTGGTGGCTGTCCTGCGATACTCCGCTTCGTTGCTCGTGGTTGGTGGCCGCTGTGGTAACAAATGGATCCGGGGGCAGGGCTGATGAGACTCTCAGCGCCTGGCTGTGGATCTTGTATTGAAGTGGATGTCCAATTCCTGTTGGGAGAAGACCCGGTTGATACAGGGTGCTGGCTTTTTTGACTACTCTGTTTGTTGCTCTCCCTGCCTTTTATTAAACTGTATATTGATGAGACTTAAGGAACGGTTCTCTATTGTAAAACCAACTGCTTGTTGCGACTTATGTTTGCTCGCTGGTCCTGGGTGGAGGTGAGAGCCCACTGGAGAGACCCAATGACATTGCTTTTGGGTTCCACGAGGTGTGAGCTCCTGGTCAAGAAAAGCACTTTTTAAAGTTACTTTGGGACTGGATTTTAGTTGTTTATTTTTATTTGTTTTTCCCCTTCTGTATGAGAGACAAGTGTGTGGGACTGTATTTTGTTACCTCTCCCTCTATTTCCTTTGCTCTGTGAGAGAGAGCAGAAGAAGGAATTATTTATCATCTTAGAGTGGATTGATTTTTTGTTTATTTTGTTTTTGTTTTGTAGTTTTATTAAGATTGATTTATCTTTTTGGTTGGGCTGGTTGATTTTAATTATTGTTTCATTTTATAATGTGTTGGGGAGGCTTAGCGGCAGTTGGGCATTATTCCCCCACTAGGCTCAGGGAATTATGCCCTTTTGAGTGCCCCCCTGCTGCCATCCGACACCTATTTTAGGTGTCGAGCTTTGGGCATATTAAGAAAACAGAAAAGGAAGGGGGAACAGGAAGGGGGGAGGGTGGATTGGAGCTGTGAGATCCAGGAGACGCCCTGGGGCGAAATGGAGTCAGGATAGGGGTCTTCCCTGTCTTGTCCCCATACCAAAGGGCCCAGATATAAACGGGTAGGCGCCGAGGTCTTCCTCGACAGCTCATCCTGCCTTAGCGGTGTTATGCAATGCCAGATAGATTAAAAACAAGACAGCTGTAATAGCTGATCTTGTTGCAACAACTGATCTGGCTTGCATCACCGAGACCTGGCTGGATGACAATGCAGGCCCTGTACTGGCCTCGGTAACTCCAGACGGTTTCTCGGTGATACATCATCCAAGGCTGGATCGTAGGGGTGGGGGTGTGGCCATTATTTTAAGACTGAGCTAGGCCTTATGGATGTGCCATTGGGAAATACCAGATCCTTCGAATATATCCTGGGTGAGGGTGTAGGCTGCGGGATTCTCCTCATCTACTATCCACCAGGAGATGGTGGAAAATTCCAGCAGGAGATAGACTTCATCGTCGAGGTGGTATTGAGGTCCCCCAGATGGATAATTCTGGGGGACTTCAATGTCTGGGTCGATGATGAACTCTCGCATTTTGGTCAACATCTCCTCCAGCTGATGGCGATGCTGGGCCTATCACAGGTAGTTACCTCCTCAACCCATGTAGGGGGTCATTCGTTGGATCTGGTCTTTCTTCTGGGTGTGGAGATTACTGATCTGGGGGTGGAACGGTCAGTTCGCCTGACCACCACACCATAAGGTTCAGTTTCAGGTCCCCAACAGGTCTGTCCTCAGGAGTCTGTTCTGTACCGTCCTTTAGAGGATTAACCCCAGTGACCCGTCAAGCGGTACTGGACCTCTCGGCTTGTCAAGTGAATGCATGAGTCCAGATGAAAAATTACTCACCTTAGTAATGTTGTTTCTTCTAATGGAGTCTTGCTATATTATAGACATTAGCGGTTTGATCCAGCTCTAGAACTGCCCCGGAGTGAAATGGTTAAAACCATTCCAAAATAGAATTTTGGCACGAGAGCAGCTCTATCTGTGTCATTTCAAACTTGAACTGTCAGATCTTTACGAGCCAAACTCACTAAGGTCTGTGTGGAAGCTGTAACCTACACTAGCCAAATGGCTACCTAAATAATAACAGCCATTGATGGTCCCAACACCCAAGACTCAAGTCAGGGGACCAGAAATACTAACACCAATCTAATAATATGAAAATGGAACATAAGTATAATAAAACACACACGCGTACACATACACACCCCAAAGTCCCAAAGGGGACAAAATGCTAACAGGACATAAGTAGTGCCCACACTAAGTTGCCCGCACCCCACCAAGTAGAGGTTCTGAGAGGGGCAGGTGGGGAGGTCTATAATATAGCAAGACTCATTAGAAAAACAACATTACTAAGGTGAGTAATGTTTTCTTCAAACAACATGAAGTCTTGCTATATTATAGACATTAGCAGAATACACAGCAGTACCTCCATGGAGGAGGGGCAGAACCTACTTAGGGAATAGGCTCTGAAGAACAGCTGTGCCAAACCGAGCATCTCTCCTGGCCTGGACATCCAGGGAGTAATGCTTGGTAAAAAGTGTGTACCATTTTCCAAGTAGCAGCCTGGCAAATCTCTAATAAAGGATATCTCTGGCAGCAGCTAGAGGCGCAGCTGTACCCCTGGTAGAATGAGCCTCAAACCGGGTGGGGGGCTCTGCCCACTTTCTGATAACAAAATTGGATACAAGAGACAATCCACCTGGCTATTGATCTCTTGGTGACAGGTTTGCCTTTCCAACTTCACCATAGGTAAGGAAAAGTTGAGGATTCGAACCGTGACCTTTGGTACGCTCTATATAATAACTAGAGAGCTCTCTTAACATCCAGGCTGTGCAACCTCCTCTCACCAAGAAGAGTGATCAGTGAAAATACCGAAGGGAGACAGATTGATTAAGATGGAAATCTGAAACCACCTTAGGCAAAACTTCCTATTAGTCTTAAGGACTACCTTATCCCTGTAGAAAGAAATAAAGTCAGTCTCCACTGACAAGGCTTGCACCACTTATGCGCCTGGCAGAAGTGATAGCCACTAGAAAAACAGTTTTCCAAGTTAGGTACTTAAGCTCTGCAGAAGACAGAGGTTCAAAAGGGTTGCATTAACTGGGCAATGCAAACATTAAGGTCCCAAGCAGGGCTGGTTCCGAAGGGAGGATTAGTATGGAGTAATCCCTTAAAAACTTGGAAAACACAGGATGAGAGGAAAGAGGGATGACTTTCCTGTTGACAACAAAAGCAGACACAGCTGCCAAATGAACTCTCAGGGTAGCTGGTCTGAGACCCAAGGAATTAAGATGTACTGTAATCTAACAAAATGGGCAATTCAGCAGATTCTGGGGAAATATTTTTCCCAGCACACCAAATGGAAAACCTTTTCCATTTAGAACTATAAGTAGCCCTAGTGGAAGGCTTTCTGGAAGCCTCTAGGATCTCAAGAACACCCTGAGAGAGGTGTAAATCAGCACTCTAGCTCCTCAAGAGCCAGGCCTTGAGGTTGAGGATTTGAGGTCCGGATACCAAACCCTTCCTGGGCACAAGTCAAAGATTGTGATTCCTGGGGAGGCACAGGGGAAGATGGACTGTCAGAGACAGAAGGAGTGGGTACCAGGGCTGCCTGGCCCATCCGGGCAATCAGAATCACCCTGCAAGGCTGAGATCTGATTTTGACTAGTACCTGAATAGGAGAGAAAGGGGGAAAGCATGAGGAACTTCCCTCCCAATCCAGAAGAAGGGCATCCAGGGAACCGAGTCCAGCACTGGAGGCCTGCAACAGAACAGAGGAAGTTTGTGATTGTCTGGGGCTGCAAAAGATCTATCTGAGGGATGCCCACCTGGCAAAAACTATCCCAGCACTTGAGGATCCAGGGACCATTCGTGATGGCCTTGGGAAATCCTGCTGAGGGCATCCGCTAGACACTGTCCTTCCTGGAAGATGAACTGCCATGAGGGAAGTGTTCAGGAATAGGCCAGAGACCACAACTTCCTTGCCTCGGTGCACAAGGTCAAGACAGAGTGTCCCCCTGTTTGTTGATGTACCACATTGTTGTGGTGTTGTCTGTTCTGACTTGTATCACCTTGTCGTGGACAGATGCAGAAAAGCTTGAAGAGCTAAAAGACAGCTCTGAGTTCCAGCAAATTGATGTGGAGCAGAGATTCCTGGGGACCAAACTCCTGAGTGGAAAGGTCGCCAATGTGGCTCCCAACCCAGAAGGGAAGCATTGTATGAGAGTCAAGTCGTGAGAAGGGAAATGAAGGGGACCCCGCCTTAGAATTGCTCTGATCCTGCCACCACTGGAGAGCTAGGATCAAGGTTAGTCACTGGGACCAACTTGGAAGGGGTCTCTCTCTGAGACCAAAAGGTTCTCAAGTGAAACTGAATGTCTCATCTGAAATCTGGCTCCCTGCACAACAGCTGTGGGATGCAGCCATGTGCCCCAGGAGCTGCAGAGAGTGTCTTGCTGGTCGAGAGACCTGCAGAGTGAAGGAAGAGGCCAGAGCCACTAAATTCCTTACCCTTTCTGGGGAAGAAAGGCTCTGTCTAGCTTTGTGTCCAATTCTGCCCCTATAAAGGTGAGTACCTGGACTGGTTCCAGAACCGACTTGGTAGGTTTAGCAGAAAACCCAGGGAGTGAGAAGCTGCTGGGTGACCTGCAGGTGAGATTTTACCTGTTCTGGGGACTGGCCTACAATGAGCCAGTCGTCTAGATAGGAAAAACAGCAATCCTCTGCCTCCTTAAGTGGGCCACTGCTAGACACTTTTGAATACCCTTGGAGCAGAGGTAAGGCCGAAGGGCATTGCTCTGAACTGGTAATGACCTGAGGGCAGTTCGAATCTGAGGTACTTGATGGGATCTTCTGATTAGGACATGGAAATAGGCATCCTTGAGGTCCAGGGAGGCTAGCCAGTCCCTGGCCTTAGGGAAAGTAAAATCATTGCCAGAGTTACCATTTTGAACTTTGGTTTCAGAAGATGCTTGTTCAGATATCTGAGATCTAAAATGGCCGCCATTCTCCTGTCTTTTGGGGTAAGGAAGTATCTGGAATACAGACCCTGCCCTGATGCAGGGAGGAACCTTCTGCTCTGAGGCTAACAGGGACGAGACCTCTGTTTCCAGGCGAGGGTCTCTGAAGCACTTGCAGGTAGAAAGTCTGCTTCTCAACTTGGGAAATTTTTGAAGCTGAGAACCAGACCCTGTTACTACTTCCAGAACCCACTTGTCTGAGGTTAAAGAAGCCAATTCTGACTGAAGTAAGCCAGCCTGCCCCCACTGGTACAGGAGAATTGGCCCTGGGCACCCCATCAGGGTGCCTGTTTCATAGGAGCTTAGGCTGGGGGTGGGAGCAGGTCTGCCCACCCCTGTCTGCCCTGCCTCTGAAGAAGCCCCTCTGAGCAAAGGCAGAGGAGGCCTGAGTCTGGTAGAAAGGCCTGTGAAAAGGCCTACCCCTACCCCTGGGGCATGCCTTTGAGGAGTGGCTTCAGCTCCTTAGCCTGGGCACTCTTGTAAGTAGTCCTATATTCATCCATCTTCTTCATGTAATTTCTGTCTGCTCTCCAAACAGAGAATTTCCCACCACAGGAAAATCCATAGCCTTAGTCTGGGTATCCTGTGACAAACTAGTACACCTGAGCCAGGCCAACCCACTGAAAAGCTACAGATGTGGCCATGACCCTAGAGGAAACATCATTAACATCCACAGCAGCATGAAACTGAACCTTAGAGGCTTCAATGCCATCAGCAGCCACCTGTTCTAGTTCACTAGCCAGCTGGCCATGGGCCTGCTTGGCCAATTGCATAACAGTATCCCATCTAGATTTCTGATACCTAGCTACATAAGCCATATAATTTGCTTGCCTGAGTCCCAGAGAGCTGCCATATACATTTTTTTGCCATGGCATCAATCTTCCTGGAATCCTTGTCAGGAGGACGTGAAGCCAAGGGAATATTAGCTTTATCACAGGCAGCCTGAACTACCCCTACATGACTGCATTGCTGAGAAAGAATTCTGTATCAGGGCCTGACAATGTATACCTTCTGTCCATCTTTTATCTACAGGAGGCACAGAATTAGGAGCTTTAAAATTTTAATTGTTTGTTTCTAAAGACTTATGTAAAGGAATAGACAATCTCTAGACTCTGGAATATCCATCATTTCTACAAAATCAGGCTCCTCTTGCTCATCCACAGCCTCTTCTAAAGGAAGCTGGAGGGTTTCAGCAACTTTTTTATAAAACATAAAATGAGATGGGGACTCAGACAGCATAGGGGGAGATTCTAAAGGTCTGTCTGGGGAGATGTCCGGTTCAATGGGCACACCCAGACCTTCCCAGCCACATTCATACTGTTAATAATCCTCCTCCCCCTCCTCTGGTTCATAAAATTCCTCAATATCATAATCCTGAACCACTGGGACCGGACGAACCGACCTTTTACCAGATAGCGGTGGTTCGGACGGACCCGGAGACAGTGACTGGACAATTTGTATGGCTTTTGCCATCTCTGCAGCAGTTAGAGAAGGAATTTTGGACTCCAGACCTGCTGATTTTCTTGTTTTCTTTACTGGAATTGGTTCCTCAGAACCAGCTTTTCTTTGCCCGAGAAGTCTGGCCCTGGTCAGAGGCACTCCCTCTGGTTCGGTTGGCACCGAACCGGGCTGGCCATCGGGTCAGCGGACTTTAGCCTCTCGTTCCCTGAGCCTGCCCAATCTTTTTTCCAGGGTGGCTGCAGGGAAATTCTTACATACCTGGCAGTCTGACTGGAGGTGGTCAAACCCCAGACAATAAATACATGTAGTGTGTGGGTCAGCCTTGGCAAAGACTTCCCCACAAACATCACAGTGTTGAAACCCAGTGGGCCCAGTTTTTCTTTTGGGTTTCTCAGACATAATGCCAGCCTAACCAAAAACTTGCCCTTTTAACGGCAGTGCCAGGCAAGACACCCTTATCGGTTCCTAACCATGTCACGGGTATTGGAAAAACCCTAATAAATCTGTTTTTTTAGAACCGATAAGAACCGTGAACCGCACTCTAAAATAGTAACTTTTAGTTTTAAATGAGTTTTAAACCCACTGATCGGTTCAAAACCGAACCGATAACTTACAAGTTCCACAGACAAAACCTTCATTTACTTACGGTTACCACAGATAGAGCTTGAACCGAACGGTTTTGCGGTTAAAATAAAACTATTCTCGGTTAAATCCAACCAAGAAAACACTTTTTAAACCGAGAAATGAACCGAGCAGAAGGAGAAATCTCCGGAGCGACTGTTCACTGAGGTGGAGTAAAGAATCTGACAGTTCAAGTTTGAAATGACACAGATAGAGCTGCTCTCGTGCCAAAATTCTATTTTGGAATGGTTTTAACCATTTCACTCCGGGGCAGTTCTAGAGCTGGATCAAACTGCTAATGTCTATAATATAGCAAGACTTCATGTTGTTTGAAGATCTTGTTCTAGCCTATAATAAGGCTGTTGGAGATGCTCTGGACAAGATTGCTCCTATTCGTGTTCGGCCTCTCACTCTTTGCATAAGGAGCCCGTGGTTTGATGGCTCCTTGAAGGAGATGAGGCGAGCTGGTCGAAGGATGGAGAGTTTTTGGCGGAAGCCCAGCCGTGATGATGACAGGCTTAGACTGATGGCACATTATGATAGCTATCAATCAGAAATCACCCGTAAGAAGGCAGAATTCCTGTCCAGGGAGATTTCTGCTGCACAGAATCGACCAGCTCAGCTTTTCTGGACTGTTGACAGATTGGATTGCACAATCTGTCTCCAGCCCAGAGAAGCTTTTTCTCAGCTACGATGCAAGGAGTTTGCTCAATTCTCTGCAGATAAGGTTGCCAGCATCAGGTCTGGAATCAGCTCATCCTCCTCTATGAGTGGTTGCAGTGGTTGACAGGAAGTAACTGGCACTTTGTCTGGTCAGATTTTCACCAGCTGGACTTCAATGACATTGTGAAGATCATCCAAACACTGCGTCCAACCAGTTGTAGTTTGGATCCGGGCCCTACACCCCTTTTGATAGGTTGTGTAGATATCATCTGCCCAATCCTTGCTGACATTGTCTGGAAGTCCTTGGAGAGGGGAGTCTTTCCTGACTCCCTCAAGGAGGTGGTTGTTCGACCATTCCTTAAGAAATCCTCCTTGGATCCTGACTGTCTAGCTAACTACCGACCTATCTCTAACTTGCCATTTGTTGGTAAAGTTATTGAAAAGGTGGTTGCACTGCAGTTGGATGATCATCTTATAACTCACAATGTCTATGATACTCTCCAATCTGGTTTTAGGAAGAAGCACAGCACAGAGACTGCTCTTGTCCGGGTACTGAATGACCTAATAGCTAGAGATCGAAAGGCATGTACCATTCTGGTCCTTCTCGATCTCTCTGCTGCATTTGACACTGTAGACCATAGTGTGCTATTGGAGCGCCTGCGGTTTTTATGTGGACTGTCTGGTACAGTTCTAAATCGGTTCCATTCATACCTCACAGGCAGGTCTCAGACAGTGACCACTGGAATTTATTCCTCTGGTGCTCACTCCCTGCCTTGTGGGGTGCCGCAGGGCTCTATACTAGCCTCCATGTTGTTAGCAGTGTATATGCTGCCATTGGGAGACATCATCAGGTGATACAGTCTGAGTTTTCACTGCTATGCAGATGATACTCAGTTGTATTTGTCCTTTCTGCCTGGACAAAATGATGCAGTCTCCGTGCTAAATAGTTGCCTTGCTGAGATCAGATCTTGGATGAGTTCCAGCTGGTTGAGACTGAATCCAGACAAGACTGAAGTGTTGGTTGTGGACCTGGGTCGTCCGAGGGCGGGTTTGGGGGTTGGACAACCATCAGGTTTACTTCTTGGTGGTGTGCCACTCACTACCTCAGACCAGGTGCGTAACCTGGGCGTTATTTTTCACGATGGTTTGACCTTAAAATCTCAGGTGTCAGCTGTCGTCAAATCCTCTTTTTATCATCTGAGGAATATTGCCCGGGTGAAACATCTGGTTCCCTCGGATGATCTTCCAACATTGGTTCGCGCCTTTGTTACAACTCGTCTTGACTACTGCAATTCCCTCTATCTAGGGCTTCCAGGGGTTGATATCCGCCACTTGCAGCTAGTGCAGAACACGGCAGCCAGGCTTCTGACTGGGACATCTTGATCGAGTCATATTATGCCTGTGCTTCGCGGGCTGCACTGGATGCCTATTCAGTGGCGGAACATCTTTAAGGTTGGTTTGCTAACCTTTAAAGCCCTACACGATCAGGGACCCGGCTACCTTAAAGATCCCCTGGTATCTTACAGCCCCCTCCGTTCCAGACGAGGGATTGCTAGAGATTCCCAGGGTACAATTAAAGATGTCTGGTTCTCATGCTTTTGCTTTTTCAGCGCCGACCCTGTGGAATTCTCTACCTCGTCGGTTGAGAGAATGCCCAACAGTCATTTGATTTAAAACTAAGCTAAACGCTTATTTATTTGATTTGGCTTTCCCAAGTGATTTATAATGTCATTTTAATGTTATTTATACTGGTTGCCTGTTTTTATGTTAAGCACCTTGATTTCGAAAGGCGCTATAAAAACAAAGTTGAAAAAAAAAAATTAACATACAGTTGTAAGGCAGGTGTTACAAACAGTGTTGCGCATAACAGTGGACAATAATAAGTACCAGGTTAATAAGTAAACAAGTGCTAAAATGAAAAAAAAGGGGGAAAGGGAGAGGGGAGGTGGGAGAGAGGGAAGAGTCGTGCCCTTGGAGACCCCTTCAGGATGCGAGGAACCCTGCAAGGGGACTGGGGGGACCAGAGAGAAGGGGATAAGGCAGTGTCCCATGAGAGACCTCTTTAGGATGGCAGGGGAAGGGACTAGATGAGAGATACAAGCCCCTTGGGGAGGTAGGAGAGGAACCCATGGAGAGCATTCAGGGTCCTTTACATTCTGTGAGAGATCAAGGGAGGCCAGTAAGAGAGAGCAATTAGGGGAAAGGGGAGAAGGGCTAGAGGGGGTGGGTGTGCACAGGGTAAAATGAAGGTGAGGGTGGGGGGTAGGGTTTGTCTAGGGCTTAGAGGAGGGAATTAGGGAGGGACACTGCAGGAGCAGCTAGGTGCAAGGTAATTATTGAGGGCTGAGCTGATGGAGTAGGTGGAGGGTGAGTGCGGGATTTGAGGGGGGAGGAATTCCACATTTTTGGGAGGCAGTGAGAGTAATTGGATTGGCCGATTTGGGTGGCTCTCCGGGAAACAACCACGTTATGGGAGTCAGTTGATCCAAGGGAATGGGAGGGTGGGGTGTTATAAAGGAGGAGGTGAGGTAGGAAGGGAGCTCACCCAACCAGTGCTTGGAGGTGAATTTAGCACAGTGGGAGACTCGCCTATTTGTAAGAAAGGGGAAGGATAGGGCACGATAAAGATCGCAGTGATGGGTGCGATGGAGGGCATCCAGGGCAAAGCGTCAGAAGGAATTGAAGAGGATGTCCAGTCTGTACAAGGAGGACTTAGTGGCAGCACCACAGACCACATCACAGTAGTCGAAAATGGGCAGTATCATCTTCTGAACAAGTTTACACCTAGCCGTAGGAGGGATGCAACTACGGTTCTTGAACAGGGCACCAAGCTTGGGGCGCAGTTTTTTCTGGATGGCGTCAATATGTCCAGAGAAGTTTAGATGTTGTTCCAACCAAATACCCAAGTACCTAAGGAGGATGTGTCCTCAAGTAAAGTCCTCTCAAGGGTGTGAAAAGTGTGTAGGGAGGGAAGCCTAGAGAGTCTCTGCCTTGTGCCAAAGGTCATGGAGACAGTCTTTTTGGCACAGAGGAAAAGTTTATGGTTAGCAAACCAGAGCTGAACCTTGTCAAAGTCTTGCTGTAAGCTGGTTGTAACCTCAACAGGACAGGAGTCAGATGCATACAGGACTGTATTATCTGCATACATATGTATAGCAGAGGATGGGGAGCAAACAGAGAGAAGGTCATTTAAGAAGATGGAGAATAGGAGGGGCCTCAATACCCAACCCTGGGGCACTCCAGTGCTAATCGGGAGAGGAGGGGAAGTGGCATCCAAGATCTTAACTGATTGGGTTCTTCCAATAAGGTAGGCCTTGAACCAGTTTGTGGCAGAGGGAGATAGGCCACCTGCTGGGAGTGAGTTGAGGAGAAGGGAGTGAAAGACTGTGTCGAAGGCCTTGGCCAGGTCAACAAAAATGGTAGAGGTAATTTGCCCATTGTCCATCCTGGTTAGGATGGAGTCTGTGAGCCGTAGGAGAGAGGTGGTGGTGGTGGAGGTTTTTTTCCTGAAACCAGACTGGAAAGGGGTGAAAAAGGAGGTGTCCGATAGAAAACAGGTGAGTTGGGAGAGGACAATGTGTTCTTGAAGCTTGGCAAGGGTAGTGAGGAGAGAAATGAGGCGACAGTTGCCAGGGGATGAGGGGTCACCCCCTTTGGGTAGAGGGAGGACCACTGCATGTTCTAAGAAGAGGGGACAGAGGCAACAGAGAATGAGAGATTTAGGATTATTGAGAGGGGGTAGGCAATGACTGCAGTGTAGAAGGAGAGGAGTTTTGGGTCAAGGCGATCAGGGGAGGCACCTTTAGAGTGGCTGATGGTGAGGAGGGCACTTAGGACATCATTTGGGGTTACAGTAGCGAAAGAGAAGGGAAGGTGGGAGGGTGGTGGAGGTGGCACACCGGTAGAGGGTGGGGAGGGGGATGGGTAGGAGGGGAAGGATTTCAGTAGTTCAGTGGCGCAGGAGGTATAGAAGTTAAAATTCTGCAGCTACAGCTGGTGGGTCGGACACTAGTGAGCTATTTACTTTAAGTACCAGGGGCAGTGGGTGAGATGAGGGGGTAAATAGGGTGCGCACCACCTTCCAGAACTTTGAAGGGAAATTTATGTTGGTGATGAAGGCAGATTTGAAATATTTAGACTTTGCTAACCTTGCAGCCCTGGTGCTAGTATTTCTGAGCATGTGGAAGTTCGCGAGTTCACTAGGATGCTGGGTAGCTTTATGACGCTTCCAGGTTCGATCTCTGGCCCTAAAACAGGCCAGAAGTTCAGGGGTTATCCAAGGTAAGTGGTTGCCTCTGACTCTGGCTTGTCTCAGTGGGGCAAAGGCGTTCCAGTTTACAAGAAAGATCTCTTAAGCAGGCAAGAGCCTAATCGACTGAGGGGAAGGAGGTTAGGGAGGACCAGTCAGAAGTGGCAAGGTTATTCAAGAGAGGTTCAAGGTCAAGAGACTTGAAAGGGCACAGTTGTATGGTTTTGTGTGGCGATTTAGTTCTGTGGACCCAACTATGAATAGTGGGTTATGGTCACTGACAGCATCAGGGAGGATGCCAGAGGAGATGACTCGGTGGGGGTGGGAGGTAAGGGCCCAGTCGAGTAGAGTGTTGTGTCTTGTGGTTTGGGCAGGTGGGTTCGGAGATCAGCTGGCAGAGGTTTAGGGCTCCGAGTTTGTTTTTAGTTTGTCTTGGTAGTTTTAGGTGACAACTGATTTATACTGAAGTCGCCTAGGATGAATATTTCTCCAGAGCGAGCAAGGGAAGCGATGGAGGTTAGGAGGTTTAGTGCGACCAAAGGATGGACATTTGGGAGGCAGTATATGCTGGCTGCTAAGATTGGGAGAGTGAAGGGGAGGGTCATATGGATAACTAGGGCATCATGGGTCTCAGGATTGGAAGATGAGTAGATGATGGAATACTGGATGGAGGTTAGGACATAATGGCCACACCACCACTCCTGCCAGCACAGCCTTGCCTTAGCAGTGAGTAGCCAGGAATGGACACCGAGTGGTCATGGATAGTGCTCTTTAGCCAAGTTTCTGAGATGATTATAATGTCTTGTCTTAAGAGTGCACACTATGGTCTGAATCTGGTCTATTTTTTGCAACAAGCTGCAGGTGTTCGGGTTCCCTTTGGGAAGGCTGAGAGAAAAGATCCAGGGGAGGTAGTAGAGGAGGAAGCACCAGAGGAGCAAGGCAACAGGGCCAGGGTTGGGGTGGATATCCCCAGCGGAGAGCAAGAGGAGGGCAAGTATGAGAAAGTGGAGCTTAGATGATTTTGAAGGGGCTGACGAGGAGGTTGGGAGTTTTGAGTAGAAGGGAGTGGATGAGTGAACAAGAAGGTGGAGAACTGCAGAGAAAGTGGACACCGATATCAAAGCCGCATGAGGAATAGTGGTAGAGGGACCATATTTCAAATGGCAGGGAAGGAGTGATAGCATGGATGTGGGTAGGGGATTGAAGATAGTAATGGATGGGGTTGGGAGAGTTATTAGGAATAGGTGAATAGAGAGCAAGTGAAGGTGGTAAAGAGAAGGATATGAGCAGAACAGGCGGGGGAGAGGACAGTAGGGGATGCATTGTTCATAAGGCTGAGAAATTAGTGAATAACTGATCTAGGAAGGTGAAGAATTTGTAAGCAGGGGGCTGGTCAGATGGAGGTGGGAGCTGTAGTTTAGGAAGGTACGTATATGAACATCAGTCAGGGATCACTTAGATAAAGATTATGTCCCTCTAGTGGCAGTAGAGTATAACTTGATAATGAGGAAAATGGACACTGGAAAAAAAATTAAAAAAAAACTCAGAGGGGTACACGAGGTTTGAAAAAAATGTGCGCCCATCAGTTAAAACTCTGACTAGGAGGCATACAGCAAAGTTCAGACAGTGAAAACAGATAGGGAGCCAACTGGGAGCCCGGATTCGCCAGCCCTGCCCAAACAGGAGCTGGAGGTAACAATGGGGAGAGAGTGGGACAAGTTGAAAGAAAGTTCGTACCTGAAGAGTTGGAAGGTGAACTGGAGATGCAGGGACTATGGCAAAGCTAAGCCGCGTCCCTAGGAGCTGTTCCTTGCCAGGCTGGGTGCCCTGGCCATGCAACGCCTCCTAAGAAGAAACGAGAGAGGGGAGAAATAGGGATGAAGTTAAAATGGCAATTGGAGGGAGTGCAGTCAGCGAGTGGATACAGGAAGACAGCAGGATCAAATTAAGTGATGAAAGGAGGGCAATAAACAGGGGATGGCTCTGAGAAGCCAGGCGGGTGGGGGTAGGGGTTACTCTGGGAGAGAGGTGTATGGGGAACAAGAGAGTAGAAGGCAGAGGAAAAAAACAGATATAAATTGCAGCTCTGTGGTTTAGAAGATAAGCACACCACCCCAACGACAACGTGTGTCACCAACATGAGGGATGGCTCCACTGGACAGAGGGGATGCCCTCAGAAAGGTTTGGGAGTGTAGACAGGTTACTCACCTGAAACTGTTGTTCTAAGAGTGGTATACAATTCACATCCACACTCAGACAGTTCCACTAGAACAGGCTTTTTGTCAGACATCTTTAAGCTGAACTCCTCCCACCATCCAGGTGTTGTATCCCCTAAATCGAACCCCGTGATGTCAGATCTTTGCACACTGTAAGCAGGCATCCATGTGCCACTTGCCAGGGGAGGCTGAGTGGGTTATATGGATGTGAACTGTACACCACTCCTAGAACAATGGCTATAAATGAGTAACCCATCTCTCTGGAAGCATGGATACAGTTCACAATCCACATTCTGGAGAGCTGGAAGCAGGCAAGGCACACATCCCTACCTGGCGAACAAAGAGTGGAGAACAGAGGTCACAAGAGCAGCATCCTGAAGGGACTCTAGGTCGGTGCTGTAGTGGGCTATAAAGGTTTGGGATGTCCCTCCAGGTAGCAGCTCTTAAAATTTCCTGGATGGGACTTGTCCCCTGGAGGCAGCCGTATGTCTGGTAGAATGAGCATGAAGCCCTACAGAAGGCTCCCTACCAGTCAACCTATAGCAAAGGTTGATGCAGGACGTGATCCACATACCAATCATGCATGTTGCTACAGGTCTGCCAGGCACAGCTTTAGAATATGTTACAAACAGCTGGCAAGCCTCACCCGAAATTCCAGCCATTTGCTCCTTATAGTAAGACAGCACTCTACAGGTATAAGAAAAAAAATATGGAGCCTCCAGTTGGCCTCAGAAGATGGCTAGGTAAGGTATACCACAAGTTTATTCAACTGGTTAAGGAGAAACTCCAATACTACCTTCGGGAGGAACTTCGGGTGGGGATGAAGGACGATCCTGTCTTTGTGCAAGACCAGGTAAGCAGACTCCAAGATCATCTGCAGCTCACCAGTCCTTCTGGCTGATGTGATGGCCACCAAGAAGGCCATGTCACATCTGTGCTTAGGCTCAAGTCGCTTACCCATGAGCACAGCCAGCACCAGAAGCAGGTCCCCTGGTGGTGGTGCTTTATGCAATGGAGGAGACAGGTGGTTCAGGCCTTTGATGAAGCACCCAACCATCTTCTCCTGGGTCACCGTCGGCTTACCAGTCCACGGCCGGTGAGAAGAGATGGCTGCCAAGTGCACCTTAAGGGTGTTGCTCGCAGTCCCGAGAGGGAGGGACCAGAGGTACTCCAGGATGCTTGCCACAGGGCAAGCAAGGGAATCAAGCTCCTTGCCCTAGCACTAGATTGAGAACCTCTACCACTTTTGCATAGCATCAGCAAATCAACTGAGGCCTCCACAACATGGAGCACTTCTTCAGACAGACCCAAGGCCTGTGACTCTAGCTGCTCAAGAACCAGGCTGAGAGGTGCAGGGATGTCATGTCCAGGTGTAGAACCATCCCCATCTGGTCAACGGATCCAGGCAAACAGGCAGATGCCACGGAGGCCTGCTGCTGTGGCGGAGGAGATCCAGGTACCCAGGAGATCTTGGTAACAGAGCGGTCTCAGCAAGTCTGGAACTATCAGAATCATTCGCACCTTGTCCTTTCCGGCCCTGACCACCCCCTTGTGATCAAGAGGAAGGAAGGGAAGGCATACACCAGGCCCAGGGGTCCAGGGCCTCACAAAAGCATCCCTCAACAGTTCCTGGACTGAGGTGGCCGGGTACAAAACAGCATCAGTTTGTCATTCATCCAGGAGACAAACCAATCCGGAGGGGTATCCTACAGGGAGAACAGATGGTTGACCACCTCCTGATTCTGGGACCACTCGTGCGACATCTCTCCTACCCAGCTGAGAGTGTCTGCCAGCCGACTGTTCACTCCTGCAACATGGATCACCAGAAGATCAGGACACAGGTTATACTCGAAGGTCCAGGCGCAGAGGGCCTCCTGACACAGGGGGGAGTGTGTGTTCTACCCTGCCTGCTCAGGTAGAACATGGCAGTGGTGTTATCTGTCTGGACATGCACAACATGAACCCTGACAACAGGAGCAAATTCGGTCACAGCAAACTACACTGCACAGTACTCCAGCAGGTTTACGTGGGGGAAAGACTCCAGGGGTGACCAGAACCCACTGGATCTGTGGCCTCCAAAGTGTGCTCCCCACCCCACCAGAGATGTGTCCATCATCAGCTTGATGGATGGTTCTGGGCAGGCAAATAGGATTCCTTCCTCAAGATGTTCCAGGACTAGCCACCACTGGATGGTATCCCACATTAGTTGGGTCATAGTGATCCCAACGCCTAGGCCACTTGGACCATCCGGTCACAGACGGCCCAACTCGCACCGCAGGTGTTGCATCCGCCATCGGGCCCAACAGACCACACTGGTGGTGGATACCATGTAACCCAGCGGCAGCAGGAAATACTGCTTAGAAATACTGCTTGGAGTATTGTACTAAAATTGGAGGGGAGTAGATGGAGAGGTAATGAGGAGGTTTTTCTACACAGAAAGGGTAGCGGACGCTTGGAATAGTCTGACACAGGAGGTAGTGGAGGCAAGCATAGCGGAGGGGTTTAAGCATGCCTGGGACAGGCACAAGGGAACCTTAAGAGGGGGAAGGAGTGATGAGAAGTCATTGATCACACAGGGTCAGTGGCCACATACTATGTATAAGGCCTAGGGCAGACTGGATGGGCCTTGCGGTTCTTATCTGCCGACAATTTCTAGGTTTCTATTGTTTAATACCAGAAAGAGTGCAAGAGCCCAATCTGAAATGATCAGGCAAAAGAGGTAAAATCCAGTGCTTGGTGAACAGAGAAGAGGGCCTTGGCCCACAGGGAGTCTAGTTCTGCCCCAGTGAACTTGAGTCACCTACAAAAGAACCAGTTCAGACTTGTCTGGGTTGACCAACAGGCCCAAGTCTCGACAGGTCTGGTGGGCCAGATCTCTGGACCATTTCCCTGAATGGTCTGGCAAACAGCCAGTCATTCAGCTAGGGATACACCCTGATGTCCTTGTGCTGCAGGAAAACTGCCACTCCATCATGCAATTTATTTATTCATTTATTTACTTAGTTAGTTGGTTATTGAATTTTGTTGACAGAGTAGGCCCACTGAGACTAGAGGTCCTTTTTCGGAGAATACATGTGGTAACCAACTGAAATTGAACTAAATTAAGCTGTTGGTGGTATTTGTAGTGAATGGGGGAAATTTAGCCAGGACATCTGGGAAATTCCCCTACTCTTTTTGAGAAGTGCCATGGGATCTTTAACGTCCACCTGAACAACCACCAGAACAGGCAGATGGTGAAGACCCAGAATGCAAAACAGACACAGAATGGCATGACTTGAAACTGGTGGAGTACTCCTTCCACCCAGAAGCAGAAGTACCGGTGGCGAGATGGACTGGGATCCGGAATAACGCTTCATGGAGGTCCAGGTACAGGAATCCCATGCTCTGCTCCAAAGACAGAATGATGAGATTCAGAGCGACCATCTGGAACTTGCACTTCCACATGAACCGATTCAGATCATGCAGCTCCACTATGGGATGCCAGCACCCCCATCAGTTTCAGAACCTGGAAGTACCTGGACAGTAACCTGACTGGGCACAGGGACATGAAACTATGACTCCTTTCGCAAGGAGCGGAGCAAGGTCCTCCCTAACGGCAAACAGCATGTCCTGCGACACTCCGGACTCCAAGTGAGTGTGGAGTCAGTAAGACAGGAGAACTTCGAAATCCAGAGCCATCCCTCTGCCTACCACCTCTAGTACCCACCTGTCTGTTGCGACAGCAAGCCAATGTGGCAAGAAATAGCACAGATGACCCCCCAACTGGGAGCACAATCACTGACAGAATGGGTGGAGGGAATGACATCCCCCAACCCGTCACTACGCGGCCTCCGTGGGGGCACTGGCCGCTGAGGCAATAAAGGCACCATCACCCTGCCTCCACCATTCTTGGGAACTGGCCACAGAAATATGTGTTGGGACCAGTGCTGTTTGGGATATTCATTGCAGACATATCATTGGACATCAAGAGCAAGATCAGTCTGTTTGCTGATGATACCAAGGTAGGAGCAGTGGTGGATGACCTAGGGGGATGGCAGGGGTTGCAGGATGATTTGGCAAAGCTTAAAACCTGGTCAGACACCTGGCAACTGGGGTTTAATGCCAAAAAGTGCAAGGTGCTGCATTTTGGGATGAAGAACCCAATTAGGAGTTACCAGCTGGAGGGAGTGCAGCTAGCCCAGACAGAGGAGGAGAAGGATCTGGGTGTGCTCATTACAGGGACAATGAACAACTCGGCACAATGTAGGAAGGCAGCTGCAAAAGCAAACAAAATGATGGGTTGTATTGCAAGGGGTATATCCTCGAGGAGGGAGGAGGTGATTCTGCCACTGTACAAGTCATTAGTTAGACTGCACCTGGAGTACTGCATGCTGTACTGGCGCCCGTATCTGAAGAGGGACATTAAGTTACTGTAGGGGGTGCAGCGCAGGGCGACAAAGATGATCAAGGGGGTGGGGGACTTATCATACGAGAGGAGGCTGAGGGAGTTGAACATGTACTCACTGGAGGAGAGGAGGGACGGGGGACATGATTGAAACCTTTAAGTTCATGAAAGGAATAAACAAGACAGGTACAGAGGGGCTGTTCAAAGTAAGGAAGGGGAGGGACACCAGAGGCCATGATATGAGACTGGAGGGAGGAAGGTTCAGGAGGGAGATGAGGAGAGGTTTTTTTTTTTTTGTTTTTTTTTTAACAGAGAGGGCGGTGGCTGGGTGAAATGCGTTACCTGCAGAAGTGGTATCCAGCAGACAAGTGAACTGCTTCAAAAGGGGATATGACAGGACAAGGAGGAAGGTTAATGAAGGGGAAGGGTGGAAGGGAGGGGCAGCTGCAGCTGCAGAATAAGGGGTGCTAGTTGCACATTCGAGCAGACTTGATAGACCTCTAGGCCTTTATCTGCTGGCAAATTTTGTATGTTCACAGAAATGAAAATTACGCACCTACCGTAATTCTTGATCTTCTCTTGTATCTTCACCATGCATTACTGCTGGGTGTAAGCTGGAGGCGCGCACCCGCTATGGGAGGTTTTTTTTTGGGAGAGGAGTCGGCGCAGACGGCACCGCACTCAAGAGTGACACACTACATGGTGTGCGAGGGGCAGCCATTAGGCACCGCAGACCCCTCCTCCATCCCAGTTCTGTAAGCCGAAGAGGCGAAATAAGGATAAGAAAAGGAGAGAGAGGCAAGAGAGCAGAGGAATAGGCAAACGAAAAGGTATAAACTGAAAAAGGAATAAACTGATCGAGAACAGGAAAGGGAAAAACCCTACCCTAAGGGACCGCAGGGCCTCACTCCTGGGACGGCTCCGAAGGAGGAACAGGTAAGGGAGAGGAAGAAGAGGAGGAGAGAGGGGGATGTTGGAAGGAGGGAAAAATTCTGCCAAGTTGCGAGTTAATTGGCTTAAAGGCTTATAAGCGCGAAACCAAAGAGCAAGGGAGCAAGGATCCCATCAAACAGAAACTGGCCTAAGAAGGTTCAACCAAACCTTTTGGACAGTTTGAACACAAAAGGCAGACTTTCTACACCTCCCGCCATGCCCAACCCCTTACTCTAGCTGACAGCTCACAGACTGCCAAGGCAGATAATCTGTTCCGGAGGGAGAATGCCCAACTAGGATAGGGGAAAAGACCCCACTAGCACATTGTTATATGCTAAAACCGGTGTGGGGGGGTATTTGAAGCTCTATAGAGGGCACCCCTTTGGGAACGCAGACAAGACAGAGTAGGAAACTCATTCTGACTCCCTGGAAGGCAGAGGCAATAATCAGATCACCAGTTCTAGGACAATTTGAAATGCTAGAACAGAGTTCGACTAGCACAGACTGGTGTAAACAGCACAAGATCCAGAGATGCCAGCGGGATCCTAGACCAAAGGAACAGGACCGATTAAGGAGAAGCTGTGTTAACTGGTGATTGAGCAATATGGCCTAAGAAGGTGCCAACAGGTCACCTTCAAGGGCAATCAGAAAGTGTTCCCTCAGGAGAAAGACAAATCCTACTGATTCCCCTCCCTTTCCAGACTTATGCTATCTGTTCTGAGAGAAGAACAGAAGACCCAATTTTTAGGGATTTAGGCTCTAAGGCCATGAGGAGAAGGGGAGGAGGAACGAGCAGGATGGAGGGGACACCGAAGAAGGAGGCCCATGAGGGGAAAGTGGGCGAGATTCAGTAATGAATGGTGAAGATACAAGAGAAGATCAAGCAATTACGGTAGGTAGGTAATTTTCATATCTTCCCATGTCAATCTTCACCATTTATTACTGCTGGGTGAGTACCAAGCTCCCCCAAAAGAGGGGGGGGGGGGAGAAACTAGAGTAACCCTGAGGGAACAAGACCCTCAGCCTCCTCTGGTGAGTAACAGGAAGAAGAGACCCTGGCCGTACTAGACTGGAAGCCTAAGGCCAAGGAGAGCTAGGAGGTGTCCGCTGAAGATGAGGGGACGGAGGAAGCCCCTGCAGAAGCCTCCTAGCCCTGGAAGAAAAGAGGCAGGTCCCTCGGAAGGTGGAGCGAATCACCCTATGCCGGCCAGGGGTGACAACCTTGCGAAACAAAGCCATGCCGTCCGCCTAATGCAGATCACCGTCCCCACAAGCCTGGAAGCCACCTCATTGGCATCACAGGATGCCCTTGCTTGGTGCCTTGCAAGTTCCAGGCCTATAGTGGAGAGAGCAATGGCCTGTCTAGATTGTTCCGTATCAGGCACTTATGCTAGAAGTTGAGAGCATCGACCACAAGTGCTTGTTATAGGCAGCATCGTGTGCCTGATGTGATGCAATGCACAGCATCGCACGAAAAGAAGAGAACACTCTTCGACCCCACTGGTCAAACTGTAGGGAATCTGAGTCCAGTGGTCGGTCATGCGCCAGGTGGCGGTGCCCGGAAGGAGTCTCTAGGAACACCATCCCTGAGGGTGGGTTGGAAAGAGAACCTAGGGACTCAGATGGAGCACAATACCTCCACCTGCAGTCTGCCGGGGCTGGGATAGGGTCGGCTAGAGACTGCCAGTTGCGGATAGACACCTCCTGGAAAGGAATAGGGCAGGATGGCACCACCAAATGCTGGGCACTGAATTCACGCGTCTCCCACTCAGTATTGTCATGTCTGACATAGGAGGTACGGAGATCCCCAACCATCCTCGAAAGCGCTGATAATCAGTAAAATCAGCATCAGAAGAAAGGTGAGCAGAGGGTTCCTCTCCCTCCGAGTAGGGAACCGAGGAGGATGGGGAACTGGAATGTTCAGATGACTCCTGCGGTGGAGGGGACAGGAGAAATACCCGCTCATGCATGCATGCATCTAACATATGTCGGGAAGGCCACCGTAGTGCCTCTGAACGTCTCCCAGGATAATAGCCTCGTAGGACTGACATGGGCTGGAAAAGAGGGAGGTGGCTACAGAGGAATGAGAGAGGGGCACTTACGAGGAGGCAACTGTCCTCTGCCAGGGCTCTGAAATCCAGGGAACGGAGCCTGAGCTGGCTGGGTCCCTGAAATCAAACCAGGTCGCAAGATGGAACCCTGGGGATGCAAACTCTGGAACAGCCCAACCACGGAATCTCCCCTGTGATGCACCTGGGGCTGCATGGGTCCAGAAGGGCAACCCACGGCAGCCCCACCAGAAGGGTCCCCCGAGCTCAAGAGAGGCGGGGTTTGGCACTATGGCTCCATCCCACACCCCAAGGGGTGGGGGGGTCTCCAGCGCCCTCACCCCGACCCCTCCTCCTCGACTCCAGCGACGGGGTCTGTCGATCTCGAGACCTCCCAAGGAGGGTCCCCGAAGAAAGGACCTCCAATCCACCCAGAGAAGGTGCAGCAGCACCAGGGCTGGCAGCTGCCACAGCCCCCTCCCCAAACCACCCTCCCTCATAGACCCGAGGCCACCCCCAGCCTGGGAGTCTTCAGAGGAAGACTGTTGTGGGGACTCAGGAATGGGGGCGCTGGGTCGCCTGACACCACACCTCACAGAGAAGTCTGACTCTGAAGAATCGTGGTGTGAGACCGGGTCCAGGTCCGAATCGTCTGCTTCCACAGAACAGTCAACCAGAAGGACCTCGATGCTGGCAACCCCAAGGAGTCCACCGGGAACGGTGACGCTGAGACCCGGTCCTTACCCACCAACGACCCCGGGCAAATCCCTGGTGCCATGCATGGCCCCAGAATCCAACATGGAACCACCAGCGGCGTCGACCAGATGAACGGAGCCGCGAATGGCACCGAGAACCAAACCATGGGCCATGATACTGGGGGAGTCTGCACCTCCGGAGAGGTGACTGCCAAGGCGGTATCTCAGTCGTGACCCCGGGAGGGGCCACAACGTTCCTCCGACACCATGAAAGAAGCCTCCTCCTTGGCAAGGCTTGAAGATGAGGAGGCCTCCTCCTCACTAGACCATATAGGCCCAGGAGGGGACCCGGAGGAAGGGCCTAAGGCCCTGGTCTGGGAAACCAGAGACTGACGCCGTCTTCCAAAAGTCAGTGGGGCCTTGTAGACTTTAACCGCATGGATTTCGAGAACACGGCGGTCCATCGAGAAGCAGCTGTCGCATCTACCCATGTCATGGTTAGGTCCCAGGCGCCGAAGGCAGACATCATGCCGGTGCGTCACGGAGAAATGCCAGCCACAGGAGCACCAACGCATTGAGGGCGTGGCCCGCACTGGACTTTCGCTTGCCTCCCGAACCGGACATGATGTGAAAAGTACAGTTACGCAAGAACTTACCGTAACAGTAGATCTTCGAGAGGAACTCTTGCAGCAGGCTATTACAATCAGGACTATGCCGCAGGCACTAGGACCCTCCAGTGAAATGTCTGCCAGCAATACACAGCAGGGACCGCCCCGACACCGGCCCGGCCCTGACGTCAGTCAGGGTACAAGAGGGGGCAGACCCAGCTCCACCTCAGTTCTCCCGCCAAGACCCAGTAGAAGGCCTGACAAGAGAAGGAGACGAAGCCTACCATGAAGAGAGTTGGAGAAGAAAAAATGAAAATGGATCTGCACCCCCGAGGGGGAAGGGGTTGCGCCTGCTGCAAGAGCTCCTCGAAGATCTACTGGTACGGTAAGTTCTTACGTAATTGTACTATCTTACTTCGAGTGGGAGCTCTTGCAGCAGGCTATTACAATCAGGACTGAGTCCCAAGCAGTCCCACAACAAAGAGGTAGATGACCCCGGGAGGTGGAATATGCTGACTCCAGAGGTCTTAGGACAAAAGCCCTTGTAAGACGGCTAGGCCGAAGCCAGCTCGGCGTCTGGAGACGATATCCAAGCTATAATGCTTGATAAAGGTATGCACAGAGTTCCAGGTTGCGGCCGCACAAATGTCCTGTATGGTGACATTCCGCAGGGCGGCGAAAGAAGCCGACACTCCTCTGGTGGAGTGACCCCTAACCGGGCCCAGCAGGGGTTTATTGTGATGCTCGTAGCAAAACGAGACACAGCGAACTATCCATTTAGAGATCGTTTGCTTGGACACCGGTTGACCCAAGCAATGTAGTGCAAAAGCCACAAATAGCTGCTCCGATTTACGTTGCTGAACCGCTCTTTTGAGGTAATACCTTAGAGTCCTGTGGACATCCAATGTGTGGAGGAGAGCCTCCTCTCTATTGGAAGGGGAAGGAAAATAAACAGGAAGATCAACCGACTGGTTGAGGGTCAATTCTGAGATCACTTTCGGAAGAAGCTTAGGATTTGTTCTGACGGAAACCCTTTCCCTGTGGAAAACCAAATAGGGCTCTTTACACATCAGAGCCTGAAGCTTGGAAACCCTTCGAGCTGAAGTAACAGCAACCAAAAAGCAAAATTTCCAGGAAAGGTAACGCAGCTCACAATCCGCTGCTGGCTCAAAGAAGGAGGGTGAGTTTCTCCAACACAAAAAGGAGGTCCCAGGGTGGGACAGGGTCCTGAATGGGAGGTCTCATATGTAGAATTCCCCTAAGAAAGGTGCGGGCCACATCCAATTGTGCTAATGCTCTCTCCCACGGGAGCATGATAGGTGGAGATTGCCCACATGTGCACCTTGATAGAGGAGTAACTCAGGCCCTTATCGTACAAGGAGAGGAGATACTGTAAAGCTGAGTTCACAGGGCAGGTGACAGGATTCAAATGCTGCAGCAATGCCCAAAGACAGAAACGCTTCCACTTCATAGCATAGGTGGAGCGAATAGAGGGCTTTCTTGCTGATACTAAGACCACCGCCACTTCCGGGGAAACCCCGTATCTATGTTGAGCTATGTCTGAAGGAGCCAAGCATGTAGGTGTAAGGATCGAAGATCGGATGGACCAGCGACCCTTGGTCCTGGGACAGTAACTGCGAGCATATGGGCAGCGGAACTGGAGGTTCCATGGATAACCGCTGCAGTAGTGGGAACCAAATCTGCCGAGGCCATTTTGGGGCCACTAGGATCATCCGGGCCTTCTGCCTGTAACTTGAGCAGTACCTCTCTGAATGAGAGGAAGGGCGGAAGGCATAGAGAAACCTCCTGCCCAGCAAAGGGATAACGCGGCTGGCCAAAAAACTCAAGGTGCGTGCTCTCGCGAGCAGAACGTTGGCAGTTTGGCGTTGCGTGGTGACGCAAAGGGGTCCAGCTCCGGAAGACCCCACCTGTCAAAGAGCTGGTCCGCTACGGACTGTAGTAGCTCCCACTCGTGCGCTCTGGCACGCGACCTGCTGAGGCTGTCGGCCAGATAGTTTAGGACGCCTGGAACGTGCATCGCGGACAGCAGGATGCCCCGCTCCAGAGCCCAGTACCAGACTCTCATTGCCTCCCTGCAAAGAGGATACGAATGACTGCCTCCTCGTTTGTTGATGTAAAAGACGACCGCCATGTTGTCTGTCTGAACTAGAAGAGAGCCTGGCACCAGATCCTCTCGAAAAGCCTGGAGGGCGTAGAGGACCGCTCGCATTTCCAGTACACTGATGTGAAGGGACTGCTCCTCGGGTGACCAAACCCCCTGCGTTCGATGTGCACCCAGGTGCGCCCCACCCAGGTCCGATGCATCTGTTGTCAGAGTCTGACCTGGTGGCTCCGGACGAAAGCTGACCCCTTTCTCCAGATTGTTGGGGTCCATCCACCAAAGCAGAGTTCTCCTGACTGGCTCCAAGATCTTGACCAGGGAGTCTAGATCGTCGTAGCTTTGGTCCCACTGCACCCTGAGCATCCACTGCGGGACTCATGTGGAGGCGAGCCAAGGGAGTGACAGGAATGGCCGCCGCCATGTGCCCCAGTAAACTAAGGAAGTTCCGAGCCGGAACTCGGGAAGTTATGGAGATCCGTTCTGCCATCTCTCGCAGACGAACTCCCCTGTCCTGTGGGAGGAAAGCCATGCCCTGGACGGAATCCAGGATCGCTCCTATGAAGGCGAGCTTTTGGCTGGGCTCTGGGGATGATTTTTGTAAGTTCAGAGTGATCCCCAGCTCTCGGAACAGAGTATAAGTGTCTTCGAGAGCTCGTAAGAGGCTTCCTCTTGACGGGGCTGTAAGTAGCCAATCATCGAGGTAGGGGAACACATAGTGTCCCATCCGCCTTAGAGCCGTGAAGACTCGCGGAGCGGAAGAAAGGCCGAATGGAAGCACTCGAAACTGAAAAAGCTCCCCTTGGAAGTGGAACCTCAGAAACTTCCTGTGGGGAGGATAGACCCAGATATGCATATATGCATCCTGCATGTTGAGAGAACATAGCCAGTCCCCTTGGTGCAGCGAGGGAAGGAGTCCTTGGAGAGTCACCATCCTGAACCTTTTGTACTCGATAAAGAGGTTTAGAGGGCTGAGATCCAGAATGGGACGAAGGTCCCCAGTCTTTTTTGGGACCAGAAAGAAGTGGGAATGAACCCTTGACCCTGCTGCTGCAAGGGGACCCTCTCTATTGCTTTCTTCTGCAGGAGGGTCTGTATCTCTCCTTCTATTAGTGGGATGTGAGAAGGAGAATAACGGGAGAGCTTTGACAGAGTATGCGGAGGAAACTCTGAACTCTAGCATGTGTTCTCTCCGTATAATATACAAGACCCACTGGTCTGCGGTAATAGACTTCCACCCTTCGAAATGAAGGGAGAAGCGGACCACAACCGGCTCCCCTGGGTTTTCTGGCGGAAGGGGGGGTGGAAGGGAGTCACTGGGCACAGCCGGGAGTGGGAAGAGAGGTCTGGGAGGACTTGGGCCCACGGGCGGGAGGTCCACCAGAATGTTGGTTCCCGGATCTCCTGCGGAAGCCTCCTCTCTGCCCCTGCTGGTTGCCATGGGTTGAACCTTGACTGCCTGAGGACTTACGAAAAGGCCGTCTACGGTGCTGATGTCGCTGGTCGCCACGGTACATCTGGCGGACCGACCAGATCAACTTGCCCGACTCTTGGAGGCGGGAGATCAAAGCCTCCGTCTCCTGCCCAAACAGCACGGTACCCTGGAAGGGCAGATCCCCGATACCGGCCTGCAGATCCTGGTGAAAGCCCGAGACTCTCAACCAGGCATGGCGCCGGAGGCGGCTGCCGTGTCTGCAGTGTCATACAAGGCCCTCAGTACATGGGAGCCTACGTCTGAGCCCGAATGAAGGAGGGCCAGGAGCTCTGTCTTTTTGTCAGTGTCTGGCATAGCCTGTGCCAGCTCCAGTCCCCTTTCCCACAGCGCATTCTGGTACTGTACCATATGCGTCAGGAAATTGAGGGAGCAGACGGAACAGGTGGAGGCCGCATATACTTTCTTACCCACCTGGTCCAGG
Source organism: Neoceratodus forsteri (assembly GCA_016271365.2). Classification (NCBI taxonomy): domain Eukaryota; kingdom Metazoa; phylum Chordata; order Ceratodontiformes; family Ceratodontidae; genus Neoceratodus; species Neoceratodus forsteri. The sequence continues at coordinate 1,152,217,502 of CM057453.1, forward strand.
TAGCGGGACTCCGGGTCGGGAGGCTGGGAGCCGAGGTGCTTCGGTTGCCGAGACTTGTCATGGGCAGCCATGATCACCAAAGAGTCGGCCTGAGGGTCTTCCGCTAGAAAGGGTTCCGCCCTTAGGGCCTCATACAGCCTGTCAGACTTCTTAAGAACTGCCGGGATCGAGGCCGGATGCATCCAGGTGGTTCTAGTAAGGTCCTGGAATGTATCCACCAAAGGAGGGATAACCAGAGGCTTTGGCTCCTTTTGCCTCAGGTACTTAGCCAACCTCTGGCGTTCCGGATCCAGGTCCTCCGTGTCCCACTCATTGGAAGCCTGGATATGCCTCATGACGTCCATAAAAGTAGGATCGTCCGGGCGGCGAGGCTGGTCCTTCTCTCGGGGGGCGCTTGAGGAGAGAGAGGATGAAGAGGTCGACAATGAAGAGGAGGATCGACTATCCGACTTGCAATAGTCGGACCCCGTCCTACGACCATGCCTTCGCTAGCACCGGTAGCTAGGAGACAGACGTCGGTCTGAAGACCGACTCAGTCCCTGGACCGGCGACGGAGCAATGACCGACGTCGGTCCTCTGGAGCGAGAAGGGCTCCTGGAGCGCGACCTAGACCGACATCAGTCACCAGAGTCCCTGGAGTGGGAACGAGCCCTGGAGGGGTGTGAAGGCTGGCGCTCCAGTGACTTCCACATGGAAGACTCACCCCCCGGCTGTGGTTCTCCCGCAGGGTCTGGTACCGGTGTCTGGGCCAGTGACGGGGAGGACCACTTGTGGACCTGCCCCCACCAAAAGGAGAAAAGATCCTTGAGCTCATCCTTGGTGAAAATTTCAGCCGCTCGTTTCAGGAAGAAGTCTCCAGAACGTCGGGGCGTGAAGGAGAGCTCTCCTGAGGGCCCAGTGGGGGAGGAGGACTTGGGCGACGGGGACGTCGGTATCTCCACGACCGACCCCGCATCCTTCGCCCTTTCGACCGGCGTCGGTGTAGGGACCGACGATGGAGTGACGCCAGGGGGTGCGGAGAGTCCTTGGTCTCTGGAGGCACGCCTTTAGCAGGCGATGTCGGTGCCTTAGCAGGTGGGGCGGAAGCAGTCACCTCTAAGGATTTAGTGATGACCCTTAGCGAAGTCACCTTCGGCTTGGCGGCTTCTCCCCGATGGGCGGCCTTAGCCTGGGGTCTTGAATTCTCAGAACCCGAGTGATGGGCCTTTTTGGGAGAAGGCCGTGAATTCGAGCATGACCGAGACCGGGACCGGTGACGGGACTGACTACGGTCCTTGCTGTGGCGCTTCTTCTCCTTCCTCTTCCCCTCCAGGGAGTGCAGATCCATCTCCAGCAGGTAGGCCTTAAGGGGAGTCAGGCTGCAGATGCAGGTCCGGCTGGTAAAGGCCTGGCAATCTGCGCAGTTGGTGATGTAGTGGTCGGGGCCCAGGCAGAAAACGCACAGCCGATGGCCGTCCTTAGCTGGGATCTGCCTCCTGCAGTTACACTTGTTTAAGTGTTCTGGTGATGCCGACGCCCGAGAAGACATCGAACCCGGCCGGGTAAGATAACGGCTGACATCGGTACTGGGAAGAGGCAAAAGAGAGGGAAACAACGCTCCAGAGCAGAAAAAAGGAAGTAATCAACGGCAGCGGACTGACGTTGGTACCTGAAAACGGTAAACTGTCAAAAAGGGCAGGAAAATCTTGATTGAAGATATTCTTTTCGCTGGAATCGCAGACAGATGCTATTTCTTTCAGCTTCACGTGCGGGTACGCGGCGGGAAAGAACTGAGGTGGAGCTGGGTCCGCCCTCATATGCCCGACCGGCGGCATCAGGGTGGGGAGCCCGACATCGGGGCGGTCCCCTGCTGTGTATTGCTGGCAGAAGTTTCACCGTAGGGTCCTAGTGCCTGCGGCACAGTCCTGATTGTAATAGCCTGCTGGAAGAGCTCCCACTCTAAGTAAGATCAATTAATAAAACATGGAGAAGCACTCGGTGCCGTCAAATAAAATGAAACGGTCTTACCAGTTTTCAACGGCATTGGGAACTCGAACGGGATGAAGGAGTGGAGAAGGCATCGAAAAGATGACAAAAAAGCCTAGTGGTGCAGAAACAAACTGTTCAGCTCGCATAGCAGATGTAGCCTCGACAGCGGGGAGAAACATAACTGGGATGGAGGAGGGAGTCTGCGGCGCCTAGCGGCCACCCTCTACACCACGTGGTGCATTTGCTCTCTCACGAACGGCCGTTGGGCGCCAACTCTACAAAAAAAACTCCCATAGTGGGTGCGCTCCTCTGGCCTACACCCAGCAGTAAAGAATAGTGAAAATTGACAAGGGAAGATCGTGGGTTTCAGTTGGAAGTCATGGTATTGCCCCTGCTGCGTCTGCTGCCGAGGAGGCTGTGGCTTAAAGAACTGGTACTGGAAATACAGGTTACTCACCTGTAACAGGAGTTCTAGGAATGGTATATGTTGTTCATCCACACTGTCTGGCAGGTTCCTTGCCGCTTTAAATCTTGCCGGAAGGTCTTCAAGCTGGCTCGTCCCACCCACCCGGATGGTAAAACTCTCGGCTCCGCCCCATGCGCCAGATCTAGCCCGCTGGAAGCCAGGTTGTGCGTCGAAGCTGGGGAGGCCGGGTGGGTTGTGTGGATGAACAACATATACCATTCGAGAACTCCTGTTACAGGTGGGTAACCTGTATTCTAGGGACATGGATATATTTGTTCATCCACACCTGTCTGGCAGACTCTAGCAGTTCTCCGGGAGGAGGGAGGCAGCGCACACCCCTACTTAGGGAATAATGACTGGAGAACCGAGGCCCCAAAACCAGCATCCCGGCGTGACTCAAGGTCGATGTGGTAGTGGGTGATGAAGGTGTGTGCTGACTTCCAGGTAGCAGCCCTGCAGATTTCCTAGATAGGGATGTCCCTGGAAGCAGCCACCAATGCAGCTGTATGGCAGGTAGAATGAGCTCTTATCCCTCTGGGAGGCTCCATGCCCGCCAACCTATAGCAGAGATCTATGCAGGAGGTGACCCACCTGCCTATCGTCCGCTTGGCTGCAGGTCTGCCAGGTGCGGCTTCAGCGTAGGTGACAAACAGCTGGTGAACCTCTCCCGAACTTCAGCTTCACTCCTTGTAATAGCGGCGTTCTTCTAGGGTCCCAAGTATGGAGCCTATATTACGACCTCGAGGTGTGATTGGGGTAGAACACCGGCAGAGTCAACACCTGGTTAAGGTGAAAGCGATACCACCTTCGGAAGGAATTTCGGGTGGGAGCAGGACAACCTTGTCCCTATGGAAGACCAGATAGGAGACTCGATGGGCGCCTGGAGCTCTCCCATCCTTCTGGCTGACGTGATAGCCACCAAGAAGGCGGTCTTCCACGACAGGTGAGAGATGTCACACCTGTGCATCAGTTCGAATGGCTTGCCCATGAGCTTAGCCAATACCAGCAGTAGATCCCGCGGAGGTGGAGGTCTCTCTCACCAGGGAATATGTGATCAAGGCCTTTGAAAAGCACCAGACCACCTTCTCCTCGCCACCGACTGCTTCCCAGCCAGCCCCGGTAGCAGAGATGGCTGCCAGGTGCACTTTAGAGTTGCGACCAAGCCCTTGCTGAAAAGGACCACAGGTAGTCAGAATGCTTGCCAAGGAACAGGAGGAAGGGTCCAGCCCCTTGCCCTGACACCAAATGGAGAATCTCCTCCATTTGAAGGTGTAGCATTTTCTGGTCGACTCCTTACGGGACGTCTCAATGACATTGAGGACCTCGTCGGAAAGACCCAAGGCCTGGAACTCTAGCCGCTCAGGAACCAGGCCGTCAGGCGCAGGGACTGAAGGTCCGGATGGAATACCTTCCCCTGATTGACTGAGATCAGGGCCGGGTGGGCTGGAAGCCGCCTCGGGAGCCTGGAGCTGAGACTGAGGAGATCTGAATACTAGAACTGGCGGGGGCAGTCTGGGGCTACCAGAATCACCTGTGCCTTGTCCCTCCTCGCCTTGAGAAGCACCTTGTGGATCAAGAGAAATGGGGGAAAGGCGTAGAAGAGGCCCGGGGTCCACAGCCTCGAGAAGGCATCCCCCTGCAGTGAGCTCTGCTGAGGGGGGCAGGCATGAAACAGTCTCAGCTTCGCATTCTCCCTGGAGGCAAACAGGTCCACCTGAGGTGTGCCCCAGAGGGAGAACAGATCTTGTACTACCTCCGGCAGGAGAGACCACTCATGAGACGCTGCCCCTATCCGGCTTAGGGCATCGGCCAGAGTGTTGGAGGCTCCTGCCACATGGATGGCCAGGATACCCGCCTCCAGGCTGCACACAAGTGACCAAATGCGGAGAGCTTCCCTGCACAGAGGCATGGAGCGCGTCCCACCCTGGCAATTTAGGTAGTACATGGTCGTGGTATTGTCCGTCAGAACTTGAACCACTTGACCCCGTAGAAACAGAGCGAAAGCGGTGAGGGCTAGACGAACCGTTCGAAGCTCCAGCAGGTTGATGTGGCATCGGGACTCCTGAGGGTACCAGAGGCCGTGCGCTCTGTGTTCCCCAGATGGCACCCCAACCCATCAGAGGCATCGGTCGATGGAGAGCAAATCGGCTGGAGGCGGACAAATGGGATGCCCTCCTGCAGATGTGCTGGAATGGTCCCCACCACTGGAGGCATTCCACTCCCTGGGTCACTGTCACTAGCTGATCCAGCGGATCTAATGCTGTGACCATTGGCTGCCAGCCCCCATTGAAGGGGCGCATGTACCAAGGGGCCCCAAGGACCACGCTGGTGCAGGCCGCCATGAGCCCAGGAGGCGCAGGAAGTCCCGGGTGAGGCACAATTGCCCAACCTGAAATGACTGGGCAAAGGAGGAAAAGAACCTCGGCCCTGTCACGCCAGGAGCCATGCTCTGGCTCGTAGAGAGTCGAGCTCTGCCCCAGTGAATTGTACCACCTGCTTTGGCACGAGTTCTGATTTGGCCTCGTTGATGAGAAGGCCAACCTGACGGCAAACCTGGAGGGCCAGATCTCTGGACTGCTCCACCCCCTTTCTGGAGGGGACTGCAATCAGCCAGTCGTCCAGGTAGGGGTACACCCGGACCCTTCGGCGCCACAGGAATGCTGTCACCACTGTCACGCATTTGGTGAAGACCCTGGGAGCTAGGGAAAGGCCGAAGGGCATGGCCCAGAACTCGTAGAGGGATCCCTCTGCCCTGAAGCAGAGGAATCGCTGGTGGGACGGATGGATTGGGACGTGAAAGAACGCGTCCTGGAGGTCCAGAGAAAGGAAAATTACGTACCTACCGTAATTCTTGATCTTCTCTTGTATCTTCACCATTCATTACTTACTGGGTGTAAGCGGGCGCATACCCGTCTGAAAGGCTTTTTTTTTTTTTTTTAAGTTGCCTACTTGACCCGCCCTCGAGGCGGCGTCATGCGTCATGCGGGCGGCCGTTAAGTAACGACTCCTCCTCCAACTCAGTTCTGTGGGCGGAGGCAAAAGTGAAAGCAGAAAATATAGATAGCGGGCAAGATGGCAGGGGATAGCAAAACAGGAAGAATGAACTGAAAAGGAATAAGCCGATGGAGGAAGGACGGAGGAGATAAGAACATCCTAGCCTAGGGAGTGCGAGGGCCTCCTTACCTGGCGACTCTAGGAGGAGAGATGAGTAAGGAAATGAGAAAATAGAAGAAGAAGAAGAAAGAGAGAGATGGGATGTTGAAGGGACCAGAAGGCCCATGAGCATAGTTAGCTTGTAGCTGAAGGCTCGAGCTAAGGGAAGCAAGAATCCCGGAGATGGAGCTGAGAGAAGGTTCACGAACAGCTAGACAGACTCAGGAGGGCATAGTCCTCATCTTCAACATGCCATTGTTCTTGACACACCTCGGCTCCTGGCGCGGAGGGCCTTTAAGTGGAGGACAGCCGAGGAGGAAGAATAAAACCCAGCAGCATGGGCGCTGCTCAGGGTTTAGAAATAGAAATGTAAGCCTTTCAGGCGTTTCAAGATAGAAATGGGACTCAGACTGACTGGCTAAGGCGGCCAAGGCATAGCTGGCTAAGATTGGATATGGTCAGCAGAGCTCTACTGTAAAAATTGTCAGGAGGACACTTAAAGGGAGAAACCAGTAGCAAAACAGCGAGAAGGATAGCCTACCTTCTCATTTGCCTTCTTGTTTGATTTCTCCATTTTTTTTTTTTTTTTTTACAGATAAAAAAATTTTTTTGACTAGATGCATGACCCAGATACCAAGATGCCTATAGCAGTCGGAGAGAGTTCCCTCAGCATTTTTTTTTTTTTTTTAAAAGAAAGGAACAGGCGATACTAGTTCCTCTGCTCTGCAAGGTAAGAATAGGGGAGATCAGATTTCAGGGCAACTATCTGAACACGGGATTGCAGGATCAAAACTGAATAGCCTGAGCCAGGCCAAAAACCCCAGAGGTATCTTGCCATAGAATAGCAAGAGACAGTTGTGCAGTCTGATCGCCAATGCAATCCACGAGATGGCCCATGAATCTTAGAGTAAGTAATTTTTCTGGATTTAGAACCCCAAGAAAGATCTTTTTCCCCGGAGAATTTAAGGAATTTTCCTATATTTTATATAAATGCAGAGTGAGGAAGGAGGCGGGGAGGTGGAGAAGCCACAGGAAGAGGCACTGGGGGATGGTGGGCGGGTGTAAGTAATGAATGGTGAAGATACAAGAAGATCAAAATTACGGTAGGTGCGTAATTTTCCTATCTTCCCTTGTCAATCTTCACCATTCATCCTTCCTGAGTGATACCAAGCTCCTCTTCCCCTGGAGGAAGAGGCCATACCCTGAGGAGACAAGACCCCAGCCTTCTGCTGGTGAGAAACAGAAGAGAAGACCCTGGCTTATTCAGAAGCCTAAGAGGAGAAGAGCTAGGAGGTGCCTCCCGAGGGCGAGGAGGAGGAGCCCCTGTAAAGTCTCTAGCTCTGGAAGAAAAAACACAGGTCCCCGGAGGCGGAGTAATCACCCCTCGCCGGCCAGGGGTGACAACCTGGAAAAGCAAGCCATGCCGTCCGCCTGATGCAGATAGCTGTCCCGCAAGCCTGGAAGCCACCTCATTGGGCGTCATAAGATGCCCTTGCTTGGTGTCTTGCCAGCTCAGGCCTACTGGGAGAGAGCATGACTTGCCTGGTTTGCTCCGTATCAGGCATAGATGCCAGCAGCTGGGACATCATCGACCACAGATGCGGTTGTAGGCAGCGTGGTGAGCCTGATGTGATGCAATACATGCACTCGCGCAGCGAGAGAACACTCTTACGCTGCGGTCCGAACTGGAGAGAGTCCGAATCCGGTGGTGATGGTCGTCAGAACGGCACCCAGAAGGAGTATCAGGTATACCAAACCTGAGGGCAGGGTTGGGAAGGAACCTAAAGACTCAGAGGGCACAATACCTCGCTGGCAGTCGCGGGGCTGGGAAGAAGCGGCAGGGGACTGCCATGACGGATAGGCGCCTCCTGGAGGAGATCGCAAGGAAGGTACCACCAGATACTGGGCACTGAATTCACCAAGGAATTCCGTCTCCCGTTCGGTATGGTCTCTTGAGCAGAAATCAGGAGATCCCTCACCATCCTCGAGAGGAAGCTGATATTCTGTGAAATCAGCACCGGAGGACAGATGAGCAGGGGTTCCTCTCCCTCGGAGGAGGAGGCGAGGATGATGGGGAACTGGAATGCCCAGAAGTTCCTGCGGTGGGGAGAGTGAAAGACCGCTCATGCATGTACCCTAGCATTGAGGGGAAGGCGCATGCAGAACCCTGAACTGCTCCCAGGATAGCGGACCCGTAGAGGCCAACATGGCCTGGGGTGGGGTGTGAAGGCAGAGAGATGGGAGAGGGCACCTCCATGAGAACGCTGCTCTCTCGAGGGCTCTGGAATCGAGGAAAGGAACCCTGGAAGGGGATCGGATATCAGACCAGGCATGAACAGAACTCTGGGGGCGGGCCTGGAAGAGCCCTGAGGAGAACCTCCCCTGTGGCAGCCTTGAGACTGCATGGATCAGAAGGCGAAGTCCCGCTGCTTGAAGGTTACCCTAGAACCCTGGAGGGAGGCGAGGCTCTGCACTTGACTCCTGGCCACCCCCTGAGGGTGGCCAAGGAAGACCAGGCAACAGACCCCCTGCCCCTCGACCCCTCGGCGGACTCAGGGGCCCTCCTCCTCGACCACAGCGTCCCCTGTCCCTAGAGGTGAAGCACCCGTGGGTAGCTGTCACGGACCTCTCAGAGAGGAGCCTCCCCTCGTCACCCGCGCCTGCCCCAGGGCTCCGGCCACCCAGCCGGGAACCCTCAGGAGGCGGCGAAAGGGGGACAGAGGGAGGGCCCGCTCGCCGCCTGGCACCTCTAGCCACGGGGACCCAGACTCCGAAGAGTGGGGGTGCCAGGATGGGTCACGTCTGAATCGTCGCCTCGAGGAGGCGAGACCAGCAGGACCTCAATGCTGGCCACCCAGGGGTCCCGAGGCTACGGGGGCATAAGCGGCCCAGTACCAAGGGCGCCGCTTCGCCTCCCTCACGCCCGGTAGCAACCAGGCCTGGCTCCACCCCAGCAGGCGCGGCGAGCCGGCACCGCCTGGAGGAAGGACCAGGCCACAGGCGCCGGGCGCGTCGGAAGCGGTGGCGCCGCCCTGTCCATCGATACGTGAGCAGCGCCAAGGCCAAGCGGCACCGCCAATGCGCCGCCCGATCACCAGCGCCGAGCAGGCGCGGGATCAAGCGGGCGCCGCCAGCAACGCCCGCTCTGATCACCGGCACATGAGCAGCACCGGGACTCAAAGCGGCGCGAAACTGCCGTCTCGATCACCGGCACCGCGGACAGCACGCAGGATCCAGCGGGCCCGGAAGGCGGCGTGAGTCCCGAGCTGGGCCCAAAGGCGAGGCCTGCGCCACGGGGAGCTCCACCTCCGAAGAGTGACTGCGCCCGGTGTCAGCGCCCGGCCCGGAGGACTCTGACGCTCCCGACACACAGAAGGGCCTCCTCCTCGGCAAGAAAAGACAAGGACCCCCTCCTCCTCAGACCCGTATAGGCCGGGAGGGGACCCGGGGAAGAGCCTAGAGACCTTACCTGAGAATCCTTGAGCGGCGCCGTCCCCGAGGTCGGCGGGGCTTTGCCGAGTTTGAGCGAACTTCGAGGACACGGCGGTGCATGGAGAAACAGGCGTCGCACGAATCCATGTCATGGTTGGGTCCCAGGCAAGCAAGACAACGTCATGCGGTCCGAGGGCGGAGAAATGCGGCCACAGTAACACCGGCCGCATAGGGGCGCGCCCGTCTTGAACCACGTTCAGCTCTGGACCTGGACATAACTTGAAATCAACAAGAAAAACAGTAGGAAAACACACGGCGCCCGCTTTAGAAAGAAAAAGAACGGTCTTACCGATCAGCGTCGAGTGTGCGGAAAAGGAATCGCTGGCGCGGTGGGAGAATGGGCGCTCCGAAAACAGGTGCTGCCTCGGCGGGCGGGAGAAACAGAACTGAGTTGGAGGAGAGTCTGTCGCTACTAGCACGCCCCCGCGATGACGCATGACGCATCGCTCTCGAGGGCGGGCCGTTAGGCAACTTTAAAAAAAAAAAAAAAAGCTCCCGTGATGGGTGCGCGCCTCCGGCTTACACCCAGGAAGTAATGAATGGTGAAGATTGACAAGGGAAGATCAGAACCACATGTCTTGTTCCAAGGATGGGATTATCTGAGCCAGAGCGACCATCCTGAAGGTTGGAGACCTTAGGAACCTGTTCAGGTTGTGCAGGTCGAGAATGGGGCATTGGCCCCACGTCCGTTTTGGGACCAGGAAGTACCTGGACACAAACCCCGGGTCTGGAGGAGGAGGATCCGCCACCTTCCTGATCACCTCTTTTTCGAGGAGCAGGGCGATATCGGCTCGGTGAGCCGACAGAGAGGCTGCGGACCCCGTAGCCCCTGAGGGGCGACGGCTCAGAAGGGTGTTGGTGCTGTTGGGCCGGACGTGCCACAGGCGCAGAAGGGCGAAAGGACTTATGTTGTAGTTGTCGATGGCCCTTGTCCTTCTGGGCGGAGGTGGCAGAGTCCAGAGTGGCACTGGACTTTTCGATCCGCTGGAGGTGACCTTCCACTCCAGGGCCGAAGAGGTCCATCCCCAGGAAGGGGACATCCGGCAGTTTATGCTGGGTATCCGCCGTGAAGGTGGATATCCTCAGCCATGCTCTGCGGCGCATGGCCACTGCGGCCGCAAATGATCTGGCACAGGAGTCTCCAATGTCCAGAGCCGTTTGGAGCTGCTGTTTTGCAACTGGCCTTCCCTGGTCCCGTACCTGCCTGACCATGGTCTGCAGGTCGGCCGGGAGATGAGGGATCACCTCATCCAGGGAGCCCATGAGGGTGTGGGAGAAGTGTGCCATCAGCATGGCCGAGCTGGCCTGGCGGAGGCCAAGGGAGGACGCAGCGTGCACCTTGCACCGGCATAGTCCAGCTTTTGGACTCCTTGTCAGGGCTTATCCATGTCCCTAAGCGTTCCCGGCACGCCGGAACGCTATCAGTTACCAACCCTCGGCGGAGAGGTGTTCGAAAAACCAGACAAAGTCGGTGGGGACCGCATACTTCCTGGCCATCCTAGCCGGGCGTGGGACAGGAAGCAGGCCGCTGCCAGAGCTCGAGGCTGGGCCAACAATGCTTCAGCACTGGAAAGGCCTCCGTGGGTGAATCCCTTCGGTCCAGTATCTTCGTTAGGGGATACTTGGCCCCTTGGATCTGAGCTCGAGCTGCATCCGGTGGACTCCGAGATGAGCGAAGCAGACCCATGAAGGATGATAGGCTTTGTCCATCGACTGGCCCCGAGGACTCAGGTCAATGGGCCTGGAGAACAGGGAGAGTCGTCGCGGACTCCGAGGAGTCGCGCAAGAGCTGCCTGGGGCCTGAGCCACCCTCCACTTGCGGGGACGGTCGGGAGTGAGGTGACCAACAACCTGTGGAGCAGGCCCTGACCCGACTGAGAGTCCTTGGTCGGCCCTACTCGTAGTGGAGGCGGAGGTTCCACCACAATTGGTGGGGCAGCTGGTTTCACGAACAACTGGCCCAGGCTTGGGCACCGACTACAGCGAGGGTTGTTTCCCCGCCGGGCGACAGCCACTTGATGGCCGGGAAGGCGACGGGCGCCTGCTTGTTCCCGGACAGAAGTAACTGCTGCCACATCAGGTCCTCATAGCGTCGGCGCAATTTTAGCGAAACCTCTCCTCTGAGGAGGAAGAAGAGAAGACAATGACTTGCCACTTCGGTGCAGAGACTGAGACCGCCCGATGTCGGCGGGATCGGCTGGACCGAGACAATGTCCGAGACAGAGACTGAGATCCTCGGTGTTTCCGAGGACAGGTCTGGGAAGGGGCGGGGGACACCCGCTCTTCCCTCGGCTCAGAAGCCTTGACCGGGGACTCCGGCAGAGGAGGCGCAGGCAAGTCCTCGGCCTCCACCGGGGGAACCGGTGAAGAAGGGTTGTCGACTTCACCAGTCGACAGCCTGTCCGACGGGTCGAGAAAAATCTCAACCGCGTCAACGGGTGTCTCGGACGGCTGACCTGACAGGGACACCATGAAGCCAGCGGTCTTAGCCACAACCTCGACCAAAGTAGAGTGTCAACTGTCCAGGGAAGGGGACCTCTCCCGCTCCCATGAACGCCGACGGTGGGACTTACCTTTCGAGTCCTTCTTTTTGGACCGAGAAGAATGTCCCGATGGCCCCTCTCCCTTCATGAAAAGAGATTGGCAAAGCTCCTTAAAAGAAGCTGAGGAGGAACCCAGAGAGAGCAGGATAAATGCCGCGACCGAGGAAGAGGATGATGCGGCCTGTGCTGCCTCCTCCTAGAGGGCCATCATCTGCTCGAGTTGCTCGGCCGAGCCAGCCGCTGTGGTCACCGCCCAACGGGCCTCCTTCGACTTCACCGGGGGTAGCGCTTCTCAGGGCGCCCAAGCTGTAACGGGCAGCGTGGTCTTCCAGGGCGTTGGCGGCCAGCGACATAATTCGCGGGCCTGCGGGTCATGGTCTAGGCCGAGGCAGTAGACGACGTGGAGTGCGGATTCGCCCCGGACATTTTCGCCCACGCGGGCACCACCAAATCCGGAGTCGACGGCTCATCGCAGCCACGAGGAGTAATTTGACCAAGTCTTGAAAATTTGAGAATAAGTTTCAGGCGAACCAAAGAATTAGGATCCAGTCTATACGCAGAGCGTTAAGGAGGGAACCTGAGCTTCCAAGCGGTAAGGAAGATCTGGCGTCATGGGGCGGAGCCAAGAGTTTTACCACCCGGGTGAGTGGGAGGAGCCAGCTTGAAGACCTTCCGGCAAGATTTAAAGCGGCAAGGAACCTGCCAGACAGTGTGGATGAACAACATATCCACGTCCCTAGAAAGCCTTTTTCTTAGGTTTCTGTTTCTGGTCCTTCTGGGATGAAGTCATGGTCAAAAATGGTGTTGGACTTCTCTATACAAGTGAGATTTCCTTCCATCCCAAAGCCAAAGAGGTCAGTGCCCAGAAAAGGGACATCAGCTAGCTTATGCTGGGTGTCCACTGTAAAGGTGGACAGGTGCAGCCAGGCCCTGGGACACATGAAGACAACTGCTGCCACTGCACAGGCATCGCCCATGTTCAAGGCTGTCTGGAGCTAGTGCTTGGCCAGTGACTGACCATGGTCCCGGACCAACTTCACCAGCAACTGCTGGTAAGCAGGAAGTTGAGGGAAGGTCTCATCAAGGACTCCCAACAGGAAGTGCCTGAAGCTGGCCATCATGACAGAGTAGCTCACCTGATGGAGACTCAAGGACGTCACAGCATACACCTTTTTAGCGGTGTGGTTAATCTTTTTGGACTTCTAATCTGAAAGCTTGTCCACGCCCCCTTGGGACCGGGTTTCCAGGAGACAGAGTTGGAGACCAGTCCTTCGGCTGAAGGGTTGTCTGAGAAGCTTGAAAAGTACCCAGTGGGAATGGTGTACTTGCCAACCATATGGGTGTAAAGCATCCACTAGGATGCTGGACACTGCCAAAGCTCCTGGGCCAGTCCCAATATAGCCTTAGCCATGGGAAAGGTAACCCCAAGGGATTTGTCACTATCCAATAATGTCCATAAAGGGGTACTTAGTCCTTTTTTGGACAGGCTCCAGAGGGATATTCATGGACTCTGACATGAGCCGGAGAAGAGACCTGAATGACACCTGCCCACAGTCAGTGGTCAGCTCCACAACAGATCCCCCAAAGATGTGAGCCGCTGAAGATACCATGGATGTCTGATCAGAGCTATCCAAGGACTCGTCGAAAACAGCCTTAGCCATTTCTTACTGCACACCACCCAAGAACCCTCAAACTGGGTGATTTCCACCGACAATCTAACTACCAAGCCAGTGACCAAGTGGGCCTCCCCTGGTGAGGGCACCCACCTTCATCTGCACTGGCAGTGGCACCACTCTCAGGGGTGGAAAAGCAGTTGCAGGAAACACCTGTGAAGTGTGGACCAGCGAACGGCATGACTGGCGGGCTGCCAGGTGACCAAAGGTCCAGAGGATTAAAGTCCTACCCCACCCCACAATGGACCACAGTTGCCAAGGAGCAGCACCAGAGCATCTTCCACCAGTACCTCTCCTCAACCACTGAGGTCACGTAGTGTCGATGGCGACACCTTCTGGTCAAGCAGGATAGAGAATAAGATTGTCTCAGCCGAGATGTCAATCGGACTGTTGACGTCAAGAAGAATCTTCCAGCTGGTCATGGTAGACCACATGCCTTGCTACATGGAGCAGAAGAGGCTCTGGAGGTTCAACCACCAGAGGAAGCCTCTCATGAGGTGATCTGGGCAGAGATACTGACTGGGCCACATCCTCCTAAGTGAGGACTGGGAGAAATGGGGTCTGACAGATCAAGTTGTCAACCTTGTCAGACAACCTGTCGAAAGACTTGACAGGTGTACTAAAGAGTTCTCAACCCTACCCTCAACTGAAGGAGCCCTGACCAAAGTCGAGCACTCTTGGGAATCGTGGAATCAGGAGATCTCTATCTCTTCTGGTCCCATGACTGGTGCTCTGTGTTTCCGGCTGCCGGGGCCGTGGCTCCTTCCCCCACTCCAAGGTCTGTAAGACCATGCACATTTGGCCGAAACCTTCTGTGAAAAACTCTCCAATGCTGGACTCAGCCAGGAAAAGCACAAAGGCTGAGGAGGTACTCACCGCAGTGGCTGCTGCTTCTTCCTCTTCTTTGAAGGCCACATGCCAAACAGCTGAACTGGCCCCGCTTGCGGCCTCTCGACCGGTTCTGCAGATCCCATTCCAAAGGCCGGCTAAGGGTAAGCCGGTGTTTACAATCCAAGGGATTCTGGAAGCAGAGAAAGGCACAAGCTGCACCTGGTCATGTCATGCTGCCTGCTCAGGCAGTACAGGCATGTGTCATGCAGGTTGGTGACATGGAATGCCAAACTTTAATCCCAGTTTCGAGGGCTCCATGATCTGTCAAGGGGAGTCAAAAATACAACTATCGCCAAATGTAAAACAACCAAAGCAGGAGCTGCTTGGGGGGGGGGGATCTGTTCTTTCAGCAGAAAGAAAGATCCAACATCACGTGGAGGAGTCGGGAGATATACTACCCAGGTGGTGGGAGGAGCTTAGCTTAAAGACGTTCAACAGAAAGCTTACTCCAGTGGAACTGCCAGGGTGTGTATAGTGAATGATATCTATGCCCCCAGAAACAGCCAACACCTGATGGCCTTCCGCACTGACCAACCCCCCCCCCCCCCCTTCACACTGTTGTGGCATCGGGAATGCTGCAGCCCCAGTTCCAACTGAAGGGAATGCATCGGTCAGTGGGCCTTTTGGAGCACAGCTATTGTAGACACCATGAACCGCAACAGCTGAAGGAAATCCCTGGCCAGGTGCAAATTGCCCAGCCCGATCGTGAGTCGAGGGTAAGCAAGCATTGGTTCTGAGGAAGTCCGGTTCTGCTGTAATGAACAGGATCACCTGCTTAAGCACAAGTTCTGATTTGGCAAAACTAACTAGCAGGCCCAGATCTCGAAAATGTCTAGATGGCCAGATCCCTGGATTGCACCACAGCTTCCCTGGTACTGCCTGTGATAAGCTAGTCATCCAGGTTCAGGCAGACACTGCACCTCAGAAAGGCAGCACTGACCAACTGGCACTTGGTAAACACCCTGGCTACCAATGGCAGGGCAAAAGACATCACCCTGTATTGGTACAGGATACCATCCACACAAAGCAGCTGAACGGTCAATGGGATTGACGGATCGGGATGTGAAAATGTGTTCTCGAGATCCAGGGAGCAGAACTATGCCTTGGGCTACAAAAGTGATATTATCTGGTTGAGGATGACCACACAGAACTTCCACCTGTGCACAAATATGTGCAGGATGCACAGGTCGAGAATGGGGTGCCAGCCCCATATCCATTTCAGCATCTAATAGTAAAGAGACACACTTGAGATGCTAGGATGGCCAGGATAACCTCGTTAGCACTGCACTCTAATAGTTGAGTGACCCATAGTGCACACAGTGTCCCTGGCCATCAAACTCTAACAGCGCTCTAGGTCGACAGGAAAAGTCTCAAATGAGAGACATCAGACCCCTAAACTTCCAGAACCGGCCTGTCCAAGGTGAGAGCAGACTAGCGTGGCAAGAAATGCAATAGTCAATCCCTGACCAGGAAGTGCAGCAGGGATCGTGTGGGCAGGGAAATGGTTCCCTACAACCCCTCACTTCTTACAGTTGCAGGAAGCTGTTAAGGATTTGCTCCAGAAGCACCACTGCCTCATTCCCAACCCCCCCTTACTCTAACTTCTTACCCTAATCATCAGACTTTTGAGGACTTAGCTGATCAGCACTGTTGGTGCTGCTGCCTCTGTGGCTTCGAGTATCCAGGCCCACAAACAGCACCCTGGGCAAACATCACCGATTGTTTTTATTTTGTTTAATAACTTTTTTTTTTTTTTTTTTTTAATATACAAGTTTTTTTCTGTATGTGAATTTAGTGCTCGTGAAAGGTGCTGGATTGATAGCATTAAAACCCAAAGTCCTCTATTCACACAACAGATACCGCATGGGTGATCACAGAACAAGCTTCCCTACACTGCCCTGACGATGTGCCTCAACCCTGCCATAGAGGGACCACCACATGGGTGACAGGGCAGTTCTGATTCAATTCCCATTCAGTCTTTAGCCTTTCATGGAGTCTGCCAATAAGGGTGCAAATTACTGCCAACTGTGTTGGTGGCTTTGTGATGTGGACACCTGCCCACTGGGAACTGGTCTCTGATCACCACAACTCATTTCATATAGGCCACTTGAACAGCCCTCAGATGATGATGGCTTTCAATCATTACGGACAGGTGTTGGATTTGAACCTCTGTGAGGTGAAAGGCTTCTTAACCCACTACCAATCCACTAAAAGCCATCCAGTTCCCCACACCACTGAATCTAAAGGCGCTTTTACACAGGTTTATACAACGGAATGAGCATTACCTGTGTGGCGCCACTGTGCTCCGTTTCGTTCGTGGTTCACGTTACACTCTGCAAGTATTCCAACAACCCCCGCCTCCATTTTCAATATTTGTGTTTCGACTCTCCCATAGAGTGCGCTGCTCTAAGACCATTTCTGCACTGCTACCAAAATGGCTCCTTTTACACAGCCGGACGAAACGGAACACATCGGGACGAACCATGTAAAGCAGAGATCACAGTTCGGGCGAACGTTCAGCAAGGGAGCGGAACAGATGCACTTCACACATAAGGGAGGCAAACAGTATACTGTTTCTGTAATGGTCATTTCATTACAGAAACCTATGTGTAAAAGAGCCTTAAGAGGATACTGAAATTCTCAAATCGGGTGAGATGATGCTCCATCCCCAAGTCAAAGAAGTCAGCACCCAAAACTGCAAATCTGCCAGTTTGTGCAGAATCTCCAGGGTAAAGAGGCAGATAAGCAGCCAGGCCCCTTCTGTGCATGGACACCACTGCTGCCACTCTACGAGTCCAAAGCCATCTGCTGCTAGTTCTGAGAGAGAGAGAGAGCGAGAGAGAGGGAGGGGGGAGAGAGAGAGAGTGAGCGCGAGCGAGCAAATTCAAGGTCACAAAGCATCTGTGCCTCAGGCTGTCTATCTGCAAGAAGAAAAAACATGTCAGAGCTCATCAAAAAGCTCATGTCCAAACATGGCCATCAAAGCCACATCCCAAAGGAGGAAGCTGCACAAACCTTGGAAGTCCTGCTTCTTGGATTCCTTATCCAGTGGTTATCCAACTCGCCCTGGACCCAGAACTAACAGATGACTGACTGTGTCTGCCACAAAACCCTCCAAGAAGGGATGCTCCATGAACAAACCTCCCATGGGCTATTTGTGACACCAATCGATGGTCATAAAAGGACAGAGTACTAGGGGGTCAGAAAACCCTTTATTAAAGCCTTTTTATGCAAAGTTCATGAATAAGTTGGAAAACATATTAAAAACCTTGCAATGAATGGATCAATATAATTTACGAAATGTTTCTCTACCATATTGTAAACACTGTCTAAATTACATTTACAGGAAAGTACAGACTATAGTGGATACCTGCTCTTACAAAATGAACTTTTAAGACACCCTTCAGAAATTCACACCAGTTCAGAGTTTATTTATTTGAATTTTGGTAACCGGGTAAAACCACTGACAACTGTAGTCCCTTTTTCAGGGTTGACCCGGGACAACACAGTGCAAAAGAAAAAAAAAAAATACAGAGTAATACAGCAATTCAATGTAGACAAAAAGCAATGGCATGAATTCTGGACATGAATGAATCAATACAGCCTATAACAAAAAACAGGAGGTCACTAACATTATATAGTATATGGTAAAAGCTTATTTGTGACTAGAAAGCCGCGGCTTTCAAAATCTTGTTGTAGGACAGTTCAAAGGTCAAAAAAGTTGTACTATCGCTCTGACATCACATCGATAGTACAACAACTTTTTTGCCTTGCCCTGCCACCTGATTGGCTCACTGAACAACGCTGTGAGAAAAACAAAATCGTACGACATGGTGATGTGATTTAGCGAGCGCTGGTCTGGGGACCCTCCTGGTTTTGACACGGACAGCCTTACAAGGCTCCATGTCACAACTGTGAATCGCAGTCATTTAGTTTTTCTATTTTTTAAACTAAATGGGCGACGAGCTAGCGTGTCGGGGTGAAGCCGAACTGAGTCAGAGCGGGAGCAGCAGGACATAACTAAGGTAAAAAATGAAAAAAAAAAAAAAAAAAAAGAGACAACCCAGGAACCATATACTGTATAAAATAGTGGATGGGTTAACCATCCACGACTATGGCTGTGTTTTCATCTCGGTTGTTAAAGACATCATGGAGACCTCTCGAGCTTCGCTCTCGAGGTCTCTATGATGTCATCAACAACCTCGATGGAAACACAGCCTGGTTGTGGACGGTCACCCATCCACTATTCTATATGTGATGACCTGTTACAAAACAATATCACAATTCCTGTTTAATTACAGAACGCCACATGACAAATAATAAACTAAAAAATACACACTATTAGATTAGTATGCTAGCAAGGTAGGGACTGAGTGTTCCCATTAGAATCTGAGCATTTGGGAGGTACGGATGGGGGTGGGTACAGAAGGGCAGGGAGCAAGGAGGAGGGAGGCAGGGATAGGGAGAGGGGAGAGAGCAGGAAACTCAACAGAAGCAGGTGCAAATTGCTGAGGTGGAGAGGGAGGTAAATAGCGCATTTTGGAACAAGGGAGGAGAGGAGCAGGACAGTATGGAGGGGGTTAGGGAGTTCCAGTCAGTCACTGCTGCATAACAGAAGGACTTAGGTGCAACAGTGAGCCGTAGATTGGGTCTTAGGAGAACGGGGAGGGATGCTGATCTGAGGCTTGTGGGGCTTGCCTTAGGCAGATAATGTCACTGAGGCAAAGGGGGTAAACTTGTGGACGAGCTTGTGCATGAAACACAGGGTGGAGTTTCTCAATTTAGAATCACAGGGCAGCCATCCCAAGGATAAGAGGACGTTACAATAGTTGTGACGGACACTGACCCCTAAGGTGAACCTTCCCACTCTGTGGTAAGCCTGGGTAAGGAGTGACATGTTAGATGCATTGCCAGTATATTGGCAAATACCCATGTTTATTATTTGTTCAATTTATAGTTTTGATCACTTTTGTGTCATGTTTAAAAGGACAGGCATTTAAAAATGCCTTTGATTCTTGTTTCTATACACAACTGGGTTCATTCAGTAACAATGTCTTAAAGAGTGAATAAATCAAACTAGCTTAACTACATCAGCACACAGGGCTCAAACCCAACTGGAGCACACCTCCCCCCAAAAGAAAAAAAAAAAAAAAAAAAATTTCAGCCAGTGCCAGCATATGGTTCACACAGAATCCACATCCAATAATCACAGGATTGAAAAAGTTTAATGGTGCCCAACAGTTCGGTGCGCATTTATTAGCGTGTGTAACAACTACAATCGAAAAATGTAGCAGGTTTACCACCATTTAAGCCCAATAGGCCAATGGCCTGCCCTCCAGAGCCCCTGCAGTGTCTACAGGAGACACCGAGCATGCCGATGCATTTTCCTCCAGTAGTTTTCACTGCATTGTTCCCCAGGGCATCACGTGTGCATATGTGCCACATCTGCCAATGCCCTGCCCCATCCTACTGTTTTTACTGGTTTCCATCTGGCCCCCGTCAGGTGCCAGTCAAGTGGCAGGATGCAGGAACGCCCTACCACATCCCCGAGGGTGGAGAGCCACTGATAGATGCTTAATCCTCCCTCTCCCGGCCAGCCCCAACCAACAGCGGTCTGTTCCTAAACCCAGGCTGCGTCTGGCGATTCAACCCGCTACACCACTGGACCGGTCCAAGCCTCTAACATGCTGGTATGGGCCACCCACGGAGGTCTAGACATGGCAAGATGCTACTGCCTCAGTTGTCCCCAAACTGCCCTACCCCCCCCTTCACCTTTAGGTCTGCTTCTGGATTGTGCTGTGCTGGAATATAATCTCTGGTTCTCCTAGTTCCTTGGTAGCCCAGAGCCACCCCTAGCTCTTTTGCAAAATTAGCAATACCCTGGTGTCCGGTGGTTTCCCCTCCCTAGCCCAGTCCCTGCTGTTCAATTATCAGTAACGAGGAGCAATGCTGATCCCTTCCTTACCACACCTTTTTTCTGGTTCACAAGCCTGCAGCTTCCCCCCCCCACAGAAATGTTGGCAAGACAGGGATGTGCTGTGGCATGCAACTGGGAGTAAGAAGGCAAACTAGCTTCTGAATATGGGTTATTAAATTGCTGGCCCTCGCATTACCACACCAGACAATGTTCCTTTCCTTGCACAATCGCAATTCAGTAAGCGACTGTGCAGGGACAGGTGGTGCCAAGTGACAAGCGCTTGCTTTAAAAAAAAAAAAAAAAAAAAACACACACACACACACACACCCATCCCCGAGTCATCTCTATGGCAATCTGGCAATTTAAAGTCCAGATGGCAGTGTAGCGCACTGAAGTTCAAAACGCACACAGTAAAACAACATGAGGAGTACTCCCATGAAAAGACTGCAGAGTTGCACTTCTGAAATTTAAGAAAAGGGACTGGGGAAACCTGAATCAGAAAAGAGACAGGGAAGCACTGCATCATCACAAAAAAATTAAAGTTAGGGTCCGGAAGGTCATTGCAACAGTAGGGCTACTACTCGTGACACCGCCAACCCGAGCTCAGGCCATCCAGGGCCTGCCAGGGGTGTGTGGAGTGACCCAATCAACACTTTCCTCAGGGGAGGAGGGAGGGCTGTGTATTCCACTGCTAGACTGCCATCTGGATGACCATAGGTGGCAATGCTGTTGGAGATGATGGAGGATACCTCTCAACAATGGTGGGATAGCAAACTATGGGTGCTAGCTTCTGCCGTGACACGCCAGCTGAGGCATCCTGTGGGTAGCAGAAAAACATGAGGAAGCCCTGGTAAGCTGCAGAATAACTGCTTTAGTGCACGCCCAGTCTCGTGCCTCTCCTGTGTATGTCTGTTTCTGACCTAGATAATCAGAGGGGTCACCCAGTTCTATATCTGAGCCAGGATGCACAGAAAGATGGAAGGGGTGGCTGCAAGGTAAGAGGAGGATGGTGGCCAGGGTGGTGCCTGGCAATAGCAACAGATACGGGCCCTGCCAGAGCTGGAAGGAAAAAATGATTTACCAGTAGTTATCCTTTAACCAGCTCTTCATACTAGTGCCCCCACCCCAAACAATCTCAAAAAACAGAACAAAACACAACTACACCTTTTCGTTCAATGTTTCTCCACAAGCATTTTTAACGTTTTCAGCTATATGACCAACTGTGTAGAAGGGCATTTTTTTTTGTTCGTTACAGAAAAATTTGTTAACCTCACACACAAATGAACACTACTCTCTTGACTGTTCTACTTTGAAGTTTCAGTAGAATCTGTGATCCGATCTCTGCAGACTGTTTTTACACCGACTAACCACAAATCCAGAAGCAGCCTTTACTGCTTTCATTCCAGGTTATGATCTTACCTCGCCAGTTCTACTGAAGTCCATCTTGACCACGGAGGGGATGCTCTTCAGGAAGCTTTCAAGCGTAGGATGTCCCAGCTGTCTGAAGGGGATCACCTCACCAGTCAGGCCTTTGTACTCTGCCTGCACCCGAGACAATGCAACACCATTTTTACTGGACTGCAGCACTGCACGCAGCATCTTTGACACCATCTCCTTCTCAATTTCAGACATTTTTTCTTTCTTATCTGTGAAGATAAATATATGAGCTGTGTCTACAAGCTAATCTCCAGCAAAAGCTGGCAGGCAACTACTTAGTCCCTAAAACAGAAATGCTACTGTGCTTTACTTGGAGAAGCATTTTGCCCAAATGGTGTAGGACTGTACTATCTCCCAATACCATACAGTGTTATAACATGAGTTAGGAAAAAAGAAACACAATTGGTGAAACGGCATCAGGTGACCGTGCATCAAATGCCTGTAGACTCACAGTTAATATGATCATCCCTGAAGCAGTATCCTGGGGCAGTGCGGCATATGTGCTGGCGAACTGAGCTCTAAAATGCAGCCATTTAAAAAAAGTTTTGAAATGAGACAGTGCAGCAACCCCTGAAAGGACGTTTGTGAGTGCCACTAGTGCTGTGCCCCCAAGTCTATGGGGAATGAGTCCGTGCCGAAGCATGTCCCGCTGAGAGAGTGAGAGAAGCAACCGGGACATTTCAAAAGCAAGTGCTGCAGTGTGCTTGCTCCCTCTCTCCGTTGACTTGCTGCGGGTCCTGTTAGGGCAAGTGAAGTATTTGCCCACTACATGCCCGACTGCTGGCTAATGGTAGAGAGAGACACAGAGTGACAGTGTAAGCCAAACTCAGCTCACTCCTTATCTTGCTCTCTGTGTGTGTCTGTCTGGGTCGCTCGCTGTCTATGTAGCCTGACACTCTGAACAGACCTGATCCCTCCTTGGCAATAATCATTTGTGCTCACCACCTATCAAGCGCTTAGCAACACGGCAGAGAGAGAGAGAGAGAGAGAGAAAACAGAGAGAGCGAGACTGGGGAAGCAGAGATGGAGAAAGTAACAGTGGAGTTAGTGACTGAAAAGAGCAGTCCTGACAGGCAACTGGGTTTCTGTGGTGTGTCCGTGTCTCTGCCCTCCTTCTGTGCCCAAGTTGCTGTGTTGTATCCTGCGAGAGACACCACGACATGGGAAGGGGTAGGGAGAGAGAGAGAGAGAGAGAGAGAGAGAGAGACACACAGAGAGTCTGTATCCCCTACCTGAGAGAGAAAGTCAGTTACTGCTAGTGTGACGTGCTTTCCTCTCTCTCTCTCTCTCTCTCACGCTCTGTATCAGTGTTATACAGGTAGCAAACCATGGAGCAGGGGGTGGAGAGAGCAGGAGAGCGTCCACAACAGACAGTGACAGAGGAAGATCGCCGCGGTCAGCCACCATCCGGCACACAGAAAGAGAAGGTGACTGAGACGGCAATTGGCAGACACACGCAGAAAACAGCCCCACAGAGATATGCATACAGACAGATGCAGGAGAAATCACCATAAATCCATATCAGTACGTGGTTTTATTACTGGGTGCCATATCTCTCACACACAGTCACGCACTGCAGAGCTGTGTTAGACAGAAGAAATGTGACCAATCACAACAGTAGTGTGTGTCACATTTCTGTATCCAGAACAGCCATCACTGTGCTTGTTTCCTGTTGAACTACTTTGTGTGGCGGCAGTATACAGTGCCTTATTCTCTTGTTCCACATGCCCAAATCCTGTTTACATAGCCCTAGTTTGATTTTTTTGCACAACCCATGTTACAAGTACAATAACCCACTCGAGGGTGTGGGTTTATAAACATTTAATGCACGCCTGGATTGCTGGGAGAACACTCTGCCTGCGGCCTCATGTCTTACAATGTACCCCAGGTATGCATTAAATGCCTATAAACCCACACCCTCGAGTGGATTATTGCTAACTTAGATTATAAACTTGTAGCCTGGCAACATGCAATATGATTGGCTAAGAAGTCGTCCATATTTAAGCGATAATTTATAGCTGATTCACAGCAACACTCCGACTGCAGAGTGGGTAAAGTAGGAGTCCAAAGGCAAAGTGCTTTATTTCCAGGAGACTATCAGATCTTTGCAGAGGATTGCAAAACCACGATCACATTATTGGTAATATGCTTCAGGTTAACAACAACGATTTTTTTAATTTATTTATTTGCACTGACCCTCCCCCAATTAGAATACAAGTTAAGAATGTCATTACTGTCATTTTATTGAGAATACAATACATATTTAAACAATAACTTAACAGTGGCTGCGCTACACACGGACAACAAGGCAATAACCGCATGGTTGATTCACTACACAAGATAATAACCTGACTTAATTGCAACCAATGATTTTCCATTTTCAGAAATGGCCAATTCCGTTTTTCTGGGGTCTCTCCCGGCCCCCAAAACGGAAGGCAAATCAGCAGGTTTTGTACAAAAAACGTGGCTTGAAATGGAGGGGTTTGTCCAGAAAGCTAGTGCTAAGTGGGGGTTTTAAAGAGCACCTTTCGTGGCATTAGTGCTCATAGCCATGAAGGACCCTTATCTGGCTCAGACTTCCATGCTACTAAAAAAAAAAAACAAACAAAAAAAAAAACAAAACTTTTTTTTATGGTGTTATTTTCGAGTGAAGGATCATATTTTGTCCTCAAAAAGCCGCCCCATCCCTTCCACTTCCTGGTTTGGACACATGCCCCACGCTGTTCCATATATATTTTTTTTTTATTTTATTTTCTTTTAAAAGGTTTTTCTCCCCAGAGCCCTGGCAAGGACTCTTTCTCGGGTTCCACTGCTTCTGCACCTGCAGACTCCGACGATCTCCCACAGCTTGCCCCAGGCAGGGTTAGGGAGGTGGCACCCCCTCCCTGGATACCTAATCCAGAGTCTGGTCAGCCCTCTGCACGGCAGACAGTCATGGAGCACTGCCAGGCTCTTTTCCTCCTTTTCTCCCGTCCGCCTCCCTACTAACATGATTACATTGTAGCACGTCTCCCGACCAATATTGCCTCCAGCCACCAGAGGCGATCAGCGGGTGGGACAACATGGCACCCTCTCCCGCCCCCGCCCCCAAGAAGAGGCAGTCCTCCGGACTCAATCCCTCTCTCCCCTGCCGACCCGGGCTCGTTTCCGAATCCAGGTCACCTATGTGGCGCGAGGTGTAGCAACCAGCACATCAACCTCCAGTGCCACTGGGCCTCTGTTCCATATTCTTACATCACAATGTGCTTGCACAGGGGTATGCTCCATAGGCATGTTTGGAGCGTGTTCTTCATGCAAGCACACTGTGATGTACGAATGTGTGGGAGCGTGTCTCTAAACCAGGAAGTGGAAGGGATCAGCGGATCGGCTCCTTGCAGCTAAAATACGATCCCTTCACTCCCGAAAATGCCACCATGTAAAAATGTTTTTTTTTTTTTTTCAGTAGCATCAAACTCCGAGTCAGGTAAAGGTCCTTTGTGACCTTTGGGGAGTATTCTGTAACAGAAAACGAAAGATGCTCTTTAATGAAAACTTGACTCCCAAGTGCCATTTTAAAAACAATGAATTCCCTTTTCTTAACTGGTGTTTTCCACTAATAAACTGGGGGGGGGGGGGGAAATCGCTGGCCCTAGTAAATACACCACACAAGGCAATAACCAGACTGTCAGTTCCCTACACGAGGCAATAACCAGACAGTCGATTCCCTACACGAGGCAATAATCAGACCGTGGAGCCTGTAAAGTGCAAGTCCGAAGGTAGTGCATTTCCACAACAACTAGGGGAAAGTGCACATGGGGTCAAAGTAAACCATAAAATTTGAAATAAATCAGTAAGTCAGACATAGTAACGTGAACCACAAATTTATTCACCCATGGTAAGAAGCCATGGCAAAACAGTCCCATTGCTTCGACTCAGAAATGAGTCTTCAGTTTTTGACTCGTGTTACTATATCTGACTTCACGATTTATTTGAAATTTTATGGGTTACTTTGGCCCTGTGTGCAGTTTCCCTCGTTGTTCCTGTATAGGGGGTTCCTGACTGCACCAGCCATGGTGCACTGGATAGCCTGTTCCTGTGTTCTGCCCGATATTTCCACAAGACAGTCAGACTATTGTTTAGGATAGTGAATTCACCATCGTATTATTATTATTATGTTTGGTTTAAAAAAAAATTATAGTGTGTTTTTTGTGGCCCTCCACCACTTAGAATGCAAGGTAAGACCGCAGTCGATACTGTAAATTTTCTTGCTGATAAAAATCACAGTTGTGAGCTTGCTGTACCCCTCCTCCAGTCACAAGGCAAAGCTGCTAACAGTTTATCTTACAGGAAACTGAAAAGTACAGTTACATAAGAACTTACAATAACAGTAGGTCTTCGAGAGGAACTCTTGTAGTAGGTTACACCATAACGCCTGAAACCAGCAGGTGCCAGGACCCCACGGAAAACTTCTAGCTAGCAGTCTGTAGCAGGGGACCGCCGCACCCCCTCCAACCAAACGATGGCCCGCCCCCGACGTCTCCTATAGTATAAAAGGGGCAGTCCCCCAGCACCACCTCAGTTCTCCCGTCGGAGGACCCAGCAAGCATAGAAAATGGAGAACTGAGGCGTTCCTCTGAAAACTAGGAAAATTACAAGGATGTAGAAGCAGTCAGGGGGATGGTGGGAGGGAAAAGCAGCACCAGCTGCAAGAGCTCCTCTCGAAGATCTGCTGTTACGGTAAGTTCTTACGTAACTGTACTATCTCCACTTCGAGGGGGAGATTTTGTAGCAGGTTACACCATAAGGACTGGGTCCCAAGCAGTGAGCTCCTCGAGCCTCTCCTCATAGGTCCTGTCTCCCAGGCCCCAGATCATTTTGGTTGCCCTCCTTTGGACCCTCTCTAGGAGTGTAATGTCCCTCTTTAAATGTGGTCTCCAAAACTGCACACAATACTCTACATGTGGCCTAACCAAGCAGTTGTACAGTGGAAGGATCACTTCCGCCTTTCTGCAGGGAATACCCCTGGTGATGCATCCCGGAATCCTATTTGCCCTTGCCGCTGCCCTCCTACAGGTCTCTGAGTTGTTCATTTTGACATCTACCACTACCCCTAGGTCCCCCTAACCCTACGTGACTTGAGCAGAAGGCGTCTGTGGAGGTCAGACTTATGCAGGTCAACAGCAGGAAAAGAACTGAGGTGCTGCTGGGATACCACCCCTTTTATACTACAGGAGTCATCGGGGGCAGGCTGACATCAGGGGGCGGTCCCCCACTGTAGACTGCTAGCTAGAAGTTTTCCGTTGGGTCCTGGTGCCTGCCAGCTTCAGTCCTTATAGTGTAACCTGCTGCAAGAGCCCCCTTGAAGTGAGATGTCATTTTTCCTTTTCGCCTCCTTTACCCCCTTACCCCCAAGTGCTTCTCTGTTTGCTGCAAAAGACGCTGGTGGCTCAAGACACCAGACATAGAACACACTTCTTCCTGACTCAAACACAATTCCACAAGACCTTGGAGTCAAAAACAGAGCTGTATTGCAGAGACATAAAATACCACCATGGTAGCACCCCACACAACAATGCCAATGTTTCATGTCGCTCTGACGCTTTTTCAAGACAATTAACATGCATTCACACATCAACTTTTGTTGTGCACAACATGCAAACACCAAGTGACAGATCCAATATAAATAGTAATATACAGACACACGTAATTCCTAACGTGCTACTACGATGTGCAAAACTAATGTAAACTCGACTGCTAAAAATGCAGAAACCCCAATATTGGGATGGCTGAGTCCCCCCCCCCCCAATGTGTTATTTTTAAAATCCAAAATACATACATTGCAATAATAATCTATATGGGAAGGGACACAAACAGAAGGAAAGGAAGGTAAAATACAGAGGGAATAAAAAACATTAAAACATGGGGTACTGAAATACAGTCACCTGATTGATCAACAGTAACCTGATGTTGATGTACCAATCGCCAATGTACACACAGCTTGTTGTGCAGGGGCAGTAAAGAAAGATCCCTGGGCACACCTGCACTCGTTTTGTGTGGGACATTCACTTGGAAGTGGCAGCCATTAAAACTGCATAGCGAGAGGAGCGAAAGGTACTCATTCTCAGGGTGTGAGTCCAGGTTTCACCCAGGCAGAGTGTGACAACTGCAGTAGTCAGACCGGGCAATACAGATTTTCCATGCGTCTCAATGATGTGCCTTTCCTTCTCCCATTGATGTATTCCCTTTCGTTCCCCCATAGCTGTCACAGAGATCAAGTTGTGTCCCCCGCACCCTTACCCCCACGAGCCACAGTATTCCCTGTTCAGAGAACTGTACTGACAGCGACTTGGGAGATATAAGGGCGAACATATGAAGTGTAGCAGAGACCTCCAACCCGCTGTCAGTGCCCGCTGAGAGCCTGTGCATAATGACAGTGCGTCCTGATCCCCCCACCTACCCTGACAATCAACGCTCCTTGTCCTCCAGTCACCAAGAGCGGGAGTCGTTGTTTACAAGAATTTCCTATGCAATAGTGAGACAGCGTGACAGCAGGACCAGGACATGCAATAGAAAGCTGCGGTCTCTCTCTCCGTGTACAATCACTGTAAACCACATTCCCCTGTCTCTGTTGCAGTGTTTTCTGTCCTCTGAGCGAGCAGAGACACACACACACAGCATGCCGCGCGCGGCGTCGCGTCGTGTCGATGACGTGCGTGCGTGCCTGCACCGGCCACTGCAACCCATGCGAAAACCTCCGGCTCCTCCTTGCAGCACTCACCAAGAGCCAGATGCAGTACAGAGAGAGACAGACAGATACACCAGGACTGGCACATGCAACTGAACCGTGCGGCAAGCTGCTGTGTATCTGTCTGTCTCTCTCTCCCCCAGTAACCGAAAACCACACCCCATGTCGTACCTGCTTAGTTAGTGCTACCATTCACTACTGGCCATACTTCCTCACCACACTGTCTTCCTCTCTCGTGTGTGTGTGTGTCACAGAACTGCACTGTACAAACAGGTATGTTTGTCGTGCTGCACTGCAAAGCAGGACAGAGTACAGTGCTGCAGTAAATGTTACCGTTTTGTTTCTACAGAGTCTCCCCGTCTGTCCACACAGGCACACTGTGCTGTATATATTAGAGGCACTGCAACAGTGGGACTACTTTCTGTGGGGAAAGGATACTTCCTAAAATCCATAGGTTTTTATCATTTTATATATGACTTTCCTTTTTTTTTTTCCCCTCCTTCCTTCCTTCTTCCTTTCGCACTATGGTAACCCCATGTTATAAGCGCAATAACCCACAACAGGGTGTGGGGTTACTGGGGATTAATCAACACTCAGCCTGCGGCCTTGTGCCTCACAACGCACCCGGGATGTTGATTAATCCCCAATAACCCCACACCCTGTCGTGAGTTACTGCTTACATAATTATGATACCAAGAAACAGAACACAGCTGATAAAGACCACCATACCTTAAGTGATTAGGCATGACCATATACCAGTATATCCCAATTTAAAAGTATCACCTATAAGCACACTTGAAATTAAAGTCTGAAGTATACTGGCACATGAAATAAAAACATATCCTGTAGTGCATCATGGATTATTCAAGAAAAGGAGCCAACTGGAAATAATTAAACACGGCCAGCGGACAGACAGCCTTCAACTCGTATTGCCAAAAGGTTTCTCTGTACAGTAATTTTTTTTGTCTAAATCCCCACCACATGAACTCAGTCACTCGCTCAAGTCCAAAGAACTTAAATCTGTGCCCCATGTCACTTGTAGCGATATGCCTAGCTAATGCATTTTCAAGTAAGCAATAAGACACAACAGGGTGTACGTAAAACATATTTTATGCACACCTAGGGGTGTTGTAAGGCACAAGGCCTTGGCTGAGTGCGTTCAGCGCCCCGGTGTGCAATAAATGCGTTATATGCACACCCCTGGAGTGTCTTATTGCGCTTATGAAATGACTCACTTAAGTTGCATCAGAAAAAAAATACGCATACAAACGTTTTTAAATTGCTTAAAACCATTTAACTAGATAACCTTATTCATACGGAAAAATAATCCTTTTAAACAGAAAGGGGGAAGGGGTATAAAATAATTAACTTTGTAACAGGCACGTTTGGGAAAGGATCAGGGGCTGGAGCACAGGTATTTGTTAGTGTGATTAATTTTAAAAACAATGCAAAGAATGAGTACTGATTTTATGTTGGGACTTGTTTTTCACAATGCGTGGAACATATTTTACACCGAGCTAACAGCCAATGAAATTGCTTAATTTTCTCTTGCCATTTCATAAGATGTCATGAACATATGCTGCACTGAGCCAGTAATCGGAGGTGTTGACAATGTAATGGCTTCTACACAAAGCTCAGAGCACTACTCTCATGGATGCTGCACAGTTCTGTACATAAGTCATGACAAACGGTAGTCAAAACTCCAAATAACTGGTTTCCTGAAGAAAATGTATTCACAGAAAGTGTGCACAAGGAAAGTGGTGCTCTCGAGATTAAAAGTCAAGTAAAGGGCCGGTCCAGTGGCGCTGAGGGCTGAGGTGCTGGACGCCTTACCTTGTGTCACACCAGTGACCTGGGTTGGAAGCGACCCAGGGCGTCGGGGCGCCGCCGCCGGGGAGGGGAGAGCAGGACTGAGTGAGCCGAAGGCAGCTCTCTCTCCTAGGGAGGAGCCTGTCGCCCATCAGAGTTCCACTGTCCTCGGGTGGAGGTCCGAGGGCAGTGCAGGCAGGCAGCAAGCAGAGGGAAGACATCACAGTAATGCAGCGCATGCATGCCTCCACCTGTGCGCGTGTGCAGCAGAGACTCGAGGCAGGAAAATAGAAATTGAAATACCTGTAAATTTTCTTTCTTAGTCTGCTGGTCTCCGGGCTCATCACTTCCGGGGAGGTCCTTACTGGAACCACGTGACAGGCAGGAGGCATACAGACTTCTGCAGAACGGTTATACCCTCCCACTCATTTCCTCCAGATGTCAGTACTTCTATAGCCTTTGTCCTCTGAGGAAACACATAACTTGGAAAAACAAACAAAAGAAAGGGGAAAAACAAACAAAAGAAAAAAGTTAGTATAACTTGTGACCGGAGGCCAACTTTCAGCATTCTGGGAGGGACGGAGCCCAGAGACCAGCAGTCGAAGAAAGAAAATTTACAAGTATTTAAATTTCTATTTCTCTCTCACATAAAGCTGGTCTCTGGGCTCATCACTTCTGGGATATATTAAACCAGTATGTCCCTCCACTTCCTGGGTGGGGAAGAATGTCCATAGTCCCTTATGGGTCCGCCACTGCCTGGAGGACCATGCGTCCAAAGGACGCCTCAGCTGAGGTGGCGACATACAACTTCTAGAATTTTGCGAAGGTATGGATGGATGACCACGTGGCCGCTCTACATAAGTCTGCCGGGGAAGCCTCTCTGAAGTCCGCGCAGGACATAGCCATCACTCGGGTTGTGTGCGCCTGCACTGGACCTGGCAGGTCGATCACGGCCTTCTGGTAGGCCATGGCGACGGTGGAACAAATCCACCTAGCAGTAGAGTTCTCTGATGCCTTCTTACCCATGTTCAGGCTTGATGTAAGGATGAATAGACTTAAAGTCTTACAGACTGAGTCAGACCTCATTATGTAAATTTTGAGTGCTCTCCATGGATTAAGCATGTGAAATTCTCTCTCCTCATTCTTGGAGTGCAGGCAGAATGAAGGCATGTTCAAGACTTGATTGCAGTGAAAAGGAGACATCACCTTTGGTAAAAAGGCCGGATCTGTCCGCATCACTACTGAGTCCTGATGAAATATCGTGTAAGGTTCTTTGGATGACAGGGCTCCTATCTTACTGATGTGTCAGGCTGAGGTGATTGCAATAAGAAAGGCTGCCTTCATAGCGAAATGAAGTAAGGATGCCTCCTTTAAGGGCTCAAACGGGGGCTTGGTGAGAGCTCAGAGTACTAGGTTGAGCCACCAAGGTGGTACTACAGGTTTTATTAGAAGATGCTTCAAGGTCACTGCTGTCAGAAATCGGTGAACATGAGGAAGAGCTTCCAAAGATTCACCCGAGTCCACTAACAGAAGCGCCCCTAAAGCAGACACCTCGAATCTTAAGGTAGCCGGTTGGTGGCCCTTGTCGAAAGCCTCCTGAAGGAACTGAAGGATGATAGTCAGAGACGCATAGTCATCCGGTAGAGAGGTATCTCGTAACCAGAAAAGGAATTTTCTCCAGCTCCTATAATAAACCCTGGAGGAGGAGGACCGCCTGGATTGAATCATCGTTTCTCTGACAGGTGCAGAGAAGCCTAACATCTTGAGAGTTTCCTGCTCAATCTCCATGCCGAGAGGGACAGATTGCATGGACCAGGGTGAAGCACCGGTCCTTGATGTACTAGGTCTGGGATTACTTGGAAAACCAGGGGAGAATGGAGTAACATTTGGACTAATTAGGGGAACCACGGTCTGCGGGGCCAGCGTGGGCAAACCAGAAGCATCTCTGCTTGATCTTGGGCAATCTTGTGAAGTACCCATGATAAGATCGGAATTGGATGAAAGGCATACAGGAGATCAAACTGACCCCAGTTGATGGAGAAGGCGTCCTGCGCCACAGCCTTCTCGTCCTTGATGAGAGAGCAGAACCTTGGAAGTTTGCAATTTTTTCTGCAGGTGAAAAGATCTACCTGCGGCTGGCCCGACTGTGCCGTGATGAGCTGGAAGGTGCTGTTCTTGAGCTCCCACTCCCCTGGTAGGATGTCCTTTCGACTTAGCCAATCTGCTGTGACATTTTCCTGGCCTGGGATGTATGCCGTCCTTAGACTTCCCAGGTTGTCTTCAGCCCACTGAAAAAGAAGAGCCTATCGCAGCATCCGAGAGCTCTTTGTGCCGCCTTGGTGTTTGATGTATGCCACTGTCATCAGATTGTCCATGAGGATGAGGACGTCCCGGTGGGAAAGCTGCGTCTTGAACTGCTGCAGTGCCAGGCGGACTGCCTGCATCTCCAGTACATTGATGTTGTCGCGAGACTCCACCAGAGACCACTTGCCCTGCGTCAAGAGCTGTCCCGAATGCGCACCACAGCCCCGGAGACTGGCATCAGTGGTGACTCTGATCTGGTGAGGGTGTCCCAGACTGAGACCCCCTCATGATGTTGCTCTGCTGAGTCCACCATATCAGGGAGTCCTTCACCTGGCGAGATACCTGAATCCTCTGGTCCACTGTGCCCCTCGATTGGAACCACTGCTGGAGGAGACTTGACTGGAGAGGTCGCTTGTGGACTAGTGCCCAGGGGACTGAGTCTGCCAGGGAGACCATCGTCAATATGAGCTGCATGAAGGAGTGGGCCAGCAGAGAGTGAGCTGCTTGGAATTTGTAGATGAGAGCCCTCAGTTCTTTGAATTTCGACTCTGTGGAGAAAATTTTGTTTTGGATCATGTTAATATTCACCCCCAGATGGCTCAGAGACTGACGGTTGCAGGGAGTTCTTCTTCTGGTTGATAACAAACCCCAGAGAGGAAAGGCACTGCTTGGACTGCTTGATCGTACCCTGGGGCTTTGATGAGAATATCGTCCGGCTATGGGAAGAGCTGGATCTCTTGCATTCGGAGGAGAGCGACCACTGTCACCAGGACTTTGGAGAAGACTCTGGGGGCTGTGGCCAGGCCAAAGGGCAGCATCGTGAATTGAAAATGGTGACTTTCCGCTTTTAACCTTAGAAACTGACGGTGTGCTTTCCGGATGGGAATGTGCAGATAAGCATCTTGTGAATCTACTGAGGCCCAAAAGTCCCCCTGATGGATTTCTCGGATGATGGAGGATAGGGTCTCCATCTGGAATGTTCTGTGACGAACAAAGCCATTTAGAAACTTGAGATCCAACACTGGTCAGAAGCCCCCTGAGCGTTTTGGCACTATGAAGAATAGGGAGTACACTCCTCTGTTCCTTTTTGGAGTGGGTGACTTGTTTGATCACTACTGCCTCTATGAGACCTGTAATCGCTTGCAGGGTCACCGCTTGTTTTACTGGGTTGCTTGAAACTAGCGAGGGCACTATGTGGGGCAGGGGGGCCAGGAGTCGAACTCTATGAATTAACCCTGGCGAATTACATCTAACACCCACTTGTCCATGTTGATGTAGACCCATTCCTCGAAAAAGCTGGGAAGCCTGCCCCTGATATGAGGATGGGTCCTTGAGTCCTCAATGTGATTTTTGGAGCCATCCTCGACATCTCGGGTGCCTCCCCTGCCACCTCGGAAGCTATGTTGGTTGCGCAAGTTGGACCAGGATCGTCTGCCTTGAGCAGACTTGTTCTGACCCCTGGAATAATTCTGTGCACGAAAATTCTGTCTGCATCCCGAAGCCCAGAGCCTGCCCCCCCCAAGACTGCGGCACTCGCACTTTCATGGTTTCCCCAGATTCCTTGACTGCCTCCTTTACAGTGGAGCCAAAAAGAAGGCCTCCTTCGTAAGGGGCATTTACCAAATGCATCTTCAAGGAGGCATCCGCCTGCCATGCCCGCAACCATAAGTTGCGCCGAGCTGAGGTCTGGTAAAACATAGCCCTTGCTGCACACCTGACTGCCTCCTCCGTCAGCTGAACAGGCCGAAGCAAGTCCCATGAGCTGTAAATGCTGTAAAATGGGATGGTTCTTCTCTGGCTCATCAGCAAGCTGGAATGCCAGATCAGTGGCCCAGGAGAGAGCAGCCCTAGCTGAGTAGAGGTTAGCCATAGCTGCCTTGAGGGAGGTTGCAGTGGACTGAAAGGCTTTCTTTGGAGAGGTGTCCACTTTCCTATCCACTGGGTCCTGCAGGGAGGCACCACCTTCTGCTGGGATAACTGTCTTTTTGTGAGGTTTGAGATTAAGGGGGGGGGCTATCCTAGGACAGTCTAGATGACATTTCTTTGAAGGCTTCTTGTCGAATTTCGGTAGCTTGGTTAGGAGGCGAGGGACAGGGTAAGAATGCTCGGGTACCTACCATTCCTCCTTTAAGAGGTCCTCTATGGCCGGAGGGAGGGGAAAAGCAGTCACTGGCTTTGAAGCGGACACTAGCCAGAATGCTGGCTTCGCTCGGACTCTGGAGAAAGTGAGCCCAGGTGGATCTTCTCAGACACCTTTTTAATAAAAAAATCTAGATCTTCCAAATCTAAGTTTCTGGCTGGTGAGGAGTCAGAGTTGGAATCAGAGTTGGGAGTTCCCCCTCTTCTAGGGATGAATAGCCAGACCCTGGTGACCTGTTCCGTCTGTTTCCATGGGTCGTGTCCCCTGGATCTGTGCCTCTTCCTCCTCCTATCGTGTCGTGAGAAGCAGGGGGTGTCCTCGTCCGAGGATGGGGAGGGGTGTGTGCTTGCAGGGGGCTTTCCTGTGGGTCCTCGGCTTTGGGGACTGCTGCAGGATGTCGAAATATGAGGGGTTGAGGTCGAAGGCTCTCTTCAGTTTTTCTGTTAGATCCGGGGCTAGAGCCCCAGCCGAGTGGCGGCGCCCCTCTGAGGTGAGGGACTGCCCCGACCCCTGAGCCGGTCTTGTAGGACCTGGGATTCAGAGGCGGATGCCTCATCTGCCTCGTCCCAGGCTGGTGAGGTGGCACTGTCACATTTGACACACAGAGACCCTGCGAATGTGGCCAGCATGGGTGTTCTGCACTTGTGGCACTTTCTGCCTCTGGGGGGTCTGTCCTTTCATGAGGCCATGATACTGTTTTTTAGAATATTTTTAAAAGGTTATCTCGTGTTGCAAACTGAGCTTGGAGTATTCCAGTTCCCTCAAGGCTTTGTCTTGAAAGCCAAACTTGAAGTATTCCAGTTCCTATGAGGCTTGGTGCCCCCCCACCCCAAACGAGATCAGTCGACTAGCTGAACAGGGGATGCTCATAGACGAGTGGATTGATGATCTGCCCCCTTTCACCCTCCTAAATGACTGCCTGTCTGCCTGAGGAGCGCTACTGTTTTTGCGCTTATTTTCCTGCATCGGAGAGCCCAATGTGACCATGCGGGTCTCAGACTGGTAGAAGCGTCGGTGGTCTGAGCCTACCAAGACCATCGACAGGAGAAAAGCTCCAGGCGCCAGTCGATGAGCCAAACTTTGGGTCCCCATTGCGGGCAGCGCTGCTACGGGCCAGGAAACACTTCCCGATCCTACTGGCCCCAGTCCCGCACGACTGCCTCCTTGTTGCTCCGGGGGCGGGGTAATGGCACCCTTAGCTCTGGAAGAAGGCACGTGGTGAAGGAGGGAGCAGGGAACCAGTCTGTACCGCTTGCAAGGCTGAGACAAGGGTCCCTATGCTAGCGCTCAGTAACACTAGTTACTGGTCCAAAGATAGAACTGGTCCAAAGATAGAAATAAAAAGCAGACACGGCAATAAATCTTCGGTTCTGTCACTTCTGTGACAGAGGTCCTGCAGGGCTCCTACCACGAGACAGGCAAGAAGTAAACTGACATCCGGAGGAAATGAGTGGGAGGGTATAACTGTCCTGCAGAAATCTGTATACCTCCTGCCTGTCACGTAGTTCCAGGAAGGACCTCCCCAGAAGTGATGAGCCCGGAGACCAGTTTTAGGAGAGAGAAAAAAAAAAAAAAAAAAACCAACCAAAAAAAAAAAAAAAAAAAAACACAACAACCAGTAAAATCGACAAAATACAAATTAAAAAAAAAAAAAAAGTTAAGTAGCTATCCAAAAACGCTGGCACTCACCCCCACATTTCACACCGACTCCAAATAAAACAGGAAACTTTGTATTTACATATTAAAATAATAAAAAAGCGCCTACCTGACAAATTTTGGATCCCACGGGCTTCTTAGAAAGGATAGTGAGATCCTAAACACGTCAGGCAGGCGCTTTTTTATAATTTTAATATGTAAATAAAAATTTTGCTGCTTTATTTTAAGTCTGTGTCAAATGTGGTGGTGAGTGCCAGAGTTTCTGGATGTCGACTTTCCTGAAGAAAACTACAGAACAATGTCCATAAGTAAGTGGCAGAGGTCAAAATAATCACAGGTCTGCCTGTCCCAGACACCCAGTTTTCCTCAGGGACAGCTGGTTTCATTTCTTTGGCTGCCCCTGGGACAGTCACCAAGTGAGAAAGCATTAGCGGGCACTAGGACACAGGAGATGCTGCCATCTGTAAGGCTGGGCTATGGACATCCCAACAGCATACTGTCCCATGATGAGAGATGTCCCTTCATCCCAACATCTCACAGTGGGCTTCTGTGCTGTTAACCGTTTCATCAAGCAGCAGAAACTAAAACAATGCCATGGTAAGACTAGACTGTGCATGTGTTCCTCATCATTGTGAGCATGTAGTTGCCAGTCTTACTTTTGCTTTCTGCACTGCATATTGTACCTCATTTCTCTGTGTACTGTACTTGCAGTGGCCCAAGGTTAGTTGGCTCTTGTTTACAGGCAGCAGAGTTTTGGGAATGCAAATTAAATAGAGAATACTGGATGAGCAACTATGCACAACCAGTGTGTTCTGCCACAGAGGGGTTCCGATTCCCTCTGACCTACAAAGCGGCTCCCAGGAGGTCCATGGGAATCAGAACCCAGAGGTGGCAGAACACACTGGTTATGCATAAAGTTACTCATCCTGTATTTTTTTTTTTTTTGGAAATTAAAGTTTATTGAAGAGCTTTTTTTCCTTTACTCTTACAATTAAATCCATGCATTAACAAACAGACATAAGTCCATTCCTACTCATATGCACAAATATATATTTAAAGACAGAGAAGTGAGATCAAGGAAAGAAGAGAGAATTCAAAAAAGAGTAGACAGGAAAAGGAAAGGAAGAGAGAGGAAGAAAAAGAAAAGTCCTAAGGGGAGAATGCCTCCTATTCTTCAAAGAAATAAATAGGAGAGAGAGGAAAAGCAAAAAAGACAACCAAGAACTTAATCATTTACGAATCATACGTACATGCATACTACCATAACTTTAAGCAATTAATTGATAATAGGGTCATCGTCTAAGAGGGAGACCAACACAAACACCTCATTCCTAGTTATACACTAGTATAGCAATCTCCCCGTAGAGGGAGCAAGGATCCGAAGCTATTGCTATGTATATGATGCAACTTTAATGTGATGGAGCCTCCCATCCCCATCCATCAATCGACCCTTAGGAACCGGAGCAAGGAGACTGCATCATGTATATCTTGCTAGAACTTCTAATATAGATTTCTTTTCCCAGGAAGCCATGAATTGCATAAAGGGATACCATTTATCCTTGAATTTCTCCGTGGAGAATCTTAATTTGGCTGTTAGATACTCCATATCTAAAATCCTGGTGCAAATTCTAAACCAGGAGGAGAAAGTAGGCTTGTCAGGAGTCAACCACAGCAAGCTGATGGACTTATATGCTGCCGTTACTAGGATCCCAAATAATAGACAGGAAGATCTTGATAAGTGTGTGGGGGGGGGAACAGTCCCAGCAACCAATATTGTGGGAGATCTGGCAAGCTAGTCTCAAAAAATCAACTCAAAAGCATCTTTTATTTCCCTCCAGTATTCCTGCACAATATCACATTCCCAGTAAATATGGAAATATGTACCGACCAGCTGGCAGTTCCTCCAACAAAGGTCAGAGTAATGTAATCCATAATGCTTAGTTACCACTGGGACCCCAAAAAATCTCATAATAATTTTCCAACGGAATTCCTGCCAGTAAAGAGATGAAGTAGTGGTCTGTACTGCCTTCCAAATTTGAGACCAGTCTGTCTCAGAAAAACAATAATTGCAATCTCTATGCCACGCCTCTTTAATACTCTGTAATGGGTCTGCCTCTGCATTGTAAATCGCTTTGACTAATTTAGAGATCATATTTTTTTGATGCGGGGATCTAATTAGGGAGGATAAGATTGAACGCACCGGGTTAGTTAGGGACTCCAAGTTAAATTCAATCGCTTTTACAATTACTTGAATGTAATGTCTTAGCTGAAGGTATCGGAAAAAATCCTTTTGTTGTAAACTGAATTCTGTTCTTAATTGCTGGAAGGATTTAATTGAGTTTTGCTCAAAAAGTTGACCTAAACTAGAAAGGCCCACTTTTGCCCACTGGTGGAAACCCAAGTCCCACTTAAGTGGTTCAAAATCTGAACAGCTTAATATAGTCGTATTTGGGTTAAGCTTTAAACTGATGCCCAGCTTAAAGTGTATGTCCCTCCAAACTTGGGGAAGAACCCTCATAAGGGGGTTCCTAAACTCCAGCCATCTCAATCTAGGGGAATCTAAATGTATTAAGTCACTGGCCTTTCCCAAGGGAAGATCGGCCTCCTCAATTTGGGCCCATTTTGGTGGGGGATCCCGGTCCAGGGCCACCAAGGTCTGCAACTGAGAGGCCCACAAATATTTCTGAATATCGGGTATCCCAAAGCCACCCTTCTCCCTAGGAGCCACCATGGTCTTCCACCTTACCCATGGCTTTTTTCCTAACCAAAGGAATTTGGAAAGGGTGGATCTCAAGTCCTGCCAAAAAGTTTCTCGGGGGCTTATATGGGATGGCGCTCAATATGAACAGTAAACGTGGAAGAATATT
The DNA here is from genome assembly GCA_016271365.2 of Neoceratodus forsteri. Taxonomy (NCBI): domain Eukaryota; kingdom Metazoa; phylum Chordata; order Ceratodontiformes; family Ceratodontidae; genus Neoceratodus; species Neoceratodus forsteri. The sequence continues at coordinate 1,152,256,542 of CM057453.1, forward strand.
CATGCGTATTGTTTCCCCCCTACCCGAAACTGAGAGGGGGAGCTCCCTCCATCTGTTACAATCCTCTCTAATCTCTTAAAGTACTTTCAAGTGGTTTGTAGAATATAAGGTTTGAAAATCCCTAGGAATCCACACCCCCAGATATCTGAACCCAAACTTACACCATTTAACTTGCTGTACCTCAGGCAATGGATGGCCCCTAACACCCCCTACAGGAAATAACTCTGATTTATCTGGGTTAATTTTATAACCCAAGAAGGATCCAAACTCCTTAAGGAAGGTAAGAATTCTGGGGACCGTGTTTAATGGGTCTGAAACATATAACAGAGTATCATCTGCGTATAACGAAATCTTGACCTCCACACCCCTAACCTGGAGGCCTGTAAAAAGATCCGATTGCCCAATATACAGGGCCAGAGGTTCTAAACTAAGGGCAAATAGAAGAGGGGAGAGAGGGCAACCCTGTCTAGTGCCCCTCTCTATTTCAAACTGGGTGGACATCATCCCATTCACCCGGACCCTGGCTCTAGGCCTAAAATATAAATTGGAAATCCATTTACGAAATTTGTCCCCAAACCCAAAGCCTCCCATTACTAAGTCTAGATATTGCCAATTTAAGCGATCAAAAGCTTTTTCAGCGTCCAGCTCTAATACGGCTGAAAGTGGCGAATTTAGAGGGTGCTGAACTGAGGCAATCACGTTTAGTAATAACCTAATATTGTCTTCTATGTGTCTACCGGGTATAAACCCCGTCTGGTCCGGATGAACCAGGAAGGGGACCACTTTTTGTAGTCATACATCGATTATTTTAGTAAATATTTTAGCATCCTGGTTAAGCAATGAGATGGGTCTATATCCAGCACAGGATGAGTGGTCTTTTCCAGGTTTGGGTAAAACTGAAACAAGGGCCTCCCCCCATGTGTCCGGCCATCCTGTATTTTTTATAGTGTATAGTATTATGCGAAGTGTGTGCACTGTGGGGTTTTTTTCTTTCACAAGGAAACTGTCTTGTGCAGTCTCTAGAGGTTTTAGAATTATGTTGTACAACAGAAGGGTACAATCACATTCCATGACCTTTGAACTGTAGTACAACAGTATTTTGAAAGGGATGGAATTCTATACAGAACAACATTCTACTATACACTATAAACCCTTTTCAGGTGTGTCCACTAAGGGGAGCCTGTGTAAGGCTAAACCATCAAGGCATAAAATAAGTGGGTTCGCATCACAATTTGCAACCCAAGATCGGAGAAAAGTGAGTCATCTTTTGGAATGATTAACAGTCATTGCTAATCATTCTGAACTGACCCTGGGTCCTTTAAAAATGCCCTTTTTGGCATTCTGGGCTATCTTTCTTTAAATTTTTTTTTTTTCTGACCTCACCCTTGCCCCTCCTGATTGGCCAGATTCCCGCCCCCAAATCTCTGTGTGGGATAAGCGTTACAGCGTCCTCTTGCGGCATGACCCCAGGAGAAGAGCAAGCAGGACCAAAAGCTCCAGCCAGAGTAAAATTTAAGCAAGGTAAGTTCCAGTTTTTTTTTTGTTTTAGCTCACTGGTGGTGTCCGGTAATGAATTTTTCCATGTTTACAGGGAGGCGACGCACTGAGGAGCAGGGGAGCTGAGGCGGCCGAGACGGCATGAGAGAGGACCGGGAACAGAGAAGAGCCACGCAAAGCATCGTGGTGAGGCGAGCAGACAGCGTGACGCAGATTCAGCCGAGCAAGCCACGGAGGCGCAGCGCACAGCTGAGCAGACAATCCGGGGAGTCTACAAAAAAGAAAGAAGAAAAAAAAAGGTACAAACCTTTCAATTTATTGTCCGGGGAGCCTGGAGGGGTAAACTCTAAGGGAGGGCACGTGGCAGGGCAGTGGCATGACTGGGGGGGGGTCAGGACAGGACAAGGCGACCACCTCATGGGATGGGCCTGAACTGTGGGCAAAACAAAGTGGAATCAGGGAGAGGAAACAACAAGAAAGTAAATGTGAACTAACTATTAGCCTGCTTGGCAGAGATGAACAGAGTGAGGTAAACAGCCTTATTTTGTGCACAGCCTAATCAAATGCCAGTGACTGATCTGATGGGGGAAAAATATAAAACTTTACTGTGCTCTTGCAAACTCTGGAAAAACCAGGGCACAATTCTTAACTGTTTTCTGTTCACAGAGAGTTCTGAGGGGAGATGAAACAAAAAGGGAAAAGTAACTTGTGTGACTAAATGTGCCCTGCTTTTGGCAAAGATGAAGGGGACAATGAGTGGTGATGGCGGCCCTGCCTGCTTTATTTTGTGCTCAGCCAGTCCTTTTTTGCAGCAGTGAGAAGAATTGTGCCCTGGTTTTTCCAGAGTTCTCAGGGGAGAGTAAACAAAGCAGTAAAAAATTGTATAAGTGCCCTGCTTTGGCAGAGATGAAGGGAACAAAAACAAACATACACCTGCTTGCTCTGTTGCACTGGAGAGGTTGTAACTCGTGTGCCCTGCCCATCGGACCTGAGGGACATTACAAATTAAAGGAAGACTGTCCAAAACACTGTTGCCAATTACCAGGGCTGCAGAAATGCCCGTTTAGCACTACCTTTCTGTGGTTACAAGTCTCCAGCTAACCTTTGCCCCATTTCTGTGCCTTGAGTGTGCTCCCGAGTTCTGCGCTGAAGCTGCCATTTGGACACTGCAACCGCACCGGAATACCGAGTGTGCGCTTCGTTCAGTAGTTTCCTTCTTGCTCTCTGCTGGAACACTCGTTCACGACGAGCTGGGCAAATTTTTACTGAGGCAAAATAACTTGTGTGGCATGTACTATTCATTTAATTGAACTTTCAGAAGTATACCATGCTCTGTTTTCAATGGGGTTATCTATTTATTTTTTAATTGAAAGTTGAACTCCTGAGTTCGGGCATGCGCATTAGCGCCTGGCGCTAATGTGCATGCCCAAACTCAGGAGTTCAACTTTCAATTAAAAAAAATAAACAGGTTACCATGCTCCGTTTTCAACGGGGCTTACTTCTAAAAGTTCAAATAAATGAATACTACATGCCACACAAGATATTTTGCCTCTGTAAAATTGCCCAGCTAAATCATAATCAGCGTTCCAGCAAGCGCAGGAAGGAAACTCACAATTTATTACAAGTTGCAGCGCTGGGCGCTACAAGCAATGAAATGGCGATACTCACTCCCAGATATAAAAATATCCATTTCCAATAAAATACATGCCCTTTGACAGAAATGCAGCTCTCTGGCTGCATACTGGCAGGTGTGTAGAGACCGAGAGAAAAACTGGGTTTATGACAGCCTTCCATTAAGACACTAGCCCTGCTGCCAACTAGAGCTTAGCTGCAGCAGTGAACTCTGGGGAAATGTTCGGTTCACAACTCTGAAACTTTAAGTGTGTACCCTGCCTATAGCAGAGATGGGGACAAGTAAACATTAACTGGGGAAGGGGGGCGCTCAGGGGGTCACAAGCAAATCTGCAGCTGCCATTTATCTTCCCCCACGCCGTACAGAGAGTTAGCCAGATTACAGTAACTTGATGTGTTAATTTTTTAAGTGCACAGCTTCACAGAGACTTGTTTTGCTAACTTCAAACTTTTTAATAATTGCAGTCCAACATGGCTGGCAGAGTAAAATTAGCAACTACAGAAGGATGGCGCAAAAAATATGATCCAGACAAAAACTGGCTACAGATGAGCAGTGAGGGAGACTGTGTAGTGCATGGTAGTTGCAAATTGTGCCGTCAGTATAAAGATGAGCTACGTGGGTTGAGGAACTTCAGTGAGGCATTAATTGCAGGGATAACAGGTCCCCAAGTAAAAGCTGACACCATCCGGAAACATCTTCAGACAGAGCAGTGTGACAGGGAGCTCCTGCCACTCAAGGACCAACCTTTTCTTAAATCTGTTGTAAAAGTTCTTCTATTTCTTAGCCTAATCTATCCTTTAAAATTTCTAGTCCATAAGGTTGGCCACCTATGGGACCCCTCTCCCCTTTCTCGACTATGCTACAGTATCCTCTCTAATTTTCGTTTTTCCTCTCAAGTCCTCGTACAGGGAGATTATTGTTGTGACCTCCAAGCATATGTAAAACAGGTTGTGTTTATCGTTGTTGGACTTCATATATAATAGCACAATGTCATAAAATACCCTGATGTATATAACCTTGTATTTATGAAACCTGTAAATGTTGAAAATACCATGGCACTAGGTGTTTTTGATAATGGTAAAAAGTACTCGGGGGAGGAAATGGACAAGGATATGATAGAAGGCATCCTTAGGATGGCAGAGAAAGGGGAGATATCGCTGATGGGGGACCTGAATATGCCAGATGTTAACTGGAGCACCTTTGCTGCAGCCACATCCAAGAGCAGGGCCATTCTCGATGCCCTGGGGTCATGCCTCAGACAGCTAGTTTTGGAACCCACTCGGGAGGGAGCAATCTTAGACCTGGTACTCTCAAATGGGGAAGGAGACAGGATCTCTGATCTTGAAGTGGGTACCTATCTGGGAACAAGCGACCACCAAACAGCCCGAGTAGACCATGCGGCTCTCCAGCAGGCAGGCGTGTCGATGGCCTAAATCTCCGTTTTCAGTGGCCATCGACAGAAGAGAAAGTTCCAGGCAGCAGACACCACTGACAAGCCAAAAGTCACAGAGAAGGTTGATGAGGGATAGCCCACAAATGGTCCCGGGCGGAAAAAACACTAATCTGCTGGCCCCAACCCCTGAGAACATTGCTCCATTGGCAGTGTCATGGGGGGGGTCGTGAAGGAGAGTAGAGTCTAAGCTGCCTGCTCAGAGGTGTAGCGTGAGGTGCTAAATTACTGCGGGGCTCCCTCAGAGAAGTTCCTCTCAAGGCGCTGTCCCCTTTCCTGCTCCACTTAGTCCCGAGCCCCCGAGGCTGAAATCCAGAGGGGGCACCAAGCACAGGAAGGTGAGAGGGAGCAGGGAGCCAGTCTGTGTAGCTTGCAAGACTGAGACAGGGGTCCCTGCGCTAGCGCTGACTAGCGCTGCTGAGTTGGTCCAAAAACAGAAATAAGCACCAACACTCACAGACGAAGTCTTCTGCTCTGTCACTCCTGTGACAGAGGTCCTGCAAAGCTCCCACCACTATACAGGCAGGAAGTAAACAGACGTCTCAAGGAAATGAGCAGGAGGGTATCGCCGTCCTGCAGAAGTCTGTTTGCATCCTGCCTGTCACATGGTACCAGGAAAGATCTCCCAGAAGTGAGGAGCCCGGAGACCAGCTTTAGGAGAGTGAATGCATAGCACTGGACTGCTAAACATTTTTTTCTGATTATTAATTTGGATTATTATTCAGGGTTACACATTTTAAAACACATTAAAAATAAATCATTGTTAATTTTGCTAGTCAGTCTGTGCCATGTGCTATGCATTGTCACAGTTGATTAGCACTTTCATGTGCAAAACTGTTAATATTTTTGGCTTAATACCCTGAAAACTGCAACCCTGTGACAATCAGAAAGCTAATCCCTGCTGTATTCTAGAATTAAATTACAACCTTGGCATTCCAAAGTTCATCTGCACTGCATTTCAAACCCCCTTCCCCACCACATTCTGAAGTATCATGAAACAGTACAGTCTAGAAAATCAATACCCAGCCTAGTTTTCTCTCTGTTTTTGTTTTCCGAACAAGCAGTGCAATCGAGGTTACAAAAATGCTTGAAACTTTTTTCTTTTCACTTTCTGTTTCTACGCCTTCTCAAAGACCTGCCTCCATCCGCTAGCTCCCTCCCGCAGACCCTTCTCCATAACTTAACTCCACTCTCCAGTGCCCCATGGCTTAGATCCATTAATTTGGCTGTCATCCAGGTATCTCCCCATCACCCCCCCCCCAGTCCCTAATCTAGCACAGAGGAAGGGTGCTTAACCAGTGGCGTAGGGCCTTTAAGGGGAGCCAGTGTCGTCCTGCTATGGCCAGGGCATTCTCTTGGTCCCCCCCCCCATATGATTCTAGGGACACTGCGCCTCTCTCAGATATCAAGGCCTTGATCTGTACAGCAATGGGTGCTGTCCAGCTGTGGCCATTCGCATCCTTCCCACAGAGGCCCCCCGACTGCAGTGCCACCTGTGGTGACCCAGGTGACAGTATTTCAGCAGGTATCTGCAACCCCACACCCAGGGAAAGCATCCTGTTGGACACTATCACCCCCCCCCAAAGCAACTCAGACTTGTTCCTGAACCCAGGTTGCACGCATTTCAAGTGGTAACACAATGACTGCCCAAAAGCCTAGCGCTTTTCATCAGGCTTGCAACATGCAAGCCACATTTCCCTTAGTTACACGTGCTGTGTGTCTACCAGACACCCAGCTGTTAACAGATCTGTCCACGTAGATCTCTGCCACTCCTGGGTCAGTAAAGAAGCGAGGAGGCTGGCCCTACGTTCAGGAAGGGAATGCAAAAGGCAAATCACCGGTTTCTTTCAAGCAACTTGTGTTTCACCTCAGGAACTCCTGACACTTTTTGTGGAATTCCTGGCTGTTAGGGAAAAAGTGGATCTGGGTACTCCCTTCTTTCATTATGCAGTTTGCCAGCCAGTCAGCAAAGCAGAAGTGCTACCGCTCATGACACTGGTGACCCAGATTCGGAAGCCACCCGGGTCGTCAGGAGTTGGCCAAGGGGAGGAGGATCAAGCGTTCTATCGGACCCTCTCATCCCTTGGAGAGGGACGGCTGCCAGCTCCTCTGCAAGAAGGGGGAACAGATAAGGGGAGTAAAGGAGCATTTCATTTTTTCACGATTTACTTCCACTTTCTGTGTTTAAGAATATATGTCCCACTCTGCATATTTAAAGTATATTTGCTACACAGGCAAAAAATTGACAACCCCATGCGATGCCAGCAGCCCCAGCACCATGCGCTAACAGAGTGGAAGCAGTATGGGGGAAGAATAAAGAGAGCATCAGTATCAGTTGTGACTGTACAGTATACTACAATATAACATGGTGAAAAAAATGTAAGCATTCTGATTTGCTAAGAGACCAGTAAAGGAGTATAATTATGAGAACTTATAAAATGGCAAGAAAAACATCTAGAAATCTCATTGGCCAAGAGACATCAGCTGACTGTACATTAAATCTCTTTATACGCACAGTCATCCTGGTCCTAAACCACATCACACAATGAACAAATGAGTCCTCGTACAGCCAGAACTATCTTCCATCAGACCCCCTGCAACCAGAACTGGTCTATCACAAACATGGCTGCTACCTTTACACTGTAAAAACCTTCAACTGGGCCCTAAAAACAAAACTACATTAAATAAAAGATAAAACAAATTAAATGTTTCCCTGATCATCACACTCTCCTTACACACATAAACAAATTAGAAACATTAAATATTGTTTATAGTTTTCATTGCAACTGTTTCTTTACTAACAGTGAAAAATCCCCCTTCTGTCTTTACCTGCTCATCAGGGAAATCTCTTCTGCTTACCCCGGCAGTGAGATAATTGAGTCTGTGGCTCTAAAACAGGCCTTTGTTGTCTGTGTGTACAGAATGTCACGAGAGTAACATTCTACAAGTGGAACAGAGCAGAATCCCTGTATTCCATGGTAAACATTCCATGATAAACATTCTATGTCTAGAATGTAGGGAAAAACAGAGAAGAAAAAAAAAACCAGAATGAAGAAAGTAGGCAATACAGTAATACTTTATAAACAAAAAGAAAAGGTGGGAAAACAGTTAAATAGGCAGGGGCAGACCCAAAGTGCCCAAATACACTGCTAATGTTAAGAAAAGCAGGTACATCTGAATCTTATATAGGAGTTTTCAGGTGAAATTTACCCTCCTTGCCACCCCCCCCAAAAAAAAAGAAAACACAACCTGGCAGGTTTAAAGTTCGTTTTTCTTACTAACCTTTCACCTCAATCCTCTAGCAGTTTTCCTTTTATGTACTAGACCACAGCACATAAGTAAAAAACAAAAATAAAGAGAAGGTTGCCTTCAATGAGACTGTATAACTACAGTGTAATGAAAATTAAGTTTTAGACACTGCTTATGTCTTACAAATGTACACGTTACAGTGCATTTATGATAAAAATGTACATGCAACAGAGAAAGTATTTTCAACCAACTCTACTAATAAATACTTTTACTACAAAGTACTGTACTAGTTAACCTATTGCTGCTAGGAAGTTGTCATCCCCCTGTACAGACAGTTGGTGAGACCCCATCTGGAGTACTGCGTCCAATTCTGGAGACCCCATCTCCGCAAGGACACAGACAGGATGGAGGCAGTTCAGAGGAGGGCAACTAAAATGGTGCAGGGTCTGCAACAGAAGCCATACGAGGAGAGACTAAAGGAGCATAATATGTATACCCTTGAGGAAAGGAGGGAGGGGGCGACATGATAGAAATGTTTAAGTACCTCAGTGGTATCAACAAAGTCCAAGAGGGTAGCATCTTTCAGAAAAAGAGATGTGCAAGAACAAGGGGACACAATTTGAAGATAGAGGGGGGGATGGCTCCGGGGCAATGTGAGGAAGTATTTTTTCACAGAGAGGGTGGTGGACGCATGGAACAGCCTTCCTGAGGAGGTTGTGGGGTCTAAAACTGTAGGAGAATTCAAGAATGCATGGGACAGACATAAGGCAATTTTTGTGTGGGGTAGGAAGAAATAGGCTGTTGGTTAAATAGGATCTGCAGCTTATCCTCTAGGTAGGAAGAAAAATTACTCACCTTAGTAATGTTGTTTCTTCTAATGAGTCTTGCTATAGTATAGATCATTAGCAGTTTGTTCCAGCTCTAGAACTGCCCCGGAGTGAAATGGTTAAAACCATTCCAAAATAGAATTTTGGGCACGAGAGCAGCTCTATCTGTGTCCTTTCAAACTTGAACTGTCAGATCTTACGAGCCAAACTCACCAAGGTCTGTGTGGAAGCTGTAACCTACACTAGCCAAATGGCTACCTAAATAATAACAACCATTGATGGTCCCAACACCAAGACTCAAGTCAGGGACCAGAAATACTAACACCATTCTAATAATATGAAAATGGAACATAAGTATAATAAAACATACACACCCCAAAGTCCCAAAGGGACAAAATGCTAACAGGACATAAGTAGTGCCCACACTAAGTTGCCCGCACCCCACCAAGTAGAGGTTCTGAGAGGGGCAGGTTGGGGGGGGAGGTCTATAAGAAAAAATTACTCACCTTAGTAATTGCTTTTCTTCTCATGGAGTCTTGCTATATTATAACATTAGCAGTCAGCCACTGCAGCTGAACTGCCCCGGAGAGGAAGGAGTTAACTCCAGAGGATCTGGAGTTCTACAGCGCGAGGGGCTGTGCCCAAAGCTCTATCTGGCAGTTTCAAACGAAACTGTCAGATCTTTACGAAGCTAACATCAAAGAACAGAAAGTCTGTGTGGAAAAACTACACTAGCCCATGGCTACCTAGTAGTAGTAACAACAACAATATAAACAACAAGAAACACCCAGAACCATAATAACAAAAATTGATGGTATTATGGTTCGCTTTACCACCCTTTGACAAGCAATATTATGAACCCCCTTCCCCCAAGACTCAAGTCCAGGAAGGGGCAATATAAATAACCTAAATGAAAGGAACCAGATCCCTAACCCAAAGGAAAGAGGGTAAAGGGATAACTACAATGGCATGACACAGTGCTTGCACTAATTCGGCCACCCCTACCCAAGTAGAGGTTCTGAGAGGGGCAGGAGGGAGGGTGGTTATAATATAGCAAGACTCCATGAGAAGAAAAAGCAATTACTAAGGTGAGTAATTTTTTCTTCAAACACCATGAAGTCTTTATATTATAACATTAGCAGATTACACAGCAGTACCTCCATGGAGGAGGGTCAGAACCTACTTAGGAAATAGGCTCTGAAGCACAGCTGTGCCAAACCGACATCTCTCCTGGACTGGACATCCAGGGAATAATGCTTGGTAAAGGTGTGAACTGTCTTCCAGGTAGCAGCTTGACAAATCTCCAGAATGGGAATGTCCCTTAGCAGCCGCTAGAGACGCAGCTGTACCCCTGGTGGAGTGGGCCCTCAATCCTGAGGGGTACTCTACCTAGCTTCTGATAACAGAATTGATACAAGAAACAATCCACCTTGCAATTGTTCTCTTAGTGGCAGGTTTTCCTTTACCAACCTCGCCATAGGTAAGAAACAGTTGGAGGGATTCGTACCTATGACCTCTGTGCGCTCTAAATAGTAGCTAAGGCTCTTTTGACATCCAAGCTGTGCAGTCTCCTCTCACCTGAGGAAGAATGCTCAGTGAAAATACTGGGAGAGAGATAGATTGATTCAGGTGGAAATCAGAAACCACCTTAGGCAAAAACTTTCTATTAGTCCTAAGGACTACCTTATCTCTGTGGAAAGAGATAAAATCTTCTTCCACTGACAGGGCCTGTAACTCACTTATGCGTCTGGCAGAGGTGATAGCTACTAGGAAAACGGTTTTCCAAGTTAAATACTTGAGCTCTGCTGAAGACAGAGGCTCAAAGGGGGGTTGCATTAACTGAGCAATGCAAATATTCAGGTCCCAGGCGGGAGCTGGTTCCCGAAAAGGAGGGTTAGTATGAAGTAACCCTTTAAAAAACTTGGAGAACACAGGGTGAGAAGAAAGGGAGGCAGGCTTCCCTGCTGACACAAAAGCAGAGACAGCTGCCAGATGAACCTTCAGGGTAGCTGGTCTAAGGCCTAGGGAATTCAGATGGACCAAATATTCCAGAAGAATGGGAAGATCAGCAGATTCTGGGATAATCTGCCTCTCAGAGCACCAGATGGAAAACCTCTTCCACTTAGAATTATAAGTGGCCCTAGTGGAAGGCTTCCTAGAAGCCTTTAAAATATCCATGACACCTTGAGAAAGGTGTAAGTCAGCAATTCTAGCTCCTCAAGAGCCAAGCCTTGAGGTGGAGGGATTTGAGGTCCGGATACCACACTCTCCCCTGTGCACAGGCCAGTAAGTCGTGGACTCTGGGTAGGCTCAGGGCAGGGTGGACTGCCAAGGACAGAAGCAGAGGGTACCAGGGCTGTCTGGCCCAATCTGGGGCAATCAGAATCACTCTGCAAGGTTGAGATCTGATTTTACTAGTACCCTGAAAAGAAGAGGAAAGGAGGAAAGGCATACAGAACTTCCTTTCCAGTCCAACAGAAAAGGCGTCCAGAGGACTGAGCCCAGTACTGGAGCCTGCAACAGAAAAAGGAAGTTGATGGTTGTCTGGGGCTGCGAAAAGATCTATCTGAGGAGTGCCCCATCTGGCAAAGACGGACCCCAGCACTTGTGGATTCAGAGCCCATTCGTGATGGGCCTGAGAAATTCTGCTGAGGGCGTCCGCCAGGACATTGTCCTTCCCTGGGAGGTGTTCAGGGAGTAGGCCAGAGACCACAACTTCATTGCTTCGGTGCACAAGGCTGAAGACCGAGTGCCCCCTTGCTTGTTGATGTACCACATTGTGGTGGTATTGTCTGTCCTGACTTGAACCACTTTGTTCTGGACAGAATCTGAAAACACCCGAAGAGCTAAAAAGACAGCTCTGAGTTCCAACAGACTGATGTGGAGCAGAGATTCCTGAGGAGACCACACCCCTGGGTGGCAAGATCATGGTGAGCCCCCCACCCTAAGAGGAGGCATCCGGGGTGAGGAGTGAGAAATGGGAATGAAGGGAACTCCTGTCTTAAATTGCTCTGGACCTGCCACCAGTGGAGGCTAGGATCAGAGTTTGAGTAACTGGAACCAGCTTGGTAAGGGGTCCTTCCTTTGAGACCAATAGGCCCTCAAATGGAACTGAATGTCCCTCATCTGGAATCTTGCTCCCTGCCGACAGCTGTGGAAGCAGCCATGTGCCCAAGGAGTTGCAGAAAATGCCTTGCTGGTGAGAGACCCGCAGGAAGTAAGGAGGATGCCAGAGGCGATGAGTCTGTCCACCCTTTCCGAGGGAAGAAAAGCCCTGGCTAACCTTGTGTTCAATTCTGCGCCTATGAAAGTTAGGACCTGAACCGGTTCCAGAACTGACTTTGGTAAGTTTAGCAGGAATCCCAGGGAAGTGAGAAGCTGCTGGGTGACTTGCAAATGGGTTTTCACCTGACCTGGAGACTGACCCACAATGAGCCAGTCATCCAGGTAGGGAAACACAGCAACCCCTTGCCTTCTTAAGTGAGCCACTACTACAGCGAGACATTTTGTGAATACCCTTGGCGCAGAGGTCAGGCCGAAAGGCATTGCCCTGAACTGGTAGTGGCCTGAGGGCAGTTCGAACCTGAGGTACTTTCGGTGAGAAGGCCTAATCAGAACATGAAAATAGGCATCCTTGAGGTCCAGGGAAGCTAGCCAGTCCCCTGGCCTTAGGGAAGGCAATATCATTGCCAGAGTCAACATTTTGAACTTTGGTTTCAAAAGATGCTTGTTCAGGTACCTTAAATCTAGAATGGGCCTCCATTCTCCTGTCTTTTTTGGGGTAAGAAAGTATCTTGAATAAAGCCCCTTGCCCTGATGGCAAGGAGGAACCCTTTCCACTGCTTTGCAGTCCAGAAGAGAAGAAACCTCTGCTTCCAAAGCAAGGGCTTCTGAAGGATTTGCAGGTGGAAAATGTCTGGCTCTCATCTTTGGAAAGTGTTTGAAGCTGAGAACCAGACCCTGGCCTATTACCTCCAGAACCCATCTGTCCGTAAGTTAGGGACAGCCAGTTCTGGCTGAAATAAACCAACCTGCCCCACTGGTACAGGAGAATCGCCCTGGGCACCCCATCAGGGTGCCTGCTTAGCAGCAGCCTTAGGCTGAGGGGAGGGGGACGGTCTACTTGTGCCTCGTCTACCCCTGCCTCTGAAGAAACCCCTCTGCGAGACAGCAGAGGAGGCTTGAAATTGGTAAAAAGGCCTGGAAAAAGGCCTGCCCCTACCTCTGGGAGCATGCCTTTGTGGCATGGCATGCTTCTCCTTAGCCTGGGCACTTTTGTAGGTAGTTCTGTATTCATCCATCTTTTTCATATAGTTTTCTGTTTGCTCCCCAAACAGAGAATTTCCCTACAGGAAAATCCATAGCCTTTGACTGGGTATCTTGGGACAGATTAGTGCATCTGAGCCATGCCAACCTCTGAAAGCTACAGAAGTGGCCATGACCCTAGAGGAAACATCATTAACATCAACAGCAGTATGAAATTGAACTTTAGAGGCTTCAATGCCATCAGCAGCCACCTGTTCCAACTCACTAGCCAGCTGGCCATGGGCCTGCTTGGCTAACTGCAATACTGTGTCCCACCTAGATTTCTGATATCTAGCCACATAAGCCATATAATTTGCCTGCCTGAGTCCCAAAGAAGCTGCCATATACTGTTTCTTCCATGGCATCAATCTTCCTGGAATCCTTATCAGGAGGATGTGAGGCCAGAGGAATATTAGCCTTGTCACAGGCTGCAGCTTGAACCACACCTACATGACTACACTGTTCAGTAAGGAAGTCTGTATCCGAGCCTGACAAAGTATACCTTCTGTCCATTTTTTATCTACAGGAGGGACAGAATGAGAGTTTTTAAAATCTTTGTTGTTTGCTTCCTAAATGACTTATGCAAGGAATAGACAACCCTAGACTCTGGAATATCCATCATTTCCACATAATCAGGCTCCTCTTGCTCATCCACAGCCTCCTCTAAAGGAAGCTGGAGGGTTTCTGTAACCTTTTTGTAAAAAATAAAGAAAGAAGGGGACTCAGACAGAATAGGAGGAGATTCTAAAGGTCTGTCTGGAGAAATGTCCGGTTCAATGGGCACGTCCAGACCCCCCCAGCCACACATATATTGATCAAATTCCTCCTCCCCCTCCTGTGGTTCATAAAAATCCTCAACTTCAAAATCCTGAACCACTGGGACTGAACGAACCAACCTTTTACCAACTGTTGGTGGTTCTACAGATCCCTGAGACAGTGACTGGACAATCTGAATGGCTTTAGCTATCTCTGCAGCAGTTGGAGACACAATTTTGGACCCCAAACCTACTGATTTCCTTGTCTTTTTACTGGGACTGGTTCCCTGAACCAGCCTTCCTTTGCCGAGGTACTTCAACCCTGGTCAGGGCCTCCTCTGGTCCAGTGGGTACTGGACGGGCTGGCCATCTGGGTCAGCGGACTTTTTGGCCTCTCGTTCCCTGAGCCGGCCCAATCTCTTTTCCAGGGTGGCTGCAGGGAAATTTTTACACACCTGGCAGTCTGACAGGAGGTGGTCAGCCCCCAGACAATAAACACAAGTGGTGTGTGGGTCAGCCTTGGCAAAGGCCTCCCCACAGACATCACAGTGTTGAAACCCAGTGGGCCCGGTTTTTCTTTTGGGTTTCTCAGACATAATGCCAGCCTAACCAAAACTTGCCCTTTTGATGGCAGTGCCAGGCAAGACACCCTTATCGGTTCCTAACCGTGTCACGGGTATTTGAAAAAACGTTATAATTCTGTTTTTTAGAACCGATAAGAACGGAACCTCACTCTAAAACCCACTGTACACTTTTAAAATGTAGAAATAACAAACCGATCGGTTCAAAACCGAACCGATAATTAATTTTCCACACAGACTTAAAATTTAGTACTTACGGTTACAGACAGAGCTTTAAAACCGAAATGCGGTAAAAATAATGACTTTGCGGTTCAAATGACCGAAAATACTCGCTTGAACCGAGAATGAACCGAGCTGAAGGAGCTGATCTCCGGAGCGACTGTTCAGTGAAGCGGAGTAAAGAATCTGACAGTTTCATTTGAAACTGCCAGATAGAGCTTTGGGCACAGCGCCTTCGCGCTGTAGAACTCCAGATCCTCTGGAGTTAACTCCTTCCTCTCCGGGGCAGTTCAGCTGCAGTGGCTGACTGCTAATGTTATAATATAGCAAGACTTCATGGTGTTTGAATATAGTAAGACTCCATTAGAAGAAACAACATTACTAAGGTGAGTAATTTTTTCTTCAAACAACATGAAGTCTTGCTATATTATAGACATTAGCAGAATACACAGCAGTACCTCCATGGAGGAGGGGCAGAACCTACTTAGGGAATAGGCTCTAAAGAACAGCTGTGCCAAACCGAGCATCTCTCCTGGCCTGGACATCCAGGAGTAATGCTTGGTAAAAGTGTGTACCGTTTTCAAGTAGCAGCCTGGCAAATCTCTAATAAAGGGATATCTCTGGCAGCAGCTAGAGGCGTAGCTGTACCCTGGTAGAATGAGCCCTCAAACCGGGGCGCTGCCCACTTCTGATAACAAAATTGGATACAGAGACAATCCACCTGGCTATTGTTCTCTTAGTGGCATTTGCTTTCCCAACTTCACCATAGGTAAGGAAAAGTTGGAGGATTCGAACCTGTGACCTTTGCACGCTTCTATATAATAACCAAGAGCTCTCTTAACATCCAGGCTGTGCAACCTCCTCTCACCGAAGAGGAGTGATCAGTGAAAATACTGAAGGGAGATAGATTGATTAAGATGGAAATCTGAAACCACCTTAGGCAAAACTTCCTATTAGTCCCAAGGATTACCTTATCCCTGTGGAAAGAAATAAAGTCAGTCTCCACTGACAAGGCTTGCAATTCACTTATGCGTCCGGCAGAAGTGATAGCCACTAGAAAAACAGTTTTCCAAGTTAGGTACTTAAGCTCTGCAGAAGACAGAGGTTCAAAAGGGGGTTGCATTAACTGGGCAATGCAAACATTAAGGTCCCAAGCAGGGGCCGGTTCCCGAAAGGGAGGATTAGTATGGAGTAACCCCTTAAAAAACATGGAAGATGGACTGTCAGAGACAGAAGGAATGGGTACCAGGGCTGCCTGGCCCAATCCGGGGCAATCAGAATCACCCTGCAAGGCTAAGATCTGATTTTGACTAGTACTTTGAATAGGAGAGGAAAGGGGGGGAAGCATAGAGGAACTCTTCCCCTCCCAATCCAGAAGAAGGGCATCCAGGGGAACTGAGCCCAGCACTGGAGGCCTGCAACAGAACAGAGGAAGTTTGTGATTGTCTGGGGCTGCAAAAAGATCTATCTGAGGGATGCCCCACCTAGCAAAAACTATCCCCAGCACTTGAGGATCCAGGGACCATTCGTGATGGCCCTGGGAAATCCTGCTGAGGGCATCCGCTAGGACATTGTCCTTCCCTGGAAGATGAACTGCTATGAGGGAAGTGTTCAGGGAATAGGCCAGAGACCACAACTTCATTGCCTCGGTGCACAAGGTCAAGACCGAGTGCCCCTGTTTGTTGATGTACCACATTGTTGTGGTGTTGTCTGTTCTGACTTGTATCACCTTGTCGTGGACGGATGCAGAAAAAGCTTGAAGAGCTAAAAGACAGCTCTGAGTTCCAGCAAATTGATGTGGAGCAGAGATTCCTGGGACCAAACTCCCTGAGTGGAAAGGTCGCCCATGTGGGCTCCCAACCCAGAAGGGAAGCATTTGTAGTGAGAGTCAAGTCGTGAGAAGGGGAAATGAAGGGACCCCGCTCTTAAGTGCTCTGATCCTGCCACCACTGGAGAGCTAGGATCAAGGTTGAGTCACTGGGACCAACTTGGAAGGGAGTCTCTTCTCTGAGACCAAAAGGTTCTCAAGTGAAACTGAATGTCTCTCATCTGAAATCTGGCTCCCTGCACAACAGCTGTGGATACAGCCATGTGCCCCAGGAGCTGCAGAAAGTGTCTTGCTGGTCGAGAGACCTACAGAGTGAAGGAAGAGGCCAGAGCCACTAAATTCCTTACCCTTTCTGGGGAAGAAAGGTTCTAGCTAGCTTTGTGTCCAATTCTGCCCTATAAAGGTGAGTACCTGGACTGGTTCCAGAACCGACTTTGGTAGGTTTAGCAGAAAACCCAGGGAGGTGAGAAGCTGCTGGGTGACCTGCAGGTGAGATTTACCTGTTCTGGGGACTGACCTACAATGAGCCAGTCGTCTAGATAGGGAAAACAGCAATCCTCTGCCTCCTTAAGTGGGCCACTGCCACTGCTAGACACTTTGTGAATACCCTTGCGCAGAGGTAAGGCCGAAGGGCATTACTCTGAACTGGTAATGACCTGAGGGCAGTTTGAATCTGAGGTACTTTCGATGGGATCTTCTGATTAGGACATGGAAATAGGCATCCTTGAGGTCCAGGAAGATAGCCAGTCCCTGGCCTTAGGGAAGGTAAAATCATTGCCAGAGTTACCATTTTGAACTTTGGTTTCAAAAGATGCTTGTTCAGATATCTGAGATCTAAAATGGGCCGCCATTCTCCTGTCTTTTTTGGGGTAAGGAAGTATCTGGAATACAGACCCCTGCCCTGATGCAGGGGAGGAACCTTTCTACTGCTCTGAGAGCTAACAGGGATGAGACCTCTGTTTCCAGAGCGAGGGTCTCTGAAGCGCTTGCAGGTAGAAAAAGTCTGCTTCTCAACTTGGGAAACTTTTTGAAGCTGAGAACCAGACCCTGGCTTACTATTTCCAGAACCCACTTGTCTGAGGTTAAAGAAGCCCAATTCTGACTGAAGTAAGCCAGCCTGCCCCCCACTGGTACAGGAGAATTGGCCCTGGGCACCCCATCAGGGTGCCTGTTTCGCAGGAGCTTTAGGCTGGGGGGTGGGAGCAGGTCTGCCCACCCCTCGTCTGCCCCTGCCTCTGAAGAAGCCCCTCTGAGCAAAGGCAGAGGAGGCCTGAGTCTGGTAGAAAGGCCTGGAAAAAGGCTCTACCCTACCCCTGGGCATGCCTTTGAGGAGTGGCTTGCAGCTTCCCTAGCCTGGGCACTTTGTAAGTAGTCCTATATTCATCCATCTTCTTCATGTAATTCTCTGTCTGCTCTCCAAACAGAGAATTTCCCACCACAGGAAAATCCATAGCCTTAGTCTGGGTATCCTGTGACAAACTAGTACACCTGAGCCAGGCCAACCTGCGAAAAGCTACAGATGTGGCCATGACCCTAGAGAAAACATCATTAACATCCACAGCAGCATGAAACTGAACCTTAGAGGCTTCAATGCCATCAGCAGCCACCTGTTCTAGTTCACTAGCCAGCTGGCCATGGGCCTGCTTGGCCAATTGCATAACAGTATCCCATCTAGATTTCTGATACCTAGCTACATAAGCCATATAATTTGCTTGCCTGTGTCCCAGAGAGGCTGCCATATACTGTTTTTTTGCCATGGCATCAATCTTCCTGGAATCCTTGTCAGGAGGATGTGAAGCCAAGGGAATATTAGCTTTATCACAGGCAGCAGCCTGAAACTACCAACATGACTGCATTGCTGAGAAAGGAATTCTGTATCAGGGCCTGACAATGTATACCTTCTGTCCATCTTTTATCTACAGGAGGCACAGAATTAGGAGCTTTTAAAATTTTAATTGTTTGTTTCCTAAAGACTTATGTAAAGGAATAGACAATCTCCTAGACTCTGGAATATCCATCATTTCTACAAAATCAGGCTCCTCTTGCTCATCCACAGCCTCTTCTAAAGGAAGCTGGAGGGTTTCAGCAACTTTTTTATAAAACATAAAATGAGATGGGGACTCAGACAGCATAGGGGGAGATTCTAAAGGTCTGTCTGGGGAGATGTCCGGTTCAATGGGCACACCCAGACCTTCCCAGCCACATTCATACTGTTCATAATCCTCCTCCCCCTCCTCTGGTTCATAAAATTCCTCAATATCAAAATCCTGAACTACTGGGACCGGACGAACCGACCTTTTACCAGATAGTGGTGGTTCGGACGGACCCTGAGACACTGACTGGACAATTTGTATGGCTTTTGCCATCTCTGCAGCAGTTGGAGAAGGAATTTTGGACTCCAGACCTGCTGATTTTCTTGTTTTCTTTACTGGAATTGGTTCCTCAGAACCAGCTTTTCTTTGGCCCGAGGAAGTCTGGCCCTGGTCAGAGGGCACTCCCTCTGGTTCGGTTGGCACCGAACCGGGCTGGCCATCAGGGTCAGCGGACTTTTTGGCCTCTCGTTCCCTGAGCCTGCCCAATCTTTTTTCCAGGGTGGCTGCAGGGAAATTCTTACATACCTGGCAGTCTGACTGGAGATGGTCAAACCCCAGACAATAAACACATGTGGTGTGTGGGTCAGCCTTGGCAAAGACTTCCCCACAAACATCACAGTGTTGAAACCCAGTGGGCCCAGTTTTTCTTTTGGGTTTCTCAGACATAATGCCAGCCTAACCAAAAACTTGCCCTTTTAACGGCAGTGCCAGGCAAGACACCCTTATCGGTTCCTAACCGTGTCACGGGTATTGGAAAAAACCCTAATAAATCCGTTTTTTTTAGAACCGATAAGAACCGTGAACCGCACTCTAAAATAGTAACTTTTAGTTTTAAATGAGTTTTAAACCCACTGATCGGTTCAAAACCGAACCGATAACTTACAAGTTCCACACAGACAAAACCTTAATTTACTTACGGTTACCACAGATAGAGTCTTGAACTGAAGCGGTTTTGCGTGTTAAATAAAACTATTCTCGGTTAAATCCAACCGAGAAAAACACTTTTTAAACCGAGAAATGAACCGAGCAGAAGGAGAAATCTCGGAGCGACTGTTCACTGAGGCGGAGTAAAGAATCTGACAGTTCAAGTTTGAAAGGACACAGATAGAGCTGCTCTCGTGCCAAAATTCTATTTTGGAATGGTTTTAACCATTTCACTCCGGGGCAGTTCTAGAGCTGGAACAAACTGCTTATGTCTATAATATAGCAAGACTTCATGTTGTTTGAAATGGGCAGACTAGGTGGGCCAAGCGGTCCTCATCTGCCGTCAAAGTCTATGTTTGCTGACATATCCTATGTTATACATTAATAGGGACTACTTTTTTTCAGTTTTTAGATGATTTAGAGATAATGTATTGTACACTCTTGAAAATAGTAAATAAGTTTTAATCCCTATCAGAATACATAAAACTAATTAATTTTATGATGGTGGCCCATTTTATAAGTGTGATAAGCCACTCCAGGGTGTGCAGTAAAGGATTTTAATGCACTTCCCAGGGGCATAAGGATAGTCGGCTTTCAGCCTCGTGCCTTAGCATACCCCTGGGGTGTGCCTTAAAATCCTTTAATGCACACCCTGTCGTGGCTTATTACTTACACAATACACTACTGTACTTTTCTTTCAAACCAACAGCCTGTGTACGATATCAAATCACTCCACTCCACAGTGCCTAAAGTGCTGCCAGTCACTACAGTTTTTGAGATACCCTAACTGTTGAAAGGGACTACTTAAATAAATACACTGATTTTCGTGTATTTACACAGTGTAGTGTACTTTCTGCATTAAAATTAGAAAGACATTTTTCTCACCCAGTTATGAGTGCGATAAGACACTTCAGGGAGGTGTCATTATGGGGGAATAATTGTATTTTGCTCTCAGGCATTTAAAGGTACTTGGCACAAGCACCTTGTTCCTAACAACACCCTCAAGCTTTGCAATCATTCCCCCCACAATTACACACCCTGGCATGTTTTACTGCACATGTCCAAGAGATAGTGTCAGGAGTTGCTAGTTGTCTGACCAGAAGTGTTGTAACCTGCCAAAATGTTAAAGGGACATGATAAACCCTTCTTGCATCATGTTATTTCTAGGTAATGGCCCACGTTTAATGACTGCTTATGTTCCCTAAAATGCACTGATGTTGCTAGTCTCATCTGCTTCATTTTTATTAGGACTGAAATGCATGCTAATGGTGTCATTATACCCAACCTAGTTTTGTTTCGGTTCCTTGATCTACTCTTATTACATATCCAGAACATCAGTAAAACCCCAGACAGTGCAGTCACTCATGTTTCCATAGGCTTCTCTCCTCCCACTGCATTACAAGTGGATAGACTGTTGCGGGTGTTCATAAATCCAGGAAAGATGCAGCGGGAGTTGATCAAGGGAATGTAAACAAGCATGTTTTTGTGTGGCAACACCGGTATTATGGTGGGTAGTTGGTTTTTCACTTTTTAAAAAGAACAAAGATATCCAAATCAAAACTACCAGTTGCATGAACAATCTCTGCAGAATGTGACCCAGGGACAACACAAGACAGGACAAAAAGGGGAAAAAGTTGCAGCCTACCCAGAAATGACCAACTTTCCACCTGACAGTGAGGTCCATAGTGGTGCACCTACCCCGTAGCAAAAGCTGAAAGATGGAAAAATGAACAAAAGGAAAGTATTTGTTTTTGATAAGTTTAAGCATCTGCACTGGTGAAATCTGTACTTTCAATTAGTTTCTGACCCAGCTGGTTCTCACTTTGGCCCACACATTTGACAGCAGTGGGTCTAATTTGACCCAGGTTTTAAAACCCCTAGCGCTGTCACGGATGTGGCCAATCATAAAATGTGCTTTTTAAACAAGGGGATTAACAGTATCCCTTTAAAAATAAGGTCACAGTACTACACAGCATCAAGTATCTCAAACTCCATGGCAGTACCGGTGAGTCAAAGAGAGAGAGTAGCTGCGGTGCACAGTGGGATTTGTAACATGTCAATATATGTAGTACAAGAAAGCAATTAATCAGGGAGCGCTAGCGAGCCCGAGCAAAACGGCCGCCTTTAAATAGAGCCCCTCTCTAACTTTGGTTTTGGGAAATCAAATAAGTACTTTTTGCACTGTCTCAAAAAAAACTTAAACGCAGAAACAGTAAATCGTAAGACTCGAGGAACAACATGGGAAGTCCTCGAAAGGATCGAACTCTCCATGAAGGTGCAAAAGCTAAGAATGCTCCCGTTCCCTCCACCACGCGGTCTACCTCTCAGCAACGAACCACAGATGCAAGAAATGAAGGGGAAGAAACTCTACAATCCCTTGGGTTCAAAATAAACAGATTAATCGCCTCGGTTTCTGACCTGGGAGAAAAAACAGATGGAATTGCTACCAGAGTTACTAACTTAGAAACAAAAATTGACTTGATGTCAGCGGAATCCTCAGATGCTAAAAAACGGTCGGAAACAGCAATGGGCGCAGTTAATGGTGTGATAAAGGAGAACAGGCACTTTGAAATGCGTCTGGAAAACTTGGAAAACCAGACAAGGGCCCCTAACATTCGTTTTCTAGGGCTCCCAGAGGGCTGTGAGGGAGACCACCTCGTCCTATTTCTACAAGATTGGCTCCAACAACAGTTCGGTGAAGATGCAACCCCATGCATTAAGGGCATTCAAAAGGCCTACCGGATCGTAGCCAGAGGTAGGCCAGATAACCCTGAAGTCCCTCGCACAGTTTTGGCGATCACAGTCAAAGTAGCTACAAGGGACTACCTGCTGGCCTTAGCTAGACAACATCGGACATTGCTTTGTGAGGGGGAAACCGTCTGACTCTACCCAGACATCAGCTTTGCCACTAGACAACAGCGAAAGCAGTTTGACGGTACCAGGGCACTCTTGCGTGAAGCAGGAATTCAGCACAGTGTAATTTTTCTGGCCCGGCTGAGAATAATGCACCAAGGGAAGATCTTCATCTTTTCGGAAGTGAAGGAAGCTAATCGTTGGGTCCACAGTCATGCACCAAGAAGAAGACATGTAGCAGACCAGGGTGACAGCTCCTCAGATGACGACGAGCCATGAAGGAACAGCCAAGATTTCTTCAACGAAGATCATGGGAAAAGAGAGGAACTCTGCCTTATTAAATATAAAAGTTTGTTTAAGTTCAGAGAGAGGTTCAAGTGAGTACTCTAACAAAGTTTATGTTGAGACTACCAATCTCTTGGGATTTATCAGTAATCACCTTTTGAGCGACAGACATATTAATGGACTCTATATAAGTTTTCTACATAAAAACTTTTAAAGTTTGGTCACTTGTTTAATTAGGCTTGAGAAATCAGATAGTCATAGCCTCAGTAACTGATATGGATGTTCCCACAGTCGAGGTATTCTAATTCAATGTGGCACGACCTTAATAGAATTATCAGTTAGTGATGCCGTTTTACAGTTAAAGCATGGTTCTTTTCATAACCCCTCTTTAGGGGATATTTGAATTTGTGGACTACGTATAGTAAAATTGATGTAGTAATTTTTCCATGCTGCTCTGGGCTTCATACCTAGCAATTCTGTATTGAAAACTCGTGTATAACAATTAAGTAACTCCCCAGGACGTATCTTAAAGCAGTAGAATAATTAGTATATAGGAATTTTAGAGGGGTTGCATCCTCAATGTGTCTAGTATGTAACTATCATTTGAAATGTCTTTGCTTGGAATGTAATGCACATGTACATTGAAAACAATAAATATAAGTATAAAAATTAAAAAAGAAAGCAATTAATTGGCTAAAACAGCACACAACACAACATGGAGATGGTATTACTTCCAGAGTAATGACCGCTCCAACTTGTAGTTCTGTGCCAAACCACTAGTAAATCAGCAACAGCACATCCCCTGATAGAAAATGATGTGCTTTGTCACCCACCCAACCAGTGGTCTGTTGCCATCGCACTAAATGTTTTGAGTACCACAGTCAGAGATGCAACACTGCAGAAAGTAAAACTCACCTTTGAGAAAAGTAGCCACATCTCCCACTGACCAGTCGTCCCCCAACACAAAGCAGGAAAGGGAAAAAAAAACTCTAGAGCCGAGCAGGGGAAGGAAAAGGAAACCACGGGTTCAACCCCTTCAATCTGATGAATATGTCAGTGCACGGCGCTGTCAACTGAAATTATTACAGCTCGTTCGAAAAGTGAAACACAGGTTGCAAATTCTTGCGGTTTGCTGATGTAGAAAGAAGTTTAAACAAATCCCAGTTGCTAGTTTTAAAAATATTAGGACGTTAGCGTTCACAGTAGTACAGAAATAGAAAAATCTCAGCATATAAATCCCAGGAGACAATGTGACTGTCTCGAAGTGTGTCCTTGCATAATATTGAGAGATACACAGAAATATCTACCACCTCAAAATGTTTAAAAAACCACAGCAATGTGTTAATATGTGCCTGCAGTTGTTTAGCACCATCACTATATTAATAACTGTTGCTATGGTTCTGATGTTCTTTACTTAGTTACAGTAAAACATCTGAACTACCTAAACAGTTTTTTTGTTTATGTTTTATTAAAAAAGTGCCCTTTCTAATAATAAGTACTTAACAGCACTTGCCATGTTGCAAGCGCATTAAGCCACGCCAAAGGAGGTTTCTACTGGGGAATTAATACATGGTTGGGAGGTTGTAGGCACTCAGCCTTCGGCCTTGCATGACAACCATGCTTTTATTTATTTAAGTAAGTGTTTCACCAGGAAAGGCACACTGAGCAACAAGATGTTCGTCTCACGGTGCATCCTTTGGGGGTACAGAGGAGAGCAGGTGAGTACATGATGCATAGTACTCAGTTACACATTGGAGTCATGAACTGAGTGTATCATTACTTACATTGCTTTCACATATACAATACTTACATTGAATTGAATTGAATTAGAGTTACGCAGTGCTTACAGGGCTGTGCAACTGCCCTGTATGTAAGGGGGGGGGGGTACAGCAAGAAGGGAAAAAGTATAGTGAAGGTTTAGCAGCCAAGAGAGAACAAGGAGTAAGGATTAGACCTGGATTATGTTACACTATACATGGGTGACAGTCACTGACTAAGGGAATACGTCTGACAGGGAGGCAAAGCAGAAGAGCAGTATGGGTACCCCTCCTAACCATGCATTAATTCCCCAGTAGAAGCCTCCTTCGTCATGGCTTAATGCTTACTTAGAGGCGGGGGGTTAGAGAGTTCTGTGGCTGGTGTACTACTAGGTTGAAGAAGCTAGCAGTAAATACTTCCCTTCCTACTCAAACTTTATCTGGACCCCTGGCTGTAAGACTGCCACTTGATCGATCACAGGTGGCAGTGCAGGAGGAGCTATGACGACAGTGCAAAAGGTGTCAGTAGCTCAGCAGGCTGCACACTCGCCTCGGAGGCCGGAGGATCGAAAGGTTGTGGGTTCTACTGCCGCACCAGATACTTGGGGTAAATACCAACACTAATACTGTGGTGCATCATGAAGGGGATGCTGCACTCCTGAGGTGTGGTCATTCGAATGAGACATTAAACCAAGGTCCTGTCTGCCTGTTCTGGTGGTTTTTCAGGTGGACATTAAAGATCCCATGGTACTTCTTGAAAAGAGTAGGGGAATTCCCCCCGGTGTCCCAGACAAATTTCGTCCATTCACTACAAATACCAAACAGCTTAATCTGGTTCAATTTCAGTTGGTTACCATCTGTATACCCTGTCACCCCTGTACGCCAGTGTGCCAGAATGGGGAAAAAGAGCAAGCATGGCAGGAAGAACTGCTGAGCCTTGCACAGGCCCTGCTCCAGTGACCCACACACACCACCCATATGGAGCCATTCGCAGCAGGTCAAGCAAGCTCCCCAAATTCCCTGCCATATGTGGTGGGGGGTGTCAGCTAAATGGGGCTAGACAGTTGGGGAGAATGCCAAAGGACTGCTTGCAGGATTCTTTCCCAGTGTCTAAGGCACAGCAGCTTGGCATAGAGACAGGGACCATCTCTGTAGTCTTGCCCAGCACCCCCCCCCCCAAAGATAGGGCCAATGATTTGCCTTTTCTGTCTGTCGTTTTTAAACCAGCATGTGGAGTCATTTTTATGAAAAAAATAATATTTGCATCACTCTGTCATGTAAACAACCCCACTTTGAATCAGATTTTCGGTGCAACTCCCCCATTAAGAGCCAGATTTTGTTCAAAACATGTTGCTTTGTCCACAAACAAAGAAAATTAAGATTTTAGCAAATTAAAATGGCTATTTTTGAAAGCGGAAAATCATTAGCCCTGCCAAAAGTCAGGTAACTGCTGAGAAGGGTCCTTCCATTCCAAGCCTTCTAAATTCCTACACTGTATACATCTGACCTCCTTGATCATAGGTTTTTTCCCTGCATTTGTTCATTTGTCTCTACAGTCGCTTTGAGATGATGGCAGGCAGCTTGTAATTTATCCTCTAGGTCACCGATTTCAGCCCTCCACCTCAATGTGTCAGCTGGTATACTCAGAGGTTTCACTTAAACAGGTCTCCGACTGCTGCAGTGATGTAAATTGTGCAGTCTTGTTGATGAAGCCCAACCTGACCTCCTGTTCTAAATCTGTTTAGGATGCCTGTCAGCTGAGATTCTATGATCTAGTCCAACTTCTCTACACTTCTTTAGCTGCTATAGCTCCAGATCAAGGTCCAAGGGCAAGCCTCTCGGAGTACTCCAAACTGTCCTGCAAGCTGGGTCACTGCTGAGAAAACGTTGAAAAAAAAATAAAATACTTGGACACAATTCAGCTTACACTGTACAGACTGCAAGTCTTGTCCAGGTTATTCATTACTTTATTTAGTTGCACAGAACCACGATTCTTGTCCTCATTGTTGAAGTCACAATCTCCTGTATTGACAATGTGTTGCTATGGAAACTATGAGGATGCCACCAACAGGACAAGTTAACTTCAGCAAGACTACAAAGCAGGAATAGAGTACCTGCAGAAGTCAAGGATCCTGTTTCAGTGTATGTAAAGGAACCTAGTAATAAAGAAAAGTAGGATTCATTTCAATTTTTTTTTTTTTTTTTTTTATTGGGACAATGTCCCACTGACAATAAAATGGGACACTTTGAAAAAAATAGTAGGGAAAACTGCAAAAATAAGGGGACAAACTTTTTTTGTTTGCTTAAATTTGCTGTTTCACACAAATGATGCAACTTCTTTTTGAATACAAACATACATAGAAACACAAGAAGAAGCCAACAGAAGGCCATTTGGTCCATCAAGACTGCTCATATCGCAAGGTCCACAGCTTGAGCTAATGTCCCTGCCCTCCTTCCCACTCCTCCCTACCCATGATCCTTACCTTCTCGCTATGCCTATCCCAGCCTCTCTTAAAGGGGTACGGTCAGCTTTGTCCCTATGTTTTTCATAATTTCTTAGCAGTGTTCCCCAAGGGACACACTAAAGAAACTACTAGTGTAAAATGGCCCTGCATGTCCCAAAAGTAATCTTTTTACCTACTTTCCACGATTTTACATTTTTCTGTCCGACCAGCCCGAATGTGTCAGCCAACCTCCAAAAGCACATCCATCCCAAAGACGCGCATGGGCGCTATGCAATTTTTTTTTTTTAGCATGCCCTACGAACAAAGCTGCTTAAATTAAGTATTTCAACACCCTAAATCGTACTGTGCCTCTTGTAACAAGAAATGAGGCATAGTACTGCTAAAAAACACACACTTAAAAAGTGGAGCCTAAATCCTGCACATTCGGAGGTCATTTGACTTACTACGTTCAGGCTGGTCGGACAGAAAATAATATGTAAATCGTGGAAGCAGGTAAAATATACTGGGACATCTGAAAATCATATAATTACTTAGTGTGTAGGACAAAAGCTGACAGTGTTCCTTTAAAGCTGCCCACTGTCTTCAACAAGATCACCTCTTCTGGCAGCACATTCCAAGTGTTCACCACCCTGTCAGTGAAGAAGTGTTTCCTGATCTTCCTCCTAAACCTCCTACCCTCCAGCTTTAAGCCCATCCCAGCTTTCTCCTGACACTAGCCCCCCTGCAGCCATCTCTCTCTCTCTCTCTCTCTCCCCCCCGACAGCTCCTATCCTATACCCTACCTTTCCTTATCCTGACCTGCTATTATCCCTGCTGTTCACAATCTTGCCATCCCCTGCCCATGTCAGTATTTGACCACATTTTTATCCATTTTTGTTGTACTTTTTAAATCGTATTTTTCAGGACTACTACTGCAATACTCTTGCTACTGCATGTTTTTCATCATGCTATGACTGTAAAAACCTCTATGATCCTACCAGGACCACCCTGTGTACCACCTGTAATGCTTAACTTATTGTTAAATGTTTTTGAAACACCCTGTATACTATCTGTGCTGCTTAGCCTGTTTAATGTTTCACAACACCTTGTTTTTGTATCTTGATGCAATCTACTGTTTGTTATACCTGCAATGTTTGCCCTGTAATCTCCCGGGCTGTGCCTGAAAACAGTCATCTTTATGGCTAGCGCACCCACCTGGTAAACAAAAACTAAATAAAGACTGTGCCCCCTCGTGTTATGGTTGCCACTGAGCTTAAAGAGACTCTCCTTATAACCTTGTTTATCCCTTTCAAGTACTTGAAGGTCCCATCATGTCCCCTCTCTCTCGCCTGTCTTCCAGGAAGTACACGTTCTGTGCCCTCAACCTCTCCTCGTACGTCTTACCCTGCTGACAGACTCATCTTTGTAGCCCTCCTCTGGACCTTCTCCAGCACGTTGTCCTTTTTGAGGTGAGGGCACCAGTACTGAACTCCATACTCTAGATGCGGACTTACCAGTGACCTGTACAAGGGCAGTATAATCTCCTCTCTCCTACTACTGATCCCCCTAGATATGCATGTCAGCATCTTGTTTGCCTTTGCTGCTGCCTTCTTGCACTGCGTAGAGTGCTTCAGGTCACTAGTGATCATCACTGCCAGGTCCTTCTCCTCTGATGCAGATACTCGGACTCCACCCAAGTAGCACTCTGTCCTGGGATTCTTGGTTCCAATATGCATGACTTTGCATTTCTTGGCATTGAAGCCAAGTTGCCAGATCCTGGACCACTTCCCCAGCTTTTCCAGATCTTCCTGTAGGTCCTGTATCCCTTCAGCTGTGTCCACTCTCCCACAGAGCTTGGTGTCATCCACGAATAGGCACATTTTGCCCTTAATGCCACCCCCAATGTCACTGATGGACACTGAACACTACCAAGCCCTGCGGGACCCCACTGGTTATCTCCCTGGTGCCAGATAACCTTCCCCCACAACCACCCTCTGGGTTCTGTCCCTCAGCCAGTTTTCCACCCATCTGGCCGTCTTTTCCCCAACTCCAAGATCCACCAACTTCCTGATCAACCTTTTGTGGGGCACAGAGTCAAAGGCCTTGCTGAAAATCAAGATGGAGGATGTCTACCGCTTGGCCCCTGTCTACTGTCTTGGTGACACAGTCAAAGAAGTCAATCAGATTAGTTTGACACGCTCTCCCCCCCCCCCCAATGAACCCATGCTGTCTCGCATCCTGGAAACCATGCTCCTCTAGATATTCAACCAGCCTTTCCTTTAGTATGGTCTCCATGAACCTGCCCACAACGGAAGTCAGACCGACTGGTCTTTAATTCCCCAAGACATCCTTGGGACCACTTTTGTGGAGGGGCACTACATGTGCTGTTCTCCAGTCCTGTGGTACCATGCCTGGCTCTAGTGAACTATTAAGTAGGTCTACCAGTAGCCCTGCGGCTCCTCAGCCAGTTCCTCTAGTACCCTTGGATGTAACTCTGTCCGGGCCTAGTGATTTGTCCACCTTCAATGCCAGCAGCCCCTCCCTCACTCTATCCTCCTCTATCACTACATCTGTGTTCCCCTCGCCCCGCTCCTCTTTTCCCTCCTGAAGGCAATGGTCCGTCGTTTTCCCTGGTGAAGATGGAACAGAAGTATTCATTTAGCATCTCTGCTCCCTCCCCCCATCATCCTCCACCCACTCCACGCCTTTCTTAAACCTAACAATCCCTTCCTTCTTGTCCCTTTTCTCACTTACATGGCGAAAGAAAGCCTTCTCCCCCTTCACAATTCCTTCAGCTATCTGCAGCTCCTTCTGTGCCTTTGCTTGCCAGACTTCCTTACTTGCCTCACTAGCCAACCTTAGGTAATTTTCCCCAATCCACCTCTCTCTTGGTCTTTCTAAAATTTTCTGTAGGCCATCCTCTTTTCCCTTACTGCCTGGGAAACCCCAGAACTGAACCAGCTGGGCACTTTGGCCCTTGTGTTCTTCCCCCCTGAGCCTAATGCACTCATCTGTGGCAACCAGTATTCCTTCCTTAATAATGAACCACCTTTGGTCCACCTATATCTGCTCGTATGCCTGCCAGATGGTTCCTTAGCACTTCCCCCATTTTTCTGAAGTCCGCCCTCCTGAAATCCAAGATTTTGGTCTTAGTCGGGATGCTTTCCCTGACCATTTTAATTGGAACTACACTGTGCAATGGTCACTTCCACCCAGTGGATCCCTGACCATTATTTCCTGCACATGCTCCCCATTTGTGAGTGCCAGATCAAGAATTGCCTCAGCTCTTACTGGTTCAGTGATGCCCAGAGTCAGGAACCCATTCTGCTGTACTTCCAGGATCACCTGACTCCTAGCACCTTGGGCAGGTTGAAGTCCCCCATAATCACCTCTCCTTTCCCCGTGGTTTCCAATATTTGCAAGCTCAGTTCCCATTCTCTCCCCTCATCCTGACTGGGTGGTCTGTAAACCACCCCCACCCTCATCTTTCTCCCTCTATTGGGCCTTAACTGAACCCATAATGCCTTCACCTCCCCTTCCTCCAATTCCTTCCTTGTGCAAATTACTTCCTCCCTGATATAAACTGCCACCCTTCCCCCCTTCCTGACTACCCTGTCCCTCCTGTATAATTTATATCCAGGGATCACAAGGTCCCAGTCATGATGCAATATTGCCCAAGTCTCAGTTACTGCAGCTATGTCAACCCTCCTGTCCGCTAATAGTGCCTGAAGGTCGTCCATCTTGCTTCCAAGACTCTACGCATTCAGAGACACCACCCTCCACCTAGAATCTGACCTTTCTTCTCTTCACTCTATTCTTCTATTCACATTTATCCCCTCTGCGTGCACCCCTCCACATACTCTTGCTATGTGTTCCTCACCCCCTCCGCCCTTTGCTGTGTTCTCGTCCCTTCCACCTCCTCCCTCCAGACCACTTCTATTACTGTGGGGGTGGCGGGGGTTACTGATCTCCTCCTCCGTAACGGAGAGTCTGCACACTCGTGATGACCCACCCTAGGTAGCATGTTCAAAACGAACCATGCTCGCAGTGCACTGCCTCGATCCACCGCTCTGCTTAAGCCCGCCCCATGTACCAGTGACCATCATTGACTCTCCTGGCCACAAAACTGGGGGAATGCACCACAGAGATCTGTGTTTGTGACCGTCAATGAGCCCACTTCTGGGTTTTGACGTTCACAAGATGGCACAGTACTTTTACATTCTTGTGCTGGGCAGCCTGCACTGCCATTCTAGTTTTTTCTTTCCTAGTTCTGTGCTCTGAAGACTGCTTGCCACGGGGAGGGGCCACGCTCAGCATGATTTGTAGATTCACCCCTTTTCCGCATTAGAGTTCCAGCACCCAGCAGAGAATCATCCACAGCAAGTGGCTACAGTGGGCCCTAGTGTCCCATGGCAACAAACAAGGGGACAAGTTCAGGCAATGCTGCGTAAATTATGTAATTCTGCAGCCTGTAATGAACACTGGAAAAGTAATATAGAAGATTACACATCTTAACTATTTATTTTTAACATGGGTGAAAGCATTTTCTGGCACCATGTCCTTCATTATTCATAAATTTTATACAACATTTCATTAAAAAAATTAAGCAGAACCCAGTTATAAGTACAATAAGGCTTCAAGGATGCGTAATTATGGTCAATAAATCGCACCTTCTGACTTCCAGTAATGTCATGGAGGATATGACGGCCCAATTTTTAAGCTCGGACTACCAGCCTGATTAAACCCTGTTAAACTTGCTCAAATACTGCCAAATAGTAATCAACCTTGGAGGATGGGTTGTGCTCACCTACAATAAAACCACTGAGGCAAAAACTGCCTCCCCAACCCAATATCCATGGATTGCAAGACAACCACTCTGAGTCAGAGGTTTGCCATGCCTCCAGCATGGCTACCGACACAGCATGGCACAGCCTAAACAGCAACCATCGAAAGGCAAAGGATTAGATACCATTATGCACGAACTGAAAGCTTTTCAAGCAGATGATTAATCTGTCCTCACAATGCAGGGCGACCTCATGAAACTAGAGGAACGCACAACAGAGGTAGAAAAGCAGACTTCTCACACTGACTCCCGAGAGGACAAGTTAAAAGCTACAGTCCTCAATCTGGCAGAATCCCAGGCTTCCATAATGGATCACCAGGAAGAAGCATAGAAAAGGGCCTGCCACAAGAACAACCACCTGTACGGAGTGCCGGAAAATTAGGAAGGCCCAAACATATTGGAATTTGTTGACAGTCTTCTCCATACTGTGACTGAATTAGATCCAACCTGTTCCCTTCAACTGAGTGAGCACATCAGGAATTTGGCCTGAAGCCCCAATCAACAGACACCAGGCTGAAGTCTATCATAGTTTAATTCCATAAATGTACAGTAAAATAAATGGTTCTGAAAACCGCATAACAAAAACTGTTCACTATGGTACAGACTGCATTTTCTTTATCACAACTTATGCCTCAGAGACCATGCGTCACCTGAGACAGTACTGCAGAGGACAATGAATTCACTGCCCATAAATTTCACAGTTTCGTCCACTCCAGCATTTTCACGGCAGTTTAATTTAGCTGAAGTGCAAGAGCAAGCTAACTTGTCAATGGTAGTATATATTTTTCACTGGATTTTCAAAATAGTGAATATAGCAAAAATTTTGTTCCAGTGAAAAATTGGTTCTCTACAGTATATTCCTGTCCTACAAACACCAAGACACCTCCAGTACAAATTCAAAACCCCATACCGGCCAAACTCATTGTACAATACTTGAACAAGCAGAAAACATATTCTTCAGTCAACGAGCAATAGAAGACCTAATGGACCGAGGAACCCAGAGCTGCAGCTATGACAATGGAGAACCTTGCGTCAGACCTCTCAGCAATGGTAACAACTGCGACAATGGAGAACCTTGCGTCAGACCTCTCAGCAATGGTTACAACTACAACAATGGAGAACCCTGCGTCAGACCTCTTAGCAATGGTTACAACTGCGACAATGGAGAACCTTGCATCAGACCTCTCAGCAATGGTTACAACTGCGACAATGGAGAACCCTGCATCAGACCTCTCAGCAATGGTTACAACTGCGACAATGGAGAACCCTGCGTCAGACATCTCAGCAATGGTTACAACTACGACAATGGAGAACCCTGCGTCAGACCTCTCAGCAATGGTTACAACTATGACAATGGAGAACCCTGCATCAGACCTCTCAGCAATGGTTACAACTACGACAATGGAGAACCCTGCATCAGACCTCTCAGCAATGGTTACAACTACGACAATGGAGAACCCTGCATCAGACCTCTCAGCAATGGTTACAACTGCGACAATGGAGAACCCTGCGTCAGACCTCTCAGCAATGGTTACAACTACGACAATGGAGAACCCTGCGTCAGACCTCTCAGCAATGGTTACAACTACGACAATGGAGAACCCTGCGTCAGACCTCTCAGCAATGGTTACAACTGCGACAATGGAGAACCCTGCATCAGACCTCTCAGCAATGGTTACAACTGCGACAATGGAGAACCCTGCGTCAGACCTCTCAGCAATGGTTACAACTACAACAATGGAGAACCCTGCGTCAGACTTCTCAGCAATGGTTACAACTGCGACAATGGAGAACCTTGCATCAGACCTCTCAGCAATGGTTACAACTGTGACAATGGAGAACCCTGCGTCAGACCTCTCAGCAATGGTTACAACTGCGACAATGGAGAACCCTGCGTCAGACCTCTCAGCAATGGTTACAACTACGACAATGGAGAACCCTGCATCAGACCTCTCAGCAATGGTTACAACTACGACAATGGAGAACCCTGCGTCAGACCTCTCAGCAATGATTACAACTACGACAATGGAGAACCCTGCGTCAGACCTCTCAGCAATGGTTACAACTACGACAATGGAGAACCCTGCGTCAGACCTCTCAGCAATGGTTACAACTACGACAATGGAGAACCCCGCCAGACCTCTCAGCAATGGTTACAACTACGACAATGGAGAACCCTGCGTCAGACCTCTCAGCAATGGTTACAACTATGACAATGGAAAACCTTGTGTCAGACCTCCGAGCAATGGTAAACGGTGGAGACTATCCAACAGCACAGACAACATGCACAAACGGTGCAGAGTATTCTGGAACAACTTTAAAGGCTGGGAGACTCCTCTGAAATTTTGTGAAACTGACTGGCTTCAACTGATACTATTACACAAACTGGGGTAGGTGTGGAGGACGACCTGCAGTTTGTGGGGGCGGAAGGGGGGTCGGGGGTAGGTGCTGTGTGTGACCACTCCACGGTGTTGCAGGAAATGTCTCCTCCATCTCAGCATTGAGACAGTAACCATGCTCTCTGCTTCAAACTGCCCAAGCAAGCCTCCAAAATAACCTTAAGCTGCTCCAAGGAGGACAGAAAATGTGCCTTCCGGGCCTCCCCTCTCAAGCATGGGTGAGTGGCCAAGAAATAGTTGCCCTTTTAGGTGATCCATAGCCTCACTATGCTGGCATGCCACTTGGCGGGGGGGGGCGACACGACTGAAATGTGGTCCTGCTGGATAGGATGTAATTATGCCGGCCACGTCTATAATTTATCTAGAGTTCGCCTCTATTTTGGGTGGGGAGGGAAGCACACCTGCTCCATTACCATTTCACCCATCTGATTTCCCAGCTGGGGCCCCCCCTCACAGTAAACTCCTGTAACTTTTCATTTCTGAGGATTCCAAGGACAGAGAGGCCTCTGTGACCTTTCATTTAGTTCCTCAATTTTACATCAGGGGAACAGATGTGCTACCTAATGTAGGCAGACCAAGACATTTATGTGAACAATGGGCTCGACCCCCAGGACACATTTCTT
Source organism: Neoceratodus forsteri (assembly GCA_016271365.2). Taxonomy (NCBI): domain Eukaryota; kingdom Metazoa; phylum Chordata; order Ceratodontiformes; family Ceratodontidae; genus Neoceratodus; species Neoceratodus forsteri. Next base: position 1,152,291,107 of record CM057453.1, read on the forward strand.
AGTCAGTTAACGGTATGCATTTCCCCATATTATAGCTCCACTACTGGCAACAGTGCTAACTGCAGGATATCCTACTGTTTAGCTTAAACTGAGGTTTGGGGTGTCCTCCTTGTTCACAATCATTCTTGTAATCATATGCAAGTTTACCTCATACTATTTCTTGGGCAAGCTTTTCAGTGTACAAGTCAGGCTTCATGTTTTCTAATTATTTGAAGGCTATAAAGTTGGACATTCAAGATGATAGATAATATGCTGTACCCTCAAGTCATCCTTACCTGCCCTATTCCCTACTTTTACTTGGCTGTTATTTCTCCTGTATTTTTCAGGACCTGAACGGATCCCAGTAAGCCCAACAGCATACTACTCTCTCTGTTCCTACTAGGTGACTGGGCCACGCCCCTTTCACCAGTATGGTGAGCACTAGTCCACTCACCTTTTGATGCCACATCACAGTTCCTAGTTTTCCTTGCAGCAGACCCAAGAGTAGCGGGGGAATGCTTAGCAGAGTTGTTGGAGTTGTACGTTGGCCCTGGATGTTGCTTCTGTTCTCTGCTTAAACAGTTGGCTGTTGCAGTGTTTTGCCCCCCCTCTGTTATTTTTTTTAAAAGACACAAGACACCAAAGCTCAGACTAGACCAAAAAAAAAAAAAAATGTGGTCCTCAGCTCCGGGAGCTGGGATGACGACAGGTGACAAAGTAGAATTTTCTAGGAATCAGCCGGGGGACAAGCTCAGGTTTATAAACAGCAGTGTATTACCCATGCAGTCCCCCACATTTCAGTAGGCTGCAATACTGGTAACCAGTATCCGTTTCCTAGAATCATGGTGGGTCAGGTCACAAAGTTTCAGACTGGATTTACAAATCCGGATAAATGACCAAAAATTCAGGTAGCCACACCTATTATTCTATTATTACAAAAAACACAGCTAAGTAGCACAGAATATCTAAAGTTTACCAAATATGGTTTCTCTACTGTTGGATCTGCCTACACAAAAGGGCGCAGAAAGGGTGCTATTCTTCCGGTGCCCCATAATTCTCCGTTTCATACGGAGACCACCTACACAAGTAATTAGGCGACACTGGTCTTCGCAGTCAGAACTCTATTCAGGTGGGAATTTCCACCTAATAAATGTTTATTGAATATATGTTTTAACATAACGTACGTATCCATTCTACATATAAAGATTTCAAAACAGGGAAATAACACTTCTTTCTCCTGTTCAACGCCTATGTCTCTGACATAAGGAAGGATTATCAGGAGTGAGAGGAGCCTCCTTGCGGATGACTCAAAACTGGGGGCGGTGGTGGATGGGAAGGAGGGGAGGGTGGCCCTACGGGGGACCTGGAGGCTCTGGAAAGGTGGTCTAGAAAGTGGAAGCTGAGGTTCAATGCAGGGAAATGCAAGGTACTGCACCTGGGAGCCAGAAAACCAGGACAAATGTACACCCTGGGGGAGAGATGCTACAAGTCTCGATGGCCGAGAGGGACCTGGGGGTGGCGGTGGATGTCAAAATGAACAACTCAGACTTGCAGGAGGGCAGCGGCAAAGGCCAACAGGATGCTTGGATGCATCGCTAGGGGGATCACCTCCAGAAGGAGGGAAGCGATAATCCCTCTGTACAACTGCTTGGTGAGGCCGCACCTCGAGTGCTGCGTGCAGTTTTGGAGGCCACATTTAAAGAGGGACACTGAACTCCTGGAGAGGGTCCAGAGGAGGGCCACCAAAATGATTTGGGGCTTGGGGGATAGGACCTATGGGGAGAGGCTCGAAGAGCTAAGTATGTACACATTGGAAGAGAGAAGGAACCAGGGGGACATGATAGAGGTCTTCAAGTACATGAAGGGGGTAAATAGGGGAGGAGCAGTCAGGGTGCTCCAAAGGAAGGGGGGGCAACTAGAGGACAAGGGTGGAAACTAGAAGGGGGAGATTCAAGGGTGGAAACTGGAGGGGGGAGATTCAGGGGAGAAAGGAGGAGGTGCTACTTCACTGAGAGGGTGGTGGAGCCATGGAATGCACTGCCCAGGGGGCTGGTGGAGGCAGAGACGGTGGAGGGGTTCAAAAGGGGGTGGGACAGGTGCAGGGGAAGGGTTCTGGAAGCAAAAACCAGTGCAGCGAGAATATCCGGAACTGGGAAGGGAAAAGCCAGAGAGGGAGAGGGAGGCAGCAAGGTCAGCTTCCAGGGTGGGGGCTGACCAAATGAGCAGACACGAAAGACCGTTAGGCCTATTCTGCTGGCATTTTAGTATGTTACTTAAAATGCTTTAACATAACCTAACTAACCAACTTTTATTATTTATTTAAACAGCAGTTTGGAAAACCTTTGAGCCATAGGCTCATTTACAAAGGTACCTTGTCACAGTAAGACAAACGAAAATACACAGTATAACAGTACAACACAGTATAACAGTAACTTAAGACATAGATACAAACAAGCTGGTACAGGTAGGATTAATGCAAACAATACCAGAGTTATGTTGTCCTTAGCAGCTTAGTAGTAAGCTTTGTCATAAGTATTGAGTACTGCTTTGACTAGTGGCAATTACAGCTTCGGGTGTTAATAAGGTGGTTACGTGAAGGAAGTTTTGAAGCACGATATAGTTGGAGTCAGGAGATGGAGGGGCAGTGTGTTGAACCAGGGAGGGGCCCTAAAGCTGAAGGCTCTTTGGCCGTGAGAGGTCCTAGCTCTCGGAATAACAAGAGGTTTTCCCAGAGATCAGAGTATGAACTAGTGGGACACAGGGATGGTGGTGGTCAATCCTGGCGGGATAGCCCAAGGAGGGTCTTTTGTAAGGGTACAGGTCAGATACTTGAGGCGCTACTAAGATCAAGTACCAGCGCTTTAGCCGTGACAGTAGACAGGTGTGTGTTAGCCTGGGTGCCCCAGTAATTAACCCGGAGGCTTATTCAGAGTAGCTAATTTTACTTGAGTGCGGTCTGATCAGCAGCACCATACACCGCAGTCCATAGTCCACTAGGGACAGGATAGAGGAGGTGATCGAAGTCGAAGACTCCGGGAGGCAGTGTTTATACCGATGTAAGATGCCCAATCGATATTAGTGGCAGTGGCTAGGCAGTGGCGTGTCTATGGAAGGAGAGGGAGGGGTCAAAATGGATCCCATGGTATTTATAGGAGCAAACTTGTTCGAGTGGGAATGAGGACCCAGAGTGAATGAGGAGTTTGAAGTTGCAGGACTTGTTTTGAGGATGAGTGAAGAACATGGTTTTTGTTTTTTTAAGATTTATCACCAATCTATGTTCCTTGAACCAGCCCTCGGCTTCAGCGAAGGACTTCTGCAGCGAGTCCTGGAGGGCAATAGGGTTACGACTTGAGGCAAAGATGACTGCATCATCAGCGTACAATAGAATGTTCCCCGAGCAAGAGCGTGGAAGGGTGTTAAGGTAAAGGGAGAATAGTAAGGGGCCCAGAATGGAGCCCTGGGGAACCCCAGAAAAGATGGGACAGATATCCGAGTAGGTCCCATTAATTTTTACACGCTGTGAGCGGTCAGACAGATAACTGGTGCACCAGGAGATAGGCCCAGCAGCAAAACCAGAGAGACTAAGGGCATCAAGAAGGAGGTGTGGGAGACAGTGTCGAAAGCTTTCGAGAGGTCAATGAAGATCGCACCAGCCAGAGAACCAGTGTCTAAGGAGGAGTGGAGAAAGTTGGAGAACTCTAGGAGGGCTGTGTTGGTACTGTGGCCCGCTCGGAAGCCATGCTGCTCAGGACATAGGACATTGTAGGTGGAGAGGTAGTCAGAGATTTGAGAGGCCACCACTTTTTCCAAGGCCTTGGAGAGAGGAGAAAGAATGGAGATTGGCCGATAGTTTCCAGCCACAGTCCTATCACCACCTTTAAAGATAGGGGTGACAGTGGCGACTTTCCAGGCAGTTGGAACCCTCCCCAGGCAAAGAGAGTGGTTGATGAGGCACGTGATCGGGTAAGGACTGTGTCTAAGACCAACGTAGGGATACAACGGATTCAGGGTGTCACTGCCTGTACTATTACTCTTGAGGGCAGTGATCAAGGTGCGGCCTAAGTTCTTGGGCAGAAACACGCGTGAGGAGAAAATAAGGGCGAGAAAGATTTACGCAGGTGCTGGGGAGGAGGGTCAAAAAATTTGTAGGAGGATAGGCTAAGGTCAGTGAATGAGGTGTTGAGGTGGTTGGCTGAGGGCTGGGTCTGAGGAGAACACGCCATTAATGTTGATCTGGGTGGGTGGAGGGTAGTGCTCCCATTTAACCGTTAATGTTATCCCAGAAGGTTCTGAGTTCCCCATGAGGCAGTGAGTGAGGACCGATAGTGCTCAGACTTGGCCTTTCTGATGGCCAGTGCACTTGTTTCGGGCGGCAGCATATAACTGCCTGTCACTAGGCCGGCCAGTCTCAATGGCACGGTGCCATAGGTTGTCCCTATGTTTGAGTTGGTGGATCAAAGCTGGGGTTACCCAGGGGGCATTCTGCCCTTTAGAACGGCGGGTCAACATTGGGGCAAAGATATCATAGGCATTATTAAAAGTTCGGGTAAAGAAGGAGAGAGCTGTGTCGATGTCAGGAGTTGCCTGTCTAGGAGACCAGTCAATTTGGGACAGAAGTTCCTTAAGTTTTATCAGTCCACCAGGTATTAGATGCCGCCGGCATGTGGACTGTGCTATGGGTTTGGTGACTGAGGATGACCAGTGGAATAGAATGGGGGAGTGATCACTGAAAGAGTCTGGGAGGACTTGTACACTGGGGATCCGATTAGGGCGGTTGGTGAGTACCACATCAAGCAGGGTACTGGAGCCTCTCTTGGGGTTAGTCCTGGTAGGGTAGGTAACTAGTTGCGTTAGGTCTATTGCAGAAAGGGAGTCTCGGGTAGAGGAGGAGGAGGGGCTGAGCCAGTTGACATTTAAGTCACCCACCAGAATTTGATCAGCGGAAGGAGGTAGTGAGGAAAGGTATTCTGTAAGAGAGGCAATGGCCTACGTTTGGTCCCTGGGGGGCACACATGCAGTAGTCAGATAACGGGGTCCCTTTAAAGGGTCAGGGGTTAGTTTCAGCGTAAGCGCCTGGGCCCTGGAGTCAAGGATGGGAGCAGGCAGGGCTAGTACGGGGAGAGATTCCTTGACATAAATAGTGCAGCCGCCACCCCGTCTCCCAACACGGTCAGACTGCGGAATCCATAAGTCAATCTGATTAACCACACAATCAAATTTGTTGAATAAAGACCAACATGTTATCTTCTAAATTGTGTTTATACATACACTTACAGTATATCATATTAGCACAGACAGAGCAGAAAAGCGTTAAGAATAACAGAGACAGAAAAAGAAAGTAAGTTTAGTGAGTGACACAATCATCCAGCATATCTTGCTCTCCCCTTTGTAGCTGCTTGAATTTGAGGTTTCTATATCTGAGAGAAGTGCAATGTCAAGCCGTGTCTTGTATTCAAGATATTTTATTACTATAATTATTGTCATATCCATCTCTGGTTCTGCTCTAATCAGCTGTCCCTTAATGCAAAAACACAAAAACAAAAAAAAAAAAAAAAAAAAACACACACCAGACACACACACACACACACACACACACACCTTCCGGTTCCGCCCCTGGGTTGAATGGCAGCTTAGGGAGTTTACTGGCTCAGCCTCCTCATTTAATCCTCCTCTCCTACTAGAGATCAGATCAACCAAAACCTTCAAAGACAACGAATAAGAGGGGGAATAAAGGATCCGAACCATTACAGACTCGAAAAATGGAAGACTACCTGCTGGATGCTGAAAGATCTGAGTCGGAGGCCTCAGAGTCAGATACTGCGTCAGCCCAGCAGGCCCCGACTCCAGTCAGAGCCAATGCCTCACGTACACCTGAAGGTAAAGCCAACAAAAAAATTTAACTCAGTACGATCTATAACAAACTATGCACATTCAGAGCAGATGTAAAATCTTTCTATGGTGAAATGAGAAAAGATATCACTTCCTTGGAGCAACGAGTGGATGACATGAACGGCAACTCACTGCTACAGAAAACAGAACAGATGACATGGAGCATCTAGTTAAACAGCTTCAAGACCAACAGGAGATATTAGCAGCCCGTCAAGAGGACGCAGAGAACCGAGCTAGGCGTAAGAATATACGCCTCTACTGTATACCGGAGGGGGCAGAAGTTGGGAATATAAAAGAATTCATCACAAACCTAATACAAAAATCACTAGATCTACCAGACACTATGTCACTGGATCTCGAACGCGTACATAGGGCTCTGGCCCCTAAGCCTACCTCATCAACTGCCAGTCCGTGTTCAATTATCGTTCTGTTCAGTAACTATGCGATTAAAGAACAAATATTATTAACGGCTTGGCGCAGGCAAAATATTTACTTCGGCCAAATAAGATACTACATGGATCATGGTTATGCTCCCCATACAATGAAGTTGCGCAGAGCCTACCTTCCTCTGCTCCCCATGCTGAAAGCACAAGGGATAAAGCTTACCACACCGTACCCAGCAAAATTGGTGGTCTTCATGCAGGAAGGAAAGCAGGAGTTTTCATCAGCTGCTGAAGCGAGAGAAATACTGTCGGCTAGGGGCCTCGTTTTTCCAGATAGAGCACATACTTCCTCTCCGCAACCACCGCGATGGCAGAGCATACCCAAGGCAGTAAACAAGGAGCAAAGGGAGAATAACTCCGCTGAGGTAGACCCCACGCGACGTCTGGCCGAATTCCGTAGGGAAACAATGCCAAGTAAGAAAACCTGAATGGAAAAGATTCCGGACTATCTCTACACATTTAAACACTTCTGGTTAACACACAGGTAATGAGTCTGGGATGTCTGGGAAGGGGGGGATGGGGCGAGAGGACAAGGAAGTAAAAGATGTTGATTTCCTTTTCTCTCCTCTCACGCGCCGATTCTGGCTCGAGGGGGACCCGACTCTAGACTACATAGTTAACGTACATCCCTCTACATCTGTGAGAACGTAGATCATTTGTTCCGTTCCTCCTCAGTAGCTATACTGCAGCTATTTTACTCCCTAAATAGCCCACAACCCTGGATACTGAAGTTTGACCTATGCATGGCAAAATACATCTGTTGGACACCGAAGGGGGACTATACTGAAAGGTGTAAGACAGTATTCTCTTCAACTCGATTTATGGAAGGACATTTAAGATTTCCCCCTTCTGGATCTTTCCTTTTACCTTCCACAATGGACAGGGCTACAAAGACTTGTGATTTATTTGGTTTTCAGCCTCAAGGGATTTTTCAACCTGAACATATGTGACTATTTCTCTGGCAATATTTTGGCACAATAATATATCTAGTGGTTCATCTGAAATCAAGTTACTCTAACAAAGATGGGGAGGGGTCAAATTACGTGCTCCCTGATTGCCATTCTTCCTGTTAATTAATATGGGGCTGTTCTTTACCCTGATGACCCTTTTAAGTTACTCAATTAAACAGTTCTGGTTTATTTAGGAGCCCAAGTGGTTCTGAGAGGGCCCGGGGAACACAATACCTCGGAGTTAACCCCCAGCCTGGGATGAAGAATATTTACATCCATGCTTCCCCGGACTGTATAGGGAAATGGAAAACAATTTCCCCTACCTTGGAGGTCTTTTATGTTGGAGTAATTCCTAAATATGGTTTAAAGGTTTTAGCCTTTCAAAAGAACACTATGTTTAAATTGTTCTTTCTATGTTTATGTTTCGTGTTCAATTACCACCATGTTCTGCTGACATGGCAGTTCTTGTTATATAGTTTAATATATGCCATACTGGCCTTATCTCTTTTAGATCAAACAATGGGTATTAAATGGAGAAAACTAACCGATCTTAATAAACAAGGGACCTGGAGACAATGGAGAAGTAATGGAGCTTATCTGATGAGCTATGACTTAACTGATATTGTAAATTTGATGCAGCTGGGGGGAATAGGAGGTGAGGAAGGTGATGACTGCCTGGAGGGATATACACTACCTGACTGCAAAGATGACTGACATGGCACGTATTATGTCATTTAATGTAAATGGGGTGCACAATCTGGTAAAGCGTAAACGCTTAATGAATTTTCTTAAACCAACTAAAATCGGACATCATTCTTCTCCAGGAGACACACTTGTCACAGAATGAACATTCTAAATTTGGTTCATGGGGATTTCAAGCGGTAATTGCCTCTCCGCACATGTCAGGGAGAAGTAGGAGTACTGCAATCCTGATACCACAAGGGGTAGATTTTCAGATCCAGAAGCAAATTATAGATAGTAAAGGGAACTATGCTATAGTGGTGGGCCGACTTTATTCGGTGCAAGTTACACTCGCATCAGTGTACCTCCCTCCTGGCAGCACACCTCAAAGGGCACAAAGAATTTTAGATAAAATTTTTTATTAGTGGCAGAAGATCATTACATAATTGGAGGAGATCTTAATGTGACACTGAACATGAACCTGGACACTTCTGTTCCTTCTAGATATAGGGCATCAGCACTTCAAAAATATCTCAGACACACTCTCCCCACTCTAGGCCTGACAGACATCTGGAGGCATTTTTTTTCCATCGATCAGGGCCTACATGCATTATGCCCCCAAAACAAACACATCGGCATGGCTGGATTATTTGCTGTCCTCTGTGGAACATCTAGAGTCAGAGATATCTCCATTGGGGCCTCTATTCTATCAGACCACACCCCACTATTTTTAAAAATAGACGTGACTAAACCAAAAAAACAGGTGTTCTGGAGGTTGAATTTAACCCGCCTTCAGGATCCGGAGTTTTTGCAGATGATTAAAAAACAGATCCCGCTTATCCTAGCGGACAACTCCCTTCTGGTACATCTGCAACTATTAAGTGAGATACACTCAAGACAGTATTACGGGAAATTATAAAATATGGATTTATCAAAAAAAAAAAAAAAAGGAAAAGGCTTTTAGGGAAGAATTAGAGAAGACTTTAATTAAACTACAAAAACAACTTTATCAGGGGGATTTATCTGTTAAACCTCAACTATTGATTATGAAACAAAAACTTCAGAGATTGGCAGACCAAAAAATAGAGCAGCAGCTGTATTATTTAAGGCTGAATTCATGAGAGGGAGGCCCTAGGGGAGCTAGAAATTTAGCCAGGTGCCTGAGAGGTGCTAGACAGCAGGTGATGGTTACAAAACTATTAGATCCAAAGACCAAACATCTACTACTTCAACCTGGAGAGATCAGGCAGGCCATGGCAGATTTTTACAGTATGTTATACTCTGAAACACATGCATCCCCCAGCAGATAACAGAGTACCTGCGAACCACCCCACTGCCATGCCTCACCACCCAACAAACAGAAGCCCTCCTTCGCCCCATAACGGGAGAAGAAATCAAAGTCACTCAAACTAACCAAATCCCAGAAAGCCCCGGGTCCAAATGGCTATCCAAATAAATACTATAAGAAATTCCAGAATTTACTCCTCCCTGTAATGCTCGCAGCCTTTCGAGACATACAGGAAGGGAAGCCCCCCTTTCTTGGAGATATGCTGAAATTACAGCAATCCCTAAACCTGGAAAGGATACCATGTTAGTATCCTCCTATCGCCCGCTCTCAAAATTAAACTGTGACTATAAAATATTTGTGTCAATTTTAGCCCACAGGATAGACAGTTTGTTACCTCAACTTATAGATTCTGATCAGGTGGGCTTTATTAGGAGACGTCAGGCACATGATGCAGTACATCGAGTACTACTGCTTACTAAGTATGCTTTACAAAGAAAAATACCCCTACTCCTTCTCTCCTTAGACGCAGAGAAGGCTTTTGATAGGGTGTCATGGCCTTTCTTATGGGCTACATTATGGCAATTTGCTTTCCTGGAGAAATTCATTTGTCAAATCCAAGCCATGTACTCCACCCCAGTGGCCTATCTTAAGTTAGATGGATCCCTTTCTCCTTCTTTCCCCTCTATTCAGAGGAACTAGACAGGGTTGCCCTTTATCCCCCCCTACTTTTTGCCTTATACTTAGAACCTCTGGCTGCCAATATTAGAAAACAAGCTATTATGAGGAAATCCCTCGGGGAGAATCACATAAACTTACTCTTTTGCGGACATTTTGTTATCGTTCACTTCCCCTGAAATATCTGTGCCAGCGGTTTGGGAACAGTTGGAACTTTTTGGGAAAGTATCAGGATACCAGATAAATAATTCTAAAACTTAAGTACTTAACTTCTCGTTCCTTCCCTCTAATAACCTAAAAAAATGCTTTTCCATTTCGGTGGCGCACAGTAGAAATGAGATATTTGGGTATTAAAATACCCGCCAACATGATGCATTTGGAATTGGTAAATTTTGAACCAATCTCCCAACAGATTACGGCAGATCTATCCAAATGGTCCCAATTGTACCTTGGACTTTTCAACCGAGCAGAAACTATACAACAAAATATTCTACCACGACTGCTTTTTTATTTGCAAACCCTTCCAATCACCCCTTCTGAGGCTTACTTTAGATCATGGGACAGAATCATTTCTAGATTTATTTTTGAGGGGGTACCACGAGTGAAATTTTCTCTACTACAGCATTCTAGGGCACAGGGTGGGTTAGGCATACCAAATTTAAAGGACTATGCAATTGCCGCACAAACCTGCATAGCCCTCCTGCATGCATCTACTCCCTATACGGCGCATTGGACATACATAGAAGTGATTATTAATGGATTGGAATTCTACCCCTATCTGCTGGGAAATCCACCAAGGTATATGCCTATAGTGAACTTCTTAAAAATTACAGGAGAGTTCTTTAAAACCTGGACATACTTAACTAGCTATACTGTATCAACACCTGAGAAATATTATTTAACAGTTATAGCATATGATCAAGACCTCTGCCCGCCTCAGTTAAGTAAATCATTAAGTGACTGGGAGCATTACTTTTCAGCTAGTGGGCCCTTTGGGCATTTTTTCCTTTTCTTACTTACAGTCCACATACAAATTACCCTCTAAACAATATTCGACTTACTTACAGGCCTTCAGAAAAGTATTCACCCCCCTTGGATCTTGTCACATTTTGTTGTGTTACTACCAGAATTTTTAATGCATTGAAATGATTTTTTCCCCCTTGATTCACACAGCATACTCAACAATTTAAAGGGGCAAAAATATTTTTATTGTGTAACAAAAATTTATGAAACATTAAAACCTGAAATATCTTGTTTACTTAAGTATTCACCCCCCTGAGTCAATACTTTGTAGAAGCGCCTTTGGCAGCAATTACAGCTTTGTGTATGTCTGTATCAGCTTTGCACATCTGAATTTGGGGATTTTCGCCCATTCTTCCTTGCAGATTTGCTCAAGCTCTGTCAAGTTTGATGGGGAGCGTCGCTGAACCGCAATCTTTAAGTCTTTCCACAGATTCTCAATGGGATTAAAGTCTGGGCTTTCGCTGGGCCACTCAAGGACATTCACCTTCTTGTTCTGAAGCCATTCCAGTGTTGCTTTGGCTGTATGCTTGGGGTTGTTGTCCTGTTGGAACGTAAATCTTCGCCCGAGTCCAAGGTCTATTGCAGACTGATGCAGGTTCTCCTCAAGGATGTGCCTGTATTTGGCTCCATTCATTGTTCCCTCTATCCTGACAAAGTGCCCCAGTCCCTGCTGCTGAAAGCATCCCCATAACATGCTGCCACCACCATGCTACGGGTGATGAGCTGTGTTCGGTTTCGCCAGGCATAGCGCCTTGCATTCAGGCGAAGAGTTCAATTTTTGTTTCATCAGACCAGAGAACCTTTGCCACATGGTCTGAGTCTGCCACGTGCTTTCTTTGCAAACTCCAGGCATGGTATTATGTGGCCTTTTCTCAGGAGTGGCTTCCGCTCAGCCACCTCCCATACAGAGCTACATCTGTGAAGTGCTGCAGAGATTGTTGCCCTCTGGAAAGGTTCTCCATCTCAGCCATGGAACTCTGTAGTTCTCTCAGGGTGGTCATTGAGTTCTTAGTCACTCCCTGACCAAGGTCCTTCTGCCAGTTGCTCAGTTTGGGAGGGCCTGCTCTGGGAAGAGTCTGGAGTGGTTCGTAATCTCCATTCCTAATGATAGACTTGACTGTGCTCCTGGGAACTTTCAACACCCTAGAAATGTTTTTATACCCCTCCCAGATCTATGCCTCCTCACAATTCTATCACAGAGTTCTACGGACAGCTCCTTGGTCTTCATGGTAGAGTTTCTGCTCTGACATGCACTGTCAACAGTGGGACCTTATATAGACAGGTGTATTTCCTCTGAAATCATGTCAACCATTTAAACTGACCACAGGTGGACTCCATTCAAGTTTTAAAGTGATCTCACAAGGAAATTGGATGCACCTGAGCTCAATTTGGAGTGTCATAGCAAAGGGGGTGAATACTTATCAAATCAAGACATTTCCGGTTTTTATTTTAAATTACATGTACAAAAAATTCCAGAAGTTTCATTCCACTTCGACATTAGAGAGTAATTTGTGTAAATACGTGACAAAAAAATCTCATATAAATGTATTTTAATTTGAGTTTGCAACATCACAAAATGTGACAAAATCCAAGGGGGGGTGAATACTTTCTGAAGGCACTGTATCACTTAAAACGAGATTTGCTCCGCTTGAAGATGCACTAGCTAAAATAGGGGAATCTCCCTCGAGATTAGTATTGCTTATTACCCATCATCGGAGAGGTGAAACTTCAGAACATATTATTAGTGCCCTATATAAAGCAATACAGTTCTACAAAAGATCATTTGGATATGGTCAGGTTGAGATGGGTTAGGGACCTAGATTCCCCAATTGAGTTAGAGAGATGGCAACAAGCGACCCTTCCTTACTCAAAACTTACCTCCACAACATACTGGAAGGAGTTTGTGTGGAAGTTCAGAGTTCGATTCTTTAAGACCCCAGATATTTCTGCTAAAATTCAGGGCCTGGACTGGGGCTCTTGTTGGAGAAAATGTGGGTGCGTAACAGCAAGTAGTGCTCACATATTCTGGTATTGCCCTTTGGTTAATGGATATTGAAAAAGAAATTATATCAGAACTATCAGTGATATTTGATATATCGGAATGGTGTACACCATCTTTTGTCCTGACTGCTACCCCTCCCTCTGGGATTGAAATTCGTTGGTTACAATATGGGGTGGTGACACTTCTAATTCTGATAGCTAAGAAGGTACTTACTAGGCTCTGGCTTACAGATAAGATCCCTACCAAAGAGACCTGGAAAAGCTTAACCTATGAGGTGTATAATTTGGAACGTACTTCAGCTAGGCTGAATAATAAAGAAAAGTTCTGATAACAAATGGAGACTTTGGGTTTCTTATCAGTTGGAGCACTACCCTGGATTTGTTCCATAAGGGGGATATGTCTTCAGGATAACTTTCTTGGGTACCCCTAATCCGAGCATTCATATTTGTTATCTTCTTTTTGATGATGGGGTCTTTAGACGACATAAAGATAAAGCCCAGTAAATGGAGTACCAGGTATAGGCATGACTTCTATTGGTTTCAGATGATAAATTTGAGTATGGTGAAAGATAAAGGAAATGTTTTATCTCCCAAAAAATGATAAGTTCCTGTTACTAATACTACTATGTATGCTAGATATGAAATATTTAAAAATATTCTTGTGTCTCCGTATTATAATGTACGGCTATGATGTATGAGAGAACGTTTGTAGAAATAAAAATATTAAATATAAAAAACAAGGTCTATCATCTCAGGAACCAGGCAAAAGCTCTCTAGACTTCCAGCCCTTCCCTCATTCCACACTCAAGAAGGATCCCATCCTTGAATTCATCCCTTCCTTCAAGTACCTTGGGGTGTGGCTTGACTGGCACCTAGATTTCTCTGTTCACGTGGTCTCTGTCCACAAAAAGCTCCATCAAAAACAAGGTGACTTGTACCGGGACAGAGGGTGTATCCTCCTGCCAGCACGCAGAGCCATTTTACAAAGAAAGATTCTCCCCGTATTCAACTATGGAGACACAATCTATGGCAGTGCCCCAAAGTCCACCCTAGCCAGACTGGACCCCTCTATCACCACTCCTGACGGTTTGCTCTTGACTGCCCTCCTCAGACTCACCACTGCTCCCTCTACATCCAATTCTGTCTTCCCTCTCTTGAAGCCAGATGACTTGCAAATGCCTTCACCATTACTGCCAAGTACTGCCAGAGCTCACTCCCCTGCTACCTCACATTTCTACTCTCCAGTCCCACTCACTCCTCCTATTCCCTTCATAGCACTGGCTGAAAGACCCTAGCACTCCCATCTAGGTAGTCCTCTTCCGGCCAAGCTGCGTTCGCCTTCCACCTCCCTAAACTATGGATCTGCTGGCCCGGATGGGCAACTGCCAAGCTTCTTGAAGCAGGCAGCCCCTGCCCTTGCTGTTTCTATTGCAAGAATCTTTAATCTTTCCATAATAACCCAAACGGGTACCAGCACTGTGGAAAACCGCTCGCATTGTCCCTGCTCACAAAAAAGGGGATACCAAAAATATGTCAAACTATAGACAGATTGCCATTCTCTCTACCCTAAATAAACTTCGAGAAGGCCATTGCGACTCGGGTCACAAATTACCTGCACCTTCACAACCTTATATCCCCTACCCAGCACAGATTCCGAACAGGACACAGCACCACAACTGCTCTACTACAGCTGACAAATGCAGTCCTTACAGCGATGGATAAGAGCCTGCTCACTGGGGCCATATTTATCGATCTCACAAAGGCATTTGACCTTGTGAATCACTCTCTGCTACTTTCCAAACTGTCCCGCCTTGGCTTTGACCTGTCGACCATCTCCTGGTTTGATAGCTACCTCTCAGGGAGGTTGCAATTTGTCCAAATTGAATCTGCCATCTCAAATCTTTCCCCTACCTCTGTTGGAGTCCCCCAAGGATCTATTCTTGTCCCACTACTTTTCTCCCTTTTCATTAACAACTTGCCCTCCCTTCCCTGCTCCTCCTCGTTGATCCTTTATGCTGATGACATGGTGCTTCTCTCCAGTGGTAAAGATCCCTTATCAGTGAGGACACATCTTCAAGCAGACTTCAACTGCTTACAGGAGTGGTTACTACAGAACAGGCTCCTAATGAATGCTAAGAAAACCGTAACTATGCTTTTTGGCCCCTCGTCAAGAATCAGATCTCTTACTCCAGACTTATTGATATATTCTCTAGATGACTCCCCTCTTGAATTCGTTATTTCCTTCAGGTATCTAGGAGTCACTCTCGACCCATCTCTTGACTTTAACCTCCACATTGCAGCTACATGTTAGACAGTTTACTCAAAACTTGGTCTTGCCTTTAAAATTAGGTCCTCCCTCAATGATGCTGCCCGGCTTGCTATTGCACAAGGATTTCTCCTCCCTGCTCTGACATATTGCTCTCAGGTTTACCTTAAAGCTAGCAAAGGAGCGCTCCAGAAATGGAGCACCTGCTTTAACAGTATATGCAGATTTGCTCTCTCCGCTCACAGACTTACCCATTATTGCCTGCTCTACTCGAAACTAAATTGGCTCTCCCCAGATGTGCTCAGACACTATTCTGGGGGCTGTGCAATTGATAATATGATCAGAACAGGGTCCCCTAAATACCTTGCCGAACTATTACCTCAGCCCTCCCAAGCATACCTCCTCAGGGCATCTGCTCAAACCCAACTTGAAATTCCCAGATATCTCACAAAAAAAAAAAAAAAAAAAAGAAGGCGATCCTTGTACCCTTGCCCCCCACTCCTGGAACTCCATTCCCTCCCATCAAACCCCTCCAAATCCCATAAGGCCTTTAAACTGGGTCTTGGGCACACCTATTAGAATCTGACTGCTGCTCTTGTGCTGTAACTTCGAGCCTCTCTCCTAGCATTTTCTCCTCCCTATGGCACTTACTGATTTCCTGCTGGTCTCCAAAATCTGAAAGTTTCCCACATCCAGCAGAAATCCTATTGTTATAATGCTACTTCATTTAAGTTTTGTTTACTGTTTGTCGTTTCAATTTAGTCACTGATGTATCATCAGATGAAAATAATTAATGTAATGTTATCTGTTTCTCTTTGTCATCACTGATAATGACTGTACCTGGCTGTATACTGTTCAAATGTTTGTTCTCACCTCATACTGTGTCATGAAATACTCTTTAATGTTGACTCTGGTCTCCCCTGTCTGTACTTTCCCGTGTCGTGCCTGAATATTGGCAACATTGTTGTCTAGTGTACTTACCCAGTAAACAAAAACCAGATAAATAAATAATACCACTGCTACTTAGCTCTGCCTATTATGTACAGTAACTGCTCTATGTACAATGACAATCGGACTATGTACTGTAAATACTATGCGCATTTCATTGTACAGCTTATCCTATTATGTCCTGTAAAAATACTATGTATATGTAAATTCCCCCCCATGAACCCTCCCCCTCAGTACGCATCTGGAAATGAGCTGTTACTCAGCTCAGTATGTCCTTTCTGCTGAAACTTTATGTTTTTGCATTATCCATTTATCACCCCCACGTCTGACCGGCCACTCCTACAGGCTCTGCCAAGGAAGCCCCCGCATCTCCTCTGAACCTCCAGTCGCCACTCCCGGCCCCATATTGCAGCCAGGCCAGGGTAATCCAACGTATCCCTTCGTCGGACAGGTTCTCGCCTTCCGGGGAGAAAGTGCCTTCCAGGCTGACCTTTCCTTGGCCCTGGGTGCTGCTGAGGTTGGCCCCAGCTGTCCAGGGACTCCATGGATGAGAGGGTCCGGCCGGCCATCATCCAGTCAGTCAATCTGGACGCCATTTTCCGTGGTTTTCCTGGCTCCCCATATGTCGTGCCGCATCTGCGTGAGTCCCAGTCTCTGGGGGCCACTACAGAGCACTAGCCCCCCCAGGAGAGGGAGGCAGGCCTTCCAGATGCTCACTCCTCTCCTCCCCGGACGACTCTCGTGACCAGAGTCCCTTCCCAAACCCAGGTCGCCGGCGTGGTTTGAGGTAAGGTGCCAGCGCCTCAGCGCCACCAGGCCAACCTGGTTAAATTTTTTAAAATAAATATGTAATTGATGCCCATTGATAACATGGAGTGATACAGAAACAATGTATGAGATGGTAATCTGTGCGGGACTGGGCAGATTTTAGTACCACTTTAGACCATTGCAGCTAAAGATCCTTTATGCCACTGTACACTTTTGCAGGGTTAAACACAGCTATGGTTTACTGTCAAGATTTGTATTGCTTGTGTGTCAAAAACTTCAAGTTAAAAAAAAAAAAAAAAAAAAAATTTAAATCATACTTTCCTCAGGTGTATTTCTAGGCACTTGGTGCAAGTGCCTCATGCCTAAACAGAACACTTGAGGCATGTGATTATTATACTAACACACCCTGGAATGTCGAACTGAAGTGCCTTAATATTGTCACATTTTAAACAGCTACTATACTGCCTAAAACTAATACTAATTCTTAAAAACAATTAACCATTACCTTTTATATCTGAGGTGCTTTTTATTTTCCTTTTGTTTAAGTAGAAGATTGTTCACCTTATGTTAGTAGATGTGATGTGTGGGACAGCACTCTGCCTGGCAGCTGACCCATCTCACCCCCCCAACTACATCATCAGCACTGTAACCTCACTCACTGTGATCACTGCCGCTTAGCAACAGCCACTAGATGTCTACCAGGTCAGTCACCTGTGATGTCACAGTCAGTGAGATCATAAAGTTGATGATGTAGTGGGGGGGACAGAGATAGATATACAGCTGCCAGGCTAAGAGCTGTTCCACACATGCAGCACTCTGTCACGCAGAAGACTTTCCAGTGAACAAAGGAAAAAAAAATAAATTAAGTTACTTTAGAAATAAAAGGTTACAACTGATTACTTAAAATCTGTACTATTTGGCCGGCCCAGTGGCACGGAGGGCTGAGGCTCTGGTCGCCTTACCTCACGCCACGCCGGCAAACCGCGTTCCGGAATGAGCACAGGCCACCGAGGATGGAGAGGGCTCAAGCGTCTGAGGGACTGCTCTCCCTCTCCAGGGAGGGATTTCAGTGGTTGGTGCGCTTCTGGCCCCTGGTGGTGGCTGGGGAACAGAGTAACGACACTGCAAGAAAAGCACCGAGTAGAGACAGCGCGGAAGGAGCAGCGTGCGAGACGCGTCATGTTCCTCCCAGGCGTCATTGCATGCCCCACTCCTCAAGGAAGGAAAAGCGAGAAAATGGTCCCAGGTCGGCTAGATGAGGAAGTCACCAGCCGCAGGACCCAACCCTGAATGGCGCTCCCTGAAATGGATCCTGTTTAAGGTAAGTAGTAGCTTGGGGGAGCTCTTCGCCACCGCCACAGGTGGTAAGCCGTGGGGAAGAGGGGATGCAGCCGGATATCAGGGTGCGGGGCTGGATGAGTGACTAAGATGGATGCTGACCTGGGGACCCCGGGGGAAGAAATAGAGTACACAAAAATCTGTTATTTTCCTGTCTGCCTGTTTTGATTCTACTAGCTGTTTAATTAAAAAAAGTGACAAAATCTCTTTCAGCCTAAGGGAGAGGCTGTTCGTTCAAGCAGACTGACACGGAAATAAATGAAAATGTTTCTGAATTCCTTAAGTTTTAGAGTGCTTACTTCTTTTATGTATATATCTTTTTTTTTTTATCTCTTAAGGAGTCTGAACTTTCCAAACTGAAGTTCAGCAACCATTGCATATTGCGTTTTGCTGCCAGTGTCTGAAGCAGGGAACATCACTGATGGACTCTCTGTACACTAAACTGGCCCCCCTCTTGAGGGGAGTCTTCATTTCCCTGTGCTATCCATGGCTTACAAACTACTCTACTCTACTCCACCCTCAAAAAAATCTAGTTGACATCACGGACTTCAAAACGCTAAAAAGACTCTTCGATCCACTGCACAGAAACTAGCAACCGTGCTGCAGACATCTCTCTGCTGCTGGTCAGCGATCTTTGCAGCTACTGCATTTAGGCTATGGAAGAAATCCCCCCCCCCAGTCATGGAATGCCATACCCCTGTATCCTTTAAATCCACTTTCAAGGAGTATCATTTGAAACCAGACCCTCTGCCTGCTTCAGCTAGCTAATTTGTTACTCTGTCACACCGAATCTGTTTCTGTACTATGTCAAGGTTCTGAGGGGCAAAATGAGATCTGGCAGTGGGCATCGTTCGTTTGGGAAGAGAGTCCAGCAGGCAAAATGAGGAGCCATGTGGAGGGACCGAGGGAGTAAAGTGCCTGGAGCGGGGGAGCCAGGAAGAGGACAAATATATAACCTCAAATCTACAAAAAAACTATTACATACACAGACAGATGCTCTATACCAACATTCTATAAGAAGGAATTAAAGCAGCAGCCTGGTGTCTCCACCAATACCACCAAGAACACCCACCTCCCCAGCTGACAACTTTAACTATTCCAAATGGTGCTAATGCTTAAGCAACTTGCAACCTGACGGGGGGGGGGGGGCGCCTTCCTCTCTACGTAGAGGAATCACAGATTGCAAAATATACTTCTATAAGTCATTTTTGCACCTTCTGGAAAATCAGATTCGAACAGCCAATGAAATGAGGTTCCAGCACTGCCAATTTATAACAAGGAATGTAACACCACTAAAGGAATCTAACACCACTAACGCCATTTAACAGGTGCCCTTTACAAGATTAAAGGACGCCTCACTACTGCTTGCTTTTTCAACCTGGTAGTAGTTTCATCTAAAGATAATAATGCCATCCACAGACCAGCCTTGGATCCCTCCACCTCTAAACAACATTTTAAACCAACCAGGTATCTGTAGCCGCTGGCTCTCTTGCCCGATACTGGTACACAGTTCAAGATACTTACACAGTGCTGTAACTTTGTTACCATTTTGTCAAATTACAGCAATCCTGACAAGCCAATAAACAATTTCTGAATCTTCTGCACTGTAAACAACTGATACAGATGCTCTTTTCTGTCCCAACCCCCTACTGCTGCCACTCCAGCTCGTGTATGGAGTTATGGTCACTAGCACTGAAGGGTGCTCACTGCCAATTTTGTGCAAGTGTACTACATAAACTTTCAATGTGCAGGGTGAGCAACGGTCTTCAGGAAGTGGGAGTATATCCTGCAAAATTATTAGTAAAAATATTCTTTTACTCCACTTATCTCTTCCCCAGGCCTCACTTGTAGTACAAAGCAGATTATTTATTCAAAGTGTTTTACTAGGAAATACGTACCGAGCCGTAACACACTAGCTCATTTCCAGAAGTGTCCTGGGGAGAAGGGGTACAAAGGAGACAAAAACAACAGCAATGGTACTACACTTGCAACAGTGTTACACCAAAATGACAGTAGCGGGCATGGAGACAGGGACAAGGGGGAAATTTTTTGTTTTGTTTAAAACGCATGCAGTTTACAACATACAGCTCACTGGGGTAGGGGTAAGAGGACCAGATGAGAGTGGCCCAAGTACCTGAAAACAGTACAAAAAAGTCTCTGAACAAAATTTAGCAGTCATAAGTATATAAAAACTGGCACCCTAGACATATCTGTAGTAAAGCAAGAATCTGGCAATCATTAACTGGATGTTGTCCTCACCACAATTCTAAATATGCTGACCTTTTTATATGCAAAAAAAAAAAACCCACAACACACACCACTGGATACAGCAACTTCACACATTCCATATATAATTGGGGGACATATAATGGTGGACAGAAGGTAGTATTAGTGAACAAGCAGAGAGGAGAGGAAAGTGGGTTGCCGAAGACCAGGTAGGGTCTGCAGAGGAACTAGGCAGGTACCATCTCAGCAGAATAGGTGGACCAAGCAATTCTTTTCTACCAATACAGTTTATGTTTCTGTGTTTCCATCCCAAGGGAAAGGAATGTGTAAGAATAACGATGGGCCCAAGTGACAAGTTTTATATTGCCCCAATTTCATCTCCTCTTTCCCTCCCCCCCCTTACCATTTCATTTCTCAGCTTTCTTCTCATCTTTACTGGCCATCCATTGCCTGCAAATCTAGCCCTGTACATTTTCTTATCTTTGTACCTGGGGAAGGACTGTGATTTACCAGTTCCAACACTTCAATTGCCCATGTACCGTTTTCTCACCAGGCAAAACATAAGACTACAAACCACGATTTGGAAAGTCACCGCATCTCTTGGGATTCAGTATTTTAGTAGAGCCAGGATGTGTGGGGTATAGCTGAACAGCATAGATACAGGCAAACCCCTATAATTCTGCAATTCCACAGCTTGCATCCCGACGCAGAATATATGCAGTGCCACGGAATTCACTGTTCTTGGTTATTTTTCATTAAAATGAAGTCCCTTCCCCCAGTTGCATGCCCACCTTACTCTCCTGAAGCCCAATCTTTTCTGCTTGTCATGTGATGTCACATCGTATTTAAGCCAATGACGGGACTGCATTCTGCCACAGAAATGAAAACTGAAGCTGCCGGAACAAGTAAACACCGCCACCGCAGCTTTGGAGTCCTACCGGAGAACCCTAAATATATGGTACAACAGTAACCCCTTAAAATCAGGAATGCTCCCCATCCAATATGCTGCAAGGTTTCCAATTCAAATATGGGGACAAATGTTTATAGACCAGTATTGGGTCACTTTTTTTTGTTTTTAATAACGTTTGGTCGTGTATCAGCAGAATTTTTTTTTTTTTTTTTTTTTAAATCCTTTGTCGCAAGCCATGTCATCTTCAGTATGACCTCCCCAGCCTCATCACCCGGTTCCTTTTTGGCTTACCTCAAATCTGTACCCCCCCCAAGTTTAGGATCCAGATCTGGAGGAGGGACAAGGCATCACTGCTAGGCCTGCCTTTCGGCCACAATCCCTTGGGACTGGTAGCTAGGCTGCACCAGCCGGCGACACCCCTACAAAGCTGCACTAATTGTGCTCACTCAGATGGCAGCGTCACAGCTGAGACAGCTGCCCTCCCTCGAGAAAAGCATCCTCTGGGATACTTCCTCCTGCCCCCAGCAAGCCACCGACACAGGCTTGTTCCCGAACCTAGGTCGCTAGTGTCACTAGCGGCAACCTTACCGCTACACAGACTGGCATAGCAGTAACCAGTTTCCAGGGATGAAAGAAACAGAGTTGCTCAATTTTTTGCAACTGTGAAGTGTGGAGAAGATAAATGTTCAATGCCGGTACACGTAGTGTAAAAACAGGACTTCCACAGATTCATTAGGCTCCGTAAGTACAATGGTAATTGAATGGTCTGATTTAAAGTAAATTCAGAAACAATTTTTGACAAAAATGACGGGTTTGTGCATAAAGACACCCGACCGTCATTGCAGGTATTTAGGTTTGCACATTAATGAGTGCAACTTCGAGACACATCTGCCAGATGTAAAGGCAACTAAAAACAGTTTTCCAAGAAAGATAATGGAGATCACTGGATTCAGCAGGCTCAAGTGGACTCGTCAATTTTTCAAGCACAAAATTCAAATCCCACACGGACTGAATCCCGGATAGGGGCTGCAGGTGCAGAATACCTTTTAAAAAGGTTTGAATCAAAAGTAACTGGGGACAAAGGGATGTTGCCCACAGGTAAATGAAATGCAGCAATGGCCAAAAGGTGGACTTTCACAGAGGAATATTTCAGTCCACCCTTTGACAAGGAGAGCAAATAATCTTAGATGCGCTGAGGGGAATACTCAAAGATCTAAGTCCAGTGTAAACGCCCAAATAGAGAAGCGTTTCCACTTTGTGGAATAGGAAGACCGAGTAGATGGTTTCCTAGCAGCCCAAAGAACTTCCGCCACCTTTGGGGATAACCAGAAGCACGAGAGGACTATGTCTTCAAGAGCCAGGTGTGCAGGTGGAGGGAGCGAAGGTCCGGGTGTAGCAGGGAGCCTTGTACCTGGGACAGTAATGGCTGGCAAATTGGAAGAGGTATGGGATCCAGTTCCGAGAGCTGTAGAAGCAAAGGGAACCAAATCTGTCTTGGCCAGAATGGCGCTATGAGAATCACGAGACACCCTGTCCTTGACCAGTTTGAGTAGTACTCTCTGAATAAGCAGGAAGGCGTACAGAAATCTTCCTGTCCAGGAGAGAGATAATGCATCCCACCACATAGTTCCAGGACCTTGCACGAGAGAGCAGTAAAGCAGCAGTTTTGCGTTTTGTGGAGAAGAAAATAGATCCAACCCCAGCCGGTCCCACAGGTGGAAGACGTTGTTTAGAACGTCAGATAAGATTTCCCACTCATGGGCCTGGGCAGTAGTTTTGCTCAGGGCATCTGCCAGGGTGCTGGACACCCCTGGGATGTGTACTGCCAGAAGATGAATATTTCTCTGGATCGCCCAATACCACACCCTCATTGATTCTTTGCAGAGAGGGTAGGAATGGGTGCTGCCTTGTTTGTTTAGGTAGTGAACTATCGTAGAACTGTACGATTGCACTTGGAGGCAACCTGGGGGGGGAGGCGAGCCTTGAACACCTGTAAGGCATAGAGAACTGCCCTCAGCTCCAAGACATGGATGTGGAGGCGGGCCTCCATTGGCGTCCAAGATCCTTGGTATCCGAAATGTAGGAGATGAGCACCCCACCCAGTCAAGGATGTGTCTGTAGTCAGAATGAGACTTGGGACAGGAGAACAGAACGGCATGCCTCGCATCAAGTTGTCTCTGAACTTCCACCACTGTAGAGCTCGAAGAGCTGGAGAAGATATCAGGACCGGGGCACTGA
Source organism: Neoceratodus forsteri (assembly GCA_016271365.2). NCBI lineage: Eukaryota > Metazoa > Chordata > Ceratodontiformes > Ceratodontidae > Neoceratodus > Neoceratodus forsteri. The sequence goes on from CM057453.1 coordinate 1,152,314,730, forward strand.
AATCGTCCTTCTGGTCCCACTGGACTCCGAGGGACCACTGAAGGACCCTCATGTTTACACCTGGCATTGGGGACCGTTGGTATCGTGGCCGCCAAATGTCCCAGGAGGCGGAGGTAGTCTTGTGCCAAGAAAAATCTGCTGGACCCTAGTCTGCGTGCCAAAGCAATCAGGGCATCTGCCTGAGCTATGTGCAGATACGCCTTCCCCACGGAGGTGTCTGACATGGCTCCGATATATTGGAAGCATTGTGTAGGGTCCATTTTGGATAGTTTATGGCTATTCCCACCTGCGTGAACAACTACAGGGTTTGAGAAAGCATGAGTAACAGCTGTTGGCTGGAAGATGCTTTCAGGAGCCAGTCGTCCAGGTAGGGAAAGACAAAGGCCATCCCTGTGGAGGGCCGCTGCGACCACCGCCAGGCATTCTGTAAACACCCTCTGGGCCGAAGAAAGGTCAACAGGGAGGGCTCTGAACTGGTAACGTTGACCTGTAAACATGAAACGGAGAAACCATCTGTGGGCTGGGTGTATCATGATATGGAGGTATGCATCCTTCATATCCAGAGAGCAGAGCCAATCTCCCATGTACAGTAAAGGGAGAAGTGTCGGAAAAGACACCATTCTGAACTTTTGGTAAGTGATGTAAAGGTTGAGGCACCTCAGATCCAAAATGGGGCATAAATCCTTCATCCATTTGGGAACCAGGAAAAAGTGTGAGTAAAATCCAACACTCTTCTGAGGAAGGAGGAACTGATTCGATGGCCTTTTATGAGAACAAAGCATCTATCTCGGTTCGTAAGACCAATGCTTGGTCTGGGGGGGTAGTGAGAGACCTTAGGTGGCAAAGGAAGAGATGATATTTTCATGAACTCCAGTGTGTGCCCTGTTGTGATCAATTGCAGGAGCCACTGGTCAGAGGAGATAGCTCGCCACCCTTGCAGGTGCAGAGAAAACCTGCCCCCCCCCAATGGCTGTGTGTAGGGTCTCTAGGCCCACGACCGGGGGAAGACCTTCAAGCAGAAGGCTGGCCATGCTGAGGGGCAGCAGAGATGTAACGGGGTTTCCAAGCATTTCTATGACCTGGCAATTGTAACTGAGGTTCTCTTATTGGCAGGTTGCCTCCAATTCATGGAACAGCGCCTGCAGGGGCGGCCCCTCACAGAGCCCCTTAAAGACATTTTGGCTTTTAGATGGTACAGGGTCCGTACCTATTGAAGGGTACGACCGGAGTACTGCAAGTCTTACAGTATGTCTTGGGTCTGTGGACCGAACAGCTGAACCCCTTTAAAAGTAACATTCAGGATAGTTTTGTATATGACCCCAGGATCAGACAAGGGTGCCAGCATTAAACCCTGTGAGGAAAGGCCAGTCGACGATGGGATTGTTGATGGGCCTGAAGCCCCTGCTGTTGATGACAGAATCAGAAACAGACTGCAAGAAATCAGAGACAATAAGATTGTTGACGGGCTGTGAGGCAATGTCGACGATGACAGTATCGTCGAAGGGCCTGAAGCCATCAGAGACGGACGATGGCCAGTCAGCACTGAAAGGGAAGGCAGCTTAGGAAGCTGCAGAATAACCCCAAGACCCACCGTTGATGGAGGAGCCATCCACAAGGGAAGAGAGGAGCCCACAGTCTTCAATGTTGTAAAGGACGATGTATCGGGGCAACCTTCTCTATACTGACTTTGTGTAAAGCCTTCGTCGATGACAAAAGCGATAGAAACATGCTTTGTCTTTGATGACGGTTTCTTACCAGGACCCTGTGCTGGAGGGATCCCCTGTAAAGCAGTGAGACCCTGAGGAAGACATTGAGAATTCTCTGGTTGTGGAGCGCTGCTGCTCCAGGAGGGCAACCTTTTGCTCTATGAGGAACTCACAGAGCTGCTGAAGCCTTCGATGTTTTGTGGCCTTGCTGAACCTGTTGCAGAAGACACTCCTTGGAGTCGTGTTCTGGACCAAGGCAACGTACACAGACTTTGTGGAGGTCTTCCTTAGCGATTCTGTGGCCACGGGAACACCTTTGCAATAAGAGATCCGAAGACATTAGTATATGAACTTTAGTAAATTTTGGTCAGTAGACCTCTTCGTCGATGACAGGAAAGCAGAGCTCCAAAGGAGGACTTGTTGCATGCAGGTCGCAGTTGAAAAGAACTGAGTAGTAGCTGGGACCTCCCCCTTTTATATCTGCCAGGTAGACACCATGTGGTAGTGCTGGGGGGAGGTTCCAGGGCCAATTGCTGAGAAGTCATCTAGAGGAAAGGACGCCTGTGGCTGTAATCCCATGTGTTATGACCTGCTACGAGAGTGCCTCAAAGATGATTAGTGGTTTAGAGGGTGGCCCAACCTCCTGCCCTGGATCCTGAACGAGTCAATAGGGAAGGACCCCCCAACTGAAGACCCCTTGCCATGGGGGGGGGGTAGAACCTCGGGAGTAGGCAGCTGCAGTGTTATTGGTGGCAGATGAGGCTGGGTGGTCACCAGAGGCAACATGGGACCAGCCAGGGAGAAAAGGCTTGACTGAATATAAATAAATACAACTTCACTGGCCTGATGCCACGCAAACATGCAACTGCAACTACCCACTTTCTGCGAAAACAGAAAAAATGGACAGAAAAATTAACTGGTCATTTGGGGGTTGTGATGTCATGATAACCCGGTTTCCCCAATAACCATGATAATTTTCAATGACGATACCAATACTGTGTACATTTCCTTTTATCACAATAACCATTTTTCATGACATGCCATGACGTATCACAACAAAATATGAATAATGCAGTTTTAGTCCACTACTCTGTTTCCCACCTAAAACACAGAATGCAGAGTTTCTCCTTACACAAAACCCAAAACAAATGCCATATTGTCGCAATAATACGATAACCGTGACTATTTTGGCAAGGTTGTCACACAGTGAAAATTTTCAGGCCACAACACCCCTACTGGAGGGGAATGGAATTTGCCATTTATTTACTTACTTATTTATTTAAACACAAAATTCAACATTTCTTCACTTGGCAAACTTCCACCCTTGCCATTTCTGAAGACTTGAAACACGACCCAAGAAGTGCTTCAACATGCATTTCGAGGCACATCTATTCAACAGTGTATCCACTTGGCACAGACTCCAATGCAGTCGCTAGAAAACATCGTACCTGCTGGCCCAGTGATACACTGAGCTGAGACACCAGGTGCCACACAACCCACTGGCAATCCAGAGTTTGGAACCAACCATGGTCACTTGGAGGCCAGTCAAGAGAAGAAGGATCGCGCATCCTTAGATGGCTCATCTCCATGGGAAGGGGGGGAGAGGGGGAACAGCATTAGCTACTGCTTGCCTGACACCCAGCAGAGGCAACAGCAACCACCTCTCAGAGGGCCAGGCATAAGAGCATGTATGGGTTCTCCATGCCCTATGTTCATGCCATTGCACACATGCCAACCTCTCAGACTGGGAAAACACAGGACAGAAAAAAAAAAAACATAACAGCAAGATGATGGCCGGCAACCCTGCAGGTCCCCCCTCATGTGGCACCCACTTACCCAAAGTGGTAAATAGAGGGGATAACACCCAGGACGGTAGGTGACAGGGTTGGGAGGTTGCTATCGGAATGGGGCTGCTCAGGCAACAATGGGGATAAACAAAGTAAAAAAAAAAAAAAAAAAAAAAAAAATAGTAGTAGTTCTACCCCGAGTTTTTGGGTCACCTCACAGCTTTCTATTAGGAGCATGTGCTGGGGAACTAAACCTGAACATACCTATGTCAAAGATCCAGCCTCCCCTTTCATGTGTGAGAAAGAGATACATCAACTTTGTGAATATCTGAAGAAGGGGGAAAAAATAAATAAATAAAATCACACAATTAAGCAAGTGGCAACAAATGGGACAGGAACTGTAGGCTTTTACAACAAATATACACGTACAATGGCAAATGTGCCTGAAAACTCACTCAGGATGTGGGGTTATTTATGCTTTAAATGACAACCACATCTGTGGCGTTTTACTGCTTGCAGAATGTTCTCTCAGTTTCCATTTCCTACGAACTCCCATTTCACAAAAAAAAAAAAAATGCACTAAGACTTCTCTTTCAGGATTGGGCACACGTCAAACTTCACATGAAAGTGAAACTAACAAGCAAGTTTCTATTTCTAGCCCAAATATTTTAGATGACTTCCTGACATTGCCACTGATTTGGTTAAAGTTTAACGTTAAAAAAAAAAAAAAAGAGAATCAGGACTCTCCCCTGGCTGACAGCTCCTAAAAGTATTTTGCTGTATATGCTTTGAAAATTCTCAATAAAAATTGATTAACCACAAAAATTAAAAATAGGTGCAGGGCCAAAGTTCAGGACGTGTGTAGAGTTCCTTTGGTGCCGCAAGTCTGCTACAATGCAGGTGAATGCCAGGCAATGTCTTCAGTTGTCCAGAATGTTTACAGGGGGTTGGGGGAGACACCAAGTCACTGATTTACCTTGCAGAGCAATGGGCTGCAGACAAGTCAAACCCCTCATCTTGGTAAATAATCAGGGTTTTCTGGCACAAGCAGAAGCTGTGCTGAAACTACAGGGATGCCCACGAGGGCTTGGCCTCCACTGCTCATGTATCACGGTCAGTTACTTGTCATGGAAAGGAGGGGCTTGGTTTCAAGAGAGAGGGTAGAGTTTTGAGGCCCCAAGCTCAAAATTTAAAAGGGGAAACTCTGGCCCAATGGGCCAGGCCACAAATGTCTGTCTGGCAGACAGACATCATGGGGCCACGTCAGCTAAACTTTCTTTTGTTTTGTTTCTACATCTAGAATCAGCATAATTTTCAAATCTGACTGCATGCTGCCATACACAGCACCAGACTGTTGCAGTCAGACATAGAACTGAAAATGCAACTCATTCTGTCCAGGCAGTGCCAGAATACAAACAGAAATGCAGTGCTTAGGCCATTTAAAGATGAAAAGTCAGTTAATCAGCCGGCTGAAGGGTGGGGGGGGCGCGGCTCGATGCCGTAACAAGCAGGGAAATGTTAAAGGAGTAAAATCAGAGGTGTCCTCATTGAAAATAGAGACCTACTGAAAAGTCAGGCCACAACTCATCAAATGCAAATTTGCCACAATGGGATTCCTAAAAATCTGTAAGGGGCTCCTGCAAAGTCCATTCAGACTTCAAAATTAAAAATCCACCAAAAGCTATCTCAGACAATATCCCTTTTAGTCCCAGCGTGTGCGCACACCCACTTCTCTGCACTACAGTCTGGGGTCGGGATTCCAGCGCTGGCTGGGTAGAATTATCTGCTGTCCCCAGCCGCACTCGGCAGCGACATAATCAGATACTTCTAACGAGACAGGACCCCCGGCAACCCAACCTGAAACCCCAATTAGACCAGGACCATCAACAAGTAACCCACCAGTAACATCGGACACACAGTGCGCTTATTAAATGGGATCATAATCGAGTATACAATAATGGATCTAACTGGTCCCGTACGCCGTCTCTATGTAAGCCTCACCAAACCATAAGTAGCCAACTCAAGAACACACCAAGGAAAAAAATACGCAACAGCAGAGTAGGAAACAAGAATGAAAATATTCTGACCGCAAACCTCGCAGTAAACAATTCAACTACAGTTGTAAAAATGTATTTTAAGAGGAAAAACTGTCTGCATCCCTCTCCCATGTACACATTCGTAAACATTTCATGTGCACCGAGGCTGGATTTCGCGGTTCCACAAGTTGCAACCCCTATCCCTCCAATTACATCCCACACACTTCGCCCGCTCTCACCACCGGGTTGCAATGGGATTCCCCAAAATTGGAGTCGGCAGGCAGGCGGCCGGTCCCGTCACCAGTACAACGAGAAACTCAGGCCGCCGCCGCCGACATTTTGACATGGAAGAGACTATCAACGGGCGGGGCCCCGGAACTACCAGTATATAAACACTTAAGCCTTGCCGTGACTTGTCTACCCCCATCCCTGCCATGACCGCCTGACAGCTCACCCCAAACGTAGGGGACCGTGAGCAAAGCCGGAGCGGTTCCTTCTCGTCCATGAAAAAGTCCACAGCAGTTTCCTACCAGACCCCCGGTGGTATCCCCGGCAGCTGCGCTCCTCTCTCCGTAGATAAATCCAAGATCGGGTTGTTCGGTGCCAATTAGCCCCACCACCGCCGCTCGAGCCTCATCTCAAAACATCATACTCACACACACCTGTTCGCCAGCCCGCGTGCAACGCTCCTTCTCGTTCTCACAGTGCCACTGTGTGACAGACGGGCTCTCACGCTCACCTTGTCAGTTCCGCCCCCTTTCCAGTTGGAATGTTGACACCGGCATACTGCGCAGGTTCACAGCAAAACTACAGCCAGCCTTCCGAACGCTATACAGACAGGCACGCACGCTTTCGTTTCTATTTCTGCAGGGGCGTGACATGTAGTGGGCGGTGCTGCGGTAGGCCCCGCCCTATAAAGCTATGGGGAGCCTCCCATTTTGTCTACCCTGGCCACGTGTGTTATGGTCCCTCCCCAAACACCTGTTTTTTTCCGGTTCACAATGATCAGGCCAGACGTTTGGACGAATGAAGACTAATGTCTCGCTTCATGAAACCTTTGCTTCTCTCTAAACAAGCATTTGTTAATGCCGAATGTTGTCTTGCTGGCATTGGTAGTGCAGGAGTTAGAGAGATGCATAATAGGAAATGGCAGTGAAGTATTGAACTGATGCGGTCCCCACCCCCACCCTTAAGAGACTGACAAGCATTGGGGTGTGCCTTTGGGTCATGGGCCATAAGCCATTTCACCTCACCCTGCCCTGCAGACACCAACAAGTGTTGTGGTGTGCCTTGGGGTCTTCGGGCCTTACATTCACTCCATTCCATAAGGAAATATGCGGAGGTGGGTGCAGTATAGGAGAATGGGGTGAACTTTGGGGCCAAAGACTCCAAGGCACACCTCGATGCCTGTCACTGGCTGCAGGGTGGGGGTGGAATAGCATGAGCATTACAGTCGACGATCCCAAGTCACACCCCTAACGCCTCTCAGTCGCTACAGGGTGGGGCGTTATATTTGGAAACCCTAACACCCTAGGCGTTCATTGGTATTTTCACTCCAAATTTTGAACGTGGGCTTTTTGTGATCCCACCTCATGAACAGTGGCACTATCAGTTTGTTAGCCAAAAGGTGATTTTGCACAGCGACTGCACCATTTGGCACCACAGGTGCGAAAACACATTCTCTCTTCTGGGCTGGTCTCCGGGCTTCATTACTCCTGGGCTGTTCCTCCTGACGTCAGTGTTAGGCAGGTCCAACGCTGTGCAGCGGGGGATAACAAGCCCTCCACATCCAGAGTTCTCCAGTCTACTTCCTGCCTTCGGTGAAGCAGGTACTCTGCAGCAGAGCCCTGTCACATGTAGCAGGGCTGAAGAATTTGTGAATGAAAAGCTTCTTTTGGGGAATCGGAAGAAAGAGAAAGAACTGTAAGAGATCCAGCCTTAGCCCTGCAAGCTGCACAGGCTGGTCTCACCTCGCAACAGCCCCTCTCAGCTGTTTTCCCGCGCATCAGCCCCAATGATCGAGCAAAGCTTCATTTCAACAGCAGGCCGAATATCGCATTGCTGGAGACAAAGCGGCATTTTTCGCACTACAGTGCGATTCCCCTGTTGGTCAAGCGGTCGGAGCAGATTTAGGAGATCGCTCGATCTCGCTCGCGCCCAGCATTTTTTTTCTGGCGCCAAAAAGTTCCAGGGGATAGCGCTTCACGTGCTAGGCTGTTTTAGCTGGAGGGGCATCACGGAGGAAGCGCTGCCACGCTATCGTGCATTCGGGCAGGCTGTGCTTGAAGGGGCCATCATTCAGGGGGTTATTAGGACATAGCATGCCCCCAGCCAAACAAGCAAGTGAAGGCATACAGGGTTTAGCTGTACAATTTCAGGACAGTGCCTAAAGGGGCCATTACAGCAGTACTTAAAGGGGCTATCACATCAGGGCTCCCAGGCCTGTTTTCTGCAGTTAGAAGTGCCAAAAGGACTGTTTTTTCATCCTTTCGCTCTGACCCCACAACAAGGGGGGATTATAGAATTATGACCCCAGAAAAATCAAGCAGAGGTAAAAAATGCCTGCGCTGCAAGTCCCCTCTCCTAATTACCTTCGCTGGCTCACTCTGCCTCACATGTGAGAAGGCAGCGGCAGCTAGCAGGGACAGCACAGCGGATGCCATCTTGTCTCAAGCAAATGGCCAGAAGAGGTCTGAGCGGGTGCAGTCAAGTATTCTGGAAAGGTCCGAGCGACTAGCTGCCTCGAGGTCTGAACGAGGAACAACGTCCAGGGACCCTCCCCCCTCCCTTGACCCCGAGCTCATAGACAGGTTGAACAGAGCCATTGCTCTGTACCCCTCTTCCTTTGAATGGCACTCTCCTGGATCACCAGATGGGAGACCACACAAGAAAGCCAGGAGAAAAAGGACCCCCCTCCCAATCCTCTTCCAACGAAGGGAAGGGGCTATCCTTACAACGCTGCTGCTCCAAGAAAAAATTTAGAGATGGGGCAGATCTTCAGAGGAGGACAGCCACCATTGTGCTAGCCACAGGCGAAGAAAAAGGTCTCGTTCACGAAGCGGACCAAGGGGTGGATACAAGGGCAGACGTCACAGGGGATTTTCCCTGGGCTCCTCAGTCGCCAGCTCTTCCACCGAAGAGGGAGAGAAAGTAGATTCCTCGTCAGATCCTGATGACTCCCCGACCAGAAATTTCGACCTAGAGGACCTAGACTTCTTTATTAAAAAGGTCATATCCGAGATTCACCTCGCGCCCCCCCCCCCACCGGTCACCACACAACCGAAACAGGTTTTTCACCTGGCGTCCTCCTCTAGACCTGCTACAGCTTTTCCCATACCTCCCGCCATTGAGGACTTGCTGAAAGAAGAATGGCAGGGTCCAGAGCATGCGTATCCTGTTCCCAAACGGATCTCCAAACTTCTCAAGTTTGACAAAAAAAATCTGAAAAGTGGTTAGACTGCCCCAGAATCGACCCCCTGATTTCTAACCTGACCAAGAAAACTGTCATCCCAGCTGAGGGAGGGGCTTCGCTAAGAGACCCAGTGGACAGAAAGGTGGACTCATCGCTCAAAAAAGCCTTTCAAGCCTCGGCAACCTCCCTTAAGGCCGCCACAGCAAACCAATTCTCTGCCAGAGCCACCTTATCTTGGGCATAGGATTTAGCCTTTCAATTCACAGAGGATCCAGAAAAGAACTCCCCCATTATCCACCAGCTACAGTTAATGGGGTTGGCCTCTGCCTATGCAGCGGATGTATCAGAAGAGGCTGTCCGATGTGCCGCACGGACCATGTTCTACCAAACCTCTGCTCAATGCAACCTATGGTTCCGGTTATGGCACATGGATACTTCCTCAAAGAGCCATTTGGTGAATGTACCATACGAAGGTAAACTCCTGTTCGGGTCTGTGCTGAAGGAGGCGTGAAGGAATCAGATGAAACAGCGAAGGTGCATATGCCCCAGTCCAGGAGCCGGTGCAAAGCCTCGCCTTCAGGCACAAGGCGTAATTTTCATGACAGAGGTAACAACAAGGGACAGAATCCCAATTTTTCAGGAAAAAGGCCATGGTTCTCCTGACACCAGCGGACTTTTATAGGGGAGGTGGATCAGGCGGAGGGGGAAATCCCAGAGACACAGGAAACAGCAACAAGAAAGCACAATGAGGAAGTGTGGGCTCATCCTCAAGTAGGGGGCAGACTTTCAGATTTTCTCAAGGAATGGACCCGAACAACGTCGGACAGATGAGTGTTAGACATTATCTGCCAGGGATACTTAATAGAATTCGAGTCTAAGCCCCCATTACCTCACGTTGTGCCCTCTCCTATTTCAAACAACTCGTCAAAAGACAAGCCACACTGCAGACTATCATGGATCTTCTGCAAGCCAGGGCTATCGAACAGGTTCCCCCCAAAGAGCTCAATCGGGGGGTCTACTCCCTATTTTTCATTGTGCCCAAGTGCACAGGAGGTCACAGACCAGTCCTAGACCTGAAATTCCTAAACCGCTTTGTGTGCGCAGCAGACCATTCAAAGTGGAAACACTGGCCTCAATTGCCAAGGAAGTGCTGCAAGGAGACTTTCTAGCATCCATCGACCTGCAAGATGCCTACCTACATATTCCTATTCACAGCCTGCACAAGCAATATCTGAGGTTCAAGCTGGGCAGTCGTCACTTCCAATTCAAGACTCTCCCGTTCGGACTGTCATCAGCCCCAAGAACCTTCTCGAAGGTCCTGGTAGCAGTGATAGCCCACCTACGGAAGCGGGGGATCAAGCTGTTTCCTTATCTGGACGATATCCTCATCAAGGCTCCGCAGCTCGACCAAGTGGTACAGGCAGTGGCGGATGTAGTCCAGTGCCTCATGGCTTATGGTTTTCTAATCAACCGGAAGAAGAGTTCCCTAATTCTGAGTCAGAGCCTGAACCACCTGGGAGTGGAATTCAGGACGCAGAATAACAAGGTATTTCCCCCCTGAGTCAAAGTTCAGGGACCTGTTAAAACTCATCAGCAAATTCCAAAGAAACAATCAACTGCCAGCTCAGTCTTTTTTACAACTAATCGGGATGCTAGTGTCGCTGGCAGACTCAGTCCCATGGGCTCTGGTGCACATGTGGCCTATTCAGACACATCTGCTCAAGCTGTGGTCCCAGTCCAAGCACAGTCAGCTCCAGCTCATCCCAGTTTCACAGCAGGTAAAAAGTGCTCTCGCATGGTGGTCTTGGAGGAAAAATGTGGTGAGAGGTCGAGACCTAGGCCATCCACATCAAATAAGAATCACGACAGATGCAAGCCTTAGGGGTTGGGGGGACTCACCTACAACAGATGTCAACCCAAGGCAAGTGGTCCCTGACGGAATAGAGGTACAGCATAAATGTCCTAGAGATGAGGGCAGTTTGTCTAGCTCTGATGCACTTCCATCAGCAGGTGCGCAACAGGGATGTGTTGATTCTAACAGACAATCTAACAGTAATGGCCTACATCAACCATCAGGGCGGCACAAGAAGCTCAAAAATGCTTCGGGAATCTCTTCTCCTCTTTCACTGGGCAGACAAGCACCTGGCAAGCATAAGAGCAGTGTACATACCAGGACAGGAAAATATCACAGCAGACTGGCTAAGCCGCAAGGACATTCTCCCGGGAGAATGGGAGCTGAAGAACGCTGCCTTCCAGCTCCTTGTACAGAGGTGGAGCAGTCCACAAGTGGATCTGTTTGCATGCCGACAAAACTCCAAGACTCAGCAGTTCTGCTCCCTGGCCAGAGACAATCTAGCATTAGCTCAGGACACCTTCTCCCTAAACTGGGGTCGCCTCAGCCTCCTATACGCTTTTCCTCCAATCCCACTGCTTTCCAGGGTCCTGCATAAGATGGCCCGAGACAGGGCGGAGATGATCCTCGTCTGTCCCAGGAGGCCACGCCACCCTGGTTCCCACTACTCATTCAGCTGCCAAAGGCGAAACCTTTCACTTTCCAGCTCACCTCAGACCTTCTTCATCAGAGTCCGGTCTTGCACCATAATCTGAGCAATCTATCCCTCTTGGCTTGGAGATTGAGCGGGAAACTTTCAAAGAGTTAGGTTACACTGCCCCCGTTATTGAAATGATGGTCAGCTCTCGACGCCCCTCATCCTCTAAGGTGTATTATAGGATCTGGAGAAGATTCTTATTTTGGCTCCACTCCAAAGCTATACAGGATCATCCAATATCCCTCCCGGTGCTTTTACAATTCTCCACAAGGGATTCGACAAGGGGTTGCAGCCAGACACCCTATAAGTTCAAGTTTCTGCACTGGGGGCACTTTTGTTTGCCAACTCAGGGGATATACTGGGGTCTCATCCTCATGTCAGGAGGTTTTTAAGGGCAGCAATGTTAAAACGCCCCCCAATTAAGCTGATTGTACCACCTTGGAGACTTAATCTTGTCCTCAAGGCCCTAACAAAAGTGCCATTCGAGCCTTTGAAGGAAACATCAGTCATGCATCTTACAATGAAGATGGTTTTTCTGGTGGCCATTACGGCAGCCAGGAGAATCAGTGAGCTGGGGGTGCTGTCAACCAAAGAGCCCTACACCGTTTTTCATCCGGATTCGGTGGTACTCAGGACAGATCCAGGCTTTTTACTGAAGGTTATGTCTCTCTTTCACTGTAACCAAGAGCTCATACTTCCTTCTTTCTGTCCTCACCAGAAAAATGAAAAGGAAAGAGAGTTTCACACTCTAGATCCAAGGAGAGCAATCAGAATCTATATTAAGAGAACCGACGCTTTTCGCAAAACATCAAGCTTGTTTATTTTGACTGCAGGCCAAAATATGGGTAAAAAAGCATCAAAAGACTCTATAGCCAGATGGATTAGATCAGTAATCACCATGGCGTATGACCAGGTGGGAGTATCTCTGCCTGGTCCAGTGAGAGCCCATTCCACCAGAGCGATAGCCACATCATGGGCAAACTTCAGAGAGGCATCTCCAGCAGACTTATGCAGAGAAGCCACGTGGTCATCCATTCATACTTTTACTAAATTGTACAAACTAGATGTCATGAGCAGGATGTGAAAAATGACAGCTGTACTGTTCATGAGAAGGTGTAAAAAAATGGCAGTGTTGAAAATCTGGAGTGAAAATATGAAAAATTGGTAAACTCACGAGCATGTGAAGAAACTGCGCAACGCGCACCCGTGATGCAATTATTTTTGGGATTTTTTTAACCAAATTTTCAACATAGGCATTTTGGGACTTCCGCTCATGAACAGTAGTACTGTGATTTTGTTAATCTGTCCAGAAAGTTGATTTCCCACAGCGACCGCGCCATTGTGCGCCAGATGTGTGAAAACACATTTCGGGCAGGACGTGAAAAATTACAGCTGTACTGTTCATAAGGAGGTGTGAAAAATGGCGATGTTGAAAATCTGGAGTGAAAATATTAAAACTTGTCGGTAATGAGTAATGGAAACTGCGCCAATGCACACTCATAAGCAGTTATTTTTGGAATTTCTTCATCAGATTTGAACATAGGCTTTTTGGGAACCCACCTCATGAACAGTGGCACTGTCTTTTTGTTAGTCAGTCCCAAAAGGTGATTCTGCGCAGAGACCACAAAATCACCTTTCAGGACCAAATAACGAGATGACAGAGCATGTGTTCTGAGGTGGGGTCCCAAAAACCCCATGTTGAAAATTTGGTTCCAAAATTTAAAAAAAATGGCTGAGATATTCACCTAAGTTGAACCCCGCCCCCATTGATGCTATTATACTGTATAGCTTACCAGCATTTCTTCATTTTGCAGTTCGGTTTTGAAGAGTCCAGATGCGTCTCGCTCCACAGAGAATCACAGCGCGGACCTCCAGAGGAAGTATGGGGTGAGGGGTGCGGGGGGGTGGGTGCACAGAGATGGTGGGTGTGGGTTGGGGTGCCAGAGACTACAAGGGACCATTTCTTTTACAGGAAAAAACAAAAACGGACATCGAAGGATTTCTTTCTTTACAGGTGAACTAAAAATGTTGGCCACTGGGGTGGGCTCCTGTGTGCCCCATAGCTGTTTTTGGGGGGGATGTTGGGCACACAGGGGTGGTCTCCCAGTGTGCCCCATGAGTTTTGGGGGGGATGTTGGGCACACTGGGGTGGGCACCCAGTGTGCCTCATGAGTTTGGGGTGCTGATGCTGATGTGATTGAGCCCATCGGCAAAGAAAGTGTGTGTCTCTGGCACAGCGTTTGGATTTCCACTTGCAATGCCAGTGACCTGGATTCAGGAATGGGCCTGGGGAGTTGGAGGGCCGGCTGGGGGGGGGAAGGATTGAGCATCCCATGGACTGCTCTCCTCCAGCGGAGGGTGGGTTGAGTGTCCAGTGCTTGATGGACCCCTGGTGGAGGCTGGGGGTACCACAAGTAATCAGCACCAGAACGTTGAGGGGCAGGGCGGATGCCGGACGTTATTGTATGTCCCTGCCCCTGGGGTAGATCAGAAAACCGCAGCTGCCAACTGCCTACATGATGCCCGCCCTCTGCTTCAATCGCTCCCAGGCAGGGTCCCTGACCTATTCTGACATTCGCGGCACTATAGGAGCTGGTGCTATGACCCTGCCCCACGGAGTAAGCCAGAGTGTATCAGGGAGCGTCGGCTAATGTGAGATGCAGGAGTAGGAGGGTCCATGACCAGGCGGAGGACCAGTGGAGGAGCAGCTCACAAAAAAAAAAAAAGTGTGTGTGTGTGGGGGAAGGGGGAACGATGGGGATTGGGACCTGTTGGCAAAGAAAGTGTGTGGGTTGGGGGAACATGCCGACGTGGGGGATTGGCCACCCCCGATGTTGGTATGGGGATTGTGTGTGGCAGACGGCAGGAGCCGCCATGTTTATTGAAAAGTTTCACCAGGAAAGGCATGTTGGGGAGGCGTGTCATCTGCTGCTGCATGACGAGTTTCTCTTTGATTGCAGCGACAGATTTCTTTCAACTTGGTGGCACTTTCCATAATTTCCGCATCAGTGCTAGCATGCTTGCTAATTGGGGGATGAGGGACACACCTACTAAAGCATGCCCTTCATTCACCAACACTGACACACCTCTCAATGAGGTACTACCACAAGATGTTGCTTGCACCTGTGCACAAGACAACATAAAAATAGAACAATGTGTATGGCCTGGAGAGATGCTCAAAACTCAAAACTATAGTATATCTTATTTTATTTTATTTATTTATTTGCAAAGTGTTTTACCAGGAAAGACAACGTGAGCTATAAACAGCTCATTTCCAAAAGCATCCTGGGAGGAGAGGGATTATAAAAGTTGGGAGAGCAAGCAAACACTTGTACAAGGTGAAATAAAAGTACACTAAAATTGCATCACATTGCAGAACTATTACATGACATTGTAATACATTAGGAAGGTAATTTCAGGAACTCAAATGAAGTGCTGTAAGTTGAAGGCTGAGCACAAGTTTGGAAGTGTGAAATAAGCCCAAGAGGGGCTAGAATATGACAAGAAGAAATGTAGGTGGGCGAGGGGTAGCGGGGTAGAGGGTAAGGGAATGGAAGGGGAGAGATGAGAGATCCACCACAAATCTATGACCCTTCAGGATGTTGAGAACCCTGCAAGAGGGACAAGAGACAGGCAGAAAAGGAGAGGGAGATGGGGAGTGGGAAGAGGGGTGGGGAGAGTGGGGGAGACAGCCAGGATCAGATCAACCCCAGATGCTGAAGAAGCCCTGTTAGGGGTATAGGACCAGGCAGAAAAGGAAGAGATGGGGAGGCTTGGGGGTGGGAGACAGTATTGGGGTGTGTGAGAAGGGAAAATAGGTAAGTTGGGGGAGGAGTAATAGGGGTATCTGGAAATGGAAAAAGAGGGGGTCAGTGGGGAAATAGGTGAAAGAGAGGGGGTAGAGAAGCACATAGTGCAGCCATTGTCACTGGTTGGGGAGAAAGGGGTGAGAAGAAGAGGGGATGTAGGAGAATACCCTATGCAGTAGTAGTCAGTGGGAGGGATTAGGAGACTGGGAGGTGAGTCAGGGAATATTAAAAAAAGGGGTGAAGGGTATATTTACACAAGGGTGGGAGGGAGAAGGGGGCTATGAGTAGCTACAGGAGTAGAAGCTGAGAGGGAAGGAGGGTGGTGGGTTAAGGAGTGGGGGTTAAGAGGGGGTGCTAGTAACAAGTACAGTTAGGGGAATAGTAGTTGTGTAGGGCCAAGGAGATAGAAGATGGGGATGAGGAGGGTCTGATAGGAGGAGGAAGCAAGTTCCAAAGCTTTGGGAATTGGTAGGAGAAAGCAGCCTGGCCTATTGAGGTGGTGCAACGAAGGATAGCTAGGGAACGCGACTTGGTGAATCAGAGAGGGCAGGAGGAGTGAGGAGGGGCAGTGAGTGAGGAGGAGAGGTAAGAAGGGAGAGTCCTGAGCCAGAATTTAGAGGTGAACTTGGCGCAGTGAATGGGACGCCTGCCCTCCAGGGAGGGGAAAGCTAGAGAGTGATGTAAGGTACAGTGATGAGTGCATGGGGGGAGTCAAGAGCAAAGCAACAGAAAGAACTGAAAAGAGTATCCAGCCTGGCGAGGGAAGACTTGGGAGCAGCACTGTAGACTATGTCACAATAGTCAAATGTGGGAGTATCATTTTCTGAACAAGATCATGCCTAACTGGAAATGGTAGGGTACTGCAGTTCCTGTAAAGGGCATCAAGCTTGGGGTGCAGTTTAGTCAGGTCAGCATCAGTGTGTTCAGAAAAGTTAAGGCGCTGATCTAGCCAGACTCCTAGGTATTTGAATGCGGAGGTGTCCTCAAGTATTGTCCCATCAAGGGTGTAGAAGGAGAGGAAGGAGGGTAGCCTAGACAGTCTCTGCCTCGTTCCAAAGGTCATGGAGACTGTCTTTGTGGTGTTGAGGAAGAGTTGATGTGAGCTTAGCCAGCGTTGAACACTAGTGAAGTCAAGCTGTAGTCTGGTAGACACATCAGATGGGGAGTGGCCAGAGATGAACAGAACCGTATCATCAGCACACATGTGGCTAGAGGACAAGGAGCAAGCTGACAGTAGGTCATTGATGAAAATTAAGAATAAGAGTGGGCCAAGTACTGAGCCTTGAGGCACACCAGCAGAGATTGGTAGTTGTGAGGAAGTAGAATCAGCTATTTTAACAGACTGGGTTCTGCCTACCAGGTAGGCTCGGAACCAGTTGCCTATGGACTGAGACAGGCCAGCTGACAAAAGGGTTGTGAGGAGGAAGGAGTGGAAGACAGTGTCACAATTTTGAAAATACGCTAATTGCAATGTGTAATCTAAATGTTGTACTGTATGTGTCCTCTTTGTGACGAGGTACCTTTGGAAATGAGCCTCTGGCTCAAAGGTTGTAAACCGATGTACAAATAAAATAAAATAAAATAAAAGCCTTAGCAAGGTTGACAAAGATGGCAGAGGTAATATGACCTTTATCCATAGCTGAATGGATAGAGTCAGTGAGCCTCAGCAGAGAAGTGGTGATGGAGTGATTTATCCAAAAGCCAGATTAGAAAGGAGTGGAGAAGGAGGAGTCAGCAAGAAAGGTGGAAAGTTGAGACAGGACAAGGTGTTCCTGTAGTTTAGCCAAGGTGGGAAGAAGCGAGATAGGGAAGTAATTTCCAGGAGATGAGAGATCTCCACTCTTCAGTAAGGGGAGAACTGTAGCATGTTTCCAGGCTTTAGGGATAGTTGCAATACAGAAGGATAGGTTGAGAAGGTCAGCCAGAGGGAAGGAAATAGCAGGAGCAGATAGATAAAGATGGTTGAGGTCATCTGTGGATCTGCCTTTTGATGGGTTAATAGAGAGAAGTGTCTTTAATGTGTCAGTTGGAGGAGATGGGTGAAAAGACAAAGCTCTCCACTGATTGATGGAGTTGGGAGGAGGCGGTGGACATCCAAGTGGGCATGGGATAGGTTGAGATGGAGGCTAGCAGGAAGGAGGTACAGGAATTAAAGTACGAGTTGAATTCCTCAGCAACTGTATGATGGTTGACTATAAGTTGGTTATTTATTTTGAGTAGCGGGGATGGGGGTTTAGTTTGGGGTGAGAAGAGAGACTGAACTACTTTCCAAAATTTTATTTATTTATTTTAATTTTTTTATTTAACATACTTTAGGATTACAACCTTTGAGTAAGGGACTCTTTTACAAAGGTTCTACGTCAGAGTACAAGAAATCAGAATTTACAGAATACATAGTAACAGCAAAATGGAATTACACTAAGGTTGCACACACGAAATTATAGTAATAGCAGTTGTACATGATTATAGTTACATACAACCATGTTTCAAAGCTGCAGTTTGAATAGTTAGGCAGAGTTCGGTAGTTGTCTTTAACAAATATCAAACTGTTATCATCAAACATTAGGCACTGGCTAGCTCTGACTGTACTTTAGTGGAGTAGAAGACTAGCGCAGCTAACAAATGCAAGCAGCTCAACAAAGGCATTGTCCAGAGGATTGACAGTGAGGTAGCCGTAAGGTAGAGCCTAATTAGAGGGTACATAGGCACCGCTGAGAGGTGAGTATATGTTCTTTGAGTGCTACTTTGAAGGGACCTAGGTTGGAGAGGGAGGATATATCAGAAGGGAGTTCATTGTACCAAATTGGTGCTCTGAAGGAGAAGGATCTTTGTGCTAGTGAGGTCCTGACCCTTGGGATCGACCATACCTGTCTGCTGGTGGAGAGGGTATTTACCGTGGTGTGGGAACATTGGAGCGCAGCTGATACCCCTAGTGGGGAGAGCCCCAGGTGAACTTTAACGGGTTGTTTATGTTAGTGTTAAGGTAGACTGGAAGTATTCAGCTTTAGCCAGCCAGATGGCTTTGGTACAGTCATTCCGAAGTGTGTGGTAGGTAGAGTAGTCACGAGGGAGTTTAGAAGATCTGTGGATTTTCCATGCTGTGTCATGTGTTTGTTGACAAGCTAGGAGTTCGGGGGGTAACCCAGGGAAGGTGATTACGTTGCACTCTAACTTTCTTCAGGGGGGCATGTTTGTTCCAGATGGTAAGGAAATTGACTTTGAAGTATTCAAGGGCAAGGTCAATATTTTTGGCAGAGGTTATAGGGGGCCAGTCGATGAGGGTGAGGTCCTGATGAAGAGGGGCAAGATCTAGTGTTTTGTAGGAGCAGAACGTAAGTAGTTTGTAGGCTACCTTGGGTCTGTGTATTTTCCTAACTAGGTAGATCATATGATCATATGATGATCACTAAGAACATAGCTAATAGGCCAGACTGGACAACCCTATGAGGACAACCCTATCTTCTCTCCTAGCATCCATTTAGGGATCCAATATACTGATTCTCCTGCAAACTTCCTCTCTAGTATGCTCATTATTTAAAAACTATGGGTAAGAGAACAAGAGGACAATAGGACAGGAAAATGGGAGGAAAAGGAGGAGCAGTCAAACATTATTCTCTACAATTAACCTGTAAAATTGCCCCACACAATCTGCCCCCTTGAGCAGCCCCACAATTCCACAAGCAGCTGACGTAATGTCCCCCAAAGGCCGTGGACGAGAGCTCCTATAGGTTGCAGTGGGTACATCACTGGGGAAGCAGTTGCTGCTAGCAGGGAAGAGAAAACTATTCACTGAAGTAATATAATGTAGGGGAAAAGAAAGGTGTAGAGGAACAGTGGGAGTCAATCAAAGCAGGGATTCCAGACTCTTTAACTGTGCCGTTTTTGCCAGTACAATAATGCATTTCTAACATTGGTACCGGATCCTGCCTATTTCATACCGTGCCTCCTTCAAATACTTTTTAATTTTTCCCCAAAATCTTTTCTGTGTCAGCTTTGCCATGAGTGCCAGCACAGTCCGAGAGGAGTGTCCGATGGTCCCCATGGTAACCACCACTTTTGACAAGTTTGTGGCACCACCTGCAGAGAGCTTGACACTGTGTGACCCCCAGAAGCAGCTGAGAGTGCTACAGCCTTGCCTTTTCCCCTGACACTTGACTTGGCAGGAGACAGTGTCTGTCAGGAGGCTCCCTATCGGATCCAAGTGTCACTAACTGTTGGTTTGCTCCGAGTCCAACCCGAGCCATGGAGCGCATTGTTGTGGCAGATTAATTACTGACACAGTCAGAGTTTCATCGCTGGAGTGTCTGACTGCATCTCCTTGATCCTAGAGTCTCTGCAGATCGGGGTGCTGCTGGGTGACTTCAGTGACCGAACGGATGGAGATACAGATGCTGCATAGCCATGGATCATCCCCAGCTTGGCCCCTCAGCAAACATCACAGACAGTGGCAGGTGCTGTATAACAAAGCCCAGCGTAGACTGTGAGAGAGACACAGAGCAACTCAACACAAGCTGCAAGGTATGCAATTACTCACAGAACCCTTCCAATTATTGGCACATTTGTGTTAAGTTGTTTGCAGCTTAATTCACAAAGTTCTGTTAGAACTCTGCCTGGGGGGGGGAGTCCTGCATTTCAGTAACAGCTGTCTTTGAGTAAGAAGTATCTCTAGTTAAGCCTGTTCTGCTCAGTGTCTAGTGGTTAGAATGCAGAATCCAACTGCTCCCTACTCACTGTGTAACTAGGGTCACTTGGACAGTATAGTAACTCCATTTGTCTTGTTCAAGCTTTTCTGGGATACATCTGGTCAATTTTTTTTATAAAAAATGTTTTATTAATCAAGGTTTTTTTAACCATCCTCCAGAAAAATGTTGAATGGGCCCTTGAATACTCATGGACAAACCCAGCCCCCCAGCTCACTGCAACATGGAAGTGTACCTATTTTGATCTGTCAAATGTTGGAGGGTCTGACTTAGCTCTGTGTCAAACAGGTGAGTAAGGGAAAGAGAAAGAAGAGACCACTATGGTTTTCTAAGGAAGTAGCAGAAAGGTTAAAGCAAACAAAAAACAGTTGTTAGGCAATACCAAAAGACTCCGGAGGAAGGGGACAGGGAGTGGTATCAGAAAAAAACAAAGTGAGGAAGGAAAGGAAGTCAGGGAAGTCAAGGTGCGAACAGAATGTATAGCAAATTCAGTTTTGAAGGGAGACAAAGCCTTTTACAGGTACATCAGTGAAAAAAGGAGTCACACGATTGTGCGATTGAAAGGGAAAATGGGAGCAGCATTGAGGATGACTGCCAGAAAGCAGATATACTGAACAAATATTTCTGCTCAGTTTTTACGGTGGAGGGGCCAGGGAGTGAGCCAACAACAAGTGATAGGGGCATGATGGACACAGAGATGGACACTAGCCCTTTTTCAAAGGAAGAGATCCTCAGGGAACTGGTGAAATTGAGAGTTGATAAGGCAATGGGACCAGATGGGATACACCCCAGGATTCTAAAAGAGCTAAGGGAAGTGTTGGCAGAACCACTGACTGCCCTGTTCAGCCTATCTTTAGAAACAGGGGAGGTTCCCAAGGACTGGAGGAGTGCTGATGTAGTCCCTCTCTACAAAAGTTGGAACAAGGAGGAGGCGGGAAACTATAGGCTGATCAGCCTGACCTCAGTAGTGGGGAATGTCATGGAAACACTATTGAAGGAAAGAACCGTGGAACACCTGGTTGTCAACATTCTACGGGATACAAGGCAGCATGGTTTTTCGGGAGGGAGGTTGTGCCAGACTAATCTCATTGAGTTTTTAGACTGGGTAACCAGGGAGGTAGATCGGGGGGGCAGTGGACACAGCCTACTGGAATTTCAGTAAGGCCTTTGCCACCATCCCACATCACAGGTTGATAAGAAGCTTCAGAACATTGGAGTAGGAAAGAAGGTGGTGAGGTGTGTGGAAAGTTGGCTAGATAATAGGACCCAGAGGGTGGTGGTAAATGGCATTCACTCTGAAGAGGGTAAGATGACCAGTGGGGTACCACAGGGATCAGTACTGGGCCTGATCCTCCTTGTAGTATATGGTAACTTACCCTAGTAACAATGTAGAATGGTTTAGTCCACATCCCCCTGCAGTTTTGGGCTAATGGTATGTCTTGGTTGGAGACTGGGTTTTTAGAAAGTGCACGAGCAGATTGTAGCAGTAGTAGTTCTGCTGAGGCCTGCTGATCTATCTGATGTATGTTTGTTGAATAAACCTCAGAGCTGTTAGAAGTTACTTATGGTGTCCAGTCATTCCTGAATCCAGCAATCCGGTAAGAAGCAACTAAAGTGAAATACTATATGGTATCAGAAGTGAACTTGCAGTGCTGCAGTTGCAAGCAAGAAGAAAAGTTTGTGCTGCCAAGAAAAGAAACAAAAGACAGTATTTGTGAGTACCCAAAGCTTACTAAAAGACTGTATAACAAAATATTTTTGGCAGTATGGAGCAACTTAAGCCACTTCCACCACTATTGTTGACCAGAAATCTTGTAGAAAACCGGAGAAGGTGGGCACAGAGATTAAGTCTGTACTTCACAGCCACAGGGTTAGATGATAAATCAGTGGAAATGAAAATTGCAGTCCTGCTGCACATGATTGGGAATGAGGCCCTCAAAGTGTACAATACCCTCAATATAACATATGCTGACCCACAAGCTAAAAAAGCAGCTGAGGTTATGGAAGCATTTAAGAATTATTGTGAACCAAGAAAAAACTTGGTGTTTGAGAGACATCAGTTTTGGGTCCACCTGTTCAATGAGCACTCAGGTACAGTATAGACAAGTTTGTTACAGAGCTCAGGCAAAAAGCTCGGAATTGTGAGTTTAAAGAGACTGAGGACTTAATGATCTGAGATAAAATTGTCTTCAGCGTCACTGACGACAGGCTCTGAGAAAAGCTACTGGAATCCCCAGACCTCATGATGGCCAAAGCAGTGAACATATGCAGAGCCAAAGAGGTAACAAGGGCACAAACATGAGCAGTGTCGTAAGGGACTGCTGATAAGTTCATCATGCTGTAGAATATAAATCGAGGCAGGATGGTAAAACAGGCTGAAAACCAGACCGCTGGCTATCAACACGTGAGACAAGTGCACAAAAATCAAACACGTGCGGTAGGTGTGGTAAGGGACATATGCCAAAGGCTTGTCCAGCATATGGACAAGAAAGTCGTAAATATGGTGGCCTCAACCATTATGCAAAAATGTGCAGGTCCAAAAAGTCCAACAAACCTCATGAGAAAATGACCAAAGGAGAAGAAGCACTATTTGTAGGTGCTATAAAAAGAAAACAAGAAATGGTGCGGACACAAGTACCAGATTAAGGCTGGTACACTACCTTGAAGATAATGGAACAGCCAGTTAAGTTCAAGTTGGACTCTGGGGCTGAAGCCAATATACTGACTAAAGAAGTGATTGTGCAGTTTCCATGCAAGGTACAAATCAAGCTGACCAGTACTATCCTAATGGCATATGGAGAAGCACAAATTAATCCTGAGGGGGAAGTGAACCTAAAGTGTAAAACACAAGACAAAGAGGCCAGTCTGCAGTTTTATGTTACTAACACATCGGCAGCTTCCCTACTGGGTCAGCAGATGTGTGTCATCCTGGATCTGATTCGCAAAGTAAAGGTGCTTAAAACCAAGCCACCAAGTACAACAGAGGAACTTCTTGCACAATATAAAACAGTGTTTGAAGGCCTAGGAGAATTCCCAGGAGTTTACCACATACATACTGACCCAAACATTACTCCTGTGATACATGGGTGCAGGAAAGTCCCATATGCAATCACGGACAGACTAAAACAGATGCTGGAACAGCTGGAGCAAATTGGGGTGATTAGCAAGGTAAGAAAACCTACAACATGGATATATAGCTTTTTAATTACCAAAAAGAAAAATGGTGAGATCAGGTTGTGTTTGGACCCTACAAACTTAAATAAAGCTATCAAAAGACATCACTTCTCTATCTCCACATTAGAGGATATTCAGCGTAAGCTTGCTGGTAAAACGTTTTTTACAATTCTAGATGAAAAAGATGGGTACTGGCAGATCAAATTAGATGATGAATCTGCAGACCTTTGTACATTCAACACTCCATGGGGAAGGTGCAAATTTCACAGACTTCCTTTTGGAATAAGGTCTGTGAGTGAAGTATTCCAGCAGAGAAATGCTGAACTCTTCGGGGACATACCAGGTGTTTTTGTGATAGCTGATGACATGCTTATAGCTATGGCTACCAAGGAAGAGCATGACAATATTCTGAGGAAAGTGATGGACAGAGTAGTGGAACTCAATGTTAAGTTCAATAGTGACAAAATACAGTATCTGGTGAGTGAGGTGAAATACATGGAGCATATCATAACCAAAAATGGGCTACGGCCTGATGAAGCCAAAGTAGAAGCAATAGCCAAGATGCCCCCTCCCAAAGATAAAAAAGCACTACAGAGATTGTTAGGAATGACTCGATACTTGGCGCAGTACATTCTGAATGAAGCAAGCCTCACTGCACCACTAAGGCAGCTACTCAAAAAAGATATCATGTGGCAGTGGCAAGCCAGCACAGGAAGAAGCCTTACAAAAGCTTAAAGAGACTATTTCTTCTGCACCAGTATTAAAATCTTTGATCCAAAAGAGAACATTGAAATCCAAGGAGATGCATGTAAGGACGGACTAGGTGCTTGTCTACTACAAAGAAACAGACCAATAGCTTGTGCATCTAGGTCATTGTCCAGTGCTGAAATAAACTATGCACAGATAGAAAAAAGAGTTGCTAGTGATTGTGTTCCCGCTGCAGAAATTTCTTCACTATGTTTATGGAAGGTCAGTGAAAGTACAGTCAGATCACAAGCCACTACAATCCATACTGAACAAATCAATTGGAAAGGCTCCAGCAAGACTGCAGCAGATGCTGTTACAGATACAGAAATATGACATACAGGTAATATATACTCCAGGAAAAGAAGTTCTGATTGCAGACACCTTGTCCAGGGCAGTACCAAGAAAATCAGCAGAGGGAGACATTGATCTAAGCAGAGAAAAAGTCATATATTCAATCCAAACAACAGAGACAGTGTCTGACAGCATGTTAGAGAGGCTCAAACAGGCCACAGAGAGGGACAGTGATTTACAATTGCTTAAAGAAATGCACCTCAAAGGATGGCCTGACAGGAAAAAAACAAGTCAACATCAAAATTCAGCATTACTGGCCCATGAGACACAATATATACATAGAACATGAACTCATAATGGTGGGTAAAAGAATCATCATACCCAAAGAGCTGAGAACAGATATGCTATGAAGACTTCACGCAGCACCTCAAGGAATACAACGGTCAAAGGCACAAGCCAGAGCTGTGATGTACTGGCCAGGCATGAATCGAGAAGTAGAAATGATGATTGAAGCATGCGGACCTTGCCAGGAGCACTTACCCAGCAACCATAAAGAGCCAATGTTTCCACATGCAATACCTGACATGCCATGGTTAAAGCTTGGTGCAGACATTTTTGACTTTAGGGAACACTCCTACCTAATAATAGTGGACTATTTTTCAGAATACCCTGAGGTTCTCAGAATGCCTGACAAGACAGCAGCTACAGTTAATGCAAAATTGAAAGCTGTATTTGCAAGACACGGAATTCCAAAAGAACTGGTAGCGGATCATGTACCATTTGCAAGTCATCTAATGAAGCAATTTGCAAAGTTGTGGGAATTCAGAATAACTCATTCCAGCCCAGGATACCCACAATCTAATGGTTTAGCTGAAAGAATAATCCAGACAGTAAAAAGAATCTTTCTGAAGTCTATGCAAGATCAGACAGATCCACATCTCGCATTGCTCAGTCTTAGAAATACACCAGTCACAGGACTGAACTGTGCACTTTCTCAATTGTTAATGGGCAGAATGTTGAGGACAACATTACCTGCAAATTCAAGGGCATTGCGACCTGAAATACCTAAGGATGCACATAAATGTCTTAAAAGGCTACAGAAAAGACAGAAACTGTATTACGGCAGGAATGCAGCTCCACTTACTCCATTCAGATAAGGGGAAAGGGTATGCATGGAGACTTCTAGTGAGTGGCAACCTGCTACAGTGGAAAGAATCTGTGATGAGCCAAGGCCCTATAGTGTGATTACACTTGCAGGACAGAGATACTGCAGGAACAGGAGACACCTGAGGAGAGACTGAACAGTCACTGTGGAGGCTGAACAGCAACAAGCAGATAAGTCAACTGAATCGGTATTGTCACAAACAATGAAATCCAGGGACAATAGCCAGGAACAGGACACTTGTCAAGAGTATAAGCAACCTGAAATGGAACCTGTTGTTTTCAATGACACTTTGCCAGAAAGTCCTGAGGCTATACCCAGTGTGCAGTCTACTCAAATGACCAGAAGAGGGCATCTGCTTAAAGTTCCTGAGAGGTTCAGAGATTTTGTTATGACTTGGGTCAGTGGTAAAGACTTATTTCAACAAAGTTGAGCACCAGTGACTTTAGACCTGAACTCATCACAAAGTAAGACTCAACCATTATGTTAATAGTGGGCTTGGTAATTATTTTTCATTGATGTGCAAACCGAAATCAAGGTAATTGCTTTCTTTTACTAGAAGGGGAGATATAGTATATGGTAACTTACTCTAGTAACAATGTAGAATGGTTGAGTCCACATCCCCCTGCACTTTGGGGCTAATGGTATATCTTGGGTGGAGGCTGGGTTTTTAGAAAGTGCACAAGCAGATTGTAGTAGTAGTTCTGCTGAGGTCTGCTAATCTATCTGATGCATGTTTGTTGAATAAACCTCAGAGCTGTTAGAAGTTACTTATGGTGTCCATTCATTCCTGAATCCAGCAATCTGGTAAGAAGCAACTAAAGTGAAATACTATACTCTTCAATGTCTTTATCAGTGACATTACAGAGGGTCTAGAAGGGAAGAGCTGCCTGTTCGCTGATGACACTAAGCTTTGCAACACAGGGTGGACATACCAGGGGGAGTAGATAGAATGAAGGGGTTCTAAAGAAGCTGGAGGATTGAGCAAGGGATTGGCAGCTGAAGTTCAATGCAAAAAAGTGCAAGACAATGCACATGAGCACAAAAACCCAAGACCGTCATATCATCTGGCAGGGGAGGAATTAGAATGCTCCAAGCAGGAAAGAGACTTGGGGTGATCATATCTGATGACCTCAAGGTTGGGAGACAGTGTGACAAGGCATCAGAAAAGGCCAGCAGAATGCTGGGATGCATAGGCAGGGGAATCAACAGCAGAAAAAGAGAGGTACTAATTCCACTGTACAGGACTTTGGTAAGGTAACATCTTGAGTATTTTGTCCAGTTCTGGAGGCCCCACCTCCATAAGGACATTGATAGGGTGGAGGCAGTTCAGAGGAGGGCAACCAGTATGGTGCAGGGACTACATAACAAGCTCTATGAAGCTACAGTAGGCTGAAGGAATTGACTGTGTACTCCCTAGAGGAGTGAGAGAGGGGATATGATTGAAACATTTAAGTACCTCACAGGGAGAAATAAGGTACGAACAGATGAAGAAGCCAGCAGAGGAAGGCCATATGGTCTATCAAGTCTGCTCGTATTGCAGGGTCCACAGCTTGAGCTAAGCTTGAGCTTGGTACATGAGAATACAATTTTTCAGAGAAAAAGTTGCTCAAGGACGAGGGGCCACAAGATGAAATTGGCAGGAGGGAGATTCAGGGGAAACTTGAGAAAGTACTTCTTCATGGAGAGGGTGGTGGACAAGTGCAGCAGAGATAGCGGTAGCTTGGCGTTTTGGCATTTTGAAGGAGGAGTCGCTGCACGCTGCTGTACTGAGGAGTAGTACAGAACAGCAGGAGCTGCTCAACGCATTTTTTTTATCTGGAAAATGTATGCCAGTGTTGCCTATAACAGTTGTTTTGGGCACCTTACCTATCTGAGTGAGCAGCCTTACAATAATTTCTTGTGCAGCTGGTTTCCTGGCCTCCTTCCCTGTTGTTCTCTTTTTTTCTTTTATCTGCCTGGAGCTTGGAGCTGGCATAGCTGATGGCAAAGAATCTGAAGAGAAAACCCCGCTGGGGGTATTTCGCCTGGGAGCGAAGATCAGTGGGGCTTGGAGAAATGCCTGGAACACTTTATTTTAGCCTCCTCTTAACTGAGCTAAATTTTGCATACAAATATATTGCAGGGAAGTTGTGTGCTATCTTATGTTGTGTGCTTATGCGACTTTGATAGATTTTAAATTTAAAAATTTCTCTCTTTTTCCTTATTTTTATTTTTAATTTTTTACAGTTGGCCCTTCACTTGCTTGAAGTATTATTTTATTTTTGAAAACCAAAGACAGGGTAGATATAAAGTAGATGTAAAGTAGATATAAAATCTGAGTTTTTTAATTTTTCACGAGCGTATTCTGCTTGTGGTCACATGCTCAAAAGCTAGTAGCTTTAAGACACATGCGCTGGTGTTGAACAGAGGTGCCATTTACTAGCAACAGCAAACATCAGTTAAGCATATTAAAGTACTGCCCATACCAAGAAGAGGCTTTTTGGCTTTTGGTCTTTGCTTTTACATCAAGCGTGGATTGTATTTTTGCTTTTAGCTTCTTGACACTCTTTTGGCATTTTTGAATCCACCGAGCGGCTGCTAAAACGCTGCTAAATGCCTGAATCCTGTGTTGGTTTGAAGATGCAAGCGGTGGCATGTGGCTTGAAGCTGGTTTCTGTGTCGGATAAGTGCTCGAAAAGGAGCTAGCATTTCAGCCCTGCTAACCCCTGCTCTTGCCAAGTGGACGGGCAACTTGGCAAACTTGACTTGGCTGTGATTTTTTTTTTTTTACCACAACATGAGTAAGTCCTATTTTTTATAAATTATATTTTCTTGCTCAACTTTTTTTTTTATATTATATAACCTGCCTATTTCTGTTTGCTGGAACTTCTGGCTATTCTTAGCATTTATTCTATTTGTAACATATAGATTTGTTAAATTCTGTTAGCTTATTTTATTTTGTTGGGCCTTATTATAGAGTTCTTAGGAACATTTTTCTTAGGGTGGTTTTTCTGAGACTTCAGTACATGAGTTATTTAAACTATTAGAGGAGCTTCTGTTAAGTCTTATTAAGACACTCTTTCATTTTACCTAGATAACCTTGTTACCTTGCAACGAAGGCTCTGTCCATTGGCTACATCGAGTGGCTTCTACCCTAAGATGTGTTTTACTGGGATAAAATACAGTTTGAGATCTGGATTGGGTGCTTCTGGGCATTGCCGAGCTCGTTTTCCTCGAGCTGCACTGGTGAAATTTGAGAAACATCATAAGGCTCAATTTTGTACTGATTCTGTATTGAAAAGCTGGATCTTTGATGCTTAGTGGTGAGATCTCCAATTGCTGGCTTTATTTTCTCTGACTTGTATAGCCTGGTCGAAGTGAACTGAAGGGTTCAGAAGGGAAATTAAGATCCCAAATAAGACTGGAACTTTACCATATTAACTCCTGGCTTATGTTTTAGCATATGCCTTAGCTTACGCCTTGTTAGAAAATACCTCTTTGAGGATCATTTTGCTGACCTTTTGATCCTTTGGTTGGCACTGGTCGGGATATTGTTACCATCAATATTATTTATTTTTATATTATCTAATATTGATGCTAGTAACTGTTTGATGCTTGACACTGTTTGTTTCAATTTGTTTCAGAATCTATTTTAAAGTCTCAGCCTTGTGTAGTGATGTTAGCTCTGCCTCTTGTAAATTGATCTCTTGTGTAAGAGACGTAGAAGAGAGCAAATCTTTCTGTTTTTTTTGGGTCTCTATATTCATAACATCTGGACTTCCTCCTTTGGTGGAAAGATGGTAATTACCAGAAGTGGCAGAAGTAGCAAAAATAATTCTCTGTCAGGTGTTGTCATAGGGGAGTCCTTTTTACAAGTTATTGTGATCCCCGAAACCCAAGAGGAGTTGCAGGGGGCCTCTAATTTAAACAAAAATAAAAATGGGAGAAAGTTTAGGAAAAATGGCAAGAGCAAGAAACTGGAAAGTTGTGTTGCCACTTCTGGAGATGAGAATCATCATATCAGGAATGTGACTGAAGGGGAAAAAAACAACTTAAACTTACTGATCTGTGGACAAGTCAGGAACAAGGTCCTAAACATCGTTCCACTCCCATCTGTTTGGAGAGGAATTTTGATCATTTAGAAGGTCCCAGGGACTCGACTGGTAAAATTGGAGTGGATAAAGATGAGTAGTACTCAGAAATAATTTCACATGATCAGTACGAGTGGAAGACTTTCACTAATGGCCTGAGTAAGGAGGTGGAATTAGATTATTCTGAATTCGAATTTTCTCCAGCATCTTACGCTGATCATATTTGTTTAAATGACTACTCCTCACCAGAGGTAATCTCAAAACAGGAGGCACAAGCTAGAGATTATAGTATGGCTGAGGACCCCCCCCCCAACACACACGCTCTCCTGTACTTGAAAACATGAGAAAATCAAAAACTGAGGGATATAATGCAGGAGATGTGTGCTACCATTGAAGGTCTTAAGAGAATGGAATTGAGCCATAGAGTAGGGTTGGGGAAAATGAACAATCTTACAATGGAAGGAGTTAAAACCAAAAGCTCTGGTGAATTACAGACGGAGAGGTTTCCCTCTGACGAGCAGTTTTTCTCTGATAAAGGGAACTTTATAGCTAGTTCCACTATCTCCAAACAGATGCTGGAGACAATTAAGAATAGATACTATGCAGATATTGTAATTCTTGAAAACATTTCGGTGTTGAAAGATGAAATCTGTAACTTGAGATCTGATGTCTTTTACAACAGTGTGGTATTAGAAAGGGTGGTAGAAAATGGTAAAACTCAGCATTGGCTACTCACATTTTTTACTTCCTGTTTCTACCTGAAATTGTGGCTTAGGCATGGCATTCCCAGATGCTACCCTGTCAAACGTGTTTAAAACTCAGTATTCAGATCTGAATAAGACAAATTCTTCTCTTACAGAAAAAGTTACCAGAGGAACTCAAGTGCAGCTCCCTTCCCCTTTTCACAAGGATAAGATTTGTTCCTGCTATATGCAGAACACAGATATATCTGGCCCTAAAAATGGAGATCATAATAGAGGACTACCTAAGTCAGCAAAAATGGTGGAACCCAAGAACAAAAATTTAAGTATGATCTCAAAAAAAAAATATACAGCAAAGGGATTCTAAGAAAAAACAATCTGATAAGACAAAAAAGAAACAGGAGCTATAAGTGACAAAGGATGATAGCCAACATAGGGATTTGAGAATTGAAATTGAGTGTAAAGATGGGCTAGATGATCAGAATCAGATTGCATTTAAGCAAAGATACTCAGACTGTGGATCTGGGGAGACTGAGACCACTTACAACCCACCCACCAATAAGGAACACTATAAGAAACACAAGAATGGGAAAAATTATCCTAGCAGCAGAAATTGTTTTAAGAAGGTAGAATATATGACTGAAGTGAAGGGAGTCCCGATGTTGGAAAATGAAACAGAAGTTAAACTTTCCCAATGGATGATAAATCTATTTGGGCTCTACCAGAATATTGATGGGGAGGAATTACTTGCGGTAAGGTTGCCTAATCTGGAATTTCTGAGCACGGTTTTATTCTATTGCTCGCTTGAAGATACGGAAAATCTAATTTTAAATAAAATCTCAACATTAGCCATAAAAGGATATCAGGTTACCTTCTCTAGTCTATTCTCTAAATATGTTGTCTCTGAAAAATCTGGGGATGAATGTACTGACTATGTAGACTCCTCACTAGAAATTGTACCCCATGTTGATGAAACTGCACCGAAAGGGAAGCACAAGGAAAAATTCTTAAGGTAATAGAGGACTGCTTCCAGAGCTATAGCAATGAATTGTTATGCGGGACCATCTCTGTTTTTGGGTGGGAAACATCTAGACACGATACCTACAGGAAGGTTAGGGATGAACTGCTCCCATTTCTTGCAAGAGCTCTGGGTGTACAAATTTCTCAAAACATGATGGATTACATCAAATTATTTAGTGGGGTGAATCATTCATCCCAAATTGATATCATATTTAAAAGCCCCACGATGATTACTACTCTGCTGTCTTTAGCAGTTAGGCTAGATCAGTTGGGCTTACATATGATAGCTTCCACAAATTTAAGGGAGGCTTTTCGAGAATGTAAAGACTCTGGAGACCTCAAGGGGAATAAAATAGGGGAAGATGCTCGCTTACTAGATCCGGAGAAATTGATAGACTTAAACCCTTTTATGCCTTTGTTAACTATTGATTCTGTTTGACAATCTCAGCTCACAAAGGATTTCTTGGAAACAGAACCAGATCCTTGTATCCTTTCTATTCCTCTCTTGGAATATAGAAGGTTTGCATCTCAAAATCGTAGATCCTGAGATTCTATGTTTTCTGGAAACATTTGATATTATTAGTCTGCAGGAGACCTGGTGTTCCAAATCAGCTGTCCCTAAAATGGCAGGATATACTGCCTTTGTGTTTTCTGCTACTAGAGATAAAAAATATGGCAGTTATAAAGGGAGCCTTCTGCTGTATATTAAAACTCAACTGAATTTAGAAATGTTTGAACATCCAACTAAAATAGATGGATTTAAGGTCCAATCCGTTATGGATGGGACTGAGAAGATCACCTTAGGCAATATATATTTTCTTCCAAGACCAAAGGGGCATAACATAGGAGACTCCTATATTCAGCAATTGCATTTAATGTTAGATGAGCTGGTAGAGGGTGGGACAGCTTGTTTTGGGTGATTTCAACTCTAGGATTCCCTCTTGATTTTCAGAGGGGGGATCATTCAGAGCTGATTTCTTCCCTTCCTTTAATTAATCCTAATGTTGCATGTAGAAGGAATTCTTGTGATCTAAGATCTAATACAAAAGGTAGGGAGCTCCTGGCAGCTCTTGTCAAAAGAAACTTCTGCTTATTCAATGGTAGAACTAGAGGAAATATGTTAGGGGCTCTTACTTTTAAGGGCTCCTTTGGCGCTTCCACGCCAGACCTCATCTGGACTAATGTTGTTAAACTGGTTTCCAAATTAGAGGTTTTGGACCGGGTGAAATCAGCACACTCCCCAGTCATGCTTTCCTTGAGGAATCCTTTCACAAGTCATAAGCAAGATGTGACACAGTTGGAGAATAACCTAGAGATTATTAAGGAAAAAATAATTAGATGGGGACCTTCCCAATACACCCATGTTGAGGAAATTTTAAATACAGGACATCTTCTTAATATGCACAGTTTAGCTGTGGATAATACAACATTATTTAACATTCAGGAAAACTGGGAAGAGGTTCATAGAATATTATGACCCCTGTGTACATCTGGGAAAATGACTTCCACTGAACATGTCTATAAAAAGTCATGGTTCAATGCAAGATGTAGCAGGGCAAAGAAAGCACTTGGAAAGGTGCTGAGACAGCATAAGAAAAAAGAACACAAAAAGCAGCTGATTATAACCTTCTGAAAAAAGGCAGGGAAGAATATAGGAAAGTATTAGAAGAAGAGAGGATTAAAATTTACTGATGACCTTTGGGAAACATTAAGGCAGGCAGTCCTTGATAGAGATAGCAGGCGATTCTGGAGAACTGTTGTGCAGGGATACAATAAACATTCTAATAATATAGAATCCTATATTACCCCTGAAAAATGGACTTCTTACTTTTCGGATCTATATTTTTCACAGGAAGAGAAGGAATTGAATGAAGATTCAAAAAATATAGGAGAGAAAATTTACCCTAGGCCTTTTATAATTTCTAGAGAGGAGATCTCTGTTCCATTAAATCCCCTTAAAACTAATAAGGCTCCTGGACTGGATCGCATGTTAAAGGATATATATAAATCTTTCCCTAGCTGCTGGATTCTGTTTCTTTTTTTAACATTTAATGGGTTTGCACAAGGATTGCAATTTCCCCCCAGCTGGGCTGGCAGCATTATATTCCCGATTTTCAAAAAGGAAGATCCTAATAATCCAAAAATGTATAGGCCTATTAGCCTCATTGACATGTCCCAGAAAATCTTCTCGAAGATAATTCTAGGAAGATTACTGGACTGGGAAGAGGAGAACTCAGTACTAAACGAAGCATAAAATGGCTTTCAGAAGAATCTATCGACAGTTCAGCATTGCTATGTTTTAGATCATTTGGTTTGGAAATATACCAAAATAAGGAAAATCAGACTTTATTGCTGTTTCATAGACTTCTCCTCTGCCTTTGACAGTATCAGTAGGAAGATTCTCTGGGATAGGTTAAAGGAATTGGAGCTTGAGAGCCCGCTGCTCAACATTCTTATTAGATTACATGAAAATATTTGGGCAATAATTCAGTATAATCAGTATGGACATCTGACTGAAAAGGTTTTGCACAAATGTGGGTGTCAGGCAGGGGTGTATCCTGGCACCTACATTTTTCAATATTTATATTAATTCAATTCTCAATCAGATAACAAATTTGGAGTTCCATGCCCCAAAAATCAATGAAACTAGGGTTGACTCATTGGTTTACGCAAATGACTCAGTGTTGCTTTGAATCTCTGGGTTAGGCCTTAGGCGGAAATTGGCTCTCTTTGAGTCTTTTTGTAAGCAAAAGAAATTGAAAGTCAACCTCAGTAAAATTAATATTGTGATATTTGGATCTAAATTAAAAAATCATAAAAAAATGTAAGATAAATGGGAACTTTATTAATATTAGTAATAACTATGATTATTTGGGGGTTCAATTTACTCAGAAACTCTCTTGGGTAAAGCATCAGGAGTACATTCAAAATAAAATGATTTCCTCAGTAAATGACTTAAAAAATATATATATATATATGTATTAATTAATTAATTAATTTATTTATTTATTAGGTCTAGGAGTACAATACCTTTGAGCCAGGTCTCTTTTACAAAGGTTCCACATCA
This sequence comes from Neoceratodus forsteri, assembly GCA_016271365.2. Lineage (NCBI taxonomy): Eukaryota > Metazoa > Chordata > Ceratodontiformes > Ceratodontidae > Neoceratodus > Neoceratodus forsteri. The sequence continues at coordinate 1,152,348,964 of CM057453.1, forward strand.
GGTTACAATTCAAAACATAAGACATGTAAGTCAGATTACAAATTCAATACATAGGACAAGGTTACAAAAGTGTGAGCTAAACAGAGTTATAAAGCATCTGAGAAACAAAGCAAGTTTTGGAGGCTAGGTTACAAAGAGATAGTGAATGAGGTGCAGAGAGGATAGAGGACAAGAGAGAGGAAGAGTAGAGGGGGTGGAGAGCTATAGAGGAGGAGCGCAGCCAGAGGCATTGTCATAGACGTAACATGGGGAAGTGCGTGCTAAGGGGTAACCAAGTGCTAATAGAAGAGAGAACTACATAAGGTTAGGGAAATATTTATGGGGTCAGCTAGTGGAGGCAGTCACAGGAGCTAGAGGCAGTGAGAGAGAGGTGGAGCGTTGATTTAAATGCACCAAGGGTAGGAGGAGGAGATGTAACTGTTTAGACCATTTAGCCAGCTGGGCACCCTGTAGGCAAAAGATCTTTGACCTTGTGAGATTCAACAACATGGAACCTGCAGGAGCTGTGATTCAGATCCCCTGGTTGAGCGGGGGTTATTGCTAGAGTGCAGGAGTGCACACACTTCAGGGGGCACAAGGCCTATAGTTATTTTCTTTGCCATGGTGCAGGTGAGGTACTTTATCCGATTGGTGAGTTGCAGCCATCCAGTTCGTGCATAGAGGTTGCACATATGTGTGAGGTGGTGGGATCCAGTGAGAAGTTCGGCAGGCCTTATTGAGGGAGGTGGATATGCATCTAAGAGCAGTAGCGGGGGCAGAGCCATAGATGATAAGCCCGTAGTCAATAATAGAGACAACAGAGCTCTGAACAGTGACAGTCAAGGCTTCTGAGGTAAGATGTTGCCTATGCCGGAAGGGAAGGCTAAGGTGAGTATTTGTTGCTTTGGCTACAGAGTCAATGTGGGCACTATAAGTTAGATGAGGGTCTAGAGTGATCCCAAGGTACTTAAAGGCTTGAACCTGTTTCAGGGTGACTCTATGAATGGTTTTGATGGATAGGGGGTGCAGCTTATGCTTGTTTTGAGAGCTGCTGAACATCATAGACTTTGTTTTCTTATTATTGAAGACTCGATTGTGATTTGAGAACCAATTTTCAACAGATGTGAAGCCAAGCTGAAGGTTGTCTTGTAGAGGCTTAGGATCCTTGTGGGAGGCAAGAATTACAGCATCATCTGCATAGAAGATGATTGTTTCGAAGCAAGAATTTGGAAGGGGGTTCAGGAACAAGCTGAATAGTAGGGGTCCCAGAATGGATCCCTGGGGGACACCTGAGTGAACAGGCCTGGTATCAGAGTACATCTGCAATTTTTACTCTTTGAGACCGATTCTCCAAGTAGCTTTCAACCAGGCAGTGGAGTCGGGAGACAGCCCAGCATTCAGAAGTTGCACAAGCAGTAGGTGGTGATGGACAGTGTCGAACGCCTTAGTCAGATCGATAAAGACGGACCCAATTAACTGACCATTGTCCAGTGAGCTGTGAAGAATGCCAGAGAATTCCAGTAGGGCAGATGAGGTGCTATGTCCTTTCCTGAAGCCATGTTGTTGCGAGCACAGGATATTGTATTTGTCCAGGAAATCTGTGAGCTGATCTGCTGCAATACGTTCAAGGGCCTTGGAGAGGGGTGGCAATATAGAGATCGGATGGTAGTTTCCATGAGTGGCCTTGTCACCACTTTTATGGACAGGGGTAACAGTGGCAGATTTCCATTTGTCAGGGAACTGGCTGAGCCTAAGTGAGAGGTTGAAAATATATGTCAGTGGCTTTAACACCTCATCAAGGGTGAGGGACGGCAGTTTAAAGTCAAGTGTATCACTGCTGGATCTGGATTTGGTGATGGCTTTGCTAATGTATTTGCGGGCATCATGCATCTTGACTGCTTTGAAATAAAAAGGCGGGTGGCTAGAGGTGGATGAGGCATTGTGTGGTGGAGAGGGAGAGTCATAGTCCTTGAAAAAGTCAGAAGGGAGAACACTGCTGAGATTGGTGAATGCAGTGTCGAAGGTATTTGCTATGATTTTAGGGTCAAGCGTAGTAGATCCATTTATGTTGAGCAAGGTAGGGGAGGTTTTTGGCTGCTTCCCAGTGATCTCTTTAATATTGTTCCAAAATGCCCTCCCATTACCCCAGGTATCCGTGAGCGCGTTCTTGAAGTAGGTAGATTTCTTTTGCCGGATAGATATGGTACAGTCATTCCATGCACGTGTATAGTTTGGATGCCAGTTTCTTTACCAGTGGTTCTGGCCAGATACAAGAGACGATCTCTAGATTTTAGTTGGCGTAAGAGATCGGCCGAGAGCCAGAGATTGCAAAGGGCTCTGACTTTGCACTTTTTAAAAGGAGCGTAGGAGTCACAGGCTGCATTGAAAGTGTTGATGAAGTAATCCAGCACAGTATTTACATCTGTTGCTTTGTAGATAGGGGACCAGTCTTGGAGGTTGAGGCGTGTTTTGAGGTGCGACAACTGCCCACGTGGTAGGACTCTACTAGTGATGATATTAGGAGGGGGCTTGCGGAATTTGTTTGACCATTCACAGATGACAGGGGAATGGTCGCTAAGCGAGTCAGGGAGGACTGAGGTATTTGTGATACGAGTTGTGCGGCTGGTAAGAATCCAATCCAGGAGGGTGCTGGTGCCGGATTTGTAGTTTTTCCTGGTAGGAGAGATGACCATCTGGGTGAGATTGGCCAATGGAACGGCATCCTTATGGACCCCTGCATCAGACGCGAGCCAGTTTATATTAAAGTCTTCAAGCAGAATCATTTCAGAGTCAGGAGGTTGGGACCTGGTGAATTCCAAGATAGCGTTAAGGCCATTACCTTGTTCTTCCGGGGGGATATACACAGAGGCAACTGTGAGGGATTTGTTATGGGCACCTAATAAGATTCTGATAGGAAGAATCTGAGCAGCAGTGGCTGGGAGGGGGGTAGTGATGGGGTGTCCCAGTAGCGAATCTTTAAGGTAAATTGCACATCCACCACCTCTTTCGGACTTCCAGTCCAGCCTGAAAACATTGTAGCCTGGAAGAGCGATAGCCAGGTCGGGGATTATTTAATAGCAAAATGGGGAAATCCTCAGTTAAAAGCAACCTGAGAGTTGTTAACACTAAAATAAGAACAAGTATGCTTTATACATCAGAGGTCTGGGGCCATACTAAGGTTACAGCACTTGAAACAATCTTAAACAAACTATATAGATACATCTTAATGCTCCCTCAGGGTACACCAAATTGTATCCTGGCTCTGGAACTGGGGCAATGTTCTTTACTTTCTCTTATACAGGAGAGACAAATTATTTTCCTTCTTAAAACTTTCCTGTTACCTGAATATAGGTACCCTAGGATGTGCTTGGAGAAAGGCATAAGATTGGCTAGTATGGGTTATGTACACCCTTTCATCAAGTTCATTAAGGAAACAATTATGCCTGCAGGGTTGGGACATCTTCTCTACAAGATTTATGTTAGACCCTTTTATGATATTAGGATAGATGTTAAATTGAGGCTTAGGGATTTGGATAGCAATTATCTGTTTTCACAACTCTCCTCTTTGAAGTTACAGAACAACTATAAAATCTTCAAATCTGTATGCGGTTTTGAGCCTTATCTTCCTTTGTTAACCTGCCCCAAGCTTAGGAGAATCTATACCAGATTTAGGACTGAAAACAATAATGCTCAATTTATTCACTTCAGACAAAAAAGAAATGGAGTACTGAGTACTTACATCTTTTTGCAAATGTGGGGCTGGGGTTATTGATGACTTGAAACATGTGGTCCTACTATGCCCTTTATATGAAAGAAATAGGAAAAAAAATGGTTAGGTGGGTTGTTGGAGGGTCTCAGTCTCCCACCCGGTGATGTATTGGAACATTTGTTTCAGGCTAAGGATAAGTATATGCAAGAAGCTATAGCAAAATTCCTGCGGTCTACTCATCTCTAGATATATAATATAATGCACTTTACTTCTGTTTAAATTTGCATATAATGCAGTAGTAGTGTTTAACCCTTTATATCTCTATAACTGTATTTAACAGATGAACAGTTACATTAGTTTATGAATTTATTTCTAATTAAAATTGTCCTAAGATTTGTGTTTTTAATACTCATATGTTATTTGTAAAGTGATTTGTTTTGTGGCCTGTAGTATATTGTAATAACATTTTGTTGAACAATAAATTTGTACTTGACTTGACAAGTGGAACAGCCTGACAGCGGAGGTGGGGGGGGATAAATAATAAATGGATTTAAAAATGCTTGGGATAGGCATAGAGGACTACTGGTAACTGGAGGAGGGGGACAACCTAATACTGGCAGAGCATAAAAGAGCACAGTTAGTGGAGGTATTGGGGCAGACTAGGTGGGCCGAATGCCCTTATCTGCCGACAGATTTCTATGTTTCTGTGTTTCTAGGTGTAGTGAGGGTTTATTCTGCGTGGATTTGCATGCCAGCTGAAACCTTCTTGTACAACAGTTCAAAGGTCATGGAATGTGTTTGTACCCTTCTGTGGTACAACAAGGCTCCAGCTGGTGTTCTTCACAGCACTGCTATGCACACAGCAATCAGTTCAAGTTTTGAATTGAAATTGCAGCACATTTGCTGCTGCGCTGAGAAAAAAACACATAAAAAAATAGAAAAAAGTATATTTAAGCCCCACAAAGTGGGCTTACTGTTGTGGAGCCCTGCAGCTCCGATGCTCCCCCCCACCCTGGCACTGGTGTTCCTGCTGCTCTGGGAGAGATCTGCACCCTGCAACCCCCGGAGTCCGGCTTGCAGTTGCAGCTGCACACTCCCACTATCTCGGCCTCTTGGCAGGTTGGGCTAAGCGGCGGAGTGTCTGTCAGTGGTGGTCCTGAGTCCAGCTTTCGTGTGGCTAGGCTTGGGACTGCCTCATTTTGTCAGTAATTAATTTACTTTTACTAAGATTATGGACCCCTGTGCAATGTGCATACGCGGACACCAGGAGTCAGAACTTTAAAGGAGCAGCAGCTCCTTTTTGTGCCAGTAGTTTTAGTGCTAGCTGGCACCTTTGGGAGCACAAGGAAAGAATGTGAATCGGGACTACAAGTCCCACGGGGCACTGGTGTGGACAGTGTGTTTGGTGCCTGTGAGGATTGGTCCCTGATTGGACCCAAGTTTAGGTGCCAAACAGCTTGAGAGGCTATAAATGAGAGTGCAAGACTGACAAGGTAGATTCGTGAGGAGAGAACCGAGGAGGAGGTTGGAGCGAGATGTCTGCCCATTCAGCCATGCGGCCGGGTCATTTGTCATTTAAAAAAAAAAGTGTTAGTACTGCAAGAAAGGGAAGACAAGAAGGTGGTGCCGGCTGCCTTTTCGTTGGATCCCCAGTGCTTTGGGCTGGACTGCAGAGTTTCCCTGATCAGAAAATTGCTACTGCTAAATTAAGAGGCATGAGGTGAGTGAAGCCCAGGTGGAAAGCCTAATCCTGGGAGGAATGCAGTTTGGAGCTAGATGAGAGGCTTGTGGCTGTGTCTGGTATGGCTAATAGGATCCAAGTGCGCAGTCTGGTGGTGGCATACCCAGATTGTGGAGGGACCGAGGTGGCAGTCGGTCTCAGGGTCACCTGGACAAGGATGCTGCTGCATGCTGAGGAACTCCAGGAGGTGTGAGTCTGCAGGAGGCAGGAGGAGACCAGTGGGTTGGTCATTGGGGCAGGAGGCAGAGTGGCAGGCTGTGTCCTAATTCTCGCGCCACTTTGGCTGAGCCCCACAAAAGAGACTGTTCTGGACTGGGATCACTGCATGTGGATTTGCCCAAACCTTCGGGGTCACCAGGGAAAATTCCCCTGGGATGCTTGGAGCAATGGCATAGCATCAGTGATCGGGTGCTGGACTGTATTTGAAGGGTCTCACTCTTGCCCTTGTCATTTGGTGGCTTACTGCTCATGTTGGAAGAAGGGAACCCTGTAAAGTAAAGGAAGCCAAATCAGAATTAAAGCTTGTGCAGGAGGTGTGGAAGGTGAGGGGGGCCGTAGGTACGCTGTGCACCCTATGAAAGTCTGAGCTCCTGATAAGAAAGTATGAAGCTGGGAGACAGATGTTTGAAGGAGAACAGTACTTAAGTAAAGCTCCCTACTCCCTGAAACCTGACTGCCCGATTTAGCTTTTGGCAATTAAAATAAAAAATTAAGTGTTTGCACTTACTTGCCCCAACACTCATAAACTCTGCCGGCAGGCAACATGGCGGGCGCTGCACGGTGCCATCTCGTGTTAGTGTACGGCATCACACTACTCACTCAGCATACGAGTGAGCAGTGCGGTGCCGCATACTGACATGAGATGGCACCGTGCAGCGTCTGCCATGTTGCCTGCTGGCAGAGTTTATGAGTGTTGGGGCAAATAAGTGCAAATACTTAATATTTTATTTTTATTGCCAAAAGCTAAATTGGGCAGTCAGGTTTCGGGGGGTGAGGAGCTTTACTTAAGTACTGTTCTCCTTTAATGTTGCCTGCTGTGTGGGTCTTATTCGGCCTTGAGTTTACTGACTGTGTTTGGACTGTCTGGCCACCGGAACATCTAATGCAAATGTGACCTCTGAGTCCAGAGTACTGTTCAACTGTTCATTGGGACCCCTCGGTCCTGTAACTGTTTATTAAATGGGATCCCCCTGTTTTTGCAACTTTGCTGTTTGCCTCTTGTGTTTTGAAGAAACTGTTTTGCTGCTGCTAAAATAATTTGCCTCCACAGTCATGTACCCAGTTGTGTTTCAGGGTGGCATCCTGAACAGCAGGGACCAGCATATCACCAAGGAAGACATCGAGAGGCCTGCCTGGTGAAGACTGTCTACAAAGGCCTCCTGGTGAAGTTGGCAAGGCCAGACAGGTGAAGAGTCAGTGTCTTTCATCACCCCTGTGTACCATCTCAGTGCACTGAGGGTCCAAGGGCACCCCGACGGAGTCAATCCATCACTACCATCACTCGTGGAGAATTGGGTACTGTTTTTTCTGTATTATTTCTGGACTGTGTTTTTTTGGCTGTACAGTGCTCCCCCTTCCCCATGAACTTTACCATCTTCAAATACCCCTAGACAGGGAAGTGGAGGGTGCTTATATATACACTGTAAAAAATACTGAATGGGCAACTACATGCCCAACCAGCCTTAGCTGCCACCTCAGGCTTCTGATAACATCAGACCTCTCAAGCTTAGTTTTTGAGGTCTTCTGTAATCAGAACCCCTCTGTGGCAGTGCAGGCTGGTTGCATGTAGTTGCCCAACCAGTATTCTCTATATAGTGTATGGGAAGGGTTCGTTGTGCATGGAAAGCCATACACTGTAAAATGTGGTTGTGCGGCAGAAGTGACATGATTACTGCAATGACTTTTCATTCTGCTGCAGTAATTATGTCACAAATCAATTACGCCGATGGTAGATTTAAGCACAACGTGGCCTGGGTTTGGTGCAGTCTCATCAAAGAGGTATCTATGACCGGTCGTCGACAAAAAGTTTGTTGGACGACTGGACAGTGAAACCGTCATTTTGACCACATTTGCGGTCAGAAGACTGTTTCCAAGTTGGAAACATGTTTTCTCGGGGTGGCTTACCCCCGAACCTCACATGGGGGCTATGCCCCCGCGCTCTCCACTTTTTATAATCAACTTTGAGTCAGGCTGATTAGAGGAGGGGTGTAAATCCCCGAATACAGTGCCTGGGTCCAGCGCCGTCAGTACAGTGACCTGGAGCTGTAGTTGCTGTACTGACGTTTGCTGTAAATTTGTCAGTGTCGTCGGTAGATACCACCAAAGAGAATAATAATTTAAAATAAATGCCTCTTAGTATGGATGAGCAATGGGGAGGGCGTCCAATGAGCTGTGAGGAGAGTGGCAAGATGAGAAGCATCTACAGGGTAAAGGAATGGTGGTCGAGTGTGCTGTGGGGACTCAGGAGAAAAAAGTTGTTTTTTTCGGTTTCGGCATTTGAAATCGCAAACCAACCGTGTCTCTGTCCCTTGTATAGCTGCCCATACACTATACAGAATAAGGTATGGGCAGCCATGCACTCCAAGGCTGTGTTTCAACCTCAGGGTTGTCATGACGACAGGGACCTCTCGAGCTTCTGGTTACTCTGTTATCATGACAACCCCTCGGTGGAAACACAGTCATGTTGTGTATGGTTGGCCAGAAATTATTCAGTATGTATATCAGGGATTCCTCACTAGGGCCTCTGTTCATGAACACAGCCTTTTATGCTTGAATTGAGTGTAGTGGCAGGTGTGTAGGTGCACACCCATAGAGGCGCGGCTCCCCAACGCATACACATGGAAGTGCCTGAAGGGTAGGAGGAATGGACATAGATAGTGTGCCACACCGAGCAGCAGCCAGGGGAGCCAGCCCAACAATGATGCCTCATAGAAACATAGAATTTAATGGCAAATAAGGACTGCTTGGCCCATCTAGTCTGCCCATTTCTCCCCACCTGCACTATTATTGCAGACTGTCCCCAATCTACAACCCTTTCTCTCTCCCATCCTTCCTTTCTACTATGATTCACACGTGCTTATCCCAAACATTCCTGAAACCAACCACTGCTTCCACCCCCACTATCTCTGATGGAAGGCTGTTATAGGAAACCACCATTCTTTCTGTGAAGAAGTACTTCCTCACATCTCTCCTGACTCTACTCCCTCTAGGCAAGGCAAGGCAATTTTATTTGTAGGGCACCCAATCCCAGAGGCCCAGGGTGCCTAACAATAGTTAAAACAAAACATAATGAGAAACAGCATAAATAAATAATACAATAACAATGCTTAAATATAAATATAGCAATTTAAAATAGATTAAAAAGGGATTCAGAATATCACAGCAGGGACTAGCACAGGATGTACTCAAAGAACTGGAAAAGCCAGGACAAAGAGGTGGGCCTTCAGCCTCCGTTTGAACACCTCAACTGAGGAAGCCTCCTGGACAGAAGGTGGTAATGAATTCCACAGGGTCAGCCCAGAGACACTAAATGCACAATCTCCTGAGGTCTTGAGCCAAACCCTGGGAACATTCAGGAGGCTGCTTGAAGAGGAGCGGAGGGAGCGAGCAGAGGTCACCGGTGTCAGGAGTTCTGACAAGTAACCCGGACCCAGTCTGTATAGGGCCTTGAAGGTGAGAAGACCCACCTTGAGAAGGATCCTCCACCTGACTGGCAGCCAGTGCAGAGCCTGCAGGACCAGAGTCACATGACTGGACCTCAAAAGGCCTGTCAGCAACTGGGCCACTGTGTTCTGCACTAGCTGAAGTCTGCCAAGGGTCCCTTCCATGACCCCGAAGTATAGAGAGTTGCAGTAGTCCAGTCTGGAGGTCACAAAAGCATGCACTAGCATTGGCAAGTCCTCAGACAGAACGAGGGGCTTAATCTGGGCAATGTACCACAGATGACAGAAACTGCTACTGACAACAGATGACACCTGATCTTCAAAAGTCAGCCTGTTATCAAGGATCATGCCCAGATTTCACACCCTCGGGGCAGCCACCAGTGGAGCAGAACCCAGGAAAAGCCCTAAGTCAGCCCCAGGTGGCAGCCCATCATGTCCGTGACCAGGCTCGCTCACCAGTACCTCCGTCTTGGCTGAGTTAAGTCTCAGCCATCTGGAAGCCATCCAGTCGTTGATTTTAGCCAGACAGTTTTTAAGCACATCAACCGCTCCTGATGTTCCAGGGGCAAAAGACAAGTACAGCTGGGTATCATCTGCATAACAGTGAAACTCCACACTGTACTGTCGAATGATCTCACCCAGGGGCAGTATGTACACTGCGAACAGCATCGGTGACAAGATCAAGCCCTGTGGCACTCCACAAGACAGGAGCACTGGGGAGGAGGAGAAATTCACCATCACTACCCGCTGCACCCTATTTGAGAGATAGGACTCAAACCACCCAATGACAGTACCAGCAAATCCACAAAACTCACAGAGCCAATCAAGAAGAACAATGTGGTCCACAGCATCAAATGCTGAGGAGAAATCAAGGAGGACAAGAACTGACGTCTCCTCTGTCTCTAGCCCTGAGCAGATCATTATGCACCCTCACTAGAGCTGTTTCTGTGCTATGTCTAGCCTGAAAACCTGACTGAAATGGCTCATAGATGTCTGAGGACACCAGGCAATCCTCAAGCTGATGTGCCACTAACTTCTTAACAACCTTGCCCAGAAAGGGCAGGTTGGAGATAGGACAGTAATTCAACAGGACGTCAGGGTCAAGGGAAGATTTCTTAAGGAGAGGCTACACCAGCGCTTCTTTCAGAGCTGCAGGGAGGACCCCCTCCTACATTGAGCACCTGGCAATACTAGCGAACACCAGGCCAACAGCCTCGACACATCCCATTAAGAAATGCGTTGGGGCTGGGTCCAGTTCACAAAAAGTGTGCTTCAGCTCTAAGATCTCCCTAGTCACTTCAGACACCTCCCCTGGCCTAAACTCTTCCCAGATAGGTGGAGTGCCTCTGAGACCCTCAGCCTGACCACCGTGAGGTGAATGCCTCCCTGGCAGGATCACTGACCGGATGGCTGACACTCTGTTGGAGAAAAACAGAGCAAACTCCTCACACAAGGTGGATGACAACACTTTTCTCTAGCTTCATAGGGTTCTATGTGATAATGGCAAGCGCCGAACGGCGACCTGCATTATCGCGATGTCAGGCCGGTGAAAACAATTTTGCCACCCTGACATCCTCGGTGCATGGAAGAACGGCGCTGGGGACTTAAAACATTTGCTTTCTGAGAGGGGCCGTGCCCCCACCCCCACATGGGGGCTTCACCCCTTCACCTCTACTTAAGGATTCTCAGCTCCAGGGCGGTGCATGTCGGGGTGGGGGGGGAAGCAAAAAAAAAAAAAATGTTTTGGGCCAGTTGCAATAAAACCACAGTAGCGCCCAGACCCAGACCCGAACCCAGAACCCCAGCAATGCAAGTGGAGGCCAACCTCCGATGCCACGGCGCAGCTCGGCAGCTGACTGCAAAGCCACCCCCTACATCCCCTCCACCCCCCAGGCCACACTCGCCATGCTCGCTCCTCCCCCATGCATGTGTACATATAGTGACATCCTGTCGCTACGGTCTCCCACCCCACCACATCCAGTCACCCCCTCCCCCATTCGCCATTCGGCCTTTTGCCCACATCGCATCGCCGTTTTGGACGGTGCTTTAATTCAGGTGCCCACCTCACGTTCTACCCTTCATAGCATGTTCCCTTGTTCTTGAACACCATTTCTTCTGAAAAAATGCTCTCCTCCTGTACCTTATTTACCCTCATAAGATATTTAAAGGTCTCTATCATATCCACCTCTCTCCTCTGTTCCACGGTACACATGTTGAGGTCCTTTAGGCTTTCCTCGTAGGGCTTTTGATGCAGACCCTGCATCATTTTAGTTGCCCTCCTCTGGACCACCTCCACTTTGTCTATGTCCTTCCAGAGATATGGTCTCCAAAACTGGACACAATACTCTAGGTGGGTCTTTCCAACAGTCTATACAGAGGCAACACCACCTCCTTCTTTCTGCTGGTGATACCACTCAATATGCACCCCAGTATCCCATTTGGCCGCCCTACTGCCTTGTCACACTGCCTGACCACCTTTAGGTCATTCAGTATGATTACCCCCAGGTCTCTTTCCTGCTTGGTGGTCATCAATACCACTACACCCATCTTGTACTCTACCTCCATGTTTCTGTGCCCTAAGTGCACTATTTTGCACTTTTTCAGAATGAAACCCAGTTGCCATACCCTTGACCACTCCTTTACGTTTCTCAGGTCTCTGCTCAACCTTTCCACCCCCTGGAGTGTCCACTCTATTGCAGATTTTGGTGTCATCTGCAAAGAAGAAGACCTTCCCTTCTTGCTCCTCTGCAATGTCACTTACAAATACATTAAAGAGAACTGATCCCAGCACTGATCCCTATGGCACCCCGCTGGTCACCCTCACTTCCTTGGAGTAAACTCCATTTACCACCACCCTCTGTCACTTGTCCCCTAAACAATTTCTTATCCAGTTTGCCACCTTTGGATCCACTCCTAAGCTACCAAGCTTCCTTACTAGTCTCCTATATGGAACGGTGTTGAACACCTTACTGAAATCTAGGCAGGCCACATGCTGGTCTAGTTCCTTGGCCACCCATTCAAAGAAATCTATCAGATTTGTTTGACATGACCTCCCCCCTGTGAAACCATGCTGTCTCAGATCTTGTAACCCTCTGGATTCAAGATATTCCACAATCTTTTCCTTCAGCAGTGATTCTATTAACTTTCCCACTACCGATGTCATGCTGACTGGCCTATAATTGCCAGCCTCCTCCCTGCTACCACTTTTGTGTAGTGGGACTACATCCGCCCTCCCCCAGTCCTCCAGACCCACTCCTGTTTCCAGTAAGCTGTTAAATAGAACTGTCAGAGGTGTGGACAGTATTTCCTTGAGCTCCCTCAGTACCCTTGGATGCACCCCATCTGGCCCCATTGCTTTGTCTACCTTCAGATAAGCAAGTCCTTTCAGGACTCTTGCATCCAAAAAAGGACTAGTGTCCACCTCCCTCCCTTCACAATTTTTATTACTTTTTTGTGGCCCCTTCCCCTGCTCCTTCCTCTATGAACACTGAATGAAAGCATTTGTTCAGGATGTCTGCCTTTTCCTGGTCTCCCTCTGCACAGTCACCCCTTCCCTTTTGAATCTTACAATCCTACCCCTGGTCTTCCCCTTTTCACTTACATACCTAAAAAATGTCTTGTCCCCTTTCATTACCTCCTCGGCTACTGTCTCATCAGTTTCTGCCTTAGCGCTCCTAACCACTTTCACTGCTTCCCTCTGTTTCCCCAGATATACGTCCCTATCCTCATTCCTCTGTGACTTCTTATACCTTCTGAATGCTGCCCTTTTAGCTTTTACCTTTTCAGCCACCTCTTTGGAGAACCTTAGCTGTCTCTTTTTCCTTTTGCTTTTGCTCACCTGTTTGATGCAGAGGTTTGTTGCCTTTACTATGCTCCCTTTTATCTTCACCCACTGTTCCTCCACCCCACCCAGGTTATCCCCACCCGCTAGGTCATCCCTGAGGCATTCATCCATCTTTTCAAAATCTGCTCTTCTGAAGTCCTGAACCCTAGCCCTTGTGTGGTTCGATTCCGCAGCTGTCCTTATATTGAACCACACCGTATGGTGATCACTGGTCCCCAAATGGCCTCCCACCTTGACTTCTGCAACACTGTCACTGTTAGTGAGTACCACGTCCAGTATTGCCCCATCATGAGTGGGTTCACTGACTAGTTGTCTGAGGAATGTCCCTGGACAGGATGGTGCTGCTTCACCATCCACTGATGCTGGAGAACAAGACTCTGGTGACCGAGACCAGAAGCTACTACAGCACCTTGTATAGCACCAGCTCATTCAAGGCACAAGTGGAGAAGAAGGTGTGAACTTGGTTGGACATACAGGCAGTCGTCAGTGCCTGTGGCACCAAACCACGTACCATGACTGTCATAAAGCACAAATGGCATGACCTACATGCCACTGCCAAATGTAAGGTGGCTGTGGTATACCAGTACAGCCAGCAGACTGGTGGCAGAACAGCACCATCGTGACCCTCTACTGCCCTCTCACCAGTCAAGGTCAACGAGGTCAAGACCTTGATGGAGGAGGTGCTAGATGGGGAGGAGGATGGAATGGACACCCTACCATGCAACAACCCCCCCCCAGGAGCGTAGGTGCATCCTGGGGGCACTCAGGGTCTGCATGCCTGGTGTCTGTGGGAGGAATGTTGCTGCACTCATTCCAACTGAGTGCAGCAACACCCTCCTGAATGCCAGGCTTATGAACCTAGTGCCCAGAACGCCTCCCACCACTGTCACCCGCCATGAACAGCATACAGCGGGTGGACGTAGTAGGTAAGGGCACCTCTGCTAATTGCAGTACATGAATACATCAACAGCCAATCTGCCATGCATGACAGGTAGCCACTCTCCCCCCTCCTCCAGAAGGTCACAGGAACGTCAAGCAACACAGGAGCTGGGGCATGATATGCCAGCAAAGAGTCATGGGAGCATACAGCCTGCAGAACAGGACACAGCACATGGCAGCACAGTGTTGCCACACTGGGACACTGACCATCCAGAACAGTAGGGGTTACCAGTGAAGACAAGCACACCAGGTGGCACACCATGGTTTAACACACAGGGCGGGAATAGGCACAGTGCCATCCACCAGTAACATGACCCACAACCCTGAGGCCGAGGGCACCAACACAGACCCCACCATCCACCATCTTGAGGCCCTGCAAGGTGTACATGGATGATCAGCATACTCAGGTGGAACTACCCTGAGATCTGCCAGCAGGAGCTTGAGCAGCTACATGCCATATGGGAGATCATAGAACAGGTGACACTGATCGTGGCAGAGATGTGTGGCATTTGTGATGAACTGTACCATTGGGGACATACTCAAAAGGCAATCCATGCATCTTTCCCACTTGCCAAAACCACCCACTGCAGAAGCCAGTGCCAAGGCACATGAGGCCAGCACCCAGGCACATGCCCACACACAGACCTCACCCCCAAAGGATGTGCCTGTCCCAGAGAGGAAGCCCACAGGTGCACAGCACCACAGAAAACAGTCTACTTATGCTGCCACATGTGGTGGCAGTGCAAATGTCGGTGCCAAGCACCTTGGCACACACTCATCGACCCATAGCAGGAGGGGCAAGTAGCCCCCACCCCCTGCAGTGGTTCATCCCAACCCCCGGCCATGTGGTCCACATGTGGTGCATATTGTGATGAAGCTGGCATGCACACTGGTTCCCACTGTCCTGTGGCATTGTCCCTGAGGGGTGCTGTAGATGTTAGTATGGTGGATAGGGACCGGGACATGTCCCCACTGTTCAGCCTGTTGAAGTAGTCATGTCCCTGTGATACTTGTGGCCATGTGGCCACCCCTATACCCTTGAATATTGGAGACATGTACTGCTGCAGTACCATACCTGTCACATCCTATGACACACATCTCACATCACTGTGCATGTCCCCCCCCCCCCGGGAAACATACCACTCAGTACCGTGTTCACAACACTGTGGCAGTCACCAAAACTGTCCCATCACCTGTGCAATGTTCATGCACCCCTGTGGCACAGCTACCCAATGTCCACCATAAAAGCTGAATGCACTCTGCACTAGTAGATCCCATGCCTGCCTGCAGGACAGTCCTTCATCATGCGTTTGAGCCCTTGCTGCAGTCACATCTCCTGGAGCAACACCATCTAATGTCCAGCCAGTCTGCATCAGGTACGTCCTCTGGCATGAGTATGCAGCTTCGTACAGCCATGTTGTGCAGCATCACACAGGCAATGAAAACATGGCACACCTTCCTGGTGCCAACATCATGGTGCCACCCGTTCAGTCCAGGCAGTGGAAATGCATCTTCAGCATGCCAAATATACACTCCACCAATCGTAAATACAAAAAAGGGTCCATTAAAGAACCAGAAAAAGTATACTTCCACCCAGGTGACCTCCTCAGGCCCTGCTGGACGCCCGACTGTGAAGCACCCTTACATGAGATCATATACCAGCTCACCCATGCCCTCATTCTCACCTATGCTGGCCTCACCAAACCCTATGTGCTGCATATGGATGCTAGTCTGCAGGGTCTAGGAGCAGTACTGTATCAAGACCATGAGAATGGCCTGAGACCAGTAGCTTTCACCAGTAGGAGCTTGACCCCGTCTGAACGAAACTACCCTGTGCATAAGTTGGATTTCCTTGTGCTAAAATGGGCCATCGTTGACCAGTTTCATGAATACCTCTATGGGGCAAAGATATTGGTGAAGACTGACAATAACCCATTGACCTATGTACAGACTTCAGTTAAGTTAGACGCCACTGGGCACCGGTGACTTTCTGCATTATCAACCTATGATTATGCTGTCGAATACAGACCGGGCTTGAACCATATTGATGCTGATGCCCTATCACAAAGGCCCACTTCCAAGAGTGATTGGGTCAGGCTGTCTGAACCTGACATTCGAGCATTGTGCTAAAAGTTTGATAGAGATGAACAGATGTCTGCGGACACAGTGGACTGTTTAGTAGATTGCTTGGGCCCTTCTGACACCTGCATACCAGCTGCTTATTGTCACTTCTTTGCTCTAGGTATTAGTGCACTACCTCAATTTGACAATGACAGCATTCAGTGGGCTCAGTCCCAAGATCCTATGATTCAGCCAGCACCTGATGCCCTGCGTGCAGGGAAAGATGTGTCTAAGTTGCGTTCCACTGACTTGTGAACTACTTTATTGTTTAAAGAAGGTCCTGGAATGAAGTTGCTCAATCAGTTGATATATAGAGAGACAGTAGATCGTAGTGGTAAAGTAGGCAAGCAACAATTGATCCTGTCCACGGCCTTTAAAGATTTGGTACTGAGGTCCCTCCACAATCACATGGGGTGCCTCGGTATTGACAGAACCCTTGACCTGGTACGATCTCGCTTCTACTGGCCCAAAATGGGGGCCGATGTTGAGCACCATGTAAAGACTTACAGTCGCTGCCTGCAAAGCAAAGCCCTGCCTCAGAGGGCTGCCCTTATTAATATTACTACCAGTGCCCCATGGAACTAGTCTGCATAGACTTCTTGTGTTTAGAACCTGATCAGCGGAACATTGGCAATGTGATAGTGGTTACGGATCATTTCACACGGTATGCACAAGCTTTTCCCACCAAAGATCAAAAGGCATCTACCGTGGCCAAGGTGTTAGTGGAAAATTTCTTCGTCCACTATGGTGCCCCCCAGCGGATTCATTCTGATCAAGGCAGAGACATTGCGAGTCAGCTAATCAAAGAAATGCTCTCTCTATGGGGGGGTGCAAAAGTCAAGAACAATCCCCTATCACCTGCAGGGAGACCCTCAACCAGAATCTTTTAACTGCACCCTTCTAGACATGCTGAGCACCCTCCACCCAAAAGGCAAGCATAAATGGAGCCAGCAGATTAACACCTTGGTACATGCATACAATTGCACAAAAATAATGCTACTGGATTCCTCCCCCTACTGCCTCATGTTTGGGAGAGAGGCCTGGCTGCCAGTTGATGTCTGTTTTGGAGTCTCTCCAGATGGGGTCCGAGCCAAAAACTACTTGCAATATGTACAAAAACTGAAAGCTCAATTGAACCATGCCTATCAACTGACCCAGATAATGGCCGCCAAGAGAAATCTAGCCAACAAAGAGAGGCATGATAAAAAAGTAAAGGCTCAAGAGCTTCGACCTGGAGACCATGTGTTGTTACGCAATTTGGGACTGCATGGTAAACACAAAATTGCTGATCGGTAGCACCATATTCCCTATGTAGTAGTTGGAAAGTTGGATGATTTACCTGTGTACAAGGTGTGCCCAGAGAACAACTCCAAAGCTGTCAAGACCATGCACCATAACCACTTGCTACCTATCGGCCAAGTCATGATTGAGGCTGAACCCCAGAAATTGAGCCCCTGGGCCAGTGACTCATGCTGCTGCAAGAAAAGACAGAGTCAACCTACCCCAGTGGTCACAGATTTAAGGTTTCCTCCGCAGCAGGCCCAGAATGATAGTGACTGTCATTCCACTTCTGACGAAAGTGAATAGGACCATGCCTATTACCCCTCTTATGAACTGAGTTAGCTGTTTCGAGGTAACCCCCTGATAAATTGTGGGGATAAAGCTGGGCCTTCTGGACTGCCATACCCCCAGCTTCGTCCTTGGAGCCAATGCTCCCAGAAAGTGAAGTGCAAAGTATCACATCTGAAGATGTTGAGTCTCTGTGTATTGCAGAACTGTATGATTTGCCTGAAGAAGGGGCTGAGGGTTTGAATCTTTCTGGTGACATACCAGAACTTGAAGAACACTATGAGAGTGCAGACCACCCCCTTCAGTGCCTCAAAGTTTGATTGTGCCTGAGCCTTCGCAAAATGAGTCAATTGTTGTAGAAACAGCCGGCAGAGCAAGGAGCCGACAGTGCCACAAGTTTGGACATTCCCACCCAAGCAGAGGCACCCCTCACAAGTGACGAGAGTCCCCAGATCAGTGCTGAGACTACAGAGACTGTAGTTGTGCCCCTCAGAAAGACTGGCCGAGCTGTCAAGCCAATAGTATGCCTCAGTTATGATTCTCCCGGTAGGCCAGTGGATTTGCCTCTCAATGTGATGCACAAAGGTGTTTATGTCTCACCAAGCTCACTGCCCAAATTGAGCTTGACAGCCAATTCTAGGTTACTTGTCTTTCCCTCTCACCATGGTGCCCCTGCCCTCCAATAGCCCCAAATTAGCTGATAGGGAAGGGCCCCCCTTGCATTGTTTAAGGTACAAGAAGTTATTACCTGATTCAGTATAGTAATGTTCAATTTACCTGTGTGAAATATGCACAATGTGTTGTCAGAATGGATATAGTATCATGAAGCGCAGTGAATATGTATAGTAAAGTAATAAGTTTATGTTAACTGATGCATGATGGTACAGACTTGACGTGGATGCCAAGTTTTCTCCAGGCAGGGAAGGGTGTAACGCCCCTACAAATGGGGGTTCCAGAAAAGTCTTCCTCGAGCTTGTCTAAATGCTCACTGCCAGGCTGGTGTCCTGTGTTTTAGCAGTTTAAATGTGATTGCTGGAGAGTGCCTGTATAGCCTCTGTGTACTGTCTCTTTAAGAGCTGCCTGGATTGCAGTCATAAGTAATCTGAGAGGGAGCTCTGTTGAAAGATGTAACTATTTGCTGAAAATCATTTAGAGTGATCATGATAATGCAGTTTATCTAACCTGCCTTCTTTGCAGCAAGGACTGTTTTGTTTATCTCCACTATCTTGGTCCTGGACTGCGAATTGGACCAATCAGTACTGGTGGAACCTAAAATGGAACTGGACTACAGGAGTTGTCTGGAGTCAAAATCTGTAGGAATTGTAGTTTTGGGCTTTGTGTGCCTTTTTGTACCGGCAGGGGGAGCCTTTGTTGTGACTGACAGGAGGATCAGCCAACCGAACCTTTTGGATCTTGGGGAGTTTCCCAGGCTGCTGCAGCTAGTTTCAGTTCTGAGCTGACAAGTAAAGAAGTAACAACTCAAAGTGATTTCGAACAGCAGTTCTGCATAGTTTTGCATGGGAGAACTGTGAAAGGGCTGAGTTTTGGCTTGCCTGTCTGCCTGCTGTCCCTGAGAGGGAAAATAGAGTTTTTTCGGACTGAATCTGAGTTGTGAGGACTATTTAAGCCACTGGACTGTGACCAGGCTTTAACCTGAAGAAGACTGAAGATTTGCTAAATGCGATTGGCCTGTCAGGATTTCCAGCTGCTTTTGAATCCTGGGTTGTGCAGAGACTTTGCGATTGTGACCAGAGAACGGTTTGCCTGGTACAGTAGAATTTTCTTACATGTAAATGCGCTGTGTATTGAAAGTGGGTCGTGATTTGGTTCCCCACTGTGTGAACTGTGTTCTGCTTGCTGGTACCATAGAATCCTTTACATGTAAATGTGCTGTGTATTGAAAGTGTTTCGTGATTTGGTTCCCCACTGTGTGAACTGTGTTCTGCTTGCTGGAAGTTTATCCAGCCTAATAGGACTGAATCCGCGTTCATCTCCATTTGGCCTGGGCCATGCCACACTGGCCCTGCCACACTTCCCCACTGCACAGAGAAAGCCACCGACGAGAGACCTGCCTGGGGATCAGCCCTCTGCTCCACGCTTGAACAGGAACGATGCCTCAGTGAATCGTGTGGGCCATGCTTCTCCTGGCACTCCAGATTAACCACCTGCTGTCTCAATTTTCGTCCAGCCTGTGTCCAGTCTTGGGTATCTTGAGTAATCATCAGGGTAGCTCCCTGCAACAACAGCCTAATCTAAAAGTGTGTCATCTGATTGTCTTGTTGTTTTCTTTTCACGAACTGAGCCCTACGGCTCTGGATTACAAATAGTGTGTGTTGTGCATGTTGTTTTCTTCCATCACTGGGCCCCAACCAGCTGCAACGTTCCTGGCTAGCCCACCATTCTCCATCTGGGTACCCAGAGTGTGTGGCTGTTTATGGACCCTGAAGTGCATGCACAACTGTTTGATTGATAGAGCCTTTAAGCAAATTAACCTGATTACGCCCTTCCCTTGTTCAAGCCCCTTAAATAAATCAGATCTAACTCTTTTTGGCATTTACCCTGACTGTGGTTTCAGGTTGCGCAAGAGTATTGTACTGCTGTTATTTGCTGTGTATAACCTTGTTTTACAAGGGGTTCCCAGGGCCAGGCCAGAGGAAAGCCCTGGTGGTAAGTGCAAACAATGTGGGTACTTGTGTGGTGTTTCAGGGGTATTGTGAAAGGCTAATAGGGATATCATTGATGGTTTGGTGGGGGTGGCATGAATACAAGGCCACAACTTTCACCAACTACTTACTGACCCAACTAGGGTCATGGCTCCCCCTCGGTCCAGTGCACTCATCGACTGGGCACTGACAAACCGCCCTGCCAGTATAGTCTGTGCAGGTACCCTTGCAGATGTTATAAGTGACCACTCCCCAGTCTACTGCATCTGGTATTCCATTGGTAGACCATCTCCTCCTCCAAAAGCCATCACCTTCCGCAATCTGGGTAACTTCAACTTAACACAGTTTATGCAAGATTTCTGTAAGATAGTCTGGCCACCCATCTACACCTCAGCTAATGCCCAGTCTGGCCTAGACCACTTCCTGGCCTGGTCTGGTCTTCTCCAAGACACAAATTCTCCCCGTGTCACGCATCGTATTCGTGGAACCCAAACAAAGTGGTTAACTAAAGACCTTCTCACCCAAATAAGGGCGAGGGACAAAACTTGGCAGTGCTTCAAGGCCTCAGGGCTTCAGTCCAACTATAACAACTACAGATTACTGTGAACCACTTACAAATGGAACATTTGACTAGCAAAAAGCTCCTTCTGCAAAAACTTGCTAACAAAAGCCGTAGGTGACTCCAAGATGTTCTGGTCAACCATAAATACCCTCCTTGGAGCTAATCATACGGCAATTACAAGCAATATGCTGCTAAATGGCATACATTGCAATAACCCGGTGACCATCGCCAACTCCTTCAATCACCATTTCTCACACCTGTCTAGCTACCTGGCCTCTTTCCCTTCTGGACACACTGTTTCCCCCTCTGGGGATACAGAACCTCAATTCACACATCCTCCTTTTAGGTTCCGGACCATCACAAGAGCAGAAGTTCTAAAACTACTACTCTCCATCCCTGACAGCACCAGTTCAGGGTCTGATGGTTTGGAACCTAGGCTTCTGAAAGCTGCCCCCCCCATAGCCTCCCCCCTAACAAAAGTCTTTAACCTATCACTATGCCATGGCCAAGTTCCTAATATCTGGAAAGTAGCTAGAATTACGCCCATTCCTAAAAAGGGTGATCCTAAAGAAATCACTAATTACCGACCTATAGGCAGAATGAGCGAAGGACACCCTGGTGGTCCAGTGGTACCCCCTTCCCCACCTGCCCACTGAGGCCTCTGCCACCCTGCACCCCCAGTCAGCAGCAGGCGGCAGCACCCCACCCGCAAGCCGCCCGGCTGCCCCCACTGACTGACAGCGTACAGTAGGGTCTGTACGCCTATTGGTCCACTGCGTGGGCCAATGGGCGTGCAGATCATACTGTACTACACAGGCCCAAAATGTGAATGAACCATTCTGTGCTTAGCAAAATCTTGGAAAAATTAGTGGCAACCCAATCCATAGATTATCTTCTGAAGCATAACCTTGTCTCTTGCTCCCAGCATGGTTTCCGCAAAGGCCACAGCACTTCCACTGCGCTCCTAAAACTTACTAATGACATCTATGCTTCTATGGACTCGGGCCTCCTGACAGGTGTGGTTTTTATTAACTTAACTAAGGCATTTGACTTGGTAAATCATACCCTCCTCCTTGCAAAACTACATTCCCTAGGTTTCTATGCCGATGTAGTGGCCTGGTTTAAAAGTTATCTGTCCATCAGGAAACAGGCTGTAGTTTTTAACTTAGCCATATCTGACTTCTCGTCTATACATATTGGCATTCCCCAGGGCTCCATACTTGGCCTCTTGCTTTATACAATCCTCATTAGTAACCTTCTGCTGATTGCACCTACCTGTTCATCTCTGCTCTATGTGGATGATCTTGGTATTTACCGTAGTGCAAGAAACATCTCTGACATAAACCACTCTCTTGCTTTGGACTTTTTAAGTATTCAAACCTGGCTAACAGAGAATAACCTTGTTCTCAATACAACCAAGACACACTCCATACTCTGGCTCACCTGCCAGACTTAAAGCAAAGCAAAACTCTCTTAAAATATTGTGTGCTGACAGTTCTCCACCGGTCAGTGCTAGCTCCTTTAAATATCTGGGCATTCTTCTTGACGAATCTCTGGATTTTGATCTGCACAACAACACTACCTGTAAATCTATCAGTGCAAAAATAGGAGGTGCCTACCGCACTAGCTGTGCCCTCACCCCATCAGCCAGACTAGCTGTGGCACAAGGCATTCTGCTCCCAGCCCTGACCTATAGCTCAGGCATCTACCTACCTGCCACAAAATCCACCCTCCATAAATGGGACAGCACCTATAATACTGTTTGCTGCTATGCCTCTGCATCACCATGATACAAACACCACTGTCAGCTCTATGCTGACCTTAAATGGCCCTGCCCCTTGGCCCATCGACTCCAGACCTATGGCTTTCTAATTGATGGTATTGTCAGATCAGGCCTTCCACAATCCCTCACCTCTCTGCTTCACTCACAACCCCTCTCCTATGGGCTCCAATCTGCTGACTAAGCCCCTCTACATATTTCTTGATGCAAAACCAATATGGGTGCATGGGCATTCTCATACACAGCTCCAAAATACTGGAACTCCATATCTCAAACTATTCGTCAAGCTCCCAGCCATGCTAGCTTCAAGAAACTTCACCGTGACCACCTACGTGCTACCAGCCCCTGCACCTCCTTTCACCCACCTTAGACCATTCTTTCTCCCTGCCTCTACACCACTAGGCAACTACTCCTTTTCTCTCATCCCTTACCCTCTTTCTCTGCCTCCCACAACTATCTCCTCCTCTCCCTTCCCCTCTCCTCTCCTCCCTGCTCTACTCTCCTAAAGCCATTTGGCCACATAATGGTACTTATTGTATGCTGTATTTACTTCTTTTGAAATGCCTCTTTTATTGCATGTTTTTCTGCTTTTGTGTTCTTTACGCTGTCCAAACTGTATTTGATTGAATCATGCTGAACTATGTTTCCCCAACCCTATAATTGATTGTATGTTGATCCCCCCCACTGTCTACATATCTCATGTGCTGCGTCACATATATACGCATGTATTTTGTATACTCATGTATTTTTTCAACTTGTATCCTCCTGGGTCGTGCCTGAAAATAGGCATTCTTATGCCTAGCGTACCCACCCGGTTACCAAAAGTAAATAAATAAATAAACTAGCTAACAACAAGTTGTTCCCATTCATAGATTTGCAAAAAAAGATTTGTTTCAATACTCCCCTCATTGTTCTTAATTAACATTAAATCCAAGAATGGCACGTTGGTGGTACTAGTAGTGACTGAAAACCGCAGAATCAGGCTACTCATTTCCATGTATTGCACACGAACCTTCAATTCATCCTCAGACCCCCACCAGACCATCAATATATCATCTTTGTACCTATGCCACAAAGAAATACATGGTAAAAAAGGATTATGCTCATCATAAATAACTCTTTCCTCCCATAACCCAAGAATAAAGTTGTCAAAACTGAGTGCGAAACTCACAGCCATAGCTGTGCCACTAACCTGTAAGTAGAACTCCCATAAAAAAGTAAAGGTATTGGATTCCAAAATAAATCTGGAGAGCTCCATCAAAATTTCCATGAGTGGTAGGATATTAAGAGGTCTGTGATTTAGAAAAGTGTGTGTAGCATGTACTGTAGTCCCACATTATAGGGAATGTTAGTGTACAGGGATTCCACATTGAAAGTGACTAAGAGTGGGTGTGTGGTGAAGGGGTGTAGGAACACCATCCGCTGCCGGCCTGAGAATCGCATTGATTTTCTATTAATAAAGCCATAAGACTAGTGTTCCACCATTGAAAATAAAATGGCATAGGGGGCGCTGATGAGCACTACTACGTGAAGACATGTTTTCTCTTGGCTCCGCTCCACAAGATAAAAATTATAAATAAATTTGTGGCATCCAAAAGGAAAATAGTACCAAAGGAAAAAAAATCATAACTTTAGCAAAGATGGACAAGTATCTTTCCCAAAATGCAGGGAAATCATCACATACTGGTAGTAAAAACAGCAAGAAGCAGACGCAGGGGGCCCAGTCGGAAAGTGCAGGCCCTATCTCCATCTCGGCGGCAGAAATTAGCGCTTTGGGCCGTGAGGTGACGGGCCAGGTGCTGGTGGCCTTGAAGCCATGATTGGGGCAGATGGAAAAAAAATTTGACAGGTAATTACCGGAGGTTCTGGACTTCCAATCAACCCAGATGGCAAGACTTGCAGAGGCCGAGGACCGCATCTCCAAACTCTAGGACACGGTCAACCCAATGTCAGAACAGCTGACCTCCCTTAAACAAGAGCTTGAGGAATTTAAGGACCTTTTTGACTACCAGGAAAATTACCATCACTGGCTGGATCGCTGCATCAGGACTGCTGGAGGGAAAAGAGGGGCAGAATGTGCTGGACTTTTGTGCCGTTAAACTCCCATAGCTACTTGGAATGTCCCTGACGAACGGCCATTTTGAACTAGAGCAGGCACACCATGCAGTCATGCTGCAGCCTGTGGCTGATCAGCCCCTGTGCCAGGTTATCATGCCCTTTCATCATTTTCAAGATTGGGAGGTAGTTTTGGCAGCATTTAAGACTAATGGGCCTTTGAAGTTTGAAGGTGTGCACCTCTTTCTCAGCCAGGATTATTCCCTACGGCTTCTGAAAAGACAACGTCAGTTCAATGTAGTGATGGCGCAGCTCAGGGAGCTCAAAGTGGAAAACTTTATCGTCTACCCTGCCACGCTTAAAATTAAGAATGAAGGAGCCACCTATTCTTTTTGGGAGGTCGACAAGGCAGTGACCTTTGTGCAGGAACTGAAGCATAAATTGGGCTAAGCGTGCTACCCGAGGAATTATTGCTGGAGTTGGGAACATAAGCAGGAGGCTGGTAAGGACAGAGGTTTGGGTTTATATTCTGTTTAACTGAAATATTTGAATAGTTTTGTACGTGAAATTAGTTCTGTGTGTTAAAAATTACTGCTTTGAGTTAGAACTGTTACTTGGGCTGTGATATTGTAACTTTTGGGGCTTGGGAACACTTGTTTGGCAGTGATAATTAGAGTGAAATTTAAATGTGATGTTTGTCTGGTGTTAGGGGAGGAATACTGAAAAGCCACTTGGGGTTGGGATTGAAGGGCTGTGTATTTCTGTTTGTGACTGAAATTTGAAGCAACAGGAACTGGTGGGCCTGTGACATCATACGGTACCTGATGTCTGCATACACACACTGTTAGTGGGACTGGACACACACTGGCCTGTATGTGTTTGTGAGACTTGGGAACTTTATTGGTGGGGTTGAAATTGGGTTTGTAAATAACTGCAGTCAGTATAGAGAGAAACTGTATTCAGGGGAAGGGACTGAGAAAAGGGTGTGTGCCATTATAAACAGAGGGGGACAAACAGGGTGGCCATATTCCACCATGGCAGGCATCTTCGGAAGGGTTGGAGGCTGCACAGGCTGTGGGATGGCAATAATTCTCAATTGGGCCTGGAGAGAGGGAGGCTGCCCACTCTGTAGACAGCTGTCTTGTATCAGGAGTGAAGTATATTGGTTAAGGAGTAAGCTGGGGGAGTTGGGGGGGTGTCCAAGGATAAGGGGTGTGGATATGGGCAGCAGAAGGGTGGGGCTGAGGGGAGGCTGGGGCAACGCTCTGAAATTACTGGACGCTATGTTACAGCAAGTAGGAGGGGGGATATTAGGGACAGAGGATCCTCAGATAGGGATGTTGACGCTAAGGAGAAAGCGTACGGGGTGAATATTCCGAATACAAAGAGAGTGGAGGGGGAAGAGTCAGGAGGGGCTGTTGTGGGGAAGCCTAGTAGAGCAGACATTGAGAAGGGAGGGGCTATTGTGGGGAAGCCTAAAACAGCAGGCTGTGGGAAGGGAGCTCCTAAGGAGAACAGAGCAAGAGGGGAGGAAGAGGGGCAGTTTAGCGGTGCAGTCAGGGGAAACTTGGGTTACTTGATGGAGGCTGGCATAGAGTGTCACAATAAATTTGAGCTACTAAGCAACCTAGAGGGGGAGGAAGGGGTTGGTGGAAATGACAAAACTGATACAGAGGCCGGGGGGAGGGAGTCGGATACCCATAGGGCATCACAGACCGGCAATAAAAAGGATAGAAATAGTCCCAGAGGGAGAAGGGGAAACAGAAATGTTAAGCAGATGGGGGAGATGCAACATATTGCAGACATGAGGAAGGAGAGCATGACTGGAGAGAAACTGGGAGACAAGGAGGTGGGGGAGGGGCCCCCCTTCAGCAGGGGGGTCTGTACCAAGGATGGGGCCCTAGGTAAAGGGGACCCACAGAGAGCCACTGGAGGCAGGGACTATTACAAGGGGGGAGGATGGCGGCGTGGGGGAAGGGGAAACCATCAGGGCCAGGATAAATGGTTCGGATAAGAGAGAGAGTTAAAGGGGACACCTATTCAGAGGGGGTCTGAGTTAAGTGGGCAAAATAACGAGGGAGGCAGAAAAGGGAGGGTGACAAGGGGGTCTCTAATAAGGCTGGAAGATTCCCATGGAATTGAGATCACGAATAAAGGGGGGGACAGGGAGCTGAGAGTGCATAGTGGAGGTAACCATAAGGATGATGTCGGTGTTAAGATTCTGTTATTGGGAGGCTCGATGATTAGGGGTATCCAGTGGGAGGGACAGGGGGTGGATGCCATAGCCAGGTGAAGGTAGTGAGTATCTCTGGGCTGACAGTGCACAGAGCAAAGTTCATGGTGTACAAACTGGTTAGGGATTGTGGAGGGAAACCGGATTTCCTGGTGCACTTGGGAACTAACGATCTAGAGGGAAATAGCGTTTTGGAAATTCAAGCAAGGTTCCAAGAACTTGCCAGAGTCTGTCGGGATAATGGATGCAACATTTCCTTTTCAGAGATATTGCCAGTACCAAAGGCCTCAAGTGGAGAAAAACATGAAGATCATAGAGGTTAATGACTGGCTCAGGAAGTGGGGTGAAGAGAGTGGGTTGGGGGTGTTAGGGAACTGGAAAGGAGTTTGGGAGGATAAGGGACTATATGCCAAGGACAGGCTTCATCTTGCCCCATTAGGGAAGGAAGTCCTTAAACAGGGGATGGCTGACTACATTCAAGAAAGGTGGGGTTAAACTTGTGAGGGGGAGGGATAGGGAGGGGCTGACCAGAAGCCCTCTCCTCCAGATGAGGGAGTAGCCTTCAAACCAAGGGAGGGGAAACAGACTGGGGTGGAGGTTTCAGGAGGGAGCAGAGGGAGGATGGAAGTATAAGGAACCTGGGTGGGGTTCGACAAAGGGGATCAGGGATAAGGGTTGGGGGTTGGTGTTAGTAAATGCCAGGAGCTTGGGAAACAAGTTGCCAGAGTTCTAGGCCATGCTGTTCAAGGGTGGTGGGGGGTGGATGTGGCTGCAGTCACAGAGACGTGGGCCAACAAAAACCATGACTGGGACCTAAACATGCGGGGGTACACTATGCTTAGGAAGGATAGAAAGGAGGGCAGAGGGGGTGGAGTGGCTATGTTCATTAGAGATGACATAGAAATTGCTAGAGTAGAAGAGGCAGAGGGAAACGTGGAGGCCTTATGGGTCACCTTACGATCCCCAGCAGGAGATAAGGTCAAGCTGGGTGTATTATATAGGCCCCACGGGATGGGTGATGTTCTGGAGGATGGTTTGCTGGACAACATCATTGCCCAGTGTGGACCAAAAGGGGAAGGAGTGGTGTTGATGGGGGACCTTAATATGCCAGGTACAAACTGGGGAACCATGTCTTCTAAGGTGGCCAAGGAGCAGAGGCTGCTGGACGGCTCCCAGGATGTGTTCTTAACACAGCATGTGATGGAGCCCACAAGGGAGGGGCATGTCCTGGACGTGGTTCTGGCAGATGAGGATCTGGTAGGGACCTGGTTGTAGAGGATCCCTGACTGGGGGCGACCACAATACTGTCTGGTTTCAAATAAGCATTGGGGGGTGAGGTCTAGGACACTGGCAGTGGACTTGGGGGGCAGACTTTGTGGGCACGGGAAATATTCTCAAGGATCACTTGAAGGGGATTACATCAATGACAAATGTGAAAAGGAGATGGGAGGTCAAAAACCGGGGACTTCATGAGGCAGTCAGGACCTGCGCTAAGGTGAAACGTAAGGGAGCAAGGTCACATAAACCATGCTGGTGGTCCAGTGAGGTTCAGGTAGTGGTCAGAGAAAAGAAAGTGGCCTACAAAAAATATAAAACAACAAGAGGGGATAGGGATAAGGAAATGTACCATCTTGCATCTAGAAAAGTCACCCGGATAGTGAGGGGCAAAGTCCAGTAAAGAGCAGCGGCTGGCACAGGGGATACATGGCAGGGAAAAGGGGTTCTTCCGGTACATTGGGGAGTGGAGAAAAACTAAGGGCCATCTCAGCAGATTGAGATCAGAAGCAGGGTGGGTGGAAGAGGCGAGGGACCAGGCAGAGGTATTTAATGAGTACTTTGCCTCTGTGTTCACTAGGGAGGGGGATGGGATATCTACAAAGCAAGGCACGATGGGGATCGAAGCGGCAGTGAGTGGGATCAGGGGAGCAACAGAAATGGAGCAAGAGGGAGGGAGAGGTACCCCAGGGGTGTCACATCAGGATAAGGATAGAAGGCCAGTAAGGTAGAGGGATGGATGATGCTATCTCCGCCAAAAGGTGTGGTTAGCCCTCAGGCCTAAGAAAGACAAATCTCCTGGGCGGATGGCATTCATCCGAGAGTACTGTGGGAATTGGCGGACATACTGGCTGCACCCCTGGTGGAGCTCTTCAACAGGTCACTTGAGACAGGGAGGGTACCTAGGGATTGTCGAGAAGCACATGTGGTGCCATTCCATAAAGGGGAAGTACCAGGTAACTATAGACCCATCAGTTTGACCTCGGTGGTGGAAAAATTAATGGAGAGTATACTAAAGGAATGATTGTGGGTGTACTTGGAGGAGGTGGGAGGTCTGGATAGTCGGCAACATGGGTTTGTGCCAGGTAGATCATGTCAAACCAATCTTGTGGAGTTCTACGAATGGGTAACATAAGAACTGGACAGGGAAAGCCTGTGGATGTATTATTCTTGGACTTCAGCAAGACGTTTGACTCTGTCCCCCACAATGGTCTGGTGGAGAAACTGATGGGGTTGGGAGTAGGCCCTTTGATGGTCAGATGGATTGAAAACTGGCTAGCTGGACGCACCCAGAGAGTAGTGGTTGGTGGGGAGCTCTCGAACCCTAGAGAGGTTGGTAGTGGGGTACCGCAGGGCTCGGTCCTGGGTCCGATCCTGTTTAATGCATACATATTGGACATCAGGGAGGGTATAGGGTGTGAAATGAGTCTCTTTGCTGATGACTCCAAGATGAGAGCAGTAGTTGAGGGAGAAGAGGGGAGGTTGGCCCTGCAACAGGATCGGGACACCCTGGAAAGCTGGGCTCACACATGGAAATTAAATTTCAATATCACCAAGTACAAGGTGTTACACCTTGGTCGGGGAAACCCTAAACACAGGTACACCCTGAGAGGGGAGGCACTGGAGGCCTCAGTAGGGGAAAAAGACCTAGGGGTCATGGTGGATGCATGTATGAATAACTCTGGCAGTGCAGGAGTGGCTAGCAAGGCAAACAGGATGTTAGGATGCATCGTAAGGGGATCACCTCTAGGAGCAAGGAAGTGATTCTGCCGCTGTACAATGGACTGGTTAGACCACACCTTGAGTACTGTATCGGTACTGGAGACCACACTTGAAGAGGGACATACAGCTCCTGGAGAGGTACAGAGGAGGCAACTAAGATGATATGAGGACTAGGAGATTTGACGTATGGAGGACAGACTTGAGGAGCTCTGCCTGTTTCATTGGAGGAGAGGAGAGGAGATGGGGGACATGATTGAGGTCTTCAAGAACCTCAAGGGAATAAATAGGAGTAAACATGGAGGGATATTTAGACTAAAGCAGGGAGGTATCACCAGAAGGCATGGTTTGAAGTTGGAAGGGTGAGGAGGGAAAAGAGGAGGAGGTTTTTCACTGAGAGGGTGGTGGACCCTTGGAATGCACTGCCTGGCGAGCTGGTTCAGAGATCCACAGTGGAGGGCTTCAAGAGAGGGTGGGACAGACACAGAAAGTGGAAGTATCAGATGATGGCCTGTCCCAGGGGGGTGGGGATGGATGATAGGGGTTTCTGGAACACAAATGGGGGGGAGGGCCTCGGCACCCAACTAGGGATCTGAGGTTCGAGCAGACTCGATAGACCGTAAGGCCTAATCTGCTGGCAAATGGTATGTTAGTATG
Organism: Neoceratodus forsteri; assembly: GCA_016271365.2. Classification (NCBI taxonomy): domain Eukaryota; kingdom Metazoa; phylum Chordata; order Ceratodontiformes; family Ceratodontidae; genus Neoceratodus; species Neoceratodus forsteri. The sequence continues at coordinate 1,152,379,472 of CM057453.1, forward strand.
TTACCATTTTTTCTTTCTTTGACTGGATGTGCGACCTGTGGGGTCAGTACCGTAGGAAGGGTGGGGCGGTTGGGGCAGCCACGCTGGGCACAAGCCTCCTAGGGGCTCAGTTTTAATCAGAAGCTCACAGTACTATAAGTTCAAAAGTGAGTACTGCCGCTTTAAATTAAATTTTTTTAATTACTTTAACAGTAATTACTACTTGCTGCCAGTAGTGGGCGCATCCGAGGACCAGCAAGTCGTGGTGGTGGGAGTCACGTGGTGCGTTGCAGCCTCAGCAAGAAGAATCATGTGTACAGTTTCAGACAACCATGTGGTCCGGCCGGTGTCAAGTTCATAAGGTGAGAGCAATGTGCGTGCTGCAGTCTAGAACTATTTGAGACGAGAAAGAGTAGAGAGAGAGGAGTAGAGACAGTGTTGCGCTGCAGGATTTTCAATGAGCACGTCTGTTTAATAAGTTATATTAGTGATCTGTGTAGTGGGTTGGAAAAAATAGTAAAAAAAAATACCGATCTATTTAAGAAGGCAAAGAGATTAGGATAGGGTTATTTGACTACAGTGTGTTTGTTTCAGTTGTTTAGACCTTGGACTGCCTGGTGCAGCTTCGTTCTCCCCCGCACCCTGACTCTGTCCTCCTGATCCTTGATCCTGGTTCCCTGTCTTGCTGACTCCTGAGGTCAGGAGGCCTGCCCCCGCTCTCTGCTTTTGTAGTTTCATTCCATCCTTTCTTTCTTGGGTACTGTCTATGCTGGAGGCCAGGACAGGTCTAAAATCCGTTCTCCGTCCCGAGTCCCAAGTGAAGTGTGAGTGAATAAATACATTGTGCAAATTGTGAAAGGGCACTGAGACTGAGTCAGTCTGTGATGACTAGACTTGCTTTCAAGTTTTTCAACTGTCCTCTTGCTGAGCATGATGAATAAAATAAAAGTTAAAACTTTTACTTCCTTGTGTGTGTGCACCCCTGTGCGTGCCTGCCCGCGTGCCTGGATTTTTTGGGTGAATTGATCATCGCTGCTGCCTTAGTTGGATCTTTTCTTCAGATCTTTGACCGGGGGGGGGCGCCATCCGATTGAAAAAAAAAAATATAATAAAATTAATGAATTTCTGGTGTGTACAGTGTTTGAATTGCTGTCTGACTTTACTCGGAGGGTACAGGCTCAGCAGAGCAACAGGAGAGACAAGAGTAGTAGTCATCATTACAAAAAACTGCCAACTTCCTGGCTAGAAGGCTTTTCTGGTTCATACTCTTTCTCTGTGTGAGTATGCTGGTCCAGCACAGAGAAAGAGAGAGTATGAACCAAAAGTTTCTAGCCAGGAATTTGAATTTAATTGCAAATAAGCATATTGTTGCTGTTTTGTGTAATTATTTGTAATTTTTTTTATAGATTTTCTTACTTTGTTGAAGTTCTGTATTTGTTTAATGTTTGCCCTATTTAAATGAACTGCTTACTAGTCTGTAGCTACTAGACATCTCCCAGCAATACCAGTGTGTACTGTACCAGGTGTATAAGTCGCCTAACTATTGCTGTAACTGGTATACTGACTTACTGTATCTGTTAGCCTAACAGATACAGTAAGTCAATATACCAGTTACAGCAATGTCTGCTCTGTTATATCAGTCTTTGCTCACATTTATGCCTGTGTGGCAGTGTCCCATTACACACAGAAACGTAGAATTTGATGGCAGATAAGGACCGCTTGGCCCACCTAGTCTGCCCATTTCCCTACCTACTGGATAAGCTGCAGATCCTAGTTAACCAACAACCTATTTCTTCCTACCCCCCCCCACAAGAATTGCCTTCTGTCTGTCCCATGCATTATTGAATTCCTCCACTGGTTTTGACCCTACAACCTCCTCAGGAAGGCCGTTCCATGCATCCACCACCCTCTATGTGACAAAATACTTCCTCACATTACCCCTGAGCCATTTCCCCCTCTATCTTCAAATTGTGTCTCCTTGTTCTTGCACATCTCTTTTTCTGAAGATGCTACCCTCTTGGACTTTGTTGATTCCCTTGAGGTTCTTCAAGGGTATACATATTAAGCTCCTTTAGTCTCTCCTTGTATGGCTTCTGTTGCAGACCCTGCACCATTTTAGTTGCCCTCCTCTGGACAGTCTCCATCCTTTCTATGTCCTTGTGGAGATGGGGTCTCCAGAACTAGACGCAGTACTCCAGATGGGGTCTCTCCAACTGTCTGTACAGAGGGATAACAACTTCCTGTTTTCTACTGGTGATGCCTCTCCCTATACATCCCAGTATCCCCGCAGCCCTTCTTACTGCCTTCTCACATTGCTTACCTACCTTACGTTGACTGTCATCTGATATGCCTACCCCCAGGTCCCTTTCCATTTGTGTTGTAGTTTATACCTTCCCCCACCCCCACTGTGTACTCTTCCCCTGGGATTTTGTTTCCCAGGTGCATTACTTTACAATTTTTTGCATTGAATCTAAGCTGCCATATTTTTGACCATTCCTCCAATCTTGCCAAGTCCCTTCTCATCCTTTGCACATCTTCTTGTGTATCAACCCTATTGCAGATCTTTGTGTCATCTGCAAAGAGGCATACTTTTCCTTCCAGCCCCTCTGCAGTGTCACCTATAAAGACATTAGAGGACTGGTCCCGATATTGAACACTGTGGTACCCCACTAGTAACCTCCCTTTCTTCAGAATGTACTCCGTTTGGTTTACTATTACTCTCTGGGACCTGTTGTCCAGCCAGCTTGTCACCCAGGCTACTACCCTGGGACCCACTCCCAGGCTGGCTAACTTGTTTGTTAATCTTTTGTGTGGGACTGGGTCAAATGCCTTGCTAAAGTCTAGGTAGGCCACATCCACTGCCCCTCCCTGGTCTATTACATTGGTTACCCAATCAAATACTGCAGTTCCTCCTAGTTACAGTTAAACAGTGTCTTGGTTATTACAACAGTTTCTCTTCCCATTCCAGTTACAGTTATGCCAGTATCAGCTTCCTGTTATACCAGTGTCTCTTCCCAGTTACACCTCTCAGTAGTTCAGTTACAGCATTGTCTCCTTCCTTTTATGCCAGTGTCTCCTCTGAAACATAGAAACTTAGATTTGAGACCAGATAAGGACCACTTGGTCCATCCGGGGCAGTCTGTCCACCACTCCTCCTTAGTCTTATTTAAATAAGAGAATGTGGCCTTGGTTGCAGCTGCTTCCCCACAAGAAAACAAACAGTACCTACAGTACTTTTATGTTTTGTATATAAATAAATAGAATGTGATGGCATTGGCCCACTGTGAGGGCAATCACCCTTACATTATATTTATACAAAAGTACTGTATGTACTGTTTGTTTTCTTGTGGGGAAGGAGCTGCAGTCAATGGAAGTCAAGTTTAATTGAAGTTAGTTGGCTGTTAGTACTATGTTGGAAGTGGAACTTGACCTGCTGGCAGCCAGGCGGCCAGCCTTCCTGACTTGTCTGTGTTTACTCTGCCTTCGCTCTCTGACTGTGAGGGGTTGCCTGGACTCGGTTCATTATCTTGCGTGGGTGATCAATGATTTCCCTTGTGCACCCAATCCCCCTGGGTGGGATGCCAGCACTAAGTGTGCACACAAGCATATAGATTGCAACACTGTTGGTGTTCCACTCCCCATATACCCGTTACCCCTACTTATGCATTGCTACCTGTGGTCTCACATGTGACATGTGGCAGTATTGCACCAGCGCTGACAGCCTTACACTCTCCGGAAGAGAAGGAGGAGGGTTTACTCATGAACACTCAATCCTCCTCCTCCTCCTCCCTCCCACAGCAACCCAGGTTAGCTCCCAAACGCAGGTCACCAACATCACAACAGCTAGCACTACTGTTGTGCCAAGGGGGCCAGCCATAATTTTTTTTTTTTGTCTATAGACCTACTGATGCCTCAGAGAAAACTTTCAAAAACATAACATGATATTTAGATTTTAAACATAATTCAGTATGTGTATTGCGTGTAGCTGCAGAAATCTACAAGAACACTAGATCTTTATCTCTTAAAGTGAATTTCTGACTTACCCTATGGCAGCTACCACACGCATGGTGCGGTAGCTGCCCTCCAAGGCAGTCTTTGTAGCCAGGTTAGAAATACTGTGTGCAGCTAATAGTCCAGATATTTTACTCATAAATTAGTTTTAGCATTGGCTGCCTGATGCATTTTCAGAGCCCCATCCCCCACCCCCTGCACTCAAGCACATAATGACGTGTGGCCAGGGAGAGCATGGGGGTGCGCCCAATTGAAATGAATGGGGCTAGAGTTTTCATTCATTTTTAACATCAAGAATCTCCAGTAACACAATAATGAAGAGCACTGCTTGACTAACATGATCCTTGTTGGACAGCCACTTGTCCACAACAATGTGGCTGCATACTCTAATGCCAGCCAGCCAGTGTCTCCCACATCTCATATTCCATGGGAGCAAAATATTCCCTGAAATCAGGGGTTGGGAACATGTAACAAAAGTATGTTTTTTTCTTCAAGAAAAGCCCTGAAACTCACCACCGAGCATGTAAACACCTCAGAGCTTCTGGGGGCCTTGTGGCCTCCAGACCCCCGACTATTTTCTGGGGGGGGGCTCAAAATTTGTCTCTTGCCCAGGGCACCAAAATGCCTTCCTACAGCACTGTGCGGGTTGGCAACCTGGGACTGCTCCTGTTATTTAAACTTAGGAACATTGGGATCAGACTATGCCTTTACCTCTGGCTTTGGATTACAGGAATGAAGGAACTATGTATGGAAATGTGAACTGATGGCTAAGTCTTCCTTGCCCCTATAGGCACATTGACGACTGGACAATGGATGCCGGTGGAGAAGGGGATGGAAGGTGTGGGGGGCTGTTGCCTTCTGCAACCTGAAGGATTTATTGAATGGAAGGCCTATCAACCTGTGACTGAGTGAGATGGAGGCTTGTGCTCGTGTAGGTGGGGGGGGGAGTGCTGCGCATGATATTTGATTCGCGCAGCTCCACCCTCACCCTGTCAAGGGAGTGGGAGGTGCACTCCATAAAGTGTGGGGTGTTATGGTGGTATGGCGTTGAATCCAGGCCATCATGGGACTTCATGTTTGGACTATAACTTTTTTTGGATTTATCTCCATGTGGACGAAGAGGAGGATGAAGAGTTATAACTGGGCAGAGGATTGTACAGAGAAAAGCCATTGGGGTGGGATGGGAGGTGTTTATGAGGGGTTTACTCAGCATGGTAAAGGGTGGGTTGTCTGGAAACTATAAGGGGGGGACCTATCTGCCAGTCGACATCCTATTGCAGAGGAATATGTAGTTGTAAGGTATGGTGTTTTTTCATATTATCGCTCTCTAATGAGAGAGAATAACACAGTTTTGGATATGGGGTCACTGGTGATGTGTGGGGGAAGAGTCAGGGTGAAAGGATTAGCCATCCTGTCTGGAGAGGAAGAGTGGAGGTCCCCAAGAACACTGAGGGTCACCAGTGACTTAAGGTTAATGGACATATGATGCTGAAAAAGTGTGCCATGTCTAAGTTGGAAGAGTGGAGCAGGGTGGGAGGGGACAGGTCTACAATTGGGGTAGTCTAAGACCACCAGTTGGAGAAGTTATCTAGCTATGCACCAATGAGGGTGATGGGTGGAACAGGGGAGGGAAGGATGGAATGTTCCTGCATTATAGTTCTTGTTTCAGATGTTTATTATGTTCGCTATGTTCTATGTCGTTTGATATGCACATTACAAAGGCTCGAATGTGAATACCTGGGGACTCTTGAATATACATGCTGGGGTGAAAGTGGAGGAAATTTTGAGAGATATGACGGAATGTGAGGTGAAAGGGAAACTGGGTTCATTGTGTGCCATGGCTTAGGCTAAGGATATAGCAGTGGTGTCCTGGAATGTTCGGGACTTTGCCTCCCCTGTTAAAAGAACAAGTTTAATGACCATGCTGAAATGACAGAGGAACACAGGTAGCCCTGTTGCAGGAAACCCGCTTGACTAATTTAGAACATGCTAAATTGTAAGGGGCTGGGTGGGGGCATGTTATGCGGCATCCTTCTCCTTTCATAAGCAGGGGGGTAGCTGTTCTGCTGCATAAGAACCTTCCCTTTCAAGTTAACAGGGCGGTGAAGCACCCAAAGGAGGTTAGATACATCTTTGTAACAGGGGAGCTGTATGGGGAAAGTGTTACGTTTGGGTCATCTATGCTCTTGCGGTGTTTGACCCACTCTTCTATCAGGGAATGTTGGATCTTTTAATCAAGGAACAATTTCAAGGCTTAACATAGAAACATAGAAACATAGACTTTGACGGCAGAAAAGGACCACTTGGCCCACCCAGTCTGCCCATTTTCCTACCTACTGGATAAGCTGCAGATTCTAGTTAACCAACAGCCTGCTTCCTGCAACCCCACACTATAATTGCTTTGTGTCTGTCCCAAGCATGTTTGAATTCCCCCACTGTTTTAGACCCAACGACCTCCTCAGGAAGGCTGTTCCATGTATCCACCACTCTCTCCGTGAAAAAGAATTTCCTCACAATACCCCTGAGCCATCCCCCCTCTATCTTTAAACTGTGCCCCCTTGTTCTTACACATCTCTTTTTCTGAAAGATGCTACCCTCCTGGACTTTGTTGATTCCCTTGAGGTACTTGAACGTTTCTATCATGTCCCCCCTGTCCCTCCTTTCATCAAGGGTATACATATTAAGCTCTCTCAGTCTCTCTTCATATGGTTTCTGATGTAGACCCTGCACCATTTTAGTTGCCCTCCTCTGGACTGCTTCCATCCTGTCTATGTCCTTGCGTAGATGAGGTCTCCAAAACTGCACACAGTACTCCAGATGGGGTCTCACCAACTGTCTGTATAGAGGGATAATCACTTCCCTTTTTCTACTTGTGATGCCCCTTCCTATGCATCCCAATATCCCCCTGGTTCTCCTTACTGACTTCTCACATTGCTTACCCACCTTTAGGTCATCTGATATGACTACTCCCAGGTCCCTTTCAATTTTTGTTGTTGTTAGTACCTCCCCTGCTATTGTGTACTCTTCTCCTGGGTTTTTGTTTCCCAGGTGCATTACTTTGCACTTCTTTGCATTAAATCTAAGTTGCCATATGTCTGACCATTCCTCCAACCTTGCCAAGTCCCTTCTCATCTTTTCATGGATGGGGATTTGAACTGTATCATGGACCTGCAGTTGGACCATTCAGAGGGAAAGGGACGGGTTAGAGGGGCAGTGCGACAGTGGTAGGTGGAACTCTGTGAACTGGATTTGGTAGACTGTTGGCGCACCGTGAATCTGGGAGCAAGGGAATATACGTTTTATTCAAACCCCCACAAAACCGTATTGACTATATCTATGCTCCTTGTAATTGGTTCTTTCGGCTGCAGAATATATCCCATAGCCCTATACAAATCTCAGACCATGCTGTGGTCTGCCTGGTCCTTAGAATGAATGAACCAAGGGAGGATCCACCCCCCTGGAAGTTTCCCAGTTACCTTTTAGGGAGCAATGAATTTAAGACATATTTGGTAGACCAGTGGAAGTTTTACTTGGCCACTTATGGGGGTACGACCCCTCATAAACATGTCATATGGGATGCAGGAAAGCTGTACGTGTGAGGAGCTATAATTAGCGTTGTAGCCAGATATGAAAAAAACCACGGCAGGAAAAACAACTAGCTCTGGAAGGCAGTTTAAAGGATCTTGAATGGAGGGTGGTAGAAGGAGAGACAGCGGAGGTGGAGATTTTGTTGGAGACTACCAGGGGAGCTCTGAATGCCCTCCTCATGAAGAAGGTTCAGAAGTCCTGAATGTTTGCTAAGAAACGCCTGTTTGAGTAGTGGGATAATAAACCAGGGCCTTTATTGGTTAAACTGATGAAGGGGGGAGGAGGCAGACAGTGATCTCTGGCATTAAGGATGAGAGTGGGAGGCTGATTGAGAATAAACAGCAGATCCGAGACAGGCTCAGGCAGTTTTATCAGCAGCTATACTGGGCAGAGTGTGGTGGAACACTCAAATTGGCTAGGAGCTTCTTGTACCAAATTAATCTACCTAAAGTGTCAGAGGCACAGCAGGAGAAGTTAAATGCATTCATATCCCTTGAGGAGGTGAGGAGGGTGATACAGAGGTTTTATTTAGGCAAGACAAGTGACCCAAATGATTTCCCTGTGGAATACTAATAGACATATGGTGGAACAATTAAGTGGTCCCCCGTGTAAGGTATTTAAGGAGTTGGAGGAAGAGGAAGGGAGCCTCCCGGCAATCTTTTTTGATGAGGTGATTTGCCTTATTCCCTAGCCAGGTAAGGACCCAAGGGAGTGTGCATCATATCAGCCCATATCTTTCCTGAATTGTCATATGAAGATCTTGGCGAAGATCATGGCAAACAAGTTAGATCAGGTGTTGCCGAGACTCATCCACCCAGACCAGACCTGGTTCATCAAAGGGCGCCTCTCTTATCATAATGTTCGTAGGTTGTTGAATGTAGTGTAGGGAGCTTCCCGAGCCCGAGGGGATACCTGTATGCTATCTATGGACACTGAGAAGGCATTTGATTGCATTGAGTGGGAGTATTTGTTTGAGGTCTTGACCCGGTTTGGTCTGGGTGAGGGATTTGGGTGGTGGTTCGGGCAATGTATAGCTCCCCTGAGGCGCATGTCCTGACCAATGGGTCCCTATCTGAAAAATTTCCTTTATTCAGGGGAACTAGGCAAGAGTGCCCCCTTCCCCCCCCCTTCTGTTTGTGCTGGCGCTGGAGCCATTGACCATGGACATTTGGTAGGACCAGGAAATAGGGGGGTGCGAGTATCACTGGGCCAGATGCATAAAATTATGCTTTATGTGGATGATATGCTATTGTTTATTAGGGAGCCACGAAAGTTGATGCCCCCCTTGTTGAGGGTCATAGCTGCTTTTTCCCCAATTTTCAGTGTATAAGATAAACTTGGGGAAATCAGAAATGATGCATCTGTAGGGCGAGGGAAGTTCGGGAATGGGGGGACCCTGGGGATTGAGAGAAGTGACTAGGTTGTTCACTTACTTGGGAATTCAGGTGGGTTTAAGTTTGGGATCTTTATATGAGCTTAAGTACATCCTCTTCTAAAGACGGTGCAGGTAGACCTGCACAGGTGGCGGTCTCTGCCCAATTTCTTGGCTGGGCAGGATTAATTTAATTAAAATGAATATTTTGCCAAGGGTCCTGTACATCATGCAGATGGTGCATGTAGGCCTGTCACAAGGAGATATTAAAATATTGGAGGTGGACTTCTTGGCCTTTATTTGGCAAGGAAGGTGACCTAGAGCCTGCCTGCAATGTCTGAAGACAGAAGTGGAGGGAGTGGGGCCTGGGATTTCCAGACCTGCATAATTACCATTTGGCGATTCAGCACCATTATATCCAGGACTGGCTAAATCAGCCTGTGGAGGCGAGCTGGGTGGATCTGGAGGAGGAAGGCTGCCCTGGCCGACTGTCAGCATATTTGGTCAAGCGGGGTTGCTGGGCCTATATGAACAATAAGAGAGTCAATCCTCTGGTGATGGCAGTGCTGGAAAGCTGTGAGCATATTTTGCGTATAAGGGGTCTAGGAGAACAGGAGATATTACTGCTGCTAGTGACTAAAAGCCCTTTTTTTTTTATCGGACCTGGAAGACCCGGATTTTGGGAATGGGAACGGAAGGGTATAAAAAGTATAGGGGATCTGCTCACTAAGGAGGGACTATATTCCTTTGAAACCTTATGGGGAGCATAGGCCTAGACAGGTCCCACCTATGCTGCTAAGGGCCTAGGTTCAGGATTTAGAAAGAACTCACAGTGACACCTCTCCAGTGGGGCAGGTAGAACATTTAATCTACAGTGTTAGACGGGATGCGAGGGGTCTTATTTGTAAGGCAGCACTGATAGGAAGAACATTTTTCCTGACCTTACAGGGAAAACAAAGTCACTCTGGGAGTGAGATCTGGGTCTACAGATGGGGGAAGATAATTGGAGGTTATTGTTGACACTGCATATGGGGATCCTCATTGGAAATAGGTTTAAGAAATCTTTTTAAAATTTGTGCATCGCCTGTACTGTCCCCCTCAAATTGTACATAAATTTCATCCAGCTGTGTCCCTGGTTTGTGGAAGGTGTGGGGTAGATGTGGGTACTTCTTTTCACTGCTTTTGGTCTTGCCCAGTTCTTCAGCTGTTCTGGAGGGAGGTGCTGGAGGAGGTGGGAGGGATGATGGGAAGGCAACTCCCGGTGGTCCCTCTCCTGGGTTTGTTTGGAGTCGAGGACCTTGAAGGGGATAACTGGGCCCCTCTTCCCTGGTGGGCTAGTGTCCTTCTAATTCTGGCTCATCATTGTATTCAGAACACATGAGTGTCTTGTGCAACTTCAACTGTGACCCAGTGGCGTGCTCTGTCCATCCAGATTTTGGCACTAGAACAGCTATCACTTAAAGTTATGGGTCATGGGAGAAAGCTTCTTCTGGACATGGTACCCCTCTATGTTAAAATTATCCCTGGCAGAGGTGCAGATCTTGAATGAAGGGGTAGAGGAAGGATGAATAGACCAGAGAGGGCCCTCTCTAGGTTTGCTGTGGTAGGTAGGTTATGGGTGGATGGATAAATGGGAGCCTGTCATCATGAATAATGTTTTTCACCACCCCTGAATGTCGGATATGGCGGGCACTGATATAAGGAACCTTAGGTATTACTTTATGATTGATTTTGAGAGCACTGAAATATTCAATGTGCACATATGTTTATTTTTGGTTTGGTGTGTTTGTTATGTAGTTTTATGGACTTAATGATGAGATGATTTCAATTTGCTAAATTACCATATTTTTAAGGATTTATGTGTTAAAGTGTGTATGGCAATTGTTGTTATCTGAGTATATGTGATGTACTTGCAAAATTTTAATAAAAAGTGTAACCCCACTACAAGTGGGGGTTCCCAAAAAGTCTTCCTTGAACTTGCCTAAATGATCACTGACAGGCTGGTGTTCTGCGTTGTAGCAGTTTAAATGTACTGCCAGAGAATGCCTGTATAGCCTCTGTGTACTGTCTCTTTAAGAGCTGCTTGGATTGCAGTCATAATTAATCTGAGAGGGAGTTCTGTTAGAAGATATACTTGTTTGCTGATTGTAACCCCCCTGCAAATGGGGGTTCCCAAAAGACTTCCAGGAGCTTGCTTGAATGCTCCAAGCCTGAATGGTGTTTGGTGTTTAAGCCATTTATCAGTGAGTGTTTTTAGAGCCTCTGGTACTGTCTGTTTAAGAGCTGTCTGCTTGCAGACATAATTAGTTTGTATGAGGGGGGACTGTGTGCTTCTGTGCTTGAGTACCACTAGAGCTGCCAATTCACTCCATTTTGCAGTCACTAGGAGTGCAAGGGAACCTATCTGAAAGATGTAACTGTTTGCCAGAAATCATTTAGAGTAATAATGAAAATACAGTTTGTCTAACCTGCTTTCTTTGCAGTCAGAACTGTGTTTGCCTAGTTCCCATTCTAGTTTTGAACTGCTGAACTGGACCAATCAGTGTGGGTTAAGGTAGCTCTAAAATGGTGCTTTGAATGAATCAGAACTTGGACTTGTAATCTGAGCCAGCCACAAGAGGATTGTATGAGCAGTGACTCTGGGAGATGTAGTTTGGACTTGACCCTTTTGGACCAACAGGGGCAGTCTATTGTGAGTGACAGCCAATCCAGCCAAGAACTGGGAGGAACTCAAAGGAAGTGCGGTTTTGTCTGCTGGAGTTTCAGTTGAGCTCTGGCAGTGAAGAGGAAGGAGCCCTGTGCTTTTCGGTGTGCAGTTTTAGTCAGGAAATGCGTGTAAGGCCCGAGTTCGGTCTGCAGCTTGTGTAACTGCTTTTAGGACTGAATCCGTCCTGTGAAGAGAATCAAAGGATATCTGAAGAGTAGAAACCAGGCTCACCCTGTGAAGACTGGAGAAATTGCTGGATGCGCTCGGTCTGTCAGGAACTGAATCTGCTGTGTGTTCTCCCGGGTATTGTGCAGTAATTGGATCGGGATGAAAGCAGCCTGCCTGGTATAGTACTTTCTGTTTACCATATAAATGTGTGAGGAGGCTTGTGTAGCTCAAGTGAATCCTGCTGCCATTAAAGGACTTTTGCCTGTTGCAGTTTGTCATATAAATGTGTGGGAGTGCGCTGGAGCTCAAGAGTAGCCCTGCTGATGTTGAAGGACCCTATCTTGTTTGGAGGTCGTGAGTACTAATTCAGGGTCGCCTCCTGTTGAATTGCCACATTGAATCCAAATGGAATTACTGTACTGTTGACTGTTTAACTAATTTTATTTTCTCTGTGTGAAAGGGCCCCTACCAGCTGCCACGGTTTGGACTAGCCACTAGGGCTTGGGTACCCAGGGACAGTAACTGGTAGGGATAGGCCCTGCACAGAGCCATGATAGATGAGTAAAGTGATAAGCTAATTAACCTGATTTCCCTGTCCTTGTTATCCCCTAAATAAATCAGAGCTGCTTGTTTCCAGTAAAGTTATACTGCCTGAGGTATTTGTCTATGTTAAAGTATTGTACTGTGATTGTTGCACTGTATCTCCTTATTTTACAGGGGTCCCAGTGCCTGAACCAGTCCTGGGGGTAAGTGTATACTGTGAAGGTAATTCTGATATACTGTGTGGGCCACTAGTGGGAAGAAAGGGGGGTTGCAGTGTCCCAGAGGGCTGTGACCAAGTTAATTCAACTATCGCAAACCCTGACCTCTGGGTGGAGGTACCCGCCATCGGATCCAGGCCCCTCAACCTGTTAGTGGCAAATCAGGCAGGGGTAGTAGCCCCTGGGATAGCGCCATCTAGGGGTTACATGATCATTTGTTAGAGTAGTAATAATATTGCAGTTTGTTCTAACCTGCCTTCTTTGCAGCATGGACAGTTCTGTTTATTTCCATCATCTTGGTCCCGGACTGCTGAAATGGGCCAATCAGTACCTTTGGGGACTCTAAAATGGAGCCTGTCTGCAGGGGCTTTGTGGGAGCAAAATTCTGTAGGAATTGTAGTTTTTGCATTTTGGCGCCAAGACAAACCTGGAGGGGTAGCCCTTGCTGTGAGTGACAGGCAGATCAGCTAACCAAACCATTTGGATCCCGGGGAAAGTCCCAGACTGTTTTGCAGTTCAGTTAGTCTGGATTGGGAAGTGAAAGTGGTAAGAGCTTGAGTGATTCCAGCAGCATCCCCTGTGTAATTCGCACAGGAGAAATGTGAAAGGGCTGGGTTTTGGCCTGCTTGTCTGCCTGCTGTTCCTGAGAGGGAAATTGAAGTTTATTAGGACTGAATCAGAATTGTGAGGACGATTTAAGCCACAGAACTGTGACCAGGCTTTAACCTGAAGAAGACCGAAGATTTGCTGAATGCGATTGGCCTGTCAGGATTTCCAGCCACCTTTGAACTCCCAGTTTGTGCAGAGACTCTGTAATTGCGACTGGATGGCAATCCGCCTGGTACAGTAGAATTTCTTACATGTAAATGTACTGTGTGCTGTTAATGGGTCGTGATTTGGTTCCCCACTGTGTGCTGAACTGTGTTCTGCTTGCTGGAAGCTACATCCAGCTCCCACAGACTGAATCCGTATTCATCTCCATTGGCCCTAGGCTTTGCCACACTGGCCCAGCCAGACTACCCGCTGCACAGAGAAAGCCATGGACGAGAGACCTGCCTGGGGATCAGCCCCCTGCTCATGCTTTGAACAGGAATGACACCTCAGTGATTCGTGTGGGCCCTGCTTCTCCTGGCACTCCAGTTCAACAACCTGCTGTCTCTATTTTGTCCTGCCCATGTCCTGTATTGGGTATCGTGAGTAAACATCAGGGTAGCCCCTGCAAGAACAGCTAAATATAAAGTGTTGTCATCTGATTACTTTGTTGTCTTTTCTGTCACAAACTGAGCCCTCCGGCTCCGGATTACAAATAGTGTATGTTACGCATGTTGCTTTCTTCCATCACAGGGCCCCAACCAGCTGCGAGCCGGCCTACCCCGGGCAATGTTCCTGGCTAACCCACTGTCTTCCTACCTGGGTACCCAGAGTGTGTGACTGTGTAGGGACCCTGAAGTGCATGCATAACTGTCTGATTGATACAGCCTTTAAACAAATCAACCTGATTATACCCTCCCTTGTTTAAGTCCCCTGAATAAATCAGATCTAACTCTTTTTGCATTTAACCTGACTGTGGTTTCAGTTTGTGTTGTGTGCTTGATATTTGCTGTGCATAACCTTGTTTTACAGGGGGTCCCCAGGGTAGAACTAGAGGAATCAGCCCTCATGGTAAGTGCAAACAGGGTTGGTAATTGCCTGGTGAATAAAGGTCATTGTGAAAGTGATTATTGTATATTGTTCAAGCCACTAGAAGAGAAAGAGGGGGGTTACAGTGTTCCGGAGGGCTGTGCCCAGGTAAGCTTGACCACTAACAACCCTGACCTCCAGGTGGAGGCACCCGTTTCAGTACCCAGGCCCCTTAACCTGCTACTAGCCAAGCAGGCAGGGTAGTAGCCCTTGGGATAGTGCCACCTACGGGTTACAAAAGATTATACCAAAAAAAAAAGCCATAAGTCACATTTGAAAAACAAACCAAAAAAAGAAGCAACCCTAAGACGTGTGAAACTGTGAGGAGCGGAAAGACAGAAGTAAATTAGCAGAAGCTGGAAGTACGGTCACCAAACAGGTTAGTTAGAAGGATGGAAGGGTTACCGCTCAACTCATCAGTGCATTAACACCTCTCTCTCATCCTGCCATGGGGTGGACAAGATGTGAATCAGTTTTTACAGATCATAGCATTAAACAAATCAGCATAACTTTGCCCAGCAACACTAGATGTCATTTATTTTAAAGCAAGTATCAACTGCCTATTCAAGCACAAATTGCAGTCTGTTACAGTTAAAATGGAGTCAGTAATTCATGACAGTAAACTTACACTGATACTTGCTACCTTGATGCCGTTTGCCTTAAGGAAGTATACAAAAACGAGAATTTAAAAAATAGAAACAATGGTAGGAAAGTCAATACTAGTCAATGGCCAAGTTACAGTCAGGGTCAAAACATATGTCTCTACAGTACATATGTAAACAGACCGGGTAATGAGTGTCACCATCATGAGCTGCCCAACACTTGAAAATCTGTTTTAATGGACAACCGTCATCTGACATGACTCAGAAGAAAAAATTCAAAATGCTCAACGATTGTTTGTAATTATGTTTTCAATGCAGGTTCATAGCAGTTCTCCTTTAAGTGTCAGTGTTAGATATGAGTCCTGTCTCTTGACAAAGCAAGCCTGCGTGAAACATTGGGATGTTTTCAGGTGGGTTAGATGTGCGTCATGCTTCTAGTGTTGCTGCAATAAAATCGCCAATACATATTGAAAACTTTTGGGTGCAAATGCAGTTCTTTGTTTTTAGCACTGATTATCTGACCTGGAACAAGTCAACTTCATGCCACATAGGGTGTCTGCTGACCACATGAGGAAGCCTGACCATACCTCTCTGCATTGGAGGAACTGGATACCCCTGTGGCTCTGGAGTCCCTTGATGCAGAGAAGGCCTTTGATCGAGTATCATGGCTTTTTATGTTTGCTATACTGACTAAGTTCAGTTTTCCCCAATGACTTTATTCAGTGAATTAAGGTTTTATATACTAACCCTCAAGCAAAAGTCTGTTGTAACAGAGTCCCTTCTGACTCAATTGTCCTGACTTAAAGTACACAGGGGTTCCCTCTCTTGCCCTTCCTTTTTAATTTTTAATTGAAGAACCTAATACTTAAACTAAAAATTCACCCCACTATACAGGGCATTACCTTTGGCCCTTTCTCCTACATCACCTTGGTATACATAGATGATATTCTGCTCCATGTCACCCACCCAGTTAACTCTACTCAAGCAGAGCTGACCCAGTGGCACTGAGGGTTGAGGCACTGGACGCCACACCTTGCGCTACTCTGGTGACCTGGGTTCGGGAACGAACCTGGGTCATCGGGGGGTTGGCGGGGGAGGAGAAGATCGAGTGTCCAGAGAACTGCTCTCTTCTCCTGGGGTGAGATAAGAGGAGATGCCGCGCTCAGTGGTGGCTCCTGGCGGAGGATGGGAGGTTTCGCCCAGTAGCAAGGTTAAGAAGGGGATTTGACGGTGGCAGGATGTCTGTGAGCAGACCCGTGCTGACACCATTGCATGCCACGTCAGGGGGAGAAACACAAAAAAATATCCTCTGGCTCCTGATAGGCAAAGGAGGGTCGGGGCGGCCAACCACGCCCAATGCTGTGTCTCTCTGCTTGCTCCTCTGCTCTCTTCCCCTGCCTGGTCGCTCATCTAGATTATAGATAGAGCACCAGAAAGAGTAATCTGGCAGTCCCACCTTGGGGGACTCAGAGCTGGGGGGTTGGGTGGCTGGTTAGGCAGCTGGAGAGCTGGGGCCCAGAGAGGAGTGAAACTGGAGGTCTTCAGGTGGGCAGGAACCTGGCCAGCACAAAGAGACCCTCTGGAGAAAGTTCAGGTAGGCGTGAGAGGCATAAATAGAGTTAAAAAAAACCCTCTACTCAAAGCAGCACAAGGACTGGTGCAGTGCAATGGGTGTGGAGCAGCGGCATTCAGAAGAACATTCTGGGAACTGCGGTGCTGCCCCATTTGTAGGCACCTTTCTGGGCTGAGGGAGGAGGTGGTCAGGCTCCGTGCACAGCTGGCAGGAGTACTGGAAACCTTTGCCCTCACCCAGGGACCACCATACCACCAGCCACTGCCACAGAAGTTACCAAGACAGATGCCTGGATGGACTACAGTGGGCTCAGGGAGATTGAGGAAAGTAGAGCTCAAGCACATCCCACCTCTGTCTAACTAAGGAACAAATACGATTATCTCAAGGAGAGGGAGAGACAGAGGCCTCGATGGACTATGGTGGGCTCAGGGAGGTTGAGGAAGGTGGAGCTCAAGCACATCCCCATCTGGTCCAACTAAGGAAAAAATACAATGTTCACAAGGAGCGGGAGAACCCTGAAAGGGAACCCAAGGTTGAGACCAGGGAGGATGAGCAGGCCCTCCAGGAGCGGGGCTCAGGGATGGGGCCGGAGAAACCCAGGGGAGGAGGAAGCTTCTTCTGGTAGGGGACTCAATAGTTTAGGGTTTGGAGCTGGGAACGGACATCAAGATGGAGAGGGAGATAAAGTGTCTCCCAGGAGGCACAGCTCTGAGGAAGGGGGAGTGGATCCACAGGATCACTAAGGCTGTGGCTGGGGCGGGGGGGCTGGATGTCATTGCCCATCTGGGGACAAATGATCTAGCCAAAGACGGGGCTAGCTTGGAGAAGGTTCAGGAGGATTTTAGAGATTTTGGTAGGTGCCTGGGGGAGCTAACTAACTCTGTTACGTTCTCAGAGGTGCTACCAGTCAGGGGAAGGAGGGGGAAAGAAACCAGTGCATCAAAAGCTTCAACAAATGGTTGAAGGACTGGTGCAGGGAAAACAACTTTGGCTACATTGGGGACTGGGGCACCACCTGGGATGATGCACACCTGTACAAGAATGATAGTCTGCTTCCTTCCAGGGTAGGAACATTTGCCCTCAGTGAGAAGTTTATGTGCTTCCTGAGCAAACATTTAAACTAGCCACTGGGGGGGGGGCTGTCAGGAGTGGGGAGATTCAGACAGCCTTTCCCCTACATATTGGGACGTTATGCTGGAGGCAGATACACCAGTACCACAAGGCAGAAAAGGCTGCACACAGGGCAAGATGATATCATCATTAACAAAAAGACCTAAACCACAAGTAACCAGAAAGGTAGTAAAAGGGAAGCACCACATAGAATATGCCAGGAATAGTAGGATGATACAAGAAGTAAAACACAAGGAGGGGGCGAAAGGATACCACTTTCCATGGAAAGTCAATCACACGAATGCCTGCAGTCTGGGGAACAAGGTCCCAGACCTGATGGCTGTAGTGACAGAGGCTGATCAGGACATAGTGACCATAACTGAAACATGGTACACCAGGAACCACAGCTGGGGCATAAGTGTACTAGGTTATGCCCTGTTCAGAAAAGACAGGGAAGGTAAAAAGGGGTGTGTGGTTGCCCTGTACATCAAAGAAAGCATCAAGGCAACTGAAATTCAGAACAGGCATGAGCAAACGGAGGAAGTTTGGGTCATCCTTGAGCCAAGCAATGGAACAGCCATTTGCATAGGGTTCATTTACAGACCCCCAGTTCAGGCAGAAGAAATTGACAGACTGCTACTGGAAAACATACATGACATGGCAGCAAAGGGGGAGATACTGCTGATGGGAGACCTTAACACGCCGGAAATAGACTAGTCCATCCCAGCAGGGGCCTCGACCAGGGCATGGGACTTCTTTGACTCCCTTGAGGGGGCTAGTCTTAGTCAATTGGTGCAGAAACCTACCAGAGACTGGGCAATCCTGGGTCTGGTACTGATCAATGGGGACAGGATAACAGGACTCAAGGTGGAAGGTCAGTTGGGGTCTAGCGACCACCTCATGGTGTGGTTCGAGGTCCACACAGGGATTCAGTCAACCCATATGAAAGCAAGAGTCTTAGACTTCAGAAGGGTGGACTTTACCAGTATGGGACTTCAACTTAAGGAAACCCTGGAAAAAAGGAGGATGAGGGGATGTTGAGGAGAAATGGGCACACATCAAGGAGGCCATAGCAGAGGTCACAAAACAATGTGTTAGGTCGATAGACAAGGGTAAAAGGAGAAGAAAACCACTTTGGTTCTCAAGGGGTGGCTGAAAAGGTAAGGGCCAAGAGGCTAGCCTTCAGGAAGTATAAGGAGACACAAAGAGATGAGGACAAGAAAATGTACCAGAAGTGTCGGAGAGAGGCAGGAAAAGCAGCAAGAAGCACTAAAGTGCAAACAGAGGAAAGACTAGCTCAATTGGTTAAAAAAGGAGATGAGACGTTCTTCAGGTACATTAGGGAGAAAAGGAAGGCAGAGGGGGGAGTGGCTACTGTAAGCTTGGAGGAGACGGGGGGGAGATAGTGAAGGGAGACAGGGAGAAAGCAGCAATCCTGAATGAATATTTCTGTTCAGCCTTCACTGTGGGAGGGCATGGACAGGGCCCACAGCTAGACTTTAAAGGAACAAAGGATAAGGAGGTAAACACTAGTCCATTCACAGAGGAGAGGATCCTAGAAGAGCTTGCAGAGCTGAAGGTGGACAAAGCTTTGGGTCCAGATGGCATACATCCCAGGGTCCTAAAGGAACTAAGAGTTGAACCAGCAGCCCCTCTGGCAGCCCTGTTTGGTGAGTTCCTAGACACTGGAGTGGACCCAGAGGACTGGAGAAGGGCAAATGTCCCTCTTCACAAGAGCGGTAGTAAAGAAGATACAGGGAACTATAGGCCAGTTAGTCTAACCTCTGTAGTCAGAAAGATAATGGAGACAGTCCTCAAGAAAAGAATAGTGGCACACGTAGAAGACATGGGGTTGTTGGGTCCCAGGCAACATGGGTTCACCACAGAATGGTCCTGTCAAACTAATCTAATAGATTTCTTTGATTAGGTGACAGAGACAGTGGACCGGGGGCAGTAGATATTGCCTATCTAGATTTCAAGTAAAGCCTTTGATACCATCCCACATAGGAGACTGGTCAACAAGCTAGTTAGCCTGAGGATGGGGCACAAGGTGGTAAACTGCATTGGAAACTGGTTAAGGGACAGAAAACAGAGGGTCATGGTAAACGGAACCCATCAGAGGAAAGGGAGGTGACCAGTGGGGTACCTTAAGGGTCAGTTCTGGGGCCTGTCTTCTTCAATGTCTTCATCAGTAACATTGCAGATGGGCTAGAGGAAAAGGTTTGCTTGTTTGCAGATGACACCAAGATCTGCAACAGGGTGGATATCCCGGAGGGGGTGGAAAGGATGAGAAAGGACCTGGAATGGTTGGAGAGATGGTCAGAGGTGTAGCAATTAAGGTTTAACGCAAAGAAGTGCAAAATCATGCATGTGGGAAGCAGGAACCCTGGAAGAAGCTACAGGTTGAGGGGAAAGTTGTTGGCAGTTACTAAGAAGGCGAGGGACTTAGGGGTCATAATCAAAGATGACCTGAAGGCTACAAGGCAGACGGCCAAAGCAGTGGGGATGACCACTGGGATGTTGGGGTGTATTGGAAGGGCAATCACAAGCCGAAGAAGGGAGGTAATAGTTCCACTGTACAAGACCCTGGTGTGGCCTCACCTTAAGTACTGTGTCCAGTTCTGGAGGCCACGCCATCGTAAGGACATATATTTATTTGTTTGTTTTTGTTAACCAGGTGAGGTGCACTAGCCATATGAATGACTATTTGCAGGCATGACCCGGGGAAGTTACATGGCAGTGGTACAGAATACAATATAGGAGTATCACAGAACAGAGCAAAACAACAGGCAAATTGAAAATACAAAGTACAGAGTAAGAATAAAAGAAAAATACAAAAGGAATACAGCTTGACAGTGCACCCAAAGGTGAAATGTACAATATAAGTGCAATCATTACATTCTCAATGACATCTCATAGGTCACTAATTCAAAACAGGTTGTGCACGGGTAATTAAGAGACTGAACAGACAGGATGTTCAGGGGGGATTGAAGCATTTACATTGAGCACTAGTGGTAAGAAGAGAATGATGTTTCGTTTTAAATAGGGCATGAGTAGGTGAGAGCCGTAGATCAATGGGAAGTGTATTCCAGTATTTGACAAACTAGAGATGGTGCAGAGGAGCGTAACTAAAATGGTGAAGGGTCTACATCACATGCCTTACGAGAAAAGAGTCAGAGACCTCAGTTTGCTCACGCTGAAGCACGGGGGGTGGAGACGTGACATTTTGTTGGTGAAGTGAGATAGAAATATATATATTTTTGAATTTTTTAGTTATACTACAGTTATGTATAATTGGAGGCTAGGAGAAGCTGGGCTGGGAGGATGTGGGGGAATAGGTACATGTATGGGAAACAGGAGAGGGGTAAACTGCAATAGCTGTGGGGCAGCAGTCTTTCTGGGGGTGTTGTGGAGTAAAGGGGGATGTCCTGTGTGTAAGAGCCTGAAGCAGCTAAGGGCTGAAATAAGGCTGCTCAGATGAGAGCTGGGGAGGATGGTGTGGGAAGTCAGAGCAGCAGAGCAGTGGACGAAAAGGCAGAGGGGTGATGACAGGGGCGTGAGGGCATCAGGCAGGGGATGGCAGTGGGGAGGAGCACCCAGTATACAGGAGCATTTCTTCCTCAGAGGACTAGGGATCCCAGGGAGGAGGAATGGTAAGTGGTAAGGGGAAGGGATGGGAATGTGAGAGTAGCATCAGGGGTGGGAAATTCTAAAGGGGTACCTTTATTGAATAGATTTGCATCACTGTCTGGAAGGAGGAAGGGGGCAGCAGGGGGTGAGGTAGGAGGTCAGGTTGAGCCACAGCTGAGAGTAGGAGTACATGGGAGGGGAAAGGGAACTAATCAGGGTGGGCAGGGAAGAGGAGGCAGGCAAAACCGAGTGGAGTATGGGGGGGGGAGGGAGAGAAAAGGAAAGGAAGAGGGGAGGGAAAACTGAAAGCAGATACAGATAGTCAGAAGGGGAGGGGCAGAGTGGGAGATGGAAAAACAGTTAAGGTGATAAATTGTGGATGTGGAGATAAGTTCACCAGGGTGCAGAGGGAGCATTTAGGTGGGGAAGCAGCTAGTACTGAAATTAAAGGAAGGACGAGGAGCACAGGTGCAGGGGTTGGAAAGGTGCAGTCATGGGGGCTCCATAATTAGGGGTATTCACTGGGGAAGGGACCTGGACCCAAATGCAAGCAGGAGGAGGGTTTGTATGTCAAGGATGACAGCGGGGAAGGTGGGCCCAAAAATAAGGGAAATAGTAAGGGACTTTGGAGGAAAATCTAATTTAGTTATACATTTGGGAGCCAACAACCTAGCTGGGGAGGAGGTTGAGGTAGTGCAAAGTAGGTTCAGGGATTTAGGGAAGATCTGCAGTGAGGAAGTTCGCTGGCCTTCTCAGAGGTGATACCAGTACCAAGGGCCAGCGCAGCCAGGAAAAGAAGAACAGAAGATTTTAATGACTGGCTGAGGAAATGGTGCAAGAAGAAGATGTTTATATGTACTGGGGACTGGGAGGAGACCTGGTCAAACAAAGCACTCTTTTCACCAGACAGGCTACACCTCAGTAGGGAGGGTTTGAGCGTACTCAGTGACAAACTGGGGGAATACATAACCACTACACTTAATTTAAACTACTGGGGGGGGGCAGTGGGCGTGCAGGCCCACAGACTCCCAGAGGAGGAGGTCACTGAACCTCCCCACAGTGATGGATGAGGTCTGGAGGTAGGAGGAGGTGGAAGGGGCGAGAACACTGTTAGCAAAGGATGGAGTAGGTGAGGAACACAATAAGGGTATGTGGAGGGTTGCACACATGGGGAATAAATGTGAATAGAAGAATAGAGGGAAGAGAAGGAAGGTCAGAGTCTAGGTGGAGGGTGGTGTCTCTGAATGCGTGGAGTCTTGGAAACAAGATGGAAGACCTTCAGGCACTATTAGTAGACAGGAGGGGGGGGCATAGCTGCAGTAAGCCAGACTTGGGAAACATCACACCGTGAGTGGGACCATGCGATCCCTGGATATAAACTATACAGGAGGGGCAGGGTAGCTGGGAAGGGGGGAGGGATGGCAATTTATATCAGGGAGGGAATAACTTGTACGAGGAAGGAGTCAGAGGAAGGGAAGGGGGAGGCATTATGGGTTCAGTTAAGGTCCAATAGAGGGAGAAAGGTGAGGTTGGGGGTGGTTTACAGACCACCTAGTCAGGATGAGGAGAGGGACAGGGAACTGAACTCACAAATATTGGAAACTGAGGGGAAAGGAGAGGTGGTAATTGTGGGGAACTTCAACCTGCCCAAGGTGGACTGGAGCATGCCCTCCACAACATGTGCTAGGAGTCAGGTGATCCTGGAAGGACTGCAGAGTGGGTTCCTGACTCAGGGTGTCACTGAACCAACAAGAGCTGATGCAATTCTTAATCTGGTGCTCACAAATGGGAAGCATGTACAGGAAATAATGGAAAGGTAGCCACTGGGTGGAAGTGACCATTGCACAGTGTGGTTCCAGTTGGATATGGGCTGGGAAAGCATCCCGATTAAACCCAAAATCTTGGATTTCAGGATGGCAAACTTCAGGAAAATGGGTGAAGTGCTAAGGAGCCATCTGGCAAGCATCAGAGCAGATATGTGATGGACCAAAGGTGGTCCATCATTAAGGAAGGAATACTGGTTGCCACAGATAAGTGCATTAGGCTCAGGGGGAAGAACTCAAGGGCCAAAGCGTCCCGCTGGTTCAGTTCTGGGGTTGCCCAGGCAGTAAGGGAAAAGAGGTTGGCCTATTGAAAATTCAGGAAGACCAAGAGAGAGGTGGATAGGGAAAATTACCTAAGGTTGGCTAATGAAGCAAGTAAGGAAGTCCGGTGAGCAAAGGCACAGAATGAGCTGCAGATACCTGAAGGAATTAAAAAGGGGGAGAAGGCATTCTTTTGCTATATAAGTGAGAAAAAGGACAAGAAGGAAAGGATTGTTAGGCTTAAGAAAGGGGTGGAGTGGGTGGAGGATAATGGGGGAAAAGCAGAGATACAAAATGAATACTTCTGTTCCGTTTTCACCAGGGAGAAGGACGGACCAGTGCCTTCAGGAAGGAAAAGAGGAGCAGGGTAGGAGGGGAACACAGATGTAGTGATAGAGGAGGATAGAGTGAGGGAGGGGTTGCTGGCATTGTAGGTGGACAAATCACCAGGCCTGGACAGAGTACATCCAAGGGTACTAAAAGAACTGGCTGAGGATCTGGCAGGGCCACTGGCAGCCCTATTTAATAGTTCACTAAAGTCAGGCGTGGTACCGCAGGACTGAAGAACAGTGTGTGTAGTGCTCCTCCACAAAAGCGGTCCCAAGGATGACCAGGGAATTATAGACCAGTCAGTCTGACCTCCATTGTGGGCAAGCTCATGTAAATCATACTGAAGGAAAGGCTGGTGGAATATCTAGAGGAACATGGTCTCCAGGATGCGAGGCAGCATGGGTTCATGGTGAGGGAGATCATTTCAAACAAATCTGATTGACTTCTTTGACTGTGTCACTATGACAGTAGACATGGGCCAAGTGGGAGACATCCTCTATCTTGATTTCAGCAAGACCTTTGAGTCTGTGCCCCACAAAAGGTTGATCAGGAAGTCGGTGGATCTCAAGGTTGGGGAAAAGATGGCCAGATGGGTGGAAAACTGGCTGGACAGAACCCAGAGGGTGGTTGTGGGAGGAGAATTATCTGGCACCAGAGAGGTAACCAGTGGGGTTCCACAGTGCTCAGTGTTGGGGCTGGTGTTGTTCAGTGTCTTCATCAATGACATTGGGGATGGCATTAAGGGCAAAATGTGCCTATTTGCAGATGGCACCAAGCTCTGCGGGACAGTGGACATAGCTGAAGGGATACAAGACCTACAGGAAGATCTGGAAAAGCTGGGGAGGTGGTCCAAGATCTGGCAGCTTGGCTTCAATGCCAAGAAATGCAAAGTTATGCATATTGGAGCCAAGAATCCCAGGACAGAGTGCTACCTGGGTGGAGTCAGAGTATCTGCATCAGAGGAGGAGAAGGACCTGGGAGTGATGATCACTAGTGATCTGAAGCACTCCACGCAGTGCAAGAAAGCAGCAGCAAAGGCAAACATGATGCTGGGATGCATATCTAGGGGGATCAGTAGTAGGAGAGAGGAGGTTATACTACCCTTGTACAGGTCACTGGTAAGGCTATATGTAGAGTATGGAGTTCAGTATTGGTGCCCACACCTCAAAAAGGATATTAACCTGCTGGAGAAGGTCCAGAGGAGGGTTACAAAGATGATAGCGGGTCAGAAGGGTGAGGCATATGAGGAGAGGTTGAGGGCACTTAACATATACTCCCTGGAAGACAGGAGAGAGCGAGGGGACATGATTGAAAGGGATAAATAAGGTTGATAAGGAGAATCTCTGTAAGCCGAGTGGCAACCATATGAGGGGGCACAGTCTTAAGCTGGAAGGTGGGAGGTCAGGAAGCACTTCTTCACAGAGGGGTGGTGGATACTTGGAATGTGCTGCCGGAAGAGGTCATCTCATTGAAGACAGTGGGCAGCTTTAAGAGAGGCTTGGATAGGTATAGGGGAAGGTAAGGATCATGGGTAGGGAGGATGGGAGGAGTGGGGAGGGAGAGAGGGCAGGGATATAAGCTCAAGCTGTGGACCCTGCAATACGAGCAAACTTGATAGGCCAAATGGCCTTCTTCTGCTGGCTTCTTCTTATGTTCGTATGCTTGTGTGATAGAAAACAAATACCTCAAGGGCATCAACAAGGTGAAAGGGAAAACATATTCTAGTTTAAAAGTAGTACCAGAACAAGAGGACATGACATGAGACTGATGGGTGGTCACATAAAGGAAAATGTCAGGAAGTTCTTTTTTATGGAGAGGGTGGTGGATGCATGGAATAGCCTGCCCCAGTAAGTGGTGGCCACCCATATGTTGACAGGTTTCAAATATGCATGGGACAGGAACAAAGCAATATTAGAAATAGGAAGAGAAAGCTAAAGCCAGTGACCAGATAGGGTCACTGGCCGCTTTGTCAGGTAGCATAAATGAGCAAACTGGATGGATCTGGCAGCCCTTAGTATCTGTGTGTCTCTGTATCAATGTAACAAGATTTAGTCCACTGGTGGATCCTCCCTCTAACCCTCTGGGGTAAATCAGCACCATTAAAATAAATATATTGTCAAGAATTCTATCCGTTAACAGGGTGAATGTCTGCTTTCCTTTAAAATGGTTTGACTCACTTCATGCAACCATTGTTAATTTTGTTTGGTCTGGCAGCTACTGAGTTGCTCTTCCTGAGTAGCTGTGAGGTCACAATGTTGAAGATGTAGTGGGGAGAATGGAACTAGATATGTCAGCTAAACTAATCTAATAGATTTCTTTGACTGGGTGACAAAGGCAGTAGACTGGGGGGAGGGGCAGTAGATATTGCTTACCTAGATTTCAGCAAAAGCCTGTGATACTGTCCCACATAGGAGACTGGTCAACAAGCTAGGTAGCCTGGGGATGGGGCACAAGGTGGTAAACTGGATTGGAAACTGGTTAAGGGACAGAAAACAGAGGGTCATGGTAAACAGAACCCAGTCAGAGGAAAGGGAGGTGACCAGAGGGGTACCTCAAGGGTCAGTTCTGGGGTCAATTCTCTTCAATGTCTTCATCAGTGACATTGCAGATAGGCTAGAGGGAAAGGTTTGCCTGTTTGCAGATGACACCAAGATCTGCAACAGGGTGGATACCTGGGAGGGGTGGAAAGGATGAGACAGGACCTGGAATGTTGGAGAGATGGTCAGAGGCGTGGCAACTAAGATTTAATACAAAGAAATGCAAAATCATGCACGTGGGGAGCAGGAACCCTGGAGCAAGCTACAGGTTGACGAGAGAGCTGTTGGCAGTTACTAAGGAGGAGAGGAACTTGGGGGTCATAATCACAGATGACCTGAAGGCCACAAGACAGATGGCCAAGGCGGTGAGGAAGGCCACTGGACTGTTGGGGTGTATTGGAAGGGCAATCACAAGCCGAAGTGGGGAGGTAATAGTTCCACTGTTCAAGACCCTGGTGAGGCCTCACCTTGAGTACTGTGTCCAGTACTGGAGGCCACACCTTCATAAGGACATTTTCAGAGGAGGGCGACAAAAATGGTGAAGAGTCCATATCATAAGCCTTACGAGGAAAGAGTCAGAGACCTCAATTTCTACATGCTGGAGCAAAGGAGGGAGAGAGGTGACATGATAGAAATGTTCAGATACCTCAAGGGCATGAACAAAGTGGAAGGGGACAACATATTCCAGTTTAAAGGTAGTGCTAGAACAAGAGGTCATGACATGAGACTGATGGGTGATCGCATAAGGGGAAATATCAGGAATTTATTTTTTATGGAGAGGGTGGCAGATGCATGGAATAGCCTGCCCCAGGAAGTGGTGACCACCTGTACGGTGATAGGTTTCAAACATGCATGGGACAGGAACAAAGGAATATTAGAGATATGAAGAAAAGGCTAAAGCCAGTGACCATATAGGGTTACTGGCCGCTTTGTCAGGTAGCATAAATGGGCAGACTGGATGGGCCTGGTGGTCCTTATTTGCTGAAAGTATCTATGCATCTGTGGAACAAGATTGAGACCACTGGTGGATCCTCCCTGTAACCTTCCGGGGTGAAACAGCACCATTAAAATGAATATATTGCAGAGGATTCTATCCCGTTAACAGGGTGAATGTCTGCTTCCCTTTAAAATGGTTTGACTCACTTCATGCAACTATTGCTGATTTTATTTGGTCTGGCAGCTACTGAGCTGCTCTTCCTGAGTAGCTGTGTTGCACATTCAGGTCACAATGCAAAAACAGTGGGGGAATTCAAGAATGCATGGGACAGACATAAGGCAATTCTAGGTGGGGGGGGTAAGAGGAAGTAGGCTGTTGGTTAACTAGGATATGCAGCTTATCCAAAAGGTAGGGAAACGGGCAGACTGGATGGGCCAAGTGGTCCTTATCTGCTGTGAAATTCTATGTTTGTATTTTTCAGCAGCCAGGCAGAGTGCTGTTCCACAGGTTACACCTACTAACATCTGATAAAAAAATCTTCTACTTAACCAATGGGAAAAGAAAAACAACTCCGATATAAAACATTATATTTGGACTTCCGGTGACGTCATCAAGCCGAATGGAAGCTTAATCTTGAGCTCTGCGGTAGTGGTGTGAAAATCTATTGAAGTCTGGTGCTTTCACATGACAGAATCCACTTTCAGCTGAAACTGAAAATGAGCCAACTAGTGAAACCGAGAGGCAGAAGTTCCACCAAGCCGTCTGCAAGATGCAGATCGAAGCCGGACCGTAGCTCGAGTCTCCCACTATCTAGGGCCTCGGAATCGGCTGCAGGCTCTGGTGGGGAGGAAGAAGTGGAGACCACTTCACAAGGTAGTTCCCTCGATGGCTGAGCAACGGCACATATTGTTAAAATGCTGCAGAGAATAGACACTAATGTGAAAGATATAAAACAAGAATTAAAACACTGGCAACGGACGACGGAAGACCTTGAAACGGGCCTGGATGGGCTTCGTGACGACTCCATGCGGCTTAGTAGAGCGGTGCTTTATCTGGCAAGAAGGGAGAGGGAACTCACAGCAAGGGCTGAAGACGCAGAGTCCAGAGGGAGAAGAAAAACAATATGAATTTTTGGATTCCCAGAGGGCGCAGAGCAGAGTGACCCAGCAGAGTTCATCAGAACATGGCTCTGGCAGGAACTAGACATCCCCAATACTGAACCCCTGGAGCTCGAAAGAGTACATCGTGCCTTGGGCCCAAAACCAAATAGTGAAGCCCTCCCACACTCCATACTAGTTAAATTTAACTGCTATCCCATGAAGGATATGGTATTACGCAAGGCATGGGGCAAACGGGACTTAAATCTGGACGGGAAACGGGTGTTTGCTGACCACGATTTTCTGCCTGCCACCATGAAAAAAGGAAACGAGTTCTGGCGGTGATTAAACAGTTGAAGGAGCAGCAGATTAAGGCATACCTTCGGTACCCGGCGAAACTGCTTGTACATTGGTCCACGGGCAGCAAGCTTTATGATTCCCTGTTGCACGCCAGCAAGCCCCTACAAAAGGCAGGGATCACTCTCCCCAATCTGCAACCGGACTTATCGGAGCAAACTCTGCTGCAACTCCATTGAACAACGGCGGGTAAAGGGCCCACGAGAGGTGTTATGTCCAAAGGCGTAGGCCCAGACGACCAGCTGTGTAAGGACTTGATTCAGTTCGGCAAGGGACTACAGACTCAACAACAGAACTGAAACCCATCGTGGTGGAAGATACGGTTTGATGTTCTCCTCTTAGGGACTGTCCCAAAATTGCAGTTTTTGGCTATTATGTAAAGAAAGTCGGCTGCGAGGATGCTGCTCGGGAATCCAGTGAAGGCACTTGTTCTGTCTGTCTATATATGGTAGTTGTGGTTCACAGGTGGGGGGTGAACAGGGGAGCAATACTTAAATGCTGTGCTCTGAAATGTTGAATGCCTGAGGGCCCCATCGGCGAAACTGCTGTTACCTAAGGTTTAAGGTTAAATTTTTCATACAGGACCCTCCCTATGGGGAGGTTCGGCTCAGTTTTGCCTGATTATTCCTATGCACGAATATCCATTTTCAGCTCTTCCGGCCTGTGCTGGGGAAATTCATAAGCCGGAATAGGCTGCAATGCAGGCCTGCTCACTCGTGGCTGGTGATTTGGGTCTAGCCAGCGGGGGGGTCAGTTGAAAAACTGGGCCAGAAAGGGGTATTTAAGGTACTCAACTACTATCCAAGGTCCTAAACGTGTGGTTGTAAGCACCGGGCAAGGTTGGGATTATTACGAGGTGGGTGAGCTGTTTCCCTTTCCTTTCCTTTCTTCAGCCACCTTGTTTAAGACATAACCACTTGTGCTGGAAGCCAGTTCAGGGGATAGGTCGCCCATCGGAGGTCAGCCAGTTTTGGTTTTCTTTTTTTGACAGTGCTGTTCCCTGCTAGGGAATTTTACCTTCCCACTGAAAGCTCACCCTGGGAGACCACCTTTCCGGTTACTTCTGATTGGAGAGTGCGGGGGTATGGGGCTATTCAGCAGTCAATGCTCCTGGGCGGAGGGAGCTTCCCTCTGATCAAGGCTTTAAGTGGCTTATCTGTATATAGTTTACCATTGAGAGTGAGGGTTTCTCTCTATGGGAGTGTGTTTGTTGTGGGTTATACTTGGGGGGAAGGGGAAGGGGTATCGGATTTTTGGGGGTTTGGGGTAAAGGGGGGTTTGGAAGCGTGGTGTTTCAGGTAGTCTAGGATGTGTTTTGTGTGCCATCTTTCAAGGCAGTTGGGACCCGGGAGGCCAGAGTTCAATTATTAGGTATGAAACGAGGCAAGGGCTGAGAAATTACAGGATTGGTGTCTTATGGGGTCCCTGAAACTGGTTTCACTCAACGTTAAGGGGCTGGGGTCTCCTGTAAAGAGGCATAACATATTCAAGGATCTTGCCTGGGCTTGTTGTGACATCGGCCTCCTGCAGGAGACCCACCTCTCAGTAACAGAGCACAAAAAACTACGCCGTATGTGAGTTGGGGAGGTTTTTGCTTCATCCCACAAGAACACAAAAAAGGCAGGGGTGGCTATCCTGGTACGGAAAGGCATAGGTTTCACTCAGCTGGACTCCTTTTCTGACAGGGAGGGCAGACTGGTGGTTCTTTCGGGAAAGGTTGCAGATAAGGTAATTCATATTGTGAACATTTATGCCCCAACACCTGTTAACCCCGGATTCTATAGGTATGTCTTTGGAGTGGTGGCCTCACTCTCTGAGGGACAAATTATTATAGGTGGAGATTGGAACTGTGTAGAGGACACAAGATTGGATAGGTCTGGGGGAAAGGGGAGTCGGGAGAAAGGTGTTGGCTCCAAGACTCTTTCTCATCTACATACTGAGACTGGTCTAGTGGATACTTGGAGGGATAAATACCCTTCCAGTAGGGACTTCACCTTCTACTCACACCCGCAGGAATCGTACTCACGGTTGGATAGATTTTATATGCATAAAGCCTGGGCGGGGACTATAACAGATCAGCAGATCTACCCCATATGTCTGTCAGACCATGCAAAAGTTAGTCTCACTATCACTCTTGGACCTCGGCACAGACATTCACTGTGGCACCTAAATGCTGGGGTTCTTAAAGATGAAGCTTTTGTTTTCAAAATTAAAGAGGTGATAGATAACTATATTAAAGAAAATACTGGGTCTGTATCAAAGGTGAAGTTCCTTTGGGACGGTTTAAAAACGGTGGTAAGGGGCGAAGCAATTTCTTATGCAGCACAACAAAAGAGGGTCAGGCAGCAGAATCAGGACAGTCTAGAACAAAAAATCAGGGAGCTAGAGGACATACATAAAAAAGGGGGCCCTCGTAGTATAGTAAGGGAGTTGAAGTTAGTGAGGAAACAACTGCAGCACCTTCTCTCTATAAAGACTGAGAATACCCTTAGGTTCATAGCACAAAAATACTATACGGGGGGTAATAGAGCGGGTAGGTTGTTAGTGTTCAGATTAAGAAAACAAGAAGCCGACAGGTTTATTTCTGGGGTGCAAGACCCAAGAAGGCCGGTTGGGCTGGTCACTGGCGCTCCTCAAATAGCGGAATGTTTTAAAAAGTTTTACAAGGACTTATATAAGTCGGAGTTGTGTGCCAGTCAACCAGACATGATTAAAACATTCCTGAATGGTTTAAAGCTGCCCAGACTCTCCAGTGCTCTTGAAAAAGAACTAGACCGGCCTTTCTCCCAGTCAGAGCTGGTGGAGGTCATTAAGAAGCTTAAACATAATAAAGCCCTGATGGTTACATAGCAGAGTACTACCAAAACTTCCAAGGTAAACTTTCTCTGTTGCTGTTACAAGTTTGCAATGGAGCCCACATACCCTCAGAAGCCCCAGACACCTGGGCACAAGCCCTAATATCCATTATTCCAAAACAGGACAAAGATACTACCTTATGTGATAGTTATCACCCTATCTCGCTGCTAAATTTAGATGTTAAGATTCTAGCCAGGATGATAGCAAATAGGCTTCAAGGGGTGGTGACCCAGTTGATACACCCGGACTAATCAGGCTTCATGCCTGGGAGGCACCTCCATGATAATGTCAGAAGACTGCTTACGGTGATGGCACACTCTCGGTCTAGAGGAAAGGGGGACCCAGCACTGGTGATCACACTTGATGCCGAAAAGGCCTTCAATTGCCTTGAGTGGGGGTACCTGAGCGAGGTCCTCAAGAGGTTTGGGTTTGGCCCCAGATTCCAAGCGTGGACGGACACTCTATACACCAATCCCTCAGCAAGGGTACGACTGAACGGGGTACTCTCCCATTCATTTCCCATCAGAAGAGGGACGAGACAGGTTGCTCCCTCTCACCCCTTCTATTTGCCCTAAGTATGAAGCCTATGGCGGAGGCATTTCGGTCGCATGAGGGTATCAAGGGAATTACAGTGGGCGAGGTGGATAACTGCATTTCTTTGTATGCAGACAACACCCTACTTTATTTAAAAAAAACCCTATCATCTTTACCGACTGCCATAACTATCCTCAGAGAATTTGGTTCTATCTCAGGCTTTAAAATTAATGAATCCAAATCAGAAATAATTTCTATGGGTGCCCCTGTCCCTCCCACGGTGAGATCCTTGACTAACCTAAAATGGAATACCACTAGTTTCAGATACTTGGGGATCCATATCCCGAGGGACCTGGTCAAGTTATACCAAGTAAATTATGTGAAACTGTTGGACATAGTGAGGGTGGACTGTGCCAGATGGGCCACTCTGCCTCTCAGAATTACTGGTAGGGTAGAATCGGTGAGAATGAATATTCTCCCGAGGATGCTCTTCTTGTTCGATGCAATCCCCCTGTGCCCCCCTAGGAAGTACTGGGCTGATACTCAAAAGCTGATAAGTAAATTTATATGGGCAGGGAAGAAGCCTAGGCTTGGTTGGGCCTTGTTGAAGCTGCCTAAAGGGAGAGGTGGTCTGGGAGTCCCCGATCTTAAGAGGTACCACAGAGCGGCTCAATTACAATACTTGGCAGCCTATGCATCCTCAGAAGCTGTGCAAAGCTGGGTCAAAATGGACCTACAGTTTTTAAAACCACACACCCTTTCATCAATCATATTTAATAAAACAAATCCCAGGGTGGCACAAGGACTACCAAGTCCATGGTTTAGGACACTGATTAGAGTATGGACACATACTGTAAAGGAGCTGAAATTACAACCCACAGTGTTAAGACAGGGTAGGATCCTTTACAGGGTAGACTTCTGCCAGGGAGGGAAAACCCGATGTTTACACATTGGCAAAAGCTAGGACTCGGGAAGTTCTCACAGTTATTCATAAGGGATACCATAAAAAGTTTCACCCAGGTTCAGCAGGAGTTTAATGTCCCATCATCAGATTTTTATGGTTATTTACAAGTTAGGCACTACCTTCAGGCGGAGGGGGGGGGGCGCAGAGCAGAGGTTGGGTGACACCAACCCATTCCTGGATCTCCTTCTTGAATTACTTAATGGGTCTTCACATAGAACCCATTTGATATCTAAGTTATATTTGGTGGGGGAGCCGGAGTGTTCAGACTCTAGATCTCGAATTCAGACCCTCTGGGAAAAAGAACTTGGTCTGGGGAAGGGAAAACTAGGGTGGGAGGTGATTTGGAAGATGGCACACAGAACTACAGCCTTGCCCACATGGAGGGAGTTCAGGTGGCAAGTGCTCACAAGATTTTTCAGAACACCAGCGATAACCAAACATTTTGGACAAACCTGCTCGGATAAATGTTGGAGAGGCTGCGGGCAGGTCGGGACAAACAAACATATTTTTTGGAGTTGCCCCAAAATTAGGGGTTATTGGAATCTTATAAGTCAGGGGTTGAGTCAGATTTTACAGATAAAAATTCCTGAACAGCCTCGTTACCTCTTGTTGGGGGAGCCTCCTCAGGGATTGAAAGGCTCTAAAGCTATTTATTTCCAATCTTGTTAGCAGCAGCTCAAAAGGCTATTGCTAGGCTGTGGCTGTCTGAGACACCCCCAGGAGAGGAACAATGGTTGTCATATTGTAACCAAATTAGAATAAGGGAAAGGCTTACAGCCAACCTGAATCTATGGCCTGAATTATATAAGCCTCGCTGGTTTCCATTCTTTGAGTTTCTTGGCGCCAAAGAAGGAGTTACAACTCTGGAGATTCTGGCCAGAGAAGTGTTAGACTTATAGCAAGATGGGGTATGAACTTCAGTCTCCATAAGGAACAAAGTTAATTGGGCACAGTTCATGCATTTTATGTTGTAATAGGGAATGATATATATTCACCACGAGGTATGGGATGGGGGGAGGGGTGTGGTGGGGGGTGTACTGTTTAGTTTAAGTTACTGTGTATGTAGTGTATTTAACTCTTTCTTTCTCCTTTTCTCTTCTTTCTTTCTTTTTGCCGTTTTTACTAGTCATTAATTAAGTGGTTACAGATTTAGAGCAAGAAAAGTAATTGAGGTACGAAGTGCACAATCCAGCCTAGGACATTTTTGTTAGTCTAGAAAATCAATGTATCAATTGTATGTGGCTGGTCATCTAATGGTATATGTAACCAATACGGTCTGAACTTGCATATGTGTAAGATCTGTTTTCTTTTAAAAAATGTTTTAGTTTTGTTTTTCTCCTTTATTTTGCTTTCTCTGTAACCTGTCATTGTTTGAAAAAATGAAATAATAAAAAATTGCAATTTAAAAGGAAAAAAAAACATTATAGTTGACTGCTTTTAAAAGCTAATATTAATTTCAGGCAGTACACCAGCTCTTTAAATTACATAAAATGGGCAAACTACTGTCTGATCTATACACCAGGTGTAGTGAACATGTAGGTTCACTGCTTCATATCTTGTGGTACCGTGACAAAGCCCGAGGTCTGTGGGAAACCATTAAAGCAAAAATGAATCCTTTCTTAGACTTAGATGGGCTCTTCAGTCCCAAAATATGTGTTCTGAGGGACCTCAGCAACATACCTGTAAGGGAACGCAGATACCACATGGCAGTTATTTCTGCATTGGCCAAGAAAATAATTTTAAAACATTGGTTAGATCAGGAAATGCCTACTTACATGGAATGTTTTCACAATCTATTATTTAACTTGAGAATTGAACAAATGACTGCCAGCTTTAACAATAGGCATAAATCCTTTGAAAAGAAACTGAGAAAGTTGTTTACTTTGTATTCAATCACGCAAGTAGGGGAATGAATATAGCAGTTTTCTCATATGTAGCACAGAAAAGAAACATGAGGAAGCGGAGGATCTGCAGTGTTACTAGTCTGGACTGCAGCTGTTTCTGCCTGCTAAAGTATTATCATTACCACATTTTGCTCATCCTCTTAAATTAATTCCCTGGATGTATATAGATATTAAGGGGTTGGAATATCATGTTTTTATTATTAATTTATGTCTGTTGGATACCATGTCTGTCTTGTTTTGTATAATATATTTGAAAATCAATGAAATATATATTTTATAAAAACATTCTGAGAAACCCCTTCCTTTTGCAGTATGCAGCCTCATTCCATGTTGGGGATATTAGGGCCACTTGTGTATAGTCTATGGCCCCAAGCAGGTCCAGGAAGCCATGCATTGCATGGAACCCCACCTTGATGGCCTGCGCGGGTGCCAGGAATGATATGTTGCTGGAGGCATGGCAGACAAGGTCATCGGACACCTGGTGAGGTGCATGGGACACCATTGACTGAATTACACCATATCACATCTCCAGCCACCTTCTAAAATGAGCTGGTGGCATAGTATGCCAGGGCACACAGTACCATCTGATCCATGGTCAGTGCACAGGACCAGGCCTTGATGGGTGCACTGTGGGGACCTATCAGACAGCAGATGTCCCAAATGTTGTTGTGATCCAGATGGAAATGATTGAGGCACTATCTACATGTGAAGAAGGCCACCTGCAGGCGTGAACAGTACAGCTGTGGCCTGCTCCTCCTTATGCACTCCTGCTCCTGCAGCAGTTCATCCTCCAGTATGTGTAGGAGGTAAAAGGGGCACATCAAGCTCTGTCCAGAGGTGTGGCTCTAGTGGATCAAGGCATGTTCTGCCAGTCTAATGCATGGATGTACCATCCCCTTATGTACTTATACAGTGATGGCATAGGCCATAGGATTCCGCATGGCCATACCGTGTCTGGGTGTGCCTCCCACAAGAGGGGTGTGGCATGCACATCCCGGGGCTGTTGACATCTGTGTGGGCTATAGTAGGCAGTGAGCACTGGTCATTGAGGGTCCAAGCAGGGGCGATGCTGGGGGTGTAGCAGTAGGTGTTCCAATGCATTGGCATCTGACACAGTCCCGGATGCCTGGGCTGACATGTTGTCTCATTTGGGCTAGCATGATGGCCTATAGGGACAATATGGGTAAACTGTGGAACATCACATGGCCCCTGCAGGTGAGCATCGTGTTATGTTCAGGGGTGGAGAGCTCTATGTGCAGAACTGTGATTCTGATGTATATTCCCTTTCTACACCATGCAGGGTCACGCTGGCAGGCCAACAATGATGTCACTGCAGCTGGAGGAGTAGCATGGGCTGGTGTTGTTATGGCACACAGAGGAGCATGGCCACCTATGTGACTACCAGAAGACCTGTGGAGAGAGGGACATGCCTACAGGAATGACTACCTGATCCTATGGAGGATTGCTGAGCCATCACCAGTAGGTGTATGTAGGCATGCCACAGGGAGGTATGACCATGGACAGGATTGTCATGCCACGGGAGAGGCAAAATGAGGGCGGGGATGGGACACCATGGGGTGGCTGGTGTTACCCTTGTGTGGTGTGGCATTATTTGTCATGTCTGGGGTCTCTCACTGGGCCCTATGTCTATGGGCATGGCAGTCCTTGCTCCATTGTCACCACTGACCACCCTGTTGTTACAGGTATGTGCTGCTTGATGGACGTGGTATGCAATAGTGCAGTACTGATGTGGTGTACCTTATCTATGTTGTTTCAGGTTTTCTGATGACCTGTGCACAGGCTCTACCTGATGGCTGTGGATCCCTTTGGACCAGATGTTGTCACCCCACCATGCTCAAGTCCATCTGGCGGCAACAGTGAGGAGTCCTATGAGACTGTGATTTAGGGGGAGGATGTGGCATAGGCCACCATTCTGGGGCTGAACTGGCCATGTCATGTTAGACATTTGTGCTGCAGGGTGCAGCTGTCTGTTGAGCGTGCACTGAGGACACAGTTTTCAGTGCCCCACCAAGGGTCTGTGGGGCATCTGGTGGCAGTGGGATGCATGCTGCTGGTTATAGAACCAGGTGTGGATCCCTGCACAGATACTGTGTTCGACATTGGGGCCGGTCACATTGATTCCCTATCACTATGGAGAGTGCAGAGTGGAATATAACAGTCACATTTGTGGACAAACGTGTTTCAGGCATATGCAAATAGTGTGCCTTTGGCATAAATGAATGTACTGCATAATGCTGTGTCTGTATGGTCTGTTGGGGTTGTTGCATGTGGTGCATATGTGCTGGGTGGCTGGTGGGCATTGCCGGCATGGCATAAGCGGTGGGGTCCATTCTTTTGCTACAGATGGTGGTTTGGCACACTTATGGTGTCAGAATGTGCATGGAAGTTACACTAGGTTTTTGTAGACACCTCTATTGTGGTTACCTGGGTGTGGGGCTGTTATATGAGCATGGCAGATGTACTGTGATTAGATACCTGTGTTCAGCCATATGATGTGGCCCCTGTGCATGTGGCACTGGACATCGCTTTTTGTTATGAATGGGATGCTGCTGCATATTCTGGGTGCACGGGTAAGGCAGGCAGGGTCTGTGGGGCATGGTATGGTCACGGCCACATTGTGTGCCAGTGGTGGTGGGTCCATTAGCAGGTAAGGGGGTGCACAGTGGTCAGAAACAGCCTAGGCACAGCATCTCATGGGTGGATTGTGTGATAGCGGGATTGCATCCCTTCCATCAGGGTCACGTCATACTATGGTGAACTCCCTGTTCCAGTCACTGTTACTTCATGTTCCCATCCTGGCATTCCCATGGGAGACAGTGTGTGGCACTGCCCCCAGCATCTGGGTCTGGTATATATTTGCATACAGAGCCCTTGGCACACAGGGCTTGTGTGTCACATATGTGGATGGTCGGACATGGCTGTATTGCACATTTCGATCTATCCCTATGTGGCAGGTGCATAGTCAAGTTTATGGCAAGGGTCTGCCTGTCATAAATGTGCCAAGGCCTATGCATGCACCTTTTCAGCATAAAATGCAATGTTTATATGAGTTACACCGCACATGTAGCACATAACCACCTGCCCCCCCCCCACGGAGCTTCCCTGGGGCGTACCCTGGCTATGCATACCGCTTACCCATCAGGTGTGTGTGAATCGTGTGTATGACCCTCCCTGGGGTGTTTATGAAGTGCATAGCATGCTAAGCACATTGCTGAATAGAAGCCTATGGTTTTACTCTATGTATCAGTCTCCATAGAGACAGATTCTCTGGAGACAGACCCTTTTCTAAGAACAGAACTTAGAATTTAGAAGAGGTATTTGAAAAACTCTGCAATCACCTTCAACCCCGGCAGCTCTCAGATTTGTTTCTATAGCCAGAGTGGAATGGTGACTAGTGAATCTAGCTAAAAGGCTACCAAAAATGTAATACAATATTTAACATTTTTTGAAAAAAAACAACAACAATAAAATTAAAGCAGACATATAATCTTAAAAATGTAAATATAAAGAGAAAAAAACATACCTTAAGATTGTAGAGAAAAACTGCAACAGTAATGCTCAAGCAACCTAAGTAACTGTTTATTGAGAGAACCTATTTTCAGGTTCAGGAAGGGGAGGCGGGGTGGGAGAGTGAAAGCATAGTGAGGGATCCCTGAGTAGAATCCCTCACTTATGGTTTCACTTGATGCAAACTATACAGCAGTACCTTGGGAGGTTGGACACAGAATCTACTTGGTGGGGGGGGGAAGGTTCTGCAATACAGCAGTTCCACAGCTGGCATCCCTTCTGGACTGTATGTCCAGACAATAGTGCTTTGTGAAGGTTGTGTGCACTGTTTTCCAGGTAGATACCTTGCAAACGTCTGATAAGGGAATGCCCCTTGAGAATGCCACAGAGGCGGTGGTACCCCTTGTGAAGTGCACCCTTAAGCCTCTTGGTGGCAATTACCCTGCTTTTTTGTAGCAGAACTGAACGCTAAAGACTATCCAACAAGAGATATACCTCTTGGATTCTGGTTTACCTTTGCAGTTTCACCATAGGTAACAGAAAGCTGAGTAGTTTTGGACCTGACATCTTTTGTCCAGTCCATATAGATGCCCAGAACTCGTTTCAGATCGAGGCTGTGCAATTTTTGCTTGCCCGGGCCAGACTGTTCTGGGTAGAGCAAAGGAAGTGTTACTGACTGATTCAGATGGCATTCAGACACCATCTTAGGTTGGAATTTCCTATTGGTTCTAGAGACTACCTTATCGCTGTGGAAGATTATGTAATTTGGCTCTGTGCAGAAGGCTGGCAGATCACTCACCCTCCTAGCAGAGGTCATGACAATTAGGAATATGGGTTTCTATGTAACATACTCTAGGTCAGCAGTGTTCCTGGGCTTGAATGGAGCCCCCATAACCTGGGAAGACAGACATTCCAATTCCACGGTGAGACTGTGTTCCTTACTGGTGGCGACAAGTGACTGAGGCCTTTAAAAAACTTTTGAAAATGGGTGGAGAGGTCAGTGCCTTTTCCTGACTTGCTGATATGTAGGCTGATACTGCTGCTCAATGCACCTTCGGTGTTAATGGTCTTAGACTTAAGAACTGCAGGAGTACCAAGTATTCCAAGACTGTAGGCAACCCTGCCTCAACTGGAATTATTCTTCCTGAGTTCTATTTAGAGGAATATGTTTCCCTATTTTTTGGTTTTCTTGAAACTCTAAACGCCTTTAAGACTTCTCTGAGAGTTCAAATCAGAGTATTCTAGCTCCTCAAGAACCATGCTTTCAGGCATAGTGTTTTGAGGTTTGAGAATGCAGCTCTACGATGCTGGTTCGACAATTCTTTTGTTGATCGGCATCTCACCGGTAGGAAGCATATCGACCGCAAGTTGTGGTTTACATGATTCCTGTGTGTCTCCCGTCCTTTTTTTTTATCGGGGGGCTTTGCCCCACGAGCCCCCCATGCTGGGGGCTCTGCCTCCCGGCCCCTCTGTCTTTAGGATTCTCAACTCCAGTCAGAGTTGATTTGGGGTGGGGGTGCAGGACCGAGAGACAGTGTACCCCTGTCTCAGGGACACCAACACAGTGACCTGTTGGCAAAGTGTCGATTTTGCCGACAGGAGTGTCTTTCACTGTGTTGGTGTGGCGTACATGGCTACTACCTTGAGAATGCTATCCTGCCCTGAGATAGGGTCAGTAGTTTATGACTCAGTGGCAGGCTGATTAGAGGTTTGCTGGACTGGGTCAGCAGAATTAAATATCAGGTCTCTGTCACAGTCTGGAGCTATTAGGTTCATTGGTGCAGATTCCCTCCTGAATTTCAGGAGGACTTTCTGGAGGAATGGAAATGGTAGGAAGGCATACAGGAACTTTCCTGTCCAGTACAGTCCAAGACCAGGGCGTCCTCTGTGACTATCCCTCTGACAGGTGATCTGCAACAAAACTGTGGGAGTTGATTACTTTCCATGAAGTGAGCAGATCTATTTTGGGAGTGCCCCACCTTTTGACCACTGTGGCCAGAACTTGCCTGTTCAGAGCCCATTCATGGTTTCCCTGACCTATTCTGCTTAACGAACCTGCCAGGACGTTGTCTCTGCCTGGCAAGAGCATGGCATGAATGTTTGCTTCTAAGGTGTATGCCAGGTCTCAGATCCTCGTTGCTTCTGTACACAGTTTTGAGAATCTTGTCACTAAAATGGTGCAGGGTTTGCATCAGAAGCCCTATGAGGAGAGTCTTATGGACCTGAATATGTACACCCCCGGAAGAGAGGAGAGAGAGGGGGATATAATAAAGACCTTTAAATACCTCACGTGGATAAATAAGGTTCAAGAGGGAAGTATTCTTCAGACAAAAAGGTGTTCAAGGACAAGGGGGCATGATAAGAAGCTGGAGGAGGTAGATTCAGGGGAGATGTGAGAAAGTACTTCTCACAGAAAGAGTGGTGGATTCATGTAACATTCTTCCCGCAGATGTGTTGGGGGGTGAAAAACAGTGGTGGGGTTCAAGTATGCATGGCATAGACATAAAGGAATCTTAGGGAAAGTGAAGGGGGGGGTGAATGGGCCAGAGATTGAGCAGGATCTGTGTTGATACTATGGGGGGAGGGGAGATAATGGGGAGATTAGGTGGGCCAAATGGTCCTTAATTGCTGGCTAATTGTATGTTTATGTTTCCCTCCGTGCTTGTTTATGTAACACATTGTTGTGGTGCTGTCTGTTCTGATTTGAACAGACTGATCCTGTAGCTTGGTGGAGAAAGATTGCATTGCTAGTAGCACTGCCCTGAGCTCCAGTAGGTTGATGTGTTCCAGTGACTCCTGTGGGATACAAGTGCCACTCATTATGTGGTCCTGTAGGTGGGTTCTCCACCCCAGAAGTGAGGCATCTCTAGTAAGGATACTTGGTGATTACTGAATGAAGGGAATGCCCTCTCTGAGGTTGCTTTCTTCCTTCCACCACTCTAGTGATTTTACCAGTGCTTTTGTCACTGGCACTAGTTTTGAGAGTGGGTCCCATATTTGAGATTGGTTGCCTCTTAAGTTGTATTGGATATCTCTCATTTGGAACCTGGCCCATGGAACCACAGCTGTGGATGCAGCCATGTGTCCTAGTAATTGCAGGAAGTCCCTTGCAGGTCTTGGCTAACCTGTTGTGAAGAACTCTGCTGCTGCTATCAGAGTTGCAACTGTGGCCTGCAGGAGGAAAGCTTTTCCCCTGTAAGGTGTTTAGCTCTACTCCTGAGATGTCCAGTACTTGAACAGGTTCTAGTTGGGACTTCTGCAGGTTTCTAAGGAATCCAAGAGACTCCAGGGTGCATTTTATGGTCTGTAGAGAGCACCTTGTCTCCTGTTCTGTTTTTCCTGAAACTAGCCAGTCATCCATGTAGGAACAAACTATCACACCTTGCCTTCTCAGGTGTGATGCCACCACTGCCATGCACTTTGTGAATACCCTTGGTGCTGAGGTGAGGCCAAAGAAAAGAGCTGTGAACCCCTTACAGAAATATGTGTGCTGCGTACATACAGAATGCATGCCACATACTTAATTGTGCAATGTTTAC
This sequence comes from Neoceratodus forsteri, assembly GCA_016271365.2. NCBI lineage: Eukaryota > Metazoa > Chordata > Ceratodontiformes > Ceratodontidae > Neoceratodus > Neoceratodus forsteri. The sequence goes on from CM057453.1 coordinate 1,152,421,320, forward strand.
AAGCGGTTCGCAGACACAAGGTGAACCTATGCGAACCAGGTCTAAAAACCACATCAGGTTTGCATGCTGCAAGCTTGACATGTGTGCAACAGGTAAGCTGGTTCAAACATCTTCTAAAATTGACATCAGGTTTGCGTGTTGCATGCTTGACAAGAGTGCATCAGTTAAGCTGGTGTGAACATCATTTAAACATCACATCAGGTTCACATGCTGCATGTTTGCCATGTGTGCAGCAGCTAAGCTAGTGCAAATCTCATCTAAAAAAACACATCAGTTTCTATTTATTTTACTATTACTAGCAATTAGAACCATTAAAATACCTTGTTTATTGATTTCCCATTAAAATTAGGTAATATCATTAATTCTGGTCCTTTTGCAAGTTGTTTAATGGCTTTAGATTGTTGTCATTAAATTGCCATTAATTTCTAAAGTATTGTTTGCTTACTGCATTAAATGCCTAGGATATAGTCAGCCAACATCCCCCATTCCAGATGTGCGAAGAGGGGCCTCTGTGTTGTGAAGCCTGACCTTTTTGTTTTGGGCCATGCAAATCCCCTTATGCATATTTAGTGCTACAAATGTGTTTCTTCATGACTGTTATGGCTCATTTACTTTCCCGTTGTCATTCTGTATGGAGCATATTCACTATGGCCATGCTCAGCACGGTATCACTACATTTGACTGAAATGCATTTGCCAGACAGCTGGGAGCCTGACACAAAAAATCCTGACAGTGTGATTTCCCCCCCCCATGGAGATTGTTATATTAATTAAGGGGATGCGGTGGGGAGGCGAAGCCCGCTGAAACGAGAAAAAATCTAATCCACTGTCGGGATTTTGAGTCTCGGACTTCTGACATTGGCTTTCTGGGTGTTGGGGAAACGCATTTCAGTCTTCAGTAGTAAATCCCTCAGCACTGTTTGTGCTGAGTAGGGTCTTGGAAGCATGCACCATGCCTCACATTTTGTCACTGAAATGAGGGACAATGAGGGACACTACTCCTCACGATGATCAGGAGACATCCTGAAACATGGAGATACAGTAACTCAGAACACAGTAACAACCATTGTATTTACTTGTACTGATGTTAGCCCCAGAGAATTAATTTCTACCATAAAGCAGGGGTGCCATTTAGGTAGGGCAGATGGGGGCAGTTGCTCCCCCCTCCCGCATCTGTGCCTAGGTTGTTCTTATGGTGTGGCAATAATGGCATTAAATTTGGATTTAATCTTTTGCACAATAAGTGCCCCTCCGGCCTGTGTTACGCTCACGCTGCAGGTGCTCTCCTGATTCGACTATATCTGTATTGTATTGTCCACTCTCTCCACAGTGCCATTACATGTGATGTGGAGGAGCTCCAGCCAAGCAAGAGCACATGAATCACATGAGTGGGACACTGTCTTTCCTGCCACAGAGTAGACAGACTGCACACTACAGCTTGGAGGAGTCAGTGAGCACTGAACTATTATTAGCAGTGTTGTGGCAGCATATTTTTGTTGGTCTGCTCTTAGTAAGTCTCCATCTCCCTTGGTGGCTGAAGGGGCTGGGGGTGAGCTACAAGCTAACTCCAGACTAGGCTACCTACTTATTCTACTAGGGTGGCCTTGTGAAAAAAAATAGCACGGGCCCCCCCCACCGCAGCAAGCTAAGTCTCACAGCAGTAGTGACAGTGGTGTGGGCGGCCTTCATAAGCCTTGGTCAGTGCAGTGTGGCAGCAGCCAAGCAAGAAGCAAGCAACACAGGTTGGGTGGGTTTGGTTGGTGAGGTGACTTGGTCGCAGACCATGTTGGAGACCTGGGATGGTCGATTCTAGCATCCAGTATCTGGCAGAAGAATGGAGGAGGAGCGGACTGACAGCTGGGCTGGTGGCACACTGGGCTAGGCCTTAGGTTCTGGCCACATGACCAGGTAAGTAAAAGTAAATATTTTTTTTACAGGGGGATTGGGGAAGGAGCAAGGACTGAAATACTGATGTGTTTTTTATGTTTCTGCACCTTTGGGCAGCTTCACGGCCCATATGGGACGAGTACTGAATGGATGGAGTTGGGGAGAGAAATTGGGGCAACTTTTTTTTTCAGGGGGGGGTTTCAAAACTTCAACCAGGAAAAAAATTAGTTAGTAACTGAGGGGGTTTAAGCCTGAATCTGATGCACTGCTCCAGGGTATAGACAGATAAATCTTATACATTTGAATTTTTCATGATTTGCATATCACTTTTCAGTCACAACAAATATGTTTTACCTTTTAGAAACATTCCAGACATTCCAGAGCTTGCCATCTAGGGGCTAAACTAGCACCTGGCCTCCGTTGGTTGTTTGCTTCCCCTTGCTGAATTCTGAAATGGCACCCCTGTCATAAAGTCTAAATTTATAGGACATCCTCTGTGTGAGCAACATGTTTTCCATGAGGGATGGATGAGTGGCAGAGCAGGTTTCAGGGGTAAAATGAGGACTGTCCCTTGCATTCAGGTACAGTTGAGTGTTATGGCATGCACAGGCTATTGGAGCCCCACTATAGTCAGGTTTATGCCCCCCCCAAGTGAAGCTGACCTCCACATCCCTATGCTCAGGCACATTATAACATAGGGTAAGGGAGAGTGTAGGGGCATGCCCCATTGAAATGAATGAGGGTATTCTTTCATTACTATTTTATACATTATTGATGGAGAGTTGGAGATTAATGAAGGCCACCACTCGACTGACAATTGCATTGTTTGTAGAACAGTGTCCTTCATTATTCTTCAACTCAGCGTTATAATATATAAAATAGTAATAAAAAATAACTCAATTAATTTCAAAGGGGTATGTCCAAGTACTCTGACCCGTGGACATCATTTCTTAAAGACTCCTACCTCTGGCTCCCTAGTACTTAGGTAAGAGAATCTTGACTTATATCTATACTTGGTGGGTTGTCTGTAGCAGCATGGCTGCACCTGCTAAAGTGTGTGTGCATAGGGGGGACTGGCCGTGTGTGTGGGTGTTGAGTTATTGCTACTTTTCTGTTTGCCCCTTAAATTCTGTTTGCATGGAAACATTCAAAACTATGGAAAGAAAATAGTAGGAGTGCAGGCCAGACAGAAGTACAGTAATTAAGTAGTTTTGTGGGTAAGTATGTGTATTGAGGTTGGCAAAAACCACATGGGTTTCCATTGGTATGTGTGCTATAGTTCAGCTATGCAGCTGAAATGAGGAGGGACAAGAAAACTAAAAAGTATATCAGTGGCTATAAGTGTGCCACATGTGTACAGATGTATGCAGATTTGTACTGAAGTACAAGCAAGCCATATGTATGCAGGCAGTATAGCTTAGTGGTTAAAGGTACTGAACTGCAAACCACGAGACCTAGAGACCTGGGTTTAAATCTCATCAACCCCCACTTGTACACTATGTGGTCCTGAGCAAGTCACTTAACGTTTATGTATGCAGTTATCAGTGACCACTTGCTTTTTGCATGCATGCCACATGCATGCAATCAGTTCCAATTTAACATTTAAATCATGCTTGCAGCACACATATCACATGAGTAGTTTTTTGTGCGCAGTATGAAAACATTTCATAGCAGTTCCCTAGCTTGAACCTGATATATTTTCTGTGTGATGGCTTGACTGGGATATGAAAATAGGCATCTTTCAGATCCAGTTATCCATAACCAGTGTCCTGAGTGCAGAGGTGGTATCACTGTTCTCAGTGTGACCATCTTGAATTTCTCCTTCTTTATATGCTTATTTAGATACCAGAAATCTAAACTGGGTCACCACTCCCCATTTTTTGGTGGGTGAGGAAGTATCCTGAGAATAGACCTATGCCCACTGAGAGGCAGGGACCTTTTTCACAGCTTATGCTGTCTGCAGTTTCTTTCTTTTTTTTTTACTTCCAGTGCCAGCAAAATTCTTTCTGTGGGAGAAGGTGCTGGGAAATGTTTGTGTTTTTGCAGTCATGGGAATTTTTTGAACTGCAGAGATAGTCCCTGGCCCACTACTTCCAGAACCCATTTGTCTGAGATAATATTTACCCATTCCTGAAGGTAGTGAACCACCCCCCCACCACTGACAATGGATGGGTGACCTGAGCGGAATTGTCAGGAATTTTACTTTGGATGGGGCTTGGGTGTTGGTGCTGCAGCAGCAGTACATTTGCACCCCTACTGCCCCTGCCACTGTAGTATCCCTCTTGTGACTGATACTCATAGGGGGCATATGGGGTATAAACTCTAGGGAAGTAACTTCTGCCTCTCTTTACATAGGGTCTATAGAAGGTAGAAGGCTTTTCCTTTTCATTGTTACTTTTGCAAGTGGTCGTGTGTTCATCCACTTTTTTCGTATATACCACTATTTTGTCACCAAAAAGAGAATTTCCCTCAAAGGACAAATGCATAACTTTGGTTTGGGTAGCCTGGGAAAGGATGGCAGACCTTAACCAGGGGAATTTTCTTTCTTTCTTTTTTTTATTGCAGATTTTATCCCCGACCACCTGCATACAACTCCTTTGGGAGTTGCTAAGGCATCCAATCAAGCATTCATCTCCCCTTACCTGATGTCTGATGCTTAGGCCTTCCCCCATGAAGCCCTGGTTTCCCCTCAAGTAGGGACATGGCGGAGGGAAGACCTCTGGCTACATCTGCCCCACTGACAGACTTCATCACTTTGTCAGGAAGCTGTAGCTGCAGAACAGGCAGAGGGAGTTCTGGGATGGTGCCTGGTGCTCCATCTATTTCAGTCACTGCAAAGTAGCTCAGAAACAGCAAGGACCAGTGGCAAGCATAGCAATTACATGCACACTCTCAGAAACTTGGCTCTTTTGTCACTATTTCAGACACAAATACACTTAGATTTGTGCGTAGGATAAACTTCTCTATTGTTACAGCTTTAAAACAAGCAACCAGAGTGATGCAAAAACTTTCAGCTGTGGGAAGGGCTGTCCCTGTATCTTGATGCTACTATGCTGCTTTTCAACATTCAAGGATGGATTATTCCTTTACACTTTTGGCATGTCAGTGGATATACTATCTGAAATGAATGTCCACTTGCCAAAGTTCATCAGTTATATTATAACTTGTCATACCATATTTTACTTCACTACAACAATCCCTGTTCAGACACAAAGCTTCCCTACCCCTCACTTGATTAATTTTAATCAGAAATTGGATCTAACGTCAACAAACTGTGAAATTTCTCCCACTTTTGCGGTATCTATTAAATCTATTGTTAGTGCTAGCTATTATTTTTTTAGTTCTTAACATGGATAGAATTTCACTATGCCATTCTGTGTTAGATGGTAGTGTATCATCTAGCCAGTATCTTAATATCACTTTTTTTGCTACTCCAGTTATTAATGCTATGTGATATCTTTGAGTTGTTAGAAGCTGGTTATCATAATGGCTTACTAGACAAACTTCTGGTGTAAAAGCATTTTCTAAGCCTAAAGTGGATCCATTTTTCCAGAGGGGTCTTGTTTTTGGGTGTTCCCATAGAATGTGGACCAGAGTGCCTTCAGTTCTAACCTCAGGAATCCACTAATATGATTACTCTTGCAGTGCTCCCTTAAGCCAACACTGCCCCAGAGAGAACAGAATGCTATGCTAATCATGGAATGTTTAGCTCGTGCATCTATTTTCAAACTGCCCAGTGTCAACTGCCTACATTCTATCTCAGATTTCTTCTCTCTGCTGCAAAGTTCAGATGCCCTGGAGACCTCTCTCAATCAAGACAGATTCCTGTAGTGCAAAGAGCAAACAAAAGTAAGTATTTTTGTTTTATTTTTCATTACTGCCTAGTGTCATTGTTCTTTAGTGTTTTATACCTCATTAGTTTTAAATTTAAACTTGTTTATTGGTTCCTCGTGGTTTCTTTGAACCGATGGGGAACCAATTTTTTTTTTATTGGAACGTTTTAGAGGGTACCGGTTACATTACTCCTTAATTTTATTTAATTTTAACTGCTTTTGAACCAAGGTTTATCAGTTTTCCTCAGCGATTTCTCAGTTCTGAATCTGATCAGAACCGATAGTTTTCTCACTTTATTGGTTCCTGAACCAACCATTATTCAATTGAAACCGACTGCAAATAGTTAAATTTTGTCTATTTTTTGGTTGGTTACTGGTTCCTGTTTTCTATAATGTCAGACAAGCCTAAAAAGAAAACAGGATCCCCTGGGTTTAAGAATTGCTTGAAGTATGCAGAGGTGTTTGCCAAGGCAGACAAACATGATCTTTGCTTGATCTGCCTTGGGCAACAGCACTTCAATGAAAATTGTGATATTTGTAAGTCTTTCCCTGTTAAGGCAGTGGAAAAATGCAGGCAGAGGCTTAAAAGAAAATTAGAGGAGGGGTCCATGGGTTCTAACCAGTCTACCCCCTCTAAGACTGTGGCAGTTCCTTCCAGAGCCTCTAAATCCACCCCTGATACAGTTGAGAGCTCTGGCAACAGAGGTACTCAACTGGCTGACTCCCCAGTGCCTGCCAAAAAATTTAAGAAAATCAAACACACTGACACCCTGGTTGAAACGCCTCAAGGGGTCCTTCAGGTGCCTATTAATGATCCCTTTCCTGCTGAGTTGACACAGGTTTTCACCTTACTCCAGGTGCTGCAGGGCTTAATACCCCCTCAGCAGCCTGTAATTATTACTGCTGAAAAAGCAACTGTTGTTATCCCTCTTTTTTCTACTGCTTCAGTGGCATATGAGGAGGATGACCAAGAAAAAGAGAGAATTGAACCTGAGGTGTCACCAGAACAGGATTTTGGCTCCCCTCCCAGACCTTCAAAGAATTTCTCTTCCCTTTTTTTTTGTTAAGAAACATAGAAACATAGAATTTGACGGCAGATAAGGACCGCTTGGCCCACCTAGTCTGCCCACTTCCCTACCTAATGGATAAGCTGCAGATCCTAGTTAACCAACAGCCTACTTCCCCCTACCCTCCACTATAATTGTCTTATGTCTGTCCCATGCATTCTTGAATCCCCCACTATTTTGACTCTCGACCTCCTCAGGAAAGCTGTTCCATGTATCCACAACCCTCTCTGTGAAGAAATACTTCCTCACATTACCTCTGAGCCGTCCCTCCATCTTCAAATTGTACCTCCTTGTTTTTGCACATCTCTTTTTCTGAAAGATACTACCCTCTTGGACTTTGTTGATTCCCTTGAGGTATTTGAAAGTTTCCATCATGTCCCCCCTCTCCCTCCTTTCCTCAAGGCTATACATCTTTAGTTCCTTTAGTCTTTCTTCATATGTCTTCGGATGCACACCCTGCATCATTTTGGTTACCCTCCTCTGGACAGCCTCCACCCTGTCTATATCTTTGTGGAGATGGGGTCTCCAGAACTGTACACAGTACTCCAGATGTGGTCTTACCAACTGTCTGTACAGAGGGTCAACAACTTCCTGTTTTCTACTGGTGATGCCTCTCTATGCATCCCAGTATCCCCCCAGCCCTTCTCACTGCCTTCTCACATTGCTGGCCCACCTTTAGGTTGCCTGATATGACTACCCTCAGGTCTGTTTCCATTTTTGTTGTTGTCAGTATCTCACCCCAATTGTGTGCTCTTCCCCTGGGTTTTTGCTTCCCATGTGCATTACTTTGCATTTCTTTGCATTGAATCTAAGCTGCCATACATTTGACCATTGCTCCAGTCTTGCCAAGTCCCTTTTCATCCTCTCCACTCAACCTTGTGTGTCAACCCTGTTGCAGATCTTTGTGCCATCTGCAAAGAGCCATCTTTTCCCTTCCAGTCCCTCTGCAATGTCACTTATAAAGACATTAAAAAGGACCAGCCCCAGTACTGAGCCCTGCCATACCCCACTAGTAACCCTCCTTTCTTCACTGTGGACTCCATTTACTATTACCCGCTGTGTTCTGTTGTCCAACCAGTGTTTTACCCAGGCTACCACCCTGGGACCCACTCCCAGGCTGGCTAATTTGTTTATTAATCTTTTGTGTGGGACTGTGTCAAATGCCTTGCTAAAGTCTAGGTAGGCCATGTCTACAGCCCCTCCCTGGTCTACTGGACTCCTTGAGTGACCATTCCCTGATCTTCTGTATCTGGAAGAACAGGGCACCAAGGATCCAGCCCAGAATCCTCACCACCCGGGACTACACCAACTTCTCGGGGGGGAGCAAGTTAATGATTACCTAAGCAGTCGGGACTGGAGCCCAATAACACTCCTCCCTACTCTTACTAAGGCCCTTGAATACTTCCAGGACCTACTATGTATAGCTGTCAACCTCTTTGCTCCTCTAAAAAGACTAAGAGCAAAGGGCAGCTGCTATAAATGGATAACCCCATCCCTAAAATCTCTAATGATTAGCTGGGATAAGGCCTGGAAAAAGTATAAGCTCTCTTCCCTTCCTGCTGACCTTGTTACATACAAAGCACTAAGAAACAAAGCTAAGAGTGCCATTAAACTTGCTAAAAGGGATTACCTCACAAACCTCCAGAAAACCAACTTAGGTAACCCTAAGCAATTCTGGAATCATGTCAACAACCTAATCAGGGGCAACAAAAAGACTGACCCTTGCCCCATTTTGGTCAACAGTCAGCTCATAAGTGACCCCTCACAAATAGCAGCCACCCTTAACAACCACTTCACAGACCTCGAGGCCTACAAGGCTGGGTAGACCTCCCAGACCTCTGCGCTGAATGTAAGTGAACCAACTCACTACGAACGACCCTCCTTCCACCTGGACTAGTAAAGCGAAAAGAGGTCCTAGCCCTCCTAAAGGCGCTGAAAGTCAAAGGCTCAGGGGGACCCGATGGGATAAACCCTTGGCTACTCAAGGCAGGAGCCACCTCCTTATCCAGGCCCTTGACTTAGCTTTTAAATAGATCACTAAGGGAAGGAATTGTTCCTAACCAGTGGAAACAGGCCAATGTGGTCCCAATCCACAAAGCTGGCCCCAGGGAAAACCTAACAAACTACTGCCCTATCTCCCTGCTCTGCACACTTGCGAAGCTACAAGAAAGGCTTGTCTATAACCAGCTCCTGATTATCTGGAGGCTCATCAGCTTATAGCTCCCTCTTAGCACGGTTTCAGAGCCAACCATGGGACTGATGCTGCCCTTATTAACTTCTAGGACGAAGTACTCAGAGCAATGGACAAAGGTATACCTACAGGTGCTGTCTTCATAGACTTGTCCAAGGCATTTGACCTTGCCGACCACAATCTCCTGCTTCAGAAACTGAACAACGTGGGCCTGGACCCCCAGTCTCTAAAGTGGTCTGAGAGCTACTTAACTGGACGGACACAAAGAGTCTCCTGGAAAGGAGCTATGTCGGGACCACTATGCCTAAAACAGGGTGTACCGCTGGGCTCAATCCTTGGCCCCCTCATATTCTCCTTATTCACCAATGATCTGAACACCTACTGTGGGGAAAGCTCAGTCATCCAGTGTGCTGATGACACAGTCATCTACCGATCCCTGGGGGATGTAGCTGCTCTGGGTCCTCTCCTCAAAAAGGATCTCTCATCCATCGAAGCATGGCTGAGAGAGAACAGGAATGGTGCTAAACACAGACAAAACCAAGGCAACGCTATTCATGCCCAGATCACTGGGTCATGACAGGACTGCATCCTTGCACCTTATCACGCTCGCTGGAAAAAGCATCACTGTAGTGCCCTCCCTTAAATACTTAGGCCTGACTCTTGACCAAACTATCACATTCTAGGACCATGTGGACCAGATCAGCAAGACCTTACACCGTAAACTTGGAACCTTGTACTGACTCAAGGACCAGCTAATCCCTGAGGCAAGGCTATCCATTGCCACAAGTGTCTTGCTCCCTACCTTGACCTATGCCACACCTATCATACAGGGCATGGCTAAACAAGAGGTCTCGAGGATGCAAATCCTGTACAACAAAGTGGCTCGGTTCGCTACCCAGGACCATCCTCGATGCCACCACTGTGATACACTGGCCCAGCTACACTGGCCCTCCTTGACTGCTCGCCTGCAATATCCCCTGCTCGTCCAGGCGTACAAACTACTAAAACTGCCCGCCTCTCCCAGCATAGCAAGAACTATAGCTATAAAACAAAACTCTAGGAGCCTAAGGACATCAGAACAAATGTTACTGACAGTTCCCAGAGTAAGAACAAATGCAGGTGGCAGATCTTTCTCCTCCCTTACCCCCAACTTGTGGAACAACCTCCCACCTCTGGTGCAGGAGGCCTCCTCATTCATGAACTTCCGCACCAGACTTAAAGCACATATGATTGCCATAAGCATGTGCCTCTGCCACTGCTCATAGCTGCCTCCAGCTCCCACAACACCCCTCAAAAAAAAAAAAAAAAAAAAAGCGAGCTAACTGAGGAACCTCTCCCAATATCCAGGGTCCCCAGGTTCCCCAAACCCTATATACTATCTCTGGCATGGGAGGCTCTCTTCTGCCGAAAGCGTCACCACAATTTGCCATGCTTAATACTAGGCCTAGCAGCATTCTAGTTAAGACTGTGTCATGATGATAACCATGTATGCAAACTGCATAAGTAAGCCTGTATAATCATGTAACCAACTGACTAACCACTGTATTTTAAATGTATTGTTATCCCTGTCGCATGAAAAAGGGACCTTCGGGGCCCAGTGGACCTACCCGGTCACCAAAATTTAATAAAATAAATAAATAAATAAATACTGCTTTGGTCACCCAGTCAAAGAAATCTATTAGATTTGTCTGACATGACCTTCCCTCTGTGAATCCATGCTGCCTTGGGTCCTGTGCCCCACTGGCCTCTAGGTACTCAACAATTCTTTCCTTCAGAAGTGATTCCATCATTTTCCCTACCACTGAGGTCAAACTGACAGGCCTGTAGTTTCCTGCTTCTGTCTTGCTCCCACTTTTGTGAAGGGGAATCACATCTGCCCTCCTCCAATCCTCAGGTACCACCATCCTCCCATGATTTATTAAAAGGGTAGTCAGTGGTGTTACTAGTTCTTCCCTTAGTTCTTTTAGAATTCTGGGGTGAATCCCATCAGGCCCCATTGCTTTATCCACCTTCAGTTTCAAGAGTTCTTTCAGAACCCTTTCTTCTGTGAAAGGACTAATATCAACCCCCCCCCATCCAGAGTGCTTCTATTAACCGGATTAGGATATTTCCCCCTGCTTTTCCATTGTGAATACTGAGCAGAAGTATTTTTATTTATTTATTAAATTTCGGTGACCGGGTAGGCCCACTGAGCCCCGAAGGTCCCTTTTTTGGGGGCGAAATGGGATAACAATACAAGATATAAGAATGAACAAGGACATAATGAACATTTGAGGCATTGTGAGTTACATCATGAGGTGGTTACAGTAAAGAAAAATAGTGGATACAGGCATGGTTACAGACATGGTAAGAGACAAGCAGTGGATACAGGCATGGCTTACAGGCACGGTAAAAGAAAAGCAGTGGGTGCAGGCATAGGTACAGGCATGGTTATCATCATGACATGTAAGTAATTGGTAGTACTTTGCATATAGTTTATTCAGGGGTTACACGTGGCCTCTGGAGAGCAGTCTTTATAGGCAGGTAGTAGGAAGGTTAAGCTTGGAGGCGGGAGTTGAGAGGAGGATTGGCCTTCAGGAGCTTTAAGTGCCATGGCAGCTGCATGTGCTTGAGGTCAGCAGATGGGACTTAAGCCTGGTGCGGAAGTTCATGAGTGAAGGAGGCCTGGACCTGGGAGGGAGCTTGTTCCATTGGCAGGCTGTGTGGGAGGAAAGGATCTTCTGCCAGCATTTGTCCTTACCTAGGGACTTCTAATAGCGTTCTATCTGAGGTCCTTAGGTTCCTTGGGGCATGTTTGAGGTTATGGTCCGGCAATGCTTGGCAGGCGTGGGGTTTGAGAAGCTGTAGGCCTGAATAAGCAAGGGGTGTTGGAGGCGGGTGACCAATATGGGCCGACGAAGATTGGCCGAAGTGTCACAGTGGTGACGTCTCGGGTGATCTAAGGTTGCGAAACAAGCTATTTTATTATATAGGGTTTGCATCCTGGTAATCTCTTGTTTAGCCATGCCCTGTATAATAGGGGCTGCAAAAGTCAGGTTGGAAAGTTCAGTATTCGTTCAGTATCCCTGCTTTTTCACTATCGCTCTCTGCCCAACCACCTTCCTCTTTGTTCAGCCTCAGTATCCCTGCCTTTGTCTTTCTTTGCTCCCTAATGTACCTGTAAAAGGTTTTGTCCCCCTTCTTAACCGAGTTGGCTATCTTTTCCTCGGTTTGGGCCTTTGCTATTCTGACTGCCTTACCTGCTTCCTTCTGCTTTAACTGGTGCAGTTCTCTGTCCTGCTCCTTCTGTGTTTCCTTATACTTCCTGAATGCTATCTTTTTCTGCTTTACCTTCCTTGCCACTTCTTTTGAGAACCATAGTGTTTTTTTCTTTCGTTTTGATTTGTTTATTTGCTTCACACAAAGGTTTGTTGCCTCTGTGATGGCAGTTTTGATGGTTCCTCATTGTTGCTCCACCCCACCTTCTTGCCTGTTTGCCAGTGCTTTTCTGAAGCACTCTCCCATTTTGACAAAATCAGCCCTCCTGAAGTCCAGTACCTTCACTTTTGTGTGGCTTGACTCTACAGCTAAGTTTATTGTGAACCACACTGTTTGGTGGTCGCTTGTTCCCAGATGGCTACCCACTTCAAGATCAGAGATCCTGTCTCTGTCCCCATTTGAGAGTACCAGGTCTAAGATTGCTCTCTCCCAAGTGGGTTCCAAAACTAGCTGTCTGAGGCATGCCCCCTGTAGGGCATCAAGAATGGCCCTGCTCTTGGATGTGGCTGCAGCAAAGGTGCTCCAGTCAACATCTGGCATATTCAGGTCCCCATCAGCAATATCTCCCTTTCTCTGCCATCCCAAGGATGCCTTCTATCATTTTCTTGCCATGTCCTCCCCTGAGACGGGGTCTGTATACAACCTCTGTGCGGATTGTGGAGCCATTCAGTCTCCAGGGTGACCCACAGTGCCTCCTCTCCTCCCTCCCTGTTTACCAGTTAGTTCTGTTGCTTTGATCCCTTCTCTTACATAGAGAGCTACTCCTCCTCCTCCTCCTCCTCCTCCTCCTCTTTTTCCCTCCATGTTCCTCCTGTAGATTGTGTACACTGGTATGTTGACATCCCAGCCATGGTTCTCTGTGTACCGTGTTTCTGTGACTGCCACAATATCTAGGCATCCCTCTTCCATCAAGGCCACCATTTCAGGGAGCTTTTTACCTAGACTATGGGCATTGGTACTCATTTACCTTCCATTTTTTTATGGCTTTATTTCTTTTTGCCCCATTCCTATCTCTACTGCCTTTGTCTTTTTCTCCATTTACCCCTGCACTTCTCCTTATCGACCGCTCTATCTTGGTGTTTACCTCACTAATTACCCTGATTTTTTGGGGGGAAAGGCTAGGATTTCCCTTCTCCTCTTCAGTGCCTCCCCCCTTGGCTAGTTTAAATGCTTGCCATTGAAACATTTAAACCTATCACCTAGGATCCTGGTTCCCCTCCAGGATAGATGCAGACCATCGCACCTGTATAGGCCTGCGTCCCTCCAGGTGGAGCCCCAGTCCCCAATGGAGCTAAATCCCTGAGCTCTGCACCAGCTTTTCAACCAGTCATTGAATCCCATGGTGCAGAGTACCCTAGCCTCATCCATGCCATAGACATGTAGCACTTCTGAGAAAGTTACCGTGTGTACTACTTGTCTAAGGCCCCTCCCCAACTCCACAAACTCCTGTTGCACTGCTCTGATCCCATTCTCAGCCAGGTTATTCATCCCTAGGTGGATAATGACATCCAGCTCCTTCCCCCTTGCTGCTGCTCCCATGAGCCTGAGGATTTGTTTCCTGTTCCTCTAAGCCTTGGCACCAGGCAGGCACCTTACCTCCCTTTCCGCTCCCTCCCCCAGTTCTACTCCCCTAACAATTGAGTCCCCCACCAGGAGTTGTTTCCTTCCCCTGTGGGGTCCTGGGCCACCCTCCTGTGGGTCTCCATTGTGGAGGTTCCCAGCATCCTCCTTGATCTCCACTGCAGGTATCTCCATAGAGGAACCATGCTTTACCAGAGTGGCGAATGATTTATGGAGAGGCACAGCTGGAGGGATATGCCTCTGTTCCAGCACCCTCGCCCTCCCTGAGCCCACCATGGTCTAGCCACACCTCTTTCTTGGCAACCTCTGAGGTAGTGGCAGTGGCCTGGGTGGTCCCTGGGTGGGGGAGCAGGTTTTCCGAATCCTTGCCAGGTCAGCATGGAGATGAACAACCTCCTCCCTCAGACCAGAGAGGTGCCTGCAAATAGGGCAGCAATGCAGTCTCCAGAATGTCTCCCGGAAGACTGCTGCTCCACAGCCAGTGCATTGCACCACTCCCCACATGTCTGTGTCCCTTCCAGTTACAGATGCTATTTTGTTTTTTGTTCTTGTTTTAGTGTGTGCAAGCTTGTGAGTGTCTCTACTCCCTATTCAGTGTGCTGTGCCTTTAAGGATATGATAAGAAAATGGTAGAGACCCTGGATCCTCAAACAGCTGAAGAGATCCAGGATGAAGAGGAAGCACAATACATGGAACTTATGGTGCTGACACCCTCAAAAAGGCCCTTCTGCTTATCTACAAATTCTTTAAGAAGGATGTTTTAGAAATCCTAAAGGCTCCCAATACAGTCACACCCACAGACAAAAAGTGTGACAAGAAGTAACAGTTAGAAAGATCTGGTGCTGAGTTTCTTTTTAGTCACCCAGACCACCAGGGCATTGTACAGCAGGCTGCCTGTGAGAAAGCCAAAACTCTCTTATCCTCTAACCCCCCTGAAAAGGATTCGAGAAAGATGGACAGCATGGCAAAAAAGGGGTACCTTTCAGCATCCCTGGCAATTCGTCAAGCCAGCTACCAGGCCTATGCAGCCCTTCATCAAAAAGCTCTCTGGCAGTCATTAGTGGACAATGCTGAGGCTATCCCCTCTTTAACAGTGTCAGAGCTGCTAGACACAGCAAAATTGGGCTTGGAGGCTTCCAAATTCCAATTTCAGATGGTAGCTGACACCAATGATACAGCTGCAAGGTGGATGGCTGGTACCATTGCTCTAAGAAGATTTGCCTGGCTGAGGGCTACCAGCCTCTTCCAGGACACCCAAACTAAGGCAATGGACTTTTCTGTTGAAGGCCACTCTCTTTTTGGTACCCAGACTGAGGCATATGTGAAAAAAGTAGATGAATATAAAGCTACTTTTAGGAGCAACTCTACCAGAGACAGGCCCTCTGCTTCAACTTTGTCTTATTCTCCGGGAGGCAGGGGCAGGTCCTCTTTTAGGAGGCTTTCTTTCAGGTACATGCTGTTTCCCAGCAGCAGTACCAACCACAACAGACTGGATTTTACAGAACTAGAGCTAGAAGGGGTTCTTGGAGAGGATCCCAATCTCCTCAGCCTTGGCAGCAAGCAAAACAGAACCCCTAACTTTTCCCTTTAGGCTGCCTCTCCACATCCTGTAGGGGCAGATTCAACCACTATTTCCAGGAATGGCTAAAAATAACCACAGACAAATGGGTACTGGAAATAGTGAGTCAGGGTCTCTCCCTTTGCTTCAAGTCCCTTCCTCCTTCAAGGTTAAAACATTTTGCACCATCTCCCTTCTCAGAAAGAAAACTACTGGAGCAGGAGGTACAGGCCCTACTGCTGGCAAAAGCAGTGGAGCCTGTCCACCACAACCAAAGAGGGCAGTGGTTCTATTCCAGATATTTCCTAACAACAAAAAAGAATGGAGATTGGCAGCCTATACTAGACCTCAGACTGCTGAACAGGTACCTGGTAAAGCCCAGGTTCAAAATGGTCACAATGGCCATGATTTTGCCAACTCTTTAAAAAGGGGACTTGCTAGCCTCCGTGGCTCTAAAGGATGCATATTTCCATATTCCCATAAAGGAGTCTCACAGAAAGTATCTCAGATTCAGACTCCCTCAGGCCACTACCAGTTCTCAACACTTCCCTTCGGCCTTACCTCTGTATCAAGGATCTTTACCCAGTGCATAGCAGTAGTAGTGGCACACCTCAGAAGACTGGGTGTCACAATTTTTCCTTATCTGGACGATTAGCTAATCATAGGGAAATCCCACCAACATGTATCAGACCACCTTCAGGTAATCCAGGATATGCTGCTTTCCCTGGGATTCCTTCTCAGTACCAAAAAGTCAGTCCTGACCCCTGTTCAGGTGCTGTAGTTCATAGGTACAGAACTAAATACAGTAGTGGGAAGAGCTTTTCTCCCTCAGGAGAGGGCAGAACGCATTCAGCTTCTGGCAGGCACATTTGCCCTGGGCAGGCAAAAGCCAGCAAAACAACTTCAACTGTTAGGGCACATGGCTGCAGCAGCAAGCACAGTCATAGGTGCCAGGTTTCAGATGAGAGATATTCAGTTCCATCTCAGAGCCCACTGGTGCCAAAGACAGGACCCCCTCTCAAAGCCAGTACCAGTCACACAAACATTACTACAGTCCTCCAATGGTGGAAGGAACAGGAAAATTTAAGGGAAGGGGTTCCACCTCTGCAGAAGCCTCCCTCCCTGGTTCTCACAATTGATGCTTCCCTGCTTGGTTGGGGTGCTCACTTAGGGGATCACACCATCCATGATACTTGGGAGAGTGCAAACTCACTCCTGCACATAAACCTGCTGGAGATAAGAGCTGTTTATCTGACCCTTCAGGGTTTCTCTCATCTCATACAGGGAAAGGTGGTGCAAGTCAGAACAGACAATACCACAACAATGTATTACATCAACAAACAAGGAGGGACAAGATCCACTCCTCTGTGTACAGAGGCAATGAAGATATGGAGCCTTACTTACTCTCTAAATGCCTCTACAGTCAATTCATCTGCTGGGCAAGGACAACACCTTGGCAGATGCCTTGAGCCGGATAAACCAGGCCCATCATGAATGGGAACTGAACAAGTAAGTGGTGAATGCTCTATTCAGCAGGTGGAAGACTACAGAATTAGACCTGTTTGCTTTCCACCAAAATCACCACTTACCTCTATTGCTGCAGGGTCCCAGTGAAGGGGACATTGGATCCAATGGATGCCCTGATTCTGGATTGGACTGGCAGGTATCTCTATGCCTTTCCTCCTTTTCTTCTGATACTCTGGGTGCTCATCAAGCTCAGGTCACAACCAGTTTTGATGATTCTGATAGCCCCAGATTGGGCAAGACAGCTTTGGTACTCCCTGCTGCTCTCAATGTCTGTGAGCAAACTGATTCACCTCCCTCAGAGGTACAATCTCCTGACTTCCTTTCAGGGGAGGGTAGTGTACCCCAATCTCAGGTCTCTCAAGCTCAAGGCCTGGCTGTTGAGGATTTAGACTATGCAGATTGCCAATTATCTGAAGCAGTTTTAGAAGTCCTTAAGGGTTACAGGACGCCTTTCATCAAGAAAACCTATGCCTCAAAATGGAAAAGATTTTCCATTTGGTGCAGTGACAAGGGTATAGTCCCAGCCCAGGCCGGGATTCCAACCCTTCTTGATTATTTATCTCACTTGCACTCCCTGGGGTTGCAGCACTCAACTCTGAAGGTGCACCTGGCTTCAGTTTCAACATATCTTTCAGCTAGAAAGGATACCTCCCTGGCATCAAACCTTATGTTCAAAATATTCTTTAAAGGGTGCTCTCATTTGTTTCCCCCTCACAGGGAACCAGTGCCAACATGAGACCTTAATATTTGCATTGCCCAGCTTATGCTTCCACCTTTTGAGCCTATGGCATCTGCAGAGCTTACATTTCTTACCTGGAAGGTAGTTTTTCTGGCAGCAGTCACTTCTGCCAGAAGGATAAGTGAGCTACAGGCCCTCTGTGTGGAAAATGACTATGTTTCTTTCCCCAAGGACAAGGTAGTGTTGAGAACTAATAGGAATTTCCTCCCCAAGGTGGTTTCTGACTTCCATTTGAACCAGTCTATAACATTGCCAGTTTTCTTTACTGAACACTGTAGCTCAGGTGAGCGTAGATTGCACAGCTTGGATGAAAAAAGAGCACTGAGTTATTACATGACTCATACCAAAGATCATAGGCAGGACAGACAACAACTGTTCCTCACTTATGGGGAAGTACAGTAGGTAAAGGTATTCCTGTTTTAAAGAGGACTATCTCTCGATGGATAGTTCAGTGTATTCAGTTTTGCTACTCAAAGGCAGGCAAAGTTCCTCCTTCTGGTCTTAGGACCCACTCTACAAGGGGCACAGTTGCCACTGTTGCAGCTGCCTGAGAGGTACCTCTAATGGAAATATGTAAAGCAGCTACCTGAAGGTCAGTCCACACCTTCACTAAGCATTATAGCCTGGACACCCAGTCCAGGAGTGATGCCAGATTTGGCACAGCAGTGTTGCAGAGTCTTTTTCCTAAATAGATTCCAGCCCATCTCCTTGAGGTACTGCTGCATAGTCTGCAAGAGTAATAATAATAATATTAGTGGATTCCTGGGATTAGAAGAAAAAATTACTCACCTGTAGTAATCTTGTTTCTTCCAAATGCATCCACTAATATTATCACTCCCCACCCTTGCCTCCCCTTTCAGAATCAGTAACAAGAAAATTCCTCTCCACAGCTGATAAGATGTATAGTTGGAGTGATGTGCCACCTGCTGGCATCTTCTAGTAATGTCTTAACTTGTAGGTTATTTTCTAAAGTCATATCTGACTTCAGATAAAAAGGGGACATTTGTTTACACTAGTCCTTTGGTTAATGTTGTTATTTGCCCAGTTGAGCATTATTTTTCTATGATTATTTATATATGATTTACATGTTGTTATGGCCTCTTTGCAGGCTTCTAAGAAATTTGAGGTAGAATGTAGGCAGTTGACCCTGGGCAGTTTGAAAATAGATGCACAAGGTAAACATTCCATGATTAGCATAGCATTCTATTATCTCTGGGACAGTGCTGGCCTAAGGGAGCACTACAAGAGTAATAATATTAGTGGATCCCTTTGGAAGAAACAAGGTTACTACAGGTGAGTAATTTTTTTTCATTCATGACATCTAGAACAAGTATTACTTTCTTTTTTTTAATATTTGACATTTTATTGAAGTAGTTCAACAATTAGGATGTTTACAATGATTTACAAAGTGAAACATACAATTTGATGGCAGATAAGGACCGCTTGACCCACCTAGTCTGCCACAGCAAGAAGCTACGATATTCAGTCAGTTATATATTTGAAAGGTCAGTGCATAGACAATGTCACCTCAGAAACTCTCTCCCCACGTGCATGTCAAAAGGATTACAAGAGGATCACCAAGATCCCCAGTGTGGGGCCAGTTCCACTCCCCCAACTGCTGTAAGTTGAGGAGCCCTCCTGGCAACTGACCTGTTTCAGGAAGTTCTTTGATTTCTACCCCTGTGTTAGAAAAAAAAGAGATATTTATTAGCTGCAATACCCTATGGGACAAAGCCAGCATCAATATCTGAGACATATCATACCCAGTATTGCCACTTGCAGCTAAACTGCTCAGACCTGTCATGAATAGCCACTGCAAGCTATTCCATTCTATAGATTTCCTGTACTATAATACACCTTTTGAGGCATCAGGCTTCATCCACAGGCAGGTAATAGCCTTTTTGACTGCCAGTAGATATATCTACATCAGCTATCTAGAAGGGATGTGTGATTCCCTAGTAGGAATGGACAACAAAACTAATTCTGCTATAAGTGCTACTGCACCCCCTGATAGTTCTTCTAACTGTGCTAGTAGTTCTGCCCAGTATGGGACCAGAATCTGGCAGGACCAGAATATGTGGGCATAATCTGCTGGCGAGTAACCACAACCCCTCCAACAGTTACTGTAACTTACTGGCACATACTTACTAAGTACTGCTGGGTTTAGAAGTACTGTATCTTCACTTCCATGCAAATTCTCTCCACATGTAGGAGGATGTGGTCATTACCATCAGTATGGCATATTTAAGTCAAGTGGTATAGTCAGCTGAGGTATTAAGGTCTTTATTCCCGCTATCTAACACTGACTGAGTGGAGTCCCCATTACCTCTTGTAATCCTCTATATAAATTTCCGATCGTGGCCCCATGGAAGGTTTTTTTGGGCATCTAAAATCATGGACAGCAGGGTAGGAACCAACTCAGGGAAACTAGTATAATTCTTTTGTTTTTGGAGGAGGTAAGTATGAACTTGAACATGTCTATAGTGTTACCTGCCTGTGAGACTATATGTTTGTTGAACATGTACTACTTTCAAGCATCCCCATTTTGTGCAACTTACAAGGGGTTAAATATAGGTTGTGCAGTACTTTATATTGCATTAAGTGCAATGTTCCACCTTAACATACAGTATTTATAGAAGTTTGCCCGTATGTTCTCCCAGACTCAAGTTTCATACCTTTCTGGAAATGCCTGGTTCCAATAGTGCCTTATCTCTGAGCCTGCAGGGAAACATTTTTTTGAGATTGTTGCATATAATGTTGATATGGAATGGGGACTGTTAGCTAGACATTTTAAGGGATCCATAGTTTCTTCATAGTAGTAGTAGTAAAATGTTTATTTTTGGACAGGAAAGGTCTTATTTACATCTTTGGGTTATAGACCCATTTTCAAGATGGTCCTGTTAATTCAGTTCTTAGTTCCATCATAAAAATAACACACTAATACAAATATATAGACATTCAATAATCATTACCACATTTCATACAGGGGATTCACAACTATCATACAGACAATTATAAAATACATTCAATTAGCATAAATTGTACTAAGTTATGTGTTTATACCAAATTAAATATTTAAGTACTTTAGTAATTTATATTTCTTTCAAAGCAAATATACAGTACTTTAATCCCATCAGGAAATAAGTGTATAAAATATCCATTATTTAAACACGAAGATCTAAATCTATAGTTCTATCAGTGAGACAGGGAATCCAAGTTTTTATTTATTATTATAATCTTTTAATGATTACCACTTATTATTTGTAGCAGTTACAATTCCAATCTATAAGCTTCTTCAAGGAGCTCACAGTTTAGTACTTTGTTGTTTTTGTCTTAATTTAGTATCAATAGGGTCTCAATATTGCCTTACCTTAGCTACAAACATCATATTCCCAAATCTGTTTTTAATTTTGGTTTGTAAATACTTATTACTTGAATCTCTTAAGTTGTATTTTGATTCCTTAATTATTAATTTATCTATTAAGTACTGTTTTTTTTTTTACCCTATATCACTGAGTGAATATGTCCCGTCCATTTTAGGTCCCTTTTATAGTCCAACGGTAACCAGTTTAGTGAATGTAACATTTCGCAATGATGTTTACGGTAGTCACACTTCAAAATGAATCTGGCATGATTATTATAGACTATATCCAACTTTTTTTAGGTTTGTTCTACTTGTTAGGCCATGTATATGGCTCCCGTAGTCTAAACATGGAATAATTAACTGATTTACTATATTAAGCTTCATCTTTTAAACTAAACAAAATCTTGATCTACGGAAAGCACCAAGTTTTCTATTTGTTTTCTTTATTAATTTATTTATATGGAAGTCAGATTTCATGGTCATCTTTCCATGGAAGGGGGCCCATATGCTGTGCCATGGTGTGCGTTAGTTGAAGGCACTGGAAAGCCATTCCTTTCCCATTACCGGCCTCATTCAGGAAGGTTCTACACGGTATCAGTTTCACCTCTCTGGTGTGCTTTTACTTGAGTGGGAGATTCTATTGTTTCCATGGGTCTGTAGTGACCATTTTGTCATCTATCTGAAAGTTGGGGTTTTTAAGTACTGGCTGTCCTGCATCTCTTTATGGGGCTGGTTGTAATGTTCTACTTAGCTGTTGGTGGACTCTGACTGATACCCCAATCGGAGTGTCTCTAAGCCCGTTAGGTATTTTCTTCCATGGACAGTGTAGTAATGATTTGACGCCCACTCATTTAAACATACACAGATCTCATTCAATATCTGGTCACAGTGGTCTACAGCTCTCAATTCGTGAATCTTGTGGCTCCTTATACCACTTCAGGGGCCAGATATTCAAAACGTAGCCCTGGGGCAAAGTTAGCACTGCATAACATGCTAAATTAGCCCTGAACCATTAGCACGCTATATACAAAGGAATAGCCCCAGGGCTGCAGCAGCTGAATATAATGTGAACATGAAGCTGTGCAAACAGGGCTGGGAGTGCAGTGCAAAAATAGCCCAGCAAATAAGACAGCTCTGAATATAGCAACCGGGAAGGTCAAACTGCAACAGCAGCTCAGTGGACACAGAGGTGGAGTAAGGCAGAGCTGCAGTTGGAAGCCAGTTTGGGTGATTGTACTGGAGTGTTGCACAACAACAGCAGCATGCAATGCAGACCACACACAGCAGAACAGTGCTGTGCTATAGACAGGTTAGCCTGGAGCAAACACATTTGCCTGGCACTAACACTGACTTTGCCCCATGCTAACACATTAGCCAGGGGCAAAGTTTGCAATATTCAAAGCTCCTATGCAAATGAGCCTGCTTAGGCAATCCATGTGCAAACAGCCACATTAGCATCTCATTATGGCCTGCTTTGCATACATTTCCATGTGGTTTGCCTGGTGGTATTCCATGGTGCACACAGTGCCACCTGTAGATCAGACTGGAAGTACGGGCTGGAAGCCGCAGGCTGGGGTGTGCACACAGCTCCACCTGTATGCCAGACCTGAGAAACAGTTTGATAGCTACAGGCCATGGGTGTCGGCTGGCATACTCAGTGCATACCTCCCACCCAGTCAGCACTGAAATAAGGGACACAGACACTCTGAATGAGGAACAATGAGGGACACTGATCCTCACAATGAGAGGCACATCCTCAAACATGGAGACACAAACACAGAACACAATGGAAACCATTACCTTTGTATGTACACAGGGTAAGAGTTACATAGCACCATAGACTAGTATAACTCTGTTTGCAAGTCTGGATGTACAACACAGTCTCTGTGTGTGAACCACTGTTCCCAGGAGGGACGAATGCAGGTTAGGGCTATAGTGAGGGGTACACAGAGGGATGTCCCCTGTACTGAGGGACACTGTAGATGACTGTATAATTGTGTGTATGTGTGTGTATAGTAGAGTATGTGTGTGTGTGTGTATATATATATATATATATATATATATATATATATATATATATATATATATATATATATATATATATATATATATATATATATATACACACACACACACACACACACAGATAGCTATAGCACTGTTTGGTAGGTTCACATTTGCCCTGGTTGTGTAGTACCTCCCCCCCACCCAGCATCATCCCCAACACCAGTGATGAGAACCCCATCCCAACCCCTGGCATACCTCTCAAGTGTCCCTCATTATGAGGGACATCCCTCATGTTACCCCATAAAATTGCCCTGTCCCTCATAGAAAAGGTGACACACACACACACACAGAATATGCTGTAAATTCAGACATTACTGCAGGCACAAATAATATTCTAAGATGCTACATCACAAATGTATTTGTATAAGTAAAAGCAAAGTTTTCCACAGTGTTCTGTACTTGTATCCCAATGTTTGAGGATGTGTCTCTCATTATGGGAGTCAGTGTCCCTCATTGACTCTCATGTTGAGAGTCCACGTCCCTCATGTCAGTGACAAATGGTTGACAGGTCTGATCCATGGTAGTATAGATCCCCCCATCATGATACCTGACATCCGTTCTGATAATAACAGTTAGTTCCCTGGTAGTCGAGTGGCCCACCTACCCCATCACGATCCATGACGCCCGATCTGATAATAACAGTTAGTTCCCTGGTAGTCTAGTGGCCCTCCTAGCCCCCATCATGATCCCAAACACTTGTTCTGATAATAACAGTTAGTTTCCTGGTAGTCTAGTTGCCCCCCCCACCCCTATCACAATCCCCGACACTCGTTCTGATAATAACAGTTAGTTCCTAGGTGGTCTAGTAGCCCCCCCTACCCCATCACGATCTCTGACACCCATTCTGATAATAACAGTTAGTTCCCTGGTAGTCTAGTGGTCCCCTTACCCAGCAGTGCCCACTACCTTGCTCCCCCTATCCCGGTATGGAGCCAGCGACTGGCTCAGCCCATCCTCACCTCTGTGGCCAGCCGCCGACTGACTGAGTTATAAATGAGCATGTACTTATGCAGTACACACTCATTCATAACTCAGTTGGTGGCTGGCCGCAGAGGTGAGTAGTGGGCTGAGCCAGTTGCCGGCTCCGTACTGGGATGGGGGAGCGGGGTGGTGGGCACTGCCGGGTGGGGGACTACTGGACTACCAGAGAACTAACTGTTATTATCAGAATGGGTGCTGGGGATTGTGATGTGGAGGTGGGCCACTAGACTACCAGGGAACTAACTGTTATTATCAGAACAGGTGTTGGGGATAGTGATGGAGGGCCACTAGACTACCAGGGAACTAACTGTTATTATCAGAACGGGTGTCAGGAATCATGATGGTGGGGGGGCCACTAGACTACCAAGGACTGGTTATTGTACTGTCTTTGTGTTGGGGAGTGCTTGGGGAGGGCACTTGACTACCAGGGAGGAACTACTGGCCTGTGTGTTGTGCACTTTGGGCATGCGTGGGGGAACGGGAGCACTGTTTCCCTGATTGCATGGCATTACCTCTTGCTTTTTGATGGCGGAATTCAGTGCCATGCTACAGGTTGCGCAAAACACTGTAGCACGGCACTGTACTTTTGAATATGCCAGTGCGCCAGCATTCATAGCCCCTCCCCTAACTCCCTCCCCTGCATACCTTAACTTTTAGCATCGGCACTATCTCATAGCACCGGCGCTAATTGGCCTTTTGAATATTGCTGCCAGGCAAAATCTGGCACTATTCCAGCACAACAGGTTTGTGCAGTGCAAAACCTTGAATATTTGGCCCCAAGTATTTACTTACGTGAGCTGCATAGTAATAATGCAGGAAGTTTGAAAGTTTGAGCCCACCTTTGTTCTTTGCTCCTGCTAGTTTATCATTTCTCAGCTTAGGAAACTGCTTAGTTCAGCTTTCCCAGCCCAGATGAAATTTTCTATCATTGTGTGGACTATTTTAAGCCATGACATAGGAAGTACCAGATTAGTCATTAATAGAGGGTATAGAATTCTTGGTAATATATTCATCTTAACCACGCTGATCCTTCCTACTAGGACAGTGTGAGTTCGGTCCACCTGTCCAAGTCTAGCTTAATTGCCACAATTAGCTTATCTATGTTATTGTCTTTAGTCTTGGATACTTCCTTAACAGCATCTACGTCTAGGTATCTTAGTTTATTAGGAGACCACTGCAGGCTTAGTTCAGTTATTATACTCTTTTGTACCCCAGCACTAAATGGCATCACAACTGTGTTTGAATACATTCAGGTTCTACACTGATATTTGCCCAAACTCCTGTATCAGTCTGAGTACTGGAGGCAGGGATGTCCTCAGCTCTCTGACATGTAATAAGATATTGTCAGCGTAAAGGGAGAATTAGTACTGATTCCTACCCACTGGTGTGCCTATAACCTCTGGTGCTTGGTTAATCTTGCAAGCCAAGGGGTCCAAGTGTAGATTAAACAGAAGGGGGGACAGAGAACATCTCAGCCTGGTTCCCCTCCTTAGGGTGAATCCTTGTGATAACACTTTATTACAAAATATTTTAGCAGTAAGCCTGGTATACAATACTTTAACCCATTCAATAAAAATATCTGGGATTCTGTTTCATTTAAGCACCATAAAGAGAAAGGGCCTTGAAACCCTATCAAAAGTTTTTTTCACATCCAGGGAGAGCAAGATAGCAGGCATTCCAGGCTCCCTAGATGCGGAAATAAGATGTTCTAGCTTTCTAAGATGGTCTGCAGAGATTTGTCCCTTTGTAAAGCCTATTTGTTCATTGCTGATCAGGCTTTCATACTCTACTTAACCTAGCGGCCATTACTTTAGCTAGTATTTTTGCATCGGGATGATAGTTGCTGACTTGTTGTACATCCTTCCCTGGCTTAGGTAACAGCGTGATCATGGCCTGCATAAAGGACAGCTCAGTTAACCCCTTTTCATGTATATGGGAGTAGTCCATCATTAAGTATGGACTAATGATGGGACCAAAAATTTTATAGATGTTGGGGATGAAGCCATCTGGCCCTGATACCTTATCCACAGTTAGACTTTTAATTACAGTCATGATTTCATTTACACTAATCTGTGCTTTGAGCAGGTCCTGTTGATCTTGCAGCAATTGTGGTAAGGTTAGACCAGTCAGAAATGCAGAAGGAGACACATGGGACAGAAAAAAGCATTTTTAGTCAGGGGGCACGGACAGCGTGAAGTACTGCCATGATATACCTGTGAAGAAAAATGGAGATTAGTAGCTAAGCGTGCTGGCTCACTGTCTGAAACTCACCATCGTTAGGGAAAGACACCCTTCACAGTCATCTGTAGTGCCGAAGAGGGCTATCTGGCTGTGCTGAGAATTATTATGGTACAAGAGCTGGGTTTGCATGGTGGAGAAGGAAGTTTTGGTGCTGGTGGAAGTGGCTTTGATGCTGGAGGAGGTTTGGTGCTGGTGCCCCAATGGCAATGGCTATAACTGCAGGGCATGGAAACACAACAGAACAGCTTAAGCTTAAGAGGAGCTTAAGATGTATAGCCTCGAGGAAAAGAGGGAGGGGGGGACATGATAGAAACTTTCAAATACCTCAACGGAATCAACAAAGTCTATGAGGGTAGCATCTTTCAGAAAAAGAGATGTGCAAGAACAAGTGGGCACAATTTAAAGATAGAGGGGGATGGCTCAGAGGAAATGTGAGGAAGTATTTCTTCACAGAGAGGGTTGTAGATGCATGGAACAGCCTTTCTGAGGAGGTTGTAGAGTCAAAAACAGTGGGGGAATTCAAGAATGCATGGGACAGACATAAGGCAATTCTAGTGGGGGTAGGAGGAAGTAGGCTGTTGGTTAACTAGGATCTGCAGCTTATCCATTAGGTAGGGAAATGGGCAGACTAGGTGGGCCAAGCGGTCCTTATCTGCCATCAAATTCTATGTTTCTATGTAACAGGAAAAGACAGTTTTAGTCTGGGTGGACCACCTCAAAAATCTTCTGATGCGACATCATGGTAGCCGTCAGCTGTGTTTTTGAATGAGTCAATAACTTGTCCTTTAGCTTCTTATGAGATGTCATTACAGCCGCTTGCCTTTTGTGTCACCATCTTTCATGAGGTTGTTGTGATGTTTGTTGATGATGCTGCAGTACTGCTGGTGTTCTGTGTTGACACGTTCATGTTGGATGGATAACAGCATGCTGCTGTTGTGAAGTAGAATAAGCCAAGCCACGTTACTGTAGGAAGATGATCTGTCCTTTTTGTTTCCAGCTGTTGAAGCCAGGCAATGTGTGATGGATTGACCTGTCCTTCTTTTTCCAACTTTTGATAAGGCCAGCAGAAAGAGACACAAAAGAAAGAAAAAGGATTTAGTTAGGGCCACTAACAGCATGAAGTACTGCCATGACATACCTGTGGAGGGAAACAGACATTAGTACCCTATATGTGCTGGCTCACTGTTTGAGATACTCACCATCACAGCAGACAAGCAAGACCTCAGTATACCCTGGTGCTGGAGGAGGCTGGTTGGTGTCATCACCGTCGATGGCTATACCTGCAGGTCATGGAGACACAAGAGGATAGGAAAAGGCAGTTTAACTCATTCAGGCCTAGATACACCTGTAGGTGGCATCTGAAAGCATAGCCACTCAGACCAATAATGCCTGTAGACGTACTCAGCTGACTTACCTGGAACCTGGAGGCCTGGAAACGTCTGAGGAAGTCAGCAGTTTTTACCCAAATATTAAACAAACCAAATTGCTTAGAATTGATTGCATAGCACTGTTAGATAATTTCATGCTGAACAATTTTGCCACTAATACTTTGTGTCTATCATGTATACTTTAGGAGTTATTCGCATTTGTTTAAAGTATGATGTGCATGGCTGACGTCTGTCTCTCAAGCCTCAACTAAGCTCCTTGAATAAATCTGAAAAACACAGTTTGGTATTTCAGCTAGTATAAAATAAAAACTAAATGGATTACAATTGATTGCATAGCGCCGTTAGAAAGGTAATTTTGTGCTGAACAATTTTGCTGCTGATACTTTCAGTCTAACACACATACTTTAGGAGTTATTCACATTTGTTTAAGGTATGGTGTGCATGGCTGACATTTGTCTCTCAAGCCTCACCTAAGCACCTTGAAAATATCTGAGAAAAACACAGTTTGGTATTTCAGCTAATATAAAATAAAAACCAGATTGATTACAATTGATTGCATAGCAGCACTGGAAAGGTAATATTGTGCTGAACGACTTTGTCACTCGTACTTTGTGTAGCACTTACAGTTCAAGAGGTATTCACATTTGTTTGTGGCATGCTGATTATGGCTTGATTTTGCTTAGAAAGGCCCAGGATGCAGTGCTAAGAGTATACAGGGCACAAGTGGTGGAAGTCTCAAAGAGCTCTTGTGGCGTGAATGAGTTAAGTCAATGTGCAGCAACAGCCTTGTGTACTGCCACGACATACCTGTTGAGGGAATGGGACATAAATAGCTAAGTGCTGTCTGTTTGAGCTACTAACCATTGTAGCAAACAAGGCCTCAGGTATACCCTGGTGCTGGAGGAGACCTTGTTGGTGGAGGCAGCTATTTGGTATTGTCACTGTCATTGGTTATACCTGCAGAACAGGGAGGCACAAGGGGATGGAAAAGACTGTTTTGGTCTGGGGGCAATTACGGCCTGGTGACCTATTGAGGGAAATAGACATTAGTAGCAATGTGTGCTGGTACCATGACACTCATACTCACCATCTCAGCAAATGAAAAGGCCTTCTGGAGGAGGCTTTGGTGCTAGCTGGCTAGCTTTACCGGTAGCTATGCTGGTACAAGAGGCTGGGTTTGCAGTGCTGGAGGAGGATGCTTTGGTGCTAGTCAGAGAAGGCTTTGGTGCAGGTTGGTTGTTGGCAACATGTCTTATACTGGCACAAGGGAAAACACAGAGTTGCTGGAGAGAAACATTTTTTTGTCTGGCTGTGGGTCTGATGCTAGCATAAAAGACCAAGTTGTCAGAGGAAAGTTCTCTTGGGCTGGCTGTGGCAAGGGGTTTAATGCTGGCAGAAGTTACCAAGTTACTGGAGGTAAGTTCTTTTTTGGCTGGCTATTGATAATGGGTCTTATGCTGGCACAAGGCACAAAGTTGCTGTAGGCAAGTTCTTTTTTGGCTGGCTGTTGGTGGCAACTGAGCTTACATTAACACAAGAGACAGTTGCTGGAAGGAAGTTCTTATTTGGTTGGCTGTTGGCAACTGGTCTTACGCTGGCACAAGAGACCAAATTGCTGGAGGGAAGTTTTTTCTTGGCTGGCTGTTGGCAATGGATCTTATGCTGCACAAGAGGCTGAGTTGCTGGAGGGTAGTTCTTTTTTGACTGACTGTTGGCCATGGGTCTTATGCTGGCACAAGAGACCGAGTTCCTGGAGGGAAGTTCTCTTTGGCCTGGCTGTTGGCAACAGGTCTTATGCTGGCACAAGAGCCTGAGTTACTGGAGGGATGTTCATTTTTCACTGGCTGTTAGCAATGAGTCTTATGCTGGCTGATTTGTTGGAGGGAAGTTCTTTCTTGGCTAGCTGTTGGCAATAGATCTTATGCTGAACAAGATACTGAGTTGCTGGAGGGAAGTTCCTTTTTGGCTGACTGTTGGCAGTGGGTCTTATGCCACTGATTTGCTGCAGGGAAGTTCTTTTTTGGCTGACTGTTGGCAGTGGGTCTTATGCTGGGTGATTTGCTGGAGGGAAGTTCTTTTTTGGCTGACTGTTGGCAGTGGGTCTTATGCTGGCTGATTTGCTGGAGGGAAGTTCTTTTTTGGCTGGCTGTTGGCAGTGGGTCTTATGCTGGCTGAGTTGCTGGAGGAAATTCTTTTTGGCTGACTGTTGCAACAGGACTTATGATGGCACAAGTGACTGAGTTGCTGGAGGAAGTTCTTTTTGGCTGGTTGCAGGCATTGACCAACTGCTATGCTGGCCCAAGAGCCCAGGTTAGAGGAGGACTTTGGCTGGCTGGTGGCTGATGTGAAAATATTGTCACACATGCACAGTAGAGGATTTTGATGAGAAACGCAATCTTAATACAATATGATAACCATATGTATAATGTTCCTATCCAAAGTGAATATTAGCTCCAGTCACTCTGATGATGTTATCACATGCTGACATTGCTGCCATTGTAGACATGGACTGGAGCATGACATTTGAATACACGACTGTGGTTTGTTTACATTTGGATACATTTTTTAAACCTGATGAAAATGCATTAAATCACATTGCTGAAGCAAATGGGGCACATCACTCTGTAGGTAAGGTTCTTATCTACATTGCTATGTTATTGGATTTCCAGATTTTGAGTTATAGGGCAACCTGTTTACTTGTCCTTTAAACATATTAAACCTTTACCAGGACACCAAGGGATCAGTGTGTCTGCTCAGTCTGTTGCTATAAACTACTGGGTACTAGATTGAGAAGGAGAAGGAGTTTGAGGCTGCCTGTGGACAGGTACCACCTGAACAGAGCTCTGAGGATGACGAAACCTGAGGATGAGAGGTACTGGGGCTAGTACTGACTTGTATTAATCTGAACTGTTGGGTCATTGCAACCACCCTATGTGTTCTATGGATACTGCTGCTACTTTTGTTGGAATACAATCTGTGGACACTGTCCATTTGCTCCTTGTTTTATTGTTGGAATACAATCTATGGACACTGTCCATTTGCTCCTTGTGTTTTTGTTGGAATACAATCTATAGACACTGTACGTTTGCTCCTTGTTTTATTGTTGGAAGGACACATTTTTGTTATGGACAATTAATGCTTAGCTGCCTAATATGCTAGTTGGGAGTTATTTTTTGATACTATTAGTTTCAGTAATTGCCATTGTCTCCTTGATAATGCCGCTCTATTGGGACATTACACATTTTTGGATTTATAAGATGTTCAGGAAGGGGTCACATCAGCACTAGTTGTTGAGGTTCTAACATGTTTGGACTTTTCTCATATTGGACTGACCACCATATTTTTGTAGGGTGCAGCTATTTGGTTATGTATCTGATGGGTTCTTGTAATTATTTTTCCCCTTTACCCATAACCTTAAATGTTCAGATATCTTACTTCTGTATCATTTGATGGCTCCTATGCTGTATCCGATGTCTGGCAGTTGGATAGAAACATAGAAACATAAACTTTGATGGCAGATAATGACCGCTTGGCCCACCCAGTCTACCCATTTCCCTACCTACTGGATAAGCTGCAGATCCTAGTTAACCCACAGCCTACTTCTTCGTACCCCCCCCCCAGAATTGCCTTATGTCTGTCCCATGCATTCTTGAATTTGCCCACTGTTAGTGACCCCATGACCTCCTCAGGAAGGCCATTCCATGTATCTACCACCCACTCCATGAAAAATACTTCCTCACATTGCCCTTGAGCCATCCCCCCTCTATCTTCAAATTGTGCCCCCTTGTTCTTGCTCATCTCTTTTTTCTGAAAGATGCTACCCTCCTGGACTTTGTTGATTCCCTTAAGGTACTTGAAAATTTATATCATGTCCCGCCTCTACCTCCTTTCCTCGAGGGTATACATATTAAGCCCATTTAATCTCTCTTTGTCTGGCTTCTGGTGCAGACCCTGCACCATTTTAGTTGCCTTCCTCTGGACTGCCACTATCCTGTCTATGTCCTTGTGGAGATGTGGTCTCCCGAACTGCACGCAGTACTCCAGATGGGGTCTCACCAACTGTCTGTACAGAGGGATAACAACTTCCTGTTTTCTATTGGTGATGCCTCCTCCTATACATCCCAGTATCCCCCCCCCACCCTGACATTGTCTTTTTGATAATGCAATAAATATAAAGTTTAAAAAAAATACTGGGTACTGTATGAGCAAAATCCATGTCATGCAGCAGTACTGGAAAGACTTAGGCTTTCAGTTTGCAGAAAAAAATGACATCAAACCTTCATCAGTGAGTAGCATAGAACTGGATCTGAAGAGTATTAGGGAGAAATGAGGTAGGGTGTTCTGTTCAGGGCTTCAAGAGTGGACTTTCTAGAGGGGCGCCCGTGAGGAAGCTCTGCCGTCGTGTGTTACACCGCAGTTGCTTCTGAGATGGATGGGTGAAGCAGACACCAGTCACACCTGAGAGTGGAGGATCCCCATGAATTTTTTAATCCTTTACAGTATGTGCTCCTGGGGTATAGAGTTAAAGTTATGATGTTCTCCTGTTCAGCGTTTAAATGCCCCCCAACTCTATGAGCAGACCCGAATTTGCTGCAATAATGCGTGGTTAATCTTCTTACCTTTTTCTGAATGTTTTGAAAAGCCTTATTTGATGTGCAGCTCCTGATATCGCTATGTCCAAGGCAATATGCCAGACCAAGGAGATTCAGGAAACCCGAGGTGAAGAAAGAAAAAACACAAGAACTTCAAGAGCTACGAGCAAAGGTTTTTTTTTTTAAGCCAACCGGATCTCAGAGCATTTACCGAGGCTCCACCAGAACTTCTTTCCCCCCGGGTAAGCTTTCCTAAGGAAAGGGGAGCACAAGGTAACATCTATCATTACTTTTGTTTAAAGGGGAAAATGGACTGCTCAAGTTTCAAAGGGGTTGAAGTTTGAAAATGTGTACGTTAATGTTTTTCTAGATTTTTCAACAGAAACCATGGAAAGAAGGAGACAATATAAACCTTTGAAGCAACTCCTGTATAATAAATGACTCTGTTTTACTATGTTATACCCTGCTAAGATTAGATTTCTGATTAATGGACGTCTTCACATGTTTGAGTCACCTGACAATGCTATGCAAGCATATAAGCTCTCCTATGAAGCTACCTAAAATGCTATATATTGAAGCTTCATAGAGAATATGGTGAACATATTATATCCCCTATCCACTGGCCTCAGCAACTAAGATGCATTATTAATGGGGAATACAATTCAATTAAAAAAATAAAATAAAATAAAAAAAAGGATTTCTATATAAAATAACACAGAGAGGGAAAACAGAAGGAAAAGTGACAGAAAAGGGGAAGGCTATTACATATCTGTAAACTCAAAAGGAAAACACTAGAAACTGGATCTGTTACAATATTTTGAAAAACACGGGAGGACCACCATTAGGATGGGGAGGGGGAGAGGGCCAATTGCTAACATAGAAAGTAAGAAGCTAATTAAATACTACCTTGTTAAAATTTTAAACCAAGTAAGATTTCAAAAACAGTGGATAGGAAAGTTGGCATGTTTAAGTTATGGGAGACCCCCCATCCCCATTCAACAATAGAAAAATAAGGGGCTAGTCTGCCTTAGCTCAGGTAGTGACTCTTGGTGTATGGAGATTGCGATAGGGCATCTCATCTGTGTAGGGAGGGTGGGAGGGGTAGCTCTAATAATAATTTCAGAGGGGGATGGGGGGGTGAAAGCCATATTATTTTTCACATTCACTTTACCCCTGAACTGGGAGGGTGGGAAGAGTAAGTCTAGTATTAGTTTTTGGGGGGGAGGGATTAAAACCACACTATTATACACCCGAATTTCATTTTTTCTTATAATAGTTACTCACCTAGCAGAAAGGAAAATTAAAAAGCAAGCGAGATGGTATACTAGGCTGTATATTCTCTTAATAAAACATCTCTTATAATTAGGGGGATCCAGAAATGCTAAATAGATAGATTAGGAGACTATGGTTGAGGAGTTCAGGATTGCCATCTGGAAAGTAAAAGGTCTTCAAGATAGAAGTAGAATAATAAAGGTGATACAACATATGGAAAATAAAAATATAAATGCAATTATGTTCCAAGAAACACATTTAACTCAAAAAAATATTGAATGGTTTGAGAATCACTGGGGTAAAACTTATTACTCAGATTTTACTAACAGTTCTAGAGGGGTTATTATTGCATTCCATAGGAAAAAAATTAAGCCCTAATATCCTTAGAATAGTTACAGATACTCAGGGCTGCTATATAATTTTACATTTACAGATATATAATATTAAGTTTACATGTGCCACAATCTATGCACCCAATGAAAATGCTCCTAAGTTTTTTTTCAGACTTTTTTCTCACCTTATCAACTTTTGAAGCACCTTATCTTATTGGGGGAGATTTTAATTTAGTATTGCAACAAAATGATAGAACAACAAGGCTGGACAAATCCCATCATACATCTTGACATGTAATCTTAAATTTTATAAATGATTTGGGATTGGCGGATCCTTGGTTGGAGAGATGTGCTGATAAAGGGACACAGGGCCGGATATTCAAACTGCGCCCAAAAAGTGCGCAACAGCAGGAGCAAGCACAAGTCAATTGCGCACATGCACAATAGACGCGATATTCAAACATGGAGCAAGACAAATTGCGCAACCAGCCAACGTCTGAATATCGCACAACCTGTGCTATAGTGCAACCAGGAAGGGGAAGCTGAGCAGAGACGATACTCCATAGCGCAACAAAGGCAGCCCAGCTGAGCAGTCCAGAAGCGCCATAGCGCAAGCAGAGAGACCCCCAGCAGCAGAGCAATGGAACTGCACAACCAGGGAGGTAGGCAGGGGCCCACCACCTATGCCACAGATGGGCACAGGGACACACTGCAGAACTAACAATGTACCCCCACACCCCAAGCACAGCATAACTGGGGGAGGAATGGAATATCCACTGGCCCATGGGGACAAGCAAACAAAGCACATCCCGGCTGTGTGACCCCAGCACACCCACTGGCAAGCTGAGACTGCCACAGAAAGGGGGCGGACCACACCAGTGTACAACAGCCCCCCCTTGTGCACAGCACACCCTGCACTGTGACCCCAAGACACCACCCATGAGCAGTGACCATCACTGCAGGAATCCCCACGCATCCCCCCGTCACACTGCAACCTCGTGTACCACAGAACCATACAAGCCAGACCCACCATGAGCACCCAGCAGTGGGTGGCAGCACACAGCAATACTGACTGAAAGCCACACCCACACCAGAGACACCACCCCACACACATGCACACACATACCCATGACCATACCACCCCAGATGCCATGCACACCACTGCAACTGAGCACCTATAGCCAGCTGCAAATCAGAGACCACCACAGCATTCATATCAAAATATATAATTGTAATAAACAAGAATAAGAAGAACAACAAATAGAACTATTTACATATATACAAAGCAGGGGTGAGGGTATGGGTATAAGGTAGGGGTGGGTAAGGGGCAGGGGTGAACAACCGGGAGAGGGAAGGTGGGGTGAGGTGATGGGCAGCTACCACCTGCCAGCCTGCCTTCCTGCCACCTGGTGCTGGGCCCGGGGCCTCCTCCTGTGCCTCACTCCATGATGCTGAAGGTCCAACAAGATGGTGAGTGAATCAATGGCCACCTGTGTCAGCCGCTGCAGTGACCACTCCATGCGTCGCAGGATCTGGATACCTAGGACAAGGGATCAGAGTCAATGGCTGTGACTGTCCATATCCCTGAACCCCACCCATCATGCATGGCATACAGCCAAGTGCCCTGCTCCTGTGATGGACTGCACCCACCCACAGTGACCGTGCACAAGACATGCCCAACCAGGCAGCAACAGCCATGTGTACCACTGCACATACACACCGCCCATGTCCATCACAGCACAACCAAGGCTGTCCAGTGACGTGGCTACGTGGTGGGATGCTAGTGCCACAGCCATGTGCCCAGTGCATGCATGGACCACCAGTGATGCACTCCACAGACATGCAGTGCCATTGGACAGTGATGACTGTCACTTGTTGCGTGCATGGTAGTGTTGTCCATGGATGGTGGCTGCCCCCACAGCATGCAATAGCATCCATGATGTAATGACACTCACCCTCATCAAGCCGCTGCTGTGGCTGCGGCTGCTGCTACTGCTGTGGCCCAACACCTATGCCACCTCTGCCAGCCACCTCTGCACCGCCATTCCTTGCCTCAGCCCGGGCCTGCCTCCGCTCCTCCATGCCTGTGGGAGACAAATGATGAGAAACACATCAGTGAGATCCCAAAGCAGACAGCCCCCTGCCCCATTGAGTGTGCCTGCCCACACAGCCAGACCCATACATCACACACCTGCAAACACCGTCATAGCAAACCATAGCCCAACCCACCCCCATGCACAGGTCACATTACACAGTGTCACCCATGTGGACAATACAGGTGCATAGACAGCACACCCACCTGGCCTAGGCACAATGCCCCTCCTGGCACATGACCTGAGGCACTCCAGCAGTTCCTGCTCCCTCCTGCGGAGGTCACCATACCAGTGCCTGCACTGCTCTGGAGTCCACCGCCGCCCAGTGGCCTGCTCCAGATCGGTGGCCACCTGCTGCCACACATGGGTGCGGGCCATGTGCAGGGGTTCTCCCCCAAACAATGACCCATGGTGAGGCTCCACCACAGCCACCAGGTTGGCCACATCCAACGCACTCCACTGTGGAGCTCTCCTGCGTGCCATCCCTGCAGTTGTATAGTAGGCAATATGGCGCTCCGCAGCGCGGCAACCCCATGTGGAAATGTTGTGCAATACAACTCCATCAGTCCCTATCGTGCTGTTCGTGTAGCACTGTTGAAACCACATCGCTACTGTTACCGAACAGCGCGATAGAGCTGTAGACATGCCAGACGTACAGCGCCAGGGGGCAAAGGTCATGCACAAGGTCATGGGTCTGTGGCGCAAGGCCACACACAGCGCCATCGGACATCTACACGTCCAGTGTGATCGGTCACCTGTGTGCCAGTGCCACAGTGGACTATTGGACAGTTGTGCCACAGCGCTATGTGGTAACCAGCTCTGTAGCACCACTGGCACAATGGTGGCCGTGTTCTGAATTGCTGATCATGCACAGCATGTCATCAGTGCAGCAGACACCTGCGTAAGCTACCTGGGCATGCGCACTGCGGTGTACTACGCAGTCACAG
This sequence comes from Neoceratodus forsteri, assembly GCA_016271365.2. Lineage (NCBI taxonomy): Eukaryota > Metazoa > Chordata > Ceratodontiformes > Ceratodontidae > Neoceratodus > Neoceratodus forsteri. The sequence continues at coordinate 1,152,458,237 of CM057453.1, forward strand.
AAATGCGTCATTGGCTCAGCCAGCTCAACCATATTGCGCAAAGCGCAACAGCGCGATATTCAGCCGACATATGCAAATCATCTGATCAGCCATTCAAAGGCACAGTGGTGCGATTTGCATCTCATTAAAGTTGCTCCACTCCCTAATTTGCATGCATTGCGCTATAAATGTGCGACAGTGATCTGCGGTGGCCAGAGTCGGTTACTGCAGGTGAGAGGTGAGTTGCATGCTGTGTGATGTTCTGGGCAATGGTCATGGGATAATGCTGTATACTGCACAGTGACAGGTGTCCACTTCCACCCATACAGACCAACATGGCCGAGCAAGGACTGGGTGAGGAGGATGATGGTGGGCTAAGGAGGAGGCCCAACTTCACGAAGTCCGAGACAGAGGCAATCTTTCAGGCCTACCTGGATGAGGAGCCACTACTTATTGGACAGCAGGGCACCCCTCAGGCCCATGCTGCTGCATGGGAGGGGGTAGCTCACGCTGTAAACCTGCACGGAAGCCACCAGCGCTCCATGCAGGAACGTAAGAAAAAAATTGGAACCGACAGGAGATGGGTGAAAGAGAAGGTGGCTGCCCTCAGGGCGGCATGCGCTGCCACAGGCGGGAGCCAGCTAGAGGTGGTGCAGCTGACCCCAGTGGAGGACCGTCTGGCTGCATCCATGCAGCGCAGTGCAATCGAGGGTGTTCCAGGAGGTGGCTTCCAGACAGGTGGAAGCCCATCACTGCACGGTATGACATGGTGGGGGAGGTTGATCCAATGCACTAACATGTTCTCACTTTCTGTTACAGATCCTGTGCATCTGCAGAGGACAGTGGTGGTGGGACCATGCAGTGTGGACATCCAGCTAGAGTTGGAGGAGGGTCCATCCACCTCTGCTGCCAGCCGGCATGCATTGCACCATTGTGCACGCCTGGCTGCCATCTCCGGTGTCGGTGAGTCAGGTGTGGGGGGTGCCCATCCTGTGTCACAGCAGTCTGGCATGCAAGCATGCCAGCATGCTGTGACTGTGGCTGTTGCACGAACCTGCACCATTGATGATGCAAGGACCACAATGGGCAGTGACACGTGTGTGTCTCATAACGGACACACAGCAGGACAGCACATGTCCCTGGACCTAGCTGGTTCCAACGTATGTGCCAGCACGTCAGCACAGTCCCAGGCTGTGCCTGTCGGCACTGGTGGGGCAGCACCGGTGGCTGTGCAGGTCTCTGGCACTGTTGTGGACACAGCAGTGGAATGACTGGTCCCTGGGGCACAGCAGTTGGAGGGGAAGCAGCAGTCACCCACCAGATCTGGGGGTACAGGGTTCAGTGGTGGCACATGCACACCGCCTGTTGACATGCCCATACCTGGTCCTGGTGAACAGCGCCCTCCCTCAAGGGGCGTTGAGCATCAGGACCTTCCATACCCTGGGGGACAGATTGCCGATGTGGCAGACGACCCATTTGACGAGCACACCCGCCTGCTGCAGGCATCAGTACAGGAGCAGATGCAGGTTGCAACATCCGTGGAGGCACTGTGCGTGGCTGTGGAGCAGCACAGCAGGGACAATGCACTGATCCTTGCAGAGATGGTCCAAATGTGGATGGATGTGACCGCCGCCATTGACAGGCTGACCCAGGCATTGGTCGCTGTCGTGGCCGCATTGGGCACACAGTCAGGTGCCCCTGTACCGCACACCCCACACAGTACGCTCTCCACTCCCCGTTTCTGGCATCGTGCGACACCCAGCCTGTCGACGCCGGGTTCTGCTGTGGGCATCCTGAGCACACCTGGTGCAGGTATGTTCGGCATGCTGCAGACCCCTGTGCGGACAAGGTCGCGCTCGTGCAGTGGGACCCCTGGTGGTACATCGGTGCCACCTCATGTGGCCCTTGCTCAGCCAGCCAGTGCTGCTGGGTCACGGTGCGGCCGCCCATGCAGCTGAGGTGGCCATGGCACAGTGCCACCTGACTGATCTGTCTCCCAGTGCAGGCTCTGTCTGGTGCTGCCCTGTGTGCAATGTGTGTCATGGTGGGCAGTGCACTGGTGGGTGCCCTGCCCAACACGCAGACACACGGACCACCTGCACACCCACCTAACTGATGTCCACAGGTGCGTGTGCATGATGATGCCTGCATTGTACTGTACACCAAGGTGCAAGGGTGCCCAGCATCTGACACACGTACTTGGACAGTACAGGTGGTGGGGGTGGTCCGTGGATCTGTGTGTTTCACATGTCTGTTCCTGCTCTGCTGTGCACCTGCCCATGTACGCTTTGTGCCTGGTGTGTGTGTGTGTGTCCATATAGCACGTAACTATTCACCCTCCCTGATGGTGTGTTTGTGTGCCTGGACCCTTCCACTCCTCTTGCTGTCATGCACCCTGGTGTGTTACCCGTGTGCTTGTGGGTTGCGCCTAGACAGTGTTGGTTGCACATGCCCTATGACTTACCTGTGTTGTGAATGCTCCTCCATGATGGTGTCTTGGTGCAGCTGGGCCTGCCGGATCAGTCGGGGGTCCCGCCATCCACGGGGGTCTGCTCATCCTCCCATCATCAACGGCGTCACCGGCATCCCCATTGCTGTCCCCCTCCTCGACCTGTATGGTTATCCCACAGTCTTTGGCCATGTTGTGCAGGATACAACAGGCCAGGAATATCCAACAGGCCTTTGAGGAGCTGTACTGTAGGGCACTGCCGGAGGTGTCTAGGCATCGGAAGCGTGCCTTAAGCATCGCATACACCCGCTCGATGATGTTGCATGTGGCGGCATGTGCCTCATTATAGTGTTGCTGCGATGTGGTCATGGGGCGCCGGTAGGGTGTGAGCAGCCAGGGATGGAGTGAGTATCCGCTGTCACCTGTGTGGAGATAGTGGAGATAAGTATCATATTCAGGTCAATATTGCCCATAGCTCTGTGTGCCACTACCATGGCACCTGTGGCTTTCCCACCCTTGCCCCAACTTTGCCACTCCTACATGCATACTCATCCACTAGATGTCCTGTGGGGATGTCCCCACTCTCGAATCGATGGCACAGTGCAGATTGGTACCATATGAAGGCATCATGTGCTCCGCCAGGGTGTGTGGCACAGACATTGATGATGCGCCCACTGGTATCACACACCACCTGGCAGTTGACACTGGTGAAACCCTTCCGGTTTCGGTATGAGGCCCCATTGAGCCAGGTGGCATGTGAATAGCCACATGGGTGCAGTCTATCTCCCTAGCATGCCAGGCATACGTATACCCTGTGGAACTCCTGCATGTTTGCTGCACACCCGCGCTGTTGGGGAAATGGATGTACTCGAGCATGTGACAGCAGTGCGCTGAGGAATTGGGTGAGGATGTGTGACGTGGCCGACTGTGTTATGCCTGTGGTGTCCTCTGTTGGCCTGAGGAAGGTACCTGTGGTGAGCAGGCACATGCAGGCTGTTACCTTTGTCTCCACTGACAGAGCGTGACTCCGTCGTGAGGGTGCCTGCATCACATCACTGCACAGCTCACAGAGCCGCCTCAGTATTGCCCTGTTCAGGCGGTACCAGCCCACAATCTCAACATCTGTGTACAGCTCAAAGCTGATGCGGGCACGGTACTGCCTGTTGAGGGCGTACCACCGACGGGCCTTTCCATGGCCACGTCCCCCTGCAGCATGCCTTCTCACCCCCCTCATTACAGCTTCCATGTGGAAGCTGGCACAGTCCATGTCCCTGGCTTGTGTTCCCCCCCTGGCTGTTGTTGCTCTGTTACCCCTGCTGTCCTGACTGCTACCTCCACTGCACCGGGTACATCTGCTGGCCTCTGCAGTCTGTGGCCCCACACACCTTCCCTTGCCCCTATTTTGTCCTCAGATCTCCCTGGCCTACCCTCTTTGTCCCTCTTGCCTTGCCTCTCTCCCTGCCTCATGTTGCTTCCCTGTAGCATTCTTGTGCCTCTTCCTTGAGCCTTTTTATTTTGGCTCATTTCTGCTGTGGCGCACCTTCCGGCTGATCTGCTGTTGCGCATTGCGCAAGCCTTTAAATATCGCATTGCGCTCTTTATGCATGGTTCCACCCCCTTCGGTTGCGCATGCCTTCATTTGCATTGAGCTGTTGCTTAGCATGTTTTCGGTGTCGCAACTGCCACCCACTGAATATCACAGAATGGCGCATTTTTGGACTTGCGCTAACGCAACCCTATTGCGCATAGTGCAACCCTTTTGAATATCTGGCCCATTCTCTTTTTTTTTCAGCAGTTCATCAGACTTATTCATGGATATATTTTTTCTTGACTTCTAAATCTTTACTTTATATAACCCAAGATGTTTTTTTTTATCCTGGTATGGTTATTTCAGATCATTCACTATGCATATTGACCTTAAAAATTTCAGATTTGGTAAAAACACAAAAAAGATGGCGGATGGACGCCACAGTATTTTCTAAATCGACTATAAAAGAGAAGAGAATTTGGGCATAAAAGAAATTATTTGAGTTTAATCAAACAAAGGAAACATTGGACATAATCGTTTGGGAAACATTTAAAATATTCATAACAGGCCTTTTAATTAGTGATACTGCTCATGAAAAGAAGACAAAAAGAAAACAAATAACTCAACTGGAAAAAGAAATAAAGACACATAATTACATAGTCTTTCTTTTAACCCCAATACATTTAAAAACTTGCTTCAAAAAGGGACTTGATCAGTTGATTACAGACATGACAGAGAAACAAATTCAAAATACAAGATCTTATTATTTTATTTTGCAGTGGACAAACCTCTACAACTGTTAGCATGGCAAACAAAGAAAGACCAGGTAAAAAACAGGTTTTGGTTATTAGAGATTCTAATGGGTCTCTATGTAATAAACCTCTAGAAATAAACAATTGCTTTACAGATTTCTATAGAAAAATCTATACCTCAGAATTTAACGGGGACTGGCAACAAATTATAATGTTCCTGAACAGATTACAAATCCCAACCATCCCAGCGACTGGTTCAAAAATGATTAGACAAACCGATTTCTAAACAAGAAATAGTAGAGGCTATACGAGATGTAACACCAGGAAAGGCTCCAGGCCCAGATGTTTGGGAGCAGAATTATACAAAAATCTTAAAGATATATTATCGGAACCCTTAGCATCCTTGTTCAACTCCTTTAATGAAGTTTAGAGAATACCAGAATCATTTAAAGAAGCGATAATCCAGGTTTTCTTAAAAAAGGACAAAGGCCTGCTGAGCTTTGCATCATACAGACCCATCTCTTTATTAAATACAGATTATAAAATATTTACAAAAATACTAGAAAATGTAATTCCTTCATTAATTCACCTAGATCAAAATGGGTTTATTAAAAATAGAACATTAACAGAAAACATTAGATGGATTTTGAATATAATTGCACTGAACACAGAACAAAATGCAGTTCTAATGGCATCAGACACCGAAAAGGCATTTGATAGGATTGAGTGGCCCTACATTTTTCAGTAATACAGTGGATGGGGTTTGGTGCACAGCTCAGTGGGTGGATAAAATTAATTTATGACACACCTAGAGCAGCAGTTCAAGTGAATAATATTATTTCAGAACAGTTTACGTTACATATGGGTGCAAGACAAGGTTGTCCTCTGTCCCCTCTTATTATTGAACCCCTAGCTATATCCACTAGAAATAACTGTATTCATGGAATCACTATATGTAGTAGAGAGGAAAAAACAGCCCTGTATGCGGACAATATTTTTAAATATCTCGATCCCTCAAGTGATGAATATCACTAACCAATTTGAATATTTTTCTGGATATAGAATAAACTGGACAAAAACCATACTTTTGAAACTAAAAGAACAAGTACAAACCAACCCATACCCAGGATGCCCAATGCAATATTCGAGAATGTATATAAAATATTTGGGGGTTAACATTTCCTCAAAAATTTCTAATATACAGAGTGATAATTATGAAGGGTTAATTACCAAAACTGAACAGGATTTGAGAAAATGGAACTCTCTTTATCTGACCCTAATAGGTAAAGTCAATTTGGTAAAAATGCACATTCTTCAGAAGGTACTCTTTTTATTTCAGACATTGGCAATCCCAGTTCCACAAGCATTCTTTAACAAAACTAAAAACAGCAGTAATTAAATTCATCTAGAAAAACTCAAACTCTAGGATTTCTTGGAAAACATTAACCCTTTCTAAAGAGAAAGGAGGCAAGCTCTCCCAGATTTCTAGTCATACTATACAGCGGCCCAAACAGCACAGATTTGCAATGGATGCAAGATAATATAACTCTAACTTCAACTCGATTGGAAACACAGGCCCAAAATTATCCCTTGTTAATGAACCTATTGTACTCAGGGATCCTGAAAAAAAAAAACCTAAGATACCAGTAACTACAGCGGGGAAGGTTAGGGAGAAAAAGATAGCATTTAGGAAGTATAAGTAAACACGGAAGAAGCAGGACAGAGAACTGTACCAGTTAAAGCAGAAGAAAGCACGGAAGGCAGTCAGAATAGCAAAGGCCCAAACTGAGGAAAAGATAGCCAGCTCGGTTAAGAAGGGGGATAAAATCTTTTATAGGTGCATTAGGGAGCAAAGAAAGACAAAGGGAGAGATAGTGAGGCTGAATAGAGGGGATGGTGTGTGGGCAGAGAGGGACAGTGAAAAAGCAGGGATACTGAATGAATACTTTTGCTCAGTATTCACAAAAGAAGAGGAGGGGGAGGTACCTAATTCAATCAATAGAAGCACTCTGGATAGGGGGGTCAATCCCAGTGCTTTCACAGAAGAAAGGGTTCTGAAAGAACTCCTAAAACTGAAAAAGGACAAAGCAATGGGGCCTGATGGGATTCACCCCATGATTCTAAAAGAATTAAGGGGAGAACTAGTGACACCACTGACTAGCCTTTTTAACAAATCATGGTCGGATGGTGTGGTACCTGAGGACTGGAGGAGAGTGGATGTGATTCCCCTTCACAAAAGTGGGAGCAAGACAGAGGCAGGAAACTACAGACCTGTCAGTTTGACATTGTGGCTGCAAACACAAATGGTAATGCGCATGGTGACGCAAAGTGAAACAGAAAGAGAAACAGTACTGTAGACAGAAATGTTAAAAACAACACAAAAGCAAGCGCAAATGAAAATGCAAAGGGTAGTGCACATGGTGGCATTGATGTGAATGGTAAGTGAAAGGGGTATGGAACCGCAAGCGGAAACGGTAACAGTAACAGTAATGTAAGTGCACAGGCTGTTTTTCTCCAAAAGCTGCATAGAGAAAGACAGTGAGTACAAAGAATGTATGCATAATAATGGTTCTCGGAGCAGAAAATGAGGAGTTGGAATACTAAATTGCTTATATCTCAGGAACTGTACGATGTAGAAAAAAAATTTTAAAGTCATATGATTTATGACTTTCCTGGCTAGTTTTGTGCTTAGCCCCCAATTTTCCAATGAAAAGTCCGTATCTCGCACCGTTTCCGAGATACAGGCCCTGAAAGGCACAGCAAATGCCGTAATGTTATCCTATGGGGGAAAAAAAGAGAAGTTCGGAGTGCCATAACTTTGGCTCCCTGTCATATTTGCTCACCAAACCACTAAAAGGCACATCTGTGGGATGTTGGCTGTCTTCCCTCCAAATATCAGGGAAAAAGACCAAACCTTTATTTTGCAGCAGGGTGCCAAAGGAGTCCTGAAATGCGTCGGTCGCTGTAATGTTATCCTATGGGAAAAAGCAACTTTGGAGTGCTGTAACTTTGCTGCCGTGTAATATTTTTTCAACAAAACACTGAAAAGCACATCTGTGAGATGTCGTCTGCGTTCTCTCCAAATTTCAGCCCAAAACACCAAACCGTTCTTTTGCAGCGGGGTGCCAAAGAATTGCTGTCATTTTCCCACAGCCTAGAAAAGTAGTGTTGCAATTTGCGAAAGCTTTCGCAAATTCATTCGACAGTGTCACAAGTGCAAAAGTACTTTATGAAGTACTTTTCCAGAAATTTGAAAAACTTATTTCTGGGCTGTTTTACCCCAAAATAAAGACATGGCTAGCATCCTCAGGGTCCGACTAGGTGAATACAAAATAATTAGGGTTGCTAGAGGGTCCCAAATTTAAATGCCAAGCATTTTTCTGATCACCAATTGAAAACAAAATGGCAGATTTGTGACAGTAAAAGGGCCATTTGTGAAAGTAAAAACTGCATTTGCGACACTGTCGAACTTTTTGTTAACTTTTCCCATTGACTTATAATGGGAACTTGTTTTTTGAATAACTTTTGAACCGTTTAATATTTTTTCAGGAAAACTTCAAAAGGCACACCGGGGACCCTGGCCGCATGTTCCCATAAGATTTTGGACCGGTCGCGCAAACCGTGCGACCTGTAGGTGCGACCATAGAATTCCAAAAAAGTGTAAACGCATGTGCAGATCATGCTTAATAACACCGCAGCCATATATCTGACTGGTACGAAGCTTGGCAGATCCCAAGGTGTGTAGGTCTTGATTATGTATTCCAAATTTCAGGCAAATCTGCCAAATGGTTGCAAAGTTATTAAGGTGCAAAATGTTGGGTTTAACATGTAAATGGCTCCTCAACCCTAACTATGGTAGCACTACTGTGCTACCATAATAAATATATATATAACTTTGCAATTTAATAGCTTCACCCCATCCGATGGATTTATACAGAATTTTGCAAGTGCGGTCTTGGGGACAAGGTGTCTTAATGTGTCAAGTTTTATTCCGGTCAGCTGTGCAGATTCTGAGATCCAGATAGTGAGAAAAGAGAAAAGAAAAAAAGATCAGTTTTTTGTTGCTTTTTGTCCTCACCTACTGCACAGATGGTCTGGAATTTTGGTCTAAAATTTTCAGGGCAGAAAAGGCTTGCCCACGAATGGTGCTTTTCATTGGTTTGGTGAAAAAATATTAATCCGTTCCAGAGGTGTAAGGATTTGAAATGTTGGTTCTGAGCATACTCAGTATGGTCTTTTGGATAGCTATTTAATATGAAACAAGAATTTGGCCATATAAAACAGGATTCTGTTTCATGAGAAAAAAAAAAATCCTGTTTTGTATGGTGGCCATCTTGTTTCTGTTTTTTTTTTTTTTTTCAAAAAAGGTTATTTTTGAAAACCCATAAAAATCATATCCTGCACAGACACCAACACATGTGTCTTGCTACACAGGACCCCATTAGGTGGATTCTAGAACTATTTTTTATTTAAAAAGGACCCAGAAATGTGTTTTTAGGACTTCCGGTGGAGCCGCCTAGGGGAATGCATCGCTGAAGCGCCATCTCTCCCGGGTCCTAACAAACAGATTCCCAAAATAGAAGGTTTTTCTAACAAGAACACAAAACTGAGTGGGAGCCTGAAAATAAAAAGGACGTCCATGGCAGTCTTGCAGCAAGTTAAACCAGCATCAGACTCTACCACTGGCACATCGGGCCTGAAGGACATGGCGGAATCCCCGCCAGCTCCATGTGGGCAGCCTAGCAATGCAGCAATCCTGGCTGAACCGAAGGGGATCTGTGATGAAGTTAGAACCTTTTTGAACAGAACTGACTTCAGAACTTAAAATCAACCAAAAAGTAGCAGAACTGGAGACAGCACATACGGAGATTGATTCCAGAATGGACAGTTTGGAGAGAGTGGTGGTTCATCTATTAAATGAGCAAAAAATACCGGGGGAAAAATGTGAGGACCTTGAAAATCGGTCGCGACGCAATACCCTGCGTATACATGGGGTGCCTGAAGATGAAGAAGGGAGAGACATGCTAAAATTTATGGAAACACTGTTGAGAGAAGTTTTGCAATTAGATCCTGCTACCAAAATAGAAATCGAAAGAGCCCATAGGGCACTCACCACGAAAACCCAGCAGACCGATCAAAGACCACGCTCTATTGTGATCAGATTACTGAACTATACAGTAAAACAGCAACTCCTGTCGTGAGCGTGGAGAATGAGAGTTGTACAATACAAAGGTCGGTGACTGTATTTTGACAGCGATTACTCCCCGCAGATAGCATCAAAAAGAGAGGCTTATGCACCAATACTACTGGTTGTAAAACAACAGCAGTTTAAATTTTTTACACCATACCCAGCAAAGCTCACCATAATGTTTCCAGAGGGACCACAAACATTTGATACCCCAGCTGAAGCCACTAGGGGCCCTGAAGGCCAAGGACATAGTAGTGTTGACACCCCCCCCCACCAGACCTACGAGAACAGGAGGCACAGCTGAAGGGAAACACATGGGAGAAGGCACAAACAGCACAATCCAGAAAGAGACAGAGATACTCAATGCTCCAGGATGTTAAAAACTGCTACTGAAATTCCAGAGGACTTCCCCGGACTGATTGCCCTGGCTAAAGGCATTGCTGGAAATCTTTAGCTGCAAGGAGAGTCATGGCCTAATCTCAGACTAGGGACACTAACTATACAGTAAGATGGGTACTGCATAGGGGAGGCTGAAGGGACTTTATTGCTTTAGGACTCTATGTAATCTTAGTAGGTCTCTTTCTAGTACTGAACATTTTGTACAGAGTGTCTTAAGAGATGGGGTGGGTTGGAGAATAAGGGGGCCAATAATGAAGAAGAATTTCTCTGTAATTGAAAATTGGGGGAACAGTTCTAATTTGCACTGCTAAGATGGGAAATCAGATCCCCCCTCTTGCTTCCTCCCCTGGTACTTATCCCTCGCCACAATCAGGTTCCCTATACACCTGCACCATCTATTATTGGTGTTGGGACCCGTGGAAGTAGCAACACATTGAGTACTAATCCCTTATTGAGTGAGAGATGTGCTATGCCTTACTGTGGGTAGCCAGTTTGTGATGGCTGCATGCAGCGGTTATCTAGGTGGCACTCTGCAGAGGGCAGCCCGATGAACTTGCCGTTGTGTCTGCTGGTCACAAATGCTATGCTGCTTTTGCATTTGCATGGAACTGGGGGCCCACGCTGGGCTTGTGAGTTACCCCCACAGGGAAATACCATTCATTCCCATATAGGAGGGAATACAGATCCCTCCATATCTTGGGAGCCAATTGTTTGTTCTTATGATGTTACTGTATATAGTTTGGTGTTACATTTCATCTACGGGATCCATGGCAGCAAGAGGATCATTCTCCACCCTAATATACAATACTATCAATGCCAGGGTCCCAGGCTCATTTTTTTCACTAGGCCACTTCTTTTGCCTAGACTGTTGTCGCTTCTACAAAGGAGTTTATACAAACCACCACTAGGTGGCAGTGAATGTTATTCCAGACTGACATGTATGTTTTGCTTGTTAGAAGATGTCTTATTTTTGGGTACCCTATCATATGGGTCCACATATTTTACTGAAATTGGTTCTCTGCTAAAAAAAAAATAGGTACTGAGGGTCTCTTTGCACAATAAAATAGGCTCCTGGGCATTCCACAGATGGTCATTTTGAACCTAGCAGAAAGGCATCGGAAGGGTGAACTGGAACAGAATGGGCTTAAGGGGCTGTGTGGGGAATGAAAGGGTTCGGACCTGATCATGATAAGACCCATATACAACATATAAGATGGCTAGCTCCTCTTTAACTTTAATGGAATTCATAGTCCTGTAAAAAGATCCCAGTTGTTACAATTTATTAAAAGGGATAATCCAGAAATTATTTTTTTACAGGAAACCCACTTGTCGGCTACTGAGCATGAAAAGTTTCAAACATAGGGATTCTCTACGGTAGTTGCCTCATCTCAAAGCTCAGGCAGGAGACATGGGACACCCATTTTGGTGTGGAGGTGTGGAGGGGTGCCATTTGATTTGCAGGAGGTGGTGGTGGATCCAGAGGGGAGATATACTATTGCCACAGGCAAATTGCATGCTCATCCAGTAACACTGGCCTCTGTATATTTTCCCCCTGAAACATCAAAGACACTGGCACAAAAGATATTTTTCTCACCTTCTGGGAGTCCTCCAGGGGCAGCTACTGATGGTTGGGGACTTGAATACCACTTTAAACCCAATGAAAGGTGCTTCTATTCATTTTCCCCATCGTACTAATCCCCTTCAGAAATATCTGAAAGGAACAGTTTCCTCCTTGGGGTTCATTGACATCTGGTGCCATTGCTTCCCTTCACAAAGAGAATATATTTACATGGCCCCAGGCTCTGGGGTGGCATCAAGATTTGATTATATATTTACTACTGCAGAACATCTTGAAATGCTACAAGATGTCTGGCATGGTGTGACTTTGTTATCGGACCATGCTCCTATCTATGCTAAATTTAATTTGGGGGGAGGACGTAAAACATTTTGGCATTTCAACCTTATGCACCTCAGAGACCCGGAATTTTGACAGCTAATTCGAAATGGGATACCCTGTATTCTTCAGGAGAATACCAGCCCAGATGTCCCTGCAGTGATACTGTGGGACACTCTCAAAATGGTACATTGGGGAGAAATTATTGCCTTTTCTTCGAGGAAACGTAGAGAGAGGGTGGCCCAGGCATCTCGCCTCCAGGAGGAATTAAAAGAGTTGCAGTCTTCTTATGCTCAGGGGAATCGAACTGTCAGAGACCAGATATTACTCACAAAACAAAAATTACAAAAACCTATAGATCAAAAAATCGAGCAACAGCTTTTTTTACCTATGGCTTACTGCTCATGAGGGTAGCCCTAAGGGGACAAGGAACCTTGCTCATAAACTTAGAATGCACAAGGCTAGAACCTGCGTCACAGCCACGCAAGGCCCTAAAATGGGTAAACTGGAGAACCATCCCACAGCAATCAGGCAAATTATGGCTGAATATTATCAAGCCCTATATAAGGCTGAACCTGTTAATACTAGCCAACAGACAGAGAAATATTTAAGCAAACTACAACTACCAAAACCTGCTGCCTCCCATATAGAACTCCTAAAAGCCCCCATAACCAGAGCTGAAATGGAGGGAGCAATAAAGACAGCCAAAATGCAGAAAGCCCCAAGGCCAGATGGCTACCCTCTGGAGTTTTATAAAGTGTTCCAAGAGGAACTACTCCCTTCCTTAGTGAAGTCACATGAAATACAGAGCGGTGCCCCTCCTTGTGGCAGTATGTGGTAGTAGCTGCCATTCTTAAGCCAGATAAAGACCCTAAACACCCCTCCACTTACAGGCTGATTTCCATGTTAAATTTTGATAACAAAATACATATGTCGATACTGACCCACAGATTGGAAAATATATTACCCCTTATGATTAACCCCGACCAGGTGGACTTTATTAAAAGCAGACAAGCCCATGATGTCATCTGATGAACCTACCTCCTAAGGAATTTGTGGCCAAGAGATCCATCCCCTAGTACTCCTGGGGCTCGATGCCGAAAAGGCATTTGACAGAGTTGCCTGGCCCTTTCTATGAGCGACCCTGTCTCGCTTTGGCTTCCCTGTAGAAGTTATACAGCAAATACAAAATATATATAAAACCCCCAAAGCATACCTAAAATTAGATGGCTCTGTTTCCAGTCCTTCCCCCTCCAGAGAGGAACACGCCAGGGGTGCCCTCTCTCCCCCTTATTATTTGCATTGTACATTGAACCCCTAGCCCAGGCAATTAGACTCCACCCAGAGATCGAGGGAATACCTATGGGAGGTAGGACATACACAATATCATTATTCACGGATGACAACCTCCTCTCCCTGACTTTCCCTGACACTTCCATTCCGAAGGTATGGGAACAACTAGAGAGTTTTGGAGAGGTCTCCAGATATAAAATCAATCAACAAAAAACAGAAGTTTTATTGTGTGATTATACTCCCCCACAATACCTAAAAATGACATTCCCCTTTAAATTGCATAAGCAGTCCATGTGTTATTTAACTAAAAACTTGATCCACACTGATATAGCCAATTTTGAGCCCTTAGCTTAACAAATAATGGAAGATCTGGCCAAATGGACCCACATCCCATTAAAGTTTCTGGCTTGCATAGACACTATTAAACAAAACATATTCCCACATATTTTATTTTTCCTACAGACCCTACCTATAATGCCAACCCATATTTACTTTCAGACCTGGAGCAGACTTATTTCCTGCTTTTTATGGCAGGGGAAACCCCCCAGGACTCGGTACACTCTGTTACAACCCCCAGAGACTAAGGGGGTTTAAACCTACCTAATCTCCAGGATTATGCCCAGTCATCCCAATTGAAGATACTCCTGTCATGGCTAAACCCTAACTATGACATGCCCTGGAAACAATTTGAGACAGTCTGGAGTGACTTGCTGTATTTAACAGATTGTTTGTTTGGTTACCCCCTTAGATGTCTCCCCCGTTCAAAATTCCCACAGTGTACCACCGAGGTCTTCAAACAGTGGCTTTATGTGGTAAACAAAAAATTATCTCCCATGGAGACACTGTTCATTAGATCTTTGGCTGCCAACAGTTCTTTCCCTCCAAACAAAATAGACAGCTCCATGTCACAGTGGTATAAGTATGGCATTAAACAGGTTTTCTAATTGCTAGGACCTGGGGGCTTATGCTCATTTGCACAACTTCTGTCCCAATATAAGAAGCCTCACAGAGTCTTCAATAAATATCTACAGTTAAAATTATACCTACAGCCTTCAGAGGGGTCTCTAGTGTCAATAGCGGAGAACTCCACATCACTTATAAAATTTTTACAATCTCATCAGCAGGAGACTAGTATGGAGCACTTTATTAGTAGTATATATGTGGCACTGGGCAACAAACCTAGAGATTCAATAGAAATCATCTGAATCAAGTGGAATGAGGACCTAGGAGCTGATATTCCGGAAACAAACTGGAAAGCAGCTTTCTCAATAATGATGAAGGTATCAGGATCCTCCTACTGGAGGAATATGCTTGGAAGCTCTGGTATCGGTTCTTCCATACCCCTGCCATAGTATCTAGGTTCTCAGGAGACTCTGAAGGAGTATGTTGGTGAAAGTGTGGGACCACATCAGCAGACCAGGCACATATACTCTGGTATTGCAGTTTGTTAAGCTCTTATTGGCAAGAGATCATACAAGAATTGGTAGCGGTTTATGACACACTAGACCTTCTTACACCTGGTTATATACTGACTGCCACACCGCCCTATGGTCTAGAAGTTGATAAACTTACCTATTTATAAACCACTTTATTACTACTGGCAGCAATGAAGGTGATAACCAGACTCTGAGGCATGGACAAACCACTCACCAAAGGGGCATGGAATAATTTAGTTAGAGAAATATATGGATTAGAGAGGATGACAGCCAGACTGAGGGATAGGGTTGAAGCTTTTGACAACAAATGGCGAAAGTGGGTCCTCTTAACAGCTAACTACCTACTCTGACTTCGTACCATGAAGCTAAACAGATATACTGTATTAAAAAGACATAGTCCAATAATGCACAAAAAGGAAAATGTATGTATTTGCCTATACTTTATTTACGTGCCCAACACCTCCTGACTGAAGGGATTATCAACGTGATGCAGCTCACTGCTCCCTGAACTCTATCAGCAGTGGAGATCCAAAAAAATTAAGCTTTGATGAATTGCACTGTATGTCTATGTATGCTAAACAATCTAGTTCTGTATACATTGTATGAATGTATGTTAAAGACCCTTGTACCTAATAAAAAATTTTTATTATAAAAAAAAGAAATGTATTTTTAAAACATTTAAAAAATCTTGTTTGGTGAGTCTATTTTTTCATTTCATATGGCCCCACGAAACAGCGATAGGACCATACAAAGCAAGATTAGGTTCATATGAAACAAGAATTTAGACTCAAGGATTTTTTTCACATTCCTGTTTCATATGAACCAATCCTGTTTCATGAGAAAGGCATAGTCTCAAGAAACAGGATTTGTTCATATGAAACAAGACTTTGGACTTAGTTTTTTTTCTTCACATTCTTGTTTTGTATGAACCAAGCCTGTTTCATGAGAACGACACAGTATTACAAAGCAGGATTTGTTCATACAAAGTAAGAATTTAGACTTAATGTTTTTTTCACATTTCAGCTTTAACAAGCCAAATTGCTGTCAATATTTGCTGTTAAGGAACAATTTATACATCAACATAAAGGACTCATGAGTGCTACAGCACTAACACACAATACTCTACAAAAGAATTCAGGGCCCATATAAGAACATACAAATTTAAAAATTAAATTTCTCATAGGCTAACATTGCAACTTTAGCAAGCTATAACTCAGTCAACCTTTGGAGTTAAGGGATATTCTACATATACTGTAGCTAGAATTTAGACCCTTTTGGTATACCTGTGACTTTCTCTTCACACATGCAGCTACCCCTTGATTGTAAACTAACATTTAACATTTCTAATAATGCAATCACTATGGTCAGCCTCACAGAAACAAAGCTCTCATGAAAACAACTTTAAAACTGTAAATATAAATGTTAGCTGTGATGTATATTCCATGACGTGATAAGCACTTTAAAAATAATAAAAAAATTAGCTCGGATGGGACAAAAATGTGTACTTTTCAAAATGGCTGTGATAAAATCATCAATAAAATTATACAATATGGGCAGATCATCAGAAATACCAGATGTAATACAGAGAGCTGGCTTAATATGAGGGTAGAATTAGATGGGCTAAAAAACTATTGGCTACCCATTGCAGAACGCACAAACATCAGCCCCCCCCATAAACACCAGGCACCACTGCATAACCAAGTGCAATCTGGGCCTGCCACACCATGCTGTGTGTGTGATTGTTCTGTGTGTTTACCAAATCAACAGTCTCCCAAGTGTCAGCAAAGCAGTGAATGTGAAACTAAGTGTTGTACAGTATGCATGAAATTTTGTGAATAGGGACAAAGTGATAATTTTGATAGGTGCATGGATGTGACAGACAGTGGAGATTGCATGAGTCCAACTCAGAATAGCACTCCTGAGGAAATGCAGATAGGGGGCAGTGGTTCACCAATCCATGAAGAAGACATATGTAAGTCAGGTGGGCCAGCAGATAGGGAAAACAATGTAGTTGAACCTGTGTATTTAGAATTAATAAATGAATAAGAAGTACTAAGAAATAATTTTAATGGTATTGAGTATAGCCAGTCTAGACTGCATAACATCTATAGATCAGTACTGTTCTGCAATCCATACAACTATGCAACAGTTGTTGGACAGAACAAGACCCACTTTGGGGAATAATGATTTTGTTCAGCTACACCTGAATTATGTTAACTTAGATGGCCCTGTGCATTCCCTGCATAGAAATCCCAATGAACAGAACAAAGAACCCCAAGGTTTTCTTTGGATATATTGACTCTCTGAAAGGCAACAAGATGGTTAGTGGTCCACCAGAAGTGGATGGTAGTGCAACTAATAAACCTAGTAACATGGCCAAGGAATTCAATGAATACTTTGCTTCAGGATTTAACATGTGTGGCATATCCTTAGGAAAGGATACAATGTTTCCAACTCTGGATACAACACTATTCACTAGGAAAAGGATATTAGGAGAATTAACAAATTCAACCCCTATAAATCCCCAGGTGTCAATAATATACACCCTCAGTTACTTAGGAATTTAGCAGGATTCCTGATTGACACCATTTTTATTTGTGATCTTTTTAAATTTTCCCTATTAACCAGAATTGCACCTCATGAATGAAAGGAAGTCACAATGACCACAATCTACAAAAAAGGGAGTAAACATCTAGTATCTAGCTACAGGCCCATTTGTCTTACTTCTACTGTAGGTAAAACTGAATTAATTCTGAAGGATAACCTTATAAACAACACCAGTAAAGATGATGTGATTGATACCATGCAGCACGGATTTATTAGAGGGTGTTCTTGTGTTACCAACTTCACCTTCTTCTATGAACCTGTTAGTGATCTATTAGATTGCACCATTCCCACTGATATCATATATCTAGACCTCAGCAAAGCTTTTGACAAGGTCCCCCATGGCAGATATACCCACAAATTAAGTAACATAGACTTCAACCTCTAGAGTGATGGTCTGGATTAAAAACTGGTTAGATAGCAAACTGCAGAAGGTAAGAGTGAAAGGGGTGGTCTCTAGTAACATTAAGGTAACCAGTGGAGTCCCCCAGGGTGGGGTCTTGGGGACTGTTCTGTTTACCTTCTATCTAAAAGACATACACACAGGGCTATCCAGATACATCAACAAATTTGCAGATGGCACAAAAATCAGTGGCCCAGTTACTATCCATAAAGGACACTCAAAAACTGCAGGCTATCTGGATAGTCTGGATAGGTGGGCAAGAAACTGGGGCATACAGTTTAACTCAGATGAATGCGTATAGTGCTGCATGTCAGCAAAACCCATGCTTGTGCTACATATAAAATAAGGCAGTAAGCAAGGAAAAATATGTGGGGTGCTTCCCCAATCAAATGCAGCATTTAGAAACTGCAATAAGATAAGAGTGATAAAAGCTTCCAGAATACTGGGATGTATTAAGAAAAACTTTGTCAGAATTGCCAACTTGGAGGAGGAATTTGGATTGGATGTGCCAGCTGGCAGAGAGAGACCCTGCTGGCTCCATCTTTTGTGTTATTTTCAGGCACTGACTGTGTATGAAGTAGTGGTGAGAGTACTGCCTGTACTAATTCATCGGTGACTATTTTGGGCTCAGTGCTGGTGGGAGCAGAACATTGTACCACTCTGGGGTAACCCCCCCCTTACATTAGAACTGCAGTGGAACAGTTGGGACCTTGATTATTGCAGTCTTTGTGCCATCATCATATAGTGTTATTTTTATTCGGTATGGCTATTTGAGTCGTGTGTTAGATTAGGGTCAATGGTTATGAGTGTGAGTAATTGCTAGTTGTTGCTTATTTATTGTAATAGTGGCATATGAGTATTGGCGTGTTTGCATAGGTTTTCATTGTCAGCATGGTGTATGGATGTGAGGGTCTTGTGGATATTGAGGGTGCTTTAAAATTTTATTGTATTGATGGGTGGTGTGGGAGGATAGCTATTTCATTTGCAGGGTGATAGTGGATGGTGGCTTGTGTTTGGGTTTAATTTAGTTTAGTTTAGCAGCTTCAGATATGTGTGTCAGGTGTACAGGTGGACTCCCTAGGTGCAGCTATTCATTGTTCCAGCTGTATGACCTGCACCCTTTTAATGATCCCCCTGCCAAGGCTGCATCTCATCAGTGCAGTGAGCTGAAGTGAGGTAGTCGGTGGCTGGGTACAAGAGGTGCTAACTGGGGGGGGGGGCAGGCTTTATTAGGATGGTGAGGGTCAGGAGATGCCCTGGGGTGAAATAGGACCTTGAGAGAGGCAAGACATGTTTGGTTTCCATACTCAGGTCATCCACTGAACTGAGTGGGCAGGAAGCCATCAGGCTGTTTTACTCACTTCGTCCTCTACGGGTGGTGCTTTGCAACCCGCGATTGATAAAGAACAAAACTGCCATTATGGCAGATTTAATTTCTGGTTCCTCAGTCAATCCTGCTTGCATCACAGAAACCTGGTTGAATAATGACAGTGGACCAGTCTTGGAAACAATAGTTCCAGCTGGATTCTCTGTGGTACACTGCCCGCGGATGGATCGTTGGGGGGGAGAGTGGCTATCTGTTTTAGATCCAAGATGAACTTCATAGTGCACCCAGTGGGGGACACCTCATTGTCTGAATGTTTGTCTGTGTGTGGAGGTCTAGATGCAGGTTGTAGGATCCTCCTGGTGTACCACCCACCAGGACATGAATGAGATTTACTGTGGGAAATCATGGACTTCATCACCAACAGGGTTTTGGAGTCATCCAGATGGATTATTCTGGGCAATTTTATGCCTGGGTTGATGATGAATTCTCACACTTTGGACAAGATTTCCTCCAGTTGATGGGCTCACTGGGCCTCATACAAGTGATTACTTCTGCAACTTGCCAACAGGGACTCACCTTAGACTTGGTTGTCTCCCTGGGGCTTAAGATTAGCAGCTTCGAGATTGATCCGGTCAGTTAGTTGAATCACTGCTCAGTGAAGTTCTCCTTCAGGGCACCCCTTCCCCTTGTAGTTCACCCCTGTGGAGATGATTCTAACATACTAACATACTAAAATGCCAGCAGAATAGGCCTAATGGTCTTTCGTGTCTGCTCGTTTGGTCAGCCCCAACCCTGGGTGCTGACCTTGCTGTCCCCCTTGCCTTCTCTGGCTTCTCCCTTCCCAGTTCCGGATATTCTTGCTGCATTGGATTTTGCTTCCAGAACCCTTCCCCTGTACCTGTCCCACCACCTCTTGAACCCCTCCACTGTCTCTGCCTCCACCAGCCCCTAGGCAGTGCATTCCATGGCTCCACCACCCTCCTCAGAAGTAGCACCTCCTCCTTTCTCCCTGAATCTTCCCCTCCAGCTTCCACCCATGCCCTAGTGGCCCCCTCCTCCTTCCTTCAAGCACCCTGACTGTTCCTCCCTATTTACCCTCTTCATGTACCTGAAGACCCCATCATGTGCCCCGGTCCCTCTGTCTTCCAATGTGTACATATTTAGCTTTCGAGCCCTCCCCAGGTCCTGTCCCCAAGCCCCCAAATCATTTTGGTTTCCTCCTCTGGACCCTCTCCAGGAGGTTAATCTCCTCTTTAAGTGTGGCCTCCAAAACTTCACGAGTACTCAAGGTGCGGCCTCACCAAGCAGTTATACAGAGGGAGTATCACTTCCTCCTCTGAGGTGATCCTGCGATGCATCCCAGCATCCTGTTGGCCTTGGCTTTGCCCTCCTACAAGTCTCAGAGTTGTTCATCTTGACATCCACCACCACCCCAGGTCCCTCTCAGCCACTGAGACTTGCATTCTCAGGGTGTACACTTGGCCTGGGTTTCTGCCCCCAGGTGGAGTACCTTGCACTCCCTGCATTGAACCTCAGCTTCCACTTTCTAGACCATCTTTCCAGAGCCTCCAGGTCCCACTGTAGGCCACCTCCCTCCTCCCCATCCACCACCTCCCCAGTTTCGAGTCATCTACAAAGAGACTCATCTCACTCCTGATTCCTGTCTTTATGTCAGAGACGAGGCGCTGGAATAGAAGGCCCAAGGACTGATCCTTGGGACCCCACTAACGACCGCTTTGGGATGAGACTATCCCGCCAACTACGACCCTCTGGGTCCGGTCCTGGAGCCAATTGCTCATCCATCTGATCATCTGGTTCCCCACCCCATTTCTCCCAGCTTATCCAACAGGCCCACGTGAGGAACAGAGTCAAATGCCTTGCTGAAGTCTAGAAAGAGGACGTCCACTGGTCTACCCAGGTCCAAGGCACTAGTCACCCAGTCATAGAACTCCACCAGGTTTGTCTGACACGATTTCCGGGTGAATCCATGCTGTCTCATCGTCCAGGCACCTTGACTTATCCAGGTCCCCCCAGCCTCTCCTTGACAATGCCCTCCATCACCTTGCCCACCACCGATGTCAGGCTGACAGGCCTGTAGTTCCCTGCCACCTCCTTGATTCCCCTTGTGGATAGGCACTATGCACCACCCTCCAGTCTTGGGGCACCACCCTGTCCTCAGAGAGATGGTGAAAGTCCGCCAGGGGTTTCAGCGAGGACATCCGTAAGTTCCTTCAGCACTCTGGGATGTAATTTATCCAGCCCGGTGCTTTCTTCATCTTAAGGGAGCTGAGGGCTTCCTCACTCTCTCTCTGCTGTGATTTCCACTTCCTGTACCTCTTCTCCCTGCTTAGCCTCCCCCACCTGCCAGTGATGCCTCCCTCTCCCCAGACCCGCCGATCGGTAAGGGTCCCTCTCAGTATCTCTGTCTCTCCCATGTATGATGCAGCACCCATTTTCCTTGGTGAGAAACTGAGGTGAAGTACTCATTTAGTACCTCAGCCTGCTCCCCGGTCTTGTGCCCATCTCCCCTGATTTAATCCTGCTAATCTGCCCTTCACCCTTCATTTTTCCCCAATGTATCTAAAGAACCCTTGTTCCCTCTCCCATTTCTGGCCAGGTTCTGCTCCTTCCTTGCCTTAGCCGCCCTCACCACTCTAGTGGCCCTTCTAGCCATCAGCTCATACTCCCCTCGATCCCTTTCACTCCTTGAGTACCTGAATTGCTTATAGGCTGCCTTCTTTCCCTGCACCACCTCCTGGACCTCCCTGGTCCACCAGCAGGGTTTTTGGGCCCTACCGCATTTTCGTCTTACTCTTGCACAGGTGCTGGTAGCATCCTGCACCCCTCTCCTGATGATTTCCCACCTACTATCAGCGTCCATGTCTGACCCAATCCCATCCAAATGCTCCTTAGGATCCTTCCCATTTCCTTAAATCACTCTGAAGTCGGTTACCTGCCTTTGTGCAGCCTTCACCCCTCCTAGGT
This sequence comes from Neoceratodus forsteri, assembly GCA_016271365.2. Taxonomy (NCBI): domain Eukaryota; kingdom Metazoa; phylum Chordata; order Ceratodontiformes; family Ceratodontidae; genus Neoceratodus; species Neoceratodus forsteri. The sequence continues at coordinate 1,152,480,474 of CM057453.1, forward strand.
CCAGGCAGAATCAGACGCGGCATGGTCACTCCCGCCAATGGGTCCCTTACCTCCAGGCCCCAATCTGGTCACTGTCTGCCAGGACCACATCCAGTACCTGCAGACCTCCTGGTCGGTTCCCTCACCTGCTGAGTTAGGAATGCGCCTTGAAAGACATCCAGCAACCTCTGTTCCCTGGTCACAGAAGATGTCATAGTCTCCCAGTCTGTTCCTGGCATGTTTAAGTCCCCAACACCACCACACTTCCTCTGCCCAGTCTGCAGTGTCTCCCAACATCTTCCACCAGACTGTCCTCCAGCTCCTCCGCCCAGGGCAGGGGTCTATACACTACCTTATTTTACTGTCTTGCCCCTTGTTATCAAGGGTGACCCAACCGCCTCCACGGTTCCCTCCTCACTCTCTACTCCCCCATGCCAATGCAGTTTTGACTATCATTGCTACCCTCCTCCCTTTCCCTCCCCCTGTCCTTCCTGAACATAGCGTAACCCTCCAGGTTCAGGTCCCAGTCATGTCCTGCAGTGGCTCAAGTCTCAGTGGACCGCCACATCCACTGTTCCTCAATTAGCATCGCCTGGAGCTCAGGCATTTTATTGCCCAAGCTCCTGGCATTTAGCAGGACTACCTTCCACCCTTCCTCCTATAGTTCCATTTCCCTGCTCGTGCTCCCATGGGGATTCTGTTTCCCCTGGTCTGCACTTTGCCAGTCGGGCCTTTTCCTGCAATCCTCCTGGTCCCCAGGGGTGGAGATAGAGTCCTCCTTTATCGGCACCCCTTGACAGCCTTTTTCTCCCATCCCACCTCCTTCACAAGTTTAAACCCCCACTTTTCACCAATGAACCCCTTATTTTCAACTTAAGGATTCCCTCCTCCAAATTGAGATGGAGTCTATCTCTAGCATACAGCTCCTTATCCTCCCAGGTCCCCCCAATCCCCCATCAACCCATACCCTCTGGCCTCACACCACTCCCTGAGCCACTGGTTTATCTCCCTAATCTTCCTTTTGTGTTCCCCACTAGCCCTTGGCACCGGCAGGATTTCTGAGAAGGAAACTGTGCATCCTATGTCATGACAGACCCTGGCGAGCTCCCTGAATCTTGCCTGTATCTCTAGCTCGTTATTTCCCTCAGTGTCATTTGTACCCAGGTGGACCAGTATGTCTGGGGAACCCCCACAATCCTTTGCCAGCTGATATACCTCGTGCTTAGCCCTGTGCACCGTTAGTCCAGGGAAGCATCTTGTTCTAACTGGCCAGGCTTCTCCTCCCTATCCCATTTGATACCCCTGATCATAGAATCCCCAACAGAGCACTCTGACCACCCTTTTCCTCCATTCCCCCTTCCATGTCCCTCATCCTTTCTACCGCCCCTCCACCCAGCCGGCTCCTTGTCCTCCCCATCTGGGTGCCACATGCCACCCCCTCCTTATTTACCATGGCCACCCCTCCTCCAATCCTATGCCTCCTCCTCCTCCTGAGTATCCTTCTGTACCTTAGCATTCCCCCTTCACTGCTCCTGCACTGGTCCTTCTCCATCTGCTAAACTAGCCTGGCCTGGTCCTCCTTCCTTCCTGTCTCCATTTAGTTCCTCCTTGCTCATTGTGCTCCCCTGGCCTAAACCCTCAGCTCCCTTTATTGAATCTTCCTTGTATTTCTGGTCCTTCTCCTTTACCTTTCCTCCCAACTGGTCCTTCTCCTTGTGCTTTCCTCCCTTTTCCCCCTGCCTCTCCTGCTCTGATTCACTGCTCCCCCCATTTTCCTGCATTCCAGGTCCCCCCCTGTTCTTCCTGCTATCTGGCCCCTGCCTCCTGCCTCCCACTCCCTTTCTGTCTCTAACCACCCCTGTCGTGGCTACATCACCTCCCCTCATCCTCGAGCAGAAGAAGAGAATTGAAGCGGTTATTGAATGTAAGGTCTGATCCACCTCCCCACCTTGCTTCCTTCTGTCCAGCCCTGGCCATCTGCCTACTTCTCTGAAAATGTTGTCCCTCCATCCCTCCTTTGTGAGGGTCCCCAGTTACCTACCTGCTTCCTTGGTAGTGTCCTTTTGGACCCCCTCTGCCAGGGTCCCTATGTGGCCCCTGAGTATTCTCCTGCACTCCTTTCCCTATGCCCCCACCCCCAGTGCTTGGTGCAACCCCGTGGGAGATTCCCAGCCCCCTTCCCCAACCATACCACCCCCCTTCCCCCAGCTTTCTCCTAATCCCCGCAACCTCCTCCCTAAGCTGTGCCAGCTGGTAGCACAGTGATTCATTATCACTATTTAAGAGGGCTTAGGCCAGAAGGACTGCAGGCAGTAATGGACAACTTGGAGATATTGTTTGCTTGTGAGATGGGTTCAGGGAACACAGTGTTGACCAATAGCAGAGTCATTACCAGGGCCTATGACTCCATAGCACCCACTAATGTATGACTCTGGGTCTCATGCTTAGGATCCCTATGGTTTGATGGGGAGCTTAGGGAGTTGAAGATCAAAGTCAGAGGTTAGAATGATGTTGAAGGAAGTCCAGGGCCCAGGATGGCAAACTGGCTTTGATGATTCATTACAATGAATATCAAACGGCAATCCCCCATAAGAAGGCAGCATTCTTGTCCAAGGAAATTGCAGCTGGGAGGAATCAACCAGCTCAGCTCTCCCGTACTTCGGACAGGTTATTAAATCCAACTTGTATATAGTTGGTAAGAGCTGGTTTGTCAGCTAAGAGTGAAGAGTTCGCTCAATTATTCTCAGACAGAGTGTCCTGTATTTGGGACGGGATCTCTCCAAGTGGGCTGTCACAACCCAGTGCTGCTGAGTCTGCACCTTGTGGATGCACTCAGATGACTTGAGGAGAGTTTTGGCCAAGCATGATGGAAGAGGTCTGTGGGGTTATTGCGGAACTTCAGCCTGCTTTTTGTGAACTAGACCCAGGCCCCATGTGTCTACTAGTGAGCTGCATAGGATTGCTGGAGTTGGTGTTTGGTGTTATAGTTCTGTGTTCCCTGTCAGAGGGTGTCTTTCTGCTGGCGTTGAAAAATGCACTGGTTCGGCCCCTTCTGAAGAAACCATCTTTGGACCTCAATATTCCAGTAAATTATTGTCCTGTTTGTAACGTAACATTTCTAGGCAAAGTTACTGAGAAGGTTATGGAGCTACAGCTTGAGGCACACCTTGCAGCTCATGATATCTATGGGCACCTCCAATCTGTTTAAGACCCAGGCATAGCACCAAAACGATGTTGGTCAGGGTTCATAATGACCTCCTCAGGGCTGGAGATAGAGGTGAGTGATCAATTTTCATTCTCCTCGATCTCTTTTCAGCATTTGACACTGGACCATGGGTTGTTGTTGGACCATCTGAGGGAGTACGGAGGTCTCACTGGCACTATCATCCACTGGTTCAACTCCTGCATCAGGGATAGAAGCAGAGGGTGGTGATGGGAACCTTCTCATTGTCCCCAATTCCCCTTCTCTGTGGTATACTCCAAGGATGGTCCTCTCACTTATGTTGTTCGCAGTGTACATGCTGCCCCTGGGGAAGATCATTTGGCACTACAATCTGGGTTTCCACTGCTATATGGACAATATCCAGCTGTATTTGTCTTTTTCATATGGGATGCCTGATACTGTTGAGGTGCTTAATTTATTCTTGGCTGATATTCAGAATTGGATGGCATCTAGCTATCTGAGACTTAACCAAAACAAGACTGAGGTACTAGTAACTGACCGGGGTCATAGGGAAGGAAGAAGAAGTAGTCATAGGAGAGACGGGGCTTCGGCTTGGGTCATCTAGGCTCTTGGCTTCTGTAAAGATGAAACATCTGGGAATCATTTTGGATAAATGGCTGACACATGAGGCTCAGTGTCAGCTGTAGTCTGGAGTGGCTTTTACCATCTTAGAAACATCAGCTGGATTAAGTCCCTTATACCCCCTGAAGATCTGTCAACACGAGTACATACATTCATGATGTCCAGGCTGGATAACTGTAATGCACTGTACCTTGGGGTTAGTGGCAGTACCCTAGGACACTTGTAGCTGGTGCAGAATGCATCAACCAGGTTACTCTTGAGGTCCAGTCATGTGACGCCAGTCCTGCGTGAACTGCGCTGGCTGCCTGTGAAGTGGCACATTACCTTCAAAGTTGGTTTACTAACCTACAAAACTGTACATGATTTGGGCCCGGGCTACCTGTTGGAGCTTCTGAATCCTCTCCAGTCCTCATGCTCCCTCCTCTCCTCTGAGGCGAGTCTCCTCTCAGTCCCAAGGGCTCAGCCTAAATCTTCAGGAGGGTTTTGATGACATAAAGGGGTATTTTCGACACCTTTTTAACAAACTAGAAAATCAGAATTATATTGGGCCTATGCCAGACCCCAAAGATTATGGTGTAGACTACATTATAGCAGATGGAAAAAAAAAACAGTTTTTGGAGTGGTATGCACTTCATAAAAAGAGATAACTGATTTTAAAAAGCTATTGCACGCACCACTGCAAGTCAGATGTGGAGATATTAAAACTGGCCTGTGAAATGTTACAGGATAGTGTAGAGGAGATGTGCTAAATGGACTTCTTTCAGTATATCACTGTACTGTTAGTATGAATGGCCATGTTTTGGTTTAAAATTTTATAGTAAAACACCATAGGGATTATACCTGCTGACAACTATCACTGCCATTGCAAACGTTACTCCATGCCTGCCATACAATGGCTAATGTACATACATGAACAAGAAACAATCTGCATATAGCATGCTATGAATGGTGGGAAAGTGCAGCTAGACGAAGGTTTTCTTGATGGTTATGCTGTAATAGATGGTGTCCCCACAGCATTTGAGTTTTTAGCGTGTTTATATCATGGCTACAGGGTATGTTATTTTAAACAACAGTTTATCCCAATGTTTAGCACAACCTACAGACACATATTTGTTTATTTATTTAGCTTTTGTTGACCAGGTAAGTACATTAGACAAGTTATATGCCTATTTTCAGGTATGACCCAGGAGAGCACAATGAGATACAGATACAGTGAGATACAGGTTCATACAGAGGACAACATGACACAAGTTAGGCAGTATACAGAGTCAAAATAGAACCATGTGAACATAACCAGTAGACAGTAAGCACAGTTAAGACATGTACAGGAATAGATATACATTGAGACACCAAGGCTAGGAACAGTACAGTTTTACAAGGTATACAAGGCTCCAAGCCAAAAACAGAGCCACAGTCTGAGTATCTCCTGAAACAGAGAAAAATACATTAGATGCACCTCAGAGTCCAGTTAGACAGGCTGCATCAGCAGGAGCTGCAAGAGGGGTGCCAGGAAGGACATGTGAGTCTGGTACAGGAGACCGGAACTAGCTATGGAGGTCTAGGACACCCACATGTAGAAAAGAGCTTCAAGTGATACCACAGGGAGCTCTGGAGGCACGAGTGGGAGGGGGAGGAGCGGACTTGAGCAGGAAAGGAGTTACATAGCCTAGGGCCACATGAAACAAAATCCCTGTCCCCCATTTGTGTGCAGGAGATAGGGACTTTAAGAATGCCAGGGCCCAGAGACCTGAGGGAGTAGGTAGAAGAGACAGCTGGCTTGAGAAACTCAACCAGCCCTGGGGGAGTGCCAGTACTGAGCACCTTGCCCATGAAGCAGCCCAGGACAAAGTTCATGTGGTTGGGCAGGGAGAGCCACCTGAGTTTGTCATATAGGTCACAGTGGTGGGTGAGGCAAGGGGCAGCAAGTGCAAAGCGGCAAATGTAATTGTAGGTTGTGTTCCATCTAGTGAGGTGAATTTTGGAGGTACGTGCAAACTGGAGAAATCCATAACAAAGAGAGGGAAGCAACACTCCTATGGCCAATGCAAGGTGAGCAGCAGATTTAAGATTTTTCTTCGCTCTGTAGGCCAGACCCAGTTTGCCGTTGACAGCTCTGCATACATTTTGGATATGGCACCCAAGGTCAAGTTGGGGGTCCAGCATCACCACCAAGGTATTTGATGGAGTCAGTGGTTAGAAGATGAGTACCACTGATACCAATAACACACAGAGGGGCAGGGGAGGCCTTAATCTTGGACAGGGACCCAAAAAGCATGGCCTGAGTTTTTTTTAGGTTGAGGACCAACTTGTGAGTCGTTACCCAGGACTGGATATTTCTGAAATCCTCACTCAGTTGATGGTTGATGACCCCAGTGTCCAGGGAATGGGTGAGGATGACCAGGTCATCCACGTATAGGATAGTACTACAGTTGGTAGCAGTAGTTGGTAGATTGTTGACAAATATAGAAAAGAGAAGGGGCCCCAGGACTCATCCCTGGAGGACACTGGAGGTCACAGGAGTGGTGCCCGAGAGGATCTTGCTGAATTTGGTAAATTGCTGCCTGCCCTGGAGGTAATTACTGAACCAACTCAGGACAGGTGGGGACAGACCAAGGGATCGAATTTGAGAGCAAAGTAAGACATGGTCAACTAGGTCGAAGGCCTTGGATAGGTCAAAGAATATGGCACCTGTGAGTTTGCCCTGGTCCATGGCAGCCCAAATTCTAGAGGAGACGGTATCAAGGGCCAAGGACATACTGTGTCCTTTTCAAAAGCTGTGCTGTGCAGAGGACAATAGCTCATGGGCCTGGATATAATCCGTGAGTTGCCCAGCCACAACTTTCTCCAGAAGTTTACTGATAGCCAATAAGATGGCTATCGGTCGGTAATTGTCAAGGATCTTGTACTACCTAAACATCAAGAAATTCAACTACCTTAGACATGCAAAAGGTATGAATGTTAGGGTCATGTGGGAGCATGAATGGAACAGCTGGTATGTGAGAATCCAGAGCTGCATACTTTTTAAACCTCTTATTTGGTCCATTAAGAACTGTGTTCTCATGCTGTCCAGGTGTATCCTTATGAAATAATCCTGACGAAAATTGTTTGGACAGGATGTCATCATTGTAATTAAGTGGTGACTTGATGATTGCTCTGTAGGAGTAGTAGTTATTACCTTGGCTAATTAGATGGTCGCCCACAATATCCACTTGCTAAAGACGGTTGCCAAAAGGTAGTTAAGGTTACTCTTGTGCACATCATCAATGTCACTACCATTGGCCTTAGTGATCTTGCACAAAAGGTATAACACATTGTTGCATAGATCAATGTAGTCTTCGCCATTAAAACCACATAAAACTCCAGGGGTGCATTATCACTTATCGCTGACAAGGGTGGGATTTCGACATGACAGTTTTTCACTATACTGTTTTGGGTTGGTGGTAACATGAAGAAGTCTACTGTAATTCTGACTTTCCACATTCTTAAGACATTCAGTGTACCATAGCCATGGCTTAAGATAGGTCTTTTTGCTTGTTAGTTTTGCAAGGTTTTTACTCCCTGCACTTACATTTCACAACCAATCTTTTCTTTTGAACATTAAGCCTTTTAATAAGGCTTGCACGGGACCCTGGGAGGGCCAGTCTTCTTCTTTTTTTTTTTTTTTTTATTGGGTCTCTTGTAAGTAACCAGTCCTGCCATATCTTGTGGCTGTCCTGGATCAGGTGTCCTAAAGAAACTCACAACATTCCCCACTTCATCTTTTATGACATTTTTAACAGCCGATTTAAGGTGTTATTTCACCGTTTGGTATCAATTCTGTATTAGTAGTGCAGCTTTTCTAATTAAAACTCTAAATATGCTGCCTATGCTGACACCATACATAACAGGGGCACAATGAAAACCAGATAAGCTGTGACCCACCGGTGCTTTGTAATAGGCTACATAAAGGTTGGGGTCACTGTACACCTTCTGTGACATTGTGGGCATTCAGAATATTCGGTTTATCATAGTGGATGGTTATGATGCCTTTATTGTTACCAGATATTTTCATACATCAGAGTAGGGACACATGGCTATCTCCAACTCTTTAGTGTTCTACAATGTTTGTATACACAAACAGTGTATATAAAATTCACCACTGATGTCAGCTTAATATGGTACTATGCTTGATTGTACTTGAGGTATACCACGGCCATGGGTACCTCCAAAATACAGCCCAGATTATGGTGAGCTATGAGTGCTCTACCGTTAATATTGTGAAATGTTATTTTCCATTGCCCACTGTCATAATTTAACCACATTTCTTGTAGTGCTATTTCCAGTGTCTCACTGATGGCTGTTGGGACACTGTCAACAATAACCTCTGGGAAGTAATTTTTTTTTATTTTTTCCAATTGTTTAACCAGGAGTAGCACACTAAGCTGAAAACTTATTTATAGGTGTGACCTGGGAGCACAGGGAAGTTAAGTGACTTACTTAGGGTCACACAGTATGCAAGTGGGGGCTGTGGGATTCAAACCCAGGTCTCCAGATTTGCAGCTCAGAGCCTTAAACCACTGCGCTATACTGCCTCCCAGCAACGGTAATAATGGCTTAGAAGTTTCACCTGCTTGAAATTTCCCATCTTGTGGTGTAATATTGTCCCATATCCTAGGGGACTGTATTTCTGACAAGCCAACTTCCCATGCCTCCACTAAATTGATAGGTTTTGGTAGTTTCAAGGTATAATGGGGAACTGTGTTGTGATGGAACAATTCAAAAGAGGCTTTTCTGGGCAATATGACATAAAATCCATTCTCAGTCATTGTTTTAACACTAATGTTTTCATGCAACTGATGTCATGCAAAACATTGGTGCAGCCTTATCATTTTAAATCTCTCAGCTGTTTGGATTCTATCCGGCTGACAAATGTTGATGGCTAGCCTAGCCATTTCACTAAAACAAATTTTTAATTCCCTTGTCTTTTCTGCGAGACTATTTTCTCCAGCCTGTATACAAGATTTGCAGTGTCTTTAACTTTTACCAGTTTTTGCTCATAAAAAGTGGCTCTTATTTTTTCACCATCATAATTTATTTATTTATTTATTTAGTTTTTTTTGTTGACCAAGTAAGTGCACTAGACAAATTCTGCCGATTTTCAGACACGACCCAGGGAAGGGGGATGCAGATGAATGCCAACTGACCTTGAATCAGATGAAGCTGTTGGTGGTAGTTTTAATGAATGGGGAAATTTGGCCAGTGCACCGGGGAAATTCCCCTGCTCTTATTTTTCTTATGAAGAAATTCCTAATTCACAGTTTAACTTATATTGGAACAATCTTTCCACACCATTGTCTTTGGAAACTCGACTATACAGTATATTTTTTTACCATGCTATGGAGTAGTCATCTTAACCCTGTTAAACATGAATACATTTACCTACCACGGGGAAAAGGAGGACTGGGAATGATAGACCCTATTGCATTCTTCCATTCACTGTTCTGGATTTATTCCATAAAAACACCATGGACCATGACGGACACTTTAGTTCACAAATGGTTTCTGACTAAATGGACTGTTTTTGTCTTGAAATGGGTGGATCACCCCCCAAAATTCTCTGCATTGTTATTAATACCTACCTCAATGAAATCTGCAGTATAGAAATTGTATACATGTAATATTTCTAAACACTTGCTTTTGGGGACTTCTAGATTACGACTGTGTCAATATGTTCTGAATAAGGTTGGACCATCTACCCCAGAGTTTAAAAATTGTGGGCAGCAAAACCATGATAAAGTGATAAAACTACCAAATGAAAAATGAATTCCTGAACATGTGTGGAAAGTAATCAGGCTTAGTACCTATGGGAGACTTTATGTTAGAGGAAATAGTAAACACAAGCCAGTAGACGAGTGCTCATGTCCATATATGGGGTGTGGTGCCCTGGAAGAAACAATGGAACAGTTTGTTTTACGCTGTGTTTTTTCTAGTAACCTCTGGATTATTTTAACCAAGGTGTGGAATTTACCTTGGCTACGAAATCTCACGTACGAGGCCTTTATATTGGGGGATTATAGTAATAGACTATTAAAGTATAATACTGATACTTTGTCCATGCTTTTTGCAGTTTTAAAGTACTGTCTCTGTAATGCCTGAGTGCAATGGGTGCTTCGGCAACAACAAATGCCCTTTATGGTCTTTAGGGTATTATGTGAAAATGCATTATGGAGTATTTGGGATAAGGAAGAAAAAGGATTTGCCCTACCAGTTACGAAATCATGGTGGAAAGGTCTTGCCTTTTTTCTAAAATTTAAATGAATTTGTTGAATTTGGTATTACACAAACTGGAAATATTTCTCAAATGACACATCATAGTTCTATAGATGCTAGCATATGGTGTCTGAATGAACAGTTATAATTTTGCTTTCTTTGTGTCACTAGCTTCAGAACTGTTTCTTGATTTTCATTTTGTTGTGTAACAATTTTCTTTTTGAGTTTGGAATGTATCATTATTTATTTTTCTGTATATGTACTGGTACCTTTAATGAAAAACACCCCATCTCTTTTCGAGAAGTGCCATGGGATCTTTAACATCCACCTGAACTACCACCAGAACAGACAGATGGGACCTCGGTTTAACATCTCATCTGAAAGACGGCACCTCCCTCATGCTGCACTACAGTGTCATTATGGGGATTTAACCCAAGTGCCTGGTGTGGGGATAGAACCCACAGCTGTCTGAGCTCCCGGCCTCAGAGGCAAATGTACTACCTGCTGAGCCACTGACACTGTATAATAGGTTACATAAGACACATAAGTTGTCCAGAGCTCTGTATAGACCAAGGTTCATTATAGCTCGCTTGTGTGATTATTATCCCAAGATGTTATTTTTAATTAGATAAGCATCCAGCTGTGTCTTGAAGCTGAGCATACTGCCACTAGCCACTACTTCTAATGGAAGCTCATTCCAAATTGTTGTTACCCTTATAGTAAACCAGTGTTTCTTTTTAGTAGTGTTGAATCTATCAACTTCAATTTGGAACAGATGAGATCTTGTGCTGTAGTTCTTTTCTTTTAACTTTAATCCCAAGAGTTCCCACAGCAGGGTGTCCAAAAGGGCTCTATACAGCAAACACATATCACCCTTCATATGTCAAAATTCCAGAGAATACAGCCCATGGGTGTTCAACCTTGACTGGTAATCCAATCCTCAAGTCTCCCTGATACCATGTGCTGCACTTCTGTGTACCCACTCCAGGGCTCAAATCTCCCCCTTACCACCCGGAGACCAGAACTGGGCACAATATTCCATGTGTGGTCGAACCAGGGATGTATAAAGTGGCAGCAAAACATCCTTATTCCTACAATTAATGTATTTGTTAACACAGTGTAATATACTGCTAGCTTGTTTAATTATATGGTTACACTGTGATTTAAAGCTGAGATCATTCATAATCCTGAAACCCAGGTCTCTTTCATCTTCAACAATGTTTAGCTTCCACACCCCCAATGTGTCATCTTCCTGCCTATTCATCTTCCCGAAATGCATCACACTGCACTTTTCCACATTGAATGACAATATCTTGTCATTAGCCCAATTTTCCAGGTCTGTTAGTGCTTGTTGCAGGGTGTCTGCATCCTTGGGAATATCCACAATGTGCCCGATTTTAGTGTCATCAGTAAATTTAGATAGCCATAATCCTGTAGTGCTATTCATAGAGGAGATGTAAACATTAAATAAACATGGCCCCACTACCGATCCCTGTGGTTCCCCACTAGTCACATCAGCCCACTCCAAATGGATCCCTTTAACACTGACTTTTTGCTTCCTGTTGGAGAGTCATGCTTCTATCCAATGCGATACCTTGCCGGTAATTCCATGTTCTATCAAAGCATCTACAAGTTTCCCATGAGGTACTTTATCAAAAGCCTTGGAGAAATCTAAAAAAATGACATCTACTAAATGCCTATCGTCCAAGGCTTTACTGGCCCTACCATAGAACTCCAATAAATTGGTCTGGCATGACCTACCTTGGGTGAATCCATGCTGGGTACAGTCAAGGGCATTAGTTAGCTTAAGGTGGTTAATTATGTGATCTTTAATAATACCTTCCAAGATCTTCCCAAACACAACTGTCAAGCTAATGGGTCTGCAGTTTTCCACCTTTTGCTTGGTGCCCTTTTTATGGATTGGTACCACTACCGCTCGCCTCCAGGCCTCAAGAACCATTCTTTCATCCAGCGATTTCTGGTAGATGGATGTTATTGGGCCTACTAATGCCTCTGCCAGTTCCTTTATCATTCTAGGATGTAATCCATCTGGGCCTTGTGACTTGTTTTGGTCAATGTTGTGGAATCTCTTTACACATCCTCTTCCTTAATATGGGGACCTGTATCAATAGCCTGGTCTAGATGATCTAACTTAGGGTTGGTCTTTTTATTGAAAACTGAGGCAAAAAAGTCATTGTATTGCTCTGCCATAGCTACATTATCTGTAATCATACTACCATCTGGGCCTTTTAGGGGTCCAATAGATTTGCTAGCCCCCTTCTGATTATTCATAATAATCTTTTAATTTGTAAGTTTAGGAAGACATTCAGAAATAATGAATATCTCGCTTGTAGAGTTTTGCTAATAACCTTTTTCAAATGCTTTCTTAACTCTAGAGACATGCACATGATCACCACATGAAATTTAAAAGGCCTTTTCACCTTTAGTGTAAGGTCACTACATAGAATTGTCCGACATCTGAACAATTGGTAGTTGTGACATCCATGGGCCTAATTGTGATGGAACTCTGATTATAGGCCCTTGTTTAAGCAACAAAGCATGACAGGGGGTGCATAATGGTGGGATAATGGCCCACCTCTGGTGGGTTGAAGCGCAAAGCTGAGTGCTTCCTCCACCTGAGAAGGGCCGTTAGCCCACTATAATGTAGTCCCTGGAGTGTCTTATGATTGTGAAATGGGCCCTTTTTAGTAAATTGGATGGATTTTTTAAGCATATTTTTGTTGAGCTACTTTTAGCTGGGCTGTTGTGCTAGGATAATGGCCCAGCTGAAAGCACCTCTTGGCCAATCATGAGCCAACATTCTTTCTACCCATTTCATAATATGGATTGTAATACAACTATGTACCTATATGTGTTAAGCATGTGAAATATCTTCACATTTCTATTTTCAATGTGCAGTTAAATCTTTCCACAATAGAAGCCTTAACATTGTTTGATGTTGTAAAATGGTACATGTTTTGTTCTTTTAAAAATAATTGAAATTCAGTATTAAGAAATTTTGACCCTTCATCTGTTTGTAATTTTTCATGCTTGTGGCCCTTTATAAGTATCATTTTGAAAACTTCTGTTACATCTCTTGCAGATTTATTTTTAAACAGTTTGGTCCATGCATATTAGACAGGACAAACTGGAATCCGTCATGTCTTTGAAAAGACTAGCCATATCTACCAAACCAGTTTGCCATTGTGCATCAGTATTGTTAACAACCCTGTTTCTAAGTAATTGTTTCCTCACAGGTTTGTGTTTAGTGTAGGCATTGTTTAAAGACAACCACTGTGATACTTGCATGCAAGTAATCCTTTTCCTTGTTTTGCAGTAGCACGGTGTAGTCTTTAAACTACTCCTACAGTAAGCTACTGGACCAATCAGGGTCCCAGTAAATTTTATTTGTGACAGGGTTGGGTAAGACCCTGTCCCATCTGTTATGCAGAGAGAGTTGAAAGCAAGGATCTGTTCTGTCCTCTCCTGTTCTGTCACTTGTCTATCTCTTGCTTTTCTGATTATGCAATCAAATTTTCCTTGTGGCACCTAGGATCTGGCCACTGCGACGGTCCCATAATTTCCCCCATTTTCTCCCTTCCTTCATTTGCTGTTTCTAGTCTTTCTTTTTTCCCTTGCTTCTTTGTGGTTAAAAACATTATGGATCTTTATGTCAAATTGAGATCCCTTGGTTTGCAAATGCATATAGTTATACTGTTGAAATGAATGAAGAAAGCTGTTTGGGTTTATCTGGAACACATGCAGTAAACCTTGAGGTGCATTTTGACCCTCCACAAGCTTGTTTGCAGAATTATCAGCATGAATTAAACCCTGGGACAGGATGGCTTAACTGGTTGCACCTGTTAAGAAGACTAATGCACTCTTCAGGTTGGTCACAGGAAGGTTGATGAAAAAAGTCTTGTTGCATTTTGTGAAAAACAGGAGATGACACAAGAACAGGAACAGGATGCAGAGCTTAAACTGCCAGGCAAAGACATCTCATAAAGACAGCAATATTTCATCTATGTAGAAAGTGAGAGTTTGAGATTCTAGAGAGTGACTCAGAGGAAAGATTTTTGTTTGTACTGCCTTTGTGAAGAGCTGTCCTTTGCATCTTTAATTTAATTTTAGTGTATTGTTATTGATAATAGTAAAATGGTACTTGCGAATCTTATAACTTCTCCTGGTTTGCATTTGCTTCCTGGCCTCTGCCTCTACAACAGTTACAAACATATGAACATATGAAATTTGCCAGCAGATAAAGGCCCAGAGGTCTAGCAAGTCTGCTCAAATGTGCAGCTAACACCCCTTATTCTGCAGCTGCCCCTCCCTTCCATCCTTCCCCTCCATTGACCCTCCCCCTTGTCCTGTCTCATCCCCTTTTTAAGCAGTCCACTGTTCTACTGGATACCACTTCTGCAGGTAACGCATTCCACCCAGCTACCACCCTCTCTGTAAAAAAGTGTCTACTCATCTCCCTCCTGAACCTTCATCCCACCAATCTCATATCATGGCCCCTGGTGTCCCTCCTCTCACTTACTTTGAACAGCCCCTCTGTACCTGTCTTATTTATTCCTTTCATGTACTTAAAGGGCTCAATCATGTCCCCCTGTCTCTCCTCTCCTCCAGTGAGTACATGTTCAACTCCCTCAGCCTCCTCTCATATGATAAGTCCCCCAACCCCTTGATCATCTTTGTCACCCTGTACTGCACCCCCTCCAGTAACTTAATGCCCCCACTTCAGATATGGGCTCCAGTACTGCATGCAGTACTCCAGGTGTGATCTAACTAATGACCTATACAGTAGCAGAATCACCTCCTCCCTTCTCGAAGATATACCCCTTGCAATGCAACCCAACATTTTGTTGGCCTATGCAGCTGCCTTCCTACATTGTGCCAAGTTGTTCATTGACTCTGTAATGAGCACCCCCAGATCCTTCTCCTCCTCTGTCTGGGTTAGCTGCACTCCCCCCAGCTGGTAACTCCTCCTTGGGTTCTTCATCTCAAAATGCAGCACCTTGCACTTTTTGGCATTAAATCCCAGTTGCCAGGTATCTGACCAGGTTCAAGCTTCGCCAGTTCATCCTGCAACCCCTGCCATCCCCCTAGGTCATCCACCACTGCTCCTACCTTGGTATCATCAGCAAACAGACTGATCTTGCTCATGATGTCCAATGACATGTCTGCAATGAATATCCCAAACAACACTGGTCCCAACACTGAGCCTGTGGAACACCACTCATCACTACCCTTGGGCATGAGAGCTCCCCACCCACCACCACCCTCTGTTGCCTTCCCTGAAGCCAGTTCCCTACCCATCGCACCAGCTTTGCACCCGCCCCTGGGCCTTGTAACTTACTTCCCAGCCTTCCATGTGGCACTGAGTCAAATGCCTTACTGAAGTCCAGATACAGGACTTGGAGTTGGTGTCAGACAACGTGAGATTTACACCATGCATACTCTAAGCCAGACATTTTGTGTGTGGGTACCATACCTGGAACCAGGGAAGCATAGAAGGAAGGTATGGATCCTGCAATAGCAAGCCCAGAAGTGATTACCAGAAGAATGGTAGCCAAACTAGAAGCAGAAACAAAAGTCCAAACTGAGACTGTACAGTTGGCACCAGTGGTGGAAGAAGAAGAACAGGCAGGGACAAAACCTGAAAGCAAGTCTGTCTTCTTCAAATGGTGAGCTAGGCAACAAAGAGAGACTGCGAAGAAGGGATGGAAACGTAAGGGAAGAGGAGAGGAGAGGAAGAGGGGAGGGAAGGGGAAAGGAGAACAAGAAGAGAAGAGATGCAGTGACAGGAGCAACAGAGAAAAAAAGAGATGCAGTGGTAGGAGCAGTGATGGCTGGATGCCTTGTAAGCTATCAAAGTTGGAGGATCTGGTATGGGTCCAGCAGATCAACAAAATACAAACAACTAAAATAGCTAGTGTAATGAGGCTTTTTAACCCCTATATGCTGACTGGAGTAATCATTATGGCTTGTACTCAGCTCTACTTGTCTTTCTCACCTGATAGACCCAACGCTGTTGATGTGCTGAATAAATGCTTAGCTGAGATCTGGGTCTGGATGGGACTAAACCCTGGGAAGACTGAGGTACTGGCGGTAGAGCCAGGTTGGATGGTGGATCTTGGAACCTCAGTGATAGGTTGGGCCTTTTTATAGGCCTGACAGAACTGGAGGTTTCATTAAGGGTGAAGAATCTGGGCATTGTGTTTGACATTGAGTTGACATTTCATGCTCAGGTGTCAGTTGTTGTCCAGACCAGATTTTTACCATCTCCAGAACATCACCCCAATCAAGCCCTTTGTCCCGCCTGAAGACCTGGCCACACTGGTGCACACTTTTGTGACCTCAAGACTCAACTATTGTAATGCCCTCTACCTTGGGGTCAGAGGTGGTGTGTTGCGGCACCTGCAGCTTTTGCAGAACGCAGCGGCACAGGTGTTGACTGGTCACTCTAGATTCAGCCACATCACCCCAGTACTGCATGAACTGCACTGGCTGCCAGTGCATTGGTGCATCAATTTCAAGGTAGGTCTTTTGACCTATAAGGCCCTACACAGTTTAGGTCTGGGCTACCTGAAGGATCTCCTGCACCCCTGCATCCAAGAGCAGGGCCATTCTTTGATGCCCTACAAGTGGCAGGCCTCAGACAGCTAGTTTCAGAACCCACTTGTGAGGGAGCAATCTTAGACCTCATACTCTCAAATGGGGGCAGTGAGAGGATCTCAGATCTAGAAGTGGGTTGCCATCTGGAACAAGTGACCATCAAACAGTGTGGTTCATGTTAAACTCAGCTACAGAGTCAAGCCATACAAAAGTGAGGGTACTGAACTTCAGCAGAGCTGACTTTGGCAAGATGGGAGAGTGCCTTAGAAAAGCACTAGCAAACAGGCTAGAAGGAGGGGTGGAGCAACAATGGGGAATCATCAAAACTGCTATCACAGAGGCAACAAGCGTTTGTGTGAAGCAAATAAACAAATCAAAATGAAAGAAAAAGCCACTATGGTTCTCAAAAGAGGTGGCTGGGAAAGTCAGGGAGAAAAAGATAGCATTCAGGAAGTATAAGGAAACACAGAAGGAGCAGGACAGAGAGCTGTACCAGTTAAGGCAGAAGGAAGCAGGGAGGGAAGTCAGAATAGCAAAGACCCAAACTGAGGAAAAGATAGCCAACTCGGTTAAGAAGGGGGATAAAACCTTTTATAGGTACATCAGAGAACGTAGAAAGACAAAGGGAGGGATAGTGAGGCTGAATAGAATGAATGGTGGGTGGGCAGAGGGACAGTGAAAGCAGGGATACTGAACGAATATTTCTGCTCAGTATTCACAAAAGAGGAGGGGGAAGTGCCTAATCCAATTAACAGAAGCACTCTTGATAGGGGTCGATCCCAGCCCTTTCACAGAAGAAAGGGTTCTGCAAGAACTCCTAAAACTGAAGGTGGACAAAGCAATGGGGCCTGTTGGAATTCACCCCAGAATTCTAAAAGAATTAAGGGGGGAACTAGTGAAACCACTGACTACTCTTTTTAATAAATCATGGGAGGATGGTGTGGTACCCGAGGACTGGAGGAAGGCGGATGTGATTCCCCTTCACAAAAGTGGGACCAAGACAGAGGCAGGAAACTACAGACCTGTCAGTTTGACCTCTGTGGTAGGGAAAGTGATGGAGTCACTTCTGAAGGAAAAAATTGTTGAGTACCTTGAGGCCAGTGGGGCACAGGACCCAAGGCAGCATGGGTTCACAGCGGGAAGGTCATGTCAGACAAATCTAATAGATTTCTTTGACTGGGTGACCAAAGTAGTAGACCTGGGAGGGGCTGTGGACATGGCCTACCTAGACTTTAACAAGGCATTTGACATAGTCCCACACAAAAGATTAATAGTCAAATTAACCAGCCTGGGAGTGGGTCCCAGGGTGGTAGCCTGGGTAAAACATTGGCTGGACAACAGGACACAGAAGGTAATTGTAAATGGAGTCCACTCTGAAGAAAGAGAGGTTACTAGTGGGGTACCTCAGGGTTCAGTACTGGTTCCAGTCCTTTTTAATGTCTTTATAAGCGACATTGCAGAGGGACTGGAAGGAAAAGTATGCCTCTTTGCAGATGACACAAAGATCTGCAACAGGGTTGATACACAAAGAGGCATGGAAAGGATGAGAAGGTACTTAGCAAGGTTGGAGGAATGGTCAGAAGTACTGTATGGCAGCTAGGATTCAATGCAAAGAAGTGCAAAATAATGCACCTTCGAAACAAGAACCCAGGAGAATATTACACAATGGGGGGAGGAGGTAATAACAACAACAAAAAAGGAAAGAGACCTGGGAGTAATCATATCAGATGACCTTAAGGTTAGCAAGCAATGTGAGAAGGCAGTAGGGAGGGCTGGGGGGATACTGGGATGCATAGGGAGAGGCATCACCAGCAGAAAACAGGAAGTTGTTATCCCTCTGTACAGACAGTTGTTGAGACCCCATCTGGAGTACTGCATCCAGTTCTGGAGACCCCATCTCCGCAAGAACATAGACAGGATAGAGGCAGTCCAGAGGAGGGCAACTAAAATGGTACAGGGTTTGCAAGAGAAGCCATATGAGGAGAGACTAAAGGAGCTTAATATGTATACCCTTGAGGAAAGAAGGGAGAGGGGGGACATGATAGAAACTTTTAAGTACCTCAGTGGAATCAACAAAGTCCAAGAGGGTAGCATCTTTCAGAAAAGAGACATGCAAGAACAAGGGGACAGAATTTAAAGATAGAGGGGGGTGTTCCGGGGCAATGTGGAGAAAGTATTTTTTCACAGAGAGGGTAGTGGATGTATGGAACAGCCTTCCTGAGGAGGTTAGGGGTCTAAAACTGTGGGAGAATTCAAGAATGCATGGGACAGACATAAGGCAGTTCTTGTGGGGGGTAGGAAGAAATAGGCTGTTAGTTAACTAGGATCTGCGGCCTATCCTGTAGGTAGGGAAATGGGCAGACTAGGTGGGCCAAGCAGTCCTTATCTGCCGTCAAAGTCTATGTTTCTATGTTTCTTTCTCGGTCTCTTAGATCTGCTTCTGGTGTTTTCCTGGAGATTCACAGAGTGAGGCTGAAGAACTCTGGGGACTGGGCATTTGAGGTTGCTGTTCTAACTCTTTGGAATTCTCTGTCGATCATGTCCAGGAGGCACTGTCTCTTGAAATATTCAAACACCAATTGAAAACTTGGTTCCATGTCATAACGGTGATCTTGGAATAGCGATCACTGTTACAGCGAGTGTACATTGCAGAAAATGAATTTTGGCACTGCATACTCATGGCGAGGAGAAAAAGGGTGCTCAAGACCTACTTTTTTTAATGCAGGGGGCCTTACCCCCTGCAGCCCCTACTAATGGATTCTCAACTCCAGGGGGATGTCGGTGGGTGTGGAAAACTTGCAAAATGAAAGCTGCATGCTGTAAAACAAACAAAAAAAATGATGTGACTGGACCTTGAACCTGCACCTCCCAACCAACCACCCTCCCCACCATGCTAGCAGGCCAGCTCGGCAGCTGCCCACCACAACCCCTCCCACATACCTTTCCTCCCCTACCTCTCCCCCGTGTGTGTGCACACATGCATATACGTGTGTACTTTCCATCGCCGAATGTCACCCACCCTGGTATCCGGTCACTCCCCCCCTGCCAGGTAGCCCTGAACACAGGTGCTGTAATTGAGTTGCCATTTTCATAGGCACCCAATTGCGGTTGTGTTGTTCACAGGCTACCGAAAACCTTTCTGTTTACTTAAGCTTTTGGAGTCTGAGGTAGCTGTTTAGGCTGAGAAGTGGTTCAGTTGTTTTAATCATGTTTAGATTTTATTTGTATGTTCTTATTTATTGTTTCCTGTCTTGTTATTGTATGTTTATATTTTAACTGTATTGTAAGGGTGCCCTGAGCCTTCGGGGAAGGGCGCCCCAAATAAATAAAATCTACTACTACTACTACTACTGCTAATAACTATAATGTGTTTATGTTACTGGTATTTTTAATCAAGCATCTCAGCAAATGTCTGTGAGCTACCTCTGGACTAAAACTGTTTCGATCTGTTCATCACATGCACAGCTCACTGTAAGACAGTGATGCAACAGGGGGAAGCTACACTGTTCTGTGTGGTCCCTGCTCACCAACAGTTCATTTGGGTATGGCATAATCATCAATGTCTGCAAGGTAAACTGATACAAGTGGGTACACCAAAGTGGGAAAAACAACCTTCTCAAGTACCTTTCACTTTTCTTTTTTTTTTTTTTAAAAAAGCAGTGGCCAGCCCACTGGTGCAGTGGTAGTGCTCGCAACGCCAGTGACCTGAGTTCGGGAACGGGCTTGGGTTGTCGGACAGACAACGGGAGGAGGCTTGAGCATCCAAGGACCATTTGTCTCCACCAGGGGGAAAGGGGAACCTTGGCTTGGTGCATGACTGGCCCTAAGCGGTGGCTGGAGGATTGGCATGCCCACACCGTTTACAGGGGGTGGAGCATGATGGATGCTGGCTTCACCTTGGTGTCAAGTGCATGTCATGTCTCCAGGAGGAGGGGAGGGGAGCATACTCAAGAAAATGCCTGGCCAGCACAACACTGATGAGAGGGTCAGAGATAGGCCCTCACCGCCTGCACCATGATCTGAGAGTATGGGATCCTGACAAAGTCAAAAGGTACTGGAACAGGAAGGGGGGTTAGGGCCCATGGCCCCCTGCTCCCACTCCATCCCCATCTGGAGGGTAAGCCACGGCTCCATGGGGGGGGTCTCCTCCAGGTTTGAGGTGTCAGGGGGTTTAGTCAGGTGACAGTGCGGGACCAAGGGGGAAAAACAGAGCTATAAAAAAAAAGCAGTAAATAAGTAATAAAAACTGTGTAAGAACCGTACCAGTAAATAAGTTGACTTGCATGTTCCGTTCCTCAATGAGCCTTTGATCAGAAGTTCTTGCAGCAACCACAGCCAGTTTTCTGTGGGAATAAAAACAGATTTATTCAGGAAAATGGATCACTCACCAAATTTCAAAGAATCATGGACTCCTGGATTGTAATACATAATCCTTTACTGAGTGCAGAGAAAAAGCAGATTTCAAGAAGGTCTACTGGTTACACAACCTGCATGATGCGTTTCTCGTTTACAGTGATAAAGCACTGTAAATGTGAAAGCATCAGATGAGTTGCGCATCCAGAAAAGAAGCTCTTTTAATTTATATTTTGTAGGTGTTTTTTCCCCAGTTTTCGCTCTTCCACTTCCTCAGGCAAGCACGTGTGGAGGCATGTGCACGCCATGTTCTGGGATGCCCACCCTACTTGCCACCACCTCCCACCTATGCTGCCACCAGCCTCCATCCGGTGGCAGCGGAACTATGGGGGGGTGACAGCCTCCCTGGGAGAGGAGAACTACCATAAGGCTGCTTGTTCCTGCTCCCTCCCTTCCCCCCGTGCCTTCTCCCCAACGACCCAAGGTCATTCCTGAACCTGGGTCGCCAGCGTGACATGATGTAAGGCATAGTGCCTCAGCCCTCTGCACCACTGGGCTGGAAAAAGAAGCTCTTTTAATATGCTTTTTGCTGCACTCAGTAACAGACTAAGCACTACAGCTCAAGCATCCACGATTCTTTGAAAGGTGGTGAGTGATCTGTTTTTCCTGACTGGATCTGCAGTTCCTAACAGCAGCACCAGTTCTCTGTGTGCCACTGACTTCAGTTCATTCAGTTTGCTCTAAACACTGTTTTTCTGGCCTCTGCAGGTACTGCATCTGAAATGTTTACTGCTACACAGCATACATAATGCAAGGGACCAGCACCTACTCGAGTCTTCGCTGTTTATAAACAGTTTTTATAACGGAGGAAAAGAAACAGTACCTGATTAATTGCATGCCTTCTTTATTTCAGAATGTGCAAATCTGAAAATGTGCAAAAAAAACCAAAACTGTCCATGTAGAATAACTTAGCTTCAGTCCTTGCCGAGCACCACGTAGAGTGGAATGAAATGAATAAGGTACTGTTCCTCTTCTTCTTTTATAAAAACTGTATATGAACAGTAAAGTCTCGAGTAGGTGCTCGTCCCCTTATTCTGCCTGCATTATGTGTATTTGAGTATGGCACTACAATCCCTGGCTGCATTTTTTTTTCTATTTGTTCCTGACAGTATACAGAAACAGAAAAAAATTGAGTTTGAAGCTGCAGGCAGTTTGGTTCCGGGGGATGAAGGAAACATGACTAAGAGACAAAAAAACAAACCACAAACTTTCTCTTGCTCTTTCTCTCTCTCTCTCTCTCTCCCCCTCGCAGCATGGAATAAAAAGTAAATCCCCCACATATAAGACTGTAAGCAGAGAGTCCTCCTGCATTTTGATCATGGATATGGTGGGTGACAGGGCGAGAGGGAGACAGTAATAGAGTGCTAGACTTTGGCACTAAATGTGAGCGAGGTGGGAGGGAGAGATAAAAGTTGAATGCTTCAAACATAAAATCATCCCTTCCACTCCAAGCTGCTATGCCTGCAACCAGAGTAGATCGGGGAGCAGCATGGCAATTAAAGTCTCCCATTTATGACAAATTTTCATACTGGTGCTAAAGTAAAGTAACATTTTAGGAGTTTGGCCTGTCAGAGTGTCACAATGTTCCTCAACTACTACAAAATGAAAAGAACACCCTGACTGTCTGTCAAAATGTTACTTTACGTGAGTTTCACTGCAAGAAACAGCAGGATTGCCTGCTAGATAGATGGAGAGACAACTATTGAGGTTCCCCCCAGAACATCACTTCCCATGCTCTCAGTGGTGAATGGCATCAGACACACCAGACAATGCCTGAAAATAATAAAAAGTCAAAAACTAACCTCAGGGGTTAATAAAGAAACAAAAAGATTAAACAACAGTTTCCATGTAGTCACAATGAAGCTGGTGTGAGGTCATTTTTAGGTCTGGTTGGTTATTACCAGAGATTTGTTCCCAACTTTGTCCAGTTAGTGACTCCTCTCACTGAATTCACAAAAAAATGGTACCCAGATAATATGGAATGGTCCCCAGAGTGTGAGGAAGCTTTTTGGGCATCAAAGCTGCATTATGAACAGCCCCTGTTTTAAGAAGTTCAGACTCTGAGAAACAATTTCTGTTATAGAAAGAAACATCAGAGGTAGGCCTAGGTGCAGTCCTGAGTTGGAATATAGATGGGAAGGAACACCCCATTCTGTATATCAGTAGGAAACTGCAGACAGAGAGAGAAAAAGCATTCTACTATTGAAAAAGAATATCTTGCTGGGAAATGGGCAGTGGAGTTCCTTTAGTTTTATTTGCTAGGAGCTGACTTTGTACTTATAACAGATCACTATCCTCTCTGTTGGCATAATGAAATGAAGGATAAAAATCCCAGAATCACAAGGTGGTACCTGGCACTACAGTCATTTAAATTCAAAGTGATACGCAAACTGGGAAATAGAATGTCAGTGTTGATGTTTCTGTCAATATATTGTATGACTCAGGAATTGAGAATTCAGAAAGTTGAAAAAATGTGTGCGTTTAATGGAAATATTTGCTGTAAAAGGTGCTACGAAAAGGGATACTGTGTATGTAAAGAACTGTAGATGTTATAAGGTAATGTTAAAAGAGAACTAGAAGATGGTTTTGGAAACCTATTTTTAAAAAGAGGGGAAAAAAGGTTCCCTCTTAAAGAGGGGTTACAGTATGTGACAGGGCTGGGTAAGACCCTGTCTTATTTGTTACACAGAGAGCTAAAAGCAAGGATCTAGTTTGTCCTCTCCTATTCAGTCACGTGCCTGTCACTTGCCTGACTGAGCAATCAAATTTTCCTTGTGGCATCTGTAATTGGCTACTCTGACGGTCCCACAATTTTCCCCTCTTTTCCTCCCTTCTTTCTTTCTTTCTTCCTTTCTTTCCTTCTTTCTTTCTTTCTTTCTTTATGTGAAACTGAGATCCCTTGGTTTGCAAATGTATATAGCTATACTGTTGAAATCAATGCAGAAAGCTTTTTGGGTTTATCAGGAACACAGGGGATTAACCTTGAGGTGCATTTTGACCCTCAACAAGATTGTTTTCAGAATTATCAGCAGGAAATCAGCCATGGGACAGGATGTATTAAAGGAAAACTATACTCTCATATCTTCTAAATGTTATTTGTTTCCATGTCAACATATAGCTCTTTTCATGTAGCTGTTAGAGGTGCATGTAACTGCCTTAGTCTGTTTTCACACTTCATACTAGGCCCTATACCTGTCCTGGGAGGCTCCACTTGGTGGTTGTTGAAATCTCATTGTCCCTGAAAGCTGCATTAGCATATGAAAACATGATGCATATTCAACCTTTAAACTCCTCAGTATGCCTGTCTACTTAATTAGTCTCCAAAGAAATGAGCTGCAAGAAGGTATGACATACCACTTTTACCTTCAGTAAGCTTTGCAAAGTATCTAAGTTGTAATGCAGATATTTTCCCTTTAAACTCCATTCAGTTTATGTGTTTCCATTGAGTTTTTGCAGGTTGTTTGTTCTTTCAGCATAGAGATACATAATATAAATGATTGATCTGACATCATGTTCTCATATGCTAATGCAGTTCTCATGAACAATGAGATTTCAACAACCATGAAATGGAGACCCCCAGGGCAGTTACAGGGTGCTACCATGAGCAGTGAAAACAAACTAAAGGTAACACATATAGCCCTAATAGCTACAGGAAAGGAGTCTTCTGTTGACATGGAAACAACATTTTAAGGATATGAGGGTGTCGTTTTCCTTTAATTGGTTGCATCTGTTAAAAAGACTAATGTACTCATCAGGCTGATCGCAGGAAGGTCAATGAAAAAAGTCTTGTTGCATTTTGTAAAACAAAGGAGTGGAAACTTGCAAGAACAGGATGCAGAGTTTAAACTGCTAGACAAAAGCATCTCATATAAAGAGAGCAATATTGTGGAGAGAGAGAGAGAGTATGTTTGAGATTGTAGAGAGAGACTTAGAGGAATTATTTTTGTTGGTACTGCCTTTGTGAAGAGCTATCCTGTGCATTTTTTTTATCGGTATTGATAATAAAACAATACTTGCAAATTGTATAACTTCTCCTGGTTTGCCTATGCTTCCTGACCTATGCCTCTGCAATAGTATTCAATGGCTTCTTACCTATGTTCTCTGTTCTCTGTTCAGTAACACAGTAGGGACTCAGGCTTTTTAAGATGTGAAACTTTTATTATGAAAGACCATACATTGTATACACACATTATATAACACCACAAAACATGTGTTAGTCTTTGTGTTAAAACAACACTATACCATAATATAAACATTGCAATAGGAAAAGACAGGCCTAGTTTTGGTGTGTAACAAGAACGTCTGGTGTTAATTCAATCCTACTGCTAGCATCTTTCTTGTTTTCTAACTTTATTTACCTTTGCCTTAACTCTGACCCCAGACTCTCTCCAGTGGGACTCTCAGCCTACCTCCATCCCACCTGGTCATATGCTCAGTCCTGTCACCTGATAGTTGCAGCTCCAGCTCCAATCCTCAGGCACCCATTCTCCTGGATTAAGCCCCTTGGGGTGGGGCCATCTGCTCCCTGGTGCCCTTTCTGAAATTTGGGTGGGTGTCCTGAGGAAGGAGGAAGTATCAGGGACAGCTGGCGCACTTGACGTTGGGTGTTGGGGGTAGCTCCTGGATCCACCTTTGCCTACTAGGGATGGGGATTTTGCCACTTTTCCCTGAGCTCTAGGCATGCAATGACATCCTGCAAGTCATGTACATGCACCCATGCACACACATTGGTCATCTGCCTGAGCTCGCCGTCTTCTTGCAGCCACTACTTGCCATGCCCAACAGCCGATGCTAGAGGCCACTAGAACAGTGGCCATCCATCCCTCCCACCCCTGGGAGTTGAGAGCAGTCCTCCAGATGCTCAATCACCTCCCATGCCTGCCGACCCCCAATGCCCCGAGCTCATTCCCAAACCCGGGTCGCCGGCATGATGAGAGGTGTGGTGTCCAGCGCCTCAACCCTCAGCGCCACTGGGCCGGCTTCACTGCTAGCATGTTGCTGTCTGACATTTTAAACTAAGCTGCCAATACATGACCCTGTGAAAAAAGACCCAATTTTTCAAATATTAGTTGTAGCACATTTTGAACAGTTTCAAACACATCACTGTTAGCATGTGTCTTTCTTAATGTTGTTCATTGATATCTATATAATCTGAAGTTTTTCAGCTTATGGTATTGCATCAGGGTAAGTAGCATAGTCGGGAATTTGCAGAGTAATCAAAGTCTATAAAGGATTTTTCATTTCATGCTTTTCAAAGATTCTTTGGTGTTTTCCCTACAGGTTACTCATCTTAATAGCCTTCACCAAGCAGCACGTGTCCCTCATCAGAACTCCCAATATCATACAAGTACACGTACTGTAATAAAGGCACAGGGCTTCATTTTTGCAGAGGACTTTTAAACATTTCTTTTTTATGATTTTCTGATGAAATGGTTTCTTCAACAGACTTTGTAGTGTCTCACTCAATTGTTCATATAGCTTGTTAAGCCATTCAGCAGTATGTGGCAACTCTTTAAATGCTGGTGAAGTGTCATTAATAGCTTATATTGTATCAGACTAGGATGCTGTGCACCCAGGCTTCCATGCTGTTAATTTGGCTAGAAGCTTGATCCATCATGGGTACAACTTCTCACAGAGTTCAGGAAAAACATACTCCCAGTACCCCTACACCAGGTCATATATACAGATATGTCTTATCTGCAAGGGGTGGTTAACCTTCACAGTTTAACTTCAAGTCCTGAGTCATCAAGTTTTGCAGTAGCTGTATTAGAGCCCCCATTATTAGGCCAAACATGATAGTCTTTTCATGTGGCATATAAATTACTGTTATGGCCACATCAATCTTTTCATCAGGACATTTCTCAGTGTCAAGTACATCTGGTTCTTTCCACAGATCATCTGTATTAACAAACTCATGATTTCCACATAAACTGAGAGTCATGAATTGTTCAATCAATTCAGCCCTTCCAGAATCCACCAATTTTCTCCGCTCTGATGTGACTCTAGTAGGTAGTGTAGTATAAAATTGTCTAGGTTCATCCATCATATTATCACATCAGCTAACTGAGCCATTGTCATTATCATTGCAGCTTTCCTCAGACATTCTAAACACAGGTAAATCAGGTAGACTATGGATGGTCAATGGTGTGTGGTTTTGTCAGCATCAAGTCTGCTTTTGCTCCCTCTGACATACTCTGACAAGCCTGAACAAGTCAAGCTCTGCCCAACACATAGCAGCATCATAACCCATAACTGGAATGAGAAGTTGCGTCATACCCAGTGCATCTAGAACTGGAGAGGATGGAGACATTATGTTATATCTGGGATGCTGTGGTGGGGTCATTAAAAACTCATTAATCTTTTTGTCACTTAGTGTGTAGGGTTACTACTACTGGGGCATTATCTGATATTTTATCCAATAATGATTTGTATGCCAAAGTGAGATTAAATGTTAAAACTTTATAGCATTTTTCATCAGAAAGTTGTCTTTTAATTTCTTAAACATACTTGTGAGCGTCCTGAACAACAGCAATTCTTCCTTCATCTGTATTTTTTATTTTTATCTGATGCATAGCCTTCAAATCTTTTACATCTGTCCATTCAGCTGCAGACTTTTTGATTTTTTTCTGTTGTTCAGCACTCACAAGTTTCTCAGCATCATTTTGAATAATGTTCTTGAACACTCTAATAGTGTGATATCTTGGAAAATTGGAGCAAAAAGTACTTTTGCACCTTAAACCACTCCCTATGTTCAATCTGCATGAACCACCTCCCACTCCTAGGTTTCTCAATAGAAACATAGAAACACAGAATTTGATGGCAGATAAGTACCGCTTGGCCCACCCAGACTTCCCATTTTTCTCTGCATATCCCATCCTGTAACTGCAGACCCTACTTGATCTCTGGCTCCTCCTCTTGCTTCCTAACTAAGATTCCCTTGTGCCTATCTCATGCATGCTTGAAGTCCACCACTGTTTTTGCCCCATCACCTCCGTTGAAAGACTGTTCCAGGCATCCATGACTCATTCAGCGAAGAAGTGCTTCTTAACATCTCTCCTATGTTTTCCCCCTTCCAGCTCTATTTTATGTCTCCTTGTTTTTGTGCATCTTTTCCTCTGAAAAATACTCTCCTTCTGTAACTTTTTTAATCTCATGAGGTATTTAGAGGTCTCTATTATGTCTCCACCCTCTCTCTTCTCTTTTTCAGGGTGTACTTATTCAGGTCTTTCAGTATCTCCATTTAGGGCTTCTAATGCAACCTCTGCACCATTTTAGTTGCCTTCCTCTGGGCAGTCTCCACCCTGTCTATGTCCTTCCTGAGATGTGGTCTCCAGAACTGGACACAGTACTCCAGGTGAGGTCTTGCCAGAGATCTACACAGTGACAACACCACCTCCCTCTTTCTGCTGGTAATACCCCTCCCTATGCATCTCAGCATGCCACTGGCCCTACCCACTACCTTGTTGTACTGCCTCACTATCTCTTGAGGTAACCAGATATGATAACCCCCAGGTCCCTTTCATGTTTGGTGACCGTCAATATCACTGTCACCAGAAAGGCCTATATCCTTTATTTAGATTCCTATTCTATGTGCTGTAATGGACTTTAGAGTAAGATACTGTCTCTTTAAAAGGCTTTTAGGAGGAAATACAAAATAGTCAGAATTTCTATATCGGCTAGTGTGGGTCTGGTACCTCTCCAGATCAGGGAGACAGTTTGAGGACCCAGGAAGATATAAACTATCATACAAAACTGAGCATGAAAGTTCCAATGACAAGAGAGAGGGCACAGAATGGCCTAGGAGTCAGGGGTCAAGCCAAATGCATGGACCAGATGTTACTGGGGTTGACATGGAACCTGACGTGGAACCACAGTGACACCTGCCAGAAAGGTAAACTGTTACACCCCATCACACTGTGGGTGGGGCTTGGAAAATGACCAGACTGTATTTATCAGACACACATTTTGAACACCAGTGTAGTTAAGAGGTTTTAGCTTGGAGTCAATAGCTGGAAGACTTGGAGGGTTTAGCACTGAGATTTTAAGCTGGTACAGTATATACTTTGGGTTGAATTATCTGGGGTTTTGTTCTACTTTTAGAACAAGACCTGTGGTTTTGTGGAAACTGATTTTTCCATATACTGAAATCTGTCACAAATCCACTCCGTGGGTCAGGCCCTCTGCTCTCACAGTGTCCAACCTTGAAGTGTGATTCATGAACAGAGGACAAACAGGGACACCCTCCTGTTTGTTTTGGGTCTGAGCAAACTACCAGTCTTGAGTCCTGGGGTCAATTATGAACCCCTTTTAGCAAGCACATCCAGGTGACAGGCCCAAATATCACACTCTCTTCAGGGAAAGCAGCACAAAACTGGACCCAGCTGGCATACAACCAGCCTGGTTCACAACCCCCTGTCAACTCAATTGAGACACTGATATTTTCTTACCTTGCTAGATCTTTACACAGATCCTTGTTACTGTGGAAGCATATGGTGACACACTAAGCAATTTAACAGTTAAGTCAGAATTATCAATACTGTTCCACCATTCACACTCAAAATGAGAAAATGTCTCAGCAGGTTTTAAGGAAACACAAAGTTTACTAAAATTAAAAATACTAAATAAATACAGTACATAAAACAGACATATATATGTTAAGATTACAGTCAGAAAGAAATGAAAAAATTCAAATTAAAGAACCTTGCAACTGATTTAGCTAATTCTACCTCAGTTTTCAGTTGGCAAAGATTCACACTTGAATTACCAGTCTTGGCAGAAGTGGTCTCTCTTGAGTCCAGGAACAAATGTGTCCATTAGAAGTCCAGAACAAAAGTGTCTGTCTTGAAAGTCCAATCACTGAAGTATGCAATGTTCTCCCAGCAACTTGACAATATCAGAGGAAAATGTGTCCCACCCAGCTTATGAGGTCACAGCTCTATGATGATGCTGGCTGTGAGGTCATTCTCATTCCTGCATAATTACTTAGTAACATGCAGTTGTACAAGACAAAATGTTTCAGCTTACTACCCTTTTGAAATCTGCAGTTTCAGCAATATTCCAATAAAAAAGTCTGTTTTCTCACTAGGGGACTACAGAGCATGGTTTATGGCAGGTTAGGGTTACCCGCTTTTGATGTTTCAGAGAACACTTCTCATATTAGGTTGAATTTTCACAGAGGTCTATCAGAAATTGCTTCCTTCTTGGTACGCCATAAAATGTAATATTTTATGACTGGTTGCCTAGGTTCAAAGCAGTGGCTTGTTATAACCTGGATTTTATAACAGTCTCAGGAAGTTTAGCAGATAAGTGTTAGGTTTTCTACAAGCCAGCTGTGCTCTATAGGTCAGCCAGAGGGCAGAACATTTTTTTTCTTAAAAAAAATCGAATGTCCCACGAGGCCTTGCTGCTTTGCCTGTTTCCTAAGCAGGACTGCCATACAAAACATAGATTTATAAGAAACTTATATACACATAACTGGCAGACGGCTATTCCTGTTACACCCCTCCTTCCTAGACTGAATTTGTGGGAATCCATTCCTAGGCATGGGATGAGTTTCACTAATTAATTTCACTGCTCTAACTGTCTGGATAGCCCATCTGCATTGGCATTTGCTGCCTCTACCCTGTGAGTGACAGTCATGTCATAAACCTGTAAGACAAGGCTCCATCTTAGAAGCCTACTGTTCATTTTAACCATTTGTGACAGCCAAACCTGGGGGTTATGATCCATCTGTACCTCAAAGTGCCTTCTGTATAGGTATGGCTCCAATTTATTCAGTGCCCACACCAGTGCGAGGCACTCCTTCTCCACTGCAGAATAAGCCTTTTCCCTGGGAAGTAATTTCTTACTAAGGAACACTATTGGGTGATCTTTCCCTTGGTTAGATGTCTGACTAAGTACTGCCCCAATACCCACATCTGAGGCATCTGTCTGGACTACAAATGGTTTACTGTAGTCTGAACTGGCTAACACAGGAGTACTGCACAGTGCCTCCTTTAGCCTAAGGCTTGTTCACAGGCTGGCTCACATTTTATCTTTTTAGGCACTCTTTTCATTAGCTGGATGAATTGGGGAACTGCCAGGGCACTGTAGTTTGTTACAAACATTTGATAGTACCCTACAGTCCATAGAAAACTCTGAACCTGCTTCTGTGTTACAGATCTGGTTCATGCCTCTATTGTCTCAACCTTGGCTTGATTAGGACAGAGCTGTCCCTGCCCTACTACATCTCCTAGGTATGCCACCTCCACCATTGCCACCTGGCACTTTTCAGCCTTGAAATTGAGCCCGGCCCTCCATATCCTGCCTAACACTTCCTTAAGGTGGGACAGGTGTTCCTTCCAACTGGCACTGAAGATGGCAGTATCATCCAGGTACGCCACTGCATACTCTTCAGTACTATGTAACACCTGTTTCACCAACCTTTGGAAGGTGACAGGGGTGTTCTTCATTCTGAAAGGCATTACCTTGAACTCAAATAACCCTACTGAAGTGATGAAGGCCAACCTCTCCCTAGCTCTGGCAGTTAACACCACCTGCCAATACTCTTTTGTCAGGTCAATGGTGGTAAGGTAGGTTGCCCCTCCCAACTTGTCCAGTAGTTCATCCATCCATGGCATTGTGTGGGCATCCGACTTTGTGACTGCATTGAGTCCACGATAGTCCATACGAAAATGAGTAGAGCCATCTGGCTCAGGAACAAGGACTACGGGTGAGGCCCAGGGGCTGTGGGATTTCTGGATTACCCTAAATCCAGCATTTCCTCCACCTCCCTCCTAATGTCCTTTAGGATGGCCTCAGACACCTGGTATGCTGTCCACCATATGGGCACTTGCATCCTTATGTCTACATCATGTGTCGCTAAAGGGGTTAGTCCAGGCTTGGCATTAAACAAAGGGGCAAAGTTGGCTAAAACCTCCCTTACTTCCTGGGTCTGTTCTGGGGTCAACTGGGGTGACAGTTTGATTGCATCCACAGAGGACTCCCGCTCACTTTCCTCAAGCAAGTCCAGAAGGGGGGTCTTTCTCGTCTGTCCCCTCCCCAGGACTACACACTGCAAATACCATGTCAGCCCTATTTGCATATGGCTTCATCATGTTGACATGGTACATTCTATTGGGATGTCTCCTGTCAGGCAGTTCTACAATGTATGTCATTCACCTGTCTGACTACCTTGTGTGGTCCTGCCCACTCAGCCTGCAGCTTATCCTTCTGGAACGGGATTAGGACCATGACTTCCTGACCCACAGTGTACGAGTGAGGTCTGGCTCTGTGGTCATACCATACCTTTTGCTTCTGTTCAGCGGCTGCCAGGTTGCTCTGGGCTGTTCCCATAAGCTTCTTCAGCTTTCCTAAATTTAAGGACATAATCCACTATGGGAGTTCCCTGGGTGGCATGCTTGCCTTCCCATTTCTCCCAGATCAAGTTTAGAGGCCTATGCACCCTGCGTCAATATAAGAGTTCAAAGGGGGAAAACTGTGTTGACTCTTGGTGCACCTCCCTATATGCGAACAACAGGTGGGGAAGGTATTTCTCCCAGTCTCTCCCATGCTGTTCAGCAAATGCTTGGAGCATCTTTTTAAGGGTATCATTAAACCTTTCCACAAGCCCATTGGCATGCGGGTGATAAGGTGTTGTGCATCTCTGCACCACCCCACACTTCTCTCACAAACAGTTCATCAGGTCCAACATGAAGGTACCCCCTCAATCAGTGATAACCTCCTGCAGAAACCCAGCATGGGAGAAAATCCCTAGCAAGGCATCTGCCACTTTGTCTGTCCTCAGTGATGATAGGGTGACTGCCTCTGGGTATCAGGTGGCATAACCCACTACCGTCAGGATAAACCTCTTCCTGGAGGAGCTTGGGGTACTCAAAGGTCCCACAATATCCATTCCTACCCTCTGGAATGGCTCCTCCACTAGGGGCAAGGGAATTAGGGCAGCTTTGCTTTGTTGCCTGCTTTCCGTATTTCTTGGCACCAGTGACAAGACTTGTAATTTTCCTTCACCTGCTGCGTAGTGCATGCGATTCCCAGATGTTCAGACATGGGGATATCATGCAATCTTGAGCAACTGTTCATGGTACCCCTGGGGAATGACAAGCTGTCTACCCATCATCCCTCCCTCTGTCCTTACGTCCTGCGTATACAACAGTCCATTGTCCCAATACACTCTGTGTCTCATGTTACCTCCATGTGTCCCATCAGATTCTGCACAAGCCCTCAGCCTCTCTAAACTAGGGTCTGTCCTCTGAGCATCTGCAAAATCTTTACATTTTCCCAAGGCATGGGACATATCCACTTCAGTCTCTAAACTGGGGTCCATAGCGCTTGCATCAGGGCATTCAGGGTCACTGCCATCTCTAACCGTTTGACCATTGGTAACCCCTCCCTCCTTAGAGTAACCTTCTGTAGCTGTTTTGTGAACTGCTAAGTAGGGATGTCCTACCTCCCTTTCACCACTCCCCAATTCAGGAGACACAGGTTGTGGAACCAGAAACTCAGTGTTTTTCACAGGGCTTCTATGGGGTTCAGGGAACTAGAATCCGCCTTTTCCATTTGGCTGTGGGTAACCGCATACACCACCCCCTTTTGTAGATTATTCCCTATAATCACATCCAGGGCAAGGTTGTCTGCTATAGCCAGTTTCTGCACTCTCTCTCCTGTCTCACCCCAGTCCAGGAGAACACTTGCTAGGGGCAGAGCTTTTTCCTCACCAGTAAATCCCCTTACAGTTATGAACTGATTAGGTATAAGCTGTCCAGGCTCAACCAAATCCCCTTTTACCAAAGTAAGGGATGCTCTTATGTTCCTTAACCCATGGGTCTGCACCCCATTCACAGTAACTGGGTGTATGTGCTCTCTCATGTTTACTGGCATGCTTTCAGGGATACACAAAAAAACCCACCTCTTTCCCAGCACCACTTTGCCCACTCTGTGCCTTTTTAGGACACTGTCTAGCAAGATGCCCAGGTTGTTTACAAAATGAACAATCACCATTTCTTTTATCAGGCAAATCCTTTCTTTGTACCTTGGAGTACCCCACTTTCTGGGTAGGCAGTGAGGGTTTTAGCTGCCCTGAATGTGCACATTTCCCTTTCTGTGCTGCCACACCTGCCCCACTCCCTTTCAGAGCAGGTCTGTTCTTAGCATAGTGGTCTGAGAGCTCTGCAGCCTCCTGCACTGTTTTTGGATCTCAGTCCTCCAGCCAGGTTTTCAGCTCTGCTGGGCAAGCCCAAAAGAATTGCTCCAAAAGTACCACATCCTCTATTTTCTCTATAGAGTCTGCTTTGACCCCCCTCCCACTAACATTTTAAAACTAATGTTGCTTTGTGGTTAGTTCCTCGTAGCTCATGTCAGGGCTTCTCCTGAGCTTACAGAACTTAACTCTGTATGCTTCAGTTGTCAATTCATACTTTTTAAGGAATGTAACTTTAAGTTTTTCATAATTACTACTGTTCTGATTGTCCATTTGACCCAATGTGGCATGAGCTTTAGCAGTAAGTAACGGGGATAGCTGGAAGTTCCAGGACTCTCTGGGTATTTTAGCCTGAATACAGACCTTTCCAAATTAATTCAAAAAGGCACCCATATCCTCCCCATCTTTAAATTCAGCTATTAATTTAGAATTTAACTTGTACCCCAGTCTTGGATGTCCAGGTTCACCCCTGCTACTTACCTCCTCTGGTGCTGATCTTTGGTGTTTTAGTTTTGCAAGTTCGAATTTCCTCAGTCGATGATTTTCTCTTTCCTCTGCCTCTCTCCGAAGCTATTTTTCTCATTTCTCTGCCTCTCTCTGGTGTTGTATTTCCTCTCTCTGATGTTGGTTTTCTTCTCTCTCCACCTCCAGCTTCCTCTGCTCAAACTCCTCTTTTTTGCTGGGCTTCAAACCTCCTCTGCTCAAATTCTAGTTTCCTCAGCTCCAGCTGTAGCCAGATTCCTTCCAGCTCCAGTGCTGTGGTGACCTTCCCCTGGTGCTGTGGCTCTCGGTTCTCACTGGTCTTGCTGCCCTCCTCCCTGGGACTGGACACTGCAATAGACTCTGGCACCACCGCATCCAAGGTCTGGTCTCCTTCAGTCACTGACTGTGTCTTGAGGCCCTGGGCAGTCACTTATGCATCAGCTGCAGTTTGTTTCACCCCTCGCTCCAGACTCCTCTTTCCTGGCACAACTGCCTCAGGTATTCCACAGTGTAGTTGCTGTAGGTGGAAGCCATCTTCTTCCCTAATCTATGGCTACATTAGCTTGCACCCCAAAAAAAATAAAACAGGTAGGGAACTTTAGACTTGAACCAAAATGATATATTTCTTTAAAAAAAAACTGCCTTGTGTAAAGTGTTACAGTTTATCAATCTGACACACTGGACTGTTAAGGCCTGTGCCACCAAATAATTGCACAGTATGCAGACAAATCTTTTTGATTGCACCACTGTGCACCAAATCTGTCAAAAATCCACTCCGGGGGTCAGGCCCTCTGCTCTCAAAGTGCCCAACCTTGAGGTGTGATCTGTGAACAGGGGACACCCTCCTGTTTGTTTTGGATCTGAGCAAACTACCAGTCTTGAGTCCTGGGATCAATTATGAACCCTTTTTAGCTAGCACACCCAGGTAACAGATCCAAATAGCACACTCTCTTCAGGGAAAGCAGTGCAAAACTGGACCCAGTGGGCATACAATCAAGCTGGTTCACAACCCCATGCTGATGCAATTGAGACACTGGTATTTTCTTACCTTGCTGCATCTTTACACAGATCTTTGTTAGCATGGCTGCATATGGTGACACACTAAGCAATTTAACAGTTAAGTCAGAATTATCAATACTGTTCCACCATTCACACTCAAAATGAGAAAATGTCTCAGCAGGTTTTAAGGAAAAACAAAGTGTATTAAAATTAAAATAGTAAATAAATACAGCACATAAAACAGACATATATACATTAAGATTACAGTCAGAAAGAAATGGAAGATTTCAAATTAAAGCACCTTGCAACTGATTTAACTAATTCTACCTCAGTTTTCAGTTGGCAAATGTTCACACTTGAATTACCAGTCTTGGCAGAAGTGGTCTCTCATGAGTCCAAGAATAAAAGTATCCCTTAGAAGTCCAGAACAAAAGTGTCTGTCTTGAAAGTCCAATCACTGAAGTAGGCAGTGTTCCCCCAGTAACTTGACAATATCATGGGAAAAAGTGTCCCACCCAGCTTGTGAGGTCACAGCTCTGTGATGATGCTGGCTGTGATGTCACTCTCATTCCTGCATAATTACTTAGTAATATGCAGTTGTACAAGACAAAATGTTTCAGCTTACTACCCTTTTAAAATCTGCAGTTTCAGCAATATACCAATAAAAAAGTCTGTTTTCTCACTAGGGAACTACAGAGCATGGTTTATGGCAGGTTAGGGTTACCCCGTTTGATGTTTCAGAGAAACATCCTAGAAACACTTCGCATATTAGGTTGAATTTTCACAGAGGTCTATCAGAAATGGCTTCCTTCTTGGTATGCCGTAAAATGTAATATTTTATGACCGGTTGCCTAGGTTTAAAGAAGTGGCTTGTTATAACCTGTTTTTATAAAAGTCTCAGGAAGTTTAGCAGATAAGTGTTAGATTTTCTATAAGCCAGCTGTGCTCTTTAGATCAGCCAGAGGACAGACCATTTTTTCCCTTTAAAAAATCCAATATCCCATGAGACCTTGCTGCTTGGCCTGTTTCCTAAGCAGGACTGCCATATAAAACATAGATTTATAACAAACCTATATACACATAACTGGCAGATGGCTATTCCCATTACACTGAACAGATAATTCTGATTTTAAGTCAGAATTTTGGAAACCAAGACTTTTCACCAAGGAAGCACCTGGAGTCTTTTTAAAAGGACATCCAGAGAACTGGAACACAAACTTGCTACAACTCTGTTTCCTAATGAACTGTTATCTCTACCAGGACATTTAATCTTTCTGGATTCTAACATCAAAATAAGGTATATTTTAGAGCAACAGTATCTAGTGTTTTCTGTAAACCATCCAGTGTTATTTTTGTTATTATCTGCAGTTCAAAGCTCTTCCAAATTGTAGAATTTACTGTACTGCTTTTATTTAAGTAAACATTTATGATTTTCTTCTCAACTCTTCCTGGGGTCTGATTATGTGATCTAACATTTTAACAGAAGAGTTTTGCAAAGACTGTGTGCCTTGATAACAAAGATAGTGACTGCTCAGCTATCCTACACAACTACTTAGGCAAGAGGTAGCCTGTGGCAGTGGTGGGATTCAAACACTGAATGAAGTGCAGAGTCAAGGGAACTCAAAACTACAGTTTCCACCCTTCCACTGGGAATAGGAAGGTTGGTGATTCTTCCTGAACCCTACAACTGCTCACGAGTTCTGTTCTCTGCAAACAGGAAGTCCTGCCAAACCCCCAGAGGTTAGGCTCATGACAGATTTGGTGCCAGCTACTGGGATTTTGAATGGTCTCACAAAACCATCACACAATCAAGGGCAGAATTTGGAAAAGGGAAAAGAGAAATTTGTTTGCAGACAATTGATCCTATCCTGTTTGATTTTTTCTTTGAGCAGAGTAGTGTAGTATAGAGGAAGGATGTCTTCTCAGTATAACACTATGACCTTGGAACAACTGAGGAAGATCTGTGGGGAGAAGGGCATTCCTAGTGAGAATAAAAATAAAAAGCAACTCACAGAGGCCCTTGTGACAGCTGAGATGGAGGAAGCACTACCCCAATTAGAGTCACAGGTGATGACTTCAGAGGTCCAGAGCCCAGAGGAGAAGGAGCCATCCACAAACAATGAGTTGGAACTGAGGAGGCTGCAGATGCAGGAGAAACAGCTTGAGAATGAGCAAAAAAGGTCTGAGATGGAATTAGAGGAATGATGGTGACAGAGAGAGGCTGAGGAGTGACAGCACCAAAGAGAGGCCGATGAAAAACAGCTGCAAAGGGATGAATGGCAGCCTCAGGCAGAGACCAAAGAAAAGCAGTGACAGTTCGAGCTGAAAAAGCTGATGCTGCAACAGACAGCAACCCCAACAACCCCGAGCAGGTAAATGGTGGGGTTGAGGCTGAAACTCTAGGATTGGGGTACAAGTTAAATTCAAAATTAATGGTTGAGTTTAAAGAGGGGGAGGAAATGGACATGTTTTTAAATTCATTTGAAAAGGTCTGTATCTAGGCCAATCTGCCCAAAGAGACCTGGAGCTTTCACCTGTCTCCACTACTTATTGGCAAGGGGAGGGAAGCATTGGGGCAGATGGACAATGTTGACAGTAAAGATTTTGATAATTTAAAAACTGCTTTATTTAAAAAATATGATCTAAACCCTGATGCATACAGAGCAAAGTTCCGGAAACTCCAAAAGGGTCCAGAAATGAGCTTTGAGGAAGTAGCCACAAAACAGCATCAATATTTAAAACATTGGTAGGAGGGGGTGAAAGAAGACTCTGTTGAAGCTATTGAAGGGGTGGTATTGTTTGAACAGTTTTATTAGATTTGCTCACCTGACTTAAAGCTTTGGCTAGAGGACCGAGATCCTAAGGCTGCCAAAGAGGCTTTAGAGCTGGCAGATCACTATGCTTGAAGCCGGACTGTTCCCAAAGGGAATGCAGTGGCGAAAGGGAAAAGTGGACATTTTGGGAACCAAAAACCACAGCACCTCTGCAAAAAGAGGAAACCCCCAGGTGCCCAAAAGGGAGGTTGGGACAAGAAAAATGATGAATGCTGCTATTGTTACCAGCCAGGTCATCTGTTTAGGCAGTGTCCTAAGAAAGCCCAGAAGGTAAAAGGGCCTGTGCAAATGGAGACAATTGCCCACTGTATCACTGATGCTCTCCCTGACAACGTGAGGGAACACATTTACTCACTTATGGTGAACGGGGTACAAACTTGAGGACTAAGGGATACAGGAGCATCTCTTACCCTGGTGAAAGGGGATCTGGTGGGGGCTGAATAAATACTGCCAAACCCGTTTGTCTCTGTGAGGGGTTACACAAGGGAAAATAAATCTTACCCATTAGCCTGTGTTACCCTGGACTGGGGAGATGGAGGTGATGGGGTAAGGAAGGAAGGTGGCTGTAGCTGAAAAACTCATTATGGATGTTATTGTGGGGAATGATGTTCCACAGGTGGTGGTTAGTGCTGTGACCCATAGCCAAAAGAATAGGACTCCTGTCATCTTTGGGACCCCACAGAAATTCAGAGGAGAGGTTGGGAGACAGGCCAGTCAACCTGTGGCCTTTCTAAAAGAGGGAGATAACAGAGGGGTGGAACTTCCCCTAGTGGCAGTTAACCCAACTGCTTCTGAAGGTTGCTCTCAGGAGGGAGGGGTGACACATAGCTCATGGGAGGGGGAAGGTTATGATACTGAGTCTCCTACTGCCACAGCAATGGACCTCAGCCTGGGAACTGATGAGGACATGCTCCATTTTCTGGGTGAGTGGGAAGACTTAGCAGCAACACAATTGACAGGTCCTAGCTTAGAGAAGCTGAGAGTCTGTGCAGAGTCTGATGGGACACAGGGAGGTGACGGAAAGCATAGGGTGTATTGGAACAATGGACTGTTATACACACAGGACATCAGGACAGAGGGAGGGGTGATGGGCAGGCAACTTGTTGTTCCCCAGGAGTATTGTGGGTTATTGCTCAAGGTAGCTCATAATATTTCCATGTCTGGACATTTGGGCATTGCTTGCACTATGCAGCACTTAGCCCACAATTTCTATTGGCCCAATATTACCAAGCAGGTGGAGGAATACTGCAAATCCTGTCACCGGTGTCAGGAAATAGGGAAGGCAGGAAGCAAAGCCAAGGCTGCCCTGATTCCCTAACCACTTGTGGAGGAGCCATTCCAGAAGGTTGGAATGTATATTGTGGGTCTTTAAATACCCCAAGTTCCTCAGGGAAGAGGTACATATTGGCAGTTGTTGATTATGCTACCTGCTACCCTGAAGCCATCATGCTGTCCTCCACTAAGGCAGACAAAGTGGCAGATGCTTTGCTGGGGATTTTCTCCTGTGTTGGGTTTCCACAGGAGGTTATCTCTGATTGAGGGGGTAACTTCATGTCGGACCTAATGAAGTATTTTTGGGGGAAGTGTGGTGTTGTACAGAGACACACAACACCTTACCACCCACAAGCCAATGGTCTCACAGAGATATTTAATGGGACCCTAAAAGCTATGCTTATGGCATCTGTAGAACAGCATGGGCGGGACTGGGAGAAATACCTCCCTCACCTGCTGTTTGCCTACAACAAAGTGCCACAAGAGTCAACTGGGTTTTCACCCTTCAAGCTCTTATATGGACACAGGGAGAGGGGGCCCCTAGATTTAATACAAGAGGACTGGAAAGGTAAGCATGTGACCCAGGGGACTCCCATAGTGCAGTATGTGTTAAAATTCAGGGAGACGCTGAAGGAGCTTATGGGCTTGGCTCAGAGCAACCTGGCAACTGCCCAGCAAAACAAAAACTTGGTATGATCGTGGAGCCAGAGCTCACTCGTACGGGGTAAGACAGGAGGTAATGGTTTTGATCCTGGTCCAGAAGGACAAGCTGCAAGCTGAGTGGACAGGGTCATACAAGGTAGTCTGGCAGGTAGGGAAAGGGAACATTGTTTAACCAGGAGTAGCACACTAAGCCAAAGCTTGTTTCCAGATGTGACCTGGGAGCACAAGGAAGTTAAGTGACTTGCTCAGGATCACACAGTATGCACCTAGGTGGCTGTGGGATTCAAACTCAGGTCTCCAGATCTGCAGCTCAGAGCCTTAACTCACTGCACTATACTGCCTCCTAGCTCTTGTATGGATGCAGGGTGAGGGGGCCCCTAGATTTAATATGAGAGGACTGGGAAGGTAAGCATGCCACCCAGGGGACTCCCATAGTGGAGTATGTGTTAAAATTCAGGGAGATGCTGAAGTAGCTTATGGGCTTGGACCAGAGCAACCTGGCAGCCTCCCAGCAAAAACAAAAGACCTCATATGATCATGGAGCCAGAGCTCGCTCATACGAGGTAAGACAGGAGGTAATAATTCTGATCCCAGTCCGGAAGGACAAGCTCTTTTATGGACACAGGGTGACGGGGCCCCTAGATTTAATATGAGAGGACTGGGAAGGTAAGCATGCCACCCAGGGGAGTCCCATACTGGAGTATGTGCTAAAGATGTTAATTACATTGCAGAGTTTCCTGACCAAAAACACACTCACAAGATGTATCATGTGAACATGATGAAGCCATATGTTAATAGAGCTGATGTGGTACTTGCAGTTTGCAGTCCTGGGGAGGAGTTAGGTGGGGAAGACCCCCTTCTCTATTTGTTAGCTGAGAGCAAGCAGGCATCATCTGTGGAGACCATCACACTGTCACCCCAGTTGACACCTAGACAGGCCAAGAATGGAGGACTGTTTTGTGAGACTTTGCCCCTTTATTTATGACAAAGTCTGGACAGACACCGCTAGCGGTGCATGACGTAGACATGGGTACCCAAGCACTCATATGTAGGACAGCTTCCCAGGTGTTAGAGACAGTCCTCAAGGACATTAGGAGGGAGGTGGGGGAGATGCTGGATCTAGGGTGATCCAGAGATCCCACAGCCCCTGGGCCTCATCTGTAGTCCATGTACCAAAACCACATGGGACTACATGGTTCTGTGTAGATTATTGTGGGCTTAACGCCATCATGAAATCTGATGCCCACCCAATGCCATGCACAGATGAACTGCTTGACAAATTGGGAGGGGCGACATACTTGATTGCAGTAGACCTGACAAAGGGATACTGGCAGGTGGAACTGACTGACAGGGCTGGAAGGTCAGCATTCATCACCCCAATCGGCCTGTTCGAGTTCAAGGTCATGCCCTTTGGGATGAAGAATGCCCCTGCTACATTCCAGCAGTTAGTAAATCAGGTGTTATAGGATACGAAGGATTTTGCAGTTGCCTACCTAGATGATATTGCAATCTTCAGCATTAGCTGGGAGAAACACCTGACACACCTGAGGGAGATGTTTGGCCGAATACAGGCCACAGGTATGACTAGCTGAAAAGTGCCAGGTGGCCATGGCAGAGGTCACTTATTCGGGACATGTGGTGGGGCAAGGCCAACTCTGCACAAACCAAGCAAAAATAGAGGTGA
The DNA here is from genome assembly GCA_016271365.2 of Neoceratodus forsteri. Taxonomy (NCBI): domain Eukaryota; kingdom Metazoa; phylum Chordata; order Ceratodontiformes; family Ceratodontidae; genus Neoceratodus; species Neoceratodus forsteri. The sequence continues at coordinate 1,152,522,671 of CM057453.1, forward strand.
TTGCTTCATGGCCCTTGCCTGAATTCCAGAGACAAGTTAGTAGCTTTCTTGGGACAGCAGGGTATTATAGAAAATGTGTTCCCAACTACAGCTTCCTAGCTGCTCCTTTATCAGGGTTGATGACAAAGAATAAGCCTAGGAAAGTAAAACAGGATGCAGACTGTGAGCAGGCTTTCATACAGTTGAAAACCTCGCTGTGTAGGGCTCCAGTGCTGGCTAGCCCAGACTACAATAGGCCATTTGTGGTGCAGAAGAACACCTCAGATGTGGGAATAGGGGCAGTCCTATGCCAATTATCCAGTCAGGAAGAGAGCACCTCATTGTATACTTAAGCAAAAAGCTGCTTCCCTGGGAACAAGCTTATGCAGCAGTAGAAAAGGAATGTCTCGCCTTAGTGTGGGCATTAAAAAAACTTGAACCATACCTTTATGGGAGACATTTTAAGGTCCAAACAGACCACAACCTGTTAGTATGGTTGGGCTAAATGGGGAAGACCAATGGAAAACTTCTGAGGTGGAGTATTGTCTTGCAGGCTTATGACATAAAGATTTTGCATAGGCCTGGATCCAAGAATAGGAATGCAGAAGGCCTATCCTGCATACTGGATCTATAACAGAACTGGGAAGAACTGCCTCCAATAGGGGCGTGTTCTCCCCAGGTTCTGTTTTAGGAGGGATGGATGTTGCCAGATAGACCTACATCCTTTATTTAGATTCCTATTGTAAGTGCTGTGATGGACTTTAGAGTAAGACACTGTCTCTTTAAAAGGCTTTTAGGAGGAAATACAAAATAACCAGAATTTCTATAATGACTGGTGTGGGTCTGGTACCTCTCCAGATAAGGGAACAGTTTAATGACCCAGGAAGACATAAACTATCATACAGAACTGAGCATGTAAGTTCCAATGACAAGAGAGAGGTCATGGAATGGCCTAGGGGTCAGGGGTCAAGCCAAATGCATGGACCAGCTGTTGCTGGGGTTGACATGGAACCACAGTGACACCTGCAGGAAAGGAAAACTGTTACACCCCATCACACTGTGGGTGGGGCTTGGAAAATGACCAGACTGTAATTATCAGACACACATTTTGAACACCAGTGCAGTTAAGAAGTTTTAGCTTGGAGTCAACAGCTGGAAGACTTGGAGGGTCTTAGGGATGAGATTTTAAGCTGTTATCATATATACTTTGGGTTGAAGTATATGGGGTTTAGAACAAGACCTGTGGTTTTGTGTAAACTGATTTTCCCACATACTGAACAGAAAATTCTGATTTTAAGTCAGAATTTTGGAAACCAAGACTTTTCACTAAGGAAGCACCTGGACAATTTTTAAGAGGACATCCAGAGAACTGTAACATGAACTTGCTACAACTCTGTTGCCTAATGAACTGTTATCTCCACAAGGACATTTAATCTTTCTGGACTCTAACATCAAAATAAGGTATAGTTTAGAACAACAGTATCTAGTGTTTTCTGTAAACCATTCAGTGTAATTTTTATTACTGTCTGCAGTTCAACGCTCTTCCAAATTGTAGAATTTACTGTATTGCTTTTATTTAAGTAAACTTATGATTTCTTATCAACTGTGCCTGGGGTCTGATTGTGTGATCTAACATTTTAACAGAAGGGTTTTGCAAAGACTGTGTGCCTTGATAACAAAGATAGTGACTGCCCGGCTATGCTACAAAACTACTTAGGCAGGAGGTCGCCCGTGGCAGTGGTGGATTCAAACACTGAATGCAGTGTACTGTCAAGGGAACTTGAAACTACAGTTTCCATCCTTCCACTGGGAAAAGGAAGGTTGGTGATTCTTCCTGAACCCTACAACTGCTCACAAGTTCTGTAAAAAGGGAGATCCTCTCTGCAAACAGGAGGCTACTGCGCATGCCTGAACTTGGAGCGCTAGGTGCTACTGCGCATGACTGAACTCAGAGCTGCAACTTTCATAATGATTTTAAATACTTTAGACTGCTTCGTTTTCACCGGGAGTTGGTTGTAGAGGTTCAGGCAATATACCTCTACATACCTCAATGTTTCTTTTCCTCCTGTATAGATATGCCTCACTCTCCATTTTTACGAGCCTTCCGGCACAGGACAGGATGCCAGGGGCACACTCAGTCTTCCAGTGCGGTGGCAATTTTGACATGGCACATCCAGGAGCAACATTAACATGCTAAATAACTCGAGAAAGGTTAGCTGCATTTTTTTAAAACCATAAAGGTTGTTTTAATTGGGCATTTTTGCAGCCCTGGTGATTGCCCACACTGTTTTTGACTGTTTTCCTTTAATATTGGATATTGCACCACTCTGATTACAGTGCAAATGTGATTGGTTGGGTTCCCTGTATTTTATATTTCTTTTTATGTAAATTCACTCTGCTTTTATTATTGGCTCTATCCAGTCCAGATTTTATTTTTTCTGGTGGATTCCCACAGTCCACAAACCTCTGTGCCATGATTTTCGTATGCTTTTCAAATTCTGTTTCTGTACTGCAGTCTCTTTGCCCACAACATCTGTCTTACTGGTATGTTATCACTCAAAGTTCGTGGATGTGCACTTGTATAATGTAACAGATTGTTGGGATCAGAGGGTTTTCTGAACATTGATGTCTGTAAATTGCCATTTTCATTTCTTTTTACTTTCAAAGTTGTTTACATCTTCCCCATAAAAAGCATTAATCTTAACAAAGTTGTTCTTTAATGCCCCATAAAGAAGACAGTTACCTCTAAGGCTATTATATGTAATTTCTCTAAAGTGGAGATATTGCATGAACGATCCCTCCACCAACAGGTCTTTCCAGACTCTTAAACTTTGATTTTCTAAGAATCTTATTGCAGCATTAGCAACATGAAACTCATTATTTTGTAAAATAATCTTTCCATAGAGCCATGGAATATTGGTAAGACCTAATTTTATTTTAGCTTTTACAAACTGCTTTGCCCAAGAATTAAGTATCTTAATTTTCTTAGCTTCCTTATAATTAGTTTGAAATAATAAGTCTTTTATATTCAAATGTTTATTTTCTTTAGAGATAATTTTCTGCAATATTAGATGTTCTTGGGCCTCATTCATTAAAGTGAATAAAACATTCAGTTCAGCCATTGGGCCAGTACAAATAATCAGGCAATCATTGATAAACTGCTTCCAGAAAATGGCATATTTTTGGAACAAAGAGTTGGAATATAAAAAATGTTCCTCCCCTAGTCCCAAATATTTATTTATTTATTGAATTTTTGTTGACCTGGTAAGCCCACTGGACCTAGAAGTCCCTTTTTCAGGGGTGACCGGTAAGGGGGGGATACAGATGGTAAGCAACTGAAATTGCACATATAAACATGCCAAACTGGGAACAAAAGTGGTCCCCTTTGCAGTTCCTTGAATTTGAGCAACATACTTATTTTGATGCATGAAGTAATTGGATGTAAGGACCATATCTGCCATAGCTACAAGAAAATGAGTCTCTGGTATCATAGAGACCTCACGTAGACCAAGAAAGTGACAAATTGCATCCAGCCCCCCCTTGGTGGGGAATATTAGAATAAAGGCTTTCTATATCATATGGACATATGAAATTGCCAGCAGAAACAGGCCTCCAGTCTATCAAGTTTGCCTGAGTGTGCAGCTAGCACCTCATTTTGCAGCTGCCCCTGCCACCCCCCTCTTCTTAGTATCCCTTTCCCTATACCCTGTCCCAACCCCTCATGAAACTGTGCACCATCTTACAGGACACTATCTCATCTGGTAAGATGTTTCATTTGTTCACCACTCTTTCAGTGAAAAAATGTCTCCTCATCATCTCCCTCCCGAATCTTCCCCCCTCCAATCTCAGTCCATGCCCTTTCATGTCTCTCCTCTTTCTCATCTGGAAAATCCCTTCTGTGTTGGTCATGTTTATCCCCTTAAGATACTTAAATGTCTCAATTATTTCCCCCCTATCGTTCCTTTCCTCCAGTGAATACATATTCAACTTTCCCAGCCTATACTCGTAGGACTTGCTCTCTAATCCCTGGATCATTTTTGTGACTCTTTGCTGCATCCCCTTCAACAATCTAATGTCCTTCTTCAGGAATGGGCACCAGTACTGTGCGCAGTACTCCAGGTGGGTCCTGACCAATGACCTATACAGGGGCAGGATAACCTCCCTCCTTCTGGAAGAGATCCTTTTTGCAATACACCCCAGCATTTTGTTGGCTTTTGCTGCTCCCATCCTGCACTGAGCAGAGTTGTTTGTGGTCCCTACAATGATCACTCCTAGGTCCTTTTCCTCTGCGGAGCTCCCCAACTGTACCCCATTCAAGTGATAATCCCTCTCCTGGGTCCTGGATCTGAAGGGCAGAACCTTGCACTTCTTGGCATTGAACCCTAACTGTCATGTTTCTGCCCACTCCTGCAGCTTACTCAGATTCTCCTGCAACCCCTTCCACCCCTCCGCATCATCTACCAAAGCTCCCATCTTGGTAGCATCTGCGAAAAGACTGATCTTGCTCTGGATCCCATGTAAGATATCTGCAGAAAAAATCTCAAACAGCACTGGTCCCAGTATCGAATCCTGTGGTACCCCACTCGTGACCGCTCTCGGTGACAAGAGGTCCTTCCCACCACCCTTTGCTGCCTTCCCTTTAGCCAGTTTGTGATCCATTTCACCATTTTTGGTCCCACCCCCACATGTTCCAGTCTCCACCAACCTGCCATGCAGCACTGAATCAAAGGCCTTGCTGAAGTCTAAATACAGGACATCCACTGCATGGCCCTTGGCCAATTCCTGCTTCACCCAGTGTACTCTACAAGGTTTATTTGGCAGGATCTGCCCACTACAAACCTGTGATGTTGACCATCCTGGAGACCGTTTTCCTCCAATAAGCTCGCTAGCCTCCCTTTTAGATTGGTCTCCATGAGCTTTCCTATGATCGATGTGAGGCTCACTGGCCTGTAGTTTCCTGGTTCATCCTTTGGGCCACTTTTGTGGATGGGCACCATGTGGGCCATTCTCCAGTCCTGTGGTACACATTCCATGTCCAGGACCTCTGCCAACTCCCTTAGTACCAGGGATCGACAAATCCCATAGCCCGACGTCCTGGGCTACCATTTTTGTCACAGGGACAATCATTTGTCAGGGGGACACTTGCCCATGGACAACCATTGCTCTGCATTGTGTCTATTCATTACCTGCACTTTTATCATCTGTCCAGGAGAGGGCAACCCATCACAGCATCAGTTCTGAAGCCTGGTGGTCTAGGGAAGCTGAGGGAGGCAGCAGACACAGCAAGAGGAGGCACACACCATGTGGTCGAGGTGCATACCAGGCAGCAATCTGCCGAGAGGTTGGGCACGCGGCAGTCACTTGAGAAGTCTGGGGGTGCATGCCTCACAAGTGGCTGAGGAGGAATGCTCATGCCTACACTGCCAGCAAAGGGGGGAGGGGGTTACTGACAGAAGGAGTCACCAATCAGCAGTGCGATTCCTTCCCCTTGCTGCACACTACTGGCTGAGCCCACTGTTTGAGGTGGAGCAAACGGGCAGGGAACAGGAGAGTATTGTGTGCAGTTCCTCCATTCTCATACTGAGACACAAGTTGTGTGTTCAACTTCAGATTCGGAGGGTGGCATAGCTTCACTCAGAGCTTTTGAAAACAACAGTTTTGTTTATTTGTTAGGGACTCATTGTTGATCGCAAGGGAAAAAAAGATTTAAAACTGACAAGAGGAAAATATTAAGGGAAGAAACAAGCAGGGAAGGGAATTAAAGGGGGTGGAGACTGGAGACGGGTGCATTAAGCCTTGTATTGTCATGTGAGAGCCACAGCAACCATTGAGTTTGTCAGCTGACAGATGGGAGGGAGTGGGGTAGAAATTGATGAAAATAAAAGAAAAGTACTAAGGGCCAGGGGGAAAACAACAGGGTTCTTAATTTTTTTAAGAAGAAGCAGCAGCTGTGTGAAGTGTGAACTGAGAGACTTGAGTCCTCTTCAGGCCAGACCAACTCTACTGTAACGTACTGCAGTGCATGCTAGTTGCTGGGTCTGCCTAGTGAGGAACAGGAGGGAGAGAGATAGAGAGAGAAGTACAAATTAAAAAAAGGAAAAAAACAAAACAAAACAAAAAGCATAGTATAGCTGCTGCTGCAGCTGTCTGAGCTACTGAATCCAGTCCGCCAACTGCCTGCAGTGCCAATGTCTTTCTGCTGAGGGTAGGGACAGGAGGAGGAGAAAGGCAGAAATTGAAATAAAAACTGTTAAACATAAAAGGTTGGATTTGGTTTGGGGGACACAAGTTGCATTAGCTTAGCTCATCTGTGTGTGAGAGAGAGACAGAGTCTAGACTGGGTCTGGGGCACTGACAGTGTGAGAGTCCACTCCAGTGTCCACACTAGTGCCTGACTTTGAGGGACAGGATAGGAAGGAGAGAGACTAGAGGCAGAAATTGAAAAGAAAAATATATTAAAATAAAAAGAAAGAAAGAAATCACATTATACTAAAGTGTTGCAGTTGTTTGAGACACTAAATTCGACCCTCATCAACTGCGTTCTGTGCCTGTGTGTCACTGTCTTCTGAGGGACAGGAGAGGCGACTCAAGAGAAAGAGGCAGAAATTGAAATACAACTATTAAACTAAGGCAAAAACAAACAGAAAAAGTTAGATCTGGGATAGCTTATCTGAGAGTCTAGAGTGTGACTGTGTCTGCTGACAGTGAGTCCTGAAGTTAAGTCCACACGTGGCTGACTGTGTGAGGGACAGGAGGGAAAGAGAAGCAGAAATTGAAAAGGAAAAAGATATTAAAAAGAAAGAAGCTCTAATTTAGCTGCTGCACTGCATCTGTGTGTGAGACACTGAATCCTCCACATCAACTGTTTTAGTGTTTTGCTGGGAGGGAGGGAGAGAGAGAGAGGCAGAAATTTAACAAAAAAAACTGAAAAGGGATTAAGTGTGGTGGTGGTGTGTTGTGTTCGTGTATGTAGTACTGTAGTTTATGTACACTGAACAGTACAGAGAAAAATATCAAATAAATAAAAACATATTCTTAAAAAAGTATAACAGAGAATGTACTGAAGTTAAAAAGTTTACAATGTGACTACACTATAGTGTTTCCAATTCCTGTGTTTACCCAGGCACCCAAGCACTAGTACAGTACACAGTCACTACCCCATCCCCATAGGCGCCAGGTTGTATGGGCCCGTGGGACATTGGCCCCAGCAATATTTTTTGAGCTGGGCTGAGCCCCAGCAATATTTTGCCACATGCTGCCTTTTTTATGGGATTTTTTCCCTGGTTTCTGTGTGCGTGTCCTCCTTATGACCGCAGCCCCGCTGTTTAATTGGGCTGGTGAGTGGTGATTGGCAGCCCAGCTAGCATTATATTTAAAATCGCCTTTGTTGTTGCCTTTCCTTTGGTTTGCTGCTGCCCCCCGAAAACCACTGCAGTTCAGTGGCCCTTGCCGCATGTTGATTGGCTGGTGGAAGGGCTTGTTTGGGCGCGGTATGCATGCCTGCGTGTGTGTGCGGACTTTGAGATGTGATGGACCCGGTTGTTGGTTTCTTGTGTGGCGCACTGGCGGGAGAGAGTGAGCAGCGGCGGGCTGAGCTCAGCTGGAAGACAAGCGTTGGTGCCGGTGGTCTTGTCCAGCCAGAAAAGAGGAGCCGCCCTAAAAGAACAGCCAAGGTAAGACCGGGGGTGCACCAGGAGCTGGCAGTTGTCCAGGACACCACATCAGAAAGCACAGCAGGCCAGTCGAGTCGGAGTCGGGCCAGAGAGGAGGGAAAAGAAATGGAAGTCCTGTGGTCGGGTGGCCGGGAAGTGGAACCAGGTGGCTAGCTGTGGATGTGGTCACCGGCGTGGGCAGCAGTCAGACTAGCGCTGCAGAGGGGAGCAGAGTGTGCGTGGTGGGTGACCCGAGCATTTCCGGGTGGGGTTAGGGAGGTTGCGGCAGACAGGCAGGCCTACAAGCGGCCGGGTGGGTTCCTTCAGTCTGGACAGCTGGCAGCAGCACAGTCTATAGCAGGTCAACTCGAGGAGGAAGAGCAGCAGAGGAGGAGAGTGTCAGCCAGCAAAGGTAGGCATATGCAATATGGTGTATTTATTCTATTCTCAAGCCTTTTAGAATGAGTCAGGAAAAATCTGGGTGCTCAAACCCTGGGTGAAACGTCAAGTTCCTCGTGTTGTAAAATGCATTTTACAAAGGTATTGTATTTCAGGCATGGGAAATGCTGCATTTAATCTGTCTGCATTGTACATTCAACACATTGGGTTAAATATGCAGCAGCAGACAGAAAAAAAATGATTTAGTGTGTGTCACATGAAGGTGCTGCTATCAACGCTTTGACAGTGCCTCCAGATCTGTTTTCCTCTAACTCCAGGGTGAGTTCCTTGTAATAAAGTCCGGTTATAACTAATGAGTTATATATGTTTTACAGCAATACATGTATTAATCTTAATTTTCTGTCTAATATATTTTGCTTTATTAAATTTAAATTTATTGATTGTGAATGGCACCCTGAGCTGAAACTTGTTTCTAGGTGCAGCCTGAGGGGAGGGGGCTACAAGGGGGAAGTGACATAGCAGCGAACAATACAAGCTGCCAAAAGTGCAAGTTACATACATAAATGAATGCTGTACAGAAAGTATGTACATGGAAAAAGACAAGGCCAGTATACCAGCGCACTATAACCACAAAAGCAAGGTTGAAAGAAGTGAGACAGCATGAGTAGTTTAAGAGAGCAGAGGAAGAGTGCGTGTCGGTTGGAGAAAAGAAGGTTATTCTAGAGGGTTGGCAGGCAGACAAAATGCAGACTGGCCAGCAGAGGTTTTTGCAGTGAGTGATGTGACAGACGTTAGTATCTGAGGTTACTAAGGGAGTGAGATGAATGGTTGGAAGGAGAAAGGAGAGAGGAAAGGTAAGGGGAGAATAAGGTGGGCCAGAATGTACCCAGGAATGAGGAACAGTGAGTAAGTGAGTGAGTGAGAGGACAGGTTTGTAGGGCAGGGAGAGAAAGGCCAGAATGGAAGGAGCAGTGATGTGGCAAATGGAAAGGGAACCCTGTCAGGGCAGGCTGCACTGTAAATCATATCCGCATAACTGTCAAACACTGGCAGTATAATTTTTCTCCTCTGTCACCCGCCAAGTCCACAGGCCTTGGAGACAACCCTCATGATGGCAACCCATCTTTGCTCTCCGCTAGCCACATCACGCTCACTAGTGGGATCCACACAGCACAGGGCCTGAGTATACTACCGATCCTAATTCTAGTGGGTGCAACAAGATTTTTATCCCTGTTTTTCTCTTCCTCCACCCTAGCATCAGGCATCAGCCTCATGTTAGCCTCACAAGACATATGGCAGAGTACACATGCTTAACCCCTTGCGAAGAAGAAGCTGGTTCCCAGCCCACTGTATGGGGTACTGTGGCCATGGTTCCTAGCATCACCTTCCCCCTGGGCTGGCTTGCACTGCCCTAGGTAGCATGTCCTGGCCACATCTGGTCTGGCTCTCTGAGTCTGCCCCCAAACCTAGGTCATTGACATAGAAGCGCAGTGTGCTTTTTCTGGGCCACTGGGAGGCAGGGTTGAGGCAGTAGTGTGTGCCACGCTTAGGGCAGAGTTTTTTGTGTATGGTATTGATGTGGTAGGAAGAGCAAAGAGTCTGATCCAGCTACATACTGAGATAATTGAAGTGGAGTAAAACTTCAGAGGGGTGGAAGCAAGAGTACTGACTACTGTGGTAAGGTGTAAGCCTTTTCTAGCATCTGCTTATTGTAAATGTCAGACAGTAATGTTGAATGAACTCAGCACTGGACATTGTCAGATTCCTGCTGCAGTGGCAGTTCAGCTCTGGAACTGAGGTCTTTGAAGTAAAGCGTACCTTGTCATCTGTGTACATGTACTAGGAGACACTGACTGAGGGGAAGCCATTTGGAAAGATGGAGAAGAGTATACGGCCAAGGATGAAGCTTAGGGTCACCAGAGGTGATGGGCAGGCAGTTGAGGATAATGCGCCCCAACGTGGACAGACTAGTACCTATCAGACAGAAACAAAGAAGAAGGAGAGCTGAGAGAGGGCAAATTTCTCCTGAGCCCTGGTGGGAGGTGGGAGCAGCTCTTTTTGTGGAGGGGAGGACTTTAGCCTGCTTCCAGGCCTGAGGGATGGCCCAGAGAGGAAAGAAAGGTTGATGGCGGATGGTTACAGGTACAGTGATAGTGAGGGCAGAGAGATAAAGGAGTTTAAAGGGACATTCCCCTTTTTTTTTAATTTAATATGCTTTATTGAATTTTGCAGTAAAAACAGACAGTGGACATGAATAACAATTTACATACATGCCCCTACAGTAAATACCCCAACAGCAGCAGAACTGTTCCATGGATTACGGATTTTGTGTGTGATATCTGGACTGTACTTGAATATGTAGTATTTAACCTATGATCGAGGTTGTGGCTGGAAAGGGACACAACTCAATGCACCTTACTTGGCTGGTTTAAGCTAATAAAAGTATACTATCAAACTAAACTACTAAAAAGGTTATATTAAGGCACTAATTGATATGCTGAGTTTGGAACTTAACAGATTGTTACTAATTTTAAGTTCTGATGTTAAAAGAAACCATGTTGTAGCTTCTATATATATCTCTATTTATAGCACTGTCAGTTGCTCAGTAGATAGAATGCTCGGCTCTGGGTCTGGAAGATCAGAAGATTGTGGGTTCTAGCCCCACACCAGGTACTTGGGGTACTATCCATAACTGACATTGTAGTGCACAGTACCAACGGAGTACTGCACTGTTGAGGTGCCATCCTTCGGATGAGATTTTAAATGTAGTATAACCTAGAGGTCAGGGCAATGAACAGTAAAAGACCTTGGTACATCCAGCAAACCTGGGTTTGATTCCCACAACCTTCACTTGCATGCTGTGTGACTCTGAGCAAGTCAGTTAACCTCCCCAGTGCTCCTGGCTCACCCCTGCAAATGGGCATTGAGTCTACTGACCAATACTGGATTACCAAAGAATTAAAAAAAAACTTTAGATCTCTTCTGCCCATTTTTGGTCATTGTCCAGGTGGAAGTAAAAGATCCCATGGCACTTATCGTTGAAGAGTAGGGAGTTTTCCTAGTGACATGGTCAACATTCAATCATCAATAAAAAAAAAAAAAAAAGAATCCGTGTAACCCAGCCTCAGGATGCAACTGAAAACAAGCCATCACAAGTAAATGTGCCTTTCCAGGTCGAAAATAACAAAGAAATAAAACTTAATATTGGACGGTGCTGCTCTATTGCTACATTGTAGAAAAGATATAGAATGGAAGGTTAGACGGATGGTTGTATTCAAGTTTTTCAACCACTGATTGCTTATGATCAGCTTTAAACTGTAAATTTATTTTTAAATGTGTGTGTATATATAAGTGCAGTGTGGTTTAGTGCATACATACGGACCCATTTTCTAATGAAAAATGTTAACATGATCAATTTTGGTCACTCAGACTTCTGAACTGAATTTTTTATTTTTTTTTTTCCAACTGTTTAACCAGGAGAGAGACACCAAGCTGAAAGCTTGTTTACAGGTGCGACCTGGGAGCACAGGAAAGTTGAGTGACTTGCTCAGGGTCACACAGTATGCAAGTGGAGACTGTGGGATTCAAACTCAGATCTCTAGATTTGCAGCTCAAAGCCTTAAACCACTGCGCTATACTGATACTGTGCTGAACTTATTGGGGTCTGGGTTACCAATAAATAAATAAAACTTGCCATTGAGAACAGGGGTTTGTTGGGTCTATTGGGGTGGAATGGAAGTCAAATACTTCCACAGGTCCAAATTTGGAAGCAATTTAAATTTTTTGGAAGTCAAACTACTTCTCAAGGCTCAGCAGTGTCACAGTAGCGCAACCCCTCACTACACTGGTGACCCAGACTGTGGTTGCTCAGTGGCCGGCCTGGGGAGAGTAGATCTAGCAGCCTAAGGACAGCTCTTTCCCTTCAGTACAGGGTGAGGGCTCTGAGCTTCTCTGTTTGACTGTTCCCTGGTGGAGACCAGGTGGAAGCACACTGGGAGCAGCTAGTCGGAGGTGAGTGGCAGCCAGCTGTCACCAAGCATGCATGCATGCTGCCGCACACATGTGTGTGTCACTGCAGTCCAGCACCTTTACAGAAAGAAAGAGAAACTGGAGGAAAATGCCCTGGCCCATACCGCTGGCAATCTCGCTGCAGGCGTAGTACATTCACAGAGTGTCTCCTGGCAATCTGGCTAGGAAACCAACACTGCTCCTCAGGAATGTCAGCTCATCGTGGTATACTCAGATCAGTTAGGGAGAGTGACCGTTATAGCACATTGAGAAAGTAAAACAACAAAAAAGGCAGCTGCATTCCTCATTAAACTGCACAGGGAAGCACGAAAAAGCAACAGCTGCCAGCCGAGTTATTTCGAGAGTTCTTACTTTTTCACTCTTGTTATGTGGGCTAGTGGCTACTAAAAAGCAGGTTTATTGTATATAATGGCTCTTGGATTTCTAGGACACAAGTGTGCTACTGGAAATGTCTGGGCTGGTGTGTTTTCCCAGTCACTAGCCCTTTTTGGCTACTGGCCAAAAAACTTAATTTTGACGCCTGGTCTTCTGTGTGTCTATGGCCATGTCCAAAAAAATAATATATTAAGTATCTGTCCTTGAAAGATGTAGTACTTCATGTATACTTTCTTTGGACGTGGCTGGCCATCAGCACAGAGTCTTAGACTCTTTGTCTGTAACCTTCCTACCTGGTGATAATGGCGTATATGGGTATGCGGTGAAATGCAGTACTGACTCCATTTATGCCTCTGTCTCTCTCTCTCTCTCTCTCTCTCCCAACATCTGCTGATCAGATACGGCATCCCAGAAAGGGATGCACTGTGCTCAGAAATTGTGTGTGATCTTGATGTGGGGGGCCTAGAGTGGGGGGGGGAGTTGGGGATTCTCTTCCTCTATTAGCCTACAGATAACAAAACCCAGCATATCCTGCTGTTTTGGACTTTGTTCCTTGCAGGGGGCAGGGACTTGACCTCTGGGCCAGGGGTGGGGCCTTTACTCCTGGGCCAGGGGGTGGAGCCTGACCCCTGACCCCAGGGCCAGGGGCAGAGCTTGACCTCTGACCCCAGGGCCCCACCAAAAATTCTACAAACCCAGCTCCTATGCCCATCCCCCTTCCAAAACCCAGTCAAGAACGGACACTCACACACAGTTATTATAGAATATATCTTATTTGCAGCGTAAGCAAGTTAAAAAAGTTAAAACACAACAAACAAAAATATGGCTATGCAAAAGAATAAAAAATAAGACTCTTTTTTTTCTATGTGGTCAGCAGCAGCAGCTGCCACTGGGCCTAGTAGTAGCCAAACAGAAATACAGTCTTCTCAAGATAAAAGTGACACTGAGTTTTCTGCTGTGGTAATGGCTATAACAGCAGCTGATGCTGATGTTCATCAGTCAACTGAATTAAACCCTGAAGCAGAAGCATCTGTTTCCTCTTCCTGCCCTAAAAAACAAACTTTGCTGGATCAGCAACAACAAGGAGACATAATCTCTAAAGACAAAAAATATGATCAGGAAAAAAGGGCCAGAATGTTTCAATCTCACTGGTTGAACAATTATAAATGGTTACGATATGATGAAAAAAAGGGACTGATGTACTCCACAGTTTGCGAAAAGTATCCCACTTTTGCAATACCAGCCTTTTCAAAAAAAAACAAATGTGTTTGCCACAGGGTCCAACAATTTTAGAATTGAGTCACTACGTGCACATGAAAAATCAAATCCACATGTGCTGTGCCAGAACCAACATATTCTGGAAAGTGGCCAGCGTGCAGTAGTTCAGTGTGATATTACTGATGTAACCCCTAGGTGGCACTATCTCAAGGGCTATTACCCCTGCCTGCTTGGCTAGTAGCAGGTTAAGGGGCCTGAGTTCTGAAACGGGTGCCTCCACCCGGCCGTCAGGGTTGGTAGTGGTCAAGCTAACCTGGGCACAGCCCTCTGGGACACTGTAACCCCCCTCTTTCCTTACTAGTGGCCAGAATAATACACAATAATCACTTTCACAATACCCCTGATACACTACACAAGTACCCAAACTGTTTGCACTTACCACCAGGTTATTCCTCTGGCCTGGTCCTGGGGACCCCCTGTAGAACAAGGTTATACACAGCAAATAACAGCAGTACAGTACTCTTGCACAAACTGGAACCACAGTCAGGGTAAATGCAAAAAAGAGTTAGATCTGATTTATTTAAGGGGCTTGAACAAGGGGGGGCATAATCAGGTTAATTTGCTTAAAGGCTCTATCAATCAAACAGTTATGCATGCACTTCAGGGTCCATAAACAGTCACACACTCTGGGTACCCAGATGGAGAATGGTGGGCTAGCCAGGAATGTTGCAGCTGGTTGGGGCCCTGTGGTGGAAGAAAACAACATGCACAACACACACTATTTGTAATCCGGAGCCAGCTGGCTCAGTTCATGAAAAGAAAACAAGAAGACAATCAGATGACACACTTTTAGATTAGGCTGTTGTTGCAGGGAGCTACCCTGATGATTACTCATGATACCCAAGACTGGACACAGGCTGGGCAAAAATTGAGACAGCAGGTAGTTAATCTGGAGTGCCAAAAGAAGCATGGCCCACACAATTTGCCGAGGCATCATTCCTGTTCAAGCGTGGAGCAGGGGGCTGATCCCCAGGTAGGTCTCTCACCGGTGGCTTTCTCTGTGCAGTGGGGTAGTCTGGCAGGGCCAGCGTGGCATGGCCCAGGCCGAATGGAGATGAATGCAGATTCAGTCCGATTAGGCTGGATAAAGCTTCCAGCAAGCAGAACACAGTTTACACAGTGGGGAACCAAATCACTACCCACTTTCAATACACAGCACATTTACATGTAAAGGATTCTATGGTACCAGCAAGCAGAACACAGTTCACACAGTGAGGAACCAAATCATAACCCACTTTCAATACACAGCACATTTACATGTAAGGAAATGCTACTGTACCAGGCAAACCACTCTCCGGTCATGATCGCAAAGTCTCTGCATAAACCAGGGATTCAAAAGCAGCTGAAAATCCTGACAGGCCAATCGCATTCAGCAAATCTTCAGTCTTCTTCAGGTTAAAGCCTGGTCACAGTCCAGTGGCTTAAATAGTCCTCACAACTCGGATTCAGTCCGAATAAACTCTATTTTCCCTCTCAGGGACAGCAGTCAGACAGGCAGGCCAAAACTCAGCCCTTTCACGGTTCTCCTATGCAAAACTACACAGAACTGCTGCTCAAAATCACTTGAGCTGTTACTTCTTCACTTCTCAGCTCAAAACTGAAACTAGCTGCAGCAGCCTGGGAAATTCCCCAAGATCCAAAAGGTTCGGTTGGCTGATCCTCCTGTCAGTCACAACAAAGGCTCCCCCTTCAGGTGCAAAAAGGAGCAAAAAGCCCAAAACTACAATTCTTACAGATTTTGACTCCAGACAGCTCCTGTAGTCTGGCTCCATTTTAGGTTCCACCAGTACTGATTGGTCCAATTAGCAGTCCAGGACCAAGATAGTGGAGATAAACAAAACAGTACTTGCTGCAAAGAAGGCAGGTTAGACAAACTACATTATCATTATCACTTTAAATGATTTTCAGCAAATAGCTACGTCTTTCAACAGAGCTCCCTCTCAGATTACTTATGACTGCAAGCCGGGCAGCTCTTAAAGAGAGAGTACACAGAGGCTATACAGGCGCTCTCTGGCAATCACATTTAAACTGCTAAAACGCAAGACACCAGCCTGGCAGTGAGCATTTAGGCAAGCTCGAGGAAGACTTTTTGGGAACCTCCATTTGTAGGGGGGTTACACTGAGTCACCACTTTATGAAACCTTTGCAGTGTTGGAAGAGGCCACTAAGGAGAAAATGAGATGTCTGTTCAACACAGAATACTCCATTGAAAAAAATCTGCATCCTTTTTCCGACATGGATTGGCTATGTGAATTGCAAGAGAAAAATGGTATTAAGCTTGGTACTAACTACACAAATGATAAGCGAGCCAGGGATTTTTGCAGAGCTGTATCTGCTGTTCTGTCCAAAACCCAGATACAGACTCTTAAAAACACAAAATATGTGACAGTTCTTGCTGATGGCAGCACAGATACGGCTATAGTTGAATGGGAAAATGTCTTTCTCATTTTGTAGATCCTAACACAAAAAATGTATGTACATATCTGATCCAGGCTGTGCCTTTGGTATTCTCACATGCCGAAGGTGTTTTTAATGCAATAAGAACTGCATTAGATTCACTGTATCTTCCTCTCACTGACTTATCAAATGTGAGCAATCCGGGGCCTGTTTTGATTTCTGCCAACTTTGATGGGGCAAGTGTAATGATGGGTGAAAGGGGTGGAACCATCGCAAAGTTATGTGAGCACTGTCCTCGCATCATTGCCATGCACTGTGTTGCCCATAAGCTGGAGTTGGCAGTTCTCGATGTAATGAAAACAAACCCCTTCATATCAAAGCTTGAAAATACTCTAAAGGGTATATTTAAATTCTACCACTATAGTCCAAAAAAGATGAGAGAGCCACAAGAAATTGCACAAGTAATAGATAGTGATCTGGCACACTTCAGTGCAATTAAACAGGTGAGATGGCTTGCCAGCAGATCACGGTCAGTTCACGCAGTTCAGGTGAATCTACCTACAGTTGCTCAGCACTTGCAACAAAGTGCATCTTCTGTTCATGGTTCAAAAGCAAAGGTGCTGTTAAAAGAGGTACAGTCTCTTCACTTTGTCAAATCTCTTTATATCCTCCAAGATTTTTTGCCCATACTTAGAAATCTTTCACTGCAGTTACAAAGAGATGACTTAATAATTCTTGAAGTACCAAATCTCATCGAGACCAGCCTTCTGAGGGAACTGAAATGAAAGCCAGGGAAATACATGACAGCTTTCCTAGCTCATTACAAACCTCAAGACAGATGCTTGGACTATGTCATTTCACAGAAGGGAGTTGAGAAGACTGTGCCCTTCACATTCAAAGGCAACTGTCCTGAAATAAATTTTGGGGCAGATACACAACTGCAGACTTTAATTGATGCAGCAATACATTACATCGATGTAAGATTTTAAAATTTCTCAGAGGTGCCTCTCAAATGATTTAAATGTCTGGATTTTAAACAGTTTGATCTACCAAGAGAACAACCTACGGACTTTGGGACCAATGAAGTGACTAATTTGGCAGCATACTTTAATTTTTTCACTGAAGAGCAGCAGGAAAATATTAGATTAGAATATGCTGCATTTAAGGCTATGCTGAAATCTGCAGTTCACAAACCCTATCTGCAGGTGTATACAAGATTGTTGAAAGAAAAAATGCCCCAGATTGCTTACATTCTAGAGTTAGCAGAAATACTACTGAAATGAGTGTGTCAACTGCAAAGTGTGAATGAGTGTTCTCCACTCAAAACCTGATAAAGACAAAAATAAGAACACATCTGGCAGATGACACACTACAGTCACTTCTTCAGGTAGCAGTAGAGGGTCCTGATCTATGTGACTTCGATCCAGATCCAGCAATAAACCACTGGCTGCTGTCTGGTCCAGGCACTAGACATGTATATGGGCATGCTACTACTGGTACTACTGAATCTGATGCTTCTGTGTCTCCTGCTAGTACCGCTGCTGCTCTATCATCACTTGATGTTGACAGTTCTGAATCTGAGTTCTTCTAATTATGCTGTGCTAATTATTCTGTGCTTCATTCTGGCATTTGAGGAACTGGACAGGACATTCAGAGTATGGCACCGCACCACTTGACTCAGACTTCTTCAAATCACCAAACTTACACTGTATTAACAGAAAAATTTAAAAAAATATCTTCTTTTTCATATTTTGTTGCCCCCCAGATCACTATGGCACCCCCCCCTTGTCAGCCGGCTTAATAACTAAAGTTGCATCATTCTCTAATGTTTTTAATGCTTCCTTTCATTTCTTGTCATATACGATGTACTTTTAAATTGATCTTGATCTTTTATTAATTTGTCGATGTCACGGTCCACTAAACTTGAGAAAGTATTAATTCTGTGGTGGACATATGTGGGAGGACAAAAAGTGGATTTCTTTTTGAGTTGGGACGTTACTGCTATATTGGTAGCGGTGGGGCTCAAACCATGTGTATCCCGATCAAGGGTTTCCACACGGTTTTGGTCCTGGGCCTTTCTAGAGACCTCATGTTGTAGACTATCTTGTTGTCACTGGTAATAGAAACTCTTCAAGTGAAGTTGTCTGTAGAACTTAAACAAATCTATCCGTACTTGAAAGGGGTTTATATTGGTGCTAGGAACAAATGACACGACTTTTTTGGAGAACACTTTCCTGTTCTTTGCTCAGGGGTTTGTCTGTTAAATTTATGACTGCCATTTGTTGTTGCAATTGGACCATCATGGTGCCCCCGATTGCTGCTAGGGCCTTCTGCCTCTGCCTCTTCCTCGTCCAATTACCCCTGCAGCACCTAACCCTCTGTTTCCGTACTGTAACATGGGTGCGGGTGGCTGATGTTCCTGGCCCATGTTCCCCACTTGCTGTTCTAAAAAAACCCTCTGTGGGGCTAGTCTAGATCCTTCCCCCTCACTTTCTGGTGAAGAAGCAAAGTTGTTTTCTCTGAATCGGTTTGGATTACCCTTATATCTGTAAGGTTCTCTTCTTGTTTTTACACTGCCAGTTGTAGACTTGGCCCCTCTCATAATCTCTGTCATCCCTCATGTGTTTACCCATTTTGTATTCTTTTAACTCTTCCTAAAAGTTTTTTATTTGTGTTTCAATTTTTTGAAGCATCTGATCCGCTTCTAGATGTGTGGTATTTGCTTTAATGTTTGCCTCCATTCCATTTATTCTTTATTGTATGCTTTCAATATCTCTTCTGGCTTTTTTGATCAAGCTTAAAATCAAATCGATCGAAGCCTTATTTAAAATAATTTCCCAATCCTGCACTAAAATTTGGTCATCTAGCCTACATGCAGATGGGATTTGTGTACACAGACCCCTCGGTATCTTGCGTTCATGCCAGTAGTGTGAAATACAGAAAGCTTGCATCTGATATTGAATTAGTTTCTTTTTCAGATTCTCTAAAGCTGTACCATCTGGCTTCTGCTGAGCACTACTTGTATCAACTAATTGGGCAAACAATTTATCACATGCTGCTTGGTCAACTACAAAGGACACTCCCTCAGTTTCACTAAAACTGAGGAATTCGAAATTCGTGTTCAAACTCGTGTTGTCTGTTGTGTGCTCGGTAACACCACCCACCTTGTTACCAGTGTCTGATGCCATTTGTAGCCTACTAACTGACTAGATTACTGAGTCCAAATCAAACTGGGAGCTACCAGCTGTGGTCCTCTGAGTAACTGCATAATTACAGTACAAAAAAACAAAAGTGTGGCCCTCACTTCACTCGAAAGGTGATCAGTTTGGTGCAAATCAGCCAAAACAAACTGAAGCATACAGGAGTAAGCAGGAAACCTGTTAAAATGCTGCTGCACTGACTCAAAAGCACATTGATTTATAAAATGAATAAGGGAACTGCTTATCATTCACAGGTATCTCCTTTTATACAAGTGCATAAGTGATGAAGACAATGCCAGTAAAGTGCAAGAGCATACAACAGCCAACATGAATTTTAACACGAATTTCGAGTTCCTCCAGAGGAACAGCAATGGGCAGTACAATGGCCCCAGCTTACGCCAATGCCTTTATGTACTCATTCGAAAAACAACATATTCTAGACCCAATAACCAATCCTTACCACATTCACATAAAGGTGTGGTATCATTATCTAGACAATATTCTTTTTATATGGTCTGGGACAGAACAACAGCTCCAAGCATTTCATAACTATATTAATGACAGGCATAACAATTTTAAATTAGTAATGCAATACAGTAAAGACAGCATTTCATATTTGGACATTCAAATCACAAAAAAATCAAACACAACTACAGACCACCTTATTTTGCAAACCCACAGATAGAAATACTGTACTGCATGGAGCCAGCTATCATGAACCAAAAACTGAAACAGAGCATACCGTATTCACAGATGGTTAGAGTACTTAGGAATTGCAGCACATATGATGAATTCAATAAATACAAGAAAGAAATGCTTGATAGATTTGCAATAAGAGGTCATGGTAAAATCATTATTAGGCAAGCAGGCTACAAGGTGAATCATTTGAACAGGACAGGAACAGGGCAGAGCTCCTAATGCCTAAGGAACCCCCACAGGACCAAAAAAGAGTGGTCTTTTCAACCAAATACAATGACAGATTTCCTGAGATCAGGCAAATTGTCAAAAAACATTGGCATCTGGTACACCTAGATAATCCATTATTCACAGCACTACAAAATAAACCAATCGTGGCAGTCAAAAAGGTCACTATTATTAAAGCTAAAATAGCTAAATCCCAGTTTCAGCCACCAAACCCAAAAGAGACCCAGCTGCTACTGGGACCATTACATCCAGGGATGGTGCCCTGTGGAGGATGTTCCATTTGCGGACATGCTTCCCAAAACATATCTTTCAACATCCTCACACAGGCCAGGGTTACCAGATCCAGCAGAATATTTCTTGCACATCTCAGGGGTCATTCATGTAATACAGCGCCCCGCGATAAGCATTGTGTAGGCCAAACTACCTGAGCATTAAAAGTTAGAATGCAAGAACATAAAGCGGACATTAGACGCAGAGATGAAACATTAAAGGTGGTAGCCCACTTCATGGAGTCATGCCATACAGGAGCTTCTCTTAGGTTTTGGGGTCTAGAGATTGTAAAGAAACCAGATAGAGGGGGAACTTCCAGCAAATGTTAGATTGCGCTGAGTTGAGATGGTTCTTTAATCTAGCTACTAGAAAGGCAGATTGGAATGAATAAGGACACAAACTGGCAAGCATGCAGATAGATATAAACAAACATACAATAAAAAGTGCCAATAACAAACTGAAATGCCAAACATACTTAACATAATTTACAACATAATGTACCCTTTATCCCACACTGTGGCCACTGGCTCTGCTCCGGCCCTTCTCAATGAACCGCTTCTCCTCCCCTATTCTTTTGATTTGATCTTAGTATTTTTTATTAAGAAGATCTATTAAAACATTTTTAATATCTGAATCCTGCATATAAAAAGCAAAATTGCCAGACCAGTCCGTTCTCGGTCTCATGTCTGGAACTATATGTTTATGAACACATTGGCAAAATAAACAATTAAGTTACCACAGAATAACATCAGGAAACAAAAACAATATAATTGTTCAAAAAGTAAGAGAGGGAAAAATGACTCCAATAGTGGTAAGTGACAAAACCTAACATAACTTTTATATCTCGCATACACACAGCAACAGTGTGGGTCCACTCACCTAACAACTGCATCTCAACATCTTATGCAGTGTACAGTTGCTTAGCAACTGCCAGAGTGCACATAAGTGCGCGAGAACACAGGTGAACTTGTCACCGGTGATCCAGTCGAACGGACCAGAGAAGATTCAAAAGTGCAACACACTTTTAATTCACAGTCAGCACCATGTAGGATGAATCAGGACTTAGCAACACAGCACCTGCAAGGTAAGCAACTTAAAAGTGATCACTTTGTAGCAAAACCAGTGCAAGTTACTAAAATGTGTAAAAGCAGGTAGAATACATTAAAGAACACAATGACAACTAACACATTTATTTTTAACAGTGCTGAAGTGCGTTCCCTGGAGAACATAAACATAAAGTCAGAAGACGACTAATACATGTTTATAGAAGTTCATGCAGTAAAAGGTAAACACAGAAAATGTAAATGCTGTTATCCACATGACATTAAGGACTGGAATGGTAACAGACCTTATGAAGAAAAAGAAGGATAAAAGGCATGAACAGTTAATTTATGCTCAGTTAAGAAGCAGTAGTAACGCTTCAGATTAAAGAAGGATATCGGTATGTTTAGCTTCTCTTGACATAACGGCAGAACCTTTGATTAAAATAAAGTATCTAGTAATGAAAACATGCTGGTGGCAAATTATTTTTAAACGCATTATAAGGTATAGGAACCCCGATTAAGGACAACTAATTAATGAATGTAATGAGATATAGAATTTTTTTTAAAGCTAAATAATATCTGTTACACCTTTAGATCTGAGAATAGCATTGACACCTAGGAAAATGATACTGTAGAACTGAAAAGTAGGGTGTTCGTTTAATTTAGCTGTCCGAGGCTAAGCGACTTGTTAGCTGCAGTTAAAGTTCACTGTCCCGTACTTCTGTACAATGAGTCTGAAATAGATAACTAACTTAGCTATTCAAGTAATTTAGCGGGTCTCTTTCTACAGTGAACATAGCTAGACTTTTTTTTACAGTGAAATAAATCAATTCTACAGTATAAACCGAGATGTAATTATATGTTAGCAGCAGGCAGGTTATGTATCCAAGGAAAGATAATAATTTATGTTACTAAACAAATACAGGATGGATGAAACTTAGTTATGTTTTTCTTTTTTGTTTAAAAATATGTACCCACCTATACAGTCGATGGCTACAAGTATGGTTAACAACCTATATCGAGAAAAATGAACTGTTGCAGGATTGAATGTATGTTGTAGCACTTGAGTAACAGGGTCACAGGCTCATTTGGAGCAGTTTTAAAACACTTTGTTGCTGAATACATGTTGGGATATAACATTGTAAATAATTTAAACTGACAATATGTATGTACTTTTTCCTCAGGTGATTACATAACAACAGGGTTTTATTTAACTCTAAAAATTGATTAGCGTTTTGCTCATAAAAGTTCTTAAACATTGTGAAAATGCATAGCATTTGCCTCACTATATTAACAAATATAACACTTCTAGAAAACCTATATAAATACTTTCTGTACAGTTAGTATTGTCCCAAGGAAAAAAACTGCTAATCAATTATTTAAAACCCTGAACAAAGTAATTAAGTTATAGAAGAATAGAATAAGTTCAGTTGTGCAGAACATTAGGGTAAATCCATTGACTTTCTAAATAAAAAAAACAAGCTTTAATAATAATAAACAGATTCTTTTTTTGTTTAGGAAACATGTATTAGTATATGAAAATATGGTTGTATTATAGAATACTAAACAACGCCTTTTGAAAAAGTTTCTATCCTGGAAGCTAAACGTCAGTGCAACTTATCAAAAACAAACAAACAAAAAAAACTTTTCCAACAAGAATACATTCTGTGTTTTTTTGTAAAAAAAATGGGTTCTCTGAACTTTATTACAGAAAGCACCTTGAGGACCCACAACTACCAGAATACCATTTCCCGTGGACACACTAATTATTAGAAATACCTTACCCACCTGTTGTTTGCATACAGGGAGGTACCCCAAGAGTCGACAGGGTTTCCCCCTTTGAACTGTTATATGGTCGTAGGGTGTGTGGGCCCCTAGACTTGATCCAAGAGGACTGGGAAGGCAAGTACATCACCAAGGGAACTCCCATAGTGGAGTATGTCCTTAAGTTTAAGGAGAAGCTGAAGGGCTTATGGGAGTGGCCACAGCAACCTGTGAGCTGCCCAACAGAAGCAAAAAGTCTGGTATGACTGTGGAGCCAGAGCTCGCTCGTACAGTGCAGGTCAAAAAGTCATGGTCCTAATTCCAGTTCGGAAGGACAAGATGAAGGCTGAGTGGATGGGACCATATAAGGTAGTCCAACAGGTCAATATTTTGAAACTGCCTGATAGGAGACATACCCATAGGATGTACCATGTCAACATGATGAAGTCAGATGCAAATATGGCCGACATGGTATTTGCAGTGTGTAGTCCTGGGGAGGGAACAGACAAGGGAGACTCCCTCCTGGAGTTGCTGAAGGAAAGCAAGTGGGAGTCGTCTTTTTTTTTTAATATAATTGTTATTCCAATAAGTTGAACAATAATATAATCCATACATATTAAATTATTACACAAATACACTCCTCCAAACCCCCCCCCACCATAATTTAACATTGTAATAAAGGGGGGAAGTAACTTTAGCTCATTCCATGCTGTATCTAATATATCCATTCACATTTTCACAACTGTGCCACAATTTTTCAAATGTTATGGTACCTTTTAACATATTCTACCACCTACAGTAGCTGAAAACTGTTCCGGTAGGGATGGCTATTCCAATATTACAAAATAATTCATTTGGTTGCTATGGAGGCTAAGAATAGTAACTTTTTTGGTTTTTGTTTAATTTTAGTTTGACTGTATGATTAAACAACAGTTATAGCATCATATGGAATAGGTACTTCCATAAAACTTTTTAAGTTTGCAGTCTGAAGCCACAGTTTAAACACTTTTGGGCATTACCATAAACAATGGTATAGGTTTGTTTTTCTCCCACAATTGTGCCAAAATTTTATACTATACTTAGGATTGATTTTATTTAAAATTTTGGGAGTTAAACATGCTCTATTATTTATCTTTTGCTGGATAGTCATGTTCTTTGCTACGTACAGTATATATCTTTATTAGCATAAATTCTAATTTGTTTCCATTCCTCTTTTGTTAAATGTTGCCCCATAGAAACATAGACTTTGACGGCAGATAAGGACCGCTTGGCCCACCTAGTCTGCCCATTTCTACCTACAGGATAAGCTGCAGATCCTAGTTAACCAACAGCCTATTTCTTCCTACCCCCCACAAGAATTGCCTTATGTCTGTCCCATGCATTCTTGAATTCTCCCACAGTTTTAGACCCCACAACCTCCTCAGGAAGGCTGTTCCATGCGTCCACAACTCTCTCTCTGTGAAAAAACTTCTTTAAATTGCCTCTGAGCCATCCCCCTCTATCTTCAAATTGTGTCCCCTTGTTCTTGCACCACTCTTTTTCTGAAAGATGCTACCCTCTTGGACTTTGTTGATTCCACTGAGGTACTTAAAAGTTTCTATCATGTCCCCCCTCTCCCTCCTTTCTTCAAGGGTATACATATTAAGCTCCTTTAGTCTCTCCTCATATGGCTTCTCTTGCAGACCCTGCATGCACCATTTTAGTTGCCCTCCTCTGGACTGCCTCCATCCTGTCTATGTCCTTGCAGAGATGGGGTCTCCAGAACTGGATGCAGTACTCCAGATGTGGTCTCACCAACTGTCTGTACAGAGGGATAACAACTTCCTGTTTTCTGCTGGTGATGCCTCTCCCTATACATCCCAGTATCCCCCCAGCCCTCCCTACTGCCTTCTCACATTGCTTGCTAACCTTAAGGTCATCTAACATGATTACCCCCAGGTCTCTTTCCATTTTTGTTGTTGTTACTACCTCCCCCCCATTGTGTAACCTTCCCCTGGGTTTTTGTTTCCCAGGTGCATTATTTTGCACTTCTTTGCATTGAATCCAAGCTGCCATACTTCTGACCATTCCTCCAACCTTGCCAAGTCCCTTCTCATCCTTTCCACACCTGCTTGTGTACCAACCCTGTTGCAGATCTTTGTATCATCTGCAAAGAGGCATACTTCTCCTTCCAGTCCCTCTGCAATGTCACTTATAAAGACATTAAAAAGGACTGGACCCAGAACTGAACCCTGCGGTACTCCACTAGTAACCCCTCTTTCTTCAGAGTGGACTCCATTTACAATTACCTTCCGTGTCCTGTTGTCCAGCCAATGTTTTACCCAGGCTACCACCCTGGGACCCACTCCTAGGCAGGTTAATTTGATTATTAATCTTTTGTGTGGGGCTGTGTCAAATGCCTTGCTAAAGTCTATGAAGGCCATGTCCACAGCCCCTCCCTGGTCTACTACTTTGGTCACCCAGTCAAAGAAATCAATTAGATTCATCTGACATGACCTTCCTGCTGTGAACCCATGCTGCCTTGAGTCCTATGCCCCACTGGCCTCTAGGTACTCAACAATTCTTTCCTCCAGAAGTGATTCCATCACTTTCCCTACCACAGAGGTCAAACTGACAGGTCTGTAGTTTCCTGCCTCTGTCTTGTTCCCACTTTTGTGAAGGGGAATCACATCCACTTTCCTCCAGTCCCCAGGTACCACACCATCCTCCCATGATTTGTTAAAAAGGGTAGTCAGTGGTGTTACTAGTTCTCCCCTTAATTCTTTTAGAATTCTGGGGTGAATTACATCAGGCCCCATTACTTTGTCCACCTTCAGTTTTATGAGTTCTTTCAGAACCCCTTCTTCTGTGAAAGGACTGGGATCGACCCCCATCCAGAGTGCTTCTGTTAATTGGATTAGGCACCTCCCCTCCTCCTCCTCTTTTGTGAATACTGAGCAGAAGTATTCGTTCAGTATCCCTGCTTTTTCACTGTCCCTCTCTGCCCACCCACCATCCTTTGTATTCAGCCTCACTATCTCTCCCTTTGTCTTTCGTCACTCCCTGATGTACCTATAAAAGGTTTTATCCCCCTTCTTAACTGAGTTGGCTATCTTTTCCTCAGTTTAAGCCTTTGCTATTTTGACTTCCCTCCCTGCTTCTTTCTGCCTTAACTGGTAAAGTTCTCTGTCCTGCTCCTTCTGTTTTTCCTTATACTTCCTAAATGCTGTCTTTCTCTCCCTAACCTTCCCCACCACCTCTTTTGAGAACCATAGTGGCTTTTTCTTTTGTTTTGATTTGTTTATTTGCTTCACACAAACACTTGTTGCTTCTGTGATGGCAGTTTTGATGTTTCCCCATTGTTGCTCCACCCCTCCTTCTAGCTTGTTTGCTAGTGCTTTTCTAAGGCACTCTCCCATTTTGCCAAAGTCAGCCCTCCTGAAGTCCAGTACCCTCACTTTTGTATGGCTTGACTCTGTAGCTGAGTTTATCATGAACCACACTGTTTGGTGGTCACTTGTTCCCAGATAGCTACCCACTTCTAGATCTGAGATCCTCTCACTGTCTCCATTTGAGAGTATGAGGTCTAAGATTGCTCCTTCATGAGTAAGTTCCAAAACTAGCTGTCTGAGGCATGTCACCTGTAGGGCATTGAGAATGGCCCTGCTCTTGGATGTGGCTGCAGCAAAGGTGCTCCAGTTTTCATCTGGCACATTCAGGTCCCCCATCAACAGTATCTCCCCTTTCTCTTCCACCCTAAGGATGCCTTCTATCATATCCTTGTCCATTCCCTCTCCCTGACATGGGGTCTGTATACAACCCTGTGCAGATTATGGTGCTATTTCCAGTCTCTAAGGTAACCCACAGTGCCTCCTCTCCTCCCTGTTTACTCTTTTGTTCCATTGCTTTTATCCCTTCTCTTACATAGAGAGCTACTCCCCCCCCTTGTACCCTCCCAGTCTCTCCTGTAGGTTGTGTATCCTGGTATGTTAAAATCCCAGTCATGGTTCTCTGTGTACCATGTTACTTTGACTGCTATGATATCCAGGCATCCCTCTTCCATCAAGGCCACAAGTTCAGGGAGCTTGTTGCCCAGACTACAGGCATTGGTACTTATTACCCTCTATTTCTTGATGGCCTTACCCCTTTTTGCCCCATCCCTGTCCTTATTGCCTTTGTCATTTTCTCCATTTACCCCAGCCCTTCTCCCTATTGACATCTCTGTCTTGGTGTTTACCTCACTTACTACCCTGATTATTTTTTGGGGGGCTAGGATTTCCCCTGCTCCTTTCTAGTGCCCCCCTTGGCTAGTTTAAATGCTTTCCAATGAAGCATTTAAACCTATCACCTAGGATCCTGGTTCCCCTCCTGGACAGATGCAGACCATCATGCATGTATAGGCCTGCATTACTCCAGGTGGACCCCCAGTCCCCAATGAAGCCAAATCCCTGAGCACTGCACCAGTTTTTCAACCACTGATTGAATCCCATGGTGTGGAGTGCCCTAGCCTCATCCATGCCACAGACAGGCAGCACCTCTGAGAAGGTTACCGTGCATGTGCCCCATTTCTTTCTCCCAATCAGGATCAATTTTGGCTTGGGTATCTTTTATGTTAGTGATCATTCTAGTATATAATTTTGAAAGTGATTTCCTTGGAGAGTTGCCTATAAGATTTTTCTGCTTTTTCTTTTTACTTTCAAAGTTGTTAACATCTTCCCCATAAAAAGCATTAATCTTAACAAAGTTGCTCTTTAATGCCCCATAAAGAAGATAGTTACCTCTAAAGCTATTATATGTAATTTCTCTAAAGTGGAGATATTGCATGAAAGATCCCTCCACCAACAAGTCTTTCCAGACTCTTAAACCCTGATTTTCTAAGAATCTTATTGCAGCATTAGCAACATTAAGCTCATTCTTTTGTAAAAAATCTTTCAATATGGTATATTGATAAGACCTAATTTTGTTTCAGCTTTTACAAACTGCTTTGCCCAAGAATTAAGTATCTTAATTTTCTTAGCTTCCTTATAATTAGTTTGGAATAATAAGTCTTTTATATTCAAATGTTTATTCTCTTTAGAGATAATTTTCTGCAATATTAGATGTTCTTGGGTATGAAAGAAAGCCCACTCCCATAAAGCCACCAGGATATTGCTATACTTATATAGTAAGGGATCTGGAAAGCCCATCCCTCCTTGATTTCTTGGTGAAATTAAGTATTCCCAAGTAATCCTGGGTTTGCCCCCCCTCCACAAGAACTTTTTAAAGATTTGTTTTGTTTCAGAAAAACATTTTTGGTTAGGTGAACCAACTGATGTTTGTAGTGCATAAATTATGTGAGGGAGGACCATTATTTTTAAAATTTCGGTATACTGTCGCTACGGTGACAACTTTACCACACCTGACACTACAGCGACAACAGCACCAGGTTGTTGTATTGTCAGCGCAGCCCCTGTTTTCTGGGGATATTGCACCCCTTCCCTGAAGCAACTCTGACTTAGAGTTGATTAATTAAATAGTGGGTGTGTGTGAGGGCAGAGCCCCCTGCATGGAGGGTTTGGGGGCAAAGCCCCCCAAAGAAAATACAGTCAGATGTAACTCACTTTATACCAACTGCAAATGCAGTTGACATAAGGGAGTCGCTGTATCATCGGTCGACAACAAAATTGTTGACTGACTGTCATAGATTCAGAACTTCTACCTATTCCCATAGAGAAATTGAAAGTTTTTGCCAGTTCTGTAAATTATTATTGATCTTATCTTTTGCTTTGTTAAAATTAACATTAACATTTCATCTAGATTGTTAGCCAGAGTTAATCCCAAATATTTAATGCTGTCCGCTCTTGAAAAGTTATTCATATTGAGATAGCTATTTTCCTTAGGACCTTGTGTAATTTGAAATAAAATGGACTTTTCTTGGTTAATTTGATAACCTGAGAAACTGGAAAACTCTTTAATTTCTTGTAAAATAGTGGGCACTGATAAATTAATATCATAAAAAATAATAATGTGTCATCCGCAAAGACACTAAGTTTTATTTCCTCTTCATCTAAAAAATACCTTTAAAATTAGAATGAAATGCCTCTAATAAGGGTTCTATAGTAAGTATGAATATTACTGGAGAGAGGGGGCCACCCTGCCTTACTCCATTACTCATTTGTAGTTCTGAAGTTAAAGATCCATTTACAATAAATCTAGACACAGGCTCTCTACATAGTTGCTGTATAAAGCACATATATTTTTTTGGGTAGACTCCAAAATTCTAAAATTTTGAACATGTATTCCCTATTAACCAGATCAAAAGCTTTACTGGCATCAATAGAGAAGGCAAAATAAGTTTCAGGTAAAGAGTGTACATATTGGAACAGAAACTGAATTCTTCTAAGGGCATTTGCTATCTTCTTACCCAGGATGAATCCAAACTGTTCTACGTGTATTATGTTTAGAAGTTCTTTAACTAATCTATTTGCTAATATCTTACTAATAATTTTGTAGTCTGAATTTAATAGCACGATAGGCCTGCAACTATCTGGAGACTCTCTGGATTTACCCTCTTTATAAATCAAAATAATTTTGGCCTCATTCGTAGTGTTAGGTAAATAGGATTTGCCTTCTTGTACCTCTTGAATCATTAATAACAGCCATGGGCCTAACTCATTGTAAATGTTTGGTAGAATTTGCTAGTAAAACCATCCATCCCTGGGTATTTATTTTTTGGTAGTGCTTGAATAGTTGCATTACCCTTATTTAATGTAAATTCTGAATTAACCATCTGAATGTTTGAAGGATGTATTTAAAAAAAAAATATTTCAAAGAAGGCAGATCCAGAGAATTATTGCTTTCATTTCTTCCAGGTCAGTTGTTAGTATTCTCTGGCTATTTTTAAGCGCGTCAATCAAATTCTGCTGTTTTTGTTTCTTAATAAGATTAGCAAGCTAACAGTTTACCTGCTTTGTCTTCCTGTAGGTATCTTGCACACTTCACTTTTTTAATATTCTTTTCTGTTTCTTCGTATATTAAGTGCTGCAGGGATTTCCTGAGGTCCATTCCTGATGATATTTTTTTGAGTCTTTTAATATTAATTTATCTAATTCTTTTAATCTTTTATTTTAATTAGGATTCTTTGTAATTTCTTATTTTATTTCTTCCTGCTTGGTATGAGATACAAATGCCTTGCAAAACTGCTTTGAGTGGATCCCATAAAGATACAATGGGACATTGTTCTGTGTAGTTAAAATAAAAAAAAAAATCCTTAATGGCTTGTCTTATTTTTTTCTAAAATTCTCCTCTCTTAATAATGTATTGTCCAGACTTCTTTTTCTAGATTTGTTAGGGGAGATGATAATAATTTTTTTATATAAATTTTTTTACCTTTTTCTGAGTTTTTCTCCCTCCCAGGGCCATGGCATACACATGCATGCATGCACATGGAGGTGCATGCCCACACTAGGATCTGATGGCCCCTTCTGCCCCACCCCAGTTTTGCATCACCTCTCCTGCTGCCTGCATGTCCCACTGGGCCTCCACTCCAATGGGAGTGGATACAGAGGAGTAAGCATCCACCCCATGGAGGGGAGAGCCAAGGCTCAATTCCACTCCAACCCACACCCCCCTGAGATGGCTCCCTGGGGACCCAAGGTCATTCCCAAACCTGGGTCACTAGCATGGTGTGAGGTAAGGCACCAGGGCTCTATG
The DNA here is from genome assembly GCA_016271365.2 of Neoceratodus forsteri. Classification (NCBI taxonomy): domain Eukaryota; kingdom Metazoa; phylum Chordata; order Ceratodontiformes; family Ceratodontidae; genus Neoceratodus; species Neoceratodus forsteri. Next base: position 1,152,553,652 of record CM057453.1, read on the forward strand.
ACACCAAGTTGACAACTAGCTTCTTGACCGGCATGTCAGCACCAGGCTCCCTGTTGACTGTAAGTTGCAGTTGGCAGGGAGCCGCGCACAGCAGGGACTGTTGTTTTCTTCAGGGGCTTTGCCCACTGAACCCTCCATATGGAGGGCTCTGCCTCCTGTACCCCTCATTATTTTAGATTCCAATTCCAAGTCAGAGTTGGTTTGGGGAGGGGGTGCAGGACGGGGGAAGGTGTTGCCTGGTCCCGGGTGCAACCTCTACAGGGACCTGGAGCTGTTGTCAGCAGTGGTGTATGTCGCTGTAGAGGTTTCACCATGGGAGGTGCATACCAGGCACCAGCACCTCAGCCCTCAGTGCCACCAGGATGGCCTATTGGTTATAATATTGCCTTCTCCATAGTGTGATCTTAAATTATTATTGATCTTATTGTACTTCTTTCATAGTGTGGTATTAAAGTTTTGGACATAAATATGTAGTCAATCCTAGTGAATACTTTATTTTTGTATCATAGTGCATATACTCTCTTTCAGCAGGATGAGTAAGTCTCCATATATCAACTAAGTTGTGTAACTGAAGAAAATGTAACAATAAATTCGAGATTTTTTTATTTTTATCTGTCATAGCTGATGGTTTATCTAATTTTAGATGTAATAAACCATTAAATTCTCCCATAAGCAATATATTCTGAGCCTTCAAAAAAACAATCCTTCAGTAATTTTAGATAAAAAAAATATGATAATCATTAAACGGTCCATAAATTTATCCTATTGTCACAGGTAAATTATTAATAATTATATTTATTAATCAAATTCTGCCTTTATTATCCATCCATTTTTCTCCAATGTTTTTCCTAAATAATAAGGTAACTCCAGCACTTTTATTAGTCCCACTAGCTGAAAATGATTGAAGAATCTAGTTTTTTTAATTTCTTTGCTTCCAATGTGCACAAATGCATTTCCTGAAGAGCAGTTATATCAGCCTATACCTTATTAAGATATGTTAGAACCCTTGAAAGCTTAATTGGTGTATTTAAGCCATTAACATTCAGAGTGGCACATTTAATATATAGTTTAGCCATACATATTACTTATATCTCTTCCTATTATTTCCTCCCTTACATAGTATATCAAGGTAAAATTCTCCCCCCTTCTACCCACCCCTAAATGATCATGAAGAAAAAATAAAAAAAGCATAACCCATGGCAACAACAGGTTGTCCAGCTTAAAATTCATTCATTTTAAGCCTCACCTGTCCTCTTGAGAACACCTTTAATCAAATATCATTTAATGACATTATTAGGAGCTGGAGAGAAAAAAAAAAACACCTACCATCTTAAACTCTTTCTCAAAAGGAGAGACAGAGAGAAAGAAAATAAAACAAAATACACATACCATCTTAAACTCTTTCTCAGTTTTCAATTATCAACCTCCTGAAGTAGTTTAGAGAAAAAGAGAGAGAAAAAAAACTGGCCTAAACTGATAAATTATTTAATTAAGACATGTTGTGTAGATATTGTCCAATTCTCCTTTAAACATGTAATAAGAAAATTACTATTACTAAGTTAAGATATCTGGAGAGTTTTCTTGCAGGTTTTTGACTGCTTCTTCCACAGATGCAAACACCTTCCTTTCACTATCCACAATCACCCTCAGTTTAGCTGGAAAAGAAAAGATGATTTTAAACCTTTCTGCCACAGTTTAAATCTGAGCCAGTTACATTTTTTCTTTTCAGTCAGGATTTCAGGTGGTAGGTCATGGTATACTGCGATACTGTTCCCTGTAAGTTGTATCCATCTCTTTTTATACACCTGATTCATTAGTAGTTCCTTATCCTATGATTTCATTAATTTTACTACAATAGGTCTGGGGAAAAATCATCTCCTGGTTTTTGTCTCAAAGATCTGTGAATACGATCCACCTCAAGTTGTATATCTGCTGGGTCTGTTTCCATATATGCTGCAACCACCTTTTCAAATGCTTCTCTTAAGGCATTGTTAGAGTCCCATGATTCAGGCACTCCTACTATCCTGATATTCTTCCTTCTGGCCCTCGTCTCGAAGTCAATTAATTTATCCTGCAGATATTTTTGTTGAATCTCTATGGAAGCCAATTGTCTAGCCATTGGGGTCTGTTGGTCCTCTAAATCAGAGATTTTCTTTTGGTTGTTTGAACCTGGATTTTAGGCAGCTAATTTTCCACCAAAAGAGAGTTCACCATTACCTGTATTGCATTAACTCTTTGTTCAAGCATAAATAAATTATTTAGTTTGCCATCTATGCTCTGTATTTTATCAGCTAAGAATCGGGCCCATGGCGACATATCCTCAGGCATTTGTTCTTTATCCTCAGACTAAGTCTCAGATTTAATAGTGTCTGAACCCTGAGAGTCATTTTCTGAGCCCAACATCTCGTTCTGTATCTCTATATCATAATTATCAGCCCCCCTTTCCTCCCCCAATAACACAGTCTTTGAATGAGATTCAGCCATCATATTTGATTTTATTAGTATAGTTTTTTCTCATACACAGTATATTCCGGAGTACCTTTAAATTGTAAAACGTGCGATAGGTTTAGATCTAGGGGATACACCAGAGATGTTGTGGAGGAAGCGTTTGGTGAAGCCTTACAATAGGACAGGGAGGCATTATTGACTAAGAAAACCCCACAGAAAAATGAATCTAGGGTCAATTTTGTGACAAAATACTCCAGACTTAGTAAGGGCATTGAACATATCATCCATCAGAATTGACATGTACTAGAGGCTGAACCATTGCTAAAAGAAGCACTTAAAAACAAACCTAGGATGGTGCACACATGTGATCAGAATATAAGAGATAGACTTGTACATAGCTACCAACCACCCATTCCTCCCAATAATGTACAGGCAAGAAATCCCCTACCTTATGGCACATATTCACGTGGAAACTGTAAATATTGCAGCTCCCTGATTAGGTGTAGTACTTTCACTAGTTGAAACACTACTAGGAATTTTGAGACCAGAGACTTCATAAACCATGTGTCAGAGCTTGTGGTCTATATGGCCACTTGCCAATGTGGAGCTTTTTATGTGGTAAAACCACTAGACCCTTGAAATACAGAATAGGGGAACACCTGAGGTCCATTGCTCATAATGTCACAAGAAGTGCCCTGGCCATACACTGTCAGAATAGCACACTAAGACATGTCACTCACTCATTTAAATTTTGTGGTCTGGAAAAGGAAAAACTTGGCCTGAGGGTGGGCTGTCTAGAGGACAGACTATCAGAGAGAGAGACCCCTACTGGATATTTATGTTGGGTGCTTTGCATCCGCCAGGACTAAATGACAAAATTGATCTTATGTCCTGCCTTAGGAAGTAATTCTGTTACTTCAGTATGCTGTCTAATGATACAGTATGTAGCCTTGCCTTAATTATAATGCCTGTTATATTGTAGATTGTTTTGACTCTGTACTGTATATAAAAATATCTTATTGCTGGAATTTGAGATTTAACCTTGAATGTTTTTTTCTCTTTTAGGGCTGGATGGAATTGCCTTGCTGCCACCAGTTACCTTTAATGGACACCAGCTAATAAGTACTATCTATTCATTACAGCTATAGTCTTTTTTATCTACTACAGTTGTAGTACCAATGTGTCAATGTGAAATAAGTTCTGCTGTGATTTTTCTCTTATTTTTAAATTGTTTGTCTGATTTCTGGCATGGTTATGGTGCTATAAGTATTCTTAAAATGTAATTTATATTGGGTGTTGTATAGTATGTATGAAATTAGTTGTACTACCTCTCATAATGAGGACAGATTGGGACCACTAAATACACAATTCACTTATTCTGTACAATGCACTGCCACTTTAAATATATGCCTATATAACCAGCACTGTGAGTGCAGGGAACGGCCCCCTGATGATGTAGCGATTACGAAACCAGTCGGGGTTACTGCAAGGTCCCGCACGCTCCTGTGTGGTATGCTACTCGAAGCATATGTTTGCTTTTGTTTTTGTCTAAATAAAACTTTTTTATATTCACATTAGGATGAGGAGTGCAACTTCTTGTTTTTCTTACTGCATGCACCCTCTGTGCAGTAGAACTGTTTTGTTGTTCAGCTTAGCCTTCTGAAGTTAAGTACCCTCACCCTTGTGTGGCTTGCTTCCGCAGTCATCCATATGTTGAACCACACTATATGGTGATTGCTAGTCCCCAAGTGGAGTCCCAGCTTGATGTCTGCAATACTGTTCCTGTTTGTTGAGCACCAGGTCCAGTATTGCCCTGTCATGAGTGGGTTCCCTGACTAGCTGCCTGAGAAATACACCCTATAGGGAGTCCTGGATGTCCCTGCTTCTAGCTGAAGCTGTGGTGGGGAAGCTACAAGCCATATCTGACAGACTGAAGTCCCCCACCAACAACACCTCCCCTTTTTCTGCCATTGTGCTAATGGCTTCCACCAGTGCCCTAGCCAGTTTCTCCCCCATGCAGGAGGTCTGTAGATCATGCCAGTGTGACTAGTAACTCTGTTTCCCATCTCCAGGGTGACCCTCGGTGCCTCCAACCCCTCCATTCCCCCCTAGATTCAATCACATTGATACCCTCCCTTGCATATAGCACCCTCCCTCCCTTCCTTCCCACCCTATCTTTCCTGAACTGAGTATAGTCTGGTACGGCCATGTCCCACCTGTGATTTCCTGTGCACCACAACTTGGCAGTGGCCACAATATCCAGGTCTGCCTCCACCATGATGACCTCTAGGTACAGAATTTTGTTTCCTAGACTTCTTGCATTTGTACACTGGGCCTTCCACACTTTGCTCCCACTTTGCCTGATACCCCCCTCTTTTCCCTTCTGTCCTGCCTCCTTTTCCCCTCTCTTTTTACAACTCTTGTGACTATCTTTTTTGTTTTCATCACACAGTATTTCTGTTTATTTTGCACCCTGAGGGATTGGTTTCCCTCAGGTCCTCCCTGCTCTCTATTTCAGTCTGTGGGGGGCAGTTATACCTCCCTTATTTCTTCCACCAGCACCCCAGCACATTCAAACCATTCACTGAGAACTGTGGTTCTCCTCCCAGGTGGATGCAGGCTGTCATTCCATAAAGGTCCTGATCCCTCCACAATGGTCCCCAGTCTTCAGGGTAGCCGAATCCCCTCTTCCCTGCACTATTCCTTCTACCATGATCTGAAGCTCCTGGTGCGGAGAACCCAAACCCTCCCAGTCATAGACAGGCAGCACCTCAATGAAAGACACTGAGCATACCACCTGCTTAAGACTCCTCCCTAGCTTCCTAAGATCCCCTTGCACAATCCCTGCCCCATCCCAGTCCAGGTCATTAGTCCCCAGGTGGACTTGGGGCACAGGAATCCTAGAGAGGAATACAAGATGGGGGATACTATAAAAAACAAAACTGGGAAGAGACCTGGGGGTAATCATAACAGATGACCTGAAAGTAGCCAAGCAATGTGAGAAAGCAATGGGAAGGGCTGGAGGGATGCTGGGGTATGCAGGGAGAGGCATCACCAGTAGAAAACAGGATGTGGTGATGGCACTGTACAGAAGGTTGTAAATGACAGTTTACAGTACACATTGCAAGTCTATTGGTGGACAGGGTCTATCAATGGACTTACAGGAGTACAGTATGCTGTCATTCACTCACAGCACAGTCGGCAGGCAGCCGTGGTGGTTTGCAGGTGGTTTGTACTGCCAGCCCACCTTCTGCACTTGCTGAAATGGGGGGAGCGGGGTGGAGAGGGGGTACCTGAGTGGGTGGGAGGTCCACTAGACCACGAGGGAGACTTTGGAGTTGCTTATGGTCATGCGATTGGGTCGGGGCAGGTATGGGGGTTCCACTAGACTACCAGGGATTCTTGGAGTGCTATTTTTCATTTACAGGGATAGGGACAGGAAGGGGGGTTCCACTAGACTGCCAGGGAGTCTTGGGGTGAAGTTCTTTATTTACAGGGATACGGGCAGGGAGAGGGGGGCACCAGGCTACCAGGGATTTGTTCTGTGTGTACTGCTCACAGCCCTTGCAGGGGGCCTGGTGCATTCTTCCGGGTGCATCCCTGAAAGCTTCATGCAAATGGGGCCATAATGACATGCAAATGGCCCCATTGTGCCTTGCATGCCTAATGGCTCCATTTGCATGTCTGGGGCTGTGACTACCAACCTTGGGCACAGCGCATCTAGTGATGTGCTACCCCATCAGCTTCCTAGCCCTACCAGGGGGATACATCGGCTCATCTCGGGTTGGGCACAACTGTGGAGTTCACAGAAGGGATGCGCTGGGGGCATCTTCTGCTGTATCTTCTGTGAATACCACAGTTTGGGCACGGTGCTTCTCATTTGCGCTGGCGCAACTGAGATGCGTTGAGTGCATTTCTTTGTGAATCCTGTCCATTAGATAAATGGGGAAATGGGTAACTGCAGTAAATGTAAACTAATGGGCTGGAGAGAGATCTGTGCTAAAACTAAAACTATGTTAAAAGCAGTTCTGTTGCTACTCAGAAACAAACCCACAACTGGCTGACCTAGGGACAGTGCACAGTAAATGTGTCTACATCAAATTATGCCTGTGGTTCTGCTAATTTGAAACTGGGCCCAAACCAGGAGCTGTGGTTACAGACTGTCCACTGCCTTATGCTGAGTGTGTGACAGCTTGCAAACAAAATGTTTGGAGTTTTGACAGAAACTTTCTGTCTTAAGAATCATGCCATGTGTCCAAGTGATTTCTAAGAGTGTAGTACTTAAATGTAGTTGCAATTGCTAGTGCAGCAACTGAAGTTGTGGGATTACAGTTTAAAGTTCAGGCCTACCCCAAGTTACCATGTTGGGACAGGAAAGTGTACGGTGTAAAGTGCAAAGCTGAATCTATTTTTTGACCAACAAAGGTGGCTATGTTTACCCCAGAGCTACGAGGATGATGGTAAGGAAGAAGAGGACAATCCTGATGAGGCAGAAGGAAGCAAGAGCATGGCACCCAGGCTGTGCTGATGGTGTCAGGCGGTGGCATAACCACTGGTCCCCATTCTAGCAGCATAGAAGTAGCGGCAGTGCAGACAAAGGTAAGCGGTATTCCCAAAAGGAGCAAGGGTAGCTTGATTGAGGCAGGGACTCTTGGAACACAGGAACATAAACAGACAGCCACGACTCAAGGGGTATGGAGAAAATGCCCAGCCTGAGTCTTTACAATGCGCAGGGGGTGGCTCTCAGCAAGACTGAACCATCCTATCCCCCTAGACATAGGAGTCACTCATGAAGTTATTGCCTGCCCCCACCAACCAGGGGCTTTGTGGTAAAAATGGCCAGAAGTGGGGGTTCTGTAACACCATAACTTTCTGTCAAGCTACACTCTAGGAAAATCACAATTTTGCCTTCAGACAGAAGTTCTGCTTATGGGCTAGCTCACAGCCTTATTCACAACCATCAAAGCCAGGGACTCAAAACAAGTTTGTGGAAGAACCATTGAAAGACAGAGTCCCCTGACCAATCAGCAGTCTTAAGGATACCACCCTATTGAATGTCTACCTAAAAGGCTTACATAGAAATATAGAAAAAGATGGCAGAAGGGGATCTCCAGATCCATCTAATTTGCCCATAATCCTACCCTCCTTCTCTAACTACTATTCAGTGTTATGATTCTTTTGTACCTATCCCAAGCCTTTTTGAATGTTCTAGCTGTTTATGCTTCCACCACCTCAGGTGGCAGGCAGTTCTACGCATCCACCACCCTCTCTGTAAAGAAGAACTTTCTAGCATTGCCCTTAAATTTGCCCCCTTCTAGCTTCATGCTGTGACCTCTGGTTCTTGTGTGAGTCTTGAACTGAAAAAAATCCTGAACCTGTACCTTGCTTATTCCCTTCACGTATTTGAATGTTTCTATCATGTCTCCCCATCTCTCCATTGTTCTAGGGAATACACGTTGTGTTCTGGCAGTCACTTCTCATAGTTTATATCGTGGAGTCCCTGTATCATTTTTGTAGCTTTTCTCTGCACTGTCTCAAGTCTGTCTATATCCATTTTGAGGTGTGGTCTCCAGAATTGTACACTGTACTCCAGAAGTGGTCTCACCATAGATCTGTAAAGTGGCATGATAACCTCTCTTTTTCTGCTAGTAATTCCCTCCCTATGCAGCCCAGCATTCCATTGCCTTTAATACTGCTTTCTCGCATTGTTTGGATGTTTTCAGATCATGTGATATGATTACTTCCAGATCTCTTTCCTGCTTTGTTGATTCTAATTTGACTCCTCCTAGAAGGTACTCTGCATCTGGATTACTCTTCCCTATGAGCATGATTTTGCACTTTTTAGTATTGAAATTTAGTTGCCATGTGTGTGATCAACTTTCTAGCTTTCTATGTTCATCCCTCATCCTTTCCACTCCACCGGGAGTGTCCACCCTATTGCATATCTTTGTGTTGTCTGTGAAAAGACTCACTTTGCCTTCCAGACCCTCAGATCTGTCACTGGTAAAAATATTGAATAGGATGGGGTCCAGTGCTGATCCCTGTGGTACACAGCTAGTCACCTCCCTTTTTTCTGATAGGGAGCTGTTTACCACTACCCTCCGTGTCCTTCTTTTTAGCCAACTCCCTATCCAGTGTACAATCTTTTGACCAACCCCCATGCTGCCCAGTTTGTTTAATAACCTTCAGTGTGGGACTGAATCAGAGGCTTTGCTGAAGTCCAGGTAAACCATGCCCACAGCGCCCCCCTGGTCCACTACTTGGGTCACCCAGTTGAAAAAGTCTATATAATTTGTCTGGCTCTGGCATGACCTCCCAGCTTGACTGGCCATAGCTCCCCTGCTGGAATGAACCTGAAACCAGGAAGAGTCCACCCTGCAAAACCAGGGTCCACTGGACTCACCATGAAACAGTTGACTTGGAGAGTGGCTTGTGTGGTTTAGAAAGGCTGATAACTGGCTGATCCTTCCAGAGGTATTAGGTATTGCTATTAATGCATCTCTAAATCTAAGCAAGGATACCCAAGTCTATCTAAATATCTGCATTCTAAAGCTAGTCTAACAGCATTTCTCAAGAGAAGTAAAGTAAATCTTTGGGTAATTTATGAATTTGTAGGTTTAACTATGTTGTTTTGCTCTCTCCATAGGTAGGATATATGATGTCTGTCATTCATTATTTACATTGATTAGCTGCATTTATTTTAATTTGTAGATATTTGTGTACATTAGATAGATTTGGGTATCCTTGCTTAGATTTAGAGGCGCACTAATAGTGAGGGTGTACTACTATTTGCTACCTTGTAAATCACTTTAGTAAGCACTGACATTTGCTGCTTTGAATATTTATTTGTTTATTTATTTAATGAGTCTTGGATTGCAGCACCTTTGAGCAATATAACTCATTTACAAAGGTTCCACGTCAGTAGTACAAAAACAAAACAAGAGAAACAATAGATAAATAAGTATACTTCAAGTATATACTTTAAAAAAAAACTAATACATTGAAAGCAATCAAAATAGCACTGAATGTTACTCAATATAACAGTAAAGGGGCTAGAGGAGTGGGTAGTCTGGGAGGCCTTGTCAAAATCTAGGACAGAAAGTAATGGGGTGTAAGGTGGGGGGCCAGGAGAAATGAGAGGGGGAAGGAGAAGGGTTGCACAGGAGGTGGAAGGGGAAGGAGAGGAGTTGCAAAGGAGGTGATGGGGATGAGAGATGAGGAGAGGGAGGTGGAAGGAGGAGAATCAGGTGAGTGCAGAGAGAAGGAAGCACTGGCGAAGGGAGGGGAGGTGACAAATTAATAGTAGAGGGAGAAGAGGTGGTGTTTAGCCAGGGGAGGGGCAGCCTAGCAGACCTTGTTGAAAACCAGAGACAGAGAGAGAGAGAGAGTGAGAGAGTAATATGGGTGGGAGAGAAGGTAAGAGAGAGAAATGTAGTGGGGAGGAGGGGAAGAGTGTTGCAAAAGAGGTGGCATGAGATAAGAGAATGGGTGGGGGCGGAAGGGGGGAAGATGAGGAGGAGCAGGGGAAGAGCACAAAGATGTGCAAGCAGGGAATAAGCGGGGTTGAGGGGTGGAGGGGAAAAGACTCAAGGGAGGGATTGAAATGAAGTGCTGAGAGTTAAAGTGCAGAAAGGTATAAGAACAAAGATAGAATAAGCAGAAGGCTGCTAAGGGCTGCAGTCACATATACTGTTTGCTGATAGATGTTGCCAGAGTTTGTGTTTAAAAGGGCTGAGTTTTGACTCAACAGAGATGTCCCTATCCAGGGAGTTGAGCCAGAGGGGGCTGTATAAGCAAAAGACCACTGACCTAAGGTGGTGTGGCATCTGGAAACAGTGAAGACCAGAGTTGCTGAGCTGCGAGTATGTTGCATATTGCGACAAGGACTAAGGAGCTGTTGGACCCCAGGGGGTAGCAATCCAAGGTGTGCCTTCTTGGCAAGTAAGCAGGTGTGATATTGGATCCGGACGAGTAATTGAAGCGACCCAGTCTGAGCATATAGGTCACACTTGTGTGTGAGGTGGGCAACCCTGGTAAAGAGTCTGCATACTTTGTTAAGAGCAACAGTGATCCTGTGAAGGGATGTAGCAGAGGCAGAGCCATAAACAACCAGCCCATAATTGATAACGGTAATAACAGAGCTGAAAATTGCTATTCTTAACACCTCGGGAGTCAGGCTATGCTTGTGCCTGTGGAGTAGGCCAATCCTTATGTTGACAGCTCAGGCTACATTATCAATATGCTGTGAGTAGGTGAGTGAGCTATCAACAGTGACCACTAGATATTTGAAGGAGTGGATCTGTTCAAGCTGGGTGCCAGTGCAGTTTGTGATGATCAAGGGTTTGGGCTTGTGTTTCTTATGGGCACTGTTGAAAAGCATCACTTTGGTCTTTTTATAATTTAGCACCAGTTTTTGAGTGCTGAACCACTTTTCCACTTCCGAGATACTGTACTGAAGGTTATCCTGGAGGATCTTAGGGTCGGGGTTACTAGAGTAGATCAAAGCATCGTCTGCGTAAAGCAGAATCTGTTCTTGACAGACCTGTCAGAGGTTATTCAAGAAGATACTGAAGAAAAGGGGCCCCAATCTGAGGCACTCTGGAATGGACTGGCTTCCTTTCGGAGAGGACATTGGTTATCTTGACCTGCTGTGAACAGTCTTCTAAGTAGCTTTTGAACCAGCTGACAGCATCATTCGACACCCCTGTGAGCGATAATTGCCCGTAGCAGTGAGTGGTTCACAGTATCAAAGGCCTTCATCAGGTCGATGAAGGCAGCACCTACCAGATGGCCTTGGTCAAGTAAGTTATGTATGAAACCAGTGAATTCTAACAGTACAGTGGTAGTACTATGACCTTTACGAAAGCCATGTTGCTGGGGACATTGGATATTGCATTTGTCCAGGTATTCCACAAGCTGATCTGCAATTACATGCTGTACTGCTTTCGATAGAGGAGGTAGAATGGAGATTTGGCCTGTAGTTTGTGTGGTGTGCCCTATCTCCAACTTTGTGCATCGGGGTTACTAGGGCCTGTTTCTATTTTGGGGTGAACTGCCCAAGTTTTAGAGAAAAGTTCAGAATCTTGGTAAGAGGTGTAAGAGTTTCCTCGAGGGTGAGGGCAAGAAATTTGAGATCTAGATTGTCCCCACTGAATCTTGATTTACTGAGTACTTTGCTTATGTACAGTACTTTCTAGCCTCGTGCTCAGTAACCTCTCTGAAGTAAAAGTGGGGAGCCTGTTGCTGAGCATCACAGACCGGGGGGGTGGCAGGGGCAGAGACTGAAAAAATCAGGGGGAAGGACACTGCTGAGGTCTGTAAAGGCGTTGTTAAAAATATTGACTGTGGCCATTGGATCTAGAGTTGGGCTTCCATCAATGTTAAGTATGGTGGGTGCTCTCTTGGGGTCTTTGCCAGTGACATCCTTTATGTTGCTCCAGAAACTTTTACTGTCACCCCAGGAGTTGGAGAGCACCTCCCTAAAGTACTGATTCTTTGCTAAATGGATGGCTCTGGTACAAACATTTCTGGATTTTTTATAAGCCTGAATATCTGCTTGCTTGCCTGTGGCTTTGGCCTGGTGCCAGAGGTGGTCCCTAGTCTTCATGAGTCCTAATAGTTCAGGTGTTATACAAGAGTTGCACACTCCCTTAACTTTCTGCTTCTTTAGGGGGGCATGGATATTGCAGGCAGCATTAAAGTGGTCGACGAAGAAATCAAGCACCTCATCAATGTCATTGGTAGAGTCCAGTGGTGACCAATCCTGACTTCAAAGGTGTGATCTGAGTGGCTCTAGGTGTCCTGGAGTTAGGACCCTACTGAGGATAACCTTAGGTGGAGATTTGCTGAACTCATTGGACCAACTACAAAGTATAGGGGAGTGGTCGCTTAGGGTGTCGGGGAGTACAGAGACGTTCGTGATTTGTTCCGGGTGACTAGATAGAACCCAATCCAGTAAACTACTTGTTCCAGTACTATAGTTAATTATGGTGGGGGTGTTAACTAGCTGGGTAAGGTGCAAGGCAGAGATGGCATCCTTAATGTGTTCAATGTCAGATGAGAGCCAGTTTACATTGAAATCTCCCAGTATTATGGTTTCAGTGTTCTGAGGCACACTCCGGATATATACCATATGTTACCCCCTACAAATAGGGGTTCCTATAAATGTCTTCCTGGGCTGCCTAATGCTCACTGTCAGGATGGTGTCCTGAGTCTGCAGTAGTTTTTGATTGTCTGCATGAGAGCGCTATAGTAAGCCTCCGTGCCTGTCTCTTTAAGAGAATCGTTATGCTGTGTCAGAAATTGGTCTATACTGGGTCCGAGTGGTTTAAGGCTCGTGACCAGCTGGGCAAGTTGTATTTTGGCTCCATTCTGCAGTCTCTATTAGCGCAGAGGGAGCCCTTTTAGAAACTGTGATCATTTATTGTTTATTTGCCTTATTAATAATAATATAGGAGTTTGTCTAACCTGCCTTCCATTGCAGCTGGAACTTTTGCATAAGAACCACTATTTTGGTTCTGGACTGCCAGTTTGCACCAATCGGGACCTCAGGGGATCTAAAATGGAGACTGTCCTCAGAGGCTTTGTGGGAGTGAATTTCTGTAGGAATTGTAGTTCTTAGGGTTTGGCACCTAAATGGACCTGGAGGGGGAGCCCTTTCTGTGAATGACAGTTCCATCAACCAGCTAAACATTTTGGATCACTGGGAAAGCCCAGAGCTGCCTGCTGCAGTGAGTTAGTTGAGAGTTGGAGTGAGGAGAGTGAACAGCTCGAGCGATTCGAGCAGCTATTCCTGCATAGTAGCACAGGGAATCCGTGGGAAGGCTATGTCTGGCCTGCCTGTCACCATCTTCCAGTAAATTGGACTTAAATCTGATAGCTTTTGATTGAGACCTGAAGCCTGAAGAAAGTGTGTATAACTGTTGCCTGCAAGTGGACTGAAGACTTGCTCCAGAAGCGATTGGCCTGTCAGGTACCAAAGTAAGCCTCAGAACACACGGTTTGCGCAGAAACCCTGCCACATTGCAGACGGACTTTATCCGAACTGTGGCTAATAGTTGTGTTGCTTATAAGTGTGCTGAATGTGCAGTGTGGGTCATGATCTGGTTCCCCACCACCGTGTATGTTATGCTAGCTGGAAGCTGCTCCAGCACTCATTATGGACTGAATCCGAACTGCTTGTTCTGTCTGACACCTACCATCTTGGCCTAGACTGCAGCTCCCACCACAGAGAATTTTCCGATGAAAGACCCACTTAGGGATTTGGCCCCCTGCTCAACACCATCAAACAGGTAGTGACCATCTCAGTGAGTTGTTTAGGCCCTGCTTCCCCAGGTAATCCAGTACAACATCCAGAGGTCTTCATCTCATCAGTTCTGCCTCCTGGTCTGGGAAGTGTGAGTACTAAACAGGGTAGCTCCCTGCAAGAAAGCTGCAATCATTGTGTGTCATCTGATTTACTTGTTGGGGTTTATTACAATGAATTGAGCCATCCGGCTCCAGATTACAAATTCTAGGTTGATGTGCATGCTAATTGTTTTCTTTCCTAAGGGCCCCAACAACAGCTGCAACACCGGCCTACCCCGGGCAACACTCCAGGCTAGCCTGCTTAACAACTGGGTACCCAGGGTTGTGTGACTGTATACAAGGGACTCCCTGTACATGCATGTTCAGCCTGAATTAATCAGATCTAATAATCATCTGCTAGACTCCTGCCCCACCCTTGTTTGAATCCCCTGAAAAAATCAGATTGTGTTTTTTCGTTGTAACCTGGCTAGTGTGTACTTTTTTGGTGGGGATATTGTACTGCCTTGAAATTATTGCATCACTGGTCTTGTTTTACAGGGGGTCTCCAGGGACTTTGCACCAGCCCTGGTGGTAAGTGCAAAGAATGTGGGCTCAGTATTGCTCTCATATGGTATATGTGAAGGTTATTCTATTGATCTGTGTAGGTCACTAGAAGGGTTGGTGGATGGTTATAGCATCCCAGAGGGCTATACTAACAGCAGTTATGCTACCTCAGTACCATTCCTCTGGGTTAAGGCACCCATTCACCGAGCACAGACCTCTCAACCTGTGCCTAGTCATGCAGGCAGGGGTAGTAGCCCATAGGATAGCGCCAACTAGGGGCTACATCTTGGAGGCAGAAGTGAGAACTACAGCCCAGAGAAAAATTAAGGCAGAAATTGAAATGGAGGCACTTCCCATGCCCAAGTTAAAAATTGCCCCTCACAAGCTGGTTGTGCACCGCATGATGGGGTGGAGTGAGGCAGAGGGGGGGTGGATCCCCGACATACCATATTGTTACTTGATATTCTGCTAGGGACTACTAATGATGCCATTGTGGAAACTATGGGAAAAGTCAAGTGTTTGGGGAAGGTTGAAGTGTGGGGAAGGGACTTGGATCTGTTTGATCAAACCCTGGTGGCCCTGCTCTCGTGTAGCCTCCCCATAGATCCTGAAACGGTACCCCCTGTTATCATGCCTGATGGGTCCCAGATGGGGTGGAGGGTTATCCACTTGCATAGTGACCCATCTTCCCCTGGGGGATCCCCAAAAGTGGAAGGGTTTAAGGATAA
Source organism: Neoceratodus forsteri (assembly GCA_016271365.2). Classification (NCBI taxonomy): domain Eukaryota; kingdom Metazoa; phylum Chordata; order Ceratodontiformes; family Ceratodontidae; genus Neoceratodus; species Neoceratodus forsteri. Next base: position 1,152,568,678 of record CM057453.1, read on the forward strand.
ATTGTTACAACTGCTAGCTGCTGAAGGGTGAACAGCCAAAGAATTGTTAAAAATGTTGGACATTTCAGAAGAGATCCACTCCTTTACAGTCTCCCCCAGCTTCTCTGGCTACTCCTAGAGCATCTCCTATTGTCACCTCCCCCATAGTGATACTGTCTGTATGCTTGGACTCCTATTTCAGGCTCAGACTGTTCTCTGGTGCAGTGCTTGTGCCAGAGGGGGAGGATGATTTGGAAATTTGGATGGACTATGCCACCCCATTAGTCCAAGAGTGGCAATGTTCAGAAGGGAAAAGAGAAAGAGACTTATGGAGAGCTTAAGGGGCCCTGCACTGGAAGCCATCTGATTCCTTCGACCCACTAGCCCAGAAGCCACTGCAGTTGAGTGCCTCTCTGCTTTGGAGGGGAGTTTGGCAGCACGGAATCTGGGGAGGACTTAATGTGGAAATTCAAGTCCACTAAACAGTGGAAGAATGAGAAACTGTCTGCTTTTGTCACCCAAACTGAATGGACCCTGCAGAGGGCTCACAGAAAAGGAGGGGTACCTGCTAGTGAACTGAATTGTGTCCAGCTATAACACATCCTCATATCTGCCAGATACTTCAGTGTGCTCATGTTGAAACTGAAATTTCAGGATTATAAAGCCAACCCTCCTGCGTATTGCTGGCTTATGAAAGAAATTTGAGAGGCTGAGAGTGATGAAGAGGGATGGGAGCCCTATGCTGGGGTGGCCCATACTAGCCAAGTCACAGACCAGTCCAAAGAGTGAGATGAAAATTATGAAATCCAACAAGTTAGAGAACTGCTTAAAGAGGTAAAGGAGATGCGGACCAGTCAACAAGCTGCAGCTGAAACGGCCAGATGCTCACACCCATACCGGACACCAGTTGAGACCAGAAGCGAGGCTTCACCAGGGAATGTGTGGGTTCATGCCATTGCCCCTGAACCCCGGGTTGAGACTCAGCTAATGAAAGAAATGAGAGAATTGAGAGCTTTGGTGGGAGACCTCATCCATGCTACTCATGCCTCTGGCAACTGGAGAAGCCCTGAAGACAGAGAGAATGGTTCCAAACCAAAAGAGGACCACAGGACTTCTCCCAATCAGTTCAAGGTTTGGGATGAACCTCACCAGTACCAAGGCCCTAAGGAATCGGTGTTCTGCTACAGATGTGGGGAGGTCGGGCACACCCAGTGGGATTGCACCTTCCCAGAGAACTTGCGAAGGGTCACCTCCAGATTGTAAAATTTGGTTCATTGGAGTAATCTAAAGCCCCAGCAGGGTCCGCCAAAAAAATCTTATTCCTCAAAAACTGCTGTGGGGCGGACTGGAGAATCGACTTCCCCGGACTGGTCCGAGGTGGTAGGCCCTTCCATGGAGACTACCATGACTATAAATGGCATCTCTACTCGTGCTGTATTAGACAGTGGTTCACAAGTGACTATCGTATTCCAAGATTGGTATAACCAGCATTTATCTGACATCCCACTGCAACCCCTTAAAAGTCTACACATGTGGGGGCTAAGTGAAAAATCCTACCCCTATCTAGGATATGTCCAACTCTGGCTGTCATTCCCAATGGCTGTAGCAGATGTGGATGAGCAAGTGGAGACCCTGGCTTTAGTGTGTCCACCCACAGGACTGTATGATGGTGTCCCGCTACTAATTGGTACGAATGACCATATGTTTGGGCGACTAGGTCAACTTTTTTGTTGAGAAAAGCAAGCCAAGTGAACCAGGTGGGCCTTGCGTATCCCAGCCTTAGTGATGCGAACTTATGAGTTGAAAATGCAGAATCAGGAGGTAGAGAAAGATCAGCCTGTGGGTGTAGTCTGAAAAAAAGATCCTGACTTCCTGGTGCTACTCCCCAATACTCAATGCACCATCCGTGGTGAGGTGGGCCTCAAGACTGATGTGAAGAACAAAATCCTTATGCTTGATGCCCCAGAAAAGGGGAAATTACCTGAGGGATTGTTGGTCAAGCCCAGCATTTTACCCACCAGAGCTCACGATTATGCCCGGCGAGTGGTGATGTAGGTTCAGAACATGTCTGGTCGGGAAGTTCGAGTAAACTGAGGGTGTACTCTAGTAACTGTGTACTGTGTGGACACTGCCATGCTGCCCAGCAAGAAGTGCCCCGTTGAGAGTGATGAGGTGACTCCGAACCTGTTTGACTTCAGGCAGTCACCCCTTCCTGCTGAATGGAAGATTCAGATTAGCCAGAAGCTGTCACAAAGGAGCCGAGTATTTTCCTTAAAAGAATGGGATGTGGGTTGTGTCACCGGGGCCAAGCATCACATCCAACTCCATGATGAGAGACCATTTAGGGAGAGATCCGGTTGCCTTGCTCCGGCTGACATAGATGATGTATGGAGACACCTTCAAGAGATGTTGGCTGCAGGGATCATTCAAGAATCTTGAAGCCCTTATGCTTCCCCAGTCGCGGTAGTCCGCAAGAAGAATGGCTCAGTAAGGATGTATGTGGACTACCGGACATTGAACAGAAGAACTGTCCCAGACCAGTACACCATGTCTCGTACTCAGGACACTCTGGACTGCCTTGACGAAAGCCAGTGGTTTTCAGTACTTGACCTATGGAGCGGGTACTATCAAATCCTGATGGCCCCAGAGAACTGTGAGAAAACCGCCTTCATCTGCCCTCTGGGTTTCTACGAATTCCTATGTATGCCTCAAGGTATTTCGGGTGCACCTGCCACTTTCCAGCAACTGATGGAATGGGCAGTGGGAGATATGAACTTGTTAGAATGCTTTGTGTATCTTGATGACGTCATTGTGTTCAGGTGGACTTTAGAAGAACACAAAGCTAGTTTGTTCAAGGTCCTTGACCGACTGGAGGATTTTGGACTAAAGTTATCCATAGGCACATTTCAGTTTTTTCGAATGTCTGTGAAATATGTTGAGCACATAGTGTCAGCTGATGGGATTCAGACAGACTGAAGCAAAGTGGAGTCCTTGACCACCTGGCCCCAGCCTGATAACTTGAAAGAGTTACAAAGGTTCTTGGGGTTCTGCGGTTATAATCGCCTGTTTATGAAAGACTATTCCAAAGTTATCTGCCCCCTGCTCAGTCTAACTCAGGGCTATCCCTCCTACCAACAAAAAGTATAAGAAAAGCACCATTAAGGAGGAAGGCAAGGTTTATTTCCAGTCACATGAACCTTTTGGAGCCAGGTGGACTTCTGAGTGTGAAGCTGCTTTCTATGAAATCATTCATCAACTCACCCATGCCTCTGTGCTTCCCTATGCCGACTCTACCAAACCCTATGTACTGCACACTGACACCAGCTTGAAGGGACTTGGGGCGGTTCTGTATCAAGAGTATGAAGAAAGTTTACACCCAGCGGTGTTCACTAGTCAGAGCTTAACACCCTCTCAAAGAAATTACCCAGTACACAAGCTTGAGTTTCTTGCACTCAAATGGGCTATGGTGGACCAATTTCATGAGTATCTCAATGATGCCAAGATCCTGGTCAAGACCGACAACAATCCGCTAACCCACGTCCAGTCCTCAGCTAAGTTGGACGCAACGGGTCATCGTTTGTTGTCTGCTCTTTCCACTTATGACAGTGCCGTGGAATATCGACCAGGCCTGAACCACATTGATGCAGACACCCTCTCTAGATGGCCAAACTCCAATGTAAATTGGGTAAAATGTTGGAGCAGTCTGTCAAAGCCCTCTGTCAGAAATTTGATAAGGATGAGCACCCTTCTTCTGAAACAGTTGATTGCCTAGTAGACTGTTTAGGTCCTCCAGGCACCTGTGTCCTCACGGCCTATTGCCATTTTGCAGCCCTAGACATTAGTGCTTTGCCTCAGTTCAACCGTGAGAACATACAGTGGGCCCAGACCCAAGATCCCATGATTAGACCTGTGCTTGATGCTTTGCATGCTGGTAAGGAGGTGTCCAAACTCCGTTCTTCAGACCCATGGACTGCTCTCTTGTTTAAAGAAGGTCCCAAACTTAAGTTGCACAATCAGCTCCTGTATCAAGCAACAGTAAATCAACAGGGCCAACCCGATAAACAGCAACTTGTATTGCCCACCGCCTTCAAACAATTGGTCCTATGGGCCCTCCATAATCAAATGGGACATTTGGGTTGTGATCGAACCACAGACTTAGCCCATGCCCAATTCTACTGGCCAAAACTGGGAACTGACATTGAGGCCCATATCTGGATGTGCAGCCTATGCCTTCAAAGAAAAACTCTACTCCAAAGGGCTGCACCTTTAGTCAATATCTCTACCAGTGTGCCCATGGAACTGGTGTGTATCGATTTCTTGTATCTTGAACCTGACCAAAAGAACATTGCAAATGTGCTTGTTGTAACTGATCATTTCACAAGGTATGCCCAAGCTTATCCCACTAAAGATCAGAAAGCATCTACAGTGGCCAATGTCCTTGTGGAGAAGTTCTTTGTCCATTATGGCACACCTCAGAGAATACATTCTGATCAGGGGAGAGACTTTGAAAGCCAGCTAATAAAAAATGCTTTCACTTTGGGGGGGTGAGAAAATCCAGAACTACCCCATATCATCCTCAGGGGGATCCACAGCCTGAATGGTTTAACAGAATGCTACCTGACATGCTGGGCACACTTCACCCTAAAGACAAGTCCAGTGGAGCCAACAGATCAGCACTTTAGTACATGCCTATAATTGCACCAAGAGTGATGCCACTGAGTTTTCTCCCTACCGCCTGATGTTTGGCAGGGAAGCCCGGTTGCCTGTGGACATTTGCTTTGAGGTGTCCCTGGATGGAGTTAATGCTGAGAACTATTTACGGTATGTTCAAAAGTTACAGGCCCAGCTAAACCATGCCTACCAATTGGCACAAACCATGGTGGCCAAAAGAAATCTGGCAAACAAAGAAAGGCATGACAAACGTGTCATAGGTTGGGAACTGTTACCTGGAGACCGTGTGCTGTTACGAAACTTAGGACTACATGGAAAGCATAAAATTGCTGATAGGTGGCACCATCTTCCTTATATCATTGTCAGCAAGTTGGATGACCTGCCAGTATATAAAGTGCACCCTGAGAATGATCCTTGAGCAACTAAGACAATGCACAGGAATAATTTGCTGCCCATTGATCAAGTGATCATAGACTCTACACCAAAAGACATGGCCCCTCCTGGACTGGTAACTAGAGCTGCAGCCAAAAAGAGACAGACTACCATTTCACCAGTTGTCAAAGACTCAAGGCTTCCCCCTAGGCAGGCCCAAAATGACAGTGATACCCAGTCTGAGTCTGAGGACAGTGAGTATGAAACATCTTATTACCCATCTTACAAACTGAGTCAATTGTTTCAGGGTAATCCCATTTGCAATTTCCGAGATGAGGCTGGACCTTCAGGACTGTCTAACCCTCTAGCCTTTTCCACAGACCCTGTGCCCCCTGAAAGCGAGGTACAAAGTGTGACTTCTGAAGTAGCTGACTCTTTGTGTCTGGTTGAACTGTTCAAATTGCCTGAAGGTGAGCCTGCAACAGAAAGCATCTCTGGTGACATACCACATATTACAAAACTGTGTGAAAGCAATGATCCCCCACCTGCTATGGCCAATAACCATGAGGAGATAAATGATATTGAGAGTATTAGTCAAGTGTTGCAAGATCTAAATTCTATAGAATTCCCACTGGATGATGAATCCAGGCCTTTTTCAGGACCAACCCACGAAAGCAATATTGTGGAGTCAAAGTCAACAGAGCAAGGAGCAGACAGTGCTTCCAGTATGGAACCCTCAGCTAGTGCAGTGGTACCCCTCCCTACAGGAGCAGAATCCTATGCAAATGTTGAAAGTCTTCAACCTATGCCTGTTCCCCCAAGAAAGTCTGGAAGAACTACCAAACCAGTGATATGTCTCAGTTATGACTCCCCTGGGAGGCCTGTGGACCTCCCCTTACATGTTGTCCATAAAGGAGTCTATATTTCTGAAAGCTCACTTCCCAAATTGAGCTACTCTGCTACTTCTAAGTTAATTGTCCACTCATCAAAATTTGGCACCCCTACCCCATCTAACCCCAATGTAGCTTATAGGGATGGGCCCCCAACTATGTTGTTTAGAGTACAGGAAACAGTACAGATCCGAATGGTCAGAGTAATGTGGTTATGTGGTTGAATCATTTCAAAAAAGGTTATGCATATGACAAATGCATAAAGACTGTTATTACAGAAAGTTATTGCTATCATGAATAGGTATAGTAATGCTTAAAGTTACTTGTTTTTACTGATGCATCAGTCTTTGTCTTTTTTATGGTATACCAATGAAACATGCATGTATCTTGTCTTGTAATGTCTTCTATATAATGTCATAGTAAGTATAGACTTGACACGGACACCAAGTTTTTCCAGGCAAGGAAGCGTGTAACCCTCTCTACAAATAGGGTCTCCTATAAATGACTTCCTGGGCTTGCCAAATGCCCACTGTCAGAATGGTGTCCTGTGTCTGCAGTAGTTTTTGATTGTTTGCATGAGAGCACTATAGTAAGCCTCCATGCCTGTCTCTTTAAGAGAATAGTTATGCTGTGTCAAAAATTAGTCTGGACTGGATCCGAGTGGTTTAAGGCTCACGACCAGCTGGGCAAGTTGTATTCCGGCTCCAGTCTGCAGTCACTATTAGCGCAGAGGGAGCCCTTTTAGGAACTGTGATCATTTATTGTTTATTTGCCTTATTAATAATTATAGGAGTTTGTCTAACCTGCTTTGCATTGCAGCTGGAACTTTTGCATAAGAGCCACCATTTTGGTTCTGGACTGCTAGTTTGGACCAATCAGGACTTTAGGGGATCTAAAATGGAAGCTTTCCCCAGAGGTCTTGTGGGAGTGAATTCCTGTAGGAATTGTAGTTCTTAGGGTTTGGCACCAAAATGGACCAGGAGGGTGAGCCCTTTCTGTGAATGACAATTCCATCAGCCAACAGAACCTTTTGGATGACTGGGAAAGCCCAGAGCTGCCTGCTGCAGTGAGTCAATCAAGGGTTGGAGTGAGGAGAGTGAACAGCTCGAGCAATTCGAGCAGTTGCTCCTGCATAGTAGAGCAGAGAATTGGAGGGAAGGCTGTGTCTGGCCTGCCTGTCACCATCTTCCAGTGTGAATAATTCTATGAGAGTAAATTGGACTTAAATTTGATAGCGTTTGATTGAGACCTGAAGCCTGGAGACAGTGTGTATACCCATTGCCTGCAAGGGAATCGAAGACTTTGCTCCAGAAGCGATCGGCCTTTCAGATACCAAAGTGAGCCTCAGAATGCATGGTTTTCACAGAAACCCTGCTGCATTGCAAACGGACTTTATCTGAACTGTGGCTAATAGTTGTGTTGCTTATAAGTGTGCTGAATGTGTGGTGTGGGTCGCGATCTGGTTCCCCACCACCGTGTGTGTTATGCTAGCTGGAAGCTGCTCCAGCACTCGTTACGGACTGAGTCTGAACTGTCTGCTCTGTCTGGGCCCCACCATCTCAGCCTAGACTGCCACTCCCACTGCAGAGACTTTTCTGATGAAAGACCCGCTGGGGGATTTGGCCCCCTGCTCAACACCATCGAACAGGTAGCAACCACCTCGGTCAGTCTTGTAGGCTCTGCTTCCCCTGGCAAACCAGTACAACATCCAGAGGTCTTCATCTCATCAGTTCTGTCTCCTGGTCTGGGTAGCATGAGTACTAAACAGGGTAGCTCCCTGCAACAAAGCTGCAATCATTGTGTGTCATCTGATTTATTTGTTTGGGTTTATTACAATGAACTGAGCCATCCGGCTCTGGATTACAAATTCTGGGTTGATGTGCATGCTAATTGTTTTCTTTCCTAAGGGTCCCAACAACAGCTGCAACACCAGCCTACCCTGGGCAATGCTCCAGGCTAGCCTGCTTAACAACTGGGTACCCAGGGTTGTGTGGCTGTATACAAGGGATTCCCTGTACATGCATGTTCAGTCTGAATTAATCAGATCTAATAATCTGCTAGATTCCCGCCCCACCCTTGTTCGAATCCCCCTGAAAAAATCAGATTGTGGTTTTTCTACGTTTAACCTGGCTAGTGTGTATCTGTTTGGTGGGGATATTGTACTGCCTTGGAATTGTTGCATCACTGGTCTTATTTTACAGGGGGTCTCCAGGGCCTTTGCATATGATCCAGCCCTGGTGGTGAGTGCAAAGAGTGTGGGCTCAGTATTACTGTCATATGGTATATGTGAAGGTTATTCTATTGAGTCTGTGTAGGCCACTAGAAGGGTTGATGGGTGGTTATAGCATCCCAGAGGGCTATACTAACAGCAGTTACGCTACCCCAAAACCATTCCACTGGGTAGAGTCACCCGTTCACAGAGCTCAGGCCCCTCAACCTGTGCCTAGTCACGCTGGCAGGGGTAGTAGCCCATAGGATAGCACCAACTAGGGGTTACACATATATTACTTTAGTGAGCATTGATGGTGCTTTCAAATGGAATGTGCAATATACTGTATTTGATGTTGGCACTTTAAGAAGTTCCTTTAAAATGGTGCAATACTACCTCAGGTAGTCACGCCTTGATAAAGCGGCAGTGTGACGTGAAATATCAGCAGTTGCAGGTGCTGTTTGTCTGCATTTTAACATTTCAATAAATGTACTTTTTAACTGGACCTAATGTGCAAGGTCCTTCTTAATCAGTGCACCGAGTAGACCTTCTACTGTGCTGTTGGATTTTGTATCTGTGTTGTGGCACTGGTAGCAGTTTCATGTAGCAGCTTCCTGCGGTACTTCTATTAAATGTTGTTGCATTTAAACTTATTTAGCTTTGGTGTGTGTGTGTGTGTGCGTGTGTGTGTGTGTGTGTGTGTGTGTTTTTGTTCCTTGGTGGGATATTACTGGAGTTCATTTTCCTGGCTTGTATATTTTCTCCCTTGCACACCCAGCCTGTAGGCGGCTTTCTTTTTCTACACAGATCACCCTTTGAAACAGATCTCTCACATAGAAGGTATTTAGGGTGTCTTCATGGTTATTCACATCCTCTGCTGCAATGCTCAGGAGGGCAAGTGGCCTCATTAGGTCCAACACTTTTTCCCTGGCATCCTCTAAGGCTCCTGTCTGAGGGAGAAAGAGCTGTTTGTTGGGCACGGTCCATGGTACAGTAGTAGTGTAGGTAGGGAGAAATGAGTGGACTGGATTAGCCAAGTGGCCCTTATCTGCTGTCAAATTCTATGTTTTTGGTATTTCTGTGTTTGTGTTTCCTGTCAATGCCCTTTTTGGGGCCCTTTTCAGTCCTTTTTCAGTTTTCCACAAGTCAAAAACAGCTTATCAAATTCTACAACCATGCCCAGCTTGTGGCTGAAGTGAGGTTTGGGGCAATACTTCTGGATACATTGTCTCTTCCTCTTTTCAGGATCTTGTGGAGTCTGGATTCCAGGTATGCCTTAGTTTTGGGCGGGGGGTCCATACAGAGAAAGTGGCCCCATCAGAGTCCAGATCAAAAGAAGATTCCTGATCCTGGTCCTTCTCCTGGCATTTCAGCCTGGGTTTCTTCGGGCGAAGACAATCCACATGCTAGGAGCCCAGTTCTGATTCACCAAAATCCCAGTCCGATGAGCTTGAGTCATCAAGGGCCAGTTGGGGGAGGGTGGAGGATTGAGCATGCTGGAGGATGCTGTCCTCCTCTGGGGAGGGACAGAGGGTTTGCAGCTCCTGCCTTGCGACTGGCACCTGGGTGACCAGTGATGGTAGTGCAGGTAGAGCGCAGGGTCAGGGAGGAAAGACGCTAATGGAGCTGGATGCATGATGCACTTCTGGTGTGTGCGTCGTGTGGCTTATGGCCAGTCAGTCTCTTGAAGGTAGGGAGAAAAAGAAGGAAAAACCCTCTAGTCAACAGAGTGACACCACTCCTGCTCTGCAGACCCCATGCCACTGACCTTGGCCCTTGACATCTGGATCGAGCATTGACTTTAAGTAGGTCAAGAACCACTCCATTGATCCCACCCTGGGGGCAAACCGGGGAAGAACACAGTTTCTGGGGTTAGTCCTGGAGAAGGTGGGTGCTGGGTCTGGGAGAGGGAAGGGAGATGGCTGAAGATAGGCAGACTGGGGAGTGGGAGAATAAAAAAGCAAAAATAGAATCCCAGTCTATGTTAGACCTCTGACTATGACTGTGAGTCAGAGATCTCAGAAGGGGTCCCACTGTTTATAAGTAGCTTTCCGTGGAGCCCCTTGCTTAGTAAGCTCTAGGCGTTTGGACTTATGCTTTACCTTGCTAGGCAGAGAGGTGCTTTTAGGCTGAAGGGGTGCTTTTTCAGGGACAAAAACATGTTGTTCCTGATTCTGAAGCAGTATTTAATTGCTTGCACCACTGCCAAACATCAAATCCTCCTGGTGCGGGGTCTACAGTGCCCTTACTATGGCCAATTGGGGCTTCCAATCAGGTATGAGTCCTTTGTTCTGAATCACATTTTGTATAAGCCAGCCCAGCTCATCAGCAGCTGCACAAATGATACTCATGGTCCCATGGAGGCTGAGCCCTTTTCTTCTTTTAGGCAGCCCCAACACCTACCTCTCGTGGCAGCCCACATAGTTGTGGACTGCTCTCATGTCTTCCACGCTAACAGGGATTTCCTCATCCTGATGCTGAGCCAGTAGGATTGGTGAAACTGACAATCCACTGCTTGTTCAATAAGAAAACCTAGCTTATTGATGGTGATCATCAGTCCCAGGTCCACTGCTCATTGGAGGAGCGTCCTGTATGAAATGCCACTCTCACTGCAAGCAGCAAAGGTGACAGACATTCAGTTGGTAGGAAGCCCGCTTTGTCCAGGATGGAGAACTGATGTAGGACATGTGGCATCCTGGGATGTTTTGTTAGGAGTGTTCTGTACTAGTAAGGGGCCTCTGGCCCAGACTTTGTTCTGTTACTGTAACTCATGCCTTCTTTCTTTTTATTTATGCACCAGACTCCTTTTGGCCCTTGGCCCCTCTTGAACCCCTACAGCACCTTAACCCTGACACCTCACCTTCTCCTGGGACTTACCTCTCCCCATATTACCCCATGGTTTACCCACTACAGTGAGGCCCCCCAGCTGGCTCAGTTCCTTTAGGTGCCAATATCCAGTCACCTGGGAGTTGCCCACATCGGCGAGTGTAGGGGTTGTGGGTGCGGCTGGGCTGTTATTCTGCATGGGGGAATTTCTCCTTCCTTTTTCTCCCTGTCCCAGGGTATAGGTGACTAGGTTGCATGTGCACATGCATGTGAGTGTGCATAGCATGGCACCAGCCTGTGCCTCCCCTCCCTTGAGCACTCCATTGCACTGCTACCTGTGGTCACCAGGTGGCAGTAGAGCCACAGAGCAGATTGCCCTCTCTCCTTGGAGGAGGAGAGCATCCTCTGGGACTCTCACTCCTCTTCTTCCCCCAGCCAGCCCTCGACTACCTGTGCTCGTTCCTGAATATGGGTTGCTGGTGTCACAAGCAGTAGCACTACCACTGCGCTGACAGGCTGGCTTGATGCCTTTTTTTTTTGCTGCTGGCTAGTAAAGAATGATGAGTATAGCCTGTAAGCAGAGCCTTCATGTCTGGAGTTAAAATGTGACAACTTGAAGGAGGCTGGCTTTCTTTTTATGTTCACTGTGCATGCACGCTCAGCGAACATTTTGTTAGGTAAGTGACTTTTGAGGGGTGTTACACTGTCCATCCAATGCAATGTGGTCATCAAGAGCTCGTTAGTGTCACACCAATCATCAGCCAGGCTGGTCATGACAGTGTTCTCACTTGCTGGGAAGAAAGTCATGTATTTCAAAGGAAAAAGCCAACCCAATCATAGGTCAGCTCTCTCTTTTGATCTACGCCGCCCAGCAAGCATAGTTGGTCTGTCATAATCAGCCTGCTGCGGCTGAATTGCACCCTGTAACAAAGAAAACTGTCCATCGATGTCTGTTTCTGTTGCTGCCCTTACTGCTCCCACACCTGACCCTCCCACTCTGCATTCACCACCCCACACCCCCCACAAACATAACACTGACACTGGGGGAGCCCAGTCCCCATGTCACCACCTGAAATAAAGAAAATCGTCCTCATAGTTTTTTTTTAAATACACCCTGTAAAAAAGAAAACCATCCATCAATGTCTGTTGCTGCCCCACTGTAACTACCCCCAGCCCAGCACACATTAATCTTCCGGCACGGGGGTGCCCAATCCCTTGTGCCAGCTTCTATCTCTCCACTCTGTCCAATATAACACTGATATTGTTGGTGCCTGATCCCCCAGTTTCTCCAACTGAAACAAAGAAAACCATCTCTTGTAGTTTATTTTTTTAAATACACCCTGTAAAAGAGAAAACCATCCATCAATGTCTGTTGCTACCCCGTCATAACTGCTCCTGCCCCCAGCCCAACCCATGTTAATCTTCCGGCACAGGGGGTGCTCAATCCATGTGCAACCACCCCCACCCTGCTCAATATAACACTGACAATGTGGGTGCCAATCCCCCAGTGTCACAGCTTCACTCTTCTGGCACAGGGGTGCTCAAATCACTATGCCAGCTTCTATCCCCCCACCCTGCCCAATATATAACACTGACACTGGGGGTGCCCAATCCCCCAGTGTCATGACCTGAAATAAAGAAAACCATCCCTTGTAGTTTAAAAAAAAAATCCTGTAAAAAACTGTCCATCAATGTCTGTTGCATCCGTTACTGTCCTCCCACCAGGATCCTCTGACTCAGCACCCACTGCCCCACACTCCCCCAAGCCTTTACTTACCCACCGGGGGTCCAACACCGTAATCCTCTCTGGACCACAGACATCTCTTCACTCTTCAATGCCAGACTGTGAACTGAGGATATCAGGGTTTATGTGATAATGGCAAAAACCTAAAGGCGATCTCCGTTATCGCAAAGTCAGAGTGCCAAAAATGGCGCTGGAGACTTAGTTTTTAATGTTTTATGTAGGGGGCTGTGCCCTGCACTCCCCATGGGGAGCTTTGACCCCGCACCCCGCTACTTAAGGATTCTCAATTTGGGGAATGTACGGTGTGTGTGTGAAAACATAAAAAAAAAAAAAAAGGTTCGGCCAAGCGCAACAAAATGCACCAGCACCTTGACCCGAACCTAGTACCTTGCTCACAAATGCCACCAACCCACCCACCACATCACGGGGTTAGCTTGGCAACCCACTGTGGCACCACCCCCCACATTCCCTCCTGCCCCCACGCATGTATGTATAACAACATCCCGTCACTATGTTCACCGACCCCCCCAATCCAGCCACCCTGCCCCACAGTAGCCCTGCAGACATGTGCTGGGGATTGGGTCACTGCTATTGTGGTAGGCGCCAATTGCCGGCATTAATATCTCATGCTACCAGAAATCAGATATGTGGTTCAATGTATTTCAATGGGGTTTTGAACTTGGGGGCATAGCTTTGCCATTTTTGAATATTTTTTGCCCTAAATTTTCAACATGCCATTTTTGGGACCCCACCTTACGAACAATGGCAGTGAAATTAGACAAATCTGTCCCGAAAGGTGATTTCACAGTCACTATACAAAATCACCTTTTGGGCAGGAGTTTAACATTTTATCCACCCTTTTTCATGAGGTGAAGTCATAAGGAGGCTATGTTGAAAATGTGGGTAAAAATATTAAAAAACAACAAAGTTATGAGCCTACATTGAAGTTTGTGAACGCAGGCTCGTAATTTTGAATATTTTGACCCCAAATTTTCAATGTAGCCATTTCTTCACAGCACCTCATGAATGTGACAGCTATCATTTTTCAAATCCTGACCAAATGTGTTTTTGCATCCCAAAAGGGGATTTTGCATTTGCTGCATGAAATCACCTTCAGGCAGGAGCTGAACATTTTCTCCATGCTTGTTCATGAGGTGGGGTCATAAGAAAGCTATGTTGAAAATTTGGGATAAAAATATTAAAAACAACAAAGTTATGAGCCTACATTGAAGTTTACGAATGCAGGCTCATAACTTTGGTAATTTTCAATATTTTGACCACAAAATTTCAACATAGCCATTTCTTCCAGCACCTCATGAATGTGATAGCTGTCATTTTTCAGATCTTGGCCAAAATGTGTTTTCATACTTGTGGCATGAAATCACCTTTTGAGCTGGATTTGAAAATGTTCTCTGCCTGTGTTCATGAAGTGGGCTCATAAGAAGGCTATGTGGGGTCATAAGAAGGCTATGTTGAAGATTTGGGGTTAAAATATGAGAAAACAAGAAAGGTGTGAGTCTATGTTGCAATTTTTCAATGCACACTCAAAACTCGTAATTTTCAATACTTTGACCCCAACTTTTCAACATAGCCATTTTTGCACACCACCTCATGAATGTGACAGCTGTCATTTCTCAAATCCTACCCAAAATGTGTTTTAACACATGTAGTGCAAAATGATGTTTCAGCCATTGTTTTATAAATGACACCTGTCATGCTCAGGAGTGGTCATAAAAAGATGATGTTGAAAATTGGGTAAAAATTTAAAAAGCCAACTAAGTTATGAGCAAACGAATTGTTTCAACATTTACTCATAACTATTTTTTGCAGATTTTGGCCCCTAAAGTTCAACATGTCCCTTGTGTTACTCCACCTCCTGAACGTGGCAGGTGTCATTTTTCAAATCTCCGCTGAAACTTGTTTCCACAGTCATACAGCAGAATAACCTTTTGGATGGGATTTAAAAATTCCACCTGTCTTGATCATAACGTCAGGTCATAAAAAGACTGTTGGACATTTGGGGTCAAAATGTGGGAGCCAACTTAAACGTAAATATTGCCTCTCAGCTGCCCTGTCCTGGGTAATTACAATCGAACAATGTTTCAAAGCAGGACACCCCTGAAAATTAGATATTGCATCTCATCTGTTCTATACTGGGTAAATATACAGTAAAAATGTGTACAAGCAAGACCTGCTACAACAGCAATACCAGCCAAGAATATTTGGCATTGACAAATGCTTGTTTTTCTGTTGTAAAGCTTGCAATTAGTCTATGTCTTGTGCTTTTCCAATGATCTGTTTCATAACAGTTTCCTAGTTGTTCACACCTTGCTGCAAAAGTCAATTTATGACAGTACTTGATGACACAAGGAACACTGTTTTGTTTAGAGAGGCTAAATGACTTCCTTGGCAAGCAAATGTCTCATTAACCCTATGTTTACCAAGAGTCTTCACAGCTAAAACCAAACTGATTTTTCAGTGTGACCAAGTTTATTACAGGGTCCATGCAAATCTTTAATTTTTACTTTATGTATCGGCACGTCTCACATGCTATGTAACTGACCAGTGGCATTACTTATGTAATCTGGATGCCATGTCCCAAATGGGCTACTACCCCTGCTTTGCAGGCCTGACCAATGTTGAGGGGCCTGTATTCCTATTCCTGATATTAAACTGGTTCTTTCCCATAGATAACATTATTGCGCAGTGCCTTCACCCAGAGTATACTTTTAAGTGGGCGAGAATAAAACTTGGTACAACCCCCTGGGATGCTGTACCCACTCACAATACCATAATGTCACCCCACGCATGGATTAAAAACCAAAACCCCACATTTCACACATTTTGAATTAAAGGCTCACTCCAATAATATGCTCACGCCAACAAATTTATAAAAAATGGTTAACCAAAATTTATTTACAAGGGGTGAGGGCTATGACGGGTAAATGGAATTAGAAGTTAAACAACAGGTTTGATTGGCATTGATTTAAATTGGCATTCTTGGCATTGCAATCAAAAATAATCTTTTTGCATTTAAATTCAAATAGCTATTGTGTTGTCTGTATATTCATGGCACTCCCAGATCCATTACCTTAGGATTATGTACGCCTGATAGGCTGCTTGATGCACATGTGACCTAAGATCGGATTTTGATCTACCACCAAGTCCCTTCTCCATCCTCACTATCTTCAGTTCTTTATGTGCATCTAATCAGGCTGCAGCACCTCGCCAAGCTCCAGAGTCAGCAATCAGAGATTTAAGGTAGCGCAACTCTTACTAGGCACAGACAGTACTCCTTTGGTTTTAAAAAGAACTAATGTAATTAGTAGGTGATATCAATTATTACCATGGATGTATATTTTTCTGAATATATATTACCTGATCAGTTAGACAGGCAATTATAGCCCATTGTGATAATCCAGTGTAGGCATAGTAGGGTCCTACATGAACTGCGTCGCTGGTTACAGTGCAGGCCAATTGAAAAGCTAATATAGACCTCTGTGCATCTTGTTCTGCATTTTAAATATAGCACCTCACTCTACCACTCCCCTTTCCCCAGTGAGTAAACCTGACGCGTCCACATGGGTAGATCCTGATTCAGCGTCTACACAGTGCAGGCACACAGGATTAGAGCTAATTCCCCCTAAGGCTGTAACTGCAGTACACTCCCCTTACATAGCAGAGTGCACAGGAGAAAAAAGAATACATTCTGGTAGCAGTATACTTCCCTCACAAAGCGGAGTGTACTAGCTATCAGAACAGAAGCACCTCTAGGTGGATCCCATCAGCAAACAAAATGGAATGATTGCCCCAGTAATGTTCCCTACCTGGAGAGCCAACAACTGACAAACACTATATGGAGAGTTTTGGCACGACTGCAGGGGACCTCCAGCACTGGAATCATTCAGTCCAAGGCTCCACTCGCTCAGGCTATATTAGCTTATGCCACCAGACTCCCTGACGGGCACTAGCTGGCCACCAACTAAAATGGCCCCCATCCTGTCCTTTCTCAGTTGGCCATGGGCATGGCTTCTTTCTTCCCCATGGATGGGAGCAGTGCAGCCGTGTATGCATGATGATATTTGACGCACGCGCATGCGCACTGCCCTCACAGCCGCCATCTTGTGAGGGGTATGAATGAGGAATACACAGCAAATGGTGTCTAAGACGCACGCTCACTCAGACACACCATGGAATGGTGCAAGGAGGGGTGGAATGGTACTGAACACATGGAGTCAAAGCTCTGATCTGACCCTCCGCATGAATTAACCCCAAATTAACTGCAAGTTGCAAAAATGCAGCCCGATTCTGCCCATCAAAGGAACAGCTCAGGGAAATAATATATGGGACAAATTAAGGGGCCAATAACTCCTGCTTGTCAGGGTAACACAGGATCATATACTAGGAGCTTTTAAAGGGAAACACAACAAACATAAGGACAGGGGCATAAAGTGTCATAATTCATTAATTACCAATCAGGAATTTAAGATATTCTCTTACGTGTATTGCAGATGTCGAAAGCAAGGAAATGCCAATTGTGCAAGCCACCAATGTTGCCACATCAAATATCTATTTTTATTTATTTGAATTTTGGTGACTGGGTAAGTCCACTGAGACAACTGCAGTTCCTTTTTCAGGGTTGACCTTGGAGGGGTAGAAAACAAAGCATTACAAAAATGGAAAGAAATTATGCAAAGTACAGAAGCAAGACTGCTGTTAAATATTCAGAATGAGGTACAGAACATATGATACAAAGCACAGGCAAGGCAATGTCAAGTATAAATATTATGTACAACAGACACAAAACCTTACAGGCTGTATGGTACAGAGTGAAGGTATCAGCGTGCTGAGGCTAGCTAGCAGGAAAGTTATGCTTTATGAATCACAAAACATTTTATACAAAGCACAGGCTGGTATTAACATATATACATTATGCCTAGCAGACATAGTATCCATGCAGGACAGTCTAACATTTGAAGCCGCAACCCAATGAAATGGAGGCAGGTGTAGGGAGAGAGATATTAGGTAAGACAGGAACAGGTTATTGAGACTGTGAGTGAGGCATACAAGGTGGATTGGAACGCTGGGAGAGAGGAGCAGGATAGAACAGAGGGTGGAAGGAAGTTTCAATCGGATATTACAGCAAAGGAGAAAGAATTAGGGATATACTGCCCAACATGCGAAACGGGCAATCCCGGACAAGACATGGAGGCACAGGAATTTGAAAGGGCAGGACCTAGCGTTCTCAGACAGGAATGGCAGGTCGACCCAACAACAGTAGCCCTCCAGAAAGCCACTGCGGCTATGATGGAGAGCCAACAAAGTTTCATGCTCAAAGTGCTGGAACGCATGATGAACATGAACAATCTCAGACTCTCCACCAACGGCACACCCAGGGCAAGGCCACCTAGGCAGGACACATTCCGTGCATCTCTACCACAAAGTCAGGACCCTCAACATCACATACCTGATGACTTGGATGACTCCCAAAGGGAGGATCACCCACAAGATGGAGAGGAACCAGACACACCTCTAGATAGTGACCACAAGCCCATCACAAGGCCCCACACAAGGAACCACCGGCCAACCCAGAGATGGCATTCATTACTTCCAAATTATTTCCATTGATAGTACTGTATAACAGACCTAGTCAAATGGATCCATACCACTCTAGGCTTCAAGTTAACACAACCAGCTCCAGACAGTGACTTAGATCCCATGCTTCAACAATCACCAAAACAGGACAACTGTTTTCCCATATGCCCAACACTGAACGACATAATAGTAAAGGAATGGAAATCGACTGACCCAACGAGACTCCCAGAAAAATGGGCACTCGACAGAATGTACCCCCTACAAGAGGACAAGGCAAAGACCTGCTGCTCAGCCCTAGGATAGATCCAAAGATAGTGGAACTCAACAAGAGGACAGTGCTACCAGCTGAAGGTATAGCCACCCTAAAGGATCCAGCAGATAAGAGAATGATAGAGCTACTAAAGAAGATGTATGAGTTCTCAGATCAAACAGTGAGAGCCTCCACCACTGCATTCTATACCTCCAGGGCGCTGATCAGATGGCTAGAAGAAGTGTCGAAAAAGCTAGCTCCAAAATCACACGATGCCGAACTACGACAAAATCACACGAAGCTAAACTACTACAGTATTCCTTACTGGCAGCGAAGTACCTGGGAGACATATCGATTGACTCTCTGAAGATCAATACCAGGTTAGCAACCATTACCAACAGGGCCAGGAGGGCACAATGGCTCAAACTATGGGACGCAGATAACAAGTCCAAGGAGAGACTACACTAACTCCCATTTCAGGGAGAATGAGTATTTGGAGATGGACTCCAAGAATTCCGCAGATGTTGGGGCCAAGGAAAGGACCATGGACCACCATCACACCAGGGATGATCCTACGGACATCGACCCAAGGGAGACAGGAGATACAACTCTACTTTTCATGACAAAAAGAACACTAGCCAGGGCAGGTACAACTACCAAAGCAACTACCAGAGCAAGGGAACCTCCACATACTGAGGCAGAGGAGGACAAACCCGAGGAAGATTCTCTAACCAAAGAGGTAGAAATACCAGAAGAGCCACACAGTGACTACTCAAGGCCCGACAGTCACCTACACCAAGTACTAAGACAGACACAAAACATACCTTTAGGGGGCCGACTTCAACAATTCAGTATGATCTGGGCAAACATGACCTCAGACAAATGGGTCAATGAGGTCATCATAAAGGGGTAGTTGATCGAGTTCCAAGAAAGACCTTATAGAGGATGGTGGTTAATCTCCCTCCTAGCAAGAAAAAAAATGGTCAACACATCAAGTTCAGGACATACTAGACTCACTGCTAGCCTCAAGAGCCATACAACCAGTCCCACAGAAGAGGCTGAAAAGGGAATCTACTCAGTCTTCTTTTTGGTACCAAAAAAGACAGGAGACTTCAGACCAGTGCTAGACCTCAAGCTCGTCAACAGATACATCACACAAAAGACATTCAAGCTGGAGACCATACGTTCAACACTAAGGGCGATAAGACCTGGCGATTGTCTCACCTCCATAGATCTCAAGGACGCTTACCTCCACATCCCAATGAGGCCCGCTCACAGGAAATACCTACGCTTCCAAATACTAGGGTACTTCCAATACAAGTCACTCTCATTTGGACTTGCATCAGCAGCACGAGTATTCACAAAAGTGTCGGTGGTGCTAGCAGCAAAACTTCATGAGCAGGGAGTCCACATTATCCCATACCTCGATGACTGGTTAATAAGAGCAAGGTCACCACAGGTATCAAGAAAGTCCACCAGCCAGACAATACAGGCCCTCTAGAACATGGTTGGGTGATAAACAAAAACAGGAACTGTTTAATACCATCACAACACATAGAACATCTTGGAGCTGACATAGACACAAGCAGGGGGATCATACGGCTGACACAAACCAGAATAATGAACCTTATTGCAGTGATGAGGAGACTACAGCAGTCACCTGCACCAACGATAGCCCAAGTCTCAACAGTCCTGGGCTGCATGCCATCATGCATAGATCTGATCCCATGGGCAAGATGGCACATGTGTGCACTACAAACACTATTCCTGCAGTACGGTTCACCATCAGAGAACAACTTGCAACACACCATAACACTGACCAACAAGGTCAAAAGATCACTGGTATGGTGGACACACAGAGAGCACCCGAGCATGGGCAACCCTCTGGAACTATCGCATGAGGTGACCATAGACACGGATACCAGCCTATGGGGATGGGGTGCATTGATGGGACACAATTCAGCACAAGGCACATGGTCTCCAACAGAGAAAAAGCTACCGATCAACATATTGACGATGAGAGAAGTGCGCAATGCACTAAGATAATTCAAGACATGGGTAATGGGGAAAATAGTATTGATAAGATCAGACAACAGAGCGACAGTAACATACATCACAAAACAAGGAGGCACCAAAAGCAAGGGGCTGCAAAGGGAGAAAAATTCAATCATGATATGGGCACAGAAACACTTACAACACATAACAGCCATACACTTAGCAGGCAAGTTGAACACAACAGCGGACTGTCTCAGCAGGGAACAGATACATCCAGGAGAATGGCAACTCCATCCAGAAATATTTCAATGGATACAACACAAATGGGGGACGATAGCCATGGACCTCATGGCTACCAACAGAAACAAACAATCAAACAAGTTATTTTCCTGATTCAGGGAGCCCCAATCCAGGGGAGTCGATGTCCTATCAATATCATAGACACACGACTACTCATACGTGTTCCCCCCATTCCCCCTGATACCACAAGTATTAGGGAAAGTATGCCAGTCTCGGAGAATAATAATTCTAGTCGCACCTTACTGGCCAAGGAGGGTGTGGTTCACCACAGTAATAGCAATGGCAAGGGACAGCCTACGACTACCCAACAGACCAGACATTCTAATACAAAGACTATTAACACACACATCCCCGAACAACCTACAACTCACGGCCTGGCTCCTGAAAGGGAGAGACTGCTGAATGCTGGGTACCACACAGCAGTTGTTGATAACTTTGTTGCAGTCTCACAGAGCTACCACAACAACCACCTACTCCAGACAATGGAAAATATTCTCCACCTGGCGTATAGACAGAAGCTTATCACCACCATTAGTCTCAATGGCAGACATACTACTGTATCTACAACAGGGACTGGACAAAGGACTAACGTCTTCCTCACTAAGAGTTCAACTTTCAGCCATTGGAGCAGCAGTGGGCAATGTCGAAGGGGAATACCCAGATTCACATCCAGACGTCATACGCTTTCTAAAGGCGGCAACCAACATAAGGCCCTGCATAAAAAACAGGATACCACCCTGGGACCTAACATTAGCTATTTGTACCCCTAACAAACATCAGTGATTACTGGATAGGGCTGCAAGCAGCATTCCTAGTGGCAATATGCTCAGCCCGCCGAGTAGGAGAAATAATGGCATTATCGTGTAAAGAGCCATTTACAATATTCACCACAGATATGGTCACACTACAGACTATACCATCATTCACCCCCAAAGTAGACTCCGCTTTTCACATGAGTCAACCCATAGAACTGTCAACCTTTTACGAGGAACACACAAACAGCCGGGAAAGAACTCTTCACTCGCTGGACGTCAAGAGGACACTAAGAGTGTACTTACAAAGGACTGCAAAAATATGAAAGACAGAGGGACTATTCGTCATCTCATTGGGACACAAGAAGGGTGCCACGGCAGCAAAGGCCACCATAGCAACATGGCTAAAAAGGACAATCACAAAGTCCTACAAATCAAGCAATAAAGTTTCCCTGATGGGAATAAAAGTCCAGTCCACAAAAGCCGTGGCCACATCTTGAGAAGAACAAAATTTTGCAACGGCCCAGGAAATCTGTACGGCAACCACCTGGTCTACAATACATACCATCACAAAACATTATAGACTGGACACTAAAATCTCAGAGAAGAACTCCTTTGGACATAAGGTCTTAATGACCGCCACCTTAACAAGCATATAGAACTTATGCTCCCCCCCACCCCTATAGGTAGGGCAATGCTTTTGAGTCACCCTAAGGTAATGGATCTGGGAGTGCCATGGATATACAGGCAACACAATGATACTTTACTCACCTGGTAAAGGTGATTGCATTACAGTATATCCATGGCACTCCATGCTACCCGGGAGCACACTTATAGATATCGCAGGTGAACTAAATGAGAGAACACGGACAATATGAGACTATCTAGAACAATGACAATATGAGAGTGTCTGTGTTGTTTACTTAAACATATAAGTATGGTACATTACAAAGGGAAGATTAGTAATATGTAATCATTAAAGTAGTTTTTAGATTCTGGAAACTGTCTCTAGAGTAATATTTACTGTCTGTGCATACACCTAACAAGTTACTTTACAGGTATGGAAGAATCAAAACTGAAGATAGTGAGGATGGAGAAGGGGCTTGGTGGCAAGATCGAAATCTGATCTTAGGTCACATGTGCATCAAGCAGCCTATCAGACGTATATAACCCTAAGGTAATGGATCTGGGAGTGCCATGGATATACAGTAACACAATCACCTTTACCAGGTAAGTAAACTACCATTACAGTGGCCACCCACCAACCTTCTGATGGTTTCAGAATTAACTGGGCCATCTAACCAGCTGTAACAGATGATAGAACACATATGCCCAATGCCCACACTGCTACCAGTTCCCATTCTGTATTAGAACCCCACAATTCTAAACCTTGTCTGGGTACCCAGTGTTAAATAATAAAATTGCAGGCCTGATGCTGTTGCAGCTGAGTTGGCCGGTGTTGGGGCCCTTAAAAGAAAATCAGATTAGCATCATTTCTTTAGATTACTTTTAATAACTCTGGCTGATCTTGAAAAAAGCAAACTTTAACCTTTACCATTCTAGACTTGACCTCTGTACTTGGCAGAACTAGGAATAACTATTTACAGTTTCTCTCAGGGTGGCAGAAATGGCTGTGCCTACTCACAGTTCGAACGCCATCATAGGTGTACAAAAGCTTTAGCTGAGGTGCAGGCAGGAGCTTGGGTGAGCCCTCTTTTACCAGGCTCTTGCAGCTTGCAAGCTGTACACGTCTCTCAGCTTCTCTTTTCAGTTGCCCATCTTTCTAGGCTGAAGTCACAATCTGGTTTCTTTCTGGAAACAGACCAGGCTGGGACCGGGGCCAGCATGCCTCAACCCTCACATCTAGGCTATGCCCCTCATGGGGAAGCGTATATGGCAGTGCATAGCTGGCACGCTGCCAGGCTGACTCCCAGACCAATCTAGGAAATAGTCTCTCTTTTGAATGTAAACATTTAGCTGCTTTAACCATTCCAAGCAATTCAACCAGTTGGCCAGCATGGCAGACAAGGTCCTTTCAACAACAAGGATACAGTATCAAACGTGGGTGCATCCCTCTGGGCTACGGAAGACCCAGATCTTGAACAGTCTCTTACTCTTTAACACATTACAGCACATTCATTTAACTTGGTTGTTCCAGACAGATGATTAGCACAACTGCTGTGGCTTTTCAGAAGGCACAGTCTTTTAGGCAAAATCTCTTTCTCTCTCCAAAGAAGAACAGGAGCTCAAAGCTTGACTCCTAGCTAAGCTAGCAGACAAAGCTTCAGGCGTGGCTCCCAACCACTTTAAACACTTTACTTGTCAGCAAATCTTGTTCACTGTAGCATCTTACAAGCTCAAAGCACAATATCAAAGTCTGTCTTGGCCAGCTGGCATTTGCAGCTCCAATTGGACTTTTACAGAGACCTCACAGGCAACTTCAGGAAAAGCTCTGACCTCAGGATACCTCCCTTTCATTCCTATAGGCACATTTAAACAGTCACATCAGGCATTTCACAAAACTGGACCATCTGTGGTCACTCTTATAACAGATGTCCACCCTATACTTGGCGCTGATCAAACGCAGGGTGCAGACTGACAAATTACTTATACACTTGGTAGAAGTTTACTCACTCAGAATTAGATGCAGCTTTCTCTTAGCTGAAATCATAGGTTTCATCAGCCTTCTCACTGCTGAGGCAGAAACATTCATGCAGCCCTCTCACAACTGCAGGCAGACTTCTTGCAGCTCTCACACAGCTGAAGATAGTTCAGGTTTCTTGCCCACATTTTCCCAAAATGTGGAAAGGCAAAAGCTAGCCCTGGGAGACAGATATCTGGCAACCCCCAGGCCAGTAACTTCCATTCTTTGCAGCCACATTTCTCTTAGCAGAGGCCAGAGCCCTCCCCCCCCGCCGTGGAGGGGCTCTCGCTGAACTGACTAGGTGCATTCTCTTTGGCAAGAGCTGGAGCCCCCCTCCCTGTGGAGGGGCTTGTGCCAAACTGAACTCAGCCAGAAAGGTCTCTGGGGTTTTGGGAGCTCTTTGAGGCTCCTGATTGGTCCATTCACTTGTCTCTCCCAAAAATGAATATTCATTAGGCTCCCTCAACGCCTAATTGTATCCTTGATTAGGCATCAAATAATGTCCCTGCTATTTCCTCATAAGTCTTAGTACAGCCCCAAAAGTCTTAGCCCGAAATTCAAGCATTCTGATTGTCTGCCAGGCTGCAAATGTGGCTGTCTTTTAGCACAATTCCCAAGCAGTCCATCAATGTCCCGACATTAATGTTCTGGTGCAGCCAGATTAAACACTTAATTTAAATAATTGCCCCACAGTTCAATAGCAGATACAGTGCCCTTTACAGTGCTCACAATATTTAACATTTATACATAGTCCTGTGCTTGTTGCAACTGCTGAAATACGCAGCCCCTAGGAAGCAAGCAAGCTCCCCAATGAATATTAATGCATGAGCTCATTAATATTCATGAAGTAAAACAGCCCCTGAATGGCACTCTTTATTTACAGTTAAATAGGACTTCTCACCACCCTTGTTTAGGTCACCGGTCCCCACTTGGCCTATTAGTGGGACTGGGACCACCGGGAAATCATTTGTTTGACCACAGTCATGGTCAGAAGGTCTGGGGTGCTTCGGCACATGTGCGGCTGCCACTTGCTCAAAGGAGCAGAAAGAAGAGCAGTGGCCCTGCTATCCAACATCTCTGGCACCATTCTGTGTAAAGAAAATATGTAGGGGTCGGATGGAGGCTTTTGGGGCTACAAGAGACTCAGGCCAGGTGGAAGTGCATTTTTGGGGAGCATTGGGGAGATGCCACCAGCAGCGGGAGGAAATTGGGAGAATGGGGGCAATAAACGTAAGTCTCACAGGGGGGTTACACTTATGGTACAAAATTTATCACTCTAGGTTGTTTCCATGGCCCAGCTGCAGTGTGTTGTGTTGCCATGCAGGCCATTCAGGTTTCAGGAGCAAACTCGGTTGCTGCATTACAGGATGGGCCCGGCTGAGGTAGCTGTGACTCAGCAGTGTGCCTCAGTTGGAGATGGTTGGCAGGGAATTCCGCACCACAGTGGCTCCCTGCAACTGGGACAGGGAGCTTGCCTATCACTGCACGGACTTTGTCTGAGGCTGACGTAAGCACCCCTCATGCCAGGGGTGGAGTGAGGGGCTTTGGGGAGAAAGCAGGAACAAAAGTAAAGTGCACTGAGCTCTCCATATGACAGTTGTCGGTACACATGAGTCCTGCTCCATGCAAACCTCCACTGGCTGGGATGTTGTGGGGGGAGTGGCTGACAGGACTGAGGGGTCACCAGTAGTACAGCAAGACCCAAGGAGGAAGAGTAGATAAGAAAGATGGGTCAGAGGGACCAAAAAGTGAGAAAGAAAAAACAAAATTCACACATTTCTAAAAAGGCTTTGGTTAGGCCCATCCGCTTTGCTTAAGAAACAGGAAAGAAACAGTGTACTGCGCAGCATGTATTAATTTAGTATTCCTCTCTTTATTCTAACAAGTTATTCAGCTCATACTCCTGGGAAAAGTGAGGCGTGGGCCTTTAACCTCTAGGCGGGGGGGGGACTTGTGCAACCCATGCCCCAGTTACCAACAGCGTGTGGCAACCGAGCCCCCCTACCCATGCCACAAACAGGGCAAACAGACCACCAGATGGCATAAACAAAAAGGCATCACCCCTAGTGCTGAGGTGATTACCGGCTCGGCAGTCTAAAGGGGTCAGGGGTTTATTGCATAAAATAACATTTGTATTTATTCCAGATTCTGGGGAGAGGTGCCAGGCATATGCTAGGTCTAAAACTATCACAATGCCCAAATAACAATCCACACTGGAAGCAGAGATCTAATGTCCACACAGGAATTGGGATTGTGAAGTATGGCTTTATTCTGATGAAAAGATGACAAATTGCAGACAGGGTGGTCCCTCAAGATTGGCCTTGTACACTGACAGAAACAGACTTTTTTCTTCCAGAACAACGCTTGTTAGGGCAATTTCAAGCAACTTTTTACCACACACCATTTGAACTGTCCATCCTTCTGTACTAGGAATACCTGGACTTTACTTCCAACAAATATGTATTATTGTGGAGGTTGCCACACACTTAAAGAAAAACCACCAGCCTGCCTATCCTCCAGCCCTCTAGGGGAAAAGTTATCTGATCTATGCTACCTGTCGTGGAAAACCTATCCCCAAACACTTCACAACTTTCAACTGTAGACTGCTTTAGAAACACACATATGACATTGCTATGCATTTTCCAAACCCCAGAACTACACATTTTACACCTGAAAAGCAAAAAAATGGTTAACATTTACTAGTTAAACACATTTTTCAACAAACCGCCTAACAGAGAAATCTGATGAGTTCTAAGCATCCTCTTCTTGTCTTCTTTTCTTCTCCCAGGCACTCCTGTAAAAGAAAACCTGCAAACAAGAAACAACCTGCAAGAAAACAGTGACCAAACCTCCCACCAAGCAAGATACTACACTATCCCAAAAAGTATTATTAAAAGGGTTTTCTATAAAACAGCATAAAAAACGAAAACACATCACATTTGGGGAGGGAAGTCCCTACAACGTCTATACTCTAAAGGAAAGATCTAAAGGAAAGAATTTCAGAGCACGCAATGCATTTCTCACAAGAAGAGTCTATCCTAGCTCAAAGCCCGTCAAAAACTATTCTTGCATAGACACAAGGCCTGCATAACTGTAGTCCAGATCCAGGAGTGTCTCTTTAGGAACAACAGTTCCATGGACATCCTCACTAGGATGTCACAGTTAATAAGCATTAAAGTCAAAGAAGAAATTTTACTTCTTAACAGACTTTAGTCGCAGGCTGAAGTTCTGGATCACCTCTTTGGATCTCGGGCTGGATTCCTCCTTCTGCTGGGATGATGACAATCTTCAGATCAGACTCTTCCATGCCTTCTGCTACTGGATCTGGAATTGGATGTCTTCTCCCTCTGGATGGATGGAAAATCTTCAGATCCACCTCCATGCCTCCTGTTGCTGGATGTGCAGAGCCCTGCACTGGCTGGATTCAAATCTGCATCACCAGTAGAGTTGCAGATCTTTGGATGCTGATGTTGGTACAGAGCCCTGTATCTGTTGAGTTGCAAACCTGTTTGTAGTTAGCTGGCATTCAGCATTGTCTCTGGATTAAGTGGCACTTCCTGGATAGTACCACTCTGGATGGGGGGCATAGACAATCTCCCCATCTGACTGAGTCATTCGCACATTGTGAACTGTTACTTGGCCCTTCTTGTCCACTATTCTAACAGAGTCCAGGTATAAAGTCCTGCCAAGTTTCCAAAATGTCTTTCTCTTGTGGCACAGTCTGATTTTGATGGACAAGTTCACTCTATCATGAATGTTACTATTGGTCCCCTCCCATAACCAGGACTGCCTGTTTGTCTCAATTTCTTCCCATATCTACCTTGGAAAGAATGGGTAGGTGCATCCATACACGGCCTCAGCCTGACATCTTATCAAGCATTCTTCTTTGCTGCTTTTTGGTAGTTCTTTGCCCATGGCCTGGCTTAGGGGTGGACAGATGTGGTCATGCCAGCACGATGGGGTGTGTGGTATAGGGGAAAAAGCAGTCTGACCCTATACAATGTGGTATTTATTGTGAGCCCTCCATGGTGTCTCATGGCTTAACTGTGGCTGGAGCTACTGGCAATTTGCTCGGTCCACCAGTTGCTTCCCCAACCATTTCTCTCTCTTGGTGCTCTACAAACTCGGCCCAGGAGCCTATTGCTACTCCTGCTTCTGAGAATGTCCATTGCTCACTGCTGCTGGAGGTGGCCACCTCCCAGTGTAATGCTTTGTCAACCTCATCTTCCCCTATGAGGCTAGGGCTGGGTCCTGCAGCCCACGGATTTACTGCCTCAGTCTCTGCGGTGCCCTCTCCACTTTAGCTGGTGTGGAAGAGACCATCTCTCCTTGCCTATGCAGATTCTGGAGAAACACCCTTGAAAAAACTCTCTTTCCAGGTCTTTGGGTTCTCTCAGTTCACAGTCAGCCTGCTGCTGGACTGTACTTTGAGGTCCTTGTGCCACTGTCCACGTAGGGGCCAGACAAATTGCTTTCCCTTGGCTGTGGATTGTGCCACCCTTTTCACTAAAGCCATATTGCTTTTGTCAATCCCTACAATGGAGTATCATGAAAACATCTCTTTCTGATTTGAGACAAACTACACAGACATGCACTGGGTAGTTGGGTAGAGCTACATCAGCTGGAGCTCCTTCACATCTGAAGAACCTTTCAAAATTAGTTAGCTCCCTTTCTTGCTGCGCAACCCATGCTTTGGTGTGGAGGAGGTATCTATACTGACCAGACATTTTCTGTAACAGAACACACAAGTCCCAAATTATTACTTTGCTCAGTTTTTAGCAATTAGCACTGGTCACTGACTTGGTTAACTGCACAACATTAATGTCTCTTTACTGTAACTGTTGAAACGTGCTGCTTTGCTTTGCACCTTGTTTCACGCACAATCATACTTTAGAACTGTTGCCTGCTTTGCACTTTGTTTCTCACAACAAACACTTTAGAACTGTTGCCTGCTTGCAATCTGTCCAAAAACATTTACTTTAACGTTGCTGGTGTTTACAACATGCTGCACTCTCTGCCCAACATGACGCCTGCTGTTTTGTTTACATTCTGTGGACTAAAACCTCTCATAGTTACCAAAACTTTCCTGCATCACACACACACATTGCTTTGCTCTGCAGTTTCTCTTGACTCTGCATTTTGCTGCTCTTTACTGCACACATTGCAACTTCACATTCAGCACATTTTCAGCACATTTATAGTACAGTCCTGCACTCTTTGCAACGTTCTTGAACTTTGTTTAGCACTGCCCTGGTCAGACTAACAGCATTTGTTTTGCTTTTACAGATACTACAGCCTTGTCCATACAAGTCCCCAATATCTTTGCTTTGCTCAATCTTTGCTGCTTTAGCCTCCGATCTATTGCATTGCACACATATTGCTTTTACATTGCTGGTACTCATTCAGACAAGTAGCTGGTTCCCTCCTGATGTTGTGGCCTTGCTGCCGATTTGAAGGATTGCCCAGGCTGGTCAACTGTGTGACCTGCAGGTCGATGCTACATGCAGAGTGATTGCTGGCAGTGTGGTCAGTAGTCAGGAGAATCCCGATTAAACTACAGAATTTATCAAAAACTGTTCAAAACTCTATCTTTGCTTCACAAGGATTCTCCTGCACTTCTCACTGCTCGCACACTTTCCGCTCTCCTTCTCAAACATCCTCTGACTCAGAGACTCCAGGGACTGGGCAGGACTTGGTTGGGTTTGACCAATCACATGATGCCATGCAAATTAGCTCTCTCTCTTGCTCTCAAATGCACTCCTTCATGACGATTGTTGAGCAGGCAAATTTAAACAGCAAACTGTCACTTTTTTCCACGGCTTGACATTTAAATGGCAAGAGCGCTTTTTGGGCATTTTGTCACAGTTTGTTGTACATATCCACTAGTGACTTTCCCAATATCCATAGCAAACACTTGAAACTTAAACAACATTGTTCTTACAGTCCACAAATATGTTTGTCTGGCAATTTGGAATTTTTAAACAGTTTTAAGCACTTTTGAAGGGCAAGGGCACACATTGCTTAATTCACAGTCCATTTAAGCACAGTCTCCAAGCACATTAAGCACATTTTCAAGGGAAAACACAGGCAGCAAATCCTTTAGATGGCACTTTCCTTGGCAGAACTTTACTTTTCCTTGGCAAACCTGCACTTTGGCAACTGTTTCTGTTATGGGGCACCACCACCAGACAGAAAAAGACCCTAGTCACATCCTCAACATCCTCTCACCCAAGATTCAAGAAGAACCCCCAATTTTGCAAGCCATTCCCCAGTTACCAACAGGGTGTGGCAACTCCGACCCCCCTATCCATGCCACAGATGGGCAAACAGGGCGCCAGATGGCATAAACAAAAAGGTATCACCTTTAGCATTGAGGTGATTACCAGCTTGGCAGTCTAAAGGGGTTGGGGGTTTAGTGCACAAAATAACATTTGAATTTATTCCAGATTCTGAGGAGAGGTGCCAGGCATATGCTAGGTCTAAAACTATCACAACGGGGGCCCCAATAATAATCCACACTGGAAGCAGAGCTCTAATGTCCACACAGGAATTGGGATTGTGAAGTATGGCTTTATTCTGACAAAAAGATGGCAAATTGCAGTCAGCATGGTCCCTCAAGATTGGCCTTGTACACTCACAGAAACAGACTTTTTTCTTCCAGACCACTTGTTAGGGCAATTACAAGCAACTTTTTTACCACACACCATTCAGAACTGTCCATCCCTCTGTACTAGGAATACCTGGACTTTTCTTCCAACAATGTGTATTATTGTGGGGGTTGCCACACACTTTAAGAAAAACATTTATCCTGGAGCAAATGACATCCATTAACATTCCCTCTTTAAACTGGTGCCCATACGTGAATTAGTTAGCACTGACTGGGGAATCAAAATGGGGTTATGCTCAACCATACCCCATGTTCAGTCTCTGCCCTTCCTTCTGGGTTACACCAAACTAGATCCTTCATTTCCCACGAAATGCTAAAGGGCATCCAAAACTTTAGCTTTAAACATTTAGCACATTGTTGTAGTGAAGCAGGGGTCCTGACAGGTGCACTGTAGCATTATCTGTGGGCACATACACCTCAGACCAAGCCCCAACTCAGTCCCATAAATCCGTACTTATAGCTTGGCTGTTTTCTTTTACAGACATGGAAAACTTGAAGAAAAAACCTCTTTTCTTATAGGTAACTTTTCACAGATCTAAATTGCACACCTTTTCTCTTGGCAGCTGAACCACATTGGGATCTTCAGGGGATTGCCCCTTGGCACCACTGAAACACAATCTATTCAGACAGGTCTCCACCACTTCAGTTGGCACTGATGCTGTTCTCCAAACTAGGGTGAGAAAATCAACCGAGGTCCTTCACCCAGTCAGCCACTGGACTGCCAGCTGGAATCTCACTGCAGAGCTCCTCTCTGTTAGAGCTCCCACTTCAGACTACGGACTGACTGCACTACCGTCTGAACATTCTAAAACTCCCCAGAGCAGCTGGTTTCAAAGTGGTTTATACTGCTGCAGAATTCTAAATGACATAATCCATTCTCTGCCCAGCATAGCTGAGTAAACAATAATGTCATCTCCCCAGAGCTCCTAATGAGTGCTCTACTTTCCTAGGGCTAACCTGATGGAATTCTAGTAACCCCAGGGGACTGGGTGGTTACACTTGATTAAGGTGTTACTTGACTGGGGAAATATTATGTGATGTGTGCCTCCACCTGGGAAAGCCTCTTGCAGCACAATTGCAAACCCAAAGCAAGTTACTCTGATATGTTTTAAATATTAACTAGAATTTACAAGCATGTTTGATTTATATTGTATAAACAGCTAGGCTTTCTTTGATTGTAAATGTAACACTTCCAAAGTGTGGGGCTTATCTGGTCTGCATCCTCAATCCAGACTGCTGCCAACCTCAAACTGACTCCCTTGGCACCCAGGACCCAGACTCTATGGACGAGGGATCAGCAGAAGTTGGCAGGATCTGTCAGGAGGCCCAGTTCACCGGGGCAACCTGCTCTATGTGGAAGCCACATTTTGCCACACATCAAAAGTGGGTGGCCACTCCTGACAGAGGGCTTCACAAAATGCTGCCCTGCTGCAACCAAAGACCTTTCCCCAATTCTGCCACCTGAACTCAGGGGGTGGGAGCTACATAACGAGAGCAGTAACCTTTTAGAACTGCAACACTGAGGCCAGTGCCCCAGGATTTCATGGCTGCTGCCATCTTGGTGATGCTTAATCTGGCTGTACAGACAAACAAGGGGCTGGAAGCCCAAAGCAAGTTTCTGGGGCCTCTGGGACAAGGATAAACTAAGGATTCTGATGCCCTTTCCTGGACCTGTGGGCTATCAAGTGAACTTAGTGACAGCTATTTGGACCAATGGGAGCCAACCTGCTTTGGTGCTATAAGAAGGGGACTATGTTACAGGCTGGCAGATCTGATGGAGATCTTAGTAGGTGAGTTGAACCTGTTGCACAGGGAAGTTTCCAACTGCATTGTGTTCAGACTGAGCACCTAAGAGATGGCCACAATGTTGCTGCCAAATCCTTCGGAAGAGAAAAAGAGGCAATTGCATGTTAGCCAGTATGCTGAGAGAGTGCTGAGCATGGTGTGGAAGCCCAGAGCTGCTGGTCTAGATCCCATATCAGGCACTTCAGTGGGTGTCAAGCTGCTGTGTCTGGAAGCCAGGATGTGTAGGTCAGCATGTGGCCTCAGCAGCTGAAGGGTCAAGAGAGCAAGAGCAACCTGAACCTTTGGGAGGAAGCTGAGAACCAGAATACCAGCCTGAACATGAGCAAGAAAGAGAGAAAAAGAGGTCCAAAGGAGGAGCCCAGCAGACACAGACACCTCGAAGGGGCAGAGATCCTGAGGCTTGTCGAGACAGGGAAAGCCAGCTGGTAAGGAGGAACCATGAGTATGCTGCAGGGCATCCCTGCTTCAGGGAAGCCTAACTTTGAGCCAGTTTAGTTGAGAATTTTGCATTGCAAGTTTGGCCATCGGTTTAGGATACAAATACACTAGCCATGGGGTCTGTCTTGTTATTTTCAGCAACTGCATGGCCTTTGGGGGGAATGGTATTTTGAGCATGTTTTTTGTTTGTTGAAGTGCACCTATGCTGACCAACCCGTATTAGCTACATTGGGACTGCGCCAATTCCACACCTATGATACCCAGGGACTGTGTGAAAGGGAGCTCCCACTTTATATTATCGTAAGACCTGGTATCAGGTGAGAGAGGGTAGTGGCCTACAATATAGGAGGAGCAGAGGGCTACTGCTTTCTTTCCTGTGATGTTGGGGTCTACTGAGTTGGCTGCGCGCTGGTGGGCTTAACTAACTGTGACCTGGCTAGTGGTAAAGGGTAGACCTGACTCCACCTAAAAGGGTACTTGAAGGGGCTATACTGGGGTGCCTGCACTACATAGAAACATAGAATTTGATGGCAGATAAGGACCGCTTGGCCCACCCAGTCTGCCCATTTCCCTACCTAATGGATAAGCTTCAGATCCTAGTTAACCAGCAGCCTACTTCTTCCTACCCCCACCCTCTAGAATTGCCTTATGACTGTCCCATGCATGCTTGAATTCCACCACTGTTTTTGACTCCACAACCTCTTCCGGAGGCGGTTCCATGCATCCACAACCCTCTCTGTGAAAAATACTTCTAAATTACCTCTGAGCTGCCCCCTCTATCTTCAAATTGTGCCCCTTGTTCTTGCACACCTCTTTTTGAAAGATGCTATCCTCTTGGACTTTGTTGATTCCTTGAGGTACTTGAAAGTTTCTATCATGTCCCCTCTCCCTCCTTTCCTCGAGGCTATACATATTAAGCTCCTTAAGTCTCTCTTCATATGTCTTCCAGTGCAGACCCTGCACCATTTTAGTTGCCTCCTCTGGACAGCTTCCATCCTGTCTATTTCTTTCATGGAGAGTCTCCAGAACAGCACTCAGTACTCCAGATGGGGTCTCACCAGCTGTCTGTACAGAGGGATAATAACTTCCTGTTTTCTACTGGTGATGCCTCTCCCTATGCATTCCAGTATCCCCCCAGCCCTCCTTGCTGCCTTCTCACATTGCTTGCCCACCTTTAGGACATCTGATATGACTACCCCCTGGTCCCTTTCCATTTTTGTTGTTGTTAGTATCTCACCCCCCATTGTGTACTCTTCCCTGGGTTTTGTTTCCAGGTGCATTACCTGCACTTCTTAGCATTGAATCTAAGCTGCCATACATTTGACTATTCCTCTAACCTTGCCAAGTCCCTTCTCATCCTTTCCACCCCACCTTGTGCATCAACTCTGTTGCAGATCTTTGTGTCATCTGCAAAGAGACATATTTTCTTCCAGTCCTCTGCAATGTCGCTTATAAAGACATTGAAGAGGACTGGTCTAATACTGAACCCTAAATTCCCACTAGTAACTCCCTTTCTTCAGAGTGGACTTCATTTACTATTACCTCTCTGTGTCCTATTCTCCAGCCAATTCTTTGCCCAGGCTGTCATCTTGGGACCCACTCCCAGGCTGGCTAGCTTGTATATTAATTTTTTGTGTGGGACTGTGTCAAATGCCTTGCTAAAGTCTAGGTAGGCCATGTCCACAGCCCCTCCCTGATCTACTACTTTGGTCACCCAGTCAAAGAAATCTATCAGATTTGTCTGGCATGACCTTCCTGCTGTGAATCCATGCTGCCTTGGGTCCTGTGCCCCTCTGGCCTCTAGATACTTGACAATTCTTTCCTTCAGAAGTGATTCCATCATTTTCCCTACCACTGAGGTTAAACTAACAGGTCTGTAGTTTCCTGCTTCTGCCTTGCTCCCACTTTTGTGAAGGGGAATCACATCTGCCCTCCTCCAGTCCTCGGTACCACCCCATCCTCCCATGATTTGTTAAAGAGGGTAGTCAGTGGTGTCACTAGTTCTACCTTTAGTTATTTTAGAATTCTGGGATGAATCCCATCAGGCCCATTGCTTTGTCCACCTTCAGTTTTAAGAGTTCTTTCAGAACCCTTTCTTCTGTAAATGGGTGGTATCAACTTCTGTATCCAGAGTGTTTCTACTGCTTGTTTTAGGTACCGCTCCTCTTCCTTTGTAAATACTGAGCAAAAATATTTGTTTAGTATCTCTGCCTTTTCACAGTCACCCTCTGCCCACCCTCCCTCCCCTTTATTAAGCCTCACTATCCCTCCCTTGGTCTTCCTTCGCTCTCTGATGAACCTATAAAAGGTTTTATCCCCCTTCTTAACTGAGTTGGCTATCTTTTCCTCGGTTTGGGCCTTTGCTGTTCTGATTGCCTTCCCAGCTTCCTTTTGCTTTAACTGATACACTTCTCTGTCCTGCTCCTTCTGTGATTCCTCGTACTTCCTGAATGCTTTCTTTTTCTCTTGAACCTTCACTGCCACTTCCTTTGAGAACCATAGTGGTTTCTTACATCATTTTGTTTTGTTTATTTGCTTCACACAAAGGCTTGTTACCTCTGTGATGGCAGTTTTTATTATTCCCCATTGCTCTTCCACCAGGACAGAGAACTGTATCAGTTAAAGCAAAAGGATGCTGGGAAGGCAGTCAGAACAGCAAAGGCCCAAACTGAGGAAAAGATAGCCAACTCAGTTAAGAAAGGGGATAAAACCTTTTATAGGTACATCAGTGAGCGAAGGAAGACCAAGGGAGGGTTAGTGAGGCTTAATAAAGGGAGGGAGGGTGGGCAGAGGGTGACTGTGAAAGGCAGAGATACTAAACAAATACTTTGCTCAGTATTTACAAAGGAAGAGGGAGAGGTACCTAAACAACAGCAGAAACACTCTGATACAGAAGTTGATACCAGCTCATTTACAGAAGAAAGGGTTCTGAAAGAACTCTTAAAACTGAAGGTGGACAAAGCAATGGGGCCTGATGGGATTCATCCTAGAATTTAAAATAACTAAGGGTAGAACTAGTGACACCACTAACTACCTCTTTAACAAATCATGGGAGGATGGGGTGGTACCCGAGGACTGAGGAGGGCAGATGTATTCTCTCACAAAAGTGGGAGCAAGGCAGAAGCAGGAAACTACAGACCTGTTAGTTTAACCTCAGTGGTAGGGAAAATGATGGAATCACTTTGAAGGAAAGAATTGTTGAGTATCTAGAGGCCAGAGGGGCACAGGACCCAAGGCAGCATGGATTCACAGTGGAAGGTCATGCCAGACAAATCTGATAGATTTTTTGACTGGGTGACCAAAGTAGTAGATCAGGGAGGGCTGTGGAAATGGCCTACCTAGACTTTAGCAAGACATTTGACACAGTCCCACACAAAAGATTAATATACAAGTTAGCCAGCCTGGGAGTGGGTCCCAAGATGACAGCCTGGGCAAAAGAATTGGCTGGAGAATAGGAAACAGAGAGAATAGTAAATGGAGTCCACTTGGAAGAAATGGGGGTTACTAGTGGCAACGTAGGTTCAGTATTAGGGACCGGTCCTCTTCAATGTCTTTATAAGCAAATTGCAGAAGGACTGAAGGAAAAGTATGTCTTTGCAGATGACACAAAGATCTGCAACAGAGTTGATGCACAAGGTGGGTGGAAAGGACGAGAAGTGACTTGCAGGTTAGAGGAATGGTCAAATGTATGGCAGCTAGATTCAGTGCTAAGAAGTGCAAGGTAATGCACCTGGAAACAAAAACCCAGGGAAGAGTACACAATGGGGGTGAGATACTAACAACAACAAAATGGAAAGGGACCTGGGAGTCTATCAGATGACCCAAGGTGGCAAGCAATGTGAGAGGGCAGCAAGGAGGGTTGGGGATACTGGGATGCATAGGGAGAGGCATCACCAGTAGAAAACAAGAAGTTATTATCCTCTGTACAGACAGTTGGTGAGACCCTCATCTGAGTATCATGTGCTGTTCTGAGACCCAATCTCGCAAAGACATAGACAGGATGGAGGCTGTCCAGAGGAGGGTAATTCAAATGGTGCAGGGTCTGCACCAGAAGACATATGAAGAGAGACTTAAGGAGCTGAATATGTATAGCCTTGAGGAAAGGAGGGAGAGGGGGGACATGATAGAAACTTTCAAGTACCTCAAGGAATCAACAAAGTCCAAGAGGGTAGCATCTTTCAAAAAAGAGGTGTGCAAGAACAAGGGGCACAATTTGAAGATAGAAGGGGTGGCTCAGAGGTAATTTAAGGAAGTATTTTTTCACAGAGA
Organism: Neoceratodus forsteri; assembly: GCA_016271365.2. Taxonomy (NCBI): domain Eukaryota; kingdom Metazoa; phylum Chordata; order Ceratodontiformes; family Ceratodontidae; genus Neoceratodus; species Neoceratodus forsteri. The sequence continues at coordinate 1,152,606,085 of CM057453.1, forward strand.
GGGTTGTGGATGGCTGGAACGCCTCCGGAGGAGGTTGTGGAGTCAAAACAGTGGTGGAATTCAAGCATGCATGGGACAGTCATAAGGCAATTCTAGAGGGTGGGAGTAGGAAGAAGTAGGCTGCTGGTTAACTAGGATCTGCAGCTTATCCGTTAGGTAGGGAAATGGCTAGACTGGGTGGGTCAAGCGGTCCTTATCTGGTGTCAAAATCTATGTTTCTATGTTTCACCCCTCCTTCCTGCCCATTTGCTAGTGCATTCCTTAGGCACTCACCCATTTTGGCAAAGTCAGCCCTCCTAAAGTCCAGTACTTTTGCCTTTGTATGGCTTGACTCTATTGCTGTGTTTATTGTAAACCATACTGTTCGATGGTCACTAGTTCCCAGATGGCTACCCACTTCTACATCTGTGATCCTCTCTTCATCTCCATTTGAGAGAACCAGGTCTAAGATTGCTCCCTCTCGAATGGGCTCCAATACTAGTTGTCTAAGGCATGCCCCCTGTAGGGCATCTAGAATAACCCCACTCTTCGAAGTGGCTGCTGCAACTGCACTCCAGTTAACATCTGGCATATTCAGATCACCCATCAGCAATATCTCCCCTTTTTCTGCCATTCTAAGTATACTTTCTATCATTTCCTTGTCCATTTCTTCCCCCTGAGAAGGGGGTCTGTATACAACCCCTGTGCGGATTGTGGTGCCATTGCCTGTCTCCAAATTTACCCACAGTGCTTCTTCTCTTCCCTGTTTACCCTTTGTTCTGTTGCTTTGATTCCTTCCCTTATGTAAAGAGCTGCTCCTCCTCCCTTTACCCTCCCTGTCCCTCCTGTAGATAGTGTATCCTGGTATGTTTATGTCCCAGTCATGGTTTTGTGTTTACCATGTTTCTGTGACTGCCACGATATCCAGATGTTCCTCCTCCATCAAGGCCACTAATTCAGGAAGCTTGTTGCTCAGACTACGGGCATTGGTACTCATTGCTCTCCATTTTTTGATGGCTTTACCTTCTGTTGCAGCATCCCCCACTGACCTTTCTACCTCGGTCTTTTTCTCATTTAGTACCCTGTTTTGTAGGGAGAGGCTGGGATTTTCCTGCTGCTTATCAGTGCCTCCCCCCTTGACTAGTTTAAAAGCTTGCCAATGAAGCATTTAAACCGATTGCTCAAAAGACTTGTTCCCTTCCTGGAAAGATGCAGACCATCCTGCCAGTATAGGCTGGTGTCCCTCCAGGTGGAACCCCAGTCCCCAGTGAAGCCAAGTCCCTGTGCTCCACACCATTTTTTTCAACCATTCATTAAACTGCATGGTGCAAAGTACCCTCGCCTCACTCATGCCATTGACAGGCAGCGCCTCTGAGAAAGAAACTGTGTGTGCTACTTGTCTTAGGCCCCTCCCCAATTCTACAAAGTCCTTCTGCACTGCTCTAATCTCATGATGAGCCAAGTCATTTGTCCCTAGGTGGACAATGACGTCTAGCTCAGACTCCCGTGCAGCTGTTCTCGTGATCCTGAGGATGCGCTTCCTGTCCCTCCCAGCCATGGCACCAGGCAGGCACCTTACTTCAGTTTTCCCTGCTCCCCCCAGTTCTATCCCCCTAATAACTGAGTCCCCCACCAGGAGCTGCTTCCTTTCCTCATGGTGTCCTCTGCCTCCTTCCTGTGGGCCTCCCTTGTGACAGTTGTCCTCAGCCTCCTTAGTCTCCTCTGCAGGTGCATCCATAGGGGAGCTATGCTCCCCCAGAATGGTGTATGGATTGTGGAGTGGAACAACTGACTGGATGTGCCTCTGTTCCACCATCCTCACCCTCCCTGAGCCCACTGTGGTCGAACTGCTGTGCTTTCTTCGCAACCTCTGAGGTAGTGGTGGTGGCTCTGGTGCTCCCTGGATGGGGAAGGTTCCCTTCCTACCATCCAGTGTGGCCTGGGGGAAGGTTCCCTTACTACTGTCCAGTGTGTCCTGAAGATGGGCAACTTCCTCCTTCAGGGCAGAGAGTTGTCTGCAAATAGGGCAGCATCTCAGCCTCCAGAAAGACTCCCAGAAGACTGCTACCCCACAGCCATTACATTGCACTACTCCCCACATGTTTATCTACTTTTTTTTTGTGTGTGTATATGTGTGTGATTGGTTTGTTATATAGATATATATATATTATACAATGTGTATGCTTATATTGTCAGTGCAGTGTGCTAGAGAGGATATGACAGTGATATGCACCTTGCACTCTTGATGAAAAGATGTCAGAACCCCAGGTATAAAGGAACTATTTCAGGGTGGGTGGGGTGAGGTGGAAGGGTTGGGCCCAAACTGTGCCCTCACAAAACAATCAGCTAAAAGCTCTGACCCACCGCTGCGATGAGTGCCTTCCTGTCAGCAAGATGCCAAACACAACAATTTGACAGAGAAAATACCCTGCCAATCAAACAGAGAAAAATCCAGACATCCAAGTCAGACACAGGTAAACCTCCCCAGCCCCAAAACAGCCTGGTGGTTTGTGCTCTGAAAGCAGTCAGCCCCAAAATAAGTCAGCTGTGCTTTAAACTCTTCCTGCACTGAAAATCTTAAGAACTGGAACAAAAGTAAAGCTAGATCCACCTCCTCTGTTGCTTGAAAGACTGTCTTTTCCTGATAATTCTAAGTTCCTTATTTCACCTTTCAGTTAGAAGTAGCCTCCACCTGCAGAATATCTGCTACAAACCAAAGACAATTGTAAGGTTCACCTCCCTCTGTTGTGAGCACAACTCACTTTCTTGCAAATCCTATGTTCAGTATTGCAGCTTCCAGCCAGAGGTAGTTTCACTTGAAGAATATTAGCTGTTCTGATGAGTTTGCTATAAAACACCTGCTTATAATACTATTGTTCTCAGGTCTATTACCAAAGCTATTGGCTGATAAGTAGCTATGATGTAAGCACTTCCTGACAAAGTCTGGTCTGGCCTTTTAAGGCACACACAGATAAACACAAAAAACTGTTTCCACCCCCTAGGGCACTGTCTGGGTCAAATACACAACCTATACCTGCACTTATTTCAGGACTTATGATAAATTCTTAGCCCAGGGTTTAAACTCTTCCTGCACTGAAAATCTTAAGAATTGGAACAAAAGTAAAGCTAGATCCACCTCCCTCTGTTGCTTGAAAGACTGTCTTTGCCTGATAATTCTAAGTTCCTTATTTCACCTTTCAGTTAGAAGTAGCCTCCACCTGCAGAATATCTGCTACAAACCAAAGACAATTGTAAGGTTCACCTCCCACTGTTGTGAGCACAACTCGCTTTCTTGCAAATCCTATGTTCAGTATTGCAGCTTCCAGCCAGAGGTAGGAACCAGTTATTACCCCTGCAGGGCCTGTTGTTAAAGTTATGTTTTTGCTATTTAAACCTACCCTACCACTGTGCATGCTATTTGGGGGAACTGTTATATTTACCTGGAGGCTCCCAGAGGTGTGACCACAGTGTGGAGGTGGGCTGGTACACCATCTCTGGGGGTTGTACTGTTACATAACACATAGCCAGGCACACTTAAATCTTTCTCTGGGTGGAGGCACCACCATTTCTTTTCTCTTGCTGAGTGAGACATGAACTCAGGAGTCACTAGAAACAGTAGCCTGGTGGTGGTGTAAGGTAGTGGGATCTTGCTCCTGGAGCAAGCTGGGGAGCATATCTGCCCTATAGTGGCTTACATAAATATTGTATTATGCCGTATGTGCATGTCTGTAAATTATTGTCTTTGATTTCATGTTCATTGTTTAATTACTTGTTAAAGAATGTGAAACTGATAAGCTGCTATCTTCAGGAGACCCCTTTGCAAATTAGACTTTTTAGTCTCAAGAGGTTTATCTGGGGGTGGGGGTGTACAAAATTTAAATAAATAAATAAACTATGTTGAAAGCCCCAACAGATTCACCCCACAATGGATGCAGTGACAATGCTAAGTAATGAAATGGCCCACAGTAAGTAAAGGGAAGCAAAGGACAAGGTTTATTGGGAGAAATCATTGAACAAGGCTCTGTGGAAGGAATGAAGGATAAAGGTTAATCAGGAATAAACAGCACATAAAAAAGCTGTCACACACACTGCAACCCCCTCCCCCTCAGCAGTCCCACAACAATCCTATCTTACCTGGTGAACTGGTATTACTTCCCCACAGTCCCTTGGGTGCCTCATTATGCTAAGTGGCACCATACAAGCTATGTTGGAACATTGCAGGCTGGACAGAAGTAGAAGTTTTTTTTTTAGTTGTTTAACCAGGAGAAGCACACTAAACTGATAGCTTTTTTACAGGAGTGACCTGGGAGCACAGGGAAGTTAAGTGGCTTGCTCAGGGTCACACAGTATGCAAGTGGAAGCCGTGGATTCAAACTCAGGTCTGATCTGCTGGATGTCACCAAATTTGCAGCTCAGAGCCTTAAACAATTGCGCAATACTGTGTTAATAAAGTTAAGATGCAAACACAGTCACCATGGTGGAGAACTAGTTTAATCTGAAAAGTAATGGAAACTAATTACTGTAACTGCCATAACTCCCAAATGTATTGCATCCTATAACTGGTAACTATTTATTTATGGATTCCTGTATATAATATGTAGCATAAGCCTTTATGTAGTTTAATGCTGCTTATATTTGATTGTGGACCATAGTCAACACCTGTGATCTTGCATTGTATACCTTTCTGAACTAAACCTGTACATTTCACTGTTTGTAGCTATTGTAATCTTTTATCATTTGTGTCTGTACATTGTTTGTAACAATGAACTGCCGTATGGTTTGGATTGTACCTGAAAACAGGCAAACTCGTTGCCCGGTGCTCCTACCCAGTCACCAAATAAATAAATGAATGAATAAATAAATTTTAAAAAATTAATACATGTACACATACATACATACTGTGATGCTTGGCCAGCTGGTTATGATTGTTCTATGATATTTGTAATATAGAATGTGGTATGTGATCGTCTCACATGAGACATCCTGTGCTCCTGGGTGACCCCTCAAGTTTTAGTGAAAATAACAGGATATATTAACCTGAAACCAGGAAGTAATTAAAGACTATAGAGACTTAATTAATGGTCTCCTGTTTTCCTGTCTTAATTAGAACTGACCCAGCTACCATGATGTAGGGCTCGTAAACTTTTATGATGTCTTAGAGGAAAGAACATGTTATACCACCATGGTGCTAAAAGTCATAAATTCCTTTGATGTGCCCTGGGAATAGGAACTGCTCGAGATCAAAGAGGGGATGTTAATTAAAGAGTCATATTGGAAAATGAGTTTTTGCTGATGTCATCTTATTTGAAATACCTCCTGACAGGACATCCTGTTTGTATATTTTTTATATTCTTAAAGGAGGAGCTAGATGACATCATAGAAGGGGTGTGGAGACACAGACCCAGATATTCAAAAGGGTTGTGCATGGCGCAACAGTGTTGCACCATGTGCAACCCACTGATGTGCCCCAGCATGATATTCAAAAGGGAAAAGTGCGCAGCACAAATCCCGATGCGCCGGAGTGCATCAGTAATGTATGCAGGCGCAGGTAGGGGAGTGTGCCCATGCATACCCTGCACAGCCCAATATTCAGCCCAGAATGTGCAGAGCCATGCATGCGCAACCTCTACCTGCGCCAGCACAAAGTTGATCAAAAAAGGAACAATGGATGGCCACCACGGGTGAGCTGCGCGTTCCAGGGCGCAACACGGCAGCTGCCTTATCGGGTGGCCACCTAATCTCACTGCACCCGGCAGTGCCCCCATATCCAATCGCAGGCATTTGTTAAAAAATGCAAAATTCTGTCCAATATCCCTGGTGGTCCAGTGGACGCTGTCTGCCACGATTGTGGGCATTTGTATTAAAAAATAGAACCATGTCCAATATCCCTGGTGGTCCAGTGGACCGCTGACTGCCCGATCGTGGGCATTTGTTAAAAATAAGAACCATGTCCAATATCCCTGGTGGTCCAGTGGACCACTGACTGCCCGATCGTGGGCATTTGTATTAAAAAATAGAACCATGTCCAATATCCCTAGTGGTCCAGTGGACCACTGACTGCCCAATCACGGGCATTTGTTAAAAATAAGAACCATGTCCAATATCCCTGGTGGTCCAGTGGACCGCTGACTGCCCGATTGTGGACATTTGTTAAAAATAAGAACCATGTCCAATATCCCTGGTGGTCCAGTGGACCGCTGACTGCCCGATCATGGGCATTTGTATTAAAAAATAGAACCATGTCCAATATCCCTGGTGGTCCAGTGGATCGCTGACTGCCCGATCACGGGCATTTGTAATAAAATAATTAATAATTCCAATATCCCTGCTGGTCTATGCGGTACCCCCTCCCCACCCACCCACTGGGCCCCGCGCCCCACTCCCTTCCTGGTCAGCTGGCGGGCGGCAGCACTCATCCGCCTGCCGCCCGCCGTCACGCTGACTGACACCGTCGGGAGGGCTGTACGCCCATTGATCCACAGCGTGAACCAATGGGCGTGCAGCCTGTACCGTACTACACATTCCAGATAGTCATGGTCTCAAGTCAGATTTATGTCAACTGCAAGTTGTGGTCAAAATAAATCCATCACTGTGATGGCGGTCGACAACTTAGTTGTTGAACTGGCATCATAGAGCCTCCCAGTGGCCCTGGCCCGATGCCACAGGTTATCCTTTCTTGCATCTGGTCGGTAGGGTTGAAGTAACCCAGCTTCTACTTGTTCCTTGGACCTTGCATCTTTTGAGGAGGGCAAATAGGTTACAGGCCTTGGTGAACTATCTGATAAAGTAGTCCAAGGCTGTGTCATTGCATGGTATGGAGTCTAGGTAGCTCCAATCTACTTGGTCAAGGTGGGCTTGGAAGTCTGCCAGTTTTCCTTTATGGAGTACTCTACTAGTTATCAATTTAGGGGGTGTTTTGGGGGTTTATTTGACCAGGTACATGTCACCGGGGAGTGGTCAATTTAGACATCTGGGAGACAGTGATCTCAGTGAGCCTATCAGGGTTTGTGGTTCAGATCCAGTCTATTAGTGTGCTGGCACCTGTTCTGTAGTTGGTCCTGGTGCAGTCCTTGACTACTTGTGTGAGGCAGAGATTTGTTACTAGATCCCTGAGTGCTGCACTATCATTAGCAAGCCAGTTATTGTTGAAATTCTCCCTATCAATTGTTTCCCACTTATGGGTCATCTATCTGAAGCACCTAGTGAATGCTTCTAGGCCAGCTCTATGTCTATCAGGGGTATGTAATCAGTCATTAGGGCGAGGGTTTTACTGCTGTTGACTACCAGATGTTTTACTGCCAGATATTCAATGTCACTAGTGGTACCGTTTAGCTGCATTTTGTGTCGCTGTAAGCTGGACTTTGGGTAGAGTAGACATCCTCCACCCCATTTACCCTGTTGGTCCTGCCTAATCACATTGTAGCCAAACAACAACAAGAAAGTTGAAAGCTGCGAACAAGCTTGCATGGCCAGTGCGCTCTCACTCAAGGTGGCTCACCTTGCAACAGCCAGTTCCAAAAGGATGTGTAACACACAAATAAAAGCCTCAAGTACAATGCTTATCTCCGGTCCACCCCTAGTGCCTCAACTCTCGCGAGTCTTCATTGTAGCCATCCAGAGTGATGGCAGTGTCCTGTATTTTGTGGTTAAGCCAAGTTTCTGTGAGGGAGATGATATCGGGCCTCACTTGTGTCACTCATGCCTTGAATTGTGTGAACTTACAGTAGGTAGTAGGCTGCCTACAGTATTTTGAGTGAAGCAATTCTTAGATGTCCATGCTGTGCTGTCTCTGACCCCTGCTATGTTGGGTGGACCTGGGTTTGGGTGTATGTTGCTGGAGATGAGCAGTAGGGCAAGCATCAATTTCTTTAGTGCATGTATGTTGCACGCAGACTGCCATGGTTTGTTGGTTCGCACTATGTGTTTAATGTGAGTTATGTAGGTTGGGAGGCTAAGGGGGGGGAAGGCCAGTCTATGGTGGGGTGAATTGTCCTGGGTGGGTTTGTCCAAGATATATAAGGGGGGCTTTGCTGACTACCTGACAGTATGAGTTCCCCTGTCACCCAAGGGCCCAGTTTAGGAGGCTGGGCAAATACAAGGTGTTTGGTAGTGTAGTAGTCATTAACTGGCAAGTTGGGTAAGATTACAGAAAGCACAACTGTAGCTGCAAGTATCCCTTTCCTGAAATGCATGTTTGGGGGGACCCATTATTCAGGAGTGGGAAAGCAGAGCTAGTAATTACCAAATAGCTTAAGTGAGTCAGTTCAACATTTGCAGAGCAGATTAGCAGGCAAAATATTGTGATAAGCAGGTTCAGTAGACAGTTTCTCATTAACACATAATTTGTAAAAGTTAATCAACAGGTTTCCATTGCGTTAGAACAGTATAAATGGCTAAGATGCTGTAACGTCAAATACAAAATTGTTGGCAGCTGTGGATGAAGAGCTCTAATGAATTACAGTACACAGTGAATAATTGATGATTGTGAGGGGAGGAGACTATGTGCATAGATTCAGTACAGGCAGAGCAGGTAGAATTAATTGATTACATCATAAAAGATTATCCTGCTGATTGACTGGGGCAGGCAATGGCTGGGGAGGGACAGGAAGCAGGTAGGCTTAAAGGAAGAGACATTTACTCTTCAATGTTTACTCGTAACTTTACTATTTTTCCAGATTTTGAACATAGCCTTTTTTACCATTTTTACAGTAACTCTGCAAAATCAACTTTCAGATGGGATTTGAAAAATTACACCTGCCTTGTTCATGAGGTGGGGTAAAAAATAGTCTTTGTTGAAAATCTGGAGTCAAAATTAAAATAAGAAAAAAAAAAAAAATTATGAAGCAATGTTTAAATTCTTCAACGTTTTCTCATAACTTTGCTGTTTTTTTTAGATATTGTCCCCAGGCTTTCAACATTGCCTATTTTTTACTTCATCTCATGAACAATGCAGGTGTAATTTTTAAAAACTCCTCTGAAACATGTTTTCGCAGACACGTCATGAAATCACCAGTTGCCTTGATGATGAGGTGGTGTCAAAATAAGACAATGTTGAACATTTGGGGTCAAAATCTCAAAAGATAGACAGGATGGAAGCTGTCCAGAGGAGGGCAACTAAAATGGTGCAGGGTCTGCACCAGAAGACATATGAAGAGAGACTTAAGGAGCTTAATATGTATAGCCTCGAGGAAAGGAGGGGGGGGGCATGATAGAAACTTTCAAGTACCTCAAGGAATCAACAAAGTCCAAGAGGGTAGCATCTTTCAAAAAAAGAGGTGTGCAAGAACAAGGGGCACAATTTGAAGATGGGGGGGTGGCTCAGAGGTAATTTAAGGAAGTATTTTTTCACAGAGAGGGTTGTGGGTGCATGGAACGGCCTTCCAGAGGAGGTTGTGGAGTCAAAAACAGTGGTGGAATTCAAGCAGGCATGAGACAGTCATAAGGCAATTCTAGGGGGTCGGGTTAGGAAGAAGTAGGCTGCTGGTTAACTCGGATCTGCAGCTTATCCATTAGGTAGGGAAATGGGCAGACTGGGTGGGCCAAGCGGTCCTTATCTATGTTTCTATGTAAACAAAAAGTTATGAAGAAACGTTGAAATTCTTCAATGTTTATGCCTAGCTTTGCTATTTTACCAGATTGTGACCCCACACTTTTAACGTAGCCATTTTATTTATTTATTTATTTCACAATTCTGATTAATACATTTGAGCACAGAAGGCTGTTTTACAAAGGTTCCAAGTCGATGTAATACAAAATAAGAAGACAGTGTGACACAGGCAATACAGAACATAGAGAATACTGGATGGGCAACTATGCACAACCAGTGTGTTCTGCCATAGAAGGGTTCTGATTCCCTCTGACCTTGAGAGTGAAGCTCAAGAGGTCCATGGGAATCAGGACCCCAAGGTGACAGAACACACTGTTATGCATAAAGTTGCTCATTCTGTATTTGTTATAGTGTATAGTATTATGTGAAATGCGTGCATTGTGTTTTTTTTTCTCTTTCACATTGAAACAGACTTGTGAAGTCTCTAGAGGTTCTAGAATGCAGTTCTGCCACATAATTGGATAGAGAAAAGCAACTATGTGGCAGCATTCCAAGTTGTTCTGCTGCAGTAGTGACATCACTACTGCAACAGAACAACATAATGATGTCACTACTGCAGCAGAACAAGCATATTCCAGGCATGGAATTTCATTTATAACAGCATTCCACTATACACTATGTAGAGGATAATGTATGGTCATTGATGGTTAACTGGTTTGTTAACCATCGAGAGGTTGCCAGGGTGACCATGTAAACCTCGAGAGCGAAGCTAGAGAGGGTTACATCACCATGGCAACCTCGAGATGGGTTAAAAAACCGGTTAACCATCGATGTACCATACATTATATTTTGTAGTGTATGGTACCATTTATGTTTTTTAAAAAAAGAAAGCAGTTCCTTACTGCATTTTTTTTAATGTCACTGCCGCTCTGCTCTCACCACCACGGCCGTTTCAAAGTCGCTCGATCCAGTTGCGCGCATGCCCAGACTGTTCCTGGTTGTTAACCCTGATGTGACGTACCATTGATGGGTTAACAACATCGTGACATTGCATCGATGGTAAAACGTTATTATAAAAAGGCAGATTTCTACCAATAACAACGTTCTACCATACATTATAATGGGAGAACAGGTATGATAAACATAAAGCAATGTAGATTTGAATCAGTTAAAACAAGAACAACATTTCAGAACTGCATATTTTACAAATTAAATACCATTATCCAGTAAGGATTAACTACTCTAAGTGCAACCCATGGAAAAAAGGATAGCAGCCAGGTTCTGGCTTTGGCAGAATATAGCGGGGGAAAGGGGGAGATAGGTGGGTACAGAACTAGGTTGGGGGGGTGGGAAGAGCAGGAATAGGGAGGAGTAGGAAAGGGGGAAGGGAGCTACATAATTAGGGAAAAAAGAAAAGAAAACAAGGATGAGATGTAGCCAGTGCAGCTAGATAGCATCCAGTGCAGGCTTTTGTCATTGTAGTGGAGGGGCTAGCAGGAATAGAGAGGAGTAGGGGAGGGAAGAAGGGAGCTACAGGAAATCAGGAAAAAAGAAAAGAAAAACAAGGATGGGGGTGCAGCCAGTGCAGTTAGATGGCTGCAAGATAATTGTGTACCCCACATCGTGAACATGACGTGTCATTTCTCAAATCCTGCCCAAAAAGTCTTTTCGCACTTTATATACTGTACCATAAAATGACATTTTGGACAGGATTTCATAAAGAAGATCTGGTTGTCAAGTTCATAAGGTACTGTAATAAAAATGCTATGCTAAACATTTGAGGCCAAAATTGAAAAAGAGAAAACAAATTATGAACAAAGGTTGACGTTTTTCTACGCTTACTCATAACTTCACTATATTTTTACTTTTTTTAACCCACATTTTCAACATACTCACTTTTTTTACCCCATCAAATGAACAGTTATGTATTTATTTATTTATTTCCCGGGAAAGGAGGGCTAGGCAAATCTGCCTATTTTCAACCTTGTCCTGGGGAGGGGGGATACAGATGGAAACCAACTGACAATGAACCAGATTAAGCTGTTGGTGGTATTTTTGGTGACAGCTGTCATTGTCAAATTCCCCTTGAAAACCTGCTTTTGTTTCATAAAACAATGTTTTGGGTTGCATATCATAAATCAAACCTGTCATGTTCACATGCTGGGGCAAAAAAAAAATCCCTAAAAACTAGTATTTTGGAAATTCAAAGTCACAATCTAAGAAAATTATGTTATGTGTGAACATTTTATTTCCCAATCATGACAATAATCATTACTGTAACTCATGTTATGAATTTGCTAATTATCTCCTCTACACTATCAGTGCCAAACACCTACACAGCAAATACAAGCAAGCAAACATTCAGCATTGACAAACATTTGTTTATATGAACTTTGTTATACCTGTAGTGATGCCTGTATTGTTTACCTGCAATGTACTCTCCCAGATCGTTCCTGAAAATAGGCAGGTTTCTGCCTAGTGCACTTACCCGGTAAACAAAAGCTAAATAAATAAATTACTGAAGATCTTTTCAGTAAAACAGAATATTTTGCCTTTAGACTTCATGGGGGGCATTTACAAAAGGATTAGACACAGATGCAACCCCTCCATCTGTATCCCCTAATTGTGCACAGCCAGCTCTGCTTTTTTCAGTAGTTGCATCTCTTTACACCAAAAAGTCATGATTTGCAGCACAAAACAGATGTAATTGTGAGCTGCATCCATTTGGAGGCACCTGTGTCTGTTTTTGGATGTGAACTTTGGATGCTGCTAGACCATCTAACTAATGGGTTTGGATGCATTTCTGCAACCGTGGACACTGTTAGGTGATCTAATTAACAGTTGTCAATGCAGTTCTGCTTTGAAAACAGCAGCAGATGCATCTTGGGCAGGTCCTGTTGAAAATCCTTGCCCATCTGTTTATTTTGCCCTTTTCTGTGTAGTCATAGTCCTCTGCCTATGACATCACAAGCTGTTGCCGTGGAACACTTCTGATGTCACAGGTAGAGGACTGTGACTTCAGAGCATGGAATACAGCAGGGACAGATGAAGTCTGAGGGGCAAAGGAGACTATTTTCATGCCAATGGCTTTCATAATAAAGAACGGAATGTCCTGCAATTCAGTTTTGTTTAGAATATTATAAGATGTGAGTTGTCCCATTGCAAATGGTCATTGTTCATCTGGAAACTGGAAAATAACGTTAAAGGTTACTATTCATATGTGATTATGTTTCTTACTGCTGTTAGTAAGTATATTCAAGATGTGTGCATGAAATCACATTAACAGCGAAAGAGAGAGAGAGAGAGAGAGGGGGAGAGATAGACAATAATTATACAGTAATGATCCAACTGCAGGGGTTATTATCATAGAATGAGTGCATGCAGAAGTTGAGCCCCTATTCTTTGTGTTTAATATTCAAGGTTCCATTTACCACCATGACTGATAGCCTGTATATTCAATTGCACATACAGGTGGCTGCTCTGACTAACGTCTAATTATGGCACTGCATTTCAGTTTAAAATTAACTCACTCACTCCCATAACAACGCTGTATATATGAGTCAAAACATCTTTAACCTTATTCAAAATGGCCACCTCAAGCTGAATGAGTTAAATATGTCATTTGATGGCTGGGGGACTGTGGTGAGGGATTACTTGATAGATCTGTATTAATAACTTAGACAAAATATGACATGGGAAAGAAAAATCACAGACTCTCAGTATACGTAAGCAAAAATGCAAGCTAGGGCATGCATCAAGTGAAGCTGATGCATGCTATAGGTGTATTAAGAGTCAACCACCTGAGAAGTGTTTCAGTTTAGCTCCGTGCAGAATAGGCAGTATGTTATTGTACTTATAACATGGTCTTAAATGTTTAATTTTTTAAATGATAAAAATGGGCACAACAACAGTGCAAGGTGTGCACAGAGTAAAATCACTGGCTGGTTATGTGATCACTGTTGACCAATTGCCCCATTCTATTTATCCATGATATTTTATAATAACAATTATTTCCCCATCTCAGTTTAAAAAAGAATGACAGATTGACATTCCATTTAAAATATACATTAATGTCATAAAGTATTTAGTATAAAGATACAGGCACTCATAAATAGGATCATGAGGTGACAATTAAGCAATAATGCATGATAGGGTGTGTTATATCATGGGATTGGCTTGCTCTCCCCATCTGCATACCAATTATACTCCCTAGGTGCCCTCACAGACTCTATAATCCAAAATAAAACTCCCTCCTCCCTAGCGGCACTACTTGTACCACAGACACCTTCCCATGGACTACGCTCGACAAACAAGTTTCTACTTACTATACCTAGGTGTCTTACTTCAAAAGGCTCTGGAGCATTTCATTGCACTGCCCCTGCAACCTGGAACTCACTCCCTCTTGCCCTGAGGCAGACAAACTCCCATCCTATCTTCAAAAAAGAACTACATTGCCATCTATACCGGGACCCCTGCACGTGCTTTGATCCCACTTAATGCTACTTTCTTCCTCCTCATATAACACAGTTTCACCACTCTACATCTCTCTATCTCCCATGCTGCCTTTCTCCCATCCTTACTGGCAATCTCCCTGCCTCCCAGGCCACACATCTTGACTAGACAGCTGCTGCTTAAATCTCACCCTGTCCAACTCTAGTAGTCCTATTTCTTACCTAAACTCTTTTGTCTACAAACTCTTTCCCTTGACTTACTACACCACAGCACTTGCAAATAAGCTATGCTTTATAAATGTTACTATAGTTGTCCCTTAGCTCAGCTCTGTTACTATTTTTCAGGTACTAATGTCACCTTTGGTTTTACTGCCTAGCTATGTGTATTATCTCAAGTACCATTTCACCTGATCTGTATCTGATTTATCTGTATTAATGTATCTGAATTATCTGTATTAATGCAATGTATGTGATTCATCTGTAGTTAATGCATTGTATGTGTTTCCCAATTTATGTACAGTATGTACTTTCCCAGGTCGTGCCTGAAAATAATCAGTCTTGGCTAGCGCACCTACCTGGTAAACAAAAACTAAATAAATAAATATCATCATGCCTTGGGAAGTCATGGTTAAGTCATGGGCCAGTGATCACGGGGGCACTGGCACCAGGGACGATTCATTTTTTTTCCTCTGGCTGGCAATCGCCGATCATGGTGGGGAAGGGGGACCACAGACACCAGGGACCAGGCCAGTGATCAGTGGGAGGAGGGACCACTAGCCACCAGGGATACATCTTCTGTTAAACTCGGGCCAGTGATCAGCGTGGAGGGAGGACCACTAGCCACCAGGGAATACTTAAATATTTACACTTGGACTGGCGATTGGTGGGTGGACCCCTAGCCACCGGGGAAGGTGAACAATATTACTGCCAGGCCTGGGGGTGGGGACCACTAGCACCACGGTGAACATTTATTTGTACTTGGGCCAGTGATTGGAGATCACAGGGAGGGACCACTAGCACCAGGGAAAATACTGTTACATTCATGGGCTGGCGATCATGACGGGGTGGGGGAGATCACTAGCACCAGGGAGAATACTGTTACATTCATGGGCTGGCGATCATGAGGGGGTGGGGAGACTCACTAGCACCAGGAGAATACTGTTACATTCATGGGCTGGCGATCATGAGGGGTGGGGAGATCACTAGCACCAGGAGAATACTGTTACATTCATGGGCTGGCGATAATGAGGAGGTGGGGGAGATCACTAGCACCAGGGAGAATATTGTTACATTCATGGGCCTGGCGATCATGGAGGGGGTGGGGGATCACTAGCACCAGGGAGAATACTGTTACATTCATGGGCTGGCGATCATGAGGGGGTGAGGGGAGATCACACTAGCACCAGGAGAATACTGTTACATTCATGGGCTGGCGATCATGAGGAGGTGGGAGAGATCACTAGCACCAGGGAGAATACTGTTACATTCATGGGCTGGCGATCATGAGGGGGGTGGGAGAGATCACTAGCCAGGAGAATACTGTTACATTCATGGGCTGGCGATCATGAGGGGGTGAGGGAGATCACTAGCACCAGGGAGAATACTGTTACATTCATGGGCTGGCGATCATGACGGGGTGGGGGAGATCACTAGCACCAGGAGAATACTGTTACATTCATGGGCTGGCCATCATGAGGGGGGGTGGGGAGACTACTAGCACCAGGAGAATACTGTTACATTCATGGGCTGGCGATCATGAGGGGGTGGGGGAGATCACTAGCACCAGGGAGAATACTGTTACATTCATGGGCTGGCGATCATGAGGGGGTGGGGGGGAGATTACTAGCTCCAGGAAGAATACTGTTATATTCATGGGCCAGCGATTGATGATTGGGGTTGGGGGATCACTGGCACCAGGGACTATTCTGCTTTTTCTCAGCCTGGCAATGGGCAATCATGGAGGTGGGGGACCACTAGCACCAGGTTAGACTTACGTGTTATGTTCAAGCCGGCAATCAGCGGGGTGGGGGGGAGTGACCACTAGCACTAGGGATGAATTAGGTTTTACATTCGGGACAGCAATCTGTGTGTGTGTGTGTGTGTGTGTGTGTGTGTGTGTGTGGAGGGGGGGTGCCACTGCAGTACCTCCGCCAACCACTAAGATTGTGGGGGATTAAAGCAAGGTCTTGGTTGGCGGTATTTTCTCTGTGCTAGGGGACCCTGCAAAAGACCCTTGCATGGAGCAAATGCTTTGTGAATGGGACAGCATCGATATACAGGTCCCCTTCTCCTCATTTGAATTGCAACCCCCTCCACAATTTGCTCTGGTGCAAACCTGGTTTGAGAGTGCAAACTGGGCTTTTGTGAATATCAAATCAGTGCAAAACCTGGTTTGCTCACACAAAATCGGGTTTGCGCTGGGGCAAAGTTTGTGAATCTAGCCCCTGTTCTTTTCATGACATATGCTGAGTTGAGGTATCCTGCAGTAATCAAACAAATATCCTTCTGCCTGTTGGAGTAATGTATTTTTTATAGCATATAGGATTAGACACCCATCTTTAAATTAACTGTAATAGTTATCCCATTTGCAGTTTTGTATGGGTTTCCTATCCAGTGTGTGGCAGTGAGGCCTGTGGAAGAGTACTAAACTGTGGAAACAGCAGGTCACAGGTTTAAATCCCATCACAAGGCTCATTACACGGGCCTTGAGCACATCACTTGCCGTCCTTGTGCTTCTGTCCCACAGCTGTAGAACTGGGTGGAAGCAGGACTCCACACCAAGAATGAGATTTCACACCTCATGTGGGCAAACCTGGGGCAATAAACTGCAAAAGAACAACCATTACATGTTTTAATATAGATTCAAAGAAGACTAACTAGAAAGTGTTTAGGAAGAAAAAGTAAGTTGGCTCTTGAATAACTCCTCTTGTTACTGGTTAGAAGGCATAACAGACACAGTACTTTAAAATTACTGAAAAATAGCATCACTGGGCAGACTGTTAAAAACAACATATCGAGTGATTATGCTATGCTAATAAAAAATAAATGTAAGCAGATTTCCTCTAACTTAGACATAATGAAAAATAGGACTTTAAAATTTCATGGGTGGTATGCTCAAAATAAAATAAACCATGTTCTAGAACCATACCTTGCCTTTCTTTGTGAAAAAGAGGATAGGCATGTATTTTTGAAGTTTAGGCTGGAAATGCATCCCTCAAAATTATTGCATTTTAGATGTTCTAAATCTAATGTCCAATCAAGCTCTCAAGACCTTTACTGTAGTTGTTGGGAAAACACTTTTGAAACTCTATTACGTATACTCCTGGATTGCCCTAAATTCAGTCTTAATGGGGGAAACTTGTATTAATCATTATCTTTCAAGTAATACACTTACAACAGAGGAGACCCTTAGAATCTTAATGAATCCTCCAATAGCCATTTGAGTGAGATATGGTGAAATATGTGAAATGGATCTACAATATTGTGTCAGTCAACCTGCTAATAACCGAAATGAACCCTTGTTCTGCTCTCTAATGCATATATATACTCTGTTGAGCTGATATCTGTTTTTGACAAATTTATGTATCACCTCTTTTTTTCAGACCATCTAGATGTTTTGTAATTACAAGCTATTTTACGTCCAGCGTATCCCTGGCCTCTGAGTGCCTTGTTTACATGCCTCTGTCTTCTTTTTAAGTACCTTGGCATTAGCTAAAGTATCACCACAACTGAATCTATACTATACTAGCATAGAAAAGGGACATTTTGATATTATATATATTAACTTACAGGATGTATTCTTCTAAGTAATTTAATGCTGTATATTGAAATCAGCAATAATTTCCCCCTATTACGTTCATGGAAAAACTTTGAATGTGTGAAAGATCTAATAATGCACTTGTGATTCACTACTGCAATTATGTATGGAAATCTACTAATTGTCCATGGTTTTTTTTGTCTTTTTAAAATTGTTTTTATGATTCTGTACACTTGTAATGACTTTTTATCGAGTTGAACAATAAAGCATTTGAACTTGAACAACCGTACACTTTCTTATAAAGTGATGAACAGCTTAAACTCTCCTATGCAATAGACCTGTATGAGTGCAGAGCTCAGCTGAGTCATACTAGTGTGGCAGATATGTAAGTAAGTAAGTAAAATGTTATTTTTTAAGCACTTTACAAAAATCCAAAGCGCTGTACAAATGAACAACATTTAAAATAACAAACATATTATTAACAATAATAACAATAAAATATGGGTTCTGATATGAATCGGCACTACCTGAGCCTTGCAGCTCCAGCCCAAATGACATCAGTGGCTTTACATTGAATATAACTGGCTCTTGCAGGCTGCTGGATGAAGTCATTGGGACCCAAAGCAGCAGTTTCATTATGTCAGTCCCACACAGTGGCAGATCTAGGGGATGGTGAAGGCTGTGCTGCACCCTGCATTGTAACATACATACTTGCTTGCAGCTGCTGCACTCACTTTGTTGAAGAAGTTAGATTTATTGTTTGTACAAAAGTTTGTATTCAAAACCATAGACTACATTTGTATTTTCTGTCAAAAATGTACTGAAGTATATAATAGCAAACAATATAAAGGATTAATAAAACAATTTAAAAGTGCATTTCACGTATGCAAGCCACCCCAGCACCCCTATTGTAACATCCTGGATCTGCCACTGGTCCGACACATTTAGTTCAGCTCAAATCTGTCCCCCCATGAAACACATTGGCATCCAGGAGGGATGCATTCAATATGCCTACTTTGCCCCTTGTTATTCTCTCTCTCTCTCTAAACAATATGTGTTGTTGATCAGTTTTCTGTTCATCTGTATGGAAATCAATTTATTAGTCAGTCCTGAGTGTCCACTGCACTTTGCTAAAGAATCTAAATGGGTTTCTCCACTATTTGCACTTAGCAGGGAAAGGAATTCAGTTTCTAGTTTGTAACTGGCATCAACCTTGCCTGTCAAACACCAAACTGTATTTGAGGAATAGCAGGGGTAGATATGAAAGTTAAATTGAAGTAAAAAGGTACCGTAAGGCACCAACTGAATTTTGTGAAGTGTTAGGTAATAGCAGGAATGGAGCCCAGCAGGGAGGCTCTAGTTACCCAGTAGCTTGCCAGTCACACAGCACTGCCATCCCCCAGTAGTACAGCAGTACACTGCCCTCACCACAGCACTGTCATCCCCCGCAGTGCAGCATTATGCTGCTCTCGCCACAGCACTGCCATCCCCCATCAGTACAGCAGTACACTGCCCTCACCACAGCTCTGCCATCCCTCAGTAGTACAGCAGTACACTGCCCTCACCACAGCTCTGCCATCCCCCAGTAGTACAGCAGTACACTGCCCTCACCACAGCACTGCCATCCCCCAGTAGTACAGCAGTACACTGCCCTCACCACAGCACTGTCGTCCCCAGCAGTAGAGCAGTACACTGCCCTCACCACAGCACTGTCATCCCCCGCAGTGCAGCATTATGCTGCTCTCACCACAGTACTGCCATCCCCCATCAGTATGCTGCCCTCACCACAGCACTGCCATCCTAAAGCAGTACAGCAGTACACTGCCCTCACTACAGCACTGTCATCCCCCAGTAGTACAGCAGTATTCTGCCCTCACGAGAGCACTGCCATCTCCCAGCAGTACACTGCCCTCACCACAGCACTGCCATTCCCAAGTAGTACAGCAGAACACTGCCCTCACCACAGCACTGTCATCCCCCAGCAGTACAGCAGTACGCTGCCCTCACCACAGCACTGCCATCCCCGAGCAGTACAGCAGTACACTGCCCTCATGACAGCACCTCCATCCCCCAGCAGTCCAGCAGTACTTTGCCCTCACCACAGCACTGCCATCCCCAAGCAGTACAGCAGTACGCCGCCCTCACCACAGCACTGCCATTCCCAAGCAGTACAGCAGTACACTGCCCTCACCACAGCACTGCCATATGGCAGCAGTAGAGCAGTACACTGCCCTCACTACAGCACTTCCATTCCCCAGCAGTACAGCAGTACACTGCCCTCACCAGATCACTGCCATCCCCCAGCAGTACAGCAGTACGCTCACCAAAGCACTGCCATCTTCCAGCAGTACAGCAGTACGTAGCACTCACCACAGCACTGCCATCCCCCAGCAGTACAGCAGTATGCTGTTCTCACCAGAGCACTGCCATGCCCCAGCAGTACCGCAGTATAGCAGTACGCTCCCCTCACTACAGCACTGCCATTCAGCTGCAGTACAGCAGTACGCTGCCCTCACCACAACTCTGCCATCCCCCTGCAGTACAGCAGTATGCTGCCCTCTCCACAGCACTGCTATTCCCCAGCAGTACAGCAGTTCTCTGCCCTCACCACAGCACTGCCATCCCCCAGCAGTACAGCAGTGCTCTGCCCTCACCACAGCACTGCCATCCCCCAGCAGTACAGCAGTACACTTCCCTCACCACAGCACTGCCATCCCCCAGCAGTACAGCAGTACACTGCCCTCACCACATCACTGCCATCCCCCAGCAGTACAGCAGTACACTGCCCTCACCACAGCACTGCCATCCCTCAGCAGTACAGCAGTACTCTGCCCTCACCACAGCACTGTCCCTCACACCATCACATCATTTGATCCCCACCAGGGTCAGATAAGGGTTCTGCATTTCCAAAGTATAAAAACGAATGCTGATTCCTGTGCAGCAGGATATAAAATAACAGTGTAGTTCAGCTGCCCACACATACTGTACCATTCCATTCATTACCTAGCAATCAAGTCTAATTAGTAATACCAAGATGCTGTCCAGGTTTCTCTTTCCTCAGTATAGAGGTCTAGTTGCACAACTGAGAAATGAGTGGAATAAGTTGTGGCCAGCAAAACTTCCTTGTTATCCTATACCTGGGTAGATGGAAACCAACTTTCCATATACCCTCCCCATACAATGTCCTAAAACTGTGCCTTCTCCTCGTTAATTTTATTACTGTATCCTGTATGTATCATGAGGTTGTCTGCTCTGTTCCCTGTACCTGTCTGTACAACTGCTCGATGGCTAGGTAGCTCATCTTGCTCTCCAGTATGAAAAATAATGATATGAAATGAAACTTTCATCTCTGCGCTTTTGGATTGCCTATCTGCCCCGGGTTAGGAGGAAGTGCTGTGGTGGGGGTGAGGGACAGTGATGTGGTGGTGTGTGAGACAGTGCTGTGGTAAAGGCAGTAACTGTATGGTTAGCCAGCTACAATATCTGGGTCGAGGAAATAGAAACTCCCCTGCACTCGTGCCATAAACTAACCCTATGCAAAATTCAGTTTCGTGCCTCTTAGTACCACTGGTACTTAAATTTATTTTGTTTCTGCAAAGAAAAACTGCCAACTAGTAGCAGGTACTGGCAGGCTGCCAACCTACACCCACCCTAGCTGCTACCCACTGCACAGGCTCCCAGCCACTTCCTATACTCTGCAGAGTAGGCATAATGGAGCCTGACACAAACAAATACAAAACTTCAAGTGAATGTGAAGAAAACTTTATTTTTAAAATAAAAAGTAATAGGAATTTTAAAATGTTCCTTCTGCAAAGAGAAAGAAGAGAAAATGCCAACTAGTAGTGGGTCCTGGCAGGCTGCCAGCTAATACCCATGTGCTGGCTGCTACCTACTGCTCAGACTCCCAGTCACTCCCTATACTCTACACAGCCCCACTTGCATACTGTGTGACCCTGAGCAAGTCACTTAACTTCCTTGTGCTCCCAGGTCACACCTGTAAACAAGCTTCAGCTTAGTGTGTCTCTCCTGATCAAAAAAAAAAATAAAAATACAGAGCAGCTGCAACCGAGTCTGACACACAAAAATACTGTCTTGTTTGCAAACATGAAGAAAACTTTATTTGGGAAATAAAAATATACAGTATTTTTTATTTTGCACTTTCAAAGAAAAAATGCCAACTTGTAGGATTTATTTGTGAAATAACTTGTTGTTTAATTTTGTTTCTGCAATGAAAAAGTGCCAACCAATACCAGGCATGGGCATGCTACCAGTTGGCACCCACTTGCTGCCCACTGCCCAGGCTGCCAGTTCTCTCTTCACTCTCTGCTCAGCTCAGCTCAGTCTGAAACACAGAGCAAATCCTGCTATAGCAGAAAGGATTTTTCATTTTTTATTGCAAAACCCCAAACAAACATCAACTGTCAGTGGGCTCTGACAAGCTGCCAGCCATCACCTACTTGCTTGCTGCCTACTGCCCAGTATCCCAGTGCATCCCGTTAATTTACCCCCAGGCCGCAGGAGTCTGCAGAGCTCAGCCTGAAACACAAAGCAATCAGTAAAATCTCCTGTAGCAAAAAGGTTATTGATTGTGTTAATTTTATGACTTTCATTTTGTTAATTATAATAAAAAAAAACCTGGTACTGGACACTGCCAAACTACCCGTTCAGAGAGACTCACTTGAGTCCAGTCTGCTTCCCAGCACACTCCCTCTCATTCCTGTTCTACCACCTGGCCCCAGGAGCCTGCTGCACAGATTAGCCACACATACACACACACACACACGCACACATGCACATGAACATACACACACGCACACACATGCACGTGAACATACACACACACACGCACATGAATATACACACACACACACACACACACACACACACACACACACACACACAGTCAGCCAATTGCTTTTCAGTGTTTTAAGGTTAGGTTTTCCTGGAGAAGAAAATGGTCTGCCTGTTGTTTCCTTTTATATGAATAAGATTTTTTTGTCAAGTGCAATTTTTTCTGTTAAGGACATAGCTAAACTAACACCTGTGACAGAAATAGTAAAGAAGGAGTTAATGTTTGTATTTTCCAAACACATTTTTTTAGCAGTCTGAAAAAAAAGACATTCACACAAGCTGATGTTCCACAAGCTGGAATTCTCAATGTCCTTGCTAGCTGCTAGATAAGAGCTGGGTCATAAATCTCTAGTCGACATGTCCACACACAGGCCAGTTTAAAGGGATTGGTTCACTCAAATATAAACTTAAGGTGAAAAGGGAATATAATTGGTCACTGATAGGTGTTCAGTCTGATTGGGACAATTAAATACATACATGTTAGATGGTTGGTGCATTCAAAGAGAGAATAGGAATGACCTATTCTCAAGAGAGTATATAAGATGCTAAAAGAAAGTAATGTGTGTTCTTCTTACTTTTGAAGCTGGAGGGAGAAACCTAAGATTAGAGCCTACCCTTCTAGCTATGTCCGTGGGAGCTGGCAGTTAGCATAGGGTCCAGTGATCTCTTGTAAGGACAGGGAAGGGTAAGCTTAATACTAGCATATTGCAATAATAACCTTTTTCTTTTGCCATCTGTTATTTAAAAAACATTTGTTTACTTTTCCTGTATCAGTGTTATTCTCTTGTGTTGTAAATATATATCCTGTAATGCTCAGTGCACTTTCTGTTAAGCAAAAAACTATTTATTTGCTCAACAGTTGTGACTGTGATGTCATTTTTCTAAGGTAATATTTGGTTTCCACTGGCTGAGGTAAACTCTGTGTAACATCCGCCACCCGAGTGAGACACACTACCAGACTTTGACTTGTGCAATTGCATGTTTAATTATTCAAGTTTGTAAACTTGAAGGTGGGCACTGAATGACTTTCCAGTTGGTGGCAGTGAATACCTGAGGACAGACACCTCTCTAAAAGCTGTTCCAGCCCAGAGAGAGGTAGATTGTCACAATTACCTACAATTAGAGAAACCTGTCAACTGAGCTACCTGGTTGTCCAATGCCTGGCATACAAGTAAGCTCTCTTGCTGTGGCCAAGTGCCAAGCTGACACCAAAATGAGGCTGTGTACTATGTGTCTGCCTTTCTATGAACCTTGCAATCTCAACAGTGCATAAACTGTGTTTTTTCTGTTCAACTGGTCTGCACTATTCCAACAAGCTGAACTAAAAGTTTGCATTTCAGTCCAACTGTTTCCATGAGAGTCACTGAGAATCAAACACATAAAGTTCTACCTGTTCGAATCTCTGGTAGAATGGAACTTGCAACTATAGTTTTTTGTTGTACAAAGAAACTACATTTGCAAAAGGGAAGTGTAATGAAGCTTGCTGAAGCTTGCTCTTATTAATCATTAAGGCTTACATAAAAGACAACCCATTTAATGTCAGCTGGGGGACTCACCTGATATATTATTTTGTCAGGACTCTGAGCAGTTACCATCTAAGGTTCGAGTCTGCCCTGATTCTCTAATATCCTGTGTGGTAAGAAATATTTGTACTTTTCTAAGGGTTAAGAAGTTATTGCAATATTTCCCTATGTGTTTCTTCTGCTGTTTGCAAACCATTTCTTTTTAATTTCTGTAGTAACCCTGTAATTCCCATAGTCTTGGTATATTATGATATCCTGTAGACTGTGTAAATATTGTAACGTAGTAAATACTATTTTTATATACTTCATGCTTCTGTGACTGAATCTTTTGGGGGAATAGTTAAATGTTGGTATTAAGAAATCCACAATCCATCTCTGAAAGGGGAGCAGATGGCTACAGTTACCATATTCTAAGAAGTGAAATGAAGTGTTGTTTCAGGAGTGAGTGACAGGGGATGGCCACTTGCCCATAACCAAAAGATCACTGTACTGTACTAGCATTGTCCCTGGTGGGATTTGGACCAAGAAAGATCCCAGGTAAGAGAATCACTTTCTTTTTTTTTTCAGTTAATCTTTTTGTTAAAAAAAGTCATATAAATATAACAACAACTCAGCAATGTAACAAACTCAAAGTGTTGGCAATGTCTACTGTACATCTAACAAAATAATCACTTCCGAGTGGTGACAGCTACTGAGGTACTGTTTCAGTTGTGGAGGGCTTAGAAAATCAGCAGTCTATTGCAGATTGTATCCTGAATGTGGACAAGTTGTGACAAACTGGACTCTAAGGTGGCAGTATAGCCTAGAGGTTAGAGTAATGAGCTGTGAATGAGCTTGGTTCATCCAGCAGCCATGGGCTTGAATCCTACAACCTCAGCTTGCATACTGTGTGACTCTCAGCAAGTCTCTTAACCTCCACAGTGCTCCTGGTTCGCTCTTGAAAACAGGCACTTGTGCCTAGTAGGCCTTACTCAATTATCAAAGAATTAAAAAAAATCAGTGTCACAAGCAGTTTAGTGTTCCAGCTGTATAACATTTGATACTCAAAGCCTACAGTAGATGTTTGATGACACCATTTGTTCCAGTCCTATGGCTCCCAAATCCGTGTCAAGAGACATTGTGTGCTTTAGTTATTTTTTAATCTCCATCCGAAGGATTCACAATACATTTCTATGGGACAGAAGGGCAGTTAAAAATCTCACTCTTTCCACAGTTTAGTTATCTTGCCAAAATTTCATTTTCTACCCCCTGACACTTGGCAGCTCCTTAGATGGCATCACTGCACTAGAGTCTAAAGCATGCACTTATAGCTTAACTTCTCCCAAATGCAAAATTCCATGTAAATATCTGAGGATTGTTATTGCATTTTTGATGAGTTACTGGGTTTTGAAAAACATGGCAACTGAACGGTGACATGTAAACATAGTAATATTATAATACAAAGCAGCTTCCCATTACATTTAAGAATTTCTGTCCTACCTAGCCTTTAACAGAACCATTATCCTAATTAATGTATAGTAAATTAAAATCTTCATAATTACAACCAGTCCCTTACAGACTGCCATTCTGATTTTATCCTATATTGGTAGTTTACTCACCTGGCAAAGGTGATTGTGTTACTGTATATCCATGGCACTCCCCCTTTCCTTACCTTAGGGTTATGTCCGCCTGATAGGCTGCCTGATGCACATGTGACCTAAGATCGTATTTTGATCCCACCACCAAGCCCCATCAGGATCAAATCAAATCATGCTTTATTTCTAGCGCACTTTTCTTAAATCAAAGCACGTTACAATTTAAAATAAACCAACAAACAATTAAAACATAGAGAATTAAAAGACAGCATGCATATGATACTTTGACCAAGTATTATCCCCAAATGCTAGGCCAAATAGATACATTTTCAGGGAGGATTTAAATGTCTTGGTGGACAGGCAATCTCTAATCCAATGAGGTAGAGAGTTCCACAGGGTTGGGGCCACAAAAGCAAAAGCCCTCACACTTGATGTCTGTAAATGGACCCTGGGAACCTCTAGCAATCCATCGGGGGTGGAGTGGAGAGGGCGGGGGAGGCAGTAAGGTCACAGAAGGTCTTGCAAGTAACCTGGTCCCTATCTGTGTAGGGTCTTATGGGTCAGCAACTCGACCTTGAAGATGATCCTCCATCGCACCGGCAGCCAATGCAGTTTGCGCAGCATAGGCATGACATGGCAAGATCTTGGCTGCCCTGTCAACAACCTGGCCGCTGCATTCTGCACCAGCTACAGGTGATGGAGATCCATCCCCAGTAACCCTAGGTATAGAGCATTGCAGTAGTCAAGACGGGAGGACACAAAGGCGTGAACCAACACAGGAAGGTCATTGGTCAGGACAAGGTGCTTTATCCGGGCAATGTTCCTCAGATGGGAAAATGAGGACCTGACAACAGCTGACACCTGTGTTTTAGTGTCAGCTCATTGTCAAGCACAACCCCCAGATTCCACACCTTTTCAGAAGGTCTCAACTGGTCACCCCCCAGCACCAGGCCAGATGGTTGCCCAGGAGTCAACTTCTCTACCCAGTGACCAGGGTCCACCACCAACACCTTGGTCTTATCCGGATTTAGCTTCAACCAGTTAGCACTCATGCAGTCCTGAATCTCTGTGAGACAGTTGTTAAATATTGAGACAGCATTACTCTGTTCAGGTTCAAAGGACAGGTAGAGCTGAGTGTCATCTGCATAGCAATGAAAACTCATCCCATACCGTCTTATGATGTCTCCCAATGGCAGCATATACACCGTGAACAGCATGGGGGACAGTATGGAACCCTGCAGAACCCCACAAGGCAGGGAAAGGGGGCAAGGAAAAAATTCCAGACACCACCCTCTGAAACCTTCCTGTAAGAAAAGAGTGGAACCATCCGAGGACTGTCCCTGTCAGTCCACAGATTAACCGCAGGCATTCCAACAACACCCCATGATCCACGGTGTCGAATGCTGCAGAGAGATCAAGGAGGACCAAGATCAAACGAGTCCTCTGATCACTCGCTATTAGGAGATCATTCATCACCCGAGCTAATGCCATCTCAGTACTGTGCCTCTTCCTGAAAGCAGACTGGAGAGGATCATAGACTTCATGGGTGGTAAGAAAGTTATCAAGCTGCAATGCAACTACCTTCTCAATAACCTTACCCAAAAAGGGTAGGTTAGAGACCGGTCTGTAGTTCGCAACACATTCTGGGTCACTGGACGAGTTCTTTAAAAGAGAAGTCACCACCGCCTCCTTTAACGGATCAGGAAACACCCCTTGATCCAGCGAACACCAGACTATCTCTGAGAGGATTGGTCCGATGACATCTATACACCCAACCAGGAAGTGTTTTGGACCAGGATCCAAACTACAGTAAGTCGGTTGCAAGCCCTGAACAATCTTCATGATATCCTCGATCGCTGGCCGGTCAAAAAACATCCAGACAGACCGGGAGTCTGTGCCCTTGCATTGACCTCCGCCATACTCATTTGAACGAGTTGCACAGATCTCCGACCTGATGGAGGACACCTTATCTGCAACAAATTGAGCAAACTCCTCACACTTATCCTGTGAAAAGGCTCTCCAGCCTCAAAGACAGACTGGATTGCACAGTCTGTCCACAGTCCAAAAGAGCTGAACAGATCGATTTCTTGCTGCAGTAATCTCCCTGGATAGGAACTCTGCCTTCTTACGGGAGATTTCTGATTGATAGTCCAAATAATGGGAAATCAATCTAAGTCTGTCCTCCTCCATGCTGGATTTCTGCCAAAGACGTTCCAACCTTCTCCCCACTCTCCTCAACTCCCTCAAGCTCCCATCAAACCAAGGGGATTGAGGACGAAGAGGGAGGGGGTGAACTTGGACAGGTGCTATGGCATCCAGGGCCTCCAGTATCGCTCTATTATAGCACGCCACTTGATCTCTTGGATCCAAGCATTCCAATGGCCAACTCAATAGGTGTAGCCACTTCAGCAGACCCTCTGGGGTTACACCCCTCAAAGGGCAGTACCGGACCATTTCCAAAGGGGCTGGTCTCACAGGGGGAGCCACGAAACTGAACCTGATAGAGTGATGGTCGGACCATCTGAGTGGTTCCACCACCAAGTCATTGGCCTCCATCCCCAGGAGGAACACCAGGTCCAAGGAGTGACCCTGACAATGGGTTGCAGCGGTAACTACCTGTGTAAAGCCCAATGAAATCATCAATTGGAGGAAGTTTTGACCAAAAGATGTGACTTCATCATCGACCCAGGTATTGAAATCCCCCAGGACCAACCACCTGGGGGCTTGAAATGCCATGTCGACCATGAAGTCTGCAACTTCCTGCAGGAAAACTTTCTCATCTCTGGGTGGACAGTAGATGAGAAGAATCCTGCTGCCAACACCTACCCCTAGGATGCACTCAAAGGATCTGGTGATCCCCACTGGAAACTCCACTAGGTCCAGTTCCATTTTAAAACAAATGGCTACACCCCCACCCCTTCAATCCAATCTCGGATGGTGTATCACCGAGTGCCCAGCTGGAACTGCTGACTCCAATACCGGACTGGCATTTTCATCCAGCCAGGTCTCGGTGATGCAAGCCAGGTCAGATGACTCAACAAGATCAGCAATAATTGCTGTCTTGTTTTTTATAGACCTGGCATTGCACAAACCTCCTGGAAGAACGGGTGACTTGCCCACCCTCAGTGGAGCCCTTGGGTATGGGAGCCAGGCAAGAAGGACCTCTTTTCTGAACCCATTTCACCCCAGGGTGCCTCCCCGATCTCATCACCCCTATCCGTCCACCCGATCCCCCCCCAGTTCGGGGGCCTCGCCCCTTCTGCCCCTCCGCACAATACCCAAGGCACGACACTGCCTATACATCTCAGGCTGTAACGGGGGACTATCAAAGGGGCAAAGGTCCCTCAACCTGGATGGAGAATAATGCCTGCCCACCGAAACATAATTCCAACACATATTCCTTATGCAGCCGACCACTATAAATGTTCCCTAAAACTAAATAAAATCACAATTAAAAACAAACTCATACATAAGAGCAGACTGGGACTCTCACTCACAATCAATAAATACTACACCCTACCAGTCTCTCTCACAGATCGTAGAGCAACTTAAACATACTAAACCCACATTACAACAAACAAATACCACCTACGAACCCCAAAATAATAAACCCCACAAGTCTAATTAAACAACAATGAAGCAAAAAACATGAACGTTATATACTATAAAATAACTATGGTTTGATATCAGTATATTGCTGTCCACTATATGCAATATTGGAGTCTTTAACACTTCAAGGAGGTATGCCATGGCTCTACACAAAAGCAAAAAGTGAAAAGGGAGAGCTCTCACCACCCCCTTATTGAAAGATTTTTTGTCCAAACCAAGTAGCCTTCTCTCTGCTACCTATTCAAAATGTTACTTCAAGATATCGAATCAAAGAGAGGCCCTCTCACTGCCTCTCAGCCAGTTTAGACATAGAAATAATAAATCCAATCAAATATAGTACTTGCGGCTCCCAGCAGACGAGTTCAAGGATCCCTGTGATGCTCAGTATTGATACTTCCACAGCTGTGAAATAAATAATCTGCATGCACAGACAGTAAATCAGCTTCCCTGACACAGCATGAGCCTCAGTAATCTTATTTTATTTATCTATTCTTTTACTAATCCTCTACTTAACTGTATGTGGTCTTCAAATCATACCACATTATTAACTATATATCCTTTTCATT
The DNA here is from genome assembly GCA_016271365.2 of Neoceratodus forsteri. Classification (NCBI taxonomy): domain Eukaryota; kingdom Metazoa; phylum Chordata; order Ceratodontiformes; family Ceratodontidae; genus Neoceratodus; species Neoceratodus forsteri. The sequence goes on from CM057453.1 coordinate 1,152,635,942, forward strand.
GCATGCAAGATATATACACAGTAGAACTTCATGTTTCTAGTAAACCAATTGTATCCATGCTCCCCCAGGAGGGCTGGAGTGCCATAGATGTACAGTAACACAATCACCTTTACCAGGTGAGTAAACTACCATTGTGTTGCCTGTATATCCATGACACTCCCACTTTTCTTACCTTAGGGTATGTAAAAAGCAGTGCCCTTTTTATTGGGGGGGGATTAGATTCTGTATTAGCCAGAATGGCTGTCATTAGCACTTTATGTCCAAATGACGTTCTCTTTGGAATTACTGTCTCTAGTCTGTAATGTCACATGAAAGTGTATATGATAGACCAGGTTGCTGCCGAACAAATCTCCTGGGCAGTGGTGGAATTTCTTTCTGTCCATGAGGTCGCCACTGCCCTGGTGGATTGTGCCTTAATTCTGATGGGTTTCACCTTGTTACTAGACTTGTATGATTCTGTAAGGGTTTGTTTCAGCCACGAGGCTATTGTCCCTTTTGCTGTCACTGATCCCTTCTTGTGTCCCATTGCCACCACAAACAACTTTTCAGTATGTCTGAATAGGGCAATTCTCTCTACATATGCATGTAGTGATCTCTTTACATTCAGTGTGTGTAGAGTTCTTTGTCTTATGTTGGTATGATCCTCATAGAATGTAGGTAGTTCTATGGTTTGGTTTACATGGAACTGAGAGTCTATTTTTGGTATAAAAGAGGGAACTGTATGGAGTGACACTCTGTCTGGTGTAAATGTTGTAAATGGTTCTTTACATGACAGTGCCATTAGTTCCTCTACCCTGCAGGCAGAGCATATTACCACAAGAAATGTTGTCTTGAGGCCTAGCCAGTACATGTCAATGTCTGTTATTGGTTCAAAGGGAGCATATGTCAGTGCATTCAGCACCAGTGTGAGGTCCCATGTTGGTACCCCTGTTTTGTTTCGTGGCCTTATGTTTGTTGTTGCATTCAGAAATAGTATGATGTCTGGGTGTGATCCTGGATTGGTGCCATCAATGGTTCCCATTGTGGCACATATAGCTGATACAGTAGATGTACTCTTAGTGATAATGGAGCTAGGCCCTTTTCTAGCACTTGTTGTAGGTATAACAAAATATTGGCTATTGAAGCTGAGCCTGGGTGAAATATTATTTGTATTGCACCATGTGGCAAACATATTCCATTGTCTAGAGCATGTTGCTGTTGTAGAGTTGCAGTGTGATTATAACAAGGTGTCAATGACTGTGCGTGGTAGCCAGTGCTCAGCAGTCTCTCTCTCTTTCAGGAGCCAGGCCATAAGTCTTAACTTGTCTGGGTTGGGATGTGTTATGGGGCTCTGCATCAGTATGTCGTGTCTTACTGGTAGCGACCAGCTGTCCATTGCCATTGTCACTATCATGGCACACCATGCTCTTCAGGGCCAGTATGGTGCTATAAGAATTATTATTCTTCTGGAATGTCATACTGTGGCTAGGACTTGTGCCATTAGTGGCAGAGGGGGGGAACATATGAGTAGTCGTGTGTCCATGGAATGGACAGGGCATCCACCCCCATCGACTGGGGTTCCATGAACTTCAAGAAGAACTTGTGTGATTGTTTGTTCTTGTTGGTGGCCATTAAAGGGGTAGTCCCCCCAGAATTTGATTTGTATGTAAAGTCCTAGTGTGTCCATCCCTCTGTCTGCTATTAGGAGTTTTTCCTAAATTAGCCTGCTAGCTTTACAGTAGGTTTACGACCCCTGGGGATCTCCATCTCAAATAGGTTTATTGCCTTTCTTGCTCCTACAATGCATCTTGTCTCATGTGACAGTGATGTAGCCAAGCCCATAGATTTAGCATATGCACTGCTTTAAAATCAGTTCACAACAGTAGAGCTGTGTAGCTGTTCTTATCCAGTGAGCACAAATGGCAACAGTTACAGTTTAGCAGATACCTGAGAGCAAGCTGAGTGGGGTTTCCATAAGAAAACAGCTACTAAATAGTTCCAGTTCACTATTTATGTTTTCTGTGTGTGTCAGGTCTAGCTAGCAGTAGTAAGTGTTTTCATTTTAAAATTTAATTTCATCAAACTACACACAATAATGAAAAGCACAGAAATTGTCCCAGATCACCAATGCTATACTTAGTAAAGACTGCAGATGTATTCTTACAGAAAACTTAGTCAGTTAGCTCTCAAGTATTTGCTGAACTGTAAATGTAGGTACCAACATTCTATTAGGTAGAACTGGCAGTTAGTGCTGATTTTGCTCTGTGACATGATTTTCAATTTTGTTTTGTTACAAATGTGAAGTATCTTTTTAATAAAGTACAAAATATGTATGTGTGAGTTATTTAATTAGTTTGGTAAATATTGTTTTATTATTTCAAAAAGTGTGGTACACAAAATGTGTAGTGCAGTGAACCATTGTAAAATGGAATCAAATGTGTAGCTGAAATAGCCACTGTCATCCTATTGCTTTCATGCCATACCACACACAGGACATTGACTTCAAAGTATTTTGCAGTTTCTAGGCTGCAGATTCATACCATACACTTCATATATTTGTTCAGTAAAAATGCATGAAATAGGCCAGCCCTGTGGCACTGAGGGTTGAGGCAGTGGATGCCACATCTTACGCTGCACACGTGACCCAGATTCAGGAACAAACCCAGCATGTCAGGGGTTGTGGGGGGGGGGCTGGATTGATCTGTAATCCAACAGCTCTCTTCTCTTCTCTTCTCACCATTCAGGTAAAGAGTTTCTCACTGCCCTTTCAAACTGCAGCTTTCTCTTTCTCTCAGTAGAACTACAAAACCAGACTCCTGGAACCTTTGAGCACAACTCCTCACCAGTAAAGTGTAGACTCTTACTGTCCCTTCACATATTTGCAGCTCTCTTCCAGCTAAAACTGCAAAACTGGATTCCTTAATCCAAATTCCTCCACAAATGGGGGAAGGCTAACAAAGGCCTGGGGGGGCAGGCAGCTGGCAACTTACAGACAGGCCCTTTCCCCAACCTTGCAGTTCCATTTTCTGCATAGCAGGTGGAGACCCCGCTCCCTCTGGAGGGGCTCCTGCTGAACTGAAACTAAAACTCACAGTCCTTGGGCTTTTGGTAGCTCTCTGGCAGCTCCCCATTTGCTGAACTTTATTTATTTTTAATTTTTATTTATTTAGCTTTTGTTGACCAGGTAAGCGCACTAGACAAGTCCTGCCTATTTTCAGGCATGACCCGGGGGAGGGGGATACAGATGAATGCCAACTGACCTTGAACCAGATTAAGCTGTTGGTGGTATTTTTTTAGTGAATGAGGGAAATTTGGCCAGGACACCAGGGAAATTCCCCTGCTCTGTGTGGGGGCGCTGTTGGACCATGGATTTGTTCGTGGGACCCAGTCATTCTGCTGGTGTACCTGCAGGAGAGCAGAGCTCTGCTCCTGCAGGTCCAGCTTTGGAGCCTGAAGTACTGAGGACGTCTGACTGTTTTGTTGATATGCTTATGGATCTTGTTGTACCAGATGAATCTTTACCTGCTCAGTCTGCCTCTGCATCATCAGATTTTTTGCCTGCGGATGAACTTTGGTTGAAGTGTCTCCTTGCTGCACATCGGGACCAGGTACTTGCTGTTGTTAATGCCGTTAGCCCTTCTGAGTTTGCCTCTCCTGGGACACGGACTCTGTCACCAGAACTAGGGGCTGTGGAGGATCTTCCTGCTTTCATTATGGATGCGGTACCTTCGGGCTCTTTGGAGGTGCAGAGTTGGCAACGATGTTCTGTAGCACCGGTCCTACCAGTGTTGCACCATGCTCCATTGGAATTTTCGGTTCCTACAAATCTGGATCGAGCAATGTCTTCTCCGCCTTTGAACTCGGCGGCGACTTTGCCTGATGAACTTGTGAGTACTATGCATCCTAGACTGTGTGTTTCACCTCCTAATGCACAGACTGTCTCACCTGTTTTGCCTCCTCCTGCTCTGTTGCCTTGTTCTAGCCCACTACCTGTCTCTTTAGAGGCCTCCCTGCGGAATGCGGGTTGGAAACCAGGCGGTACAGGGCATTGGATACCTGACCCTGCCCATAGCCCGATACCTGGTTGTAGAGGGCTACAGCCCCCTTGATAGACATGCCTTCACCTTTGCCTGGTAGCCCGGATTTGGATTTGCGTGCTGAGGATGTTCAGCATCCTGCATTGGATACTACTCTGCTGGCTAAAGTTCCTTCTTTGCCTCCCTCCTCTTTGGGTGATGAAGGCCCTAGCTCTCGGGGACCAACGTGGGGTGATAGAATGGACATGGATGTCCTGCTCCCTGACCTCCTCTGGGCTCTTCTCCTGACCCTGGGGACAAGGCTAGATCTACTTGGGAAGAATTTTGTAGAAGGGATATGTTTCGGAACTCCCCCCCTCCTCTTCAACGATGGAATGCGGTCCGCCTTCAGTATATTGGGGGTCTTGATGTAGCTCCAGACCATCTCTATGTGGGAAAGTCACTTTTGAAAGGATCTTTGTTTTTTTTTACAAACAAAATATTTGCATTGATTCATGTATCAGGTTCTTCCTTATATGATGTTAGTTTTCAAAGCCCTAGAGGATTAGATCGATTCTGGACAAAGTATGATACTCTTAAATGCACTGAGTTGTGGCTACCATTTCAGGCTATCCCACTTACTAGACCTTCTATTAAAACTGTCACCATTTTGTTTTGAAATGGGAATGTAGCAGCTAGTGATATTACGCATTGGTTAGCTAAACGCTGTGATGTCTTGGGGTTGCCACAGCCTGTATTTGACTCTGAACACTTGTGGACTGGTGGTTGGCATTACAGGGTGCGACTTAGAAATACGACTGTGTGTCCCATACACTTACCTAATAGTTTGTTTTTAGGTAGGGAACGGGGGCATTGCTTCTATGTGGGGCAGCCTCGTACCTGTTTTAAATGTGGCTCCCCTTCCCATCTCAGTGCAGCCTGTGATAGACTACGATGTTCCCTTTGTTTATCTTTTGGCCATGCTAGTGCAGATTATAATTTTGAACTAAAGTGTAACCTGTGTGAAGATCTAGGTCATGGTTTTAGATCCTGTCCTTGGGCTTCCCATAACAGGGAAGATAGCCCGGATCAGGATGTGATCCTTCTTAATGCCCAGAAAAAGGATATTGCTACGGCGAAGTCCCTTTCTTCGCATGTTAAGGTAGTCACTGGTCCCCCTTTATGCCCTGATATTGCAGTGCCTGCTCCCCAGTCAGTGGTTTCTGTATCTGAACCTTCCTCTGAGCCTCCTTTGCAGGAAGTTCCACAACCGGTTGTACAGGGCCCTTCCTCTACGCCCTCCTCCCCCTCTTTCTGTTGTTTCTCCAGTTCCTGCTGAACCTATGCCTGCCCCTGACAAACCTCTGGATATTATTATTATGCACCCTCCTGAGCCTAGTGTTCAGATAAAGAATTGGGCTCAAAAACAGACTACAGGTAGGGCCAAATTGGCTAAAGGATCTTCTCCTGGTGGCTCTGTTCCCTTAAGTAATAAATTTGAGGTCCTGTCCCATCACACTCAGTCTTCTGATGTGGAAGCTGATTCTGACACCTCCTCACAACCTATGGTATCCTCTGATTCTGAGAATGATAAATCAAAGGAGTTGCCTATGGATACTCGACCCTCGCGGTCGGGGGTAAGACCCCAGAGAAGTACTAGAAAGGGAAGGGTTACTTGATGTTGACTTATTTTTATTTTGACCCTTTATCTGATTCTCTTTCATGGCCATGGCATTTCATCTCACTGTAGCCACCCTCAATGTGAACAGTGTGAAAAATGCTCGTAGGCGCCTGATTACTTTTCAACTTTTGAGTGATTTGGCGCGTGTGATATTTGCCTTATTCAGGATACCCGTCTCAATACCCTTCCTTTGGTTAATATGGCCAAAAAGCTTTGGCGATGGGGTCCTTCTTTTTTTTCTTTAGGATTAGACACATGTAGTGGTGTTGGAGTGTTGTTTAGGGGTGATGGATTTCATGTTATCAAGTTGGTTGAACTGCTTATGGGCGGGCCTTAATATTGGATTTTACTTATTTACTTTACACTTGGAGATTAATTGTGATTTATGCACCAGTTACGAAGAAAGGTCGAGTGGATCTCTTTCGTGAGGTGCAGCCTTTTTTGTTCATGTCACTCTTTCTCATATGGAGTGGTGACTTTAATTGTGTAGTGCATAAATCAGATTGGAGGGCCCGGACTGATAAGGATTTCTGTGATACACATTATCTCAATCACACTATTATCCAGGGTCGTTTACAGGATGTTTATAGGGTTTGTCATCCTACTGGTGGACATACTTTTTATAAGGGCGCCTTATCCACTAGGATTGATTTTCTTTTTGTCTTTGCAGCTTTGAGGGTGATTAAAGCTCAAACCATTCCAGTGGAGATTTCAGACCATAATGTGGTAACTGCCACGTTAGGGGTAGGCTCTCATGCTAAACTGGGGCAGGGATATTGGAAACTGAATTCTTTACTGCTACTTGATGACAGGTTTTTGGCCCAAGTTCATGATTTGTTGAAAGCTCGTATGTCACTATCTGGACTTTCTGAAGATTTGTTAGATTGGTGGCTACTCACTAAATCTGAAATCTCTACTTTGGCTAGGAGGACATCTAAATATGCTGCAGTGACTAAATATAAGAGATATTTGTCTTTACGTATGCAGTTAGAAACATTATATCAGCTATACACTCACAAGGCTTATCTTTGACAGCACAGTACAGCGTGTAAAAAAAGAAATGGCTGCACTACAGTATACTAGAGCTTTTTTTTTTTTTTTTTTTATTTAGCTGTTTAACCAGGTATAGCACACTAAGCTGAAAGCTTTTTTACAGGAGCGACCTGGGAGCACAAAGCTACTTCCCTGTTACATGAACATAAGGTTTGTTCTGCTAATAAATCTGCTTTGGGGGATGTTTTGGATTGTAGTCATAGGCATTCCGCGGATCGCCTTCTGACTAAAGTTGTGAATACTGCTGGTACTAGTTACACTGCATTTCCAGATATCTTGCAAGCAGTCTCCTCGCATTTTTCAGACTTATATGCTGCATCTCCAGTGGATAGCTCTGGTGTAGAACAATTCCTTTCCTCTCTCCATATTGCCCCTTGTTCTGATATACTATTATGGGCTTTAGTTGCTCCGATTAGTGTTGATGAGGTTAAAAGGGAAATTTTTCGTTTACAGACTAACACGGCGCCTGGTATTGATGGCTTGCCTGCAGAATTTTACAAAACCTGTAGTCCTTTGGTTTGTGATGTGCTCACAGTAGTGTTTAATTGGGTTTTGCAAAGTCACACTCTCTATTTCCATTTTTGTACTTCAATTCAGATTTTGTTATATAAGAAAGGTGATAGAAATTTACTTTCCAATTGGAGGCCTTTAAGTCTCTTTAATACGGATTTTAAAATTTTAATGAAAATATTGAATACCAGATTGTTGTCCATAGCTCCACACTTGATTTTTCTACACCAATCCTGTTCAGTACCAGGAAGATCTATCTATAATAATCTCCTTTTGCTTCGGCAACTAATAGAGCTTGGTAAAGTTGATGTTATCAAGGGTTTTCTTATGTCCATGGATCAACAAAGGGCCTTTGATCAGGTCCCGCATAGTTATTTGTTTCAGGTTTTACGAACCTATGGAGTTCCTGATTGCTTTATAACCTGGATTGCTTTGCTTTATAGTCATGCTTATGCTATGCCCTTGGTAAATGGTTACTTGGGTTCCTATATCCCTATTCGTCAGGGGGTGAGACAAGGCTGCCCTCTGAGTCCATTGCTTTATGTTTTTAGTTTGGATCCGCTTTTACGTACAATTGCCCAAGATGTGCGGATTCTTGGCATTGCTTCCCCTCATAGTACCCTTGAGGCCAAAATTTCGGCTTATGCTGATGATGTCATGAAGATGGTGCATGGATTGCATCACAAGTCCTATGAGGACAGGTTGAAGGCACTGAACATGTACTCCCTGGAGGAGAGGAGGGAGAGAGGGGATATGATAGAGACATACAAGTATCTTACAGGGAGCAACAGGGTGCAGGAATACACTATTTTTAAGCGAAAAAGATGTTCCAGGACTAGAGGGCATGGGATGAAGTTGGAGGGAGGACGATTCAGAGGAAACATGAGGAAGAATTTCTTCACAGAACGGGTGGTGGACAAGTGGAACACCCTGCCAGAGGAAGTGGTGGGGCTGAAACAATCACAGGATTTAAGAATGCATGGGATAGACATAAAGGAATTCTGGAGGTCAGGGGTAAGGGGCAACAGACTTCCTGGAAAACATAAACTGCACTTACAAACTTAAATGGGCAGACTGGGTGGGCCATAGGCCCTTATCTGCCGACACTGTCTATGTATCTATGTATCTATGTATCTATGTCTGTGTCTTTGTTGCTGATTTGACCTCTGGAGATAAGGTGTTACATAATTTTTCAAATTTTTCAGATGTTGCAGGTTCCTCCTTAATAAATCTAAGAGTTTTTTTTATCCTCTGCATACTGCCATTCCTGAGGTTACGGAGCTGCAAGGCGTTCCTGTTGTACTGGGCCCGTCCGAATTTTAGGTATTGATTTTGGTAAAGGTGATAATGCGTTACTTAATTGTCAGCTAAAATTGAGGCAGTTCAGTCCAGAATCAGATTATGGAAGTCTTGGCAACAAACTAAACAGAAAAGGTTATCATTACTAAATCTTTACTTCTCCCTCAATATTTATACGTTAGTGCGGTATACCCCATTCCTTCTGGTATGGAAGCCACTTTATTGGGTCTTTTTTTTCAAATTATTTGGGGGAGTCGCCTAAATCCCATTAAAAGAGATGTGTTGTATCTTCCTATTGCACAGGGTGGTTTGAATTATGTGAATCCGATTACTTTTTACTATAGTATTTTTTTTCATTGGAATTTACTAGATTTTAGTCATCCACAGTCTGTGTTATGGGTGATTTATGCGTATGGTTGGTTACCTAAATTGTCCTCAGAGTGGCCAGGTTTAAGCCAGAAAAATTTACACACTCCTAGTTACCTGATTTATGTCAGACCTGTGATATCGAAACTTAATAGATGGAAGTTACTTCTGGCCTATGTGTATTGCAAATCGCGCAAATATATTTATGATGTCCTACAATCTAAAGCACATTCCATAGTCCCCATTTTTAAGGATGTACAGGATGGTCATGTTGATAACCTCCTTGAAAGTTTGGTAGATAAACGGATTCCACCTAGGTTATGGGATGTTTTATGGCTTAGTTGTCATGGGCGTCTCAATGTTAGGGGAAATTTAAAGCATAAAATGGTTATTGAACGTACTTGTCTGAGGGATATGTACATTAATCAGGAGGAAACAATGTCCCATTTTTTTGTTTCCTGCCCCTTTGTGCAAGAATTCTGGATGACCCTTTCTGTCCATTGGAGCCAGCCTTTCTGGCGGGCTATTACATATCTGGAAGTTGTGGGAGGTTTTTTGCTAAATTCTACTTTGTTGGATGCAGGCATAGTACGGCTGCTGTTCGCTATGTTCAAGTTTAATTTATGGCATGCCAGATGTCACCTTACTCTACAACAGTTATACCACTCACCACTTGAAGTTCTTCAACACATTGAACATGATTTGTTGTTACAATGTGATTCTGAATGCAACTGTTTGTCCAAAAATGTATGGCTTATGAGGTGGAAAAACGTTCCTTTTTTGAAAGACAAAATAGGTTGAATCATTATGCTGTCAGAGAATTGAGTATTGCTGATATTCTCTTTGTTATGTTTTTTTTTCTTATTTTCCATGAATTGTATTACTGTTTTTCTGATTTATTGTTCTGTTTATTAATAAAAACCTTCTCCTACTCTTTTTGATAAGTGCCATGGGATCTTTAACATCCATCTGAACTACCACCAGTCCAGGCAGGTGGGACCTCGGTTTAACGTCTCATCCGAAAGACGGCACCTCAGAAGTGCAGCACCCCCTCATGCTGCACTACAGTGTCAGTACTGGGATATTAACTCCAGTGCCAGATGTGAGAACTGAACCCACAGCCCTCTGACCTCCTGGCCTCAGAGGTGAGTGTGCTACCTACTGAGTCACTGTCCCATCCAAAAATGAATATGTATGAATCTTCTTTGACACCTGATTGGTTGTATGAAAGAGCACCAAGTATTTCCCCAGCTTTTTCCCCCATAAGTCCTCTGAAAGGTCCCATAGTCCTTGGCAGCAATCCTGGCCCTCTGATTGGCTGAAACTGGGGCAAAACCTGCAAACATGGCTGCTGAATAACAATTTCCATCTCAGTCCACTAATACCCCCACTTTCATGCCCTGTTGCAGCCAGCAGAAACACTTTTGCTTTCATTTGCCCCCAAAGTCTGTTAGCAGTCTCTGTACTTTTCAAAGCAACTGCACAATTTAACATTTTTATTCAGTCTTCTTCCTGTTGCTGCTGACACTTTAGCCTGTTGACAGGCAGCACATACATAATCCCACTACAGTTCATACTCTGTCCCCTTCCATGTCCTGCTGCAGCCAACATAAACCTTTTTATTCCTTCATTTCTCCTCAGTCATATAGCTGCTTTAGTGCCATATTAAAGAGCAGCTGACACCTTCAGGAGAACTTTAACGAAACATAACATTTAGACACAGTTTGGCTTGTATTCCACATTAGTTCCCTGTATTCCTCCTGCCCATTATTTATTGCTGATGTGATTTGCATGAAAATAGGATGCTTGCTCCTGAAAAGTTTATCTATTCTTATTGCTTTCTCCCTACTTCAAGTCATAATGCACTGCTTATGACATCGCAGTTACTCCCATGTCACAACAGAGGATTATGACTTGAGGTAGGGAGTAACCTAGAGAAACAGATCAACTCTGAGGTATAAGGATCATGTATTCATGCAAATTTCCTCAGTAAGAAATAATGTTGAAAAGAAATCTGGAATGCAAGCTGAATTGTACCTAAATATTATGTTTTTCAAAGTTTTCTTTGTGGTGTCAGCAGCTCTTTAAACATTAGCAAGGTCTAACATTTTAATTTGGCCCTTTCCCTGTCACTAGTGCCGGGGGTACCTACACCATCCCCAGTATTCAGCTGGGTTCTATCGAACCATGATCCTGGCATCAAAGTGCGCAATGCCGGGAGTTGTTTGTGTTTTTTCTCACTTCTTTCTCCCATGTGTGTAAGCTACGTCATGTCTCTAAGTACCCCAGAGGGTGCCAGCCCAAAGTACCAAGATCTAGGCAAGAAGCCATGCAGAGACACAGCTGCTGCCAAGCACCCAACAGTGCCCTCACCCTACTGCCACTGTCTGCTATCCAGTGCAGTGCCACGCCTTCCTATGGAGAGGAGAGGAGAGCTGTCAGATGACAGCTCAATCCAGCTGCTCCCCCCCCTTTGCTGACCCCCAACATTCCGGGCTCATTTTCGAATCTGGGTTGTGGGACAGCACGAGGTCTGGAGTTCAGCACCTTAACCCTCAATGCCACAGGGCCGGCCTATTTCATACATTTTTACTGAACAAATATATGAAGTGTATGGTATGAATATGCAGTCTAGAAACTGCAAAATACTTTGAAGTTAATTTCTCTCCTGTGTGTGCTATGGTACGAAAGCAACAGAATGCCAAATTGACAGTGACTATTTCTGCTACACACTTGATTCCATTTCAAGATAGTTCACTGCACCACAAACTTGGTGTATTGCACATTTTCAACTTATAAAACAACACTTGTTTAGCATTTTATTCGCCAATCTAATTAAATAACTCACACATACATACTTTAATACTTTATTAGAAACATAGTTCACATTTGTAAAAAAAATGAAAATCATGTCACAGAGCAAAATCAGCACTAACTGCCAGTTCTACCTAATAGAATACTGGTACCTACATTTACAGTTTAGCAAATACTTGAGAGCTAACTGAGTGGGGTTTCGGTAAGAAAACAGCTAGAGTCTTTACTAATTATAACACTGATGATCTAGGCAATTTCTGTGCTTTTATGGTTGTGTATAGTTTGATGAAATTAAAAGTTTTAAAATTATAACACGTATGCTAGCTAGACCTGACACACATAGAAAACACATATAGTGAATTAAAGCTATTTAGCAGCTGCTTTCTTACAGAAACCCCACTCAGCTAGCTCTCAGGCATCTGCTAAACTGTAACAGTAGCCATTGTGTTCACTGCATAAGAACAGTTACACAGCTCTGCTGTTGTGAACTGATTTTAAAGCAGTGCATATGCTAAATCTATGGGCTCAGCTACATCACTGTCACATGAGACAGGATTCATTGTAGGAGCTAGAAAGTTAATAATCCTATTTGAGATGGAGATCCCCAGTGGTTGTAAAACTACCATAAAGCTAGCAGGCTAATTTAGGAAAAACTCCTAATAGCAGACTGAGGGAAGGACACACTAGGATTTTACATACAAATCAGAACACTCTACATAATATATGTTTTTGCAAATTCTGGGTGGACTACTCCTTTAAGTCTATGGCTATCTTGCCCCACTTCCTCTGGACTCTTTTGAAAATCTCTGAGTAAAGTTGCCACTTCCTGGGATGTATTTTTCCCTACTCAGTCAGTCTGTGGTGGTGTTTAGTTTGCCGGCTGGGTGAATGGCTATTATGAGTTTCTAGTTCTTGGTGCCCAGTTCAAAATCATGTTAATTTCTCTTAGCAATGCTATGCTGTTGGTACCCCCTTGTTTTGTAATGTAGGCTGCCATTGCTCTGTTGTCAGAGCATATCAGTATTGTCTTGTCTGCTATATGTGTCCTGAAAGCCAGAAGTGCATTCCGTACTGCCCTCATTTCCAGTACATTGATTGGAAGTTTCTTCTCCTGAGTCATCCATCTGCCAAGGGCTGATTTGTGCCCCATTGATACCCCCATCCCCAAAGACTGGCATCTGTGTCTATGGTGAAGTCATGTGTAATCTCAAAGGGATTGCCCCTGGTAAGGTGGTGTATGTCTGTTCACCAGCTCAATGATCTCCTGATTGTCGCTGTCATTTTTATTGTTAGGTGCATGTTCTCCACCACTGGGGAGCCGTACTGTAGCAGTAACATCTGCAATGGGAGCATGCACCATCTTGCCCAAGGTATGAGGCTGATGCAGGAGGACATGCAGCCTAGTACCTGGGATACCAGTGCCACCGTGGGGTTTGATGTATTTAACAGTCTTTGTGTTAAGCCAATGAGATTTGCTGATCTTGTTTCTGTTGGTCTGACCAGTCCCTTCTGTGTGTCTATGTCTGCCCCCAGATGTTCTATACTTTGTGTTGGGGTCAGATGGCCTTTGGCAGTGTTGATTTCCCACCCATGGTCTGCCAGGGCCTGTATGGTCCATTTGGTGGCTCTTTCTGATTCCTGTTTGGACTGTTTCTGGATTAGCCAGTCATCTAGATAAGGAATTATTTGTACACTGTGTTTTCGGAGTTTATCCACCAATACCACTGAGATCTTTGTGAACACTCTTGGTGCTGATGCTAGGCTGAATGGTAGAGCTCTGTGCTGCAACTGTTGACCCAGGATTTGGAAACGCATAACTTTTCTGTGAGATGGCTGCATTGGTATATGAAGGTATGCATCTTTTAAGTCTATGGATGTTAGGTAATCTCCTGGTCTGATTGACCGAAGTGTGGACCTTTTCGTCTCCATTTTGAACTTCTTTGTCATTATCAATCTGTTGACAAATTTCAGGTCTAGTACTGGTCTGAGGTCCCCTGTCTTCTTTGGTACCAAAAAGAAGATCGACTATATTCCCTTTCTGGCTTCCTCCTGGGAACCGGTTGTATTGCTTCTGCTTCCATTAGGGAATTCAATATTTCTTGCATTTGTTGTGGTGAGTGCTTTTTCTTTGCTACTGGTGAGACTACCAGTCTTTCTCTGGTTGGGATCTCTTTGAATTCTATGATGTATCTGTGTGTCACCACTTCTTGTACCCACTTGTCTGATGTTGTCTTTGTCCATATTGCACTGAATTTTTGTAAGTGTCCCCCAGTTGGTGTGTTGTGACCTGCCTTTGGTTGTATTGGCTGGTGTTGGTGATGCTGTATTTTTGCAGTTGGTTTGCTTGGAATGTAGTCATTGTGAGGTTCTTCTATTGTACTTCCTTCATTGGTTTGTGAATTTACCCCTTGAGGGTCCCCTCTGTCTCTGTAAGAGGAGTTGCCTCTACTCTGGTAGTTGTATCTGCCTTGGTTTGAATTCCTTTTGTCCTGAAAGCTACTATTAAATCTCTTGTTGGACCTGGATCTGTATCCCTGGGACCTGCCCCTGTGTGATGGCAAGTATCCTGTGTCTTTATAGGAGGCAGTGTAGTGCAGAGGTTTAGGGTTCTGACCTGCAAACCTGGAGACCTGGGTTTGAATCCCACAGCCCCCACTTGCACACTGTGTGACTCTTGTGCTCCCAGGTCACACCTGTCACACCTGTAAACAAGCTTCAGCTTAGTGTGTCTTTCCTGGTTAAACAGTTTCCCTTTCCTTTCCTTTCCTTTCCTTTCGTTTCCTTTCCTTTCTTTGTCGCCATCCCCATCTTTCCCTTGTTCCCTTCTTCTGAGAAACTCATGCAGGCCTTCACTGAATACTTTGCCTCCCTTGAATGGGAGCTTCTGTAGATGAGCCTTTGACTCATTGTCTGCATCCCAGAGTTTTAGCCATAGAGAGCATCTGGCTCTGTTGGCCACTGCGGTTGACCTAGCGTTCAGTGTTAGTGAGTTAATTGACATGTCACCCAGGTATTTTGCTTCCTGGAGTGTATATTTGAGTAGCTCTGCCTCCTGTGATTTAGGAGTTAACTTCTTACTGATCTCTTTGAGCCATCTGATCTGAGCCCTTGCACAGCTGCAGTGGCTGCTCTGACTGCCTGCCTGATATTCAAAAATCTACTTAAGAAATTTCCTCCATCCTCTTGTCTATTGGGTCCTTAAGTGCCACAGTACCCTCTGCCGGCAGGACTGTCCTTTTATTCTGTTCAGCTATTTTGGGGTCTATTTTTGGTGCACTGCACCAAGTCTTGAACTTATCATCTTGCATGGGGTACATTCTGTCTAGTGAGCATTTTTCTGGAATTCTGGCAGGGTCAGTAGCTTCCCATTCATTTACTATTATGTCATCCAGCATTGGGAAATGGGAAAGAAGTTTTCCTGTTTAAGCGGTAGTTGGAGCATTGGGTCTAGTTTACTCTCTGGACTTGGTTCAGCTTGTTCACCCTAGAGTGGTCCTTATCCACTTAATTAGGTCAGTAACATTATCAGTTGCAAATAATTTTGAGGTAATGAATGATACCTCTGGGGTAGTTGGGGTTTTGTCTTTCTTGGACTCGTTCTCTGATTCGTGGTCACTGTCATGTGGCCCATCTGATTCCTCATCATCAGTGATCAGGTCACCCTGTGAGTTGTCAGGATGCTCGGGTATTGTTTAAGAATTTGCAGTGGCCTGTGTTGTATTATGAGGTCCCTTGTAGTGCCCTCCCACAGTTGGTCTTGGTTGTGACCCAGTTGTCATCCTAGTGTTTGTTATGGATGCCATGCGTTCTAGGACTTGCAGCATAAAACTCTTCTGGCTTTCCATCATGGCCGCCATGGCCCTCTGGATGGCGATAGTAGCTGGATCTACCTGTCAGTTCTTTTGGGGCTGGCTTTGCCCTGGTCTGGAAGATTCTTGTGTGTCCATTTCCTGCTCCGAGTTTTCTAGCACGCAGGAAGGACAGGTTATGCCCATTTGATGGGGTAACTGCATGACTGGCATTCTCTGTTTCTGACATCTGAAAAAACATTAAGAGGATCCTAAGTAATTTCTAAAAAACAGATTTTTTTTTTGTATGCCTTTATTGTCTGTTCTAGTTTGTCCTTTATCAATGTGCTTGTTCCTTTAAAACCATTGTGTTTAGATAAAAAATATCTACAGCCATTGCTTATAACAGTGTTGTGTGCTTAACTCATGTCTGTCCCTTTTCAAATTTGACTGTGGCCAGATCAGTTGTATTCAAATATTGCTGTAGAGAGTGGAATACATGGACGCCTCTCATAATATGGCATCTGTTCTGAGCGCATGCGCGAAAGGTTCTGAATGCCTCTCGTAACATGGTGGCTTGCTCTGAGTAGGATCCTCTCATAATTTAGCACCTTGGCTGAACTGTGCATGCATAGTTGTGGCATCATTGTCACACATGCGTGTAGAATGCCATCATCCATATCCGATACCGGGAGGAAGAGACGTGGCTCTGTAATGGCGTTGTGCCATCTTGGGCTCATTGGAGCACAGCAGGGGACTTTAAAAAACCTGTGAAGAGACAGAAGGCAGGGCAGACAGTGTTCCAACGCCACCTTGGGTGTCAGATTGACCTCGCTTGTGTCGGGAGTATTCTGTGGAGGGTGACTGACTTTCTTCGGGTTGGTATGTAAAATTTTAATTATTGAGGTCACCAATATGAATAAGTTGTTTGAATCTCTAACTGCTAAAGCAGAGTTCAGGGAATCCAGTCGGGCACAAGACTACAGCACTCCGCTACATGAGGGGAGTGGAGTGTCCTATTCAAACAATCAGGAGTTGTCATTATTTATTAATATTAAACGTGTGTATTTTTGTGCCCTGACGCTATGCAGTCGCTGATTCAGGAACTGCATGTGTGATGCCGTCTGAAGCCCTCGCTTGGAAGGGAGGGGTTCTGGCTGAACTTTTTCCGGCGCCATTATTTAAAAGTCACACACCAGCATAACAGGACCTGCTCCTCACTAGCTCTACGCATTTAAGCAAAACATTTGACATATTTGTAGACATCCCATTCTTTTAGCTCTAAAACGCGATGCCCAACGTAGGAATGCCCCTCTTAGCAGCCTCATGGCTAGTATGAGGCTTCTGTAGTTAGTCCACATGGAATTAATTACTCTCAGTTAGACAATTCTCTGTTTATTTGTTTTTAATATATGGATTTTTAAAATAATACCGTAGTAAAGCATTCAAAAAATTCCCGGTAATACTATGGCTCCCACAGCAATAATACTACCATTCATGAGTGATAATACTATCATTCAGGTGCTGTAATAGTATTGTTCGGGACCTTAGCAATAGTATTATCAAAACCTCAATGGCACAGTCACAGGTCTGGCAGCCAATGTCTTTGAAAGCATGTCGCCTGATTGGCCGCTTTTCCTTTGTGAGTAGGCAGAACAAAACTTAAAACATGGTGGTTGTCTCTCGCTTAGCTAGAGTGAATTGGGTCCCCGGAATTTCCCTGTTTGTTTTATTTTTTTATCTTAAGTCTGCCCAAAAATGGCATCATCTGAGTGATCCTGCGTTCCCGTTCCCCAAAAGAAGAAAAGGTAGGACTGCCTACCAATTTTACTATGCCATGCTTACAGGAAGTAGATGGATGGTTGGGCGGGTGGGGAGCGAGCAAAGAGACAGCACGAGACAGTGCAGCGGTTGGCCAGGACCAAGACAGTCCTTCAGTGAAGTGGCCAGCTGCCCATAACAAAATGTACAAAAAAAGAGAAACTCGGACCAATATATTAAAAAAAATAACAGATAGGTTACTGTATCTTGCAAGCCAATAAATTCATCTTGAGGTTCTGGGGACATGGGAACCTCTCGAGCTTTGCTCTTGAGGATCCCTATGTCCCCAGAAGCTCTCGTTGGAATTTCTGGCTTGTAATATACAGTAACCTATCTATTATTCTATTTTTATACTGCTATGCTGCTCATGCTGTCTGCTTGTGCTATATATCAAAGGAATTTCTTTACCTTTTCTCTGTTGATTTGGCATGTGAGCTTGGTAAGTTGCTGCAGACTAATCAGATGCACATAAAAAACTGAGCATCACAGGGATCCTGTGGGGGGCTTGGTGGGATTGAAATACTATCTTAGGTCACATGTGCATCGGGCAGCCTATCAGATGGACATAATCCTAAGGTAAGGAAAGGGGGAGTGCCATGGATATACAGGCAACACAATTCATGGCTGAGGTTTCTTGCCTGATCAAGAGGTTTATATCATGTTAACTTTATTTATTAATTTAACACTTGATGACTGGGACAGGCACATTGAGCCAGAGCTTGTTTCCAGGTGCGACCTGGAGAGGGGATATGACAGGAAGTGATCAAAGCTATACTTTTTTTTATTTAATATTCAGTACTGTTCATGGGCCACTGTTCTCATTTCAGTATCTTCCCTATCAGGTTTGCAGCATGCTGGTTGGAGAAAATCCACCAAGTCTCAGTGATAACCAATGATGTCAAACCTATCTACCTCAAGCTTGGGCTTCTGACTCACACATTTTTATAGTTGAGACTCCTTGCACTCAAATTACAAGTTTGCACCCTGTACAGCTGTAGCACACTGTAGACTGTGATTGATGCTACTGCTCCTTTTAAATATATAATTATTTTTGGCACATTTGCCTTCTCTGTTTTCTCTCTACTATATATTTTTTCAATCATTGCCACTTTATTCATTATGTATATTTATTGTTTTTATTGTGAACTGGCATTGACTGTGCTTCTTACTCACCTCTGTGGCACCGCCCCCCACCACCATTGGGCCATACTGTTTTTTAGCATTTTGCCTGCAAATGTCACTCTGAGCTGAAGCTAATGGCCAGGTGTATCCCTGGAGCACAGGGAAGTTACATGACCTGTGCAGGGTCACATAGTATGCAAGTGGTGGTTATGGGTTTCAAACTCAGGTCTTCTGGGACTCCAGATTCAATGCTTGGTGCTTTGGTTCAGTTTGCCTTGGTCACCAATTTTCAAATATAAAAATGAATAAATAAATAAACTATAAGCACAATTTCAAATTCACGCTGAATGTGGTGCCCACTTAATTTCTACCTTCCTTTTGATGTTACACTGGATGTATGTTACACATAAAGTTTGTCTCTTTGGATAGATCGATTGATTGATCTGTCTATCTATCTATCTATCTATCTATCTATCTATCTATCTATCTATCTAATCTCTCTATCTATCTATCTGTCTATCTATCTATTTTATATGCTGACAATGCAGTCATACTTAGCAGTCACTCACATATCGAGCATCTACAGGCTGAGCTGCAGACTACCTTCCAATAATTGGAAATCTGGTTTACATAGAAACAGAGAAACATAGAAACATAGAATTTGACGGCAGATAAGGACCGCTTGGCCCACCCAGTCTGCCCATTTCCCTACCTGATGGATAAGCTGCAGGTCCTAGTTAACCAGCAGCCTACTTCTTCCTACCCCCACCCCCTAGAATTGCCTTATGACTGTCCCATGCATGCTTGAATTCCACCACTGTTTTTGACTCCACAACCTCCTCTGGAAGGCCGTTCCATACATCCACAACCTCTCTGTGAAAAATACTTCCTTAAATTACCTCTGAGCCGCCTCCTTCTATCTTCAAATTGTGCCCCTTGTTCTTGCACACCTCTTTTTTGAAAGATGCTACCCTCTTGGACTTTGTTGATTCCTTGAGGTACTTGAAAGTTTCTATCATGTCTCCTCTCCTCCTTTCCTTGAGGCTATACATAGCTCCCTTAAGTCTCTCTTCATATGTCTTCCGGTGCAGACCCTGCACCATTTTAGTTGCCCTCCTCTGGACAGCTTCCATCCTGTCTATGTCTTTGTGAGAGACTGGGTCTCAGAACTGCACGCAGTACTCCAGATGGGGTCTCACTAGCTGTCTGTACAGAGGATAATAACTTCCTGTTTTCTACTGGTGATGCCTCTTCCTATGCATCCAAGTATCCCCCAGCCCTCCTTGCTGCCCTCTCACATTGCTTTCCACCTTTAGGTCATCTGATATGACTACCCCAGGTCCCTTTCCATTTTTGTTGTTGTTAGTATCTCACCTCCATTGTGTACTCTTCCCTGGGTTTTGTTTCCAGGTGCATTACCTTACACTTCTTAGCATTGAATCTAAGCTGCCATACATTTGACCATTCCTCTAACCTTGCCAAGTCCCTTCTCATCCTTTCCACTCCTCCTTGTGCATCAACTCTGTTGCAGATCTTTGTGTCATCTGCAAAGAGACATACTTTTCCTTCCAGTCCCTCTGCAATGTCGCTTATAAAGACATTGAAGAGGACCGGTCCTAATACTGAACCCTCCTGTACCCCACTACTAACCCCCTTTTTCAGAGTGGACTCCATTTACTATTACCTCTGTGTCCTATTCTCCAGCCAATTCTTTACCCAGGCTGTCATCTTGGGACCCACTCCCAGGCTGCTAACTTGTATATTAATCTTTGTGTGGGACTGTGTCAAATGCCTTGCTAAAATCTAGGTAGGCCATGTCCACAGCCCTCCCTGATCAACTACTTTGGTCACCCAGTCAAAGAAATCTATCAGATTTGTCTGGCATGACCTTCCTGCTGTGAATCCATGCTGCCTTGGGTCCTGTGCCCCTCTGGCCTCTAGATACTCAACAATTCTTTCCTTCAGAAGTGATTCCATCATTTTCCCTACCACTGAGGTTAAACTAACAGGTCTGTAGTTTCCTGCTTCTGCCTTGCTCCCACTTTTGTGAAGGGGAATCACATCTGCCCTCCTCCAGTCCTCGGGTACCACCCCATCCTCCCATGATTTGTTAAAAGGGTAGTCAGTGGTGTCACTAGTTCTACCCTTAGTTCTTTTAGAATTCTGGGATGAATCCCATCAGGCCCCATTGCTTTGTCCACCTTCAGTTTTAAGAGTTCTTTCAGAACCCTTTCTTCTGTAAATGGGCTGGTATCAACTTCTGTATCCAGAGTGTTTCTACTGTTTGTTTTAGGTACTTCCCCCTCTTCCTTTGTAAATACTGAGCAAAAGTATTTGTTTAGTATCTCTGCCTTTTCACAGTCACCCTCTGCCCACCCTCCCTCCCCTTTACTAAGCCTCACTATCCCTTCCTTGGTCTTACTTCGCTCCCTGATGTACCTATAAAAGGTTTTATCCCCCTTCTTAACTGAGTTGGCTATCTTTTCCTCGGTTTGGGCCTTTGCTGTTCTGACTGCCTTCCCAGCTTCCTTTTGCTTTAACTGATACAGTTCTCTGTCCTGCTCCTTCTGTGATTCCTTGTACTTCCTGAATGCTTTCTTTTTCTCTTGAACCTTCACTGCCACTTCCTTTGAGAACCATAGTGGTTTCTTACCTCGTTCGTTTTGTTTATTTGCTTTACACAAAGGCTTGTTACCTCTGTGATGGCAGTTTTATTATTCCCCATTGTTCTTCCACCCTCCTTCCTGCCCATTTGCTAGTGCATTCCTTAGGCACTCACCCATTTTGACAAAGTCAGCCTCCTAAAATCCAGTACCTTTGTCTTTGTATGGCTTGACTCTATTGCTGTGTTTATTGTGAACCATACTGTTCGATGGTCGCTAGTTCCCAGATGGCTACCCACTTCTACATCTGTGATCCTCTCTCATCTCCATTTGAGAGAACCAGGTCTAAGATTGTTCCCTCGAGTGGGCTCCAATACTAGTTGTCTAAGGCATGCCCCTGTAGGGCATCTAGAATAACCCCACTCTTAGAAGTGGCTGCTGCAACTGCACTCCAGTTAACATCTGGCATATTCAGATCACCCATCAGCAATATCTCCCCTTTTTCTGCCATACTAAGTATACTTTCTATCATTTCCTTGTCCATTTCCTCCCCCTGAGAAGGGGGTCTGTATACAACCCCTGTGCGGATTGTGGTGCCATTGCCGGTCTCCAAATTTACCCACAGTGCTTCTTCTCCTCCCTGTTTACCCTTTTGTTCTGTTGCTTTGATTCCTTCCCTTATGTAAAGAGCTACTCCTCCTCCTCTTTTACCCTCCCTGTCCCTCCTGTAGATAGTGTATCCTGGTATGTTTACATCCCAGTCATGGTTTTGTGTGTACCATGTTTCTGTGACTGCCATGATATCCAGATGTTCCTCCTCCATCAAGGCCACTAATTCAGGAAGCTTGTTACTCAGACTACGGGCATTGGTACTCATTGCTCTCCATTTTTTGATGGCTTTACTTTCTGTTGCAGCATCCCCCACTGACCTTTCTACCTCGGTCTTTTTCCCATTTAGTACCCTGTTTTGTAGGGAGGCTGGGATTTTCTGCTGCTTATCAGTGCCTCCCCTTGACTAGTTTAAATGCCAATGAAGCATTTAAACCGATTGCTCAAAAGACTTGTTCCCTTCCTGGACAGATGCAGACCATCCTGCCAGTATAGGCTGGTGTCCCTCCAGGTGGAACCCCAGTCCCCAATGAAGCCAAACCCCTGTGCTCCACACCATTTTTTCAACCACTCATTAAACTGCATGGTGCAAAGTACCCTTGCCTCACTCATGCCATTTACAGGCAGCACCTCTGAGAAGGATACTGTGTGTGCTACTTGTCTTAGGCCTCTCCCCAGTTCTACAAAGTCCTTCTGCACTGCTGTAAGCTCATGTTGAGCCAAGTCATTTGTCCCTAGGTGGACAATGACATCCAGCTCAGACTCCCGTGCAGCTGTTCTCGTGATCCTGAGGATGCGCTTCCTGTCCCTACAAGCCATGGCACCAGGCAGGCACTTTACTTCAGTTTTCCCTGCTCCCCCCAGTTCTATCCCCCTAATAATTGAGTCCCCCACCAGGAGCTGCTTCCTTTCCTTGTGGCATCCTCTGCCTCCTTCCTGTGGGCCTCCCTTGTGACAGGTATCCTCAGCCTCCTTAATCTCCTCCGTGGGTGCATCCATAGGGGAGCTGTGCTCCCCCAGAATGGTGTATGGATTGTGGAGTGGAACAACTGACTGGGTGTGCCTCTGTTCCACCCTCCTCACCCTCCCTGAGCCCACAGTGGTCCAACTGCTGTGCTTTGCAACCTCTGAGGTAGTGGTGGTGGCTCTGGTGCTCCTGGATGGGGGTTCCTTCCTACCACCCAGTCTGGCCTGGGGAAGGTTTTCTTACTGCTGTCCAGTGTGGCCTGAAGACGGGCAACTTCCTCCCTCAGGGCAGAGAGTTGTCTGCAAATAGGGCAGCATCTCAGCCTCCAGAAAGACTCCCGGAAGACTGCTGCCCCACAGCCATTACATTGCACTACTCCCCACATGACTATGTACTTTTTTTTTTTTTTTTGTGTGTGCTTGTGTGAGTGTTTGGTTTGTTATATAGAAATATATATATATTATACAATGTGTATGCGTATATTTTCAGTGCTGTGTGCTAGAGAGGATATGACATTGATATGCACCTTGCACTCTTGAGGAAATGATGTCAGAACCCCAGGTATAAAGGAACTATTTCCAGGGGGGGTGGGGTGAGGGGTGGGAAGGGGTTGGGCCTAAACTGTGCCCTCACAAAACAATCAGCTAAGAGCTCTGACCCACCACTGCGATGAGTGCCTTCCTGTCTGCAAGATACTATACACAACAATTTGACAGAGAAAATCCCCTGCTACTCAAACAGAGAAAAATCCAGACATTCAAGTCAGACACAGGTAAACCTCCCCAGCCCCAAAACAGCCTGGTGGTTTGTGCTCTGAAAGCAGTCAGTCCCAAAATAAGTGAGCTGTGCTTTGAACTCTTCCTGCACTGAAAATCTTAAGAATTGTAACAAGACTGTCTTTTCCTGATAATTGTAAATACCTTATTTCACCTTTCAGTTAGAAGCAGTCTCCACCTGCAGTATATCTGCTACAAAGCAAAGACAATTGAAAGGTTCCCCTCCCTCTGTTGTGAGCACAACTCGCTTTCTTGCAAATCCTATGTTCAGTATTGCAGTTCCCAACAAGAGATAGTTTGACTAGGAAAATTAAGTCCAGTGTTGCAGCTTGCAGCCAGAGGTAGCTTCACCTGAAGACTATGAGGTTATCTCTCTATGAGGTTTAGCTCTCAAAGATTACTACTTAACTATAAAAAAAATGAAAACAATGCTCCTCTCAAGCCCCCAGCTAAAGAGGAGGTACCCCGTCTTGACAGTCACAAATCACAGGTTGGTCCCTTTAAAACAGGTACACTCCTTCAAGTACCTGGGTGTCATGGTTGATGACACCTGCTCCTATGTGCAGCACATAGACATAGTGTGAAGGCAATGAACATCAAATTAGGCGTCCTGTTTAGGCACAGGAAAAGCCTGTTTCCTAATGCTCTCCGGCTCTCCAGTTCCAGCTCCATACTATTCATATTAGACTATGGTCTGGTGGTTTATGGAAGTGGCCACTGATATGGCTCTCAAGAGAGTAGCTACAGCCCTAAATAAGGCATGTAGACTACTGCTAAACGTGGACTGCCTTACGTACACCTGTACACTGTATATGCAGTCCAACCTGCTATCTCTTA
The DNA here is from genome assembly GCA_016271365.2 of Neoceratodus forsteri. Taxonomy (NCBI): domain Eukaryota; kingdom Metazoa; phylum Chordata; order Ceratodontiformes; family Ceratodontidae; genus Neoceratodus; species Neoceratodus forsteri. The sequence goes on from CM057453.1 coordinate 1,152,660,183, forward strand.
GAAACAGAATCAGATACCAAACCTGTCTTCTATGGAGGAAGACCATGCTCAGCCAAACCCCACCTTGCATCTCTGAACTGGTAAGGGTAGCCAAATCCAAGCATAATACCAGAAGTACAGAGATGAACCCGCTTAGTGTCCCATTTCAAAGACAGCACTGGGACAATGCTCTTTCTCCTATCGAGCACCGCTTTGGCTAAATGAGATCCCAGCAGCGGTACTAAACACTACAAACCTCCGGGCCTTTAAAACTGAACTAAAGCAATAGCTATTGAGCATGAACATTTGTGACTGCCTGAACTGATCCTGGTACTCCTTCTTAGGGTACCTTGTCCTCTGGATACCTGATAGCCTCATGTTCTGTACTACTAGACCACTCCCCATCCCCCCTGCTCCCTTCTCCATATATCCCACCAGTGCTGAGAACACCTAGAATTACCTAGTCTACTCTCACTAACCTCTCCCAGTTCTGTCTCTGCCCCTTGTCCAATTCCCCTCCCACTGGTAACCATACTACCCCTCCTCCCTTTCTACAGCACATCTCTACTCCACCCCTTCTTTTGTCCATACCCTCTTTTCCTAAGCATCGTCAGCTCCTTTATATCAACGCTACAATCTAACAAGGCTCTCCTGGGGCTGCTATTTCTACTCCTTGCAGTAGTTCTCCATGTTGATACTATTATTTTATATATGTTGAGCCTTGGACACCTATAGCAATGACTCTGTTTACCTGTATAAACTATTTGCTTGTAACCTAATTTATTGTAAGAAATCCATGTCTGTATTATTTATTCTGTGTTCATGATGTGGAACCTTTGTAAAAGAGTCCATACTCAAAGGTTGTATCTGAAAATACAAAATAAATAAATAGTAATATCTATCTATCTGTCTGTCTGTCTGACTGTCTGTCTGTCTGTCTGTCTATCTATCTGTCTCTATCTAGCTACATATCTATCTACCTACATATCTCTGTATATATGTATGTATGTATCAATCTATCTACATATCTATCTATCTATCATCATCTATCATCTATCTATCTATCTATCTATCTATCTATCTATCTATCTATCTATCTATCTATCTCTATCTACATATCTGTCTATCTGTTTGTCTGTCTATCTACATAGCTATTTATCTGTCTATCTATCAAACATATCTATCATCCATCTATCTATCTATCTATCTATCTGTCTGTCTGTCTGTCTGTCTGTCTGTCTGTATGTCTGCCTGTCTGTATGTCTGTCTACATATCTATCTTTCTATTTACATATCTATGTATCTATGTATCTATCTGTATGTCTATCCATCTACATATCTATGTATCTATCTATCTATCTATCTATCTATCTATCTATCTATCTATCATCTATCTATATATCTCTATCTGTCTGTCTGTCTCTGTCTGTCCATCCATCTGTCCTTCTATCTATCTATCTGTCTGTCTGTCCATCTGTCCGTCTATCTCTCTATCTATCTAGCTATCTATCTATCTATGTATCTCTCTCTCTCTCTCTCTATCTACATATCTGCCTGTCTATCTCTCTATCGTATGTATGTATGTATCTGTCTGTCTGTCTACCTATCTCTGTCTGTCTGTCTGTCTACATATCTATCTTTCTATCTACATATCTATCTATCTATCTATCTATCTATCTATCTATCTATCTATCTATCTATCTCTCTATCTACATATCTGCCTGTCTGTCTATCTCTCTATCGTATGTATGTATGTATGTATGTATGTATGTATGTATGTATGTATGTATCTGTCTGTCTATCTATCTAGCTGTCTGTCTCTCTCTCTATCGTATGTATGTATGTACTTATGTATGCATGTATCTGTCTGTCTGTCTAGCATATCATATCATATCTATCTATCTATCTCTCTATCTATTTATCTATCTACAGTATCTGCGGTATGCATGTCTTTGTATTACTGTCTGGATTTAAAAAAAATACCTTCCACTTCCCTTTATTTTTCTTACAGACATAAGGCCAGTTCTTGGTGTTGCCATACAAATCCTGAGTGCACATCTATTTATTGTTATTGCCCCTTCCTCTGTTCCTGTCATAAAACTTTTCACATCCTCTCTCATTAATACTTCAATGCATCTAACAGCCATAATATCCTGCCTCTTTCACACCAGTAGCTTAGCAAGGTCTTCAAAGACTTTCTCTCGGCTGAAAGCCTGTTTCCTCACTATTGATTGGCCCCCTTTCCAACTAACATTCCTCACCTTACCTAAGAAAACTTATAAATTATTTTGAAACAATGTAACTGTTAGTATAAATTCAGCTTCTTATGTTGAGAATGTTATTGCACCTGACAAATGGACCTGTGTGGTCCTGAAAACTTGTGTATTATACCATTTTTGTACAAGACATGTTTTGGTCCGATAAAAGGTATTAGCAGCATCTTCTTTCAATTAAAAGGTTTAGCCTGCAGTTTGGAAGGGCAGCAGGTGACACACGCCATGCTTCAGTCTGCGTAGACACATGCTATGCTCCCCTCTTCACGATCAAAATTGCACATGTCCAAGCATCCCTTGAATACCCAGAATTTTTTGTTGCTGGCGTGCAGCTAATTGGCCCACTCACCTGACCTGTACCTGTTCTGCCTCATGGTGACTCCAGCATCCCTTCTCCCATCCTTCATTTTGCTAGAAGTCTTGCTGGCTGCTTGCTCTATCTCCCCTTCTGCTCCATCGCTGCTGTCGCCATGCTGTCTGTGTCATGGCGTGCTTTTGTGGTCTATTCCCCTGGTTGCTGTGATGCTGTCTCCTGCTGCGGTGTTTGTCTCTGCCAGGGCTGAGGCAGACTGCCTGTGTTGTGTCGGGAGCTAGAGTTCCTGATTTTCTTTGCTGCAAACAATTCTGCTCTCCATGCTGACTCCATTCCTAAACCCCCTTGTTTTCAGCCATTTTCCTTATTTCAAGGCTGGCTTCCCTGGCTGGCCAACCATTGCTTTCCCCAGAGTTTACCAGTCTTCAGTCAGCTCCCATGCAGTGCAGTACTATTCCTGCATTTTCCCATTGCTGCCTTTAGTTTCTCACCATTTCATCCAGGTAATCTATCAGTGTCATGTTGTTCATTTGTTTCCTACCAGCCTCCCTTGCTATTGCTTTAGCCTGTTGTTTATTACTTAAATATTATTGGCCTACATTTACCATCCTTGCTCTCTACGTTATGGGATCAGTTGGAGCGTGTCCATTCATCTTCGGCTTTCAGCCTCCCTTCCTGTTTCTCATTCATTGTTGCTTTTATGCCCTCAGTGTTACGCCACAGAAGTCTGGTTGGTGTGCATCCATCCTTTTGCTCCTTTCTATCATACAGTCTCAGTGTCCCTCCCTCAGTCAGCATACCATGCCTCAGTCAGTCATCAGCCTTGCCTGTTAATTCCTACACATGTGCTCTGTGTCCATTAGGCACTCCGCTGCTGGCCTCCTATTCAATCTCAGGCATGAATCATCAGTCTCAGTCCACTTTTATTCTCCTATACGCAGATGCATGCCAGCCATGAACTTAATATGGCTTCTACGATTCCTCTGCCCTGTAAGATGACTGCTCCCAAGAAGTCCACAGTTTGAGGTGGGTACCTTGACTTGAGCGAGGTCCTTCTCTTTCTGCCCTTGAAGTGAGAATGTCCTGCACACCAGGTGAAACTTCAATCATGCAGATCGACCTGGTGGCACCTCTTGCTGTAGCACTTAAGACTTCAGCTACTGGAAATTGTGGCCTGTAAGTCCTTGGCAGCTCCATTAGCTGTGCAGATTATGTTGGCAGCACCTTTGAAAGCTATTCCTCCCTATAGCTGCCTAAGGCTCACCTGGTCTCCACCTACTTTCCTTCCCTTGCTCTGCCCCTCAAGGGTGAAGCTCATACAGAATGTCTGGTCCTGTCCCAACTCACTCCTTATCAGGAAGGATCCTCTTTCTTCACTCCATTCCAATCAAGCTTCCATAAATCCCACTCCACCATCACATCCCTGTTACGTGTCACCGGCCACATTCTCATGAGTATGGACAAAGGACACATCACCACGGCCATCTTTATCGACCTAGCAAAGGCTTTTGATACCATCTCCCACTCCCTACTCCTCTCCAAACTCACAGATGCAGGGCTTTCTAAACTAGCCACAAATTGTTTCCAAGACTACCTAGTGGGCAGGATCCAGTCCGTCAAACTTGCCTCACACACCTCGAACCTACTACCAGTCTCATCCGGCGTCCTCCAAGGATCTGTCCTAGGTCCCCTACTCTTCTCCATTTTTCTAAATGACCTCCCATCAACCTGCCAACATTCATCTATCCAGATGTATGCAGATGGCACTGTTCTTTATGCTTCTGGCCCTACAAATCTGGCGTAGCTACCCTCCTCCAGGAAGATTTCTACGCAATCCAGCACTGGTTTAGGTCCAATCAGTTATTCCTAAACTCTAAAAAAACTGTATCCCAAACTTTTGGCTTCCAACAAAGACTCTCCCGTCAATCCCCCTGCACCCCTTTTAAAACTCTGGATGGAACTCCCCTGGAGAATTGCACTAGCTACAGGTATTTAGGTGTATGGCTTGACCAACACCTAGACTTCTCCTCCCACATCAAATCCTTACACAAGAAGCTCCTCCCAAAGCTCGGTGCTCTATACCGAAACAAAAGCTGCCTCCCCACATAGACTAGGCAAGCCATTGTCCAAAAAATGATTCTGCCCGTTTTCGACTACGGAGATATAGTATACACCACAGCCCCTGCATCCGCCCTGGCCAGCCTCGACACTCTGTTCCACTCTTTCTGTTGCTTTATCCTCGATTGCCCACATTCTACACACCACTGCAACCTTTACACCCTCTAACCCTGCCATCCCTCCATGACCACAGACTAACAAACTGTGCCAGGTTTGCAGCCAAATATTGGTCCCTCTTCCTTCCACCCTACCTGTCCTCTACCCTCTCCCAACAATCTCCACCTGTGTACTCCCTCAGGAGCACAGACCCTAGGCTGCTGCACATCCCGTTCATGCGCACTAAAAAAGGCCAGGCCGCTTTTAACTACCAAATCCCTCAAATCTGGAACGCCCTACCTGCCCCCATAAGACATGCTCCAAACCCCTACCAACGAAATCGCCTACTCCGAGGGCATTTCTCCTCCAGCTGCTCCTGTTTCAATTAATTCAACCCTACACTTATGGTGTAAATAATTGCTCCCAAGTTGACCACCCTCCAATTTTCTCTACACTATGTACAGTATGTATTATCTCTGTCTGTAACCATTTCACTAAATGTGGAAATACAATGCTTGTTGTTCCATTTTTGTACTATGTATGAAAAAATGTTTTCTTGTAAATCGACATGTTTGCAAATTGGGTCTCAGCCCCCAGGTCGCATCTGAAATCGAGCATGTTGCTCAGTATGCCTTCCTGGTAAAACTCGTAAATAAATAAATAAATAAACTACTTAAATCTCTGCCCTCAAAGGCTCCACTCCTATGTCTTGCCCCCAAAGGTTCAGCTTGCTCTATAGGCCTCCCCTCAGTTTGAGGGCAGGTGAGTGCCTTTCAGCGGTCGTTGCTATCCTCCTCCTTCCTGCCTTGAGGGGTAGGCCTACTTCAAAGGAATCTCCTTTAGCTGCAAAGATTGGCTCATGGCACCTCCAAGGCATTCCCATTAGAGAGCTTGACTGACAGCCCTTCCTCTAAAGTCTTTTCCCTGCATTGGGTTTTCTAAATTGCAGTAGTCGAGCCATCACTTATTCTAACCCTAGCATGGAGAAAAGGCAACCAAGGCCTTGGATTCCCAGAGGTTTCCTCCTTTGAAGAGGTTTTCCTCTCCTCCCTGCCACAGGTCAGTTATTTATTTATTTATTTATTTGAATTTTGATGACTGGGTAGGCCTACTGAGACAAAAAGGTCTCTTTTTCTGGGGTGACCTGAAATTAATTACATACAGTAGATGAGTAAAATTTTCAGCATTTACAGAAAGCATATCAATTAATACACATACGATGGTACAGTACTATTAGTTACATACATTGAGTAAATTAAAATTTCACAGTATTTACAGAGAAATTGACAGATGAAGCAGAATGTAATTACAAATAAGGTACACCAAGGACCTAGAGGCCATAGACTGCAGCTGGAATAAATACCTTAATATTTACAGAGAGGTGGGCTACTAGAGCAGCAAGTAGTAATTCATATAAGGTACACCAGGAGAGCATGAGGTCAGCGATTACAGTGGCAAGGCGCTGATACCCAGGAAAAGGCTTTAAGCCTCTTTTTTTAAATTTTATAAGGGTGGGGCTGGTAAGAATCACTTGAGGTACAGAGTTAGATCATAAAAGTTAAGTAGTATCCGTAGGACTTGGAGTTGGTTGGTGGCTTCCAGGTTTGGGTCTCAGTCTAGCTACATCTCTCTCATTGGGAAGAATGTGCTTGTCTGTCTCCTGTTGTGCTTTTGGGACTTCCTCCCTAAGGTGCCTTTGGTCCTGGGACCCCGTCCCTGTGACACCTCTAGGGGTTGGAATCCTTCAGAGTTCCACATCCTTGTGACATCCTGACAGGGTGGTAGTCCCCATAGCAGGGACAGAGAGCAAGAGTAAGCTCAAAGTTCACAAGTGCACAAGCACTACTTACTACTCAGTAACAATCAGTCCTAAACCTACTGAAGAGCTCAATGACCCTTTGAACCATAAGACAATGAAAGAGACGAACTTAGCACCACACAATGTTTCTGGACCATTTCCCCTGGAAAATGCCTAAGGCAAGGCAATTTTTATTTAAAAGGATGCCCAATACCAGAGACTCTTGGTGCCGTACAAAGTAAATAAACCAATAAAAGACATAACAAATCAGAATAAATAACAATAAATGTCAGGAAATAAAATTATGCAATAAAAGTAAGATTTCCTAAAAGATTTAAAAACACAGGTGGTAGGGAACTGAGATTGAAAACCATTGCGGAATGATCTCACTTAAACAGCTAAATCGGGGAAGGCCTGGGTGTACAGGAGGGCCTTAAGGTGAGCCTTGAATACCTCCAAAGACAGGGCCTCCTTGACCCTGAAGGGTAGTGAATTCCACAGGACAGGGCTGGCTATACTAAAAGCCCTGTCGCCGGCCATTTTTAACCTCATCCTGGGAATCACCAGGAGGCCCCTACTGGAGGAGTGGAGGGGATGGACCGAGACAGCAGGTACAAGACGGTCCATCAGGTAACCAGGGCCCTGGCTGTGTAGGGCCTTACAGGGGAGAAGACCCATCTTAAAGAGGATCCTCCACCTGACTGGCAGCCAGTGCAGCTCACGCAGTACCAGTGTAATATGACAATATTTAGGGTGCCCCGTAAGTAACCTGGTGGCTGCGTTCTGCACCAGCTGCAGTCTGTGGAGAGATCCTCTCATGACCCCGAGGTAGAGTGCATTACAGTAGTCAAGCCTTGATGTCACTAAGGCATGTATCAAGGTGGGGAGGTGAAGAGGTGGCACAAGGTGCTTTATCCTGGCAACATTCCTGAGATGGAAAAAACAGGAGCGGACAGTGCAAGATTCTTGTGCCTCCATTGTCCCCTGTCCAGGATAACACCAAGATTCTGCACCTCGGAGGAGGCCTTCAATGGGGCAGATCCCAGAACAAGTCCGGTCTCTGTGCCAGAGGCCATCCCATCCAGCACTCTGTTCCACTCCATCACCAATACGTCCATCTTATTGGGGTTCAGCTGCAACCAGCTGGAGGCCATCTAGTCATTGATCTTGGCAAGGCAGCTGTTTAGCACATCTACTGTGTTGGATGTTCCTGGGGCAAAGGACAAGTATAGCTAGGTATCAACAGCATAGCAATGAAACCCCAAACCATACTTCCTAATGATCCCCCCCCAGGGGAAGCATGTACACTGTGAACAACATTGGGGATAGGACTGAACCCTGAGGAGCTCCGCGCAGCTGGAGACTAGAGGTGGATGAGAAATTCCCCATCACAACCCTTTACCTCCTGTTGGTCAAAAATGACTCAAACCAGCAGATGTCAGTACCAGTGAATCCGCAGAATTCCCTAAGGCAGTCCAGCAACACACAATGGTCCACAGTGTCAAATGCTGAAGAGAAATCGAGGAGAACAAGAATGGTCCTGTCCCCTTGATCTCTAGCCCTGAGAATAACATTCTGCACCCGAACATGCGCAGACTTCTGTGCTATGTCTCACCCGAAACCCCGACTGGAGGGGTTCATATAACTCATGGGTCACAAGGTTCTCCTCCAACTGATGTGCCACTACCTTCTCTACAACCTTCGCCAAGAATGTGAGGTTGGAGATGGAATGGTAATTTGTCCTGACCTCTGGGTCCAAAGATGGTGCTTTAGGAGCGGTCTCACCAATGCCTCCTTCAAGGCATTGGGGAAGACCCCCTCTGACAGGGAACACCAGATAATCAGGGCAAACACCAGGCCAACAATGTTGACGCATCTCATCAAGAAATGCGTCTGCAGTGGGTCCAGTTCACAAAAGATGTACTTCAGATTGGTCACTACCTCAATGACCTCATTTACCTCCACCAGTCTAAACTCTCCCCAACTAGACGGAGCGCATTCAGGACACTTTGGGTGACCACTGTCAGCTCCGGACTGGCTGACTGAAGGAATTCCCTGCCGGATAGCAGACACCCTGTCCGAGAAGAACCGAGCAAACTCTTTGCATTCAGCATTGGAAAAAGCCTTCTTCATCTGCAGACAAGGCCAATTGTAACCACATAGCACAGCTTTAAGCAGGACAAAATAATATGTAAATATTGGAAACAGTACTTGGGCTTTAGGTTCTCATGGTAAGGACATGTAACATGTGTTTAAAGTTTTAAGGCATCAAACAAGATGAGGGGACTAGGTGTTTACTTTGTTTATTTTGCTACTAGGTGAGTGCACTAGTCAATTAGATGCCATTTTTCAGGCATGACTGTCCTGGATGTAAACAGTGCATTCAAAGACAGTCAGCACGGTGAAAGACTTAGTGCACAGAATTCAGTTACGTCATCTAGAACAAGAACATTTTGGGCTGTTTACTCAGGATAGCCCAGATGAGATGCAGCATCTCTTTTTCGATAGGGTCCTGCTTCTACTCATTTCTGCAGCTGGGTGAACTGGAATCCTTAAAGGGATAAGTGACTTGCTCAAAGTCACACAACTGTTTCCAGAATGGCACAATTATGTAACAAGTGTTTCACAAAAGCAGTTCTAATGTTCAAATTAACAGCAGCATTCATAATGTTGAATGAACGATTGTGTGTTCTAAAACTTGTGGACATAGGACGGAAAAACAATGTGTCCCATCTCAGAGAATACTTTCAGTTCAGCTAATAGACTTTTCTCATTTGACCTCAAGTGAATAATGTGGGATGGGGAATGAAGCAATTCGCATGAGGCAGTGGGAGCATGCGATATATATAGAATAAAATATGGGTTGGTATGTGTAACGAGATTTTACACACACCTGAGTTGTGGGATACTACATAAACGCCCTCAGGGTTTATGAAATGCATCCCACAATGAGGGTGTGTATAAAATCAAGTTTTACACACACCACCCCATATTTTATTTTATATAAGTGCTGGTGGGTGCTTTTTCGCCTCAGCAATTATACAAAATAGAATAAGCAAAAGACTGGTGTTCAGACAGCCGGGGACAAGCCATCATTCTGCATCTGCCGAGTTACAATGTCTGCGTGATCTGCCAAGTTAGAATGCTCCCACGGAGTGTTGCACATGTTTGATTAAAAAAAAACACCTCTAAATTTTGTTTTTAAAATATGTCTGCATTTTTTAAGTTAAACTTACTGCCGTGTGGCAGTTGTGAATTTTTGGCATGCTTCCAGTTGAAGAGGTAAGGAGACCAGCTGGTGAAGCATGCTGACAGGGAAATCTGGTGCCCGTTTAACATCTCCCTTTTTTTTCTGGTTTTCTGCATCAGTGGAGAATGAGACGACTTAAAAAACATCAAGTTACCGCCAACTGCAAGAAGCGGTTAAGACTGCGGCCGTATTACTCCAGGGAACATCACAGAAAAGACCAGCGACTGGCGCATGCGTGGTCCATGTGTTTGCAAAATTACAGCTAGGTTTCCCTATAGGAAAAAGTGCCCACAAGTAATTATATAGAGAATAATGGATGGGTAGATAGTTATAACATATAGGATAAAGTATGGGTCTGGGTGTGTAACGAGAATTTACACACACCCGAGGGGTTTGATGCTACATAAACCCTGAGAGAGAAGCTCGAGGGGTTTATGTGAAGCATTTAACCCCGAGGGTGTGTGTAAATTTGAGTTTACACACCCAGACCCATATTTTATTTTATATAATTTCTGGGTTTTCCTTTTTTCGCCTCAGCAATTGTATAAAATAAAATATAGCTGTGCAGCCAGGGTTCAGTGAAGGTGAAGTGCGTAGCCGCAGTCAGCAGTTTGATTTTCTAATTTGTTTTTTTTTATCTTGTGCACAGCACTGACTGAGGCAGATTTTGCTTGTTTTTTTTTTGTACTTACCACCTAGTCCAGGTGGCAGTTTGCTGTCCATTAGTGGTTCCCCGAGCAGGCACGGTGGTGAAACGAGTAAGTGCAGCGGGCACATGAGCACAGTGAGGGAAATCGTGCGCATGTTTGCCGTAATAAACACTCCTTCATTATGGCAAATTATGCCATGGTTTCCCTATGAGAAAAAAGGGAAACCGGTAATTATGAGGATTTTACCCCCCATGGGGTGGGATGCCACATAAACCCCGAGAGCGAAGCTTGACGGGTTTATTAAGGCATCCCACCCTCAGGGTGTGTGTAAAATCTGAGTTTTATACACCTACCCATCCTTTATTTTGTATAATTGCTGGGGGTCATTTTTTTTGCCACAGCAATTATAGAAAATAAGTAGATTTCTGTACAGAGTCAAGCTGTGGACTGTTGGGGTTTTAGCGCGGTCCATAGTGGCTGGCTCGCAAACCGAAGCAGCCTTTTTCCTCCCAACTTGCATCCGATTAGGTAGATTTTTTTGTGCCCAGTAGTATTTTTTGTTAAAAAAAAAAAGAAGATACTTACTGCTGACTTCTGTCAGGGAAGTTTTCAGTGCTGAAGAGTGGGGACAGACGGTGCAGAGAACAGGAAGTTTGCGATAGGCGCATGCGCTGAAGTAGGGAAACCAGGCGCGTGTTCATCGTTATAACTGGCTGGTTATAATGACAGAACTATAACCTGGTTTTCCTATGGGAAAAAACGGTGACCAGTTATTATAATCAATTTATTAACAAACCAGCTCAGAATAAATGAATGTTCAGCAATGGCTGACAACCAGTCAAGTTTAGTATACAAGAACAGGGATGAGTTGAGCAGTTGGTAGTCAGTGCAAAATGACAGTTATTATTCTAGAAGACATCAGAACATCCCAGAAGATGCTGTCCTCCAGCAAGTAGGGAGGGCAACAGCCTCCACTGTGATGCTGCCATCTGGATGATCACAGGTGGTGGTGGTGCAGTCAGAGGGCTGAAAGAAGTGTAGTGCAGTTACAGATGTCAGCATGCAGGCACACTTTGCACCGGCACGCCCTTGACATTATCACATGTAGCATCCTAGGGGACAGGGTGAAAAACATGAAATTGGCCCTTGCTCAAGGGATGACAAATCTTGGTGTATCAGGGCCCTATACACAACCACCTGAACCTCTGTCTGTTGATGTTGCAGGACTTGGGGTTAAATCCCCCCCACCTCCTTCCCTGCCTAGGGGGAATAACCAAGGCTCCGTGTAGGCTGGTACTCAAGGTAGGGGTACAGGGGATAGGGTACATCAATGGTGTTCCTGAGGGGGATTGGTGTTAGAGAGAAAGGAAGGAGTGTAAAGAGAAAGTGAAAACGTTTCTGGATGATATCCAATGTGGATAGATTTCTTCGGGAAGTGTTGCAGTAGGCTAAAATACCAGGTATTAGAATACCTTAGGCAATAGCTGAATGTGCCAGCTAGTTCTTCTCTGTCTGTTAAAATTGTATTAAATTGGTCTGCTCACTGGCTCAGCGGATAGTGTTGCACGTGCCTGTGGTCACAACCTGAGTTTGGAAGCAAGCTCAGGATGCCAACTGGACGGCCCAATGGATAGGAAGGTGTTGCTGCTTGGCAGTGCTCCCAGAGTGAGAAGAGCAGACATCACGTTCCGCTGTTCTGGCAACCCCTGTGGTGGGCCTGGGAGCTTGCTTCTCTGCAGGGGATGTCAGTGATGTGTCAAGGCTTGCAGGCGCTATGCCCAACATTGTGGAGATGGGCAGGGAAAGAAAATGGAAAACAGCAAGCAGTGCAGGTTTTGTGAAGCCCTGTCTGCTTGCCTCCTGCCCCCAATGCCACCTAGACTACCTGTCTCATTTAGATTGCTCTCCATGGAGGGAGGACAGCTCTCCTCTGGCCCCACCACAGGGGGAAATCCATGAAGGACATTATGGTAGTTAGGTCAGGGGAGGTGGAGGTCAATGGGGAGCAGCAGGGACAGGGCTGAAAAGCTGCCTGCATTCTTGCACATGCTAGAAACGCCTTTTTGGGAAAAATGTTTTATCTAAACCTGAAAACTACAGTACAGTATGCCCCGTTTGGTGTTACTAGATTTACTCAAAGCAGTAATGTGAGCAGTGAAGTCAAGGGATGGCTCCAGTAAAATCCCTGGTGTGGGACTTTCAAACCTGCCAATCTGAGGCACAATGGTATTGCAATTGTGTTAACTGCAACAAAGTTAGACCACATACATGAGATGGCACTACATGTCAATTAAACAGTTGAGGATATATTGGTAATTTTTGCAGATTTTTATGATTACTGCTGGGAATATATCTACTGTATTTTACCAACATATCCCTAATGTATAAACTGTGATTATTCAACAAAACATGCAAGTACAAAAAGGGGCAGATATAATTGATGCAGACAGATCTAGTAATTTAGGTTTCAATCCTTCAAAGCCTGTGCTTTTATCAGGGGGTTGAACTTATTAGCAACCTAATTACTTCACCTGCACCGATCCCCCTTAAAGGAGAACTACGATCAAAATTTACAAAAAATATGTTGTACAGAGTGCTTTGATTTATGTGTGTAGTCATGGTGCACTCTTTCCTTTGCTTGTTAGGAGAATTTTTAAATTTGGTTTCTGGTCTTATGGCACCTGGGGATCTTCATGTCTGTCTGTTTTATTTCCTTTCCTTTTCCCCCAAAATGCCTCCTGTTCCATGTGACAGTGATGTGTCTGAGGCCTCAGTCTTATGATTCTGGCCAGCCTCCGCTGTTACCCCAGACTCACTGTTATCTCTGTCATTTTTCTCAAGGGCCTATTTGAGGTCTGTTTTTGTTTACCCCACCTAGGTGAACCCTCACTGTTACATAGATTTGATGGCAGATAAGGACAGCTTGGCCCACCTAGTCTGCCCATTTTCCTACCTAACAGATAAGCTGCAGATCCTAGTTAACCAACAGCTTACTTCCTCCTACCCCCCACTAGGACTGCCTTATGTCTGTCCCATGCATTCTTGAATTCCCCCACTGTTCTTGACTCCACAACCTCCTCAGGGAGGCTGTTCCATGCATCCATAACCCTCTCTGTGAAAAAATACTTCCTCACATTACCTCTGAGCCGTTCCCCCTCTATCTCTAACTCCTGCAGTTGTGCTACAGTAAATTTATTATATACTACAGACATAGTGCTTTCTAGCTGTCCTACACTCAATGTGGGGGTAGGGGGTGGGCAATAAGGGGGGGTATTCTTGAGGCATCTAAGTTACGCATGATGGGCCCTATGCACAAAAGTGCAGAGTGGGTACACGCTGCGTAACCCTGGCACGTAGCCCACTCCGCACCCACCCAGACCCACTGTGCCCCCTGCATGGCATGCATAACCAGATGGCCACTCCCCACCATGCAGAAGCCCCAGTGGCATGTGGCTCTATGCATGAGGGTGGACCGGGGGGGGGAGGTGCAGGGGGTGTTCTGGCACTCCATGGGATGCACAAATGTGCGGAATGCCAGATGCAGGTGCCGGTGCTGCCAACAGGTTGGGGCAGGCATAAAGGCAGGGGACATGTTACGCAGCCCCCCAAGAGTGACAGCCAGGGGCAGCAGCTGTAAGGCAGGGACCATTGCACCCGCACCGAGGGAGCACCAGCTTGTGGGGCACACTGGGGAGCCTGCGGGTGGTGTACGGGCACCAGACCCCCACAGCAACTGTGGCACTCTATGCGCCGGCTCCTTACCCGGTGCACATGGTTGCAGGACATCCACTAAGGGGTCTGGGTCAGGCAGCTGTTTGGCCGCCGTCCCAGATCCGTGGCACCACACCTGACTGCCCCCGTGGGCCTGTGCACCAGGGGGGAGGGGCCACATATGGGAGTCACATGGTGGCCACACTTTGTGAATGTGGCCACTCGCAGATCTCCCACAGGTGCAGAGCTGCGCGGGCGGGGTATGCGCCACAGGCATGTATTACCCACCCATTAGTGCATAGGGGCTGACAAGAGTAACCAAAAGGAACAAATTTAAGAGATCATTATGGTTCTCGGCAAGGATCGGGGAAGCGGTGTGGGCCAAGAAAGAAGGCCTGCTCCAGGTACAAAGAAAAGCGGGGGGGGAAGAATGGGGTGAATGGAGAGAATATTTACTAAGAAATAAGGAGGCAAAGATGGCAGCTGGGGGGCAAAAGTAGACACAGGGTGGCATATTGCAAAGGGGGTCAAGGGTGGAGAAAAATAGTTTTCTCAGTATATTAGGGAAAAAAGCCAGAAACATAGAACATAGACTTTGACAGCAGATAAGGACTGCTTGGCCCACCTAGTCTGCCCATTAAAGGAAGGGGATTGTTAGGATATCTACGGGGAGTATAGGGTGATAGAGGAGGATGCACAAAAGGATGCCATCCTTAATGATTATTTTTGCTCTGTCTTCACTAGGGAGGATGGCAGGCTCTTGCCAGAGACTGGCATCAAACGGCCACAAAGAGGGTCCTAGAGATGAGGCAGCTAGTATTTGCAAATGAAAGGGTCTGGAAAGGACTAGCAGCCCTAAAGATAGATAAATCCCTGGGACTGGATGGGATGCATCTGAGGGTGCTCAGGAACTGACAGCAG
The DNA here is from genome assembly GCA_016271365.2 of Neoceratodus forsteri. Taxonomy (NCBI): domain Eukaryota; kingdom Metazoa; phylum Chordata; order Ceratodontiformes; family Ceratodontidae; genus Neoceratodus; species Neoceratodus forsteri. Next base: position 1,152,675,292 of record CM057453.1, read on the forward strand.
AACTGGCTGAACCCCTGCTAGGACTATTCCAATAGCTCATTACAGATGGGAGTAGTTTCAAAGGACTGGAAGGTGGAAGACATAGTTCTGCACCATGGGGGGGGACAAGGAACAAACAGGGAACTACAGACCTGTCAGTGCTACCTCTGTTGTAGGGAAGCTGATGGAGTCACTGGTCAAAGAGGACCTCATGGACTACCTGCAGTGCCATGGTCTCCAGGACAGTACTGCACAGGTTCGTGGCAGGGAGGTCTTGTTAAACTAATCTGATAGTTTTCTTTGACAGAGTGATGAGGGCATAGGATAGGGACCACGCCATGGATTTACTGTTCTTCAGCTTCAGCAAGGCTTTTGACCTGATGTCTCACAGACACTTGCTCACTTGAGCAATGAAGAAACCAGGGAAATGCAGAGTGGCCTGTCAAGGCTAGAGAGGTAGTCTATGGTTTGGCAGCTGAAATTCAACACCAAAAAGTGCAAGGTGATACCGTCCAGTTGGAGCACCCATGCTATACATAGGGCACTCCTATCCCCAACCCGGTGGGAGCCACAGACCAAAGGTGGTACAGTACTAATCCAAATTCGTGAGGCAAAAAGAATATACCATGACTACCCCACTGGGAGAACAACAACAGAAACTGGCCTCAGCTCCACGGTAACTGAAATACAGTGCTATGGAAAGTCAGCGCCATGCCAATAGCTAATTTTTTAGCTGGAGTGGTGTTAGTACCCTTCCCGATACACCGCAGCATCCTATTTGCTTTACTATAGATCTCCAACTCACCCCAATCGGGTGCCCTGCCTGCTGTGGGTGGCGTGGCTTGCTGTTCTACGCCCGCTGCTACCCCCCCCAGTCCTGAAGCTCCTGTCTGGGGAGAAAATCTCCAACTCACCCCAGTTCGGGTGCCCTGCTTGCTGTGGGTGGCATGGCTTGCTGTGCTGTGCCGGCCGCTACCCCCCCTCTCGTCCTGAAGCTCCTGTCTGGGGAGAATGTAATCACCGAATCCTCTGTTGCTTTTTTTAAATTGGAACTTTCGGCCCTTGACCGCACTGTTCTCCTGATTGGCCATCCTTCAGTGGACTGGGTGCTTGTGGCCAATTGGTTCCATCTCAGGCACACTGAGCTTAGGAGAGCTGATTTCTCCGAGCTCTTCATAGCTGCCTACTGACTTCCTGCTCCAGTTTTTGCGCCCACCTACCCTCCTCCACCTTGGCACCATTTAAATGCTCTTGCTTAGCCTGCTCCCTGCCTCTATCTTAACCTCTCCCAATTTGTCCACACCTCTTATTTATTTATTTATTGATAAATATCGGATAACACCTTTGAGTCAAAGGCTCTTTTACAAAGGTTCCACGTCATACATAAGAAGAGACAACAGTGTACAGAGTAACACGTAACATAGTAGTTAAACACAGTGGTTACAGAATGGTTGCAGATGATTACAGAAAATACAAAGAATACAAAAAATAGCACCTGGGAATAAAGGTTGCAGGTATATGCATAGCATTTCAGGGCGATGGCACTAGCCATGCCCACACGTTATTCGTTGGCCAAGGCTGGACAGAGATGTCCATTGTCATGGTATAGGCACGCTCAGGGGTGTCAGACCAGAGTTAGGTCCATAGACATGGGAGATGGGAGGTGGTAGAAAAATGGAGGGTCAGGTTTAGGGCAATCACATACTAATCCTTGGTTACTAAGGTCCCTTAGTTGGTACTTCAACCGACCAAGTTTGGGTTCAGTGTCGAAGGGAGTTTGGGAGTGAGTTGAGCCAGGTTGGGGCCAGATATCGAAACGTTATTTGGACAGAGGTGGTTTTGCAGCAATGTACCCTAAATTGGGTAGTTGCTGACTGCCGTGTGAGGCGACTGGACAGTGGGGCCTGAAGTAGTGGGGTGAGGGCTGGAGGGAGTAATCCTGAGGTGATTTTCTTTGTGAAGAGGCAGGCCTGGTACTTTAACCTCCCATCTAAGTTGAGCCAGTTTGCTGAGGCGTAGAGGGTGCATGTATGAGTGAGTCTAGGACAGCCTGTAGCAAGTCTGCAGGCCTTATTGAGGGCCAGTCTAATCTTGTGTAGGTGGGTGGTGTCGGCCACACCATAGATGATGATACCATAGTCAGTTAGGGATAGAATAGATGTAGATATGGCTAGGCGGAGAGATTCAGGAGGCAGGCAGTGCTTATAGCGGTGAAGGAGACCAATACATACATTGACGGCGGTGCTTAGTAATCGGATATGGTCATGGAAAGTGAGACCTGTGTCTAGGGTGATGCCAAGGTATTTGAAAGTGTTAACCTGTTCAAGGGGGTAATTAAGTGAGTTCAGAACGTGCAAGGGTTGTCCTAGGTTCTTATTTTGGTGGTGTGCAAACATCTTAAAGTGATATAATCTATTTTAAATACATTTTTGCTACTGTGTCATTTTCCCTCCTTCCCTCCCCTTAACTCCTTTTCTCTGCACTAAGTACTGTAATTTTAAGCTCCTTAACCTTGCTATCTAAATATTTCCCCTGATATCAGTACAGTGATTTAAGTCCCTGCTTCCTAGCTGCCATATTATTTTTTCTACTGGGGCCTGCCTGTGCTTACAATCGCCTTACTTCTTAAATATCTCATACCACCTAGGGTACTTTGTTTACCCAGTACAAGGTGACCGTAAACAGTACTCTCTCATCTGCCCTGCTTGCCAGGCACTTTAAATCAGCTGATGCCTGCTTGCCTGGCACTTTAAACTAAGCTGCTAGACCAGGAAACACTTCCTTCTCTGTCACCTCTTGCTAGGATAGTTCAAAAATGAATATACTCCTGACTACTCTCTTAATAGCCTCCATGGTTGGCCTGCTATTGGTAACTGATTTCTCTGCCTCTATACTGCTATTGATCAGCAAAGCTTGTATTAGAAGAAGAAGGAGAATCAGCATTTATAAAGTGCTTTTCATACACAGTATCCCATAGTGCTTTACAAGCAATGCTAGTGTAACCTCTTTGTTACCCGGGGTTACTAGAATCCTAGTAAGACCTAGTGGTAGGCAGGGAAGGCAGCTTGTGAAACTCCAGTTAAATGGGTTTCACACTGTCTCACTCTATCCTCAATCACAGCTGAGACTAGAGGGATGACATCATAATAGAATTGTCACAGCTGCATGAGCCACATTTGGAATCTTCAGCTCAGAGTAAGTTAGAATCTTGGGAATTCAAAGTCAGTCTTCAGTTTGTCCTTAAGCAAACAAGAAGGACACCAGTAGTGTCTGTTTACCCCCTCCCTCTGGGTGGGGTGAGGAAAAGTTCTTTGTGGGTTCCAGGGGCAATCCCCTTCTCCCACCTTGGGAAGAAAGCTGCCTGTTTTAATTTAAGTTCAGTCTGTTCATGTATAACAGCAAAGGTTACATTTCTTCGCCTGTGGGGCACCTGCAACGAATGGGTGAGTGTTTGGCCTCACTGGAAGGGGCAAACAACTTCTTTTCTTCAGTTGGATTTCAAGTATTGGGGACTGCTATTTGGGAGAACTATGTCAACTAAGACAAACAAATAGAGCAGTCATCTGTTTAAAGTGTTAAAGTTCATTGTAGAGGGGGTGCTTCAAGTCATCCACCGTCAATCTACAGTTTTAAAGTCTAAAGTTCTGTGTGTCCAGAGAAATGGCCGTATATGGGCTGTGGGAGCTGGAGGTGGATAGATCCCCATCTTTAGTAACCAGGTCCACCTCTATGGATTTCTTCTGTGTTTTTGCTACTTGCCTCATGCACTTGGCCAGTGATGGGGTGGGTACCCAGACGTGGGTCGCAACTTGAAAATCTCTCTAGGAATCGTAGAGTCTAAGTGGTGTGGGGAGCCACAGGATGGGAACATTACTCCTTGTTTGATGGGAGTCTCCCTGTTTGATGGGAGTTTCGAATTGGAAGTACGAGAACAAAATCTCTCTAGGACTCTCAGACTTCAAGTGGTGTGGGGAGCCACTATTTGGGAGCCTCCTTGTTTGATGGGATGTCTTTCCAAGTAGAGTTTGGGTTCATTGCCAAGTGGACCATCAGTCGAGTGGCCAGCAGGGGAGCCAGGCCAGTCAGGCTGTGTATCCAATGCGCATGCAAAGTCCGGGCTGAGTGCCTGGTGGGTCCAAAGCCAGACAACTGTTGTAGTGTTCATTCCTCAAATGGACCGCTGTGTTTAACCTCTAATCTGCATTACAGTTATGTAGCCCTGTGGGAGACCATACAGAGCTTTGTTTATGTTCAGTGAGTTAATAAATAAAGCCACACTGAAAAATCCCAGTTCTGGTTCTGGACATTACAGTTATTGCTTCCTGTAGTTGGATTTACTTGGGTGCCCCTGTGCAGAGTAGTCAAACCTAGGTCTCTTGTGCCAGGTAACCTCATCCTTCCCCGAACCCGTAGATACCCTATGTATACCCATGCTACAAATGTGGACACATAGAGGGGTTACAAAAATGGAGGCACCGCTGGGATTTGTTTGGGAAGGAAGGTGCTTGGGCAAGTAGGCTAGCGTTTTGGCTATCTGGCAGTTGGTAGCCCAAACCAAAAAATTTGAAGCAATTTCCCTAGTGTGTGCTGTGTGCTGTGAATCTTGTGCTGCTGTTTAAAAAATGCCAACTGTTTACCAAGGAGCTGTAAAGCCAAAGTGTGTGTCCTTGTCCTGCATCAACATAGTTTACAGCGTTTGTCAGTTTTAAAATAAAGTTCTGTGAAGAAAAGCATGGAAAACTAGGGGTAGCAATAGAGAAATTATGCCCTGGACATTGGAAATGCTTTCTGTGCAATACTAGAGACTGCAGAGTTAATGGCAATGTTACATGGTTGAAATGGGCTCCCACCGTGGAGTCAGTTGAAAAAAAAAAAAAGTGCATCTTTTCAGTTTAAATTTGCCTGCTTAACGATCGCCGTGAGGAGAGGAGCCCTCGTGAGGAAGAAGAGGCTCATTTGCATGGCGTCGTGTGGTTGGTCAGTTTGCCATTAGTCCCGCCCCTCAGCCAGCTCTTCAGAGTCTGCTTCAGCATTCGAGAGGGAGACAGAGAGTAGTGCATGTACTGGCAGTGGGGGAGCATTCGTGAAGTGTTCAAAGCACTGTAAACAGTGAAAAGTGACTTTTCTAGTTCAAAATCGGGCTCAACCCACTTATCGGGTCGTGGGATCAGTGAATTGTGTGATTAATACTACAATCGCGGAGACTGCCCACCCGTTTGAAATCCGAGGCCTTCAAACAATCTGGCTGCAGGCAGTTTTCCTCCATCGCAGCAATCTGCTACCATAACAGTGAGTAAACGATTTAAAACTGCTCAAATCAGTGATTTTCAGTAATGCCATATAAAATGTGAGTGCAGCTGTATAGTCACTTTGCAAGTAGCGATTGTGTGATATCCTGCTGGCAAGTGCAAGTCTGTAAAGCCATTAAATGTGTGCATAGCAATGAAAGTAGCCTCAGTTTAAAGTTTGCAGCCAGAGAGAGACTGTGGGTTGTAAAATAATTGCAACACTAGTAAAAGCAGGCAATCCTGTGCTGAAACCTGAAGTTTTAAAAGGGACTGTGATTAAATAAATGCTGCCAGCATGTGAAAAAGTCCAAGGAAAATCCTGTAAATGTGAGAACAGCCAGAACAGAGCAAGTTGGGCAGTTTGAAATAAAAGTTAATAGTAGCTGATGTAAATCGGGTGCGCAGTGGCTCGACCCAGAGTCTGAATGTTGATGCACAGGAGTGCTGCCGCCGCCATTACAGGGTGGGGTAGTAAAGTAAACACAGCAGCAGAGGAGCCATTTTAAAGCTACAGAGTGTGTTCATTTAAAGTGGAACTTTCAGTTACAGTGAACTTTGTTTGTTTTCTGCAGTTATGGCCTCAGGACCACTCGTTACCCGGATCATGCCCGGGTTGCAGTAAAAGCAGCAGTAAATAAATTGAGAGACATTGAAAATTGGTGTTATAGAGGGCAACTCCCTCCTGATGTGGCAATTCCTAATTATCCAGTGTGTGTATGCCAGATGTGCTTTAGTGCTGGAAGGGATGTCTTCATGATTCCTCACTGTGCTGGTTGTCTACAAAAATATGGCTTGTATAAAGTGCCTCAACTTCGTTTGGCTCCCACATGGACATAACTTCAAGAATCTGCAGTTGGCAGCACACAGCATCAGGTGGAGCCTGTGGAGGAAGGTCCCCCGGGGGAGTGTGGTACAAAGTTAGAGAGTGCAGAATTAGAGACTGAATCTGAAGTTGAAGTTTTGGATGCTGGATCTCAGAAGGCAAGTTCAGATAAAGCATCAATAGACTCCTGGGTGGGGGAGCCTAGCCCAAGTCTCGAAGGTGAAGATGAGATGCGGCAGGCCGTTGAATGGAAGGTGTCGATCTCCGCTCCTAGTGATGAATGGATAGTCTCGGGGGTGAGAACTACTGCTCACTCCTGGGCTCAGATCCTCAGTGAAGAGGAAGATGAGGAGGAACCTAAGTGGCCTTGTGAGATAGGAACGGGTACACAGCCTCAAGATCTTGCCTCGGAGGAATGTGTTCAAGAAGGTGGTGATGCCACTGCCCTGGCTTCACCAGAAGAAGAAGAAGTCAGGGATCCGTTTTTAATTTCGTTGAGGATACGAAGCTGGCAGAACCAGGACTGGCCACCCCCAAGCCAGGCCAGAGGTCTCAGATTGACCAAAGCAAGTAAAGAGGAGAGACTGGTTCATAGAAAGGCCAATGAAATCTTTGGTATGACCTTTCCTACCTTTCCTCGGAGAGTATGGGAGGAGATTGAGAACTGCAGGAAATCCTGGATCTGGGATGAAGCAATGAAACATGTGCATCCTGGGGCTAACCAGCATGTAAAGAATAGACTGTTCCACAAAGTATACACAGTGGAAGAGAGGCAGGACACTGTTTATGGACAGAGTGAGAATAGTGGGCCGGAGAGGGCGTAGAAGTCTCCCACTGTGTGAATTATGTGCGTCCAGATGGAGTAATAATTCAAGCCCCTGACCCCTCTACTATTGGCCTCAGTGCAAGGACCTCCCAGTAATTAAGCCCGTACCTACAAAATGGAGAGCTGAGCAGTGGTAGTCAATACTGCCACATCTACACTGTGAAGTAACTTTATTGAACTGCCAATATGAATAAACAACAAATCAGGTGCTCCACATTCTTCAGTCCACAGTGTACTGCCCTAATCAATAACCATCTACTGCTATCACCAGATGACTTCCGATCCAGAGAGGACACTAGCCCAGCTGTTTGCCTGTTCATCGCCTGGTAATCGGATGATGCTGGACCAGCTGTTTCTCTTTTTGTTCCTGTTCTAAGGTTCCTTCTCCAGTTATGACATCAGCCCAGCTGTTTCCAGATGTGCACTCCTGTGGGTTCCCGGAAGATGTCCGCCCAGCTGTATCAGAAGAAATGCTGCTAGGGAGAGTTTTCGGAAGGGACCAGGTTTGCTTAGTTCGAATACTTCAAGAGGCTGGTGAGTCACAATCTTTTATTCTATCTTTATGACATTGCAATACACACTTACACTACAGACTTCAAACAGTGTGTGAATTGTCCAAAGACTCTCCCCTTCAGGATTATGGCCTTAAAACACTATGTTCACGGGGCTCCGGCCCAGGAGAGACTCTTTAATGGACTGGCCTTCAGGCCTTGTAGTCACTAGTGGGACATTTAGGGCATTCCATCCCCCCAAAAGGTGTATTGTTATCAATGTCATTTCTGTACTTAATGTATATACTGTCTTTTCTAAAAAAATAAAAAAATAAATTTTTTTCTTTTTGGGATTGTTTAGTGTTCTGTTTTTCCTGTATGGTAAGGGTTGTTGCTGTTTTGTCACTGTTGTTGTTTAGGTAGATCAGAAATGCAGATTAGGGTGTGTTTTTTTGTTTTGTTTTGTCTTTTCTTACAGGTGTTCCTGGAAGACAGAAGAAGACAAGAAGAGGAGGAGGGCTCATCGGAGTTCCTCGTTTCAGTCTTTTGTTTAGAAATGAAAGTACTGTTTATGTTCCTAATGTTTGTAGTTGCAGGCTGCCCAAGGTCGGGAGGTCCCCGGGTTTTGTTTTTGTTTGGGATGTTATGTTAGAGGCAGATAGGTTTCCCCGAGGGTTGGGGGATGGACAGGCTGTGGCCCTAACCTGCAGTAGGGCCGAGTGCTAGATCTATCAGGGCTATGCTCTGGACGGTTCTACCAGAGCCACTAGGTGTCCATAGTAAGTGGATAGAGTAGAGACTGATATGTCAGCTGTAGGCCTCTAGGCCCTTAGTGTTGCCTACCTGTGCTCGCACATGGTAGGAGAGACCTAGTCACCCTCCTCATGAGTAGCACATAGAGGTGGGATGGCCTAAGGCCGGGTGCATAATGACTGGGGACAGTCATTTTCCTGGTCAGGGCGAGTGAGCCCTTTGTTACCCGGGGTTACTAGAATCCCAGTAAGACCTAGTGGTAGGCAGGAAGGCAGCTTGTGAAACTCCAGTTAAATGGGTTTCACACTGTCTCACTCTGTCCTCAGTCACAGCTGAGACTAGAGGATGACATCATAATAGAATTGTCACAGCTGCATGAGCCACATTTGGAATCTTCAGCTCAGAGTAAGTTAGAATCTTGGGAATTCAAAGTCAGTCTTGAGTTTGTCCTTAAGCAAACAAGAAGGACACCAGTAGTGTCTGTTTACCCCCCTCCCTCTGGGTGGGGGTGAGGAAAAGTTCTTTGTGGGTTCCAGGGGCAATCCCCTTCTCCCACCTTGGGAAGAAAGCTGCCTGTTTTAATTTAAGTTCAGTCTGTTCATGTATAACAGCAAAGGTTACATTTCTTCGCCTGTGGGGCACCTGCAACAAATGGGTGAGTGTTTGGCCTCATTGGAAGGGGCAAACAACTTCTTTTCTTCAGTTGGATTTCAAGTATTGGGGACTGCTATTTGGGAGAACTATGTCAACTAAGACAAACAAATAGAGCAGTCATCTGTTTAAAGTGTTAAAGTTCATTGTAGAGGGGGTGCTTCAGGTCATCCACTGTCAATCTACAGTTTTAAAGTCTAAAGTTCTGTGTGTCCAGAGAAATGGCCAGGTATGGGCTGTGGGAGCTGGAGGTGGATAGATCCCCATCTTTAGTAACCAGGTCCACCTCTACGGATTTCTTCTGTGTTTTTGCTACTTGCCTCATGCGCTTGGCCAGTGATGGGGTGGGTACCCAGACGTGGGTTGCAACTTGAAAATCTCTCTAGGAGTCGTAGACTCTAAGTGGTGTAGGGAGCCACAGGATGGGAACATACTCCTTGTTTGATGGGAGTCTCCCTGTTTGATGGGAGTTTCGAATTGGAAGTACGGAAAATAAATCTCTCTAGGAGTCGCAGACTTCAAGTGGTGTGGGGAGCCACAGTTTGGGAGCCTCCTTGTTTGATGGGATGTCTTTCCAAGTAGAGTTTGGGTTCATTGCCAAGTGGACCGTCAGTCGAGTGGCCGGCAGGGGAGCCGGGCCAGTCAGGCTGTGTATCCAATGCGCATGCAAAGTCCGGGCTGAGTGCCTGGTGGGTCCAAAGCCAGACAACTGTTGTAGTGTTCATTCCTGAAATGGACCGCTGTGTTTAACCTCTCATCTGCATTACAGTTATGTAGCCCTGTGGGAGACCATACAGAGCTTTGTTTATGTTCAGTGAGTTAATAAATAAAGCCACACTGAAAAATCCCAATTCTGGTTCTGGACATTACAGTTATTGCTTTCTGTAGTTGGATTTACTTGGGTGCCCCTGTGCAGAGTAGTCAAACCTAGGTCTCTTGTGCCAGGTAACCTCATTCTTCCCCGAACCTGTAGATACCCTATGTATACCCATGCTACAAATGTGGACACATAGAGGGGTTACACTAGACTGGGAGTGAAGTGACTGAATGTGTGGTGGTGGCCATATCGCACATCATCACTCACACACAGCCTGGATAATTGCATGAACCGGTTTATGGGATGGGGAATATTGGCCAGGACACTGGGAATGTTTCCTGCTCTTTGCAAAGAGTACCCTGGGTTCTTTTACTTGCACCTGGACACCCACCAGGACAACACCAGGATGGGCAGAAGAGACCTCGGTTTAATGTATCATCCGAAGGACGGCACACCCCAGCAGTACAGCATCCCCCAATACTGCACTCGGATGCCAGCGATTTTTAGGTGCAAGTCCAACCCGGTGTGGGACGAGAACCCACAACCTTCTGGTCCAGAGGCAGATGTGCTACCAACTGAGCCACGCTATTTGCTATTACTCCTCTATCACCCTAAATCCCTCTGACACTCCACATACAGTGCTCAGCCACGTACCGACATTTTCATCCTCAGTCATGCTCGTTCTCTTGTCTAACTATGAGCGTCATTTGCTTGGTCTATTTTTTCACTCCATCTCTATCCAGTTCCCTTCCTGGCCCCAGCCTTCCTCCCTTCCCCTCTTGTCCCTCTTGCTCCTTGCTGGTAACGTAGAAACAAACCTGGGCCCCACAAATACACATACTGACCACTCTGACAACATCTGGGTAAAACAAGCTAGACTCAGGGTCGCCCACCTAAATATCTATAGCCTCCCATCTAAGCTCCCAGAGCTTGAGGCTTGGGTGTTTCTGTATCAGCCTCATGTGCTAGCCCTCTCCGAAACCTGGTTAAAACCTTACCACACTGATGCTGCCTACAAACTCCCTGGTTACTCTCTCCTTTGACTGGACAGACAAGGAAGATAGTGGGGTGGAGGAGTTGCACTGTATGTTCAAGACCATATCTCTGCCACCTCCATCGGCTGTTCTACTCCCTCCTCCCAAGTGAATGGCTCCTGACTGAGATTATCCTGGGTGCATCCAAAAAAATACATCTTGGGTGCTGTTATACCCCCCCCAGGAGGCATCTCAGGCCTAACTAACTTCCTTGATGACTTAGGTGGTCTTTCTCATTCCAGAGAAACCATTCTCTGATTTTAGCCTTAACTGGTTAGGTGTTCCTCAGCCTGAGTATGTGAACTTACTAAAATCACATCTCTTGGAGCAAGTCATTTCCTCTCCAACAAGGCACAACTCCCGCTCCTTAAACCGGACCACAATTGACCGGATTTCTACTAACTGGGTAAACATGATCCTCCAGTCGGGCACTATGTCTGACTCTATTAGTGACCATACCCTAACGTACATTGTTTTGGGCTCCAAAGCAAATCGTTCCCCACCTAAATATCTGTCGTTTAGAAATTTCACCCACCCTGATCTTGCGCCTGCTCTCAGGAATGCAGAGGCTATTAACTGGTACGATCTCTATCTGCACAAGAACGTCTCAGCTGCAGTTGCTTCTCTCTCTGCTACCCTCCAAAAACTGCAGGACAAACATTTCCCCCTCACAACCAGGAGGATTGGGGGGCAGAAACCATTGTCTATCAAAGGAACTCCTGGCACAAATGAAGGACAGGGATTGTAAATGGAGAGCCTTTAAATCATCCCCTTCCCCACAACTCTGAAATGCATATAGAAAACTGCGCAATTCCTGCAAACAGGTGGCAAATTCCCTAAAGTGCACATTTTACGGTGGCCAGCAACAAGCTTCCCTTAGTAAACCTCATACTTTCTGGGCCTCCTTAGGGTCACTCCTAGACCCCAAGGAAACCAAGCAAATTTCTCAACTCTCATCCCCCTTGGGCCTTGTCTCTGACCCAGTTATGATTGCAGATATCTTCAATAAAATGTTTACTGACCTTTCCTCTTACTTCAGTAAGCTCCCCCTCAACCTCCCCCCAACCTAAAGAAGCAACCAGGCTGATTCTCCAGTGCTTTAAATGACACCCTACCACCCCCTTTCTATTTCAGGGCCATTGGGCAGAGAGTTACTACTAACCTCCTAAAGAGTTTACCAGCCAGAGGCAGCCCTGGCAGCGATGGACTCTACCCCATTTTTCTCAAGATTATCTCCCCAGCCATTGTTAAACCACTTACCTTCATATTGAACCTGGCTGTCTCATCACCCACTGTGCTTGATGCATGGAAAGTTGCACACATGGTACCTGTCTTCAAGGCAGGTGATCCCCTCTCCCCTGAAAACTATAGACCCATCTCACTCCTCCCACACTTCAGCAAATTATTGGAAAAAATCATTCACCACCAGCTATTAAAACATCTACAGAAATATAACCTCCTATGTCCCCTCCAGCATGGTTTCCGGAAGCATCACTGTACCTCCTCTGCACTAACCCTGTTTTCTGATCATATCCTAACTGTGACAGAAACGGGAAGGAAGGAGTTAATATATGGATTTTCCAAACACATTTTATTTAGCAGTCTGGAAAAAAAACACTCACACAAGCTGAAATTCTCACTGCCCTCCCTAGCTGCTAGATAAGACCTGGCTCATAAATCTCAAGTGGACCTGTCCACACACAGACTCACAGTTTAAAGGGATTGATTCACTCAAATATAAACTTGAGGTTAAAAGGGAATATAATTGGTCACTGATAGGTGTCCAGTCTGATTGGGACAATTAAATACATACATGGTAGATGGTTGGTGCTTCAAAGGGGGAACAGGAATTACCTATTCTCGAGAGAGTATATAAGATGCTGAAAGACAGTGAGGGTTATTGTTGTGGGTTTTTGTTACTCTTGAAGCTGGAGGGAGAAACAGGCTTGGAGCCTACCCTTCTAGCTATGTCCATGGGAGCTGGCAGTTAGCATAGGGTCCAGTGTACTCTTGAAAGGACAGGGAAGGGTAAGTTTAATATTAGCATATTGTAGTAATAGCCTTTTTCTTTTGTCATCTGTTATTTAAAAACATTTGTTTACTTTTCCTGTATCAGTGTTATTGTCTTGTGTGGTAAATAGATATCCTGTAATGCTCTGTTCACTTTCTGTTAAGTAAAAAGCAATTTATTTACTCAACAGTTGTGACTGTAATGTCATTTTATGGTTTCCACTGGTTGAGGTAAACTATGTTTAGCATCCGTCACCCAAGAGAGACACACTACCAGACTTTGATTTGTGCAATTGCATGTTTAATTACCTAAGTTGGTAAACTTAAAGGTAGGTGCTGGACAACTTGAGCTGGTGGCAGTGAATACCTGAGGACAGACACCTCTCTAAAAGCTGTTCCAACCCAGGGAGAGAGAGAGGTTGGTTGTCACAACTGGTTGGCAGTGGTGGGGTGATGATAGCGGACTGAGTAGCACACTGAGATACAAAGTTTGCCAGTGGGACATTTATCTTAGCAGTTGCAAAACAGGATATATAAGAGAATACACTTGTACAACTGTTTTTTTATTCTTTTCTAGTTAGCACAGTATAGTGTAACGGTACAGAATGAGCTCCACAGAGTATGACTCACTTACTGTGCAACAGCTTTGCAAAAAGTGCCAGGAAAAGGGGGTTCAGCTTGAAGATCTAAAACACAAGAAAAAGGCAGAACTCATAGCTGCCCTTGTGGCACATGACCAGAAGCAGACAGTCTCTGGGGGTGAGTCAGAAACTGATGTAGCAGACCCCCAAAACCAGCCTGATGCACTGCGACTGCAGCTGTTGCTGCAAGACTAGGCGCTGAAGGCGAAAAGACTGGATGCTGAAGCAGAAGCAAGAAGGTTGGAAGCAGAGAAAGAACTGGAAGAAAAGAGACTGGCAGACAGAGAGAAAGAACATGAAGAAAGAGAAAGAGAAAGAGATTGGCAGCTCGAACTCCAGAGACAGCAGCTTGAGAAGGAGAAGATGACCCTGTGCAGCCAGCAAACCGTGAATAATGGTGGAGTGAGTTCACCTCATGAAGCCAAAATTAATTCTAAATTGTCCCCTCAGTTTAGAGAGGGAGATGACCTTGATCTATTTTTAAGGTAATTTGAGAGAGTTTGTGAGCAATTCCAATTGACTAAGGCTTTGTGGTCAACTTATCTCACACCCTTACTTACGGGAAGGGATTTGCATGCATTTTCTAAAATGAGTAATGAAGACTATGCTGATTATGATAAAGTTAAAACAGTGTTATTGAAACATTTTGAATTCACTCCTGAGGCTTATAGAAGGAAATTTAGGGAGTTAAAGAAAAGCCCAGAAGACAGTTATGTGGAACTGCAGGTTCAACTGTGTACTTACCTTGATAGGTGGGTGGAGGGGGCTAAAGCAGACACTGTGGAACTAATCAAAGATGTGTCAGTGAGCGAACAATTTCTTAAAATTGTACCTGAGGATATGCGCATATGGCTCTTAGACAGGGCATGCACCTCCTCAAAAGAGGAGGCATCAAGCGCTGACATGTACACGTCTAACCGGCCATACGCACAGCGTAAGTCTCATGGTGGGGGGGCAGCACATGGTTATAAAGGATCCTATGGGGGGCAGCCCAAAGCAAACCAGCCTGCACCTGAGCCCAAAGCAGAACCCTCTGATTCTAAAGGGGCTCCAGAGATACGACCCAAGAAATGTCATATTTGCAATCAAGTGGGGCACTTGAGATACAACTGCCCTCAGAAAATGGTTAAGGGGCAGAGGCATGGGGTGATCAAAATAGCACTGGTTTGTTTGTGGGTTGCCTGGGAAATACTCCAGGGTCTGGAGAGTCACAGGGCCAGCAGTCCAAATTCCAATGGCTAGAGTCTTCCTGAGTTAGGAGGGGGGCCCATGGAGAAAAGGAGGTGGGGGTCATAGAGGACCTCCCTGTAAATGTGATTGTGGGGAATGATTTTGACCACAGGAGAAAACTGGTGTGTGTTGCAACTCATAGTCAGGCAAAACAGCAAGCTTCTGAGGCGGAAAAGGGGGTGACTCAAGGTGGTCCAGCCCCTCCCTCAGCAGCTGCAGAAGTGGCTAGCACTGGGGAGGGGCTGCCTAGAAGCAGCAGTCCTGAACCCCAGTCACAAATAGAGAAGCCCAAGGACTTCCTTCTGAAGGGGATCTAGGAAGGGTCAGATGAGGGCAGCTGAGTGCTGCACAGTGAACTGACCCTACCTTGCAAAAATTGAGGGAAATAGCTAACAGGGCTGAGGGTCCTCGGGGGGTAAAGAGTCCATTTACTGGGACAATGGGCTGCTGTACAGAGAATGTACACCAGAGGAAGGGCTAGATGGTGAGCTGTTCCAGCAGCTGGTAGTCCCTAAGGTTCACCATCAGCAACTTTTGGCCCTTGCCCATGATATCCCATTTTCAGGCCACTTGGGGGTGAGGCGCACGAAAAAGCATCTGACCAACAATTTCTTCTGGCCTGGTATTGGCAAGGATGTGGCAGATTATAGCAGGACTTGCTCACAGTGCCAGCGGTTGGGGAAAATGGGGAACAAGGTCAAGGCAGCTTTGGTGCCCCTGCCCATTACCGATGAACCCTTCAAGAGGGTAGCTGTGGACATAGTGGGGCCACTGAGCACCCCAAGTCACACTGGCAAGCGATATATCCTTGTGGTAGTCGACTATGCCACAAGATACCCAGAGGCAGTGGCCCTATCATCCTCTGAGGCGGAATGAGTGGCAGATGCACAGTTGGGAATATTTAGCCGGGTGGGCTTTCTCCAAGAGATACTGTCAGATCAGGGTGCCAATTTCATGTCAGGGTTAATGAGTAGTTTGTGGGAGAAGTGTGGGGTAAAGCAGCTGAAAATCTCCCCATACCATCCCTAAGGTAATGGTCTGGTGGAGCGATTTAATTCAACCCTTAAGACCATGCTAAGGACATTTGCAGACCAGCATAAGAGGGAGTGGGACAAATATTTGCCTCATCTTCTATTTGCATACAGGGAAGTCCCACAGGAGTCCACAGGGTTCTCACCTTTCAAGCTCCTGTTTAGTCATAGGGTGCGGGGGCCCCTAGATTTGATTCAGGATGAATGGGAGGGTGACCGTGCCTCCCAAGGGGAGTTTGTTGTGGAGTATGTCCTGAACTTCAGGACTGCCTTAAGGAGCTCATGGGGCTTGCTCAGGAGCATTTGGCCACTGCACAACAATGGCAGAAAGTCTGGTATGACCATGGGGCCTGAGCCAGAGAATATGAGGTGGGACAGTGAGGGATGGCACTCATTCCTGTCTGACAGAATAAATTACAAGCAGCATGGGAGGGGCCATTCTCCATTGTCCAAAAGGTTAGTAATATCAATTACATGATAGAGCTACCAGACAGGAGATGCAGACAAAAGGTGTATCATGTTAACATGTTGAAGCCCTACCATGACAGGGAGGAATTGGTCCTCGCTGTAGGCAGTGCCCCAGAGGAGGAAACTGAGATGGATCCACTGGCGGACCTGCTTGGGGAGGCCCGGGTTGCATCCTCTGTGGACAACCTTACCCTTTCTGAACAGTTGACACCAGCCGAGGGGCTAGAAATTCAGGGTATGCTGAGAGAATTTGAGGACATGTTAGCAGGGAAACTGGGGTACACCACAATGGCAGAGCACCATGTGGATACAGGGACTCAGGTTCCCCTGAAACAGTCTCCCTACAGGATACTTGAGCACATTAAGCAGACCATGAAAGAAGAGCTCAAGTAGATGCTGGAACGTGGAGTAATCCTGGAATCTAGTAGCCCCTGGGCATCACCCATGGTATTGATCCCCAAAAGGGACGGCACCACACGATTCTGCGTTGACTACTGGAGGCTTAATAGCCGCATGGAGTCTGATGCCTATCCCATGCCCAGAACAGATAAGACTCTGGAGCAACTGGGGGGAGCCAAGTATCTGACCACAATAGACCTAACAAAGGGCTATTGGCAGGTACCTCTGACCCCTGCAGCCAGGGAGAGATCAGCTTTTGTCACTCCATTTGGTTTATATGAATTCAAGGTAATGCCATTTGGAATGAAGAATGCACCTGCAACTTTTCAATGGCCTGTGGATCGCATTCTGTCTGGGGTAGGGGAATTTGCATTAGTGTATATGGATGATATAGCCATATACAGCCAGACCTGGGATGAGCACATCAAGAATGTACGGGATGTGTTCCACATGCTGAAGGATGCAGGTCTGACAGTCAAGGCAGAAGTGTCCTACCTTGGGCACTGGGTGGGTAGCGGATACATCTGCCTGGAGCCTGCCAAGGTTGATGCCATACTGGCCTGGCCTACTCCTACCACCAAGAAACAGGTAAGGGCATTTCTGGGGACAGCAGGGTACTACTGAAGGTTTGTTCCTCACAATAGTGATCTGGTTAAGCCCCTGACAGGCCCAACCAAGAAGGGAAAGCCAGATAAGGTACAGTGGTCAGAAGGCTGTGAGGTCACTTTTCAGGAGCTAAAGAAAGCCTTAAGTGGCCCAGCTGTATTGGCCAGCCCCAATTACAGTCTAAAGTTTATGGTCCATGTGGATGCCTCAGATCATGGGGTGGGGGCAGTGGTAAGCCAAGTTACCCAGCAGAGGGAGCACCAGTTGTGTACCTGGAGCTGGAGGCTTTTGCCCAGAGAGGAGGCATACGCCACAATTGAGAAGGAATGCTTAGGAAGAGTGTGGGCCCTTCAGAAGCTGCAGCCTTACCTAAATGGGAAAGAATTTACTGTGGTCACAGATCATAATCCCCTGATATGGCTTCATAGGTCAAGCGGGCAAAATGGAAAACTATGTTGGAGTTTGGTACTGCAGGGATACAACATGACCATCCAGCATTGCAGTGGCAAACAAAATGCAAATGCGGATGGGCTATCTAGACAGGGCTAATGGCATGGCCGGATACTTTGGGCACTTCCCACCAGTTGCATGAATGGCTGCATCACTTGGGGTGGCCCAAGGGACAAGCCTTCATCATCTTGGGGGGGGGAGATGTGACAGAAATGGGAAAGAAGAAGTTAATGTTTGGACTTTCCAAACACATTTTTTTAGCAGTCTGGAAAAAAAAATACTCGCACAAGCTGAAGTTCCACAAGCTGAAATTCTCACTGTCCTCCCTAGCTGCTAGATAAGACCTGGGTCATAAATCTAGCGTGGACCTGTCCACACACTGACTCACAGTTTAAAGATTGGTTCACTCAAATATAAACTTGAGGTTAAAAGGGAATATAATTGGTGACTGATAGGTGTTCAGTCTGATTGGGACAATTAAATACATACATGGAAGATGGTTGGTGCATTCAAAGGGGGAATAGGAATCACCTATTCTCAAGAGAGTATATAAGATGCTGAAAGACAGTGAAGTTTGCTGTTGTGGGTTTTTGTTACTCTTGAAGCTGGAGTGAGAAACATAAGCCTGGAGCCTACCCTTCTAGCTATGTCCATGGGAGCTGGCAGTTAGCATAGGTTCCAGTGTTCTCTTGAAAGGACAGGGAAGGGTATGTTTAATACTAGCATATTGCAGTAATAGCCTTTTTCTTTCGTCATCTGTTATTTAAAAACATTTGTTAACTTTTCCTGTATCAGTGTTATTATCTTGTGTGGTAAATAGATATCCTGTAATGCTCTGTTCACTTTCTGTTAAGTAAAAAGCAATTTATTTACTCAACAGCTGTGACTGTAATGTCATTTTTCTAAGGTAATATATGGTTTCCACTGGCCGAGGTAAACTCTGTTTAGCATCTGCCACCTGAGAGAGACTCACTATCAGACTTTGATTGTGCAATTGCACGTTTAATTACCCAAGTTGGTAAACTTAAAGGTTGGTGCTAGATGACTCGAGCTGGTGGCAGTGAATACCCGAGGACAGACACCTCTCTATAAGCTGTTCCAGCTCAGAGAGAGAGAGAAGTGGGTTGTCACACTAACAAATATGGATAAGGGAAAGGCCACTGGAGCTGTTTGTGGACCTATCTAAGGCCTTTGATCTTGTTGGCCACCGTTTTCTACATTCCACAATACTTCAGTTTGGCTGCTCTCCTGATTCTATGCAGTGGTTAAGCAGTTATCTCTCCAGCAGATCTCAAGCTGTCCAAATAGGTAAAGACTTTTCGGCTACCCTACCTATCCAGACGGGAGTTCCCCAGGATTCTATACTTGGCCTGCTACTTTTTTCCATGTACATCAATGCTCTCCCTGCTGACAGCCTAAACTGCCACGCCCTTCTTTATGCAGACAACTTAGTCCTCTGTCACAGAGATAAGTCACTTGATTCCATCTCATCCGCCCTCTCACGTAACTATGCCTCTGCACATCATTGATTCCTCTCCAGTAGGCTCCTAGTCAATGAAAAAAAGATAAAGGCTATGCTTTTCGGCTCAAAACCTTTCCTTGCCAAGGTCACTAAAACCACTTGCTCCCTCCCTCCTGGTATATACCCCAATGCCCCCCTTAAAAAAATGTCCCCTCTTTCAAGTACCTAGATGTTACCCTTGACCCCTCATTTACCTTCTCTGACCACATAAATAACACTGTGTGGAAAATACACCCAAAACTAGGTGCTGCTTACCATATTAAGCAGCTTCTGTCCCCTGAAGCTCATCTTGTTATCATGCAAGATAACCTATTGCCCCTTCTTGACTACTGTTCCCCTATCTATTCATCTGTGCCCTCCACCCTATGTTCTCGACTAATCACAACTTACAACTCTGTCTGTTGCTTTGTTCCTCAAGTGCCCTACTCCACCCACCATTGTTCACTCTGCCAGTCCCTAGGGTGGCTCCCTCTGCAAGGTCACTTTGAGTATGCTATGGGCTGTGTTGTGGACAATGCGCTTAGGTGCAACCAGATGTCCCCCTAGTCCCCATTGCTCACTCACAA
Organism: Neoceratodus forsteri; assembly: GCA_016271365.2. Classification (NCBI taxonomy): domain Eukaryota; kingdom Metazoa; phylum Chordata; order Ceratodontiformes; family Ceratodontidae; genus Neoceratodus; species Neoceratodus forsteri. The sequence goes on from CM057453.1 coordinate 1,152,694,877, forward strand.
GACTATCTCCAGGTGCCTCAGGATATTCTCAGTCCCTCCCTGGAAGTGCCATGTGTCTCCACTTTAATGGGAATTAAAGCTTTTTCTGTCTCTGCCCCCACCCTATGGAACAGTCTACCGCTGCCTATTTGCTTGTTCTCCTCCCACCCGTCATTCAAAATGAACCTAACAGCCTGGCTCCTATCTGAAGCCCCATGCAGTTGCATCCTGGACAACAAGTAGCACCCACAAACCACCCCAGGTGCTATGTATCTCTGTCCTATCCCATCCTGACCTCCTAGCTGTCTCTGGTTTCTTTTCTCCTTGACCTACAAGGTCTTCTTATCAAGTCTGTCTTTTAGTCTGTCACCCAGTTTAGGAGAAATTGATGTTTTGCTTCTAATTATAAAAGTTACTGCTTGTTATTTTTGTACCATTTATCCTCTGTAATCTGAGTTGTTACTGCTGCCTCAGCTCAATTTACATTGTACCCATATTGACCTCATATTGAGGTCATGTCTGTAAGTGTTGATTATTCCTCTTAATGTACTGTAGAATTAGATAAGATTTCTTCCTTTATATAAAGATACAGGAAGCATTTTTTATATTTTGTTATTTTGGAAATATTTATATTGATGTGTTTGTCTATGTGTAAATATGGAACTTTATTGTATGTATTTAGATAAGGATTGCACAGGTCTGTCTTGTAAACTGGACTTCTGTCCAAATGACATGTATTACCTGTATAAAAACAAAATTTTACCTACCTACCTTGTACAGACATGTTTGACTCATGTTTTGACCTTTGTCTATTGTTCATCACTGTGTAATAGCTACTACTGTCTATATAAATTTATGGCTGTTGAACTATGTTGGTGCCACCTTGTGGCCGGGTCGTGTCTGAAAACGGTCCATTGGATCAGCACACTTACCCGGTTAACAAAGACATACATACATAAATAAATAAATAAATAAATAAAATGTTACACTGACTTGACTGTTTGAGGGTGTCATTGATGATAGCTCCTAGGTCCCATTCTTCAGCCATAGTGCCAAGTCTTACTCCCCAGTCCAGTACTCTGTCCGGGGGATCTTGTTCCCTAGGTGTATCACCTTGCACTTAATCATTGAAAAATAAAAACTTTGAAACAGCATAGACAGAGGCAGTACCTTTTATTTTGTCACTGTCCAAGGCCAGTTGGAGAGGTGGATCAGGTTGTAATGCGAGCTTCCTAGGCTGCTGCCTCTTCTACGACAAATTGTTCTGCCTCAAGGTAGTTGATGAAGTACCGAAAGGGCTTATCTGGTCTGTCAATCCTCAATTTCACTGTGTACATGAAGGCAAAGCTCCAATTCATACTGTACAGCTACAACTTTGTGTGACTGAATTTCTGCCGTCTTGATTGAAGGTCTCTGCTGTAATTCCTGCAGTGCTCCCAGCTCACTCCTGAAAACAGGCACTTGTGCCTAGTGGGCCTTACCCAGTTACCAAAAGACTAAAATAAAAAAAAAATAAAAAAAATAATCCTGAAATACTAGAAGAAGAAGAAGAAGAAGAATCAGCATTTATATAGCACTTTTCATACACGGTGTACCCCAAAGCCCTTTACAAGCAATGCTAGACTGGTAGTGAAGTGACTGAATGTGTGGTGGCGGACATATCACACATCATCACCCACACACAGCCTGGATAATTGCATGAATTGGTTTTATGGGAAGGGGAATGTTGGTCAGGATACCGGGAATGTTCCCTGCTCTTTGCGAACAGTGCCCTGTGTTCTTTTACTTCCACCTGGACACCCATCAGGACAACACCAGGATGGGCAGAAGGGACCTTGGTTTAACATCTCATCCGAAGGATGGCACACCCCAGCAGTACAGCACCCCACAATACTGCACTCAGATGCCAGTGATTTTTAGGTGCAAGTCCAATCCCGGTGTGGGACGAGAACCCACAACCTTCTGGTCCAGAGGTGGATGTGCTACCAACTGAGCCACGCTGACACCATAAGGTGCCTGAAGTAGGGGGGTGACAGCAGGTGGGAGTAGCTCTGCTGTTATTTTTTTAGCAAAGAGGCAGGTCTGATATTTGAGCCTCCTGTCAAAGTTTAACCAGTTGGTTGAGGCATAAAGGGTGCAGATATGTATGAGTCTGGTACAGACAGTAGCTAGTCTACAGGCCTTTTTAAGGGCCAGCCTAATTTTGTTTAGGTACGTGTTTTCGGCTGCCCCATAGATAATGATTCCATAGTCTATGAGTGATAGTACTGATGCCGAGACAGATAGGTGGAGAGCTTCTGGTGGGAGGCAGTGCTTGTACCGGTGAAGTAGGCCAATACGCACATTGACTGCGGTGCTCAGTTTTTGGATGTGGTCATGGTAGGTGAGCCCAGAGTCTAGGGTGATACCTAGGTATTTGAACGAGGTACATAAATACATAACTAATAAATAACTAATTAATTAACTAACTACTTTTGTGTCCCCAAACTCCACTGTTCTTGCAGCTGGAACCAAAATGTCCCATAATGGCTGCAGACCTTTTTTTGGTGTGGGGTGTGGAGGCAGACCATGGTGGCATGTGGTGTAGGGAATCTGGATGACATGCCATGATGGCGGGTACTTTTATGGGGGATGGGAGAGACCAGGATGGTGGCAAAAGTGTTTTTTGTGTCATCTTTGGGGAGGGACAAGGATGGCCCAGGTGTCGGATGGTGTTTGCACGGAAGAAGTCATGTTGTTACCATGGTTATTGTACAGTGACGATAACAAAATGGGTAAAATGCCTCATCCAGTTCCAGTACACTCACTATAGTATTCCAAAAAGTCTGTCCTGACTACATCAGGCAGCCTTAAAAATAGGAAATATATGCCAGCTCAGTATTGTAGTAGTCAAAGGTTTAAATATCAGAATGAATAGGAATTTACAATGTTTTGTAAACAGAAGATGAAAGAGATCACCAAGGCCCATCTCTGTGAATTGCAACTGCATATGTTTCCCCACCTGCCTGAGAATATAGCCAAGCTGGATCTGCATACTTCAAATTGCTCTTTTCTCTTTTTTGTGCATGTTATGATGTGGATTGTGTTGCTGTATATCCGTGGCACTCCCATTCCTCACCATAGGGCTATGTATGCCTGAAAGGCTGCTGATGCACATGTGACCTAGGGTTGAATTACTACTTCCTCCAGCAAGCCCCCTCTGTAGCCCTCCAATATTCAGTTTCATATGTGCATCTGCTTCAGGCTGCAGCACTTCCCAAGCTTCAGTGCATCAACAGAATTAAGGTATTTACATGTAAAGGTACTTATATGCACAGACAGTAGGCTACTAAGCTAGAAATAAGGCTATTAGAATCTCCAGAAGGTTTTTTAAAAAATAAAAAAAGAAAACAAAGAAATATATAACTGTATAGGAAGAAATGTTGTTCTAATTTCAGATAGAGTGTGCCATATAGCATTGGTTGTTAGCTAGCATGTGCTCAACATAAAGTGATTTTTTAGGAGAACAACCATGAGCCAGTAGCAAAATCAAAAAGACCACCAGCCTGACTCCTCCCTTCCAAGCGAGGAAATCCGGCATTATCCCTCACGTGCAATCCCCATTTCAGCGTCTGCACAGTGAGTAGAGGGCACACCAAATAATGATATAAAAAAGGGTCTGACTATCTAGCTTATCACCTCCCTCATGTAGCAGGATGAAGCTGCACTGTGCCCCCCAACCAGAATTTCCCAGTATGCATTGATTAAGAGAAATAAACAAGAGAAGACACTCAAGGTCCAGCAGCAATGGCTCACACTGTTACTGAAGATAGAATAGGAAAGCATCCTAACCTGATTGATTCTGGGGTGACCACAGATGTTTTAGAGCCGCATGGTCAATCAGGGCCTTTAAAGATGGAGCCACTTGTTTGTTCGACTCTTCTTCTCCTATCTGATTCGGTGCTACCGCACATGAGCAGGTTTTTTTTAAGCATGCATGCGCGCTACCATGCTAGCGCATGTTTGGAAAGTTTATTAACTCGCGCATCGTGATATCACCTGTGCCATTTTGCGAGAGGCAGAGAAACCTCACACTGGTGCGAACTGTTCTATCCACCATATTAGGAGAATCAATGGGCGGATATGAACAGAAATACTGAGCATTTATTAGGAGTTACCACAGAGGTTGGCAGATAGAAACCACTATGCAAATGCTAATTTGGTCAGTTTACAAGGACCAGAATTACAGGAGGAAGTCACTTTGCAAGAAAACACATGGCATTTAAAGGTCAGCATCAAGAGTATGCTTAAGCCCATGGCATTTAAAGGACCAGAGATCAATAGTATGCTACCACCCCTGACCATCTCATACAGACCAGACCTTGATGACAGGTCACTGGTCAAGTTAATAGGGGGCACATTTAACAATAATAATAAAGAAATTAATTTATAAATACATTTACAGACGAATGACTACTGTTTCCTTCACACTGCTGTCTTACAGATGTCAGCATCAAGGGAGTACCCATCCTGTGACGTACCTCTACTACCTCAACAGAAAGAGCCTTTCTGCCCCGCTTGCGACTTAGAAGGCCAATTGCAAAATGGACCCTCACAACTCTAGTAGGGCTGGCACAAGTAACGCATGGCACATAAACCCCACTGCAATTGCTCTCCAAAAGGCCACAGCAGTCATGATGGAAAGCCAACAGAATTTCATGCTTCAAGTCCTGGAATGCATGTCCAATATGAGTAATCCAAGACCATTTCACGAAATAACACCCACACCGATCCCCACCACCAGTCAGACTACAGCACTGACTCCTCTACAGGAAGCGGAGGACAATCACGTCACCTCTATGGATGGGGATAACAATGAAGAGGGTGAGGAGATACTCTCACACCATGACAGTGAACATGAATCTGATCAAGAATCGGAGATGGTAGGAGCTCCAGTAGCACCTGTGGTCCCCTCTATTGCCTCAAAGCTATTCTCTGTCGAGAACATTATGGATCTGGTTCACTTAATCTGCAACACACTGGGTTTCAAACAACCACCACCAGACAGCGAGCTGGACACAATGCTCTAGCCACCACCAAAAATCAAACACTTCTTCCCAGTATGTCCCACACTTAAAGACATTATTGCCAAAGAATGGGAGGCAGTGGACCCTGCCAGATTACCAGAAAAGAGATCTCTGGAAAGACTGTATCCTCTGCAAGAGGACAGCCTAAAAACATGGCGCATTGCACCAAAAATTGATCCCAAGATAGAAGAACTCAACAAGAGAACGGTCCTTCCAGCAGATGGTACAGCAGCCCTGAAGGACCCAGTGGACAAGAAGGTGGAAGAATTGTTAAAGAAAATGCATGAAATGATGGCCAATCAATCAGAACCACCACAACCACAATATATGCGGCAAGAGCTCAGATCAGGTGGCTTGACGAAATCAGCAAGCATCTCACTCTAAGTCACAAGAGGCACAATTACTGGAGCATGCACTGCAAGCAGCCAGACACATAGGGGACATGTCCATAGGCACTCTTAAAATGAATGCTAGGACAGTGACAGTAGTGAACAGAGCAAGAAGGAATCTGTGGCTAAAATTGTGGGACACAGACAACGAATCCAAAGCTAGGTTACTCAAGCTTCCATTCAAGGGTGATGGAGTGTTCGGAGATGGACTCCATGAATTCCTATGATGTCGAGGTCAGGGAACAGACATGGAGGGAGACAAGGACACAGGATACTTGTCATCCCACAGAGGGAGATCCCAGCCTTATCGATCTCATCCAGATAGGAGGTTTCACAGTTCCTTTCGAGACAAGAAGAACATGACCCAAAGCAGGTACAATTACCAAAATAAGTGTCATAGTTCATACAGAGGAAAAGGAGCCTCTTCCAGAGGAAGATTCACCAGCCAGAGAGGAAGGTCCATCAGGAGACCCTCCCAATGACTACTTCAAAAATCCAAAGGTACAACAACTACCACACCCGGCACCCACAACACGCAACCCCCAATTGGAGGAAGACTTCAACAATTCAGCTCCACCTGGGTGGCTACAACTTCAGACAGATGGGTGAACGAAGTAATAATTCAAGGCTATGCAACAGAAATCTGGCACACACCACATTGAAACAGGGTGGTGGTATTACACAGTGTCAAAAAGACAATGTCCAGCACAACAAATACAGAACATCTTAAACAGACTACTGTCAATAAATGCAATCCAAAGGGTGCCACAAGACGAAGCCAGCAGGGGAGTCTACTCAATCTTCTTTTTAGTTCTAAAAAAGACAGGAGACTTCTGCCCAGTGCTGGACCTCAAGTAGGTAAACAGGATTATAACCACAAAACAGTTCAAAATGGAGACAATAAGACTGACACTCAGATCAATCAGGGCAGGTGACTTCCTTACCTCCACAGACCTAAAGGATGCATATCTCCATATACCAACACACCAATCACACAGAAAATACCTCGGGTTCCAGATTCTGGGATAACAATACCAATACAAAACCCTTCTGTTTGGTCTCGCATCAGCACCATGAGTCTTTACAAAGATCTCAGCGGTTCTAGCAGCAAAACTAAGAGAGGAGAGCGTGCACATCATTCTCTACCTCGACGACTGGCTCACCAGGATGAGGTCCGACCGACTCAGAGAAGGCAACATCAAGAACACTGCAGGCTCTGAGAGATCATGGATGGGTAATAAACAATGAAAAAAGCTGCCTAACTCCTTCCCACTGCATAGAGCACCTAGGAGCAAGGATAGACACATGGACAGGGCTAGTCAGACCAACCCAGATGAGAATAGACAACATCACAAAACTAACAAATCATCTGTTGAGCACCACAACTCCGACCATGGCTCAGGTCTCCCAGCTCCTGGGATGCACATCCTCATGCATAGATCTGATCCCCTTGGCGAGGTAGAACATGCAGCCCCTCCTGATGTTGTTACTACAGTATGGGTCACCAACAGATGACAACATGCAACAAAAGAAAAAAATGACAGAGATGGTCAGAATAATGCTACATTGGTGGACCAGCACACAGCATCTCTCCGGGGGACAACCCCTAGAGATATCGCATGATGCCACCATAGAAACGGATGCAAGACTATGGGAATGGGGAGCATCCATGGGATACAAATCAGCCCAGGGCCAGTGGTCGCTCAAGGAAAAGAAAATGCCAATCAATGTGCTGGAGATGAGGACGGTGCACAATGTGTTGCTAGCCTTCCAACCACAAATTGCACACAAGTCCGTACTGATATACTCAGACAACAGAGCAACAGTGGCATACATAACCAAGCGGGGGTACCAAGAGCATAGGTCTCCAATGAAAGACGGATGCCATCATGACATGGGCACAGCGGAACCTCAAGCACATTACAGCTATTCACTTGGCAGGCAAACTGAACATGACAGCAGATTGGCTAAGTTGAGAACAGATAAATCCAGGGGAATGGCAGCTCTATCCACAGATATTTCAAAAAATCCAGAGAAAGTGGGGTACAATAACCATGGACCTCATGGCGACAAGCAAGAACACTCACTCCCCCAAATTCTACTCCAGGTTCAAGGAACCACAATCAATGGGGTGGATGTCCTTTCGACACCATGGACACACGACTATGCCTATGTGTTTCCCCACTGCCTCTAATAACACAGGTACTCTCGAAGATCCGTCAGTCATGGAGGATAATAATACTCATAACACCTTGTTGGTCAAGAAGGGCTTGGTTTGCAACAATCAAAACAATGGCTATGGACAGAATGACTCTACCAGCACAATCGGACATACTGATACAAGGCCTGGTAACTCACCCCAGCCCCGGCAATCTGAGGCTCACAGCCTGGCTCCTGAAAGGGAGAGATTGCTAAAGGTAGGACACCATGAAACTGTCATCAATACCTTGATTCAATCACAGCGTAATACCACCACATCAACCTATTCTAGACAGTGGACAATATTTTTATCCTGGTGCTGCTCAATGGGAATCCTACCGGAATCACCATCGATATCGGACATCCTACTGTACCTACAGCAGGGACTCAACAAGGGCCTGGCTATCTCTACCCTGAGGGTCCAATTATCAGCAATAGGAGTGGCAACAGACATGACAGAAGGGGTCAACCCAGGCTCTCACCAGGACATTATCTGTTTTCTTAAAGCGGCAGCCAACTTACGCCCACAAGTCAGGCACAGCGTGCCTCCATGGGATCTAACACTGGTATTAAATGCCCTTATTGAGATCCCTTTTGAACAAATCTCAAGTATCGAAGTATACTGGTTGAGACTAAAAATAGCATTCCTAGTGGCGATATGCTCTGCCCACAGAGTCAGAGAATTGACAGCATTATCTTGTAGGGAACCCTTCACTACCATCACAGAACAAGGGGTAATACTATGAATAGTGCCCTTGTTCATTCAAAATTTCAATTCCAAATTCCAAATTCCATATGGACCAAATCATAGAGCTCCCAACCTTTTTTGAAGAGCCCATGCATAGACGAGAGAAAGCCCTACACAAACAGAATGTCAAGAGAACACTCCAAATGTATATCAAGACAACAGCACCACTCAGACACACAGAGAGGCTATTCGTGATTTTGGCTGGACATAAGAAAGGGTCACCAGCAGCAAGGGGCAGAATAGCAACTTGGATAAAGAGAGCCATAACAAAGGCATATAAAGCAAGGCACAAGGTCCCACTCATGGGAACAAAAGCTCACTCAACCAGGGCAGTAGCGACGTCCTGGCAGAAAGGAACACAGCAACAGCACAGGAGATATGTGCAGCAGCTACCTGGTCCATGATACACACGTTCGCTAGACACAACAGGCTGGACACACAATTACACAAAAGAACACTTTTGGACACAAGGTGCTATTGACTGCCACCTAGGAGACGATGTCTCCAAATAACTACCCCCACCCTAAGTCAGGGGCACTGCTTCTTACACACCCTCAGGTGAGGAATGGGACAGCCATGGCTATACAGGTAACACACTGTCAGTTTACTCACCTGGTAAAGGCAATTGCGTTACTGTATATCCATGGCACTCCGGCCCACCCAGGGGAGCAGGAATACAGGTGAAATAGACTCATTACTAGTGCTCTGATGATTATTATATTAAAAGTATAGTTTTTAAGAATATATAGCCAAAACTGGATGTAGGACCTCTAGGTGCAATTAAAATAAAGTTAGTTTGTTGAAAATCATGGTAGCCTCATATACTATCTGTGCATGGAGAATAAAGAAAATTGTTCACAGCTCTGGAAGTATTGAAACTGAATATTGGAGGGCTACAGAGAGGGAATGGTGGCGGAGTCGTAATTCGACCCTAGGTCACATGTGCCTCAGCAGCCAGGCGTACATAACTCTATGATGAGGAAGGAGTGCCATGGATATACAGTAACACAATCACCTTTACCAGGTGAGTAAACTACCATTTCTATTGCAGCTCTAGGGAGTCTATTCAACTTACTACCATCTTATGTGAAAAAAGTTGTCTTGAATTAGTTTTGATAGAAGCCCTCTCTTAGGTCTATAAGAACATGTATGTACTATGTTGGGAGTGAGACACAACATGATATTTAATTAGGGGGCCAATAACTGCATTCCCGGGGTGTTAAATGCACCTGAGACATTTAATCATTGGCCATAATTGCAGGTCCCTGAAGTGTCCGATTTTGCTCGTAAATAGTTTTTATAAATAAAAATTAGACAAATATATTTGAAATCAGTTGTGGTTTTTATGAATAAGAGATTATGTTGCTATAATTACAAGACTGGACTGATCAGTATCCATTCAAAATCTTTCAACTGTTTTTGCCATTTTATAATAATGCAGTTATGCTCAAAACTATATATTTTGACACCAGGTCCTTCCCTGTTCATTGTTGACTGGTGATCGCTTGGTAGCAGGACTGATGCTAGTAACGTTCTTTTAATCTGTTGGAAAAGTTGGGAAAATAGCGATTGATAACATTAGTCCCAGTGTATGAGCTTGAGTGTCCCAGAAAGTAGTGGTTGCTAGATAGTAACTGCAGAGGAAAGCTATGAAGTCAGCGGCATGCAAATATAGATGCTAGACGTGTATACAGTAGTGCACTCGCATACCTAAGTTGACTTGTGTACCGCAGTGTGTTGCTGTGCCAGCCATGGTTCATGGGAGGCCCAGTGATGTGTGAGTGGCCCATGCATATATTAGTTATGTGTGACAGTGTGAGGCATGGCTGTGGACCAGTTAAACTGCATCTCCCATTCCTGTACTTTACAATGTTTTCTTGGCCTATGTAGGGTTGGGTGCTCCTGTTTGACTAAAATCATGCGTTGTCAGATTAGCCAGGTTAACCCACTGTTAACAATTGTTTTACATGGATATACTTACTACAGAAACACTTTTAGATGAACTTGTTCTTGGTGGCAAACCACACACATCACTAACGCCATCATTCAAAGCATATCTGGCAACTATCCCGTGATCAGTAAGCAGGGCTGACTCTTCCACTCACCACTGGAGCCAAAACAGATTTATTGTTTGAAATGCTGAATTTTAAAACTATGTGGCACCATTAAATAGAGATAAAAAGAGGTCTGCTTACCATGTGATTCAAAATAATATATTTTGGTGAAAATATTGGCACAAAAACATAAAAAGCCAGAGCACGCCCTAAGTAAGGCACTCTCATTTGTACACCAAAGTCCAGTCTGTTCTATGATGAGAGACTAAAAAGCAACTGATATGAAATGGTACTCCCTTTAGAGGGACAAAAAAAGGTTAACTGCTATTTATTTTTTTAATTTTGTTCACCAGGGAAGCACACTGCACCCAAGAGGTCCCTTTTTCAGGGGCGACATGGAATTAGTTGCATAGAAACTTTTGGATACAGGACAAATTCATACACATGATTAATTTAGGAACAAACATAGCACATTCTAGACAAAAACAGCAATATCACAAATATTTGCACTTTAGGAGGTAGACCTAGACTTTATATAAACATTACGATCTTTTATGGAAACACATTCATTTAGGGTGACAGCTGCTACCTACTCATACAAAGTGTTGGTGCCTTTTGCTATGGATATAGGTCACAGCATGTAGACTATGAAGTGCATGATAGGTTACCAGGGAAAGGATTGCTGTAGATTGTCCTTGGTATCTGCACTGGTTGTGTTCCTGTCGGTGCTCTCGGAGTCCTTTTCTAAAGGAGGTACGTGAGCCTACATTTCACAGCTGATCAGGGAGACTGTTCCAGTGAATTGGAGCCGCATGGGTGAAGGGCTTATTGCCTGCTGTCGTTCGTATCCTAGGAACCTCCAAGAGCTTCCAAGTGGAGGTATGGAGCAGTCTACTTGGGTGCTTAGGGACCAGCAGCCCGGCTAGGCCTGTCAAGTGTGGGCCATTTATTTTTTTATAGGTGGTGCACAACAATGGGTATTGGAGCCTTTGGGAAAGGGACGGCCAGTATAAGGAGTCAAGCACCTCACAGTGGTAGCATCTCAGGAGGATTTTGCAGCAAACTGAGCAATTTTATTATAGAGTACTTGCTTCCTACCCAGTTCTTTACCAACATGGGCCTGAAGGACTGGAGTAGCAAAGGTAAGTTTGGAAAATAGGATGCTATTTGCGATTGCTATCCTGGTCTCATGGATAAGTTGCGAATTCAGCCTGTATAGTAGCTCAAACTTTTGGTGTATTGTTTTGGTGACCTGGTCCACATGGCATTTAAATATGAGACCTTGGTTGAGGACAAGGCCCAGGTACCTAAATGAGCTCACAACTTCTAAAGGCATACCTAATGCGGATACAAGAGGGAGTAGTGAGGTTCTATTCGAGCCTAGTGTTCTAGGTCCGTATACTGTGATCTTAGTTTTTTATCATTCAACTGCAGACTATTAGCCAACAGCCATCTTTCCAAGGTCACAAAGTCCTCCTGCAGCAGGGGCCACAGGGCCGATACACTGTCAGTGGCTCTATAGATTAGTGTCATCGGCATATTGTATTACAGTGCTACCACCACAGCTGCTGCTGAGATCATTTATGACCAGGGAAAACAGAAGGGGCCCCAGGATTAAGCCTTGGGGTGCTCCCTCCTTGATGGTTTGACTACCTGATAAAGATCCTTGCCACTTAACCTGTTGGGTTCGATGGGAAAGGTAACTCTCAAACCATGTCAGGGAGTGGTGGTCTAGGCCTGTGCACTTTAGCTTGTCTGCTTGCAGGTCATGGTCGACCAAGTCGAAGGCCTTAGTGAGGTCATTCGAAAATAAATACAGCAGCACCCACACCTCAACAGAGAGACTAAGAGTTTAGCTTGCTTATAGTTGATTTATTGCAGCATAACAAGTTCACCAAAGTGAGAAAGGAAGAGAAACATAGCAGTGGAAACAGCACCGCTCTTTACGTTTCACCCCACACACACAGGGGTTTCATCAGAGGATGAATCAGCATGTTAGAAGCAGTTAATTTAAACAACAATTAACCAATGATATGTTCTCTATTATACACATCATTCTTAAGTTAGAATATGCTTCTACAAACACCCAGTATTACAATCTTAATCAGTGCCCAACACAACACACACATTAATTATTTAGTAATCAAAGTCATATTTAGATACACGTAGTTCTAAATCTTTCCAAAAGTTCCGGTAATCCCAGACCTGTGGAGAGAACAAAAAGTTTTTACTTGCAAGCTCTGGCTAAACAATATTTTAAGTAACATGCCGTCCTATTCATATTTGAACAGCTTATTTTTATCTTAATGAGCAATATTGTCTTCTTCTAAACCCCCCCAAAAAGAAAAATAAATAATGAATGGTAAACAGTAAAAGGAAAAAAGGGAAGGGGTTTTGGGATGGGGAAGGGGGGATTTGTTTTTGAAGAAAAGAGGGAGATTTTCTGGAACATGAATAGGACTACTTAATCTTCAGATATAAAGGAGGTCAAAGATCGGTACCCACACATTATCATATAATGTTATTTTAGAAATGGTTTCACCTCAAATTTTTAATTGATCCCTAGTTTTTTCAGGGCTCCTAAATTAAAGATCCATTTCTGTTCTTTTTGATTCAGCAGATTTTCCAAATCACCTCCTCTGATAATGTGTGGGTACCGATCTTTGACCTCCTTTGGATCTGGAGATTAAGTAGTCCTACTCATGTTCCAGAAAATCTCCCTCTTTTCCTCAAAACAACCCCTCCCTCCCCCCGCCCCAAAACCCCTTTCCATTTTTCCTTTTACTGTTTACCGTTTATTATTTATTTTTCTTTTTGGGGGGGTTTAGAAGAAGACAATATTGCTCATTAAGATAAAAATAAGCTGTTCAAATATGAATAGGCATGTTATTAAAATATTATTTAGCCAGAGCTTGTAAGTAAAACTTTTGTTCTTCAACAGGTCTGGATTACCGAACTTTTGAAAGATTTAGAACTAAGTGTATCTAAATATGACTTTGATTACTAAATAATTAATGTGTGTGTTGTGTTGGGCACTGATTAAGATTGTAATACTGGGTGTTTGTAGAAGCATATTCTAACTTAAGAATGATGTGTATAATAAATAAACACATATTCTTGATAATGCCACAATATTCAATTGATTTATATGTAATTTAGATCTCGCTCTATAAAATCAGTGTAGTGTCTGTCCCTGAACAAAATGAGCTCTTAGTGCTTTTTACTGGCTTGTGATAGAACAAAGGAAGCTCTCTGCCTTTTTTGCTGGCTTGTTCAGTTTCCAGAGGTCACAGAGTTCACTCTCCCTTGAAAAGTTTTATGCCAGCCTATAACTGCAGACAGTGATAGATGATGTCAAATGCCGGGTATGTGAGCAATGCCTTATCAGTGTTGGGGGTCTAGGGTGCTCTACAGTAACAAACGCAGTAGTTTTATAAATTCAATTGATTTTCTGTGGGATGCATCACTTAAAGATTAAACTATTATCGAAGTTGAAGATAATGTGCAATATTTACAGTAAATCTGTATACAAAAGTTTGCATTGTACTGCAGTATTAGGGTAGAATTGATGCAAAAAGAAAACAAGCATTTGTCAATGCCAAATGTTTGTTGCTTACATTGCTATTGTACTGGGTCCTCCATGTACACATTTTTACTATTATATGACCCCAGGATAGACCAGATGACATGTAATATGTTCTTTGCAATGGGGTCCTGATTTTTGTGTCTGTTGAGGTCTTTTTTAGTCCCTTTCTGATGAGCACAATGGGTGTCAATGCTCAAATCCACCTCAAAATGGGCGTTTGTGGAGTACACTGATGTACTCTGCAAACATTCATTTAATTCAGGCATTGACAATCACATGTCATCAGTGGGATGAAAAATTACCTTATTTAAAAAAAAAGTTATGAACCAAAGAACCAAAGAAAAAAAAAAGACTGAAATGAACTGTCTCACACTTCCTTTCATTTCAGTGTTTTTTTCTTTAGTCCATAACTTTTCTGTGTTTTAATACTTTTGCCCACTTTTTTCTGTTGATGTCTTTTTGAGCCCCTTTCTGATAAACACTATGTGTCTCAGTGTTCAAATCCACCTTGACATGGATTTTTGTGGAGTATGCAGGTGTACTCTGCAAACATCCATTCTGAGGTGCATTTGAACATCAATACCCATACTGTTCATCAGAGACGGACTAAAAAAGACCTCGACAGAAAAAAAAAATCAGGACCCCATTGCAAATGATGTATTACAGCTCATCTGTTCTATCTTGGGTCAATACATAATGCACTCTCCCCTTCCTTGACAAGGCTTTTTTGGTGCTCTCCACCATCCTGTCTCACCTGCTAGTTACCTCACCTATTAGTAACAGCACCACATACTAAATTTACCCTACCAATATACAACCTTCTGGTTAACAATTACAACTGTGGCCTTGTGCGATACGAGACGGGACTGAAGTGGCTTGCTAATAGTGTAAATACTGTGTATAGCTCTGTTCTGATCCTCGTATGGCATTGACAAAGCACTGCCATGCGGCAACCACTTGCAATTAATGTAAACTCTACATATTTCCTTGATTCTCCTGTTTGATAGTTTGCAATGTTTCCAGGTTCCCCTGCTATGCTTTGATGCTTGTACAATTTCTGTTAACATGGAATCTTTGCAAAAAGACTTGTAGCTCAAAGGTGTACTCTGAATAAATAAATAAATAAAAAATGTGTACAAGCAGGACCTGATACAACAGCAGTGCAAGTGGCGAACATTCGGCATTGGCAAATGCTTTTTTCTTATGTTGCACTTCTTTTTCGTACGTGTAATTTATAAGACAGGAAAAGATCCCAATAATGCAAAGGTAACTTTAAACTAACTCCCCAAGTATGCTATCCTTCTGTACTTTACAACAGTACATTGAAGGCTAATACAGCACGGAGATACTTGCAAAGAGAATGGAGATCAGAACAGTGACAATGTTATAGTCCCAGACCCTAGCGATCCTTTTGTTCCTGCACACCCCACTAATCTTTTAGCTTTGCTGCTTGTTTTTTGTGTGTGGTAGCAGCTTCTTCTTAAAAAAAAACATTGCTCACAGTCTAATTGGGACACCGATGTGTGCCCCAAAATGGGCATGCCCTGTGTCTTGACCCACTGGTGCAGTGGTGGAGGAGTGTACCAAAAAGTGTTGGGGGGGATCTGAATTGTATAGAACACCTTAGCCCAGAGCATTGGGAAAACAATTGACTTCTTGAATATAATTCAGTCAAGTTACCTAGCTATTTATACTCATGAATAATCCACATATTTTGATGAATAATCCATGATTTATTAACAGAAATGCATGGGTTATTCATGACATTCAAAACAGGAAAGGGTCAGAAGATATAGATTTTGAAGAGGTTTGAGAGGAGAAAGGAAGCCCCCAAAAAACTAAATAGTGCAAGTCATGAAACAGTAAAACAAAATTATTCCATAGTTTTACGAAAAAGTATAATTTTTGGTTCCTTGGATTTTCAGTTTATGTAGAGTACCAAAAGGTTTTTAAGCAGATTCTCTGCTGACATTGAAGAAATCCCACCCAATT
The DNA here is from genome assembly GCA_016271365.2 of Neoceratodus forsteri. Lineage (NCBI taxonomy): Eukaryota > Metazoa > Chordata > Ceratodontiformes > Ceratodontidae > Neoceratodus > Neoceratodus forsteri. The sequence continues at coordinate 1,152,710,890 of CM057453.1, forward strand.
AATTGTAATGCTGCTCCACCGGTTGAAATGTGTGTGTGTGTGTGTGTGTGTGTGTGTGGGTGGGGTGATCAAAATTCATTGTCTCATTCTTCAGCTACCAAAGTGAGGGGTCTGTTGACTCCCTGGCTCTGCCAACTATGCACTGGTGAATATACAGGGTTCACTTATATGGCTGCCACCTGTGATCACCAGTGGATCTGGACACAGGGTGTGCCCAATTTGAGGCATGCACTGGAGTCCCGATTCTGCTGTGAACAGCATTTTTGTTTATTAAGAAGTAGTCTGTAACTTTATAAATCACTAAAATATATGCATTTCAGGAGCATTTAAGGAGTGACTGGTTAGTAGCAGCACCCACTGGTGGGGTCACCAGACCCATTGGGAGGGTACCAGCAGCACCTACTGGGAGGTCATCAGACCTACTGGAAGGAAGCTCACCTTAAAAGTTTATTCTTTTGCAGTTGTAATTAATAAGACAGAAAAGATTCAGATAATGAGATTGTTTACTGGCAGCACTCACTGGGAGGTCACCAGACCCAATGGGAGGTCACATTCTCTTTTTTCTTACATTGTACTTCTTTTCTGCATGTGTAATTTATAAGACAGAAAAAGATCCCAGTAATGCAAATGTAATTTTAAACCAATTAACTAAGTTTGTGATCTTCTGCACTTTAAAACAGTACACTAAAGGCTAATATGGTACAGAGAGACTTGCAAATAGAATGGAGACCGGAACAACTTTTAAAGGAGATAAGAAATGCATGTGTTTACATTTAATAATGTTTTATCCAAAAACATGTATGGTGTGTTAGTTATAGCTGCCTTTAATATGCCTGTATATTAATATAATATGTTCTTTTAATATGGGTTTACCCACTTCAGTGCGACAGCCACAGGGTGACTGTCATTAGAGCAACAGTACAATGCTGATGTTGATCACAGTGCCAGGCATTGTGCCACCTGACCCCGAGTGGCCAAAACACAGTGGGGCACGTCAGTGCTCTTTAAGGGGGGCTGCACTCCCTGCACCCCCCATGCTTTTTAATGAGGTTTCTCATTTAAAAAAAGCAACTCAAGCTGTAGTTTAACTTAAATGTGCACGCGAGAGCAATACATGTCTGGGTGCCACACTAATCGAAATACAGACTATCTCTAATAAAGAAATGTACATATAGCAACTACTTGTGAGATCCAATGAGAGTTTCCCTGATGCTGTGAGTCAGCTGTACACTTGATCTGCATGGGAGTTATGGATGTCATTGACGCTCAGCTAGAACACACAGCTCGAGCTAAGCTTTCATGCTGACCAGAGTCGCTGAGCTGAAATGCTGGCAGTGTTGAGTGGCAGTGTTGAGTCAAAAATGTCCAATGTTAGTATACAGGAAGATTAAAGGCAGATATAAATAACACACCAGACATGTTTCTGGATAAAACTTTCTCCCATGATCTGCAGATACACCTCTCAGCTGGTTGATGGGTGACAACATGCAGATGAAGGAAGGCAGCCGCCGTCTGATAGGTGCGGCTACCTCTCTTCAACTACCACCAAGTTTCTGTCCATTATCTGGTAGAGCAGCATTATGATCAGCCTCACTGATCATTGATCACAGCTGAGCCTATTGCAGCTTGAGCCGCACTGGTCCTGAAAGTGTCGCACCTCTGAAATCCAGTATCACAGCAATATATTCATGTTGCAGAAACACAAGAGTGAACATGCAAAGGTACTTTGTTGTTAGCTCAGGACACAAGGCTAGCAACCAGAGAAAGACAGCTGGAGTCAAGATATCTCTCAGTATCTTGCACCCAAGTTAGGTTAACAGCTTATACCAGTGGTCGGGTCTAGGTCAAAATCACATGGTCGATAAACACACAGTCAAAAACCGCTCTGCGTGGACACCAAAAAAATGGGTGCAGTGAAAAAAACACGCAAATATACATACTGAAACCACACATGCTGTTTCACCCATGTGGTTTTTGACCAGCCGTTTATTCTGACACAGTCTTGATGGTAGACCCCAGTGTCCTTGGGGTGGGGGTCTGTATGCTGCTGTGAACTTTTGATTCTGAAAAAAGCTACAGTGCTGTCATCCCATGACTGAGCTCCACTCTGTTTCCTGTTGGTAAACTGTTAGCTTGACTTATGTGCAAGATATTTGTTGTTAGATCTTTTATTTGACTACAGAAATTTAATATACAAGCTTGTGAAGCCACATATATCATTGTGGTGGGGATATTGCAAAAGGAAACTAGAAACTAATTCCCTTTCACAATACCTCATCACACCTTTGCTACATTACAGGTACGTTGAGGAAGTGTTTCTCATCTGGCCAAACAGCGAGGAAGGACTGCTGGGATTCCATCAAAGATTAAACAGCTTCCACCCCACGAAAAACAGAATATTCAAAAGAAACAATAAATTTCTTAGACATCACATTCACATAGCAACAAGGAAAAATGTACATGGCAGTTTACAGAAAACTCATGGACCACTTCAGTTATCTCCACTACTCCAGCTTCCACCACCATCCCATAAAAAAGAAGGGAATATCTACAGCCAGGGCTTAAGTTACCTCACAGTCTGCTCTGAAGAGATAGGCAGGGACAATAACCTGAATAAACTGCATTGTGCCTTAGCCAGATAAAAATATCCTCCCCTGCACTATTGAAAAACAGGTAGCACCCCATGGTTCACTTAACTAAAAGGACAGAACCTCTTACCATACAAAGAAAAAGAACACAATATCGAGTGCCATTGGTTGCTACATATTACACCACACTTAGCATTACCTGGATTATCAATTATAACCCCTTTTGGATGAAGACCCCTAACTACCTGAAACATTTCCTGAACCACTAGTGTTGGCATTCAGGCAGCCTCCAAATCTACAGCAGAAACTCTGTCAACAGCAAGTTATGTAAGCAATATGCCATGACAGGGTGTGCATTATTTGAGATTTAATGAATGGATCAGGTGATATCTCTCGGTCAATGAACTGTCTAGATTTTTTCATGTCGTTTTATAAGCAGAACTAACTGTGAAGAACCAAGTACCAGAAGATGCTACAGGTTACAGAGCAAAACCTGCACACACATAGATGAATGCAACAGTGCATATTTACCAGATATTGGGGATATTATATGACATCAGGGGTATGCATAGCTGGAACTCCAAGAATCTGATACACTTGATCAGATGTAAGAAGTACACAAAATATATATAGACGAAACCAGCCAAACCCTCAGGCAAGGTAAGAGCAAGACAATTTTATTTGTAGGGGGCCCAATCCCGGAGGGTCTGGTTACCTAACAGAAGTTATAACAAGGCATAATAAGGACAGCATAAGTAAAACAGCAATAACAATTCATAAATATAAATATAACAGTTTAAAATTACTTAAAAGGCCCCAGACAGACACAGAAGGGACACAAAAGGGACCAGACTCAGTCTGAATTAACTTTCATAGATTTACAAGTACCGAGGTATGCAGGAACCAGTGGTAGAACATTTCTCTCAGAAACCAAACACCCTGCAAAAATTTTAAAAATTCAAGAAAGGAGGTTAAGGGAAAAAAATGTATAACTGTACAAAAGTCTTGTATATAGACTAAACAGAGATGTGGGGTTTGTTACCTACTGCAATTTCCAAGATTAACAATTTAGAATTTCTAGATTACTTCAAAGACTACTTTTAGGGAGACTCTTGCTATATCTTTCTATTTCACCAGATAACAATTCTGGGTCTGATGGCCTCAAACCCAATCTACTGAAGTTGGCAGACCCCTCCACAGTGCTCCTTATCACTAAAATCCCAAATCTTTCCCTCTCTTTTGGTGTTGTCCCTGATGTCTAGAAGGAGGTTGCCAGGGTTACCCCCATTTTGAAAACAAGTTACCCCAAATTTATGGAAAATGATTTTCCCAATAGCTACCTTCTCAGTCCTCACAATGATCATAGCATCCCAGTTTGCTGACTACATTTCCAAACACAATCTCCTGTCCCCTCTCCAACATGAGTTTAGGAAAACTCATGGCACCTTCACGGCCTTGACCAAACTGCCTAATGATATCAGCCTAGCCATGGGTATTGATCTTGTAAATGGTGCTGTGTTCATTGACCTCACAAACTTGGTGGAGCCAAGTTCAGAGGGCTGTATTCATCTGCATCGGCTGCCGGTGCACAGACCCTCCCTCCCTACAACAGGCACCATCGTTGCCATGGAGCCAAGTTCAGAAGGGCTTCATTCATCTGCATCAGTTGCCGGCACACAGACACTCCCTCCCTACAACAGATACAACAGAGCATTACTGGATGGTTGGAGGACCTGAACAGATAATTTATTTTACAGCCTTTAAGTCTGAATGTTGTACTATTTTGAGAGTGTGCTGCATGTTACCTTAAGAGCTTTTACTGTGTTATGGCAAGAATTCTCAATTGTCTAGGGTGCTTTAAGATATTGTGGCGGTGCATATGATATGATATGATATTGTGCTGTCTGCTTACCTGGTGATCTTCACTCTCTTACTCCTGTTCTCCACTCCCTTACTCCTGCTGTTTCTTTTGCCCTGCGGTCACAATTACGGGACCACCCCCCACAGAACTTTCCTGCCTGTCCTCCTACCAGTCTTTGTTTGCTGGTGTTGATGTCCTTCTTTGCAGCTCCCCTACTGATCATTTACCCTCCTCCTCTCCCTTAGGCATCATCATTGCCACGGAGCCAAGTGCAGAGGGCTCCATTCATCTGCATTGGCTGCTAGCACACAGAACCTCCCTGCCTACAACAGGTACAATGGAGTGTTACTGGATATCGGAGTACCTGTTAGCCCACCGCCACTACCGTGGCTGCTGCCCCACCCACCCTGGGTGGGCATTTCCTTCTATAGGTACAGATGGTCACGAGACTAGCTGTATCTCTATCTCCCCACTTCCCCATAAGCAGCTTATTCTGCCAAGCCACTAGTGGGTGCTGTGCTTTCCCTTGCAACCCCCTCTCATTTCTAAATAGAAAGTGCTGTATCCTGCCTTCTAGGCTACACCGTCCTCCCCTTCCTCCCACCAATACTACTGCCCATACTGTGTACTGCCATTCCCAACTCTTTGTGTTTTCCCCTCTGTGGGACTTGAACCCTTGCCTGTACAGTCTGCCACATGGAAGCTTGCATCTCTATCCTCTAGGCCATACAGCCGGTTAATATCCAGTGTTGCTCAGGTATGCTTTTGTGGATCCTATCACTATCTGTCAGATAGTGCTGGTATCCTATCTTGGATCCTACCAGAAATCCTACCAAAGACAGATGTAGGATCCAGGGTCAGATAGTGCTGGATCACAGTTATGATCCAGGTATCCTAGTTAGGATCCAGGCATCCTAGTTAGGATCCAGGGATCCTGGGTCAAATAGTTAAGATCCAGGGTCAGGTAGCGATGGATCCCAGTTAGGATCCAGAGATCCTAGGTCAGATAGTTAGGATCCAGTGTCAGATAGTAATGGATCCTAGGTCAGATAGTTAGGATCCGAGCTGGATCGTAGAGGGTAGGATCCATGGTCAGATAGTACTACTATCCTACCACAGCAACTATCTGGCCAAATGGGAGGTATCTGTTGGTATCCTAATTTCTAGGATACTATCTGAGCATCACTATTAATACCTCTACCTATCGGGAGCTGCTTTATGATAATCTCTCCCCTCCTACTTCTAGCACAGCCCCCTGGCTGTTCATTCAAATCTGGTGTGACCTGCTGACCCCCCTCACCTGGTGCAACCCACATGCTACCTAACACCCAAATTTGTATATTCTTGGCTGACACCTCTCTTAAAGAGATAGTACACCTATTAATCTGCTTACAACTCCAACATAGTCTTCACCATGCTGACCATGCTAGCAACCTTACTTGTTTTATGCCAATACCTGGCCCTGCAATTTGGGCACTTGGAAACCTTGCCTGCCCCTACCTACAATGTCCTCTTCAGCTTCTTCTTTCTGGAGATATTGAATCAAATCCTGGGCCTACAGGCCCTATCCTAGCCCCCCACCTAACGGTGGCTTAGGCTTCTATCACATAAATGCTAAAAGCCTCTTACCTAAACTTGATTACATAAAGGCATGGATAACTCTGAAGTCCCCTGATGCCCTTTGCATATCAGAAACCTGGCTCTACTCAAGGACAGACAACTCCTTATTAGTGATCCCTGACTATTCTCTCAACCATCAGGACAAGGAAAAGCATGGAGGTGGGTTGCTATTTATATACACGAATCCCTCCCCTACTCCATCATCCTCCCGGAGGCCTCTCCTGTTTCCCATGAGTTGTTACTTATCAAACTAACCCTCCCATCCACTTCACCCATCTTTATCAGGGTATGCTGTTTCTCCCCCAAAGCCAAGCCCTCGTCCATCATTTCCTGCCTGGCCACCCTCACCTCCACTGCCCATGACAATGAGCTTCTTCTCTTGGGAGACTTTAATCTAAATTGGCTCACCCCAATCCAAAAGTATTACTGAGGAGATAGAGTCCCTCAGTCTCAGCCAACTCATAATCAAACTGACCAGACTAAACCCCCACTCAAATAACCACTCCCTCATCGACTGGGTTTTATCCTTGCACCCTCTCAAATACCCTGCTGCAGGGGCCCTCTCTGATGCATTTAGTGACCACTGTGTCATCTACTGCATCAGAAACTCCCATCCTCCATGCTCCCTCCCTAAGTACATGTTGTTCCGCCCCCTAAGGTCTCTCAGCACCCAGGCACTTCTCTCTGACCTTTACCTGGCCAACTGGTCTGGAGTTTTCACTGCTCCAAATGTGGAATCCTCGCCCTTGCACCTTCTCCAACATCCTTTTAAACAATTGGGATACCCATGTCCACCCCCAAAGGAGTACGCCGCCATTGCAGACACCTCCGCTGAGTATCCTCCAACCTGATCAACCTCTTCAAAACTGAAGATCAAGCTTGGAACACCTATAAAACATCCCTCAATGTAATAGACCTACAAAAATATAAATCCCTGAGGAATGCATGCACTAAGGCAGTGTGTGCAGCTAAAACCAAATTTTTCAATAACCATATAGATGATAATTACACTACCACTGCAGAATTCTGGAAAACTCTCCACTCCCTGCTACGCTTGCCCTCTCAGCCTCCCTCCTCCTCCCCTATAGTCTCAGATGCAAATGACCCCAGCTCAGCTGCTGCCTCCTTGAAGCTCTATTTCATTACTTGTGCTCTACCAGATGGTCCTTCTCCTCCTCCCTCTCTTTCCCCCACCTGTAGTCACTTTACTACTGCCTCCTCCTCAACTGGGCACTCCTTTCCCCCAGTCACCCTCACAGAGGTTCTATGTGCCCTCAAACCCTTGAACCAATCCAGACAAAGTCCTGATGGGCTCAGCCCCAATCTCATCAGAATCTCAGCCCCAGCTATTGCCCCCCCACTCACTCATTTCTTCAACCTCTCATTCACTCAAGGATCAATCCCCAAGGCATGGAAGCTTGCTGAGGTCATCCCCTTTCATAAAGGTGGTGATCCTTCCCAACTGGGTAACTACAGGTCCATCTCTTTACTTTCTTCCCTTGCTAAAGCTCTGGAGACCCTTATTTCTAGATGGCTATACATAGATACATAGACAGTGTCTGCAGATAAGGGCCTATGGCCCATCCAGTCTGCCCATTTGAGCTTGTAAGTTTAGTTTATGTTTTTCTAGAAGTCTGTTGCCCCTTACCCCTGACCTCCAGAATTCCTTTATGTCTATCACATGCATTCTTAAATCCCATGATTGTTTCAGCCCCACCACTTCCTCTGGCAGGGTGTTCCACTTGTCCACAACCGTTCTGTGAAGAAATTCTTCCTCCGTTTCCTCTGAAGATTGTCTCCCTCCAACTTCATCCCATGCCCTCTAGTTCTGGAACATCTTTTGCTTAAAAATAGTGTATTCCTGCCCTGTTCCTCCCTGTGAAGATACTTATATGTCTCTATCATATCCCTTTCTCCTCCTCTCCTCCGGGAGTACCTGTTCAGTTCCTTCAACCTGTCTTCATAGGACTTGTGATGCAATCCATGCACCATCTTTGTTGCCCTCCTCTGAACCTTCTCTACCCTGTCTATGTCCTTACGTAGGTATGGTCTCCAGAACTGTACACTGTACTCCAGGTGGGGCCTCACTAGTGTCTTGTATAGTGGAATTATGACCTCCCTTTTTCTGCTGGTGATGCCCCTGCCTATACATCCCAGCTAACCTCCTTCTTGGAATCCAACAATGTCCTTAGTGCTTATTAATCTGGCTTCTGGTGACATCACTCCAGTTTGTCCTCGCTATTCTGTCTTATGAATCACATTCACTATGCCATGGACAATGGGCAACCAACATTGGTACTCTTCATAGACCTAGCTAAAGCCTTTGACTCGGTCTCCCACCATCTCCTTCTGGACCAACTTGTTTCCATCGGCCTTTCCTCCTCAGCCACTGATTGGTTCAGAACATACCTTTCCTACAGATTTCAGTATGTACAGTTGTGCAATATCACCCTCTCCCTTCCCATCCTTGCTGGGGTACCCCATGGTTCAATCCTTGACCCTTTATTATTCTCAGTCTTCGTAAATGAATTACCATACTCCTGATCCACATCCCATGTACATTTGTATGCCAACGATACAGTCATCTATGTGCCCGGCCCCTCCTTCTCTAATGTACAGGCTTCTCTCCAGGCTGACTTTGAAAATGTACTAAAATGGTTTGATCTAAATCTACTCAAGTGCAACACTAAGAAAACTGTTGCAATGGTCTTTGGCACTGCACAAAAACTTGCTAGGCCCCCCCCCATTTCCACTCCTTAGACTGCTCAGAACTAGTAACAGTTGACTCCTTCAAGCACCTAGGACTCTAGCTTGATCCTAAGCTGGACCTCTCCCACCACATGGACACCATCCATGCCAAACTCCGGCCTAAGCTTGGTGCCTTATACAGACATAAGGATTGCCTCTCACTCCCTACTTGGAAAGAGCTTGTTGCAAAACTAATTCTGCCACCCAAAGACTATGCCAACATCGTGTACAGCTCCATGCCCCTTTAGTCCCTTGCAAAACTAGATCCATTATACAACGCCTTCTGCTGCTTTGCATCTGATCTTCCCTATCAAACTCACCACTTTTCCCTGTACTCGGCCCTCTCTCTCTCTCTCTCATCTCACTAGCCTGCAGCTGCTCTATCACTGTGCAATCTTCATTGCTAAATACTGGTTTGATTTGCTTCCCTCCTACCTCACCAATCTACTGTCCCCCTCTACCAACCTGGGCCATGCGCTCTGCACCCATGACCCTCGCTCCTTCACCCTCCCACAACCTCATTCTCAATCAGGCAAGATATCCTTCACTTTCAAGCTCCCCTCCCTCTGAAACAATCTCTCCCATGCAGTCTGAACCCTGCCCACAGCTGCATCCCTCAAAAAACACCTAAAGCCCCTTCCCTCCCCATGCTCCTGCCTCATCTCTCATGATGCATTTCTTTCACCCCATTCTCCTCTATTCTCTCCCCCTACCAACTAGCCACTCACAGGTGACTCCTGCAGTTTGCTCCCTTCCTGCTGCCTAATCACAAGACATTGTATATACCAATACTATTTATTCGTATTTATGGTGTCTTTTTTTTTTGCAACACTCATGTACCTTATTCCATATTGCTTGAATAATATTCTAATGTATTTGTTTTGTAACAATTTGCTATACAGTCAACTCTGTATTTTTTTTGTGTCTCCACTTCCCCTTTCCCAGGTCATGCCTGGAAATGAGCCTCGGCTCAGTGCGCCTTTCCTGGTCACCAAATTTACTTAGAAACACAGAGATATGGAATTTGTCAGCAGAAAAGGGTTGCATGGCCTACCCAGATGGTCCCTGCTTAGTCTGTCTCCACAGACCCTAACTGTTCTGCAGTGACCCTCCCTCCTCTCTGCCTATTTACAAATGTTCCCCTTTGTCTACCCATACATGCTTGAAACCCTTACTGTTTTTGCATCCACAATTTCTGCTGCCAGTCTGTGCAAGGTGTTCACCACCCTTTCAGCAAAGTAGTACTTCCTCACATCCTTTTTAAACTTTCCCCTTCCAGCTTCATCACATGCCCTCTGGTCCTGGTGCTCTTATTTGAAAGTTTAATTATTAAAGATCCCAAGGATAGAAGAATTCGCTCACTTTTTTGGTTTGAATATTATAATAACAATATATTAATGGATATTTATTAAAATTGTGATGTTACTCATCTTTGATGTAAATGTGGGTTGAATTTTAAATCTGTTACACATATATTCATTGTATAGTGCTGTAAGAGAGATGTTTCTGGTAAATATTTTAGGGAACCCGAGTTATGAACCACCAAACTGGACCACACTGTTGTTATTATCTGAGTCACTTGATGTACTATTGTGCATATTTAAGTTTATAAAAAAAAAATATTTATTGATAAATGTGTAGATAAGGCAATGCTGCATAATTGTCAGTTAATTATTGTATTGTGAAATTGTATTTATGGATTTTGTAACGAAATTAATTTTCCGCTCAATAGAAATGAACTGAACTCATCTGAAAGAGACTCCCCTCCTGTACCATGTTCACCCTTGCATGTCTCTGTCATGTTCCCTCTCACTCTACTCTCTTCTAGAGTGTACATGTTGAGATGCCTCAGTCTCTACTTGTAGGGCTTTTGATGCAACCCCAGATCTTTTTGTTAAGTGCCTGCTAAGAATCAAACTTCATTTTCTAATATAACAGTAAATGTATGTTCTCACATAGGCTCAAACCTCTGACCGTTTGGTGCTACAGCCAAGATACATTCGGTGTGCCACCTAAGGCTACCCTAGAACACATGTGTTTTTGACCTGGTCAATCACTTGCTCCTGTGCAGCAACCAACTGACCTCCTTTGGTGTCTCCATGCTGCCATTTCCTGGTTTTAGCAAATTACCTAAATGGTAGAAAACAGCAAGTCAAACCACAACCAGCTACCTCCAGTCTTGCAGACATAACTGTTGGTGTTCCCAATTTTTTTTTTTTGGCCCACTTCTCTTTGCTAGCTATATAAAAAGTTTACTGTATGTTGCGACTTGCTGTAACTCCCTGCTGTATGCAGATAACCTTATCCTCTACTACAGTGCAGCTGCCGTCCATCAAACTCTCTCTAACTACTTTGTTTGCATTCAGTCTTGGCTATCAACCAATAAACTAATTCTAAACAGCAAAACTCAAAGGCCATGCATGATTTTTGGCTGCAAACCAAAACTCTGTGAGACCTCTTTCAAACTCTCCCTTACCTGTATTTATGAGTCCCCACTGGAGGAAATGAGCAGTTTCAAATCCCTGGGAGTTTTGCTGGACACCTCGCTTGACTTCCCCCCATGTCTCCTCAATTGCAAATTGGTAAATGCTAATCTGGGCATGGCCTTTACAGACAAACACCTTCTCTACTGTTAGATCCCCGTACTAATATGGAGCACTGGCAGAAAAGTATAAATTACTTAACTCTCATAGGTACACTATAGGCTGGATTCCAAATTCCGTTATCATGTATTTAATATGCACGTCCATGACATTAAAATGAAAAATGTGCAAAACCTTTTTCAGGCTATAACAGCAAAATATGTGGCTATTCTGCTACATTCAATTGTACTATACCATAGAAAAATCAAGATGTGGAATATTGTAATAAGCTAAGTAAATGCTATGCATCCATCAAGCTAATCCCCAGTGTACAGAAAAATTAAAGAGCTGCATGATACCATCCATAGCAGGTCAGCCAGGCTCACACTAATGCGCATGCCCGGAGTCAGGGCTTCAGTTTTTATGTGCAAAATGAAATGGTTTACAGTACTCAGTTTTGAATGGGGATCACTTTGTACTTACCTGCAGCATGAACAGTATCAGAGACAATCTTTTTCTAATATGTGATCAAGAATAACTAACTTGTTCATGAACATGTTTCCCCTTGGTGCTGCGCCTTTCTAGCTCATGGATGCACGCTGCCAACATTTCGGTTGGGATGTCCAAAATATCATTTTAAAAAAAACTAATACATATGTTACACTACTCTGCAAATCTGTTGCCCGTTGCACTACTGTGCAAATCTGTTGCCCTGTATGTATTGTACCCTGATAACGCTTGCTCTAGACACATTCATTCACGACAACTTAAAATTTGTCCAAAAGGCTGACAGTGTCCCTTTAAGTAACTTTCCTTATCCAATGAGCATTAATGGCCACAGTTACAGTTTAACAAATACTTGAGGGTAATTGAGTGGATAATTCTGTAAGAAAACTGCTAGAGTCTTTACTAATTATAGAATTGATGTCCTGGGGTGACTTGTGCGGTTTTTATGGCTGTGTATAGTTTGATGACATGAAAAGTTTTAAAAACAAAACATTTACTCTGGCTGGCTAGACCTAACACACACATAAAAAAACAAAGGCTCCTATCTCTAGTACTTGCTGAATCAGTGGTCCTGGATGTATCACTGTCATATGAGACAGGATGCACTGTAGGAAAAAGAAGAGCAGTACACCTTGGTAATATGGAGATCCCAGGGGCCATGAAACTGTCATATAACTAACAGGCTAATTTAGAAAAAAACTCCTAAAAGTAAACAAAGGGGAGGACACATCAGGATTACACACACAAATCAAAACAGTCTGCTCAACATGTGTTTTTGCAAATTTTGACTGTACTACTGGTGGTAAACCCAGGAACCATGAAGGACCCTTACCTGTCCCCAGTTTAAATGGTGCCTGAATATGAATTTGTATATGCCCTTATTTTAGAAGGGAAGGGATTGTGTTTTGGCTCCATGGAGTTAAGCTGCTGATCCCTTCCACTTCCTGATCCAGTGACAGTGATGGGACCTGTAACAAAAACTGTCTCTAGGGCCATCCCAGCTTACAGGGTAGTTTTGGTTGAGGGCTTCTAGTTCTCTGCCATCAGTTGATTTTTACCAGGAACCAGGGAACCTGCCTTTTGCTTCCTGCTGAAGGTCAAGAAGGTCAACACAATAACTATTGTTATAGTGCCTGTAGGAGATGGACTGCAAACAAAGTCCCACAGAAATAGTAAAATTTCCCTTTTAATAATGAGTCAATCACTGGTTTCATCAAAAATAGATTCTTTACTAGAAAATACTACAGGTATTTACAAACAGGATATTTACAGGGGATCTCTCACTCTTCGCATATTACTCCGGTGCTGCGCAATCTGCACTGGCTGCTGAATCAGTGGTGGATCACCTTCAGAGTTGGTTTACTGACTTATAAAGCCCTACATGGACTTGGCTCCGACTACTTGAAAGAGCTTCTTGTTCCCTACTGCCCAGAGTGACAGCTCCGTTCGGCTGACGAGGGGTTGCGGGAGATTCTGAGGGTGTCTTTGAAATCTTCTGGGGCCTGTGCATTTATGTTTATGGTCCCTACCTTCTGGAATTCTCTACACCATCAGCTATGGGAGTGCATGACTGTGGGAGGATTTAAACAGACGCTTAAACCTTTTTTATGGTGTCAGGCCTTCAGTGATGTGTAATTGAATGGATCTGTTATTTTATTTTTTATTGTTCTTACTGATTGCGTTATTGAGGTTTTAATTTTTGTACAGCGCCTTGGTATCTCGAAAGGCACTTAAGTAAATAAAGTTTATTATTATATTATTATTATGCTTTTACTGAGAAATAGAAAATAAAGCACGTTACACAGACAGTTGATGTTTAGAAAAATCTGATCTTTTTTTTTTTTCTAACCGGGAGCTTCCCTTACCTGAAACTCTTTACCTGCCCACTAGCTTAAAGGCACCTGTCCTGCAGGCCCCCCTTTTTTTCAGATGTTAAGTGTTCCAGAGAGAGAGAGGGAGGGAGAGAGAGAGAGAGAGAGAGAGAGGAGAGAGAGAGGGGAGAGAGAGAGAGAGGTCCAACCCTCTTATTTATATACTTCTCGCTGTGGGGAGTGACCTCACCCTTTGAGTGACAGTTCTCCACAGTCCCCCAGCATCCCCACCATGGGAGTGTGTGTGTATGTCCGTGCGCGTGCATGCGTGTGTGTGTGTGTGTGTGTGTGTGTGTGTGTGTGACATCATTTCCTTTGTACTTCCTCAGTATCACTGAGGCTTTTACGATGTCCACCTGTACTATTGTCTGCTATGGGAACATGTCCCAGGAAAAGACCCTCACAATAGCTTTATGATTTGTCTTCTGTCTGCTATCTTGTCATTAATCTTCCCACAACAAAGTCAGCAACAGAAACTGTAACAGAAGAATGATTTTTTAAACCAACAGAAAATGCATCTAGTCATGTATCGTGTCACAGGGCCATTTTTTTAACTTTGTTTTTCATATTTTAGATGTCCATTCCAAACAAATCAGGGCCCCCACTTACCTAACAAGGACCTTGTTAGCTGAGTAGTGGCCTTATTTGTTCATGATGGCCATCTAAAATATGAACAGTGAAGTTAAAAACAGTCCTATTATGTCTATGGGTGCACTCTGCACCTCTTCTGACACCGACATCATGAATGTGTACTAGCATGGTGTGGCATGAGTTGTCAGGAAGTAGAGGATTGGTGGCTCAGCTCCACAGAGCCAAAATACAATCCCTTCCTGTCTAAAAGGAGCATGTAAAAATTCAGATTCAGGTACCATTCAAATTGGGAACAGGTAATGGCCCTTCGTGGTTCTTGGGGGGGGGGGTGTAATTAAAAAAAAATCAGGAAAGGTGCTCTTTAAACTGTATTTTTATTGTCAGTGATGCTCTTGCTGCTATCTTTTTGTGCTTTTGCTATATTCTTTATTTTACTTTTTTTCTGATCCCTGCTGTTTGTTTTCTGAATGTTAGTGCTTTGCTGATGACGGTGTAAGTTGTAAGCTGTAAGCTGTAATTTTGTCCTTGACTGCTACTGTAATTCTCCCAGGTCATGGCTGAAAATAGGCATAGCTATGCCTACTGTATCTTACCTAGTATCAAAAACAGATAAATAAATATAAGCACCTAATAGTTGATTGGTCTCCTGCTGTCTCACTCCTTTTTAAAAGTTTATTTACTCTGGAAAATGGTCTGCATCTCTAAACTGATTTATAACTCAGTATTTCAAAGGTTGGTCTTTTTTCCATGTAAACCTCCAATTATTTATAGTTCTCTTGCTGTGGCACTTTCTTATCAACAGAACTGTCACACACATGTGCAAAAGTTTATTTACATCTGAGGTGCATGAACTTATCATTCTAATTAGCATTGAGTTCTCTGAATAAAGTCCTCTCCATGTACCTGTATTATCACAATACCTGTCCGAGGGGTCTCTGTGGCTTTAAAAGCTTGCATAATAACTTTGTTAGTCAAAAAAATGTGTTACCACCTACTTTGTTTACTTTTTGCATCAGTTACATACATATTGGTAGTATTTTGTTTGTTTTGTAACCTTTTGGGTGTGCTGTGTATAAAATTACTTTTAGAATTTAGATAATTAATTATAAGGAAATGTATATATTGTATGATGAATTTTTGTTGTTGCATGGTTTCTACTTCAAATCCCACTACTGATGACTCATAGCAAGGGGTATTTCCCTTTTAAGAACTGGGACTATAAAAGACATGTGTTTAATAGTTGGAGGGGACCCCCACAAGGAAGCCTTTTTTGGTTAAAATGTTCGAAGTAGAGGCATATGTGGGGTAACTTTGGAGTTTTGGAACTTTTTTGATTGGACTGAATTGGATTTTATTCAATTAATCGGACACTGTCAGGCTTTTGACCAATTTATTTTTCATTGTGTCATTAATGATAGCATAAGTAGAGATCTTAGCAGGCACTTACAGGTAGCAAGATACATGCCTGTGCATTTTCTTCCCATAATGAGTATTTTTGACAAAAATTAAACTCAAGCGGACCGACCTTATCTGCCATCACCTGTTACCTACGTGTCCACAATACTGCCATACCACCCAGACTTGTGACGAACTCATGCATGAATGAGTTTGATGATTTTTGAAGGCACATGAAAAAAATGGCTCACTGATTAGAGGCCATCAAACTGAGCTTGCCAATATCTGTATGTGTATTGAACCAGCATTGTATCATATTATTTTCTCTGTTTGAAGAATGAAGTCATGATTCCAGGTATGCACATCAGCTATTTGTAAGACTGAGGCCCTTGCAAATGACTGCAGAGCACAGGACCACCAACTGTATTTGTCACTGAGACACTGTAGGAGAAGTATGGGGGTCATACTGGGGAAGGAAGGAAGGAAGGAAGGAAGGAAGGAAGGAAGGAAGGAGACTTCCACCAAGAGAAAGATCATAGTAGGCTTTGTGGTCTAGTGGCACAACCCCATGGCATTCTGTACCGCCCCACCTCCCCACTGTAGTCGTCCCATCCATGAACCCCCACACAGTATCTGCACACTCTCGAATAAGCAGGCACTTAGCTCTAGACAAATGGCAGCAGACAAATGAATACATAAGCAAAAAGCCATGATGAGGTGTGAGTTGTTGTCTGATAAACACATGACTCAAGGTGCGTAATGAGGCACAAGGCACTTGTGCTGAGTGCCTTTAGCACCTGGGGAATGCGTTTATCAGAAAACAGCCCCCACTCCAATGTGGCTTATTGCTCTTATAAAATGGGTCCTATAAGATAATATTTGAAAAAAGAGGAACAAAAAATTTGAAAAACCTTAAAAAAAATTTTTTTTTTTTTGTTCATTTTTAATGTAAAATAGTACACTCATTACAGGGTGGCTCTTAACCAGTCAGTATGCAGTATTTTCCCTACCCCTTTTGTAAAAACAGTTAAACAGTTTATCCTTAAGGTGATCTTACCAGTGTTTTACTATATGGATGTAGTCTAAGGTGCTGCCCCAAAGGCTACACTTACCAGGCTGGATCCCCTATGTCATTTCTTCTGACGCTTTGTCCTTAGTGCTGTACCTCTCACCCATCACTGCTCTCTCTATGCTAATTTCTCTCTTTCCCATTCCTAGAGGTCTGGCATTTCTTACACTGTTGCTCACTTGAAAGAGACTCTCTTCCTGCACCCCATTCAATCCTGTGAGGTACTTGTAGGTCCCAATCATTTCCCCTCTCAATATCCTCTCTTCCAGGATGTACATGGTAAGATCCGTCTGCCTCACTTCATAAGGCTTTTGATGTAACCCTTCCACCATTTTATTTGTCTTCCTGTGGACTGGCTCCACCATGTCTGTCCTTTCTGAGGTGTGGCTTCCAGAACTGGACACAATATTCAAGGTGGGGTATCACAAGTGAACGATACAGTGGAAACACCAGCTCCCTTCTCCTGCTGGATATCTCTCTTCCTATGCATCCTACCATCCCACTGGCCCTACCCATTGCTTTCTCACATTGCCCTGTCACTTTGGGGTTATCAGATATGATAACTCTAATCCCTTTCCTGCTTAGTGACTGTCAGTACCGCCTCTATCCTATACTCAGTTGACTTGGCTCATGGGCTCCTATGCCCTAGGTGCATGATATTTGCACTTTTTTGGCACTGAACCCCATCCACCATGCTCTTGACCACTGCTCAAGTTTCCCAAGGTCCTTACACATTCTCACCACTCCCTCCTGAGTGTCCACCATATTACAGATTTTGGTGTTATCTGCAAAAAGGCCTACCTTCCCTTCCAGTTCTTCTACAGTGTCATTATGAAGACATTGAAGAGGATTGGTTCCATAAAAGAGGCCCTGCAGAACCCCACTGGTCACCCTCCCCTCATTAGAGTGAGCGCCATTAACTACTACCCTCGTTTGCCTATCCATTAACTAATTCCTTACCCTATTCACCACGTTGGGTTCCACAACCAGGCTGCTCAACTCCTTTATCAGTCTCCTGTGTGCCACAGTGTCGAAGGCCTTGCTAAAGTCCAGATAGGCTATGTTTTTTTTTCTCAATTCTCTTTCTTGCTCCTCATGCCGGAACTCTCTCAGGCTTACCCCACTGGCCTAACTGCTCTACCATCCGCCGTCCCTCCATCATCTTCAAAGTCATTATGACTCTCTCAGGACACAGGCAGCTAACAGCCCCAGAGAGATCGAAGGGGCAGTGATGGGAGACTGGCGTTGGACATGTGGTGACAGCACTGGAGGAAGCCATCGCCTATCCGGCTGAGGAGGGGTTTTCCTCCCATTTTGTTACATCCCTTAGTCCCCTCCCTCCCTTGTGCATGGTGCACGCATCCCAACTTCTCAGTGCATGGCTACCCTGCCAGCATCGTGCCATGCAAGAGTACGTGCTGCTCAGCACTCTGCAGCTCCTCTGATCTCCATCGGGGTCACCGGAGCACCGAGCCACCCAGCACCCTCCCCCTGGGACAGGAGAGCAGCCCAGTGGGTGCTCAATCCCATCCTGCCCCTGCTGACCCCCGGCACCCAAGCTCGCTCCTGAACCTGGGTTACCGGTGTGGCGTAAGGTGTGGCTTCCAGTGCCTCAACCCTCAGTGACACCGGGCCGGCCCAGACAGACTATGTTGACTGCCCTCCCCTGATCTATTTCCCTGGTCACCCAATTGAAGAAAATCAATCAGTTACATCTGACAACAAATTCTGGGCAGTATGGGGATTGAACTAACAACCTTACCCTTATTAGAACAACACTCTAACCAAATGAGCTAACCAGATACCAGGATAGATTGCATGGATTAAAATGCATAATGATTCTGACTTATACCTATTAGGATACAGTAGTAAAGCTGAGGTTAGCAAGCAAGAAAATAGGAAATTGTGCTTATTTGCTCTGTTAATAAAGAGATGAGTTATATTGCAGCACTGAAACAATGGTAAGAGATTGCATGTAGGTCTGTTCTTGAAGGGAATAAATCACCTTTCTAGTTAAGAAAAAACAGAGTCCAAGAAGAACTTCCAATTAATATTTTGTTTTTAACATGGGAGAAGTAAAATAGATACAGGAAATTGATACAGCCCCCACTCATCCTGAGGGGCTGGCCAGAGGCTTGAGCAGGAAATTGCCCAGGATCCCTTACCTCATATTTTTCAACTGCAAATTTGCACCTGCAGCTGGGGTGTCTTTCTCGTTGTTCTTGTTTTCATTTTGCTAGAAGTGCTACACTGCCTTTTAAATGGTCAAATATTTCCATCAGGCCAGCCAACTTTCTGTCAAAGATTATATGCACATTGAATCTGCATCTTGTTTGTAACACAAATCGAAACATTCTCTCGCATCCTTTGACGTTTAGATGCAATTTTAGGTGCAACTTTAGAGGCCACAGTCAGCATAGCATGCAATTGCATATGTGTCTGCCTCTTCTACAAATCCAACCCTTAATAAAAGAGGGGAGGGAGGTAAGAATTAAGGGGGTGGCAGGAAAGAGAAGGCAAGGGGAAGGTTAGAAGGGAGAAAGGGAGAAGGAGTGGGAAGGAGAGGAAGCAGTAAAAAAACTAGATCTCATACTAGTATTTGTATCTTTAAGAAAAAAACTAGGAGCAATTAATAAAGAAGAAATTATTGGGGGAGTGATGTGAAAAGTTGCAAAAGGACTGGGAGTAATAGTGACAGTATGAGAAGTTAATCAGAAGGGAAAGAAAATAGGTACTTAATTCATGGCACTAACATACCTCCCATGTAAACCCAGAGTACATTGCAAATAATAATAAAACTGAATACTAATACACGTACACACAAAAATAAATGTAAATATTTTCAAAACGTTAAGTACAGTAACTGTGTTCTGCTGCTGTGATGCTAGTAAATGGACCCCATATTAGAACCAGCACATACATGATGGACAGGTGGTCTGGTGACATCATAGTATGTTACCATCTGGTAGGCTGGTATTCCTGTGTGAGACCCCTCTATCCTACTCTGAGGCTGACTGGGGATTGGGCATACCATGGAGGTGCAGTGTGCAGTTCCTGAAGAGGGAGTTACACTAGGTTCACAACAGAGGGATGGTGCACAGCTGCTGGAGAGGGGGAGGACAGGCTGCCTGGTGTTTATGGCTCTACCCCATCAGCTGATCAAGGATGGGGGGCCAGGTGTATCATGCAGGTGAGGAGCACGGCTCGGTGGGGCAGAGGCTGTCTGGTATTTGTGGCCTTCCCCATCAGCTGACCAAGGACAGGGGCCAGGTGTATCATGGAGGTGTAGTACTTGACTCATACAGTGGGAAGACACAGGTTGCATGGTGTTCATGCATCTCCCTCATCAACTAACCATGGACTTGAGAGCCAGGAGTATCATGTAGGTTAGAGGCACCACTCCTGAAGAGAGGGCACAGGCTATCTGGTGTTCATGCCACCCATCATCTGACCTCGGACTTGCATTGGTATCAGTTGCAAAAGCAGCCTATGCTTGCTCTCCCAGCTGGAGTAACATTATACCTATGGCCATCTCAACTTTTGGCATGGGGGAAGGGAGAACCAAAAAAGGGAAAAAGAAAATAAAATATCATAACTATAACAATAATAATTGTCACCTCATGACTCTGTTTATAAGTGCCTGTATCTTTAGGCTAAGTACTACATGACATTAATGTATATTTTTAAATGGAATGTCAATCTGTCATTCTTTTTTTTTTTAAAGTGCGATAGGGGACATAATTGTTATTATAAAATGTCATGGATAAATGGAATGGTGTGATCGGTCGACAGTGATTAAATGACCGGCCAGTGAGTTCACCCTCGTGCACCCCTTGAACTATTGTTGTGCCCATTTCTGTCACTTAAAAAATCTAACATTTAAGACCATAAGTGCAATAGGCTACTGCCTATCATGCACTGAGCTAAACTGGAGCACTTCTCAGGTGGTTGACGCACAATACACCTATGGCAGTACTGAACCTGATACTTACAAACAGAGGCAGCACTGCTGATGTCACAGTGGGAAGTCCCCTGGATATAAGTGATCACCATACAGTGTAGTTTGGCATATGGATAGGACAGGTAAAAAAAAAACATGCTGAGACAAGGGTGTTGGGTTTCAGAAGGGCAGGCTTTAAAGAAATGGGAAACTGCCTCAGAGGATACCTCGAAGGGGGTGGAGAGGAGGCAGAGGGGGAGTGGAGACATAGTGGAGAAAAATTAAGGAGGGTATAGCCCAGGCAACAGCATGCTGTTTGAAGGAAATGAGCAAGGGAAATAGGAGGAAGAGACCGCTATGGTTCTCTAAGGAGATGGCAAAGGCAGTGAAGGAGAAGAAAACAGCATTTAAAGGGGAACTGTCATCTACAGGATTTCTTAATGTCTGAAAACCCATACAAAGCTTATTTGAGTGAACAATTGTGTTTATCTCTGAGTCTTTACAGTTGAGAGTTCTTCATATGTAAATCAGCCTGTAATTAAGGGCTGGGGGCAGCCTTGTGTTTTGGGCTTCTGACAGGAAATGATGTCACCAAGGGACTTGGCCCTCTTTGACTGTAGCTAATCCAACAGTTTAAATAGGAAATTGTCTGTTTTATAAAGCGTGTTTTAAGGTGTTATTACAACACTTTCTACATTTATAATATGCATGTGCATTGAAACTAGTGAGTTATCACCTTTACATTTTGAACTGTTAGTAAAAATAATCCATTTTCAGGATTGCTTCAACCTCTAGGCTATACTGCTAGCTGATCATCAAAAACAACAGGTACTGGGGCCCCATATCAGGATTTTCTAAACCTTGGCTGTGTTCATGTCAGCACCGGTTTCTGGAGCTACCACAGTACCAGTTCTTCTCTTTTTCTGTTCCCTCTCTTACAATTTTGGGTGTGAACTCAGGTCTACAATATGCAAATATGGCTATGTACCTACTTTCCTGGCATCATGGGGCCAGCCTTGAAATGTGTAGTGTTTCAATTAATCAATTTTATATTATACTGGAGAGCATGTGAGAGTATGTGAGCAGAAATGCCTGTTCTCACAAACATCCAGTTGAACAGGTTATTGCAATTAGAGACATGGTCATAATACAATAAAATAAATACAGTGGTAGGGAATAATACAGAGTCAACGAAACCTAATGTGAAGGAAAAACACAAGTGCTGAATATACATATATATACATACATAAACACACACAAAGCATAACAATCAAATTAATCACAATGACATACATAATATACAGTCTGAAGGTAGAGCAGGGCCCACAGCTCAGCACCATGGACACAGGGGGGAGGGAGGTGTGCACTAGTCCCTTCACAAAAGAAAGGGTCCTACAAGAGCTCACTAAGCTCAGGGTGGACAAGCAATGGAACCTGATGGCATACATCTCAGGGTGCTAAAGGAGCTAAGGGTGGAACTAGCAGAGCCATTAGCAGAACTGTTTGGTGAGTCTCTGAGCACAGGAGAGGTCCCAGCAGACTGCAGAATGGTGTATGTGATCCCGCTCCACAAGAGTGACAGCAGGGAGGAGGCGGGGAACTACAGACCAGTCAGTCTTGCCTCAGTAGTGGGCAAGATTATGGAGGCACTCCTTAAGGAAAGGATAGTGCAACACCTGGAATCCATAGGGGCACAGGATCCAAGACAGCATGGGTTTACAACAGGAAGGTCCTGTCAAACTAATCTCATAGATTTCTTTGACTGGGTAACCAGAGTGGTGGACCAAGGGTGGTGCAGTTGATGTCAACTACCTTGACTTCAGCAAAGCTTTCGATACTTTTCCTCATCGAAGATTGATTAATAAGTTGGAGAGGCTCGGGGTCAGTCAGAAGTTGGTCAACTGGGTGGCAAACTGGTTGGCAGGCAAAAAACAGAGTGGTGGTAAATGGTATACAGTCAGAAGAGATGCAAGTCACAAGTGTGGTACTACGGAGATCAGTCCTGGGGCCAGTCCTCTTCAATATCTTCATCAGTGACATTGCAGACGGACTGGAGGTTAAGGTTTGTCTGTCTGCAGATGATACTAAGATCTGCAACAGAGTAGATGATCCAGATGGGGTGGGCAGAATGAGAAGAGATCTGGAAAACTGGCACAATGGTCTGTAGAGTGCCGGCCCGGTGGTGCTAAAGGTTGAGGTGCTGGACGTTACACCTCATGCTACACCGACAGCCTGGGTTCGGGTGCAGACTTGGACTGTCAGAGGCTGGCTGAGGGGAGGAGGATTGAGCATCCCTAGGACTGCTTTCCTTCTCTGGAAAGGGAGGGGAGGGACTCCCGCGGTGGTGCTGACCCCTGGTGGTGGCTATGGGGTAGCGCAATTTGTGGTGTACTGGTGGGGTTGGCATGGGCAGACGTCCGAAGTACTGTGCATGAGAGCATGTGCCACAATGTCGTTAGCGTCACTACACACCCGTGCTGTGGGGGGGAAGAACTCTAGGGGTATAAATTGCTCCAATCCTCTAGTGCTTGTGAAGGTCTGTCTGTGGTGCTGCACTGGATGCTCCTAGGTGCTCCCTCTATCCTGACCCCTAGGTCTTCCACGCTGTGGGGGGTGCAATGCGACCGAAGAAAGGGTGATGGAGGAGGCTGGAGCTTGGGCACCATGCCTGGTGCAGGGGCTGCTGAGGGTCTGGATAGGGGAACTGTAGGGAACACCCCTGCTGAGTGGTAAGGCACCATAAATAATGAAACAAATTAAATAAAAATGGTCTGAAGAGTGGCAACTAAGATTTAACGCGAAGAAGTGCAAGATCATTCACAAAGAAACGAGAAACCATGAAGCTACCTATAGGTTGGGAAGGGAGTTGCTGGCAATCACAAGGGAAGAAAGAGACTTGGGCATCATCATCATCATCATCATCACAGATGACCTGAGATCATCCAAGCAGACCACTAAAGCAGTAGGTAAGGCTAGAGGGATGATGGGGTGTATTAGTAAGGGTATCACAAGTCAGAAGAGGGAGGTAATAATCCCTCTTTACAAGACACTGGTTAGGTCCCATCTGGAATACTGCATGCAGTACTGGAGGCCGCACCTGTACAAGGAAATTAACAGAATGGAGGTAGTCCAGAAAAGGGCAACCAAAATGGTGCAGGGACTGCATCAGAAAACTTATGAGGACAATTAACGGAGCTCAATATGTATACCTTAGAGCAAAGGAGGGAGATAGGTGCTATGATCGAAACATTCAAACACCTTAAGGGCATTAACAAGGTGAAAGAGTCTAACATGTTTCAATATAAGAAAAATAGCAGGACAAGAGGACACAGCATGAGATTAGAGGGAGACCGATTAAAGGAAAACTACACCCAAAACTTGAAAAAATATATGTTGTGCAGACAGTTTTAATTTGTATGTGAAGTTCTAGTGTTTCCTTCCCTCTGACTGGTATTAGGAGTTTTTCCCAAATTAGCCTGCTAGCTTTATACTAGTTTTACGACCCCTGGGGATCTTCATACCTGATAGCGTAATTGTATTTCTTGTTCCCACAGTGCATCTTGTCTCATGTGACTGTGATGTAAGAGAGACCCAACATTCAGCACACACATGCCAAACAAACTAAATATCTTGGAAGCTTTACAAGCTGCACAAAAATTACCAGCAGCAAAGTTTTTCAGGACAGTAAAACCTTTAGGATGAGGGTGGTCACCAAGCTGAATTCTACAGATTTTAAAATATAGCCATCTCTATTATTGTGAACTGATTGTAATGCAATGCTTTCTGCTGGATTTATGGGCTCTGCTACATCACCATCACATGAAACAAGGTGCATTGTAGGACAAAGAAATACAATAAAGCTATTTGATATGGAGCTCTCCAAGGGGTTGTAAAACTACCCTAAAGCTAGCAGGCTAATTTAGGAAAAACTCCTAATACCAGTCAGAGGGAAGGAAACACTAGAACTTCACATACAAATTAAAACACTCTGCACAGCATATATTTTTTTCAAGTTTTGGGTGTACTTTTCCTTCAAGGGGTAATGAGAGGAAGTTATTTTTCACAGAAAGGGTGGTGGATGCATGGCACGGCCTACCTTAGGAAGTGATGGATATGAATACAGTGCAGGGATTCAAACAGGCTTGGGATAGGCATAAGGGAGCAATACAGATGAGTATGAATAGATAGGCCATTGACAGAGTAAAGGCCTATGGCACATTCATAAGGTAGAAAAAGTGGGCAGACTGGATGGGCCTTGCGGTCCTTATCTGTCGTCAATTTCTATGCTTCTATGTTTCTGTGAATCACATACCCTAAGTAACAGGCTAGGGAAATATGGCTCCTAACAAAAGTAGTAGGGTTAGAACCTTGAGGAGTGAGAGGGGCGTAGTGGCAGGGAGTGGGGGTAGAGAAGAGGAGATGCATGGAGAGGGGGAGTAAGGGGGAGGAGAGGAGACAAATTTTAGTGTTTATGGGGTGGGTGATTGCTTGGGGCAGATGCAGGGGGATGTTTTGAGGAGGTGGTACTTGAGGATACAGTTGAAGGTGCTGATAGTGGAACAGGCTTGAAAGTCAGGAGGCAAATTGTTATAAAGCTTGGGGCCCTTCTAGGTGATGGAGTTCTGAACATGAGAGGTGTGGTAGAAAGGGATGTCACAGATGTGACAGGAGGCCCCTCTTGTACTGCGCTTGGTGACTGATCTGGGGAAAAGTGAGGTGATGCTAGTAGGCAATAAGTTTAAGTTAACATCATAAAGGAAAGAGAACGATTTAAGGTGAAACCTCACCTCAAGGGTGGGCCAGCTGAGGGAGCTGTAAAGGGTACAGTGGTGGGTAGACCAAGGGAGGACTGAGATGAAATGTCCAATGTTATTATAAGTGATGCACAGTTTGGAGAAGAAGTGGGAGGTGGAGGTGGGGGAGTAGATAATGGAACCATACTCTAGAATGGATAGGAGAAGGGAGCTAGCAAGGTGTAGTCTGGAAATGGGAATCAAGAACTTCCTGATTCGGTAAAAAAGACCTAACCTCATATGGATTTTTTTTTTTTTATGAGGTTTGCTACATGCATGTGGTACATCAGGTGTGGGTCGAGTAGTAGACCCAGGTATTTGAATTTGTCTGACTTTTTCAATGGAATATCCTAGATTGTCAGTGAGTGTGAGGCTTCTATTAAAAGATTTCCTTGGGTCAAAGAAAATCATGAACTTGGTCTTTTTAGAGTTGAAAATCATGTTCTTGGTAGAAAACCAGGAGTGAAGATTGCTGAAGTCAGTTTGCAGATCAGTGAACATTGAGTTAATGTTGTGGTCACTGCAGTACAGGGCAGCATTGTCAGCATAAAGGACTATTTTTGTGGAGTGGCAGATACTGGGAAGTTTATTAATAAAAAGAGAGAGCAGGAATGGGCCCAGGATGGAGCTCTGGGGGGCTCCATATTTATTTGGGCAGGCTACTCATGGCACTGGGTCGGGATAGCACTATCAATAATAGCGCGGTCAAGACCCGGGTGGCAATAATAGTGTATTTTTTTTTGGCGGGGGCTGGACCCCCTGCAACCCCG
Source organism: Neoceratodus forsteri (assembly GCA_016271365.2). NCBI lineage: Eukaryota > Metazoa > Chordata > Ceratodontiformes > Ceratodontidae > Neoceratodus > Neoceratodus forsteri. Next base: position 1,152,737,225 of record CM057453.1, read on the forward strand.
TCCTGAAGGCTCTGCACCCCACATCCCTAGACTGAAAGATTTTCACTCCGGGGGAGTGGATCTGAGGGAAGTTAAAATTTGTAGGGCCATGGAATACTGTTTCCACAGCCCCACATACTAAAGTGTAAGTCCCACATGCAAAACAAAAATGTCGGAGACTGGGATTAGAACCCTGGTCTCGAGTGCTGCTGGCTGAGCTGCTTTATGCACCAGCTCTCCTCAGCATGGGAGTAGCTCAGCCAGTCCCCTGGGTTCTGATCCCCTTGTGCTGTTCCAGCATCATGGACAGTGACCAGGGGAGCACTTACTGAAAGCGCTGTATATCTCCGCTCACTATTCGTGTTAGCGCTACATGAACTAGTGCTCTGTTGAGTGGTGCTATTTGTGTGGCACTAATCTAACTGGGTACCCTGCTGAGAGGTGCTCGTTATGGTTGTTCTCAGGAATCTATGGGAAAGAAAGCTCCCAAACTATTTGATTATGTCCTCTGGGATCTGTATGTCAGAGAGGTTGTCCAGGAGTAGGCTATGGTCAACAAGGTTGAAGGCCTTTGTTAAGTCCACAAAAGTCAAGCCTGTGTACTGGCCTATGTCATTTGTCATTTTTGATTATCAGCTGGCAGTACATCCTAGAGGTTAAAACAAAGAGCTGTGAACAAGCTTTGCTCATCCAGCAGAGTGGATTTTGACTCCAACATGTTTTACTTGTATAGTGTGTGACAAGAGAAAGTCACTTCAGTTCAATTTCAGTTTATTGACAGGATAAAACTCTGTTGAGCAGGCTCATTTGCAAGGAGGTCCTGGCACAAAACAGTCTTAAACATAGAGCGTGCAAACAGTAACATCAAAGAGGACTTAAAATCTCAAAAATATTTACAGTTATACAAAATTATAGACTAGATATTTACAGCTATACAAAGATCATAGACCAGGTAAGGTAAGGTAAGGGAGAAGTACAGTGTACATGCAATATACAGGTGATACAGAGTATGTGATGGGATGATAAATACAATGGTTGAGCGAACTTAAAGTAGTTATCACTGTATACAGTGCAAGCTACTGAAAAAGTGAATGACTGGCAGTGTGCAAGAATGTGATCTGCTGAGGTAAAGCAAGATAAGGAGGTAGAAGGTAAAGATGTAGGAGGGCAGAAGAAGAAGGCTGTAGAGATGTGTGAAAGGATAAGTAAGTACAAATCGGTGGATGTATGGGAACTGCGGGAGGGGTGGATGTGGAGTCAGAAAAGGAGAACATGGCAGAGAAGGGATAGACCTCCCTGTGCTCCTAAAACGTACCCTGGAACAAGCTGTAGCTCAGTATGCCTTTCCTAGAGAAGGACAGTAAAAACAATCTGAGCATGTGTTATGATTATGAAAATATTATCCTCTTTCTATTTATTTTATTTTTATTTATTTATTTGTAATATCGGAAGACCTTTGAGCGTGAGCTCTTTTACAAAGGTTCCGTGTCAGGGTGGACAAATAATACAAGAGACAAATACAGTAGTTACAGGTTCAGAACAAATACAGTTGTTACAAGGGTTCAGCACATTAGGCAATTAAAGAGTAGTATACGAGGAGTTAGACAAACACTGGAAAACAAAGCGATTGTAAGAGGATTTAGGTTATGTCTTGGATGATTCTCTGGGTGGCTCAGCCCTGGAGACCACAAAAAGTCCATTGATAGACTATGGTTGGGAAAGTGGGAGAAGGGAGGTTTGGGGGGGCAGTGCATGATGCTAGATGAGAGGTTAATAACTTACTAGTGCTCCTGGCTAGGCTGGGATGAGGAAGGTTTTTCTAGGTATCTGTGCTGGGTTTAACCGGAGGTGTTGGTTAGTCTTTCAAGTTTGGCCTGAGAAACAGGTGCATTGTGAGCTAGACTTTAGGTGCTGTTTGAGGCCTGTTTTGAACTGTGGCAGGCTGTGTGTTTGTAGTTTCCGTGGAAGTTCATTTAGCCAGAGGGGGGCTCGGTAGGAGAAAGTGCGCTGCCCAAGTGAGGTTCACCGGAATGGGATGGACAGTTCTCCATTCTTCCTCCCTCTGGTGATGTGGGATGAGAGAGAGGCCTCGAGCAGGTTTTCTATGCAGGGTAGGGTTTTTCCGAGGAGTGCCTTCTTACCCAGTAGACTGGTTTGGTATTTGAGCCTGTCTTTTAGGTTAAGCCAGTTTGTTTGCTCATATAGGGTGCAAGTGTGAGTGCAATGGTCTGCGCTCAGGGTCAGGCGGCATACCTTATTTAATGCAATTTGGACCCTGTTGAGTGCAGTATCAGTGACAGCTCCATAGACCACTAGCCTGTAGTCTATCTGTGGGGAGTATTGAGCTGGAGACTGAGATTCGGAGTGCTTTCAGAGTGAGGGATTTCTTATGTGTATAGAGGACCCTGATCTTTGTATTTACTGATCTGACAAGGGAGTCAATATGGTTCATATAAGTGAGAGAGTCATCAAATGGTGACCCCTAGGTACTTAAATGATTGCACCTGCTCAATCTGCTCACCAGCGTTATTGGTGATTTCGAGGGAGTGAGCCTGCGTTAATTGTAGGAGCTGGAATGGAGCATGGCCTTGGTTTTCTTGTAGTTCAGTAGCAGCTTTTTCTTACAGAACCAGTCCTCAAGTTTGTTGAAAGAGGTCTGTAGTTCTGTTTGTAGGGCAGCCTGGGAGGTGCTACTACTCAACAGCACAGCATCGTCCGCATACAGGATGAGATTGGTGTCACAGACCGTGGGCAATTCATTAACAAAGAGGCTGAAAAGCAAGGGACCTAGGATTGATCCTTGAGGAACTCCTAGGAGTACATCTCTGGAGCTGGATAATGTCTGCCCAGTTTTGACTCGCTGATTCCTTTGTGATAGGTAATCATTGAACCAATTTAGGGCATTTGGAGCCACTCCCAGTCTTTGGAACTGGATTACTAGTAGAAGGTGGTTGATGGTGTTGAAGACTTTAGTTAGGTCTATGAAGATGGAACCCACCAACTTGCCTTCATCCAGCGCCTTGTGTACATAGTCAGAGTATGCCAGCAGTACAGTGGTGGTACTGTGTTTTTGCCAGAAACCATGTTGGTTTGGGCAAAGCAGATTGTACTTGTTGAGGTATTCTGTGAGTTGGTTTGCCACGATTTTTTTCAGAGCTTTGGATAGTGGGAGAGGATAGATATTGACCTGTAGTTAGATACCAATGCCTTGTCACCATTCTTGTGCACTGGAGTTACCAGGGCTTGTTTCCAAACTTCCGGGAATTGAGCTAGGGCCAAGGATTTGTTAAATAGCATTGTAATGGGTTTGATCAGAACATCTAGGGTCAGAGATAGTATCTTCATGTCTAGCCCATCACTCCCCAACCTAGTTTTTCCTAGGACTTTCCTGACCATTGTTAGGGCCTCCTTTGCCGTCACCTTCTTAAAGTAGAAAGCTGGGTGGTTAGTAGCTGGATAGGTTGGCGCAACCTTGGTCCTCCACCGGCAGAAGGTAGTCTGGGGGTAGTACTGGGGACAGGTCAGTAAAGGCCTGGTTAAAGGCATCAGCAACGGCTAGAGGATCTGTGGAGGGTGTGTTATTGATAATGAGCATTGTAGGACTCAGCTTCTGGTCTTTGCCTAGGGTGTTCTTGAGGCTGTCCCAAAATCTCTTTCCATCTCCCCAAGCGTTGTTGAGCTGGGTCTTATGGAAGTTGGCCTTCGCGAGCCGGATAAGTTTGGTGCACTGATTTCTAGCAGTTTTGTAACATTGTAGGTCATGCTTACAGCCAGAGTTTAAGGCTTTGGCCCAGAGGCAGTCCCTTCCTGTTAGGAGAGAGAAGAGCTTACCATCCAGCCAGAAATTCTCCACTCCTCGAATTTTCTGTTTAGTGCGTGGGGCATGGATATCACAGATGGAGTTGAAACCCTCCTTGAAAAAGCTGAGTGCCTGGTCCAGTGTGGATGCCTTGTGTATGGGGGACCAGTTGTAGACAGACAGTGCTGATTTGAGGGAACCAAGTTTGCCTTTTCACAGGACCCTGTTCTCGATGAGACGTGGTGGGCTTTTGTAAATTTTAATGGTCCAGAGAAAGGAGATCGGTGAGTGGTTGCTCAGCACGTCTGGGAGAACTCTGAGTTCAGAGAATCGGGACAGTGTGCTGACCAGGACCCAGTCAATTAGGGTGCTGGTACCAGCCTTGTAGTTCTGCCCGGTGGGGTGACTTACGAGTTGTGTGAGATTGTAGGAGGTGATTAGGTCTCTGGCGGGTGTCACCTCTTTACAAAGCCAGTTTAATGTTAAAGTCACCCATCAAGATGAGTTCTGAGCTCTTTTTGAGGCCGCTTATTTCTTGCATAAGCAGAGGAAGGCCTTCCTTGGCTTTTTTGCGGGGCAGGTAGGTTGTGGCAATGGTAATGGTCTTGCCATTTAGGCCAGCTTGAGTTTTTACCACTAATAGCTCATAGTCCTCCGCAACTTTGGAGATGGGGAGGATGGAGCAACTCAATGTGTTTCTGACATACACGAGGCAGCCACTGCCTTTCCTTGCCTATTCTATTGAGTCTAAACATTTGGAATCCTTCAATGGTCACCTCACCATCTTTGATCTTATTTGACAGCCAGGTTTCTGTTAGGCAGAGTATGTCTGTGGTGTGAATGGTCATCCAAGCCTAGAACTGGTTGAATTTTGCAGTTAGGCTGCAGATGCTTAGCGATGCTATCTTTAGGCTGGTCACTGAGTGGGCTTCCCTGTTCCTCAGGGTTGTAGGTCCAGGGTTTAGGTGAACATTGCCTGAGAGTAGCAGTAGCAGGAGGGTAACCCTTCTGGCAGATAGGGTGAAGTTCATCTTTACTTGTGTCCGTCACTTGCGCTTCAGATGGGGGGTTGTCTAGACACGTGTATTACATAAGGGGAGAGGTTAACTATTAAGGTTAAGGGAGGGGAGGCTAGCTTGGTGATGACAGTGTATGGGAGGTGTGGGGGGGATGGGGGGCCTTACATTACTGGAAGTGGTCATGGCCATGTGTATGCTTTTGGACCAGGATGCACCCAAAGAGGTTTCAGAGTGTTGAGTTTGGGGACCGAATTTGTATGTGGTGCCAGGGATGCCAAGGGAGGTAGAGAGGAGTAGAAGTGGTAGTATGTAGTTATACCCCATATTAGTTTGTTTGGTGTAGCTATCCTGCTTTAAGTTGCTCGCTGGTAAATAGGTGATTTACTGTGTAGCTTTATACTAGGTTCAGATTGCTAGAGGGCAGGGAGAGAGGGAGGGATCCGCAGACAAATTCAGGGATAGGAAGGAGTCAACAGTTAGGTTGAGAGTGGGCACTGAGGGAGAGCTAGAGAGAGTAAGGAGGCAATAGATTAGGTGCTCTGTTTGGGCAAGGAGGATTGGGTGAGGCTGGGTGTGCTGTATCCAATAGGATTAGTAGTCCAAAGGTGGGAGGGGCGAGAGTGTATTTAAAGGAGGCCTGGGAGGGGGTGGTGAGGGCGGGAGAAAAATAACCCAAGTAGTAGAAAATACAGATTTGGCAGCAGTCTGTGAGCACACCAATGGTTGAGGTGCAGAAGCTGTGTTAACCAATCACGGGCCACTTGCAACGACACTACACCAATCTGTGAAGAGCCGCAAGGTATGGAGCTCCCACTGGGTTAGGCACTCATACCTCTGTGCAGGATCCGGGGTGAGTTCCAGGGAGGTGGCTGAAGTCCTGGGCAGGAGTTAGGCGTGGCGTTGAGCATCAGCTTAGCGGTAGTGCCAAAATTGCTCCGGGATCCCTAGTGGGGCCAAAAGAAGAAGCAAAGGTATTAATAGCTGGCTAGTGCAGGAGGGAGGCTGGCAACAGTTTGTCTTTGGGGGTGGGAGTGTTTGAGAAAATTAAATAATAAAGAGGCGTCGTGGCTGAGGGTGGGGTGGAAACACAAAGGAATCAGGTAGCACAGTTAAGTGGGGAGAAATGTTTTGTAGATGAGCGGGGAAGGGGAGAGGAGGCGAGAGCTCAGGTGAAATAGGGCTGGCAGGGTAGTAGAGCAGAGACTGGGCCAAAGCCAGGAGCTTGTAAACCACCAGAGGGCGGGGTGGGGATAAGTAATACAGCTATTCAGGCTGTGGATTCTCACAGAGATTCAGTGCAAGTGAGGTGGCATATAGAGGGAGTCCCAAATAAAGAGAGAGGGAAGGAGAGAGAGCAGAATGAAAACAGTAGGCTTCAAAACAGAATTACAGCACACTAGAAAACAGGATTTAACAGTAGCATACCTCTCAACTGTCCCTGATTTTCAGGGATGTCCCTGATTTTGCCTCAAAATTTTACTCTGTCCCTCCTAAAATTTGTGTTTCCGTGGCTAAACAGTGGAAATTGTAAGCATAAAATAACATCAAGCATTAAAGTTACAGACTTGTTCTTCTTTAGAAAATGCATTCTGCACTAAGCCCCATATTCTACCAGCTTTCTGGGTGGATATCTCTAATTTTGAAGATGTGTCCCTGATTTTGGTCCTTTGTCCCTGATGTTTTTAAGCCTTGTCCCTGATTTGTGAGGCAGGAGGTTGAGAGGTATGAACAGTAGTCCTTCACACTATTTGTAAAAAAGGCTAGCAGTCATTACAGAATCAATGCAGTTATGGCCATATTTATGCTAGGTTTTAACAGAAGTAGCTAGATAAGGGTTATTTTACACAGGAGAATATCAGCAAAAATAACCCAAATAGCAATAGCAGAAAATATAGATTTGGCAGCAGTCCGTGAGCACACCAATGGTTGAAGCGCAGAAGCTGTGTTAACCAATCACGCGCTGCTTGCAGCGACACTGCGCCAATCTGTGAAGAGCCACAAGGTATGGAGCTCCCACTGGGTTAGGCACTCATACCTCTGTGCAGGATCGATGGCAGTTCAGGAAGCGGGCTGAAGTCCTGGGCAGGAGTGGCAGCGGTGGCGTTGAGGGCCCGACCGCGGTAGTGCAGTTGCTCTGGGATCCCTCTGTGCATGATCTGGGGGTGAGTTCCAGGGAGGTGGGCTGAAGTCCTGGGCAGGAGTCGGCGCTGCGGCCGTTGAGCGCTGCTTTTGACGGTAGTGCCAAAATTGCTCTGGGATCCCGATTTGACTTGAAAGAAAAAAAAATAGAACACAATTACTCGTTTGTTAATTGCAAAAACACATAGATGGACAACATTGTTGAAACATGCATAACCTGAAATGCATTATTAAAATATAGAATAATATATGGGTGGGTGTGTGTAACCAGAAATTTACACACACCCAAGGTGTGGGATAATATATAAATCCTGAGGGCGAAGCCGGGGGTTATAAATGCATCCCACACCGAGGATGTGTGTAAAATTCGATTTTTTACACACATCCACCCATATATTATTTTATTTAATTAATGGTAATAATTTTTTCCCTTTCAGCACAGTTCAGATAGTGCAGAACGTCTGTCAGAGACAGACACTCACATACACATACACTGCCAGTCTCTCCCTTTTGTTTTTTTCTTGTCTTTTGTGTTGTTTTCTTTTCTTTTCCTTTTTTTTTTTGCTTTGCATTACAGTGGGAACGGCACTCCAGAAAGTCATAGTCCTTTGGCATAGCCCTACGCTTTCTGCATTTATAATTGTTTTGCATGTGCATTAAAACTAGTGAGTTATCACCTTTACATTTCAAACAGTAAGTAAAAATAATCCAGCAGAATTCTGCTATTGTTACAGTAGAAAATCCCATTCCGTCCAAAGTATTTCAGTAAGAAACTGTTATGCTTTTAACTTCATCAAAAGAAGTAAAATACTCTTTGAATGATGCATTTCAGGTTATGCATGTTTTAACTGTGTTGTCCATCTATGTGTTTTTGCAGTTAATAAACATGTAATTGTGTCCTCTTTTTCTCTTTTCAAGTCAAATCTGGATAGAAAGAGCACAATATTTTCAGAATTCTAACACATGCTCAGACTTTTTTTACTGTCTTTGTTCAGGAAAGGCACACTGAGCTACAGCTTGTTCCCGGGTGTGTTTTGGGAGCACAGGGAGATTTTGACTTGCTCTGGACACACAATATACAAGTAAAGCATGCTGGAATCAAAACCCATTCTGTTGGATGAATGAAGCTTGTACACAGCTCACTACTTTATCCTCTAGGTTGTACTGCCAGCTGATAATCAAAAACTACACATTTCAAGGCTGGCCCCATGATGCCAGGCCAGTAGGTACATGGCCACATTTGCATATTGTAGACCTGAGTTCACACCCAAAATTGTAAGAGAAAAGGCTGTAAGAGAGGGAACAGAAAAAGACAGAAATTGGTGCTGTGGCAGCCCCAGAAACCTGTACTGACATGAACACAGCCAGTGTTTAGAAATCCTGATATGGGCCCCCAATACCTGTTGGCACCACAGAGCCAGCCTTGAGATGTGTAGTTTTTGATGACTAGCTGGCACTATAGTCTAGAGGTTAAAGCAACCCTAAAGATGGATTATTTTTACTAACAGTTTGAAATGTAAAGGTGATAACTCGCTAGTTTCAATACACATACAAAACAATTATATATATATAAATATAGAAAGTGTTGTAATAACACCTTAAAACACACTTAATAAAACAGGCAATTTCCTATTTAAGCTGTTGGATTATCTACAGTGAAAGAAGGGTCAAGTCCTCCCTCGGTGATATAATTTTCTGTCAGAAGCCTAAAACACATGGCTGCCCCAGCCCTTAATTACAGGCTGATTTACATATGAATAACTATGGATTGCAAAGATTCACACATAAACACAATAGCTCATTCAAATGAGTTTTTTTTATGGTTTTTCAGACATTGACATTTTTTAACCTCCTGACCTTGTATTGTATCTTACCACTGTTTTGGTTGCACCCATTGCTGATGTGGAACCTTTGTAAAAGAACCATTGGTTCAAAGGTATTTGTAATTCTAGTAACTAATAAATAACATAAATAAATCCTGTAGATGACAGTTCCCCTTTAAGAAAGCAGAAGGAGACCCAGAAGGATGAAGACAGGGAGGTATATCTGGCAAAGCAAAGGGAGGCAGGAAGGAGGATGAGGGCAGATAAAGCACTAACAGAGGAGACGATAGCTAAGGAGATCAAAAAATACAAGATCTTCAGGTATGTGGGAGGAAGAGGAAGACAAGGGGAGGAATAGTGAGAATCAGGAGGGTGTGTGTGTGTGTGGGGGGGCTGCACAGAGGAAGATCAAGAAGAAAGTGGAAATACAGAACAATTAATTCTGCCTTGTCTTCATGATAGAGAGTGTGTGGGGGCGGGGACAGACTATCATGCTGCAGTAAGTAATGGGGGGGGGTACTGGGCACAAATCCATTCTCAGTGGAGAGGGTCTGGAAGGGATTGGAATCCTTAAAGAAGAATAAGGAAATGGGGCTGGATGGAATTCATCCAAGTGTTGTTAAGGAACTGAGCATGGTGCTGGCTGCCCCTTTGGAACCTCTTTTTAGCACCTCACTGGAGATGGGAGAAGTTCCAGAGGACTAGACTGATGTGGTCCCCAAAAGTGGCAGTGGGGAGGTCACTAGCAACTACAGGCCAGTTAGTCTCACTTCAGTGAAGGAGGAGTTAATGGAGACACTACTGAATGAGAGGCTTGTGGAGCACGTGGAGGCAATCAGCATGGTTCCACAGAGGGAAGTCATGTCAAACTAATCTCATAGATTTCTTTAACTGGGTTACCAGGGAGGTGGATCAAGGGCGAGCAGTGTATGTGGCCTATCTGGACTTCAGTAAGACCTTTAACACTGTGCCACACAGGAGGTTAGTTAAGAAACTAAGCAGGCTGGGGGTAGGGGAAAACTGACAAGCTGAGTGACAAACTGAGTATCAAACTGGTTAAGAAATAGGAGGCAAAGGATGGTAGTAAATGGTAGCCACTCAGCCGATAGGAAAGTGCCTAGTGGGATGCCAAAGGGTTTTGTGCTGGGACCGGTCCTCTTCAATGTCTTCATAAGTGACATTGCAGAGGAGCTTGAGTGGAATGCAAAGAGTAAAGGTATCTGAGGAAACTAGTGGAATGGTCCAGGGGGTGGCAGTTGGGTTTCAATGTCAAAAAGTGCAAAATTATGCACTTAGGGTTGTGGAACCCAGGGGCTGTGTATAAGATGGGGGCAGTGGAGCTTACAGTCATCAAGCAAGAAACAGACCTAGGGGTCATCATACCTAATGACCTTGGGGCAGCTGGACATGTGTGACAAAGCAGTGGGAAAGGCTAGCAGGATGCTGGAGTGCACTAGGAGAGGGATTTCTAGCAGAAGGGAGGTGATGCTGTCAATGTATCACCCACTATGAAGCCCCACCTGGAGTACTGTGTTTAGTTCTGGAGGTCGCACCTCTGCAAGGAGATTGAAAGAGTTGAAGAGGTATAGAGGAGAGCAAAAAAAAAATAGCGAGGGCATTGCATGAGAAGCCACATGAGAAAGGCTGCAGGTACTCAACAGGTACTCCCTGAAAGACAGGAGAGTAAGAAGTGACATGATTGAAACCTACAAGTACCTCACAGGAGTGAACAATGAACAAGTAGCGGGTCTATTTCAGAGAAAGGTAGGCACTAGAACAAGAGGACATGCAATGAAGCTAAGAGGAGGAAGTTTAAGAGAGCTGTATGAAAATACTTCTTCACAGAAAGGGTGGTGGATGACTGGAACAGCCTGCCAGAAGAGGTAGTGGAGGGCAAAGAGTGTGGGGAGCTTTAAGCATGTGCGTGATAGGCACACAGTATATAAGGTAGAGGAAGAGGGGAGGGAGTGACATCTATGACCAAACAGGGTCATTGGTGACAGAATAGGCAGGGACAAGGGGCAACTGGATGGGCCTAAAGGTCCTTTCCTGCCCACAAAATCTATGTTTCTATGTTCTGTGTTTCTATCACCTTCATTTAATGTATGCCCTGTCTTGCGTTTTTGTTTACGTTTACTGAGGGTCTGTGATTTTTCTTTCCCAGGTCATTTTTTGTCCACGTTATTAATTCAGATCTAGCAAGTAATCCCTCACCACAGTCCCCCAGCCATCAGATGACATAGTCAACTCATTTAGCCTGAGGCAGCCATTTTGAATGAGGTTTAAGACAGAGGGCCTGATTCTACAAGCACCCCTATGCATGTCTCAAGTTGCGACACCGGAGAGGTGCAGTTTCTCCAGGGACCCTGCACCCCATTCTCTATCGGGCAGGGTCCTCGCAGCTAAGTCCCGCGACTTGTGCCAACCCAAACGGTAAGCCAAATGGAGAGCATACCTGAATGGATTGCCACAAGCCCGCGGCAGTCACAGTGTAAGGGTGCAAGTGCCCCCATGGCCCAATCCCCGAATGGTGCCCAGAAAAAGAGCTCCTGTGGGCTACTGGCCCCCCACAAGCCCCAATCCCAAATGGTACCATTAGGTGAAGCCCCACAGGGCTATTCGATCCATCCAGACCCTATTCCAATGATAGAAAATGCCCTGCAGGGCTATCTGACCCCCCCAGCACCTAGTCCAATGATAGAAAATGCCCCGCAGGGCTATCAGGCCCCCACGCCCCATCCCGATCCTGATCTCCGCAACCTGCAGGAGTAGTATGGCAGTCTGAACAATAATAACGAAAAAAAACATCAGGCAAGGAAGAAAGCAGAGCTCAGGCCATGCACAAGTAAAAAAAAAAAAAATATTCCAGACTGTTGAATATCTGATTCTATAGCCATATTTATTAAAGTTAAAACGGAGCCAACACCAAAAGTAGCCAAACGTTTTTTAGCCCTACTGGACTCTTTCTCAATGCCTTGACGGCAGCTGTCATTCAATGAACACATACTGTTTACAGTATGCGCTCAAAGTGGAGCTCAGTTGGCAGCTGGCAGTGGTAGTGAGAGGTGGGCTGTGCCAGTCACCAGCTGGGTATGGCTTGGGGGGGGGGAGTGGGATGGTTTTGCACTGCCGGGTGTGGGTGTGGGGGGCCAGTAGACTACCAGGGCAAAAAGGGGACTATAGGATTTTTTTTTATTGTTAAGATTGACATATTGCTCCTGCGGGGTTGTGGATCAGGCGGGGGGCGCCGATAGACTTACTTTTCTATTATTGGGATAGGGGCTGGATAGTCTGATAGCTCTGTGGGGCATTTTCTATTATTGAGATAGGGGTTAGGGGATCAGATAGCCCTGCAGGGCTTCTCCTGATGGTACCATTGGAGATTGGGGTATGGGGAGGGCTACATGAACTGGGTGATGGGCTGGCGGCACATTGGCACAACCCCCGGTGCACACAAAGTACAAATGTACTTTGATGGATGTCCTTTGGGAGTTGTTGTAGAATCCCAAATTAGGGGATGTGGCAGCCGCCCTTACAGAATAGGGTGCAGCTGCTGCCATAAACCACTCTGCGCCATGTCGTATGGGGTTTATGGAGCAAATGGTGGCATAAGTCTACTTTGGCTCAAGCAAGTCAGAATGCATTGTGCAAAGTGCTACTTGCGCCATTCCTATTGGCGCAAGTCACTTTGCGCCATGTGTATCCTTTCTAGAATCGGACTGAAAATGTTTTGACTCATATATACAGTGTTGTTATGGGAGTGAGTGAGTTAATTTTAAACTGAAATGCAGTGCCATAATTAGACGTTAGTCAGAGGCAGCCACCTGTATGTGCAATTGAATATACAGGCTATCAGGCATGGTATTAAATGGAACCTTGAATATTAGACACAAAGAATAGAGGCTCAACTTCTGCATTCACTCATTCTATGATTAATAATGATTAATTGTGTTAGGAAATGTTTTTTCAGTGTTCAGTAATATAAAACTCCTGTAGTTGGACCATCACTGTATAATTATTGTCTATCTCTCCTCCCTCTCGTTCTCTCTCTCTTTTGCTGTTAATGTTTTCATACACACACCTTGAATATACTTACTAACAGCAGTAAGAAACAGAATCACATATGAATAGTCACCTTTAACGTTATTTTCCAGTTTCCAGATGAACAATGACCATTTGCAATGGGACAGCTCACATCTTATAATATTCTAAACAAAACTGAATTTCAGGAAATTTCCATTCTTTCTTTTGAAAGCCATTGGCATGAAAATAGTCTCCTTTGCCCCTCTGACTTCATCTGCCCCTGCTGTATTCCATGCTCTGAAGTCACAACCCTCTACCAGTGACATCAGAAGTGTTCCATGGCAACAGCTTGTGATGTCATAGGCAGAGGACTATGAACTCACAGCAGGAAAGGGCAAAATAAACAGATGGGGCAGGATTTTAAAAAAGATCCACCCAAGGTGCATCTGCTGCTGTTTTCAAATCAGAACTGTATCCAGCATCAGCTGAAGCACTAAAACGCTGTGGAGATAAGCAGAGCTTAACTTAACTCCAGTTTGCAAGTATTTGACTTCCAAAAATAAGGCAAAAACTTCCAAAATAAAGGGGGAGGAAGTCATTGCCTTCCAAATGTAAAAAACAAAATTGGATAACTTCCAAAATTGAAGTACAGAAGCCAAGAAATGAAGTTTTTTTTCTAAAATAAATTGTACTTTACCACTAATGTTTGTACTAACATCCATAAATTGATCCTTCCTTAAATATTGGCTTCCTATTTGTGGGATGTGGAAAGTATTTTGACTCCACGAAAAATGGAATGACTTCCAGATTTTGACTTGTGGAAGTATTAGACTTTGGTTCCATGTGAGGATAGCAATGTGGGAACCGCAACCCGCAATACGGCGCAGGCTGCACGGTGAGATCGAAGACGGCCACTGACAATGCACAGTGAGCATCACAATAGCGACCACAGGGCTGAAAACAAAAAATGTAACACCAGCACCACCAATGGAGAGCGAACACAAACAGGGGAGTGGGACCAGTGCAGGACATGGGAGGGAGTGGAGCCCGCGGACGTGATGGAGGGATGTGCACGATGGGCAGGGGGGTACAGACAACCACAGGCCACAGAGCACTGCAGGGAGCCAGAAAGGGGGGGCACCACAGGGCATGCGGATGCAGCGGCAGGGGGCAGGGGGTACAATGGCACACGCATGGGGGGGCAAGGAGGCATGGCAGACAGTGAAGCCGCAGTGCTCAAGCTCTGTCCAGTTGGATGGGGAGTGTGTTGGTGAACCGCAATCTTTAAGTCTTTCCACAGATTCTCAATGAGATTCAAGTCTGGGCTTTGGCTGGGCCACTCAAGGACATTCACCTTCTTGTTCTGAAGCCACTCCAGTGTTGCTTTGTCTGTATGCTTTGGGTTGTTGTCCTGTTGGAATGTAAATCTTGGCCCCAGTCCAAGGTCTATTGCAGACTGATGCAGGTTCTCCTCAAGGATTTTTTTGCATATCTGTTGGATGGTGTTTTACATTTGTTGTTGTCTCATAATAGAAAAACTCAGGAGGTTTGGTCTAGATGACCTATCCCGCAGGTAGTTCAATCATTACTTGACTGACAGGGCTCAGAAAGTGAAATGGAAAAGGTATGCAATCTTCATTACAAACCATAACTGACAGTGTCCCTCAAGGGTCCATTTTAGGCCCAGTGCTATTTTCCTTATTTGTAAATTAGTTACCTGGTCACTGTGGAGGGGTGTGTCTTCAGCTTTGTGCTGATGATTGAGTACAGTATAGGAGCTCCAGTGATGTCAGCCTCATCATCCAACTCCTCACTCAGGACCTCTTGAACTCTTTGGCCTGAATGCAAAGCGCTATGCTCTGGCGCAAACCGAACACAGCTCATCACCCATGTAACACCATCCCTACCATGAAGCATGGTGGTGGCAGCATCATGTTATGGGGATGCTTTTCAGCGGCAGGGACTGGGGCACTTGTCAGGACAGAGGGAACAATGAATGGAGCCAAATGCAGACCACAGAATCTTTTGCCACATGGTCTCAGAGTCTGCCACGTGCCTTCTTGCAAACTCCAGGAATGCTATTATGTGGCCTTTTCTCAGGAGTGGCTTCCATCTAGCCACTTTCCCATAGAGGCTACATCTGTGAAGTGCTGAAGAGATTGTTGTCCTCTGGACAGGTTCTCCCATCTCAGCCTTGGAACTCTGTAGTTCTGTCAGGGTGGTCATTGGGTTCTTGGTCACTTCCCTGACCAAGGTCCTTCTTGCCCAGTTGCTCAGTTTGGGAGGACGGCCTGCTCTAGAAATGGCCTGGGTGGTTCCGTAATCTTTCCATTTCCTAATGATGGACTTGACTGTAATCTTGGGAACTTTCAACACCCTATAAATGTTTTTATACCCCTCCCCAGATCTATTTCTCCTCACAATTCTATCACAGAGTTCTATGGACAGCTCCTTGGTCTTCATGGTAGAGTTTCTGCTCTGACATGCACTGTCAATAGTGGGACCTTATATAGACAGGTGTATTTCCTCTGAAATCATGTCAGCCATTTGAACTGACCACAGGTGGAATCCATTCAAGTTTTAGAGTGATCTCACAAGGAAATTGGATGCACCTGAGCTCAGTTTGGAGTGTCATAGCAAAGGGGTGAATACTTATCAAATCAAGACATTTCAGGTTTTTATTTTAAATTACATGTACAAAAAATTCCAGAAGTTTCATTCCACTTTGACATTATAGAGTAATTTGTGTAGATACGTGACAAAAAAATCCCATATAAATGTATTTTAATTTGAGTTTGCAACATCACAAAATGTGACAAAATCCAAGGGGGGTGAATACTTTCTGAAGGCACTGTATCATAAAGCTTTCATACATTAGATTTATTTGTTTTGAAAATTGATTAAAGCAGCAGTGCATTGTATGACAAAATGTTTAGTCCTACACCTTGTTTGTTCCCATTTTAGAAAGCCCCTTATTTGTATGATATACAGTTTCCCCCATTTTGAGTCTCCTTCAACACTTTTTATATACAGTAGCTGAAACAACAAAACAAATGGCCTGTTTAACATGGCTCTGTTCGTTTTTTTTCATCTCATCAGCATTCCTGGCTGTTCTTTTAGCACTCCTTGTTAAACATCAGTATTCTTGTGACTAAAATAAACCAGTGTGCAGCAGACAGTATGTATTTTCACTTGCACATCCTGTACTGTATACCCCACGTACCTCAGGATGCATCTGGCAATGAGCTGATACCAGCTCAGTATGTCTTTCCTAGTGAAATTTTTGAAATACAGTTATTTATTTATTGAATTTTGTTAATTTGGTATGCCTACTAGAACACAAAGTTCATTTTTCAAGGGTGATCTGGAGTTAATTACAGAGCATACAAAACAATATAGATTATACAGAGTTATACTGTACATGGGGTAATAAATTAGGTGCGCTAAATCAGATACATGGCAGCACATAGACCAATATACACAAGGATACAGGAGATTAGTACACAGGTAGGATCATGTTACATCTGAAGGCATTAACACAGTATTACAATAGGGAGGCCTAATGCTAGCAAGTGCAAAGCCAGAGGCAAGGAGGGATGGTAGCAGCTCCAGGTCAGTGGTTGCAGAAACACATGCTGCACTCGAGCAGATATGCTTTGATGCCTTTTTTTAAATCCTGTCAGTGTGAAGCAATTTTGGAGGGAGGCAGGAAGCACGTTCAACAAAAATGAAGCTGAGCTGGCAAAGGATCTCACCACTGTCCCTGACCTAACGCCAGATATTTCTAGTAGAATGCATCTGGTGCAGCTGGCCACTCTCCGTTTTGGCTTAGGAGACAGAATACCTCAGAGGTAGGGTGGAGCGTGACCCTTCAGGATTTTTTAAGTGAGGCAGAGGAATGGATACTGTAGCCTGCAAGAGAGAGGAAGATGCTGCAATGTTGCATCCTAGGAGGGGCACCCAGGAAGACTTGGCCAATTTTGTTATGAAGTACTCTGAGTTTGTTGAGCTTAGTGTTTCTCACAGAAGAGAAGGAGCCTCATACTGTAAGAGGGGGACCACTGTACTCTTGGCAATAACTAGTTGAGTTTCCTTGGTGAGGTCATTACCTAAGCAGTATGGCAAACCCATTTTATGGTGTAGGACTTTAGTGAGATAATCAATATGTGCTCTGAAGGAGACTTCTTGATCAAGGTATACCCCTAGATATTTAATAGACTCTGCCACCTCTATCTGGTTATCCCCAGATGTGGACAAGTTTAACAGGTGCTGCCTGGCTACACCTAGATGCCTGGGGCCGAAAAGGATAGCATGAGTCTTTCTGGCATTGAGAACCAGTCAAGAGGTCCTGAGTGAGGAGTTGGTTGATGAGGGTGACAGCACTGGAGCTCCTATACTGTACTCGATCATCAGCACAAAGCTGAAGATGCACCCCTCCATAGTGACCAGGTAACTCATTTACAAATAAGGAAAACAGCACTGGGCCCAAAATGGACCCTTGAGGGACACTGTCAGTTATGATTTGTAATGAAGATTGCATACCATTTCCATTTCACTTTCTGAGCCCTGTCAGTCAAGTAATGAGTGACCCACCTGCGGGATAGGTCATCTAGACCAAACCTCCTGAGTTTTTCTATTATGAGACAACAAAAAAATGTAAAACACCATCCAACAGATATGCAAAAAAGCTTTTACTTACAGATAAAAAATGCAAAAACTACAGTGCCACACACAGTGCAAAACGACACACTCCCTCTCAACAAAAGGCCCGATTGGTTTCACGCATGCGCGCTTCCTCAGGTCCCTTCCATTAGGCAAAAGGGACTTGGCAGCATTGGTGTAAATAAGGAGTCCATAATTAAGAGAGGTAGTAGCACTCCCTTAGCCAGGACTAGATGAGCAGTGAGGAGATGAAGTGCTTGGCTCTGTAAGCCATACCAATCTTCTCATTTTACAACCCTGAATACATTAGTGACATGCAAGGAGAAATCCAGCTGGGGGTCAAAGGTGACACCAAGGTACTTGAAGGGGAAGACCATCAATACTGGACACAGCCATGGGCTCGGGGCATGACCTGGTTGTTGTCTGAGAGCCAAAAATAATACTTTGAGTTTTCTTTAGGTCGGAGACCAGCTGCTTAGTAGATAGCCAAAAGTGAATTAGGTGGAAGTGCTCATTCAATTAGGAATTGATGATCTTGATATCATGGGAGCTAGATTAGAGCACCAGACCATCCCAATACAGGGTGGAGCTACAATGGACAGGTATGCAGGGAAATCATTTACAAACAGTGAAAAAAGAATGGAACCCAGGATTGAGCCTTGGGGAACACCAAATGAATCAGGAGCCAGTTCCGAGAAAGCTCTATTAAATATGATCAACTGCTATCTATTATGTAAGTAGTTAACAAACCGTGAATTGAATGGTCAGACAGCTGAAAGGAATGCAATTTTTTGCAGAGAAGTTTGTGATCCACCAAATTAGAAGCTTTGGAGGGTTGAACAAAATTGCTCCAGTCATGTGGGTCTGCTCCATGGCCATCCTAATCTTAGATGTGACCTTAGTGAGGACAGTGGAGGTACTATGTCCCCTTCGGAAGCCATGTTGTGCTGGGGACAGCAGGTCATGTGTATAAAGATAGTCAGTGAGCTTGGATTCAATAGTTTTCTTCAGAAGCTTGGTAAAGGTGGGCAGGATAGTAATGGGACAATAATTTAATATGCATTTTGGGTCTCCTTGCTGAAAGACAAGAACCAGTCAAGCATCCTTCAGAATGTCAGGTGCAATACCAGTAAGAAGGGACGTGTTAAATATATGTGAAATGAGGCACCAAGGTGGAGGAGCTTTGGCTCCAAGTTATCATGACCAGGACCAGCAAAGGGGGAGAGGCAAACCGTCAATCTACCAGCATCACTAGCAGTAACAGTGTTGAGGTAGAAGGTGGAATGAAGCTTCCAAGCAGTAAGGCAGGCTACAGTCACATCCTGGGGTAAAGGTCCTGAGAACATGGAGGTGAAGACAGAGAGGTCCAAAAACTGTTTATTAAATGGGTTAGCCATAATGCAAGGGTTGTTTTCTTATTTTATCTGTAAGTCAGTATATTTTTACTTATTTAGAAGTAATTTAAAGTGACTTAATCAAGTGTTATTATATGTGCTTTAAAATACCCAGATGTAGACCCTTTAAGACCCCTCCACAATCTGGAAATTAAGAAATATAAATTTCATAATTCAATAATCTCATCTGAGCTGTGAATATGTAAGCAAATAATCTTCTATACTCACCTGCTATGAGAGCTCACACTCTCTCCTTTTAATAAAACTGCTGAGTGAGTTAAATGTTTATACATCCGTTTATGCAAATCTATAAGGCTGCTTGTATGCTATACAGCATTTTAATGTTATTGTCCACGTAGTTGGTTGCATAAATGAGACTGCCATATAAATTAAATTTATCACCAATATTTATACAGACATTTCAGCCCATTTGTTCTGCCATTTATGTTATGGAACTTTTTATATTCTAATATCTGCAAAGAAGGCTGTATAAAAAACATTTTTAAATTGCTTCTCTCCAGTTTTACTTAATATATGCATACTGCCTCCAAAAGTGTTGTTCTTAGTATATATTTCAGGTATCATTAATTCTCTAATCATAGCTCTAGCATGACAAACTCACCGGGGCTACTGTCCGAGATTAATCTAAACTAAAGATTTCCTGGCATTTGAAGTATTGGTGCTAGGCAGGAATGAAGTCCCTTATCTGCTTCTTAGTAATTGTAGGGGACTTCAGCCTGCCCATGGTGGATTGGAGCATATTATACCATCCACAACATGTGCTAGGAGTTAAGTGATCCTGGAGGGACTGCAGTGTGGGTTGCCTGACTCTGGACATCACTGAACCAACAAGAGCTGAGGCAATTCTTGATCTGGTGCTCACAAATGGGGAGCATGTACAGGAAATAATGGTCAGGGAGCCACTGGGTGGAAGTGACCTTTGCACAGTGTGGTTCCAGTTGGATATGGGCAGGGAAAGCATCCTGACTAAGACCAAAATCTTGGATTTCAGGAGGGCAGACTTCAGGAAAATGGGTGAAGTGCTAAGGAGGTATCAGAGCAGATATGGAGGCAGACCAAGATCAGTCCATCATTAAGAAAGGAATACTGGTTCCCACAGAAGAGTGCATTAGGCCCAGGGGGAAGAACACAAGGGCCAAAGCACCCAGCTGGTTCACTTCTAGGGTTGCCCAGGCAGTAAGGGAAAAGAGGCTGGTCTATAGAAAATTCAGGAAGACCAAGGGAGAGGATGTAGGAAGATTACCTAAGATTGGCTAGTGAGGCAAGTAAGAAAGTCTGGAAAGCAAAGGCACAGAAGGAGCTGCAGATAGCTAAAGGAATTAAGAAGGGAGAGAAGGCTTTCTTTCAATATATAAGTGAGAAAAGGGACAAGAAGGAAGGGATTGTAAGTTTCAAGTTTCAAGTTTTAAGTTTCAAGTTTATTGCAGGAAAACTCCACTGAGCAAGCTCATTCACAAGGAGGTCCTGGAGCATGTATACAGCCAAGGAAAACAATACATAGGATACATAAAAAAACATCACAGTAGATAAAATAAAATAAAGTTTATGTTCATATGGTACATAGTGCTCAACTTAGGGCATAACAAGGTAAATATAAACTGCATTTACCTTGTGCAATATTAGTAGTTGAGGGTTACATTCAAGGGGAGAGAGTAATTACATAGGAGCAAGAGTTTAAGGAAAAGCAGCCAGGGGAATAGAAAAAGGGATGGAGGGAGTGAGGGTAAGATATAGGTGGAGAGCATAAGGGTAGAGAGAAGTTTTAGGAGAAGAATAGAGAAGGGGGGCAGGTGAGATAAGTGATAAGGGTAAGGGTAGAGGAGAGTCTTAGATCAGCTGAAGAGATTGTTATGATTTGCCAGTTCTAGTAGGATAGCAACAGGACTAAGGCAGGTACTAGTACATTGGGAGGGCATGGAGAAACATATAGGTGAGGAAGAGACTTAATAACAGTTACAACTATTTATAAATTTAGATGTAGTTAGCTTTTTATAAAAGTTAACAGGGACAGTACTAGATAGTTTCAGTGTGGCTTGAAGCTGATACCAAATGTTAGACTTAAGAATGGGGTGGAGTGAGTGGAGGATAATGGGGGAAAACAGAGATACTAAATGAATACTTCTGTTTTGTCTTCACCAGGGAGAAGTACGGACCAGTGCCTTCAGGAGAGAAAAGCGGAGCAGTGGGGAGGGGAACATAGATGTAATGACAGAGGAGGATAGAGTGAGAGATGGACTGCTGGCATCGAAGGTGGACAAATCACCAGGCCTGGAGAGAGTACATCCAAGGGTACTAAAAGAACTGGCTGAGGATCTGGCAGGGCCACTGGCAGACCTATTTAATAGTTCACTAAAGTCAGGCGTGGTACACCAGGACTGGAGAACAGCGCATGTAGTGCTCCTCCACAAAAGCGGTCCCAAGGATGACCCAGGGAATTACAGACCAGTCAGTCTGACCTCCATTATGGGCAAGCTCATGGAGACCATACTAAAGGAAAGGTTGGTGGAATATCTAGAGGAGCATGGTCTCCAGGATGAGAAGCAGCATGTGTTCATGGGGGGGAGATAGCGTCAAACGAATCTGATTGACTTCTTTGACTGTGTCACTAAGACAGTAGACAGGGGCCAAGTGGTAGATGTCCTCTATCTTGATTTCAGCAAGGCCTTTGACTCTGTACCCCACAAAAGGTTGATCAGGAAGTTGGTGGATCTTGGGGTTATGGAAAAGATGGCCAGATGGGTGGAAAACTGGCTGAGGGACAGAACCCAGAGGGTGGTTATGGGGGGAGAGTTATCTAGCACCAGAGAGGTAACTAGTGGGGTCCCGCAGGGCTGGTTGTTGGGGCCGGTGTTGTTCAATGTCTTCATCAATGATATTGGAGATGGCATTAATGGCAAAATGTGCCTATTCGTGGATGACACCAAGCTATGTGGGAGAGTAGACACAGCAGAAGGGATACAGGATCTACAGGAGGATCTGGAAAAGCTGGGGTGGTGGTCCAGGATCTGGCAGCTTGGCTTCAATGCCAAAAAATGCAGAGTTATGCATATTGGAGCCAATAATCCGAGGACAGAGTACTACCTGGGTGGAGTCCAAGTATCTGCATCAGAGGAGGAGAAGGACCTGGGAGTGATGATCACTAGTGACCTGAAGCACTCAGCACTCCACGCAGTGCAAGAAAGCAGCAGCACAGGCAAACACAATGCTGGGATGCATATCTAGGGGGATCAGTAGTAGGAGAGAGGAGGTTATGCTGCCCTTGTACAGGTCACTGGTAAGGCTGCATCTAGAGTATGGCATTCAGTAGTGGCGCCCACACCTCAAAAAGGACATTAATCTGCTGGAGAAGGTCCAGAGGAGAGCTACAAAGATTATAGCTGGTCAGCAAGGTAAGGCATATGAGGAGAGATTGAAGGCACTGAACATGTACCTCCTGGAAGACAGCAGAGAGAGAGAGAGAGAGAGAGAGAGAGAGATATGGTTGTGACTTTCAAGTACTTGAAAGGGATAAATAAGGTTGATAAGGAGAGTCCCTTTAAGCTGACTGGCAACCATAACACAAGAGGGCACAGTCTTAAGCTAGAAGGTGGGAGGTTTAGAAGGGAGGTAAGGAAGAACTTCTTCACAGAGAGGATGGTGGACATTTGAAATGCGCTGCTGGCATTGAAGACAGTGGGAAGCTTTAAGAGAGGCTGCAATAGGCATAGGGGCAAGGTAAGGCTCATGGGTAGGGAGGATGGGAGGAGTGGAGAGGCAGGGCAGGGACATTAGCTCAAGCTCTGGACCCTGCAATACGATCAGACTTGATAGACCAAATGGCCTTTTTCTGCTGGCTTCTACGTATGTTCGTATGTAAAAGCATGCTTACCGGCCAATCCTTTTATACCTGTCGACTCAGCCACGCATTGATGTCAGAGGTGTCAGTAAGCATCACTAGTGATGCTGTTGCTAGCAACCACAGCCAAGTGGTGGCTATGCCACTGGCTCTATCTTGAGGGTATGTAGTATTGGTAGACAAAGAGCCTCAGTGCGCAAGCACTGAGGCAATGGTTACCCCAAAGGACACTGGCCGGGAAGCCAAGTTTCAAAGAAATACAAAATCACACATACCCCCATGATGCAAAGCATCATGGCCTGTATATGCAAATCACCACAGAATATTATGCTGGTTTAATTTTAAGCAGAAATGCATGGTGCCAAAAGGCCTCTCGCATAGTTTGCAAAGGGTGCCAACAGAAGACACAGACACGTGTTTCGTCCTACCAGAACTCATCAGTGTGCCTCGTCTGTTCTAGATAGGTAAAACTTTATTGTTTGATCTTAAAATAGCGATGAATACCATGCAAAGTTTAACTAAATGTAAAACTAGAGTAAAAGATAAAACATACAGGATGCTCGTCCATTAAAATCATCTAGGTACAAATAAGAGTTTAAATTAATAAATAAGAATAATAGCTATAATAATTTATTAAAGTGTATGGGATCCAGCTTTCCAATCATTCTCTTTCTGACTTTTTGTATAATCGGTAAATACTGGGCTACTCTTGTAACTATATATTCATCTTCGGTTGCGAACAGTATTATTAGAATCATGTTTTCATCGGTATGTGCTATAGAGCCTAGTACAGGAGCAATCCAGAAGTTTCTTGCTTTATTATAGCATATACAATGTATCACCATTACAACGTATATCATCTGGTATGGTGGACTTGCCAAACCTAGCAGACATGACATTAGAGTCAAAAGTCCCCAATTTAAATCTCGCATAAGTTCTTCTACTGCTAGGATCTTCAAGAATGTCCAGATAGTATCTAAATTTGTGAATGCAGTCATTGACACTATATCATTTAGCAAACCTTGATTGTGACTCCATACCCAGATCTCTAACTTTACGATAATCTGAAATTTTCATAGAAAACAACAGCTTAATCTGGTTCAAGGTCAGTTGGCATTCATCTGTATCCCCTTCCCCCAGGTCGTGCCTGAAAATAGGCAGGATTTGTCTAGTGCACTTACCTGGTCAACAAAAAAAAAAAAAAATATTTACATAGTATTGCTGAACGATCACATAAGCTGCAAACTTGGCTGCACAATTGTGTGAGGTGACAGGTGCTTTAACTGTCTAGTGCATGAGTCATGAGTTTATTTAAGGAATAATCCGTGACAGGGTGTGGGTAGGGCTATGATTTAGCCACAGCTGGCGTGGTTGGGTCACAAGGCCACAGGCCAACCCTGTCATAGATTATTCTGATTATACAATTAGGAAACATGACAATAACCCCTCCTCCTCACCAAACAAGTGAAGAAAAAGCTTTCCTTTTTTTCTGACTTTAATAAATATCCTTTCCCTACACAGAATAGTTTGTTGCTGCTGGGCAGAAGCTCTCCTGTGGCCTTGTAATTGTGAGTGGGCCAGCGGGAGAGTGAGAGCAAGGTGCAGCTAAGAGTGTGTGACTCTGTAAACTATATCAAGAGAGCTGGGTGCAACGTAAATAAGATGAGCCCAGTGAGAGAGCGATTATAACTGAAAATGCGAGCACTTTACATTTAGTGGTGCCAGTTAGCTCTCATTTTTTTCAAAACTGCAGTTTAGGTTTGACTTTTTTGGGTTTTCACTTTTCCTGAATGGCTTTTGATTTTGTGGAAAGTCATGGTTAACAGGAGAAAAAATGGCGGCTTTGTGAGGGTGTATTGAAACGCTAAGGATTTTGTGTGGAGTGATTTTCATTTACTTTTTTTTTCACAAATGAGTGGTTGATGGGTACTTTATGCATTGGTTATGCAAATATATACATAATTTATATTCATTGCAAAAAAACTCAACTAATGCATCAGTTAGGGTTGATGTTACAGCAGCAAAAGTTTGGAAATTCGATGTTAGGGTTACCACCCCTACCACCCCCCACCTACAGGCACCAACAGGCACTGGGGTGTGCCATAGGGTTGTCAGGCCCAACTCTCACCTCATTCCATGTTTAAACAAGCTGACACTCTACAGTATAGGAGAATGAGGTGAGAGTTAGGTCTGATGACCCCATGGCATGCCCCAATGCCTGTTGGTGCCTGTAGGGCGAGGTGGGAAGGGTTGCGGTGGTAGGGGTGGTAACCCTAACATCGAATTTCCAAACTTTTGTCACTGTGACATCAACCCTAACTGATGCATTAGCGGAGTTATTTTTGCAATTAATTTCCCTTTTTTGGAAAAAGTGTAATGTAAGTGGTTAGTAGTATGTGTTTGTGGGAGCACGGGCCCTCTGGGCCCTGTGCTCCCTTCACATTGCCCATTTTTTTGTGTAATTGTATGTGTCTGTGGGAGCAAAGGCCCTCTGGGCCCTGCACACCCACTTACACATAAGTATGGAGCCATACAGCAGCCCCATAGCACTGAAAAGGAACCCTTGTAACACTTATTTGGCAATATCTCAGTAACCGTAACAACTATAGAAAAAGATTCCACTGCAGTTGTAATTATGTCTTCGAAACCTCCATGCAAGCTGTGGGTAGTAAAAAATCCATATCTCAAATTGCTTTTGAGATACAGACACCAAAAGGTACCACGGGTGCTGCAATGTTATCCTATGGGAAATTTCTTAACTTCAGAATGCTGTAACTATGGACCTTTTGAACGGTCTGGGACCAAATCACCAAAAGGCACATTTGTGGGACCAGGGCTTGCCAGCATGAAATTTCAGCCAAAAAGCACAGTTCACCTTGGCACAATGAAGTGACAAAACAACACATGGGACAATGTTTTCAAGCAGTGTTTTTGCGATAACTTTAATGTGTTCTCGGCACTCCTATCCCTATAATGGAAATGTTGTCGAGCACAAAAATATGTTGCTGAGCTACCTTTTTTTGTGTGCGAGGTCATTACTGTGCACACAAAAAAATTTCACTGCAAAAAAATGGCAAAATGGTGGAAAAATGTTGAAAAGCATATTTTTCGGATACCTGCTCAAAAGCTGATGCCAGGGTCGTGTTCCTCAGGACCCGATTAGATAAACACAAGTGTTGATGTTTAGCAAGAGGTAGTATTTTTTTGATTTACAACATTTTTTGTCTCTCACTAACTGAAAACAAGATGGCGGCAGCAAGAAAACAAAATTCCGGAGCATGAAAAGAAAAAAGTGTTCGCAAAAGATTTTGCAGTGCACATATACATTTTCCCATAGGCTGAAATGGGACATGAAAAACTTGCATAACATTTGAACGGATTAAAATTTTTTCACCAAATCTTCAAAACGCAACAGTTTAACCCAGGCCACATATAGACATGCAAATCTTTTTTTTTTTTCCCCGTCAGGACCCTGTCACTTTTTGTCAGCCCTGGTCATGGCCCCTGGAAGCCTTTACCACTATCTATAGCTGCTGGGGTCCCCCAGTCACCCCTGGCTTGCCCCCTGGCAGGCGGGGCCGTGGTCACGTTCTTCCGTGATCACGGAACCAGTATATGGTCGGGGGACCCGCAGCTATAGTGGTTGTGCGAGGTCTTCTGGGAGGGCTTCATTTAGACAGTGGCCCTCGCCCACCTATATTTCAGTCTTTTTCCTCACAGAGGTGGGGACGTGCAATGACACCAGCATTCACCCCGCCTCCCAGAGAGATTAGCATCGGCAGCGTGAGATCTCCCGGCCTCCGCCAGATGTCCTCAGCGCTCTGAGTTCTTCCCCCACCCTCCCCCTGGAGAAGGAGAGCAGTCCATAGGATGCTCCATCCTTCTCCCCCTGGCCGGCCCTCCAATGACCTGGGTCCGTTCCCGAACCCGGGTCGCCGGCGAGACATGCAAATCTGATTCTACTCAGATGCATTCTTCAGTCCATTAAGGCCTACCAAAAAAATGCACAAAAGTTGGGGATTTTTCACTTTTTTGACACTCTACAGTTCCACAACCATATATCTGACCAGAACACTACTTTCCAGATTCAGAGATCTGTGGTTGGACACTACACATGCAAAATTTCAATTAAATCGGACAAACGGTTGCAAAGTTATTAAAGTGCAAACTTTGGGGTTTAACATTAAAGTGGCCCACCAACCCTAACTATACTGGCCACGATGACATGATGAAGCACAATAACTTTGCAGTATTGACATGTCACAAAATCCTGCATGACAAAAGGGCTTAATTGCCATTGATGTACAATGGCCCCTGCAGTAATCTGCAGCATTCTATGATATTCTGCAGCATTTCTGCGTTGCATCCTGGTTGTCACATCTGTATATATACAGCTCTCACATATAAAAATTTCAATGACATGACATGGAAGACTCACTGCACACACCATCTTGATGGATACAAAATAATAGGCAAATCAACCGAAATCCTCCCAACACAAAGTTCAGATCAGATATGCCTCCTACTTTAATATTACTGCTAAGGTATTCATATGGCTACAGATTCAACCAGTGCTCAGTTAAGGTGAGTACTGGCCTATTTTACTCAACAACTGTTAAGACATACTCATTAAAAAAATCTTTTGATGAGTACCAATACTTATCCTAACCCTTGTAAATGCGCCGCAGATTTTTTTAGTTGCTCTATTTTTGTGCCCACAGTACGGCTTTCAGCAACAGTGTACCATTGCTCCTCTGGGCTAACTTTGCTTCACAGTCCATCATGCGGCACAGTGGGGGTTTTCTTCTTATGTATTCCTCCCCCCCAAAGGTTTCCAACTCCTGAACACAGAGGAGCAGCATGCAATGACGTCAATGGCAGTGCTGCACACCCTTCCGTGCACAGCATGCTGGCCATCTGCAGCAATCCTCCCCCGTCTTCCATGTGTGGTCTGGCAGTGACCCCCAGCCCCCACTAGAGGTCAGGCATGCAGTGGATGCCAAAACCCACTGCCCTGGAGGAGGAGAGTGGACCACAGGTTGTTCAATCCTCATCTGGCCCCCCGCCCAGCCCTCCAGTGATCCAGGCTCACTCCTGAACCCAGGTCGAAGGTGTTGCGAGTAGTAACGCTACCGCTGTGCCAGCAGGCTGGCTTAAATGCTCAATAGATACTTCAAAAAGAGCTGTTTTCCACATTTTAAGCATTTTTACTCATCACAATTATACTTTATTCACCTAATGTCAAAAATGGTGAGTACATTACTCTTGAATGTCAGAGTTATCTGGAGCATTGGATTAAGCTACTAACATGTCTGCCAATCGGTCTCCTCAATGAGACCCCAGGCATTCCTAAGCGTACCCAATTCAAAAATCTACCACAGTTCCCTTTTCTATATTTTGCTTCTGTAATTATCCTCCCCAGGTGGTAATACCTGTTCTAAACTCCAGAATCAGAGCTGAGCTCCAGTATGTCTTCTTTCAATGAACTGTGTTACAACACTCGAATGTTCATCCTGTCTTCAGATGGTACACTTATGTTCTGATTAGGTAATTGCTGGGGCACTGAAGTACCTAGACATCTATTGGGGTGTTGCATGTGACAGCTTAGTACAGCTAGAATGTACCAGGAGAAAAAACTTCTAGG
The DNA here is from genome assembly GCA_016271365.2 of Neoceratodus forsteri. Classification (NCBI taxonomy): domain Eukaryota; kingdom Metazoa; phylum Chordata; order Ceratodontiformes; family Ceratodontidae; genus Neoceratodus; species Neoceratodus forsteri. The sequence goes on from CM057453.1 coordinate 1,152,765,563, forward strand.
GGTGCTTATAACAGGGAGTATGAACAACTCAGATCAGTGTAGGAAGGTGGCAGCAAAAGCCAACATGATGCTGGGGTGTACAGTGATTGTAATTGCCTCCAGAAATAGGGAGGTAATCCTGCCCCTCTACAGGTCGCTGGTCAGGCTGCACCTGGAATACTGCGTGCAGGACTGGTGCCCATTCCTGAAGAAGGACATCAGACTGTTGGAAGGTGTACAGTGGAGGGTGATAAAGATCCAGGGATTAGAGTGAAACTCCTATGAGAAGAGGCTGGATGAGCTGAACATGTATTCTCTGGAGGAGAGGAGGGACTGGGGGACATGATCGAAACCTTTAAATATTTAAAGGGGATTAACAAGGCTAGTAAAGAAGGGATTTTCCAGATTAGAAGGGGGAGGGTCACGAGGGGACACCAGATGAGACTGGAGGGGGGAAGATTCAGGAGGGAAGTCAGGAGATATTATTTCACTGAGAAGGTGGTGGATAAGTGGAATACTCTGCTGGAGGAGGTGGTAGCCTGTAGGACGATAGATGGTTTTAAGAGGGGATGGGACAGAGTGGGAGGGGTATTTGTGAGGCAGGGAGAAGTGAGTGGGGCAGCTGCAAGATGAGGGGCTAGCTGCACAATCAAGCAGACTCGACAGACCGTGACGTCTGTTCCTGCTGGCATTTCGTATGCTCGTGTGTTTGTATGTGATGTGAGTTGTAATTTTGTACTCCTTGCCTGTGTGTGGATGTTTGAAAACTTCACTGTGTGAAGTGTGCTCATGCACAGAGCACCTTCCAAAAGGAAACATTTAATTTCTTAAGGGGCCTCACGGTAATTGTCCTGGAACTGGTTCGTCTGTCACTGTTTCTGTGTGTACCAACCTAGATCTTAAATTAGGAGCCCCCTTTGAGGCCACAAGACCAGTTCTGAAAAGGCTGGGATGTATTCAGGCACTCTTGTAGGTTGTGCCAGTGCTTTTGAATGATTGCTTTCATTTTGGGCATTTGGGGACAGTGAGCTGTAAGAAATATTACCCTCCCTTCCTGTTTTCTGCTCTGGTTGCTTCCCTGCAGGGCCTGTTGTCTTGATATGTTGTCCACTCTACTGATTGCTTCAGACAGACTGGACCTTCTGTAGCCCCTATCAGCAAATCTTGCCCCAGGTCACCTTGCACAGCTCCTGTGACTTATGTCTACTCTCCTATGCATTTAAGCTACCTGACGAGGCCCCTGGGCTGGCTTATATTCTCCGCTGCACAGATCATTTATCGCTGCCACCACTGCTCTCTCTTTCATTACCCAATATTCTCACTCTCTGTAATAGCACTTAGTTAATGGACATACTTTTTTACAATACAGCCCACGATGCTTTGCATTATGGGGGTATATGTGATTTTGTATACTTTTTACAATGCCCTTAAGCCACCATACATTTTCATTGTATGTAATGACTCTTGCTATTATGTAAATTTGTAGCAGTGTAATAGTGTCATTCTAATCACTGAATTGCCACTCTATTGTTTTCATTCCTTTGTTTGTGTTCTTGTTATTGTTTTGATTGTTGACGTGGAACCTATGTAAAGAGCTTTTGCTCAAAGGTATTATCCGAATAAAGAATAAATAAATAAATAAAATCTGTTGTCAATTAGTCTATTTTCTGTCTGAAAATAATCTTTCTCTGTGCTGCAATTCAGTTTTGCTCACAGAGCTGAATGGGATACTGTCCCCAAGACTTGTGGGATGGAAACTGTTGGCATGCATGTTAGAGTGAATGTCCTGACCTACACTTTTGTATTCCATTTGAGAGTGCTCCTAACCTCCTGTGTTGTACAGTGACCTTCTTTGCCCATTTTGAGATGGCTTTAGTGTTCTTCCTGCACTCAGAATAATAAAGGGAGCACTCATTTTAACATGGCTTCAGATTTCGTTCTTGGATATCCTGAATAGAGCTTGCTCCATTGAAAAATTAAGAATGGAGAGTGATTGCCTGCAGGAACCTGGAACTTGTTCAAAAACCTGGCAAAGCCATTTTAAAATGAGCACTCCCTTTATTATTTTGAGTGCAAAAAGAACGCTAAAGCCATCTCAGAGTGGAGCAAAGGTTATTGTACAATACAAGAGGTTAGGAGCAGTCTCAAAATATTCACTGTAATGAGCACTGATGATTTAAATTATCCTTCTGATGGGGTTTGATATTCTGGTTCTTAATGCTGCCATTGTACATTGAGAGACAAAATTACATTCTGATTCTTACTAACAGGAAGGGCAAGGATCGTCCAATATGCCCTAGGGCACCAGTAGCAAAGATTTCAGACTTACTTCCCTCAAGAGACGTAGCATTGTTTAACAGGCAAATTGTGCTGAAAATAGTCACGTGCAGAAGCCAGAAATAAACTGCACTAGAACCTTCAGATCATATCTGCAGTATGAAGGGCAGATATTAAATCTGACTATGTAAGGATTTGAAAACAGCATATAAATAAAATTCCACTTCCCCTTTGTCCAGCACCTGTTGTTTTTCATCCCTGACCAGTAAATAAGCATGTTTCTTACTTGACCAATGGACCAGCAAGACTCGAGACTCACAGAACATTGCTATATCTGCTGCACTGGTGTCGCCATCAAGGGAGACAAAACCCTACCCAAAAGGGGAGCTGAGTCACTTATTCTTGCAGACAGCTCTATCCATTAAAGTCAAAACCAGTGAACAACCTCTTGTAAAATGCGAAGAATGCCTTGCATTATTACCCTTGTGAAGCGTTTTAAAAAGCTCCTAATGCTATAACTCTAATGTTTGTTTACTTTTGGGAGGACCAGTGAAAGAGATCTGAGGACTATCAGTAGTAGCAAAGCATTCCAGACTAATTATAAATAATAAAAAGAATACAAAGGGAGACTCCAGCACTGTTGTCTCTTTCTGCTTGTTTCTCAAAGTACTGTAAGGAAGATTGTGATTATATCAAGAAACTGTCTACCTTAAACACGCGACTATGATAAACAGCATAAGCCTACGCATGATGCATTTAGTACATGCAGAATATTACTAAACTAATATGCTATGATATCAAGAAGTATAGTAGCATTGACCTGAAATTACAAAAATGCTCCCTTTGGCTATACTTAATCTAAAACTTCATATTTAATTAAAAAAAGATGTGCATGGTGTCACAAATGCACTCAGCAGGTCAGGTCCTCTGCTCCCACAGTACCAACCTCCAAGCGCAGTAATGTGAACAGGTAACAGACAGGGTAACCCTCCTGTCTGCTTGTGGGTCTGAATCACCTTTGGTCTCGAGTTCTGGGGGGATTCAAACTGTGAATCTTATGCTAGCATACCCAAACGTACAGGCGCAGATTCGTACCCTCTTCGGAGATTGCGGTACAATCTTATGCCAGGGGGCACCAAGCCAGGTTTCCACAATGAACCCTTAAAACTCTATAAAAGACCTTAGGTATATTCTTACCTTTTACCAATCTAGTAACACCATCAAGCTTTGAACAGTTTTTTCTTCACTCTTAACCCTCTATACGTCACATGCAAAAAGAGAACTTGCAGACCCAGGCAGTCTTTCAAAATAATAGGTTTACTTAAAAATGGATAAAAATATGAGAAATGTAACACAGAACAATATATCAAAAATCATACAATCACTTAAAAGAACAAGGTTAAAGTACAAAACATAAACCCCTACCACAATACAATTAGACTTTTTCTATCTAATGTATTACCTCTATAGTGCTTATAGTTAGATCTTGTTTCTTAACAGCCCAAAATGGTATGTCACAAAGATCAGACACAAGTCCTAGTTTAAACTGTGTCTCTCTCCCACCCCTTTTGTGTGTCATCTAGCTCCTCCTTGTTGAATACAAAAAATATACAAACAGGATGTCCTATCAGGAGGTATAGTAAATAAGGTGACATCAGCAAAAACTCATTTCCCAAATATGACTCCTTAATTAACATTTTCTCTTTTGATCTTGAGCAGTTCCTATTCCCGAGGCATCTCAAAGAGTTTTATAGCTTTTTAACACCAGTTGACATTAAATATTCTTCCTCTTAAGACGTCATAAAAGTTTATGATCTCCATCCCCTGGCAGATTCATAAAGTCTCATTTCGTTTCCTCTTCAAAGAAGCAACAGGTCATTAAAAAAAAGGCAATAAAATGCAATATCTCAAGGAAGTTAATTACCTTACAGAGATCTGGTCAGTTCTTGTAACTGAAACCTGGGGGCACCCATGGCACAGCTGCCTCATGTGAGACAATCACATTCTATTTTTTTATATTACAAATATCATAGAACAATCATAACCAGCTGGCCAAGTGTCACACATGGCTGTGCAGTACACTGATAACAGTGCAGCACACAGACACATGCACATTATATGAACATACGAACACAGGAAAAGAGCCAACAGAAGAAGACCACCTGATCTATCGCGTCTGCTCGTAGTGATGTAGGGTCCTGGTCTTACACTTACACCACTGTCCCTGCCCCCCCAACCGCCCTTCCCTCTCCCTCTTTCCCCTTTCCTTGGTCCCAAGGGTTCCCTTTATGTTTGTCCCAGGCCCTCTTGAATGCTTCCAATGTCTTTGCTGATACCACCTCTTCTGGCAGTTCATTCCAGGTGGTCACCACCCTCTCTGTATAGAAATGTTTCCTTACATCCCTTCTGAATCCTCCCCCATCAATTTTAGGCTGTGCCCCCAGTGGTGTTGTTTTCACTCATTTTAAAGTGACCCTCCTTTTGCACTCTGTTAAAGGGAATCTGTATTTTTGTTTCAGTTTCAAAGTTTTGAATTTATTACCTGGATCACTGTCTTCTGATCACTCGTTACATTAAATGTTTCTACTAGAAAATAATAAAAAAAATGATTTACACTCAATTTACCATTGGCTCCATTGTCATGGAAATCAGAGCTCTGGCTGTGTGGTGCTGACGCTGTCTGTGACGTCTATGTCTCACTAACTCACTCACTTCCTTATATCCTGCATGCCACAGTTAATAGCACCGTGATTCCGGTACACTACCTATTGGAATTAGTGTCCTGAACTGTCTTTATTAACAGTAAGGCTGCGTACTCATTCGGCAGAAATATTTAATTTTATGTTCTGATTGGCAGCAGTGCATTTATAATTTATTATTTTCATTGATGTTTGTGTGGTGTAAAACATCCGAAACTGCCTGCACTTGCTGCTCATGCCCCCATCTGTATTAAAGCTTTGTGCTATGAATTCCTAGTATGGCAACATGGAAACGAGTGATTCGTATTGAATGCTGTTTGAGTTTGGCATATTTTTAAGTATTTCCTATTGCATTGTTCTGTTCATTGGCTGCCACTTGTGTTATGTGCTTTATTTCCACATTCCATCTAGCACCCATTCTGATGTGCCTTTGTTTCTAATGAGTGTGTCTGCTCTTCTCGCTCTGACCATGCTTTCCCTATCATGCTACCAATGTTTGTCTGCTCACCTCCTTATGAACATGCTTTCCTTAGCATGCTTCCAATGCTTGTACACCTAAAAATTGTACATTTGTGAGCTTGTCCAACGAGTACTGTTCATATCTGTGAGACGGTAACTTGCAAATATATAAATACATCCTCATACTGACACAGCACATTGCAAGTAGTCAACCTTTAGTGAGGGACACAGATATAAGTGAATACTGTGAAATAATTTCAAGATGTATATCAGTATTCTGTGTAGTAATCAAACACTGTATAGCACTTATATTATATACACGTCTATTGAACATGACGTATGAGAGCTGGGAAAAGTGACAGGGAGAGATTAGGAGAAACAGAGTTTTCCCTATAACATGGCTTAGGACAATGAAGAGAGAGAGATATGTTGCAGGCCACTATTTTGTCTATGGAACAAGTTACAGATAGAAGTCACTAATAATGTTAAATTATATTTCATTGGAGCTGGAGCCAGCTGTCGGTTACCATGGGGGGATTTTGTGGTGAAATGTGCTTTAACCTTCAAAGTATTTGACAGCATATGCTGAATGCCACATACCACCTGCCACATCCAAACAACCAGTGGACAATATGCAGTGCTGAGAGTCAAAGTTCATTATTTTGTGATTCTACTGCATTGTGTTTGTGGTGTAGTTGTTCATGGTTGCCAGTACATGAAGACAATTTCCAAACTAAATGTATGTTTACTAAAATAAGTTATATGTGAAATTGATTCTTCCAGCAGCAACCTTTATTTCATTATTTGTCTGTGGCCCTACTACAGCATACATTTTTCTAAGATACCTGTCAAACAACACATTGTTTTTCTGGTGAGCCTAGGCCAGGGGACCAGGTGACTGGTGAGCCATAGCTGGGGAGGTAGGGCAGGTGACTACTGACATGGGACAGGGGAGGGAGGGAAGATGACTACTGACATGGGGCAGAGGAGGGAGGGCAGGTGTCTATTGACATGGGGCAGGGGAGGAGGGCAGGTGACTACTGACATGGGGTAGGAGAGGAAGGGAAGGTGACTGTTGAGCCTTGGCCAGGGGGGCAGGTGACTGTTGAGCCTTGGTGGCTGAGTGAGGGCAAGTGACTACTGACATGGCACAGGGAGGAAGGGAAGATTACTGGTGAGCCTGGGCTGGGAAAGGAGGGTAGGTGACTACGATCAGGGGCAGGGGAGGCAGGGCAGGTGACTGCTGACACAGGGCAGGGGACGGAGTAAAGGTGACTGGTGAGCTTTGACCAAGGGGTGAGGTCATGTGATTGTTGAGCCTTGGTGGTTGAGGGAGGGTAGGTGACTACTAACATTGGGCAGGGTAGGGAGGGAAAGTGACTGGTGAGCTGGGGAAGGAGGGCAGGTGACTACTGACATGGGACAGGAGAGGCAGGGCAGATGACTACTGACACAAGGCAGGGGAGGGAGGGCAGGTGACTGGTGAACCTGTGCCAGGGAGGGAGGGCAGGTGACTACTGACACAGGGCAGGGAAGGTAGGGCAGGTGACTGGTGAGCCCTGGCTGGGGAGTTAGGGCAGGTGACTACTGACATGGGGCAGGGAAGGGAGGAAGGGAAGATGACTGGTGAGGCTTGGCCGGGGGGGCAGGTAAATGGTGGGCCTGAGCTGTTGAGGGAGGGCAGGTGACTACTGACAGCTGACCATTGCTAGGATTTGTATCTTTTCTCAAGTCATCGTACAGGGTTTGTACTTGTTAACAGTACAGGAGGAGTACTGAAAGTACATTGATTGAACAAGATCCAGTCTAAGTATTTTCCTGTTGTTGCTCTGCATTCAGGAGATGCTGGAAGGTTCGATGCCTTTTATTGGACCAACAAGTGTCTTGTACAAAGATGGAATTATACATAAGCTTTTGGGGCCTCACAGATCCCTTCTTCAAGTGAATAGCAAAACTGAGCAACATAAGCAGTATTTATATCTACTGTGGAGCAATTTGTCAAAAAAAAGGAAAATAATTACTTAAAGGGAAGAATGGCAGGAAGTGTAGAAAGAAAGAGATGAAATGGGATTTGAGATAAAAGTCAATATAAGTAGCAAAGTAAAAAAATGTGTGAGAAGAACTGGGGGGGGTAATTAATAGGAACAGGTCAGTTGAAGATAAAAGGAAGCTAGAAAGGGAGATAAAAATGACCAGACAGGAACACAGATAAGAAAGATCTGACATACAAGGAGTAGAAGGTAGGCAGAAAGTGTAGAAGAGGTAGGAAATGTTTAAGAAATGCATGTAAGCTAAGAAATTAGAAGAAACAAAACAACAAAGGCCCAGATTGTAAACAGAGTGTGAAGTAGTATAAACAGAGGTGTGAGAACAAACAAGGAGTGGGCAGGACTGAAGCTGAAGAATATGGATGAGAGGCAGGGAGGAAGTAAGGAACAGGTAGAAAAAACAGAGCAGGCAGGAATTCAGAAAAAACAATAACAAGAAAAGTACAGTTTACCATAGTGTGTCATAAAGCCAATGTCCTGATTCAGTCCACAAATGTTATATTTAATGTGTTTTATATATTTCAATTCCCATGTCCTTCTGTTCTGTGTGTTTTTTTGAAGTTTGCCTCTTAGTATCAAGAAAGATAAGCCCAAGAGAGAGTGATCTATTTGTGAGAAATGGTTTCCTACTGGTGTGCTGCTAACCTGGTTTACTATTGTGTGTCAGTGGTGATTTATCCTGGTTTTTAGTGGTTGCCTCAGTTCCCCAATATAGCATCCATTTGTGCAGTTCTTGCACTGAATGAGAACAACCACATTCCCGGATTGACATGTGTAGTATCCATTGACTTTTATGTTGGCTTGCGTGCACGCACAAGCAACATCTTGCCATAGTAGCACTTTCAGAGGTGTGTCAGTGTTGTGGCGAATGCAGGGGATGTTTTAGTCAGTGTGTCCCTCAGCTGCCAACCAGTGAGCATGCTGCCGAGGGCAGCAGTTTCAGAGAGATCCACAGAGTTGAAAGAAATCTGCGCTCCAATGAGAGACAGGCTCGTCATTGCAGCAGCAGATGACACGTCTCCATTACATGCCTTTCCTGGTGAAACATTTCAGTAAATATGGTGGCTCATGCCATCTGCCACACAATCTCCACAAAACCAACATCAGGGATGCCCAGTCCCTGTGTCGGCATGCCCCCCCCACATTATGTGGCACAGCATAACATGGCGTCTCCTGCTGCCCACCACACACTCCTGAAAAACCGACATCGGGGTGCTCGATCCCCATGTCGGCATCCCCCCCTCTTAGTGTGTCTTTCCTGGTTAAACAGTTTCCCCTTTCTGACACCAGAATGCCCACTCCCAAAGTTGGATGTGTCCCCCCCAATCCATCTATACGGCTTGCCGACATCGGGGTGCTCAATCCCCGTGTCAGCATTCCCCCATCCCTGAATTGTGGCACACTGAGAGCCCACCCCAGTGTGCCTATTTTTTTTGGTGTAACCCATATAAATAATGAAAATCTTCCCTCACAGTCTCTCCCCCCACAAAAAAGCAAATGGTCCACAGTTGTCTCCCTCGTCCCCCTCCCCCATCCCCACCCTCTCTCTGCACACCCACCTCCCTGCACCCCTCCTCACCCATACTTACCCTCCAGAGGTTGGGAGCCGTGATCTTCTCTGAAACGGGACATGTCTGCACTCTTCAAAGCCGAATTGCAAACTGAAGAAATGACGGCAAGCTTTATAATGGGGGGGGGGTTCAACTTAGGTTGCTATCTCAGCCATTTTTAGGAATTTTGGCTCAAATTTTCAATATGGGGTTCTTGGGATCCCACCTCATGGACATGTCAGTGTCATTTAGTTTATCAATTCTGAAATGTGATTTTGCAGTCGCTGCATGGAATCATCTTTCGGGACTGAGTAACAAAATGCCAGTGCAAATGTTCATGAGGGGAGGCCCCAAAAAGCCCATGTTGCAAATCTGGTGAAAAAATTCCAAAAAATGACTGCGTTATGAGCGTGCTTTGTGCAGTTTCTATGCATGCTTGTAACTTCACCAATTTGTAATATTTTGTCTCCAGATTTTCTACATTGCCATTTTTTCACACCTCTTTATGAAGCAAAGTAAAGCAAAGCAACTTTATTTATATAACGCCTTTCATAATCAAGGCGCTGTACATCATGTAAATACAATAAAAACAATAAACTAATTAAAACAATCAATTAATAATTAATTAGGGAAGGCTAAAGAAAATAAGTAAGTTTTCAGCATTGATTTAAAATTGCTGACTGTCAGGCATTCTCTCAACTGACGAGGTAGAGAGTTCCACAGGGTCGGTGCTGCAAAAGAAAATGCTTGAGCTCCAGACACCTTCAAATGGACCCTGAGAATCTCTAGCAATCCCTCACCGGCAGAGCAGAGAGGGCTATTGGGGGAGTAGGGAACCAGGAGATCTTTCAGGTAGTCAGGTCCCTGTTCACGTAGGGCTTTAAAGGTAAGCAAGCCTACCTTATAGGTGATCCGCCACTGAACTGGCAGCCAGTGCAGATCGTGCAGCACAGGCGTAATATGACTGGACCTAGAAGTGCCAGTCAATAGCCTGGCCGCAGCATTTTGCACTAGCTGCAAGTGGCGGATATCAACCCCAAACAGCACTAGGTAGAGGGCATTGCTGTAATCCAGACGGGTAGTAATGAAGGCGTGGATCAATGTTGGAAGGTTGCCTGGAGGAATCAGGTGTTTCACCCAGGTGATATTCCTCAGATGGTAAAATGAGGATTTGACCACCACTGACACCTGAGATTTCAGGGTCAGGCCATCATCAAAAATAATGCCCAGGTTATGCACCCAATCTGAGGTAATGAGCTGGACACTGTCAAGCCGTAGGCCTGACATGCATCCAGCTCCAAAACCTGCCCCCGGCCATCCTGGATCCACCACCAACACCTCAGTCTTATCTGGATTCAGTCTCAACCAGCTCGAGCTCATCCAGTCCTTGATCTCAGCGAGGCAACTATTTAGCACTGAAATCACATCCTCCTGTCCGGGCACAAAGGACATATACAGCTGAGTATCATCTGCATAGCAGTGAAAACTCAAGCCATATCGCCTGACGATGTCTCCTAATGGCAGCATATACACTGCAAACAACATGGGGGCCAATATGGAACCCTGTGGCACACCACAGGTCGGGGGGAGGGAGTCAGAAGAATAAATTCCTGTGACTACCCTCTGAGACCTGCCTAGGAGAAAAGATCAAAACCACTTGAGGACTGTGCCAGACAGACCACAGAGAGACCACAGAGTTTACAGAAGCACCTCATGGTCCACAGTGTGAAAAGCTGCAGAGAGATCGAGAAGGACCAAGATGGTACATGCCTTTCGATCTCTAGCCATTAGGAGGTCGTTTAATACCCGAACAAGGGCAGTCTCCATGCTATGCCTCTTCCTGAAACCAGATTGGAGAGCTTCATAGACATTGTGAGTTACCAAAGGATTATCCAGCTATAGTGCAACCACCTTCTCAATAACCTTCCCCGCAAAGGGAAGGTTTGAGACAGGTCGGTAGTTATACTGGATCAGCAGGGTCCAAGAAAGATTTTTTACGGAGTATTTGAATCACCGCCTCCTTTAGGGGGTCAGGAAAAACACCCCTTTCCAAGGATCTCCATACAATTTCAGCTAGGATCCGGCAAATGACATCTCCACAACCCACCAAGAGGGAGGTAAGGCCCGGATCCAAACTACAACAGGTTGGACGCAAAGTCTAGACAATCTTTACAATGTCCATTGTCCAGTAACTGTCATTTTTCACATCCTTCCTGAAACATGTTTTCACACCTGTGGCGCAGAATGACACGGTTGCAGTGGGAAATCAACTTTCAGGTCAGATTAACAAAATCATACTGCCACTTTTCATGAGGAGAGGTTCAAAAATGCCTATGTTGAAAATTTGGTGAAAAAATTCCAAAAAACAATTGTGTTACAGGTGTGTGTTGCGCTGCTTCTACGCATGTTTGTAACTTTGCCAATTTTTCATATTTTCACTCCAGATGTTCAACATTGCCATTTTTATACCACCTCATGAACAGTACAGCTGTCATTTTTCACATCCTGCCAGAAATGTGTTTTCACACCTGTAGCATCAAATGGCACCGTTGCTGTGCAAAACCACCTTTCAGGATTGAGTAACGAAATGATAGTGGCACCGTTCATGAGGTGGGGTCACAAAAAGCCCATTTTGAAAATCTGGAGTGAAAATACCAACAATCAGCTGGGGTATTAGGGTTTCCACACATAACGCCCTACTCTGTAGAGACTGACAAGCATTGGGGTGTGACTTGGGATTGTCAGCCATAATGCTGACGCCATTCCACCTCCACCCTGCAGCCAGTGACAGTCATCGAGGCTTGCCTTGGGGTCTTCGGTCCCAAATTTCACCCCATTCTCCTATACTGCATCCATCTTGGTGTATTTCCTTATTGAAGATGGTGAGTATAAGACCCGAAGACCCCAAGGCACACCGCAACACTTGTCAGTGTCTGCAGGATAGGGTGAGGTGAAATGGCGTGAGCGTTATGTCCAATAACCCAAAGCCACACCCCCAATGCCTGTCACTCTCTGCAGGGTGGGGATGGGGTTGGCGTCAGTTCAATACTTCACTGTCATTCCTATTATGCATCTCTCTAACTACTGCACTACTAATGCCAATGACAGCAAGCCAACATTTGGCATTAACAAATGCTTGTTATTATGCTGTTCTGGCTTGTCTTGATGGTGGTCTGTGTGGATATGTGGGTGCAGGTCTTACATCTTGTCATGTTGCATGATGTTGTCCCTCTTGTTTCTTGGTTATTATGGTCTGCTGGGTGTCTATTATGAATGATTATGTTCGCGAGGCTGGGGGGCTGCTAATAGGCAATAACAGGTAGTTCAGGGAAGATGTCCTTCAGTATTTCATCTTCTTTCAGCATTGGTTGTAGTTCTTTAATGATTTGCTGTAGGGGTTTTAGCATGGGGCTATAAGTGACAACTAGGGGTGTGTGATCAGTTTGATTTTTTTGCCTGTATTCCAGCACATTGTCCTGTGGTATTTGTATGGCTCGTTCAAATTCTCTGTCGAGTTATCTTGGAGAGTGGCCCTGCTGTATTAGGGAATTCCGAAGTGAGGAGAGCTGTCTGTCTCTTGTTCTCTCATCAGAGCAGATTTGATGGTATTGAATCGTCTGACTGTAGATTACAAATTTTTTTGTATGATTAGGGTGGAAGCTGGAATTATGCAGGTAGCGGTGTCTGTCAGTGGGTTTTCTGTAAAGAGCAATTTGTATATGTCCATTTTTAGTGATACTGACTGTGGTATCTAGAAAATGTATGTTGGTGGTGGAGTATACAATAGTGAGTTTTATTGAGTGATGAAAGTTGTTAAAATCATGATGAAATTATTTGAGGGAGTCTTCACCTTCTGTCCAAATCAGGAATATATCATCTATATATCGGAGGTAGAATGATGGTTTATAGGGGTGGTGTTCAAAAAAATCTTCTTCTGGACAGGCCATGAAAAAATTGGCATATTGTGGTGCCATTTTTGTACCCATGGCTGTCCCCATGATCTATAAAAGGTGCTTGCCTTAAAAATGAAGTTGTTGTGTGTCAAAATGAATTTTATTAGGGTGCTGATGGTGGTCAGTGGAATGTCTCCTGCGGATGTCTTGTCCTTTAACAATTTCTGACGTGCTGCTATGCCATTGTCATGTGGGATATTAGTATAGAGGGCAGTGACATCCATTGAGTCTAGGATAGTGTTGGGTGGTAGTTGTCCAATTTGCTTCAGTTTCCTGAGGAAATCTGTGGTGTTCTGAATAAAATTGCTAGTAGCTCTTAGTAGTGGTTTTAAAATGGATTAAATGAGTCCTGAAATGTTCTCAGTGAGTGTGCCAATTCCAGAGATGATGGGTCATCCTGGATTGTACCGGGGTCAATATGTCACACGGTATTAAGTATACGACATTAGCGCTAATCCGAAATAGCACTGTGGGGAAGAGCGAGAGGTGCAATACCACGAATGCTGCTGTACGCGATATTGCACCCTCTCACTGTCCCAGGCAGAGGATAAGACCTCTGCTGGGACAGGGTTCTGCCGAGCAGCTGCCATGGCTCAATGGACTGAGCCATTGTAGCAAGGAACCCAGGCACCGTGTCTGGGACTGGTTTTGATTCCTGGTCCCAGAACATTTTATTTTTTGGGGACTTTGTGCGATTTTGGTGTGAACCCCTCCCGGAGTTGAGAATCATTATTGGGGGGGTTTGGGGGCAGAGCCCCCCCCCGGAAAGAAAAAAGGACTTATGCTGCATACAAAAATCATGCTGTATTGGCAGCATGATTTTTGCATGCAGCATAATGTCTTGCGACATTATGACCCCGTGCCATCCTGGATTCCCCTAGTTTGTGTATCTTAGGTAAAATATAGAATGTCCCTGGTGTAGGTATGTTTGGAATAAGTATGTTTAACTATTTTTGGATGTTGTTCAGTAGAGACATAATGATTTGTATATTGTATAGTAGGGTCTTCTCTATAATAAGTTGTATCTGACAGCTGTCTGTGTGCCTCTTTAATGTAATCCTCTGTGTTCATCACAACCACAGCTCCAACTTTTTTAGCTTGTCCCCTGCCCCATGTCAGTACTCACCTACCCTCCCTCCCTCCCTGGCACAGGCTTATCAGTCACCTGCATTCATAAAGTGTTAGTTGACTCATGAGCCTTGGCTGGGAGGGGAGGCCAGGTGACTACTGACGTGTGGCAGGGGTGGGAGGACAGGTGACTACTGAGCCTTGGCCGGGGGGGGGAGGGCAGGTGACTGTTGAGCCTTGGTGGTTGAGGGAGGGAGGTGACTACTGACATGGGAGCAGGGGAGGCAGGGCAGGTGACAACTGACATGGGGCAGGGGAGGGAGGACAGGTGACTGCTGAGTCTTGGCCAGAGGGGGAGGGCAGGTGACTGTTGAGCCTTGGTGGTTGAGGGAGGGCAGGTAACTACTAACATGGAGCAGGGGAGGGAGGGAAGGTGACTGGTGTGCCCCGGCCAGGGAAGGAGGGCAGGTGACTACTGACACGGGGCAAAGGAGGCAGGGCAGGTGACAACTGACATGGGGCAGGGGAGGGAGGGCAGGTGACTGGTGAACCTGGGCTGGGGGGGCAGGTGACTGATGAGCCTGTACCATGGAGGGAGGGTAGGTGACTACTGACATGGGGCAGGGGAGGTAGGGCAGGTGACTGGTGAGCTTGGGTCACTGAGGGAGGGCCAGTGATGAGTGCACCTGTGCCTGGGAGGGAGGGCAGGTGAGTAATTACATGTGACCACTGACTGGATTGGTTCCATGTCAGAATAGTGAATGTGGAACCGTGACTGTCAAAACAGCCATGGCTTGATGGTGACTGGAAAGATGGCGACAGTGTTTTTTTTTTTGTTTCATACCCTATGCCCCCTTTCTAAGGATACTAACTCTCAGGTCATAGCACCTTGGGGAGAGGGGAATGCAGCTGTTGCCATCTTTCCAGTCCCCATCAAGCCATGACTGTTTTGATAGTTGCGGTTTTGACTTCACTGTCATCACGGGATATCATTGGATTTGTATCTTTTTTCAGCTCTCACTGGTGTCTAGTGGCCCCTGCCATCCGATCGCTGTCCCCATTATTTTATCATACCCCGTTGTCTATTGGCACACCCCACCATCTGAACGATGTCCCTGTTACTCGTGTCTAGTGGCACACCCAACCATCCAATTGCTGTCCCTGTCACTCATATCTAGTGGCACACCCCACCATCCCATCACTGTCCCTATTTGTCATGTCTAGTGGCACCCCCCCCACCATCTGATGGCTGTCCATGTTTTGTCACGCAATGATTTTTTTTTTAAACCTTCACAACCCAAAACAATTTTCCATCATCGATCCCTACCACGCCCATACATGACCACCCACTGTGCACCAACCTCCCCACACCCCCCAGTACACTCCCACATAACATCACTCCCCTGAACAGGTTCACGGTTCGATATCCACTCTCCTGATGGAAAACACATCTTGCTGCTGGAACCAGCAACTTCACCATGAGAGCTAAGGTAAATACAGTGAAATGTATTTCAATGCGTGTTTCAACTTGGGTGCATAACTCAGTTATTTTTTGACATAGTCACTACAAATTGTCAACATGGCCTTTTGGGGACCCCATCTAATGAACAATATAAATGTCATTGCCGGTCTGTCGGTGCAGCGGTTGGATTTCCATCTGCAATGCTGGCGACCTGGGTTTGGGAATGGACCCGGGTCGCTGGAGGGCCAGCCAGAGGAGAAGGATGGAGCATCCAAGGGATGGCTCACCTTCTCTGGGGGAGGGTGGGGATGTGTCCTGGCACTTGCTGGCCCCTGACGGAGGCTGGGAGCACAGCAGGTTGTCAGGGACCAAATGATTGGGGCATTGTGGATGTCGGCATATGCCTTGACATCTGTGGCATGCCACTCCCCAGGGAGAAAACCAGGAAACTGCTCTCTGCCCAACTAGATGATGGTCACTGGCCCCCACTGTCACCAAGCCCTGAATGACCGACCTACCTCAGTGACACCTAGGCCAATTGAAGAGTGCGCTGGCCACCCCACCGGTGCCTTCCTTCTCGGAGGAGAGAGATCCATCCGGCAAAGGGATACGCTGGGTTACCCGGGGCGTCACGATGTGAGGTAAGGGCCGGCATCAGGGAGGGTGAGCAGATGGAGGGCCTAGGAGACCTGAAGGAGCGATCATCCAGAGAGGGAAGAAGGAGCAAAAGGAAAAAAAATGCCATTATACAACTCCCGCCCGAAGTGTGATTTCGCAGTCCCTTGGTGACTTCACATTTCGGGCACTATTTGTGTATTGACAGTCATATTGTTAGTGAGGTGTGGTCCTAAGCAGTCTGTATTGAAAATTTTGGGTCCAAATATGAAAAATGGCAAAGTTAAGACCATTCATTGCAAATTTTGCTATGTACCATTGTTAATTTTGAATTTTTCAATATTTGCACACAAGATTTTCGACATAGCCTTCCTACTGCCACACTGAATGTATGTCACAGGTGTCATTTTTAGAATCCTGGTCACAATGTGTTTTCACACCTGTAGCGTGGAATGTCATTGCAGCGGTACAGAATAATGCTTTGGCGGGAATTAAAAAAATGTTCTGCACTGGAAACATGAGGTGGGGTAATAGGAATACCATCCTGACAGTTTGGTCAAAATGGCAAATTCAGTGTAAAAACTATCTATACAATGTCTATTTTAACAGTGTAAATAATAATAAGTAAAAATTATATGGTTTAAATTAAAAATACCCATTTTAGAAAACTGGTAATCCAAATTGGCTTAATGCTAACCATTTCTCATTCTGATTAACAAAAGGACACTAATCAACTCTCCAACAGTAATTTATGCCTTGCATTGGAGTATTGTTGAGGGGGTGGCAGGAACAGTAGTGCACACTGTGTGAGCTACTGTACAGGTGTATTACTCTGGAAGGAAATATGGACACTAAAATTAATGATATGCCAGTTTTCAATACTGATGATGTCAGTTGCGACACTTTTGTTTGTAATGCTACAGTGTGTGCATATGACGGTACGTGTGTAGTGGGTGGCACAGATTCCACTGGTGATGCTTAACAACTTTGAATTATTTTAGCCGCATAGTGGAGCACAGGCCTTGATGTAAATGTAGCACAATGGCCAATTATGGTTGATGCCACAGTGCAGGTTAATTTTGATTCAGTACAAGTTTGTGACATTTGCGCAAATCTGCTAGTTAATTTGAGGGATGTTAGTTTTAATCACCACTATGCCTCAATGATGGAATCGGCAGGTCAACCAACTGACCAGTCACAACAAATGCCAGCATGTTCAACACCCATAAAGATGCCAACAGACATTTTGCTTGCCACAGTGGTAGACACTCCTATTGACAGTGACATATTATGCACACCAGCTACATACTGTATGCTGATACAAGTGACACTTTGAACAGACCAACATCAGACTGCGAAAGCAATATTGTGCAGTCTGATGGCGAAAAGGTCCAGTTACTGTCGTAGTATGTCAGAGAGCCAAAATATATTGTTTTCATGTCACAGTTGGAACATTTGATAAGCAACATTACATGTAGGCAATGTGGCTCTGCTCTGGAAACCATAAAAAACAGTTCTATAGGATCCATGATCACGTTGCGTACATACTGTGTTATGGGCCATCTGATCTGGCAGTCTCAACCCACTGTGGCAAGTAAAATGACTGTTGGTAATTTGATACTTGTTGCATCCATCTTGTGTAGCATTCAGTCATTTGTTGCAGTGCAGCATTTTGCTAGTGTCATGAACCTCATGATAATTGGTGAGAGCACATTAACGCACACAGAAAAACACCCTGATTCCAATTATCAATAAGACTTGGTCAGAACATAAAGAAAAAACTGCTAATTACTTTAAAGGCTAGAGGTCCCATTAGACTTGCTGGTGATGGTCGTTGCGATTCGCCTGGTTTCTGTACCACCTACTGCACATAACACAATGATGGCTGTTGATTCAAGTACAATTGTAAATTTTATACAGAAGCATGTCACACAGACAGGAACATCCCTGGCAATGGAGGCCAAAGGTTTCATTGGATGCTTGGATGATGTACTGTCTTACGGGGGTACATGTTGATACAGTTTCCACCGATAGGCATGTTGATGTTCGTAAAGTTATGAGGGACACATATGCAGAGATGAGCATAGATCATTAGTCTGACCCTTACCATATGGCCAATAACATTAGAAAAAACTGATTGAGAAGGCAAAGCTCAAGAGGCAATTCCAAACTGCAGCTCTGGGTAAAGTCCATTGTGAACCACCTGTGGTGGTCTGCAAGGACATGTAATGGCAACCCAGACGTGCTTGTCAAGAAGTGGACATTGGTGTTGTAATATATCTGCAGCATCGATGAATGGGATGAAAGGACGCTATTCAAATGATATACACATGCCCCACTACCTGTTGATGTTGCTGGCAGGAAAAAATGGATTGAGGAAGATTCAGACACATTTATTGCTGTAAGAAATATTGTCCTTCACAAAACAATGCAGAAAGACATAAGACAGTTGTCAAAGTTTATACACACAGGTCAGCTGGAAGTGTATCACTTGCTGATTTTGAAATACTGTCCAAAGCATCTAGAGTTCAGTTATCCAGCCATGCAGGCAATACTCAACTTGATGCATTAGATCACAACCATAACATTGCAGGGCAAAGTGCGACCATCAAAACACAGTACCTGGGTAGTGATACAGTGGGAGAGAAGCAGTACAGGTGTCTTTGGAGCAAATAATTGGGAACAGTGGGTGGTTTGTACTCCTAAAAGTTATGATTACCTGACAGATGTAATAGTGGAGATACTTGAAAGCAGGCATACATCCCAAGATTTGGCCATTGTGTTGACACCATCGGATGTGAAGAGCAACATAGCATGGGAGGCACCCTTGCCCAAGAAAGAACTTGTGGTACAGCACAGGTCAAGATTTGCAAAGTAGCGTTACTAAGAGTGTCACCTTTATACATAGTGCTGATAATTAATGGGAGGTAGACAACACCACAGCAACTTTAAGTATTAATACATTATTAAACACAGAGTAATTCAAAGAGATCATTTAGTGTACAGTGCACAAGATGGTATGTTGTGCAAAGAAAACAGGAGCTTCCTATTGCCATTTGTTGTAGAAAAAACTGCATCAACATATACCCTGTGCCAGCTCAGTGGCGCCGGCAACCTGGATTCACACCCCGAGCCTGGGTACCAGGAGCAGAGTTCAGCAGAGAGGGAGTGAAGAGCATCCATTGGACACTTCCCTCCCAGGGAGTGGGCAGACCTGTGACACCTGGTGGTGGATTGGAGACTGTACATCTCCACCCCAGGGCATCCCTGATAGGTTCCAATTGGGAGGTGGGATGGCCAGAAAATGAGAAAATGATGGCCACCTATGCTGTCTGGATGATGGCAGTTTACCTCTCTGTTGCTGCAAAGCGTGGGATAGCCCCAAGCTGCTCCCTCGCCGCTCCTGGTGAGGACGGAAAAGTGTGTGTGCCTTCAGGTGCGCAACAAGTCTCCCCTCCCATTCATGACCATGGGAGGGGCCCCCCGAAGGGATATGTCAGGTCAGTCGAGAGTGTGTGTGATGAGGGACAGTGGACAGCGACCAGAAAAGAGCGGAACAGACAGTAAGCAGGCTTGGTCACCTGAGGGAGTGGGCAGCTAGGTTGGTGAGAGAGAGAAAAAGAACATAATACAAAACAAACAAACAAAAAAACATGTATCCCGTAATACAGACATGTACTGAAGACAGCGCAATGTGAAATGCAGCTGCACATTAGAGAGTAAAACAGGTTGAGATGTTTTTAGGTTATCCACCATGTTTCCTTCTTCAGCACTCATGCTCCTGCACATGTGCATCAAACATTGGCATTGTTGTTTCAAATTCTGTTGAAACATCTGTTTCAGAGATTAATCGGCTTTCACCCTATGTACGCTGCAAATGTGATTGATGGTGTACAGTAAGCACTCATTGTTGCACAGCACCAAAGCGCAAAGCATGCACAGTACCACCGTGACTTTGAAACTGTGACAGTTCATGTTGGTGTTGGACCAGTTCTGTTTTATCTTGGTAGTTCTACACTGAAGTTCCCAAATTGTCCATGATGCACTTATGTGGCTTACTGTAAGCCCACTCATCCAGGCCCAAGCCACATCTGAAAGAGAACATCTACACGGCATACAAATGTGACTTGAAGTAGACCCACTCGGCCATGTTCAAGCCACATTTTTTTTTAACTTTTTATTTATACGCACAGAGGTGTTCCAGTACAGCATTTACAATTTCACATACAGCCATTTACAATGCATTTATCTTGTATATAAGCAGTTACTCCTCTAAAATTAATCCATAAGGATCAACTTAACATTGCAGGTAATGGGAGGATGGGAACTTAATATTCAAGCCACATTTGATACCAAAATGGCACACGATGGCCAAATGTGACTTGAAATAGGCCCACTCGGCCAGGTTCAAGCTACATTTGATACCAAAATGGTACACGATGGCCAAATGTGACTTGAAGTAGGCCTACTCAGCCAGGTTCAAGTCACACTGGCTATCAAAATTAGACACTAAGGCCAAATATGATTTGAAGTAGGCCCACTCGGCCAGATTCAAGCCACATTTGCTACCAAAATGGCACACGACGCACAGATGTGACTTGAAGTAGGTCCACTCAACCAGGTTAAAGCCCCATCTAAAACAAAACGGGCACACGACAGGCAAATGTGACTTGAAGTAGGCCCATTCGGCCAAGTTCAAGCCACATTTGATACCAAAATGGCACACGACACACAGATGTGACTTAAAGTAGCCCACTCAGCCAGGTTCAAGCCACATCTGAAACAAAATAGGCACACGACAGCCAAATGTGACTTGAAGTAGGTACACTCAGCCAGGTTCAAGTCACACTGGATAATTGCATTGACTGTGACTTGCATTGCTGATTCCAATGATGTGCCACTTAAGTACTAAATTCAGACACACTGAACTGACTTACAAAGTAGGTAACAATTGCTATTAATATGAAATAACTTACTTGACTATTAAAATTCCTAAACTGTCTCTCTGTACTCCTGGAATCCAACATAGTCCCCCGTATCAGAGGGATATAACATTTGTACTGCATTCACCACAAAGGATGGGAGAATGCACCTGTTTCTCCTGCCTAGCCTCATAACTCTATATGCCCAGTACATGAACTGGTGGTAGGCCATGTGACAGTACTGGCTGCAAAAAGAGGGTGAGTTTGTAAGGAGCGGAAAATGTATGGTATTCACAAACTATGTTATTGTCAATTGTTTGACAATGTAACTGTATTACTGAGTGAATAACACAAAAGGGCTTAACTACACATATATCATAACACAGAGTAACTGAACTGAGACTCGCTAACCTATTGGTCAGCACTGAAGGTGCTCTACCACTTCTTTTGTAAAGATGAAATGCTACATAGGCCATCTCCAGACCAGCTCGATGGGTAATAACGGACTAGTCGGCATGAAGGGTCACTCAACCTACCACTTCTAGCTACTC
Source organism: Neoceratodus forsteri (assembly GCA_016271365.2). NCBI lineage: Eukaryota > Metazoa > Chordata > Ceratodontiformes > Ceratodontidae > Neoceratodus > Neoceratodus forsteri. The sequence goes on from CM057453.1 coordinate 1,152,787,146, forward strand.
TGATATTATTTCCCAATCCTAACAGCATAAACATTCTCTGGCTCATGGCATAATGCTACATTTACTGCATAGACATCAATCATTGCTAAGCAGCTGTTGACTACTGTCATCACCCTCAGAAGCTATCTGGGAGCCTTCAGTAACACTACCTGATCCTCACCTAGGCTCATCTGGCCCATACTCTGGCTCAAACTGGTAGGGATCCAGACCCAGTACTTCTATTTCCTGATCTAATTCATCATTGAAATCCTGAAACTGAGAAGTTATTGTCCTGTAGCATATAAAATACAAGAAGTTGTATATCTCATTTTCAAACATATCATTCAATTACAGTTGTATGGTGAATACTGTAAGTCATAAGTTTCTTTGGATATTCACACATACATTTCTATTATAACAAACTCTGGCCAGAGCCGAAAGGGCTGCATGTGTTGGGGTGGGGTTAGGGGTTACAGAGGGAGGTTGGGTGGGGAGGATATGTATAATTGGGAATGGTGGGATGTACTTTTCCATCTGCTTTCTTCTGGATTTTATGAGCTTTCAGTCACCAGAAATTAGTTTTTTCATCTGTTTCAAAAGTAGGAAATAAAACACTTATCAGAGTTACAGGGAGGACTGCAAAGAAGGCAGAACATCAACATGAGTAAGAGCCGTGACCACTAGTCCAAAATTTTGCTGGACAGTCCGGCAATCCTCTCCTGTTTCTGCAACTAGTAGCAGTCGTCCAGAGTCTTTACTTGCTCATACATGGGTATATTGTCTACGTAAAGCATTGCTGGGGGCTGCTCAGAAATATTTCTGGACTTGTTTAGTATAAGGTAGACTACAGTACCTCGCTAGATGAGGAGGACCGAAAGAGGGAGATGTTAAAATGCAACTTTAATTTTAGGAAAGCAGATCAAATGCGCACTTAAGTAACAATGCTCCTCCCATCTGTTGACTTATCCTCGCTGCACTAAAAGCTGCTCCTCTCATCTGTTGACGTATCTTACTGCACTAAAAGCATCCCCCTCCCACCTGCAGTCATCATATAAGAAATATGAAGAAACATTTAAGTTTAAGCTATACGGTTATGGAATGCAAATGGACTATTTACATTTTAAATATAAGTCAAAATAAAGAAAAACTTGTTTCACATAACCAGTGTTAATTTCAGGCAGTCCCTTATCACTTTGTTTCATACAAAGAGTAGTACAGTGTCACAACCCCACTCAGCAGGTCAGGCCCTCTGCTCCCACAGTGCCAACCTCCGAGCGCAGTATTATGAACAGGAACAGAACAGGGTAACCCTCCTGTCTGTTTTGTGGGTCTGAATTACCTTTGGTCTGAACTTCTGGAGGGATTCAAACTGTGAACCTCTTGCTAGCTTACCCAATGTACAGGCTCAGATAATTCTTCTCTTTGGGGGGGCCAAATATCTTTCGCCTACGGGCACCTAAACAGGTATATAAAATGAACCCTTAAAAACTCTATGAAAGACCTCAGATAAACTCTTACCTTTTCCCAGTTTGATATTACCATTAAGCTATGCACAGTGTCAACTTTAACCATATATGCTTCACTTGTCAAACAAAGAATTTCAAAGGCACACCAATCAGTCTCTTTAAAATAGAGGTTTCCTTTAAAATAGATAAAAATGTAAAATGTAAATACAGAACAATATATAACAACGCATACAATCACCTAAAAGAACAAGGTTTAAAAAAAAGTGCAAACAAATTCCTACCACCAGACAATTAGGCTTGTCTAACGTATATCTTCTAACAGTGCTTGAAGTAGAGGTTGTTGCTTCAAAAAGTCCAAACAAGAAATGTCTCTAAAGGTCAGCCACAGCATAATTAAAAACTGTTTTTGAACCTGCCTCCTCCATGATGTCACCCAGCTCCTCCTCTGTTTATTAAAAATTATATAACCAAGATGTCTTATCACTCAGGATGTATTTTAAATAAGATGACATAAGCAAAAACTCATTTTCAATATGACTCTTTGATCTGGAGTGGTTTCCTGCTTTTCAAAGACATCAAAGGACCTTCTCTGACTAACTCTGCCAGATCTCACTGAGGTGTAATATGCTTTGTAACACCAGGTGAAATTAACTGGGCTTCCTCTAAAGACGCCATAAAATGGATATTTTAGTTCCTGGCTTCAAAAGAAGCACAGCTCAACAACAAGACCATAAAATGCGAGTCTTTGGAAGTTAATCACATTACAGAGATCTGCTGTTTAACATATATCCTGCCAGTTTAAGTGATACCTGGGGGGGGGGGTCATCCCAGGAGCACAGGATTTCTCATGACAGACAATCACACTACATTTTTATATTACAAAAATCAAGGAGTAATCAGAACCAGCTGTCCAAGTGTCACAATCCTCCCCACCTAGACTGAATTTAGGGGCTCTATCCCCTGCATTGGATGAGCTTCCCAAATCAGTTCACTCTTAATAGACACGAGACAAGCCATCTGAGTTCTGATTTTTCGCTCCAGCCCTATGTAAGATTGTCATGTCATACCCTTGCAAAGCAAGACTCCATCATAACAATCTACCATTAGTCTTTCCCATTTGCGTCAGCCAAACCAGGGGCTGTGGCCAGTTTGTACCACAAAATGCTGCCCATACAAGTATGGCTCCAACTTCTTTAGGGCCCACACTATGGCAAGACATTCTTTTTCCACAGTAGAGTATGCCTGCTCCCTGGGAAGTAACTTTTTACTCAGGTACACTACTGGGTGATCTTTCCCTTGGTTGGATGTCTGACTCAGTACTGCCCCAATACCTACATCTGAGGCATCAGTCTGAACTATAAAGGGTCTGCTATAGTCAGGACTTGTCAAAACAGGAGCAGTGCACAGTGCCTCCTTCAATCTGGTAAAGGCTTCTTCGCAGGCTGGTCCCCGAGTAATTTTCTTTGGCATCCTTTTCTTTACCAGGTCAGATAGGGGAGCAGCCATGGCACTGTAATTGGGTACAGATTTTCTATAGTACCCTGCTGTCCCTAGAAAACTCCTGACCTGCTTCTGAATTTCTGGTCTGGGCCATGCCTGGATCACCTCTATTTTTATTTGGTTAGAAAGGAGCTTTCCTCAGCCTACCACATGCCCGAGGTATGCCACTTCTCACATGGCCACCTGGCACTTCTCAGCTTTGACAGTGAGCCCGGCCCTCTGTATCCTGCCCAGCACTTCCCTGAGGTGGGACAGGTGTTCCTCCCAGCTGGCACTAAAGATGGCAATGTCATCCAGGTATGCCATGGCATTCTCCTCAGCACCTTTTAACACCTGGTTCACCAACCGTTGGAAAATGGCCGTGGTGTTCTTCATTCTGAAAGGCATTACTTTAAATTGAAATAACCCTATCAGAGTGATGAAGGCTGACCTCTCCCTAGATCTGTCCATTAACTTTACCTGCCTATACCCCTTGTTCAGGTCAATGGTTGTAAGGTAGGTTTCCCCTCCCAACCTGTCCAGGAGTTCGTCCGTCTGGGGCATCGGGTCAGCATCTGACTTTGTGACTGCATTCAGTCCATGATAGTCCACACAGAAATGAGTAGAGCCATCTGGCTTGGGCACAAGGACTATGGGTGAGGCCCAAGGGCTTTGGGATCTCTGGATTACCCCTAAATCCAGCATCTCCTCCACTTCCCTCCTAATGTCCTTTTGGACAGCCTCTGACACCTGATTTGATATCCACCGTATGGGCGTCTGTGTCCCTGTCTCCACATCGTGCGTCGCTAAAGGGGTTAGTCCAGGCTTGGTGCTAAACAATGGGGCAAAGTCTGCTAAAACCTCCCTTACTTCCTGGATCTTGTCCGTGGCCAGCTGGGGAGACAATTTAACTGCCTCCACAGAGGACTTCCACTTGCTTTCTTCCAGCAAGTCCAGAAGGGGGTCTCCTTCATCCATCCCTTCCCCAGGACTACACACTACAAACACCATGTCAGCCCTATTAGCATATGGCTTCATCATGTTGACATGGTACATCCTTTTTGTCTGTCTTCTGTCAGGTAACTCTATAATATAGTTCACGTCATTTACCTTCCTAACTACTTTGTACGGTCCTGCCCACTCAGCCTGCAGTTTGTCTTTCCAGACTGGAATAAGGACCATGACTACCTGACCCACCATGTATGAGCGAGCTCTGGCTCTGTGGTCGTACCACACTTTTTGTTTCTGTTTGGCAGGTGCCAAGTTGCTCTGAGTTGTCCTCATAAGCTCCTTCAGCCTTTCCCTAAACCTAAGGATGTAATCCACTATGGGAGTTCCCTGGGTGGTGTGCTTGCCTTCCCAGTCCTCCCAGATCAAGTCTAGGGGCCCATGCACCCGGCGTCCATATAAGAGTTCGAAGGGGGAAAATCCTGTTGACTCTTGGGGCACCTTCCTGTATGCAAAAAACAGGTGGGGAAGGTATTTCTCCCAGTCCCTCCCATGCTGTTCAGCAAATGCCCAGAGCATTGACTTCAGGATACCATTAAATCATTCCCCAAGCTCATTGGCTTGTGGGTGATAAGGTGTCATGCATCTCTGCACCACCTCACACTTTTCCCATAAACATTTCATCAGGTCTGACATGAAGGAACCCCCTCAATCAGTGATAACCTCCTGTGGAAACCCAACACGGGAGAAAATCCCAAGTAAGGCATCTGCCACTTTGTACGTCCTTAGTGAGGATAGGGCGACTGCCTCTGGGTACCGGGTGGCATAATCCACCACAGTCAGGATGAATCTCTTCCCTGAGGAGCTGGGGTTATTTAAAGGCCCCACAATATTCATTCCCACCCTCTGGAATGGCTCCTCTACTATGGGCAATGGAATCGGGGCAGCTTGGGTTTTCTTGCCCGCCTTCCCTATTTCTTGGCACCGGTGACAAGACCTGCAATACTCCTTCACTTGCTGGGTGAAGTTGGGCCAGTAGAAATTCTGGACCAACCACTGCATAGTGCGCGTGATTCCCAGATGACCAGACAGGGAATATCATGTGCAATCTTGAGCAACTGCTCATGATACCCCTGGAGAATGACAAGCTGCCTGTCTACCACCCCTCCCTCTGTCTGTACAGCCTGAGTATACCTCAGTCCATTTTCCCAATAAACCTTATGTCTGCCGTCACCTCCCCTGTGCTCCGTCAGAGTCTGCCCAAACCCTCAGCTTCTCTAGACTAGGGTCAGTTCTCTGAGCAGCTGCAAACTCCTCATACATTCCCAAGGCATGGGGATAGGTCCCTTTCAGTCTCTAAACTAGGGTCCCTAGCACTAGCATCAGGGCACTCAGGATCACTGTCATTCCTAACCCTCTGACAAGGGGTCACCCCTCCCTCTTCAGAGTATCCCTCTGTAGCTGTGTGGTTACTTGCTACTGGGAAACTTTCTACCCCCTTTTCATTAGTCTCCATATCAGGAGACACAGGCTGGGGAACCAGCCTCCCAGTGGTTTCCACAATGGCTTCTGTGGGGTTCAGGGAACTAGAATTTTCCCTTGCCACTTGGCTATGTGTAACTGCACACACCATCCCCTGTTGGAGATTGTTCCCAAGGATGATGTCCACTGCTAACATTTTGGCTACAGCCACTTGTTGTACAGTTCCCCCTGTTTCACCCCAGTCTAGGAGAACACTGGTGAGTGGCAATGTTTTCTCCTCACCAGTAAAGTCCTGTACAGTGATGTATTTATTGGGTATAAGCTGACCAGGCTCTACTAGATCCCCTTTTACCAATGTCAGCAATGCCCCTGTGTCCCTTAACCCTAGCATCTGTACACCATTCACAATGACTGGGTGCATGTGTTCCCTCATGTTCACAGGCATGCTTCCAGGAACACACAAACAACCCACTTCTTTCTTAGTTCCAGTCTGCATATTGCTCATTCTTTTGGGACACTGTCTGGCAATATGCCCAGTTTCTTTACATAACCAACATTCATTTCTTTTCTCAGAGAAATCTATTCTCTGAAACCTGGGCTAACTGGTTTTGGTGGAGACAGGGAGGGTTTTAGCTGCCCTGAAGATGTGCTTTTCCATTTCTGTGCTGCCACACCTGCCCCATTCGTTCTCAGAGCAGGTCTTCTCTTGGCATAGTGGTTTGAGAGTTCAGCAGCCTCTTGCACTGTTTTGGGATCTCGGTCCTCCAGCCAGGTTTTTAGCTCTGCTGGGCATGCCCAGAAAAACTGTTCTAACAGAATCACATTTTAATTTTATCTACAGAGTTTGCTTCAATTCATTCCCACCAACGTTTTAAAAACTGACGTTGTTTAGTGGCTAGCTCCTCGTAGCCCATGTCAGAGCTTCTCCTGAGCTTACGGAATTTAGCTCTGTATGATTCAGCAGTTAATTCAAATTTTTTTAAAAGTGCATCTTTAAGTTTGCTGTAATCATTACTGTCCTCATTGTCCATTTGACCCAATGCATCCCGAGCTTTCCCGGTAAGTAGCGGGGATAGCTGGAAGCTCCAGGACTCCCTAGAAATTTTAGCCTGAATACAAACTTTTTCAAAAGAATTTAAAAAGGCATCCATATCCTCCCCCTCTTTAAATCTGGCTATCAATTTGGAATTCAATTTGTAACCCAGTCCTGTAGTTCCAGTTAAACCCAAGCCACTTACTGTACCTGCTCTGATGCTGGTGGTTGGAGTCGTAGCTTCTCCAGTTCATGTCACCTCTGGCTCTCACACTCTTCATGGTCTGCCTCTCACTGTTCACAGTCTCTCTCTTCTCCTCTGCAGCTTGCTGTTCTTGCTTCTCTTCTCTCTGGAACTCCAGCTCCATTCTGCACAACTCAATCTGCAACCTGGGTACTTCTGGCTCCAGAATGCTGGTGACCTTCCCCTGCTGCTGTGGCCCTTCACTGGCACTGGCCCTGCTGCCCTCCTCATTGGATCTGGACACTGCACTGGCCGCTAGCCCTTCCACACTCAAGGTTCGGTCTCTTACAGTCACTGTCTGTGACTCAATGCTCTGGGTATCTGCTACCATCAGGGCATCCACGAGGTTCTGTCTGCACAACTTCTTTAAGTAGTGTACAGTGTGCCCGGTGTAGTTGGAAGCCATCTTCTTCCCTAGCTACGGCTACTCTATCTTGCACTTTAGAAAAAAAAAACAGGTAGGAACTTGACTGTAAGCCAAGTGATATAGTTCTGTTTCCTTTTTAAAAAATAAATCACTGCCCTTTCTTTGCAAGTGAACTGTACAGCATCAAGCTAACACACTGAACAATAAAAGCTTATAATATCAAAATTATCCACACCACTGCCAACCAATCTGTCACAACCCCACTCAGCAGGTCAGGCCCCCAGCTCCCACAGAGCCAACCTCTGAGCGCAGTATTGTGAATCAGGAACAGAACAGGGTAACCCTCCTGTCTGTTTTGTGGGTCCGAATTACCTTTGGTCTGAACTTCTGCAGGTATTCAAACTGTGAACCTCTTGCTAGCGTACCCAATGTACATGCTCAGATAATTCTGCTCTTCTGGGGGGGCCAGATATCTTTTGCCTATGGGCACCTAAACAGGTGTACAAAATAAACTCTTCAAAACTCTATGAAAGACCTCAGATAAACTCTTACCTTTTCCCAGTTTGGTATTACCATTAAGCTATGCACAGTGTCAACTTTAACCATACATGCTTCACTTGTCAAAGAAAGAATTTCGAAGGCACACCAAGCAGTCTGTTTAAAATAGAGGTTTCCTTTAAAATAGATAAAAATGTAAAATGTAAATACAGAACAATACATCACAATGCATACAATCACTCAAAAGAACAAGGTTTTAAAAAAAGTGCAAACAAATTCCTACCACCAGACAATTAGACTTGTCTTTCTAATGTATATCTTCTAACAGTGCTTGAAGTAGAGGTTGTTGCTTCAGAGAGTCCAAACAAGAATGTCTCTAAAGGTCAGCCACAGCATAATTAAAAACTGTCTTTGAACCTGCTTCCTCCATGATGTCACCCAGCTCCTCCTTGGTTTATGAAAAATTATACAGCCAAGATTTCTTATCACTCAGGAGATATTTTAAATAAGATGACAAAAGCAAAAACTCATTTCCAATATGACTCTTTGATCTGGAGTGGTTTCCTGCTTTTCAAAGACATCAAAGAACCTTCTCTGACTAACTCTGCCAGATCTCACTGAGGTATAATATGCTTTGTGACACCAGGTGAAATTAACTGGGCTTCCTCTGAAGACACCATTAAATGGATATTTTAGTTCCTGGCTTCAAAAGAAGCACAGCTCAAAAACAAGACTATAAAATGCAAGTCTTTGGAAGTTAATCACATTACAGAGATCTGCTGTTTAACATATAGCCTGTCAGTTTAAGTGATACCTGGGGGTCATCCCAGGAGCACAGGATTTCTCATGACAGACAATCACACTACATTTTTATATTACAAAAATCAAGGAGTAATCAGAACCAGCTGTCCAAATGTCACACACAGAACCAGAGAATTAGTTACACATACTTTTTATATTGTATATAGTGCCCACAGGGCAGGACTTGGACACAGTGGTACTGCTTTCTACTAATGCTCTTCAGAGTCTTAGAGAGAGCTCTCTCCTGTAGACCATCTCATACAGGCCACAAAATCTACCCCCCACACTGGAAACTCAATTACTGGTTCAACCACCCCCAAACATAGATTCCCCAACCCTGGACTGAACACTGATTTGACCCATTTCAACAGTTTGCTTGAACCTAGAAACAGTCTCAACCCTGTGGCAAAAAGAAGACTGTTTAAAAAAGAAAACTCATATGTGAAGGCTACCACCAGGGCACTATATGGTAGCACAGTTAATTTAAAGTCATATGGTAATTTGCTAGGGTGACTGTCTCAAAAGTTACCCAGACTAGAAAAATAGTATGAGATATAAGCAGTCTAAAAAAAACGTTTAATTTTCCACTGTCAGTTGCAATAATATAAAGTTGGCTACTAGACCTTCAAATGGATCACTGAAAAATCCATGTAACAAGAACAACATAGCACATTATGTTTAGCAGATTTATAAGGCAGAAAATGTCCCATATAAGTAGAAAGACATTCCAAATGTCACCTCTAATGTGTCTAAGTATACAGAACAGAACATAGATACTGTTCCTGTGTAGCAGGTTGCTGCACATTAAAGTTTTTATGTAAGTGCTTGTAAAAAAGCATACAAGACTTATTTTAGGATGAATAAAATAGTTGAATCAGTGATATACAATCTTATTCAGAGCAAATAATACATATTAAAATGCTGAATCTTTAAACCCATATATTTTTTATGCATGGCAGGTCTGTAACACGTGCACAGTTTTTGTAAGAAAGCCAACCAAGGCTATATGCAGAATGAATACGCAGTCAATCCAAACAGCAGTATAAGTTAATTTAGAGTTAGCAGTTTGTATTATGATGCTGAGTATTTAAATACAGAGCCTGTTACTGAATGTAGGTCAGTTGCATGGGCACATTTTTCTGTAAAACTTGTAACAAATTCAAACAGGACTATATACAGAATGACCAAGTAATCATAGCCAGTAATTTAAACTCTAATGTGGTACAAAAGGCACTAGGGTTAGGCAGTACTGTATTTCCAACATTGCAGGCTAAAAATGGGTTCAGAATTGTTACAGCAAGCAAATATTCAGAGGTGATAAATTTGTACAGACTCCCTCAGCTGAGAAACAGAGCATACAGTAGCACAGACAATGTAGTGAACAGAGAAATGGGGATGTACCCTTCCCCTGAATATATTGAGCTAGAGTGCTACTGTTCTGTAAGTGTCCTTGATAAAAGATGAGACACCCAGATATTAGTAACAGTTGGGAGACAGGACTTTTTCTATCATTTGTAAATTACAGTATGTGGAAGTAATTTCACTGATTTCTGCGTTTCCGATTCTGCTTTTTTACACATAAGGAGAAAGCATGACAGCTGCAGCATCGGAAATGCAGAAAGCAGTGAATTACTTCCACATACTGCAATTTACAATATATTAACGAGCCAGCCCAGATCTGAAAACCAAATAACCAACCACAGCAAAAAAAACACCAAAGGGAGACAACAGCAGCTGGCAGACAACATCAGCGAGTACTGCACTAAGTTACGGCCTTCCCTATCAGCAGTGCAGACTCAGGACCAGCAACTTGCTCTTCTGGCCACTGTTTGCATGTGACTGGATGGATATTGTTGCTATGGTGCGTGAGCCTCCGCCAGCCCGTCCCCCTCGTGACCCTCCCATACGCCAGCACTGATTGAGAGTGGAGTCGGAGAGCATGAGCTGACTGTGTAACACTGAGACTGAGTTGGGCTGCTGGCGCCAACAAACAGCATGCCAAGGTGGCCACTTGTTCTCGAGCAACATGTCTAAAGTGAGAAAATTCACCAGAGTCTTAGCAAGCCCAGCACAGTGGCTAAACTGTGGCAGAGCATGTCAAAAGCAGTGAGGAGCTCTGTGATTGTGATAAGTGAACGAGGAGGGCTGGCAGACAGAAAAGAGGGATGGGGGTGGTACAGGGCAAAATGGGTGGTAGTGGGAGGGTTTCAAGAGCTTGGTGGGGAGGAGCTGCACTTAAAGAACAGGGCCCAGAAACAGGAGCACCAGAGAGAGGCGGGGTTGTGATGGGCGGAGAGAATCTGGGTTTTTTTTAATTAAGGAAAATATGCAGAGTCCTCACTTTGTGTTCATAAAAGGACTGCAGGCTCTGCCCATGCAGCCTTAAAAATGCATATAGTATTAAAGCATACACTAGGAACAAAATATTATAAAACAGTGAAGTAAACCGGAATTGTCAACAACGGTGGTACTGTACATGCTGTGTCACTAGTGTATATGGTGAATTAAACAATTGGATAATTGCAAACAGTAAAATGCCTAAATCCAGTTGGTTGGCTGGCACCCTCTCACGGTGATAAATCATCCAGTATACCCACTAGAAAGGTGCCAGGGCAGCCAACCCAAACTCGTGCCACCGTAAAGAGATCACTGCCAGCGGTAAACTTCAAACACATTGCCTCCATTTGTAATCCCTGCTTGGTATGCTGAAATTAAAAAAAAAATGAACAGTTCTTTCATCTAATCCATCTGGACAAGCTTGAATGTATTTTTAGTGAAGAAAACGAGCCATCCGACAGCGAAAGCTTACCTCATGAAGAAAGCTCAAGTAAAGTACCGGCACTGCCAACTCTGCCTCTGTCTTCAGATATGGCCTCAGTAACCACCGAGCCAGTACCAGCAGTCTTACCGACTAGCAATGTGGAACACCTGGACACTCTTCACTGCCACCCCCCTGCTTGTGACACTGCCGGTAATATAGAAACCTGTAAAAAAAAACAACTCTACAACAGCTAGAATTATCCCGCAATGAAATAACCACCATCAAACAGACTAGGTGGACATTTAATGTATTTTCTGACTGGCTGAAAGAAAAAGCAATAAACATTGATATAAAAACAGTCCCATTGGAACAACTAAATTACATTCTTAGTTTTATAGCACAGTACAAAATTCTTCAGGAGAATACTGTTTGATCAGCTATGCTGGATTGAGATCTGGAATAAATGGACACATTAATGACCCCCCAAACAGCAGGGCAGTAAACATAATGGTTGACTTCACTTTTAACTCTGCCAATAACGTTTTCAGAGAAGCCATAAAAAGTTACAGAAAAGCAGGCAAAGATCAGGCCAAGCACCATGAACCACTTACTGAACAAGAATGATCACATTTAAGAAACTCTGATACCCTTTCACCCAGGGGCATCATGCAGTCAGAAATTGTGGAGGGGCACAAAATCTCAACCTCTCTAGGGGGGTCTGGGGGCATGCCCCCCCCCGGGAAAATTTTGAAAAAATGAAGTCAAATGGTGCATTTTGGTGACTTTTAGCAGCCAAGAAAGCTGTTCCCCAATAAGCTAAGTGCCATAATATTGATATAGGTTAGAAAAATGATCAATTGTTTTTGTCCTTTGTTCATTCTACTTACAGTGTTACCTCATTATGCCCCTGGGCAGTCTGGTATGGCAAAATACCACCCACCCTGTCGGGTATTATTGCAAACGCATACAACTGGAGTCAGATTGACTGGTCTGTAATTTCTTGGGTCATCCTTGGGGCTGCTCTTGTGGAGGAACACCACATATGCCATTCTTCAGTCCTGCAGTAGCATGTCTGACTGCACTGAACTAGTGAACAGGCCTGCCAGTGTCCATGCATGTTCCTCTCCATTTCCCTGAGTACCCTTGGATGTACTTTGTCTGGACCTGGTGTTTGATTACCTGCAATGCCAGCAGCCCCTCCCTCATCTATCCTCCTCTATCACTACATCCATGCTCCCCTCCCACCTGCTCCTCTTCTCTCTGTAACAGACGTATTCATTTAGTATCTCTGCTTCTCCCCCATTCTCCTCCACCCACTTCTCTCTTTTCTTAAGCCTAACAATCCCCTCCTTCTTGTCCTTTTTCTCACTTATATAGCAAAAAATGCCTTCTCCCCCTTCTTAATTCCTTCAGCTCTCCATAGTTCCTTCTGAGCCTTAGCTTGCTGGACTTCCTTACTTGCCGCACTAGCCAACCTTAGGTAATTCTCCCAATCCACCTCCCTCAGTCTCCCTGTATTTCATATAGGCTAACCTCTTTTCCCTTACTACCTGGGCAACCCCAGAACTGAACCAGCAGGGTGGTTTGGCCCTCATGTTCTTCTCACTGAGCCTAACGCACTCCTCTGTGACAACCATTATTCTTTCCTTAATGATGGACCACCTTTGGTCCACCCCCATATCTGCTCTAATGCCCACCAGGTGCCTCCTTAGCACACCACCCATTTTTCTGGAGTCTGCCCTCCTAAAGTCCAAGATTTTGGTCTTAGTCTGGATGCTTTCCCTGCTCAAATCCACCTGGAACCACACTGTGCAATGGTCACTCCCAGCCAGGGGATCTCCGACTGTTAGGTCCTGTACATGCTCCCCATCCATGAGCACCAGCTAAAGGATTGCTTCTTCCCTGGTTGGTTCTGTGACGCCCTGAGTCAGGAACCTAATATGCAGCCCTTCCAGGATCACCTGACTCCTGCCACATGTTATGAATGGTATGCTCCAGTCTACCTTGGGCAGATTTAAGTCCTCCACTGTTACTACCTCTCCTTTTCCTGCAGCCTCCAGTATTTGTGAGCTGAGTTCCCTGTCCCTCTCCTCCTCATCCTGGCTGGATGGTCTGTAAACCACCCCTATCCTCACCTTTCTCTGTCTGTTGGACTGTAACTGAACCCACAATGCCTCCACCTTCCCCTCCTCTGACTCCTCCCTCATGCAAGTTATTCCCTCCCTGATGTAAATTGCCACCCCTCCCAGCTTCCTGCCTGCCCAGTCACTCCTGTATAGCTTATATCCAGGGATCACGAGGTCCCAGTCATGGTGTGGTGTGGCCCAAGTCTCAGTTACTGCCACTATGCCTACCATCCCATCTGCTAATAGCACCTGCAGGTCATCCATCTTGTTTCCAAGACTCTGCACATTCAGAAACACCACCCCCAATCTAGAATCTGACCCCACCTCCCTTTCCTCTCTTCCTTTTTTCACATTTCTCCCCTCTGTGTGCCCCCACCTCTCCTTGCTAACTGTTCCTTACCCCTCCACCCTTTGCTAACTTTTCCTCACCCCCTCCATCTCCTTCCTCCAGACCTCTTCCACCAGAGTGTGTGTGGGGGGTCTGTTGACCTCGTCCATCTGGAGTGTTTGGGATTAGAGACCCGCTGCCTCCCTCAGTAGTTTAAATTAGAAAATGGGCTGGAACCCATTCCACAGGGGAACATTAACTTTAAACAGATGCCCACCAAATAAAAAGTCCCAAACCAAACCTGCCTTATGCCAAGCCAAGTATCCTTGTGCCCAAGCTGTTTTCTCATTGGTTGCAGCACTGGGCACATAATTTCAAACTGCCACCATTCTTTCACATCACTTAGCGAGTGACTAGGTCACCACCACCTCCACGAATTCAAAACGGATATGCTATATATTTGTACCCTGCACATACTTGTAACATTACTGATCAATTGAATAAAAAAAGTTAAAAAAAATCCAAAGTGAAAACCAGCATTATTTCCCCTCAAGTAGGGAAGGGAACATTGTTTAACCAGGAGTAGCACACTGAGTCGAAGCTTGTCTCTAGATGTGATCTAGGAGCACAAGGAAGTTAAGTGACTTACTGAGGATCACACAGTATGCACCTAGGCAGCCATGGGATTCAAACCCAGGTCTCCAGTAATGAACAGCTGTGCCCCCACCATGACTCAACGAGCAGCCCAATGCCCAATATAACTGCAAACACACACATAAAGAACAGTTCTGTTTTTTTTCAGTAATATCACAATTAAAGCAGCTGCTCTGTACCTACACAGTGGCTTACAGCTCCACAGTAATGTCCAGTGTCCAAGCGATGGCGCCACTTGTGATTTCTTGCTCTGTTAGCGAGGGACTTGTACTTGCATCCCGCCCGCCCGCAAACTCAGCCCATAACTCCACTGCAGTTCTCTTACTTTAAAACATAATGCACCATCCACAAAATACTGCCTCATTTCTTGAAACCATTAGTCCATAGAAATCACTGCAAAGTTAAAAGCTGTGGTTCCCTGAAGAGGTATGCTAGCATGGCTCATGCTATTCTCCCATTCATCCACACGGTGCTCTGTATCTATAAAGAAACCCCAAAATAAAACTGCTGAAACAAGAGACTACTCTTTTTTTAATCAATATAACTGTCCTAAGTTGCAGAGTACCACTCAATCTCAACACACAGAGCACTTTGAAACTTTTGCCACAGATTTGTGCTTCAACTGAAAATGATGAGGAAAAAAAATTACCTGAATGAATAAAACACAGCAGGCTGCTTTCCCAATTCCAACTCAGTGCTCATAAAAGTAAGTGTGTGTATGGGGGGACAGACAAAGCAGCAAGCAGGCTTCAGCTGGAGAAGATGCCAGCAGGAAAGAAAACTTCACAAGAAACACAGCAGTGCCCTTCAGTGGTGACTGTTCCAGTACAGGGACTATTTTACCACAAAAGTTAATTTTAAATGTTTTTTTTTTATTAACATTTTATGTATTTTTTTATGGTTTACAAAAATTTCACCTATAGCCCATTTTCTAAGTGCAATAATACCCTCAAGGGTGGGCGGTATGGGCAATACCAGACCTTTCAGGGGCTATAAGGCCCTCCGCCATTACACCCCTGGGCAGTCCAGTATTGCCCAATACCACCCACCCTGTCAGGTATTATTGCTTGCTTAAGTGTAGTAGTTATCTATCCCCCCCAATTTGTCCCGGAGTACCCTCAATTCCTCTGTACTGAGATGTAGCCTACCCTGTGAAAAGAGTGCATTGTTTGACCAGGTTCCCCCTCCAGTTCCCAGTACAGATGCACTCCTTCTCCCTGCACCATTTCCTAAGCCAGCAATTAAACTCTCTATTCTTCTCTTCCTGGCTGTGCTGGCCCTTGTTGCTGGTATCACCTCTGAGAAGGCCAGCAAACTTGTTTCCTCCCTGTAGATCTTCCCTAACAACCTGAACCTACTTTGCACTACCTCCACCTCCTTCCCAGTTAGGTCATTGGTTTACACTGCTTCTTTCTCCCTTCAAGCTCCCCCCACATCACCCAGCCCTGCCCTATCACCTACTTACGGTAACCCTGGGTAGATTCCTATTCAATCCCACCCCTCTGACTACTCAACCCCCTTATTCTGTCACCACCTTTGTCTCTGCCCCCACCCTCCCCCTGCTCTCATCTATTCTGTCCTCCCTCTCCTTTGGTCACCACCACTTCTGACCCTCCATAACTCTACTCTAAAGCTCAGCTACCACTATAAATTGCTTGTCCACCTTAGGTATGCTCTTAGTACTGTTGCAATATAGTTGACCTCTCCTACCTGATGTATTTTAACTGTACTTGCTTGAATCAGAATCTGTATGTACCATAATGTACTTGCCTGCTGTATATACCCCTATCTGTTTTATAATGTCTACATACCTTGTCTATTGCCTTACGACGTGGAACCTTTGTAAACGAGCTTTTAGCTCAAAAGTGTTATCCGAGATTCCAATAAATAAATAAATAAAGCTTAAACTAGATAAAGACCTTAAAATCTGGGTGATGGGGTATTCCCTCTGAATTGCTGGGGAGGAGGACTCAATGGTCTTTCTTTCCTAAGTCTGTATGTTCATATGTAACCCCTAATTGACAGAAAGCCTGGGGTTTCTCTAAAGATGGCAAATGTAGAATGACCCAGTTTGTGGTCTTCATAGAAGCACAACTAAAGACAGAGTAGGGAACTTTCTTCTACTTCAAAAGGCCTACAATCTAGTTTCCAGTATTGCCACCTTCCAAGTGAGCATAGGACACCACCAGGGTTCTTATGATTGTTTATTTATTATTGTATTTATTTAGGAAATCAGAATTACAACACTTTGAGTCATAGACTCGTTTCCAAAGGCTCCACGTCAGAATGAAACATAGACATTCATACAGTGCATACACAGAATAAATGTGGAAGAGCAATCATTGTTGGGCTTATCGCCTCAGTGACAGTAGTGGTTGTCATAGTGTCCACTTCATGATGGCCAGGGTGTGCACAAAAAAGACTCAGTGGTACTTAAGGAGCTTCTGGGTCCCAACTAGTCCCAACTAGTTCCAGCATGCACAAAAACCATGGGAATGCACAAGTCTGTTGGAAGCTTATAACAGCATTCAGGAAGAGTGTCTAATTTTTGCTTCCAGAATAGTAACCCTGATTACTACTGTATCACTCTCAGCTGGAGATCACAGACCATTCACTGTATTCCCATTTCAGATGCCACTATTCCCGGCTGTCTCAGCCCTTTTACCACTGTTTTGCACACAGGTCATTGCATGTCCATACTCCAGCTGGAATTGGTTTCAGAAAGCACCAGAGTCCTGGCCCTCAGGTTGATGGGTACAAAGCAGTGTGGGGTTCAAGGATGAGCTCCGTCAGCAAGGGAAGGATGAGGGGATGCCCATCAGTCAGACAAAAAGCAGATGTAGGTTTTAGCCTCCTGAGTGGAAGACTGGTAGAGTGGGATGACTGGAAGGTAGGATGGGCTGGCAGGCAGTACAGCCTAGAGGATAGTGTAACAAGCCATGAATGAGCTTGGTGCATTCAGCAGACCTGGGGTTGATTCATGCCAGTCATTTAACTGCCTTGTGTTCCTAGGACATGCCTGGAAATGATCTATTAGAATCATTGTAAATGAGTCCCTGATTCAGATGGTATATCTGTTTCTAGTGTTATGGTCTGTTTCTCATGAATAAAAATTAATTATTATTGTTATTATTATTATTATTATTATTATTTTGGCTAAGAAACTTATTAAACAAAAGTTGGGGATCTCATATGAAATAACAGCATATCTCCATTAAGTTATAAAAGCACACAGAGTAACATTGCCAACATTGAGGCAGTATAGTGCAGTGGTTTAAGGCTCTGAGCTCCAAATCTGGTGACATCTCGCAGACCAGACGTGGGTTTGAATCCCACAGCTTCCACTTGTATGCTGTGTGACCCTGAGCAAGTCCCTTAACTTCCCTGTGCTCCCAGGCGCTCCTGTAAAAAAAGCTTTCAGCTTAGTGTGCTACTCCTGGTTAAACAACTAAAAAAAAAAAAAAAACATAGTATGGATCCTTTGCTAATGTGAGAACATTCTGACCAGAATGAGTTTCAGAATAAAGTTTATTCAACCCCTGCTATTCAAAATGGCAAATATAGAAGAAAAAAAACTAAGCTAATCGCTAAAAAGCAAGCAAAGTTTGTAGATTAGTTTCTTCAGCTGATTTTTGCAGATTCAGTACTTTGTGGACTTAGCCACTGTAATGCATTTTTGAGGGAACAGCATATACTTGCAGCTCTTACCAGTTTGGAGCAATCAGACACGCTGTGCTTTCATTTTCAAAAACCAACTGGCTTAACCCTCCCACAGGTTCATAGCAGTGTTATAACCACTGGACCAAATTGCCTCCATTCCCCTGTGGTACTGACCTTTTTTAAACTAGGAAGCAGGTTCAAGCAGCTGTTCTAGTGGTCTCAGAGGATGGGAACAGTCACACCCATGACCCGACCCGACCGAATGCACTCTCTTAGTGCCTGCCACCTGTCTGATAACTCGTCTGGACTCGAGCAGTCACTCAACTGAAGGACGGACGTCAGACAAATGAAAAAAAAAAACTATTTGCTGTGCGTCCCGAGCTATTTCTTCGCGCCTCACTGTAGAGACAGTTGATTGGTGGTAACTGCCAGCCAGCAGCCAATCAACTGTCTGTTGTGACTGACCCCTCTCTCTCTCTCTTTACAAGCACTCAACTTTGAATGCAGTCGCCAACCCAGTGAGAGCAAACACATTTTTTTAAACCACCGTTCTCAGACAGTCAGTCTTCGATTCGCCCCCCCCCCCAAAAGACGTTGGAAAACACCATTTTTGTTTTTTGCCATGTAGGACCATTCAAAAAATTAAAAATGAAATACATTCTTTTTAAATAGCCTTCACAACAATATTGGGGGGCACATGTCCCCTCGGGCCCTGTGGGCATGACGCCACTGCTTTCACCTCTTACAGCCAAAGGACTGCTAAATGAAGTCTGGTTCGACAAACAGTTATATCTTGCCCGAAGAGGCAATGAGGGGGTCAGAGGTTTTAAAATAGATTCTTTTCAGACTGAGACTGCTCCAATGGTCTTCTTTTTCTAACTAAATCTTACAGCGAAGACGCCAAGAACCATAAAGACCTCCTTGACTCCAGAAGACAATCACAAAGAGGAATGATGTTTGAAAGCCCAGGGGACCCCTTGTGTCCGCTATCTAGTTACCTGAAATACATAGAAAGACTACCAGAGAACCCACCTGCACTCTTTTGTCATCCCCAAAAGCTGGAAAAAAGTGAATTAAATGAGACAATATTTGGTACACCAAAGAACCGCTAGGTGTAAATTACCTAGCTAAAATGTTACCAAATATACGTAGAGAAGCGGGCCTTACAAAGACTTACACAAATCACTGTTTGAGGGCCACTGCTGTGACCTTGCTTTCTGATGCAGGACTAGACTCAAAACAAGTTATGGATATAACAGGTCATAAGAGTGAAACCTCACTCAAAAGTTACTGGTGACCCAACCTCCAGCATCATGAGACGTAGGCTGCCATAATTTCTGGGCAAAAACCTGAAACTACCAGAAACATTGCCACGGACAAATCTACACAAAAAAACACACCAAAAACAGTACTTCAATACAGAGCTGGAAAACCAGCCATTAACAGGCAGAGCTTATAACAGTCCACCCAAAACACCAGACAACACAGATGAAGTATGTTACCAGCCACCCAAAAAAACAGCAGCACTGCATCCCCAAATACCAGTATTTTGTACTGAAAGAACAGTTCAGCAATACAAAATAACACTAACCCAACAAATGCAAACGGGCAAGACACCCTGCAAAGAACTGAGCAGCAGCTGCAAAGCAGCCTGTGCCAACTTACTCAACAGGCCGCAGATGCAGTAGCTTCTACCGACCACAACAAAACAGCAAGCAATCCAATCAATGGAACAAATATGCCAGGATTGCAAATGTTGCCAAGCCATATCCCACTTCATAAATTATGGTCACATTAATTTTAACTTTGGAGCAAATCAAAGATAACAAAACTGGTGCCAAGCAGGTAAGTAGCTGCAGTTTAACAATATAGTCCCAGTATACCACGTGCATCTACAAATCTCACTAACCCTTTTTTACTCCATTTCCCATTAGGCATAACCCCAGAAGACCAAATGACCACCACAGCAGAAACTTAGATGTCAACCTCAAAAAACAATGGTGTTCCGCTCTCCATGAAGAAACCTCCGGATCTGAACTGCAGCAGTCAAATAACAAACATCACATGCATAAACATGTGAGACAGTCTTCAAAGCAACCACAACTTCACGAAGACGGAGCAATGCATACAATTAAAGACACACCACACAAATACTTAAAAAAAGACTGCAACAGCTAAAAAATCAAAAAGCAAAACAAAAAGCTTCAGTATCTCAAATGTTTTT
This sequence comes from Neoceratodus forsteri, assembly GCA_016271365.2. Lineage (NCBI taxonomy): Eukaryota > Metazoa > Chordata > Ceratodontiformes > Ceratodontidae > Neoceratodus > Neoceratodus forsteri. Next base: position 1,152,807,196 of record CM057453.1, read on the forward strand.
CTTTTTACTTAATTTCTAACACATTTAAAAAGTTTCATAAGAACATACAGTATATAGGTAAAAGTAAATTTCACAACAGTTCATTTTTTAGGTTTGCTTGCGCACATGCGCAAGAAACATTATGCGGCAGCTTAGGAGAGAAGCAGGACAGAAGCAGGTTGTGGAGGTGTGGCACTGTGGCAGCCAATGGAGGCATTGCATTTGGGGGCTTGGCACTGGTGGACCAATGGAGGCACAGTGTGCCGAAGACACCGGTCTCCAAAAGTGCCACCAAGTTGAAATGTTTTCGCCGCTACAATGAGGGGCTGCCTCAGCATTGCAGTGACAGCCATTCTGCTGCAATGAGGGAGTGATCCATCATTGCAGGGTAGTACTTCCCAAGTGTAACAATTAAATTAAACATGGCGGTGGCTTGCCGCTGCCTCTCGGCCAGATGAAAGCTGATTGGGGGTGGCCAATCCCCCCTATCGGCAGCCCCCTACCCAGTTAATTTGCAGACATGGAAGCCCACTCCCCATCGGCATGATGTAACCCCTTCCCCCATTTGTTGTGTGCCAAGGGGGTGCCCACTCCCCCTCAGCATCATGGCCCCCAAACAGTCATTCTTTGCCAACGGGGGGCCCAATCCCCATCGGCTTCAGTACCCCTACTCCCAAAAAGGCAGGTGGCACACTGGGAGCCCATCTCAGTGTACTGAAACAATCCTGGAAAAAACCCTTCCCACAAGCGTCTTTTTATGTTTTTATCTCCCTGAAACAAAGGGAAATGGTCCCACGCCCGGTCGCCATCCTCTCCCCCAACCCGCACCCACCCACTGTGCACCTGGCCTCCCCACCCCCTCACCCATACTTACCTCCAGAGCCTGGCGCGATGATCTTCGGTGGACCGGGAACACATCTGCACTCTTCAAAGCCGACAACAAACTGAAGAAATGCCGGTAAGCTGTATAATGGCATAAATGGGTTTTTTCAACTTTGGTTAATATCTCAGGCATTTTTGGGAATTTTGGCACCACATTTTTAACATGGGGTTATTGGGGCCCCTCCTCATGAATTCAGGCACTGTCATGGCATTATTCGGTCCCGAAAGATGATTTCACGGTCATTGCGTGGAATCACCTTCCAGGACTGAGTAACGATATGACAGTGCCAGTATTCATGAGGTGGGCTCTCAAAAAACCTATGTTGCAAATTTGGTGAAAAAAATCCAAAAAATGTCTGTTTTATGAGCGTGCGTTGCTCAGTTTCCAAGCACGCTCGTAACTTTGCGAATTTGTGATATTTTCACTCCAGATTTTCAAAATTGACATTTTTCCACACCTCCTTATGAACAGTATAGCTGTCATTTTTCACATCCTGACCAAAATGTGGTTTCACACTACCAGCGCAGAATAGTGCGGTCACTGTGGGAAATCAGTATTCGGGACACATTAAGAAAATCACAGTGACACTGTTCATGAGCAGAGGTCCTAAAATGCCTATGTTGAAAATTTGGTGACGAAAGTCCACAAAATGACTGTGTTACGAGCATGTGTTGAACAGTTTCCATGCATGCTCGTAACTTCGCAAATTTGTAATATTTTCACTCCAGATTTTCAACATTGGCATTTTTCCACACCTCCTTATGAACAGTACAGCTGTCATTTTTTACATCCTGGCCAAAATGTGTTTTTGTGCTTCCGGTGCAGAATAGCGTGGTTGCTGTGGGAAGTCAGTGTTCGGGACAGATTAAAAACAAATCACAGTGATACTGTTCATGAGCAGAGATGCTAAAATGCCTGTGTTGAAAATTTAATGACAAAAGGCCATGAAATGACTGTGTTATGAGTGTACATTGTGCAGTTTCCATGCACCCTTGTAATTACACGCATTTGTAATATTTTCACTCCAGATTTTCAACATCGCCATTTTTTGCACACCTGCTTATGAACAGTACAGCTGTCATTTTTCATATCCTGCCCGAAATATGCATTTACACATCTGGCACAGAATAACGCGGTAGCTGTGGGAAATCAATGTTCAGGACAGATTAAGAAAATCATAGTGACACTGTTCATGAGCAGAGGTCACAAAATACCTATGTTGAAAATTTGATGAAAAAATTCCACTAAATGACTGTATTACGCACATGTGTTGCGCAGTTTCCACATAAGCCCGGAAGTTTGAGTATTTTTAATATTTTCACTACAGATTTTCAACATTGCCATCTCTTTACAGCTCCCTATGAATGGTACAGCTGTCATTCTTCACATCCTGTCCGATCTGTGTTTTCGTCCATCTGGCACACAATGGCAAGGTCACTGTGGGAACTCAAAGTTCGGGACACATTAACAAAATCACAGTGCCACTGTTCAAGAGAAGAGGTCCCAAATGCTTTCATGAGGTGGGGGTCACAAAAAGGCCATGTTGAAAATTTGTAGTGTAAATACCGACAAACCCCTGGGGTGTTACGGTGTCTAACCATAACGTCCCACCCTGTACAGACTGACAGGCATCAGGGGTGTGCCTTTGGACTGCCGACTGTAATGCTCATGCCATTCCACCCCCACCTCACCACCGTGCAGCCAGTGACATGCATCGAGGTGTGCCTTGAACTCTTTGGCCCCACAGTTCACCCCGTTCTCCTATACTGCACCCATTTCAGTGTATGTCCTTATGGAATGGGGTGACTGTACAGCCGAACACACCAAGGCACACCTCAACATGTGGTGGTGTCTGCAGGATAGGGTGAAATGGCATGAACGTTATGGGTGATGACCCAAATGCATACCCCAATGCCTGTCCATCTCTGCAGGGTGGAGGTGGGGTTGGTGTGAGTACAATACTTCACTGCCATTCCTATTCTGCATCTCTCTAACTCCTGCATTTCCAATGCTAACACCAGCAAGCAAACATTCAGCATTGACAAATGCTTGTTTATAAATACACCTTGTTATATATTTCCTTGTCACAAATAAAACGTTTGAATGTTAAATAACAGTTAAACATGGTCTTCTCCCATGTATGTCAATGCAACAAGGGACTATTTTTTACAGCGTAAAAATATCCAAAGCAATTTTTCAAAAGTATACTACAAAAACAAACAAAAAATACCAAAAACTATGAAACAAATACTGCCATTGTGTATTAGCAATATACCCATCCAGGGAGTGTTTATATGGGTGGATTTACCACACCTGGCCCACCCATATACCCACTCCCTGTTGGGGTATATTATTTAATCATGGTGGAACAAGAAATACAGGTGAGACTGGAAGTTCAGATTTGCATCAATATGTATATTGATTATGGACATGACAGAAATGGTTCCACGAAGATACATGTTATATAGGCAACGAACTGTAAATATGCTACAAGGTAGGATGACTGATGTGAATACATTACTATTTAAAACCTTCACTGTTAACAATAATAACATGCCAAAATGCTTATGTGTTTGAAATTAATGAAAAAACAAAGAAAGTGAATAAATCAGATGTTTAACTAGCAACAGTGCAGCTCTGAAAATATTTCTGTATCTTTGGACATTACTAAGAAAGGTACTTGCTGCAACCAATACAGCTGTACAGCAGTGACTTTGTTTCCAATGCTAGATGTGGTTATTCAACATGGAAAGGGTGGTGGAAACATGAAACAATCTGCACCAGAAGGTGGTGGGAGCAACACAGTGGGTGTTTTCAAAAATGCATGTGACAGGCAGAAGGGAAATGCAGAAATGGGAAGAACATAAGAAAGAGGTTGAACAAGTACAGTTAGAGTACGCAAACAAGGATAGTCCTAAAGGCACACTTGATGTGACTAACTGTCATTGTGTGCTGAACATTTATATGTTTCTAAGTTTCCTTTCTCCTATGCTACCTGTATCAGTTAACTATAGATCTGCAATTTTTCTACTGCAATAACATACAGTTGTCACACAGAAAATAATGAGTGGGTCAAACATGTACCACACTAGGATCTTATTCATGAGGAATCGGTAGAGTCAGCTGGGGTGGAGGATGTACCTGTTTGTGAGAGATGGAATAAAGGCAGCAGAGGTTCACAGTAGGCAGGGTGAGGTAGAGGCAGTGTAGGTGATTTTAACACAAGTTCTGCCTTGGTTCTGCTAACACCATGCAAAGCCGATCTTTGTGTTCATGTTAAAGGGTAATGTACCACACCTAAGTATGACATGCACACACACAGTGGAGAGTACATAATCAGTGGCACTGGGGTAAGCAGCATATTTCCCAGGCATAAAATAATTGGATGCGACTATAGCTATGTGACGGGGAGTTGTTCCACTGAAAAAAAAATGTGAATTGTTGTGGTACAATGCAACAGTGCACCCAGTATATGAACAGACACATTAGGTGTCATGCAATTTTTATGTTTGCTTGCACGCATGTGCAAGAAACATAGTGCCATCATCCGAGTTTTCAGAGGTGTGGCAGCCCTCTTCCAATTCAGTCAGTGTGTTTGCAGGCGCGGCCGCAGTTCTCCAATGCCTGCTGGAGCTGTCTACGACAGCTCCAAAATGCAGTGGAGTACAGTTGAAAGGGGGAGCTACTCTTCAGTAAGCAGCGATAAGATATCGCCTGCTCATGCGCACTCCCCCTACACACACACACAGGCACGCATACTGCGTGCTCACCCCCACGCACACACTGTGTAGCCAGCGGGGTGCCCAATCCCCTCCGTCGGCTGTGTGTGCTCCCCCCTGAGCAGGTTACACGCCCACGCTGGGTGCCCACCCCAGCGTGGCCACTGTGTATAAGCCGGCGGGGTGCCCCATCCTCCATCGGCTCCACTGTCCCCAGTACAGGGTGCCACGCTGGGGAGCCAACCCCAGTGTGGCAACAGATGCTTGCCAACGGGGTGCCTAACTCCGCCGGCTCCACGCCTCTGCCATCCTTGTGCCATGCTGGGAGCCCACCCCAGTGTGTCAAATGTCCGCATCATCATGTAAAAAAAAAAAAAACTGAAACTTAAAAGCGGTCCCTCGCAGTCTCTGCTCCCACCACACCCACCACTGCACCTGCCTTCCACACCCCACCCACTTACCTCTGGACTCCAAGCGGCGATCTTGATGGTCCGGGACACGTCTGCACTCTTCAAAGCTGACCGTGAACTGAGGAAATGCAACTGCCTGGGCAGGACTCCTCTCCCCCTCCCTTGCGTATTCGGTCCTCAGCAACCCGGCTGTTTCTGAGTAATAACAACCCGTCCTTGAGTGGGTGTTATCTGGAAGACAGACTGTTTTCATTAGCGTGAATGGAAGGATTTCCAGCGTTGCATTCTGAGCCCAGTTTTAACGTAAAGGACAAATTCTGCACTGTCTTTGCAAAGCTCCTTCGCTTGGAAAAAATGTTCTCTCCGAAGCTAGCAAAGGCTACCTTTAAATCCTACCTCTGTTCTCCACAGGTACTACATGCTTGTTATTTTAAATTCATCAAATATTTGTGAAGTAAAATGTAGTGGTATTGAAAATTAAACAGTTTATTTGTTCCTGATATCAACTCTTCTTTGTGCTCCATGTGTGCTGATTGAATATGCAATCGTTCGGAGCTGTGAGTGTGTGTATTTATGGGGGGAGGAGTGTAGGTATGAAAAAAAAATATTTGCACACCATGACCCTGTTTGTTGCTCCCAATAACCCTGTTTGATGTCCCCAGTTATTTACATAACCCTGTTTGTTGCTGACCCCCCCACCGTTACATACATAACCCTGTGTTACTCTTCTATTTTATAATGCTGTGTAAAGTGTGGGTAAAAATGAAAGCAGCAGATGGTTTCATGCATTTACAAAGTGGTGTGCTTACATAGAGCACAAAAATCATAACATTAGAAGGTGAAGCAAAAGTTACCCTTGTGGTAGGGTAAAAGGATGCCCTCAGAATAAATGTGTACACCTTGACTTACATTGTGTATGCTTTTCTACACCCTTGTTTTTTTGGGAGGGGTCTGTTAAGATATAAGCTTTTGCTGTCAGAAGCTCACAAGACGTAAAGTACCATTCACATACAATTTGCGCCAAAGACATTGGTTGAAAATCCAAGGTTTTTAACATGTGATCCCCAAATAATCCTCATCTAACCACTAGAAAATCATTAGAAATATTTTATTACTTTGAATGAGCTGGTTGGTTTAAGTTCAGCAGTTTTTATAGATACATAATCATTTTACCCCCTAAGCCTTTTCACAGTTCTGACAAGAAAACAGCCTGACAGAGAAAATTACATTCAGCTACAGGTCTTAAAAAAACATCTGATAGCATAAAATAATTGCCATCTAAATACTGGTTCAAACTGATCTTTAGCTTTCACCACTGTCAGGTGATTCTCTGACAAGGGGCATTCTCCAGATAGCTGCAGAGTCATTGCTGTGTTAATCCTACACAAGACTGATTGGTTTCTGAGGAGGATAGCAGTATGCCTTTTTGGTTAGGCTCTCGCATTGTAGCATTGTCAGTACAGTTTTGTTTCTTTGCAATATTTAATTATGTATTTTAAAAGCTTTACCAGGAAAGGCATACTAAGCTGCTAACAGCTCATTTCCAGATGTTTCCTGGGGGGAGGGAGTGAGGAGATCAGACGTATAATAAGGTGAAAAACAATGATATTGTGCAGAGTAGTACAGTACAGCAAGGTGTATAAGGTAAAAGTAAATTTGCAAATGTGCAGTAGAAATGAACAAAACGGGAAACTGGGGAGGGAGGGTAAAGGGGGGAACCATTAGTGCAAAGTGACCTAGGGAAAGGCATGGCTGGAAGTTGGTGCGTGGCAGCTTTATTTATGATTTTATGATTATTATTTTAGTGTGGTGGGCCTTCACTCTGTATTTTTATTTTTACCACCATCCTATGCTTGTACCCATTACTCTTATTTTTTTTAATAAATTCCTCCAAAATTGTCTTCTACTGACATCTTTTATTGCACTGTTACCCCTGTTTTGATACCAGCACACTATATCTTACTTAAAATCCACTTATGCATATGTACAGTGCATACTGGAGGTTCAGAGAATATGGCACCCTTTGACCTGATTGCCACCGCCACCACCCTATATTTTCAGATAGTGGGGAGCCCTGTTATGACACAGGGTAAGGAGCGGTTGCAGGAATGTCTTATGAAGTCATGGAAGAGAGACCTCAGGGAGTAGGGTGAATAGGCAGAGTGGATGGACAGGTGAAGAGAGGACCAGATTTTAGGGAAATGACAAGAAAAGGCAGCCGGATCTGCAGTAGATTTTCTAGAAGGAAGAGAAAGGGAATTGAGTGTCAGCATTGCAAAGTGAACAAGTAGAGGTAGAAGAACGACAGGAGGCAAGGTGTAAGGGAATGGAGCCAAGCCATGCCAGAATTTGGAGATGAACGAAGTTCAGTGAGCGAAGTACCTGGCACCAAGGGAAGGGGGGAGGAGGAGGGTGGTTCTGGGAGTAGTGGTGGGTGCAAAGGGGACAGTTCAGGGCAAAATGGCAGAAAACGTGAAGGAGAGGGTCAGTCTTGCTAGGGTGGACTTGGAAGCGACACTGTAAATGATGTCATCAAAGTGGAAGATTGGGAGGATTATCTTATAGACGATCTATTGGCAGGAAGGAAGTGGGATGCTCACTTTATTCCTGTAGAGCATACCAAATTTAGGGTGGAGTTTTTCGTGGGTGACATCCACATGCACTGAGAAATTGAGGTGACTGTCCAACCAGACCCCAAGGTACTTAAAGGAGAAGACATCCTCAATCACTGCACCATCAAAGGTGTGGAAGCAGGGAAGGGGGTGAACCTGGTAAGCATCTGCCTGGTGCCAAAGGTCATAGAGACTGTTTTCTTGGTATTGAGGGACAGCTGATTAGTCCGGAACCAGCACTGGATGTTGGAAGAAGTCTAATTGGAGCCGTGCAGCGAGGTCGGGGGCAGAGGAGCCAGTGGCAAAGAGCACTATATCATCAATGTACAAATAGATGGATACAGAGGACCAGGCAGTGGGAGGTCATTCAGGTAAATAGAGAAGAGACTTGAGCCAAAGATGGACCCTTGGGGCATGCCTCAGCAGACATGGAGAGTGTGTGTGTGTGTGTGTGTGTGTGTGTGTGTGTGTGCGTGCGTGTGTGTGTGTCCATGCTCGTGCAGTCAGGACAGCTTGAGACCTATCCTCAGGGTAGGAGTGGAACCAACTGACTGATGAGGTAGACAGCCTCACTACCTTAAGCTTGTCCAGGAGAAGGGGGTAGCAACATTGTTGAAGACTTTGGCCAAGTTAGCAGAGATGATGGAGGTGACCTGACCCTGGTCCATGTTGGATAGGACAGAGTCATTAGGCCTTAGAAGAGAGGTGGTGGTGGAGTGAGACTCCTGAAGCCAGACTGGAAGGGAGTGAAGGAGGAGAAAGACTTGAGGATGGGGGGAGGGGGAGCACAAGGTGCTCCTGGGGCTTAGCCAGGGTTTGGAGGAAGGAGCTTAGACGGATGGTAGTTACCAGTAGAGAAGGGTTTGCCCTCTTTGGACAAGGGAATGACAGTTACCTGTTTTCAAGTATCAGGGTCAGAAGCTAAGGAGGAGAGGTTTAGGAGGAGGGTACTAGGGAAGGTGATGGCAGGAGCATAGAGATGTACAAGCTTGGAATCAAGACTGTCGTGGCTCAATCTCTTGTGGAGATTAAGAGATAGAAGGACAGCTAGTCTAGTGGCACAGAGGATTAAGGTGCTGCACTTCACTTGTCGCCATGTCAGTGACCCGGATTTGGATTTGGTTTGGACCTGGATTGCTGGGGTCAGCCGGGGTGGGAGAGGATAGAGCATCTGGAGGACTGCTCTCCTCTCCCAGGAAGGGAGGGGTTAAAGTGCCCGGTGTTATCCTGGCCCTTAGCATTTACTAGGCATACGGCAGCCAGGGATTGTCAGGCTAAAGGAATGGGATTGAGTGGCAGCTGCTGACAACCAGCATATGGTATTGTGCGTTGGGATGCCTGGGTGGTATTGCACACTCACTCCTTCTCTGGCAAAGGGAGAAAGACTGGGGGAAAAATGGGTTACTGGGCAGACACTGACTCCCAGCCACCCGCAGGCCTTGCACCTGAGGTGCACTCAGACCATGCTGCCTGTGTACAATTGTAATACCTGGTGGAAAATTGGGGAGGCAGGGCTGATGTGGCTGGTGTTTAGAGACTGCTCGGGGCCAGGGGAGAAAAAGCATTACCTGCAAAAACACGAAAACAAACAAAACAAAACAGGCTAGGTGGGGCTTGAGGCCATCGCATTGGTGTGATGGCACAACAGCATTGACATAAACATTGATATGATGCACAGTAACGTGCTGTCACATGAAACGGGCGAAGACAGTGCAGTAGCTTAACAGATACCTGCTTTAGCAACACTGTGCAAAAGGTGGAGTTTTATGTTTGCTTGCACGCCTGAGCAAGAAACATAGTGCCATCATCCGAGTTTTCAGAGGTGTGGCAGCCCTCTTGCAATTCAGTCAGTGTGTTTGCAGGCGCGGCCGCAGTTCTCCAATGCCTGCTGGAGCTGTCTATGACAGCCCCAAAATGCAGTGGAGTACAGTTGAAAGGGGGAGCTACGCTTCAGTGAGCAGCGATAAGATATCGCCTGCTCATCGGCGCTCCCCCTACACACACAGACACACACACAGGCACGCATACTGCATGCTCGCCCCCTCACACACACACTGTGTAGCCCATTCCCCTGTCGGCTCCACTGTTCCCCCCCCAGTACAGGGTACCACGCTGGAAGCCACCCCAGCGTGGCAACAGTTGCTATTGTTGACAGGGGTGCCCAATCCCCCGTTGGCTCCACGCCCCCTGCATCCACCAGCCATCCTTGTGCCATGCTGGGAGCCCACCTCAGCGTGCAAGCGTCCCGCATTGTCATGTCAAGAAAAAAAAACCTGAAACTTAAAAATGGTCCCTGCGTCTCTGCCCCACCGCACCCACCACTGCGCACCTGCCTCCCCACACCCCACATACTTACCTCCGGACTCCGGCGCGACGCTCTTCGGTGGACCGGGAACATGTCTGCACTCTTTGAGCCGACCGCAAACTGAGGAAATGCCGGTAAGCTGTATAATGTAATGAATAGGGTTTATTCAACTTTGCTGCATATCTCAGCCATTTTTTTGGAATTTTTGCACCAAATTTTCAACATGGGGTTTTTGGGACCCCTTCTCATGAATGCTGTCACTATCATGGCGTTCATTGGGCCCAAAGGGTGATTTCGAGGTCACTGCGCGAAATTACCTTTCGGGACCGAGTAATGAAATGACACTGCCAGTGTTCATAAGGTGGGCTCTCAAAAAGCCTATGTTGAAAATTTGGTGGAAAAATTCCTAAAAATGACTGTTTTCCGAGTGTGTGTTGCGTAGTTCCTACGCATGCTCGTAAGTTCACGATTTTTCAATATTCTCACTCCAGATTTTCAACATTGCCATTTTACCACACCTCCTTATGAGCAGTACAGCTTTCACTTTTCACATCTTGCCCAAAACCTGTTTCTGCCCATGTAGCGCACAATGGCGCAGTCAGTGTGTGAAATCAATGTATGGGACACATTAAGAAAATCACAGTGACACTTTTCATGAGCACAGGTCTTAAAATGGCTATGTTGAAAATTTGGTGAAAAAATTCCTAAAAATGACTGTTTTATGAGCGTGCGTTGCGCAGTTCCTACGCATGCTCGTAAGTTTGCAAATTTTCTATATTTTCACTCCAGATTTTCCACATTGCCATTTTATTACACTTCCTTATTAACAGTACAGCTGCCATTTTTCACATATCGCCCCAAATGTGCTTCCGCACATGTAGCGCACAATGGTGCAGTCTGTGTGCAAAAGCAATGTTTGGGACAGATTAAGGAAATCACAGTTACACTCTTCATAAGCAGAGGTCTTAAAATGGCTATTTTGAAAATTTGGTGACAAAAGTCCATAAAATGACTATATTACGAGTGAGCATTGTGCAGTTTCCATGAACCCTTGTAAGTTCATGACTTTGTAATATTTTCAGTCCAGGTTTTCACCAGTGGCATTTTTCCACACTTCCTTATGAACAGTACAGCTGTCATTTTTCACAACATAGCCGAAATGTGTTTTCACACTTTCAGCGCAGAGATGTGTGGTCGCTGTGGGAAATCATTGTTTGGGACAGATAAAGAAAATCACTGTGACACTGTTCATGATCGGAGGTCCCAAAATGCCTGTGTTGACAATCTGCTGTAAAAAATCCCCAACCTAATTACATTACGGGTGTGCGTTGCACAGTTTCTATCTGCCGCTCATTGACTTCACCAGTTTTTAATATTTTCCTGCAGATTTGCAACATTGCCATTTTTACACCTCCCCATGAACAGTACAGCTGTCATTTTCACATCCTGTTGAATGTGTTTTGCACCTGTGGTGCTAAATGCCGTAGTCACTGTGCATAAGCAGCTTTCGGCTAACAAACTGATATTGCCACTGTTCATGAGGTGGGGGTCACAAAAAAACCATGTTGAAAATTTGGAGTGAAAATACCAATGAATGCCTGAGGTGTTAGGGTTTCCAACCATAACGCCCCACCCTGTAGAGAATGACAGGCATCAGCGGTGTGACTTGGGATTCTTGCCTGTAATGCTCATAACATTCCACATCCTGTAGCCAGTGAGAGGCATCGAGGTATGCCTTGGACTCTTCGGACCCAAAGTTCACCCCATTCTCCTATACAGCACCCATCTCACCGTATTTCCTGATGGAATGGGGTGCGCATAAGGGCCAAAGACCCCAAGGCACACCGTGACACTTGTCAGTGTCTGCAGGGTAGGGCATGGTGAAATGGCGTGGCCGTTATGCCTGATGACCCAAAGGCACACCCCAATGCCTGTCACTCTCTGCAGGGTGGTGGTGGGGTTGGCTTCAGTTCAACACTTCACTGCCATTTCTATTATGCAGCTCTATAACTCCTACACTACCAATGCCAATGCCAGCAAGCAAACATTTGGCATTGACAGATGCTTGTTATACTCGTGATCCTCTGGTCACAGGAGGTGAAGAATGGCACCAATAGAAAAAAGTAATTGTTATAGTCATGAAGCAAGTCTCTTGTAACAAAATGCCTATCACACTGAGTACCTTGGAATGACTGCAGTACCCCCTTGCACAAAACCCTATGCAGTACAGACACACCAAAGCAGAAGGTAATATATATTTGAATATAACATAGGGTGTGCTGTGGAAGGGGGGGCTTGTAACCAGGAGAAGTAGCACTTCCACTATGATAACACTGCCAGCACAGATGTTCTAAGCAGTGTGACTACAGCAGTCATTATAAGGGTCTTAGTGGGTTAGTGCTTTGGTTCCAAGCCACTGGGTACAGGACTATGAAAATCCCTTGTTAGATTGGTGCACTTTCTTGACCTGAGGTGACCCAAGAATAAGGAGCATCAAAATAACATAGTACCACCTGTTCCTGTGTTCAACTACTGGGCTGGTGCAGTATCTGCAACAGAGGTGACCTGTTTTCTGGCATAACAGGAATAGGATGGGAGTAGAAAAATTGGATTGTGAATAACGGCACTTAAAAAAAACAACAAATTAATCTCAGATTGTTGTTGGAGAATTCAGCAACCCACAAACTCTCAACAAATTTACAGTACATCAGCAGTTATCAAACTCTATGATGGTGATCCTCAAAGTGGGTATAGAAGGTCTGTCATTGATAACTGTGACACGGGGGTTGGTGGTGGGACTTGTTTGCAGTAGTTGAATACATAAATGTAAGGTCTCGTGTAGCTTTTAATACTCCTGATCCTTGTGTCACCTAAGGTGAAGAACTGCAACTATAGAAAAAAGTAATTGTTATAGTCATCACTGAAGTGTCTTGTCATGTCCCCCCAAAAAAGAGTGCTTTGTAATGCCTGCTGTATCCTGTATGCCTGCTGTATTCCCTTGCGTCAAACACTCTGCAGCACAGAAACGCGGAAGCAGCAAGCATTATATTGTAATATATATATATAAAAACACATCGGTCTGGGGGGAGGTCCAGAAGTAGAACTTGTACTGTCATAACGCTGCCCACAAGGATTTTATAACCACTCCATGGAAATACCATAGTACTACATTTTCTTTAAGATACTTATAAATCTGCAGTATACAGTATGCAGCTTATACACTGATCCCCAGGACCCTCCTGTGAAAGAGGCTTGGAAACTACAGAGACTACCATGGTTGAAAAATAATGTCAAAGAAATATTTACTGCCAGCCTTAATTTACTGTGATAAAATGCGATTGATATTTTTATATACAAAAGTGAGGATGAGCTGATATTATGCTTCAGTATCTGGTGCAGTCTTTTTTTTTGAACTCACCTTCCTCCCATTTCCCTCTTTCCCATCCCCCAGGACCATAATCATTCCCTGCCGGTGTTCACCCCGGATTTCCCCCTGGGGTGGGGCTGCTGGGTGGGGCATCCCCAAGTACCCCTCTGAACAGGGCCGCGCTGTCTAGTCCAGTGATTTGTGGATCTCTGGGCTTGACTTCGTGGAGCCGGGGCTACTGGATTCTGATGCATCCTTTTTGTCCCTTAGGTGGGAAGCGTGGTGAACAATGACATCCTGGCACACATGCCCACATCTGGCACCCCTCCTGGAACTGCTAAGCCTCACCTGTGTTGGTCTCTGGCCTCCGCTATGGGCTGGTTACAGAGCAAGCACTTCTCCACCCTCCCCCCAGAGGAGGAGAGCAGTCAGTCAGATGCTCAATCCTCCTCCCCCTGGCTGGCCCTTCAGCGCCTGGGTCTGTTCCCAAACCTTGGTCACCGGCATCGCAACCAGAAATCCAACCGCTGCACTGACGAGCCAGCTGCCAGTATCTGGTGCAGTCTTGTGAATGAATAAGTCTGGCAAGCAGGCGCAGCAGGGTCAGGTCACGGATGAACTGCAGGAGTAGTTGTCACTCTTCTGCCAGTTTAAGTGCCTGTATTTGCACCTATTGAGGTACATTAAGTTAATTACTTTCTCTGATGTCAGACCAGAAAAGAGTGTTCATCTACTGCATTGGTGAAGTGTCCTCACAAGAGCTGCCCCGTTCCAAGCCTTGCCAGGAGGCGCTGCTCCTTAAGAAATTAATGCACTCCATAACACCAGGGCAGTGGCATTTTTATCTCCTGGGGGGCGCTGTTTCTCTGTTACAAGGACGGCAACTGCCATGTCTCTTACATGGAAGCACACTATAAATTACAGCACTATAGGAATAAAATGTATATCGCTATATAAGCAGTGCTTGGACAATTTATAAGAGTACAGAATCAAACCACTTTATTGCACTCATGCTTACAGAGCTACAAAAGCACATGAGTCAGTCAGTCAGATCGAGCAAACATAGAAACATAGAATTTGTTGGCAGATAAGGACTGCTTGGCCCATCTAGTCTACCCATTTCCCTACCTAATGGATAAGATGCAGATCCTAGTTAACCAACAGCCTACTTCTTCCTACCCCCCACTAGAATTGCCTTATGTCTGTCCCATGCATTTTTGAATTCCCCCACTGTTTTTGACTCTATGACCTCCTCAGGAAGGCTGTCCCATGCATCCACAACTCTCTCTGTGAAAAAGTACTTCCTCACATTACCTCTGAGCCATCCCACCTCTATCTTCAAATTGTGCCCTTGTTCTTGCACATCTCTTTTCTGAAAGATGCTACCCTCTTGGACTTTATTGATTCCCTTGAGGTGCCTGAAAGTTTCTATCATGTCCCCCTCTCCTCCTTTCCTCGAGGCTATACCTACGCTCCTTTAGTCTCTCTTCGTATGTCTTCTGGTGCAGACCTTGCACCATTTTGGTTGCCCTCCTCTGGACAGCCTCCACCCTGTCTATGTCTTTGCAGAGATGGGGTCTTCAGAACTGCACAAGTACTCCTGATGGGGTTCTCACCAACTGTCTGTACAGAGGGATAACAACTTCCTGTTTTCTACTGTTGATGCCTCTCCCTATGCATCCCAGTATTCCCCCAGCCCTCCTTACTGCCTTCTCACATTGCTTGCCCATATTTAGGTCATCTGATATAACTACCCCCAGGTACATTTCCATTTTTGTTGTTGTCAGTATCTCACCCCCACTGTGTACTCATCCCCTGTGTTTTTGTTTCCCAGGTGCATTACTTTGCACTTCTTTGCACGTGAATCTAAGCTGCCATAATTTTGACCATTCCTCCAACCTTGCCAAGTCCCTTCTTATCCTTTCCACCCCACCTTGTGTATCAACCCTGTTGCAGGTCTTTGTGTCGTCTGCAAAGAGGCATACTTTTCATTCCAGTCCCTCTGCAATGTTACTTATAAAGACATTAAAAAGGACCAGACCCAGTACTAAACCCTGCGGTACCCCACTAGTAACCCCCCTTTCTTCACAGTGGACTCCATTTACTATTACCCTCTACGTCCTTTTGTCTAGCCAATGTTTTACACAGGCTACCACCCTGGGACCCACTTGAAGGGTGGCTAATTTGTTTATTAGTCTTTTGCATGGGACTGTGTTAAATGCCTTACTAAAGTCTAGGTAGGCCATGTCCACAGCCCCTCCCTGGTCTACTGCTTTGGTCACCCAGTCAAAGAAATTGATTAGATTCATCTGACATGGCCTTCCCACTGTGAATCCATGCTGCTTGTGTCCTGTGCTCCACTGGCCTCTAGGTACTCAATAATTCTTTCCTTCAGAAGTGATTCCATCATTTTCCCTACCACTGAGGTCAAACTGACAGGTCTGTAGTTTCCTGCCTCTGTCTTGCTCCCACTTTTGTGAAGAGGAATCACATCTGCCCTGCTCCAGTCCTCAGGTACCACACCATCCTCCCATGATTTGTTAAAAAGGATAGTCAGTGGCTTTACTAGTTCTCCCCTTAGTTCTTTTAGAATTCTGGGGTGAATCCCATCAGGCCCCATTGCTTTGTCCACCTTCAGTTTTAGGAGTTCTTTTAGAACTCTTTCTTCTGTGAAAGGACTGATATCGACCCCCTATCTAGAGTGCTTCTATTGACTGGATTAGGTTCCTCCCAATCCTCTTCTTTTGTGAATACTGAGCAGAAGTATTCATTCAGTATCCCTGCTTTTCACTGTCCCACTCTGCCCACCACCCTCCTCTTTATTTAGCCTCAGTATCCCTCGCTTTGTCTTTCTTCGCTCCCTAATGTACCTATAAAAGGTTTTATCCCCCTTCTTAACCAAGTTGGCTATTTTTTCCTCAGTTTGGGCCTTTGCTGTTCTGACTGCCTTCCCAACTTCCTTCTGCTTTAACTGGTACAGTTCTCTGTCCTGCTCCTTCTGTGTTTCCTTATACTTCCTGAATGCTATCTTTTTCTCCCTAACCTTCCCCACCACCTCTTTTGAGAACCATAGTGTTTTTTAATTGTTTTGATTTGTTTATTTGCTTCACACAAAGGCTTGTTACCTCTGTGATGGCAGTTTTGATTTTTCCCCATTGTTGCTCCACACCTCCTTCTTCCCTTTTTTTCTGGTTCTTTTCTGAGGTACTCTCCCATTTTGACAAAATCATCCCTCATGAAGTCCAGTACCTTCACTTTTGTATGACTTGACTCTAGTCCAACACTAGCTGTCTGAGGCATGCCCCTTGTAGGGCATCAAGAATGGCCCTGCTCTTGGATGTGGCTGCAGCAAAAGTTCTCCAGTTAACATCTGGCATATTCAGGTCCCCCATCAGCAATATCTCCCCTTTCTCTGCCATCCTAAGGATGCATTCTATCATTTTCTTGTCTGTTTCCTCCCCCTGAGATGGGGGTCTGTATACAACCCCTGTATGGATTGTGGTGCCATTTCCAGTCTTCAGGGTGACCCACAGTGCCTCCTCTCCTCCCTGTCTACCCTTTAGTTCCATTGTTTTTATCCCTTCCCTTACATAGAGAGCTACTCCTCCTCCTTCTCATCTACCCTCCTTGTCCCTCCTGTAGATTGTGTACCCAGGCATGGTGACATCCCAGTCATGGGTCTCCATGTACCATGTTTATGTGACTGCCACAGTGTTCAGGCATCCCTCTTCCATCAAAGCCACCAGTTCAGGGAGCTTGTTACCTAGACTATGGGCACTGGTACTCATTACCCTCCATTTTTCAATGGCCTTACCAATTTTTGCCTCGTGGCAAATGAAAAGGTACGCTCATGTCCTGCGTCAGTCGGTGCAGTAATAAGGGCAAATAACCCTTTAAAGTCGAAGAACAAAGTAGATAAAACTGCACTTGAGGAGCAAATAACCAGTTTGTGTCCACTAGAAGAGTTTCTAATAACTTTAAATTGCATAAACAGCAAATTGAGGTACACTGATAGGTCTCCCCAGTGCTTCAACCACTCAAGGTCTTCCTCAGAGGGTGTGTCCCTATAGGGGGTATAACCCCTCCTCATATACACATCATAGGTCACATGTCAAGTTAATCTTGTGTTTTTTAACATTCAAAAAACAAATATGCCAGCCATATATAAAAACTTGTGGACATCTAAAAAGTACTTAAGACCACATGCATTTAAATTCCTAGAAAAAGGAGGGTGCAGGATAATGCTAAAAAATACACTGTTGGTAAGCATACTTATATCTATAAAAGAAATGCTAAATGTAGTTCTCCTTCAAGTACTTTGTGCTTTCATCAGTTTCTACTTTTTAGCTAATGACTGAACTACATTTTAAACAGTGTATTCCAGAAAGTAGGCACATCTCGGGCTAAATCCGGTTATAGAAATTGTATCAAAAGGATCAAAACAAAGAAATATTATTGTATAAACCATTCTAATGTATTCCATGGCTAAATACTGATTTAATTCTTAATATTTCTAAGATATGAAGTTAAGTCAAAATTTTATATTTTGTATATCTTTTATCTTTATATTTCACAACTGGGTTTTAGCTTTAAACACTTTAAGTGAAATAGATTCAACAATGGAGGTCATTATATAAGGGAGTCATATAAACCTCAAAGGTAGTATGCAGGAACAAAAAAGGAGTGAAGGGGGGAAGGTAAAGGAAAAAGGCACTTTGTTTTGATGTCACAAAATATGAAGCTAGAGGTATGACTACAGACAGATAGAGGCAGCAAATACAAAACCCAATGAAGTTCCACTACATCATAATCATGATTCAGCAATATCTCTCATAGCACAGTTTCACAATTAGGATTTCATTGCTCCACATGTCACCATTACACTGATATTTATATATAAATAGATAATTTAAGGACAAAAGGCAACATAATTTAATCATCTTTTAGATAGGGTTTAAGATCTAGTTCTTCATTCATTCCCTCTGGATTCAGTGCTCCAAGGGTGCTTATCCATCTACTTTCCTTTTTCCTTAGAAGGTTTGTGCGATCTCTACCACGTGATAAGTGAGGAATTTGTTCAAGAGCCATACATTTTAAGCCTGTTGGATTTGATCTGTGATCTGTGTTCTACTGCGAAGTGGGCTCCTATTGGGTTGTCTAAGTTTTTGTTGACAATCACTCTTACATGTTCTTGCAATCTAGCTTTTACCATTCTAGTAGTCGTACCCACATATTAGAGTCCACATGTACACCATCTAATATAGATAACAAATGTACTTCAACAAGTCATGAACTGTTTAATGGCCAATTTTCTATCATGTTGTAAAGGGTGCACATACAAATTCTCCATTTCTACATATTTGTATACATTGCAAGACCCACACTAATGAAAACCAGGTGATCAAACCCTCAGACAAGGGAGGAGATATTGTCCTGATGTCTGGAGAATTTTATGTTGAAAAAGTAAGAGAATTATTAAATGATAATGCAAGCTATGAAAAACTGAGTGCAAATCCAGTAAAACATTTTCAGACAGAACTTTTTCATTTTGTGGATAATGGGCTAGAGACAGACTTTATTACTGCAGAAGAAGCAGCATTTCTTAAAACAGAATTTCCAGTGGTTTCCACTTTTTATATCTTGCCTCAAAACCACAAAAGCACAGTTAACCCACCCGGATGTCCTATAATCTCTGGTGTAGGGTCACTTACTCAGAATTTGAATCTCTTCCCGGGTCATTTCCTTCAACCATGTGTACTTTCTTTGCCCTCCTACATTTAAAATATCATGGATTTATTAGGTAAACTCCAGAACTATAAGTGGAAACCTGAATATAAATGGGCAATAATTGACATTACTAGTTTATACACATCTGTACTGGATACCAAGGGATGTAGCTGCAGTTAGGAATGCAATGCAAGACCAAGGCCCAGTACCCCTCCCATTTATTTTCATTGGTTTAGAATTCTCCCTTAATAAAAATTTCTTTATCTTTGATAAAGAATATCATTTACAACGCTGTGGCACAGTGATGGGGGCAGCATTTGCCCTGTCCTATGCCAATATTTATATGGGGGAGTGGGAACAATAATACATTTATGATACTAACAACAACAGATTTTTGGGCAAGATTGTTTGTTGGCTATGATTTATCGATGATGTTTTGTGCATATGGAATGGAACTGACCAGGATTTTATGGAATTCATGGAATTTTTGAATCAGAATGATTTTAATCTTCAATTTACCTATACTTTGTTGGAATCTGAGGCTAACTTCTTAGATGTGACATTAATTGGTAATATAGATTCAACTAATTTAGGTAAGTGATATAGAAAAAGCAATGCAGCAAACAGTGTTTACATTGCCAAAGTTACCATCCAAGGAAACTGGTCGGTTCCATTCCATATTCACAGTTCTTGAGAATCAGTAGAAATTGCTCCAACAATGAGATATTTGAGAAACAAGTGACTGAATTAACAGAGAGACTTGTAAAGAGGGGTTATAATGAATGTCTTTTATCTGAAGCATTAGAAAGGGCAAGGGGTCTGAACAGAGAGAACCCGTTGACAGTAAGGAAAATTGCTGAAACAAAGACACCATGTACTTTTAGCACAGATTATAGCCCTGTGGTTGGGGCATTGGGAGGGTCATACACAAATATTGGCCATTATTACTGAGCGATGAAAATTTGGCCCCATTGGTGGGAGTAAAATCGAGAATAACTTTTAGGAAGAATAAAAACTTGGGAGATATCTCAACAAATATCCACTTCAAAAGAGCCCCCACTAGTATGGAACCAAATTCTAATTGGTTACCATACAGACCACCTGGTTTTCATCATTGTGGGTTTTGTAATGTATGCAAATATGTAGAAATGGGGAATTTGTATGTGCAACCATTACAACATGATAGAAAAGTGGCCATTAAACAGTTCATGACATGTCGAAGTGCATTCGTTATCTATATTAGATGGTGTACATGTGAACTATAATATGTTGGTATGACTACTAGAATAGTAAAAGTTTGATTGCATGAACATGTAAGAGCGATTGTCAACAAAAACTTAAACAACCCAATGGGGCCCACTTTGCAGTAGAACACAGATCACAGATCAAATCCAACAGGCTTAAAATTTATGGCTCTTGAACAAATTCCCCACTTATCACATGGGGGGATCACACAAACCTTTTAAGGAAAAAGGAAAGTAGATGGATAAGCACCCTTGGAGCGCTAAATCCAGAGGGAATGAATGAAGAACTAGATCTTAAACCCTATCTAAAAGATGATTAAATTATGTTGCCTTTTGTCCTTAATTTATCTATTTATATATAAACATCACTGTAGTGGTGACCTGGGCAGCAATGAAATCCTTACTGTGAAACTGTGCTATGAGAGATATTGCTGAATCATGATTATGATGTAGTGGAACTTCATTGGGTTTTGTATTTGCTGTCCTCTTTCTGTCTGTAGTCATACCTCTAGCTTCATATTTTGTGAGAGCAAAACAAAGTGCCTCTTCCCTTTTTCTTCCCCCTTCACTCCTTTTTTGTTCCTGCATACTACCTTTGAGGTTTATATGACTCCCTTATATAATGACCTTCATTGTTGAATATATTTCACTTAAAGTGTTTAAAGCTAAAACCCAGTTGTGAAATATAAAGATAAAAGATATACAAAATATAAAATTTTGACTTAACTTCATATCTTAGAAATATTAAGAATTAAGTCAGTATTTAGCCATGGAATGAATTAGAATGGCTTATACAATAATATTTCTTTGTTTTGATCCTTTTGATACAATTTCTATAACCGGATTTAGCCCAAGATGTGCTTCCTTTCTGAAATACACTGTTTAAAATGTAGTTCAGTCATTAACTAAAAAGTGGAAAATTGATGAAAACACAAAGTACTTGAAGGAGAACTACATTTAGCATTTCTTTTATAGATATAAGTGTGCTCACCAACAGTGTATATTTCAGCATTATCCTGCACTCTCCTTTTTCTAGGAATTTAAATACATGTGGTCTTAAGTACTTTTTAGATGTCCACAAGTTTGTTATATATGTCTGGCATATTATTTGTTTCTGAATGTTAAAAAACACAAGATTAACTTGACATGTGACCTATGATGTGTATATAAGGAGGGGTTACACCCCCTATAGGGACACACCCTCTGAGGAAGACCTTGAGTGGTTGAAGCGCTGGGGAGACCTATCAGTGTACCGCGATTTGCTGGTTACGCAATTAAAAGTTATTTGAACCTCTACTAGTGGACACAAGCTGGTTATTTGCTCCTTGAGTGCAGTTTTATCTACTTTGTTCCCCTTTTTGCCCCATTCCTGTCCTTACTGCCTTTGTCTTTTCCTCCATTTACCCCTGCCCTTCTCCCTATTGACTTCTCTGTCTTGGTGTTTACCTCAATAACTACCCTGATTTTTTGGCGGGGGCTCAGATTTCCCTTCTCCTTTTCAGTACCTTCCCCCCTTGGCTAGTTTAGACCAGGCAAGAGACCAGTTCTGTGTGGCACAATATGAAACAGGATTGAATTAAATATTTAACATTTGAAACTGCGAGTGAGCAAACAGAACAGAAAATTAACCGCACACACTGACCCACTAATATGCTCAATGCCAGCAATCTCAGACTGGAGTTAGTTACACTTCCTGCTGCTTCCTGAATCTCACTGACACGGCCAGCCAATGAATCAGTGGTGAGGCACAGGCATCATGGAAAGTGCCCATGTGTCAGTCAGTGTCAGTGAGAACAGTTAAAAATGACACGGTGTGGACAAAGAGGCGCAGGGTTTAAAATAATAAAATTATGTAATTTCAACTTTTCAGGTGATCAGACACAATGATGGCAAGACAGCAAGCAATGGTGAGTGACTCAAAAATGTTAACAAGTGGACAAAAGTACAGATTCCCTTTAATTCCCTTCATGCACTTGAACATCTCTATCATATCCCCACTCTGCTTTCTGTCCTCCAGGAAATACACCCCCAGGGCTCCCAGCTGCTTCTCATAGGACCTGTCCTTTAGCCCCTCTGTCATCTTGGTTGCTATCCTCTGGATCCCTTCTGGTATGCTGATGTCCTCCTTAAGTTATGGATGCCAGTACCTCACCCCATATTCTAAATGTGGTCTCACCAATGACCTGTACAGTGGTAAAATGATCTCACTCCACCTGCTACTGAATCCCCTTGTAAAACACCCCAGCATTCTGTTAGCCTTTGCCACTACCTTCCTACATTGGGAGGTGTGTTTCAGGTCATTTGTAATCACCACTCCTAGATCCTTTTCCTCTTTGGAAGCATTTACCTGAACCTCTCCTATGTAACACTCTGCCCTAAGGTTCTTGGCCCCTATATGCATCAATCTGCACTTTTTGGCATTGAAACCAAGTTGCCAGATTCCTGACCATGTCTCTAGTCTGGCAAGGTCCTCCCTCAGGTCCTATATCCCCTCCTTGGTGTCTACCCTCCCACAGAATTTGGTGTAATCCTGCAGACAGGTATATTTTGCCTTTAATGCCTTCTCCGATGTCACTTATGAAGTCATTGAACAACACACTAGCCCCAACACTGATTCCTGTGGGACCCTGCTGGTGACATCTAGGGTGCTAGAGAACTTGCCCCCAACCACTACATTCTGGGTTCTGGCCCTCAAACAATTTTCAATCCATCTTACCATATTCTCCCCAACCCCTGGTCCCTCAGTTTTATTATCAACCTTTTATGTGGCACTAACTCAAAGGCCTTTCTAAAGTCCAGGTATATGATGTCTACCACCTGGCCTTTGTCCACTGCCCCTGTGACCCAATCGAAAAACTCAATCAGATTTATTTGACACAATCTGCCTGCCACAATCCCATGCTGTCCATCATCCTGCAGACCATTCTCCTCCATGTACTTCACCAGCCTCTCGTTTGGTATGGTCTCCATGAGTTTATATACTATCGATGTCAAGCTGACTGGTCTATAGTTACCTGGGTCACGCTCTTGAAGCCCAGTGCTCTGGTTTTGGTGTGGATGTCATCCTTACCTGTGTCCAAACTGAACCACATTGTACTGTGGTCGCTTCCACCCAGTAGTTCCCTAATTTCTGTCTCCTATACGTGCTCCCCATTGGTGAGCACTATGTCCAGGATTGCACTCTCCTTGGTAGCACCAGTCACACACTGAGTCATGAAGCCATCCTGGATTGCATTTAGGATTTCCTGACTTCTGACAGTTATGATTTCTTATATCCCACATGTCCACAAGCCATACAGCTGGGTTACAGTTCTTCCACTTATGAGAAAAAGTGATATCACCAACAACCCAGAATGCACACTGCGATCTGTAATAGGCAGGTTCCTCACCAGTACAAGGACCCTGCTTGTGGCTGGACTCCCTTCTCTATTACCAAGGAGAGTCTCTACAAAAAGTACTTTGGAATGTTGGTCAAATGAAAACTAATCCAACGACACAAGATGATTTACAATAATTTGTTCTTGAATCAGCCTTGCCTTCCCAAACTGGCAAATACTTTGTTAAAAGAAGTTCTAAACACTTTTCTCACACAAACTTCAATCTGGCCTGGTCACATTATATGCAATCCGATATGTGTGTGCACGTGCACAATACAGAAAACAGGTGATAATGTCTGTATTATTTGGGCAGCTGCAAAATATTTACTCTAGGTATGGAAATGTCAGACATTATCCCACTCCCTAACAGCACCAAACACTACCTCAACCATTTTCCATAGACCCAGATAATATCCACTCACATACCTCAGCAGTACCATACCCTAGCTCAACCACTTTGTACTAGCCCCCTTCTTCCTGCCCCAGACATGAGTCACATCTTCCTCCACATCATCAGATGCTATCCCTCTGCCCTCCACAGCATAGGACACTAACCACCTACATCCATGGCCTCTGAAACTAGCCACGCTCTATCAACATCAACCAAAAACCAGTTAGACCATCTTTCACAGCCCTATATCATAGCTTCCCCAGCACATAACACTAACCCCTTCACTCCCCCACCTAAGACACTGCCATACCACCTCATCTCTTAATGTCACTTGTCTCTAACCCATTCTGTCCATGCCCCCCAAAACTAGCTCACACCACTCCAGGGCCAGAAACAATAGTCCCCTCACTCCATTGTCTCTGACATTAATCCCCTCACTCAACAGCACCAGATACTGACTCACCTTCTCCACATCACCCGACATTATACCACCTGCCCTCCATGGTAACCAATACTAGCACCCTTCCCTCTACTTGGTTCCCTGCCACACTATCCCATCTCTCATAAGGTGCCTAACACAAGACCACTTCCCTCCAATACCCCTGAACACAATCCCCCTTCCCAATATAGCACACTACATTAGCCCTCTTGCCTCAGTAGCTTGAAACACTAGCCCCTTTCCCTTCATGGAATTAACACTAGCTCTCTTCCTTCATTTGCCACCAATGCTAGCCCCCTTAACTAATGCCCTCTTCCACTACATCACCCATTGTCACTCTACCCCTTATTATAAATTATTGAAACATATAACTCCACCCCAACACTATCATTCTTCCTTCCGCCACCAATATCCCCATCAACGCTATCAACCCACCTTCAAAATATGCAGAATGACAACATTTTCTAAATAAAACAAGCATTTGTCAATGCCGAATGTTGCTTGCTTGTATGTGCTGTTTAGGTATTTGGAAGTAATAGTTCCATGCCTTCCTCCCAAGTCTTCCACTGTGTCTTTCCGCTCAGTATTCACAGAAGAGTGGGAGGGGTAAGGGCCACAGCAGTACAGCAGTTGCCAAGGGGGTGAAGAGGTGGACAATAGTCCATTCAAAGGCAAAAGAGTCCTGCAGGAGCTCACTAAATTGAAGGTGGACAAAGCGATGGAACCAGATGGCATAAGCCCAAGGATATTAAGAGAACTGCGAAGGGAGATAGCAGTACCTCTGGCAGCCATGTTCACTGAGTCATTCAATATGAGTGAATTGGAGGAGGGCACCTGTGGTCCCTCCACACAAATGCAACAGCAGGGAGGAGGCAGGGAACAATAGGCCGTTCAGCCTCACCTCAGTAGTGAGGAAGATCATGGAGGCATTGCTTAAAGAAAGGATAGTGGGGCATCTAGAAACCATTGGAGCCCAGGACCATAGACAACATGAATTCACAGTGGGGGCATCATGTCAGACAAATCTGGTTGATTTTTTTGACTGAGTGACAAAGGAAGTGAATCAAGGTGGGGCAGTGGACAACGCTTACCTTGATTTCAGCAAAGCCTTTGACACCATCCCACATAGGAGGCTGATAAACTAGCTGGGTAGGCTGGGCATGGGGGAAAGGGTGGCAAGCTGGGTTAGAAACTGGCTAACAGACAGGATGCAGAGAGTGGTGGTAAATGGGGTGCAGTCTAGGGAGAGGGGGTGACCAGTGGGGTGCTGCAGGGTCTTCATAGTAACATCATAGAGCGGCTGAAGGAATTTTTCACCAAATTTTCAACATAGCCATTTTAAGACCTCTGCTCATGAACAGTGTCACTGTGATTTTCTTACTCTGTCCCAAACATTGATTGCGCACACTGACTGCGCCATTGTATGCTACATGCACAGAAACACATTTTGGGTGACATGTGAAAAATGACAGCTGTACTGCTCATAAGGAGGTGTGGTAAAATGGCAATGTTGAAAATCTGGAGTGCAAATATTAAAAATTTGCGAACTTACGGGCGTGTAGAACCACGCAACGATGCTCGTAAAACAGTCATTTTTAGGAATTTTTCACCAAATTTTCAACATAGCCATTTTAACACCTCTGCTCATGAACAGTGTCACTGTGATTTTCTTAATGTGTCCCATACATTGATTTAGCACACCAACTGCGCCATTGTGTGCTACATGGGCGGAAACACGTTTTGGGCGAGATGTGAAAAATGACTGCTATACTGCTCATAAGGAGGTGTGGTAAAATGGAAATGTTGAAAATCTGGAGTGAAACTATTGAAAATTTGCAAACTTATGAACATGCGTGAGAACTGCTCAATGCACGCTCGTAAAACAGTCATTTTTAGGAATTTTTTCACCAAATTTTCAACATAGATTTTTTGAGAGCCCACCTTATGAACACTGGCAGTGTTGTTTTGTTAATTGGTCCCGAAAGGTGATTTCACGCAGTGACCATGAAATCACCCTTCGGAACCGATTAATGCCATGACAGTGCAAGAATTCATGAGGAGGGGTCCTAAAAACCCCATGTTGAAAATGTTGGCCCAAAATTCCCAAAAATGCCTGAGATATGCAATAAAGTTGAAAAAAGCCTATTCATAACATTATACAGCTTACTGGCATTTTCTCAGTTCGCGATCGGCTTTGAAGAGTGCAGACGTGTTCCCAGTCCACCGAAGATCATCGCGCCAATGTCCGGAGGTAAGTATGGGGTGGGGGTGTGGGGAGGCAGGGTGCGCAGTGGGTGGAGTGCCGGGTTGTGGGGCAGGGAGACTACGAGGGACCTTTTTTGTTTCTAGATTTCCTTTTTAAGAGCCTGGACATTTGCCACGCTGGGGTGGGCTCCCAGCATGGCAGCTGGAAAGGCTGTTTGGGGGCTGGTGCTGATGGGGATTGGGCACCCCATCAGCCATAAACTTTGCCATGCTGGGGTGGAGGCTCCCAGCATGGCACCTGTAAACTTCTGGAGGCATGCATCCATGGAGCGGTGAGAGTTGGCACCGTCGTACCATACAGTGTCCGTGAGGGAGGAGCACATCAGCATGCAGCATGCGCTTGTGTGTGGTGGGGGGAGAGCTCTGCCACTGAAGCGTAGCTCTCCCTTTCAACTGTATGACCACTGCATTTTCAACTGCTGTCATAGACAGCTGCAGCAGTGATTGGGAAACTGGGGCCGCGCCTGCAAACACACTGACTGAATTGGAAGATGGGTGCCACACCTCTGAAAACTCGGATGATGGCACTATGTTTCTTGCACATGCATGCAAGCAACATAAAAAGTGTACTACAACTATGAAATGGATAGAAAGAATGCTAGCTCCTAATTGGACAAGAGGTACTTTCAGTATGTCATTATTACAGCACAACAGCCCAGCTGAAAGTAGCTCAGCAAAAATATTTTTCAAAAATGCATCCAATTAACTTAAAAGGACCCATTTCATACCTGCAGTAATGCACAAGAGATGCATTGTGGTGGGCTAATGGATCTTCTCAGCTGGTGGAAGCACTCATCTTTGCCTCATGCTTCAATCCACCCAAAGTGGGCTGTTATGCACCCTGTCATGCATTACTGCTTAAATGCAAAGTTGTACAACATAGTGTACAATAATACATTTATAATCTTTATTTCAAATTATTGAAACATATAACACTTCTCCTAATACAAGAACCCTTCCCTCCACCCCACACTGTTAACGCTGCCTCAACATATAAAGAATTAACACATTTTTATTAAAAAAATATACTTCACCAACAATTGCAGACTTACAGCATGTGATATAGTTATCAATTAATAATCTGAATTGTTCATAAATTACTTTGAAGATTTTTTAAAAATAAAATGTCTAGTCTAGGAACTGATTTCATGTGTCTGACAAAATATAGCATGCCTGCACTAGGAACTGCTTTCTATAGGACTAGGAATGGATTTGTAGTTTCACTAGGAACTGCTTTGAATGGAACTAGGGACTGATTTGTAGCTGATCATGCAAAATAAGTTCCTACTTGCTCCTGCACATGAGCACTATGCACATGGGGAACTGATTTGCAGTAGGAACACATTTTGCATGACACCGGGCTTCATAAAGATGGGGCGCACATGGGCTGGTCACCCTGAACTGCAAATGACTGACACCTTTACTAAACTGGACCAGGACCTATCCACTATCTTTCACCTTATGGTCACCAGTCTCCTCCTCAGACAAAAGGGGACTAGAGTAAAACACAATAAGTGTTCTCTGCATTCTGCTCATTTTGCATCTCACTGGGGCCATTATTTCATTTCATTTCATTTTTATTTTTTGTACTGGAGAGCAAGATGAACTACATAGCCCTGTTTCACAAGTGTCCAGTTGTACAGACAGGTACAGGGTACAGGGCAGACAGAATTACAATAAATACGTCGTAGAGTAATACAGTAAATAAGGGGAGAAAAGGTGCAGTTACTGGGCAGGTAGCATCACTCACACCTCCTGATGAAGGGTTTCATTACCCGAAGTATTGGGGCCATGAGTGGACTTTGGATCTGTCTGTGCACTGGCCCAAACTGAGGAAAAGATAGCCAACTCTGTTAAGAAGGGGGATAAAACCTTGTATAGGTACATTAGAGAGTGAAGAAAGACCAAGGGAGGGATACTGAGGCTTAATAAAGGGGAAGGAATGTGGGCAGAGGGTGACAGTGAAAAGCAGAGATACTGAATGAATACTTCTCGCAGCATTCACAAAAGAAGAGGAGGGAGAGGTACCTAAACCAAACAATAGAGACACTCTGGATAATGGGGTAAATATCAGTCCATTCACAAAAGAAAGGGTTCTGAAAGAACTCTTAAAACTGAAGGTGGACAAAGCAATGGGGCCTGACGGGATTCACCCAAGAATTCTAAAAGAACTAAGGGTAGAACTAGTGACACCACTGACTACCCTCTTTAACAAATCATGAGAGGATAGGGTGGTATCTGGGGACTAGAGGAGGGCAGATGTGATTCCACTTCACAAAAGTGAAAGCAAGGCAGAGCAGGAAACTACAGACCTGTTAGTTTAACCTCAGTGGTAAGGAAAATGACGGAATCACTTCTGAAGAAAAGAATTGTTGAGTACCTAGAGGCCAGCAGGGCACAGGACCCAAGGCAGCATGGATTCACAGCAGGAAGGTCGTGTCAGACAAATCTAATAGATTTATTTGACTGGGTGATCAAAGTAGTAGACCAGAGAAGGGCTGTGGATGTGGCCTACCTAGACTTTAGCAAGGCATCTGACACAGTCCCACACAAAAGATTAATATACAAGTTAGCCAGACTTGGAGTGGGCCCCAAGGTGGTAGCCTGGGTAAAAAATTGGCTGGACAACAAGACGCAGAGGGTAATAGTAGACGGAGTCCACTCTGAAGAAAGGGGGTTACTAGCGGAGTACCGCAAGGTTCAGTACTGGGACCAGTCCTCTTTAATGTCTTTATAAGTGACATTGCAGAGGGACTAGAAGGAAAATATCTCTGTTTGCAGATGACACAAAGATCTGAGACAGGGATGATACAGAAGGTGGGGTGGAAAGGATGAGAAGGGACTTGGCATGGTTGGAGGAATGGTCAAAAGAATGGCAGCTTAGATTCAGTGCAAAGAAGTGCAAAATAATGCACCTGGGAAACAAAAACCCAGGGTAAAAGTACACAATGGGGGGTGAGATACTAACAACAACAAAAATAGAAAGGTACCTGGGGGTAGTTATATCAGATGACCTAAAGGTGGGCAAGCAATGTGAGAAGGCAGTAAGGAGGGCTTGCGGGATACTGGGATGTATAGGGAGGGGCATCAACAGTAGAAAACAGGAAGTTGTTATCCCTCTGTACAGACAGTTGGTGAGACCCCATCTGGAGTACTGCATGCAGTTCTGGAGATCCCATCTCTGCAAGGACACAGACAGGATGGAGGCTGTCCAGAGGAGGGCAACCAAAATGGTGCAGGGTCTGCACCAGAAGACATATGAAGAGAGATTAAAGGAGCTTAATATGTATACCCTCAAGGAAGGGAGGGCGAGGTGGACATGATAGAGACGTTCAAGTACCTCAAGGGAATCAACAAAGTCCAAGAGGGTAGCATCTTTCAGAAAAAGAGATGTGCAAAAACAAGGTGGCACAATTTGAAGATAGATGTAGGGCAGCTCAGAGGTAATATGAGGAAGTATTTTTTCATGGAGAGGGTT
Source organism: Neoceratodus forsteri (assembly GCA_016271365.2). Classification (NCBI taxonomy): domain Eukaryota; kingdom Metazoa; phylum Chordata; order Ceratodontiformes; family Ceratodontidae; genus Neoceratodus; species Neoceratodus forsteri. The sequence goes on from CM057453.1 coordinate 1,152,837,392, forward strand.
GTGGATACATGGAACGACCTTCCTGAGGAGGTAGTGGAGTAAAAAACAATGGGATAATTCAAGAATGCATGGGACAGACATAAGGCAATTCTAATGGAGGGTAGGAGGAAGTAGGCTGTTGGTTAACTACGATGTGCATCTTATCCATTAGGTAGGGAAATGGGCAGACTAGGTGGGCCAAGCAGTCCTTATCTACCATCAAATTCTATGTTTCTATGTGCTGAAATTCCACTGTTATTTTGCATTAACCCATTCTAAAATGAAGAAGGAATTTTTTTCTATTGTTTTGTTCAAGGGCAGCATTTTGGATTTTGTTGTTACAGTTAGGCTAGCAGCCTTTACCTGCACAGTCCCATTTTCAAGTGTTCACAGTCTTCACCTGTTGGAGTTGTCAGAATGAAAACAGGGTACATTAAAAAAATAAGTGGTTAAAGTGCAGTTTTGGGACATAGAGAAACAGATGCAGTGCAAATTGTTTGACACCTGTTGGTGAAGCCTGGAGTTGAAGGATGATTGCTACCAATATTAGTGAGGTGGGTAGGTCAGTGGTTTTAAAAGCCTATGGCTCTATATGTCAGTATCCTCTGTCTGGTGGTTGTTTTCCTGAATGGGAGTGTGGAAATAAATCTAGACTGGGAACAAGTCCCCTGTGAGTTGGATGAGTGTTGGAAGAGCTCAGAAATGCATAAGGGGGCTTTCCCCGAGTGTTGCCTTGTGAAGGAATACAGCTGACCTATGGGCCTGGTGGTCCTCCAGGACAGAGCATGAGGCAACAGAATATGGATGGCAGTGGTGGGTGCAAAATGGCAAACCTGTGAGAAAGTGGCATACACTGTTGTAGACAGTGCACACCTTGGAGGAGATCCTGGCAGGGGCGGCCTCATATATCAGGGAGCCATTGTCAATTAGAGGGAACAGGAGGCTGTGAACAAGCATCATCATAGTTTCCGGGACTAGGAACCTTTTTGTTCAGTACAGAGAACCAAGTCTCATGTGACCAGATTCTACCAGGTGGTATACATGGGAGTCAGAGTTTAGGCAGCAGTCCATGTACAGGCCCAGATACTTAAACTCAGTGACGTGCTCCATCTCAGTGCTGTCCAGGTCCAAAATCTGGAGAGAGGCATGGGTAATTTTTCTGTGCACCCCAGAGAAAACAATCAATTTTATTTTTTTGATGTAGAGAACTAACTTATGCTTTGCAAACTAGTCCTGGAGAAGGTCAAAGTCCTGCTGAATGACATTGTTCAGTGATACCAGGTCCTTGCTGACACTGAAGAGGACAGCATCATCAGCACAGAATATGGTTTCTGTTGATGGGCAGACATTAGGTAAGGTGTTCAGAAACATGGAAAAACATAGAAGGCCAAGAATAGAGCCCTGGGGAATCCCACTGCAGATTTAACAGAAGCCGGAGAGAGAGAGGGACGTCAATTATAGTTCTGTGGACACGATCAGTCAGATAATTTTTGTACCAGTAGGTGACTTCCGGGGAAAAATTAAGGGAGGTAAGGACCTGATTCAATAATTCCTGGTCAATAAAGTTGAAGGCTTTGGTAAGGTCCATGAACACAGAAGCTGCAAAATTACTTGAGTCAATTGTTCGGTGTACAAAGTCTGTAAACCTCACCGAGGCAGTCTCTGTGTTGTACTGAGGGTGGAAGCCATGCTGGATGTGGATCAGAAGAGAATATTCCTAGATGTACTCAGTAGTCTGCTCAAAGACAATACTTTCAAAGATATTAGAATGGGGAGCCAGAAGGGAAATAGGGTGAAAAGGGTGGTGAGATGTTTGGAACCAGACTTGTGGATGGGAATGGTGGTGGCTAGTTTCCACACTTTGGAGTAGGTACCTGTGTATAAGGCATGTCTGAAGATTTTGGAGCTGGGATATGCCATAGCCTTGCTGGATAGTTGACTATGCAGTAATCAAGCCCGTCAGGACCAAGCACAGGTTTTGGGTTGGTCCAGCTCAGGTATTTGGCCACCTGGTAAACAGATAGGTACTTAAAACAGAATCTGGGAGAGGGGCTACAGGTTGAGGTACTAGGTGATTGCTGAGGGGGGGGGGGAGCCTGGGGAGAAGTTTATATATTGATCAAGGTCCCTGAACAAGCCACTTAACATGGTAGCTATGGCCTGTGGGTCACATATAACCTCATCTTTTCCTTCTATGGCCTAGAATTGGCCGGACTTGGACCTATCCATAAGGTTATTGATGTTGGATCAGTTTTTTCAGGTTTCCATAGTTAGAGGAGAGGCTGAATTTTATGTGGTTAATTTTGACTTTCCACACTGCTGACTTACAACTGTTGCTGAGGGTCTTCGTTACATATCCTGAGTACCGCTATAAAGGGCTTCATGTTTATTTCCAACCCCAAAGAATTCTTTCACCAGCTCCACATAAATCCTGATGCAAAATGAAAGGATATGACATATGTGGCAAATGGATTACACACTTACAGTATCTAAGGATCTGTTCACATTATTGGATATAACCTAGACCTTTGCATAATCTATCATTATAGGAGATGTTAACATACTAACATACTAAAATGCCAGCAGAGGAGGCCTATTGGTCTTTCATGTCTGCTCGATAGTCAGCACCCATACTGGGTGCAGATTTTGCTGTCTCCCCCCCGGGTTTCTCTGTCCCCAGTCCAAGATGTTTCCCTTGTATTGGACTTCGTCAGCTTCACCCTTCCCTTATACCTGTCCCAGCCCCTCTGAAACCTCCCCACAGTCTCTGCCTCCACCAGTCCCTTATACTAACATAAAATGTTCTTAGCAGTGGTGGTATTTGAACCCATGCCCCCAAAGAGACTGGAGCCTTAGACCGCTCAGCTATGCTACCACAAAACCTTTTGTGCCCAAAAAGGGACATGAACCCTGGACCCTCAGATTAAAAGTCTGATGCTGTTCTTGTTAAATTATCACTGGGGACTAGTTGGACTTAAATGGACTAGATGTATGGTAGACCACCAGGTTGGTATGGGAAACCACAGCATAGCTTGGGTATTCAACAGCACTACAGGGGGAGGGAAAATGGAATTGGAAGGGAGAAATCTCACCCCCTCCTAGGTAATATCCTCTATCACTGTAAAATGGTTCATTTTAATTTGGATGTTAAGTGTGTTTCATGGTTATTTGATGAAGACACATGAGAAGCAGTCTTCTAGAAGTTTGTTATGAAGTATTTCTAATATACAGGCTTTCAAACCAAGCCTTCTAGGCTGGGGGCCCAAGCCTGAAATTTTTGGTGACATAGCACCCCACCCCCGTACAGAAAGCAACAAATATGTTATTTTGATAGAAGTGTCCCTTAGGTACTTATTTAGGGTGGCAGTGGTCTTGTAAAGTGGTAGCAAAGTATGCCAATGTAAGATTTATGTACCTACTGTATGTCCAAACAACATTTTGCGCAAGTGAAAAGGCCACATAAATGTACGAAAGTTGTCAAATTTGAAAGTAAAAATGACCAATAACATGTGATTTAAACAATTTTTTAAAAGACAAAAACACATTTTAGTAATGAAAAAGGTTTCTTTGATACAAATTATTACTAATTTATTTTAAAAAACAAAAACAAATTTTAGTCATACAAAAGGCTTCTTTGACACAAATTATTAATAAGACTCATTACTTAAAGAATGTTGGCCTTGTGGTTTGTATTGATAAATGCACAGATTCTTCATTGATACAAATGTTTTAAATACTGTATTCATTATAATAGAAGCCAGGCATACTATTGCACACCATGGTGCTAGCAAACCACTAATCTCCAATGGACTCCCTCTCTGCGATGGGCAGTATGACAGTCTACACGTGTGTCTCGCCTTTTTAATATATGTTTGTCTCACGCTACATGTCTACGTCTGAATCATCTGTAGTAACAGACTCATCTGGATTCACACTGGCAACTTTATGAGGATTATAACTGTCCTCACCACCAGTACACAAACAAGCCTGTGTGCACACACTTCTCTGCCTAGAACAACTGCAGTTGCGCTCACACTTGGCTTTTTTGCACCCATATGTAATGAATTCCAGGAGTGCTTCAGGTGCAGGTGAATGTGTCATTAGTGTTGGAGAAATGTGTCCTTCCTTTTCGTGATGCCAGCCATTTCCAGTTGGGGATGGGATGCCAGGCTGAGGCTCGAGGGCATGGTTCCAGATAAGAGTCTGGTAATTTGCAAGCTTGGTATGTTGCGGAAGACTATCAGAAGTTGGGGGGGGAGGGCTTCATTTCAAGCCTGTTTGTGACAGATTAGCTTATATTGCACACCTTTTACATCCGCTGAGTTAGCTGTTGGGTCATAGAGAATAGTTATCAGAAGTGCTACTAATTTCAGCTGTACAGGAGGCAGATCCACCTAGCAAAAGAAAACTGCCCCAAAACACTGGTGTGCAAGGATATGAAACCGGCAAAGCAAAACAAGAAATCCAGTATTACCAACCACAATAAAGTCAATCACAAATATTTCAATGAAAAGGTATTCACAAAGCAGACAGTCTGGTCGGCTACACCGTCACTGTCCCAACGTAGGTAAAAGGAGGCAGATGCAGCAGGGTAAACAGAAAACACTTTTTATTTTTAGGCACCGACATAGAGCTCCAAGTGTTCCTCCCAGAAAAAGCCAAACGTTTTCACACGAAACTTACGCTTTCTCAAGGTTATGGTGGCATTGGGTATTGCACTCTATTTTATAGAGATATGTGAGTGACAGTGCTAATTTCACGTGATGTTAAAATGTAAAATAGTCAATATGTTAAACAGAAGGTATACAGACACAAAATGTTATTACATGTGTATTAATGACAACTAATAATTAATAAGGTGCTAAAATGCAAACAACCTATATCTCATATTTATACATAACAATAAATAATAAACGACCCAAACCACCTAAAAATGCAGGTATATATAAAATCTACAGAAGAAAAAAACTTTTATTTGTCAAAAAGGCCCAATGCCCTAAAAAAAATCCACTCTATATGTGGATTCATAAGTACAAAGCAAATTTATTTTAGAAAATTCAATCAGTTCTATAATTAGCTCATATTTTAAGCTCATATTTTAAGATTATAATACACAGATGGATCACATAAAAGAATATATGTATTTTAATATAGCTTTGTTTAGTTAACTTTCACTTCACAAAATTTATAAGGAGGTCATCAGGAATTAAAGATAAAAAATGAATAAATAATGAGGGGGGTATTTTAACATTTAAAAATGTAACATTTTTTCCAAAGTCTATGAGATAAATAAATAATTAATTACAATAAGGAAGGGGAAAAGTCACCTATATTATACGGCTAAAATGCCAAATCGTATGGGTCCTATAGAAAATCCAACAACTATAATGTTCACCCAAAATTCCTATTTTGCATTTTTGGGTACTACAAATAATAATCCTCAGATTCCAAATACACAAATGCAAATACTGATGCAAAGAGTAGACATAAATACGTTATAGGTATGGTGACAGTTGAAAAAAATAATTCAGTCTTGGAGGCTCTTATGATTTCATACAATATTGCCAATACATTTCTGTTTGTTTCAATTTCCTGTGCAAGACACCACCTCTAATATGATTTTTAACTTTTTCTATCATTTGGAATTCAAAAGCATGTTGTTTTCCTCTATGTTTCATATGTTGTGTTAAAGCACTCAAATTATCCAACTTGGCAATGTTTTTAACATGTTGTCCAATTCTACTAGTAAATTTTTGAGTTGTTTTTCCAATGCAGAAGCTGGAGCATATTATACAAGAGGCTAAATAAACAATGTTTGTAGTGTTGCAGTCACAAAAATCCTTGATGCTAAAGATATTCCCAGAGATTGGATGCTTAAAACTATTACCAATGTTGATGTATTTACAGTAAATACAGTTTTCACATTTGCAAATCCCTTTTGGCAGAACATCATTTTTCTTAGTTGTTCCACCTTCCCGGTATATGCTGTTAACTAGGCAGTGCTTTATGTTTCTTCTCCTCCTGTAAACCATTTGTGTCCGTTTTTTCACAATATGTAGTAATTTTCTTATAGTTGACAGAATGTGTTAATTCTTTTGAATGATGTTTTTAACCATGTATGCCTGTGGACTGAAAGTTGTGATAAATTTTAAAGTTTCAGATTACTGAAAAGTCAGTTGTTCTTTAGCTGGAAGGTCTGTTTTCACAATTAATTTAATTTCTATGTACTTTATTGGTTTTTTGTTTCGCTTTCAGGATGGTAATTTCATCATAGCCCTTTGATATAAAGTGTCGATGAAGTTCCTCAGCGCTCTGATTATAATCTAGTTGTCCTGAGCAATTCCTTCTTGACCTTAAGAATTGTCCCACTGGAATAGTTGCAGTCACGTGTGAGGGGTGACAACCCTGAAAGTAAACAATTGAGGCTTTGTCAGTAGCTTTCCTGAACAGTTGTGACTCTATTGTTCCCTCTGGTCCTTTGAAAATTGTTAAAGCCAGATAATCAATAGTATACATGTCTGACTTCACTTCAAATTTTAAGTTATGATTTAATGCCTCTAAAATGTTGACAAATTCCTGTAATGCAGATGTTGTACCCTTCCAAATAAAAAACAAATAATCTATGTAATGTTTATAAAATTCAGTGAGATGCAAGGATTTTGTTCTCCACAGATGAATTTCTCCTCCCATTTGGACATATGAATCATTGCATAATTGGGGGCCATTGCTGCCCCCATTGCTGTACCTCTACATTGTAAATTCATCTTATTTTTGAATAAAAAGGTATTACAAGTGAGAATTTTATCAGCTAGAGTAATCATAAATTCCACAAAAGGCTGTGTATATGAAGTCTTTGCATACAAGGTGTCCCTTAAACTTTCAAGACCCTCATCATTGGGATTGTTCATATATAGGGATCGGACATCCATGGTTACAAAAGGTAATCTTGTTCAACCACTATGTCATCAAGGATATTTATGAAATGACCAGTGTCTCGTAGGTATGACCTAGTATTTTGTGCCAATGTGGAACATCCCATTAAGGCAGTACTGTACGGGCTTCCAAAAGTGCATAAAACTTTAACTCGGCTCCCAGCAAGACCTATTGTCACAAGCATTGGCTCATTAACAGGCAATATATCACAGTTTGTAGATCAGCACATAAAAATATTGGCACCCCGTACCCCCATGTGGGGGACTCTGCCCCCCACACTATAGATTATCAGCTCTGAGTCAGGGCTGATTCGGGAAGGGAGCATACTCTCCATAGAGAGCAGCATTAGAAAACCAGCAGACCATCATGACGAACTGCCAATTTTGTTGTTGTGATGGTCTTCATTGTTTTCCCATTGCTGTTCGAATGTGATACCATTTCAGGCTACCTGGACTATTTAACGCATCACTAGGTGACTGAAGTTAACACCTAAAACTATTCCTCTGTGTAACCAGTTAGAGCTACTTGGACCTGGAATGAGGGGATATCTCACTCTGGCCACAAGCTTGACTCTGCCATTACTTTAGGAAATCCTGGATTCTCCAGCCCCACTGGGCTGCAAGAGACATCCTACTGCACAAACTTTGTGCTAGGGTCCATGAATGCCTGTATCTGTCAAGGCATCAGCCAACCCCACTTGAACCTTTTACTTGCACACATCTTGTATCCCTCAGGACACTTACACAGAAACTTGAAATCCTTAGATCTTGCACAAATCCATATCCTTTAGACTTGTACACACAGTTTCTACATTTTGGGCAGTGCTGATAGCTTTTACAGTCTTTTGGGGATTGCCCTAAAGTGCTCACTGAATCTTCAGTCCCATTCCTCTTTTCTGTGAAAAATCTTCACCCCCTTGGGCTTCACAGGATCTGGTAGCCACCACTTCCCAGGAAACCAGCTGTTGGTTACTTTACTATGGCAGAAAACAACAAATGAAGGTCCTTCCCTCAAGCAAGTGATCTCTGGGCAGAGCACCACTTGCTGTAGAACTCTCAGCTCGAACTATGACTTCAGACTACTGACAGTTCAAAGAATAGCTGCTGGCCAAGAGTGGCTTATGCTGCTGCGAGAGTTCCAAACAGCATTACATCATTCCCTGCCCAGCAGAGCTGAGCAGATGGTGATGTTATGTTTTACAGAGAGCATTTTAAACTCTCTGACACTGCCCAAGCTAGCTGCCTGATCTAAACTGATGGGATTCTAGAAACCCCGGGAACTGGTCAGTTACAGTTACTTTGATGAATATTTAAACTATTTGAGGGGGTGGCAGAAGAAATCAGTGAGGCATAAACTACCCCACCACTGACTGAAGTAGAGATTAGTGAGGACATGAGGGGCACTAAATCCCCCAGGGTGCAAATTAATGAAAGAAGGGTGGTAGAAATGTAGGGGGATGGGAACAAGAGCATTAAAAAGAGAGGAGGGTAAGGAGGAAGGGCAACTAGGGGAAAAGGAGGTTAGCAAGCAGAGTGATAACAAAATCTGGAAGGCCATGTGTGCGAATTGCAAGAAGTCTAGGAAATGTCCAGCCCAGTAGTATGGAGGTCTGAGGCATCATGCCTTACCTGTTACCACGCTGGTGACCTGGGATTGGGCACGATCTTGAGGCATGGGGGGTCAGCCGGGGAGGAAGATCAAACATCTGAGGGACTTCTTTCCTCCTCCAGGGGAAGGGTGGGGAAGCGCTCAATGTTTGACCAATCCCTTTTGGAGGCTGGGGGCCATCACAGCTGAGGCTTGAAGGTTCTAGGAGTTGCGCCAGACATGGGCACTTGCACCCTTATGTCATTGCATTCCACATCTCCCAAACAACTATGGGGAAAAACAGGACTCCAGCTGAGGCAGATGGTGCCTATCCCTGCCAAAGACCCAAGCAGCTATTGAGGCACTCTGACACCAGACTAATTATGTGGCAGCATTCAGGGAGTTACCAGGGGGCTCCCCCAATGGTCCCACTCTGGGGGGGCAATCCAGGGTGAACACCGCTAGACAGAGGTAAGTCCCAGGGGGTTGGGTGAGGCAGGGCCAGGGGAGAGCAAGCTGAAGACTGAATAATAAAAAAAATAAGTCTAGAAAATAAAATTCCGGACCTAGAGGCCATCTTGGTAGAGGCTGACCTGGATATTGTGACCTTTACCAAATCATGGTGCACTAGAAACCATGACTGGAACATGGCCATACCAGGCTGTACTCAGTTTAGGAAAGACAGGGTGGGAAGGTGGTATGGTGCTTTATGAAATGGAAGGCGTAAAAGTGATTAGAGATACAGGGAATCTGGAGAGGGGTGGTGGTACTGTGGGTCACTCTGGAGATGGGGAATGCAATCACTATTTGGAAGACTTGCTGAGATGCAAAGTGCTGGGGTTCTACCACTTTGGTGAATTATAAGCTATTAATTGAAACTGTCTTTAATAAAAGACTTCAAAATTGGTACTGAAACTTGGTGTGGAGTTATTCTATTGAGGAGTGCAACATTTTGGATCTTTTTGGTTCAACATAAGGATGGCTGTGGATCAAACCACACAAGGGCAAATGCCCTGGACGTCAGAAGGACCAATTTTAAAAAAGAAGGGTGAATGCCTCAAGGATGACCTGGTGGTGTGGATGACCTGGGCTGGGTAGAGGAACAGTGGATGAAGCTAAAGGAGGGCACAGTGAAGGCAACAACTCTCTGTGCGAAGGAAGTGAGCAAAAACAAGAGGAAAAAGAGACCACTATGGTTCTCAAAAGAAGTGGCTGAAAAGATAAAAGCTGAAATGTATTTATTTAAAAGTTTAACCAGAAAGGCAACTGAGCAGAGTACTGCTTGATTCCAGGTGCATCCTGGGGGAAGGGGACATAAGGAGACAGACACGTACAAGCAAGTACAGTAACAGTTCAGATACATTGCTAGGTTGACACATCATTTGGAAAAATTTGAACACACATACATACATACATACATGTTTATATTTAGGCATTATCAATGTGACATGCAGCTATTGACAATCATCAATTCATATAGAAGGAAGCAAAGCCTGCAATTAGAAGTGAGATGACTAATTCAGTTCTGTAGTGGGAAGCCAGGGCAGAGTACTGAACTGGCACCTCTATGAGCATGTGTAGGGTGATTGCAGTGCATGTTTATGAGGTCTGAGGTGAATGGGTGAGGGCACTTGTCGAGTGCTTGCAGGGAGGGAGCTCTACAGCTTAGGCATAGGGTGTCTGAAGGCTGCTTGGCCAGCTGATGAGGTCATGCATGTTACTGTTAGGAGAAGGGTGTTTGCTTTCCTCAGGGAATAAGCAGTGGTGGGAAGAGGAGTTAGCACTGCACTGAGGTATTGGGGAGGGACTGGGACCAATACTTTGCTATGAGTGACGTGCAGTGTGCCTGCAGTCGGTTGTGGAGGAAGGGCAGCTTTAAGGTCCGATAGAGGTCACAGTGGTGAGTAGAAGGCAAGATGTCAAGGGTGAATCTGCAGAAAGAGTGGAAGATGGGATCCAGTCTGGATAGGATGGATTTAGGAGCAGCACTATAGACTACATCACCATAGTCGAAGATGGAGAGAATCATTTTCTGTACTAGTGCCCTGTGGGCTGGCAGGGGGATGCTACCATGGTTGCGGTAGAGGGCTCCCAATTTCGGATGAAGTTTTTTGTGGATGGCTTCAACGTATACAGAGAAGTCGAGATGCTGGTCTAGCCAGATTCCGAGATATCTGATGGAAGTGCAAGCTTCCAGAGTGGTCCCTTCCAGGGTGTGGAAGACGGGGAGGTATTTGAGCCAAGAGAGTCTCTGCCTTGTTCCAAAGGTCATGGAGACTATTTTCTTAGCATTTAGCAATAGCTGGTTTGAATGAAACCTGTGCTGGACTTGATTGAAATCCTGCTGCAACATGGATTCAACGTCAGCAGTTGAGGGGCCAGAAGCATACAAGACTGTAACATCTGCATACATGTGTATTGAGGTGTGTAGGCAGGTGGTTGGCAGGTCATTTAGAAAGATGGAGAATAGGAGTGGACCAAGGACAGATCCTTGGGGGACACCAGTGATAACTGGGAGGGGGAGGGAGGTGGATCCACTAATTTTGACCAGCTGGGATCATCCCCCCAAGTAGGAGCGGGACCAACTGGTGGCCTTAGTAGATAGCCCAGCAGTGGAGATCTTATCTAGTAAGAGAGGATGGGAGACTGTGCTAAAGGTCTTTGCTAGATCACCAAAAATTGCAGAGGTGAGATGGCCCTTGTCCATGCCATCAAAGATAGCATCGGTGAGGTGTAGGAGGGAAGTGATTGTAGAGTGGGACTTCCTGAACCCTGACTGGTAGGGTGAAAAAAAGAAGGAGCTAAGGAAAGTGGAAATTTGGGAGAGGACTAGTTTCTCTTGGATCTTCGCCAGGATAGGGAGGAGGGAGATAGGTTGGTAGTTACCAGGTTCAGAGGTGTCACCACCCTTAGCGAGCAGGATGGCAGTAGCATGTTTCCATTCCGTGGGAACAGAGGCTGGGCAAAATGAGAGGTTATAGACATCAGCCAGGGGGGCAACTATGGCAGGAGTGGCTAGGTGTAGCATCTTGGCATCCAGTCCTGTAGGGCATTTGCCTTTGTTAGTATTTAAGGAGATCAAGGCTTCAAAGACTTCAGAGAGCATTGTTTAGCAGAAGGAGAAAGTAGGGGGAGGAGAGGAATGAGCTTTTGCAGTGGCAGCTGCAGCTTTGGGTTTTGGCTATAAAGGGAGGAGGGTGGACAGCAGGGCTGAGGTGCAGCTTGTGAAGTAGGAATTAAAGGCAGTTGCAACAACTAATGGGTCAGTTATGGTGGTTCCATTCACATTTAGCATAGGAGTGGGAGGCTTCTAGGGTGGAGAGAAGAGTGATTTGACCACTTTCCAGGAATTAGTTGGTTTCCTTAAGTTAGCCTGGAAGGAAGCTTGGAAGTAACATGTCTTTGCCTGCCTGATTTGCCTAGTGCAGGTGTTGTGCAGGGGACGGTAATTTGCCTGGTTAGCAGGGGATCTGGTGACCCTAAATGATTTCCAAGCCTGGTCTCTTTCTCTGATAAGGGCCATGATGTCTGCAGTGATCCAGGGCAAGTGAGCACCCCTCATCTGGGACCTTTTAAGTGGTGCATGTTTATCCCAAACTGCTAGGAACTTGAGTTTGAAATAGCTCCATGCTTCGTCAATAGATGAGGCATAATGGAGGAGGGACCAATCAGTGTTTGTTAGATCATTTAATAGCGAGGGAAGGTCCAGGGATTTAAAAGACCTAGTGAGAATGATCCTGAGAGAGGAGGATTTGGTTCTGAATATTTTATGGATAATGAAAACAATATGGCGATCACTTAGGGAATCCGGTAGGGTGCCAGAGGCAATTACTCGATGCTGGTGGGAGGTAAGGGCCCAATCCAGAAGAGAGTGATTAAATTACTTTTTATTTAGTCGAGTGGTTCAAGTGATCAGTTGTGATAGGTTCAGTCCAGCAACTTGGTTGCAGAGCTTGGAGGTGCTGCTGGATAGCCAATTTAAATTGAAATCCCCTAGGATATGGAGCTCACCACACTTAGCAAGGAATTTCAAGGTGACAAGGAGTTCCAAGATATCAGGAGCTGAGGATACCGGGGGACAGTAAGTCCTTGCTATATAAATTGGGTTTGTATGGGGTAGGGAGAGTTTGATTAGCCCTGCGTCTACCAGATGTGGGAGACTTGGTAGTGTGAGTTGGGTGAACAGTACGGAAGAAGAGATGTAAATAGCTAAGCCCCTTCCCCTCTTGTTGCCCAATTGGTCATGCCTGATAATAGAGTAGCCTGGGATAGCAATTTCGCAGTCCTTGTGGTGAGGCTTGAGCCAGGTTTCAGAGATGACTAGGACATCAGGGTTCGGGGACAGGATGGTAGGCTGCAGCAAGGTTATTTTGTTTAGCAGGCTGCAGACATTCAGATGCATCAACTTTAGGCCATGAGGTAGGCTAAGGGGAGTGGTAGTGGGTCCATGCAAATAAGGAGTGGGTGGGCCGGGATTTGTCTCGCTGTCATCAGCAAGTAGTAACAGGAGGGTCACGATTACAGTGTCATAAGGAGCTGAGGTTTGCATTTTCCAGGTAGTGCCCCATGGAGGGGGGACAGTCGTGGAGTGGTTTGGAGCAGTATACTTTAGGGATATAAGGCCCGTTTGAAAGGAGAGGGGCAGTATAGAGGGGTTGACCTGCCATAGCAGCAGCATGGGAGTTCGGTACAGCCCAAAATAGAGGGTGCTACTGGGAGAGTGCCAAGCAGGCAGAGTATAGATTGGAATTAGTTGTGTCTGCTCCTTAGGGAACTTTAAAGGTGGGAGAGACAACAGAGGAAACAGCAGGGTAGGAAGAAAGAGGTAGAGATACAACATGGTGTTTGAAGTATATCGAGGGAAGAGGCGAAGAATCTGAAATGACCTCTAGTGGTGTAAAAATATAGGCTGCAGATGGGAAAGTTGACTGGCTCACACCAAACCCGTGACCTACATATTATATGGTGGCAAGTTGACCAAGAGAGGTGGGGGGGCGGTAGGGTAGCCGGCATGGAGCGCCAGCGGGGCCAGTAACAGATTCCTTCTCCACGTCTGTTTTGGGACGCGTGGTCTCCGTACCTGATGGTGGTGCAATTCGGGGTGGTGGGGGAGGGCTGCAGCGGCAGTGTCCTCTTGACCTCCGGCGCTCCCAGCTGTGGAGAGACAAGAAGAGAAGCAAAGGTGAGCTCAACAAGTATTTTGGGAAGCGGGGAAGGAGCACAGCTTATTTGTTTAAATTTAGCAGTTTTGGCAAGCTGGAAGGTTCAGAACTACTCTGCAGCAATTTGGATTTTAGATATAACAGCAAATACTAACATCTACCTAGCTACTTCAAATTACAGCATGGGGGGACTTCTGTGCCTTAGATATTGTAGCACTAAATAAAGATTACCTAGCAAATTCGAATTACTGCAAGGTGGACTTTTGACCCTTAAGTACAGCAGCATATACTAAATAATAGCAACCTAGCTGCACCATGAGGGCCCAGAGAACACCTTAGACAATACATTTTCTGATTCTTTTTAAACCTAGTTACCAAAGCCAACCACATTTAACATAGGCAAACCCTTGCTATGTAGGTGCTGCTATTTAAGCAATTTAAAGAACCCTAATTAATGTAATGCAGCCACTTTGCAAGGGAGGATGATTCAAGATTGAAACAAACAGATTTCAGTTGCTGGGATTAAGTTTGGAAACAGTCCTTCTGAGCAGTAGCCCTGAGTCCAAACATAAAAATAAATAGCAACAGATTCCTTCCCCACGTCTTTTTCGGAATGCGCAGTCTCCATACCTGATGGTGGTGTGATTCGGGGGGTGAGGGAGGGCTGCAGAGGCAGTGCCCTCTCAACCTTCGGGGCTCCCAGCTGATGGTGGTGTGATTCGGAGGTGGGGGAGGGCTGCAGCGGCAGTGCCGTCTCGACCTCTGGAGCTCCCAGCTGTTGCAGAGGGAGGAGGAGGAGGATAGGGTAGTTTATCAGGGGAAACAGAGAGAAGCAGGGGAAAGCAGTAAGGAGCACAAAGGCGCAAACAGAGGAGAGAACAGCCCAGGAGGTAACAAAAGGGGACAAGACCTTTTTAGGTATGTAACTGAAAATAGGAAGACCAGGGTAGGGATTATAAGGTTAAGAAGGAAAGGGGTCAGGAACTGTGCAGAGGAGGACCAGGAAAAGGCAGACATCCTGAACAGATTCTTTTGTTCAGTGTTCACAGAGGAAGGAGAAGGGAAGGGGCCACAAAAAAGTAACAAGAACTTTGGAGGAAGGGAAGGAGGTGGACACTAGTTCTTTCTTGGTGGAGACAGTTCTGAAGGGACTTGCTAATTTGAAAGTGAACAAAGCGATGGGGCCAGACGGGGTGCATCCAAGGGTATTGAGGGAGCTGCACCTCTGACAGTCCTTTTTAACATCTCTCTGGAAACAGGAATGGTTCTGGAGGACTGGAAGAGGGCAGATGTAGTCCCACTTCATAAAAGTGGTAGCAGTGAGGAGGCTAGCAATTATAGGCTAGTCAGCCTGACATTGGTGATGGGAAAGTTAATGGAATCACTGCTGAAGGAAAGGATTATGGAATATCTTGAATCCAGTGGGTTACAAGATCTGAGGCAGTATGGTTTCATCGAGGGGAGGTCATATTAAAAGAATCTGATAGATTTCTTTGACTGGGTGACCAAGGAACTAGATTAGTGTGGAGCAGAGGATGCGACCCACTTAGATTTTAGAAAGCCTTTCAACGCTGTTTTACATAGGAGACCAGTAAGCACACTGGGTAGCTTAGGAGTGGTTCCAATGGTGGTAAACTAGGTAAGAAACTGATTAGAGGATAGGCAATGGAGGATGGTGGTAAATGGAGTTCATTCTGGAGAAGGGAGTGTGATCAGGGGATACCTCAGAGATCAGCACTGGGACCAGTTCAGTCCTCATTAATGTCTTTATAAGTGACATTGCAGAGGAGTTGGAGGAGAAGATCTGCTTCTTTGCAGATGACACCAAAATCTGCAATGGAGTGGACACTCCAGGGAAGGTGGAAAGAATGAGCAGAGACTTGAGAAAACTCAAGGATTGGTCAAGGGTATGGCAGCTGGGTTTGAATGTGAAAAAGTGCAAAACTGTGCACTTAGGGCACAGAAACATAAGGGTGGAGTACAAAATGGGTGTAGAGGTAGTGACAACCACCAAGTAGGGAAGAGACCCGAAGTAATCATATCTGATGACCTAAAGGTGGCCAGGAAGTGCGGCAAAGCAGATGGGTGGGGGCCTAGTGGGATGCTGGGGTGCATGAGGAGGGGTATCACCAGTAGAAAGAGGGAGGTGGTGTTGCCTCTGTATAGATCACTGGTAAGATCCCACTTAGAGTACAGTGTTCAGTTCTGGAGACCACATCTTCGGAAGGACATAGACAGAGCAGAAGCAGTCCAGAGGAGGGTAATTAAAATGGTGCAGATTCTGCATCAGAAGCCCTACAAGGAGAGACTAAAGGACCCGAATATGTACACCCTGGAAGGGAGGAGGGAGAGAAGGGATATGATAGAGACTTATAAATACCTCATTGGGGGGGTTAAATAAGGTGCAGTAGGGATGTGACGAAGTACTTCTTCACAGAAGAGTAGTGGAAGCCTGGAACAGTCTGCCTGCAGAGGTGGTGGGGGCAAAAACAGTGGTGGGGTTCAATAATGCATGGATTAGGCAAAAGAGAATCTTAATGGAAAGGAAGGGGGGGGCAGAGATCAATCAGGGTCTGCAATGACACCGTGGGTAGGGAAAATGAGCAGACTGGGTGGGCCAAGAGATCCTTATCTGCTGTCAAAGTCTATATTTCCAGGGATAAACTGGGATACCTTGAATACAGAATCGGCAACCAAATTGTGTTTCATGGAGGCATTTATACTGGCTGGCATGGACCAATATGTGACTGAGAACACTAGGGATAAACATATATTGGACTTGGTTTTGAGCAACATGACAAATAACATCCAAGAGTGTAGGGTTCTGCCACCCCTAAATTCAAGTGATCATTCTATGGTGGGTTCTGGTTTTAAGGGAAATCTGGGCAAAACAGTAGGTAGCACTGTACTTTACAACTATGGCAAGGCAGACTTCCATAGCATAAGAGCGGACCTAGCATTATGGGATTGGGAAGCTGATTTTGAAAAACAAACACTGCAGCACATGTGGAAAACACTAAGCAGCAAAATTACCAACTTAGTGCAAATATATACACCATCCATAAGAAAATGCAATGGGGTTAAAAAAAAAAACACCGTGGTTGACATCAGTAGCCAAGAAATCAATCAAACAGAAAAATAAGGCCTACAACAGGGCCGAAAAAGTGGGCATCAAGCAAGTTGGGTAGTATATAAAATAGCTTTAATATTAAGTAAAAAGAGTGTATATCAGGCTAGAAAGAAACATGAAGTCAAACTGGCTTGCAATATTTATAAATCTTTTTTTTTTACATATTAATAACAAGAAGGGAGGCAGTAAAATAATTGGTCCTGTGAAAGACACAGACGGGACACTTATCACTGACAACTGCTTGATGGCCGAATATTACAATAACTACTTTTTCTCAGTTTATAATGACAAAACACAAGCTACAAAAAATGCCTTGACCAGGATAAAGACCAAGGCATGGTACTGGATATAAATGATATAAGGGAAAGACTCAAGTCACTAGACCAAAACAAAGCTCAGGGTCCGGATGGTCTCCACCCCAGAGTAATTAAAGAGCTGGCGGATGTATTGGCAGGACCAGTAGCATCCCTCTTCCAGGAATCTATTAACAAAGGGGGGGGGGGGTTGGAGGTCTGGAGGCAGGTGGAGGTGGTACCAATACATAAAAAGAGAACAAAACAAGATGTGGGGAACTATAGACCGATAAGCTTGATAGCAATAGGAAAGTCCTGGAGGGTATCATTAAAAATCAAATTATGGACTCATTACTCCTGGCCGGGGACATGGATCCAACCCAGCATGGATTAACAAAGGGAAGATAGTGCCAGACTAATATTTTAGAATTTTATGGCAAGGTTAGTAAAGCCCTAGACACTAGGAACTCAGTGGACATCATCTTTCTGGATTTCTTGAAAGCTTTTGATAAAGTTCCACATAGGGAACTTGTTGATGCCCTAATTGAACATGGGATTTGCCGGAGTCTTATCCGCTGGATAGCTGCATGGCTGTCCAGTAGGAAACAGAAGGTATGTATGAAGGGCTCACACTCTAAGTGGGCTGAGGTGACCAGTGGGGTCCCCCAGGGTTCCGTGTTGGGCCCATGTCTATTCAATATTTATGTCTCATCAATGAGAACCAATACAGGAGTCTGGGAATCCAAGTTCACCGACGATACACGGCTAGGGTTTGTTGTTAATACCCAAGAGGATGCTGGCACACTACAGTCTGCTTTAGGGGAACTAGAACACTGGGCTAAGCAGAAAAAGTCAACCTTCAAAGTTGACAAATCTGCTGTGATGCACCTCGGAAAAAACAATATGTAGTTTAAGTATATATTGGGTGGGGCAGAGCTGAGGGTAGTACATGACGAAAGAGACCTGGGTGTAAGAATTAGCAAAGATCTCAGTTTCAAGTAACATTGCAACCAAGTGATTACAAAAATCTAGCAGTATATTGTACTGCATAAACAAACATATTAGGAGCAGGGATAGGCAGGTATTGCTCCCTCTTTATACCTATTTGGTGCATCCCATTGATGGGAACTGTGCCCAATTCTGGGCTCCAGGGTGTAAAAAAGAAATAAAAGCACGCGAGAGGGTCCAAAGAAGAGCCACACATACAATAAAGGGGATTAGGGGACTGGATTATGACCAGAGGTTGGACACATTCAATCAATCAATCAATCAATCAATCAATCAATCAATCATTCTTATTTTTAAAAAGCATCTTTCCAAAACCAAAGAGCTTTTAAAATAAATAGATCAAGTACATAAAATTAAAACAATATAATAAAATCAATCATTAAAACATTCTTAAAAATCAGAGTAAGCCAGGCTAAGTTTTCAATGCTGATTTAAAACTTTGGACGGTCAGGCAAGCTCGCACCCGATGAGGTAGAGAATTCCACAGGGTCGGGGCCATAAATTTAAATGATCTGGTCCCAGATGTCTTCAAACAGACCCTGGGAATCTCTAGCAACCCCTCATCGGTGGATCGGAGAGGGCCGGGGGGACAGTAGGGATGAAGAAGACCTTGCAGGTAACTAGGTCCCTGGTAGTGTAGGGCCTTATAGGTCAGCAAACCAACCTTGAAGATGATCCGTCACTGTACTGACAGCCAGTGCAGTCTGTGACGGATAGGCATTATATGACTGGTCCTAGAAGTACCAGTCAGAAGCCTGGCCACTGCATTCTGCACTAGCTGCAAGCAGCGGATATCTACCCCCGGTAGCCCTAGGTAAAGGCCGTTGCAGTAGTCCAGGCGGGAAGTAACGAAGGTGTGGACCAACATTGAAAGATCATCTGCAGGAACCAGGTGCTTCACCCAGGCTATATTCCTCAGATGACACCTGATGTTTAAGGGTCAGGCAGTCATCAAATATAATGCCCAGGTTCTGCACTCAGTCTGAGGTAGCTAACTGGACCCCCCATGCCAAAGACTGGAAGGTGATCCTGTCAGCAAACCTGCCTCCCAATGACCTGGGTCCACAACCAACACCTCAGTTTTTTCAGGGTTTAACCACAACCAACTCACAGTCATCCAGTCCTGGATCTCAGCGAGACAGTTGTTAAAGACCGAGACAGCATCACCCTGGCCAGGCACAAAGGACATGTACAGATGCGTATCATCTGCATAGCAGTGAAAACTCAAGCAGTACCACCTAATAATCACTCCCAAAGGCAGCTTATATACCGCAAACAACATGGGCACCAAAATGGAGCCCTGCGGCACCCCCAGAGAATAGGGGGAGTGATGCCGAGGAAAAAATCCCAGACACCACCCTCTGAGTCCTACCCTCGAGGAATGATTGAAACCAACTGAGGACTGAACCAGACAGTCCACAGATAAACTGCAGGTGCTCTAACAGCACTCCATGGTCAATGGTATCAAATGCTGCAGAGAGATCAAGAAGGACCAAGATGGAATGGGTCTTTCATCTCTCGCTATTAGGAGGTCATTTAGTACCTGAACAAGGGCTGTCTCGGTACTTTGTCTCTTCCTAAATCTGGACTGGAGAGAATCATAGACATTGTGGCTTGTCAAATGACCATCCAGCTGCGATGCAACCACCTTCTCAATAACCTTACCCTCAAAAGGCAGGTTAGAGACAGGCCTGTAGTTAGCCAGACAGTCCGGGTCTAAGGAAGACTTCTTAAGAAGGGGCTGAATCACGGCTTCCTTCAAGGGATCAGGAAAGATCCCCTTCTCCAATGACAACCAGATTATCTTGGCAAGGACTGGGACGATTTTATCCACAGATCCTACTAAAAGGCGTGTGGGGCCCGGGTGCAAACTACAGTTGGTCGGTTGCAGTGACTGGACGATCATCACTATGTCATTGATTGTGGGTAGGTCGAAGTCAAACCACACAAATTGAGTGTCCGACATCTCCTGCTGACCACCACAACTCCTATTTGAGAGAGTTAGGAGGAGGTCGGACCTGATTGTGGCAATCTTATCTGCGAAGAATCGAGCAAACTCCTCACATGTTCCTGTGAAAAAGCACTTTCGGGCTGAAAACAGATTGGATTACACAATCTGTCCACAGTCTGGAAGAGCTGGGCTGGTCGATTCTGTGCAGCAGCAATTTTTCTGGACAGAAATTCTGCCTTCTTACAGGTAATTGCTGATTGATAGACCCGATAATGGTCCATCAAACTAAGCCTGTCACACGCCAGACCCGACTTCCGCTAACACCTGTCAAACCTTCTTCCCACCCTCCTCAACTCCCTCAAAGTCTCATCAAACCAAGGAGACCTGGGGCAATGGGTGAGGGGATGAACTCAAACAGGAGCAATGGAATCCAGGGCCCCTACCACCGCCTTATTATAGGCAAGAACCAGGTCCCCAGGATCCATGCATTCACTTGGTAGACTTGATAGGTTCAGCACCACCATCAGACCCTCCGGGGAAACACCCCTCAAAGGGCAGTGCCGGACCATCTCCATATGGGCCGGCTTACCAGGGGGGCCAGGAAACTGAACCCAATGGTGTGATGATCAGGCCACCCGACTGGTTCCACCACCAAGTCAGATATTGCCATCCCCAGGAGGAACACCAAGTCCAATGAATGACCGTCTATATGGGTCGAGGAGGAAATAACCTGTGTGAAGCCCAGTGAATTCATCAGCTGGAGGAAGTCCTGACCAAACTGAGAGTTCATCAATGACCCAGGCATTGAAATCCTCCAGGATCAGCCATCTGGAGGATCCCTATGTCATGTCAACAATGAAGTCCACAACTTCCCGCAAGAAAACATTCCCATTACCTGGTGGATGGTAAATGAGAAGAATCCTGCACCCCACACCCTCACCCACAATACATTTAAAGGAGTTGGTAATTCCCACTGGTACCTCCATCAGGTTCAGTTCCGTTCTAAAACAGATCACCACTCTCCCACCCCTACGATCCAACCTCGGACGGTGTATCACCAAGTACCTGGCTGGTATAGCTGAAGCCAAAACAGGGCCAGTGTTATCATCCAGTCAGGTCTCAGTGATGCACGCCAGGTCTGATGACCCGACAAGATCAGCTATTATAGCAGTCTTGTTTTTAATGGACTTGGCATTACATAACACCATCTGAGTAGGATGAGTCACTGGAGATGACCGAGCCATCTGCCTGCCGCAAGCAGAGCCCTTAGGTATGGGAATCAGGCAGGAAGGACCCCTCTCCTGAACCCATTTCACCTCAGGGCATCTTCTTGTCCCTACTGTCTCAATCCGTCCACTCCTTTCCATTCCCCCTCCTGGCCCTGCCCCCTTCTTCCTCCTCCTCACAATCCCCAGAGCCCAACACCATCTATACACCTCCGGAGATAGTGGGGGACATCTGAAAGGGTGGAGGTCTTTAAGCTGGGAGGGGGAATAATGCCTGACCATCCCAGCAACTCCCAAACACATCTTCCCACACTCAGAGCACCCAAAATAACTTCACACCAAACCACACTGCACTACACTCAATCACTCAACTTTCCAATCATACACTAAGTTAAAAAAAAAACTATGAAGCAACAAATAAATAAAATTACCCTCTACCCCTAACAACTACCCACCCTTAAACAATAATTTTACAAACTATACTTTATATACTCCTCACAATCTCCAACAACCTAACAATAACTTCTACCCTCCCCCTCTACAATAAGTACACTAAAATGAAACACTAAACAATTAAATTTGAAATGAATAAAGTCTTATGGCATTAGGTCAGTCTTTATAGATCAATGAGAGTCACTAAAATCTCTTGAACAGTTCTTGTAAAGGTCCATCTGAGCTCTCACCTCTTCAGGCAATGAAACCAAAGCTCAAAACCAAAGTTCAGTTCTCATTTTGAACCTTAGTAATAGCAGGAAGAAATTATATGAAATTGTTTAAACAGAATTATTTAAAGGAACTCTCACTGCCTAAGAACATGTAAAATAACCAAGCCCAAAAAAGATCTGACCGGTAGTAGCTGATGTTGAATCCTTCCAATGTGCCCCGCTGAGGACTGTTTATATCTTCTCCACAGTTCTTGTATCTTTCCCTCTGGGGTCACTGTGCCCTAGGCAAAACCTCAGCAGCAAGCTGGAATGCTGATTTAAGGAAACGCAAGGAGTCCTTCAAAAACCCACACCCTGGGGGGAGGCCACCCCATCAATTGAACCCACAACTGTAGCCACAGGCCAGCATCCGCTTAACAGCAGAACCCCACAGAACCTAGAGGCCACCAATAGCCAAGATCCACCCTCCAGCAGACCTGAGCCAGCACGTCCTGTTATGGGCCCAACAAACAGCAGCCACCCTCAGATGGGCAGAACCCTCAAATGCTCCCACCAACCTCCACAATTTGCCAGTCCAGCAACTCCTCAGGAAGAACCAGTCCACCAGTAACAGTAGTCCGACAATGTTCCAGGAAGAAAGTCCAGACACCAAAACTCCTCATTCGATATTCTGGCTGAATCACCTTCCTTCACCAGTTCCTCCTCAGTTTCCCAGGGTCTCTCCCCTCATGGGAACAGATCCACAGCAAAGTCCTCAGACTTCCACCAAACCCTTGATACCCCAAATTGAGGGACACCACCGGCAGGTAGGGCAGGTTAGATGATAAATATTGACACACTTTAACTAAAATACTGATCTAAACAAACTTTGTAATATAAAGTAAGCAACTCGAATAAAGATATGTCAGAGATCCTCTGAGCCTATTTATCCCAAAGACACTATTTCTACCTCACTATCTCAATTCAGGACCCTGACTGACTGCCACTAAATAACTAAATTAACTTAAAAAATGTAAAATAGCAAAATAAAAAAATAAAAATACTGAGTACTCTGAAGTGCTGCTGATGACTAGCCCCGCATTGCAGCCATCTTGCACAATGGTAGAAAACCATTTCACATACTAGTCAGCAAACATTGGTGCTATATTCCCTGGAATTTCACAGACTCAGGGGAGATCTGTGTCTGATCTACAAAGCCCTAAATGATACAGAGCTGTGGGAACAACTGGGTCTTGAGTTAAGAGATCAGGTGTATAGCATTAGGGCATATCCACTACAACTGAGCGGGAATAAATACTGGACTTATAAAAGGAAACACTGGTTCAGTGTAAGAATAACCAAGGTATGGAACGAGCTTCCAGTTGAAGTAGTTGGCAGCAGAAACAGGAATGAGTTTAAGACACGCCTGGATACCCACTTAGTAGCAAAAAAAATGCTGGTGAGCTATAATGGACTCATGGTCTTCCAAAAGCTCTGTAAATACCTAAGAAACCTATGAAACCTATGAAACCTATATTTCTATGTTTCTATGAACTGAATACAATACACAGTCAGAAAGCAGAGAGGGCCATGTTCTTTCTGAGACAACAATACTGGGAACAGGAAAAAGATGGCAAACTACAGTATTAGCTTATCGGCTAAAAAGGAAACAAATACTTACTGTTTTATTTTTCTCTGATCCAAAAGTTTTTTTTGCAAGGAATATCTTCTGCTAAATTTTTGTGCAGGTTGTCTTGCTGAAAGTAAGGAAAACACTCACTGGGGTGGTGGGTCAGAGCTGTAGCTGATTGTTTCGGAAGGCAGGTTGTTTCCACCACCCCTGCTCCTCACCTCACCCACCCCAAGTGCATCATTTTATACCAGGGGTTCTGACATCACTTCCACAAAAGGGCAAAGGGCATACACCTGTCATAACCTTAATAGCCCAGCATACTGAGTAGGGGGTAAACGAACATGCACACTCTCATACACTAACAAAAAAAGAAAAAAGAAAAAAACAAACAAGCAAAAAAACAGAACAGGAAGGGAGGGAGACATGGGGAGTGGTGCAATGCAATGGCTGTGGGATGACAGTCTTCCAGGAGTTGATATGGAGGCTGTGATGCTGCCCTATTTGCAGACACCTCTCTGTACTGAGGAAGGAGGTTGCCCATCTCCAGGCCAACCTGATGAGGATTCAGGAAACCTCTCCCCCAACCAGGAACCTCTAGAGCCACTGCTGCTGCCTCAGAGCTTGCCAAGAAAGAGGAGCGGTTGGACCATGGTGGGCTCAGGAAGGGTGAGGGTGGTGGATCAGAGGCGCATACCTCCAGTTGTACCACTCCACAATTCATACGCTGTTCTGGTGGAGCATGGTTCCTCTATGGAGGCACCCACAGTGGAGAACAAGAAGGATGCTGGGAAGCAAGACAAAGGAGACCCGGAGGAGGGTGGCATGCGATCCCACAGGGGAAGGAAACAATTCCTGGTGGGGGACTCAGTCAATAGGAGGGTAGAGCTGGGGGAGGGAGGGGAGAGGGACTTAAGGTGCCTGCCCAGTACCATGGCTGGGAGTGACTGGAAGAGAATCCTCAGAATCATGTGAGCAGCTGCACAGGAGAGGGAGCTGGAGCTCATTGTCCACCTAGGGACAAATGACCTGGCTGGGAATGGGATCAGAGCAGTGCAGAAGGAGTTTGTGGAGTTGGGGAAGGGCCTTAGACAAGTAATACACACAGTAACCTTCTTGGAGGTGCTGCCTGTCTATGGCTTGGGTGATGCTAGGGTACTCTGCACCATGGGATTCAATGAATGGTTGAAAAACTGTTGCAGAGCTAAGATTTTTGGCTTCACTGGGGACTGGGGGTCCACCTGAGGGGATGCAGGCCTATACTGGCATGATGGGTTGCATTTGTCCAGGAGGGGAACCAGGATCCTAGGTGATAGGTTTAAATGCTTCATTGGCAAGCATTTAAACTAGCCAAGAGGGGGAGGCACTGAAAAGGAGCTGGGAAATCCCAGCCTTCCCTCACAAAACAGGGTAATTAGTAAGGTAAACACCAAGGTAGAGAAGTCGATAGGGAGCAGTACGGGGTAAATGGAGAAAAAGGCAGTAAGGACAGGTATGTGGCAAAAAATGGAGGGCGATGAGTACCAATGCCCATAGTCTGGGTAACAAGCTCCCTGAACTAGTGGCCTTGATGGAAGAGGGATGCCTGGATATTGTGGCAGTCACAGAAACATGGTACACAGAGAACCATGACTGGGATGTCAACATGCCAGGGTACACAACCTACAGGAGGGACAGGGAGGGTAAAAGAGCAGTGGCTCTCTATGTAAGGGAAGGGATCAAAGCAATGGAACTAAAGGCAGAGAGGAGGCACTGTGGGTCACCCTGGGGACAGAAAATGTCACGACAATCCAAGCGGGGGTTGTATAAAGATGGGGGGAGGAAATGGTCAAATAAATGATAGAAGCCATCCTTTGAATGGCAGAAAAAGGGGAGATATTGTTGATAGGGGACCTGAATATGCCAGATGTTAACTGGAGCACCTTTACTGTAGCCACATCCAAGAGCAGGGTCATTCTCAATACTCTACAGGGGGCATACCTCAGACAGCTAGTGTTGGAATCCACTCAGGAGGGAGCCATCCTAGACCTGGTACTCTCAAATGTGGATGGAGAGAGGATCTCAGATTTAGAAGTGGGTAGCCATCTGGGAACAAGAGACCACCAAACAGTATGGTTCACAATAAACACAGCCATAGAGTCAAGCCATGCAAAAGTGAGGGTACTGGACTTTAGGAGGACTGACTTTGGCAAAATAGGAGAGTGTGTCAGAAAAGCACTAGCAAACGGGCAAGAAGGAGGGGTGGAGGAACAATAGGGAACAATTAAAACTACCATCACAGAGGCAACAAGCCTTTGTGTGAAGCAAATAAATTAAAATGAAGGAAAAAACACACTATGGTTCTCAATCAAGGTGGCGGGGAAGGTTAGGAAGAAATAAATAGCATTCAGGAAGTATAAGGAAACACAGAAGGAGCAGGACAGAGAAATATACCAGTTAAAGTAGAAGGAAGCAGGGAAGGCAGTCAGAATAGCAAAGGCCCAGACCAAGGAAAAGAGCCAACTCAGTTAAGAAGGGGGTTAAAACCTTTTATAGGTACATTAGGGAGCAAAGAAAGACCAAGGGAGGGATATTGAGGCTTCATAAAGGGAAGGGGTTGGGCAGAGAGTGACAGTGAAAAAGCAGGGATACTGAATGAATACTTCAGCTCAGTATTCACAAAAGAAGAGGAGGAGGGGGAGGTACCTAAACCAAACAATAGAAGCACTCTGGATAGGGGTCAATACCAGTCCATTCACAGAAGAAAGGGTCCTGAAAGAAGTCCTAAAATTGAAGGTGGACAAAGCAATGGGGCCTAATGGGATTCACCCCAGAATTCTAAAAGAACTAAGAGGAGAACTAGTGACACCACTGACTACCCTTTTTAAGAAATCATGGGAGGATGTTGTGGTACCTGAGGACTGGAGGAGGGTAGATGTGATTCTCCTTCACAAAAGGGGAGCAAGGCAGAGACAGGAAATTACAGACCTGTTAGTTTGACCTCAGTGGTAGGGAAAATGATGGAATCACTTCTGAAAAAAAGAATTGTTGAGTACCTAGAAGCCAGCGGGGCACAGGACCCAAGGCAGCATGGATTCACAGTGGAAAGGTCTTGTCAGATGAATCTCATAGATTTCTTTGACTGGGTGACCAAAGTAGAAGACCAGGGAAGGGCTGTGGACATAGCCTACCTAGACTTTAGCAAGGCATTTGACACACAGCCCCACACATAAGATTAATAAACAAGTTAGCCAGCCTGGGAGTGGGTTCCAGAGTGGTAGCCTGGGTAAAAAAATGGCTGGACAACAGGACACAGAGGGTAATAGTAAATGGATTCTACTCTGAAGAAAGGGGGGTTACTAGTGGGGTACTGCAGGGTTCAGTACAAGGACCGGTCCTCTTTAACGTCTTTATAAGTGACATTGTGGAAGGACTGGAAGGAGAAGTATGCTTCTTTGCAGATGACACAAACATCTGCAACAAGGTTGATACACAAGAGGTGGTAGAAAGGATGAGGAGGGACTTAGCAAGGTTGGAGGAATGGTCAAAATTATGGCAGCTTAGATTCAATGCAAAGAAGTGCAAAGTAATGCAACTTGGAAACAAAACCCAGGGAAGAGTACACAATGGGGGGTAGGGTTATGCAACAACAGAAATGGAAAGAGACCTGGGGTAGTCATATTAGATGACCTAAAGGTATGCGAGCAATGTGAAAAGGCAGTAAAGAGGGCTTGGCGGGATACTGGGATGCATAGGGAGAGGCATCACCAATAGAAGACAGGAGGTAGTTATCCCTCTGTACAGACAGTTGGTGAGACCCAATCTGGAAAACTGCATGCAGTTCTGGAGACCCCATCTCCACAAGGACATAGACAGGATGGAGATAGTCCAGAGGAGGGCAACTAAAATGGTGCAGTGTCTGCACTATAAGCCACATGAAGAGAAACTAAAGGAGCTTAATAAGTTTACCCTCAAATAAAGGAAGGAGAAGGGAGACATGTTAGAGACTTTCAAGTACCTCAAGAGAATCAACAAAGTCCAAGAGGGTAGCATATTGCAGGGAAAAAGATGTGCAAGAACAAGGAGGCACAATTTTTAGACAGAGGGGGGATGGTTCGGGGCAATGTGAGGAAGTATTTTTTCACAGAGAGGGTGGTGGATGCATGGAACAGCCTTCCTGAGGATGTCGTGGGGTCAAAAACAGTGGGGGAATTCAAGATTGCATGGCACAGACATAAGGCAATTCTAGTGGGAAGCAGGAAGAAGTAGGCTGTTGGTTAACTAGGATCTGCAGCTTACTCAATAGGTAGGGAAATGGGCAGACTGGGTGGGCCAACTTGGCCAAGCAGTCCTTATCTGCCATCAAAGTCTATGTTTCTATAAATAGAGGCTCAAATACATCACATCAAGTTGCTGGATGCATCCCTGTCCTCAAACCCAGTTAAGAGTAATATTGCCTTTCAGAATTTTTACTCACACCTTTATACTTTACAGGGAGTAACTTCCATGGCAGTTATCAATAAATTCCTGAATGGATTCAATCTCCCTCAAGTGCTCCATGAGAGGGCACAACAACTAAAAATGGACCTCACCACCCAGGAATTATTCTAGGCTATACAAGCTCCAGCCAAAGGGATGGCCTCTGGGCCGGAAGGGCTGAATGTGAAGTTTTATCAGGCCTTCTCCAGTGTACTGATACCTCACCTGTCTAGGTTATTTCACTCAGCCTATCAGAATGGGTCACTCTCCCCTTCAATGCAGGAGGCCCTTATTACAGTCCTTCCTAAGCCCCAGAAGGAAAGGTCCAGCTACTGCCCATTCTCACTTCTGTATGTGGACATGAAGATAATGGCAAAAGCCATGGCCAGAAGATTGGAGCGAGTCCTGCCTCAGATCATTCACAAATCCCAGTTGGGATTCATGAATGGGAGACAAGAAGTAGGCAAAGTTAGGATACTCATGAATGTGCTGAACCAGGCATCTCAAAAGAGAATCTCCACTGTACTAGTGGGAATAGACATGGAGAAAGCACTTGACTCGGTGGAGTGAAACTATCTTTTAAGTGCTATGAAGGCAGTAGGCATAGTTTGGAATTTTATCAATTAGGTCAAAACTCTGTATGCCTCTCTGAAGGTATCAATCCTGACCAATGGTCCTCTTTCAACACAGTTCCCACTACACCAAAGTATGGGGTAGGGGGTACCCACTGTCCACACTCTTCTTCTTGTTGGCAATGGAGACCCTAGGCCCCAGGCTGAGGCATACTAATGCAGTGGAGAGAATAGCTGGAGTTCAAAACCATGTTATATGCAGATGATCTCCTCCTGACTCTCTCAGATGTTGAAAACTCACTGCCAAGGGCTTTATATAGCCTTTTGGAGTTAGGATCAGTTTCAAGGCGAAAAGTCAACTGGTCTAAGGTGGAACTGCTTCCCTTAGTGAAATGCAGCCCCAACAGCACTCAGATAGGAGAACAAACTCTGTTCTGGTCACCCCTAAAAATAAGATACTTGCTCATGACTAACCCAAGATGGCAGGACTATGCATCAGCCAAGCTCACACCATTACTCTCTCTGAGGAAATAGAGAGAGCAAAAACATTAACCTGACCCTGCCTGCAACAACTGCAGCCCTTCAAGATGATGTCCATCCCAAGATAGTTTTTTAGCTTGAATAACCATCCCATCACCTTTACTCCCAAAATATGGACTCCCATGGAGAGGCTGCTTTCAACATTTTTTGAGGGGTTCACAGTCCCCATCATTTTATTTTTTTAACTTATTTTTATTGAGTTTTCAAGGTGGTGCACAGTTCATTACAGCAGAATAGTATAATGTCTTACATACATATAGAGATCTTCAGCATTGGTCTTCATGTTGTGCATATATATATATATTTATGGCAAAAAAATCCATTTAATGCATCGGTTAGGGTTGTCCCACAGCGACAAAAGCAAGGGAATTCTGTGTTAGGGTTGAAAGCCCCCCTTGCACCCCCCAGCCCGCACCCCCAACTGGCATCACATGTGTAAACAAGCTGAGGTATAGGAGAATGGGGTGAGAGTTAGGACCGATGAGCCCAACGCACACCCCAATGCTGTTTGGGGGGGCAGGTTGGAGGGTGCAAGGGGGGCTTTCAACCCAAACACTGAATTTCCTTGCTTTTGTTGCTGTGGAACAACCCTAACCGATGCATTAAACAGAGTTTTTTTGCCATGAATTTCCCTTCTTTTTGAGAATGAGGACTATAAATAGTGAATAGAATGTGGTGGTGGTAGCGCGGGCCCTTCGGGCCCCATGCTCCCACCACATGATGTGTAGTGACATAGTAATGGTAACTGCAATGCAAATGCAAGCGCTAATGGTTATGCACATGGTGATGCAAACGTAAAAGGTAACGCAAATATTAATAGAAATGCAAGTGCAAAGTGATGGCAAAGAGAACAGTGACGCAAATGGAGACATAAGAGCGTACGTAAATGCAACTGGTAACGCTCACGGTCACAGTACTGCTATTGAAAATGCAAATGTTAAGTGTTACAGCAAAAATAACACCAAAGGAAACAGAAATGGAAAGGCAAATGCAAGCACGTATGGAAACGCAAACCGTAACGTGCACGGTCATGGTACCGCAATTGGAAATGCAAATGGTAACAGCAACAGCAACAATAATGCCAAAGGAAACAGAAACGCAAACGCAACCATGTATGGAAATGCAAACCGTGACATGCATAGTGACGGTATGGCAATTGGATATGCAAATGGTAATGTTAACAGCAGAAATAACGGCAAAGTAAATTAAATGGAAAGGCGAGCATAGCGAGAGAGCATAAAGGGTAATGCAGCGGTGGCATACCACGAGATAATTGCTTGTAAATGGTGCGAAACACAAGTGGAAACAGTAAGTATAAAAGTAACAGAAGTGCACACCCTGTATTTGCCCAACAGCTGCATAGAGAAACACAGTGTGTAGAAAGTATGTATGTATAATAATGGGCCTCAGAGCAGAAAATGAGCTGTTGCAATACTAAATTGCTGATATCTCAGGAACCGTATGACGTAGAAAAAAAATGTAAATTTCACATGATTCATGAGTTTCCAGACTAGGTTATTGCTGAATGCATAGGGCTACGCATTGTCATGACAAAATTTGTGTCTCGCACCGTTCGAGATATGAGCCCCGAAAGGCACGGCGTACGCCACCATGTTAGTCTATGGGGAAAAATGTCAACTTTGGATTAACCCTAACTTGGCATCTGTGCAATATTTTTTCACCAGACCACCAAAAGGCACATCTGTGGGATGTTGGCTGCATTCCTTCCAATTTTCAGCCCAAAAGACCAAACCGTTCTTTTGCAGCAGGGTGGCAAAGAATTCCTGTCATTTTGTCCATAGTCTGGAAAAGTAGTGTTGCAATTTGCAGAAGCTTTCGCAAAAATTTGCGAAAGTGTCACAGATGCGACACTACTTTGCAACACTACTTCTTCCAGAGATTTGAAAAAAATATTTCTGGGGTATTTAACCCCAAAATAAAGACATGGCTAGCATCCTGAGGCACCGACTAGGTGAACACAAAAAGAATTGTGTTCCTACAGGGTCCCAATTTTAAATGCCAAGCATTTTTCTGATCAGTAACTGAAAACAAAATGGTGGATTTGTGACACTACTAGAGCCATTTGCGACACTAAAAAGTGCATTTGCGAAAGCGTTGAACTTTTTGTTAACTTTTCCCATGGACTTATAATGGGAACTTGTATTTTGAATAACTTTTGAACTGTTTAATATTTTTTCACGAAATCTTCAAAAGGCATATTGGGGCCCCCGGCCACATGTTCCCTGAAGTTTTTGGACTGGTTGCTCAAACCGTGCGACCTGTAGGCACGAGCAAAGAATTAGCAAAAAAGCGTAATTATGCACACGGATGTCTCTTAATAAATCCGCAGCTGCATATCCGACCAGTACAAAAGTTGGCATATTCCAAGATCTATGGTCCCCCTCCCCCAGCCTTCCAAATTTCAGGAACCGCTGAACGGTGGATGAAGTATTAAGGTACAAAGTTTCACCTTAACCTTAAAAGTGCTACTTAACCCTAACTATGGTAGCACTACCATGTTACCATAAAATATACATATATTTATATATATATATATATATATATATATATATATATATATATATTTATGGCAAAAACTCAGTTTAATGCATCAGTTAGGGTTGTTCTGCAGCGACAAAAGTGAGGAAATTCGATGTTGAGGGTTGAAACCCCCTTGAACCTCACCCGCCCCCAGCTGGCATCGGGATGTGCGTTGGGGTCATCGGCTCTAACTCTCACCCCATCACATGTATAAACAAGCTGAGGTGGTGAACTATAGGAGAATGGGGTGAGAGTTAGGACCGACGACCCCAATGCACACCCTGTTGCCGTCTGGGGGGGCAAGGTGGGGGTGGGTCCAAGGGGGGGTTTCAACCCTAACATTGAATTTCCTCACTTTTATCACTGTGGAGCAACCCTAACTGATGCATTAAACAGAGTTTTTTGCCATGAATTTCCCTTCTTTTTGAGAATGAGGACTATAAATAGTGAATGAAATGTGGTGGTGGGAGCGCAGGCCCTTGGGAACCCCTGCGCTCTCACCACATGATTTTTACTGAAATAGTAATGGTAACCGCAATGGAAATGCAAGCGCAAATGGTAACGCACATGGTGACAGAAACATAAATGGTAACAGAAACGCAAGCGCAAAGTGACGCCAAAGCGAACAGTAACGGAAACAGAGACGCAAATGCAATTGCATATGGAAATGCAACTGGTAATGTGCATGACCATAGTACTGCAATTGGAAATGCAAATGGTAATGGTAACAGCAAAAATAACGCCAAAGAGAATAGAAACGGAAACGCAACTGCAAGCGCGTATGGAAACGCAAACTGTAACACGCATGGCCACAGTACCGCAATCTGAAACACAAATGGTAATCATAATAGCAACAATAATGCTAAAGGAAACAGAAACACAAATGCAAATGCAAGTGCATATAGAAACACAAACACAATACAGCGCTGCAGGGCAATAGCATAATTGGAAACACAAATGGTAACTGTAACAGCAAAGATGATGCAAAATGAAAGACAAATGCAAATGGGAGGGCAGCAGCAAACACAAATGGTAATGCGCACGGTGACGCAAACCGAAACGCAAACAGGAACGGTAGTGGAGACGCAAATGCTAACAGTAACGCAAATGCAAGTGCAAATGAAAACGCAAAGGGTAACGCACACAGTGGCGTACACAGAAATGCTAATGCAAATGGGTACGGAAACGCAAGTGCAAACGCTAAGTGTAACAGTAACTGGAGTGCACACCCTGGTTTTCCCCAACAGCTGCATAAAGAAACACAGTGACTACAAAGAATGCATGCTTAATAATGGCCCTTGGAGCAGAAAATTAGGTCTTAGAATACTAAATTGCTTATATCTCAGGAACTGAATGACAGAAAAAAAATTAAAATTTCATATTATTCATGACTTTCCTGGCTAGGTTTGCAGTTCACACTTAGCCCAACAGGGGGCTAAGCGTTTTTCAGACGAAAAGTCTGTATCTCTCACCGTTTCCGAGATACGGGCCCCGAAAGGCGTGGCGGATGCCGCAGTGTTAGTCTATGGGAAAAAGGGTCAGCTTCGGAGTACCATAACTTTGCATCCCTTCAATATTTTTTCACCAAACCACCAAAAGGCACATCTGTGGGATGTTGACTTTCTTCCCTCCAAATTTCATCCCAAAAGACCAAACCATTCTTTTGCAGCAGGGAAGCAAACAATTCCTGTTCTTTTGGCCATAGTGTTGCAAAGTAGTGTCGTGATTTGCGACAGTTTCGCAAAAAAAATCACAAAAGTGTCGCAAGTAAGACACTACTTTGTGACACTACTTTTTCCAAACATTTCAAAAACATATTTCTGGGGTGTTTAACCCCAAAATAAAGACATGCCTAGCATCCTCAGGGCTCGACTAGGTAAACACAAAAAGAATTGCGTCCCTAGAGGGTCAGTACAAAAGGATTGCAAGCTCAAGCCCTGTATTTACAGTACAATTCAATGAATTTAGTGGGGTGGCTCCTGGTGTGTGACCAAATAGAAACATATGATTAAAGTTCCAGGGCCTTAACCCTGCCCCCCACCTTTTGCTGCATTGAAGCCTGCACTTTTTTCAAATCAACTGTAATATTCTTACTTTTCATACTTTTCGGAGGGGCTCTTGGTTCTCCTCGTCCAGCTGAACCATGATTAGGCCTGACCACTTCAGCAAAGTGACCACCTCCATTGGTCAGGTAAAAAGCATCACATTTTAACTTGCCTGGATGATGAGAACCAAGAGCCCTCCAAAAGTATGTAAGTAAGAATATTAGAGTTAATTTGAAAAAAGTGCAGATTAATACTGTAAAGAGGGAAACCCCTGGAAACTTAATCATGTTCTGTTCAGTCATCACACAGAACTTCTCCCCACAACCCATTACGATAGTATTGTAAATACAGGGGTTGAACTTTACAATCCTTTGTACTGATTTGAATAATAGGAGAATTGTGGCCTTCTTCTAATTGCTAAGCTCCCCATTAAACACCTGTGAGCCTTTCATTGGCCAGAGCACACTATAAGTAATGAAACCAGGAGAGTGGTCTCTTCATTAAAAATAGAGGACGCAAGGAGATCTCAGCTCTGATATGGCAAGTTAAAATGTGATGCCTTTTTACCTGACCGATGGAGGTGGTCACTTTGCTGAAGTGGTCAGGCTTAATCACGGTTCGGCTGGATGATGAGAACCAAGAGCCCCTCCGAAAAGTATGAAAAGTAAGAATATTAAAGTTAATTTGAAAAAAGTGCAGGCTTTAATGCAGCAAAAGGGGGGGAGGGGGGTAAGGCCCTGGAACTTTACTCATATGTCCCAAGAGGGTCCCAATTTTAAATGCCAAGCATTTCTGTGATCAGTAACTGAAAAAAAATGGCTGACTCACGACACTACAGGGGTCATTTGCCCCACTAAAAACTGCATTTGCAACACTGTCGAACTTTTTAACTTTTCCTATTGACTATAATGGGAAATTTGTTTTTTGAATAACTTTTGAACTGTTCAATATGTTTTCACAAAATCTTCAAAAGGCAAATCAGGGACCCTGGCTGCACATTCCCTGAAGTTTTTGGACCAGTCGTGCAAACCGTGCGACCTGTAGGCGCGAGCAAAGAATGTGCAAAAAAGAGTAAATGCGCTCCAAGATGTTGCTTAATAACTCCGCAAACATATATCTGACTGGTCCGAAACTTAGATCCCAAGATCTATGCCAACGCTCCATGCCTACCAAATTTCAGGCAAATCTGATATACGGTGGCAAAGTTATTAAGGTGCAAAATTTCACCATTTAACCTTAAAAGGGGTACTCAACCCTAACTATAGCTGCACTACCGTGCAGCTATGATATATATATATTTAATATATGGATTCTCAATTTAATAGTATTGTAAAGTATACAAAAAATTTTCGGTAATAGTATCAGTCCCGAAGTGATAATACCACACTTCGAGAGTGATAATACCATTGTTCAGACCCAGTAATAGTATCGTTCGGGGTCTGAATGATGGTATTTTCACAGAAGCTCAATAGCGCAAGCACCAGTTTCTCTGCCTACATCTCCCAAGCGTGCCTTTTAATTGGCTGGTTTTCCTCTTTATGTGGTCAAAAACAGTTTTAAAAACATGGTGGCCAGTCTCTCGCTAACCGAGAGAGTTTCTACTCCACAGCACTTCACTTCAAAGATGAAAGTGCCTGGTTCATCCTACATCAGAAGAACAGAAGAAAGGTAGGATTCAACCAGAAAACACAAACAAATGTTTTCGACAGCTAACAGAGCTGATGGGGGAGTGGTAATGAGGGGGCGGGGAGCGCACTGGTTCTGACACACTGCGGCGGTCAGCCAGCACGAGTGACTCCTTCAGTACAATGGCCGACCACCCACAACATCCACAAAATGACCAAAAAAAACCAAACAAATGTTCCAACTCAGATCCATATATTAAAAAAAACAATGGATAGCCAGCATGTATTACCGGTGAGCTTCAGCATCTCGAGGTTCTGGACACTCAGAGACCTCTCGAGCCTCGTTCTTGAGGTAACTGAGTGTCCAGAACCTCTCGATGCTAATAATCACTGGTAATACATGCTTAAATATCCATTATTCTTTTATATATATATATATATATTAGGCAAAAAACTCCGTTTAATGCATTAGTTAGGGTTGTTCCTCAGCGACAAAAGTGAGAATTCAGCTGTTGGGTTGAAAACCCCCTTGGACCCCCCCACCCCCAACCGGCATTGGAGTGCGCATTGGGATCGTCAGCCTAACTCTCACCCCATGACATGTGTAAAGCAGCAGAAGTATAGGAGATGGGGTGAGAGTTAGGACCCACGATCCCAATGCACACCCAATCCATTGAAGGGTCAAAGGGGTCAGAAGTTTCAACAACAGCAATTCCACTGCTCGTGGAACAACTAATGCATGCAACGGAGTTTTTACCTCTATTCCTTCTTTGAGAATGATAACGAGAAATAGTGAATGTAATGCAGCAGGGGAGCGGGGCCCTTTGGGCCCGCTCCCTCACATATCAGTGGCGGAAGGGCCCCGCTCCCACCACATGATGTCTTGTGGCATACTAACAGGGACAGCAAAGCAAACAGAAATGCTAACAGTGGTGCACATGGTAACACAAGCACGAATGAGAACAGAAAGGGTAACGCACATGGTGGCGTAGACGGGAATGGTCTGCTACGTGATGTGTTGTCACATAGTAACATGGTGCCTGCAAACAGAAATGTCAATGGGCATGGTGATGTAAAGTGAAACAGTAAGATAAACAGTACTG
Source organism: Neoceratodus forsteri (assembly GCA_016271365.2). Lineage (NCBI taxonomy): Eukaryota > Metazoa > Chordata > Ceratodontiformes > Ceratodontidae > Neoceratodus > Neoceratodus forsteri. The sequence goes on from CM057453.1 coordinate 1,152,873,819, forward strand.
TAGACAGAAATGGAAAAAAATAACAGAAACGCAAGCGTAAATGAAAACGCAAAGGATAACGCACATGGTGGCGCAGACGTCAATGGTAAGTGAAACGGGTACGGATCCGCAAGCGGAAAGGGCAACAGTAACAGTAATGTAAGCGCACAGGCTGGTTTTCCCCAAAACCTGCATTGAGAAAGACAGTGAGTACAAATAATGTATGCAAAATAATGAGTATCAGCAGAAAATGAGATCGTGAGTACTAAATACATTATATCTCAGGAACCGTACGACATAGAAAAAAATTTAAAAGTCATATTATTTACAACTGTCCTGGCTAATTTGAATCTTAGCCTATAATGGGGCTAGAAATTTTCCGACGAAAAGTCCATTATCTTGCACCGTTCCGATACGGGCCCTGAAAGGAGCGCGGCGAATGCCGTAATGTTATCCTATGGGAAAAAAAGAAAAGTTCGGAGCACCATAACTTTGCCTCCCTGTAATGTTTTTTCACCAAACTACTGAAAGGCACATCTGTGGGCTGTTGGCTGTCTTCCCTCCAAATTTCAGGAAAAAAGACCAAACCGTTATTTTGCAGCAGGGCTCCAAATGATTTCTGTTAAGTGTCAGGCGCCGTAATGTTATCCTATGGGAAAAACGTCAATTTTGGAGTGCCGTAACTTTGCCGCCATGTGATATTTTTTCACCAAGCTACTGAAAGGCACATCTGTGTACTGTTGGCTGTCTTCCCTCCAAATTTCAGGAAAAAAGACCAAACCGTTATTTTGCAGCAGGGTGCCAAAGATTCCTGTAATGCTTGGCCCGAATGTTATCCTATGGGAAAAACTGTCAACTTTGAGTGCCATAACTTTGCCGTGTAATATTTTTTCAGTACAACACTGAAAGGCATATCTGTGAGATGTCACTGCGTTCCTCAAATTTCAGCCCAAAACTCCCAACAGTTATTTTGCAGTGCAGTGCCAAGGAATTGCTGTCATTTTCCACAGACTAGAAAATTACTGTCGCAATTATAAAAGCTCGCAAAAATTGAGACTTACTCATGAATGGAAGTAATTTACAAAGTACTTTTCCAGAAATTTGAAAAACATATTTCTGGGGTGTTTTACTACAAAATAAAGACATGGCAAGCATCCTCAGGGCCGACTAGGTGAATACAAAAAATTAGATTGCTAGAGGGTCCCAAATTTAAATGCCAACCATTTTCTGATCACCAACTGAAAACAAAATGGCCGATTTAGAAGTAACAGGCCCATTGCAAAAGTAAAAATGCATTTACGAAAGTGTTGAACTTTTTGTTAACTTTTCCCATTGACTTATAATGGGAAACTGTTTTTTGAATAACTTTTGAACCGTTTAATATTTTTTCACGAAATCTTCAAAAGGCACATCGGGGACCCTGGCTGCACGTTCCCTGAAGATTTTGGGCCGGTCACACAAACCGTACGACCTGTAGGCACGACCACAGAATTCCAGAAAAGCATAAATGCGCGCACAGATCACGCTTAATAACTCCGCAACCGTATATCCAATCAGTACAAAACTTGGCAGATCTCAAGGCCAATGGGTCTTGATCATACGTTCCAAATTTCAGACAAATCCATCAAACGGTTGCAAAGTTATTAAGGTGCAAAATTTTGGGTTTAACATGGAAATGGCTCCTCAACCCTAACTATGGTAGCACTACCGTACTACCATAATATACACACATATATATATGTATCTGTGATTACATCATACTACAATGCACAGTTGTGGGTGAGGGGCCCCTGTCGGGAGAATCTAGTTTGTTTGGGTGAGGAGGCAACATCTCCCTCTCCTCCCCTTGGGAGAGAAGATTAAAGTGCCCAAAACCTATAGAGGACTGACCAGCCTGATTCCATGTCTGTTGTCATCGCTTTCCATTACTGTGGGACAAGATCTGTTCTATGGTCTGAGACATATAAAAAACAGGCTGTCCTTCTATTCTGTGTAACAGCCAGGTTGTTTTGCTGTCTGGCCATTATCCTTTCCATTGTATATATGTTATATATAATATCTTCCCATTGTCAGGCCAGCAGGGCAGGGTGCTGCAACCATAATTTAGTAATAACTTTTTTTGCTGCTGTCAACATAACTCCTAGGAGATGGAGTTGGGATTTTTGCTTCATCTGGGGAGGAAAGTGTAGTAATAGGATGATTTATGGTGTGAGTGGGCTCAGTTCTGGGAATAGAGCCATCAGGGCAGAGTCCACCTCCCCCGATATGTGGGGAGCTCTGGGCATGACCAAAACACATGGATGTGTATGGAGACTGTACACCCATAGCCTCTCCAACAGGAAGAGTCAACAGTGGTGTGCAACTTGACTGTTATTTGGGGTGTTCTGAAATAAGAGCTGGAGACCTTCCATCCAAATTCCCACCATGCATAAGAAGTGGTAATTTTATGTTGTCGGGACCAGATCACCTGCCACTGTGCAGAGGTTATCACAGCTTACATCTCTGCCTCTCAGTTAAACTGTATAGTATCCATAAAGGTAGTATGGACATCCATCAGTGCTCGATAATCATGGGATGTCAAGTGCATCGGGGAGGGTTCAATTCAGAAAGCAAGAGCACTGGAAAAATTTCAGCTATGGTTTGTAGGTCTACCATTCAATCTAGTACCCATCACTTTAGCAAAAAAAATCTTGAGGGCTCCACCCCATATGGGGGGGGGATGGAATTTCCAATTGATGTGGGTATACCACATATCTCATGGCGCTCAGCAAGTAATGGCCTGGATAGGTGCCCACTCTGTGAACTCTTGGGCCACATTCCTGTAAGCCTGACCCTCCTAGATCCACTGCCAAAAAGAATACTAGTAGGCCATACTGTACGAGGTATGCTGTTGCTACAACAATTTTACCGCGAATGACATTACAGCGACAACAGCACCAGGTCGCTGTAGTGTCAGCATGAGACCCCGATGCTGCTTTCTGGGGATCTTGCACCCCCTCCTTGAATCAACTCTGACTTGGAGTTGATTATAATAGTTATGGGGGGCACAGGGTGCAGAGATCTCCACATGGGGAGTTCGGAGGCAAAGCCCCCTGAAGAAAACACAGTCTGAAGTGACTGCCTTTATGCCAACCACAAACCAGTTAACATAAAGGTGTCGCTGTACAGTCGGTCGACAACAAATTTGTCAACCCACTGTACGATACTCCAGAATAACATGGTGGGAACCCATAAGATTGAAAAAAGGTCAGATGGTTTGCTGGAATATTTGAGCCTTTATGACGTAACCCTAAACTCACAATGAAGGGAACACGATTTCCTGGATGGGGTGGCAGGATAAAGGAATATGGATGGTGCAGCACCGAGTGAAGGGAAAGCAAAAGACATTGAAATCCTTTGCCCAACTGAGAAGAGATTTGCATGCCGCTCACATACCACTAGAGGTGTCTGAAGATCAGACATGCTATGAGGGGCTGGCTCAATCTGAAATATGAAATACCCTCCACTGAAATGCAAAGCATCATGGTATGCCTGTCAGAAATGAACAGTGGGAGAGATACAGTAATATATGAAGAGTTGCAGTCTTGCCACTGTCTAGACTGGGATCATCAGAGAGTTACAGTAACTGAAACCAAGATCTGTCCATAGCAATCTCACCAGAACAATCAGGAAGAACGAGATCATGCCTGGAAGAGGATCCACACCAGAGTATTGGACCCCAAACTCCAACTAATACAGAAAAATTGCTGAGCAGATGGCATAGGACACAGGCAAATCTAATCTGGTTAGGTATTCCAATCCATAACAAATGCTGGAGGTGCCAACACTCTCCTGCAGGTATAGGCAGGGGTCAGTTAATTTATTTTTTAGAGGAAGTCTAAAATTCTCATGCGCTGAAATCTGGAAGGCATTTCAATTTTTTGGAAGTCAAAATACTCTTCATATTCCACATTTTGGAATTCAGTATTCTAGGAATGAGCAATTTATGGATGTTAATACAAATAGTAGTAGTAGTATAAGCACCCTGTGGGAGCTTACTAGTTAACTTCAGTTGCTAGGTGTAGCTAGGAAAGAAGAGCTGGTGGTACTGGTAGGTCTGGGATTTGAGCTTGCTTGCTGCAGGCAGTGGGCCCCATCCCTAAAGGGTATAAATTGGAGTGAGATTAGAGTTTAGAGGAGCTTCCAGAAGAGGAGAGAGAAGTTGGAGGGTTCGGCCCATTAATTCAGTCAGAGAGCCATGGCATGGCTGGGGTGGACCGCTTACCATCCCGGCCCTTCTCCCTCAAAAACCCATGTATGTAAAGTGTGGCAGTTCGGGCTGGTAGACAGTGTAATCAGAAGAAGTGCATTGGAGCACAAGTTCAGGGCCTGTTGGTGCATTTGGGAGCTGGAGCCCGTGAGAGGCAAGAAGGATGGAGGCCCGCCAAGTGATCTCTGGCACCTTGGCAGGGTAAGCACTGATGGGAGCCCTGTATTTTAAGTAGTCTTGCCCATGGGTGAGTGCATCCTATGCATCAGTATGTGTCCTTTGAGCGGGCCTACTCTGGCAGTTTGGGCCTGGGGCGCAGTTCAGAGGTAGCAGCCTGGACTGTAGTGGGAACAGTAATGGCAGCACAATCCATTTTCCCCTGGCCAGTGGCTGCTACAGTGTTGAGACCCTCAGGTTGGGCAGTGTGTGGAGGCAGGGAAAGGCCCATGTGGGGAATGGTTGGTGGGGACCCTGGCGGGATGGCAGACTGTACGAGTGCTCTGTCTGGCACAAGTAGCTTTCCCTTGGGTGAAGGCAGTCCAGAAACTGGAATCACTGCCTTAGTGGATGTGCTGTTGGTTTCCATTGTCAGGATGCAGAATTCCCTGGGAAGCCATTCTAGGCACATGGCGTCAGTGACTGGATGTCTGGAAGGTCTTTGGTGGCTTGGTTCTTGCTACAGAACACTGTTTTGACTGCAAGAGCTTGAAGTAAAGAAAATGCTCCATGTTTTCTAAGACACTTCCCCCAGTGGAGAAAGTTTAAGGAAAGGCCAAGTTGGAAATGGGATTGGGACAGTAGAAACATCTCATGCTGTCATAGTCCCCAGTGTATGCCCAATTGGGAGAATCAGGGATTGAAAAGTAAGCAACTGCCTGTGTAAAGATTCAATCAAAAAGAAGGGATATGACATGAAAGTGCTGCTAGGTACAAACTACTTCTTAGTGTGGCCTGATTCAGTCCACTGTTTTGCTGCTGTCAGGAATGTAACCTTTTTGGCTTTAGGGACTGTCTGCATGCAATGAATCAGTCTGTTGGCAAAAGAGATTGTTGCAGAACAAATGTCAGGGCATGCCTATAAAGTAACCCTACTGCGAGTTATTTACCCCACTCCATGAAGTGACTGTTCCTGTTTATCAGCTGTTCATTAAATGGGATCCTCGGTTTCTTCAGTTCTGGTATTTGCCTCATTTGTTGGAGAAACTGTTTGCTGTTAAAAGAAGTTTGCCTCCACAACCAGTCACCAGTGTGTTCCAGTGTGTGATCCCTGAGAACCATCGCACCATCTAGGAGGATGTCAGGAAGCCTGCCCAGTGAAGACTGTCTACAAATGCCAGCGGGCAAAGTTGGCAAGGCCAGGCTGGTGAAGGTCTGCATCATCCCACCAGTACACCCGCCCTGCATTGTTTGGCAGTCCATGGGTATCCCCAATGGAGCTAATATATCACCTGCAACACCAGATGGAATCCAGGTACTGTTTTTCCTGTTATTATTTCTGGGCTATGTTGTCTTGGTTGTGTAGTGCCCACCTCCCCAGGACTTTTACCATCTGGATACTCCTAGACACGGGGGGTGGGGCTTACAGTAAAATACAATTTCTTTCAGAAAACATATATCATTTTTGATATCCATGCCTGCAGTTCAGGTACTTGTCCAATTTTTTGGTTTAAATGTGGAAGTCAATGACTTCTTCCCCTTTATTCTGGAAGTTTCTGTTTTATTTTTGGAAGTCAAATACTCCCAAAATGGAGTTAACTGAAGCCTTGGGTATAGGCCACATAATATGGCTCAGCCCACACTTACAACTCTTCTAGTTAGTGGTGAAACAAAGGACAGAGGGGATCATGAAGTGCTTTTTAGATCTTGGGGAACACTTCCCAACTCCATCAAGAAATCCAGTGGCATATATCTTTGTTACATGACATGGAGACCAAGAGACAGATCCTTATGCATTGGTGTCATGTGGAACCACCAACCATCAATGAATGGTGGAGAGGGCTTTTTACATAGGCTTCCCACAACAGGGTACTATATAGGCCTAGAGGGACTCCACAAAAACATAAGGAGATTTGGGGGTCTTGGGAGACATATGTATGTGTCTGGGAATGGGCCCACACCACAAGATGCTGGAAGGATTCCTTCCCCCATAGAATATGAGTAATTAAAGTATGGGATGGGTAAGTTACTAGTGGATTGCCTAAACTGCCAAGTGGTGTTCCTTAGCTTATGTTGTAAACTCCTGCTCAGAAGGTGAGATCAGAACGGTCATGCCTTCTGAGCAGGAGATGAGAGCAGAATGGTCTCTAGAGAGCAGATAAGCAGGCTTATCAATAGTAGGTACACAGTGATACAAAAATGGGCGGAGTATTTCTCACTGTCCCACTTTAAATCATGGAAAATCCTTTCATGTGTTTACCTTTAGTTTAATTAAGTGACTAAATTATATGAATATTAATTCTTTAATTGTCATTTCAGGCTTCTACAGGCATATAGTAATGAGTTCTTGTTTACCACTTTCAGATGCCAAACCCTAATAGGGGGAGGTTGCTTGGACTGCATGCGATAGAAACCTGTATTTCTGAATGACTACTGTTTTGCATGTTTTTTGTAAATTTGCATGCATTGTATACTGTTTTAAAAATTACACGAGTCCAAGGATCACATACTCTTAGTTTGGGGTTTATTCATTGTTATTGTATGCCCTAACAATGCATAAGTAGTAACAAATTTGCTTTTACTTATTATAAAATAGCTGCCAGGCTGGGTGAGCTGTAAGCTGTAAGCTGTGTGAGCTGCAATTATGTGTGTTAGCAGAATTTTTTTTAATAGTATTTTGTTTTAGTAGCATTTTGTTTAACGGCTTCGTTTCATTTTAGTAATTTGTTATTAAAGAGGCATTCTAAACAAATGGTCCCGAAGTATAGGATAGTTAGCTAGGGATGATAAAGTGAGGTAGTAAGTGTGCTGAGCGTTTTCCAGGAATTTGCTAAAACACCCTTGGAGTGAGTTTTGGAGATGTGTAATGGTCCCTAACACTGTGCAGAGTAGGGCCTGTGCACACAAGAGAACTGGACTTAATTATCACAATATTTTTGTATTATGAGTACTTTGTATTGATGTATGGACATATCGTTTCCTGACTGGATCCCGGCCTGATTTGTGGAGTGGCGAGATGAATTAGAGGAGGTGCTACCGGGTGAGTCGAGTGTAACCCCCCTGCAAATGGGGGTTCCCAAAAGTCTTCCAGGAGCTTGCTTGAATTCTTCAAGCCTGGATGGTCTTCAGCATCTAAGCCGTTTATCTGTGAGTGCTTTTATAGCCTCTGGTACTGTCTCTTTAAGAACTGTCTGCCTGTAGACATAATTAATTTGGAGGGGGGTCTGTGTGATTCCCTGCTTGAGTCCCACTCAAGCTGCTGCCAAATCGCTCCGTTTCTGCCATCACTAAGTGGGCAGAGTGAGCACTTTTCAAAGATGTAACTGTTTGCCAGAAATCATTTAGAGTAATAACGAAAGTACAGTTTGTCTAACCTATTTTTCTTTGCAGTCAGAACTGTGTTTGCCTAGTCCCCCATTCAGGTTTTGAACTGCTGAACTGGACCAATCAATGTGGGGGGACCTTTGAAATGGAGCCTGCTGCTGGCAAATCAGAACTTGGACTCTCATTGTGGAGCCATCCACCTATGTACTGTATGGCCAGTGCTTCTGGGAATTGTAGTTTGGACTTCGGTGTCTTTTTTCCATCAAAAGGGGGAGTTTATTGTGAGTGACAGCCCGACCAGCCAACTGAACTGGGAGGAACTCAAAGGAAATGCCCGGCTCTGTCTACTGGAAAGATCAGATGAGTTTTGGCAGTGAAGAGACAAGGAGCTGTGAGCTTCTGCGCGGTATAGTTCCACACAGTAAGCGCGTGTAAGGCCCTAAGTTTCAGTCTGCAGCTTGTGCAAGTGCCTGTTTGGACTGAATCCAACCTGTGAAGAGAAGCAAGGAGATCTGAAGAGTAGAAACCAGGCTCACCCTGTAGAAGACTGGAGAAATTGCTGAATCGCGCCCGGTCTGTCAGGAACTGAATCTGCTGTGTGTTCTCCCGGGTATTGTGCAGTAATGCATCGGGATCAGTAGCCTGCCTGGTATAGTACTTTCCTTTTACATATAAATGTGTGTAGTGCTTGTGGGGAATCGCATTTCAAATCCCCTGTACAGTGAATTGAGTGCATGAAGCTGGAAGTAAACCCCAGTTTAATCCAGACTACATCTATTTGCTCTAAACTGCAGTGGGATCCAGTCACAAGGACCTTTTCCACATGTTCTGCTCCTCCTGACAATCCAGGACAATCTGCTTTCCATCCAGTTCCCAGCACTGAGTCTGTGAGTACAAAGCAGGGTATCTCCCTGCCATCTGTTTATCAAACTGCAAGTGTATCATCTATTTGTTGCTGTTTCATTTCTTCACGAACTGAGCCATCCGGCTCCGGATTACAATTGGGTATTGTGCCAGTGTTTTTCCATCACAGGGCCCCATCCAGCTGCACCGATCCCGGCTAGCCGTCCCCATCCTGGGTACCCAGTGAAAGTGACAATTTGGGACTCTGAACATGCGCACAGTACTGTGATTATTAAGGTGTCTAAACTAATTAACCTGATTTTCCCTGTCCTTGTTATATTCCCTTAATAAATCAGATCTGTTTGTTTCAGCAAAGTTACACTGTCTGAGGTATTCATTTATGTTAAAGTGTTGTGCGGTGGCTTTTGCATTGTATCATCTTGTTTTACAGGGGGTCCCCAGAGTCAAGCTGATTGAACCAGTCCTGGGTGTAAGCGTATACTGTGAAGGTAATTCTGATATATTGTGTGGGCCACTAGTGGGAAGAAAGGGGGATTGCAGTGACCCAGAGGGCTGTGACCAAGTCATACCAGACTGTCTTAACCCCGAACTCTGGGTGGAGGCACCCACCATTGGACCTAGGCCATTGGACCCAGGCCCGTTAACCTGTTAGCAGTTACCCAGGCAGGGGTAGTAGCCCTTGGGATAGAGCCACCTGGGGGTTACACGCGGAGAGGGCTTCGTGGGAGGAAGTTTCTTGCCTGAAGGTTTGTGCCATGTTGTGCCTGGAGTCGATTGTTTTGGATTGTTTCCTTGCCGGCCGGACTGTTGCTGAATTTTGTTGTTGCTCCCTCTGTGGAAAATAGGAGGTGCCATTGGCCTAGGACTGGTCATTTGTAGGGTCTGCCTTTGGCATGGAGGGGGTCCAGCTTTGTCCAGGTAACTAAGCTGCCTGATCCACTGCTGTGCAGCAGATGGGGGTTTGAGTCAGCCTGAGAGTCAGCTGATGAGCTCTGGGTGCTCCTAGGCCTTCAGGGAGTCGACTGGTGGGCCAACACTAGCTGTGGGCTGAAGTTTCAGTGGTGGAATATTTCTGGCAGTGGTTTCTTGGGGCAGAGCTTTTTGGGCCCCCCTGCCAGTCTTCAGGTGACCCTGGACTCTGGATTTCAGGAAGAAGGCTTGCTTTGGAAACTCTGTGCAGGCCCGATCCTGGACACGGTCAGACCTTCTTTTTTTCTCTATTACTTTATGTCCATATTGAATCTTTTCAGGCAGTGAGAGTACCTGGCTATCTACTTCATTTTCAATAACTTTGTGTTTCTACCTTGCCTACGTGAGAGGTACTGCAGATAGAACGCATTTGGACATACCACAATTTCTCAGGCAGTGAGAGTGTATGGCTAACTAATTTACTCATAATAATTTTGTGGTTCTACCTGCCTACCTGAGAGATAATGCAGACAGAACTCATTTGGACATTTATTCTGCGGAGGTATGAGCTCATCTAATCAAATTATTCATCTGAGAAACTCTCAGTGACTGGTTTCACAGCTTATAGTTTAAATTATTGTCCGTCTTTGCCATTATATATCTTACCTGTATATTGGGTTTTATTCGTTGTGGGGAAATTATTGTGCTACAGTGAATGGTATTGCAAGGGTTAGTAGGGGGGAGTGAAGCTGTTATTTTGCTATTTTTAATTCATATTTTGTGTTAAATTAGTTTTTTAGGTTTTTATTATTTATTTTTATTTTTGTATTATTTGGTAGTGAGAGTACCATCTACTATTCGCTGATTTGGGTTTTTGGGGTGTTTTATGTTTTAGGTCCTTTAGGAGTTTTTAAATTTAAATTGTAGCCTTGCCTTTGATTGTGTTGAGAAGTTAGGATTTTTATGCTGTTTCTTCCACTGTTTTCATGAATTTGGTGGAGATATGCCTGCTTGCCCCCCATCCTGTGCTATTCGGCCTCCTCTCCAAACCCTCTGCAGTTTCTCTCCCCGAGCTTTACCTACCAGATGTCGAGCACTGGAATTACTACAGGGAGGAGTGGGCAGCAGGGGACACCGTGACATTGGAGTTCAAATGAGCGACTTTCTTCCATAGGGTAGTTAGGACCAGAAGATGCCCTGGGACAAATGGTGTCTGGAACATGGTGATCCATGTCTGGTCCCCATACCAAGGGCACCTCCCTTTTGGAGGGCAAGTAGCCAGGACGGCTCACAGACATTGTCAACCGGTGTTGTTATGCAGTGTGAATCCATTAAGAACAAAACTGCACTTATTGCAGATTTTGTTGGAACAGTGGATCTGGTTTGCATCACCGAGACCTGGTTAGATGGAAATGCTGCCCCAATTTTGGAGGCAGCTATTCCTCCCGGGTACTCGGTGTTACATCGCCTGAGGTTGGATCGCGGTGGGGGGTAGCGGTCTGTTTTAAGACCGAATTGGGCCTCACTGGGGTACAGGTTGAGGAGGCCATATCATTTGAGTGCACTGTGGTAACTGGTGTGGAGTGCAGGATAGCTCTCATTTACCATACACCAGGTGATGAGAAGCTGTTCCTGCAGGAAGTAGCAGACTTCGCAGCCGACTTGGCATTGGAGTTGCCCAGACAGATGGTTCTGGGATGACTTCAGTGCCTGGGTTGATGATGAATCCTCGCTTTTTGGACAACACTTCCTCCAGGTGATGACATCACTGGGCTTCACACAGGTTGTTTCCTCAGCTACCCGCAATGGTGGTCACTCTCTTGATTTGGTCTTCCTCCTGAAGATCGAGGCCTCCGATTTGGGGGTGGAACCTGTCGGTTGGTCCAATCACTACACCGTGAGGTTCAATTTTTCTGCCCCTCTGGGTAGGTCGGCCCCTGTGGAGATGGTCAGTTACTGCCCTTTGCGGGATGTCATCCCTGAAGACCTGGCCTCGGTGATTGACCTTTCGGTGTTCGGTGAGACCAGCACAGATCCAGAGCTGTTAGTCATGGCATATAATAAGGCTATGTCTTCAGCTCTTGACTTGATTGCTCCTGTCTGTGTTCGCCCCCTTCTACTTCGCCCCCGGGCCCCATGATTTGATGGTCTCTGAGGGAGTTGCAGAAGTTGGGGCGTAGGTTAGAGCGTTGCTGGTGGAAATCTGCCTTGGATGTCGACCACCTTATATTGTTAGAGCATTATAGACTCTATCAATCAGCGATTTTCCATAAGAAGGCAGAATTCCTGTCCAGGGAAATCGCTGTTGTGCGGAATTGACCAGCTCAAATCTTCCGAACTGTGGACAGGTTGTGCAACCCAGCCTGTCTGCAGCTCCGTTGAGTTTTTTCACAAATGGAGTGTGATGAGATCGCTTGATTCTTTGCGAATAAGGTGGCCAACATCAGGCAGGAGTTGTGTCAGTCTCATTCTATGGGGGATGCTGTTGGTCAGTGCTTGGTCACTATGTCTTGTGTTTCCTGGAGTACCTTTGACCTGCTGGAGTTTGTTGATATTATGAGGATTGTCCAGGGGATGCACCCCACATGCTGTAGTTTAGATCCGGGCCCTACTTCCCTGATTTTGGGTTGTAGTGATATCATTGGCACGGTTCTTGCTCAGATTGTCCAGAGTTCCTTGGAATCGGGTGAGTTTCCTAGCTTCCTGAAGGAGGCGGTGGTGACACCTCTTCTGAAGAAAGCTTCTTTGGACCCAGAGACTCTAGTGAACTACAGACCCATCTCAAACCTTCTGTTTGTGGGAAAGGTTACCGAGAAAGTTGTGGCAAATCTACTGCAGAACCATTTAACCATCCATAATTAATACAAACCTCTCCCATCAGGTTTTCATAAGAGGCATACTACTGAGACCACTCTGGTTCGGATGCTCAATGATCTCCTGATGGCGAGAGATCAGAGAAACCACTCCTTGATTTATCTTCAGCTTTTGACATTGTGGACCACAGGGTCCTGCTCGAGCACCTGAGTTCCATCTGTGGGCTGTCTGGTACAGTGCTCAGATGGTTTTCATCTTTCCTTGCCAGTAGAACTCAGAGAGTTGTCTCAGGAATATTCTCTTCTGAGTCTTTCTCTCTGCCTTGTGGAGTGCCCCAGGGCTCGGTGCGGTCTCCCATGATATTTGCAGTGTACATGCTGCCCCTTGGAGACATTGTAAGACAGTATGGGCTGAGGTTTCACTGCTATGCTGATGATACCCAGCTCTACCTGTCTTTCACCCCCGACCAGGTTAGTGCTATCTCGGTATTTAATTGCTGCCTCGTTGAAATCCAGGATTGGATGAGCTCTAGCGAGTTAAAGTTGAATGCAGGAAAGACTGAGTTTTTGGTGGTGGACCTGGGTCACAGGACAGAGGGGTTGAGAACTGATCTGCCCTCTGGTTTAGTCTTGGGGGCACTCAGAACCTTACCTCTGAACAGGTACGTGACCTGGGAGTGATACTTGACGATGGGCTGACCCTTCGACATCAAGTGTCGGCAGTCATCAAGTTAGCCTTTTACCATCTTAGGAACATTGCTAGGATCAAGCATCTCATTCCATCCAGTGACCTGCCTGTTTTGGTTAATGCTTTTGTGATCTCACACCTTGACTACTGTAGCTCTCTTTATTTAGGGCTTCCTGGGGTTGATATCTGCCACTTGCAGCTAGTGCAGAGCGCTGCTGCACGTTTATTGACTGGGGTATCTAGGAGATCTTATATTACCCCAGTGCTGCACGATCTGCACTGGCTGACAGTTCAGTGGTGGATCACCTTAAAGGTAGGTTTATTAACCTACAAAGCCCTACACGGACTTGGTCCTGACTACTTGAAAGAGCCGCTGGTTCCTTACACCCCTGTGTGACAGCTCCTCTCGGCTGATGAGGGGTTGCTGGAGATTCCGTGGGTTAGTTTAAATTCATCTGGGGCCCACGCTTTTGGGTTTGTCTCCTACCCTCTGGAATTCTCTGCCTTGACAGCTATGGAAGTGCAGGACGGTGGAGAGATTTAAACAGGCATTGAAGACTTTCTTATGGGGCAAGGCCTTTCCCGAATTCCTGAGATTTTACTGATATTTATTGAACTCTGAATTTTATGTATTTATGAAGTGCCTCGATATTTGAAGGGCGCTCTATTAAATAAAGTTTATTATTATTGTTTATTATTACATTTTTGCTTTAGTGTTGTATCTACATGGGGGTAACCTTGGCCAGGAACTTGTTATGCATACTTTTCTGCGCTTTCAGTGACATTCAATAGAAACTATATATACAAAATAGAAGGTCTTTGCCTAAGTTGTATAAGTCTCAGAATAAGAATGGGCGATGATGCATGACATCAGCACTAGGCTATTGTGGTGACGATAAAGAGCAGGGAGAATAAAATAGTGATGGTGGAGAGGAAAAGCGAGACAGAAGTCATCATAGTTCAAATGGCAGCACAACCCTATTGTCCTCCATCGATAGGCTCTTTAGCCTATTGACTTGCACACCTCCAAGAGGCCACACGTCCACATCCACCTCCACCCCTAGGGATATCAAGAGTAGGAACCAGACAGCTGGCGGACCCATAAACAAGTCAGCTGTGTCTTGTCCAGTCTCTGGAAATGAGTCAAAAATATAAAGTCAACATGCTCTAGGCCAAAAAGTTAGGAAAATCCATTGTGGAAATGTTATCCACTGACATGCTTCCATTCTCCTTTGTGAGCAATAAAGGGTATTTATTTCTAATGCAAGTTGCAGTACCAGGGTACCAAGTGCCCAGCTATATGTACTTCTCCACTCTTGCAGACTGATGACCCATGCCCTAAAAACATCTGTTGTTCCTGCAGTTCACATCACCACTAACATGTGGAAGAGTGGTCAGACCACAGACTACATAGCAATGACTACTTATGGGCTCAACTTACCTTTATTCTTCCCTTTCTTCTCCCCTAGTTTAAGTGGCAGTCACAGCAGGAGCAGCAAGTCAACAGAACCCTCAGATTTCCACAAGCAAGCATCTTTATGTGTCTGTGGATTCATAAATGAACCATTGTGCAGGAAACCTCCAAAAGTGCCTTAAGTAGAAGTTTGATGAGTGACTATCACCACTCTTTCTCATAGCAGGTTTTATAGTAATAGGTAAGGCAAAGAACATTGTAAAGGCAGTAGAACAAATAACTTTACCCATGTTTCATGCTTAGCTCACTGTATAAACCTGGTAGTTCACAGTCACATATATCTAGATTAGGAAGGCAGTAGTGGGCAGACTTGTGTGGGATGGCCAAAAAGGTCTGTGGTCCACTTAGCCATTCTGTTAAGGCACAAAAACTGTTATGCAACATTCATTCTATAATATGAATAAGGCAATTCTCATTGAACTGGTGCTCGTTTACAAGGGATACCCTTTTTACATAGATCTGGTTACAAAGGAAAAAGACAATATAAAAGTCATAGGAGCTAACAATATAGTAATAAATAATTTGTCAATCATAAAAATAATCATGTGAGGAAACAAAGTATATACACGTAAGAAGATAAAATATACTGCATCCTATACAACAAGCGATACACATAAGCATAGAAAACTTGCAGTTTAACCAGTTCCAGTACTGAGACAGCATGTTTGTAGTAGAGCAGCCTGTAGGCTAAACCAATCTTTAATTTTCTTTCATGACAGCAAATTATTTTGCAACCTCAAATTTCTTGGAATGTTATTCCAAATTTGGGGACCCAAATAATAAAAAGAAGGTCTCCCTATATTTGTTATTTTAAATGGAAGAAGCATCAAATTCAATATTATTAGATTATCTCAACCCAACTTTGGAAACTTTTAAAAATAAGTTACCACATATATAGTCAGGAACCGTCCTCTTATAACATTTAAACATTAGTTCTGCTATATGTAGCTAGCAGTCTTCTCAGCCACAAGTGTAGCCAATTCAGTTCTTTGAGCCTAATGCAATGATATGTGTACTGCAGGGCATCGAGGATGAATCTGGAAAAATTGATTATATAATGTAGCAATACCCAACCCTGTAGCCCTGCCTTACAAAACATCTCCATAATCAAAAATAGGAACAATCATTGAGTTAACCACTTTAAATGTAGATTGTAATGGTAGTTCTTTTCTTATTTTAAGTAGGGAAACTACTTCTCATCTACCTACCATCATATACCTCACATACCTATCATCATACTACCTCTCATCAAATCCCTTCTCACTCTCCCTCCCTTTCCCTCCCTCTCTCTCTCTCTCCCCCTCCTTCACTCCCCCTCTCTCACTCCTCCCTATCTTGCTCTCTCCCTCTCTCCCTCTCAGCTACTTTTATACCTACCAGCTGCTAACAGTTAACCCTAGGTGTTCAACATATTCAATTATCAATTCCGCTCACTATACTGCCTTACCTATGTTGTATGATGTATTACCAGTGCTTGTTGGAATCAGAATATTTCTACTTTTGCTGTTTAATGATGTTTTGTTATTGCCAATTTTTGTTGCTTGTATATCACTTATTTTAGCTTCCCTTCATCTGTGTGTTACCCTAATCCCACCGACATGGAATCTTTGTAAATGAGCTATGTTTAGCTCAAAGGTATGTGTAATCCAAGATTAAATAAATAAATAAATACTTTTTGTTCCAAGCTCTTAGTCAAATTATTAATAGGTACTGTATATTCTATATACACTTATTAGCTACCCAGATTCCAAGATACCGGTATGGTTCAACTTGTTGTTGCAAGTTAATCTGCTCCTCCATGGCTATACTCAGCATGTCCCCATCTTTTAGTTCATTGTTTATTTAAACAACATTACTTTGGATTTATTTGCATTTAAGACCAATTTATGTTCTATAAAAAAAAGCTGCAATGTGTCAAATGCACTTTGTAATGTATTTTGAATTTGTTTCACACATTTCCCTCTAGTATAAATAACCACCATGATCTGCATATAAATGGAAACATATTTCTGGGTCTGTAAATGAAATACTATTCATATAAATATTAAAAGAGCAGTGGGCCCAGTATTGATCACTGGGGTACTCCTGATTTTGTTCCTTTAAGCTTTGATCTTAACAATGTCAGTGGGGATCTCAGGGCACCCAATCAAACACACAGTAGGCGCAAACATGAATGTCCACTCTAGTTGTCAGAGTCATAGAAACATTGAAACATAGACTTTGACGGCAGATAAGGACCACTTGGCCCACCCAGTCTGACCATTTCCCTACCTACTGGATAAGCTGCAGATTCTAGTTAGCCAACAGCCTACTTCCTGCCACCCCCCACTACAATTGCTTTGTGTCTGTCCCATGCATGTTTGAATTCCCCCACTGTTTTAGCCCCAACAACCTCCCCAGGAAGGCAGTTCCATGCATCCACCACTCTCTCCGTGAAAAGATTTCACATTACCCGAGCCGCCCCCCATTATCTTTAAATTGTGTCCCCTTGTTCTTACACATCTCTTTTTCTGAAAGGTGCTACCCTCCTGGACTTTGTTGATTCCCTTGAGGTCCTTGAACATTTCTATCATGTCCCCCCGTCCCTCCTTTCATCAAGGGTATACATATTAAGCTCTCTCGGTCTCCCTTCATATGATTTCTGATGCAGACCCTGCACCATTTTAGTTGCCCTCCTCTGGACTGCTTCCATTCTGTCTATGTCCTTGCGTAGATGAGGTCTCCAAAACTGCACACAGTACTCTAGATAGGGTCTCACCAATTGTCTGTACAGAGGGATAACCACTTCCCTTTTTCTACTTGTGATGCCCCTTCCTATGCATCCCAGTATCCCCCTGGCTCTCCTCACTAACTTCTCACATTGCTTACCCACCTTTAGATCATCCGATATGACTACCCCCAAGTCCCGTTCCATTTTTGTTGTTTTTAGTACATCCCCTGCTATTGTGTACTCTTCTCCTGGGTTTTTGTTTCCCAGATGCATTACTTTGCACTTCTTTGCATTGAATCTAAGTTGCCATATGTCTGACCATTTCTCCAACCTTGCCAAGTCCCTTCTCATCCTTTCTACCCTCCCTTGTGTATCAACTCTGTTACAGATCTTTGTATCATCTGCAAAAAGGCATACCTTTCCCTCCAGACTCTCTGCAATGTCACCTATAAAGATGTTAAAGAGGACTGAACCCAGTACTGAGCCCTGAGGTACACCACTAGTGACCCCCCTTTCTTCGGAATGTGTTCCACTCACTACTGCCTTCTGTATCCTGTTGTGCAGCCAGTTTGCAACCCAGGCTACCACCCTGGGACCCACTCCCAAGCTGGCTAACTTGGTTATTAATCTTTTGTGTGGGACTGTGTCAAATGCCTTGCTAAAGTCTAAGTAGGCCATATCCACAGCCCCTTCCTGGTCTATTACTTTGGTCGCCGAGTCAAAGAAATCTATTAGATTCATCTGACATGACCTTCCTGCTGTAAATCCATGGTGCTTTGGGTCCTGTGCCCTGCTGGCCTCTAGGTACTCAATAATTCTTTATTTCAGAAGTGAGTCCATCATTTTCCCTACCACTGAGGTCAAACTTACAGGTCTGTAGTTTCCTGCTTCTGCATTGCTCCCACTTTTGTGAAGGGGAATCACATCTGCCCTCCTTCAGTCCTCAGGTACCACCCCATCCTCCCATGATTTGCTAAAAAGTGTGGTCAGTGGTGTCACTAGGTCCTCCCTTAGTTCTTTTAGGATTCTGGGATGAATCCCATCAGGCCCCATTGCTTTGTCCACCTTGAGTTTTAGGAGTTCTTTCAGGACTCTTTCTTCTGTAAATGGACTGGTGTCAACCCCCCTACCCAGAGTGCTTCTATTGTCTGGTTTAGGTAACTCCTCCTCATCTTCTTTTGTGAATACTGAGCAAAAGTATTCATTCAGTATCTCTGCCTTTTCACTGTCTCCTCTGCCCACCTCCCTCTCCCTTATTAATCTTCACTATTCTCCTTTAACCTTTCTATGCTCCCCTAATGTACCTATAAAGGTTTTATCCCCTTCTTAACTGACTTGGCTATTATTTCTCAGTTTGGGCTTTTGCTATTCTGACTGCCTTCCTCGCTTCTTTCTGCTTTTAATTGCTACAGTTCCTGTCGTGCTCCTTCTGTGATGCCTTATACTTTTGGATGCAGCCTTTTCTCCTTAACCTTCCCTGCCACCTCTTTTGAGAACCATAGTGGTTTTACTCTGCTTTGTTTTCTTTATCGGTTTACACAAAGGCTTGTTGCCTCTATGATGGCAGTTTTGATTTTTCCATTGTTCTTCCACCCTCCTTTTTGCCCATTTGCCAGTGTATTCTCAGGTATTCACCCATTTTGCCAAAGTCAGCCCTTTCTAAAGTCCAGTATGCTTGTTTTTGTGTGACTTGTCTCCATGGTTGTGCTTATTGTGAAGCACACTGTGCAGTGGCCGCTTGTTCCCAGATGTCTACTGACTTCTAAATTTGTGATCCTCTCTCCATTTGAGAGTACCAGGTCTAGTATTGCTTCCTCCTGAGTGGGTTCCAACACTAGCTGTCTAAGGCCTGCACCCTGCAGGGCATCGAGAATGACCCTGCTCTTGGATGTGGCTGCAGTATATGTCATCCAGTTAAAAACTGGCATATTCTGGTCCCCCATTAACAGTATCTCCCCTTTTTCAGCCATTTTGAGAATGTCCGCTATCATTTTCTTGTCCATTTCCTCCCCTTGAGATGGGGGTCTGTATACAACCCCTGTGTGGATTGTGATGCCATTCCCTGTCTCCAAGATGACCCAAGAGTGCCTCTTGTCCTCCCCCTTTACTTTTTGGTTCTGTAGCTTTGATCCCTTCCCTTATGTATAGAACTACTCCACCTCCTCTTTTCCCCTCCCTGTCCCTTCTGTAGACTGTGTACCCCGGTATGTTGACATCCCAGTCATGGTTCCCCGTGTACCATGTTTCTGTGACTGCCACAATATCCAAGTGTTCATCTTCCGTCCAAGCTACTAGCTCAGGAAGCTTGTTTCCCAGACTACGGGCATTGGTACTCATTGCCCTCCATTTAATGTTGGCTTTATCTTTTCCCCCCATGCCTGCTCTTTTTGCCCTTGTCTGTTTTTCCATTTATCCCTGTCCTGTCCTCTGTTGAGCACTGTATCTCAGTGTTTACCTTACTACCTGTCATGTTTTGTGGGGGGAGGCTTGAAATTTCCTGCCTCTTATTAGCACCTCCCCCCATGGCTAGTTTAAAAGTTTGCCAAGGAAGCATTTAAACCTGTCACTTAGGATCATGGTTCCTTTCATGGACAGATGCAGACCATCGTGCCAGTATAAACCTTCATCTCTCCAGGTGTACCCCAGTCCCCAATGAAGCCAAAGCCCTGTGCTCTGCACCAGTTTTGCAACCATTCATTAAACTGCATGGTGTGTAGTACCCTAGCCTCACCCCTGCCGTGGAATGGCAGCATCTCTGAGAAGGTAACTGTGCTTGCTACCTCTCTGAGGCTCCTCCCCAACTCCACAGTTTCATCCTGCACTGCACTGATCCCATGCCTAGCTAGGTCATTTGTCCCAAGATGGACAATGATATCTAGTTCCCTCTCCTGTGATGCTGCTTCTGCAATCCTGAGGATTCGCTTCTTGTCTCTCCAAGCCATGGCACCAGGCAGGCACCTTACTTCTCTCTCCTCTCTCTTCCCCAGGTCTATCCTCTAACAATTGAGTCCCCATCAGAAGCTGTTTTCCCTGTGGTGTCCCTTGCCACCCTTCTGTGGGTCTCCCTTGTGGGTGTCCTCAGCATTCTTCTTGGTCTCCACTGAGGGTGCCATCATACAGGAACCGTGCTCTGCCAGACTGGCATATGGTTTGTGGAGAGGTACAACTAGGGGGCTTCACCTCTGTTCCACCACCCGTACCCTCCCAGAACCCACTGTGGTCCAACTGCTCTTCATACTTGGCAGCCTCTGTGGCAGTGGTGCTCTTTGGGTGGGGGAGGCCTCCTTAGTCCTTGCCAGTTCAGCCTGGAGGTGGGCTACCTCCTCCCTCAGAGCTGACAGTTGCCTGCAAATAGGACAGCAACGCAGTTTCCAGAATGTCTCCCGGACAACTGCTGCCCCACAGCCAGTGCATTGCACCACTCCCTACATGTCCCTCTCCCTGATAATATACAATATGTAATATATATATATTTTTTTTCTTCCTTTGTGTGGTGTGTTCTTATCCTTTATGCACTGTGCTGGGTTATTAAGAATATGACAGTTCTTCCCCAAGACCTGTTGAGGAAGTGATGTCAGAACCTTGGCTATAAAGGAAACGTCACGCCTGAGGGTGTGGAGTGTGGGGAAGGGTGGGTGGGTAGTCCACAACCACTGGTGACTGTTAGAAACAATCAAATACACCACTGCTCCACCGCCCTGGTGAGTACTGCCCTTTATAGTAATTCAGCTAATCTCCAGTAACTGATTTGTCAACTATTTAAAAGTAATTTGATGCAAACTGTTACAGAATAGTAGTAGACAGTCCAGTTAGCCACAAAGAAATATCAAATATGCAGTTATTTCAACCCTCCTGAAGTTGCTCACAAGATAAGTAGTTTTGAAAAACCCCTTCCTGATTTAAAAGCGAAATTAAACACAAAGCAATACCAATGTAAGACTGTAAAGTAAGGAAAACGTCCCTCAGATGTAAGTAAGAGAGATCAGTTGCAGATTTCTAGTCCAATATAGTATAACCCATGCAGCTTCTCAGTTTTTTCAAAGCACAGCCTGTTACACCACTTGAAGAGATGGGCTTCTGTCTGAAACAGTGAACCTTCCTCACTCACAAACTCATCAACACAGGAAGCATCTTTCTAGGAGGCTGCCAGGGCACCTTGTCCGTATCAGCAAACCTTGTCATTCACTCATCTCACTTTTTAAACTCTCTGAGTTCTCTGTCAGTTCCATGTGGATTTCTCTTCCAGGTCTTCCACTATTTTTATGCACCAGGGAAACCTTTGTCCTGAAGGTATGATGGTTCCCATGTGAGGGTCCTCACAAAGGCTGCATCCCCTCGGCATCTCCACAGTTAAAACCACAATCTGTCCCATATTCCTCTCAGTCTCCGACATCCCTTAAGTACTCATTAATCCATCTGCATGATGGAAATAATTGTCTTACGGTTTCAACCCCAGCCAGTGCTCATCTCTAACAGCAGCCTCTGGCATTTTAGTGCTAGTCTGGATAACATTCTCCCTAGAGAAATTAAGTATAGTGCACTGAGAGGGAAACTTCTACCAGTTGACCCTACAGCTGAATTTTGCCTCCCACTGAATAGCACCCTCTGGAAACTGTCAGTTTAACTCTCCCCAGCTCCCATGCCCATGTCACATGATATAGGTGCCAGGGAGGATTCTTCATTACCCCTGTGCTGCACTGGCAACCTAAGTACCACATTTAATAACCTGCTGGGGAACCAGGATTTACATGTATAAATTTTAACATTTTAAATAGTCCATCCTCTTGCAGAAATGAAAGAGTAATACTAGGGCTATGCATCAGACTTACCTTTAGTATTACCTTGAAGTTCTGACATGTTTCCTGGTTGAGATTATGACTGCAGTAAACTGAGCAGTCCTAAAGAAGATAAAACGTGTGTCTGCATGCAACCACCATCCGGCGGCCGACCTGGTCTCTGCTCGGATGGAGGGAGGCATGGTTTGGAGATGCCTGTATCTAGGGGTAGTTGATGTTATGCTCACTAGGGTCCCCTTGCACTCAACTGTTTTGGTTGCTTTACTTGAACATGTCAAAATGATGGCCAGTATTTAAGTTTACAGGACTTGGGTACCTTATCTAATTGTATAAATACTCAGAAACTAGACTTCCTGCATGTGACTCTTTACTAAGGGGCTATGTCAAAGTTTATTTGCACAAACTAGGTTTGGGTCCAAGGACCCCAGTTCATTAGTTTGCAAGCAGTTCAGTTTTTGTATACAGGTTTTTCAGGGGTAACCATCTCTACCCAAAATGTTTTACATTTTTTTCTGCAGAAACCATCTTCACCCCAACTGTCTTGGCCAGACCACATGCCAGCTGCCTACAGCCTTCTACAGCAGTGCATGCTAACCCTGTCACATTCCCAACAGTTTTCCTTTTCACTATAACATCTTACACTCCCTGTCCCTTTCTGTTTGGTTTGCAAGGCACTTACGGACTGCCCCTCCATGCTTCTCGGGATGAAATACCTAGGCATTCCCTATCCCTCTCTATGCTATCATAGCATCCTAGCTTGACTTTGTTTCAGGCAATGTAAATTGTTAAGCAGGGCAGTGCTGTAAACTGTAAGCTCTTCGCTTAGCTTCTATTGTGGTAGGCCAACTATGCACCCGAATGTAGCGTGCACTTCTTTAATGGATAACACCACCGGGGGGCTGGCAGGTCCCTCGCCAAACCTCCTCAACAGCCAGATGACAGCATTATTTCACTGGGTCTCACTGATGCCTTGCTCTGGTGCTTACCAGGCAAACCCTTCAGACTGCCCATCCGGGATCTCACTTCCCCAGGAGTCAGCAGTGAAGTCTGCCTCTTCACTAGAAGACTCATCTTCTACCTTATTCCTGCTGTCTGTTGGCAATACCTGCTTAATCCTTCACCCCTGGTAGCTCGATGTTCTCAGTTCAGGCAGGTTTCTAGGGTCACCCCCACCACCAGGATGTCCAACCAAGATCTTGGGAGGGAATTTGCTATAGGCCAGAAGCCATCAGAGAATGTTCATTGAGACGATACTCCATTGGGATTGTTGTGTGCTCCTGGTGGTCCCACTAAACTTCCAAGCTATGGACAACATCCCTGTTCCTTTCCAACAGTTCCCAGCAGGTAGGGATCCATCTCAGGTGCCAAAAGCCTTACCCTCCCAGTTTTCAGGTTGCCATGCCATGGTACAGTGACACCTTCTCCTTCCTCTTGTGCCCCTTGCCAGAATTCTACAGCCAGCTACCCCTGCCAAGCATGCATGAGTGCTCCCTGATACCCCCATTGTCCTACTGTCAGTGCTTCCTTGCCCCTTCTGCTGACATCTCTACTAAGGTGGCCCAGCCAGACCCTTGACCATGCCCCAGAGTGCACCTACCTGGTGAGGGAAACTGCAGCATCAATGTTCCCTCCGCCCCAACTATATCTTAGTACTAGAGCTAGAACCAGACTTAGACCAACTGGCACCACAAAGACACTCTATATCACAAATTGTAGTGAGAAAGAAATATTGTGACCTACTGGGAATAGAACCCAGTCCCTCTGAATACCATACCAGTGCTCTAACCACTGAGCTACAGGCTCACATGATTAGACCTAGGGTTCCCAGACACACTTCATTTCTCTGGTATTGCATATCCTGCAACGAGGAACAATCAAAATGACAATTAGATGTTTTTGGTGCAGTATAAGCCACTGCTAAGCAATTTAAATCACAAATTGTTGTGAGAAAGAAATTATGTGGCCTACTGGAAATTGAACCTGGGCCCCCGCAGTATCATCCCAGTCCACCTTCTCCAGCTACATACATAGAGGAGGATGCCAGGGCATGTCTCCTTTGCTGGCCACATCTGGAAACAGCCACGTCCCCTTACTGTAAATACTCTGTTGCTCTATGTACTTTGCAATTCTCAGCCTATGTACTTGATCAGATATACACACCTGTTTAGAAGGTGATGCCTGTTACGGTGTAACCTTGTCAGCCTACCTTGCACAAGAATTTGCATGCCCATGATGCATTGCACTGACAACTAGAAACCTAGAATTTGCCAGCAGAAAACAACCGCTTGGCCCACCCAGTCTGCCCAGATGTTCTCTGTCTAACCTGTCTCTGCAGACCCAACTGATCTCTGGTGACCTGACCTTCTGCCTGCCTATTTTCTAACAAGCCCTTTTTGTCTATCGCATGCTTGCTTGAAGCCCCTACTGTTTTCACCTCCATCACTTCCACTGGCAGTCTGTTCCAGGTGTCTACCACCCTTTCAGTGAACAAGTATTTCCTCACATCTCTCTTAACCCCCCTCCCCAACCAGCTTCATTGTATGCCCTCTGGTCCTGGTGCTGTAATTCATTTGCAAGAGACTCCTTTCCTGCACCTTGTTCACCCCTGTGAGGTGCCTGTAGGTCTCTATCATGTCATCTCTTGCTTTCCTCTCTTCCAGGGTGTAAAACTGAGATCCCCCTAGTTTCTTCTTATAGGGCTTCTTGTGCAACCCCTGAAACATTTTACTGCCCTCCTCTGAACTGCCTCCACCCTGTCTATCTCCTTTTTGAGATGTGGCCTCTGGAACTGGACACAGTACTCTAGGCGGAGTCTCACCAGTGAATGATACAGTGGCAACACCACCTCCTTCCTCCTGCTGGAGATACCTCTCCCTATGCACCCCAGCATCTCACCAACTCTACCCACTGCTCTGTCACACTGTCCTGCCACTTTGAGGTCATCAGATATGATAACCTCAATTGTTTAGTGACTGTCAGTACCTTCCCCATATCATATACTCAGTTCCTGGATTCCTATGCCTTAAGTGCATAATTTTGCACTTTTTGGTATTGAACCCTAACTGCCATGCTCTTGACCATGTCTCAAGTTTCCCAAGATCCTTGCACAGTCTCTACACTCACTCCTGAATGTCCAGTGGTATGGTATGAGAGACACACACAAGCACCCAGGCATTTGCATTTGTTTCAGGCGTTTGAATCTGTTGGCACATTCACATTTACCAATACTTTTTAACATTTTTGTCTTGTTTCTGTTGTTTATGATGGCACAAGACCAAGGGTTTGAGAGTTATTAACAAAACATGCACTGATCAATAAAATAGGCATCGTTGTCATGAGAAGTAGTGTTTATATGTGTGTCCTGCCAGCCTCAGCCAAAGTCCAATACTACTTCTATGTTATCACATAAATACATATATTTAAGAATGACATTTGTACTTTTATTTGTAAAAAGTGCAGCATTTGTGTGTATTTGCCCCAAATAGTATTTGTATTGGCATGCACTGCCATCGTTAGTACCAAAGATGTGGTAAACTAGCCTAATTACGTGCCCATAAAGGCCAATGCTTTTAGGAGCTGTTTAGCCCAGGGATTTGGTATGTGTCACAATGGTGTAAAAAGGATCCTCATTTACCTGATTGTATTCCACTGAAAACTGACACCCGTTACCTTTTACTGCTGGGGCCAGTTTATTAGGAATGTTTTTATACTAGTGTCGGTTCCTGCTTTATAGTTCCCCTGGCTCTAATGGGTTTCAACTAGCAATAGAGGAGAAATGGGAAGCCCTGGCAAGGCATTTGTAGCCATTATGTTAAACAGTAAACCTTGAATACAAATGATGTCTCCCAAATGTCCTGTTTGCGTAGAACATTATTAGTGCAGGACTTAACACATTCAAGTTGCTTTAGGAAATATTTGAATCCTTGGGACCAGACTCCTGAAAGGATTTGCCAAATCACACCGGAGATATCTGACTATGCATGCATGCTGCACCATTCTATCTACAGACCATGGATAAGATCAAGTCTCTCAGTTGCCAGCCACACAAGTAAAAGAGGACAGCATCAAGGTACACAGCACTACTGCTACACTGTTCTCCAGCCTTAATGAAACAAGGCCCCTTAAAGCCTCTCCAGGCTAAAGACAAGGGTACATGTTCACAGGGCGGCAGTACAAAAATCCAGTGGCAGGGCTGCTTATGGCTGCTCGGAAATCATGAGTGGCCATGAGAACAATTATGGGTTTGAGCAGCTGCTCAGAGCAACTGACAACTAAAACTATTGGTCTGGAAAATGTTTTTTTTACCACTTGTCTGTCCTACTCTAGATCTAACACCTCCTCAGAGAGTAGCATTGTACAGAGTGAGGTCACTGAGAAAAGGATGTACCCCAAGCTTAGAAAGAAGACTTTAAAGTGATTTGAAGGAACTGTACAAATAATTTTTGGGAGATAAATGATTTAAATGTTGAAACTGCCTGTACAGCACAACATTCTAGTTTTCTAGAGGCATTGCAAAGAGTTTGTAAAACTTCCATTTAAAAGAAAGCTCTTGACCAGCTTTCCATCTTTACTGAAAACAGCATTCTGCTTCAGAAGGCACGCTAGCGCAGTGCCTAGGGGAGCTACTTGCCATGCTGTGACCTGGGTCCAAGGCTAGCTGGAGGGAGGGCTACCAGTCATGCTGCCAGATTGCCCTCTGATAACATTCCAGGAAAGGTTTATTCTTGGTTATCATACATACTGTTTCTTCATTTCTCCTCAGGCTGAGGGTGGTACCTCCTTCAAACTTCCCAAGTCTGTGCCTGCCCAAGGAACCATTTTACCTCACCCCAGTCCGTGGGCTTTTGCTGCTTACTGCAGTCTTCTTCTGCCACAATGCCAGCTACAGCTTACTGTCCGCAGTGGGGAAGACTTCCCAAGTAACATCCAAGTCTGGATAGGTGGAAGCCGCCCTATGCGTATGTGTGTGTGTGTTGGGGGGGGGGGGATGGACACTGGAACTACAATTGGATGTGGTAGGCCCTTATTAAATATGGAGACAGGACTGACTTTATCTGACTTGTTCTCTAATCAGATCTTTCTCCTGTACATACTCATACCACCTCACTACTTATTTGGAGTGAGTCCTTGAACCACCCACGGATCAGTCAGGTGAACAGAGGTTGATCCCTTCCTATCCTACAGCACATGCCTGGCAGCGTGGTGAAGATCTTATATTAGATGCCTCTGCCTCGATGTGGAAATCAAGCAAGCATCTTACATCAGCAGCAGGGAGTGTTGACAGTCCAGAATTCCTCCAGCCATGTCTCCTGTCCCCTGGGCCACCAGTAGGAACCTTTCTGCATCTCCTTACCTGTCCATGCCTGCTGATATGTGGTGGCCCATGCTCTGGGCAGAAACCCAAGGCATTCTTATCATTGGCAATTGGCAGTCCCCTGTAAGGACATTTCGATGTAGCATGATACCTGAGCAGGAGAAGGAGGTGTTGGGAGACTAGCCACATCCTGAAGGGTGACACTAACTCATTTGAAGCATTTTTCTGGGGGGAGGGGGAATGCAAAACCAGCAAAACATGGAACCACAATGGAGAGATAAAACTGCCACCTCTCTGGCCCTACAATGTCTTATTGGTAAGAGGAATAACTTATAGTAAAACAATAGCAAGATTGCACTGAAATATATAATGTGCCATACTAATCATTCCCGAGCCTGTTTGTCAAAGATCAGTCAGCAGAGACACTGCTGAGTGTCCTTCTCAGATGCCTCCTGCCTTGGGAGAACTGTGTATGGCCCCTGGCATTACATATATGGTGGAAAGGGAATCATGTTGACACAGAGCTCCAGATGGGAGGTGGAATCATGCCAGTAATATGGACATCAGACATAGTGGCATCATACATCTTGTCCTGTCTTGGGGAGTGTTAGGCTGAGAAGGATGGGATTGTTCCCAGCCCACTTCTAACTGACTAGAAAGCCCTCATTCTGGGGCCCCTGTGAGTTGGGTGTAACGCAGAGCAATAGGTGGAAACAATGGTTGTGCTCAGGTGGATGATACCCTTACACTCTCTCTGCAAAGTGCCCAGTTGTAGTGCTTGGACATCTGGATCCCATGTTATCCTGCCATCCCATCAAGAAATTTCCAAGCAGCTCACTGGACTCCACCTGGAGTGGTAAGTGAGTTCAGGGCAAGAGGAGAAGTGGTGGGTATTTGGGGACCAGTAGTAACTTCTCCATCAGGTATAGGACTCAGGGTTTGTGGACAAGCTGAAGGAATAGCCCAGACCACTACTTAACAAGGGAAAAATAGGAAGTAAAAAAGTGGCCTTTGGTGGAGCCAGCCCCACTCCTCACTGTGCTTGATGTGGGGTCCAAGTTAGCTATGGCAAGTAGACTCAGAGTATGCCTTGTAGTGGTATGGGAAGGGGGCTGGGAGTGAGCTGTGGGAATGTGTGACACTGGCTCGTTGTCTACTAAAATGACCACACTGGGGTCCCTAGAGTGGAGAGAGGTGTGGATGATAATAGGCAATTAAGGTAGTAGCTGAAAAACTATTAAATATCAAGAATACCATGCTGCTAGCCTTTACAATGAGTGCCTAAGTTTTATTTTGGGGGGGGTAGGAGGAGTCATAAATGTTTTGAAGCCATCACTAGGAGACTGTAGCAACCAGAATTATAGAAGCCACCTATATTTTTTAAGTATTTAATTTGGACTGCTTGTTTCTTTTCCTTATTTTTTTCCTGCATCACTATTGCTGAGCTTACAGTGTTTATAAAACTGCCCAGACTGGGTTGAGGCACAGTTATGTCAAGGAGCCCTTTAAAGCGCTGACTTCACTTAAATCAACTTTAAAAATGAGGAATGGACAATTTTGTCTAATCAAGGGCTTGTCTGAAAATCACAGGTTTTCTTTTTTTTTCCCACTAATCAGGCAAGTTCTTAACAAATTGACCTTGGATCATCCCACGGGTCATTTCAAATTGGACAATGCGGGAAGGGGTAGTATTTTAAAACCTAAAGTTCAAAATGAAACTAATGGGGCACAACTGCAGGTAACAGTCTACCAGTGCAGACAGTGGACATGAAGACACCACAGGTCTTCTTGCTAGGCCTAGACAAATTTCTGCTTACCAAGGGGCTCACTGGATAGCCTGAGTAGTAAAGTATGTAGGGAATTCATTTATGTTAGTACATGTGTACACAACACAGTTATTCATGCCAACTTATGGGGCATGGGGCAGACATCATGAGCTTACAGTCCCTACAGACCGCATGTTACTATAGGTATGTTTACACACACACACAATTGGTTTTGGATCATTACAGCACCTGCGTGAAGTGCACTGCTGTAACCATTTCCAGTGCCTTCACAAGAGATGTGGAGTGGGACAGAAGATGTGGAATGCTGCAGGCTGCTAGGAACCACCCCCTGGATTTCTTTTATGCCCTTGCTGGCTTCCAGCACTGCAACTGCATCACTGTAGGTGGTGTGGAGTGTTCTCACAAAGCCTGAAAACTCCTGCACTGTTTCAGTTCCCCACCACTGCAGAGTTTTACAGGAGTTGCAACAGATCATCTCACAACCCTCCCAGATGTGTCTACACTTAATCCCCTTTTACACAGAGCAGCACATAGACCGCAGTGGTTGCCAACCACTCTCTATGCTCCCTCTGCACCGCTACCTGTTGCTTCTACACTGTAGAGTACTACACTGATTTCAGGGCTCTGCTGGTGTTTTCTTCATCTTTCTGGCTGGCTGAGAGCCTGAGACTTCCAAATTGAGGTGGGGCAGCGGTGAGTGGTTATGTCCAGTGTTGTGCCCAAGTTCAGCTAAATATAACCTTAGATACTAAAAAGAAAGCTGAACTCGGGAAACGTTTTACTTTTTTTGAAACGGGGGCTAAAAACATTTTTACAAATGCCTGCGATCGGGCAGGTAGGGTCCACTGGACCACCAGGGATATGGGAATTATTTATTAATACAAATGCCCGCGATCAGGCAGATAGCGGTCCACTGGACTACCAGGGATATCGGACTGTGTTCTATTTTTGGACAGATGCCTGCACGATCGCGGTCCACTGGACCACCAGGGATGTTGGAATTTAAGTTTTCTTTTACAAATGCCTGCAATCGGGCATGGAGGGGGCGCCGCCAGGTGCAGCCGGAACTCGGGTGACCACCCACAGGTGGCAGCTGCCGTGTTGCGCCCTGCAATGTGGCAGCTCACCTGTGAGTGGCCATCAGTTGTTCCTTTTTGCGTAATTTTGTGCTGGCACAGGTAGAATTCGCGCATGCATGGCTCTGCACATCCGGGCTAAATAGAGTGTGGGTATGATCATGAGCACGCCCCACCTGTGCCTGCATACCATTACTGATGCGCTCCGGTGCATTGGGATTTGTGCCATGCACTTTTCCCTTTTGAATATCGTACTGGGGCGCATTAGTGGGTTGCGCATGGCGCAACCCTTTTGAATATCTGGGCTGTTGTATAATTACAATCATTAGTTGTACAATACTGCCATCTTAGGTTTAGTGCAAAGTAATTATTAGGTAAGGGTCATCATGACCTGATTGCATACAAAGACTGTCTATTTTCCTTATTTATATTTTTGTTACTTCATTGCATATTCCCAGGCTAGTAGGAATCACACTATTTCTGCTGTTAGCCACTCATAAAAAGTAATTGTATCTCTTTTACTGGTTTCTATAGTAATAATCAGAGGTATAAAAATGATTGTTTTAGCTTACAATCCTTAGAGAAGAAAACTGATTCTGCCTAGGTGAGAAATAAGGAAGACTGGTATTGTTAGGGGTAATTATTTTTTATTTTTATCACTGCATGGTTGTAAGTCTGTTTTACATACCAGAAATAAATCATTATCAGACTCTGGAAACCACGTGTTTGTTGTTTCTCTGCTTTGGCAATCCAGACAAGAACCTGCAATAGGGTAAGATTTATTACCCAAATTACAAGGTGGGTTTACCCTTAGCATTCTGCACGAGTGTGAGTGGTGCTGAACTTCTGCTCCGCTGCCAAAGGACAGGTGTGGACACATCTGGGAGCACTGTGAGTGTAGCCATTTCAGTTCCTGTGAGATGCCGCAGTGGTGGGGAACTGAAATACTGCAGTTTTTTTCAGTTCTTGTGTGGATGCTCCACACCACCTCCAGGTTTGCAGTTGCAGGGCTGGAAACCGGCAGACAGTCACACATAAAACATAGTGGTGGGAGGGGGGCACAGGCTACTGCAACACCCCACTGCTTCTGCAACATTCCACAGCACAGGTGTATGGACAAACTGGAAATAGCTACAGCTGTGCATTTTACACACAAGTGCTGTAAATGTGTCAAAACCCAGTGTCTATCAACAAACCTTGAACAGTGATAAAAAGAACTTGGGATTGTTGCATCCATCGAAGAGACTCCCTACTTCTTCAGGGATTAATGAAACATTCGCAGATCCCAGAGCCCTCCTGGAATGTAGAGAATCTCTAGAAAACAGATAAATGATAAATAGTTTGGGTTAAGATTGCCAGCAATCAGACATTTTCACTGTCGGAACAAACAGCATCAGCTATGGCCAGCTTGCTGATCCCGATTTCATCTGCAGTTTCCTGGTCTTCGGCAGACTGCATTCTGATGTCATTGAGGTTCACACAATACGGTTCAAGAGATCTCTCACAAATATTTTGCCAGTTGGAGGCAAGCATATATGCCAGTGCCACCCTGTCACGTGCCATTCCCTGAGATACTGTGCTGGAGCCAGACTCTGATTTGTGCTTCCGGAGAAGGATCAGTTTGGGGTTATTTAAAAGGGTGTAGAGCAACAGCCATCGGGTGCGGCTTTGGATGACACTCTTGAGGTGCCTGAAAAACAATTTCAGAACAGAGGTATCAGTTTTGACATTATATATAGTCAGGATATCCACAATGATGTATGCACAGCAAGTACTATACTTTGTTTTTGTTTTTAACATTAACCACTTAAAGATTGGTGGAAATATACAGTAAACTGTACTTTGTACTATTTTCATTGCTGAGCTGTATAAATTATTATGAATTGGATGGCCAAAATCCTCAAATCTGATTGTGTAAGGCCACATTCAATATGATACCTTAGTAATTAATTCCAGTGTGACAAATGTTGTTCATACATTAAATCAATAACCAGTTAATGCCATAAAACAACAATTATAAAATATTTTTACAACTAACTTTTGAATATTTTTTATTAATTCAAAAATGGATCAATTTAATAATCACAATAATACACTCCAAGGTGTATGATATCATGGGATGTCATCCCATAACAGGTGATTGAAGTCACTTGGCCTACGACCATGTGCCTCACAATGCACCCGAGGCAGGATGCTAGCCCACGATATCGTACACCTTGTCATGTATTATTGCTTAACTATCCATTGTGCTAAAAAACAATGTTGAAGTGTATTATTAAACTGTGTCTTTGTCACTGCTGTTTGCCCAGAATTCTCAGAGCCACACCATCCCATGGTGAACAGCATGTTGTCATTTTAGTCTCAGCAGGTTCTCCTCCTGTGAAAAAAAGGTTCCTTGAGCACCTCGGTACATATAAATTATCCTGTTACCATAAAAGCAGATAGTACATGATTAGCCCATTTCAGCAGTGGTGCTCAAATGCTGTATTTAATGTTCCAAAGAAATAACTCATGTTCCAGAACATAAATTATTTCTTTGTGCAGCAGCAGGAATGAGCTCCATTCTCCGGACCTCTAAGCACAGACTGCAAGCTCATTATCACAGCTGCTACCAATTACATATCACAAGACAAGTGGCACAGTAAAGGCTGTCCTTGAGCTCTCAGAAAGGACCCCCCCCCCACAATGAGTTCTCAAAAGCACCTAAACACCAAAAAAAACCAAAACGCGGAGGGGTGGTCATAGGGAAGAACACAATTACATATGTATTTAAATACAGCTACAATGCAAAGACAAAGGTGATATAATGGGCATTGTGCAAAACAGTGACATTACAATAAGAACCCCCTGTCTGACTACAGAGTAAGGTGCGTGCAGCAAAGTACAATGCAAGTAGCCTTGAGATACAGTAGCATAAAGGACTTCATAGAAATAGGCAATGAAATTACATCTAGTTCCTTGACTGACTGATTGGACACATGCAAGCTGCACAGTGCTTGCAGTCCTGAAATACAGCTGTGTTAGATACAAGTAGAGGAAATATGTTTGGGGCAACTGTGGCAAGACTTCAAAGAGGAGTGATGATCCTTAATTAGTCTCTTGCATAAGAAGCAGGTAGGCAATGTGGTGGTATTGGCAGGAAGGCTACTCCATACAGAGAGAAGCCTATAGGCAATGGAGGCTTACCCAAGATTACACCTGCAGCATGGGTTTGGAATTGACAGCCATCCATGGACCTCAGTGAGTAGGTGAGGTTTGTTGCTGGGATAAAAAGTTCCAAGAGGTAGCTCGGCAGTTTGTCGCACCAGTACCTAGCACCCACTAATGCAAAGCAAAGACAAGACAAGGAACCTCTGGACTTGGGCATCAACATTTTGCTAAGAAAGGGCCAACCACAATCTATATCTCACCTAGTTTTCAATAGAACTGTGATTACATGCAATACAGAAGTCGCAGGAGCCATGAACCATTATTTCATAAACCTCAACCGTAGGCTTTTGCCCAGCATGACTCCACAGCCTCCCAGTCATAACCCCACTGTTGTCCTCCCACAGACATCCATCATTCAAACTTCTACTTTCCCCTTTGTGGAAATCAGTCAAGGAGATGTGCTGAAATTGCTGCAGGAGCCTGACTTCATGAAGTGTGCTGAATTTAGTGACATGAGACACCGACTTCTGAACGCTGCAGCATTGTGTCTGACACAGTCAGTCACAACCCTCTTTAATGTATCTCTCCCCAGTAAACAAGTCCCAGCAGCCTCCAAAGTAGCCATGACCTCTCTCCTCAAATCAGGCCCTCCTTCAGATCCTGATAACTATTTGTCTCGCTCTATCCTGTCTGTTCTTCTTAAAAACTTACTGGAGTACAGTGTGGCTGGCCTCCTGTAATTCAAAAGAAACAACAGGGAGGAGTCTGCTCCAGTCAGAGCCTGCTTATGTTCAAACCACCTCTCTAGATACTGACTTACTCATCAAACTATGTATTCAGCTTTTTTGACATATTATTATGCCCCAATTGATGATGGAAAAACAGAAGCTATTTGATCAGAAACTGCCCTGAGGAAGAAGGTTTTTCCTTCAAAATGTTGGCAACTTTTACAGTACTGTCACCAACTGGGCCTTAATAAAAATGTGATAAGGCTGACCACACAGTTTGGTGAGTGAGTGATAAGGGTTGTTCACATGGCAATTTCTGCACCATTGTGAGTGGTGCAGAGCTGTTACAATGTTGATACTTTTGTTGTGTGAATGCAATTCACATCGCAGTGTCTGCATGAGTTATGTTTCACTGCAATCCCTCTTTTCCTGGGATCGAGTAGTGTTGTATGCATTTTGCGCAGCCATCTGAACAGCTGGCACCTCTCGAAATGGAGCCACGTGACTGCTGACATCAAATTAGACATGAACAAGGTCAGAAATGACTCTGATGGTTAACACCGAAAAAAGACCAAGACAGCAGAAAAAGTGGATGTGAACAACTACTGTATAACAGTCCTAGAAGATGCTTCCAGGACTGCTAAATGGGATTCATTCACTTTCAGTGTTTCTGCTGTCTCAGCCTTTATGTTTTGGTGTTAATAATCAAAGTAATTTTTAGCCTCACTAATGTCTAATTTGTTGGCAGTTAGTCTTTTCTAGCTGAGAGCTCTGACTGTGTCTGTTAGTACTGGCCTTACCACCGCCAGCTGCCATTGAGTTACTGAGGGTAAACTTAGGCTTAAAGTAATAATCATTTCCAACAGCACCATGCATGCACTTCCACTATTATTGCACATTTGACCTAATGGTTGCTCAAATTTCACATTTGTCTACTGTGTCCATTTACTGTATTTTATTTTGCACTAATTGTAGTGGGAAAGGCATGCAGGCTGTTACCTGAAGGCTGAGCCTATTGTACCCATGGGCCAGTGGGTGACATGACTGGGCCCCACTTAACCTTGGACAAAATGCCAGAAGGTCAGTTGCAGCACTGTAGTGGGCTGCTGCGTGAATGGGAGCCACATCACTGCAGCTTGAACAGAGCAGTCTGCACCACGATGCAACCACAAATGTGATAGGTAGTGTGAACGGAAGTATAGTGTTTGACCGACACAACTTCACCGAATCCCGCATACCGAGCACCACAAGCCGCCACAGCGACACACCAAGAAAGCTGACCCGCCCCCCACAGTGTCAACAGGTGCACCGGTGGAGACATGAAAGAGTCACGACACACCTGTAGACCCAATTCTGCTGCAGGAGGGGAATGTCGGTGGAATACGTCGAGAGTGCCAAGGGGCGCAGACTGCTGATGGTGTCTGGGTATGTCTATCAGCGGGAACATACCAGAGGTGACCATACATACTGGAAATGCTGTGAATAGGCAGCAGATGGGTGCAGGGGCCGTGTGCTCACCGTGAGCAAGAAC
Source organism: Neoceratodus forsteri (assembly GCA_016271365.2). Classification (NCBI taxonomy): domain Eukaryota; kingdom Metazoa; phylum Chordata; order Ceratodontiformes; family Ceratodontidae; genus Neoceratodus; species Neoceratodus forsteri. The sequence goes on from CM057453.1 coordinate 1,152,909,367, forward strand.
ACACCAGTGTTGTCGGGTACCCATAACCATGTGCCCAACACCGCAACCATTGGGGTGCACAAGGTATGGGCAGCAGTGAAGAGGAGGGCACGAGACACCAATGAGACTAGCCAGCAGCTTGTGGTGGCATGCTGCTCCAGAGTGAACAAGGCAGTAGGGGGATGCCTACCCCCTGTACCACTCCTAAAACGGGTAGCGCAATGTGTCCGGAGGGGGAGCAGGTGAGCTATCATGGACCCACAACACCTGCCCAAGCTCACCATACCAGAGAACTACACCAAGACCACAGCAGGTGAGCAGTTCCTGCTGTACGATTCAGGACAGGGTGCAGGGGCCAGCATGGAACACAGGTTCCTCCTCTTCAGCACCGAGAAGAACCTTGAATTCCTGGGCCACAGCCCAGCATGGCTGGGTGATGGCACATTCTGCTGCTGCCCTAGGCTGTTTCAGCAGTTGTATATGCTGCATGGGGTGGACGGGATGACTGTACTCCCTGCAGTCTATGTGCTCATGGCAAGGAGGACAGTGGCAGACTACACCACTGTGTTCACCAAGATAGCAGAGCTAGTGCCTGCCAGCGGTCCCCGCCACATGCTTATTGATTTTGAGCTGGACACCTATAGGGCTGTCCGCACAGTGCTGCCAGACACGGACATCCACGGCTGTTTTTTTCATTTGTGCCAGTGTATTTAGTGACACATCCAGCAGCATGTGGAGCTGACACGTCTGTACTGCATGGATGATGTCTGTGCCATGCATCTTCGCATGCTGCCAGCCCTTGCATTCGTGCCCCCCTGCAGCTGTGTGCACCATGTATGAGGAGCTCTGTGGCTGGGAATTTTTCACCTCCCATGAGGAGGCCCTTGCCCCCATCCTTGAATATTTCGAGGACACTTGGCTGGGCAGGCTTATCCACAGCAGCCACCAACACAAGCCTCTGTTTCCCATCCCTGTGTGGAACTGCCATGCCTCTGTTCGGGATGGGATGCCCCCCACCAATAATGCCATTGAGGGGTGGCACCGGGTGTTCAGTGCCCTGCTTGGTGCAGTGCACCCCACCCTGTGGCAGTTCCTGGACATCCTGTGGGGGGACAGCGGCTGATAGAGGTGAAACTGCAGCAGGTCCTCTCTGGCCAGGCTGTGGGGCACTCCCAAAGGCACTAGAGGGAGTGTGCACATCACATCACTGACATTGTTGGTTCATATGGTGTTAGAAGCCACAGGGGCTACCTGATGAGACTGGCATTGAACATCAGCCTTCAGGTGTAGGTCCCTGGGCCAAGAGACTCCCATGGGCATCCCTTCATGACATCTGCACCCCATGACACTGACCCTACCCATCTGCGGTGCACCGTGTGTCCCCCTGATCCCTGTGTTGCTGTTCATGTCCCCTGTTCCCCTGTGCAGGGGCCCCACTGCCATGGTACAGTCACTGTCAGCTCAGTTGTACCTCTCCTGTCCCTTGGGTGGCTGTCCATGCTGTGTGTCCACCGGTCAGCTTTACTGGTGGGGGGTTCGGTTGGACTCCGGCTGCTGTGTTGCTGTTGTGCTGGTCATCAGAGTCTCCTGTGTGGCTGTGGTGTTGGGTTCACGGTGTTCACAGTGGGGTGTGCTGGGGTCCTGTGTGGCAGTTCCTTGTTGTCGCTGTGGGGGATGTCGGCATTTTATCCATCCGTCTAACACCGTGCTTCCAGTGTGAACACACCAAGAATCTCCAGAGATCATTTGTTCTCAGTAAAACCCTACAAAAGCTAGTGCACAAGCAAGTTATGGACCATATTCTCTCCTCCACAACTTTCTCACAGAGTCACAATCAGGCTTGTAGCCTAACCATTCTTCCTGCACTGCACTATTGAAAGTCACAAATAACCTATCATCCACCCTCAATGCCAGCCTCCATGCAAATACAATTTTCATTGACCTTACCAAGGCCTTTGACACAGAGGACCATGGCGTCCTTCTCTCCAAATTGCAATATGGCCTCATACAAGATACACTAACATGGCTCCGATCTTACTGAAAAGGTCACATATAGTTAAGGTCAACAGAGAAGTCTCTTCTTCATGCACCTTCAATCTTGGGGACCCACAAGGTTCCATCATTCACCCACTGCTTTTCAGCCTCTTCATCAATAACCATTACTCTGCTATTAAATTATGTTTATGTGTTTATGTTTAATTATTATACTAGGAAACCTTAATGGGCAAGGCCCTTGTTCATAATTGCCCAGTGAAATAGACAGTCAGCCGGTTACAAATGAGTATAGTAACATTTGAAGAAAGCAGGAGACACTCAGAGTGTGTTGAAACAGTTACACAAGTGCAGGTGAAAAAGGTTACAGTGTGAGTCAGTTATATGAAAACTAAAGTCATGATTTTTAATGGAAAAAACACACACTTGCAAGCCATACAAATGCTGCCTTGTTCAAGACAATCTGTGGAGGCAGTTCAAACCTTCTAATATATTGATCTTTGGCTACACCCAAAACCATACTTCTCAGACCACATCACTAGAATCACTGGGAGTGCTCACTGGAAACTAGATGCGCTATATCACACTTGCACCTTTCTATTGATAAAGACAATTGAAAACAATTCTAGACTACAGCAGGGAAAACTACAGGTTGGCCCCTGCATTTTATATGTGCGAAATCACCACAACGTTTAGTAACATCTGCAGGTTCACACTGGCTTGTATCAAAACCACCCACCATTGTCTTCTTTATGGCAACCTCTGGCTCCTTTCATCACAGAAAAGAAGGGAGTTGAAATGTGCTACCCTAGTTTATAAATGTATGTAAGGAAATTACCCAGATTACCTCAGCAACTTCTTACATAAACCCAACCAGTCACACACACAGAGATCCCAACAATGAGCCTTCTCCATGTACCAAGAGCATGCGAACCATTGGAACTAAATCCTTCAGAGTAGCTGCTCCAACTACAGGGACATGGAATTCCCTCCCAATCAGTGCCAAAGACAATGGGGAATCAATGCCTTCAAGGGGATCATGTACCAGCATCTCAGTACCCTGTGTTTTTGCCCTCACCCTTATACCATTAATATTCCAGCCTCCCAGTCCACCACTCCTCCAATATGCCATCTCTCTCAAGAAAAGTACACAAAACTAATCTCTGTAAACATGCACAATTTCACAATATTTCACTTGTTAATATTAACTGGGCTGTCTCAATTAATATGTAAATGATTTATAATGCATTTGTTAGTAATGCCTGCTGCTGTAAGTACTCCTTCTGATGATCTTGAAAACAAAGTTTGTATCCTAAATGTGGATATTCAATTGTGCAGAAATTAAATAAATAATTAGAGATTAAGGACTAAAATTACATCATTAAAGTGTCTGTGGGCCTGAGAGATTAATAATGGAACATCAGTGAAAGAATCATATTGGTATAACCTCATAGCAAGTCAGAAGAACTTTTTTTATTTAAACTATTTGTATTGCTACCACATGTTAGCAGTAAAATTAAAAAACAAAAATGTATTTTAAATTCTCAATGATCATTAGAGAGATGCCATCTGAGTTAGTATGTACTAGGAAAAAAAATCATTCTTCCTCCAATATCTATAAGGTTGGGTGACCATGTTGGATAAAATGCCTTAGTTTATCAAGATTCCAATAAATTCAAAATAACATATCAGGAAAAAACGTACAGTTTTAGCAAACTAGAATCATCTAACCCACAGTATACAGGAACAATATGACACTTGTGTCTATTTCTTTTGTACATCTATTTTGGGGGGTTATAAATATAAATCCATACATAGGCACAGAGGAAGACTAAACTAGAGGTAACACTGGCATTAAACCTCAAGATCCATGTACGTATGGGGTAGGATATAGAGTACAGTACAGTATATCATACAGTAAATATTGTCTTTTGTCTATGTCATTCATGTTCAAGCTTAATAAATTAAGAAAAATAGTCCACTGACTTTGATGATTACTATCATTCAGACAATCCTATACTTTCCTAAGATGTTATTTACTTATTACATATTTATTTTTAGGGTTCAGACTAGTTCCTGCTGTGACCAAAGTCAGGAAATGTTTTGCAACTGTCCCACTGAAATGCACAGGAGTGCTTAGGCATCCTCTGTTATGTCTGTCAATGAGTGAGAGGCAGCCTTGCTATTACTCCTTGTAGTTCTCTGTAATGCTTTGCTAACTTTCTATTGGGTGCAAGGAGGAAAGTGCATAAGAACCTGTTGAGCAAGTGGGGATTGCTAACTTTCTATTGGGTGCAAGGAGGAAAGTGCATAAGAACCTGTTGAGCAAGTAGGGAAATCTCTCATGAATGAGTAGCTGACCTAGGTGAGACACTGATGAAGCCTTCAGGTTGTTTAGCCTAGCCCCTCCCCCTCACCGTGTGATGACAAGCATAACAATGAATGAACTCATAGAGGAAGCACTAGTAAACTCAGACTGTACAACCATTTGATGCTTGTAGGAAACAGATATTATCCCTCCTAGCCTCTTGTAGAACGAAAAAAAAAAAAAAAAAAACAGCTGACTTTCCAGTAAATCGGAGTAGTCTGGCCAGGGACTGGGAAAATAAGGAGGTGAGGGGAGATCAGTTGCTGAAGCAAGTAGGGGCCAAGAAGAGGCAATTTGCAAAATAACACTTAGCCAACATAAAAACAGTTTTAATATTTTCACCATCGTTACTTACAAGATATTATTTATAGCCTCTGAGATTCTATGAATAATCACAATACTGTTACACTGAAAACTACCAGTGCAGGAGGTTATGAGATGGCCTCGGCTAGAGTACTTTTTTTCTTACCAGATAGAACAAGCATTTGTCAATGCTGAATGTTTGCTTGCTGATATTAGCACTGGATGTGCAGGAGTTAGACGGATGCAGATTAGGAATGGCAGTGAAGTATTCAACTCACGCCAACCCCACTTCCACCCTGATGGAGATGGGCAATCATTGGGGTGTGCCTTTGGGTCATCGCTTATAACGCCCAAGGCATTTCATCTCACCCCATCCTGCCAACACCAACAGGTACTGAGGTATACCTTGGGGTGTTCAGCTTTACAGTCACCCATTTCATAAGGATAGATGGTGAAATGGGTGCAGTATAGGAGAATGGGGTGAATTCTGAGGCCGAACAGTCCAAGGCACACCTCAATGCCTGTCACTGGCTGCAGAGTGGGGGTGGAATGGTGTGAGTATTACAGCTGGCAATCCAAAGGCATACCCCCAATGCCTGTCAGTCTGTACAGGGTGGGACATTATGGTTAGAAACCCTAGCGCCCTGGGAATTTGTTGGTATTTGTACTACAAATTTTCAACATGGCCTTTTTGTGACCCGCACCTCATGAAAGCATTTGGGACCACTGTTCATGAACAGTGGCACTGTGATTTTGTTAATCTGTTCCGAACGTTGATTTCCCATGGTGACCGCACCATTCTGTACCACATGTGTGAAAACTCAGATCAGCAGGATGTGAAAAATGACAGCTGTGCCATTCATAGGGAGGTGTGAACAGATGGCAATATTGAAAATCTGAAATAAAAATATTAAAAATGCTTGAACTTACGTGCATATGTGGAAACTGTGCAATACGCATTCGTAACACAGTCGGTTTTTAAACAAGGGCTTGTTTGAGGCCTAAGGTTGGCTGACAGTGTCCCTTAAATGCTTAGCTTGGTTTCTGGGCTGTATACAACAAGTTGCATCTGTTCTGATAAAGGTGCGGGGATGTTGTAGTATAATACTAGTAAAATAAATGTATTCACAAAAATTCTGAAAGGGAAGATCCCAATTGAACCCAGGCTCATTTCCCGTGGAGTCCCACATGCTTTCACACTGCTGCAAGATACAGTCACATTTGTTTGTGATATAAACTTTAACTAGTGCAGCAATCACTATTTAAATCACTGTATAATAAGATTTTTGTTCCAAAGTCTGCAACTCTGCATAAGCACCTGATTGGCCCACCATTCATTTATTTACTTATTTCAAAGGTTTTACCAGGAAATACATGCTAAGCCATCTTTACCTTCCTAGAGAGGGGGAAGGCCCTGGCTAGGAACTTCTTAATCTTTCTACATGCATTATTAGGAGAGCTGTATATGGCGCAATCTGCATTACTGAGCTACATTCGGTATATAGGGGTTCTGAGAAGGTTGTCCAACTGCTCAGGCATTTATGGGTGTTAGCTGACCCACACAATACTAAATATAGCCCCATAATACAGCTCCCTACATAGTATCCTCTCCATGTGATTTTTCTAAACAATATGTAATCCTTTCCAAACAAACTCAAAGCCTTTAAGTTGATTGATCACAAAATTCTGTTATACAAATTGACTAAATTCACCCACGATAGTCTCCCTCTGTTCTGGATTCATAATTATCTGGTTAAAGATGTCAAGTGGTTTCAGTTGCATGTGCCAATTTTGATCTGCTCCCAATATCCAAAGGGGTTCCTAGGACTCCATCATGGTATGTGGATTGTAATTTTAAAAATATTTCAACTTCTTTATATGCAGATGACACCATACTATATGTCAACAAAAGTCAGCTATCTGAAGTTCAGTTTGCACTGTGAGAAAACTTTGGTATCTTGCAAGATTATCTAAAAAGTAAGCATCTAGCTCTCAATGCCAACAAAACCCACGTTATGGTTTGCTGTTCTGTTCCAAACAAAAAATAAAACACAAATGCAGTTATTTAATTAATTAAGTTATGTCTTATATCATTTAAACTGACAGCGAATTTCGTTTGATTTAATTTTAGAACCGCATAATATTAAACATTCCAGATTGTAAAATGATTACTTCAAGTTCAGAATACGTAGCTTTTCCCCTCCTACATGTCTGAGGACCCACACTGAGTTGGCCCTTTGTTTTATGCAGACAGCTATTTAAAAATAAAAACTCACAGCAAACACTACAACAAGCCGGGAACCGTGAGAAACAGAGCAGCATTGCGACCATCTTGCTCATGGGGGAACCTCCGATCTGCAGCTCTGGGGGCTTTGCCACTCACAGGCTTGCTGCCAACTTAGAGGCTGCATCATTGGGAGCCCCTTAGCCACTCCCCCCAACCACCATACATGCTGGGACTGGGAATGGAGGCAGTGGGTGGGCATGCAGTGGGAGCGAAAGGAGGGTTCACTTGACTCTGGGTGCTGGGACGAGGAAGGGAGGGAGCGGGGTGGGCAGCAGGCGGTGGGAGGGTTCATTTTGACTCCGGGTGCCGGGACGAGGAACGGAGGGAGTGGGGCGAGCAGCACACAGTGGAAGCGAGCGGGAGAGTTCACTTTGACTCCAGGTGCTGGGATGAGGAAGGGAGGGAGCGGAGCAGGAAGCACACAGTGGGAGCGAGTGGGAGAGTTCACTTTGACTCCAGGTGCTGGGATGAGGAACAGAGGGAGTGGGGCGGGCAGCACACAGTGGGAGCAAGCAGGAGAGTTCGCTTTGACTCCAGGTGCCGGGATGAGGAAGGAAGGGAGCAGGGCGGGAAACACGCAGTGGGAGCGAGTGGGAGGGTTCACTTTGACTCCAGGTGCCGGGAGGAGGAACGGAGGCAGCAGGGCTGACAGCACACAATATTTGGGGGGGGGTTACTTGCACTCCTGGTGCTGCTGCTTCTGCAATGGAGAATGGAGGGAGTGGGGGTGAATAGAAAGTTTTAGGCACACAAGGCACACCCTGCAATGACAGGGCACTCCCTCATTGCAGCAGCGGATTCCTTTCAAGGTGGTGGCATGCTGGCTGAATTAGTGTCAGCAGCAGCGTGCCACCGCATTGGGGAAAGCAGGCTGAGCCTCAAAAGGCACTGGGGCCATTGGTCCCCACAGTGCCCCACCTCCAAAACCCCGCTTCTCTCCTAAGCTGTGCCAAAATGTTTCTTGCTTATGCGCAGAAGCAAACATAAAAATAACAATGGAATGTTACCTGATTAATCCACGGCCCTGCCTGCCTGTTTAGGGAATAACAAAAAATTGTCTCCTTCCCTCCCCCCAACAACCTGTCAGATTCAGTGCCCTACCCATCCAGGAATGAAAACAAATCTGTCCCTTTCTCCCAAACTACTTTATGGGTCTGATACCCAAACCAGCCTGTCAGGGAATAAAAAAAAGTCTATCTCTACTGCTACTAGTGAGTTTGGGCCTTTTCATCACTTCCAGCCTGCAGCGCACTAGTACGGGAGACTGGTGGGGGAAAGGACAGACAGCAAGCATGTCTAAAGGCCTCTTTATATGCAGTGATCTGTATCACAATGAGCGATACAGATCAACTGTAACATTCCTTTTTTTGTGTGTACAACAGATCCGATTCACAACAGAAAGGAACGTTCACCTATTCCATGTTCCCTGCTTTTCTGTGTTCACAGACTTTCTTCCATTCTGCCCAGTCATATAAACAGAGCTTTCCTTTGGTCAACTGGTAGCCTGACCCTAGTTACACCTCACCTCCCCACCTTCTGCAAACAGATATAACCAAACATTGGATGGCCATTCAACTGGATTGCACCATAAAGTTATAAAGTTCAATACAGCATTCATTTAGGGAGGATTTTCCCTAATGAATTCTGTTGAAAACATTTAAAAAATCATCCCTTTGGAATTGTATTTGTTAATAAATTTGTTCAGTAACACAGAGCGTTCACCTTCTTCGCATAACTTGGGATGAATTTTCTAATGTTTTCAACAGAATTCATTAGGGAAAATCCTCTCTAAACAAATTCTGTATTGAACTTCTCATTTTTTTATGTCCTCAAGGAAGAATGGCAGCCCAAAGTTCTGTTAATTTGAAGTGATACCACTGGACCCTGGATGGCAGGAAACACCGTCAAAACACCGGAAGAGACAAACAAGCGAAACAGGAGTTATGTGTACAAGTTGGCAGAGAGTGAAGTGGGAGGAGTGTACCAAAACTGAGTGGTACAAGTAAGCACCGTGGAGCTGGCCCGGTGGCACTGAGGGTTGAGGCGCTGGACGCCACACCTCACTCCAAGCCGTGACCTGGTTCGAGAACGAGCCTGGTCAGCCAGGGTAGGAGGACCAGGATTGAGTGTTTGATGACAGCTCTCCTAGTCCTGGGGATAAGTGGTGGATGTACACCACGCTCTGCTGGTCCCTGGGGACACCCGGAGGTACTATAGAGGCGCGGGTACCTAGTGGAGGAAGCATGGCAGATGTCTGCACGTTAGTGTGCTGACGTCATGGCACGTCCATGCTTCTATTGGGGGATAAAGGAAAGAGGCAGCAGAAGCCCATGGCAACTTGATGGCCGCAGTTTCGCCGACCGACCAACGATGCCTGGATGGCAAGTGCTGGTAATGGTTCTCGCTGGGCACGGGGCTATGGAGGTGGGGCCCTTCACAGGTGTAGCTGCGTCACCCAGCAGGGCATGCGAGCTTTGGGGTTGGAGGTGAAGAGGAGAAGTGGTGGCTGGATGTGTAGCAGGGCTGTGGCTGCAGGTAGGGAAAAACTGTTAAATGATAAAAAAAAACCAAGTAAGCGCCGTGTAAAGATGCCTTAAGGCTGTAATTCTATGTGCATGTAATCCCGGCTCCATAGTCCAACTCTCCCACTCTCATTATCCTTTCTTCTATTGATACTCAGTCTCAGCTCTGCACTCTGCCTGACTTGCAGGCAATAATGACAGATGCTAAACTGGACATAGTAGCCATTAGCGAGACATGGTTTACCAGTAAATACACTTGGGAGACTTCAGTACCTGGCTATGTACTGTTAGAAGAGACCAAGATGCAAAAGGGGTGGGGTGGGTGGTCTTTATGTCAATGAAAATATCAAAGCTACAGAAATTCAGAATACACATAAGGAGCCAGAAGAACTGTGGGTCACCCTGGAAACAGGAAACGGGATAGCCATATGAACTGGAGTTGTGTACAGGCCTCCAGACTGGGAGAGGACATAGACACGTTACTGTTAGAAGACATACAAAACAGGACAGATAAGGGGAGGTTCTGATAATGGGAGACTTCAACATGCCAGATACAGATTGGTCAATACCAGCAGGGACATCTGCCAGAACTAGACACATGGTGGATTCCCTGCAGCGGGAGGGCCTCAAACAACTGGTATAACAACCCACTAGAGACAGGGTTATCCTAGATCTAGTACTGACTAACAGGGAAAGGATCACAGATCCCCAGGTAGAAGGTCACCTGGGGGCCAGTGACCATCACATGGTATGGTTCAATTTGGCAACTAGAACAAAATCATCCCATTCCAAGGCATAAATATGGAACTTCAGAGGAGCTGACTTTGATAAGATGGCCAACAGAGTTAAGCTAGCCCTGTCAAAAAGAAATACAGGTGAGGGGGTACAGGCAAAGTGGGCAAGCATTAAAAATGCAATACTTGAAGCAACATTCCATTGTGTTAGTGAGAAAAGGAAGTGCAAAAGAAGAAGGAAATCACTTTGGTTCTCAAACACAGTAACAGAAAAGGTCAGAGCCAAAAGGCTGGCCTTCAGGAAATATAAGGGAACGCAGCAGGATGAAGATAGAGAGGCATACCGAACTTCCCTAAGGGAAGCAGGGAAGGCAGTAAGGCAGGCAAAGGCCCAAACGGAGGAAACACTAGCACGAACAGTAAAAGAAGGTGACAAGACTTTCTATAGATACATTAGTGAAGGGAGAAAGTCCAGAGGGGGTATTGCTAAGGTCAAAAGGGATGAGGGTGTGTGTGAGGAGGAGGACCATGTAAAAGCATCTATCCTAAATAGATACTTCTGCTCAGTATTTACTGAAGAGAAGGTAGGGCAGGGCCCACTGCTCTGCACCATGGACACAGGATAGAGAGAGGTGTGCACTAGTCCGTTCACAAAAGAAAGGGTCCTACAAGAGCTCGATAAGCTCAGGGTGGACATGGCAATGGGACCTGATGGCATACATCCCAGGGTACTAAAGGAGCTAAGGGTGGAACTAGCAGAGCCATTATCAGAACTGTTTAGTGAGTCTGTGAACACAGGAGAAGTCCCAGAGGACTACAGAAGGGCTCATGTGATCCCGCTGCACAAGAGTGGTAGCAGGGAGGAGGCATGGAACTACAGACCAGTCAGTCTTACCTCAGTAATGGGCAAGATTATGGAGACACTCCTTAAGGAAAGGATAGTGCAACACCTGCAATCCATAGGAGCACAGGATCCAAGACAGCATGGGTTTACAAAAGGAAGCCTGGGAGTGGGTCCCAGGGTGGTAGCCTGGGTAAAACACTGGCTGGACAACAGGACACAGCGGGTAATAGTAAATGGAGTCCACAGTGAAGAAAGGAGGGTTACTAGTGGGCTACCGCAGGGTTCAGTACTGGGGCCGGTCCTTTTTAATGTCTTTATAAGTGACATTACAGAGGGACTAGAAGGGAAAGTATGTCTCTTTGCAGATGACACAAAGATCTGCAACAGGGTTGATACGCAAGGTGGGGTGGAAAGGATGAAAAGGGACTTGGCAAGGTTGGAGAAATGGTCAAATGTATGGTAGCTTAGATTCAACGCAAAGAAGTGCAAAGTAATGCACCTGGGAAACAAAAACCCAGGGGAAGAGTACACAATGGGGGGTGAGATACTGACAACAACAAAAATGGAAAGGGACCTGGGGCAGTCATATCAGATGACCTAAAGGTGGGCCAGCAATGTGAGAAGGCAGTAAGGAGGGCTGGGGGGATACTGGGATGCATAGGGAGAGGTATCCCCAGTAGAAAACAGGAAGTTGTTGGCTCTCTGTACAGACAGTTGGTAAGACCACATCTGGAGTACTGTGTACAGTTCTGGAGACCCCATCTCCGCAAAGACATAGACAGGGAGGAGGCTGTCCAGAGGAGGGCAACCAAAATGGTGCAGGGTCTGCACCAGAAGACATATGAAGAAAGACTAAAGGAGCTTAAGATGTATAGCCTTGAAGAAAGGAGGAGAGGGGGACATGATAGAAACTTTCAAATACCTCCAGGAATCAACAAAGTCCAAGAGGGTAGCATCGTTTGAAAAAGAGATGTGCAAGAACAAGGGGGACAATTTGAAGATAATGGGGATGGCTCAGAGGTAATGTGGAGGAAGTATTTCTTCACAGAGAGGGTTGTAGATGCATGGAACAGCCTTCCTGAGGAGGTCGTAGAGTCAAAAACAGTGGGGGGAATTCACAAATGCATGGGACAGACATAAGGCAGTTCTAGTGGGGGGTAGGAGGAAGTAGGCTGTTGGTTAACTAGGATCTGCAGCTTATCCGTTAGGTAGGGAAATGGGCAGACTAGGTGGGCCAAGAGGTCCTTATCTGCCGTGAAATTCTATGTTTCTATGTTTCTATGTTTCTGTGAAGGTCCTGTCAAACTAATCTCATAGATTTCTTTGACTGAGTAACCAGAGTGGTGGACCAAGGTGGAGCAGTTGATGCCGCCTACCTGGACTTCAGCAAAGCTTTCGATATTGTTTCACATAGAAGATTAATAAGCTGGGTAGGCTCGGGGTGGGTTAGATGTTGGTCAACCGGGTGGCAAACTAGTTGACGGGCAAAAAACAGAGAGTGGTGGTAAACGGTATACAGTCAGAAGAGATACAAGTCACAAGTGGGGTACCTCAGGGATCAGTCCTGGGGCCAGTCCTCTTCAATATCTTCATCAGTGACATTGCAGATGGACTGGATGGTAAGGTGTGTCTGTTTGCAGATGACACCAAGATCTGCAACACAGTAGATGATCCCGATGGGGTGGGCAGAATGAGAAGAGATCTGGATAAACTAGCAAAATGGTCAGAAGAGTGGCAACTAGGGTTTAACACAAAGAAGTGCAAGATCATGCACATAGGGAAGAGAAACCCTGAAGCCACCTATAGGCTGGGAGGGGAGTTGCTGGCAGTCACAAGGGAAGAAAGACACTTGGGCGTCATCATCACCGATGACCTGAAATCATCCAAGCAGACCTCTAAAGCAGTAGGTAAGGCTAGAGGGATGTTGGGGTGTATTAGTAGGGGTATCACAAGTCAGAAGAGGGAGGTAATAATCCCTCTTTACAAGACACTGGTTAGGCCCCATCTGGAGTACTGAGTACAGTACTGGAGGCCACACCTTCACAAGGACATTAACCAAATTGAGGCAGTCCAGAGAAGGGCAACCAAAATGGTGCAGGGACTGCATCAGAAAACATGAGGACAGATTAACTGAACTCAGTATGTATACACTAGAGCAAAGGAAGGAGAGAGGTGATATGATTGAAACATTCAAACATCTTAAGGGCATTAACAAGGTGAAAGAGTCTAACATGTTTCAATATAAGAAAAATAGCAGGACAAGAGGACACAGCATGAGATTATAGGGAGGCCGATTAAGGGGTAATGTTAGGAAGTTATTTTTTACAGAGAGGGTGGTGGATGCATGGAACGGCCTACCTCAGGAAGTCGTAGATATGAATACAGTGCAGGGCTTCAAACAGGCATGGGATAGGCATAAGGGTGCAGTACAGATGAGTATGAATAGATAGGCCATTGACAGAGCAAAGGCCAATGGCACATTCATAAGGTAGAAAAAGAAATGGGCAGACTGGATGGGCCTTGTGGTCCTTATCTGCCATCAACTTCTATGTTTCTATGACACACATGCAGGGTTCACATTGCCATGCAAGCTCCAACCCAGCATGCTGAGCAGTGGAACACCTGCCCCTGGGTCACCACTATTGACTGACAGCGCCCATCAGATTCAAAGTCTTTTGGAAAAAATGGCAGCTGTGGGCATCATCCATTTACCATCCTTTCCTCCCAAGCAATAAAAACAGATCTGTCCCCCTCCCCCCAACTACCTGACGTATGCAGTGCCCAGCTCTGCCTGTCATGGAAAAACACATCTATCCCTTCCCCCAACTATGTCAGGTCCGGTGTTTACAAAGCACAGCAGTTAGATTCTGGTAGCGCAAGGACAGTAAAATATAATAACATTTGGTTGTATTTAGTGGCTTTCATACAAATGGTATCCCAGAATGTTTTACAAAGCAAGGAGTTCCATACGGTCAGGGTAGGGATTCCTGGTGCCCAACCTGGCCCCACAGAGAATTAAAAAAAATCTGAACCCGTCTCCCAACTACCTGATGGTTCAGTGATCAGCCCGGCCAGTCAGTGAATAAAAAACAAATCTGTCCCTCTCACCTGACTACCTGATGGGTCCAGTGCCCAACCCAAACTATCAGACAAAAAAACAAACAACTCAGTCCCCCTCCTTCAAGAACCTAACAGATCTAGTGCCCAACCTGACCCATCAGGGAATAAAAAAAAATCTTGCTCTCCTCCTTCCACCTACTTGGCTAGTCCGATACCCAATCCAGCCTGTCAGGGAATACAAAATATATGTACATATAATATATTCCTCTTTCCCAAATTACCTGGTGGGTCTGGCATGCAACCCAGCCTGTAAAGGAATAAAAAAATATGCCCCCCTCCCCCAACAACCTGATGGATCCAGTACCAAATGCGGCCTGTTGAGGAATAAAAAGGTCTAGTGCCCAACCTGGCCCATCAGGGAATAAAAAAATCAAAACTGTCCCCCCTCTCCCAACAACCTGATGGATCCAGTGCCAAATGCAGCCTGCTGAGGAATAAAAAGGAATATCTCCCCTTCCGCAAACTGCCTGACAGGTCTAGTGCCCAACCTGACCCATCAGGGAATAAAAAAAATCTAAACTGTCCCCCCCTCCCCACAACCTGAAAGGTCCAGTGCCCAACCTGGCCTGCCAGGCAGTTTAAAAAAAAAAAACTACCCCTCCCCAAACAACCTGATAGGTCCATGCCCAACCCCACCTGTCAGGGAATAACAAAAAAAATCTGTCTGTCTTCCAGGTCCACCTGATTTCATCAGTCCGGTGCCCAACCTGGCTCATCAGAGAATAAAACAAATCTGTCCTCCTCCCTCCAACTACCTGATGGGTTCTGTGTGCAGCCTAGCCCATGTATTAAGCCAAAGTGAGATTGGAGGGGAGCGGCATAGCAGCGAGTGGAGTGAAAAGTAGAACAGGCGGGATATGAAAACACTGCTGTTCCCAAGCTCATCCACTCAGGTCACAGTGAGGGACTCAGACACTGCACGGCAGTCATGGGGCTGCTGCATTGCTGCTGCCACCAGCCTGTTCAGGCATCCCTGTCTCTCACAGCATGCGTGCATTAATGTAGGAGGATGGACCTGGGAACCAATGATGTACACTTCTGAGGCTGTAATCCTAACTGCCAGTGATACTGGCTCCACGGACAGACTGTCTCTCTTACTCTTTTCTTCTCTCAGTGCTAAGTCTCAGCTTTGAACTTTTCAGAAAATCCCATAGTGATCACACTGCCATGCACAGTCCAACCCAGCCTGCTGCACAGCAGAATGGCCCAGTGCCCAACCTGGCCTGTCAGGAAACAAAATAAGCTGTCCCCCCCAACTACCTGATGGGTCCCGTACTCAAAATGGATCGTCATGGAATTAAAAAAATGGTGATACGAAGAGGGGCAATAAGTGAACTGGATGCTGGGGGATGAAACTGATGCCTGGTGCTGGGTGAAATTTAACCACTATGAGCAGTATAGGGAAAATATGGAAAAACAGTGCCACTGTCTCAACCCCCGCCCCATAAAAAAATCTGTGAAACTGATATGGGATGCAGTCCTCAAATAAGTACAATTATAACAGTGAGACCGGTGAGACAGTAAGGCCTGCTACAAAAATAAACAAAACAACAACATAAAAAGAGCAAGAGCAGCCTTGTTGGCACCAGCCAAATCTTGTTTATTTATTTAAAGTTTGTTCCAATAAGAATCTGGCTGATGTCCAAGGGGAGCAGTAACTAGACTACAATAAATAAATAAATAAATAGTATAGCCAAGAAGTTTGAGTAACAAGCTGTGAATGAGCTTGGTACATCCAACAGACCTAGGCTGGACCTGGGTGTGATTCCCACAACCTCCACTTGCATATTGTGTGACCCTCAGCAAGTCACTTAACCTTCCCAGTGTTCCTGGGTCACCCCTGAAAACAGGTCTTGGGTCTAGTGGGCCTTACCTGGTTACCAAAGAATAAATAAAAAAAATGCTAATGCAACCTGGCAGAAAGAAGAGTGAAAAATCAGCAAGAGATGCAACGATAAATGGGAGAGATACAACAAGCATTTGTCAATGCCGAATGTTTGCTTGCATGGTGTATATGTGAGGAGTGTACTAAAGTTATGAGCCTGTGTTGGGAAAATGCAATATAGACTGATAACTTTATTGTTTTTTTTTGCTACATGGTTAACATAGCCTTCTTATGACCCCACCTCATGAGCAATGTTGGAGAAATGTTCATAATTTGCTATCCTGAAACTCCATTCACCTTGCCCAGTAAGTTGCACTTTAGCCCCCTCCCATGAGTCTCCACAACCCAGTAGAGTTGCAACATCTTGTTATCAATGGTACACTGATTTATTATGTTAGTAAGATATAATAAGTAGTAATATGCTTTTAACGTGTTTGCAACTCATTTTTAATTGTGTGTAACATGGCTTTGATTCCATGTGTGATAGGTGTGTACTTCATAAATATCACCTTGGGTTGCCCAGTGTGTTATTGCTGGGTTGCTGTGTTGTCAGGTGATGACACCCCTTGCCTCAAAGATTCAAAAAGAATGAGGGGGCCTGTGTCTTTACTCTTTGATGAACTGGGGGCTTATATCCTAACTCTAATAGCATGATGTCTCAACCCAGAGAATTAAAATGGGTCTTGTCAGAAGTATGGCACCTCCTCCTGGAATGCAGGACCAACCCAGCTCCTCACTTCAGAACATGTCCCATGACTATACAACAAGGCATTTCCACACATCCAGCTAACGATGTCTATGGACACCAAATGTACAAACAATACACATTTATTAACAACCCCCCGGAGGAGAAACTAGTGCTTAGCACACCAGTTAGGAAGCACAGTGATGTAATATGAGATTAACACAACCATCCTGGTAACATGGGCCTGTCTGTAGTCAGCCTACCTGTGACACCCCACAGCCCCACACTGTTCCCTATAGGTATCAGTCAGTATACATCCTCACTGTGAGAATTCCACAGTGCATGCTACTACAGCGACAGCACCAGGTCACTGTAGGTTGGCGCAAGACCTCACCACTGCATTTAGGTATTGCACCCACTCAAACCACTCCAATTCAAAGTTGGTTATTTTAGTAGTGGAGGGTGTGGATGCAGAGACCTCCTGCATAGGATTTTGGGGCAAAGCCCTGAAGAAAGTAATCTGTCTTGCACTCCGATGCTGACCGCGAAATGCGGTCGATATAAGGGGTGGCGCACACCGGCAGTGAACAAAATCTTGGTCCTTCTCCTACTATAGTGCTGTCTGGGTACACAAGGTTGAAATCTGACAGGCCAGTGTCTGTACTGCCCAGGATCTTGCACAGGTGCACATAAATAATTTGCAGTTGAACCCCTCTCTCTGGTGAATATATACAGCTAAGAAAAAAGTCACAGATCTCTTCACTACTACAATAATTTGGCCAATAAATTTGACCTTAAACCGTTCCTTAACCATACTGACTTGGGCTACAAATATTTTGATACACTTATGTATTTGTAATTTGCATCAAACAGATGGCAAGGGGGCTCCTCTCCATCCAATATCCTGTTTTTTTGTTTTGTTTTTTGTTGGGGGGATGATACTCAACTCCGCCTTTCATTCACTCCTGATGGAGAACTATCCGAAACCTGCTTACATCAATGTATCTGAATTATCTCCAACTGGTTCAGCCCAAGCAATACCAAGGTGTTAGAGGAAGCTCAACCAAGTCTTACATGGAGGACTTTAATTGGAGGTTAGGGGGCATGGCCAAAAACCAAGGGTGGCTCTTAATGCCAGTTTAGCCCTAGAATCCCAGTTCTCCTCTGCAATCAAGAGCTGCTTTTGTTATCTGTGGAATACTGACAGGTTGTACTCTCACCTGGGTTCAAACAACATGAGAATGCTGGTACAGTACACACATGGGTCACATGCATCTCAGCTGGACTACTGAAATGCACTCCATCGAATGAAACAGGCTACTGCCTACAGCTGTGCATGATAACTATGACAATTTTGACGAACACTTTTTAATTTGTTTTACAGTACCACATCTCCTGATTTGCATGATATCCATTTTTCCACATCTTGAGTCTGCTTTAATACTTTTTTTTTTTAAATTTGAAGTAATAAAAGGAGCGTTCCTTTCAATATAACTCACTATTCTCGGCTGTTTTTGTACATGTGTTGTCCCATAAGGTTATTATAGTCACAAAAAAGTAATGTTAAACAACTGATGTTCAAAAACAACAGAGAATATTAATGAAAACCTTCATCAAGCCACACTAAAAGGAGCATTCCTTTTATTATTTCAACTAAAAAAAGGAGTGGTAAAGCCAGTTCAAAACTATTGCACAGAGTGTTTCATACAAGTCTGGGGCTATCTAAAACAGAATAAAAAAGTGTATTTAAAAATTTTGCAGTGCTGCTTTCACTAAGAAGCTTATTTCCAGTGGTGTCCTGCATATAATACAGTATAGCACAGTGGTTTAAGGCTCTGAGCTGGAGACCTGGGTTTGAATCTCACAGCCCCCACTTAGAAACATAGAAACATAGAATTTGACGGCAGATAAGGACCTCTTGGCCCACCTAGTCTGTCCATTTTCCTACCTAACAGATAAGTTGCTGATCCTAGTTAACCAACAGCTTACTTCCTCCTACCCCCACTAGGACTGCCTTATGTCTGTCCCATGCATTCTTGAATTCCCCCATTGTTCTTGACTCCACGACCTCCTCAGAGATGCTGTTCCATGCATCCACAACCCTCTCCATGAAAATATACTTCCTCACATTACCTCTGAGCCGTATTCCCTCTATCTTCAAATTGTGCTCCCTTGTTCTTGCACATCTCTTTTTCTGAAAGATGCTACCCTCTTGAACTTTGTTGATTCCCTTGAGGTACTCGAAAGTTTCTATCATATCTCCTCTCTCCCTTCTTTCCTCAAGGGTATACATATTAAGCTCCTTTAGTCTTTCTTCGTATGTCTTCTGGTGCAGACCCTGCACCATTTTGGTTGCCCTCCTCTGGACAACCTCCTCTCTGTCTATGTCTTTATGGAGATGGGGTCTCCAGAACTGCACACAATACTCCAGATGGGGTCTCACCAACTGTCTGTACAGAGGGATAATAACTTCCTTTTTCCTACTATTGCTGCCTCTCCCTATGCATCCCAGTATCCCCCCAGCCTTCCTTACTGCCTTCTCACATTGCTTGCCCACCTTTAGGTCATCCGATATAATTACCTCCAGGTCCCTTTCCATTTTTACTGTTGTCAGTATAGAAACACTTGCATACTGTGTGATCCTGAGCAAGTTGCTTAACTTCCCTGTGCTCCTAGACTGCACCTGTAAACAAGCTTTCAGCTTAATATGCCACTCCTGGTTAAACAATTGGGGAAAAAATTAAAAATAATACAACAGTTGTTTTAAACACGTAAATTAAAATGAAATTACTGTTAAATAAAGCATGTACCACTGCCAATAAAACAAAACATTCCACAATGTAAGTTACATAGAGTAACATTTCGAACAGAGGATAAATTAATGCTTAAACTACAAGTCTGGGTGACCCCATCAGTTGATCTGCAAGGCACTGCCTTCTCTGCATTTTATTGGCCCTCTTAAGTCTAACCACAGTTGCTGTGCCAAACCTGTGGAACTCAATGTCTTCATTTAGCTGTACTGTATCTGTGACTGTTTTTAGGAAGAAGTGGAAAACCTACCAGTCTGTGTAAGCCTTTATTGAAGGCTGACTGTGAACAGTTTCTGTTTTTCATTGGCACTTATTTTGTTCCACTGGTCTGCCACTTTGCCCTGTCAGTATGTTGTTATTTGGATACATTTTATTAAGTGCTATATACAGTAAGAAAAATGCTATAAGGTATAAATAAAAGTCTAGCCAATATAAACTGCTCAAGTCATGCCATCCCAGATTATGCAACTAAACTGTGCAGGTGACTTCTGAACATCGAGCCCAAAAACTTTTACAGCCAAGTTATTTATTTTATGTAATATTTGACCATAACTAATTACTGTCTGCCACTAACCATCACCAGGGAGTCAAATGGTCACTGTTCTAAGTAAGCACTGCGTAGAATAAAGTAAACTGCAGACCTGCAGCTGAAGGGAACACTTCAGATGATTTGTAGGTTCCAGAAAGTAAACCATGTCAACTGAGACTGTACATCTGGGTAAAGTTATTCTTCACAGCATTCCAACAGGCTGTGACTGCACAGCTGCTTAAGGAGGAAAAGCACTTTCAATAACACAAAGCATGCAGCAAACAGCAACAGAACAATGTTTATGATAGTAAAGCCCCCCCTCCCAAAAAAACTGACATTTTCCCCCCTTCATTGTGTTTGAAAATTCTGTTGAAAATTAATTTGGGTTATTTACATGACAGCTCTCAGAGATCAGTAAACAGGGAACAGTGTTGATATCAAACTGTGGCATTCTCACTCTCCCTTAAGCTTTTATCGAATAAAAAGCATTCCCCACCGGATATGGAATTAAACTTTGTGGGCAGCGGGGAGGGAGGCACTAGCAGAAGCAATAACTATGGAGAAATAGTTCAGCAAGATACTGAGTGAAGTTTAATTCCATATCCTGTGGTGAATGCTTTTAATGTGATAAAAGAAAGTCGACAATGGCAGTTTTATATTAACATTGTTCCCGGTTTAGGGACCTCTCAGAGCTGTCATTTAAATAACCCAAATCAATTTTCAATAGAATTCTAAGCATGGGGAATGGGGAAAAAGAAGCCAGTTAGTTTGAGATCGTAGCGTTTTTTTTTTTTTTCCTGACTCTTCCAGTCAGGGGAAAAACCTTTACGATTACAGACGTTGTTTCTGTTTCTCTTTGCTGCATGCTTTGTGATACTGAAAGTACCGTTCCTAATTCTTTTTCTGGTTCCCTGGCCCCTCTCACCTCTTTGCAATATTGTCTCTTTTTAGCCCTGTCTGTGCAGCTCCTTGATTGCGGTCAATCTGGTTTCCCTGGACTGGTGTTCTCCTCTCATTCTCTCTGGACTGTCTAATCAGACCGCGTCACTGCTGCCCACTACCACCATACCACGGGACTGAGATGTTTTAAAATAACTACCCCGGCCCTCTCCACTAGAGCTGCTTTCAGTCTGGTCCTGGGAATGGCGTTCACTTTTAAGTTCTCGCGCCTCTGATGGTGGAACAGTTCCAGTCCAGTTTTCCTTTAGTCAGCAGCAGAACTGGGACTGACCAGGACAGGGTTCCAAACCTAGCTGGAATTGTTCCAGATTCGAGGTTCTGAAACTGGAATGCACCCAAAATAGGGGTCCCGGAACTGGACTTCACCGATGCGATTCTGGAAAATTACCAGGACTGCAACAAAACATTGCATTGGAATCAATTATGTTCCCGTTTTAGGCACATTCCAATTCAGGATCGATTCCGGTTATTACCATTTGTGGCATATGGTGTACCCGGATACTGTCACTTTTCCTATACAGTGCAACATTTTGTCATCACTGAAATATAGGGAACTGACCTTAACGAGACAGGGCCGCAACATCAAGCATGAAGATTTAAACTCATAACAATGTGGAAACTAGCACCTTTTCTTGTGCCAAGGTTATATTCACTTTTATATCACAGAGCATTGTGAATGTCTCCTTTAAAGTCAGTCAGTCTGCCTTTAAGTGTGGGCATCACCTTTTCCATTTGAGATAGCTGTGATAGAGCAATGTGAGGGTAACATAATGTCCCTTGTAATGTGGGTCGGGACACTTTTAAGAGCCCCATACTGCCATGTGACAGTTTCAGTCATTGATGGAATGCCTGGTGAAGCCCTTGCAGAACGTTTGCT
This sequence comes from Neoceratodus forsteri, assembly GCA_016271365.2. Lineage (NCBI taxonomy): Eukaryota > Metazoa > Chordata > Ceratodontiformes > Ceratodontidae > Neoceratodus > Neoceratodus forsteri. Next base: position 1,152,931,262 of record CM057453.1, read on the forward strand.
GTAAGTGGGTTGCATTAGTTACAGACAGGCACATCCAACACAGGGGAGGAACGTAAGGACTGAAGAATAAATTGCTCTGTATAATATACTTTACAATCAGAGAAAATCCATATAGTGAAAGTTAAAATAAAACTCGCATCTTATCTTCCCGAGCTCCTTATTTTCCGTGTCCTCCATAATGTTGTTGCACACAGTCCCACTCCATAACATACTGGTTGAACCAGTCTGATTCTTTACTTTATCCATCCCCGCTTTGGTAAAGGTGAAAGGTTCAGCTTGCCGCCATGTAACAGAGAAACGAAGTGGTAATATGATCGAGAAAGGACAAGAGCAAAACTTGTAGCTGACAGGGCACCAGAGGACAGGCTTGGCTAGGTAATAATAGTAATCCTGATAAAAACATGATCTTGGAACTAATAATACTTTATAACAAGAGAGCTCTTGTCACGTCTTCCATGCCGAGGTACAGTATGTATGCATGCCTGTCACAAAAACATAAGATGTGTTGTTAAACATCATTTGCCTAAGGACATGGCAGCTAATGTTGAAGCTTGGAGGGAGCGGGGAGGACAGCAGCAGAGGAAGGAAGCTTGAGGGATTTATTTGCAGCTAGGGGTCAGCCGGGGTATGAGAGACCAAGGACGACATCAGCAGAGGGTAATGGCCTATGCAAATGAGTGCAATGAAGCGCACTCTCTCATTAGTGTGGTTCTTTTCTCTGAAGTGAAGGCCAGCTCCCACTGTGAAATTCCAACAGCAGTCACACCGGCCTTCACCATTCATTGGTGTGTCAGGGTCACGCCTATTGTGCAGTGCTCTGCATTGGACTGGTCCCCGACACACCTCTGAATGCAATACTGTCCCAATGTGTTTCTTGCACAAGCAAACACAAAAAGGATGAAAGAAGGAGGGGGAGAGAAAGAGGGAGTGAAAGAAAGAGAGAGGGGTAGAGGGAGAGGGGGACAGACATTGCTGGAGAGAGAGAGAGGGCGGGGGGAGGAAGAAAGATGGAAAGAACACAAAAGATTGAAAGACGCACGGTAACAAGACCACAGTGAGAATGCCCCTTTCCTCTAAAAGAACATGTTGCTTGACAGGCAGTACATGACCCTTGATGAAGGAATCCTCCTTGGAATTTAGCACCTATTGAAAACCTGGTGAATGCAACTGACCTATAAACAAATGGAGTCACAGATAAATTCTTGAAGGTTTGACATAATTGACAACAATTCTTTGCATCACATATCCCTGTACTTCAAAAAGTTAGAGGTAAAATAGTTTAAATGGACAAACAGAATTGAAGAAAGGAACACAGGTTCAAGGCTGTAGGCAGGCATACTTACTGTACACATTTGTGTACCATTCCTGCCCCATTTGCCTTAATGTAAGCTACTAAGTAGTGCCTGGCTACACCACTGAACAGCTTATCTAAAAAGATAAAAAGATAAATGGCCTGTCAGGTTGAAATACCCTTTCTTCTCTAAAGTTCAGGGAGGGCCCTCCTCCCCTACTTTCCATTTCAAAATGGATTCTTTTGGTTCAAGAGAAGCCAAGATTTATGCTGTTGCCAAGACAGACACGTTCCCCTTCCTATGACCTCTTCTTATCTCATGTAGCCCAGGTTATCTCACGTAGATTTTCCAGTTTTTTGGAAAATACAGACAGTCCACATGAACAGGACTCAAAAGCCAATCACATTCTAACAAATCTGAGCATCAGGATATTCCATTCTTTATTACTTAAAACGCTTTAGAGGGGACAGGAATTGATTACTTATGTGCAACTGTTTTAAATGTCTCTGTTTTCATAAATTATATTCATACCTCTAAAGGATCCCTATCTAACTGTGCTGAATAAAAGCTGAAGCTGTCAGTTGTGTTTTATATTGCTGGCTTTGTGTGGACAACATTCTATACACTTCCTTTCATGGAACTATAACCCTGGTGCCTTTACGCCAAGGGCTACTACCCCTGCCTGGTTGCCTAGGTATGGGTTGAAGGGCCTGGGTTCCCAAAATTAACTTTAAACTGGTACGTTCCCAAGACAATACATTGAGCAGTGCCTCCACCTAGAGTTTGCCTTTTTAGCGGGCTAGAGCTTACTCTATTACAACCCTCTGGGAAGCTGTACTCACATTACCAAAATGTTACCCCAAGCATGACCCAATAACATTTTCCCCCAATTCAGACCGTTCTTGCAATTAGTGACTTACTACTAATAATATGCTCATGAGACAGGTATCTGCAAGAACAAACAACAGGTTTATTTACTGGGGAAGGGCTAGGAATAGTAAAATGGGAATAGAGGTTAAGCTATTTACAATTGAGGTAGATTGGGCTTGATCTGAAGGTAGAATAAACATTTTACATTTTAAATCAGTTGCAATCACAGTGGCCACCCACCAGCCTCTGCAGTAGTCAGCTCTCTGGCTATCTAGCTAGCTGCATTAAGACAGAACATTTATCATTAATGCCCAAACTGGTACCGGTTTCCCATTTAGTGCAAGACCCCGCAAACCCACACAACCTGAGCACCCAGCAATTATGTTGCCTGTATATCCATGGCACTCCCAGTTCCTTATCTTAGGGTTATGTATGCCATGATAGGCTGCTGATGCACATGTAACCTAAGATCGAATTTCAATCCCTGCGTCAATCCCCTTCTGGATCTCTAGTATCTCCAGTTTTTCTATGTGCATCTGATTAGGCTGCAGCACTTCCCCAAACTTCAGTGTCACTTGAACAGCAATTAAGGTAACTGGTAGTTTACTCACCTGGTAAAGGTGATTGTGTTCCTGTATATCCATGGCACTTCCCATCCATTACCTTAGGGTCATGTATGCCTGATAGGCTGCTTGTTGCACGTGACCTACGTTTCAGATTTCGGTCTCCCACCAAGCCCCTTCCCCTCCTGGGTGTCTTCAGTTTCGATGCTTCCATAGCTGTAAATTAAATGGTTAGGTATATGCACAGACAGTAATCATATTTTTGAAAGCGTGTTTAGGTTCTAACACTATTTTATTTCCTTTATCGTATATGTTAGTTGAACATTCTTAAGCTTAGTACTTATTTGTGCCACTTATTCTTAAAGGTTATTAGTTGATACACCATGCTCCCTCTGGTGGGCCGACGTGTCATGGATATACAGGAACACAATCACCTTTACCAGGTGAGTAAACTACCATTGTGTTGTCTGTATATCCATGACACTTCCCATCCATTACCTTAGGGTGATTCAAAAGCAGTGTTCTACCAATATGGGAGGGGGAGCATGATGAGCTAAGGTTTTATGTACTGTACCACTGGCTCAATAGTGTCTTATATGTCCTTTATTGTGGCTGTTATTAAGACCTTATGTCCAAAGGAGTTCTTTGTTGGAATATCTGTGTCCAGTCTATAGTGTCTTGTGAAGGTATGTAGAGTGGACCAAGTAGCCGCTGCACAAATTTCCTGTGTTGTGACTGAATTTTGCTCTGCCCATGATGTATCTATCGCTCTGGTAGAGTGGGCCTTGATTACCATTGGTGGAACCTTGTTGCTTGACTTGTATGATTCTGTAATTGTTCTTTTTAGCCATGTCACTATTGTGGCCTTGGCTGCTGCTGAGCCCTTCTTGTGTCCTGATGTAATGATGAATAGTCTCTGTGTCTCTCGGATGTGCGCCGTTCTGTCAAGGTATTCTGTAAGCGTTCTGTTGACGTCCAGTGTGTGGAGGCTTCTCTGCTGGCTGTCTGTATGGTCGTCATAGAAGGTTGGCTGACTGTTATGGAAGGTAGAATAGATTTTGGGTATAAACGATGGTACTGTGTGAAGTGTTACACCTTGAAGTGCAAATGTCGTGAATGGCTCCTTGCATGAGAGTGCTGTCAACTCTCTGATGTGGCAGGCTGAGCATATTGCTACTAGGAATGCCACCTTTAGCCCTACCTAATAATCAGTAATGTGTGCCAGAGGTTCGAATGGTGGGTTGGTAATGGCATTCAGAATCAGTGTCAGGTCCCATGATGGAACGCTGTGCCTTATGCATGGTCTTATGTTGCTTGCCACTTTTAAGAATCGTATGACATCTGGGTGAGAGCCTGGGTACATGCCCTCTTCCGTACCTACTGTTGTCCCCATGGCTGATAGTTGCACCCTTAATGATGATGGTGCTAACCCTTTGTCCAAGCCCTGTTGCAGATATAGTAGGATGTCTGCCATGGAGATTTGTAATGGGCATATATGCCTATCTTGGCACCATGTCCTGAAAATGTTCCATTGTCTAGAATAAGTTGAAGTTGTTGTAGCCCTGTAAGATTGTAGCATAGTGTCTATTACTGTAGTATGGTAGCCTGCATTCAGCATTCTGTCCCTTTCAGGAGCCAGGCCGTGAGTTGCAGGTTGTCTGGATTTGGATGTGTTATTGGTCCCTGTATGAGGATGTCCAGCCTGCTTGGTAAACTCAGACTGTCCATTGCCATTGCTATGATCATGGTGAACCATGCCTTCCTTGGCCAGTAAGGTGCTACTAGGATTATAATCCTGCGTGACTGTTGGATCTTCCCTAGTACTTGTGCTATTAGTGGGAATGGTGGGAAAATGTATGAATAGTCATGTGTCCATGGGAGTGATAGTGCATCTATTCCCTGGGACTGGGGTTCTCGGAACCTGGAGAAGAATCTGTCTGCTTGCTTGTTCCTGTTGGTGGCCATGAGGTCCATGGCTGCATTCCCCCATTTGTGTTGTATCGTTTGAAATACTGTTGGGTGTAACTGCCACTCTCCAGGGTGTATCTGTTCCCTGCTGAGCCAATCTGCTGTCGTGTTTAGTTTGTCTGCCAGGTGTATGGCTGTCAAGTGTTTTAGGTGGGTCTGTGCCCAGATCATAATGGTATTCGTTTCTCTGAGTAGTCTCCTGCTCTTGGTACCACCCTGTTTTGATAGGTAAGCTACTGTGGCTCTGTTGTCCGATCTGATTAGTACCGTCTTCCCCTGAATCTGTTTCTAGAATGACCTTAGTGCATGGCGCTCTGCTCTCATTTCCAATATGTTGATTGGTAGCTTCCTTTCTATAGGGGACCAAGTGCTCTGTGCTGTGTTGTGTCCCATTGATCCTCCCCATCCCCGTAGGCTGGCATCTGTGTCTATTGTGAGCTCATGTACTAGCTCCAGAGGTGCTCCCCTGTTCAGGTTCTCCATGCATGTCCACCACAATAGAGATGTCCTTGTCTTGCTGTCCAGTGTGATCCTGTGATGCAAGTTTTCCTCTGATGGTGAACCGTACTGTAACAGTAGAGTCTGTAGTGACCGCATATGCCATCTTGCTCATGGTGTCAGATCTATGCATGATGGCATGCATCCTAGGACTGTCAACACTAGGGCTATTGTTGGTGTTGCTGATTGCAGTAGTTTGTGTATGACTGCCATGAGATTCAGTATTCTGGTTTGTATTGGTCGTACTAGTCCTTCTTTTGTGTCTGTGTCTGCTCCCAGATGTTCTATACATTGTGATGGTGCTAGACAGCTCTTCTTTTCGTTTATCACCCAACCATGCTCTTGTAGGGTGTGTATTGTTTGTGCAAGGGCCCTTCTGGCCTCCTGTGTTGACCTGGCCCAAATTAGCCAGTTGTCCAAGTACAGGATAATATGGACTCCTTGCTCTCGGAGCTTTGCTGCGAGTGCAACTGATACCTTGGTGAATACTCTGGGTGCCGATGCTAGGCCGAATGGTAGGGATCTGTACTGGTAGTGTTGTCCCAATATTTGAAAGCGTAGATATCTTCTGTGGGCGGGTCTCATGGGGATATGTAGATATGCGTCCTTAAGGTCTATGGATGCTAGGTAGTCGCCGGGTCTTATTGCCCTTAGCGTGGAGCGTATGGGCTCCATCTTGAACGTCTTGTGTGTGATATACTTGTTGACTATTTTAAGATCCAGTACTGGTCTGAGATCTCCCGCCTTCTTTGGTACCAAAAAGAATATTGAGTAGATTCCCATTCCTGTTTCTTCCTGCGGTACTGGTTGGATAGCTCTTGATGTCAATAGAGAGTCTAGTATGTCCTGTACTTGTTTTGTTGACCACTTCACTTTTGCTAGTGGGGAGATTATCCAGCGTTCTCTTTGTGGTAGTTCTCTGAACTCGATGGAGTATCCCTTTGTGATGACCTCTTTGACCCACCTGTCTGACATTGTGTTTGACCATATTCTGTTGAACATTTGAAGTCTGCCCCCTAGGGGTATGTCTCATGCATGTTGTAACAATGGTAGCTGGTGGGAGCTTTGTACGGTGTAGTCATTGAGTTGATCTTCTGGTATTCCTGCTTCTGATAGTAGTGAATTTTCCCCTAGCATGTCCTCCTCTGCTGTGGTATGGGGGAGCTCCCCTGCTTGGGTAGGTACTGTGTTGACTGTACCCTCCTTGGTAGGTGGTATGTTTACCCTGAAAGGACTGATCATATTGTTTGTCTCCCCTGGGTCTTTGTCTGTAAGGTCTTGACCTGTGAGATGGTAGATAGCCGGAGTCTTTATCAGTGTCGTGGTCCCTTTCTTGTCCCCTTCATCTGAGGAAGTCTTGTAGTCCATCCCCAAAAACTCTTTTTCCCTGGAAGGGGAGTATGTGTAGTCTTGCCTTGGATTCGTTATCTGCATCCCATAATTTTAGCCACAGTGCCCTCCTGGCCTTGTTGGCGACTGTTGCTGATCTGGAGTTGATCTTCAAAGAGTCCACCGACATGTCCCCCAGGTACTTAGCTGCTTTTAAGGAGTATTGCAGTAATTACACCTCGTGAGAGTTAGGTGTTAGCTTCTTTTCAATTTCCTCTAGCCACTGGATCAGTGCTCTGGACTTGTAGAAGGCTGTGGTAGAAGTTCTCACTGTCTGAGCTGAAAATCCACATATCTTCTTTAGCAACTCCTCCATTCTTTTGTCCATGGTGTCCCATAGTACAGCTGTCCCTGCAGCGGGTAGTACTGTTCTCCTGTTCAGTTCTGCTATTTTTGGGTCTATTTTTGGGGTGGAGCACCATGCCTTTTCCTTATCGTTTTGTAATGGGTACATTCTGTTGAGTGCTCGCTTTTTTGGGAATCTGGTTGGGTCTGGTGATGCCCATTCCTTTAGTATTATGTCATTGAGGGCAGGGCACACTGGCAAGTAATTTTCTTGTTTGGGCGGCATCTGGGGCATTGGGTCCAGGTCGCTCTCTGGTGCTGGTTGGGATAGCTTAAAACCCAGTGTGGTGCATATCCACTTAATAAGATCTGATATATTGTCTATGGAGAAGAGTTTTGAGGTTATGAAGGGAGTGTCCATCTTTGTAGGTGTGTCGTCAGGTATGATATGTTGGTTGGGCTTGTGTTCGCTATCTATTGGTGTGATTACATTCTCCTCTTCCCCCTGATCTATTTCCTCTTCCTGGGATTCCTCGGATTCGTCAGGGTTATGGTGTTGTGGTGTCTGACCATGGTGAGGTAATTATGCCCTATCCTGTCTGCGAGCCTTCTGTGCGGGGGCTCCATTGGTGGATGGTCTAGGATTATTTAGGGAGTTCATGCATTCCAGCACTTTTAGCATAAAAGACTGTTGACTTTCCATCATTGCTGCCATGGCTCTCTGGAGAGCCACTGTAGCTGGGTCGACCTGCCAGTCCTGCCTTGGAGTGTTTTGTGTGTCAGAGTCCTGAGTGGGGGGCTCCCCTTCACATAGTGGACAGTACAGTCCCTTCTGGTGGGGTAGCACGGGTGCCTTGCATGACATGCATTCCTTGATTATGGACATCTGCAGGACAGATAATATGTAATTTAGTTGTGTGCTGCATTATTGCTTAGTGTAAAATATATTACAGTGCCCTCTATTATGACCTTATTTGCCTCATGCTGTTTGAGGTCTGTCAACAATTGTCTCTGATTATATGAGCTGGGAATGATGCCCCCTTGAATTGGTGCACTGTTTGAGTTTTACTGTATGGGCTTTACTGTATTCCTCCCCTCATTTTCAGGCAGTTGTTCTAGCAGCCTGCTTAAAATTGTCTGCATAGATCTTTAATAACATTGTATCCCCCTTTTTTGATGTGAGCTACGTTGCCAATCTGTAGCCCCTTTAAATTTAACTCTGTGCTTCCGATTGCACTGTTGCACTGATTGCTATGATGCCAGCATTAAAGATGGTGGATGCAATACTTGTGCGCATGCGCAGCCGCTCAATAATCGGCATTCCAATGGAGAGGGTGTGCATGAGCAGGGAGCATTGTGGGAAGAAGAAACAGGTGCTGCTATCCTGTTCACGAGGGAAAGGGGGGGTTTGGGAAGACAGAGATCATAGCCATTTTTAAATCCTCCCAGCGTGATGGAAGACAAGGCGGAATCTCCCCTTGCATCCTGTATAAAATCTCCCTGGAACCTGATGACTGGTAAGGCTCTTTTTGGTGTAGTGTGATCACTTGTGTGGTACTGCAACAGGACTGGGGACTTATCTGAGGCTGTGAGTCTCCGGGAGCGAGCATGGGCTGTGTGCAGTCGGATACCCGCGCTGCAGGAGGGGTGAGTATTGCTGCAGTACTGGTTGTCACAAACTCGCTCAGCTGGTCAGCCCTCTACTCCCAAAGTGCCAACCTCTGAGCGTATGATTTGTGGACAGTGAACAGAACATGGTAACCCTCTTGTCTGTTTTGTGGGTTCAAGTCACCTTAGTCCCAAGTTCTGGAGGGATTCGAACTGATAACCTCTTGTTAGCGTACCCAATTATCAGGCTCAGATAATTCTGTCTTCGGGGGGCCAGATATCCTTGCCTACGGACACCCAACCAGGTCTTTAAAATAAACTCTTAGAACTCTATGCAAGACTTTAGAGAACTCTATCCGTTTTCCAGTTTGGTATATCAATAAGCCCATACACAGTGTTAACTGTAACCTTTAAAATCTCAACTTAAATAAAAAGAAAAGCCAAGACACTCCAGGAAGTTTCCATTGTAAAATATATCTTTACTTTAAAATATCAAAACAAAACAATAAATACAGAACAAATATCCCAAACACATATAATCTTAAAAACAAAACAGGTTTTTAAAGTACAAACTAAGCTCTCTTATCCACATAATACTTATCTACTACAGCGCTGATGTTATTCTGCTCTCAGTCAGAAATAAAATAAAATGTGTCTCTCTAAGGCTTGCTCAGTTGGATAAAAGCAGTCCTGAGCCAGCCTCCTCTCTGAGGTCATTAAACTCCGCCTTGTAGTATTAAAAGTTATATTTTACAGCACAGGATGTCCCAACAAGATTTAAAAGAAAATGATAAGTGACATACTCAATTTCCTCTCCTCAGGCTAACTGGTCAGAACTGGTTTTTGTTCTGCCACACACACATAAACAGTTTCTGTGATATCCTTCCAAAGCATCCTGGGAATGTGTATTGGACCTTCCAAATTCGACTGGATTCTTGTTATCTACACATCAAAGGTCTTTCTGATGTAATTCAAGGGCTCCTTGCGACACCCCTCCCAACACAGGTTCTTCCTGGCAACTATTGCAAGTCAAAGGATCTCTCTGAGGGCATTATAAAGTGGATACTTTGGTTCCTGTCTTCAAAGAAAATTTAACAAAGGAATAGCATTTTAAATAGTTGCAGATTTAGCTATGTCCTATTCTTTGAACTTATCCCTGGGGTTTTTGGGATGTGTCAGTTCAGCAAGACTGTGGGTCTTCTGACTGCCCTTCCCTTACATAAATTATATTGATACATGGATCAGAATCAGTGGTCCAAGTGTGACACTGGTGCCCTTTTCGGCTGTGTGTACACCCCGCTACATAAGGGGAGATGTACTATACCAGCCTTGAGCAGAGATGTCAAATTGTGTTATAGTTGTGTCCGTGGGGGAGTCACTACGTAAAGGACTCCACCCATAGGACCTCTCTGGTCCTACACTGCGTATGCTGTGTGTATGACTTGCCTGATAGAGAAAACACGACGCAACAGACGCATTCTTAATATAACGGTGCTATAGCATGCACATTGGTGATATTCCTGCCTACATAATGCTGTAATTATATTCTCTCTTAAATATAATATATATAATTATATAGCTAGTCATATTCCATTATAGTAGCCAGAGCTTGCCTGTCTGTGACCAATAAGTCTTAAGTCATAGGGTAAACATTTACCTTAATCTGTTTGTTGGTTGTCTGTACTGGATCTTGGCAAGGGTGCTGCTAGCCTATTCGATGCACATAAAAAACTGAAGACAACCAGGAGGGAAAGGGGCTTGTTGGGAGACTGAAATCTGAAACTTACGTTGCATGTGCATCAAGCAGCCTATCAGGCGTACATAACCCTAAGATAATGGATGGGAAGTGCCATGGATATACAGACAACACAATGATTTATATTTTTATTTGCACACACAGCATTTGATAGTAGAATTACAGTTCACCCTGGGTTACTAATCTGAGAACTGCATTTTATTAAGAGTTTGGATTTATAAGAATTTGGATTTGTAGTGAGGTTAAAGAGCACTTACATTCCTACGAGGTACAGCGTTGCAATAATTACAGGCTACCAGCTGTATAGAAAACAAGGTTTTCATAATTTTGGAGTTTAAAATTATGTTGAATGAATCAAGCTCAAGCCAGTATGTGATTTAAAGATGCCACCAGCCAGACTCCTTCCTTCCAAGCGAGGATATCTGGCTTACACACACACACACATGCAGTCCCTGAGTCAGCATCTGCACTGTGTTATGGGCACATCCCCTAATTGGAAAAAAGGAAGTAGGAATGATCTCTGCTCATCACTCCCCTTATGCAGCAGAGTGATGGTGCACTGTGCCCACCCCCACCCATTAGTTCCGCCCTTTCCAGCATCTCAGTAAGAAATTTCAGCCCCATTTTAGCACTGCCCCCGTTTGGGTTTCCACACACTAGCTCACACTTACTATTTATTTTGTGTGCTCTGGACTTGCTGGCCTGATGGGTGAGTGAGGTACAAGATGAAGGGACACCCGATTTTGTCTCTGCATGGTTTGGGGTTACTAAAGAAATATGGTGGCTCCTTCCCTGCTCCGCCCTCTTCCTCCTTCTTCACCAAATCTTCCTGGCCATCTGCGCATGCGTGGAGACATTTCTGATGCTTGCACATGTGAACCCCTGCCACCACCGTGTTGTGAATGGCATGGGTGGCTACTCCCCTCAATCACACATGCACAAAGGTGATCTCATGCTTATGCATGCACACCCATGCACGGTTGTGCCATCGCCATCTTGGGAAGGGTGACTATCCACAAAACAGTCCAGCCATGTCTTAAAGGGGCACAGATTAAAAAGGGAACCACAATGAGTGGCACTGCCAAATAGTTGTGTATAAAAGGGGGCAGTACATTAAAAGGAAGCAGCATAACTAGTACTGCTATCCCATCATTTTGAAGGGGCAATGTTATAAAAAGAGGGGATCTAAGGACAAACAACAGATACTACAGCTGCATTGTCCTATGCCCAACAGATCTCTGGTGAATACTAGCACAGAGACAATTTCAAGCCATGCTATGGGCATTACATATTTACAAAAAGAAAAACAAATTTTGCAGAGATTACAACCATTCTCTTTGCTGTCTTGCAGATGTGAGCATCAAGGGAATGTCAGTCCTGCGAGGTCCCCCTCCTTCCGCAACAAAAAGGGTCGCTATGCCCAGCATGTGAATTAGATAGTCTCAATCAACCCATGGATATGCAGGACCTCAACAGGGCAGGAACAAGCCTCCTTGACAGAACTGGCTCAGCCACAATTGCCCTCCAAAAAGCCACAGCGGCCATGATGGAGAGCCAACAAAACTTCATGCTCCAGGTTTTGGAGCGGATGACAAATATGAATAACACTAGACCACTGCCAGGGATACACTCCACACCAGTGGCCACTAATCACAGCGGAAGAGCCAATTCCACCAGTCAGGCATGGGCAGCTACACTGCCACATTCACTGGGCAACAAACACAATGACTCACAGGATGAATATGACATTGACAAGGACAATGATTCAGACTCACTCCAGGACAGCGAACATGAGTCTGATCACGAATAACACTGGAACGAACCTCCAGTACCACCGGAGGTGTCCTCCATTGCCACAAAACTGGTCCCAACAGAGAACATAATGTATCTAGTCCAATGAATGGGAACCACACTGGGCTTCGAACAGCCACCACCACCACCTCCCGAGAGCAAGCTTGACCCAATGCTTTAACCACCACCAAAAGTCAAAACCTTTTTCCCAGTATGCACTACACTCAAGGACATTATAACCAGGGAATGGGACACTACGGACCCAGCTAGAATCCTAGAAAAGTGTTCTCTGGACAGAATGTACCCATTACAGGAGGGCAGCATAAAAACATGGTGCACGGCTCCAAAAAGTGACCCCAAAATCGCAGAACTCAATAAGAGAATGGTCCTACCTGCAGAGGGTACTGGAAGAATTATGCAAGAAGATATATGAAATGTCAGGGCAAGCAATTAGAACCACTGCGATAGTGGTATATGCAGCCAGGGCACAGATTAGATGGCTCAAGGAAATTGTGAAGACACTGGCCCCCAAGTCACAAGAGGCAGATCTATTGGAGCATGCATTACAGGCAGCAAAGTATTTGGGAGACACAGTGGTAGTCATAGAAAAATTCTGCAGTACTGAGATATACAGTCAATGCAAATTACCTCAGTGGTACCTTGAGGTAAATCGAGGTAGGAAACTTTTCGATAACTACCACTGTATGTCAATCGACGCCCTAAAGATGAATGCCAGATCGGCAACTGTGGCTAACAGAGTAAGGCGCTCCCTATGGTTAAAACTATGGGACACGGACAATGAATCCAAAGCACAGTTACTCAAACTCCCATTCAAGAGAGAGACCCCATCTTCGGAGAAGGCCTTCACGAGTTGCTGAAATGCTGGGGTTCAGGGAAAAGAGGCAGAAAGCGACAGGAACTCACTATACTTACATTTCCTACAGAGGCTGCTCCCAAAACTACTACTCATGCTCAGATCAGATATTCAATAGTTAATTTCGAGATAGGAAAACTTCCAACCACGGCAGGTACAACTATCTGAGTAGAGGGAACATTATCTACAGAGGCAGAGGAGCCCCCCTCAAAGGGTAAATTCATTGGCCAGAGAGGAAAAACCACTAGGAGATCATCCCAATGTCTACCATATGAGTCCGCCAACACAAAGTCCACAACCTTCGCCATCCACACCACGAGACCCACCAATATGGGGAAGACTTCAACAATTGAGCTCTGTCTGGGCAGCAATGACATCGGATAGGTGGGTGAATGAAGTAATAACCCAAGGTTATGAAACAGAATTCAGGGAGACACCAACCAGAGAGAGATTGGTAGTATCACCTGTAGCAAAGAGGACATGTTCAACTCAACAAATCCAAAGCATCTTAAATGGGCTCCTAGCCACAAACGCCGTACAAAGGGTTCCTCAGGAGAAAGCCGGCAGGGGCATTAACTCAATCTTCTTTTTGGTTCCAAAGAAGACAGGGGACTTCCACCCAGTGCTAGACCTCAAGTATGTCAGCAGGTTCATAAGTACAAAAAGATTCAAGATGGAAACAATAAGATCTATGCTTTGGTTGATCAGGTCAGGAGGCTTCCTCTCCTCAATAGATCTAAGGGATGCAGATCGACACATACCAATGCACCCATCAAACAGAAAATACCTCAGATTCCAAATACTGGGACAACAGTTCCAGTACAGGACCTTTACCATTCAGTCTTGCTTCAGCACCGGGTGTCTTCACGAAGGTTTCAGTGGTCCTAGCAGCAAAACCATGTGAGGAGGTGCACATCATCCCCTACCTTGACAACTGGCTAATCAGGACAAGATCCTACCAAGAATCAGAGGACACAACCAAGAGAACATTGCAGGTACTGAGAGACCACGGCTGGCCAACATGGCCAAAAGCTGCCTAACACCATCTCAACACATAGAGCATCTGGGAGCGGAAATAGACAAGGAAGCAGGCCTGGTCAGACTGACCCAAGCAAGGATCAACAACATTTTCATCCTAATGCAAAGACTCATTAGTACCAGGGAACCAACCATAGCTCAAGTCACCCAGCTGCTGGGATGCATGTCCTCATGCATAGACCTAATACCTTGGGCGAGGTGGCAAATGCGATGCGCTCAGTGCAAATTTTACTACTACAATACAGCTCACTGAGTGAAGAAAACATGCACCAGAGGATAAAGATGACAGACAGAGTCAGGATATCCTTAAACTGGTGGGCAAATATATGGGCAAACCTCTGGAGATAACTCATGACATCACCATAGACACGGACACCAGTCTGTGGGGCTGGGGGCATCCATAGGATACCAAATAGCACAGGGACAATGGTCTCCATGAGAGAAAAAGCTGCCAATCAACGTGCTAGAAATGCGAGCAGTGTGCAACACATTACTAGCACTACAACCACAAATATTACAGAAATCAATCTTAATACACTCAAACAACAGGGCAACAGTGGCATATATAGCATAGCAGGGGGGCAACATGATCGTAGGACTGCAATGGGAACCGAACTCGATCATGATGTGGGCACAATGGAATTTGAGACACATAACAGCCATTCACCTAGCTGGCAAGCTGAACACTACAGCAGACTGGCTGAGCTGGGAGCAGATACACCCAGGAAAATGGTAGCATCATCCAGACATTTTTCAACAAGTCCAGAGGAAGTAGGGCAGAATAACCCTAGACCTAATGGCAACCAACAAAAACAAACAGACAAGTTCTTCTCGAGGTTCAAGGAACCCCAGTCCATGGGGGTAGGCACCCTATCAATTCCATGGATGCATGACTACTCCTACATGTTTCCACCCCGCCTCTGATAACACAAGTATTGTCAAAGATCCGTCAATCATGGAGAATCATAATACTCATATCACCTTACTGACTGAGAAGGGCATGGTTCGCAACAGTCATGGCGATGGCAATGGACAGACTGACTCTCCCGTTATGACCAGACATACTACTACAGGGACCAGTGACACACCCCAACCCCAACAATCTAAGACTCATGGCTTGGCTCCTGAAAGGGAGAGATTGCTAAATGTTGGGTACCACAACACAGTCATAGATACCATGCTCCAGTCATGGTGCAACACCACGACTTCAACTTATTCCAGGCAATGGAAAATCTTCTCGACTTGGTGCCACTCCAAGGAAATTCAGCCAGAATTACCCTCAATACCAGACATTTTGCTTTATCTTCAGCAAGGCCTCAACAAGGGCCTAGCAACCTCTACATTGAGACTCCAGTTATCAGCCATAGGGACAGCAGTGGGTAACATAGAAGGGGTCAGCTCAGGTTCATACCTGAACATTAAGGGTAAAATGGGAACAGAGATTAAGCTATTTACAATTAAGGCAGATTCGGTTTGATCTGAAGGTAGAATAAACATTTTACATTTTAAATCTGTTGCAGTCACAGTGGCCGACCACCAACCTCTGCAGTAGTCAGCTCCCTGACTATCTAGCTAGCTGCATTAAGGCAGAATATTTATCATTAATGCCCACACTGGTACCAGTTTCCCATTTAGTTCAAGACGCCGCAATCCCACACAATCTGGGTACCCAGCAATTACAATTCTCATAATGGTGCAGGCCTGATGGACTGTGCAGCTGTACGTTGGCTGGCTTAAGGTGCATTTTTAAGCACCTCTTGATTATGCTTGGAAAAATTTAACACTTTGAAACTATTTACAAGTCTCTTCTGGTGGTGCACAGCTGACCCTGCATTACTTACAGTTAAACATTTTCATAGGCTTAAACAAGTCAGGATCAAGTGCTTTCAGCAGGCGGGCTCTGTCCCCAAAGGCTAGAATGCTGGCAAAATTGACAGCTGGCCCTTCCAATATCGACTGTGAAGGTCTTTCTGCTCTTGCAGGTGGAAAATAACAATTTAACATTCTGTAGGATGGGCCCTCTCTTCTGGGCTAAGAACACTTTTTAGATGAGCAGGCTAGATACATTACATTCAGCACATTTATGCATTCAGTATATTTATAGTTTAGTCATAGTTTCTTTTCCAGGTGTCCCAGTTGGTTATGGCAGACATAGACCCTTTTTCTGGTCAGCCAAAACTTTAGAACCAGGTGCATTCCTAATGATTTTAGGGCCAAGCACCCACACTCCGCACAGCAGAGTGAACAACCAGAGCCCAGGTTACAGCTCCCACAAAGATATTAGGACACAGTCTCTTGGACAACTTTCATCTTCCTTGTTGATTAAAGCCGGAGCTTAAAGCACAACTTTTGTTACCACACTAGATCAAGCTTGAGGCTGGGCTCGCTACCAGTTAAGATTCTTTAACTTGACTAGGCTTGCGACAAGGCCCCCGACCATTCTCCAGACTTCGCTGGCTAGCAGCAGATGCAGTAGTCTCTTTCAACAAAAACACTTGCTCTTGGCAATAAATTGTTTACTGTAGCTCTCTAGGCTCTTTCAGTGCTAAACTTGCATTTGGCAGTAAACGGTTTCTGAAGCTCTCTAAGCCCAACAATACAACATGCAGTCCCTTGTGGCCTTCACTGGCACTTGCAGCTCCCACGGACAAAATACTGCACCTCCCAGGCAAAGTTAGGAAGAGCCCCAACTCTGAGTACTCCCCTTACAGTCCTGTAGGCACTTAACAAATCAGACACATTTATATATTTTACTGGACCTTTCTCTGGTCACTTGGCATTGTTCACCCTTTTGGTGCTTTATTTAAAACTTTGGGTATAGACAAACAGTTGCTGTCAGCACATTCTAGGCTTTGCAACATCTTCAAGGCTTCTCAACTTTGCTCTTGGCACATCAGACGCATTAATATACAAAAACTGACCCTGTTCTGGTCATTAAGCAGATCGTCCACCAATTCTACGCTTGAATTAAAGCTTCAGATGCAGACAGACAGTCACTATTGGTGGAATTTGGGCTTTACTGGCCCTTGTAGATTCTCTCAGAGCTGCATTTGGCAAAAGCAATTTACTCACTCAGGTATCTTGCAGAAATTTCTTTCCTTCTTCTGAGATTTCTGGATTCATTGGCACTCTCACTGCTGAGGCAGGTTCAACTCTCTCATAGCTGGCTTCATCAGGCTGCTGGATCACGTTTTCCCTCAACATGGAAAGGCTCGGGCTAGCCCTGGAGGACATTATGTGGCAACTCCCAGACTACCAACTTTAACTGCTGGCAGCCACTTATCTCTTGACAGAAGGAAAAGCCCCAACCCCTGTGGAGGGGCTTACACAGGATCACTAGGCTAATTTTTTTTAACTGAGGGCCAGAGCCCCTACCCCTTTGGGGGGGGGGGGGCTGTGCTGAATCTGCTCACACAGCCAAAACACCGTCTTTTTATGGAGCTCCTCTGAGTCTCTCTATTGGCTGAAGCTATTTGCTACTCCCACTCTAATTGGCTGACCCTGCCTGTCAGTCTGGAAAATTAATATTCATTACCTTTACTCGATGCACTATAGGCTCCCTGTTTTGGCACCTGAAATTAGGTCCCTGCATTTCCCATAAGCGTTTTGTAATGTCCCATGAGCTCTGGCAAAAGTCCTATATGTCCTGGCTTGAAATCCTGGCTGTTGCTGCACTAAAATGGCTGCTGCATACACAGTCCTGCTGCAGATTCTACACAGTCCCAAAATGAAAGTCCTGGTGCAGTCACAGTATTTACTTTATTTGTCCACTTGCCCCACAGTTCAATAGCTACTGTTGTGCCCTTTAGATAGCTGCCCAGCTTAAACAATTTTGTTCAGTCCTGTGCCTGTCACTGCTGCTGATATTAAGTGCCCCCTGGCAGCAGACAGGCTCTTTATCTGAGTCCCAAAGTTTGCATACTGCTGCAGCCTGCAATTATTTTGTTTTAATCATTTTCCCTTTCTCTTTAGTAGCCTCTTTTATATCTCTGGCAGTTACTGCATTATTACATTTATTTACAAATCGTAGCCCCGCAGCAGTCACTGAAAGTTAGGGTTCCCTGAAGCAGACAGACACCATCATTAATATTTATAAGGGATCAGGGCTCTCCTCATTAATATTCATGAGCCCCATCAACAGCGCTTTGTGGCGCTCTTAATTTAAAATAGAATGTGGGATCTCTTAGCCCTAGCTGAGGTCACCAGTTCCCACTCTGCCCAATGCAGGGACCGGGACCTCCGAACACTCTCCCGCTTAACTGCAAACCAAGCGGTCAGGAGATCAAATGTACCACCAGTTGCACATGCGTGAGCTTGCTGCCCAGCCATGAAGTTTAAGGGAAATCAGCCAGTGACTCTGCAACGCAGTGTGGCACCCAAAGAGAGGGCAAAGTAAAGGAGAAATTCCTCAGGGACCTCTGGGGTACAGGCAATGACCGGGCTGTGGTAGTGATATGGGGACAGAACGGAAAGAAAATCAGCAGGCATCAGAGAGGCACTCCTAAGAGGGAGCTGAACAGGAGCACCAGACATTTAGGTAAGCCCCCTATTTGTGGGGGGGGCACCTTACAGAACCAAGAATTTGGAGTTTTTACTATGTTACTTCATGGTTTCACAAATGTGAGCATGAACTTATCAGTACAGTGCCCACGGATCTGAAACCAAGAAGTGGCATAGTCAAAACTCCAAATACTTGGTCCCATGAAAGGAGCTGCACAGAATGTTGTCCACACAAAGAAAACAATACAACACACAGCTGAAAGCTTCAACTTTTGTTCAGACACAGATAAATAGGGATCCTGTAGAGGTATGACTATGATTTATGAAAATAGAGACATTACAAGCGGCTACACATAAGTCATCAGTTCCTGTCCCCTTTAATGGAAAATCTTTTCCTTTAGACTTTATATGTCCCTGCTGCTTTCCTGCCTTTGATGTCATAAGTCTCTGCTGTGATATCAAAACATGGTACAATGGAAATGATTCTGAAGTCACAATCCAAGGCTTGTGATTTCAAGGCAGGATAAGCAGAAGGAACAAATAAACTCTAAAGGAATGACAGCCTGTTTTTTTCCATTTGTTTTGTTTAAGCAAAATGTCTTCCATAATGAAAATTGGAATGGTCAGTAATTCACATTCTGGGAAAATCTCCCTGACCTCAGAAGGTACACACAGGCAGCTCACCTGAGAACACTGTGTCTATAATTATTGGACAAGCAGCAACCATATTGGAAACAAATAGAATTCATGCTAAATGAACATTTATAACTTGGACTAGTTTCTATTTGGTAACCCCTTGGGATGTGTACCCCTCACAAAATTCATACAATATATGGCAGAAACATTCTGCCAACTGACAGCGTCCAGGAGAACACTTCCAGACTCCTCAGCTCTTCCAAAGAAGGGCTATCCCCACGACTATCCCTCTTACAGACTAGACCTGGCAATGAAGGGTTGGGGCAGGTTAGGTCTCTGATTCTTCTTTCAAATGGTGGACTCATAGAAACATAGAAACTGACTGCAGACAAGGACTGCTTGGCCCACTTAGTCTGCCCATTTTTGCTACCTACTGTAATGCCACAGACCCTACTTGATCTCCGGCTTTATCCTCCCTTTCCTGACAACTAAGGTTCCCTTATGCCTGTCCCATGCATTTTTGACTTCCATTACAGCTTTTGCTCCCACCACCTTTGTTAGGAGGGTGTTCCATGCATCCACCACCCTTTCTGCAAAGAAGTACTTTCTAACATTTCTTCTGAATCTACCCCCTCCAGTTTCATAGCATGACCCCTTGTTCTTGAGCATCTCTTTTTAATGCTTTCCTCTTCTATCCTATTTATACCCATGAAGTATTTCAAAGCCTCTATCATATCCCCCTTTTCCCCTTCTTCCCCCCCATGGTATACATACTGAGGTCCTTTAGCCTCTCCTCATAGGGCTTTTGATGCAGGCCCAGCACCATTTTAGTTGGTCTCCTCTGGACTGACTCTATTTTGTATATGTCCTTTCAGAGACGTGGTCTTCAGAACTGAACACAGTACTCCAGGTGAGGTCTCACCAATGTTTTATACAGCAGAATGACTACCTCCCTCTTTCTGCCAGTGATACCCCTCCCTATGCACCCTAGCACCCCACTAGCTCTCCCCCACTGCCTCGTCACACTGTTTGGACACCTTTAGGTTGTCAGAAATTATTATCCCCAGGTCCCTTTCCTGCCTGGTGGTTGTCAGTATCATTCCCCTCATCTTGTACTCCGCCCCTGGGTTTCTGTGCCTTAAGTGCACGATTGTTCACTTCTTCACACTGAATCTCAGTTGCCACACTTTTGACCACTCCTCAAGCTTTCTTAGATCTCTGTTCATTTGTTCCCTCTCCCCAGAGTTTCTACCCTATTGCAGATCTTTGTGTTATCTGCAAAAAGGCATACCTTCCCTTCTAGCCCCTCTGCAATGTCACTAATAAAGACAGTAAAGAGGACCAGACCCAGCACCGATCCTTGTGGCACCCCGTTGGTTACTCTCCCTTCCTCGAAGTGGACTCCATTTACCACCACCTTTTGTCTCCTATTTCTTACCCAGTTTACCATCATTGGACCCACATCCAGGCTGTCCAGCTTGCCTACAAGTCTCCTACGTGGAACCGTGTTGAAGGCCTTACTGAAATCTAGATAGGCCGCATCCATGGCTCCACCCTGATCTCCTTGCCTGGTTACCCAGTCAAAGAAATCTGTCAGGTTTGTTTGACATGACCTCCCTGTTGTGGATCTATGCTGTCTCGGATCCTGTAAGCCCCTGATTTCAAGATATTCCACAATCCTTTCTTTCAGTAGTAATTCCATTAATTTCCCCACCACCAAAGTCAGGCTCACTGGCCTGTAATTTCCAGCCTCCTCCCTGCCACCACTTTTGTGAAGTGGGACTACATCTGCCCTCCTCCAGTCCTCTGGAACCTCTCCCGTCTCCATTGAGTGGTTGAACAGGACAGGTAGAGGAGCAACCAGCACCGCACTGAGCTCCTTCAGTCTCCTGGGATAGGTTTAATGTTAAAATCGCACATCGGCACTAGCGCATGCACATATAGCATGCATTTAATATCGCAAGCACATTAAAGTGTGGCAGTATATGCCACATACAGAATAGTGTGAGTTCCACTTCACTGTACAGCCCACTATCACTGAACACTTGGCCAAACACACAGAGCCATGCACTTTCCTGCAAAACCTCGCTTGCA
This sequence comes from Neoceratodus forsteri, assembly GCA_016271365.2. NCBI lineage: Eukaryota > Metazoa > Chordata > Ceratodontiformes > Ceratodontidae > Neoceratodus > Neoceratodus forsteri. Next base: position 1,152,952,424 of record CM057453.1, read on the forward strand.
AATGAAAATAACTGGTAATTACACTGTAATGTATAGTAATGTAATTACAATGTAATTGGCATTGTTATATAGCTGCAGTTACCAGCCAGACCTTCAGATACTGATATCTGATACAATTCGAGACCCAGGATGGAATACTTAAGGGGGATTGCATACAATGTCCAGTTGCAAGCTTAAAATCATGCTAGAATGTTGGAAAAATTGATGCTGTGTTTATGTGAGGAATGGCTGGGGTTGAGGTGTTATTTTCGTATGAGCACATTTTTAATATTGCATGCAATAAAGATTTAATTGAATAAAGCAACATACCGTGCCATTATGCGTGTATCTTCTGGAAGGAACTGTTAGGAAAGGGTTGGGGTTTATGCTTAGAATCTAACCCCCAGGGTGTGTGTGTTAACTTTGAGATTACACACACCAACCCATAATTTATTTTATATAACTGCTAGGTTTTCCTTTTTCACTGACAGGTAGAACTGCCAACCGAAGGTGATGACCGGAGGCAGTATGGAAGGAGCAGTTGACGGAGAGTGGTTGCAGCGAGTGAGTGAGTGTTTTGAGTGAGCAATACAGTGGTTGGGCAGCCTTTGTCACAGGGGGAGCACAAAAGAAATTCAGAGCCATGGTATTTTATATCGGATCCATATACCTGTATTACAAAAAATAATAGATAACTGAGTGTGTATCACAAGGGAGTAACACTATCTCGAGATTCTGGAGAAATGGGAACCTCTGAATGGTATTACTAGCTTGTAATACACACTCTCCTATATATTCTATTTATTTTATACAGCATATAATTCACACCTTGTAAAATAACTGCGTTGTGTTTTGTAACAGCTCTGTGATTTCAAAGCTCTGTTAATATTATATTGGTATGATGCTCTGGTTAATTGTATATCATTAATTGCCTAATTGAAAGTATTCAAAGCTATAAGAAACTAAAGGAAAGTTCAGATTCTCATTGTGCATAATCTCCTAACACCAAACCACAGCTGATGGAAGGAAAAAACGAACATCCAGTCTTATTTATTTTATTTATTTATAAAAATCATGGCTTGAATACACCTTTGAGCCAAGAGCTCTTTTAAAAAGGTTCCATATCAGTAATGGAAACAGGACAAGTGACATATATGATAACACAATTGATGACACATATTGAAAGGGTAAACAAAGTAAACTTAAAATACAGATTATGGCAATACTGTATCCAAAGGATTCAATACAAACAGGTTACATAGCAATGCAATCAAGAGTACATAATCATGTTTACTAGTTTTACACAAAGGGGAAGGACAGTGTGATAGTCAGCCAGGGGAGGCATTGTCAGAAAGTGAGGGGAGGAGGGGTGGAGAAGATCAGGTGCACATAAGAGAGGGAGTGGATAGAAGACAGAAGTCTTCATCCATCTTCCCACACACCTAAAAGCAGGAGCCCACCTACAGGGAAGTACCACCAGGAGGAGTTTGCCTGGCATTGGCAGCTTAGATTCAATCCAAAGAAGTGCAAAGTAATGCACCTGGGAAACAAAAACCCATGGGAAGAGTACACAATGGGGGGTGAGGTACTGACAACAGCAAAAATGGAAAGGGACCTGGGGTTGTCATATCAGACGACCTAAAGGTGGGCCAGCAATGTGAGAAGGCAGTAAGGAGGGCTGGGGGGATACTGGGATGCACAGGGAGAGGCATCACCAGTAGAAAACAAGAAGTTATTATCCCTCTGTACAGACAGTTGATAAGACCCAATCTGGAGTACTGTGTACAGTTCTGGAGACCCCATCTCCTCAAAGACATAGACAGAGTGGAGGCTGTCCAGAGGAGGGCAACCAAAATGATGCAGGGTCTGCATCAGAAGACGTATGAAGAATGACTAAAGGAACTAAAGATGTATAGCCCTGAGGAAAGAAGGGAAAGGGGGGACATGATAGAAACTTTCAAATACCTCCAGGGAATCAACAAAGTCCAAGAGGGTAGCATCTTTCAGAAAAAGAGATGTGCAAAAACAAGGGGGCACAATTTGAAGATAAAGGGGGGACGGCTCAGAGGTAATGTGATGAAGTATTTCTTCACAGAGAGGGTTGTGGACACATGGAACAGCCTTCCTGAGGAGGTCGTAGAGTCAGAAACAGTGGGGGAATTCAAGAATGCATGGGACAAACATAAGACAATTCTAGTGGGGGGTAGGGGGAAGTAGGCTGTTGGTTAACTAGGATCTGCAGCTTATCCATTAGGTAGGGAAATGGGCAGACTAGGTGGGACAAGCGGTCCTTATTTGCCATCAAATTCTATGTTTCTATGTTTATGTTTCTATTTGTCTGAAGATGCCGGAGTCTAGAGCTGCAGCCAGATAACACAACTGTTTTTTGACTGTGAGCCCTTGCCAAACAGTACCCCTAAAGCTAATAGCCCATCTAAATTCATGCTCATTTGCAAGTGAAAGGGACCGGAAATAAGTGTTACCTGGGAACAGAAGGCTAGAAATAGCAGAGAGGCATGCATATAGCGGTTACCAAGAACTGTTAAACTGTTACTATCTGGACTCTGCCTGTTGCCAAGTTTCATCAACTACAGAGGCCAGCTTACCACCAATATACCACCTCATAACAACTTTGACTGATGTTGTGATTCTCATGAATAGCTTTGCGAACTATTTACACTGTTGCAAGCTGCAATGATATGAATTCAGCATACCCTCCCCAAAGACTGCTGCTATCAAGGTTGTACTAATGTATATAGACGGATAATAATAATAATATATAATAATATAATTTATTTATAAAGTGCAGTTCTAACAGATATCAAAGTGCTGTATAGAAGTTAAAACATAGATAGAACAATAAAATATCTGAGATAAATCAATAAGATAAAATTGCAAGTTCAAATTCAACAGTCTCTGAAAGCACAGCTAAATAAATAATATTTCAATGCCGTCTTAAAGCTCTCCAAAGTCAGGCACTCTTTAATCCAATGAGGTAGAGAACTCCACAGGGTTGGAGCTGCATAACTAAATGCTCTTGCACCAGAGGTCTGCAATTGAACCCTGGGTACCTCTAGCAATCTCTCATCGACCGAGCGGAGGGTCAGAGGGGGCAGTAAGGAACCGGGAGCTCTTGCAGGTAGCCAGGACCCAGACCGTGTAGGGCCTTACAGGTCAGTAAACCGACCTTGAAGGTGATCCGCTACTGAACAGGCAGCCAGTGCAGATCACGCAGCACAGGGGTGCTATGACTGGTCCGGGAAACTCCTACCAGTAAGCTGGCCGCAGTGTTCTGCACCAGCTGCAAGTGGCAGATATCAACCCCCAGAAGCCCTAGGTAGAGTGAGTTACAGTAGTCAAGGCGAGAGGTCACAAAGGCATGGACCAACGTTGGAAGATCATGAGATGGAACAAGGTGCTTATTCCGGGTGATATTCCTCAGATTGTTAAAAGAGGATTTGACTACAGCCGACACCTGCGAACGAAGTGTCAGCCCTTCATCAAATATCACACCCAGATTCCGCACCTGAACAGAGGACACAAGCTGGCTACCCCCTAGCCAAACCCGGAGGCACACTGTGCTCCCGTCCTCTCTATCCCGTGACCTGGCTCCACCACCAACACCTCAGTCTTTCCAGGGTTCAATCTTAGCCAGCTGGCCCGCATCCAGTCCTGGAGCTCCATGAGGCAGCTATTAAAGACAGAGACTGCATTATCCTGATCAGGCGCAAAAGACAGGTAGAGCTGGGTATCATCTGCATAACAGTGAAACCGCAGCCCATACCACCTTATAATGTCTCCCAATTTTTATTCATTTATTTATTTAAGAGATTTACCAGATAAGCATTCTGAGCGGGGACCGCTCATTTCCAGATGCGACCTGGGGTTACATAGGTCAAAGAATAGATACAGTAAAATCACAGTACATCAGTGTTACACAGGTCTAGAGTAGCTAACAGTAGTCACAGTACACAGTGTGGGTAGACAGCAGACAGCAGGTACAAAGACATTAATATATATGTCAGCTAAATCTGTGGGTGGCAGTTACATACATCTGAGTAGTGGGACCTCAGGCGTGGTTTGAGAGCTCAGTGGGAGTCTGAGAGCCTGATGTCTGCAGGTAGCTCATTCCATAGTTTTGGCAGTCGATGCATGAGTGCCAATGGCAGCAGATACACCGCGAACAACATAGGGGACAGCACAGATCCCTGAGGAACCCCACATGGCTGAGAGAATGAGGCAGAGGAATAAATCCCTGACTCCACTCTCTGAGTTCTGCCAGTAAGAAAAGATCTAAACCAACTGAGGACCGTACATGATAGTCCACAGATGTCACTCAGGCACTCAAGTAGCCCCCCATGGTCCATGGTGTCAGAGGCTGAAGAAAGATCAAGAAGGACCAAGACTGAATGGCACTTCCAATCTCTAGCAATCAGGAGATCAATAAGCACCCAAACCAGAGCAGTCTCCATACTGTGCCTCTTCTGAAAACTGTACTGAAGGGAATCACAGATGTCGTGGATGGTTAGGTGGTTATGCAACTGAAGGGCAACTACTTTCTCTATCACCTTCCCAATAAAGGGAAGGTTAGAGATTGGCCTGTAGTTGGCAGGGCAATTTGGGTCAGGAGAGGATTTTTTAAGGAGCGGTGTAACCACCTCCTCCTTTAGGGAGTTCGGAAGCTCACCTAACTCTAAAGAGCACCAGACTATCTCTGTCAGGACAGGGACAATGACATTAACACACCCCAGAATGAGGTGTGTAGGGCCTGGGTCGAGACTACAGCAAGTAGGCTGCATACTTTGGACAATCCACAGAACATCAGAGATTGCCAGCCAGTCAAAGTGATCCCAGAAGGCCCGAGGTGTAGCGACCAAACACCGCCCACCGCAAACCCCCATAGAGTGCACTGAATAGATCTCAGCCCTAATGCCTGCCACCTTATTTGCAAAGAATTGAGCAAACTCTTCACACTTATCTTGTGAAAATGCTCTTTGAACCTGAAGACAGGCTGAACTGCACGGTCTGGCCACAGTTCGGAAGAACTGAGCTGGTCGATTCTGAGCCACAGCAATCTCCCTGGACAGGAACTCTGCCTTCTTACGGGAGATTGTCAATTGATAGACTCTGTACTGATCCATCAATCTAAGGTGGTCGGCATCAAGGGCGGATCTCCGCTAGCAATGCTCCAGCCTTTACCCCACATGCCTCAATTCCCTCAAAGCCCCATCAAACCAAGGGGGCCGAGGGCAGAGAGTGAGGGGGCGAACACGGACGGGAGCGATAGAATCCAGAGCGCCCCAATGGCCTTATTATAGACCTGGACTAGGCACTTTGGACCCGCGCTGGCATCCGTACATCCCGATAGGTAAGGAACCGCCAAAAGACCAATGGGAGTAACATCCCTCAAAGGGCGGTATCTGACCATTTCCACAGGGGCAGGCCTATGGGAGGAGCTCGGAAATTGAATCTTACAGTGCAATGGTCAGACCAACCAACCGGTTCCACCACCAATTCAGTGGCCTCCATTCCCAGGAGGAAAACCAGGTCGAGTGAGTGACCACGAACATGGGTTGCAGAGGCAACAACCTGTGTGAAGTCCAACATATTCATAAGTTGGAGGAAGTCCTGACCAAATTACAAGAGTCCATCATTGACCCAGGCACTGAAGTTGCCCAGCACCATCAACCTGGGTTACTCCAACACCATGTCCATGATGAAGTCTGTGACTTTCTGCAGGAACACACTCACCCCGGGTGGATGGTAGATGAGAATGAACCTGCACCCCACATCTACAGCCACAGTACACTCAAATGATCTGGAGCCCTCAACTGGAACTTCTGTAAGGCCCAATTCCATTCTAAAATAGATAGCTACACCATCACCCCTGTGGTCCAGTCTCAGGTGGTGTATCACTGAAAACCCAGCTGGAATAGCCGCCTCCAAAATTGGACCAGCATTTCCATCCAGCCAGGTCTTGGTGATGCATGCCAGGTCAGCTGTCCCAACAAGATTAGCTATAATAGCTGTCTTGTTCTTTATAGACCTGGCATTGTACAACACCACTCGAGATAGACAAGGTTCCGGAGCCACCCGGGCTACAGGTCCTGAAATACAGGAGCCCTTGGGTATGGGGACCAGATAAGATGGACCACGATCTGGTACCCATTTCACCCCAGGGCATCTCCTGGACTTAACTACCCCAATTCGGCCGCCCCGCTCGCTCTTCCCTAAGGTTCGGTGCCCCCAGTCCTCCTACTCCTTTTACTCACTATTCCAAGAGCCCTACACTGCCCGTAAACAGCAGCCGGGAGTGAAGGGCAATGAAAAGGCTGGAGGACCCGGAGCTCGGAGGAAGAGTAGCACCTGATCAGGAGAGCTGAATGCCAGTACATCCTATTAAAGCCGGGAAACCCAAAACTCAACCACCATACAGTACAAAAAATAAAAGAAAACCCAATACCCAATCATAAAAGAATACCAAATTAAAGCAACAAAACCAGTCCAGAGATTGCAGAAATCAGCAGGAGCAGACACAGATTGGGGAAGAGCAACCAGACACCATAAAAAATGCAAGTCATATACAGTCAATGCCCGGAGAGCTCACACCAGATCCGGGTAAAACAGAAAAACTTCAGTTCCATCACTGTCTCTCACACAGCAGGAAAGAAGGTGGCCCACAGTAACTTAAAAGTTGAAAAATCATAAAGTAAGGTACTCTCACCACCCTCCAAGGACTGCTGCACTGGGAAAAAAACAAAGAAGATGATCCTTGCATAAGCAAGCACACAGCAAGAAAACACCGCAATGGGAGAGGGGCAGGGAAGTGAACATCGGTGATAGATCCAATAAGTCTGATATATCCAAATCATTGGTTGAATGGAACTGAGCCTGGGATCGACTGTCTCAGCAGCTCCAACCACCAACAGGAGAGCTCCAATAGATGTAGCCTCCAGCTACACAACCTGGAGGCCCACTGCTCCTCCGCCCAGACCCGAGACCATTAGCTACAGGTACCCGGAGAGCCTGCCTTCAAGCTGGACCCCCCCAGGCAGCTTAGGACAGCACCATACTCCTTCGCTGACTCTTCAGTGGCCGGACAATGGGCATTCCTGCCCCAGACCCGAGTCTGACTAGGAGCAAATGGCCCCCGGCAGGTGACTGTAGATTTCAACCCTCAAGGCTCAGGCAAACAGTACCACAGGAACTTCTCTAAGGCAATCAAAATAAAGGACTGACGGGCTGCCGAACAAAGTCGATATACTGTACTCCACAAATCCTGATGTAGTCACGGATACACTCCACTGGCCAGGTCTAATCCAAAAAAAACACAGGACTTGAAGCTCTTCACCCCCTGCCCCAACCTCCCATGCAGAGATGCAGAACTGAACGGCAGTGAAAATATATCCAATAATGCAGCAGTAAAAGCAGTAAATCAGATCGCTCCCACTCCTCGAATTCTCCACTCCCCTGGTTCTGAAAATAATCCAGAGAGGCTTCAAAGCACACTGCACAAACAGAGTGCAACAAAAGAAAACTTTTGATGAAAACCAGAAAAAGAAACAAAATAAAAGTCAGAATAATAAAACTTAAAAACTTAAAGCAAACTTAAAATAAACAAAATCTGACTAAATTTTGCTCATGCTGACAGACTAACAGACGGCAGACCCAGTGTGGTCACAATCTTTGCCATATGGAATCCCAGCCACTCTACTTGCACACTTACGTGCTTATGTAACATTTTTTAGGTTGGGGTAACTAAACCTGGGTCATTCCGCTCAAAATCAATAGGAATAACTGGTTCTTTCAGGTGACTGTCAACCACGATGGAAGAAGAATGCTCAGAAGAAGAATCCATGTAACTTGTTATGGCAGCGATTTGTGAAAAATTTTGCCGCAGATTTAGCTTGCTACTAGGAGTGTAACTGGGACATATTTATTTATTGATAGTTTGGAAACACCTTTGAGTGACGCTCATTTACAAAGGTTCCACGTCACATTTACAAAGTTACAAGAGCAGTATAGCACATAACACACAGCTCATTTAGTACAACAGAAACTTATGAAAAACTACAGCTCACATTTGGTGACTTGTGCTATATGCTATCTGTTCATAATGATGGACCTTCACATCGTGGAGAAGAGAAGCTACTGCAAATCTCTATGTTTGGGTCTTGTGACTGCTGCAACTCATTTAGTAACAGAAATTTGTAGTGCTCTGCATTATCTCTTTTTGGAAGATGTATAGCCTTGAACCTGGGATCTAAGAGAGATGTATTTATGTAATAGTTTGATTTGGTCATTCCAACTAATGTGTCATCTTTCTGAAACCACTCTGTCATTCTCTTTACAAGATTCCCATGATACTGCCAACATCTTGTTTCTTCTTTAGAGCTGCCTCTTTCTATCTGTGGAGTCAGAACACTCAGATGATGTATAATTGACATTATAAGTGGGATAACCTGACTCAGATTTGTACATTCTGCAAACATGCCTCTTGTAGCTGGAGCTAGGATGCAGCACACTGTCTCCATTAACTTCCACTGGAGCACAGAAAGCATAATTTCATCACCAATAATTTATTTCACGCAATATTCATGTACAGTTTGCTTTTGTTCCATGAGGCACTGCAGAATATAGAGGGTTGAATTCCACCGACTGGAAAGATGTTATATCAGTTTTTGGTGGGTCAGTCTGTGTTTGTTTTCCAGTTCGTATAATATCCATGCAGCATTGGTTGAAAGAAAAAAATGAAACACCATTTTTTTGCAAACGGCAATCATACCATTAACTTGTGTATCACTGGTCAGGAACCCACTAACAATTAAATGCAAGCAATGGGCAAAGCAAGAAGCATGCATGGACCCTTCATCTTGTACTGCTTTCAAGATGTCTGATCCATTGTCACTTACTATAAAGCCACACTTTAGATCATTAGAATAAATCCAATCATTAAGGAGCTAGTTTAGTTCTTGCAAGATATTTGCAGCTGTATGACTGCCCAGTGGTTTAAGGATCTAAGCTACAAATCTGGAGACCTGGGTTTGAATCCCACAGCCCCACATGCATACTGTGTGACCTTGAGCAAGTCACTTAACTTCTCTGTGCTCCCAGGTCGCACCTGTAAACAAGCTGTCAGCTTAGTGTGTTACTCCTGGTAAAACAACTGAAAGAAAAAAAAAAGACTGCTTTATACACAGCAGTGCAGTCTTTTGGGGTGTTTTTTTTTTTTTTTGAAATAGCACAAGAAACACGGACCCAATGAGCAGTAAGGGACATACTGTATAATTAAGCAATATACCACAACAGGGTGTGGGTATATGGTGGGATTTACCACACCTGGTGTGATTTGGTCACGAGGCCACAGGCTGAGTGAGCAAACCACACCAGGCATGGGTAAATCCCACCATATACCCACATTCTGGAGTGGTGTATTGTGATTATACAATGTTCCCCTTGTCTTTTTTCTGTTTTTATGTTTGCTTGTGTGCATGCACAAGAAACATGTTGCAGCAGCTTGCTGCAGAAGCAGGTTGTAGAGGTGCGGCACTGTTGTGGCCAATGCCCCCGGTGCCTTTTGAGGCTTGGCCTGCTTTCCCCAATGCAGTTGCATGCTGCTGCTGACACTAGGTCAGCCAGCATACTACCACCATGAAAGGTTTTCACAGCTGCAATCGGGGCCACCTCATCATTGCAGCGTCAGCCATTCCACTGCAATGAGGGCGTGACCTATCATTGCAGGGCATACCTTGCTTTCCCTATGTGACCCAACCCAGTAATTTGCCGACAGGGGAGCCCACTCCACATTGGCACACTGTAACCCCTTCCCCCATTTGTTGTTTGCCAATGTCGTGCCCAATCCCCCTCGGCTTCATGCGCCCCCCCACCAAGTCTTTCTTTGCCGACTGGGGGCCCCAATCCCTGTCGGCTTCCGTCTCCCCCCCCTTAAATTTGCAGATGGGGGAGCTCACTCCTGTCGGCACAATGTCCCCCGATTTGTTATATGCTGAGGGGTGCCCAATCCCCTGGCTTTTCCCCCACCCCGAATGTGTCGACGGGTGCCCTATCCCCACCAGATACAGCCCCCAAACCACTCAGATGGTCCACTGGGAGCCCACCCCATCATGCCAAATGTCCCTGAAGAAAAAAAAAAAGTCCTGCAATGTTTTTTTAACCCTGTAAACAAGAAAATGGTCCCTCGTTGAGTCCGTGGCCCTGCCCCAACCCGCACCCACCCTCTGTGCACCCTGCCTCCCCACACCCCCCTCACCCCATTCTTACCTTTGGAGCCCAGCGTGACGATCTTCAATGGACTGGGAACACGTCTGCACTCTTCAAAGCTGACCGCAAACTGGAGAAATGCCGGTAAGCTATATAATGGCATAAATAGGGGGTTTTCAATGTTGGTGCATATCTCAGGCATTTTGGGGAGTTTGGCACCACATTTTCAACATAGGGTTATTGGGATCCCTCCTCATGAATCCAGCCACTGTCATGAAAGATTATGGTCCCTGAAAGGTGATTTCGCGGTCACTGTGCAGAATCACCTTTGGACCGATTAATGAAACGACAGTGCTAGTGTTCATGAGGTGGGTCAAAAGCTCTATGTTGCAAATTTTGTGGAAAATATCCCCCAAAATTACTGTTTTATGAACATGCGTTGCACAGTTGCTACGCACGTGCGTAACTTTGCAAATTTGCAATATTTTTACTCCAGATTTTCAACATTGGCATTTTACTGCACCTCCTTATGAACAGTACAGCTGTCATTTTTTATATCCTGGCTGAAATGTGTTTTCGCACTTCCAGTGCAGAATAGCTCGGTTGCTGTGGGAATCAGTGTTCGGGACACATTAAGAAAATCACAGTGACACTGTTCATGAGCAGAGGTCCTAAAATACCTATATTGAAAATTTTGTGATGAAAGTCCATAAAATGACTATGTTACGAGCGTGCGTTGCGCAGTTTCCATGCACCCTTGTAACTTCACAAATTAGTAATATTTTCATGCCAGATTTTCAACACTGGCATTTTTTCACACCTCCTTATGAACAGTACAGCTGTCATTTTTCACATCCTGGCCGAAATGTGTTTTTGCCCTTCCAGCACAGAATAGTGCAGTCGCTTTGGGAAATCAGTGTTTGAGACAGATTAAAATTGAGCGAGTGAGAGAGGGGGAGTGACCGAGCTCAACTGAGCTCTGTTGAGACTGCTGCAGATTTCTTTGTGGGCAGAAAAAGGCGCCAGCGCAGGCTGGAGCCCAGTACAAAAAGGCAGCCTGCAGCGCTGGGAGAAACAGAATGAGTGAGGGAGGGGGAGTGAGCAAGCTCAACGGAGCTCTGCCAGGACTGCTGCAGATTTCTTTGTGGGCAGAAAAAGGCATCAATGCAGGCAGGGGCCCAGTACAAAAGGGCAGCCTGCAGCGGTGGGAGAAACAGAACAAGCAAGTGAGAGAGGGGGAGTGAGCGACCTCAACGGAGCTCTATCAGGACTGCTGCGGATTTCTTTGTGGGCAGAAAAAGGCACCAATGCAGGCATGAGCCCAGTACAAAAGGGCAGCCTGCAGCACCGGGAGAAACGTAATGAGTGAGTAAGAGAGGGGGAGTGAGTGAGCTCAGCGGAGCTCTGTCAGGACTGCTGCGGACTTCTTTGTGGGCAGAAAAAGGCACCAAGGCAGGCTGGAGCACAGTACAAAAGGGCAGCCTGCAGCACCAGGAGAAAAAGAATGAGCGAGTGAGACAGAGGGAGTGAGTGAGCTCAATGGAGCTCTGTCAGGACTGCTGCAGATTTCTTTGTGGGCAGAAAAAGGCGCCAACAGAGGCAGGAGCCCAGGACAAAAGGGCAGCCTACAGCGCCAGGAGAAACAGAACGAATGAGGGAGGGTGAGTGAGAAAGCTCAATGGAGCTCTGTCAGGACTGCTGCAGATTTCTTTGTGGGCAGAAAAAGGCATCAGTGCAGGCAGGGGCCAAGTACAAAAGGGCAGCCTGCAGCGTCGGGAGAAACAGAACAAGTGAGTGAGAGAGGGGGAGTAGGCGAGCTCAACGGAGCTCTGTTGGGACAGCTGTGAACTTCTTTGTGAGCAGAAAAAGGCACCAGCGCAGGCAGGAGCCCAGTACAAAAGGGCAGCCTGCAGCGCCGGGAGAAACAGAATGAATGAGTGAGAGATGGGGAGTGAGCAAGCTCAATGGAGCTCTGTTGGGACTGCTGTGGATTTCTTTGTGGGCAGAAAAAGGTGCCAACACAGGCAGAAGCCCAGTACAAATGGGCAGCCTGCAGTGCCGGGAGAAACAGAACAAACAAGTGAGAAAGGGGGGAGTGAGCCAGCTCAATGGAGCTCTGTCGGGACTGCTGCAGATTTCTTTGTGGGCAGAAGAAGGCACCAATGCAAGCAGAAGCCCAGCACAAAAGGGCAGCCTGCAGCGCCTGGAGAAATAGAACAAGCGAGTGAGAGAGGGGGAGTGAGTGAGCTCAATGGAGCTCTGCCGGGACTTTAGAGTTGCCTCACCCTCCCACCCAGAGTCCTCTGTGGTTCTATATTACAGCAGGGTCTCTGGAGTGGAGACAAAGCAATGATTGGATAGTTTTAGGATTGCTGTAATAATACAGATTTAATTGTTCTGTTTATTTCTCTAACTGAGCTAAATACTGAGCTATCTTGTTATGATTGCTGTAATAATACATTTTCATTTGTTCTGTTTATTTCTCTAACTGAGCTGAGTAATACTTGGAGTGCAATAGGATTTCTAACTGGGCTAAGTGAAACTATATGAGAGAAGAGAACAAAAAGTATGGTAGCTGAGGGGTGAGAAACGGACAAGGAGGCTTTAGGATTGCTACAGTAATACAGTATCTAATGGATGAGATTTGAGACTGAATTAACCCAGTTGGCAAGGGGGCAGTAGGGGGTCAAGTGTGTGTGTGTGGGGGGGGACAGGAATTTGAGTAAATAGGGGCCTAACAGTTGTAGTAGGGTACAGAACCTGGGAGTAAAAGCCCGTAACATAAGATGGGGGTAAAATGGGCCAGATGCCACATGTCAATAGGGCGGGCATCTTTGGAAGGGTGGTGGGGTGTACAGGGTGTGGGTCTGCCATGATCCTGGACTGGGCTTGGAGGATGGGGGAGAGTATGGTCTGTAGATGACTGGCTAGTTTGAGGGAGGAACCATGGAGGTTAGGGAGGAGTCTATGGCAGGGCAGATGAGTATGGTAGGCATCTGGCTGGGGGATAGGATGGCAAGGGGGGACGGAGAAAGAACAACTAGGGACTGAAACCAACCCCAGTATCAGAGGCACTAGCAGAAAAGAGAGGAGAAGGGAGGGGTGCCCGAGGCAATGGGGGACCTCCTGATGGGGGAGGAAGAGACCACGAGGAGTACTAGGGGAGAGAGCAGATGGCTGCAGGTAGGGAGGGACCAGGGGTGGGACCACGGTGGCACAGAGGGGAACAAGTAGGATGGGGGGAACCGATAGGGGGGAAGAGATGTAGGAGGGGTATCAACTAGGAATAGATTCGAACCTCTGCTATGGGAGAGAGAGGGGGAGCAGGAATATACTGAAGGGGGAGGACAAGCGGGGCATGAGAGGGATGGCAACAGGTAGAGGAAAAGACAGCGAGGACGAAAGGGTAGAAGGAGGGCTAGTAAGGAAGGAGGGCTGGTGACTGGAGGAGAGAAGGCTACGTGAAGGGGGAAGGATAGGAGGGTCATCACTATCGGGGTAGAAGGGAATGGGGGCTCTAAATCGACAACAGTGGGGATAGGAGAGGGGTTGGAAATCAGCAGAGGAGGAGGAGGAGGGGAGGTCGACATGGGAAGCCCAGTAAGAAGTAGTCAGGTTGGGAAGGGGTTCAAGGGGGATGGGAGGAATAAGGCAGAGAAAAGGGGTGAGGTGGAAGTAGGGGGTACAGATACAGAAGTCACAGAGGAAGCAACTGGCGGGGGTAAGGGGCAGGGAAGAATGAATATTTGGGTGGTAGAAGGGGCAGAAAGATTGGGGGTACTTGACCTGGGGGATTCTATACTGAAAGGGGTGAGATGAGGTGGTGGGGGGAAAGGCAGAGCCGTATTTGGGTTGAAGCTATCCCCAAGTTGACTGCAGGAGGGGCAGGGCAGGCACTGCTCAAGTGTGCAACGAGGGGGAGGAAGAAACCTCATTTAGTGTTGCTTGTGGGTACAAACGACTTGGCGGGGAGGACTGTGGAAGTAGTGAAAGGGAGATTCGGGTAGTTGAGCAGGCAGTGTGAAGCGGTGGGGGAGTCGGTGGCATTCTTGGAGGTACTGCCGGTACCATGTGCAAGCATGGGGAGGAAGGGTAGGCTTGAGGAGTTCAAAGAGTGGCTGAGGGGTTGGTGCCACACCAAAAATTATGGGTTAGTGACTAACTGCAGTAGGGTCTGGGGGGAATAGTGACTTGTACACTGGGGACAGGGTACACTTGAGCAGGAAGGGGAGGGGAGTATTAAAGGCAGGATTAGAGGGGTATATCTCTACTAAGGTGGATTTAAACTAGTGAGGGGTGGTGACCAAAAAGACTGAGGTTGGTAGAAAGGTCCGGACAGGGGAGCCTAATGAGCTCACCCCACAGATATAGATATAGGCAGAGGCGTAGTAACCCTGGGAGGGGGCAGGCAGAGTAGTCTAAGCGTAATAGAGAAGGCACCACCACCTAATAAGAATAAGGAGGAGAAAGGTTGCGGACTACCAGGAGGAGGGACACAGGGCAAGGAGGAGAAGAGTGAGGAGAAGGATGGGTATGGGTGGAAGGTGGTCTGACTAAATGGATAGAGAACTGGTTACAGGGGAGAGTGCAGAGGGGGGTGGTGGTGGTGGGGTAGCTCTTGGCACCAAGAGCAGTGACAAGTGGGGTGCTGCAGGGGTCTGTGCTGGGCTCGGTGCTATTTCAGCTCTTTATCTCTGAAATAGCATATGGACTGGGAAGCAGGGTTAGTCTGTTCGGACATTATACCAAATTGGAGGCAGTGGTGGACGAAGAGGATGGATGGGAAAAACCGAAGGGGGACCTAACCAAACTACAGACATGGTCGGTGGAGTGGCAGCTAGGATTCAGTGCAAAGAAGTGTAAGGTGATGCACTTCAAGGCTAAGAACCAGAAGAGGGACTATCGGTTGGGGATTACAGAGGAGGAGAAGGACCTAGGGGTGTTGGTAACTGGGAGCATGAAAAACTCGGCCCAGTGCAGGAAAGCAGCAGCGAAGGCAAACAGGATGCTGAGATGCATTGCAAGGGGGTACTCATTCAGACACAGGGATGTGATCCTACCTCTCTACAGATCATTGGTCACACCACACCTAGAGTACTGTGTGCAATTCTGGAGGCTATACCTGAGGAGAGATATAAAGTTACTGGAGGGGGTGCAAAGGAGGGCAACAAAAATGTTAAAGGGGATGGAAGGAAAGGAATATGAAGTTAGGCTGATGGAGCTGAACATGTACACACTGAAGGAGAGCAGGGATGGGGGATATGATTGAAGTGTTTAAATACCTGAGGGGGTAACTAAACCTAGCACCGAGGGGATGTTTAAACTGAGGAGTGGAAGAGAGACGAGGGGGCATGGACTAAGGTTAGAAGGGAGGCATTTCAAGAGGGAAATGAGGAGGCACTACTTCTCTGAGAGGGTGGTATCTAGTTGGAATGCGGTGCCAGAGGGGGTGGTAACATGTAGGACAGTCAATAGCTTTAAGGAGGAGTGGGATAAAGCAAGAGAAAGAGTTGGGGAGGTATGGACTGGGAAAAGCAGGGGAGGAACTGAGGGGGAGGAGGCTGGGGCAGCTGCAATCTAGGGTGTCTGCCGCACACTTGGGCAGACTTACATAGACTGATTGGTGTGTTCTGCTGGCAGATTTCTATGTTCATTTGTTTGTATGTAAAATCACAGTGACCCTGTTCATGAGCAGAGGTCCTAAAATGCCTATGTTGAACATTTGGTGACAAATGTCCATAAAATGACTGTGTTACAAGCGTGCATTGTGCAGTTTCCATGCACCCTCATAACTTCGTAAATTTATAGTATTTTCACTCCGGATTTTCAACATTGCCATTTTTTTCACACCTCCTTATGAACAGTACAGCTGTCATTTTTCACATCCTGCCCGAAATATGTGTTTACACATCTGGCGCAGAATACCGTGGTTGCTGTGGGAAATTAATGTTTGGGACAGATTAAGAACATCATAGTGATAGTGTTCATGAGCAGAGGTCACAAAAAGCCTATGTTGAAAATTTGGTGAAATAATTCTACTAAATGACTGTGTTATGCGCATGTGTTGCGCAGTTTCCATGTACACTCGGAAGTTTGAGCATTTTTAATATTTTCACTACAGATTTTCAACATTGCCATCTCTTCACACCTCCCTATGAATGGTACAGCTACCAATCTTTATATCCTGCCCAATCTGTGTTTTCGTGCATCTGATGCACAATGGCACGGTCACTGTGAAAACTCAAATTTCGGGACACATTGACAAAATCACAGTGCCATTGTTCATGAGAAGAGGTCCAAATGCTTTCATGATGTGGGGGCCACAAAATGGGCATGTTGAACATTTGTACTGCAAATACCAACAAATGCCCGGGGCATTATAGTTTCTAACCATAACATCCCACCCTTTACAGACTGACAGACATGAGGGGTGTGCCTTTGGATTGCTGACTGTAATGCTCATGCCATTCCAACCCCACCCCCAGCCACTGACAGGCATTGAGCTGTGCTTTCGACTCTTCGGCCCCACAGTTCACCCCATTCTATATTGCCCCCATTTCAGCATATGTTCTTATGGAGTGGGGTGACTGTAAAGCCGAACACCCCAAGGCACACCTTAACATTTGTCGGTGTCTGCAGGATAGTGTAAGGTGAAATGGCATGAACGTTATGGGCGACAACACAAACGCATACCTCAATGCCTGTCCATCTCTGCAGGGTGGAGGTGCGATTGGCGTGAAGTTCAATACTTCATTGCCATTCCTGCTCTGCATCTGTCTAACGCCTGCATTTCCAATGCTAATACCAGCAAGCAAACATTCGGCATTGACAAATGCTTGTTTATAATGTTATAAAAGGTTTTTTTTATATTGAAACATTTTTTTCTTGAATTTGTTGCTTTATGAGAAGAAATAGTCCAGGGTTACTAGGGCTCTTGTGTGCTGAGCATGTGACCTGTGGGCGGGAGCGGGGAGTTCGCTGGGGAACCATGATTGCGCTTTTGGTTGTCGCTTGGTGACTCCGCGGCCGTATATCTGACCAGTACGAAAGTTAAAATGAATAACTCTAAAAGTTGTAGAAGAACTGCAGCCAAAGCAAACAGGATATTGGGCTGCATAGCCAGGGGAATTACGTCCAGGAGGAGGGAGGTGATCCTCCCTCTATATAATGCTTTGGTCAGGCCACAGCTCAAGTACTGTGTACAGTTCTGGAGACCTCATCTGAAGAAGGACACAGCGCTACTGGAGAGGGTCCAGAGGAGAGTGACCAGGTTGATTCAGGGCATGGAGGGGAAGCCTTATGAGGAGGGACTGGATGAGCTTGGGCTTTACTCACTGGAGGAGAGCAGGGACAGGGGAGATATGATAGAGGTTTTCAAGTATGTAAAAGGAATAAACAGGAGTGGATCCAAGGAGCTTTAAAGCTAAAGAAGGGGGAGACCAGGGGCCATAAGTGGAAACTGGAGGGGAAACTACAGGGAGCGTGGGAAGCATATTTTCACTGAGAGGGTGGTGGAGCCATGGAATGCATTGCCTGGGAGGCTGGTGGAGGAGGGCACAGTAGAGGGATTCATGAAGGGGGTGGGACAGGTACAAGGGGAAACTGAAACTTAAGAAGATCCTATTGGGGGCTGGGGGGTGGTAAGGTGAGCAGCCATTAGGTTGCTGGCATTCGAGCAGAGAAGACAGACCATTTGGCCTATTCTGATGGCTTTTTAGTATGTTGGTATGTTAGTTGGTAGATCCCGGGATCTGCCGTGCCCAGTCGTGCGTGCCAAGTTTCGGGCGGATCCGTTGAACGGTGGCAAAGTTGTTGGGGTGCAGGGTTTCACCCTTTGGCTTTGAAGGTGCTACTCAACCCTAACTATGGTAGCACTACCATACTACCATAATATATATATTCATTGCAGAGGGCTTCGTTGATGCATCAGTTGGGGTTGTCATTGCAGCAATAGGGGTTTAGGGGTTCGATGTTGGGGTCACCAACCCTACCACCCCCGCTCTCCACACATCGGCGGGCGTCGGGGTGGGCCTTGGGGTTGTCAGCCCTAACTCTCACCCCATTCCATTTGTAAGGAAGCTGAGTGGTACAGTATAGGATAATGGGGTGAGACAACCAACCCTAGGGCACACCCGATGCCTGTGGTGTGTGTGAGAGTGGGGTGGGGTGGGGTGTGGGGTGGGTAACCCTTGCATTGAATTTCCAGACTTTGTCGCTGTGATGGCACACCCTAGCTGGTGCATTAATGAAGTTTTTTTTGCAATGAATTTCCCTTCTGTTTCAGAAAATATAATGTTACTCGTATGTGGTTATGGTCTGGGCCCTGCACTCCCATCATGCGTGCATTTTGTAATCGTCTCTGATTTTCATGTGGGGGCCCTGCACTCCCATCTATACATAAGTGTACTGATATTTTAATAATCTCACATCTCTGTCCCACTACTGCATAATGTAGGGACCTGCGCTCCCATTATTGCATAATGGGATCCAAATAACTGGAGCACCTTTGCTGCAGCCATATCCCAGAGCAGGGCCATTCTCGATGCCCTAGAGGGGGCATGCCTCAGACAGCTAGTTTTGGAACCCACTGTGGAGGGAGCAATCTTAGATCTGGTACTCTCAAATGAGGACAGAGAGAGGATCTCTGATCTTGAAGTGGGTAGCCATCTGGGAACAAGCAACCACCAAACAGTGAGGTTCACAATAAACTTAACTGTAGAGTCAAGCCACACAAAAGTGAAGGTACTGGACTTCAGGAGGGCTGATTTTGTCAAAATGGGAGAGTGCCTCAGAAAAGCACTAGCAAACAAGCAAGAAGGTGGGGTGGAGCAATAGTGGGGAAACATCAAAACCATCATCACAGGGGCAGCAAGCCTTTGTCTGAGGCAAATAAATCAAAACAAAAGAAAAAAACACTATGGTTCTCAAAAGACATGGCGGGGAAGGTTAGGGAGAAAAAGACAGCATTCAGGAAGTATAAGGAAACGCAGAAGGAGCTGGACAGAGAACTGTATCAGTTAAAGCAGAAGAAAGCAGGGAAGGCAGTCAGAACAGCAAAGGCCCAAACTGAGGAAAAGATAGCCAACTCAGTTAAGAAGGGGGGATAAAACCTTTTATAGGTACATTAGGGAGCAAAGAAAGACTAAGGCAGGGATACTGCGGCTGAATAAAGAGGAAGGTGGTTGGGCAGAGAGCGACAGTGAAAAAGCTGGGATGCTGAACGAATACTTCTGCTCAGTATCCACAAAGGAAGAAAAGGGGGAGATACCTAATCCAGTCAATAGAAGCACTCTGGAGGTGGGGGGGGGGTTGATATTAGTCCTTTCACAGAAGAAAGGGTTCTGAAAGAACTCCTAAAACTGAAGGTGGATAAAGCAATGAGGCCTGATGGGATTCACCCCAGAATTCTAAAAGAACTAAGGGAAGAACTAGTAACACCACTGACTACCCTTTTTAATAAATCATGGGAGGACGGTGTGGTACCTGAGGACTGGAGGAGTGCAGCTGTGATTCCCCTTCACAAAAGTGGGAGCAAGACAGAGGCAGGAAACTACAGATCTGTCAGTTTGACCTCAGTGGTAGGGAAAATGATGAAATCACTTCTGAAGGAAAGAACTGTTGAGTACCTAGAGGCCAATGGGGAACAGGACCCAAGGCAGCATGGATTCATATCAGGAAGGTCATGTCAGACGGATCTAGTTGATTTCTTTGACTGGGTGACCAAAGTAGTAGACCAGGGAGGGGCTGTGGACATGGCCTACCTAGACTTTAGCAAGGCATTTGACACAGTCCCACACAAAAGATTAATAAATAAATTAGCCAGCCTGGGAGTGGGTCCCAGGGTGGTAGCCTAGGTAAAACACCGTATGGACAACACGAAACAGAGGGTAATAGTAAATGGAGTCCACAGTGAAGAAAGGGGGGTTACTAGTGGGGTACCGCTGGGTTCAGTACTGGGGCCGGTCCTTTTTGATGTTTTTATAAGTGACATTGCAGAAGAACTGGAAGGAAAACTATGCCTCTTTGCAGATGACACAAAGATCTGCAACAGGGTTGATAGCAAGGTGGGGGTGGAAAGGATGAAAAAGGACTTGGGAAGGTTGGAGGAATGGTCAAATGTATGGCTGCTTAGATTTAATGCAAATAAGTGCAAAGTAATGCAACTGGGAAACAAAAACCAAGGGGAAGAGTACACAATGGGGGTGAGATATTGACAACAACAAAAATGGAAAAGGACCTCGGGGTAGTCATATCAGATGACCTAAAGGTGGACCAGCAATGTGAGAAGGTAGTAAGGAGGGCTGGGGGGATACTGGGATGCATAGGGAGAGGCATCACCAGTAGAAAACAGGAAGTTGTTGTCCCTCTGTATAGACAGTTGGTAAGACCACATCTGGAGTACTGTGTACAGTTCTGGAGACCCCATCTTTGCAAAGACATAGACAGGATGGAGGTTGTCCAGAGGAGGGCAACCAAAATGGTGCAGGGTCTGCACCAGAAGACATATGAAGAAAGACTAAAGCAGCTTAAGTTGTATAGCCTTGAGGAAAGGAGGGAGAGGGGGGACATGATAGAAATTTTCAAATACCTCAAAGGAATCAACGAAGTCCAAGAGGGTAGCATCTTTCAGAAAAAGAGATGTGCGGGAACAACTTGAAGATAGAGGGGGGACAGCTCGGAGGCCGTGTGAGGAAGTATTTCTTCACAGAGAGGGTTGTAGATGCATGGAACAGCCTTCCTGAGGAGGTCGTAGAGTCGAAAACAGTGGGGGAATTCAAGAATGCATGGGACAGACGTAGGGCAATTCTAGTGGGGGGTAGGAGGTAGTAGGCTGTCTGTTAACTAGGATCTGCAGCTTATCCGTTAGGTAGGGAAATGGACAGACTAGGTGGGCCAAGTGGTCCTTATCTGCCATCAGATTCTATGTTTCATGCTCAGGAATGGTTCTGTGAGATGAATGCTTTTTGCTGCGATGTATGACAGCCATCTTCCAGCCATCTTGTGCTTCTGGGCCAGGGAGAGAAAGTTAACATTTTTTTTGGTTGACTTTTTTCTGCCATCTGCCTATTTCCAGATGGGAGAGGGACAAGTGTGATAGCCGTCGGGAGATTTGAAGTGTGGAGTTGCTGAGAAAAGTGGAGGAGGCTGTGAGCGGCGAGAGGGAGACAATGTGAAGTAGTGAGGGAGTTGGTGAGCTATTGAGATGCAGTGATTTTTTAAAACAGTCACTAGGATATCGTGAAGTGTTGTATGAGGGATTGTTTCAACTTGTTTTAGAGGGCTTAATGGCCGCTATTTAGTGGCAAGTGAATATGGTGCTTTTTCCAGTGTCCAGTCGCTTTGATGTTTGGTATCTGGCAGATTGAGAAATAGGAGTTGTACCAGACAGGAGTTTGTCATGCTTGGAGTGATTTGAGGGAGAGTTGCCAATGCAGTTGAGAGGGAGCTGGCACCTTTTTCCATTGGTATATTGGAGGATTTACAATGTAGAAAAGGTGCCAGTCAGCCAATCAGAACACAGGATTTTGTGTTTATTTTGGCACCCATTGTATACTCTATATTCTGCTTGGAGGTCCACATATCTGTTCTGACATGAATAACCCCACCCACTGCATTTTTAAGTGCAAGCATCATGTTTGCTTTTAATGCCTGAAAAATGTTTGGTATTTCAACACAAGCAACGTACCCTTGATGAGGAACATTGTAATGAAGTTCTGCAAGTTTCATAACTTCCCTAAAGTCCACATGATCTACTAAAGATTTCTGCAGAAGTGCTCCAGTTAACATTTCTCCTATTTTATGATTAAGATGAAAACTCTTTGGATGACTTTTGTTAAAAATATTCTTTCTCTCAAATGTTTGAGACAATATACTCATCACTGCCCCCTTTACTCCACCTATCCATCCTCCTCCCCTCATGTCGTCAGTTCCACTACACTTTCTTCCATCTCTAAATACTGGTTTGGGTTCCTCCCCTCATACCTATCCTATCTCCTCTGCCCCATCTCCTCCTCCTCCTCCTCCTCCCATGCACATTCTCTTTTCCCCATCCACACTCATCAGCCACGAAATCTGCTTTCTCATACAACCCCCCCCACAGGAACCAGCTGCCCTTCTCTATCCATCTCTCCCCCTCCCTTCCCTCCATTAGACACCAGCTAAAACACCTCACCCCTCTGGTTGCTCCTGCCAACCCTCTTCCTGAACCCTTCCTTACCCTTGCCCTTGCTCTTGCTTGACTTTTGACCACCCCTTATCTCCCCCTCCCCATTAACCTGATAGTTCTGATAGTTCTGGCAACCTCATTGAAGTTCAATCTGTTTTGACTTCTACTTTCAGCACTAGCTCAGTTTACCTTCACTCTGGCACTGTGCACTTTGAGTTTGTCCAGTCTGCATAGATGATTTATATGCTAATTCATTTGTCCTACATATGCAGTGTTCAGCCATTTTGTCTGCACTGCACTCACCTTCTGCTCTTTATGTCATCCTCACTGTAACCACATCACCTGACTGGCTGTATTTTGTTTGTAATAGTGCTTCTCTCCTTTCCCTTCCCCCAGGTCACATCTGGAAACGAACCTTGGCTCAGTGTGCCTTTCCTGGTTACCAATTTTAAATTAATATGTAGCTGCTTACAGCATGTCCCTGATTTATTAGACACTGTGCTTCATTTACCAGATGGATGTTGGGACTGTGAAGTTATATGTTCGGCGCCATCAATGGATGTGCAGCTGTGCTAATGATGTTGTTCGTGTTAGTGGTAATAATGGTACTGGGGCTGGCAGTGGTTCTATCTGCATCAAGTTTACAAAATTCACTATCCATTTCAGCATCCTGATCCTTGTCATTGGTGGTCTGGCAGGTGGAGTGTATGATTTCCGGCTGATCAAGCAACACTGAATTTGTTTTCAGGTGATGTTTGAGAGGTGTAGTGCTGAGCTATGAAACAACTTTACCACGGCTTATACCTTGTTTACAGATGGTACAAATTGTTCTGTATGGATCAGTTTAACAAGCAGAAAAATAGTTTTGCACTGTAGAAGTGACAGACTTGGTTAGAGTACCAGGAAGATAACTGAAAACTGTAGTATTATGGATTTTTTTCACTTGTGCGAGCAAAATCCAGGTCATCCAAACTTTTTGTACCCATAATGGTAGTGGAGTGGACACTTGAGATTTTTTCACTTTGATCCAATGTAGATGTGGTGGATTTATCCATCTCATTGCCACCATTTGTGGATTTATTTGTAACTACACTACCTGATTCTTTGCCAGAAGACTCACTCATTGGCTTGGGTGAGGGACAGATACTTCACTAGTCACTAAAGTGTCAGACTCAGACAAAAGAGTTACTGTCTGAGTCGGGGTCCTTGTTAATTACACTACTCTTATTGCTAGTCACAGGGATTTTAACAGCATGAACAGTCAACCTTATAGTGCCTCTCCGTGTGACACCAGCAGTTGCACAAGTTTTCTTAAAAGGTCCCTTTTTACCACAGTTTGCTGTGGCTCTTTACCTAAAATATTTGGGTTAATTTTGCTACCACCAGGATTGCCATTACTGCCAACACTGGTATCACCAGAGCCAGATGCTTCATTGGTGTCAGCCATAATAGCACTGGTGACTATATGCACAGCTACTGTATTAGAAAATGGTGTGGCTCGACTCACAAATCTGTTTTTAGCTTTATGTCAGTGTGATGCAATGGAACCTAACTGAAGAAGCAAAGATCAAGTGGAATGCCAAGGTTTAAGCCTTACAGAATGGGTGTGGCCAAGGCAAAATGATCTCAGGAATTTAAATTCTCAATAAAAAAATGTTTTGTTTTTCAGTATTGAAATAGTGTTTTTATATTTATATTATATTTTAATATTTATTTTATGTGATATGTTAATTATTTAATGTATTTATTTATGAGATACGGCACACTGAGAGCTGGGCGGCACTCGGTCACACACTGGGTACAGTACGGCCAAAGGGAGCACAGCCGGACAGATGGCCAGTACATCATGTAAGAGTCACAAATACTTAAAGGGGAACTGTCAGCAATTAGAGCCTCACACCCAAGTGTGAGGCTGATCCTAACTAGCCCTTTGTGTGCAGCAGCATGTGTATTTACTTACTCATTACTACAGTGTAATAAATAAATCAGGCTAATTTCCTTGACTTGTAAGGTGCCATTTTGTGTAACCAGACATCCCAGAGTCCCTGGCTGCTGACATCAGAGCAGAACTGTAGAGCTGGGAGATTCAATTACCTTCAATATCCTTCAATAGCCTGCAGTAACTATCAGAGTTTTTTGTAAGCTATAATCTTCAGCTTGCTGGACTGCTGTTCTCCTGGGGCTAAGTACAGACACAGAGGACTGTACTAAACCCCATGAGCACAGTTGGACCAGCAAACATCTGATTTTAGCTTACAAAATCTTTAACATGTATACTGCAGGCTATTGAAGGCTATGTGCACCAAATGTTAAGTCTCAGGCTTTAAAGAAGGCTATGCTATAGGCAGCCAGTATGCCAAAATGTAGATTTTAGTAATTTTAGTGTAATTTTTAAAGCATTCATTGAAATGTTATACAATTTTGCTAGTGTTTGGGTTATTAAAACATTTATAAATGTGCCTAGTTTCAGATTTCTAGATTAAAAGGTTCTTGAGTCATATGCAGATGAAAATGTACATGAAATTTCCCACAGAAAATAAAATGACAGACTTTGAGCAACTATCATTTTGAGATGGTCCTAATGTCATGATTAGTAGAACTACCAACAAGTAATCATTCCAAACTTCAGGGGCTGAATTCAAAAAACTTTGCCCGTGTACAAATCCAGTTTTGCATGAGCAAACTGTGTTTTGTGCCAAGTTGGTATTCACTAAAGCACAGTTTGTGGCCTCAAATTGGGTTTTTGCTGTGGCAAAGTGTGGAGGGGGCTGCAAAGCAAATGAGGGAAAGGGGATGTGAATATTGGCACTGTCCAGTTCACATAGCATTTCCTCTGTGCAAGGGCCTCTTGCATGGTCCACTTACATGGAACAAATCCTGCTAACCAAGACCTTGCCTTATCCTGCACAACCCTAGTGGTTGGCAAAGGTACTGCGGTGCCCCCTCCGGCCAATCACCGGCCTGAAAGTTAAAAACATTGTAATTCCCTGGTGCTAGTGGAAGCCTGCCAATCATCAATCGCTGGCCTGATAATAAAAATATTGTAATTTCCAGGTGCTAGTGGTGCCCCCCACAAGCGATTGCTGAGTGCCGGTATGATAGTTAATAAAAATATTGTAATTCTCTGGTGCTAGTGGTACTCTCCCCTCCCCATGATCGCCAATCACCAGACTGACATGTAACAGAAGTATTACTTGGTGTCCAGTGGTCTCTCCCCACCCAATCCCTCACCTGATATACCAATACATTTTCTCTGGTGTCCAGTGGTCCCTTCCCCCATCCAGTCCCCCTACTCGTTGTGATAAGCCACCCCCCAATGGCAATTGCTGGGCCGTCATTATTTTCTGGGATGTCCCTGTCATATCAGCCATTGCAGTTAGTGATGCAAAGCTGTCATATAAGGTCACCCCAAAACACAGCCCTGGCTCCGTTCCTGTACTTCTATGTTTGGCCCCCCGCCAACCCCCCCATTGCTGGTTAGTGGCCCCCCAAGCCCCTGTATAGTACACATAATCCACATCCCTGGTGTCCAGTGGATCCCCCCACCCCAATGGTAGTGCCCCACCTCCTCATTCCCCCAGTCCTATCCCTGAGCCAGCAATTTGCACAACCCTCTGCTCTCCACCATGGTCAGCCGGTGACTGAGCTGTCAATGAGTGTGTACTGTATACAGTATGCATTCATTGAATAACAGCTCATGAGTGTGCTGTCATTCAATGAGCGTGTTCTGTATACATTATGCACTCATTGACAGCTCAGTCGGTGGCCGGCCATGGTGGAGAGCAGAGGGCTGTGCCGGTCACTGACTCAGGGATAGGACTGGGAGGAATGGGGTGGTAGGCCACTACCTATTGGGGTGGGGAGTCCACTGGACACCAGAGACATGGATTATGTGTACTATATAGGAGATCAAGCAAGGGAGCCACTAACCACCAACAAGGGGCAGGTGGGGGGGGGGCCGAACATTGAAGTATGGGAACGGGGCCGGGGCTGTGTTTTGGTGGAGGGCCTTATATGACAGCTCTGCATTACTAATTGCAATGACTAATATGATGGGGACATCCCAGACAGTAGTGGTGGTCCAGCAATTGCTGTGGGGAGGGTAGATTATCACACCGGGGATGGGGATCAGATGCGGAGAGGGACCTCTAGACACCAGAGAAAATGTACTGGTATATTGGCGAGGTGGTACCATGTGATATGGATGAGCGCAAAAGAGTGAGCCCATATTAACGACAGTGAAACAGCGAGGACCGGAATGGCAACTGTGCTTTTTCTGTGGGGGACTTTGTTCATGCACCTTCCTTTATTTACTGTCTAACTCTGAAATTGTAGCATCTTGGGGAAGGGAATACCAGTTTCACCATTCTGGCGCTCACCGTTTTGTATTCGCTGTGATTTTGACTCACTATTTTGTGTTTGCCCAAATCACAGGTTACTAGGTGAGGGATCAGACAGGTGGATATTAGAATATTGGGAGAGGGATCGGCAAGGGGGAGGGACCGCTGGACACTAGGAATGTATTGGTATATCGGGCAAGGGATCAGGTGGGGGAGGGACCACTGGACACCAGGGAATATTTCTGTTACATGTCAGGCTGGTGATCAGTGATTGTGGAGGGTGTGCGTGAGTATCACTAACACCAGGGAATTACAATATTTGTATTAACTATTAGGCCAGCTATCATGGTGGTGGGGGTAATATCACTAGCACTAGGAAATTACAATATTTTCATTAACTATCGGACCAGCTATTGGCAGGGGTGGGGGTGGGGGGAGTGCCACTAGCCCAGTGGATTACAATTGTTTTATTAAATATTGAGGCAGCGATCAGTGGGGTTGGGGGTGGTAAACATACTGACTCAGGGCTGCCTCTGGGGCAGGGGATGGAGGGCATGCTAAACTCACCGCATCCTATGTAAATAGCCTCATAATGGGCATGCAAATGGTCACCTAGCACCTTACATGCCCGATGGGATCATTTGCAGGGCTGCCTTTGTGAATTGGGAATAGCACTCCTGTGCTATTCATTGCGGGGCCATACTCCTGGCTGCATGTCGGGGTAGTGCTAGCGGTACTGGGGTTATCGCTGCCTCAGCCTAACCTTATTCACAGTCAAATAGCGTGGTGTGCTATCTGACTGAATAGCAATTTTTAACACCATAGCAAATGCAAAGTACAATGCAAAATGTTGCGCTGTGCTTTGCAATTTGTTTTGTGACTCTAATCCCAGATCTGCAGCTCAGTAGAAGGTTGAGACATGACCAACTTGATAAATTTCAGAAAATCCACTGAATTTTGACAACGTTTAAACTTCCGTTATTTTGGTCTAATTTTTAAAGTGCAAATCTAAATAATATCAAATCTGGCAGGTATACAGGTACTGAAGGCTTTCGTAAGTGTACCAAATTTCAGAGTCCTAGATTGAAAGGGGGTGAGCTGTGGGTAACCAAACATTTAATCAAAATTTTATTTTCAGTTATTTCCATCTAGTTTTAAAAATTATTATCTACATTTCTTCATGGTTTCAGGAGTTAGAAAAATGTGCAACATGGGTAAGTGCACCAAGTTTTACATATCAAGCTTTAAAGGGGCTGTGCTATAGCAGCCAAACAGTTTACCAAAATTTAGATTTTATTTATTTTAGCATAATTTTGAAAGAAACCATCAAAATATTATAAAATGTTGCAGGTATACTGGTCATTACTACATTTACATACAGTATGTATCTAGCTTCATATTTCTAGCTCCAAAGATGCCTGAGTCATGTGCAAATACATTTTTGTGGTATTTTCCACAAAAAATAAAGTGATAGACTTTGAGCACCTATAATGTTTAGAGGATGCATCCTAATGTCATGCTGTTTGATTGATTAATTAATAAAATGTTATTTTATACAGGATACAATTAGTGTGTGAACCCTATTTTCAATAATATCCTGTAATATCCTGGAATGTTGCAGGGGTCAAAGAAAAATCTGCAGACCCTTCTCTTATAGATTATCTGAAATCTTTTTACTGTATACTGTATGTCTTCAAGAAACCTGGACAAACGATAGGCCCTATGCACCAATGGAGAGGAGTGGCTATGCACGCGTATCTGGGGCACATAGCCAGTCCACACCCATTATGTCTCCCACACGGGATGCACAACAGGGGGGCACACAGGCATTATGTGCCTGATCCCCCAGGGCTGTGGACTGCCCCATGCGGGGGGCATGCCAGTACTATGCATCATGCACAAAAGTGTGTAGTGCTGGCCACAGGGGTGCATACAGGGGAGAAAGATACTCCCAGGAGGACACTGCCATGAAACCCCTATGCACACTGTGTATTTCTGGAAACCTGTCTGGCATCGGGGTGATATGCCCACCCACCCTCTGGGGCCACCCCCATAGAGAGGCTTCTGCCTCCCTCCCACCCCAGAACACAGACTGGTGTGGCCACATGCTGTGATCACGCCCACCACACACATACACACCATCACCTCATGGGGGCACCAGCCCTAGGGTGCTGCCCATAGTGCAGCCCCCTGGCACCACCAGAAAATCCTGCTAATGGTGGGGTACAGTACGTGACCCGCCACCACTGGTGGACAGCCCCCCTGGCCCCAACCTGGCCCCAAGCAGTGCTCCAGTGCCATGAGAGGGCCAGTGGCACTGCCCTCCTTACACCTGCCACAGCTGCAGGCCCTCAGACATCCGTGGAAGGGATTCACTGAGCCACCCAGTCTGGGCATCTGATTGGATGCCCAGCTAGACCCGTGACCCCACCCCTGGCTGCACTGCAGAGTCCTGTGCATCAGGGGGTGGGACCGTGGACAGGTGGCCGGTGGTCGTGAATGCCACTGGTGCATGCCTGTCCACAGGTGCAGAGCTCCAGAGGCAGGTAATGTGCCTCCAGTGAGTATTACCTGGTGATTGGTGTGTGGTGCCCAATGTTTTAAATGTAAATGGGTATAAAACATTTTACAAAAAAGCTAAAAGCACAAAGAAATATGGAAGATTATCAAGTGGATTAATAACATGGTGTAAGGTAGTAAGTGGATTTCAGGTAGATGAAACAGAGATACAACCCCCCCAATCTTTGATATATCTATTGCTAAACCTCGCTTTTCCCCTACAGATCAGAGACCCCCTGACATGGGTGCTCTCCTTCCAGTGCTGCTACAATTTCACCAGCTTGCTGCTGCCAGCCTCACCCTGTCCAACTATCACAGCTGCCAGCATAGCATGGTACGGTCTTCCTACTAACGTCAGATTTGAGTCGGGCACTTGCGAGATTTTTTTCCCCCATTAGCAAGTTATACTGTACTGCCATTACAGGGACACGATCTTTATCTAAAGGGATCTCTGCCTGTTCATATAGATACCTTCTTAAACTACGGCTTCCTCCTCCATCTGACCAGCCCCCATCAGCGCTCCCTGCTTACATATTCCTCCTGTTCATAAATCAATTGTTCACCAATTTTTTCTGCCTTTATGAACAATGCATCCCCTACTCTCCTCCCTCACCCTTATTCTGCTCATATACCTCTCCTTACCACCACCACTTGCTCACTACTCGTCTATTCCTAATAGCTCTCCTAACCCTATCAGCTACTATCTCCAATCCCCTACCCACATCCATGCTATCACTCCTTCCCCCCATTTGAAATATTGTCTCACTCTACCACTATTCCTCATGCAGCTTTGATAATGATGTCCACTTTCACTGCGGTTCTCCACCTTCTTCTTCCTTGTTCATCCACTCCCTTCTCCTCAAATCTACCAACCTCCTCACCAGCACCTTTAAACTCTCCTAACTACCCTAAGCTCCACTTTCTCATACTTACTCTCCTCTTGCTCTCTGCCAGGGATATTCACCCAAACCCAGGCCCTATTGCCCCAAGCTCCCCTGGTGCTTCCTCCTCTACTACCTCTCTCTGCTGTTTTCTCTCAGCCCTCCCAAAGGGCTTAAAAATACTACATCTAAACACCTGCAGCTTGTTGCAAAAAATAGACCAGATTCAGACCATGGTGTGCACTCTAAAACCAAACACTCTAATAATCTCAGAAACTTGGCTAAAGAGCACTATCCCTGACCACTCAGTTTCAATGCCTGGGCTACTCACTGCTAAGGCAAGACCGTGCTGGCAGGGGTGATAGTGCGGCCATTTATGTCCTAGCCTCCATCCAATATTCTTTCATCTACTCATCCTCCAATCCTGAGACCCATGATGCCCTAGCTATCCATGTGACCTTCCCCTTCACTGTTCCAGTCTTTGTAGCCAGCATTTACTGCTGCCCAAATGTCCATCCTTCAGTCACGCTAGACCTCCTAACTTCCATCACTTCTCTTACTCACACTGGGGAATTATTCATCCAAGGCAGCTTCACTATAAATTGTCACCTAAAACTATCAAAACTAAACATGAAATTGGAGCCCTATACCTCTCCCAACTGATCTCCGAACCCACCCGCAAAAACCACAAGACATAACAACACTCCCTACTTGACTGGGCCCTTACCTCCCATCCTCACCATGTCATCGCCTTTGGCATCCTGCCCGATGCTCTCAGTGACCATAGCCCAATATTCATAGTTAGGAAAGTCCACAGAACTAGATCAACACACAAAACCAGACAACTACCCTCTTTCAAGTCTCTTGACCATGAACCTCTCCTGAGTAAACTTGCCACTTGTGACTGGTCCCCCCAACCTCCTTCCCCTCAGTTGATAAGGCCCTTGCCTACTTCAAAGAAATCTTTCTTGTAAACTGGAATGCCTTTGCCCCACTAAAACAAACTAGAGTCGTCAGAGGTAAACACTTACCTTGGATTACCCCTGAACTTTTGGCCTGTCTCAGGGCTAGAGATCAGGCCTGGAAGCATCATAAAGCCACCCAGCATCCTAGTGACCTCGCAAACTACTGCATGCTCTGAAATGCTTGCACCAGGACTTCAAGGTTAACCAAGTCCGAATATTTCAAATCTACCTTCATCGCCTACCTAAATTCCCCATCTAAGTTCTGGAAGGTGGTCAATGCCCCCCAGTACTTAAAGTAAATAGCTCACTAATGTCTGACCCACCAGCAGTAGCAGCAGAATTTAACTCCTACTATACCTCCTGTGCCACTGTGTTACTGAAATCCCTCTCTTCCTACCCATCACCCTTCCCACCCTCTACTGGTATGCCCCCCACCCTCCACCCCCCTTCTCTTTCACTACTGTTACCTCAAATGATGCCCCTAAGTGCCCTCCTCACCATCAACCCCTCTAAAGGTGTCTCCCCTGATGGCCTCAACCCAAAACTCCTCTCCCTCGCCTCTCCGGCCATTGCCTACCCCATCTCATTAATCCTAAATCTCTTATTTTATACTGCCTCAGTCCCCCTTCACGGAAACATGCAGTAGTCCTCCCTCTACCCAAAGGGGGTGACCCCTCATCCCCTGGCAACTATCGCCCAATTTTTCTCCTCATTACCCTTGACAAGCTTCAAGAATGCATTTTTCTCTCCCAACTCACCTCTTTGCTATCTGACACCTCCTTTTTCACCCCTTTCCAGTCTGGTTTCAAGAAAACCACTCAACCACCACCTCTCTCCTACAGCTCACAGACTCCATCCTAACCAGGATGGACAATGGCCAAATTACCTCTGCCATTTTTGTCGACCTGGCCAAGGCCTTTGTCACCGTCTCTCACTCTCTTCTCCTCGACTCACACCCAGCAGCTGGCCTATCTCCCTCTACCACAAATTGGTTCAAGGCCTACCTTATTGGCAGAACCCAATCAGTTAAGATCTTGGATGCCACTTTATGTCCCTTCCCAGTTAGCACTGGCATCCCCCAAGACTCTGTATTAGGGCCCCTCCTAGTCTCCATCTTCTTAAACAACCTTCCCTCTGTTTGGTTCCCCTCCAGTGCTATACATATATATGCTGATGATACAGTCCTGTATGTATCTGGCTCCTGTCCTGCTGAGGTTACAACCAGTTTACAGCAAGACTACGACAAGGTTCAGCTCTGGTTTGCTAACCATCAACTTTTCCTCAATACCAGGAAGACTGTCTCAATGACCTCTGGCACAATGCAGAGACTCGCCAGGCTTCCCTCCCTACCCACTTTCCACACCATTGATGGGACTTTACTTGAGGACATATAGTCCTTCAGGTACTTAGATGTTTGGTTGGACAAACACCTAAACTTCTCTGGACATATTGATGCCATGCAGAAAAAACTGTGCCCCAAGCTTGGTGCCCTGTCCAGGAACTGTAGTTATATCTCTCCTACGACTAGGTGTGAACTTGTTCAGAAGATGATACTGCTCATTTTTGACGACTGTGACATAGTCTATGATATTTCCCCTAAGTCCTCCCTGGCCAGACTGGACACCCTCTTCAATTCCTTCTGCCACTTTGCCCTGGATGCCCCCCTCCTCGCACCCACCACTGCGATCTTTATTGTGCCCTATCCTTCCCCTCTTTTACAAATAGGCAACTCTCCCACTGTGCTAAATTCACCTCCAAGCACTGGTTGGGTAAGCTCCCTTCCTATCTAACCTCCTCCTTTATAACAACCCCCCCATCCTCCCATTCCCTTAGATCATCCGACTCCTGCCCTCTGGTAGTCCCCCGCAGATCCACCCTAATCAGTCAATCTGCTTACTCTCACTGCCTCCCAAAAATTTGGAATTCACTCCCCCATCAAATCCAGCATGCATCCTCTGCCTACTCCATCAGCTCTACCCTCAAAAATTACCTTGCGCCTAGCTGCTCCTGCCATCTCTCTCCATTTATTGTTACCCAATGTAAAATAGTTTGTACCTAGTGTTTAAGTTTGTGATACCTGATGTATGTTCTTACTGACGTGGAGCCTTTGCAAAGGAGTCATTGACTCAAAGGATTGTAGTTCCAATATCGTTCAAATAAACTAATAAATAAACAAATAATTCCCTCCTATATGCCCTGGATAAACCCTACCCCTCTACTGTCACCTTTATTTTGCCCTATACACCTCCACTCCCCATATTTCTAGCTTTCCTCCTCTTCCCCCAAATTGCTCCCCCTTACTGGCCTCCCTTGAACACTCAAAGAATGCAGGGGATGCCAAATGCTCTCCATGGGTCCCTCTCCTACTCCCCAGGGGCTTGTATCCCTCATCTGCTCCCTTCCCTCTACATCACTCCACCTTACCCCTCCCTCTTCTTCCCCCTTTTCTTTCATGTAAGCACATGTTTACTTTCTAACCTGACACTTATTATTGTTCACTTTTTTTACATATTATGCACAACTCTGTTTTAACACTGTTTGTAACACCTGCCTTACAACTGTATGTTAATGTTGATCTTGTAACTTGAATGTAACTTGAACAATACTCTTCCTCCTCTCCCACATCACCCCTCCCTCTCCTTTCTCCCTCTCACCACCCCCATTTTCTTTTCTATATGTAAGCACTTGTTTACTTATTAACCCGGTACTTATTATTGTCCACTCTTTCTACCTATTATGCGCAACACGGTTGTACCACTGCTTGTAACACCTGCCTTAGAACTGCATGTTAATGTTGATCTTGTAACTTGAATGTTTAATGTTTCACTCCTATTGTACCCCTTCCCCCAGTTCGCACCGGGAGGCGAGCGACTTGTCACTCAGTGTGCCTTCCTGATGAAACATTTCAATAAATTAAATAAATAAAGAATACAGTATGAATATATTTTAGGTATTAAAATAATAGGAAGGAACAGGGAAACAGTAATACTAAATGTATACATTCTACCAGTTAATTCCAAGTATGCCAATCCACATGTCCTTGATGCATTAGAAAACGTTATTGATGATTGTATTAATAATAACCTAGTTTGTGGTATTGTGACACTGGGGGATTTTAATGCCAGGGTGGGGTGGCACCTGGAACTCACCACAGAAATGGCAGAATTAATTGGAGGACAGGACTTTTCCCACATTAGATTAACCTGAAATTCTAAAGATAAGAAATAGATGGAAAGGGGCAACAGGTTATGTAACATGTTTGAAGATAAGAATTTTATAATAATGAATGGAAGATTAATAGGAGATTTAATGGTGGATTATACATATATTGGCAGTAACGGAGCATCAGTAATAGACCTAGACTGGACTCAATTTTAATTGCTCCTATTGTTTAGGAATATTAGAACAAGCAGTAAGGTAGGTTGTGAGCATATCCTGATAGAAGTGTATTTGGACATTTGGCCGAAAATTAAGAAAATTGAAGAACAAACTGATGGGATAATTAGAGTTAGAAAAGGAGTCAAATGGGAATTATACAATGGGCAAGAAAATAAATTCAAAATTCTGCATTCTGATTGGCTGACTCCCACCTTTTACCCATGGTAAATCCTTCGATATACCAATGGGTACAGGTGGCAGTCAGCCCCATTTCCAAAATCCATCCAATCCCTGCAGCTGGCAGTGAAACACCACCATGTTGAATCACCACTAAATAGCCAGTAAACCTCAGTGGCACTGTCACTGTTGACTGTAACCCATGGTCATACCTGCAACCCCTGTCAGCAGTAAAAAAAAAAATACCTCTGCAAAGTCGAAAACATCCATAAATCAGCTGTTCTCTCACTGTCAGCACCACAGACACTAGTGGAACTGCTAACCCACCAGAAACCTGTGCACAGAAAATGACAACCTCATCTCGCACATAAACTACATCCACGGCAGTTGCCCTATGGAACCCTGTGACCTCGGGCACTCTCCACTGTTTCAGGAACTGATGCAGAAAACAGAAGAAAACAGCACACACCACAAATTAAACTAATTTGGCAGCAGTGTTTCGAGAACATACCCATGAATTACATGCATGCGCACCAGACTGATGAGGACTGAATGGGAACATCAGTAGTCTCTCACTCTCTTCCCACCACCCGATCTTAACAAGATGTTTTTCCCCCAAAAAAGAAACAGTTGCCATGCAGACTCACACTGTCTTTACTGCTCTCTCTCGGGCAAGCACAGTCGCAGTCATAGAAACTAATACGGCACACTAGCAGTCTCTCTCTCTCTTCCCCCCACCCCATGATAATTAGAAACTTTTCTGAAAAAAAAATAATCCCTATGTTGTCACACTGCCTTTACTGCTCTCTCTCAGGCATGCACAGTCGCAGTCATAGAAACTGATACGGCACACCAGCAGTCTCTCTCTCTCTTTTCCCCCTGCCCGATCGTAATTAGAAACTTTTCTGAAAAAAAAAAAAAAACCTGATGTTGTCATGCTGCCTTTACTGCTTTCTCTCCCCCATTTCTGTTAAAAAAGAGCTCACAATCCCATTTCATTTAAAAAAAAAGGAACACAAACTCCCCATTCCCCAGGCACTGAATAACAGCAGTTGTGTGTGTGTGTGTGTGTGTGTGTGTGTGTGTGTGTGTGTGTGTGTACCTCAGGTGAGGGGGAATGTCCATTTACCTAGCAACCCAGGACTACTTTTTTCTGTGGAAGTAGATCTCTTTCATTTTATTAAAAAAAAATTGTTTTAAAAAGTTTGCTCCTAACATTTTCTCTTTTCTTTATTTTACTGATTGTATGATCACAATAAATCACTCCAGGGTGTGGGTTAAGCTGGGATTTGCCATGACTGGCCAGGATGTGACCACTTGGCCACCAAACCATGCCGGTCGTGGTAAATCACAACATAATCCACACTCTGTTGTGGTATATTGCTTAAATAAGCAATAATAATATGTCTGTAACCTGTTGAAGGATAGTGGAATATCAGCAGAAATAATGAACACTGCAACTAATAAAAATCAAGAAAATGGCCGTTATTGTTTAGAGTCAATCATTAATAAGATAGCTTCTATGATAATAAAAGTCTCATAAATTATTGAAAAAAAGGGGCTAAATGGTTTGCTAAAGAGTTCAGATTAGCCTAAAGGGAAATTAATAGGGTGAAAAAAGAGCTTCATCATTTACAGAGAACAAGAAAGCACTTAATAAATTGCGAAAAGATTATAAACATCTGTTAGAAAAAGGGAAGCATATAGATTAAGTATATGGAAAGAATTGAAAATGCTGTTTGGAAAAAGAACAGAAAATTCTGGAATATGGTAGCAAATAGATGGGACAACTTGGTGGACGAGATAGAAAGTCACAAGCCACTGGTGTTGATATATGTAGGCACTAAGAGGTACAAGACAGGACCAACTGTACCTTGAATATTTGAATATCCTAAACACAATACAGAAAGCAAAGGGTACACGCCGATTTCTCTGATATACTACCTGTACCAAAAGCAAATAAAAAGATGAATTAAAAAGTCATCAGGGCCAACAACTGGATTAGGAGATGGTGTGTGTTAAATGATCTTAAATGTATAACCTCATGGGAGAAATTCAGTACAGACTTATCTATTTTTTTGGAAAGGAGGGACTGCATTTGAATAGGATGGAGAGTAAGGAATTAGGTAACAATTAAAAATAAAATCTATGAATGTTTAAACTGTCGGGGAGAGGGGATACATCTACACATAATAAAACAAACAACACAAGTAATGGGTATACTGGTATAATGGGGGAATCTATGGTGAATGGAATAATTAACACAGGTGCACAAAAACAGACACATACTGAACTAGTGAAAGAACATGAAATAAAAATATTGCTGATTAATGTTAGGAGCATGAAGAATAAAACAGAATAATTTAAACATGTATTAATAACACAAAACATTGATATTTGTGGGATTACAGAAACATAGATCAAGGATAGGGACTGGACTGGGTAGAAAGCATAAATGGTTACAACTTGTTTCATAAAGACAAGGAAAACAAAAATGGTGGGGGGTGGTTGTGTACATTGCATCTCACCTCAAAGCACAAGAAGCCTCTACTTCTGAAAACATGAAGCTGAAAAGTGAACAAATATGGGTAACATTTAAAACACAACATAAACAAATTAACATGGGGTATGTTATAGATCCCTTTGTTTGACAGAAGTGGAAAACCTTGATTTCATGAATGAACTGGACACAATGATGGTTTCTGAAAACTGTATAGTAACAGGAGACTTTAATTTCCCCAAAATTAATTGGGATCAGGTATATGGACATGCTCATTTAGAGAATAAACTGACAGAGACATGCTTAAATAACGATATGCATCAATATGTCTCTGAAGGCACAAGATATAATAACACCTTAGACTTAGTGTTTAGTAATATCGAAGAAGGTATACAAAAGGTTAAGACAATAGAGCCACTGGGGGGGAAGCGATCATAACATGGTACTATGTTCATTAATGGAAAATACATGTAAATTGAGAGGAAAAACTAGAGTATGGAATTTCAATAAAGCAGACTACGAAGCCATAAAACAAACATTAAAGGAGTAGGACTGGAAAAATGAAATAAAAAATAAAACACTTGAAAAAGTGTGGGAAAAAATGCAAAATAAAATACAAACATATATGAATAAATATGTTCTCCTAAAGGCCAAGTATAATGGCAAGGGAAGAATACCAAAATGGTTCTCTAGAAGGATGGAAAAGGTCATAAAATCAAAAGCAAAATCATATAAGAAACTCAGAAACAACCCTACCCCTGAACGAGAGACAAAGTACAGATCCCTAGTGAAAAAATGTAAAGAGATGATAAAAAAAGGCCAAAGCAAATGCAGAACTGAACCTGGTCAGGGACATGAAGGATAACTATAAAACATTTTACAATTACATAGGTAGTATAAGAAATGGGAATAGGCAAATAAACTTAAAAGAAGGTACATGTGTAACAGATAAGGAGGCAGAAATGGCAACCAAATTTAACAGTTACTTCTTAAGTGTATTTCAGACGTCAGATATTATTACACAGGCAACAGATATTAATATAGAGAGTAATACTATGGATTACACAATTTCAGAAACACAGCTATATAAGAAATTAAAAGCTTTCAAGGTACATAAGTCTAGTGGCCCAGACGAGATACACCCACATTTTCTGAAAAATTAGGCAATGGAACTGTCAGGGCCCCTTGCGGTACTACTCAATAAATCATTACAGGTGGGAGAAGCATTGCTACAATGGAGGCTAGTCAATATAACACAGATTTATAAAACTGGATAAAGCAATGGTAGAAAATTATAGTGCAATAAGTATCGCGCTTCCACTATAGATAAAGCAATGCAAAGCTTCATAAAAACATTCTTGGAAGATAACTTAAATGAGCTGGGTATCATGGATATATCACAGCATGGTTTTGAGAGGGGAAAGTCTTGCATCAGTAAAGCACAAAAAGCAAAGTGCACTCACATGCCAGTTCCATAATGGAGGAAAATGCACGCCAAGAACTTTGCTTAAATAGTTGCTCCTTTTTATTTTTCAGCATAAAACAGCATACATGGACCAGGCAGGCCTCTCCAGGTACAAACACCTCAACGTTTCATGTTTACACGCTGTTTTATGCTGAAAAATAAAAACTAGCAATGATTTAAGCAAAGTTCTTGGGTTGCATTTTCCTTCATTATGGAACTGGTGTGT
Organism: Neoceratodus forsteri; assembly: GCA_016271365.2. Taxonomy (NCBI): domain Eukaryota; kingdom Metazoa; phylum Chordata; order Ceratodontiformes; family Ceratodontidae; genus Neoceratodus; species Neoceratodus forsteri. The sequence goes on from CM057453.1 coordinate 1,152,991,281, forward strand.
GAGTGCACTTGGCTTTTTGTGCTTTGTTGATTATGTGCCATAGGCACCACAGACTGTAGAGTGGCTTTTTGCAACTTCAGATTCTTGCATCAGTAACTTGCTTGACTTTTTGAACCAGTAAGCCAGGCCTTGGACAAAGGATTGCCAGTTGATGTAGTATACCTGGACTACGCTAAAGCATTCAACTCTGTGTCACACTCAGATTTAATAAATATATTATAGGAAATGGGCATTAATCAGATTTTGGTTAAATGGATACAATCATGTTTAGAGGGCCATCAACAGAGAGTTCAGATTAGGGGACACAGATCTGAGCAGGGCAGCGTGTCTAATGGAGTGCCACAGGGGTCGATTTTGGGGCTGCTTCTATTTTCAGTACTGGTCTCTAGCATGCAAGTATCAGGGGGGACATGGTTAAAAAAATATACAGATGACACCAAAGTGGGAGCAATAGTTAACAACAATGAAGCTACTCAGAGTTTGCAAAATCAAATAAAGGAACTAGAGATCTGGGCTGAGAAGCATGGACTTAGGTTCAATGAAGGGAAATGTAAAGTGATGCATTTTAAAGTTAATAATAAACATGCAGTATACTACATTAGCAATAAACCAATAACAAGCACGGAGAGTGAAAAGGATCTGGGAGTGTGGATCATGAGTAACTTGCAATTTGATATGCATAACAGAGAAGCAATAAAAAAAGCAAACAGGGCAATGTGGAACATATTTAGAAATATTAAAAATAAGAATAGAGAAGTTATGCTCCCACTGTATAGATCCTTGGTGAGACCAGTCTTGGAGTATGGGGCACCTCTGACAACCCCACAAAATGTTGGAATTACAAAAATGAGAGAAGGAGTCCAGAGAAAATATACTACAAGAATAAAAGGAATGAAGCATGAAAAATATGGCGACAGACTACAACACTTGGGTTTGTTTTTCACTCTCTTATAGGAAGATTAGGGGTGATCTGTGCTTTATATAATGGCCATATGAAAATAGAGTGCAGTGGGACTCTGCTGGGCTACAATAAAAATCTAGTACAGGGTCACAAGACTACACAATAGACAAATAAAAGGAGAACAGTATAAGACTACTAAGTGAGCACAATGGTTTAATCAGAGGGTAGTAGGTATATGGAATTCTCTTCCATCAGTGGCTGTAGAGGCTCCTAGTATACAATCCTTTAAAAGCCAGCTGGACAGATATATGGGGGGACCAAACAAGAGAATATCTCCACTGATATGTGACAAGTCTCTTATGACTTGACAGCTACTTGACTTGAAATCCTTCCTATGAACCTATTGATGCACATACCTGAGAATCATATTTTAAAGATTTATTTTTTGACCCAAAGGTAGTATGTCAGGATATAAAAAAGGAAGAGTGGCTACCACTGATAAATGAAATTACTAAATCGGAAATAATTAGAGTAATGAATTCATTAAACTGCTATAAAGGCCCAGAACCCAACGGAGTGCCCCTAGATATAATAATGAATGACATAGACGTCTGGACACCATGCCTTTATAAAATTTATAAACATATAATCGATACAGGACAAATTCCCTCAACATGGTAGGAAAATATCATTATTCCAATATTTAAAAAAGGAGATAAGAAAAATCCAAAACATTATAGGCCAATAAGCCTACTTGACACCACACAGAACGTTTACCAAAATTATAAATGAAAGAATACTAGAATGGATAACAGAAAATAAAATAATTGATGAGGCACAGGTGGGCTTTATGCCAAATCATTCTGCAATTGATCAGTGCTTTATTCTTTCACATCTGATCCATAAGTACACCAGAATTAAAAAACAAAAATTATATTGCGTGTTTATTGATCTCCGTGCAGCATTTGATAGAGTTAAGACAGAAAAAGTGTGGAAAATTTTAAAGAGTTATGAAAGGCATCAGTCAGTTTTGAATATTATAATTACATTATACACAAACAAAAAACTAACATTAGATACAACAATGAAGGAGACAGAACATCCACATTTACAACAAATAGAGGAGTAAGGCAGGCATGTGTATTGTTCCCAATTCTATTTAATTTATTTCTAAACAAGTTATTGATGAAGTTGTATGATCCTGAACTCCATATGCCAAGGGTGGGTTCCAGGCGCTGCCCCTACTTGGCATACGCTGATGTCATGGTACTTTTATCTGCAAGTTATTTGGGCACTAAGAGAAGTTTAAAACGATTTCAAGAGGAGTGTGCAGAGGCATCCTTGGAAATAAATTACAATAAAACTAAATTCATGATATGAAGCAAACAGATAGAGAAAATAACAAAAACTGACAGCTTAAAATGTAACAAATGTAAAATAGAGAGGGTTAACACATTTTGCAAGACACCAGGAAAAAGGACTGCTGTGTGACTGAACTTCTCTGCTGGGACTAAAGTAGAAGAACTTTTGTACTTGGACCTTTAATTTAGGGTAAAAAAAACTAACATACAAAAAAAAAGTGTGTGTTTGGGTTAACTGAACTGAATGGGTATTGAAGAGTTATCTAGGTGTAAATCTCAGGTGACAGAAAGGACTTAACTGCTGTGAGGTTTAAATTACTTGTAGAAAGATCTGGTAAGTAGGGGAAGTGGCTTAGCTAGAAGGAAGCTACATTCAAAGACTGCCTTAGAAAGATTCTGCTAATAGCTTGGCAGAACACACCAGGAAAAAGGACTGCTGTGTGACTGAACTTCTCTGCTGGGACTATATTGCCCTCCTTCCCTCCCCTCCACCCCCCACCCAAAGCTAGTTTTATTTTTATAGGCACAGGATTTGACTGACAACAGGAACTTCCTGTTTGGGGGAAGGAAGTGAGTGATCACAGAACCACCAAGGACCGACCATCCTAGAAGGGCAAGAGTAGCTCTCCGGCCCCCTCTAGCTGCTGGAGGTCTGCCTCTGAGCAAGTAAGTGGTCTACTGCGAAATATAGGATATTCTTGTCTCAGAACAGGACAGTCAGGAGCTTAAATGGCACACAGGCAGAAAGTAAGGAGAGAGAGAACAAAAAAACTGAGGAAAGAGTAAGGATTGCAAACAGTTAAGGGGCCAGAAATAAGACATGATTGGAGTGGTGCAGTGCAGTGGCTGTGGAGCAGCAGTCTTCCGGGAGATGTTCTGGAGGATGCGGTGTTGTTCCATCTGCAGGCACCTCTCTGGGCTGAGGGAAGAGGTTGCTCATCTCCAGGCTGATTTGACCGGGATTTGTGGGACCTCCTCTTCCATCCAGGGACCACCAGTGCCACTGCCATTGCCTTAGAGGTTGCCAAGAAAGAGGAGCGGTTGGACCACAGTGGGCTCAGGGAGGGTGAAGGTGGTGGAACAGAGGCGCATCCCTCCAGTTGTACCTCTCCACAATTCTTATGCCATTCTGGCAAAGTGTGGTTCCTCTATGGAGGCACCCACAGTGGAGACCAAGGAGGATGCTGGGAACCTCTACAAAGGAGACCCACAGGAGAGTGGCAGGGGACCCTGCAGGGGAAGGAAACAACTCCTGGTGGGGGACTCCATTGTTAGGAAGGTAGAACTGGGAGAGGAAGGGGAGAAGGAGGTAAGGTGCCTGCCTGGCGCCATGGCTTGGAGGGACAGGAAGCGAATCCTCAGGATTGCCAGAGCAGCTGCACAGGGGAGGGAGCTGGATGTCATTGTCCACCTAGGGACAAATGACCTGGCTAAGAAAGGGATTAGAGAAGTGCAGGAAGAGTTTGTGGAATTGGGGAGGGGCCTTAGTCAAGTAGCACCGACGGTAACCTTCTCGGAGGTGCTACCCATCTATGGCATAGGAAACTAGGTGTTCCGCACCATGGGATTCAATCAGTGGTTGAAAAACTGGTGTGGAGCTCAGGAGATTTGGCTTCATTGGGGACTGGGGTCCACTGGAGTGATGTAGCCTTATACTGGCATGATGGCTGCATCTGTCCGGAGGGGAAACAGGATCCTAGGTGATAGGTTTAAATGCTTCATTGGCAAGCTTTTAAACTAGCCAAGGGGAGGCACTGGAAAGGAGCAGAAAAATCCTAGCCCCCAAATAATCATGGTAGTAAGTGTAAAACACCAACATAGAGGTGTCGATAGGGAGAAGGGCAGGGTAAATGAAGAAAGTGACAAAGGCAAGAAGGACAGGGATGGGGCAAAAGGGAGTAAGGCCATCAGGAAATGGAAGGTAATGAGTACCAATGCCCGTAGTCTGGAAACAAGCTCCCTGAGCTGGTGGCCTTAATGGAAGAGGAATGCCTGGATATCATAGCAGTCATAGAAACATGGTACACAGAGAACCATGAATGGGATGTTAACATACCAGGGTACATAACCTACAGGAGAGACAGGCAGGGAGAAGAGGGAGGAGTAGCTCTCTATGTAAAGGAGGGATAAAAGCAACTGAACAAAAGAGTAAACAGGGAGGAGAGGAGGCACTGTGGGTCACCTTGGAGACTGGAAAGGGCACCACAATCCACACAGGGTTGTGTACAGACCCCATGTCAGGGGGAAGGAATGGACAAGGATATGATAGAAGGCATTCTTAGAATGGCAGAGAAAGGGGAGATACTGTTGATGGGAGACCTGAATATGCCAGATGTTAACTGGAGCACATTTGCTGCTGTCACATCCAAGAGCAGGGCCTTTCTTGATGCCCTACAGGTGGCAGGCATTAGACAGCTAGTTTTGGAACCCACTCGTGAGGGAGCAATCTTAGACCTTGTACTCTCAAATGGGGGCAGTGAGAGGATCTCAGATCTAGAAGTGGTTGCCATCTGGGGACAAGTGACCATCAAACAGTGTGGTTCACGCTAACTTCAGCTACAGAGTCAAGCCACTACAAAAGTGAGGGTACTGGACCTTTAGGAGGGCTGACTTTGGCAAGATGGGAGAGTGCCTCAGAAAAGCACTAGCAAACAGGCTAGAAGGAGGTGTGGAGCAACAATGGGGAATTATCAAAACTGCCATCACAGAGGCAACAAGCCTTTGTGTGAAGCAAATAAACAAATCAAAATGAAAGAAAAAGCCACTATGGTTCTCAAAAGAGGTGGCTGTGAAAGTCAGGAAGAAAAAGATAGCATTCCGGAAGTATAAGGAAACATAGAAGGAGCAAGACAGAGAGCTGTACCAGTTAAGGCAGAAGGAAGCAGGGAGGGAAGTCAGAATAGCAAAGGCCTAAACTGAGGAAAAGATAGTCAACTCAGTTAAGAAGGGGGATAAAACCTTTTATAGGTACATCAGTGAGCGTAGAAAGACAAAGGGAGGGATAGTGAGGCTGAATAGAATGAACTGTGGGTGGGCAGAGGGGGACAGTGAAAAAGCAGGAATACTGAATGAATATTTCTGCTCAGTATTCACAAAAGAGGAGGGGGAAGTGCCTAATCCAATTAACAGAAGCACTCTTGATAGAGGGGTGATCCAGTCCTTTCACAGAAGAAAGGATTCTGCAAGAACTCCTAAAACTGAAAGGTGGACAAAGCAATGGGTCCTGATGGAATTCACCCCAGAATTCTAAAAGAATTAAGGGAGGAACTAGTGAAACCACTGGCTACTCTTTTAATAAATCATGGGAGGATGGGTGTGGTACCCGAGGACTGGAGGAAGGCGGATGTGATTCCCTTCACAAAGTGGGACCAAGACAGAGGCAGGAAACTACAGACCTGTCAGTCTGACCTCTGTGGTTGGGAAACAGATGGAGTCACTTCTTAAGGAAAGAATAGTTGAGTACCTAGAGGCCAGTGGAGCACAGGACCCAAGGCAGCATGGGTTCACAGTGGGAGGTCATGTCAGACGAATCTAATAGATTTCTTTGACTGGGTGACCAAAGTAGTAGACCAGGGAGGGGCTGTGGACATGGCCTACCTAGACTTTAGCAAGGCATTTGACACAGTTCCACACAAAAGATTAATAGTTAAATTAACCAGCCTTGGAGTGGGTCCCAGGGTGGTAGCATGGGTAAAACATTGGCTGGACAACAGGACACAGAAGGTAATTGTAAATGGAGTCCACTCTGAAGAAAGGGGGGGTTACTAGTGGGGTACTGCAGGGTTCAGTATCGGGCCCAGTCCTTTTTAATGTCTTCATCAGTGACATTGCAGAGGGACTGGAAGGAAAAGTATGCCTTTTTGCAGATGACACAAAGATCTGCAACAGGGTTGATACACAAGGAGGCATGGAAAGGATGAAAAGGTCTGCCATCTAATACTCATCATTGCTCTCTTTATGCTGCAGTTGGGTGGGTTTCCCTTCACCTCAGAAGGAACAGAAATGCAGCACTATGGATTTACAGAGCGTTGTCAAAAAAACTTCCAAACTATATCCTGGACTGCTTCACCCAGACCTCTCCTAGCTCCTATGCCCTAAGAAGCAACAACATTATCCTGCTCAAATTGCCCAAATTCAACGCCAGGCTAGGGAGGGCAGCAATCAGCTATTCTCTAGCTATAGCATGGAACACCCTACAAAAATCCCTAAAACTGTCCAATATCATTCCATTTGCATCCTTTAAACAGCATTGTACAGTCTTCTTCAAAGAGAAATGCAATTGCTACCACTAGAGCTAGCATTGTCATCTCACAATTCTCCCTTCTAAACCATAAATAGCATATTCCTTCCAGACAGACACCCCATCGTATGGCACCCAGTAATACCTTCACCATCCTAATATTACATTATGTTGAGTGTCTGCCATGCCCCCCCACTGGGATATGTATATACTGTACATACTGTAAATATTAGCTTAACTTTCCTGTAACCATTTTTTATCATGTGAATTTACTGTACATCACTGTGTTTATAAACGTTATTTTCCCCTGTATGTATAACTGTCTTATATAAGTGTATGATGTATCTGTTGTGTATCAACTATTGAACCTTGACCTTATCAGGTCCATCTTGTAAATGAGTCTTGCTCAATGACGTTCGCCTGAATAAATAAAGATTTGATGATGATGATGATGATGATGATGATAAAAGGGACTTGGCAAGGTTAGAGGAATGGTCAGAAGTATGGCAGCTAGGATTCAACGCAAATAAGTGCAAAATAATGCACCTGGGAAACAAGAACCCAGGGGAAGATACACAATGGGTGGGGAGGTAGTAACAACAACAAAAAAGGAAAGGGACCTGAGGGTAATCATATCAGATGACCTTAAGGTTAGCAAGCAATGTGAGAAGGCAGTAGGGAGGGCTGGGGGTATACTGGGATGTATAGGGAGAGGCATCATCAGCAGAAAACAGGAAGTTGTTATCCCTCTGTACAGGCAGTTGGTGAGACCCCATTTGGAGTACTGTGTCCAGTTCTGAAGACCCCATCTCCACAAGGACATAGACAGGATAGAGGTAGTCCAGAGGAGGGCAACTAAAATGGTGCAGGGTCTGCAAGAGAAGCCAATGAGAAGAGACTAAAGGAGCTTAATATGTATACCCTTGTGGAAAGAAGGAGGGGGGACATGATAGAAACTTTTAAGTACCTCAGTGGAATCAACAAAGTCCAAGAGGGTAGCATCTTTCAGAAAAGAGACTTGCAAAGCAAGGGGACATAATTTAAAGATAGAAGGAGGCGGTTCAGGGGCAATGTGAGGAAGTATTATTTCACAGAGAGGGTAGTGGATGCATGGAACAGCCTTCCTGAGGAGGTTGTGGGGTCTAAAACTGTGGGAGAATTCAAGAATGCATGGGACAGACATAAGGCAATTCTTGTGGGGGGTAGGAAGAAATAGGCTGTTGGTTAACTAGGATCTGCGGCCTATCCTGTAGGTAGGGGAATGGGCAGACTAGATGGGCCTAGTGGTCCTTATCTGCCGTCAAAGTCTATGTTTCTATGTTTCTACGCTATCTTGGAATAATCTTCACCACTAATTTAAACTGGAGAGAACATAGGAAAATGTTAGAACAAAAAATTAAAAGATTTATCCTGGCTATGGAGGGCTTCTCTTACAAATACAGGGGAAATGCCATAAAAGGCTGCCTAAAAACATTAAATGCAAAATGAAAGTATCAGCTGCTCTATGGGGCAGAGATCTGGGGTTTCGATAATAATGATTCATTAGAAACTAGAATGAATATTTTTTACAAAAGATTATTGGGTCTCCTGAAAGGAGCTCCATCTATTTTAGCAAGGTTAGAATTAGGACAGATTCTGGTGCAATGTAATATTGAACAAAGATTGGCACTATATTGGCTAAAAATATATAATATGGATGAAGCAAGACTCTCTTATTTGTATAGATGAAACTACTAATGACACGGGTAAACAATTCTCCTTCCCGAGTTTGGATATTTTAGAAAAAATTATGAAACCTTATGGCCTGCTTAACTGCCTATCTGAGAGTTATCTGAGGCTGCATGAGGTGATTGCACATTTAATCAAAGAAAGGATCAGAGAGACTCATATTCAGAATGAATTGGGAATATGTAAAAATTACAAAATCAGTAAGCGGCTGTCAGAAAAAAAAGAAATTTCGGCATTAAACCTTATCTGGTACTGGTCAAGAACCTGACAAGCAGGAGGGTCTTGACCAGATTCAGATTTGAGTATAATGACAGTCAAAGACTTAAAAGTTTTTACAAAAGGAAAGGAATATGAATGTCAACTTGGGGAGGATAATTTAGTCCATTTATTAATTCTATGCCCTCTGTATTACTATGAAAGCAAGCTGTATTTGGGGGAAATATTGTCCACTATGGATATGGAACCTAAATATTTAGTTACACAAGTGTTGAAATCACATAATTTAGGAATTTTGGAGAGACTGATATCTTTTTGCAAGACCATAGATTGTAAAAAATTGCACATTGTCGCACAATCAGCAATTTGAGTAGTTTAACTTCATAACTGTGGCACTTTACAGTATTGTACATAGTTAGAAAGTAAAAAGGGAATACATAATGTACAATATATAAATATGAGGTAGTTTATAAAGTTCTTGAAAGGACTTTAGATCAAGTGCAATAGAATATTATTTGTTGAATTTTGTTGACCCGGTAAGCCCACTGGGCCTAGAAGTCCCTTTTTCAGGGGCGACCGGGGTTACAGATGGTAAGCAACTGAAATTGAACCAGATTAAGCTGTTGGTAGTATTTTTCATGAATGGGAGAAACTAGGCCAGGACACCCCGGGGAAATTCCCCTACTCTTTTTCGATAAGTGCCATGGGATCTTTGGCATCCACCTGAACTACCACCAATCCAGACAGATGGGACCTCGGTTTAACATCTCATCGGAAAGACGGCACCTCAGAAGTGCAGCACCCCCCCTCATACTGCACTACAGTGTCAGTATTGGGATATTAACCCAAGTGCCAGATGTGGGAACTGAACCCACAGTCCTCTGATCTCCTGTAACAGTAATACAACGTGAACGACATCTGTTTTAATGTACAATATAGAAATATGAGGTCGTTTATAAAGTTCTTGAAAGGACTTTAGATCAAGTGCAATAGAATATGTAACAGTAATACAGTGTGAATGATGTCTGTTTGAATGTAAACGTGTTAATACTGTTCCTTCTTTTTCTTGTGCACACATATATACTGTAGATGTATTTTATTGATGGTTTTATTATGTTGTAATGACAATATTATTTGTCGATCAATAAACTAAACTGAACTGAAACATAGAAACATATAATTTGATGGAAGATAAGGACTGCTTGGCCCACCTAGTCTGCCCATTTCCCCTACCTACAGGATAAGCTGCAGATCCTAGTTAACCAACAGCCTATTTCTTCCTACCCCCCACAAGAATTGCCTTATGTCTGTCCCATGCATTCTTGAATTCTCCCCCAGTTTTAGAACCCACAACCTCCTCAGGAAGGGTTTTCCATGCATCCACTACTCTCTCTGTGAAAAAATACTTCCTCAGATTGCCTCTGAGCCATCCCCCCACTATCTTCAAATTGTGTCCCCTTGTTCTTTCACATCTCTGTTTCTGAAAGATGCTACCCTCTTGGACTTTGTTGATTCCACTGAAGTACGTAAAAGTTTCTATCATGTCCTTCCCTCCCTTCCTCCTTTCCTCAAAGGCATACATATTAAGCTCCTTTAGTCTCTCCTCGTATGGCTTCTCTTGAAGACCCTGCACCATTTTAGCTGCCCTCCTCTGGACTGCCTCCATCCTGTCTATGTCCTTGCGGAGACAATGTCCTGTGCAAATAAACTGACTGAAAATGTCTATCATTCCAATTTGGCACATTGTTTGGGTACCTATCAACAAGTAATAATGGCAAATGTCAGACTTCTAGTTCAGTGAAGAGCTGAGTTATGACCAAATTAATACAATTCAAAAATTCCACAACATTCCAACAAAATTCTGTGGAAATTGTTGCAATTTAGTGGATTTCTGTCAAAATTCTGTGAACATGTATTTTTTTCATTCCACATAGCCCTATTTTCAACCTTTTGTTAAACTGGCATTTTGCATTTGAGTGCCTCACTTCTAGTGGAAACACTAACTGTGCCACACAAAGTAATTACCAGGATTAAGCACATTCCAGTCATCACATGACTGAATCACAGGCATGGTTTGCCCACCGACCAGCATATCACTCAGTCACTTTCAGGCATTGGCAGTCTCTCTCACACTAGTCCCTCCCACATTCACAGCACAGAGTCTCCACAGACTCATCTGTCAACTCACGAGGTGTCCTTCCCCTGGTCCCACACCACACTGACTCCCCAATGTCAGCCCTATGCACCCTGTTCTTTTTGTTCTGACAGTGCCCACACCCTCCTACCAACCTACCTACCTCCCCGTCTTTCTGCATTTATTTTTTGTTCCCTCATCCCTCCCTCCCATACCTCAAAACTTGAATCAACAAAGGATTCCAAGTCCTTCTGCGTGGTGACGGTCAGGTCAGTAATGTGGACCAATGATGACCCATCTGACGAGGTCTGACCCTGTGATGTGCCCCTGCTCTCACTGCCACAGTAGAAACTGCCCTCACTCTCCTTAGCTTACCAGTCCCCCTCCTGCCAGTGCCTGACAACTGTGTGAGTATGTGTGGTGGCTTACAACTGGTGTGCGGTTGCATGATGTCAGCTGGTATGGGCAAGTCGAGTCAGAGGGATGGATTGCGGCGTTGCAGTGGAGACCTAGAGGTGAGCCAAAACAAGGGGCCAAAAGGGTTTGAACCATAGTGTGAACCCTCTGGTGTTCGATTTCTAATTTTGAACTCGTACACCAGAATTCAAACATGGTTCAGATCTTTTTAGAAGTAATTCTGACAACTCTAGTTCTTGTATGCTGCAGCCCTTAATTTCTCCATTAGATGGTATTCCACATTACGTTACTAATTCTGTATACCTTACATCACATCACTTCTTGTTTTTTGTTCACCATCAGATGGCTGTTTGCATCTGGTCTCATAGTAGGGATCTTACTCTCGCTGCCAGTTAAATGTCTTCTCCCCAGCTTTGTGCGGTGAAGTCTTCTGTAAACTGAATTACAGGTTTCCATGTTTCAGTGCTGGTCCTGGGGATTGAGTTTTGCACCCCTGTCTCAAAGGCAGCAACTCTAACCCTTCGGCTAAAAGGCAACTTCTTTTTAGCCAAGGGGTTGGACTGGCTTTTGTTCTTGTATGCTACAGTCTTTAGTTTCTCGACGTTGTTGGCAAATTAGCCATTTACTAATCATTAATTATATCTAAACCTAAATTGTTTTGCATCCAACATAACATTCCATTACATTTGTTTGTTTTACACTATTTCTGTTTACCTTCCTTATTGTAAAATTGTATGCAATTAATCTTGCCTATTTATTTGTACTTCTTCGACTATACTAGTACTTGTTTGACTTCATTCCACTGGAACTCGCTTATTGTATTTTAAATGTTGCCTTGTAGTCTCTTGTTATTGACGTGGAACCTTTATAAGAGCATTTGTGATCAAAGGTAGTCTCCAAAATTTTCAATAATTATAACTAACTAACTAACCAACATCAATAAACAAACCTTCACTTTTCTGTTTTGCTTAATGATAGTTGTGGTCTCTGTAGTTCACCATTTCCTGTATATTTCACTTACACTGTATTTGGTTTTGTTCATTAGTCATATTTATTCCCATTTTGTCTCACATCCACTGTTATATTCACTTAATTGCTTTGCCTAAATGTTATTTGTTGTTCTTGCTGTTCTTCTGTGTTCATGTTTTCCTTACTTTGTAACTGATACTGTTTACTGTCTAATGACTGCATTTGTGCTCTCTCGGGTTGTACCTGTAAAATAAGTATATGTCTAGTGTACATAGTTATGACACAAGCAAGCAAACAAACAATCAAGAAAACAAACACATAAACATAAGAGCAGACTGGATGGACTTTGGTCTGATTCTGCCATCACTTTCTACGTTTCAGTGGGAGTAATAGTAATAGTGCGGCTATTTCAGGGTCTGTGGAGTGTGGTGGGTGGGTGGTTGACTGCTTCCAGAGTGACCCCTGAGTTGGGCTCCCATGCGGAATCCCACTTGAGTACAAGATACTTTTTTTAATTATATTTTGCTTGTCACAACCAAAATGTCGGCTTTGTGTGTCCATGCGCTAGAATGGTGCAGAGCTGAGGGGTTACTTGTTCATGAACAAGTTAGTTATTTTTGGTCCTACATGTGAAAAAGGTTGTATCTCTTATGGGTCACAATCATGAATGAGTTTCCCCTCAGCTCTGCACCAATGTAGCTCGTGGATGAGCAGAGCTGACATTTTGGTCAGAACAAGCAAAATATAATTAAAAAAATAAGAAGTATCTTGCAGTACTGTGCAAAACTATTGCCATGCGTGTATTTTATTTTGATAAAGCTTGCTCCAGACAGCTTCATTACATGTTGTTTCAAACTGGTCCAAAAGGCTGACAGTGTCCCTTTAACAGAACTGTGTTTTCAGAGTGGTTACGCACTGATACACACTGTAGTGAATTATCAGCATCAATTTTTCCTCCAGTGAGTGGGACCTCTACCAAAAATGTATTTATTTTTATTTTAGTCTTTGGTAACCGGGTAAGGCCCACTAGGTACAAGTGCTTGTTTTTAGGGGTGACCTGGGAGCACTGGGCAGTTAAGTAACTTGCTCAGAGTCACACAGTATGCAAGTGGAGGTTGTGAGAATCAAACCCAGGTCTGGTCTGCTGGATATACCAAGCTCATTCACAGCTCGTTTCTCTAACCTCTAGGCTATACTGCCAGCCATGCTCCAGCCTGTGACAAACTGATTTTGTTTTGCTGCAAAATGCAACAAGTTCAATCAGTTCTTCCTCACTAAGGTGTCCTCTATTCAGGATGGAATCACCTCAAGTCACCTGTCATGGGTCAGCTGTGCCATTCCTGACATGAGCCCAGGAGATGAGCTGGCTTGGATAGGATTCCATCCAGTTCTGGATGAGGAGGTGCTGTGGGTGCTATGGGGGCTGCATCCCACCTGTTTATTGGACCAATAGGGCCCATCCAGCTGCTAATTGACTGTGGGCAGACCCTGGCTTCAGTTATTTCAGAAATGTTTATGTCATCTCTGGGGAAGGGGGTCTTCGCTGCCCCTCTAAAAAAGGCAGTAGTAAAACCCCCTCTAAAGAAGTCATCTTTGGATCCTGACATTTTTCTGAATTTCAGATCTTCCTTGAACCTTCCCATTTGGGGTAAGATGAAAAAAGCTGGTGATCTGATACCTTTTATGGGACAAATAGAGATTTGCAGAATTTAAGTTTTCATGCTACATAGAATTCTTTATCAGAAAAAAGAAGTGTTTTGGGGGGAAGGTAATTTAGAAGATGGTGGCAATGCCGTTAGAGGTTCACCTGGAAAGGTATGACATTTATGACCCACTCCAGTTGGGGTTGTCCTCATCATTGTACTGAAATGGCACTTGTCAAGGTGCTTGGTGATCTCCTTAGGCAAGTGATACAGGGCATCAATTTATTCTTATCCTTCTTGACCTCTCATCAGCATTTAACACAGTTGACCACAGGGTGCTGTGCAATGCCTGAGGCACTATATGGGTCTCACTGACACGGTTTTGTACTGGTTTGAATCCTACCTGTCCAGAAGAATATGGCAGGTAGTTTTAGGTAATTCCACCTCTACAACAGCTGCACTTAGCAGTGGTGTGCCTCAAGGTTCGATCCTGACTCCATGCTATTTGCTGTGTACGTGTTACCTCTGGGTGAGATCATCAGATGGTCTGACCTGTTCACTGCTATGCAGATGATACCCAGCTATACATGTCATGTGCACCTGTTGGGGCTAATGCACAGAAACATGGAAACATAGAAATTGTTGGCAGATAAGGACTGCTTGGCCAACGCAGTCCTCCCATTTCTCCCAACCTACAGCATCACCGCAGATGCTACTTGATCTCCGTCTCGTTCTCCCTCCTCTCATTCCTTTCCACTGAGATTCCCTTATATCTATCCCATGCTTTCTTGAGCCCCATCTCTGTACTTTCCCCAACCACTTCAGCTAGAAAACTGTTCTAAGAATTCACCATTCTTTCTGTGAAGAAGAATTTTCTCACATCTCTCATGAATCTACTCCCCCTCCAGCGTCATAGCATGTCTCCTTATTCTTGAGCACCTTTTTTTCTGAAAAATACTTTTCTTCTGTACCTTATATACCCCATTGAGGTGTTTAAAGGTTTCTGTCATATCCCCCCCCTTCCAGGGTGTACCTATTGAGTTCTCTTAATCTCTACTCATAGGGCTTTTGAGGTAAACCCTGCACCATTTTAGCTGCCCTTTTCTGGACTGCCTTCACTCTGTCTATATCCTTCTGCAGATGTGGGGCCCGATTCTCAAAAGGACCTTAGATCACCATAAGTTGTGGTGATCTAGGGCTGTGGCAAACCCAGGTGTACCAGGGACCCTGCACCCAATTCTTGATTGGGTAGTGTCCTGGCAGCAAAGTCCCATTGCTTGTGGCAACCGTAGCAGTGCACCAAACAGAGGGTGCACCTGGACAGGTTGCCATAAGCCATAGGTGGCTGTGTGGCAATGTCACCAGACATTCCCTGGTGGTCTAGCAGACCCCCCTCCACAATGTTCACAAGAAATAGGCAGTTAGTATACTTCCCTGGTGTGCTCCAGTGGACCCCCGATTCCTCATTACCCCCATATGAATTAATAGTAAAATAACCCCCCTCCCTAGCGGACTAGTGGACTCCCCTTCCCAATATCCCCATGAATTATTTATTGTAAGTCTCTGGTGGTTTAGTGGACCCCTTCCCTGATCCTCTATGTCCCCAAGATATAATTGTGTATTCAGATTCCCTGGTGATCTAGCCCCCCCAAAGCCCCCATCTCCCATTATGCCATACTATGACATCATTGGTGGTATAGTGGCCCCCACTTCCCACCCTGGCAAGCAGTATTCCACCACCCAGCTCCCCCCATGCCCAAACTGAGCCAATGACTGGGAAAGCCTACTGTTCGTATCCATGGCCAGCCACCAACTGAGCACAGAATGAATGCATACTGTATACATTAGATTCAATGCTAAGAAGTGCAGGGCTGGGGGGATACTGGGATGCATAGGGAGAGGCATCACCAGTAGAAAACAGGAAGTTATTATCCCTCTGTACAGACAGCTGGTGAGACCCCATCTGGAGTACTGTGTGCAGTTCTGGAGACCCAATCTCCGCAAAGACATAGACAGGATGGAAGCTGTCCAGAGGAGGGCAACTAAAATGGTGCAGGGTCTGCACCGGAGGACATATGAAGAGAGACTTAAGGAGCTTAATATGTATAGCCTCGAGGAAAGGAGGGAGAGGGGGGACATGATAGAAACTTTCAAGTACCTCAAGGGAATCAACAAAGTCCAAGAGGGTAGCATCTTTCAAAAAAAGAGGTGTGCAAGAACAAGAGGGCACAATTTGAAGATAGAGGGGTGGCTCAGAGGTAATTTAAGGAAGTATTTTTTCACAGAGAGGGTTGTGGATGCATGGAATGGCCTTCCGGAGGAGGCTGTGGAGTCAAAATCAGTGGTGGAATTCAAGCATGCATGGGATAGTCATAAGGCAATTCTGGGGGTTGGGGGTAGAAAGAAGTAGGCTGCTGGTTAACTAGGATCTGCAGCTTATCCAGTAGGTAGGGAAATGGGCAGACTTGGTGGGCCAAGCGGTCCTTATCTGCCGTCAAATTCTATGTTTCTATGTTTCTATGTAGTACGTGCTCAGTGACCTCAATCGCTGAGTGCGTACTCTATACAGTACATGCTCATTCAGATCTCCATCAGTGGCTGGCCATGGTGGGCTGTGCCAGTCATTGGCTTGGTTTGGGGATGGGAGGAGTGGGGTGGTGGGAAACTGCCTGCCGGGGTGGGAGGCCACTACACCAACAATGATGTAATAATATGGCATAATGGGGGCTTGGGGCTTGGGGAAGGGGCACTAGATCACCAAGGAATTTGAATACACAATTACATCTTGGGGACATCGGGGATCAGGAATGGGGGTCCACTAGACCACCAGGGACTTATAATAAATAATTAATTCATTGGGACATTGGGGAGGTGGGTCTGCTAGTCCACCAGAGAGGGGGGTTTAGTTTACTATTTATTCATATGGGGGTAATCGGGGATTGGGGGTCCACTAGACCACCAGGGAAGTATACTGCCTACTTCTTGGAGACATCAGGGAGGGGGAACTGTGCACATTGCAGCAACTAGATCAACTATCCCGATGGAGAAATTTCTAAGTACCCTTAGACCAGCCCTGATTGGTCTATGGTACTTAGAAAAGTGCCCTCTGGGAGAGTTTTGTGATTCTAGACACAAGGGATTGGCAGCCTGTGTCTGCTGAAAGCCCCTGGTGCCATGCTGCAGCCCATTTTGTGGCACAAAGATGGTACAAGCCTTGTTTGGTGCAGGCTGCCTTTGTGAATCACTCCTGGTACATTGTTTGGTGCAAGGGGCACTTTGCACCATTCATTGTGGCCAAGCCCCTTGTGCTGTGCTGGTGGCTTTGAGACTTGGGCCCGTGGTCTTCAGAACTGGACACAGTATTCCAGATGAGGTCTCACCAGCGATCTGTACAGAAGCAACACCACCTCCTTCCCTCCTTGTGCTGATGGTCCCTTTCCATATGCACCCAAGTATCTCACTAGCCTTCCCAACTGCCTTGTCACATTGCCTAGCAACCTTTAGGTCATCCAAAATGATTACATTCAGGTTTCTCTACTGCTTGGTGGATGTCAATAACACTCCCCACATTTTGTACTCTATAGTGCAGGCCCAGTGCTGTGTTGATGTCTGAAAGAGATCACTAATTGGATAACCTCCAACTGGCTAAGCCTCAACTCAATCAACTCGGAGGTGATGATCATCAAACCAGGTCCCCTTGGGTCAACTGTGACAAGGAGCAACACCTGGTTGCCATCCTTAAATGGTGCTTCTGTTAGGACTCCATATTTATTTATTGATTTCTTTATTGATTAATTGATTTATCTGAGAGTTTTACCAGGAAGGCACACTATGCAGGGTAGCTCATTTCCAGATGCATCCTGGGGGTTGGGGGAAAGGGAATTACAGTTCACATACAAAATCAATAGATATGGGTAACACTTATATAATAATGATATTTACAGCTCAAATTAGCAAATAATGTGAAGAGTACATTAAAACTTACAGTCAAAAATTAGCAAACATAACAAGACTTTGCCAGCTCCAAATAATAATATCCATAGGACACAAGTATGTGGCAATGGGTGGCATTTCAGTGCTGAGCAATTACTGTGGGATGTTACAGGAACATGGTTATGAGACAGAGCAGGTATGGGAGTTGAAAGTGAGGTAAGAGGGTAGCCTCATGTAGGCTGAGTGGTTGGAGTGGTGGACTGACCTGCAGAGCTTGACCTTGGGGGAGAGCAAGTTATCTTAGGCATGGAGTAAATAGAATCTTGACCTTGGAGCACCAGGTGTCAGCAGTTCTTTGCATCGGCTTTTACCATTTTTGAAACATCAATTGTGTTAAACTGTTTCTAGTGCCTGGTGACATGGTGATGATAATCCATGCCTTCATTACATCTAGTTTGGCTTACTGTAACACTCTCTACCTAGAGTTACTAACATGCCACCTGCAGCTGTTCCAGAATGTGATAGCATGCTTGATCTCCAGGACATCTTGCAGAGATCATATTACACCTGTGCTGTGTTAACTGCACTGGATGCCTATGCAGTGATGCATTAAATTCAGGACATGGCTGTTGGTATACAAGGCCCTACATGGTTTGGGTCCTGGCTAGCTAAAACATTTTCAGACTCCACACACCTCTGTCTGCCTTCTCCACTCCACTTATGTTGGCTTACTGCTTGTGCCCCGCTCTAGGCTGAAGCGATCAGGGAACATACCTTTTATGGTGCTGCGCCAATATTGTGGAATTCCCTCCATGTGCACATTTGATCTGCCAGCGTGATAGGGGCCTTCAAAGGGGCCCAAAGATCTCATATTTTTAAACTAGCCAATTGCCTGATTTAAAGGAGTAGTAAGCTCAGAATTTGCAAAAAAACATAAGTTGTGCAGAAACACTTACTCCTGTTAGCTATATCTGATACACACAGAAAACAAACATATTGAATTAAAGCTATTTAGTAGCTGTTTTCTTACAGAAACCCCACTCAGTTAGCTCTCAAATATCTGCTAAACTGTACATGCAGTCATTTGTGCAGACGGGATAAGAAAAGTTACACAACTCTGCTGTTGTGAACTAATTCTAAAGCAGTGCTTGCAGCTGAATTTATGGTCTCTGTTAGATCACAGTCACATGAGAAAGAATGCATTGTAGGAACAAGAAAAGCAATAAATCTGGCTCTGATGGAGATCCCAAGGGGTCCTAAAACTACCATAAAGTCAGCAGGCTAATTTAGGAAAAGCTCCTAATAGCAGACAAAGGGAAGGACACACTAGGACTTCACACACACATAAAAACATTCTGCACAACTTATGTTCTTTGTAAATTCTGCATGTACTACTCCTTTATTTTATAAGCTGCTACCAAATTTCAGCTAGCAGGAAGGTGTTTTGCTCCTTTGGAACTGCTTGTTTAAATAGTTATTTCTTTGTTTTTATTGTGTTTTTTATTTTCCTTGGATTGTTTTGTTCTTTTTGTATGGTAGCCTGAGCTTCAGGGAAAGTCACCTGAGAAATAAAATTGCCTTGCCTAAATACAACTGGGAGCAACATGTGAAGTTACCCTGCCATGCTGTGAAGCACCTGAAAGTATGCCTCAGTTTTCAGTTGGAACTTACCCAATCAGTGTAAGGGTTGGGTTTAGGGGCAAATTCCATGTATAGTATGCCCATGTAAATTGTGGGACCTTTTTTTTGTGGGGCTGGCAAAATGAAAGGGGATAGTCTGAAACCTGCACACACTTCAGTCCACCTGTGGAAACGAGATGCTATAATGTTAGGTTTGACATCCAAGGCAAAGGTTACACATAAGGATATGAAAAATGTGTTTGTGTGAAGAATACTGTATCCCCGAAGTTCCTGCTGGGCCAGGGCAGCCATAACATAAGTGCTATAAAGATATGAAGACACTGAATAAACACCAGCTACTTGACTCCACTAATACTGGCAGACATTCTTGTGTATCTCATGTGTGTTTCGTTAGTCTCCCTTGTGCCTTTTGCTCTGTAGGCCCTGCATCTCAGACCCAGCGTAAGTATAAATGTTCAGGGTGGGCACCAGGAGCATTAATATTTATTCTGAGTATAGGGACTCAGGATCTACAGAGCACATGGGAAAGCAATAGTCAAATTCAACGCTGTGGGGGGAGGGGGGCCACATGTGCATGACTTGAATTAACTTTGGTCAATTATGAATTCTCACACTTTGGAAGGGATTTCCTCTAGTTGATGGAATTACTGTTTCTTGCACAAGTTATTACTTTTGTGACTCACCAACATGAACACAACTTGAACTTGGTTTTCTCCCTGGGGCTCAAGGTGGGGAACCATGAGATTGACCTGGTCAGTTGGTTGACTTAATGCATGGTAAATTCTCCTTCAGAGCCCCCGCATAGTCCTCCCCCTTTGGAGATGGTTCAGTACCACTGGACTAGAAGCATAGGTGGTACTAGACATATTTGAGGTGTTGGCAGCATCTGAGATGGGACTGGAGAATGTAGTATTGACCCATAATAGAGTTATTACAGAGACCTTCAACTCTATAGCACCTACCCATGTATGACCCTGATTCTCACACTTATGTTCCCCATAGCTTGATGATGAGCTTCAGGAACTGAAACCAGGGGTCAGAGGTTAGAGCACTGTTGGAAGAGGTCCAGGGCCCAGGAAAACAAAGTGGCTTAGATGATTCATTATGATGGCTATTAAAGGGCAATCTCCTGTAAGAAGGCAGCATTTCTCTCCAAGGAGATTGTAGGTGGGAGAAATCGGGTGGCGCAACTCTTCTGTACTGTGGAAGGTTATTAAATCCAATCTGTCTTCAATCAGTAAAAGTGGGTTCAATAGCTAATTATGAAGAGTTCACTTGATTCTTCTCGGACGGAGTGTCCTCTGTTTGGGCTGGGATCTCTTCAAGTGGACTGTCACAACCTAGGGAAGCTGGGCCTGCACTTCGTGGCTGCACTCAGCAGTTCTGGAAAGAGAATTTTGGCTGATAATGATGACAGAAGTCTGCAAAATGATTTTTGAGCTATGGTCCACTTTCTGTGAACTAGACCCAGGCCCCACATGTCTGCTAATGAGCTGCATGGGACTTTTGGACTCAATGTTTGTTGGAATAGTTTGATGCTCCATTTCAGAGGGGTCTTCCTGGTGGCACTGAAAAATGTGCTGGTTTGGCCCCTTCTAAAGAAACCATCTTTTCTCCCAGATATTCTAGTGAATTATCATCCCGTCTCTAACCTACCTTTTTTAGGTAAGGTTACTGAGACATTTTTGGCGCTGCAGCTTTAGGGGCACCTCTCAGCTCATGATATCTATGAGCCCTTCCAATCTGGTTTCATATCGAGGCACAGAACTGAGACAGCATTGGTGAGGGTGCATAATGACCTCCTGAAGGTAAGATATGGTGGTGAATACTCAATCTCTCTTCAGAATTTGGCACTGTGGGGCTTGGGTTGCTGCTGAATCATCTGAGGGAGTATGGAGGGCTCCCTGACCCTGTCATTCACTGGTTTGAGTCCTACTTCAGGGATTTTTATAGGATGCAGAGGATGGTAATGGGAATTTTGACATTATCCCTGATACCCCTGCTCTGTGACATGCCCCAAGGTTATATCCTCTAATCTATGCTGTTCTCAGTGTACATGCTGCCCCTAGAGAGGATCATTCGATGATACAATCTGGGTTCCCACTGCTATGCAGATGATACCCAATTGTATTTGCCTTTTGCACCTGGGATGCCTGACACTGTTGAAGTGCTGAATTTGTGCCTTTTTGATATTCAGAAGTAGATGGATTCTAGTTGGCTGAAACTTAACCTGGATAAGACTGAGGTACTGGTGATTGAGTTGGCTTGGGGGGGGCATGGGAGAACAGAAGTAGTCATGGGAGATTCAGATCTTTGTCTCAGGTCATCCAGGCTTTTGGCTTCTGCAAAGATGAAAAATCTGGGAGTCATTTTTGATTATCAGCTGACATTGTAGACTTAGGTGTCTAGGAACAGCAGCTGGATTAAGTCTTTGTGCAAGCATTTGTGATGTCCAGGCTGAACTACTGTGATGTGCTCTACCTCGGGATCAATGGAGGTACTCTCTGATGCTTGCAGCAGGTGCAGAATGCAGCGGCCTGTTTGCTGACTGTCTTTTCAAGGTCCAGTCATGTGATCTCAGTTTTGTGTGATCTGAACTGACTGCCCATGAAGTGGCATGTTACCTTCAAGGTTGGTTTACTAACCTACAGAGCCCTGCATGGGTTGGATCCTGGCTACTAGTTAGATCTGCTGCATACTATCCACTCCTCACACCCCCTTCATCCACCAAGGAGGGTCTCTGCTCAGTCCCAAGGGCCTGGCTGAAATTCTTTGGTGATTGTACATTTGAGACAGCTGACCCTATGCTATGGAATACTCTGCCTACGTCACTGAGGGAGGCCCTCCTTGGTGGAGGACCTTAAAAGTGGGTTACAGGCACACCTGTTTAGACAGGCTTTTGGGGACCATAATTAGTCTCCAGTATTTGTCATGCTGCAGCTGCTGTTTGTTAACTGTAATGACTGCACTTATTTATCATTGATTTTAAGGTTTTTTTTTTTTTTTTTTTATTCTTTGGTAACCAGGTAAGGATTATAGATTTTGGTCTTGTTCCCCTCTAATTGGTTGCTGTAGATAGTTAAATGGGGCTGGTCAATCAGAAAGTTCCAAGTAAATCAATTTCAAAGGTACCAGCAACACTTCAAGATAGATAATCAGTTTTCCTTTTTTTATTTTATATGTTTCACAATCGATCCCCTGATCATGCCCAATGTTTTGTCCTACATGGGCTTCCTCCGGGCTAGGATCCATACATTAATATACAAAAATTCATAATTAATATTATAGGTTCATAGATTTGTATGAGTTTGTGAGGTCATTGACCTATAATTAAACTCACCACCTCTAGTGGTGGAACATATATTTTGTGTCACCCATGTAAACATCTAGTCTGTTTTTAAATGTAATCATTGTTGTACTGTTGATTATAGTTTCTGGACTTTTGTTCCAAATATTAATTATTCTTTGTGTATCCCAGTTACTCCTTTTGACTGTTTTATTTATTTCTCCATTTAGCTTGTATTCATGTGACCTTGCACTTTTTATACTGTTTAGCCTGACTAATCCTATTGTTTCCAAAGCAGAATTATTTTGTATTACATTATATGCTAAACAGAGATCTCCCATGGTTCTTCTGTACTGTAATGAGCACAGCCCCAAATTACTCAGTCTTTCTTCGTATTTTAGATTTTGCATATTTTTAACCCTTTTAGTTGCTCTTCTTTGCACTTTTTCCATCAGTTTTTTTCCCTCCTACTGCTTGTGGTGCACAAAAGGGGAGCAGTACTCCAGATGGGGCCTCATCAGACTTGAATATAGGGGGTTAATTACAGTACCTCAGGTTCTGTACTTTTAATATTTTTAAATATACACCCCAATATTCTTCGACATTTTTTTGACCGTTGTTTTTGTATGTAAGTCAAAGGATAAGCTATCTGAGATGATTACACCTAGATTTTTCTCATTTGATGTTACCTGTAATACAATTTTATTGAGTGTATATGTTCTTCTTGGATTGTTGTGTCCCGGGTGCATAACCTTGCATTTTTTTCTCATTGATTGTCATTTGTTCTTTTTTTGCAGAATTCTCTAGGTTCGTTATACTTTCTTGCAATTTTTGTCCTGACTGGTGGTCATTAACTATGTTTCCAATTTTGCAATCGTCAGTGTATTTGCATAACCATGAACTGCTTTCTGTCTGCATTGTAGATACTAAAATATTAAACAAAGTGGACCCCAGGACTGAGTCCTGTGGGACTCCACTTGTGACAAGTCCCCAAGGTGACATATTACCCCTTATTCATACTCTTTGTTTTCTATTGTTCAGCCAAGAGGCAATCCAAGCTACTATATAGAAACATAGAAACATAGAAGTTGATGGCAGATAAGGACCGCAAGGCCCATCCAGTCTGCCCATTTCTTTTTCTGTCTTATAAATGTGCTATCGCCCTTTGCTCTGTCAGTGGCCTATCTATTCATAGTCATTTGTATTGCTCCCTTATGCCTATCCCATGCCTGTTTGAAGCCCTGCACTGTATTCATAGCCACCACTTCTTGTGGTAAGTCATTCCATGCATCCACCACCCTTTCTGTGAAAAATTTCCTCACATTCCCCTTAATCGGCCTCCCTCTAATCTCATGCTGTGTCCTCTTGTTCTGCTATTTTTCTTATATTTAAACATGTTAGACTCTTTCACCTTGTTTATGCCCTTAAGGTGTTTGAATGCCTCGATCATATCACCTCTCCCTCCTTTGCTCAAGGGTATACATATTGAGCTCCGTTAATCTGTCCTCATATGTCTTCTGATGCAGTCCCTGCACCATTTGGTTGCCCTTCTCTGGACTGCCTCAATTTAGTTAATGTCCTTGTGAAGGTGTGGCCTCCAATACTGCCGCAGTACTCCAGATGGGGCCTAACCAGTGTCTTATACAGAGGATGATTATTACCTCCCTCTTACGACTTTTGATACCCCTACTAATACACCTAACACCCTCTAGCCTTACCTACTGCTTTAGAGGTCTGCTTGGATGATTTTAGGTCATCAGTGATGATGATGCCCAAGTCTCTTTCTTCCTTTGTGACTGCTAGCAACTCCCCTCCCAGCCTATAGGTGGCTTCAGGGTTTCTCTTCCCTATGTGCATGATTTTGCACTTCTTTGCATTAAATCCCAGTTGCCACTCTTCTGACCATTCTGCTAGTTTATCCAGATCTCTTCTCATTCTGCCCACCCCATCTGGATCATCTACTCTGTTGCAGATCTTGGTGTCATCTGCAAACAGACAAGCCTTACCCTCTAGTCCATCAGCAAGGTCACTAATGAAGATGTTGAGAGGACTGGCCCCAGGACTGATCCCTGGGGTACCCCACTTATGTCTTGCATCTCTTCTGACTGTATACCATTTACCACCACTCTCTGTTTTCTGCCCGTCAACCAGTTTGCCACCCAGTTGACCAACTTCAGCCACCACCCAGAGCCTACCAGCTTATTTATCAATCTTCTATGTGGAACAGTGTCAAAAGCTTTGCTGAAGTCAAGGTGGCGACATCAACTGCTCCCCTTGGTCCACCACTCTGGTTACCCAGTCAAAAATCTATGAGATTAGTTTGACAGGACCTTCCTTTTGAAATCCATGCTGTCTTGGATCCTGTGCCCTATGGATTCCAGGTGTTGCACTATCCTTTCCTTAAGAGTGCCTCCATAATCTTGCCCACTACTGAGGTAAGACTGACGGTCTGTAGTTCCCGCCTCCTCCCTGCTACACTCTTGTGGGCGGGATCACATGACCCTTCTCCAGTCTTCTGGGACCTCTCCTGTGCTCAGAGACTCACTAAACAATTCTGCTAATGGCTCTGCTAGTTCCTCCTTTAGCTCCTTAAGTACCCTGGGATGTATGCCATCAGGTCCCATTGCCTTATCCACCCTGAGCTTAGCAAGCTCTTGTAGGACCCTTTCTTTTGTGAGAGGAGTAGTGCTCACCTCCCTCCCCTGTGTCCATGATGCTGAGCTGTGAGCCTGCCCTACCTTCTCTTCAGTAATACTGAGCAAAAGTATCTATTTAGGATAGATGCCTTTACAGGGTCCTCCTCCTCACATGCTCCCTTTTCTCCATTAAGCTTAGCAATACCCCCTCTGGACTTTCTCCTTTCACTAATGTATCTATAGAAAGTCTTGTCACCTTCTTTTACTGTTCGTGCTAGTGTTTCCTCAGTTTGGGACTTTGCCTGCCTTACTGCCTTCCCTGCTTCCCTGCTTCCCTTAGGGCAGTTTGGTATGCCTCCCTATCTTCATCCCGCTGTGTTCCCTTATATTTCCTGAAGGCCAGCCTTTTGGCTCTGACCTTTTCTGCTACTGTATTTGAGAACCAAAGTGGTTTCCTTCTTCTTTTGCACTTCCTTTTCTGTCTAACACAATGGGATGTTGCTTCAAGTATTGCATTCTTAATGCTTGCCCACTTTGCCTGTACCCCCTCACCTGTGTTTCTTTTTGCCAGGGCTAGCTTAACTCTGTTGGCCATCTTATCAAAGTCAGCTCCTCTGAAGTCCCATATTTTTGCCTTGGAATGGGATGATTTAGATGTAGTAGCCAAATTGAACTATACCATGTGATGGTCACTGGCTCCCAGGTGACCTTCTACCTGGAGATCTGTGATCCCTTCTTTGTTAGTCAGTACTAGATCTAGGATAGCCCTGTCTCTTGTGGGTTGCTGTACCAGTTGTTTGAGGCCCTCTCCCTGCAAGGAATCCACTATGAGTCTAGTTCTGGCAGATGTTCCTGTTGGTATTGACCAATCTGTATCTGGCATGTTGAAGTCTCCCATTATCAGAACCTCCCTTTAGCTGTCATGTTTTGTATATCTTCTAACAATGTGTGTCTATGTCCTCCCTCTGGTCTGGGGGCCTGTAGACAACCCCAGTTCTTATGGCTGTCCCATTTCCTGTTTCCAGGGTGACCCACAGTTCTTCTGGCTCCTTATGTGTATTCTGAATTTCTGTAGCTTTGATAATTTCATTAGCGTACAGGGCCACTCCTCCCCCTTTTGCACCTCGATCTCTTCTGAACAATACATAGCCAGGTACTGAAGTCTCCCAAGTGTGGTTACTGGTAAACCACGTCTCACTAATGATACTATGTCCAGTTTAGCCTCTGACATTATTGCCTGCAGGTCTGGGATCTTATTTCCCAGGCTGTGAGCATTGCGTACATGATTTTCCATTGGCCAGATTTTGGTGTGTTAGTTGTTGGGTGAGTTTGGCATTACCCTGTGCGTCGTATGGGAGACAAACCTTTTTCTTACCTGGTGATGCAAAATGAGCGGCAAACATGCTGAATTCCTGTTTGACCACTAGCTGAGGGGAGGGGTTCTTCCCATTCGACGTATGGGGTGCTGCACCCCTCTCCCCATTGTGATTTAAATATTCTGCAAAGACGTCAAACTTCTGCCCCAATGCACTGACTCCCTCTTTAGTCAGATGCAGTCCATCAAATTTAAAGAACTTTCGCTCCCAGAACTGTTGCCAGTTCCCTACAAATCTGTGTCCTTTTTCCTGGCACCAATCCTTGAGCCACGTGTTTAGCTCTATCTCCCCTTCTCTGACCTTCAGTCCATCTGCTCCCTCTCCCAGACTGGCAGGATCTCAGAGAGAGATGCTAGATGAAACAGATGATAGTTTGTCACCCAGCCTAGTCAGGTGTTCCTTGGTCTCCACAACTGACGGCTGGCGGATCATTAGTCCCTATGTGTACTAGGACATCAATGTTTTCTCCTGCTTTGTGAACAATTTTAGCAATGCGGTCAGTGTCTCTCCATGCTGATGTACCTGGGAGACATCTGACCATCACCCCTGGCTGGAGATGGGTATCAACTCCCCGAATCATGGAGTCTCCTATGATCAGAAGTTTTTTGGATTTCCTTTGTACTTGTTTAGTTTTGGTTCCTGATTTGGGTGAGTTTTGTTGTGCTAGCTCCTGTGCCGCAGTGTCCTGCTCTGCAGTGTCTTCTGCCTCTTTATTTGATTTCAGAGATAGAGGCAGATACCTGTTTGTAGTGTTTATATGGTTTTGGAGGTAATGTGTTGGAGAGCAGAAGTGATGGGGCACCTGATATGCTCCTCACCACCTGCCAACCTCCTGGACCAACTACCCTCTGCGGTCGAGGTTTTTCTGTTGGATGCTGGGGAAATGGCGGGTGGTTCTTATAATGTATTTCCTCTTCAATATGAAATTTGAGGTGTGCAATCTCTGCCCATGCTGTCCGGAGCTGAGCCCTAAGATCTCCAAAGGCCCAGCATGTAGGACAGTGTCCTAAATCCTGTAAGACTGTCCTTCTGAAAATTGTTCCACAGTACCTGCAGTTAATGAAATCCATTCCAAATAAGTTGCTGGGTTTGTAACCTAGTCAGAGTAATTAGAAGGAAAAAAAAAGGAAAAGAAATGCAAGTAATGGTTTAATTCTGCTTTGTTTAACTTGTTATAACAAGTTAAATTACTAGTGCCCCTGTAAATGAGATCACCTTGTGGAGGCTCCACTGATCCGCCCCTTCCTGCTCTGCCACAGGAAATGTCACAACTGTGGTACCCTATAAAAGGAGTGTAGCGTGGGGTGGTTGGGGATGGGGGTGGGTGGCTGGGCCCTTCCCTGCCTAAAGAAGAACCACGGATGAAAGAACAAGGAGGTAAGAGCAGAAACAATCAGTCAACAACAAATGCAGTAACCCTGAAAGCTTATCCTAATGTTAGATAAAACTGTAAAACCTGTAAAGCACCACCTGTAATAATTTCAGAGAAGATATACGCTGTAAGAAACACTTTGCTCAGAGAAAATAAAGCAGTAACAGAAGATATACCTTGCAAAGACAATTTGAATCAGAAGATTACAGCAGTAATCTGTTAGCACACCCTGTAGGCACACCTTGTAATAATGCAGAAGAAGGTATACCAGCAACAATTTGAATCAGAGAAAAAAATAAAGCAATGAAATGTTAGCAACAAACAGTAGCAATCCCTGTGAGTAAAAAATAAAAACACCACCACACAGTAAATCTGCTTAGCCAAACTAAGTCTTAATCCTTCTCCCTTACTCTGGTAAGTTTCTCTACTCTGCCTTTCAAGCAGTCTTAGAAGGAAAGAGCTCAGGTGAAGCTAGGTGCCTTGGCCAGCAAACCAAGTCTTCTGTTGAAACTGTAGCTTGATTAATTGGTCTATTAATATTGATTATTTGGTCTATTAATATTTTGTGTGATACTGTGTCAAAGGCCTTAGAATAATCCAAGAATACTATGTCCACAGGCATTCCCCAATCTAAGGCCACACTGACATGTTCAAAAAAATTGTAACAGGTTCATAAGGCATGACTTCTCTGGGTTAAAGCCATGTTGTGTTATATCAGTCAAGCCAGTTTGTTGTATGTGTAATGTTATTCACTTTTGGAGTAATCTTTCTAATAATTTACACAGAACAGATGTTAGATTTATGGGTCTGTAATTCTGAACATCTTTTTTACTCCCGCTCTTATAAATTGGAGTTACTATGGCTTCTTTCCATTCTGCCAGAATTCACACACACACATACACACATGCGCACACTATTTATATACAATTTTTCAATTTTGATTACTCTACTCACGACAGTCATACATCATCTATTCCTCATTGCCATATTTAAGTCCACAATATGTGAAGAATTATTAAGATATGCAAATTCAGTTATTATATAGATAGCAGCCTTCATTATAGAACCAAAATAACTACTCATGTAGTTCTGCTCATTATGGATGCATTTTCTGTGTTAGATAAATGAAAAATAAAACATAAGGTACTATCTCTTCTATTGCTTTGAACCTTTAAAAACAGTTTTGTTTTATATAATCAATTAACATATTCTTATGTCTGTATCATTGAACTTCAGTATGCATGAAGAAAAAATAAACCTATCTTCTTGAATTAAGTACTGTAATACATGTCACGACACATGTGGTTAAATTTAATCAATTTTCTTGATATCTAGACTGCATGTATCCATAATGAGCAGAACTACAAGAATCAATTTAGGCATCACATTGCAACCCAGGTATGGTAGAAATATTATGATTTTTGAAAATGCTGTAGCTATTTTGGTTCCATAATGAAGGCTGTTATTTATATATAAGAATTTAATCTGCATAACCTAATTCTCCACAGATTGTGGACTTTAATATGGAGATAGATAATAGATGATGTATGATTGTCCTGAGTAAAGTAATCAAAAACAAATTGTGGGTAAATTGTTGTATATAAAAAGTATATGTATGAATATTAATTATTAATTTTTGTATATTTATGTATAGATCCTAGCCACTGAGGAAACCAACATAGAGTGAAACGTTGGGCATGATCAGGGGATCGATTGTGAAACATATAATATAAAAAAGAAAAATAAATTATCTATCTTGAAATGTGGCTGGTACCTTTGAAATTGATTTGCTTGCAACCAGGTAAGGCCCACCAGGCACAAGAGCCTGCTTTCAGGGGTGACCTGGGAGCACAGAGGAGGTTAAGCGATTTACTCAGAGTCACAGAGTATTCAAGTGGAGTTTGTGGGAATCAAACCCAGGTCTGCTGGATATACTAGTCTCATTGACAGCTCATTACTTTAACCTCTAGCCTATACTATTTATTTATTTATTTAATTATTGTATTGCTTTATTTATCTTCCTGTCTATGCCTGTAAGGTGCTCTGAGCCTCTGAGGAAGGATGCCTTATAAATACATTTACTACTATCATAGCAAGCAACTGCATACATTTCCTCCTGTGTGTACCTGTTCATGCTGGTTGCTGGTAGGGGAGGACTAGATACTTTTCCCTGTAGCTACTACATGGAGGGCTAGCTCCAGGTCTGGTGCCCTTGTTGAAGATGACAAGGAATTATGAGGGAGTGTGTGTATCCCCTGGACATACCTCTCAACCTTTCTTCCCTGAAATGTGTGACAAGATGTGTGACAAATTACCAAAATGTGTGACATATCATCAAACTTGGCACTGCAAGTTCACAACACTATTGCTGTCAGTGCACTAATGTTAATAATGTTTGCTGATAACACATCATAGTAGATAATTATGAATTTCTGCTTTAAAGTCTCAGTGGGGAAATGTGGAATATTCCCTTCTTCATGTGGGGCAGAGGATTTCTGAGGGGTAAAATGAGTGACATACCTCGTAATGTGTGACAGTTGAGAGGTATGCCCCTGGATGCTTCTTGGTACTGTACCTGTTAATGGCTTCATAAATGTTGTGGTTTCCTAGACTAACCCACTGGATCTAGTACTGCAGATTATCTGTTCCTTTCAACAGTGCTTTGGCTCTGTGTCCTCTGATAGGGAGACAGGTGTCAAGTGGGAGGGGTTACTGAACTCTCAAAAAGAGCAGCCCACAAGTGTGAGAGCAGTATGTTGGAGATAATAGGGGAGCTGGCTGAAGTCATGTACTGTAGGTGTCACAGTAGGAGGCTGTCAGTGTGCCAGGACATTGTCAGAGAACACTCAGCAATGGTGTGGTCTGGGTGAATGCTGATCTTTCCCATGATGTCATTACTCCTTACTTCTAATTAGACTCTCCTGTGAAAACATTGATGTGGCAGCAACCATTGTGGTTATTTCTCTGTAGGAAGACCTGTGGATCGTTGAAGGAGTCATGAGTACCTTGTGTTTTGTCCTATGAGAGGGAGGCTGGGATTCCACAGAGAGAAGCTTTACTACCTATGAACTTCTGAACTCTTCTGTGTTAATCTGTGGGGCTGTAGACTCCCCAAAGTGTGACCTATAAAGAGGGGTACTCCTGCTCATCTGCCACGCTCTAGAGAAACCTTGAACCTTATACTGGCCCAAGCTGCAGCTGGGTGAAGAGGTTCTGGTGCTCCAGCAATTTCCAGAGCCCTGGCCAGACCCCTGTACTGAGTCAGAGAGCCCTGTAGTACCCAATTGTTCAGGTGATCGGCAACACCAGGGATACCAGGAATGGAGCAATGTGCATGCATGTGTGTGTGTGTGTGTGTGTGTGTGTGTGTGTGTGTGTGCCACCAGACCCCAGTATGCTTGATATGATGCAGGGTGCCACTGCCTAACCAGGATGTTTGCAGTGTAGCAGAGTGAGGGGGGTACCACCAGATTCCAGGGATGTTTAAAATGAGGCAGAGTGGGGTGAGCACCACTGGACATCAGGGGTGCTTTGCATGGAGCAGGATGAGGGAGTTATCTTTGTATGCCAGAGACTGCTTGGTTCAGTGGTGGGGAGAGAAAGGTTGGTACCAGTAGGTACCACTGACTGTTTGGTGCAGGGGTTGGGGGCAGGTGAGCATACCACTGAATGAACAGGATTATTTTGCACAGGGTGAGTATGAATGGAAAAAAGGCACACTGAAGGCGAAATCAAGTTGAACAGCAAAGCAGCACATTTCAGTCACTCAAAACTGTAAAATCGGCAAATAAATTATGCTTGATCCCAAACAGTGACTAAAGCAGTCACAAGAAATGTCCATGCTACGAACAATACAATAAGTGCAAAAATCAATAACTTCTGACTGCTCAGACCACCTGACCATGTGACGAGGTATTGGCGTTGCTGTAACTTCAGCACCCTCTCTTCAAGCACTGGCATGTGAGCATTTTTTTGTGCCTAGAAAGACAGTGGCAAAGGTATAGTAATGCTGCACTGCATGATTGTTCTGACTGTGAGAGACACCATGGCGCAGATTCCCCAAGACTCAGGAGAATTAGTTTACCATAATTGAGGGTCGATTGAAGCCCCTGGCACATCCTGTAGGATGTAACATAGTTCGTATATGAATTACAGCTAGGTGGTTCCTCTGGGAATATGTTGGGCATGTCTTGAATTTTGTTCCATCCCCAGACCTGCTGCTAACTTTCCTCCTTGGGGAAAGTCAGAAAAATCAGGGCACCTTTACATAACTGGGAAGATGCATGCTACAGAAAGGGGTGGTGTACACCTGTAGATGGTCTCCTTCTGAAGCATGTGGAGGCTAGCATGCTATGGTATATAAAGTATTATAAAATGGGAAGAGAAAATCCTGCATCCTGATTGGTTATTCACCATGCATTAGAAGCATCCAATGCATGGATAAAATCAAGTTCCGGCCACCATGATGCAGGACATGTAAAGAAATTTATGAACCAGTGGGATTTTAAAAACAAAATGTATCTTCTCTGCAGTTAGAGCCCTGATCGATATTAAAGGCAAGATCCCAACTGTGGTTCTACCCCCTTCCCCTATGCAAGCTCTGTTTCCATCAAATTGTGCCCTCTGAATGAAATACCACTACTGCTCGACCAGCAGAAATGGTACAGCTGAGTAGCTTTTTTTTATTTTTTCATCACTCACCACATACTTTTAACAATGTGACTGACTGTTTGCCTCACCTATAGCACCATGGCATTCCTTCCAGCCATCAATCCCACTGTCCACTCACAGCCCATGCTGCCAATTTCACCGGACTCACCTGCTTCCACCTGGCTGCTTATTTTACTCTTAATGGAACTTTTGCACTGTGGTTTGTGTTTAAAAAGCAAAGTCTGTGGCTTCAACTGCTGATCAGCTAACAAACTCACTTGTATAGTCTCTCCTCCAGAGGCATGCCAAACACCAATCAGACAGTTTCCTTTTTTATAACTCATACTATAGAGATTGCACTCTTATCAGTCATTAATATTAATAATAATAAAAAACACAGTTAAATGAAAGAAGTGTTAAAAATGCTTGCAGACACTGGATGTTTATGTGTTGGGGGTGAGGGGAAGGGTGTCTATGATGACCACAGCTTTCAACTTGCTGCTATGGAGGTTCCAGTAGGACAAAAGTCCTCAAATCCATTAAAAAAACCCATAGCAGAAATTCAGGTGGAGGAATTATTTAATTATAAAATTAATACCAGTTTTGACTGTTTTAATATTCAAACATGTAAATTAAATGTTTTTCACATATTTAAAATATTTATAAGCACAATAAGACACTCCGGAGGTGTGCGCTAGACAGTTCTAATGCATGGCCAAGGGCTGAAGGCACTCAGCCAGTGGCTTCATGTCTTACTACACCCCTGGCCATGCATTTGAACTAATGCACATCCCCGTTGTATCTTACTGGGTACACGTATAAACCTCAGTGAATTAAAGAACTTCTAGCTGGAGTTGTGGGAAATACTTAACTGTCCCCATGTTTCTTGTTTCTGCAGTACATTATTCAGTAGCATCTCACCTGAGGAGTCTGGAAAGAACGAGTATTGTGGGTAGATCTTCAGCTTCTTTTCATAATTTGTTTTCAACAAAATGTGGCAAAAGCAAACAAGGACAGGATTGGTGTGGTAATGGTCAACGAATATCATGCCGACCCATGTGCCATATCCTACAACAGAGGAAAAACAGAGAAGCCAGAGAAACACAGTACAGATTATTTTTTTTCGTTTTTGACAAATGCTGTTATGAAATGTTCAAGTTTTTCTGTGACACAAGTTCACGCACAAAGTAAAATTAACACTGCCGTACAGCACGGGACTGCTTCGATGCACAGCAACAGCATGTGTGTGGTCACCTCAGAGGTCATAGCTCCTGGGCAAGCTCTGCAATCCCACACTATGACTGAATGAAGATGGGAAGCATCAGGGACAGGGAAATGTAGTGCTGAGCTCCTAGGGAGGGAGGGAGGGTGCGAGAGAGAGAGGGCAGGAGCCCCACAATTCCACGATAGCTGAGTGGAGATGGGAAACATCAGGGAGATGTAGTGCTGAGCTCCTAGGGAGGGAGGGAGGGAGGGTGCGAGAGAGAGAGAAAGAGAGAGAGAGAGGGCAGGAGCCCCACAATTCCACATGATAGCTGAGTGGAGATGGGAAGCATCAGGGAGCTGCGTTCCCAAGCAGAGAGCGAGAGAGAGGGTGGAATCCCATAATCCCATACTATGGCTGAGTGCAGATGGGAGGCATTGGATAGATGAGATGCTGAGCTCCTAGGAAGGGAGGAGGTGGGCAACCCATCTTCATTATTTATTTAAGCAGCAAGCAATATTTAAGTACTGTTTCAGCACTGTGATTGTTTTCCTCGGAGGAGTTTAAGCACACACTAATAAAACATTAATTTCAGGCTACAAAAAACATTTCATTTGTTTTCTGAAACCTAGAAGTATTAAATAATCAACTCATGAACAGTGGTCTCCTCATCTCCCATTTACAGTATTTCTATTTAGAGAGTTTTTAAGGGAATTATTAACCCCCACCCCTCATCCCCTACTAGGCTGAATTAGGTAAGTAACAAGCTAGGACAGCACATGCATGAAAGAATTAACAATGCACTTCCCAGTGGAGTGAGTAAGACCCAAGGCTGAAGGCAGAGTGTCTTTACGCCCATAGGGAGTGTATCATTAATAATTTAATGCACACCTGTAAGTGGCTTTTTGCACATATAAAATGGCTCATTGGTATTGTGACAATAACGTAAAAATAAAAAAAATGAAAACGTTTAGTAGTTTAAACATTTTTTTAAAAAAGGAAGTAAAGTAAATAGTTCCAGCTGTGGTGTTTGGCCAGCAGGTGGTAATGTTCACACTTTCACTGGTCTATACTTGGAAGTATTTTTAATTGCTATTTCTTTTTATTTTATTATTGTTATGTGTGTCTCTTGTAGGAAAATGTGGAAACTAGCATCCATTAGTGATTTTCATAGGTATCATAGGTATCATAGGTAGTTTCAGAGGAAAGAAGACGTCTGTCTATTGTGCTTGCTGTTAATTTTAATTTTGATAACCCCCTATTTTATTAGTTAAACAATACTTATCTAGTTTCCTCTTAAACTCCACTGCAGGCTTACTAGTGACTACCTTCTCAGGTAGGTTATTCCATACTGGAATAACTCTAGCACTAAACCAGTGCACCCTTTTCGTGGTCTTAAAATTTTGCCCCTTAAGTTGCCATGAATGTGACCTAGTGTCATATCGCTGTTCCCTCAATGTAAGTCCTAATTTAACCATTAGATTTGTATTTTTAAGTGCATTCTACACCATGCACATGTCCCCTCTCATGCGCCTATACTCCAATGTAAACATCCCCAAGTACTCCAATCTATGCTCATAGTCCTGGTCTCTTGTATCCACTACTAACCTGGTAGCCCTCCTCTGACCCTCTCCAATCTTTCTACATCCAACCTATAACCGGGTGACCAGAACTGTGCACAGTACTCCAGCTGCGGCCTCACCAGTGCACTGAAGAGAGGCACAATCACCTCCCTCCTTCTGCTCTTTATATGTTTCTTGATGTTTATAAGAGTTCCATTAGCAGATTTTATAACCTGACTGCACTGCTGGTGGAATTTAAAGTCGCTTGTCACTTTCACTCCTAGATCTCTCTCCTCCACTACTTTACACAATTTATGTCCATTTAACCAGTAGTCAGCTTGGTTGTTATTTCTCCCAAAATACATTACCACACATTTATCTGAGTTAAAGGACAACTTCGTATCCCTTGCCCAGCTTTCCATTTTGAGTAAGGCATTTTGCAACTTTGCCACGTCCTCATCATTACTGATATTAATGCCAAGTCTAGTATCATCTGCAAATTTGGTTTCCCAGACATCCTTTCCTCCAGATAGTGAATGTATGTAGATATTAAACAAGCATGGCCCCAGAACAGATCCTGGGGAACTCCACTCTCCACTCCCAACCAATCTGAGTAAACTCCCTTTAAACAAATCCTCTGCTTTCTCTCACTCAGCCATGCCTTCACCCAAGCTGTAATATAACCTGGTATTTTATGTTCATTCAGAGCATCAATCAATTCACCATGTGGGACTTTGTCAAACACCTTCGAGAAGTCCAGAAACACTACATCCACAGAGACAGCCTCATCCAATGCTTTGCTCACATGCTCATAAAATTCCAAAAAATTAGTTTGGCATGATAACCCCTTTTTAAAACCATGCTGAACATCATCACAATCCCCCACTGTATTCTGAAACTCCTCTATTTGTTCCTTTACAATAGATTCCAACATTTTCCCCAGTACAGCAATCAAGCTAACAGGCCTGTAGTTGCCCAGTTCCTGTCTAGATCCCTTTTATAAATAGGGACTACATTTGCCTTTTGCCAAACCTCAATCACCTCTCCACTATCCAAGGATCTCTGAAACAGTGATGTTACAGGTTCTGCCAACTCTGTTGCCAATTCTCTAAGGACCCTAGGATGAATTCCATCTGCTCCTTGAGATTTGTTCAGGTCCAAGTGTTTTAGTCTATTCTCAATATCATTTTTATTTAAAACAATTTTATAACCACTTATATTCAGATGTTCTGTCTTATTATTTGACTTATTATTAAATACTGATGAGAAACAGGTATTGAAAAGCCCTGCCATAGCTTGGCAATCCTCAACTAGTATACCATCCTGATCCTTAATGGGCCCCACTGAAGTTTGACTTCTCTTTTTGTTATTGATATATGTGTAAAATGGATTTATGATTATCTTTCACTTTTGAAACCAGGTTTAGTTCATGCTTTTGAGTTGCCTGCTTTATAGCACTTTTTGTCTCTTTTAATAATTTTTTGTACAAGGCCCAATTTGTTTCAAACTCACTTCTCCTAGCTATTAAATAAGCTCTTTTTTTCTTTTTGATAAATTTCCTAATTTGGGGAAATAACCACAGGGGAATTTTTCCTAAAGTATTGTACTTCCTTCTTAATGGGACATACTTATCAATTAGGTCCATAATTATTTTCTCAAAACTATCCCAGTTCTCCAGTAATGATCTATTATCAAAAATCTTTTTCCATTTCTAATACAAGAGTTCCATTCTCATATTGATAAATTTAGCTTAATTAAAATTTCGGACCATGGTTAAGCCAAGCGTATTTGAAAAATTCCCGCTTAAATCAAAAATGATCACACAGTGATCACTTGAGCCTAATGGTGATGAAATAGTACAATTTTTATTTGGTCTCCCAAATTACTTACCACAGGGTCTAATATTTTATCCCCTCTAGTGTTTTTCCCTATATACTGATCAAGACCAGCTAATAAGAAGGAATCCAGTTACCTTAACTCATAAGATGTCTTCCCTGTATACCTAGTCCAATTAATAGTATATTAATAGTATGGGAGGGCTGCTTTCAGCTATTCCTTAGCAGTTGCATGGAACTCTCTCCAAAAATCCATGAAGCTAGATAGCCTACTACCTCTGGCATCCTTCAAAAGATTGTTCTCCGCCCTTTTTCCAGAGCTCTGCAATTGCTTTTATAAAGCATAATCCCCTACCTATCTGACCCACCTCCCTTTGTCTATCCATTATATTAATTCAATTTCTTTCTTCCGAATCACCTATTATATTCTCATAAAACTAGTTAGACCATATAACTTATATTTTATGACTGCTATACCTTTGTCCTCTTTTTTTCCTACAGGCTAAATGGTTCTATTGTTACTTGTATATATGTAAATTGTTGTATATAATCATTTCATGCCATTGTATTGCTATTTATTCTATTCTTGTCTAAGTAATAATACTTGTATCCTCATTTGTATGACCACTCAGGTCCATCTTGTAAATGAGCTTTGCTCAATGATGTTCACCTGAATAAATAAAGATTTTGATTGATTGATTGATTGATTGATTGAATACCAGGAAGGTTAAAATCTCCCAAAAGTACAATGTTTTCTGTACTATCTAAGGAGTCCAAAAATTTTAGCACTGCCTCATCATCTTGGGTGGAAATTGAAGGAGGTCGATAGATTACCCCAATTTTAATATTAGGTCCCTTTTCTGGTAATACACTGATCCTCACATGCTCAATGCCTGGTATTTTTTGGACATCAATAGCCATTGGTTTTATTTTGTTGGATACATACAGTGCCACACCACCACCCTTTTTATTCTCCCTATCCGTATAATATAAATCATACCCCTGAATATGATGGTCCCAGGTGTCAGTGGTTGTCCACCAAGTCTCTGTTATGGCACATATCTGGACGTTGTCAGTATTTAATAAACAAGTTAATTCCTCGACTTTGTTTGTAAGACTCCTAGCATTGAGGGAGAGGCATTTCCAGTCCTGAGAGCCCTTAGTGTTCTTAAGTGAAATAGATTTTTTCTCAGATGTTCTTAACATTTGATGGCAGCCCCCAACCCCCTTCATACTACGTTTAAAAAGTTAACCACTTGGTTTTGAATTTCCTTAGCTAATATTCTAGACCCATGTTTGTTTAAATGTAGCCCATCTTTCCCAAATAATCCTAGGTCCCTGAATATGTCCCAGTGTTTGATAAAGACAAAACCTTCCCTATGACACCACCTTTTCAACCACCCATTAAGCTATATTATGTCCCTTTGTTTGTTCGCACCCTCCCGCAGTATGGGCAGGATCTCTGATGTGAGGATATTGGATCTATGTAACCTCAAGATTTCTCTGATGGCCTCAAAGTCCCTTTGGATTTCTAATAATGTCCTATTTCCAACATCATTTGTACCTACATGCAGTACCGTAACTGTTTTTTTAGTATTTTCCAACAATCCTGGTAACATTTTCCCAACACCCCTTATCCCTGCTCCAGGTAGGGTACTAACAGTAGTTAACTCAGTTCTACCCTGACATAATGTCCTATCGATATTTCTAATCATGGAGTCACCTACAACTAAAAGGTCATTTTTTAATGTTTGATGTTGATTTTGGGTCAAAGTGTTTAGCTAGTATGCTTACAAGAATGTTTTGCAGGAAGTAGCAAGTACAATATTAAATGTGGCTTTCCATTTAAAAAATATTAGGTGTTCCTGCTTACGGCAAGTTGCAGGTGCCTCTGATTCCAAAATACCTGCCCATAGATACTAGTTTATGTAAAGAAAGAAAACTGGATACACCTCATCTCTAATGTTGGTGCTAGCAAGCTGGAGAACTCACCCACCCACCCACTCACTGTTCTCTCCATTGGCTCACCAACCAACTGCTCGCGTGTTCACACCAGTAGTGCAATAAAGATGGGCCAAGGATTGTGGTCTGAGTATGATCTCATACTAATAATAAAGACAGTAGTTGAGTTTACAGGGAGCAAGAGCCTCTCACAATTTTATGACAGCCTTAAGAGGTAAATTTTGAAGTGAAAATGTGCATTTCCATTCTCTGGTTAAATTATCAGCCCCCTCTCCTGCTCCCATTCCTGCTGTCAGTTATGGAGCTGTTTAGCAAAGGGAGACCTTAATGATTAAAATGATGATTTGCTAATAGTTATGCTGGGAATATATATGTAAATGTGTGTGGAAAGTCTATTTTTATATAGCAAGATGGAACTGATTTTTGTTTTTTAAAAAGGAACTAGAATAATTATTGTTTTAGATGTCATGGTAGTAAAGCTTAGGAGTTACAAGATGGCAACAGTTTAGGTTTTCAAAATTTGTTTTTCCAGTGTAGTTTATGATGCCTATTAATAAGTGCTTTTTTGCCTTGGTAATGAGATCCTGTATCTGACCATACATCATTATTATTTTATTGCATGGTCAGGTGATGGATCTTGTCCAATGAGGTGTAAGAGTTTTTACTTGCCATTTTATAAAAGAAAAATAATTTTGTTTAATTTTTTTTCCTACCAACACTGTCACAAACAGATTGAACCTACACTCAGTCATTTACTAGAACTATCTCTTGCTTTTTTGATTTGTTTGATAATTTATTAACAATTGCTTGCTTAGTGAATCTAAAACAAAAGACTGTCACCCCAGTCTTATCAGCGTTTGAAAAGTGTTGTCAAGCCTAGGATCCTCACATGTTGTGGTTGGAAATGCAGTTACCCTCCAGTGCTGGAATGTGCTACCCATTGTCCTCCGTCCCCTTCCAGGCTGAGTTAGATAAACAGTAATTTACATCTGCATTTTTTCCTATCAGCATTCACTAGCAGAGTGAAGTTCCCTTCAGCAAGTCATCAACAGAACTCTCTTGGTTTTAACTTGCCTGATAATTTATTAACATTGCTTGATTACTAACGCTAAAAGAAGATGTTTTCATCAGTCTTATCTGCACTTGAATTGAGTTGCCAAGGTTGGGATCCTCACATGTTGTGGTTGAAAAGAAATGTTTGTTGCCATACTGGTCCTTGTACAAAAAGATGAACAATGTGGGTGTTTTGATACCTTTTATTGGACTAGCCAGAGATTTACAGAATTTAAGCTTTCGAGCTACACAGAGCTCTTCATCAGAAAAATGCCAGATTATTCAAAGAAACTACTTTAAGTCCATTGAGTAGAACTGGTAATAAAACTTTTGCACATGGATGTGACAGTTCTGTTGAGAAAGAAGAAAAATAATTGGATATTATGAAGAGATAAAAAAAAAAAGTCTGAAATTCCAGCTGGGTAAAAATCAAATCCTCTCCATGGATGGAATGTGACAGCAGAAGGCCTATAAATTGTCAAATGCTTAAGTGCCTCTCTGGAATAAACTGTGTGTGTGTGTGTGTGTGTGTGTGTATAACATATATGTGTATGTGTGTGTGTGTGTGTGTGTGTGTGTGTGTGTGTATATATATTCATGGCAAAAAAACTCCATTTAATGCATCAGTTAGGGTTGTTTCACAGCAACAAAAGTGAGGAAATTCAGTGTTAGGGTTGAAAACCCTAACTCCGAATTCACCCCCCTCAGCACCACACACACACAGACACACACACACTCTTGCAAGTATGGGAGAGGACCAAGGCAACACGACCAGTGGCAGACAACCAGCAGCAGGTGACAGAAATAACAAACAATTGTCTAAATGTACTACAAGACATCCCCACCCACCTGACCAGGTACTGCATGCTCAGTGGAGATCAACAGAAAAATTGAGGCCATGTGCACCAAACGTACACATCCCTGATTGCAGCTGCACTCAACGTACCACACTTAGTAGTTGCATGGCCTTACCTACCAATGCCCCACACCACACCACACTTAGGACTGTGCTGTTAGTTAATATAAATGCTGAAGGTGCATGATCACAGTTGTACAAAGGTTTAAACACTAGTGACTATACATTAATTAAGAGAACTACATAAATTAAGTACAAGACACAGCCATGGTCAAGATAAAAGTACTGTTGCATTTAGTATGTGGTTTACATAGTAGTGCATTTACTGCAACTGTTTACTCAAGATACAGAGGCTAATGTAAACATATGGAAAAGCATTGGCTGTACAACGCTGTGAAATTCCTACTCCCGCTGCCGCATTACATTCACTATTTCTCATTATCATTCTCAAAAAGAAGGAAAATTAGAGGCAAAAAATCCATGTAATGCATCAGTTAGGGTTGTTCCACAATGACAAAAGTGAGGAAATTTGATGTTAGGGTTGAAACCCCCAATGCACCCCTTCAGCCCACCCCAACTGGAATTGGGGTACGCATTGGGGTCATCGGTCTTGTCACCCCATTCTCCTATTCCTCAGCTTCTTTCCACATGTGATGGGGTGACAGTTAAGGCCGACGACCCCAATACGCACCCCGATTCCAGTTGGAGGGGTGGGCTGGAGGGGTGCAAAGGGGGTTTCAACCCTAACATCTAATTTTCTTGCTTTTGTCACTGTGGAACAACCCTAACTGATGCATTAAACTGTGTTGTGTATCTTCACTGAAATGTGCCTACTCTGAATTGTCATCTGCATCTACAATTACAATGTACTACCTACTGTCACATTTGTACACACATTGGCTCCCTGAATCCATTTAAATGGCAACTGTACTAACTGGACTATTCCTGTAATCAGAGACCTGTACATCTGATGTACATTCACTATCATTTACTGTGGCTGCTTACTTAGAATACAGCAAGTGCTATGGAAAAGCAGTCCCCCATCACACTGTTTAGCACCATTTGTTTTCCTATTCTGTACTATAAACTCAGTGTTCAGTATATTGACTAGCTGTTCATACATTGACTTACAAATGTCCTCTAATTCCTAAGAAACTTAACTAGCTGCCACAAACCTATGTTGTCTGCCATCCTGAAGACCATTCCCTTCCAGGTATTCCATGAGGTCCTGCTTGAACAGGGTCTCCATAAGTTTCTCCATGACTGAAGTGAGGCTAACTGGTCTGTAATTGCCAGCCTCATCCATGCTACCCACCCTTGTGGAGCGGCACCACACCTGCTCTCCTCCAGTCACCCGTCATTTCTCCTGTCTGTAGCAATCGGTTAAACAAATACGCCAAGAGGCCAGCCAGTTCCTCAGCCAGCTCCATCAGCACTGTACCATACAGCCCATGAGGCCCAGGTGTTTTGTCTGCTATTGGGTGCTCCAGTGCCTACCTGACCCTGCTGGTGGTAATACTCAATAATCCCATTTGGGGATAACCTTCTCAGCTGCCTTGAGGCCACTTTCAGGCATCAGTTCAGTATTCTCCTTGGTGAAAGCTGAGCAGAAGAAGATGTTCATATCCATAGCCTTCTCTCCGTCTGTCTGTCTATCTATCTGTAAATATATTACAAAATTAGAGTTTGTTAAATCAAAACTTTTATCAGATACACCTACTTGGGTGTGGTTCTATCACTCTGGATGTTTATTTTCCTGAAAGGGTTCTAAATGTTCCTGAGATTAAAGCTGTGATATCCTCCACACAGGGAAAGGAAAATGTGTTGATGCTTCCGAATACTGTAAAACACAATACTAGCTGTTTTGCAATTTTAAGGATTAATTTTTGACCAAGAGCAACTGGATGGTAGATTACTGGTCTATCCCTTACACTGTAGCTATTACAGTTTAAAAGTAATAGTTGCTACATGTAGGTATTACAACTAATTAGAAGGGACTTTTTATGACCTTAGTTGGCAAAATATCACACTTAAAGAAAAAAATTACTCACCTTAGTAATGTTGTTTCTTCTAATGGAGTCTTGCTATATTATGACAATTGCAGTTTGTCCCACCATTAGAACTGCTCCGGAGGTGAAAGAGTTAACTCCATTCTAAGAATGGAACTTAGAGCGCGAGCTCGGTTAGAGAAGCTCTGTCTGGGTTATTTCAAACCCAAACTGTCAGATCTTTATGAGCAAAAACTCTCTAAGGTCTGTGTGGAAGCTGTAACCTACACTAGCCAACTGGCTACCTAAATGTCAACACCTGTTGCTGGTCCCAACACAAAGACTCAAGTCAGGGGACCAGAAGTATTAATATAATATAATTAAAAACACCACACCCCAAAAAACCCCAAGAAGGGGTGGAAACGTATAATGGGCATAACTAGCGCCCACACTAAGCTGCCCACCCCATACCCAAGTAGAAGTTCTGAGAGGGGCAGGCTGGGGGGGAAGTCATAATATAGCAAGACTTCATTAGAAGAAACAACATTACTAAGGTGAGTAATTTTTTTTTCAAACATGAAGTCTTGCTATATTATCGACAATGCAGACTACACAGCAGTACCTCCATGGAGGAGGGACAGAACCTACTTAGGGAATAGGCTCTGAAGCAGAAGCTGTGCCAAACCGAGATCTCTCCTGGCCTGGACATCCGTGAATAATGCTTGGTGAAAGTGTGAACATTTTCCAGGTAGCAGCTTGACATATCTCTAAGATAGGGATGTCTCTGGCAGCAGCTAGAGACGCGGCTGTACCTCTGGTAGAATGAGCCCTCAGGCCAGAGGGGGAACTCTCCCAGTTTCTGATAACAAAATTGGATACAGAGACAATCCACCTGGCAATTGATCTCTTAGTGGCAGGTCTCCTTTCCGACCTCACCGTAAGTGAGAAAAAGTTGGAGGGATTCAACCTGTGACCCTTGTATGACGTCTATATAGTAACTTAGGGCCCTCTTAACATCTAAACTGTGCAATCTCCTCTCACCAGAGGAAGAATGTTCAGAGAAAACACTGGAAGGGAGATAGATTGGTTAAGATGGAAATCTGAAACCACCTTAGGCAAAACTTCCTGTTAGTCAGAGGACTACCTTATCCCTGTGGAAAGAAATAAAGTCAGTTTCTACTGACAAGGCCTGCAACTCACTTATGCGCCTGGCAGAAGTGATAACCACTAGAAAACAGTTTTCCAAGTTAGTAGCTTAAAAGCTCTGCAAGCCAAGGTTCAAGGGTGTGCATTAACTGGGCAATGCAAACATTAAGGTCCCAGGCAGGGGCCGGATCCCTAAAAGGTGGATTAGTATGAAGTAATCCCTTAAAAAACCTTGGAAAATACAGGGTGAGCGGAAAGAGAGGAGGGCTTTCCTGCTGAAGCAAAAGCAGAGACAGCTGCCAAATGTACTTTCAGGGTAGCTGGTCTCAGGCCCAGAGAATTAAGATGGACCATATAGTCCAAAACAATGGGCAAATCAGCAGATTCCGGGAAATATGTTTCCAGCACACCAAATGAAACCTTTCCACTTAGAATTATAAGTAGCCCTAGTGGAAGGCTTCCTAGAAGCCTTTAGAATTTCAAGAACACCCTGAGAAAGGTGTAGGTCAGCAAATTCTAACTCCTCAAGAGCCAGGCCTTGAGGTTGAGGGATTTGAGGTTCAGATACCAAA
This sequence comes from Neoceratodus forsteri, assembly GCA_016271365.2. NCBI lineage: Eukaryota > Metazoa > Chordata > Ceratodontiformes > Ceratodontidae > Neoceratodus > Neoceratodus forsteri. Next base: position 1,153,035,962 of record CM057453.1, read on the forward strand.
CTCTCCCCTGGGCACAGGTTAACAGGTTGAGATTCCTGGGGAGACACAAGGGAATATGGACTGTTAGGGACAGAAGGAGTAGGTACCAGGGCTGCCTGGCCCAATCTGGGGCAATCAGAATCACCCTGCAAGGCTGGGATCTGATTTTGACTAGCACCTTGAAAAGGAGAGGGGAAGGGGGGAAAGGCATAAAGAAACTTCCCTTCCCAATCTAGGAGAAAGGCATCCAGGGGGACTGAGCCCAACACTGGGGGCCTGCAACAGAACAGTGGAAGTTGGTGATTGTCTGGGGCTGCAAAAAGATCTATCTGAGGGGTGCCCCATCTGGCAAAAACTATCCCCAGTACTTAAGGATCCAGAGACCATTTGTGATGGCCCTGGGAGATCCTGCTGAGAGCATCTGCTAGGACATTGTCCTTTCCTGGAAGATGAACTGCTATGAGGGAAGTGTTCAGGGACTAGGCCAGAGACCACAACTTCATTGCCTTGGTGCACAAGGCCGAAGACTGAGTGCCCCCCTGCTTGTTGATGTACCACATTGTTGTGGTGTTGTCTGTTCTGACTTGTACCACTTTGTTCTGAACAGACGCAGAAAACACTTGAAGTGCTAAAAAGACAGCTCTGAGTTCCAGCAAATTGATGTGGAGCAGAGATTCCTGGGGGGACCACACTCCCTGAGTGGAGAGATCGCCCATGTGGGCTCCCCATCCCAGGAGGGAAGCATCTGTAGTGAGGGTCAAGGAGTGAGACAGAGGAATGAAGGGAACCCCCAGTCTCAAATTGCTCTGATCCTGCCACCACTGGAGGGCCTGGATCAGGGTTCGGGTCACTGGGACCAACTTGGAAAGGGGGTCTCTTTTCTGAGACCAAAAGGCTCTCAAGTGAAACTGGATGTCCCTCATCTGAAATCTTGCTCCTTGCACTACGGCTGTAGACACAGCCATGTGCCCCAGGAGCTGCAAAAAGTGTCTTGCTGGTCGAGAGACCTGCAGAGTGAAGGAGGAGGCCAGAGCCACCAAGTTCCTTACCCTCTCTAAGGGTAGGAAGGCTTTGGCCTGCTTTGTGTCAATTCTGCACCTATGAAGGTGAGCACCTGAACTGGTTCCAGAACTGACTTTGGAAGATTTAGCAAGAAGCCCAGGGAGGTGAGCAGCTGCTGGGTAACTTGCAGGTGAGATTTTACCTGTTCTGGGGACTGGCCTACAATGAGCCAGTCATCCAGATAGGGAAAAACAACAATCCTTTGCCTCCTTAAATGAGCAACTGCTACTGCCAGACATTTTGTGAATACCCTTGGGGCAGAGGTGAGGCCGAAGGGCATTGCTCTGAACTGGTAGTGACCTGAGGGCAATTCGAATCTGAGTACTTTCGGTGGGAGCTTCTGATTAGGGCGTGAAAATAGGCATCCTTGAGGTCCAGGGAGACTAGCCAGTCCCTGGCCTTAGAGAGGGTAAAATCATTGCCAGAGTTACCATTCTGAACTTTGGTTTCAAAAGGTGTTTGTTCAGATATCTGAGGTCTAAAATGGGCCGCCATTCTCCTGTCTTTTTTGGGGTAAGGAAATATCTGGAATACAGACCCTTGCCTTGATGTAGGGGAGAGACCTTTTCTACAGCTCTGAGAGCCAGGAGGGTTGAGACTTCTGTTTCTAGAGAAAAAGTCTCTAAAGAGTTTGCAGGTGGGAAAGATCTGATTCTCATCTTTGGGAACTTTTTGAAGCTGAGAACCAGACCCTGGCTTACTACTTCCAGGACCCACTTGTCTGAAGTTAGAGACACCCAGTTCTGAATGAAGTAAGCCAATCTGCCCCTACGGGTAAGGAGAATCGGCCCTGGGCACCCCATCAGGTGTCTGCTTGGCAGGCGCTTGAGGCTGAGAGGTGGGAGCAGGCCTGCCCACACCTCGTCTGCCTCTGCCTCTGAAGAACCCCCTCTGAGCATAAGCAGAGGAGGCCTGGGTTTGGTAAAAAGGCCTGTGAAAAGGCCTACCCCTACCCCTGGGGGTCTGCCTTTGAGGAGTGGCTTGCCGCTCCTTAGCTTGGGCACTCTTATAGGTAGTCCTATATTCATCCATTTTCTTCATATAATTCTCTGTCTGCTCCCCAAACAGAGAATTTCCCACCACAGGAAAATCCATAGCCTTAGTCTGGGTATCCTGTGACAAACTAGTACACCTGAGCCAGGCCAACCTCAAAAGCTACAGACGTAGCCATGACTCTAGAGGATACATCATTAAAATCCACAGCAGCATGAAACTGCACCTTGGATGCCTCAATGCCATCAGCAGCCACCTGTTCCAGCTCATCAGCAAGCTGGCCAGAGGCCTGTTTGGCCAAAGCCATGACTGTGTCCCATCTAGATTTTTGATACCTTGCTACATAAGCCATGTAATTTGCTTGCCTGAGTCCCAAGGACGCTGCCATATATTGTTTTTTAGCCATGGCATCAATTTTCCTGGAATCCTTGTCAGGAGGATGTGAAGCCAGGGGAATATTAGCTTTATCACAGGCTGCAGCCTGAACCACTCCAACGTGACTGCAGTGCTGTGAAAGGAATTCTGTGTCAGGACCTGACAGTGTGTACCTCCTGTCCATCTTTTTATCCACAGGAGGCACAGAATTAGGAGTTTTTAAAATCTTTATTGTTTGTTTCCTAAAAGATTTATGCAAAGGAATAGACAATCTCCTAGACTCTGGTATATCCATCATTTCTACAAAATCAGGTTCCTCTTGCTCATCCACAGCTTCCTCTAATGGGAGCTGGAGGGTTTCAGCAACTTTTTTGTAAAACATAAAGTGAGAGGGGGACTCAGAAAGCATAGGGGGAGATTCTAAAGGTCTGTCTGGGGAGATGTCCGGTTCAATGGGCACACCCAGACCCTCCATGTCACATTCATACTGTTCATAATCATCCTCCCCCCCTCCTCTGGTTCATAAAACTCCTCAACATCATATTCCTGAACCGGTGGAACCGACCGAACCGACCTTTTACCAGACAGTGGTGGCTCGGATGGAACCGGAGAAAGTGACTGGACAATCTGAATAGCTCTTGCTATCTCTGCAGCAGTTGGAGAAGGAATTTTGGGCTCCACACCTGCTGATTTTCTTGTTTTCTTTACTGGAATTGGCTCATCTGAGCCAGCTTTGCGTTGGCCCGAGGAAGTCTCGCCCTGGTTAGAGGGCACTCCCTCCGGTTCGGTTGGCACCAAACTGGGCTGGCCATCCGGGTCAGCGGACTTTTTGGCCTCTCGTTCCCTGAGCCTGCCAACTCTCTTATCCAGGGTGGCTGCAGGGAAATTTTTACAAATCTGGCAGTCTGAATTGAGGTGGTCAAACCCCAGACAATATACACATGTGGTGTGTGGGTCAGCCTTGGCAAAGACTTCCCCACAAGCATCACAGTGTTGAAACCCAGTGGGCCTGGTTTTTCTTTTGGGTTTCTCAGACATAATGCCAGCCTAACCAAAAACTTGCCCTTTTAAACGGCAGTGCCAGGCAAGACACCCTTATCGGTTCCTAACCGTGTCACGGGTCTTGGAAAAAAACGTAATAAATTCTGGTTTTTTTAGAACCGATAAGAACTGGGAACCGCACTCTAAAACCTCTAATTTTTGTAAACTTCAAGTTTTAAAGCAAGCTGATCGGTTCAAAACCGAACCGATAACATTTACAAGTTCCACACAGATTTTAAACTGAAATTACTTACGATACCACAGACAGAGCTTGAACCGATCGGTTTTGCGGGTAAAATAAAAATATTCTCAGTTGAATTGAACCGAGAAAACACTGTTTAAACCGAGAAATGAACCGAGCAGTAGGAGAAATCTCCAGAGCGACTGTTCAGTGAGGCGGAGTAAAGAATCTGACAGTTTGGGTTTGAAATAACCCAGACAGAGCTTCTCTAACCGAGCTCGCGCTCTAAGTTCCATTCTTAGAATGGAGTTAACTCTTTCACCTCCGGAGCAGTTCTAATGGTGGGACAAACTGCAATTGTCATAATATAGCAAGACTTCATGTTGTTTGAAACTAACTATTATCAGGGTATCTGGGGAGACAGGGAGGAGACAGACATCAACAGATGGACCCACTTTAGGCAATAGTAAGGGTTGGGAGGGGGAGCCCACAGCCCCTAGAAACCTATATGCACTTTATTACCTTGATTACTATATTACTGTTTGTTATTATTTGTAGGAATGTTAAACAAAGGAAGTGTAAGGGGGTGTCTATGTAGTTTAGGTGTGTTTTTTTGTGGGGATGTAGAATGAGGAGAGAGAAGTGGTGGGTAAAAGGGGTTGGAGGGAGCCCATGTATGCAATACCAGCGGATGGCTGCAACATACAAAGTTATAGGACTACTACTAGAAACCCTCTCCTCAAACAGGAAGAATATGGGGTGCTGTGGTGTAATGAGTGCTTCTTATGCATGACAGTAATTCTAAATGGCTAGTCCACCAATGAAAATTATTTTCTTGCCTGTTAATCAATCAAAGATCTTAACTCACTTAAAACAAAGGGTGCTGGTAGTAACATTTTGCCAGAAAACCCACTTAAGGGTTAAACATCTCCTACAACTGTAGCAGCACTGGGTAGGGCACGTATTTGAACTGAGAATGGACTCTAAAAGAGCTGAAGTTGTGATCTTAATAACAGAGCAACTCCTTTCCAACTACTCACAGAACTAAGGAAGTTTGAAGGGGAGATATGTCATTATTAAGGACCCCCTTGACAAAAGTGAGATAGTACATCAACCATGAAGGCCACTAACCAAGAAGATCCACATTTCTTTGTGGAGCTAATGGATACGCTGGCACAAACACCATTAAACAGATCCAGGAGACTCTAAACTTAAGACCCATGGACAATGTTGAATTTGGCCACTAAGAATAATAGATTTTTTTTCCTGTCCTCCTGGACATAATACAGCATAGTGGCCTGGAGGGTTTCAAAGTGGGTGCTTCAACCCTAACATTCAATTTCCTCACTTTTGTCGCTGTGGTACAACCCTAACTAATGTAGTAAACAGGTGTATGGGTCGTGATTCTGTATTCCAAATTTCAGGCAAATCTGTTGAATGGTTGCAAAGTTATAAAGATTTAAAATATTGTTTTTCAAATCTCTGGAAAAAGTACTTTTGCAAAGTAGTGTCGAACTCACAAAAGTGTTGAAAATTTTCACAAAACCTTTCACAAATAGCAACAGTACTTTTCTAGGCTGTGGGAAAATGGCAGCAATTCTTTGGCACCCTATTGCAAAACAATGCTTTGGTGCTTAGTCCTAAAATTTAGAGGGAACACTGCCGACCTCTCACAGATGTGCGTTTCAGTGTTGTGTTACGCGTTGGGGTCATCAGCCCTAACTGTCACCCCATCACATGTGGAAAGAAGCTGAGGAACAGGAGAATGGGGTGACAGGACCGATGACCCCAATGTGCACCCCGATTCCAGTTGGGAGGGTGGGCTGGAGGGGTGCAAAGGGGGTTTCAACCCTAACATCTAATTTCCTCGCTGTTGTCGCTGTGTAGCAACCCTAACTGATGCATTAAACAGAGTTTTTTGCCTCTAATTTCCCTTCTTTTTGAAAATGATAATGAGAAATAGTGAATATAATGCAGCGGCGGGAGCACGGGCCCGCAGCGTAGTCACATAGTAACATTGTGCCCGCAAACGCAAATTGTAATGCGCAAGATGGCACAAAGCGAAACAGAAAGAGAAACCGTACTGTAGATAGAAATGTTAAAAACAATGCAAATGCAACCGCAAATGAAAACGCAAAGGGTAACACACATGGTGGAGTAAACAGGAACGGTAAGTGAAACGGGTACGGAACCTCAAGCAAAAACAGTAATGGTAACAGTAATGGAAGCGCACAGGCTGGTTTTCCCCAAAAGCTGTATAGAGAAAGACAGTGAGTAGAAAGAATGTATGTAAAATAATGACTCTCAGAACACAAAAATGAGGACTTGGAACAGTAAATTGCTTATATCTCAGTAACTGTACGACATAGAAAAATTTTTTTAAAGTCATATGAATTACCCTTCCCTGGCTAGTTTGATACTTAGCCCCCAAAATTTTCAACAAAAAGTCCGTATCTCGCACCGTTTTCGAGATACGGGCCCTGAAAGGTGCGGTGAATGCCGTAATGTAATCCTATGGGAAAAAACAGAAGTTCGGACTGCCATAACTTTGGCTCCCTGTAATATTTTTTCACCAAATCACTGAAAGGCACATCTGTCGAATGTTGGCTATGTTCCCTGCAAATTTCAGCCCAAAAGACTAAACTGTTACGTTGCAGCAGGGCGTCAAACGATTGCTGCAATGTGTCATACGCCGTAATGTTATCCTATGGGAAAAAGCGTAAACTTTGGAGTACCGTTACTTTGACACCATGTAATATCTTTTCAACAAAACACTGAAAGGCACATCTGTGAAATGTTGGCTGCGTTTCTTCCAAATTTCAGCCCAAAACTCCAAACCGTTCTTTTGCAGCGGAGTGCCAAAGAATTATTGTTATTTTGGGCATAGTGTCGCAAAGTATTGTCGTGATTTGCGAAAGCATTCGCAAAAATTTGCAACACTTTTGTGAGTTCAACACTACTTTGCGAAAGCACTTTTTTCAGAAATCTGAAAACATATTTCTGGGGTGTTTTACCCCAAAATAAAGACATGGCTAGCATCCTCAGGTCCCGGCTAGGTGAATACAAAAAGAATTAGGTTGCTAGAGAGTCTCAATTTTAAATGCCAAGCAGTTTTCTGATCACTAACTGAAAACAAAATGGCAGATTTGCATCAGTAACAGGGCCATTTGCTACAGTAAAAAGTGCATTTGCAACACTGTCAAACTTTTTGTTAACTTTTCCCATTGACTTGTAATGGGAAATTGTTTTTTGAATAACTTTTGAACCGTTTAATATTTTTTCATGAAATCTTCAAAAGACACATCAGGGACCCTGGCTGCACATTCCCTGAAGATTTCAGGCCAGTCGCGCAAACCGAGCGACCTGTAGGCGTGACCGTAGAATTCCAGAAAAAGCGTAAACGGACACGCAGATCACGCTTAATAACTCCACAGCCGTATATCTGACTGGTACAAAACTTGGCAGATCCCAAGGCCTATGGTTCCTGATCATGTGTTCCAAATTTTAGGTAAATCTGTCAAACAGCTGCAAAGTTATTAAGGTGCAAAAGTTTGGGTTTAACATGTAAATGGCTCCTCAACCCTAACTATATATACAGTATACCTTACATAAAACCACATATACATCCACAAGAACACAGCAGGCACAAAGTATGATCAAACACATAAACAGAATCAAGTTAATGCATAACAGCACACTCAAAAAAAAAAATATATATATAAATATTTATATTTATGCAATAGGAGTAGACATAAATGTTGTGTGATAAATCTGTCTGAGTTACTACGTATATAAATGTGAAATCTCACATTTATACACATAATAGACACATCATCACAGATTTATACACACAGTAAACTCACCATCACTTTTACCATACCCACACTACTGTATATCAGCAAATACAGCCAAATTATTTCCACAAAAAAAAAAGGACTGCTTACCAATCTCACCCATCTGAGATGCCGCATGACACAGTAAAGCAAAAACACAGGAAAATCACCTTGTGCCCTCTCAGACTGTCCACTGAGTAAATGAAGGTGGAATCCCTCGTAATCCGAGCTCCTCTCAAATTTAAAATGCCAACTATTAAAGTCGTTAAAAAAAGGTACTGGAATACCTAAAAAATGTTCGACATTATCAGGAAAGACAGCTTCCGTCTAGAGCTAGAAGAAATTATATCACAACTAGAAATGCATACTGAGCCATTAGAAGATCCTACGACAACCACCAGGAGCCCTTCAAATAATGATGAAAATGCAACTAAAAGTACCAGGACCACAACCAAAATAGATTTAGAAGAAATAGACAATTTTATTGATAGGGCCAAAACTCTGACTACATCCAGGAAAACTCAGGCAGATGTAGCAATGTTCTCCCATTACCTGAGAAAAATCCTAGGGGTCCTGCAGGCCCTGCCCGAAAGAAGCCCAGCAGACCTACAAAATTACTTGTGCCACTGTTTCATAAACTGCCAAAAAAGGATGGCACAGCTTGTGAAACTCTAACACTGAAGTCATTTTTTTAGAGCATAGAATGGTTTTTCCATTCAAATAACTATCCCTGCTCACTATCAACCCCACCAACCTTTGGAAAAGCCTGTAAGGTATTATTGTCCAGACAAAAGAATTTCAAGTCAGAGGTAAAGGCTGCAAACCCAGAGGTGCAGACGAGTTAACAGACAACATAACTGACATGCAGTATGCCAAAAAAACAACTTGGTTCCCACACCCAACTCCTTACTAAGCCTAACGTGGCTGGTAATAAGCATTTATATCAGAGTCAGGGGAAATACTGAGATGAGGAGCATCAAATGGGGAGACACATAGCTTGAGCAGGACAAAACAAAGAGATACTTACAGTATACACATGAAAGAGAAACTAAAACTAGAACTGGGTCAAACCACAAAGATACAAGAAAAATTAAACCCAAAGCCTATGAAATAGGAGACAACCCAGAAAGTTGCCCCATAAAAAAACTATCTGAAGTGCAAAGAAACAAGGCCATAAAAAACCCTCACACCTGAAGCTCCTTTCTTCTTGGCAGTAAATACAAATGCCAGAGACTACTACTGCACAACCTGGTTCAAGAACCAAGCTGTTGGGGTTAACAAGCTGTCAGCCAGAGTAAATGCAATGGTAGAGAATGCAAATATTAAAACAGATAAATGACTAATGAATCACCCAGCCAGAAAATACTTCATGCAGAAATTAACAGACTCTGGTGTGGCTCTAAAAGACATCATACAAATAACCGGCCTCAAGCAATTAGGCAGTCTTAATGATTATTCAAAAATGAATGAAAAAAAGGCAAGAGACAATATCCAAAATATTTACTGGGAAACCAATGAATATCTCCATGCCAGAGCCACAGCAAGTAAACACACTAACCACTATACCTGAAAACATCCACAAAATACAAACATGCTTTAGCTATCCACATATCCAAGCCAAAAACATAACATTTAATACTGTGCAAGGTATAGTCTGATTGCCCCCCAGCCCCACCCAAACCATAACCACTAAACCCCAACCACCACAGAAATGCAGAAGAAAAAAACAACACTTTTTTATGTCTTCTTCCATTATCTCCATAGGAAACCATTACAAATCATGAAACAGGAGGCACCTTCAAGTGCTGGACTTGGACTCTGAGACTGAGTAACACGTCAGCAATCTACCATGCTAAAAAAATAGAATTATAATAATAAAACCCATGCTTTAATCACAGTGCAAGAGATGTTCAACTATGCAGATATACAGTGAATGCAAAGACAGCCTAAAACACATTAACCTAATGATGACAAGAGTATCCAAATAAGCACCTACAAATTACAGCGACTGCAAATTTTTCTTTTTTTCCCTTTATTTGTAGTAACATTGCAGCAGCTCACGACTCCCTGAAGGACCTGTAACAGAAAATGACATGGTTCTTTTTTTTTTTCCCTTTTTTCCATTTGTTCCAGGTTCTACCTTTCTAATTTTTTTACAGCAGAACTGCACCAGTCTATCATACCCAGAAGTAGTTGCTACAAGAAACAACGTGCTTTAACAATAAAAATTCCTAAAAAATACCCTAAAATATCTTTTATTTTTCTTCTCCCTTAGAAAGAAGACCTAACAGCAAGATCCATAACAGTCAGTCGACAATTTCATCATTGACCGATGTTACAGTGACTCCTTTATGTTGACCGCATTTGCGGTTGGCATAAAAGGAGTCACTTCAGACTGTATTTTCATCTGGGGGCTTTGCCTCTGAACCCCCATGTGAGGGACTCTGCTCCCACCCCCCTGCTAGTTAATTAATTAACTCAGAGTCAAAACCTTAACCTTTCAACTCTTTTTCTACTTTCCAATTACCTCTTCTCCAAAATACTATCAATAAACATTATTTCCACACTTTATATAGTTGCACTTTCCTTGCTTTTTTCTCCAAAAAAAACCTAACACTCCACCTATTCAAAGTTTGCATTTGACAAGTTATTTTAAATAAATGTTTAATACTGACTTACCTTGTGATAATCTTCATTCCTCTAGAAAATGATAGAAATACCATAAAATAAAATAAAAAAGTCCTAAAAAAAGGGTGTGCGCAATAATCCACAGGAAAATTGACTCTTCATGTCCTCATCCAAGGCATGGACTCTTCATGTCCTAATCCACAATATGAAGTAAAGCCCCCCAAATAAACCCTTAAAAAAAAACAAAGTTCCACCAGACTTGCTTGTTCAAAAACAAGAATTGCTTCTTCAAAGTTGTAATGAACCAAAAAGGTATTTCAGAAGACGTCAAAGATCACCACTTCTCACTGGGAGCTCTGGAAGCAGATGCTGCTGCTTGACCTTAAACCAAAGAGGTCTTCTGCATGAACCCAGACAAGGCTGCTTCTGACCAGGACAACTTCCATAGGACACCACTGCTCCATGACCCTCCACCAGTAACTGCTCCACAAGATGTCCCCCAAAGATGACCAGGTCCACAAGCTGCTTCCTCGACACTCAGCTGTTGATCAACTCACATGACTCCTCTGGACAAGATGACTACTGCTCCCTGACCATCCCTCACTGCTCCTTGGCTACTCTTCTGACCCTTCCCACTCCTAGATCCACGCCATCACCACACACTCTACACCCACTGCAACCTGTCTGGACATGAAGACTGATGCTCCCCGATTGTCCCTTGCTGCTTCTCAGCTGCTCCTCTGACTCTTCCAATTCCTGGACCACATCGCCACTGCACACATTCCAAGTGCCACTCCCCTGATCCCCCACCTTTAACACCAGCCTCCATACTGAACAGGAACTGTGCAACACATCAAAACTATTCCCCCTGCATCACAAGCCACGCCCCACAACCAATAAGAGCTATTCTGCCACCTTACTTTGCCCAACCAAAACACACCCATTCATAACACATAGCCAATGAAAAACCACACACTCCTCCATTCACAAAAACATCTGAAACTGTGGAAAGACACACAACCTCCACTAAGAGTCCCTCAAGAATCACAATAAAAAAGTAAAAAATAGCATTTTTTTTTTATAAATTCAACCTCACAATCCCAGAAGAGCCTATTGCATAAATCAAATATGCAAGAGTCACGGCTGTGTGATATGGAATTTATCTGTTCTCATTGACAATGATCATAGGCACCGCCACTTGTGAGGTCACCAGTGGTCACTGTCTAGTCATACAGATAAATTCCACATTATGGTTTATTGTTTATTGAAAATAATCAGAAACAACCTTTGAGCACAAATTGCTCATTTGCAAAGGTTCCATGTCATAAGAGAAACAATACAGTAGACAATACAGGGTACAAAGTCATATCAGTCTATGTGTAACCCCCTTGTTACCCAGGGTTACTAGAATCCCAGTAAGACCTAGTGGTAGGCAGGGAAGGCAGCTTGTGAAACTCCAGTTAAATGGGTTTCACACTGTCTCACTCTGTTCTCAGTCTCAGCTGAGACTGAGAGATGACATCACCATAGAACTGTCGCAGCTGCATGAGCCACAATGGAATCTGCAGCAGGGAGTTGGAGTAGAATGTTGGGAGGTTTGAACAGTAGTCTGTAGGCAGTTGGAGTTTGGAGCTTGTTGTGAGAGGAGCACAGCAGCTCTGTGTTAGGCTCTTGTGAGCCTCAGCCCTGACATAGGGCTACATTCAGGGAAAAGGTGTGTGTTTCCACCTAAAGAGAGACACAGTGAGCTATTTTAAAGTGGTGGAGACCTCTGAATTGGGTCTCAGTGCCCCATCCCTGAGAGGATGGGGCAGGAAGTTTAGCCTGCATAATCCAGGGGCAACCCCGTGGCTACTGCTAGTGGAGAAGCTGCCTTATTTTGTCCAAGAGTGTGGAAAACAAGAAGATTTTGTGATTCGCCTGTGGGGCACCTGCAACTGGAGGGTGAGTTTCTGCTCTTTCTAAAGGGCCCATGTTTCACCACGGGACTTGTGTAAAAGGGGGGATTGGACTACTGAAGTAGTGGGAGGCCTAGAGTAATAGGCTTAGCCAAAAGTAAAAGTATGTTCAAGTCCAGCACATGGGGAAGTCAAGACATGTAGAGAAGATGTGACATAAGTCTACCCAGTAATCTACATTGCCAAGCTTTCAGAAAAGATTTGTTTAGTTTCCAGAGTAATGGCCGGGTATGGATTTTGGGAGCTGGAGGTGGGAGACCCCCCATCTTTAGTAACCAGGTCCACTTCTACGGATTTGCTCTGTGGATTTCTACTTTGCCTCATGCACTTGGCCAGTGATGAGGAAAGTACCCAGACGTGGGATGGAAGGAAAATTCCCTCTAGGAGTCAAAGGCTCTAAGGTGGTTTGGGAAGCCACCAACTGGAAAACTGGTTAATTCCCATAATGGACCGCGGATCAAGTGGCTGGCGGGGGAGCCGTGCCAGTGGGGAAAACCCAAGTAGTATACAAGTCGGGCTGTGTACCCAAAGCTGCGTGCAAGTCTGGGCTGTGTGCCTGGTGGGTTTAGAGCCTGAAGGCTGGAAATGTGAAGAAGTATACTGTTGTCTCTAATCTGCATTACCAGGAATGTAGCCCCGTGGGGGTCCGTCTATGGTTTGTTTGTTCAGTTTGGATGTGAATAAAAGCCACACTGTAGAATCCCATTCCTGGTTTTGGACATTACAGTTATTGCTTCCTGTGTTTGGATTTACTTGGGTGTCCCTATGCAGAGTAACCAAACCTAGGCCCCCTGTGCCGAGTAACCTAATCCTCCCCAAACCCAGTCACCACCAGGTACTGCTCTCAGCTTCAACAGCATGCCACCTGTCATTTTGCAAAAAGGCAGGGGTCTGGGGGTTACATATGTATTTATATATATTAGTCTGTGTATTACACAGCCGACCCCCACATACCTCTTATATATCTATATATAATAATAATATGCACAGGAAATGCCCCTGTATTGTGCCAGAGGCAAAAGAAAGGCAGTTGTCAGTTTAAATTCTGTAATGGGTCATGAAACTAAGGTCCACATTCATCCACCACTTAATGTATTGAGAAGAAAAGTAAGTTTGATCTCATAGGCCCACCTTTCTTGAATATTTTTGAAGTGTCCTTTGAGAACCAGGATGCAGAGGTCAAAGATGGAGTGATCCCATTGTGATAAAAGTTGTTCCACTGCTTTTACTGTATTTTTCTTTTTTATGTTGTGCCTATGTGAGTTCATTAGGGTTCGAAAGGGTTGCCCGGTTCCCTCACATAACCTGTATGTGGACACTTCTTGCACTGGATGTAATACACGACATTTTGGGATACACATGTATAATTCCCCTTTATCTTGAATTGCTTGTTTTGGGGGGTGTTGATAATGTCTGAAGTGGCTATATGCTCACATGTCTTATGTTTAGGAATATTGCAGGCTTTAGTGCCTCCTAGTATTCTATTGTTCTGTTCAGGTATAAGTTTGCTCCTGACAATCAGGTTGGATAAGTTAGGTGGCTGTTTGAAAGTCAGTAAAGGTAGTTCTTGGAAGATACATTTTAAGGTGTCATCCTCACTGCACATTGGTTTTAGGACTTTAATAATTTTATACGTAGAGGCTCCGGATCAGGGTTGTATGTAACATCCAAGGGTATCCAGTTGGTGGTGGTCTTTTCTTTATATTGTAGTAGTTCTCTTGGCATAAGCATGGCACATTCCACAGCTCTGTTAATTTGTCTAGAGGAGTGTTCCTTTTTGGTAAATGTTTTTTTTTCAGTGGAGCCGGGTGTTTATCTCTGTCCTCCTTCTCACTTGAACAGATTCTGTGGTATTAAAGCACTTGATGGTACTGTATGTTACATACTCTTTAGTGTGACTGGGGTGATTGGTGTTTTGTGTAGGTATTTGTCTGTCTCTTGGTTTCCTGTAGATACAAATCTGCAAGGTTCCATCTCTGATGGTAACTGTGGTGTCCAGAAATAATTGATGTTGATGTCAGAGTACTCCAAGAAAAGTTTAATTCATGGTAGAGGATGGTAAGTTCAGATGAAATTCTTTGTGTGTGAGTACATTCCATCCAAATTATAAATAAATCATCAATATACTGGAAAAATGTGAGTGGTTTGATTGCACATTGTTTCAGGAAATCCTCCTCCAAATTTGCCACAAGAAGGCTGGCATATAGTGAAGCCTTTCTGGTGCCCACTGCTGGAGACTGAGGTGTAAGATTGTACAAAGGAAACCCCCAATTGACAGTCACTGTCATGTAGCCAAAAGTTTGGTTACCTGTCCACACGTCAGTGGGATATGTATTTTGGGAACAAAAGCCTGCACTGAAGCATGATTAAGTTGTTGATGCATTTAGTGGTACGTATCTGGTATTGCTTTTCAGGGAAAAATGAAGTTGGCGCCTGGTAGCAGGGCACTGCAGTGTACCTCATATGTTGAAAAACAGCAGCCTCTACACATGAGAAGGGATGCAAGTCCACCGCCACTGTTGTTGCAATTGCCTTGGTAAACGTTCATGCCATTGGATTACTTGTGTCATATTTGGAAGATTTTTCAAATTATTTTCTCACGCTTAAATGTTATGGCCTACTAGGGGTACTTGAAGCTGAAGGAGGTAAAAGCTGTCTTTTGCCTGATTCAGCCCAATCTGGTGAGCTGGGAAGACCCTGAAGACCAGACAAAGAGAACATACTACTTTGTGAACTGGACAATGATGCACCACCTTTGGGTTCTTTCTGAGAGTTCACAAAATATCTGTAGGAGCCAATTCTGTGGGATGGGGGGATCTCTGACTACATCACCACTCATGTGAGCATGCTGCTCCTCTGCCTCACCCTGTAACCCTCCCCTGCTGCCTGTAACGTTGGGCACTTGTTTGGATGTGATCAGAATACGTTTCTTTTCATAGTTGATGTGCCAAGATCGCCAGCTTCCCTTCTGCTAACAAGCTTTTTACACAGTACACACACAGAATGACACACATTATTATGGTCAAGATAAAAATAACTCCACACCGCAGATGTAGCACTCTTAGCTTTTGTGCTAGGCATAAGAGGTTGAACATCTTGTTCTTGTGGAGTCCCCTCCGAAATTGGATTGGTTTCAACTTATTTTTTTTAATGACTATCTGGTTCACTTTCACATTCACTAACAACATTTTTTCATTTTCAGTAATTATAGTAGGGCCATTTTCACCCTCCTGTTTCTCATTCTTAGGGTCATCATTATAAAGTGGGTTGGGTCATGGCTCAAGAACAGAAGACAAAGAGTCTGTATCAGAGGGTATTCATCAGACTGCGGATATGTGACAAGTGGTGTCTCGCAGGGACTGGAACTGGGGCCTATGCTCTTTAATGTATTTATATCCTCAAAGTAAACTTCTTCAGAGTCATGGATATGCAAGTTTAATGATGACACTAAGCTGGGGCAATTGTTAATAATGAGGCAGCCATTACTCAGTTCCGAAATGATTTGTATATCTTGGAAAATTGGGCCAGAAAACATAAACAGGTTCAATGATGACAAATGTAAGGTTATGCATTTTCAATATAAAAATAAATTAGCCATGTATACATTGACTGGCAAGTAATTAGAAACTACTGACATGGAGAAAGACCTTGAAGTTATTATAACTAACAACCTGCCCTTTGACAATCATACCAGGGAGGTAGTGAAAAGGGGCGATAGACTTTTGGGTTGCATATTTATGCACATAAGAAGCAGGAATGCGAGGGTCATAATACAACTGTACACTGCATTGGTCAGGCCACATCTGGAGTACTGTATGTCTTTCTGTGCTCTGCGCAACAAAGGTAGTATTAGACTAATAAAGAGTGTACAAAGAAGAGCAGCAAAAAGAATTAGGACTTTAAAAGATGTGCCATATGAAGAAAGGTTGGCTGAACTGAACTTGTACACTCTTGAATATAGGTGACTAAGAAGAGATTTGTGCCTTGTGTATGGAGCATTCAATGATAGTGAGTTATGGGAAATGGTCAGATTGGATAGAAAAACGATAGACAGAAATACTAGACCACATAAATTTCAGTTAAAGGGAGAAATGTATGAAACTAACAGGCAAGGTGGATGAATAAATCGAAGGGTGGTGTCTACGTGGAATGCGCTCCCCGAAACAGTCGTGTGTAATGCAACCACGGATGCCTTTAAGAAATCTCTAGATAATTATTTAGACAATACATTTATCTATTTATTTATTTAGTTAGTTAGTGTTTGTTGATCTGGTAAGTGCACTAGACAGATTTTGCCTATTTTAAGGAATGACTCGGGGAAGGGGGATACAGTTGAAAGCCAACTGACCTTGAACCAGATTAAGCTGTTGTCGATATTTTTAGTGAATGGGGGAAATTTGGCCAGAGCACTGGGGAACTTCGCCTACACTTTTCGAGAAGCGACATGGGATCTTTAACATCCACCTGAACTATCACCAGAACAGGCAGATGGGACCTCGGTTTAACGTCTCATCCGAAAGACGGCACCTCAGAAGTGCAGCAGCCCCCTCATGCAGCACTACAGTGTCAGTATTGGGATATTAACCCAAGTGCCTGGTGTGGGCACCATGTGCCAGACATGTACCACACAACAACACTGATAAGTGGCGAGTCAGTTTTGGCTAACACTGAATGACTTGGATATCATCTATGAAACCTATGAAATCATCCACATTACTGACACTGCTACCAGTACTTGAAGAATCATCATTAATGTAAAACTTTTTTATAAAACGAGAGGCCATTCTTTCAATCCCATTGCAAGTGGTACCTGTAACTTGTTTAAGCAATATACCATGACAGGGTGTGGGTTATGCTGGGATTTACCCATACGTGGTGTGGTTTGGTAATGAGGCTGCAGGCCGAGTGACCAGATCTTCACCAGAAGTGGGTAAATGCCAGCACACCCCACATTCCGGAGTGGTATATTGTGATTATGCAATGTCCCAATTATTTTTTTAATAAGAAATAAAGAAAAACTTAATTTTATATTGTTTTTATGGCTTTTTCTGTAAATATCATTCTGCTAGGTCAAATAGTCCACTGAGGAGCCAGGACAAAAATAGGAATGATTCATTTGTGCTGTTTTATTCGTGTCTTCATGTTGTTGTAGGAAGACCTAGCCAGAGACAGACACAGGAAAGAGCATTATTTAGCTGGTGTCAAACAACGAAGAATGAGCTGGGAAACAGGGAGAGTGATCTGCATTTATTTTTCAATAGCAGCTGGAGACAGAGAGAAAACAGAAATAAACAGTCTTTTTCTGGGCACGCTTTCTTTCTGTCTTGCTTGTAGAGAAAAAAAATTATACTGCTTGTTCTTTCTGTTTGTCAGATTATTTCTCCTGTGTTTTATGAAGGGGCGTGACCCTGGCCTTACCTACCCCCCCCCCGTTAAATGCCTGGTGTTAATGTTTTTTATTATTATTTAACTTAATTAGGACAGCAGGAATTGGCTCATTGGTTGAAAATCCATTTTGACCTCACTGCAACAGTATTGAAGACAGTGTCTCTCCATCTCTTGAGTCCCAGTAGGCCACCCAAGCCACCCTCCCTCCCAACTTCCATCCCGGTCCCGCTCTTTACCCCACTGTGGTAAAACCAAAAGAGCAGCAGCACACAGCATGTCTATCCCAGTCGAGTGCCGGCTGTCATCTGACCCCATCCCCATCCCACTGCCGTTGATCCTCCTAATCATCACTCCATCCTGGTGGTCCACCACAGTCAGAGAGGAGTGACTACAGTACTTACCGCAAGGGAGGCAGGAGGGAGTCGCTGTTACAGGAGCAGGACTAATATGAGCATGACAGAAGCTGGAGGGAGAGAGGGTCAGAGGAGCTGTTGTGTTAATGAGAGGTGAGGTGGGTGGTTTTAATTCTGACACAGTGCATTTGTCCTTGGGACATTTTTTTTTTCCTGTTTTCTTAACTGAGTTTGAAATTGGAGAGCATGGCTGCTTTATTCTTGGACTTGGAAGCTACAGCAGTGTTAGCGACTGTTACAAGTGCAGCACTGACTGTAACTGAAGCTAGAGGGCGCGAACATCAGGCAGCCTAATAGAGGATGGCCTTTTTGGGATCGGGGGATGAAGTTGATATTTTAAAAAGAGGTGAGGCAGGTAGTTTTATGGTTGATTGTCACACATTTTTTTACTATTGTCTCGGGAGGCCAGTCTAGTTCACATGCTTTCCATTGCAGTTCTACATCGTGGCTCACTGAGAATCAACATGGCGGCTTGGACTGATTTTTTCCTGTAGTTATTGAGATGTGGCTGACTGGCACCTATGCCTGTGAGTTATGCCAGGATTTACCATGGGTAAAAGGTGCAAGTCAACCAATCAGATGAAAGAATTTTCAGAGCTCATTGTATAATTTTTTTTTATTCAATGCAATAAGTACCTTTTCTAATACTACCCTTGCTTCATTTAGATTCCTTCTATATTGAACAGGCTTTTTTATTGTGCTCTTTGTGTTAGTAGATTTTATTCCCACATTTTTGGAAGTACTTCATGACTATAAGGAGGACACAGAGTTTTGAGATTAAGATGGTGGATTTTGTGTTTGTCGCAACAAGTCTGCCACTGCATAGCTGCTTGTTGAAGGTTTTTTTACTGTGACATTTTTTCCAAGGGTTCTCTTCAAGGCCACTGATTTACGATGATTACAACAACGAAATTCTGTTTTCAAGACTTCAGATTCTGGAATTGCACCAGTGATTGTTACTCTAATTTCTGGATTTTACCAGGATTCTGCTATAATTCTTTTAGTATGTGCATAAATAATTAGAATAAAAGAAGGCTTAATGTACAGAGCACTAAATAAAGCAAACTGAAAACAGTACAGGAAGGAATTATAAGAAAAATACAAGTTTTTTTGGTAGATTTACTGATCTGTTATTAAATGTCAGATTCCATGAAACTTTTGTTTTTACTGGTATTCAGGCAACCCTAATTCTGGAATTTTACCAGGTTTTCCGGTAAAAACCAAAAAATCAGTGGTGTTGGTTCTCTTCCTCATTTTCCCTGCCTCTTTTTACCCTTTACCATTTCCCTGATCCCCCATGGTAGGTTGTTTCCAACTAGACTAGGGCAGTCTTACTTCTGTTTCTTTCTTTTTTTTTAACTTGCCCGGGCTCTCTGCCCCTTTGGGGGGGCCTCGTACCCCTGACTCCTCCGCTGGGTCCCGTCGTGCAGGATCCTGGCTTCATAGTACTCGCTGTCTGGGTATTTGTAATTTTTCCCTTATTGTATCCCGGTCCCCTGTCTGCGCCGGCATGAAGGACTGACATCCAGATGTACGGTGTGCAGACGCACACCTTAGTCAAGCACCCAGCAGTGCCGTCCTCTCCCCGACTCTGAAGAGCCATGCATCCTACCACCCGTGGTTTCACTGGCAGTACTTGCTGCAGGCACATTCGCTACTCGGTAACCCACCCCACCCTGGTGGAGGAGAGCATCCATTGGGATGCTCAATCCTCCTCCTCCCAGCTGACCCCTGATGACCTGGACCTATTCTTGAACCTGGCTTGCTGGTGATGCACAAGGTGTGGCATCACTTCTGTTTCTTTAACTTGTCACCCCAAAGAGGAAGGCTCCAGACATCACTGACTGGCACAGCCTACTGTACATACTGCCAACTCCAGAGCACTTATATAATCTGAGAATATATTATTTAGTGCTGCTGGCAGTAATTAAATTAAAAAATAATCCCTTCCTTGTCCTCTCACTGGCACAAAGCTTGCCATTTGGCCCCTGGACTAGGGCACTCTCATTTGTGTTTCTTTAATGTGTCACCTTTTGGGCTTAAGAAAAGTCACCCCAAAGAGCAAGTTATCACTGACTGGCTGAAACTACTGGCCACACCAGGGTACTTAAATTTGTTGCTACCATCCCCTAAAATATATGTTACAGTAGTCTTTTTTTCTTTTTCTTGTTTTAGCCACTCCTTTTCAGTTCAGCTTACTTTCACTTATCCTTCCCTTCTTTTCTGCATCCTCCCATTGCAGATCATTTTCTTTTCTTCTAGTTCCCTACACAGTCACTCCCTGTAGAAACACATAGAAACATAGAAGTTGTCAACAGATGGGGACCTTATGATACATCAAGTCTGCCTTTGCTTTCCTACTCCCCCATTTAGCTGCCTGCTTGAGTATCTCACAATGCCTGTCCCATGCCCACTTGAATTCCTCCACTGTCTTCACCCCCACCACCCCCTCTGGCAGGTTATTCCACAGTTCAACAACGTGCTCTGTAAAGAAGAATTTCCTTATATTGCTCCTGAACCTGCCTCTCTTGAGGCAAAGGTCATGCCTTCTTGTCCTGCTATAGTCTTTCACCTGAAAGAGTTTCTGCACCTGTATCTTGTTGTTACCTTTAAGGTATTTAAAAGTCTCTATCATGTCCCCCCAATTCCTGCACTGCTCTAGGGTGTATAGACTGAGTTCACTGAGTCTGGCTTTGTACAGTTTCTGGTGCAAGCCCTGTGCCATCTTTGTTGCTCTTCTCTATATCATCTCCAACCTATTTGTGTTCCCTCCGAGGTGTGGCCTCCAGAACTGGATGCAGTATTCCAGGTGGCGTCTTACTAGGGGTCGACACAGAGGCATGATCACTTCATGCCTCCTTCTTCCGATGCCCCTTCCTATGCATTCCAGGATGCCACTAGCTTTTAGTGCTGTCTTCTCACACATTGTTTGCCGACCTTGAGGTCATCTGATATGATCACCACCAGGTCTTGCACTAGCCTTGTAGCTGCTCCCCTCCCATCGAGTACAGTTTCCCTGGGTTATGTTTTCCCAGATGCATGAATTTACATTTTTTAGCACTGAATTTTAATTGCTTGATCTTTGATCATTTCTCCAGCTTTCAAAGATCAGATTCCAGGCTCTGTTGCCCCTCTGGTGTGTCAACCCCCTTGCTGATTTCGGTGTCATCAGCAAACAGGCACACCTTTCCCTTCAGTCCATCAGCAATGTCGCTGATCAATGTGTTGAAGTGAATCAGACCCAGAACCAAGCCCTGCAGAACCCCAATAGTCACCCTACCCTCCTCTGACAAAGTACCATTTACTAATACCCTCTGTTTTCTCCCATTTAACCAGTTCCTGACCCATCATGTTACCTTAAGCCAGACTCCCATATTCTCCAGTTTATTGACTAGTCTCCTGTGTGGAATTGAGTCAAATGTCTTACTGAAGTCCAGGTAAACCATATCCACTGCCCTACCCTGATCCACTGTTCTGGTGACCCAGTCAAAGAAATCTACCAGGTTTGTCTGGCAGGACCTCCCTGCTGTGAAATCATGCTGCTTTGTGTCAGACTGACCACTTTCCTCCAAAATAGCAATGATTCTTTCCTTCAGTAGGGACTCCATCTGTTTTCCCACCACTGAAATTAGGCTAACTGGATGGTAGTTCCTGGCTCTTGCTTGCTTCTGTTCTTGTGGAGTGGCACTACTAATGCCCTCTTCAAGCCCTCTGGAACCTCCCTGCTCTCCAACGATTTGTTGAAGAGCACTGCTAAGGGGGCTGCTAGTTCCCTCCCAAGTTCCTTAAGTATTCTTGGGTGTATCCCATCTGGCCCCAGAGCTTTAGCCACCCTTTAACTTGTTGATTTTCTCTAGTACCCTTTCCTCTGTGAAGGGACTCGTGTCTGTGCCTCCAAGTGGAATATTCTTTTTACCTATTGTTGGACCACTATCATCTGCTTCCTGTGTGAAGACTGAGCAGAAGTATTCATTGAGTGCCTCTGCCTTCTCTCCATCATATTCTGTGGGCTGCCCCTCCTTTTTTGTGATTCTAACAATGCCTCCCTTAGTTTTCCTTTTTTCTCGTATGTACCTTTAGAATGTTTTGTCACCATTCTGCACTCCCTGAGCTATCCTCACTCCTGCCTGTACCTTGGTGTTTCTTATAATTTTCCCTGTCTCTTTTAGCTTTTCTTTATATTCTGTTTTGTCAGCCTCTTTCCCTGACTCCTTGCACTTTCTGAAGGTTTTGCACTTTTCTCTTGCCATGGTTGCGACCTCTTTGGAAAACCATAGTGGGTTTCTCCTCTTTATATTCTTACTGACCTGGTGGGCACACTGTGATGTGACTATGGTTATTGCATCTTTCAACCTTGCCCAACACTCCTCAACGCTCCCTTCTGTTGTGTTACTAAGATTGTCTCTCAGGCAGGCCATCATTTTTGTGAAGTCTGCTTTCCTAAAGTCAAGGACCTTAAGCTTAGAGTGTGTGGAGTTCTCAAGTCCTGTTTACTGTGAACCATACTGTGTGATGGTCACTGTTTTCCAGGTGGTTCCCCACTTCGACGCCCAGAACCCTATAGCTAATTGTGAATACCAGGCCTAAGATTGCATTTCCTCTTGTGGATGTCTTCATTACTTGACTTAGGCCTGATTCCTGTAGTGTAACTAGGAATTCCCTGTTTTTTTTCTGATGCTACTGTGCGGGAACTCCAATCAATGTCTGGTAGATTGATGTCCCCTACCAGCACCATGTCTCTTTTGTCTGACACCTGAAGGATGGTTTCCAGGGCATCCTTGTCTCTGGTTTCCTCCTGATTTGGGGGTGTCTATAGATTACTCCTACCCGGATAAGTGTCCAGCTTCTGGCCCCAACTGTAATCCATAGGTCCTTGGTATTCCCCTGTACCTGCTGGATTTCAGTAGCACTTATGGTATCAGTACTACTCAGTAGCACTTATGGTATCTTTAACATAAATAGCTACCCCCCACCATGGTATATTTAACATAAATAGCTACACCCCTCCCTTTTTCAAAATGTTATCTCTCCTGTATAACATTACCTTCTCTAATCTTGGATAGAAAATGAGAAATGAAAAGTGTAACCTTAGAGTATGCATTATGGATTCCTCACTTCTGGTAGAAATGATGGAACCAGACAGCTCAGCGGAGCTCCCATTCATATCTTCCTCTTCTAGTGGAATGAGGTCAGGATGGTATTCCTGCTCCTTGTTGATGGACTCTGATCATGTCAGAGAAGGGAGTGAAGGCATCAATGTCCTGGGGAATGCAGAGCGCACTGGCCTAGCAGGTCTCTGTGGTCCTGTCGTTGACATGCCTGGTTTTGGAGGAGGAGGAGGCAGAGGTGCTGTATTATCTCTGTGAAGGAGTAAAGTACCATCTGAACATCAGTGGTGGCCTGCACTGTAGTGGTTCCTTGCAGCATCGATGGGAGAGGCTGCAGCCCCAACATCAATGGGCCATCACTGGCCAAGGTAGGTTTGGCAGAACTCACTGCCAGGTGACCTCATGGGCTTGCTCCATTGATGAGGGCAACCCCAGCATTGAAGGGCCTTCACCAGCCATGGAAGGTCCAATAGAACTCAGTGCCATAGCTGGCCACAGAGGTACTGAGGCCTGGGTAGCAGGAGGCAATGATGCCACAGCTGTTGATGGTGCTGTAACAGTCATCACTAAGGGAAGTGGTAATGGGGAGTGCACCCAGGAAGGTTTATCCTTACTCTGTTCCCTCTCCGGGTGACTGTGTTTTCCTGAAGGCTTTCCCCTGGACTTTGAGGACTGTGAGCCTGAGGAATGTGCTGGTGATGGGGTAGAGCTCATTCCCTGGAGCTTTCTCTCCATTCTGGCTACCTGTTGCTCGAAGAAAAAAGTTTTCAGGGACTTCTGGTGGTGTCACCGGCTAGAATGGTCAAACTTCAGGCAAATCTCACAGGCCTTAATGTCATCAACTGGGCCAAGATAGCAAACACAGATGTTGTGCTTGTCACTGGAGTAGGTTTTTCTACCAAACTTACAGTAATGGAAGAGTTTGGCTGCGTCATTTGTCCTCAACATACACAACAACAGCAATCACTTTAAAACTAAAGTGATAGCTCATTAGGGTGAGAAAAATAATAAACATGAGAAATTGGCTGTCAACTGAAACGACATCTCTGTAGAGTTTAGTGGGTATGGTCGATGGAGGGAAAAGAACTGAGGCGGAAGCAGGGCTGCCCACATATATGTACAGTGGGATGTCAATGTCTGATGTCATCATAGTAGACTGCTAACAAAAAGGTTTTCATGTGATCCTAGTGCCTGGTGCCTATAGTTTCATAGGTATTGCCTGATGAAAGAGATATCCTTGAAGAAGATATGACTAATTTTACTAAGAAACTTCTTTTGAGGTAAGTAATCTGCCTAAAGTACGTATATTAACAACAGATTTCTTCAAAATTGAAGTAATAGAAGCTATTCACTCAGTGAAAAAAACTGCCCCTTGCCCAGACGGCTTTACCAGTGAATCTTTACCAAACATTTATACAAGCACTTTTGACTTGGCTCTATAAACTTGCTACAGAAATGTCAGTAGAGGGGTGTCTACCGAAAACCTTCTATGAGGCAGATGTTATATTGTCATTAAAAGAAAACAAGAATCCTTTATTACCAGAAAACTATCACCCCATAGCATTGTTAAACACTGATTATAAAATAATGGTCAAATGAATTACCTTAAAAATAAAAAAATCAGATACCCAATATTATACATAATGATCAAAAAGGATTTGTTAAAGGTAGAAATATCTTTGAGGGTCTAGGGGAAACACAAGCTGCCATTTCTTTAGCAATTGAGACAGATCAAGAAACCATTGCAATTGCTTTGGATGCAACCAAAGCATTTTATCCGTTAAATTGAGATTCTGTGTTTCACACATTGGCAATATGGGGAATTCTGGGCTATATTATCAAATCAATACAAGCATTATATAAATCACCCACAGCTGCCTTTAAAATGAATCAATATAAATCAGACCCAATACAAATGCATGATGGGGTAATACAAGGTTGTCCTTTATCCCCCTTATTATTTTTATTAACATTAGAGTCATTATTAAACTATATCAGACAAAATAACAAAATAACTAACAAAGGAAAAGGATGGTTACTCCTTTAGACTAAACTTATATGCAGATGATATTATGGTCATCATATCCAACCCGAAAGAAACATACTTAGAGTTAACATAGGAAATTAATAAATACTCCACATACTTTAATTATACATTAAATAAATCAAAATCAACCATATTGTATTTAAATTCAATAAAACTACATACTGTGCAGATTATCTCTGAAATGAAAATACAAAACTCAATAAAATACCCAGGGATACAATTAACAAATAATATAAACACTACAATACAAATAAATATAAAGAACTACATGGAAAAAATTACAAATATGCTTATGCAACGGTAAAATAAAGCTCTGTCCCTGTGGGGAAAAACTGAAGCCTTAAAGATGATGGCTATGCCCCATCCTATGTATTTATATCAAGCCATTCAAGGTGAGATCTCAATAACTTGGTTAGGACAAATGAGAAGGATTTTTAGGAAATGTGTATAGCGAGGTGGTATTCCAAGAATTGCCTGGAAGAAATTAATCACATTGAGGAAAGAAGGGGAAATGGGATGTCCCAATCCTATCAACTACTATTGGGCTGCAAAAATGAAACAACTAATTACTTGGACAAATCAGAGTAAAAAAAAAAAAAAAATTTGTTCTAATCAAATTACAATGGCTAAATTGCTACAAAGTCAAGTAACTAAGCTAAGATTTCAGGACATTTTGGCATTCCCATAGTTATCTGTAAAATGTAATAATCCAATTATTAGTTCCATACAAAAGGTATCTATAATTATTAATAAAATGTTCCCACATAATAACTTCTCACTATGTACCAACCTAAACGGTAACCCAAAAATTTGGAATTTCCATAATGACAACTTAATACCTAACTCTGATCTGTATAAATTAAAAACATTTTATTGGTTAGATTGTGTACAGCAGGGAAATTTCATAGATTTTGAAACTTTCACAAAGAAATGTCAAGAACAGGCTATTACACAATCATAGGTTAAATATAATCTACTTAAAAATAAATTCCATTCTCATATCGGGAAAAAGACCACCAAATTAGGACAGGAAATATTGGACATACTTAAGATAATGTCCCCCACCACAAAACAAACTAAAACGATTAGCATCATTGCATTTTCTGTGAAAATATCATTAATAGAAATATGCAAAAATCTGAAAAAGGTTTCTATAAGGGGAAAACAAAATGGGAAGCTGAAACATCAGATAAATGAGAAATTAAACAATGGAAACATCTATTTATAAAAGGTAATGGACTTTACATCAATGCTAAAAACAAACCCATTCAACACAAAATTATGGATAGAGCATACATAACTCCATATAAACGAAATCATATCGATTCACTCTACCCTAACTCTTGCTGGCATAATTGTAATGAAAATATAAAGAATATTGATCGCTGTCATTTATTGTGGGAATGTAAAGAAATTCTGGTATGGTGGGAACAAACAAAAATAGAATTAGAGAAAATTTTGCACATACAATTACCACTTCAATCAAAAATCTTTATCCATAATGATTTTGATTCATTAAAAATTGGACAGAAAGAAAGAAAAATCTTAGCTTTGGGTACAATAGCCATGAAAAGATTAATATTGGCAAATTGAAACTCTGCCAAACTACCTTGGTTTGATTTGAATAAATGGAGCTGTATTTTTAAAAATACTTTATAGTTTGAGAAACTGATGGATGAATACTATGAAGACCATAATGGGGAAAAACTTTCTTGGCTAGAAATATCCAGGCTTTTGCCTCTGCTATTACAAATATGAGCTAAAGAAATATTAAATACCAATATCTAGAATTTTCAAAGGGACATTTTTGGGGAGGGGGGGTTGAAATAATTGTAATAGGAGGATATATTATATAAACAATGTTTACATTCTGGTTTTACATTGACCTTGAAAGACAATTTAATATGTCTCTGTAATTTTAATCCCAAATGTTGATATGTGACAATTCAATGTACTGAATATATATCCTATAATAAAAAGAAGATGGGGGAAAAAAAAGAAACTTCTTTTGAAGTATATTTAAGTTGCAGTTTTAACTTTTTAAGGAACTGAAAAACATCTTTTTCTTTAAGGCCCTTTTCTAACATTTGTTGGGCTTTTTATATTTATATTTTTTTTCTACTGTGAACCACAAACATCTTCCTAGGGTCATTAGTGTATGGCAAGACTGACAGATCCAAAATGAAGACAGGACCTGCAGGTTTTAAAAATTGTAGCGTTTGTTTTCAACTCCTGGCAAAGGCAGACTGTTACGAATTATGTTTGAGGTACCTAGGTCCAGACCACAATTTTGCCAATTGTGAGCTCTAAATTAAGTTTTGTCCTAAAATGCAAAAGAAAAAGTCTAAAAAAATTAGACAATATATGACTTCTCAGTCTGCCTCCATGTCACCTTAAGGCTCAGAGGAGGGTCCAGCCCCTTAAAGTAAGCAGCAGTCTCTGTCAAAAGGGGACAGAAAAGAAAGATAAAGCTGCAAAAGATAGTTCACAGCTCAGGGTGCCTGAAAGTGGAACCCTGAATTTAATAAAAGTAAAAGAGGGGGGCGCTCATGAGCTGGTAGACGAGTAAGACATGTTCCCACCTCATTCCTCACCACTGGGGAAATAAAGATATATAAAAGTTAATTTCTCACTTCCAATTTCAGTAAAAAATATATAACTGAGTAGCGAAACCAGTATGGAGGAATATTTAACTCCGGGCCCCGGCAAGAGTCAACAGACAGCAGCTAAATCAGGGAAAAAAGGTGTGGCTGGGGGGCAGTGTGACAACCAGAGCTTGATTTCACTTTCGGCAGCGGAGATAGCTGCACTCAGGCGAGAACTCACAGGGCAGGTTGTAGCTGCATTAGAACCCTGACTCTGCAAGCTAGAAACCCGGTTCAACTATAAGATTCAAGAGGTACTCACACAGCAGTCTGCTCAGGCTCATCGTATTACTGAGGCTAAAGAAAGAATATCTAGACTGGAGGATGCTATGCAAGGAGCCCCGGAGAAAATCCTGGCACTGCAGTGGGAATTGGAGGCGATGAAAGAAGCAGCTGATTACCAGGAAAACTACCACAGGAGGCTCAGCCTCCATATCAGAGGGCTATCAGAGGGGAAAAAAGGTGGGAGTGTGTTGGACTTTTGTACAGTCACTTTGCCAACATTGTTGGGGATTGAGTTGAAGGAAGGCTGGCTCCTAATGAAGAGGGTGCACCATGCAGTCATGCCTAGGCTGCTGGCTGGCCAGCCGCTCCACCAAATTATTATGAGATTTCACTATTTTCAGGGTTGAGAGCTAGTGTTGCGAGCATACCAGGAAAATGGGCCGATTATCTATGAGGGGAACAAGCTGCTTATCTTGCAGAACTACTCAGTGAGACTGTTAAAGAAACAGAAAATATTTAATGAGGTGATGGCGAATCTTTGGGCCCTGAAAGTGGAGCACTATATGCTGTATCCTGCTACCCTTAAAATCAAGCATGAGGGTGCGGTGCTCTCATTCTGGGAGATGAAGAAGGCTGAAATATTTGTGGAGGATCTCTGCAAGTGCGCATGTTGTATTGCCCAGAAAATTAGAGCATGCTGGGGCTCTAGAGGTATTGGTTTTGCAATCTACTGAGGAACTTGGACTTTTTTTCTCTTATTTGTGTTAATGATATACTGTCTCCTGGTACCATCATAAGTCAGCCAGATCTGGGATTGTTCTGTGGGTCACCCGCGCTCCCAAACGAGAGGTGCAGGGAGAGGAATTCAGTGCTGGCCAAGAGTGAGAGGACTGATTCCATAGGAGGAGTTTGATTTAGCCCCAGTATTTATCCTGTGAAATTCCAGTTGGAATGCTATGGGGGTTTCTTTGGATTTCCTTTTGGACTGAATGGACTGGGGGAAGAGTATTGGAAGTGTTGATAGGGAACTTGTGGGACCCGGGTGACTTCACGTGAAGGCGTAGGGGAATATTATGGAGGTGTTGGGTCTCCTTTGAGAAAAGGAGAAGGCGCTGACAATAGTAACACAGTTTTGTTTTTTGTGGGGCACCCTTTCCTTAATGGGATCTTCATTTTTTGGGCTGCAGAGAGATAGAGAATGAAGGGTGAGGATGGGAAGTAACCCCGGAGGGTGGAGAGATAAGCCTGTTCCTGAGGGATGGTCTCGAGAGTGAAACCCTGACTTTGTGATGACACTGGGTCACAGATGACGTGAGACATGTTTTTTTTTTGGGTCCATATATTTCTGTGGGGCGGGGGCTGAGGAACATGATCAAATAGAAGGGTTGTTGGACACTCTAGCATTGTTGGCAGTTAGTGTCCTTAGAATGTGTGGGAGAGAGGAAGTGTGGGGGGGCAAGGTTTCCAAAAGATCTGAGAGTTAGAAGGGGAAGAAGAGGGAGAGTATGGAAGGAAGGATGTGAGGTGGTGAAAAGAGAGAATGGGAAGTGTAGGGGATGATGGATGAAGGTCAAACGTATGGTGGGGGGTTGCAGAGGAAGGACAAGTTGGTTATTGGGGTTCTGTCTCTAGGTAAAGTGGGAAAGTGTTGTGTATGTTCATTTGTTTGTAGTTCAGTACATGGTTCTGCATGGTTATATGTTCACATCCATGTAAATTGCTCAAGTTGGTCTTTTTGGCTGAATGTAAAAAGTGTGACAGAACTGGAGGGGACATGGGGGCTTGTCACAGATTGCTATTTGACTCTGGAATGGGGTTATAGAGAACATGGTAATTTAAATAATAGCCAAGTTACAAGATCTGAGGGTATATACATGGAATGTCAGAGGGATAGCGACTCCAGTAAAATGATCTGGTTTACTCACTGCATTGAGGAGGCAGGGGGCTCAGGTGGCGCTGTTGCAGGAGACCCACCTGACGGAACTAGCACATGCTAAACTGATACAGGGATGGGTGGGAAAAAGTTATTCAGCTATATTGAAATCGCATAAGCATGGGGTTGCTGTCCTCTTCCATAAAAGGCTACCTTTTCAGATACAGAGGGTGGTGCAGGACCCGGGGGGGGGTGGTATGTCTTTTGATGGGGAATTATGGGGAAAATCACCTTTGGAAGTGTATATGCTCTTGCAGTGTTTGAGCCTGTCTTTCATAGTAAGTCACACTCATTATTAATAAAAGAACAATTTCCGGGTCTGATAATGGGGGACCCGAATTGTAGATTGGACCCTGTGTTGGACCACTTTCTAGGTCAGGGTCATAAATGTGAGACCATTCACCAGTGGAGACTGGGGATGGTGGAGTTGGGAATGATAGATGGGTGGAGGGAGGTGAACCTGGGTGCTAAGGAATACACCTTTTTTCCTAACCCACATGGCACATGGTCTCGCATAGATTACATGTTCATTCTGAGGGAATGGTATAAAACAACATTGGATGTTAAACATAGTCCTATAATGTTATCTGATCATGCAATGGTGATTCTTAATCTTAAGTTGGGGATGCAGAGAGAGGGCCCTCCACCTTGGAAATTTCCAACATATTTGTTGGTGGACAGAAAGTTTGGGGAGTATTTTAAGGAACAGTGGAAGGAATGTATTCGGGTCAATGCTGGGTCAGTCAAATCTAAGGCCACCCTTTGGGATGTGGGGAAAGCGTATATGAGGGGTATGGTGATTAGATATGTTAGTAGGATTAAGAAACAAAAGCAGGAGAAGCAGATGGCGTTGGAGGTGCAGCTGAAGGGTCTGGAAAGATGAGTGGCAGAGGGGGAAGGGGGGGAACAAGACAGGCTTTGACGGCCACTAGAGAGGCTCTGAATACCATTCTTCGGGGGGAAGCGAGGAAAGCTTGGACTTTTTGTAGAAAACAACTATACAAATGGGGTAACAAGCCGGGCCCCCTAATGGTTTGATTAATGAAGGGGGTGAGGTGTCCGACACATATTATGGCCATTAAAGATAGAAGGGGTAATCTGCAATGGCAGGAATCACAGATTCAGAGATACTTTAGTGAATTTTATAAAGATTTATACATGGCAGAGGAAGCGTTGGGAAAGGGTAGATTGGAGAGGTTTCTAAGAAATGTGGAATTGCAGCGAGTGACAAGAGAACAAGCGGAAGACTCCAGCCCATAACGAAAGCCGAGGTACTTCTAACCATACAAAAATTAAAAAAAGGGAAGGCCATCAGCCCAGATGGGTTCCCCTCTGAGTATTACAAAGTCTTGGGATGCCAGCTGGCGGGCCCATTATGTGACACCTTTCTGCAGAAAGAGGGAGAGCAGTTGGAATTACCGGGTACTTTCTCATAGGCAGTTATATGCTTGATACGTAAAGAGGGTAAGGAGGTGATGAAGTACGCCTCATATAGGCCAATCTCTTTTTTGAATTGTGACCTCAAGACTTTGGCAAAGGTCTTGGCTGCCTGGCTGGAGGAGTTACTGCTGGGTGTGGTTCACCTGGGCCAGACTGGGTTTATTAAGGGTCGCCTGTCCTACCATAATATTCGTCATCTTCTGAATGTCGTATGGAGAGCAGATGTGGAGAGGGTGGACACCTGCATTCTCTCAATGGATGCTGAGAAAGCCTTTGATAGGGTGGAGTGTGATTATCTTTTTGAGATTTTATCCCGGTTTGGTCTGGGTGAACCATTCGTTGGCTGGATAAGAGCTATGTATAGCTCCCCTCAAGCTAAAGTTTTAGTCAATGGAACTCTGTTGGAGAGTTTTCGCCTGGGTAGGGGTACGAGACAGGGGTGCCCACTTTCCCCTCTCTTGTTTGACTTGGTGGTGGAGTCATTAGCTGTGGCAATTCGACAGCATGGAGGAATTAGAAGGATTGAGGGGGTTTCAGGGGAACAACATA
Organism: Neoceratodus forsteri; assembly: GCA_016271365.2. Classification (NCBI taxonomy): domain Eukaryota; kingdom Metazoa; phylum Chordata; order Ceratodontiformes; family Ceratodontidae; genus Neoceratodus; species Neoceratodus forsteri. The sequence goes on from CM057453.1 coordinate 1,153,067,760, forward strand.
AGATCACTTTATATGCTGACGATATGTTACTTTTTGTAAGGGACCCAGAAAATTTGGTGCCAATATTGCTAGATTTGGTTGTAAGATTTTCCAGATTCTCAGGCTATAAATTGAATTTAGCCAAGTCTGAATTACTGCGTCTCCCTGGGTATGGTGGACTGGGACAAACATGAGGATTTAAAAGGGTGAATAGGATGTTTATGTATTTGGGGATATGAGTGGATAGGACCCTTGGGACTCTATATGACCTAAATTACTCTCCTTTGGTTAAAAATCTTATGGCGGACTTGAAGCGGTGGGCTTCCCTCCCGATATCTTGGCTGGGATGAATAAATTTGATTAAGATGAATGATCTCCCTCAGATCCTTCATGTAATGCAGATGCTTCATGTGGGACTGACAAAGCGAGATATAAAAAAAATTAGAGGGAGCCTTTTCTGCGTTCATATGGGGGGGAGGGCAAGGGTCAGCCTGCAGAGGCTTAAATCGAACTCAGAGGGGGGGGATTAAATTTTCCAGATATAGGACATTATTTCCTAGCAATACAACAGAGATATGTGGGGGACTGGGTGCATACTCCTAGGACTGCCAGTTGGGTAGATTTGGAACAATGGGGGTGTCCAGCCAGGCTTTCAGCGTACCTGGAGAGAAGGAGCCTGAGGATGTATAGGGCACTGCCATGGAAAAAAACATTTGACGTTAGCTACTTTGGAATGCTGGGAGAAGTTTAAAAAGCTGAGGGGGTGGGAGAGATAGACACAATATTGGTCCCCTTGGCACGGAACCCTTATTTTATCCCAGGATGGGAAGATTTGGGGATGAGAAGGTGGGAACAGAGGGGAGCATGAAGCATGGGACATGTGTGTAGAGGGGAGGGAATAATACCTTTTGCAGTGGTGAAGCAGAGACTAGAGCTGGAGAGGGGCCATCTGTTATGTTATTTTCAGGTGAGGGTCTATTTGGCTGGGATGGCTAGGGGGGCATGGGAAGGGCAGAAATGGTGAAGATAGAATCCCTGCTCATGACCGTGATGGTAGACTCGAAGGGCTTTGTTGGGAAACTGGTGAAGGAATGCAGGAGCTGCCTCCTGGACCAGTTGCGTAAGGTGCGGGGACAGTGGAAAAGGGACCTAGGGGACCAAATTGGGGACCAGAACTGGGTGGTGGTATTCAAAATGCATATGGATCTCCTGGTCTGTAATAAATTTAAGGAGGCATTTTATAAGTTTCTCCATAGGCTGTATCGCTCCCCAGCTGTGGTACATAAATATCACCAGACGGTGTCATCAATGTGTAGCTGTTGTGGGGAGGAGAGAGGGACCTATTACCATTGTTTTTGGGAATGTAGGGTATTGCAGATCTTTTGGAAGGCAGTGGGCTGGGAGGTGGGTAGACTGGCCGGGAGGCCCATTGGAGTGGACCCCATCAGCTGCTTATTTGGGTGGAGGTAAATGAGGATGGGGAGTGGGATCCCCTGCCAAGATGGATAAGGGTTGTGCTTATATTTGCCTGACACTGTATTCAGGATACATGGGTTTCACAGGTGACCCCTACGGTATCATAATGGAGAACTTTGATCCTCCGGGAGTTGACATTGGAGAGGCTTATATTATTAGAGAAGGACAAATTGCAGAACTTTGCTAGGGACTGGGCACCATTATTGGCAGATTTAAACCCAGTGGAAAGTATGGCGTTATGGGAGGGACTAGAGGGCTAATGAGTTGGGAAGTTCTGAGAATATTAAATTAAATGAGTATGTCATTGCTTTCCTGTTCTCACACTTGTATACATATGTATAAATATAAGGGATTCTCGTATATGGATATAGTGGATTATTACTTTTAATTTATGTATGATAATGTGGATTCATGGATGTGAACTGTTTATCAACTGTTTGTTTATATGAACTTTGATAATAAAAACCTTTTTATGCAAAAAAATAAATAAATAAAAGAGCCTCACAGCAGACACCGGAGATGGCGCCTGCCAAGAAAATAACAAACAGAAAAACATGTCGCTGTCCTTCCTCCTGAAGGAAGAAAGGAGCTACCAATGGGCACAAATAAAATGCCCTCTGTAGAGGACATGACAAAGGTGTAGAAATTCCTCCAGGCATTCCAGGCTATGGGGAATTTCATAAATATACTTGCTCCCCTTCCCCAGAATCCAGTTCCATTCCCAATGCTGTCAAAGGAGGAGGTTGAAATTTAGTATGAAGATGAGGAGGAAGGAGAACCAACAGAACCAGATGGTTGTCCTGAGCAAGAAACTGGCTCTCCTTCTAGGCCTTCAAAGGATTATACCTCTCACTATACATGCAGATACACAGAAGGTGATGGCAGAAAAGGACCGTGTGGTCTACCTAGTCTGTTCATTTTCTCTACTTAATGCATTACAGCAGACCCTAGTTGATCTGCAGCTTACCCTCTCTTCCCTATTACCAGAGTACTCTTAATGTCTAGCACATGCATTCTTGAATTTCCATACTGTTTTGGCCCCCATCTCCTCTGCAGGGAGGCTGTTCCAAGCATCTACTACTGTTTCTGTGAAAAAGTAATTCCTCACGTTGCCCCTAAGCCTACCCCCCTCTAACCTCATATTGTGCCCCTTTGTTCTTGTACATCTTTTTTTCTGATAGATGCTACCCTCCTGTACCTTGTTTATACCCCTGATGTACTTGAATGCCTCTATCATATATCCCCTCTCGCTGTTCTCCACCAGGGAATACACATTGAGGTCCTCTAGTCTTTCCTCACATGACATTTGGTGCAGTCCATGTGCCATTTTTGTTGCCCTTCTCTGGACTGCCTCTATTTTGTCTATGTCCTTCCGGAGATGCGGCCTCCAGAACTGGACACAGTATTCCAGATGAGGTCTCACTAGTGATCTGTACAGTGGCATAACAACTTTCTTTTTTCTGCTAGTGATATATCTCCATATGCACCCTAGCATCCCACTGACTCTCCCCACAGCCTTCTCACATTGTTTGGTTACCTTTAGGTCATCAGATATAATTTCCCCCAGATCCTTTTCTTGACTGGTGGCCGTCAGTATCTCCCCCCATCTTTTACTCCTCCCTTGGATTTCCATGCTCCAAGTGCATGATTTTGCACTTCTTTGCATTGAATCTTAGCTGCCACACTCTTGACCACTCCTCAAGCTTGTTTAGGTCCTTTTTCATTTTTCCCTCCCCCCTGGAGTGTTGACCCTGTTACAGATCTTAATGTCATCTGCAAAGAGGCATACCTTCCCCTCAAGCCTTTCTGCAATGTCACTTGACATTCAAGAGGATTGGCCCCAGCATGAATCCCTGTGGCACCCCACTGGTCACCCCCATCCTCGGATTGAATGCCACTTACCACCACCCTCTGTGTCCTGTCACTCAACCAGTTTCTGACCCAGTTTCTGACTACACCTTTGTAAGGCATATGATAAATAACCTCAACATCTCCTCACAGAAAACGAAGGAGGATGAGGATGAGACAGAACTCATGAATAAGAAGAGATTAGCTCCCACAAAAAGGTTGATGCTGCCAATCTATAAATCACTCAGGAAAGTCACTTACAAAATAAAGCCAGAACCTCCTCAGCTGCAGGCACAGATAAAAAACAAAACTGAAGAAATATCAGATGGACGGACAAGGCGCTGAGTACCTGTATTCCCACCCTGATCATGAGGGTGTGATCCAGACTATCACCTGTAATAAGGCCAGAGTGCCTCTTTCCTCCCAGCCTCCTAAGAAAGATTCCAGGAAACTGGATAGTATGGGCAAAAAAGTCTATACAGTACATTAGCTTCACTGGTCCTAAGGCGTGCAGCTTACTTGGTCTACACAGTTCAGTATCAGAGAGCTCTATGGAACTCCATTTTGGCACTGAGCAAAAAAGGGCTATAGTGGAGTTAGCATAGGATATGACTGACACAGCAATGTCAGCCACAGATGCCACTAAGTACCAGTTCGACATGACGGTGGACACAAATGACACTTCATCTAGGGTCATGTCCACACAGTGTCTTTAAGATGGTTTGCCTGGCTTAGAACTATTAATCTATCCCAGGACACCCACACAAAAGCTATAGAGTTCTCCTGTGAAGGAACTTTCCTGTTTAGTGACAACACAGAGGCTTACATGAAAAAGGTGGATGAGTACAAAACCACTTACAAGAGCAATGCTGAGAAAGAAAAGCCTCTACTTCCTATAGGCCCTATGGAAGGGGAGGTAGAGGTAGGTGATACTTTCCACTGTACTTATGTTTCCCATTAGTACCCTCAATACAGGGGCTACTAAAGGGGCAGGGGTAGAAGAGCCACTAGGCGTACAGCTGCAGCGCCAGTCACCAAAACTGAAGCAAAGTAAAACCCCTGACAAGTCTGCACAGGTTGCCCATCCATTGCTTGTGGGAGGAAGACTAACCCACTATTTCCAGGAATGGACAAAAATCGCCACAGACAAGTGGGTCCTGGAAGTAATGAGCCAAGGTTTGTCTCTGCCGATCAGAACTTTCCCAGAGCTACAGAATCAAGTGGTTTCCCATCCTTATACTCCAAAATAAAGACTGCTGCTGGAGATGGAGGTAAAGAAATTGTTGTAAGTAAATGCAGTGGAGAAAGTACCTCCCTCACAGTGGGGCAAGGGACTTTATTTCAGGTACTTCCTGACCCACAAGCAAAATGGGAAGTAGCGACCCACTGTGGACCCATGATATCTGAACAAACATTTAAAGAAAGAAAAATTCAAGATGGTAACACTGGACACAGTGAGTCTGTCTCTGTGAACAGGAGACTGGTTAGCATCACTGGATCTGAAGGACGCCTACTTTCATGTAGTAGTGAGTTCCAGCCATAGCAAGTACCTCAGATTCAGGATAGGGAACTGCCAATACTAGTTCACAGCCCTTCCCTTCAGCCTCACCTCATCTCCAAGAGTGTTTACAAAGTGCCTAGCTGTGATGCCAACACATTTGAGAAAGCAAGGGACAGTGGTTTTTCCCAACATGAATGACTGACTGGTCTCAGGAAAAACACAGCGTGAAGCAAAGTCCTCCCTACTACTGACACAAGACACAACAGAGGGCCTGAACTTCCTCATGAATCTTCAAAAATCCCAGACAGAACCTGGATTTTATCAGTGCACAGCCAGATACCCTGCAAGGGAAGGCATTCTTTCCTCAAGCAAGGGTAGCAAATCTCATTTTAACTGCAGACTCCTTTAAGGCAGGTCAGCCAAGACCTGCAGGGGATTTTCTGCATTTACTAGAGCACATGGCCTCGTCCTCTGCAGTGGTACCAGGGGCCTGGTTCCACATGAGAGATGTCCAGTATCACCTAGGGGACTATTGGTCTCAGAGGAGGAATCCACTGTCCAAACTTTTGCCTGTCATAAAGTCTCTGCAAAGGGCACTGGAATGGTGGAAGGAAGAATGCAGCCTCAGAGAGGAAATTCCTTTCATTCAGCAGCCACCTATGGCTCTACTCACAACAGATGTTTCCCTCCTAGGCTGGGGCACCCACATGGTGGACAACACTGTAAGTCGTACTTGGAGTACAAAACAGATTCATGACCAAATAAATCTCCTGGAGTGTATCTGGCAGTGCAGGCCTTTTCCTCCCAGATCAAGGGTCAGTCTGTCCAGATCATAACAGACAATACCACAACAATGTATTACATAAACAAGCAGGGAGAAACAAGATTTTCAAAGCTGTGCATGGAAGCAATGAAGATCTGGAACATAGCATACTCCCTAGAAATTCAGCTTCCTGCAATATACCTGCCAGGGAAAGATAGTGTGCTGGCAAATTCCCCAAGCAAATTCAGCCAGGGAAATCACGAATGGACCCTGAAGTAGCAGGTGCTGGCAGCAGTGTTCAGATGGTTTTGTTTTTCTTAAAGCAACCATTATAAAATTTCAGAAAAGAAACAAGGATGGGTGGTTAATTTTTTTCAGAGAAGTTGTTTGGGGAGGCTGACAATGGTGATTGTGCACCCCCAGTGTCAGACTGTGGAGGGAGGCTGTTTAGCAACACAGGAGACTGGGCATCATGATGTCGGACTGTGGCGGGGCCTGGGGTGTTGTTTAGTGACACTGGGTCTTGGGCACCCCAGTGTAAAACTATGGCAGAGGGGGCCTGTTAAGTGACAGTGAGGACTAGGCACCCCAGTGGCAGACTGTGGTGACAGGGTGGATTTCTGAAATCTGCTAAGATGGCAAACAAACTACATGGCTTGAAAATGGCCATCCCACTAGAGCAGGCACACACACACATACAGGTTAAATTATACTGAGGGTGAAAATGTATAAATGAGTTGAAGTAAGGCTTCATTTTTTGTTGTAACACTGCACTGTATGATCTTTCTTTATATGCACAAAGTTACTAGGGCACTGTAAAGGACATGCCTTAGTTATGACCACTGGGTTAAACTGAAATATATTCTTTGCTTTTAGTATTGAGTGATATATGTTTACAGCACAGAAATGAAGATTTGTGAAATATATTTAATATATATTGACTAGTGGGTGATGTATGTTCACAGCACATAAATGAAGATTTGTGAAATATATTCTTTGCTTTGAGTATCAGGTTATATGTTCACAGCATACAACTGAAGATTTGCGAAATATCTTTGCTTTGAGTACCGAGTGACATATGTTCATAGCACATAACTGAAGATTTGCAAAATATATTCTTTGCTTTGAGTACTGGGTGATATATGTTCAAGGCACGTAACTGAAGATATGTCATGTTATGAAAAAAATATTTGAATGTTTAGTAAAAAATGACTAACATTTAGAAAGAACAGTTTTTGAACCTCAGATTAAGCATCAAACCTTAGTGATGTTATATAGCAGGAGGGATGTTACATAGAGAATAATGGATGGGTAGGTGGTTATAATGAGTATTTTATACCCCTCGAGGGGTGGGATGCCACATAAACCCTGAGATCAAAGCTTGAGGGTTTTATTACGGCTTAAATAATGGTCAAAATAAAACTAGCATCCTGATTGGCTGAAAGAGCCTGGCACCCGGGCTGTTATTTCTCAACAACGCCCACTCAGAAAAAGTGCCAGCTCGATCATTTGGAACTGAAACTTGCCAGACGCCATTTTATAATTCAGTTACCAAGACGGCAGCCCGAACTCGAAACCCAACACAGTACTAAACTGAAATCCCGCCAACAGCCTCATACACCCTCCTCAACTCACTCTGTTCCTCTTTGTGACCAGAAAAAAACCCCAAACATCCATTTTTAAATGCTTACATACCACGTCATTTGACCTCCCATAATGTAAACTTCCCAATCTTCTGGGTTCCATTTTCCTGCACTGTCATGCTCCATGTGAACCCTGTGCTAACTTTTAAATGAAGGTTAAGACTCGTACCACACTTCTAAGCTGCATCACATTGGGTACCTGCCACTAAAAAGCACCACTCTATATTTCTCCCGTTCTCATCATTTTTCAATCGGGGTCTGTGAGACAGAGAAAAACAGACAAAACAGGATGGCAAGGTAATCAGAAACAGCACTAAAAAAATAAACAGCAGTAACCTCCTGTGGTGATTCCAGAACTTCACACTATAGGAACTACTTTACAACAAACATTACTTTTACTTACTTTTTACTTATTTATATAAATATACATATAAATATTTTTCTTATATATTTTTCCCCAAAATGTCATCTCTAACCCATTATCTAAGTGTAATAATACCCTCCAGGGTGGGCGATATGGGATATAACGGACCTTCCAGGGGCTATAAGGCCCTCCGCCTGCAGCGTCAGGCCTCATTAAGCCCCTGGGTGATCCGTTATATCCCAATAACGCCCACCCTGTTGGGTATTATTACTTACATCTAACCCAAAGGTGTGTGTAAAATCTGAGTTTTACACACCTACCCTTCCTTTATTTTGTATAATTGCTGGGGATCATTTTTTTTTGCCACAGCAATTATACAAAATAAATTGATTAGTCTATGGAGTAGAGCTGCGGACTGTTGTGGTTTCATTGTGGTCCGTAGAGGCTCCTAAACTGAAGCAGTGTTTAGTTGGTTTTTTTCGCTCCAAAAATGAAGATTTACTGCGGCAGTGATATTTTTGTTTTATAAAAAAGAACTTACCACCAACTTCTTTTGTCAGGGAACTTTGCAACGTTTAGGAGTGGGGATGGTGGGAAATGGCACAGAGAAGAGAAAGACTGCAGTTGGCGCATGCACCGATCTAGGGAAACTGGGCGCATGTTCATCATTATAACCATCTAGTTATAACAACAATATTACAACCCAATTTCCCTATAGGAAAAAATGAGAGCCAGTTATTATAATCCAATATATTATTCTATCTGGGAATATCATTTTAAATCAGGAAAGGAACAACAGCAGTAGAACTATCTTGTTTCTGTGTTACAGGACACTGCTGGAGTCTGTAATTTAATTTGAGGAATACGTATTACAATCATAAAAGAAAGGTAACAGATGTATCTACTATCATCTAACACATTTAATCACTAACGTAATTTTTGTTGGGCTAGTTAGTTTATAATATATCAGTTTTGCCTTATGCAACTACCAGTATATTTGTATACTATCTCAAAAGGGATATTACATGCTTTTGTACAGCACAAGTTAGAGTGGTTTAATTTTTATTTTTGTGCACCTTTATATTTTAATGCACTAATATTACAGGTGAAAATAGATAGTGTACATATTTATATTTTATTTATAGATAAGAAACAGGATTCCCCAATGAAGGGGCTTGTGGTGTGCCCGGAAACATTGGTTTAATGTTGGTACTGGTTTACCAACATACCTATTTTCTATTTGTGCTATAATACATTGTGAATCCTTTAGCTTCTTCATGAATGGGGCTATTTTTTTCCAATCGGTTATGCATGTGGATATTGCTTTGATTGGAACAGGATTCTCCCCTTAAAATAGTTTCTTTCTTATCCAGGGTTGACTGTGTTGGTGTTGCTGTCATGAATAAATATTCATCAGCTTTCAATAGCAGGCATATACATTATGTTTCATGTTACTCACCCATATCAGGTGACTCATGTCCCTTCTGCATGATTGTCCTGTCTATTCGAGCAACCAGCCACGTTCCCAGGACAAAACTACAGAGCAGCCGAAACAGACAGGCACCTATACCCAAGATCACATTGTAAAAGAAAAAGAAGTAATTGAAGGTATGGAATGCTTTCCTGTGAAGAGAAAGAGAGAGAACAAAATAACTGAGTTTGCATTTCTGTTCCTTGATGGCTGTTTTTGTAGTATGACGCAGGACCCCACTGTAAATGAGATGCTTCACTTAAGTTGGCCTGTCCTAGGAGAAACAAATTGTAAACATGTACTGTATATGACTGGCAGTAAGTTGCTGTTCATCTAGCTACTGCATAAGATGGATGCATCCCCTCTCCCACTCCCCACCCATTACTTTTAGTATTGCCCCCTTCCTTAAGTTCTATCCCCAGCTATAGAGCCTAGCAGTTTGCCTATTTGCACCCTCGTTGGAATTTCATGGACACCATCATTCTGATTTTCTACTGGACTCATATATATCATGGCCTTTTACTTGATTTATTTGTACCCTTATTATCTGTATTATGTATCCCTCATAGCAAAGCCTTATTTTTCTGGTGTACCTGTATATTTTACTGCTTCTGTTTCTGTTTACTGTATAATGCGCACTTTATGTAGTAAAATGTTTAGTTTTTATCAGAAATTACACCATTAGGGCTATAAGCCCTATTTACAAGACATTCTGCATGATTATATAAAGTACCAAAAATTGGGTATTTGACATTACATATACAAAAAATTTACAAGTGAGTAGATACTACATAAAATGTACAAGTGAGTAGATACTATAAAAATGCACAAATGCGTAGATACTACATAAAATGTACACGTAAGAAGATACCACAAAAAATGTACAAGTGAGTAGATACTACATAAAATGTACAAGTGAGTAGAGACTATATAAAATGTACAAGTGAGTAGATACTACATAAAATGTACACGTGAGAGGATACTACAAAAAATGTACAGGTGAGTAGATACTACATAAAATGTACAGGTGAATAGATACTACAAAAAATGTACAAGTGAGTAGATACCACATAAAATGTACAGGTGAGTAGATACTACAAAAAATGTACAAGTGAGTAGATACTACATACAATGTACAAGTGAGTAGATGCTACAAAAAATGTACAAGTGAGAAGATACTATGAAAAATGTACAGGTGAGTAGATACTACAAAAATGTACAAGTGAGTAGATAACAGTTGTTATTTTTAATAGGCATCCCCCCGATCAGGACCCAACTGGAAAGGGGCAGATTTTGATGTTCAGTGTGTCTCTCCTGGCCAAATAATTTACATGAATATAATGAATGGGGAAATGGTGCATTATGAGTTTTTTTTTCACAGCCAATGTGTGTGATGTCCATAAACCTCAAGACTAAAGCTTGATGCAGGATGATTTAAACAAACTGGAATCATGGTCAGGAAAATTAAAGATGAAGTTTAATGTCAAGAAATGTGTAATCCTTCACCTTGCCCATAAGAATCCAGAAGCAGTATATAGGTTAAATGGGTTCTCACTGTGTAGCTCACTGTAAGAAAAGGATTTGGGAATAGTGGTTTCCGTCAGTTTCAAATGGAAAAATCACTGTGCCATGGTGGCAAGGAAATTCAGCCAGATAATGGTGTGCATGTTAAAGAAGTATGACCAGCAGGAGAAGTGGTGTTGGTGCCTCTATACAGATCTCTGGTGAGACTGCACCCCAAGCACTGCATGCAGTGTTGGTGTCCACGTACAAGGTGGGGGGAGGTGGTAGAGCTGGAGGGTTTCTGGAGGAGATTTACAACAATAATTAGGATACTGTACAAAGAATTTGCCATATGAGGATAGGAGGCGAGAATGGGGAGATATGATCATGCTTTACAGAGCTACTAGGGATTAATCTGTTTTTGTTACACTCAAACTAACAAATAAAATCTCAAGACAAGTGTAAGATTTCTGGTGTTTCTTTTAAGAAGTGAGGGAAAGAAGAACTGGTTTACCCAGAGAGCAGTATTGGGTCGAAATGGTCTTCTGGAGGACGTTGTCAATAATAATAATTTGCTCATATTCAAGGATAGGTTAGATGAATATATGGGGTCTGCAACTTTATTTGAGTGCAATCAGTGATAACTAACAGGCAATTAACATGAGCATGCCACCGTCTTTTGCCTGACATTTTTCTTATCTTCCTATAATATACTGCTTTTTTTTTAAACTTGCAGATTTAGCTTCGTGTCCTCATGCCACCTGGGTGTGCATAAAAATCCTTTAAACTACAGCCTGTTGTGGCTTATTTCTTACATAAATAATACAACACACAAGGCAGTGAGTCATAATTCCTGCAGTAGTTACTGTACTATACACGAGGGATATAGTGTGATGGATAACATGATACACAGAACAATGTGTGTTTGAATGCAATTTTGAAAGTCTGAGTGCATAAACATTTGATAGACTTTCATGGTCTTAGTTGATATTTGTGCAACACAGAGTTCTTGAGTGATTCTCGTTAAGATGAAATGGTGGGCGGTGATGGTGGTGGTGGGGTGTTGGTGGTGGTTATCCACGTAGAAGTTAAAGATCTCTTGACACTTTTAAAAAAAAACAATACAGGATAACTCCACCATCCTGGCAAACATTACAGTAGTGCAGATCGATGGTGTGAAGGAAGGTGGCTGGAAGTCCTTGATGGCATCTCCCCCAAAGCCATTGCCTAGGAGCCCTGGCTATAGTCAAAGCTTATCACCCATATTTTAACCACCCCTTGACATTGGACACCTATTCCTCCAACCATGTGCACACCCCCATGCTCTCCTTACATAAGTGTGGTGATGTCACTGACATCCCAAACATTATCACCACATCTCCCTCTTGCCTATCCTCTTCAAAATCCTGGACAGACTGGTAAGCAGGCAATTGTTCAGCTTCTACATGAGCACTGGCTCCTCACCCCCTGACAGTCTGCTTTCTGTTTAAGCCTTTTCACCTTTATGTCTCTTTTATGAATCATTGATCAAATCCAACACATATGGACTCTGGCATGGATATAGAGGCACTCTTTATTGACTTGGCAAAAAAATTTGACGCAGGTAAATCACACTCTGCACTTTCCTAAATTATCATCCTTGGTGCACTTTGATACCCCTGCCCTTCTGCTAGTTAAAGTCTTAATTGTCCAGTACATCACAAACAGTTAAAGTAGATCCTCTGTCTCATTCTGACTCCTGGTGACCCTAGGAGCCTCCAGGGCTCTGTCCTGGTACCCCTTCTGTTTACAGTTTTCACCAATGACCTCCCATGAGCTCTGACCACCTGCAATATCCACATACATGCTGACAATACCATATTATACTTCTTAGGTCTCTCGTCCCCTCTCACTGAATGGAACCAATGTCCACAACTAGTTCAGTTCCAGTCAACTAGTTGTAAATCAGAAGAAAACAGTTTCACTGTGGTTTGATATCAAAAAAAGGCTAAACTATACCCCACTCTCACTTAAGCTCCACTCCCTGTCACTCACCTGTCTGGATTCTATAGCATCCTATAAATATCTTTGTTTGCTGCTTGACCAACATCTAGAATACTCTGCACCTATCAACAGTACTGTTTCATGGTGTTTTGTTAAACTGGGTGCACTGTACACAGTGAATGGCTGCCTCCCCCTTAGCACTAAAAACTTAAAGTAAGTTGTGATCATCCCTTTTTTGGACTACACAGATATATCACCACTGATGGCAGAAAAAAGGCTCTTGACCCATCCAGTCTGCCTACTCTACCTAACTATTCTGCCTTGCCCTAGTGGCAATCCACCCCTTTTTTTACCGTTCCCCTATTTCTAATTATAGATTGTGGGAGTGTCATGTGACATGCTTGACCAACCACAGTGCTTCCTTCAGTTGTGTGTCAGGTACTCTTATTTCCAAAAGAGTGTCTTACATACAGTTCCTGCTTAATGGATTTCTGTCTAGTGCTGCTCACACCACAGAAAGGGATCACAAACATTTTTTTTTTTAAACAAATTGTGGCACAGTCTCTACTAAGTTTATAGGGTCACTAGGAGGGTCTTTTATGGATATAAGAGTGTTGCTTCTTGCATCCTTAGGGCAACAGAACTGCACACCTTCAGTTTTCAGTTCCCTTGTCCTATGGACACATGAGGCAACACTCTTATATCCATAAAAGGCCCTCCTAGAGCCTCTATAAATTTATACTAAACCCACCTGCCTGTGCCATCCCTGCTTGAAGCTGCTGTTTGACTCAGCCTGTATCACTTCTTCTGGTAGCCTGTTCCATTTACCCACCACCTTTTCCATGGTGAAGGGCTTCCAGATGTCCCTTTTAAATCTCCCACTTGTGAGCTTTAGTGAATTCACTCTCATCCTTGTGTTTGAACTCAAAGAGAATGGTTCCTTGGCAAGTACTCTGTCCCATGCAGCTACAGTGGTGTCCCCCAGGAAGAAACCCAATTCTGCAACATTTTGCAGCACTCTGTAGAATCTTGCAGCAGAACTACTAAATAAAGCAATGTAATTTCAATAACAATTAGTCCCTTTTGTCATTCAGGAAAATGTGACACTGCCAGGATGAAGTGAATGCCACATTTTCCTGCATGACAAAAGGAACTAATTGTCATTGAAATTACATTGCTTTATTCAGTAGGTCTGTTGCAGCATACTGCAGAGTGCTTTAAAAGTGGATTTCATCCTGGGGGACATCACTGTACTTGTATGTCTCAATCATATCACCCCTTTCCCTCCTTTTCTCTAGGGTGTACATATTTAAGTCCTGCAGCTTCTCCTTATGTGTCAGATCCCCAAGGCCATACACCATCTTTGCTGCCCTCTGCTGTACTGCCCCCACCTAGTTGCAGTCTTTCCTCAGGTGTGGGCTCCAGTACCTTGTGTAGTATTCCAGGTGTGGCTACACCAGTGACCTATACAGAGGGAGTTGGGACTATGGTGGTGGTGTGGTTTCCTCTGGTGCATCCATCTCTGCCATTTCTAAGCTCATGACTGACTCTCTTGAATGCCCTCTGCACGTTCACCTTGGCTTTCCCTCTGGCAACAACTATTGCACAATGACAGCAGACACAGAACTGCATATTTTGGAGGGGGTCAAGAGGGGAAACAGTTCTTTAGATGCATTATGGAAACAAGGAAGAGGGGATGAGGAATTATTAGGCTGACAGAAGGTGCCAGTGTAATAGATGAGGATGACAAGCAGAAGGAAGCCATTCTTAATAACTACTTTTGCTCAGTCTTCACAGTAGGGGGATGGTAGGTCCTTGGCTGAAAGTGGCATAAAGGCAGACACAAGAGCAATCCCAGAAATGGAGCAGGTAGTGTTTACAGAAGAAAGGGTCAGAAAAGTGTTAGCAGCCCTGAAAACAGACAATGCTCTAGGGCTGGATGGGATGCACCTGAAGGAGCTTAGGGAACTGGTAACAGAACTGGCTGAACCCCTGGTAAGGTTATTCAGCAGCTCACTACAGTTATGGTTGGTCTGAAAGACTGGAGGGTATCAGACATAGTCCAGCTCCACAAGATAGAAGACAAAGAACAGCTGGGAAACTGCTGATCAGTTAGTCTTATGTCCACAGCAGGTAAACTAATGGAGACACTGTCAAAGAGGGCCCAGTGGACTACAGTACCTAGAAAGAAATAGGTTCCAAGATAGTAAGCAGCATGGGTTAAGGGCAGAGAGATTTTGTCAGACCAACCTGATAGCATTCTTTGACTGGGTAACAAGTGCAGTGGACAAGGGGCAAGCAGTGGAGTTGCTCCACTTTGACTTCAGCAAGGGGTTCGACTCTGTGCCACACAGAAGGTTGCTAAAGAAGTTAAAGGATTTGGGAACAGTGAAGAGTCTAGTTAGATGGGTGGGAACCTAGCTGGGGGAGAGCGGCAGACAGCAGATGGTGGTGGTAAATGGGATCAAGCCAGGTGTGAGGGAGGTCATGAGTAAGGTGCCACAGGGTTCAGTCCTGGGGTCAGTTCTTTTTAATATGTTCATCAGTGACATAGGAAAAGGAATACAAGGCAAGAGGTGTCTCTTCACAGATGATGATAAGCTCTGTGGCAGGATACACAGTGAGGAAGGGGTTAGAGAGTTGGAAATGGACCTGCAAAGATTAGAGAGGTGGTCCGAAGTTTGGCAGTTGTAATTCAATGCCAAAAAGTGCAAAGTGGTGCACGTAGGGACCAAATATCTCAGTAAGGAATATTAGAGGGGAGGGGTTAAGTTGAAAAGGACACTACCACTTAGGAAAGGGAGCAGGAATTCATCATAAGTGACTCCCTAAAACAATATAGCCAATGTAACAAGAGAAAAGGCTTTAACAGTAAGAGGACAGAGTTGATACTGCCTCTCTGTAGATGGCTGTTAAGGCCATATCTGGAATACTATGCCCAGTTCTGTAGCCCTCACCTAAGAAAAGAAGAAGACAGACTGAAGACAGTGCAGTGCAGGGTGACCAAAATGATTCAGGGCCAACAGGGCACATCCTCTGAGGATTGGCTTAAGGCCATGAACGTGTACTTGCTGGAGACCAGAAGGGAGAGTGGAAAGAGACCTTTACGTTTCTGAAATGAATGAACAAGGTAGATCGTGGGGAAATGTTCAGCAGGATTGGTGCATCAAAACATGGAGCATGAGTGGAAGCTGGTGGGGGGAGATTAAGGAGGGATGTGAGAAAGTTTCATTTTACAGGGAGAGTGGCTGTGTAGTGGATCAGCCTACCAGCAGAGGTGGTGGATGCAAGAAACATTAATGGTTTCAGACATAGCTGGGACCAAGTAAAATGGCTTACTAGTTACACAGAGGGAAAGCAGTAAGGCAGGGGGCAAGGGAGGAAGTGAGGGCAATAACCCCAACTAGACACTAGGTCCTGGGGTAGGATAATGTAAAATGGCAGACAGCATGGACCAGCGGTCTTTTTATGCTGACATTTTCCATGTTTCAGTGTACAAGGAACTGGACTGGTCCCCCCTCCCCTGTGTCGAGGCACTCACTCCACAGTGCCCTTGTAGGTAATCCAGAAGCAATTGGTTTGATACCTTTTATTGGATCAGCTTAGATGTTACAAAAAGAACCAAGTGTCTAAGCTTTCAAACCAACCAAGTCCTTCCGAGGAAGCTTCCGAGGAAGGACTTGGTTGGTCCAAAAGCTTAGACACTTTATTCTTTTTGTAACATCTAAGTTGATCCAATAGAAGGTATCAAACCTTTTGCTTCTGGATCTGTTCTTACATGGACCAATACAGCAACTAAACTAAATCCATTTGCCATTGTAGGTGACAAATTCTGATCAGGTAAACTCCCCACATAACTGCATAGAATCTTTAAAGATCAACTGTAAATGTAGGTTTTAGACAGAGGATGAAAATTCTCAGAAAGTAGTAAGAACAACAGATTTTAATAAAGAGTGACATGTTTACCAAAGTCTGAGTAGTTTTTTTTTTTAACGTTTGACACATGGAGACATAGAATTAAACACTGATCACACACGCTCTTCTCATCTGAAACCGGGTGGCTACGATATCACTGCAGTCATGGCGTCAACCTACACTTAGATACCGCACCACAGTGGTGTGAAACCTTGGTGTGTCTAATGACAGACTTGATGTAAAGACTCGCCGTTGTATTTCATTTCATTGCCTACAGTGTTTATCAGTTTCAGTTTTTAGGCTTGTGTGCTGAATTTTTTTCCCTGATTCAGATTGCATTCATCTGTTTAAAAATCAAAGTTTTATCTTTCCTCAGCCCAAACACATACAGCAGCCATCAGCTTCTGTTTTGTGTGATACTCTGTTGTTTCTACATCAGTCAGTTATTCTGACTCTGTCTAAAAATGTCTGATCGTGTAGTAGAAGAAGCCTTGACAGCGTTATTGTTCAAAGTTACACAGTCCAACCATACTCATTTGAACCTGTCATCGACGATACTGCTGGTGCCAGTGACATCTCTAGTTCTCTACTTCTGTTAATGTCATGGATCAGTCTGCATCCTCATTTGACCACTCTGTACTTGAATGGTAAATTTTGATTTTGAATATTAATACACATGGCAAATGTTCATATGCCCCCTTTTTCAAATAAAATGAGTATTTCGATTTTGCTTTCTCTCTGTCGCCAATGTTCTCATAGCACATGGATCAATGAATGATTCCTCACTGGACACTGTATATTTACAATGTTTTATCTGCCGTAGAAAAACATATTTGATAGGAGGGGGTCATAGATGAGTGAGGTGTACCAGGAGCTGTGTGGACTTGATCTGTTATGGTTTAGCTTTGGGTTTATTTTATTCCCTCTGCCAACCCTCCACATCCCACCCCCATCCCAAACACACACATACTGTACACTCTATTGTTTAGCCACAATAGGTGAAAAGAAGAACTTCCAGCTATCTGAACCTTCTTCTTCTTGATGGAATTGCAAGTACCTATTTGTAGTCCCTTGTATTTAATGGCCCCTCTGCACAACTGTGTGGAGTGGGTATGCACTGCGTATCTCCAGCGCATAGCCCACTCTGCACCTGCCGTGCCCACTGCACCCCCTCTGTGGCAGTCACTACACACATATGCCCCCCACACACACACAATCCCTCGGCCGATCACAGAGCTCCATGCGTGGGTGGGCCGGTGGCAATGCGGGGGCCATGCCGGCATGCCATGTGATGCACAACAGTGTGGAGTGCTGTTCATGGGGGGCCAGCAGCTATGCCAACTCCAGGAAGAAGTAGCCCCAGTACGTGCCCCCCAAGATGTAACTGCCGGGTGTGGAGGTGACAGGGGCGATCTGGATGCCATTGATGTCAGGGCATACCTCTGTGGGTGGGGCAGTGAACAGGGCACAGGCCCCTTCTGATGCAGTTGGTGCACTGCATGTTGGCTGCAAACATGGTGCCCCATGGTCGCACATGATTAACTGTGGGAACCCAGGTGGCCAGCAGATTGGCCACATGCCTGGGTCCTCCGCTCCACACCTGGCTGCCCCCAGGGATCCTGTGCACCTGGGGAACAGGGCCACATAAGGGGGCCACGCAGAGGCCAGCATTGGTACATATGGCTTGCACTTGGAACCCCCATGGGTGCTGAGCTGTGCACTCTCCAATGCACCACTTGTGTGTTTTTTAGTGCATAGAGCCCAATATGAGGCATTTTTTTCCTGCTATATCTGATGTTGTCTTTTCTGCATTTTTACTGAACTCGGTTCATGCTACTCAGGGGGCACATCATTGATGGACAGTGATTTGAGTGCTTCAGCCCTCCCCCACCTCGTTCACGAATTATTTTAGACTTTGCCATGTGCTGCAATTTATGCCTCATTTTACATTTTTAGTCTCAGTTTGGGGTCGATGTCATAAGCATATCTTTTGTGCATGACGGGGAAAATGTCTTAATGTGTGTCTGCAAGCACGCCATTATACAGTAGTAATATTTATTAAATCATTTACATTGCATCACTGTGTGTTACTTCCATGCAGTAACGGAGGAAATAAATGTCTTTATAGTAAGTAATACTCGTGATCCCATTTTTATTTCCCTAATGTTGCAGCGTCATAAAGCTTCTGCAGAAGGATCTGGGTGGTCCAAAAGCTAGAGCACTTTGTTCTTTTTTGTGTAACATCTATATTGGTCCAATAAAAGGTATCAAATCATTTGCTTCTGGATCTGTTCTTACAAGGACCAATACAGCAACTACAGTATTTGTTTAGCATCATAAAAAGTGATACAAACTGATTAAAAAATTGATCTTACAGGGTTTTAAATAATTGATTAGCAGTTTTTTTCTTGGGACAATGCTAACTGTATAGAACGTATTTATATAGGTTTTCTAGAAATGTTATGTTTGTTAAACACAGTGTGGCAAGTTCTATGCATTTTCACAATGTTTTAGCACTTTTATGAGCAAAACGCTAATCAATTTTTGGAGTTAAATAAATCCCTGCCTTATATTCTGGATCAGATTTATCCATAAACACTGTATGACTGGGCACCATCAGTGATTCAATCTAACCCTACAACATGTAAATGAAATAATAATTTAAGTTAGCAATTTCTGCACTTCTTCAGTAATGAGGGTCCTTGCTGCCTCATATTTCGCCTCTCTTGATTACATGCAGTTATATTTTAACTCTTGTTGAGCACATTTCATCTGGTTAATCAGTCAGCATTTATTGAGTAGAAATAGATGCGGCAGTGATCAATACTGATTGCATTTGGTGACTGGTCATGCTAACTCACGTCTCAGTATGTGTAAACGTAAGGTATATATTTTTCATTTTTTCATTTTATTTGTTTTTCAAAAATGTTCCATTTCTTACCATATTTCATTCTGCAGGATCCCAATACTGGTCTGCTTTCTTCTCCTGGTGCGTAGACTTTGATTCAATATGGTTGAATTCTGATTATGCCATCTGGATGGAGTTAATTTTGTTGCTTCCCCTTTTTGTTTCATTTCCATGCTAGTATGGTGTATTTTGTCTCCACCATATATCCCTATATGCATGTGGTACAAGATGTAGTATGGTGTATGATACATTCCATACCAATCCTGAGACACAGAGAGTAGTATTAATTTATGACTGGTGCTGCTAGTAGCACCTACTGAATGTAATGATCTTGGGGCATGTCTGTAAGGCATTGTCAATTAATTAGTAAGGAACATGAAATTGCATATTAATGTATTTAGTTCTGAACCGTATATAATTATTAAGAATTGTTTCAATAGTGGTGCCATGATTTTCAGCTGTATGTTGAAAACTATGACTAAAGCATGTTAGTTTTATCACATGGGTTATGAACACGATGGATTATTTTCTCAAACCGGGCACAGAACAGTGCAAGATGTTGTAACATGCGGCCTCATACCTCACTACGTCTCTGTGTGTGCAGGTATCTCAGTACTACCAACACCCAGCCATGCCTTCTTGCTTATTGAATTGGCAGCAGTGGGTTTCATGGGGAATATTTTACGTTTTACATGAGCCTCTTGCACCATTCAAAGCCCTGTTTGAGAATCGAGCCCATCATGTTCTGTACATAACCCATGTCACAACACACACCTCTGCTGTAGTCATATTTTTTTTTGTACATTTTACATGAACTGGCAACAGTAGGGTTCAGGGAGGGTGGCTTGAGACATGTTTTATAGTTGGGCATGTCTACAACATCGGGGATTGGGGATGGTACACTAGCCAACCTTCCATGACTTGTAGTCCATAATCTGTGCTGATCTTGACGCCATACCTTAACAAGCACTCCATAGACCAGCACTGGCTGGTGTATGGGTACTTAGAAAATCTCACTCTTGGAGTGTTTTGTGAATTCATCTTCCAGTGACATGGCAGACCCCATCTGCTGTAAGCTCCCCAGTGCCCCATCTCAGCCCATTTATGGTCACAGTGCATGCACAAGGCCCATCTGGGGCAATGGTTCTGTGATTGACATAAGCTATAATTTCTCTATTTGGCTGGACATAATCCAATATTGAGACTTCATTAGTATGTTCACTGAATAACTGAACAATAAACACTACCATCAAAAAGTTCATGATGTTTATTCTCCAATTGGTGAAATGCAGATGTAATCTTCCAGTCTACGTCATACAGATTGTAGAATCCAACCACAAGCAGTGACTTACATTTACCAGTTATTTAATAACTCAAAATTGAAATGTAATCAACCCACTCCACCAAACTCCACCCCCCACCACCACCCCAGATTTCACCAACACTGTGCATACAGTGTTTGGATTTTTCCTTTGTGAAATGTTGATTTGCATAATACATGACAAGGCATTGGTAATGCTCGTTTGACGTCATGGTCAGGAATGTAGAAACGCACAAGGAGAAGCCGGGTACATTAAGACCTCACTTTTGTTTGCAGCAAAGTAAGAAGCACTGAGTACTCTGACAAACCAGTGGGGATAGGAGGGTGACTTTTTCATGGTCATCTAAGAAACACCATCAGTGGAAAATCTAAATAGTATGTAGTTTTTTTAATTTGCTTATTGGAGTAAGTCGTTGTGCTATCGATTGAATAAATCATATAGTTATTTACTTGTTTAAGTCAATTAATTGACTTTCCTTTTTAGAGCCCAGTTGAAGGTTAATGTATGTGATAACAGGCTGCATACATGTCAGAGATGAAAATTAGGATGGAAGGGATGTATTAATTCTATCAGTAGCCCCAGTTTGCCAGAATTTGTTTTTAGCCACTGGTATAGTGATTTGAAGGCAATGGCTACACTCGCGTCTCATTCAATAATGACACATGGATTTCCTTGTCCATTTATATATCCTGAATTCATATTAACCATAATATCTTATAAGACTGAACATTTTATAAACTCATGGCTGCTGCAATAATTATATGTTCTTTGGCTAGTTTTCACATTCCTTTCTCTGTTTCTTCATTTTTCAGGTGTTCTTGCTCATTATGTGAACCCATGCCAACAGAAGAAGAGTTTCACTGCTGCCACTATTATGTTGCTATACATGCACAGATCGATCAACATCCAAATATCAACTGTATAGCCCTACATCCAGGCTTCCTTAGTTTATGCTTGAATGAATATGCTCTTGGAGAGGCCCTGATTGAGTTTATTTACCTCGAATGACCTTTCAGAGATGATGAAACAATTGAACAGTATGTATCATGTGATATCATCTTCTTTGTTTTCCTAATAGTATAACGTTGTGAGATAAGGGTGTTGTTGGGTTGTGTATATCTTAATATTAAAATATTCATCGATTGTGGTGGTAGTGAGCAAGTGGAATATCTGATGTGGATCTGCACCACATGGTTTTCATCACCGTAGTCATCATAAGTTCATTATCACTGTAAGTGAGTCCCGCCTCTGAGGCCAGGAGATCAGAGGGCTATGTGTTTAGTTCCCACATCTGGCACTTGGGTTAATATCCCAATACTGACACTGTAGTGCAGCATGAGAGGGGTGCTGCACTTCTGAGGTGCTGTCTTCTGGATGAGACATTAAACCGAGGTGTTGGTGGTAGTTCAAGTGGATGTTAAAGATCCCATGGCACACGTATCGAAAAAGAGTAGGGGAATTTCCCCGGTGTCCTGGACAAATTTCCCTCATTCGCTAAAAATAACACCAACAGTTTAATCTGGTTCAAATTCAGTTGCTTACCATCTGCATCCCCCCCCCCCGGGCGCCCCTGAAAAAGGGACTTCTAGGCCAAGTGGGCTTACCGGGTCAACATAATTCAACAAACAAAATTCAACAAACAAGCAAGTATAATGATGTGTTTTCAAAAAGGAGTTTGGTGGTGGTGGTAATTTGGGTTTAATTTGAAACAGAGTGATGTCACAGATAATTTGGTGGGTGTCAAATATTGTAAAGGCTGCATCCATATTTAAAATGGTACAGCAATTCTGGTTGGTGATTTATGTGAAATAATTCTGGTTGTAGGAGGACCGATTTGTAAATTGTGTGTGATGCTGTTCAGGACCAGGATGACTGTGCATGAAGTAAGCAACACGATATGGCTGATTGTTGGCAGTACTGAGATACCTGCATACCCACTGGCATAGTGAGGCATGAGGCCGCTGGCTGAATGCATTCATTCTCAGGTTGTGAGGGTATCTCAATCATATCAATACCCAGCCATACCTTATTACTTATATAAAATGTGGCCATAATCAACATTTAAAAAAAGAACATTCTAGGGTCTAGTTGGGGTTTTCCATAATAGAATACAGGTTGGAGCCATGTTTGTGCTTGAACGTAGGAATTGAGTGACTTATGAATTTTGTAATTTGCCCTGCTTGGCATGGATTTGTTGTTAGTTATTGGTGGTACTCTCTCACTGCCATGGATAGAACTAAGTCTCAGCAAATCAGTACACAGGGATTTCCTTGCACATTTTATAAATGGATCTTATATACGTACATGCTATATCAAATGTGCAAGGAAATCCCTGTGTCCTGATTGGCTAAGACTTGGATCTAGCCATTGCCTTCAGAGAGTAACCCAAATGGATAATAACAAATCACTGCTGACAGAGGAAACACACAGAATGCATGAGTCGCTTGCTTGGTAAGAATGTGGGGAATAAGGGTGGGCGGACGCATGGGATACAGCATACCTCAACCACTCCGGTGTATAGGAAGTAATTGAACATGACAAACAACAAATCTACCAGTGAATTCATGATATGCATTTGAAGACACACTGCAGGTTGTAATTGGGGTTTAATTTTACCAAAACAACCAAGGTGTGGAGTAATAAAGAATTCACAGTTTAATCCAAGCTTGTCCCGCAATCCGAACTGGTAGAATGGCATCTATAATGTCACACTACTTTTCTTGCAAAAAATGAAAAGAGCTCTTTCTCACCTTGAAAGTACTTTATATTTAATCAATTGCAAGTTCATACAAAAGGGGGAAATATGGAGTTCACAGAAATAAAGATAATATTGTTGAGGTGACACCAACACTGGGGCCCTGATGTGAAGAGAAGTACATATTCACATTGTACATTTTTAACAGGCATGATGCACATTATCTATATGTACAAGAGAGATGAATAAATGGGAGAGCTAGAAACAGTATATTAGACTAACAAATACATTTAGGCAATATGCAGTGCATATTGTGGGAATTAAACATTTTTTAAAGCTGCATTCTAGCACCCCCTCACCGGGTGGTGGGTTTGAATTTGTTTTTAATTATTGCAATAATATTCTTTATTTTTAAATGTATTTTTTATTTTTTTATTTTTATTCAGTTGGAGATGCATACAGTAGTATCTAAACTGAACTATCAACTGGAGTGTTTCCATACATTACCACAATTAAGTGTGTAAAGTGTCACTCACTGAATGCGGTCAGCAGGAAGACTTGAGAAGCAATGAGGAGAACAGCTGAACACTGACACTGTGATCAGAGGGAGGATGTGAGTGGCGCTGGTGGTTATGGTGTTGGGGTGAAGTTGGGTTGTCGGTGAACCACAATTCAGATGATTTAAAGCATGACTTATGTTAAATAGACCACATAAAAAGTAGGGAATTTTAAATGTAATAATAGAAAAATGATAGAGACAGTGATCAGCAAGAGAAACATTGTCAAGAGTTATTTTGAAAAACAGAATGTTTTTGGCATACGTGGACAATGGGGTTGGGTCTGCTAGGCACACCAATAATATTTACAGGTTTAAACTATGGTCCAGTTAAGGTCAGTATCAGTTTGGGGGGGAGTAGGGGGTTTTGGTGGGTGCAATAAAAGAACAGATATAGTACCATATAAAATCTCACAAGAAAATAGGGATCCACAACAACAACAGATACATTGACATTTACAATAACAAGATTAGAGAGGAGATATGAGTGGGGTGGGTGCATCTAGAATACAAGATACATTCCTGTGCTCCCGTCAAATACGTTTTATAACATAAATAAGGAAAAACAAAATGGAGAAAAAAAACATTTTATGTAACATTTTTACCGAAAAACAAAATATGAATTTGAAGTACTCTAGTATGTATAAATGAACTCCAAGGAGGTGACTGTGCTATGTTCAGTTGAAAGAGCGACACAATTACATCTTTATTCTTTTCATAGACAGTAGTAACCACCTTTTAATTCTGTCATGCATGCAGTTATCATCTATGATGCTGGTGCCAGTTTTGAACAAACAAAGCAATCTGTGTACTCGGAATGAAAAGTGTATCCAGTGGCAATTATAAATTAATAGCCGAAATTCTGGATTTCCACATGTTCTCAGTACTGCTGATTTATTTGTGCCTAACAAAGGAAGGTAAAACAATGCAGATGGTTGCATTATATGGCTTACTAGATAACACTGACATAAATTAATTTTTTTATTTTACATACAGTTTAGTGACAGGATGAAACACACCGAGGCGAGGCTTGTTATAAGGTCCGAACAGGGGATGGGAGGTGGAAGAAGAGGAGAAGATAATAGTACATCTATACTAGCAGAATAATATGTTGATTCAGTGTGATGGTAGGCTCATTCCGTGGCGGTAGTTCCATTTTTTTTTAATTATAAGGATTTAAGAAGCAAAATATACCACACGAATTTGGGTAACGTGGTGGGAAGAGAGTTGAGGGGGCTAGTGGGTGCATTGGGTCATGAGTGACAGGGTTTTGCCAGGGTGAAGGGAGACTTATTATGTAGTGACAGTGGGGACATGTTTTTCATTATCTGGGCAGAGGAGCCAGTGGGAGAATAGGCTTAATGGGTGTATCAGTGGGGGTAGAGGGGTTGATTTACTGGGTAACTGTGTAAAAACAGATTGTGTTGTGTCACGGGGGGGGGCACATTCGGTGGAGAGGGGGTGGGGGTGTGAATTTTTTATTAGGGCTGGAGGAACCTGAGTGTACTATTTGGACAGATTAAGAAATTTACTACTAAAAGCAAGATAAATATTGCCTATTAGACTTGTGACTTTGTAAATGAAGACAGAAACATCTTCAGCGCTTGCCAGGAATCACGTTTGAAAGTTTGTTAATGTAATTAGTAATTCTTTCCTTTTTCCTTTTTTTAAGAGAGCCATATCAGTGTTGAGTGGTGGGTCCTCTGTATCAGAAAGGGCAACATATATTAATGCTGTGAGATTGGGAGGTACAGTATATGGAGTGGGATGGGGTGATTGATGGGGTGCAGCAATCAATAAACGGATCATTGTTACAAAGTCTCTCAGCTGAGTTTAGACAGCTAGCCAACATGTTGGTATCTATTATTTAAAGTATGGAGAGAAGAAATTAGAAGGATTATGGGGCTGGGTGGGGATTTTCTGACTTTAAAAATGTGAAAATCTTTAACTTTAAAACTAATGTTGAGACGTTCCTCAGTGTAAAGAGGAAATGCAGCTTCCACCAGTTTTCTACAATAACATAATATCAAGAGGAACACACATGGTACTGTAGCACATGCAAACTATAGCAACAATAGTAGAAAAAGCTACACAATAAGGAGTAGGAGTGCACAAACATATGAATTAGCAAGTAGAAATAAATATGAAACTGACCTGCTACTGTTCTAGATTGCAGTTAAAAAATAATGAGTTTACTTGTAATGCACAATGTACTATAATCACACTAAAAGGTTACGTAATTAAATTTTTAAACAGATAAATGCAATCTGAATCGGGGTGGGGGGGGGATTCTGCACACAAGCCCCACAGGCAATGAAACGAGATACACCGGTGAGTCTTTACGTCAAGTCTGTTGTTATACATACCAAGGTTTCATGTCACTTTGGTGCGGTATCTAAGTGTATATTTGACATCATGACTACAGTGATGTCACTGCGCGAGCGGGCAGCTGCTGCGGCCGTCCGGTTTCAGAAGAGTAGAGCTTGTGTGATTCTATGTCTCCGTGTGTCAAAACATAAAAAACTACTTGGATTTTAGTAAACATGTCACTCTTTATTAAAAACTATTATTCTCATTACTTTCTGAGGGTTTTTATCATCCGTCTAAAACCTACATTTGCAGTTGATCTTTAAACCTGCTTCCTGTAACATCATATCCTCTTAGATCCAAAGGAGGCAATAGGTTCCGAATCCCTCAATGCAAGCACCATGCATGTCAGTCCTGTATTTGATATAGACTCCTTCATCTGTGGCATGGTCTGC
The DNA here is from genome assembly GCA_016271365.2 of Neoceratodus forsteri. Taxonomy (NCBI): domain Eukaryota; kingdom Metazoa; phylum Chordata; order Ceratodontiformes; family Ceratodontidae; genus Neoceratodus; species Neoceratodus forsteri. The sequence continues at coordinate 1,153,094,449 of CM057453.1, forward strand.
CATCTACTGTAACCATCTTCATCGGAGATACTGGTCTACTATGGCATGGATCGAGGTGCAGTTTGGGGTATGTCAGCCATGTGCCAAATGCCCTTAAGTGAGCTCGATCTACCTGGCTGCTTATGCTATTTTATCAATTCATTGGACATCACTCATACCTATTCTGTCACTTGGCTACACAATCTTGAGACTTTGGATTAATTTAATGCATACACTAATTGTTTATTTATTGTTATAGGCATTATTTCTGGAAGATTATTTGTTTGTCTCTATTTTTGCCTGTTTTCTCCCTATGTATTTGCTCTTCCCCCAAGTCACAGTTGGAAATTAGCCCTTTTGCGACTCTGGTCACCTGGTATATTGTGTCTAAAAGAAATAAACAACTAAAAGTGCCAGTGGGTGTGTCTGCCACCAGCACAGATGGACATCAAGTTGTTTTCCTGTTAATATGCCTGCAGAACCTCTACCGTATGATTGGCTGAGAATCTCCACTGATGGTGTAATGAACAGTACACATCTGTACATAACCAGAGAGTGTTTTTTACATCTACCTGTTGTTCAGAGCTAATGGCTTTCCCTTATCTTCAGGCGATATCTTCTTTTGAAGGAAGAATGTGGAAACCATAACAATCTGCAGTATCACGAGTCCTATTACAATAACAATGGTGAGGCTGGAAGTGAAAAGTATTATCAGTTAGTCTTATATTCGATGCATATTCATTTTTTTAATAATCTGTGTTTATTGATTTTCATGACAGTTGGAACTTCATGAAAAATGGGGCTACTATTTGACCTGCTCTTGAACTCTCTTTATGATCATGCCAGGGATGACAACGGAAAGGGTGGGACAATCTGTTCTGAAATATGCTAGAAGGGGTAGGGACAAGCCTCATTTAATTATATATCTCTTGGGATGAACGACCTGGCTAACAAGACAGCAGATATAGTCCAGAGGAGGTTTGAGGAACTAGGACAGTTATGTGAGGGGCAGGAAGATCAGTAACTTTTTTGGAGATACTTCCAGTGCCCAAGGCAAGCACAACAAGAAAGCTGAGAATAGAGGAATTTAACGGATGGCTAAGAACCTGGTGTTGTGCTAAAGGGTATGGGCTGTTGGGGGGGTGGGGAGGGACCTGGAGGACAGTAGTCTCTATGCCAGGACAGACTACACTTGAGTGAGGAGGAAAGAAAGTGTTGAAACAGAGGATGGAGGAGAACATAGGAGTAAGAGATTTTAAACTAGGAGCAGGGGTGGCAACTGGGCAAGAGACATGCAGAGACCACAGGTTGGGAAACCATATGAGCTTACCCCCCATATCAGTGACAAAGGACAAATGGCAAGTACTATTGGTGATACTAGCAAAGGAGGGCAGGATGGGGGGGAAGGGTGGAAGGTGGTTACCTTTAATGCTAGGAGTTTGGGGAGGAAAACTGCAGAGTTACAGATGCCCATGGCAGAGGGAGAGGTGGACATTGCAGCCATCACAGAAACATGGGCCACCCAATACAATGACTGGGACCTGTCTGTACCAGGGTACAGGTTATTTCGTAAGGACAGGGTGATTGGGAAAGGAGGGGGTGTGGCACTATATGTGAAGGAAGGAAGGACTGAAGTGTGTAAGGGAGGAAGGGGAGAAGGGTAGTACAGAGTCACTTTGGATGCAAATCCAGGATTCCAAGAATAGGATTCTTAGAATAGGAGTGGTGTACAGGCCGCCATCTCAGACAGAGGAGTTAGACAGGGAACTAGCGGGACAGATCAGGAGGACCTGCGAGAAGGGTAGTGTGGTGATTGTGGGGGACTTCAACATGCCAGTAGTGGACTGGAGTACCCCAACAACCAGGAACAGAAGGGAGCAGGTACTGCTGGATGCCTTCCAGGACAGCTTCCTGCTGCAAATGGTCAGTGAACCAACCAGATTAGGGAATACCATTGACCTTGTGCTGGCAAATGGGGACTTTGTGAGAGAACTTACAGTGGAGGAACCACTGCCAGGGAGTGACCACCACTCAGTATGGCTCACATTCGATATGGGCAAGGAAGGAGTGGAACCTGGCACAAGAGTGCTGGACTTCAGGAGGGCCAACTTTGGGAGGATGAGGGAAGTGGTAAAAGGGTTTACTGGCCAGAATTCAATCTAGTATGGACACTTACCAGAGGTGGGAGCTCATAAAGCTGGGGATAGTGGAGGCAACCAAAACCTGCTGCAAGGCCCACAGCAAGAAGGCTAGGGCTAAGAAACCGAGCTGGTTGAGCAAGGAGGTCATGGAAAAGGTAAGGAAGAAAAGAGATGCCTTTAGGAAGTACAAGAAAACAGGGAGAGCGGAGGACAGGGAGGAGTACTTGACGGAATTGAAGGAGGTAGCAAGGGCAGTAAGGGGAGCCAAGGTATCTACGGAACTCGGCTGGCACAAGGCATTAAGAAGGGGGAGAAGGACTTCTTTAGGTACATCAGGGAGAAAAGGAGCTATAAGGACCACATAGTAAGGATTAGGAAGGGGGGTTGGGTGGAAGCAGGGGGTAATAAGGCAGAAGCACTAAATGAGTACTTCTGCTCAGTATTTACTAAAGAGAAGAGTGGGGTGACATCCAAGGGGGGAGAAATGGCAGAAACGGAGGGGAGGGAATGACAGATGGGGAAATCATGGAGGCAGAGTTCGGGAGGGTTTGAAGGCACTGAGAGTGGATAAGACGCCAGGCCCATTTGGCATCCACCCCAGGGTAATGAAGGAGCTGGCAGAGGTCCTTGCAGGATCTTTGGCAGACCTATTTAATGCCTCACTACATTCGGGGTGTGTACCTCAATACTGGAGGATGGCTCATGTGGTGCCCCTTCACAAGAGTGGCCCCAAGGATGAACCGGGAAACTAAAGACCAGTGAACCTCACATCCATCGTGGGTAAACTAATGGAGACTATCCTGAAGGAGAGGCTGGTGGGCCTCCTAGAGGCCAAAGGACTACAGAACAGCAGACAGCATGGCTTCATATGGGGCAGATACTGCCAAACCAACCTGGTGGAGTTCTATGACTGGGTAACTAGGTAACTGGACAGGGGCCATGCAGTGGATGCCCTGTATCTGGACTTCAGTAAGGAATTCGACTCAGTGCTGCATGGAAGGCTGGGAAGTAAGTTAGTAGGCACAGGGGCAGGTGCAAAGCTAGTGAGATGGGTAGGGAACTGGCTTCAGGGAAGGCAACAGAGGAGGGTGGTGGTGGGTGGAGAGCTCTCACACCCAAGGGTAGTGACGAGCGATGTTCCACAGGGTTTGGTGTTGGGACCAGTGTTGTTTGGGATATTTATTGCAGACATATCATTGGACATCAAGAGCAAGATCAGTCTGTTTGCTGATGATACCAAGGTAGGAGCAGTGGTGGATGACCTAGGGGGATGGCAGGGGTTGCAGGATGATCTGGCAAAGCTTGAAACCTGGTCAGACACCTGGCAACTGGGTTTATTGCCAAAAAGTGCAAGGTGCTGCATTTTGGGATGAAGAACCCGTGTAGGAGTTACCAGCTGGGGGGAGTGCAGCTAGCCCAGACAGAGGAGGAGAAGGATCTGGGGGTGCTCATTACAGGGTCAATGAACAGCTCGGCACAATGTAGGAAGGCAACTGCAAAGGCCAACAAAATGCTGGGTTGTATTGCAAGGGGTATATCCTCGAGGAGGGAGGAGGTGATTCTGCCACTGTATAGGTCATTAGTTAGACCGCACCTGGAGTACTGCATGCAGTACTGGCGCCCGTATCTGAAGAGAGACATTAAGTTACTGGAGGGGGTGCAACGCAGGGCAACAAAGATGATCAAGGGGCTGGGGGACTTATCATACAAGAGGAGGCTGAGGGAGTTGAACATGTACTCACTGGAGGAGAGGAGGGACAGGGGGGACATGATTGAAACCTTTAAGTACATGAAAGGAATAAACAAGACAGGTACAGAGGGGTGTTCAAAGTAAGGAGGGAGGGACACAGGGGCCATGATATGAGACTGGTGGGAGGAAGGTTCAGGAGGAGATGAGGAGACACTTTTTACACAGAGGGTGGTGGCTGGGTGGAATCGTTACCTGCAGAAGTGGTATCCAGTAGAACAGTGGACTGCTTCAAAAGGGGATGGGACAGGACAAGGGGGGAGGGTCAATGAAGGGGAAGGGTGGAAGGAAGGGGCAGCTGCAGATTAAGGGGTGCTAGCTGCACATTCGAGCAGACTTGATAGACCTCTAGGCCTTTATCTGCTGGCAAATTTCATATGTTCACATGTTCGTATGAAGCTTGACATGTGCATGGACAATGCCTAGTGTGCTGCCTCTTGTATGCCAACACTGTTGATACTGCTTATGTGAAATTATAATGTAACTTAATTTAGACAAGGAGCTCTTTTGGCTCAAAGGCGTACATCTGAACTGTATCATTAAAAAACAGTGCAACAGTCAAAGGACTAAGTCAGATAGACAGAGTGGAGGCAGTTTAGAGTAGGCAACTAAAAGGGTGCAAGGTCTGATTCAGAAGCCCTCTGAGAACCAAAATATGTACACCCTGGAAGAGAGGAGGAAGGGAGGGGGTATATGATAGAAACCTTTAAATACCTCATCGGGTAAACAAGGTACAGAAAGAATTTTTTTTTTCAGAAAAAAGGTACTCAAGAACAAGGGGACATGCTATGAAGCTGGAGAGACGTAGATTCTGGAGAGATGTCAGGAAGTACTTCTTCACAGAAAAGAGTGGCGGATTCCAGGAATAGCCCTCCAGTGGAGGTGGTTAGAGTGAAAACAATGGTGGGGTTCAAGAATGCATGAGATAGACATAACAGAATCTTAGGAGTAAGGAAGGGAGGTAGAGAAAATGGGCCACAGATCAAGCAGGATTTGCAGTGATACTGTGGGTAGGGAAACTTGGGCAGATTAGGTAGGTCAGGTGGTCCTTATCTGCCCGCAAATTCTGTGTCTCTGGTTAGCAGGGTACATACAGGTATATCTTCAGGTTACAAAGCACAGTCGATTGTATTACAATATTTGATTGCATATACTGCAGATTCACTCTCAGGCAGTTCTGCTTCCTCTAGGGTGTTTCACCAGGGGTACACTGCCCTGCAGGACATTACAACTCAAGGGGTGAAAGGGGGATATTTAGTCATCATTTTAATGGGTCATCTCATCCATCTGTTAGTGCATTTATCTGCCTGATTCCATACAGAAAATGTCAGTTGCTCCATTTCATAAATTCCATTCATAATCTGATACCACTCCTCCAGCATGGGTGGGGTCTTACCTAGCCACTCAGCTACTAATAATACAGATATTAGACATCTTTTAGCTGTGTCCCTTTCTTTATGTGGCCAGTAAGTAAAGAGTCGATGCATGTTCTATTTTTTTTTTTACCATTTTGTATTCAAAATGTTTAACAGCATTTTTCAAATAACAAACATTCAACAGTTACAACTATATATAAAATAAATGAAAAAGGCAAAATAATTAATATAATATTGTGCAAAATAACATTATGAAACTTCAGTTCTAGGACTCCTGTTAATATTATTAACATTAATTGCTGCAACTCATGTGGTGAAAACACAGAACAAATCACCTGATACAGAATACATTTCCAGTAGCCTAAAATAATTCCTACAGTTAGAAAAAAGGATTAAGAAATTACCTGACACAGAGGTAAGGACTAAAGCCTTTCCCATTTTAAATTGGAAAATTCTAATTTCTCTAGTGCCAAGTAAGATAAATGCTCAGTCATGGTTAATACATAAAGTGCATTGTGCCAAGCTTCTATAAAAGGCACGTTGGAAGATCTCCAATTCAGAAGAGTTAATCTCTTGGCCTCAAGTAATGCAGTTCTAACCCAATCTTGAGAATAAGGGGTAGACATATTGATGTCAAGAAATATGAAGTTTTGTTCTTCTACCTATGATAAAAATAGTCCCATCAATATGTCACAGTGCCGTGCCGGTGCTGAGGGTTAAGGCACTGAACTCCACACCTTGCGCCATGCAGTTCGGCAGCAGTCTCAGGCCATTGCGGGTCAGCAGGGGGAGGAGGAGATTGAGCATCCACAGATTGCTCTCCTCTCCAGGGGTGGGTTCTGGGGCTTCCCCGCTCTGTTAGAGGCTCCTGGTGGAGACTGGGGGCACTATAGCCTAGTGGGGATGTTGTATGGGGGAGGCAATGGCGGTTGTCTGTGGGAGGGGGCAGGCTTGCTCCCTCTGTGCGCTGACATCACTGCATGTCTGCTGCCTCAGGGGAAACTAATCCAAGGTGGAAAACCCTGGCACTAGGAGGACGATGACAGTCCCTAGGGGGTGGTGCACACGTCCACCACTGGTCCCAACCTGGCTGACTCTCCCAGGTCCTTCCTTCTCTGGCCCATGGTGGGGAGGAATTTGTCTCCTATTCCTCAGCCAGATGGGAATCAGGCCAGATGGTAGTGCTGTTCGAGTTGGTCTCGCCTGATGGGGGCCCTAGCGACCGGCATCAGGAGTAAAGAAGAGTTTACAAAAAAAATATGTCACAGTATTTACAGAACATACAAAAGTCTGTAGCTTGTCATCCAAGTTCTTGTGATTTGAAGTGGGTGACATGGAAACTTCAGGGAGGTGGCCTAGGTGGTAAAGAAAAAAAGTTGTCATTCAGGAGATATAAGGAAACACAGAGGGAGGAAAAGAGGGAGGCGTACCAAGTAAACAGAAGGAAGCAGGAAAAGCAATGAAGTGAGCAAAGGCACAGACAGAGGACTGGATAGCCAAAAGGGCAGCAAAAGGGGATGAGACTTTCTTCAGGTACATAAGTGAGAACAATAAAGCAAGGGAGGGATAGTTAGGATAAAGAGGGCAGCAGGGGGAGACTGCACAGAAGAGGACCAAGAAAAAGCAGATATCACGAACAGGTACTTCTGCTCAGCTGCTCAGTCTTCACAGTAGAGGGGGCAGGACAGACCACCAGGGAGTAACAGGAGCAACAGTGGGGGGTGGACACAAGTCCATTTTCAGAGGAATGAATCATGAAGGGATTTGCAGCTCTGAAAGTGGACAAGGCAATGGGTCCGGATGGGGCATAACCAAGGGTATTAAAGGAACTCAGGGAGGTGCTAGCTGCCCCACTAATGACTTTATTAAACAATTCACTGGAAACAGGTGTGATGAGACCCCATCTGGAGTGATGTGTCCTGTTCTGGAGGCTGCACCTCAGAAAGACCATAGACATGGTGAGGGCAGTCCAGAGCAGTGCAACAAAAATGGTGCAGGGGTTGCACCAAAAGCCCTACAAGGAGAGATTCAGGGATCTCTACTTTTACACCCTGGAAGAGAGAAGAGTGAGAGGGGACATGATACAGACCCACAAGTACCTCCGGGGAAGGGGAGGGGAGGTGAACAGGGTGCAGGAGGGAAGTCTCTTTCAAAACAGGAACAGCACCAGGACCTGAGGGCATGTGATGGGGGTGGGGAAGCGGGATAACAGGAAGCACTACTTCTTCACTGAAAGAGTGGCAGATGCCTGGAACAGACTGCCAGCGGATGTGGTGGGAGCAAAAACAGTAGGGGGCTTCAAGCATGCCTGGAATAGACATAGGGGAATTTTAGTAAATAGGCAGGGAGGATTGCTGGAGACCAGTTAGGGTCTGGGAAGGCAGATTAGGCAGGGGCCATCCGGCTAGACTGGGTGGGTCAAGCATTCTTTTTCTGCTGACAAATCTTTGCTTCTGTTTCTAGAGAAGTTGGGAGAGTTACAATAACTTAAAATTATATGTTTGGTAGCCATAGTACAGTACTTAAAATGTTTTTGCTGAAGCCTTATCTAGTCCCAGTGTATCAATATGATTAAATACTGTACTAGTCTTATGAATAATGGGATTTACATGGAATGAATTTCACAACATAGAAACATAGCAACATAGACTTTGACGGCAGATAAGGACCGCTAGGCCCATCTAGTCTGCCCATTTCCCTACCTACAGGATAGGCCGCAGATCCTAGTTAACCAACAGCCTATTTCTTCCTACCCCCCACAAGAATTGCCTTATGTCTGTCCCATGCATTCTTGAATTATCCCACAGTTTTAGACCCCACAACCTCCTCAGGAAGGCTGTTCCATGCATCCACTACCCTCTCTGTGAAATAATACTTCCTTACATTGCCCCTGAACCACCCTCCTTCTATGTTTAAATTGTGTCCCCTTGTTCTTGCAAGTCTCTTTTTCTGAAAAATGCTACCCTCTTGGACTTTGCTGATTCCACTGAGGTACTTGAAAGTTTCTATCATGTCCCCCCTCTCCCTTCTTTCCTCAAGGGTATACATATTAAGCTCCTTTAGTCTCTCCTCAGATGGCTTCTCTTGCAGACCCTGCACCATTTTAGTTGCCCTCCTCTGGACTGCCTCTATCCTGTCTATGTCTTTGCGGAGATGGGGTCTCCAGAACTGGACACAGTACTCCAGATGGGGTCTCACCAACTGTCTGTACAGAGGGATAACAACTTCCTGTTTTCTGCTGCTGATGCCTCTCCCTATACATCCCAGTATACCTCCAGCCCTCCCTACTGCCTTCTCACATTGCTTGCTAACCTTAAGGTCATCTGATATGATTATCCCCAGGTCCCTTTCCTTTTTTTTGTTGTTACTACCTCCCCACCCATTGTGTATTCTTCCCTGGGTTCTTGTTTCCAGGTGCATTATTTTGCACTTCTTTGCATTGAATCCTAGCTACTATTCTGACCATTCCTCCAACCTTGCCAAGTCCCTTTTCATCCTTTCCACGCCTCCTTGTGTATCAACCCTGTTGCAGAATTTTGTGTCATCTGCAAAGGCATACTTTTCCTTCCAGTCCCTCTGCAATGTCACTGATGAAGACATTAAAAAGGACTGGACCCAATACTGAACCCTGCGGTACCCCACTAGTAACCCCCCCTTTCTTCAGAATGGACTCCATTTACAATTACCTTCTGTGTCCTGTTGTCCAGCCAATGTTTTACCCAGGCTACCACCCTGGGTCCCACTCCCAGGCTGCTTAATTTGACTATTAATCTTTTGTGTGGGACTGTGTCAAATGCCTTGCTACAGTCTAGGTAGACCATGTCCACAGCCCCTCCCTGGTCTACTACTTTGGTCACCCAGTCAAACAAATCTATTAGATTCGTCTGACATGACCGTCCCGCTGTGAACCCATGTTGCCTTGGGTCCTGTGCTCCACTGGCCTCTAGGTACTCGACTATTCTTTCCTTCAGAAGTGACTCCATCACTTTCCCTACCACAGAGGTCAGACTGACAGGTCTGTAGTTTCCTGCCTCTGTCTTGGACCCACTTTTGTGAAGGGGAATCACATCCGCCTTCCTCCAGTCCTCGGGTACCACACCATCCTCCCATGATTTATTAAAAGAGTAGCCAGTGGTTTCACTAGTTCCTCCCTTAATTCTTTTAGAATTCTGGGGTGAATTCCATCAGGACCCATTGCTTTGTCCACCTTCAGTTTTAGGAGTTCTTGCAGAACCCTTTCTTGATGAAAGGACTGGGATTGACCCCCTATCAAGAGTGCTTCTGTTAATTGGATTAGGCACTTCCCCTCCTCTTTTGTGAATACTGAGCAGAAATATTATTAGTTCAGTATTCCTGCTTTCACTGTCCCCTCTGCCCACCCACTGTTCATTCTATTCAGCCTCACTATCCCTCCCTTTGTCTTTCTCGCTCGCTGATGTACCTATAAAAGGTTTTATCCCCTTCTTAACTGAGTTGGCTATCTTTTCCTCAGTTTGGGCCTTTGCTATTCTGACTTTCCTCCCTGCTTCCTTCTGCCTTAACTGGTACAGCTCTCTGTCCTGCTCCTTCTGTGTTTCCTTATACTTCCGGAATGCTATCTTTTTCTTCCTGACTTTCACAGCCACCTCTTTTGAGAACCGTAGTGGCTTTTTCTTTCATTTTGATTTGTTCATTTGCTTCACACAAGGCTTGTTGCCTCTGTGATGGCAGTTTTGATAATTCCCTATTGTTGCTCCACACCTCCTTCTAGCCTGTTTGCTAGTGCTTTTCTGAGCACTCTCCCACCTTGCCAAAGTCAGCCCTCCTAAAGTCCAGTACCCTCACTTTCGTATGGCTTGACTCTGTAGCTGAGTTAACGTGAACCACACTGTTTGATGGTCACTTGTCCCAGACGGCAACCCACTTCTAGATCTGAGATCCTCTCACTGCCCCGTTTGATACGAGGTCTAAGATTGCTCCCTCACGAGTGGGTTCCAAAACTAGCTGTCTAATGCCTGCCACCTGTAGGGCATCAAGAATGGCCCTGCTCTTGGATGTGGCTGCAGCAAATGTGCTCCAGTTAACATCTGGCATATTCAGGTCTCCCATCAACAGTATCTCCCCTTTCTCTGCCATTCTAAGAATGCCTTCTATCATATCCTGTCCATATCCATATCAAAACTGTGTTTTTTGTTTCCACAGTTCTGAATATATCTACAGTCCCACCAGTTATGATACGGAGTATTAGATTTACTGCATCCATGTCAGTACGAATCCTGCAAAAAATTACTGATTTTTGCAATACTGATTGGTGAAAAGTAGGCTCTGTGTGATATTTTCTTCTGGATTTACCTATTCTTTGCAGAATATTATGCATGTTCGGGATTACAACCTGCTTCACTATTGCAGTTATCTATCTTCTCAGAGGGTTGATTCCCATGCTCTGCTGATACCTTACACTTCTTGGATAATATATTTTTTGCTAAAGAGCCAATAATTTCTTTGGGCCCGATTCTAGAAGGGTTACACCTGGCACAGCAGCAGTTACGCCAAGCAGAATGGCGTATGCAGCAACTTATGCCAGCAGTTGTGACATGCGCGATTCTATAAAGTGGCCTGCAACTGTCTCAGGCCACTTGCGCCAAACAGCTGTTTTGCTGCATAAACCAACTGCAGCATGGTGCTAGGGGGTTTACAGAAGCAGTTGCGCCCCATTCTAGAAGGGCAGCCACAAAGTGCCCACATCAGGATTCTACAAGAACCCCTGGAGGAGATCCGGCAATGTAAGTTATACCAGCATTTTGGTGGTACAACTTACAGACACCCTGGGGGTCCTGTAGACCCATCAGCTGTCCAGCGGACAGTGCACAGTTTCCCTCCCCCCATGGCCAGCACACCCCAGTGGGACTCCACAGGGCTACCCATACCCCCAGCCCCCCAAAACAGCCATTGGCAGAAGCCCCACAGGGCAGCTTTGCATCCCCCCACCCGTGTCCCAAACCACGAGTCGCTCACCGCATATGCGGCAATACTCCAGCCCTGGTAGTCTAGTGCCCCCGCTCATGAACTGTACATTAATAAAATAAGAAAATATCCCTGTTTCCCTGGTAATCTAGTGCCCCCACGAACTGTACATTAATAATATAGAAAACAATGCCATTATCCTAGTAGTCTAGTGGCCCCCTACCCCTCACCCAGCTGTGCCAGCCCACCCAGCACCCCCCACCCATTCCCAGCCAGCGACTGGCACACCCCACCTCTCACCTCCACAGCCATCCACCGACTGAGTGCAGTATGAGCGCTACTACACAGATGCGCTCAGAAATTAATTTCTGGTAGCATCTGTGCGGTAACGCTACTACCACTCAATCGGCTGACTAACCGTGGAGGTGAGAAAGGAGAACAACCAGTTGCCAGCTGGGGATGGGTGGGGGGTTGCTGGGTGGGCTGGCATGGCTGGGTGGGGGAGTGGGGGCCACTAGACTACCAGGAGTAGCAGGATCGTTTTCTATGTCATCAATGTACAGTTCGGTGGGGCACACTAGACTAACAGGGAAATGGAAGTATTTTCTTACTTTATAAATGTACAGTTTGAGGGCACTAGACTACAGGAAACAGGGATATTTTCTTATTTTATAAATGTACAGTTTGGGGGCACTAGACTACCAGGAAATGGGGATACTTTCTTATTTTATAAATGTACAGTTCGGGAGGGCCACTGGACTACCAGGGAATCGAGAATCGTCTGTTACTATTTTACGGTTGGGGGCACTGGACTACCAGGGCAGGTGATGTGCCGCATTTGCAGCAGGTGATCCGGGGTTGGGGCATGGGTGGAGTGGTGCACTTGCGATCTGCGGCTTGTGGGGTTACGACACATGCTGACTGTTAAACTCTGGCATGGGCGTGCCTTGCTGCATGTCATAAGTCGCAGGACTTTGCTGTGAAGACCCTGCCCTTTCTAGACTAGGATGCAGGGTCAATGTCGCAGTTGTGGGTGGCGCAAGTTGCATTCGGCGGCAATTCACACCACCCTTCTAGAATTGGGCCCCTTATCTGCAGTAATAACTCAGGAGAAATCTTCGGAGTCCTTATAGCCTAAGGATGTGCAGAGTAGTTTAAACTTTGATTGTAATGTAAAATATCTGAAGAAATCGGGTTTTATACTGTCTCGTGCTTTACTCAGAAACTGATTCAAAGACAGGAATCTACCCTCCTGTAAAACATCAATCCATTGCAAAAGGCCATGACTGTCAAGTTCCTTTTTAATTTTATTAAATGAGGTAAGTCAAATTTTTCCCTCTGATACCTATATTAGTGCACAGATGTGGGAGCATTCTAGCTGGAAAAAGTTATATTGCATTCTTTTTTTATATATAGCTTTTTTTATGGCCTCCAAGCACTGCAGGCGGCTCCAGTCCCTCCCTCAGAGGAACTTGGTTTCTGGCTGCACATTTCCTCAACGTGACACCTCCCCTAATTCTCCCACTGGTTCTTCCCCCCCTCCCCGTGGCAGGGCTGGAGTGAAGGGGCTCCGGTTTTTACCCATACCCCCGGAGTGAAATTCAGACATCAGGGGCCCAGTTGGGGTGCTGGTGTGGCCATCATGGAGTCTGCCAGCTCCTTTTTCTTTGTTCTCCCATCCCCCTTCCCGCTGACGTAAGGGTGAAGGCGTGTGACCTCCTGACCCATACTGCCCTCAGGCCACCGCCAGAAGGCAGTCAGCGAGTGGGATGACAATCCCTCCCTCCCCAAGAAAGAAGACCAGTTCTCTGGATGCTCGATCCCTTCTCACCCCTGCTAACCCCCAGCAGCCCAGGCTTGTTCCTGAACCTGGGTCGTTGGTGTGGCACGAGGTGTAGTGATCAGCACCTCAACCTCCAGCGCCACATATTGCTTTCTTAAAGGCCAGGAAAAAGGTTGGAAAAAAAGGGCCAGAGACACATTGCTTACTTATTTTTATAAAAAATAGGCCATGCAAATTAATGGGTGGACTAAACGGGTTTGCGATTTTCACAAAAAAAATGTATGGTCTTCCTAATAAGAGAAGGCCTGCTCCCGAACAGTGGCGAAGGTTTTGCTATGAAATATCTTTTTTTTTCATTTAGATTTTTTTCTCATCTGGCCACGGAAGGGGAGGCTCTCTTCAGCTGGCTCCACCACTCCCACCCATTGTTCACAGTGTTCTTGGTTCACCTCTTGGTGTAATGGCCCCACAGATCTCCCTGTTCTCCCCCCCCCCCCGTGGTGGGGTCAGGAGACGGAAGGTCTCCCTCCCAAACACAATCCAGTAGTCACCGCCGCAAGCACCAGTGATGTGGTGGATGGTAGTGTGGTGAGTGGACGTCACACACCCAACTGTACCGCCTCTTTTTTTCACCTATTTTTCTCGCGACCTCCGGTCATGGGAATGGAGCGTGCATGTACATGGAGGTGCGCATGTGCTCCCAGGCCACTTCCTTGTCCACTCTCCTGACATCATGTCAGCCTCCTAGCATCTGTGCTCTGACACCTAGTCTCCACTAGGTGTCAGCCAAGACAAGGATGGCTTGGAAACCCTTCCCGGGAGAGGACAGCTGCCTGGCAGCATGTTCAAGCCTGCTCCCTCCCTCCTCCCCCAGGCGGGTTCCCAGCAACCCATGCTCAAAATGAACCCTGGTTGCCAGCGTAGCATGAGGTAAGGTGCTTGGCAGTGCCTCAGCCCTCAGCGCTACCAGGTAGGCTTGACTACGAAGATATCTTTAATGGATCTGGGCATCCACAACCTCCTTGCTCCCTGGGCACCATCATGGTTTGTCAAGCAATTCAAGGTTTTCCTACTGTCCAAAGGAATTTACAGACAATTGTCTTGATGTCTAGAAACCAAATTTTCTGTTGGACATCTGAATATTGCTTGAATCATGTATATATGTGAGGCAACACTATCATTATGAGTACTTTAACTTCACACCTGAGAGAAATGGAGAGATTATGCCATAGTTCAAGGAGGGGGGTCCTGCTTTTCATCACATGACTGTCCTCTGGCAGAGGCAAGGTGGTAGCACCAGGGAGGGCAGTAACAGGGGCAGGTTGTCAGTGAATGCCGGTACACAGGCATCTTGATGCATGCATGCATGCATGCGCATCATTGTGTACCAATGCCCTGGGGAGGAAGACTTTGGTGGAAAATGCCCTGGTACTGTGTGACTGTAGGGGCAGGCCAATTACCAAACATGATCCTAAGCAAATGGTGGTTAACTGGTAAGTCCATGAGAAGGTGCGTGATGGGGCTGTGGGTGGGTGGTGCCATAGGGAGTAGGGAGTAGGGGATGTCAGGAAGAAAACAAAGGATGGAATGAAGAAAAGAAATAAAACTACATGCAAGAGAAAAATCATTTACTAGAGTCTGACTGGACATCGTCTTTGAATGGAACATTTGGTAGTACTATCACTATGGAAAAGGATGTCAGCTCTATGTTTCTACAGCACACCTGGCATAAACTGCAAGTAAGCTCATGCCTGTCCCAGTCCAAGGGTGCATTCACCAGTAAATGACATTTCTGGGCCTAACAAGAATGAGCCATTGTAGGCTTCTGGGTGTAGAGATGCATATGCTATGTAAGCCTCAGTTTACAAGGTAATTTTTTTGTGTGGGGGGGTTCCATTCTGAGTCCTGACCATCACTTTGGGGTCTTCCCACTGCCTGATCTGTCAAACTATACTAATGTTATAGCATGATTGCTGCACTCTGGTCGAACCAAACATTTTGAATAAAGCCAAGTGCTGTTATAACTTATTTTGCTCTTGTTACATACTTACTAAACTTAGAAACAGAAAGTGACTGCAGAAAAAGACCATTGGCCCATCCAGTCTGCCCATAAGACCCTATCTTACACTAAGACCTATTGTCAATTCAGGGTTAACTGTCCCTGCTACCCCATGACTTCTGCCTTACTGCTACCCTCCGGTCACTGTTAAGCATTTGACTCTGTTTCGTTTGTATCTGAAGATGGTGAGAGATTTGGTGCCCACCATCTCAGCTAGCAGGCTTTTCCATGACTCAACCACTCCTTCTGTGAAATAAAATGTCCTCATGTCCCTCCTGACTCTACCCTACAAGGTTCCATACATGTCTCCATTCTCTAGATGGTTCCCTAACAGCGAACTTGGAATCGCGAGGCACAAAGGGCAAAACCAGAATGCAGACCTTTTCTTTTTTTGAGGTTTTTTTTTGCTGTAGTACCCCGGGGAGGGGATCAAACTTTTGTCGCCATTCCGGTTTCGCACTTTCTGCATCATGAGTCTGGGTGTCGGCATTCTTGTTTTCACCCACATCATGGACCACTCTCTAGATTGGCTATTCCAGGTGAATAGTTCTTCGTAGTTTACCTTGTTCATTCCTTTCAGGAACTGGATGGTCTCTATCATTTTACCCCTCTCCCTTCTGGCCTCCAGTGAGTACATGTTCAGTGCCTTAAGCTGGTCCTCATTGGAATTGTCCTGTGGGCCATAAACCATAATGGTTACTCTACACTGCACTATTTCCAACCTGTCCTTGTCTTTCCTTGGTCAAGGTCTTCAGAACAGGGCACAGTACTCCAGAAGTGGCCTCACCAGTGATCTAAAGAGAGGTAGTAACATCTGTTTCCTCCTGCTGTAGTACCCCCCTCTCAATATACCCCAGCATCCTGGTTGCTCTGCTTTAGGCCTTGTTACATTGGCTGGATTTTTTCAGGGAGTCACTTATGATGACTCCCAGGTCCCTTTCTTCAGTAGTAGTGTCCAGATGAACCCCTCCCTTCCAATATATTTTGTTCCTTATGTGCATCATGGTGCTCTTTTTGGCGTCGAATTTCAACTGTCAGATCTTGGACAGCCTCTTCAGCTTTTGCAGGTCCATTGGCAACTGCCTTACCCCTTGAGAAGAGACACATCTTGCCCTGTATTCTTTATCCTGTGTCATTAGTGAACATATTGAAGAGAACTTGACCCAGGAAGGAACCCTGTGGTACCCCACTTGAGACCTCTCTCTTCCCTGATCTGGCCCTGTTCACTAGTACCCTCTGCTATCTCCCCTCTAACCAACTACCCACCCATCTAACTATACCTAGATTCTCTAGCTTCTTTACCGACCTTCTATGTGACACTGAGTCAAATGTTGTACTACAACATGGGGGCAAAGAGGGTCCTGTTGTAAAAATGCTATTTTCCAAGCTGCACTTAGCCGGGGGCTATGAGTCTTAGAGGCAAACACTGTACCAGTCAGTCAAAAGGGAAAATTCTATGAGCTGTTCAGTAAGGCTCTGTTATGCACATTTCTTTGTATCCCATCTCTTACAGCCTCTCACTATTAGAAGGAACCATATGTTTTATCTTACTCAGACTGCTTAAAGTTGTCATGCCTAACATACTAGTAACAGGATATTGGATTTATAAAAGGTGTAAGGACAATGGGAATGGAAGGGTATGCAACAGGTTGAAAAGTAAGGAATGAGCATGAACAAAAGGCTGATAAACTTACAGGCCAATTCCGAGTCCTTTTAACATCTGTAACCCCATATTGTGCTTTATTGGCAGAACAAAGCTGTATGTGAACACCAACCCAAAGAGGAACTGGACAATGTGCATAATAAAATAACCTGCAGAGGAGACAGATTTAAAATGAGAAGCAACATGAAACAGCAGTACAAACGCAGAAAGATGTACCATCATAACTTTCTTTTTTCCTTCCTTTCATCAGTAATTTTTACTCCTCAGTTTTTCTGGCCTTCAGTCCCCAGCCCTGTCACCAACCCGTCCAGTAGCTTTAGTGGTTATCCACCACTATTGGTGGCATGCTACATATGGTCATATGGGGTCTTTGGGGGAAGCCAAGCGGCCAGGGCTTTTTTCTCCTGCTTGTGCTTTCCCTGGGATGATGGCATGCAATGAAGCAATGCATCTACTGACATCCCCCCAAGTCCGGCTTTCCCCCCAGCACTATCACCCAGCCTCTGCCAGATGGTATTCAAACTGCAGGCCACCATTCACCCCCCCAAAAAAGAAAAGCAGTCCCTAGGATGCTCAATCCTCCCTCACCCAGCCAAGCCCAAGTGACCCTGGTCCATTCCCAAACCCAGATCACAGGCACAGCGGGAGGTGTGATGTATACTTTCTCAACCCTCCGCTCCACTGGGCCAGCCTTCTGTCATGCCTTTCAACTACTAGTGGGACAATCCCTCATTTTGCCACTCAGGAGCCCTCGGTTCCACATTCTATATTGAAGTTTTAAATGAATATTCATAGAACTCTTGTGTTACTCAATCAACAGTAAACTCTCTAAGCATAAACCCATGCATTTTCACAATATTCTGAGCATCTATCTCTAACCTCCTCTGCCCTGCTTCCTCTGTGGTTAACCTTCCTGTGCTTTTCTTGTCTACCCTCAATCTCTTTTTCTCTCTTTCTGCACCTAGGTAATGCTGCTATTATTCATGGCTTGCAAACAGATTTTGGATGCAGTGTATATGAAAAGTACTATAGAAAACCAAATTTCTGTCCTTCTCTCTAGATCAGATTTGTTCTAGGTCCGGCAGACTGATTTGAGTAGTGCTTGTATATACTATTTACTTAGGCTTTTTTCTGTCATCTCCACCCTCGAAGAGGTACCCAGCAGGGATTGGGCTAAAGGACACAAGAGGTCCCTGAAACATCTGAGTGTCATTGAACTAAGAATCTCCTCCAACTTGCAGAAGTAGACCAATTGCATGCAGGAGAGGAAACTACCCCAGGTGGAGGAAACCTCTGGGGATCCAAGGTAAATTATCAGCCCTCCCCTAGGCTCTATCTAGCTTGTTTAAATACTTACCTATAGCCTTAATTATGTGTGGTGAAATGAATGACTGTCCAGAAAAAGAGAAGGGATTGAGGTTGAGCTGAGCTAGTAGAATTCTGATACGGCACACAAACTGACAGCAGTCATCACTTCTCCAAACTCTGTAGTCAATAGTGGTCCATTTGGATTCAGAAGATCTTTCAGTTGCTTGAATACAGCAGTAGGACATTATGTGAATATGTTGGGTTGCATGGAATGATATAATCGACAGGCTGTCTGATAGGCTGGACTCTTTGAGAAGCAGATGGTAGAGTTCAGATGACCTTCTTGAAGGCTCTTTGCAGGGAGTTGATATTTCTGCATTGAACTTGGAAGAATTGGATGAATCCTTCAGGCCTCAGGCAGCCATAATAAGCGTGGGTCACGTCGGCTTGTAGATTGAAGTCAACTGGTTGTCTGACTACTGAAGGGGTAAGGAAATTCATGAGGCATGGGTTATGAGTCTGAACTGACTGGGTGTCTATTCAATCAATTTATAGATATTTGTATTTTAATGTTATGCAGAAATGTTTTGAGAAACAAATTCAAAATGTCAGATTAAGGGTGAGTTAAACAGTGAAGGTAGGTAATACACATGTTGGGGGGTGGCAATATGCTGTTTGATAGAGGAATGGAATATTCTATTTTATGGGGAGCAGAAAGATACAAAAGCAGGAACTTGTTGAACAGAGAACACAAATGGATCATGGGCTTGGTTGGCGTGGAATCCAGAATACCATTTCATGGCTGAAGTGTAAGCTGCTTTTGTAGTCTTAGTTGGTGATGACCATTGTACCGACTGGGTTGACTCCAAGTGATTGTTCATGGCATTTAACAATCTGATAGATTCAGAGGCAGTGTCATACAGGTGGCCCACCATAGCATTAGCACTGAAGAATGGCTGAAGTAAAACCAAGCTAGGGAGTTGACTAGATGGTTCAGCAGTTCCTGGAATATGTGCACAATGGAACTGAAAATGGTTACAGACAGATGTCCAGGTCAATTTCTGAGAAAGGCCATGAAAGAAGGAGTTGATGATTGGCCTTTGTTAATGGTTGCTAAAACTGATTGGTTGTCTGAATAAATGTAACTAGATTGCTGTACCAGAGATGCCCACTTTAGAGCAGCAGCAAATATCACGTATATTTCAGTCGGCCAAAATCATAGTGAATTTAGGTATCTTGAAGATGTCAGGAGGCCACGGAAGAGCAACCCATGAGTTTCCATGGATGGCAGTGAAGTCATATGGTGGTGTTGCATCAGTAAATGTCTATAGTTGTTAAGCAGGAGAAGGATCATAGTTGAACACATATATCTAATTCCGTGATTCAAGAATTAGGGACCTTATATGAAGATCTTGTGGTATGATTCTCATGATGTAATTAAAGTATTCTAGGAGGAATAAGCACTCTCTATGTAAAAGAACATCTAGACTGGAGAAGTAGTCCTGCTGGTTGTCCATAAGGAGGTGTGCTTCCATATATTCAGATCCAAGAAAATGCCATGGGCATCTAGGGAAGAGCCCAGATCCAATGTTTATCCTCTAATGGCAGTTTATGTAGGGCCCAAATTAGGCTGATGAGACAGGTGATGTCTTCAGCTGGTGGAGAGTTTGGAGGATCCATGAGTAGCTGTTGGATGATCCTGTTTGATATTGTACAGATGTCATAGATTGGAAAGGACTGGTAACACATTGAAGGTATTAGCAGTGTCTGTTCTGACTAACCAAGTGTGGTATCCAACAAGTTTGATACAGTGTATAGCATCATTGATTCATGCTTATGAGAGTAATGACCTTGAAAGGTAAACTGGAAGTGATGCTGAGCTCACTTGATTGGTGGGGATCTGACAAATCAATGATAAGGTGTCTCTAGTCTGAACTGGAGGTGTGATCCTGACTGGGTTAATGTGGAAGATAGGGAAGGCAGTTTCGGAATAAAAATCATTTCTATGGTGCTTTCTGAAGAACTGTTTGACCTATATCTGGGGATTTCTCTGTAAATTCAAGATCATTGTGGATTAGAGATGATGATGATGAAGGGATAGCTTAGAAACTTGTATCAGTTCCTTAAGAGAACCCTACATGAAGAATGGACACCAAGGCCCAGATATTCAAAAGGGTTGCTCCATGCGCAACAGGGTTGCGCATGCACAAGTCCTACATTGCGCCATTCTGCGATATTCAGCAGGAGGCAGTTGCTCCACTGGCAACAGGTTGCGCAAAAGAGCAACACAAATGAATGCATGCTCAACAGGAGGGGGAGGAACCATGCATAACCTGCGCAACCCGATATTCAGTCGGGTTGTGCAGAGTTGTGCATGCACAACCCCCAACCTGCGCCTGCACAACCTTGAGCCAAAAAAGGATCAGTTGAGGGCCACCCACAGGTGAGCTGCTGTATTGCAGGGTGCTGCAACACAGCAGCTGCCACCTAGCTGGCCCCAACGTTCCTAACCCCCCACCAGCCCGATCGCGGGCGCAGGTAACATGAACCCCACCCCCTGCCCACACACATCTCCACAGCCCGATCAAGGGCATCACAGTTACAGAAACCCCCCCACACATATCCCGAGTCCGATCAAGGCATCACAGTTACATGAAACCCCCCACATGATATCCCCAAGCCCGATCGTGGGTAGTACAGTTACATGAACCCCCGCCCACACATCTCCCACAGCCCTATCGCTGGCAGAACGTGTATGAACTCTCAGTGCCCGATCGCTGGGCAGAATGTAACCTCCCCAACCCGAATATCTCCTGGTGGTCCAGTGGATCAGAAGCCCGATCGCGGGCAGAATGTCACATCACAACCCCCCAACATCTCCCTGGTGTCTAGTGTCCCCCCACCCACCCACTTAAGCCCCTTCCACCTCGCTTTCCTTCCGCAGCCGGGCGGGCGACAGCATTCCACCCACCTGCCGCCTCACGCTTCGCTGACTGATCAGTCCAGTAGGGCTGCACGCCCATTGGTGCAGAGCTACAGCCAATGGGCATGCAGCCCATACCGTACATGACAGTCCAGATTTGTGAAAGAGCCAGGTAAATTTCATGAGAAGGACTGAGTTTTGGAATTGAAAGAAAAGTCTGCAAATGGTTGGATACAGCAGGCTGAAAACAAACAAAAAAAAAGTAAAAGAAAGTAGTTGTGTGAGGCATTATAGCGCAGTGGTTTAAGGCTCTGAGCTGCAAAGCTGGTGACATCCAGCAGACCAGACCTGGGTTTGAATCCCACAGCTTCCACTTACATACTGTGTGACCCTGAGCAAGTCACTTAACTTCCCTGTGTTCCCAGCTCACACCTGTAAAAAAGCCTTCAGCTTAGTGTGCTACTCCTGGTTAAACAGCTAAAAAAAAAAAGAATGGAGCATAACAAAAGGGGACTGAGAAGGAAGTTCAATAAGTTGCAAAAAAAAGTTCCACTGACTGGAGGCAGATGGTGATAGCAAGCAGAGCTATAGGAGAGAAGTGAGTCACACCAGAGACAGGAAACAGGTAAGAAGCTGTTGAAACCACACCTTTGTAAAGCATGCAGGAAATTGAAAATGCAGCTGTAGCAATAGGGGAATGAGCTGGATATGAACAGCAGGTAAATCTTCAAAAATGTTGCAATATGTGCTGTTATTGAGCTAAAAAAACATAAGGTGGTACAGCAGCATGATAAAAGCAGGCCTTTAAAACACATTAGAGAGCTACATACTTAGAACTCTGACATAGAATGTGGAAGCAAAGAGAAAGCACACAGCAAGGAAGCACTCTGGGAAGACAGGACAAACAGCAGCAGGGAAAACATAAGAAAATACAATAACATGATAAAAGCAGGCCTTTAAACACAAAGTAAAGAGCTACCTTCTTAGGATGCTGACACAGAAGGGAGGCAAGTTGTTGCTCTAGAGGAAGCAGGAGCACATAGAAAGAGAAAGCAACAAAATACTAACCCAGTTAGCAGCAGAGGTATAGACCAAACATAAGACAAAGACAAACAAAGCAGAAAGGCTCCAAAACAACTGAAAAAACAGGAAAACAGCAACCACCGGGGGGGGGGGGGGCTCTGACAGTAACAATGGCATGAGAAAAACACCTAGTGCAAGGCAGTTGGCTGCTGGGTATTTACAAGAGATGAGGGTGTGGCCAGCCAGCCTCAGAACTACAGGCTTTAGCTTTTTAGATCGCATTTGACATATTTTTCACACATTTTGAGGGACCGCATTCCACATTTGGGTGATAAAAAGCTGACAGGTATGACTACTACCTCTTCAAAAGTCTTGGACCCTGTCACAGACAGATTCTCTCCCAGAACTCAGTCTACACTGCTAAACCAGTTTTCACAACCCCTCAGACTCCTGAATGGGTCCTGGGTATGCTACCATCACCAAGCTGGACTGTCACTCAGGGTATCCCTAGGTCTCAAACCCACTAGAGCCACTGCTAACAAGTGCTTGTTCCCAAAAGGCAAACAACGCACCCCTTTTGTCACAGCTGAGAACACTTTTGCTTTAGATATGTTAGTTATATAGCCTGTCTATTTGGAAAAACATCACAGACTTGCCAATTTACCCCTGGTTATCTCTACCTTAAATGACTTGGTCACAGAAAGCATGAAGTATATAAACATAACATTTAATACTCCACAACATTTACATATGTTAAAGGATTACACAACCTAAAGACTACGGGGTATAGAGTATTCTACAGAGACAAAAACAGACTTATTTGAAAAGACAGATATCACACAGAAAAACTAAACTGAAAGTTAACTTCTTTTTTTAATTCAATATATTTTATTTATTTATTTATTTAATATCCTTGACAACACACAGATTTTACAGTATTGCAACAACACAATGCAAACTAAGTGTGCCGTAGACATAATAACATTCTTACTGGCCACATACTGCTAATTTCTACTGGACTAAATAAGGACAAAACAATTTAACCAGCCTAATACTTTTCTCCCTCCTCCCCCCAACCCCTCCCCCTACCTTCCATAGCATCCACACCCTATTTGCGGTGACCCTAGGATTCTGCATAACAGAGGAATCGACAGGAACACTGTACATCAGACCACAAGGCGGCCCCTATTACTAGGTAGTTTTGCTTTGCCACGATGATAAAACGGTATTCAGCACCCCCCATATGGAGTCATATAAGTGAGCCCTGCTATTCATTTTAGCAATATGTAACTCCACTTGTAAAGCAAGGACCACCTCTCTGTACCTTTCTATAACTGGTGGAGGATTTAGGTCCTTCCAGTGCCTTAAAAGCACCGCCTTTGCTGCCGCCGATATAATGCCCATATACAATTTATCTCTCTTAATCATGCTCGGTTGATAACTATTCAGCAAGCAAATTTCTGGTGTAAACAGGTCGGCTATGCTGGAAATTTGTGACAGGGAGGCCCTGATTGTTTGCCAGAAAGATTGAACCTGAACACACTCCCATAATACATGATACAGGTCTCCTTCCTTGATCCCACACCTGCTACATAAGGGTGACATCAGCTTACCCATCCTGTAAAGTTTAGCAGGAGTGTAATACAAGTTATACATTATATTCTGAAAGCTAACTTAATTTCTAAGTAGAGTAGCTTACCCCAACAGGGAACTGATGAGTTATGGCAGACTAGAACAAATGATGTTACAAGTTCAAAATCACAGACACAACTGAATTCTCATTGCAAACATGCAACAGAAATACTTTCGGGTGGCTGGGCCACTATTCCTGCATCACCAGATAGGCCTCTTTGATATCACACAGTATCTCTTCTTTTGATGTCTGAGGACTGCCTTCTTCCCAGACTGGTCCAAAATGGATTTGTGGATTGAAGCTTGGTCCCTTTTGTTATCCTGGTCAACTACTCATCAGGGTGCTGTCTCGCTGACCCATCTATGCACTTATGGAAATAACAAAGCCTATTTGGGTGAAAAGGGGACCAATCCTTTGAGGTGTTCCCAAATCAAAGGGCCTTTATAGGACAGAAACTGTTACTGTCCCCCCACCCAAACTGTTCGCATTCTGAGTACAAAGGACTTCTTACACAAAAGCCACGCTCATAAGTGCACTGAAGCTGGGCCACAGAAGAATGTAATTTTCAGTTTCCACAGACCTCCCACCTCAGCTGAAATTCTTTATAGAGATATATAATAATAACCATACTAAAAAAACACAAACACACAAAAAATACATTACATAGTTGTTACAGACTCTCTTCCAATTATCACTGAGTCTCTCTTCTTTCTACAACTTCAAACAGAAACCAGCCTTCCTCAGGTCTCACAATCTTCTGCTAGCCTAGCTGCTTTAGAAGAGTGCTAAGGCACAGTAATTAAAAATGCACCTTGTGAAAATGTTGTGCTTTATCTCCAGTTTTATCCCAGACACTGACCCTCTCATTTTTCAATTGTTTTCAAGATAAAAAGACTCCATTCATAATTGGGCTCTGCATGGAAGAGTCAAAAGTTTATACATACCCCATAAAATATATGCAGTCTGCCAGCCGGAGTATCTTGCTATGGCAGCCTAAGAAGAAACAGAAAGCAGTATTAATTCATTACGTATGCAATTTTATCAAATGACTAAGAAGAAGGATGAATTCTGATTGGCTGAGGATACTTTCGGTCATGCATCCCCCAGCACAACAGTATGGCTAAGAGCACCTCAAGTCAGAAAGGGTCAGCACTGACCAGTGGTTCATGCACCTGCTGTCTGTCCACAAGGTACCTAAATCCATATGGCTGCCCTGGTATCTTTCCTATTTAGCTCTGACTAGCCCTATAGAAATGCCGTTCACTGCATGTCTCAATCAAAGGCTCTAATGGGTTTGCTGAAACCACTGCCTACCAGGTGGCTGCATCACAGGCACTGGTGAGGCTGCCCAAACTCCTGCAGACTGTGTCCTGAAAGGGTTGCTGAAACTGCCGCTGGCTGTGCAGATACACCAAACACCCCAATAGGTCCGCCAACCATGTGGCACACTCCTTGCTCCTTCATTGCCAACACATCAATGAATGAAGAGCACTACTTTTTACTAAGAAAACTAATGCACATTTATATAAAATACTAATTTAAATTAGATTTCTTTACTAAAAATCAAATTAATAGTTTTAAAACAAAACTTTGTACTCTACAGTGTGTGTTATGTCGGATAATGGCACTTCATAGGTGGGGAAGCACTCAGCCATGCCTCGTGCTTTAATCCATGTGAGGTTATGACATTATTCCACAACAGTGACTGCCCTGTTATGTCTTACTGCTTTATTAACACATGAGAGGATACATGGTGATCCTAAATTACCACATACTCCAGGTGGGATGTGCTTTTGTGCCTTCAACTAAATATCAACTCGTCTCCCTACATGCTTTCTAAAATCCTTGAAATGTTAGGTAGTCAGCAGTTTTTATGTCATACTGAATTCCTCACCCCATTTTATTCAGGTGCTTGTACACATTCCACAACCATTTTCCTTTTAAGGTATCTCAATTTAATTTTACTGACATGGACCCTGGTCTAGTGTCTAGTACAGACACAGTCTTCACTGACCTGGCCAAAGGGTTTGACACAGTGGAAAGGGGGAGTGACAGAGATTCCATAGATTTCCCACATTTTACAACCTGTATCTTGTAACATAGCAAATTAGTGTAACCCCATACCAGTGCTGGGGTTTAATGGTATTGTCTGCCTTCCCTCTGGGTTCAGCTAGATGGGATAGTCTTTAAATAATAAAAGGGGGGGGGGTAAAGCCATGTTATGGGTAGTTCTGTGTTCTAGGATGAGGCCAACAGTTCAGGCAGAAGTGTTTGAACTGCTGGTCCCTTGCAGCCCCAGGGCCTGCAAAGATTTCTGGAGTCAGTAGCTGAGCCCAAGCAGCTCTGGTACTGAAGAGATGGAGGCTGGAGAAAAGTAGCCCCTTAGGGGTTTATGCAGTCGGTCCCCCAGCTGAATGCCCCTTTACGCGGTGTCCCTGATGAGGTAAACTAAGAGTGACAGTAGGCATTGCTGTTAGGGATCTGGCTGTGACTGGTTCCCAGTAGTTGAAGAAAAAGGGTAAAGATGTGGGACCTGTGGGTTTCCCCATTAGGCAACCCCAGGGAATAAATGCAACCATAACCCCCACCCTTGAGGACTGGCCCAGCCTGGTGGATGTTTAATATATAGAATAATATATGGGGTGGTGTGTTACAAGAATTTTATACACACTCGAGGTGTTGGATGCCACATAAACCTCGAGAGGATTATTTAGGCATCCAACACCAAGGGTGTGAGTAAAATTTGAGTTTCTGCACCACCTCATCTTTTATTTAATATAATTGCTGGGTTCCCCTTTTTTGCCACAGCAATTACATAAAATTAGAGACGTTTGTGTGCAGCTGCGGTCCGCGGTCGCATTTATTTATTTAAATGTTTATTTTATTTATTTAGGTTGCGTGATGAGTTTTTTTTCCCGGTTGTTGATTTTTTTTTTTAAATAACTTACCATTGAGTCCAAGTGGTGGTTCAGTCTCCAGAGACAGGACAAGGCAGCCAGCAGTCTGAACGGAAGAGCTGTGGCTGGTGCATATGCAGAGTGAGGGAAACCAAGCATGTGTTTGCCGTTATAAACACTCCTTTATGACGGCAAATTACTCCACAGGTTTCCCTATTGGAAAAAGGGAAACCCAGTTATTATTTATTTAAAATTACTCCAGCTGGGATAACTTTTGTAAGCTGCAATATCTCATTTTCATGGGAATCCCAGGAAGGATAGCAGCAGTAAGCAAATTAACACAGTCCAGTAGGAGTAGTTACATACAGGCTAAAATATACACAGAAAAAAACAAGCAAACTGTAAAGGTAAGTACATCCAAACTGCATTCAAAACAAGCTAATAAAGTGGGTTCCGCAAACAAAGAGCATGAGTATTGTTACATAACTAACATGATCATAGTTAGATGGAATTCCAGACCAAGACAAATACATGGAATTCTGCGGTGTCTGGAAAGATTGGACTTGAACATTTGCATGCTAGAAGCATTCCATAGCTGGAGAGGGAGTTTGTTCCAGGTGTCTGGTGCTGTAAATGAAAAGGCATTTCTAGCGAATTCACACTTGATACTGGGGAATTGAGAAGGTTAGTGCTGCAGATGGATGGAGTAAGTAGGCACTGCTTCACTGTACGAAGTGAGCTAGAACATATTCAGGGTTTTTTACTTGCGCACAATTGTACAACAAAGAAAGTCATTGGTAGTCGCACCTGCTTGAAGAACTTGTCCAGTTAAGGGGAAAGGGAAAGGGGAAATTGTTTAACCAGGAAAGGCACACTAAGCTGGAGCTTGTTTCCAGGTGCAACATGCAAGCTCAAGGATGTTAAGTGACTTGTTCAGGGTCACACGGTATGCAAGTGGGGGCTGATGGGATTCATACCTAGGTATTCAGGTCTGTAGCTCATTGTCCTAAACCGCTACTGTATACTGCCTCCTAAGGCAGTATAAGGTTTAAGTTGGCCATCCAGCATGCAGTGATGGGTAGACCATTCACGGGAGAGGATGAATTTGCACATCATGTGCAAACAATATATGGGCAGCAGAGTGGTTTTGTTTGCACTGTGGTATATGATGTCTGCACGGACAATGGAAGGGATCAGTAAGTGGAAAATGTCCTGCTTCTTTGTGGCAGTACTGAGGCAGTGTTTAACCTGTATTGACAAATGAGGTTGAGCCCTACAGTTGGTAACACGCAATTAAGGTGCCGACTGTATGTAAGAGTGACATCAAGCTAAAGATTTGACTGCTGCCTTTATGCCTTGGGTAGATGTCCGTAGAGTCATGCTTGTTCCTGGGTCCCATAGGCTGTAGTCATCCTTTCTCTTCAGACAGCTCTAAGCTGGTTACTAGAGAGCATTCAAAAGGTTAAGCCTATCCCTGAGAGATATTCTGTAGTGGGATACAGCTTGCAGACAGGGTGGCTGGCGTTTGTGCCTAGAGCTTCCTGACTCAGCCAGCAGGGGGAAGCTCAAGCATGAATATTCATGGCCCTGCCCTTCCACCTTTACACTGTAAAGGGGGAAGGCAAGCTGCGGGTCAGAAGGGAAAGAGGGATTGACTGGAGTGACAGAACTGCAAGCCCATCTGACCCAGCTGTGTCTGAGCCAAGCAGGCCTGCAGCCTCAGGGATGATGGGAGGGTCTATCAATCCAGATAGCACTGGTTCTCTCTGATGAGGTCTCTGGGGGCTTGGGACTGAGTCAGAGTCCTGAATGGAGAATACCCCTAGAGTTCCAGTGGGAGGAGGAGGAGGAGGAATGCATCCCTGTCCAGCCCTGAGAGAGAGAAGATTGAAACTAATCACACAGGGAGTTGTGGAGTGCCACCCCTCAAGGGTGGTTGCGTGGAACCATGAGTATAAATTCCTGCCATTTGCATGCAAGGGAGAGAGCACAGTTGTAAGCAAACTTTTATTAAAGTTGCTCTGTGGGAGAAAAAAGGAAAAGACCTAGGCAGTAGCTACAGTGTAATGTCCCCGAGGACATGCCCCAGTTGGAATCAGTAAGTCCACGGGTTGGGGTCATGCACGGGAGTCAATTCTTTGGACCACTAGGGCCCGCGAGGTAGTTGCTGGAGGGAGGCAAAGATGGCTGGAATAACTGTGTATTATACAAAGTAACTTATGAGTAGATTATAATGCTGATGTAGTGAAATTGAAAAGGGCATGCCCCTTGCTGGTATGTATGACAAGGACAGGCATGTTTGCCCCAGAGTAATGCTCAGCCTGCCTGGGAGAATGCCACAATGCACAGGTCTTTGGAGTGCAAAGATCCAGAGACTTCCATAAGTGGGGGATAAGATTTTGGGAAACGGAAGTAAAATGTAAAAACAGCAGCAGCAGCAGTAATGCCCCTTTAGACCAAAAGGAGGCAATTCTGGTATTTTGGGTGAAATAATAACATAGTATAGTGGGCATCAGATGCATCTATAGTGTAGTATTCTTGTCATGCAAAACAAACTGAAACAGACATAGGCAGCTGTGACTAGGTGGCCATCTTTATTATGAATTAAGATACAGATACTATTCACATAGACCAAAGGTTAAAGGACTATGGACTGAGCATGACAGGAAACTACAAGGACTACAAATTACTCACTATAGGGCTACAAGTAAGATGGCTGCCAGGTACTTTCTGAATGTCAATACCACATCTGCCACATATGGCAACCAGAATGCAGACACGGTAAAAGGAATATGGACAACTCTTTGATAATGAAGATGAATGGAAATTGCAAGGGAAATGCCCTTTCAATCTGTGTGACACTGTAACAGATAAATAAATGCAACCTACTTGATCCCAGATCGCAGTGTGGACCTTAGTTTGTGAGCTGTCTCCTGTCTGTGGTATCCCAATGTGTCCATTAATAGCTGCTGGTCTTCATTCACCCTGACCGGGGGTGGAAAGGTAGACGGAGGGGTACTGGTGTTTCATGGAATAAGGTGGGTGCTCCTCTGGATGAGAGATGCCACCATATACCCCCATATGGGGGGGAGGTTGCCCAGCCCTTACAGAATTGAAATGATGCAGTGCCTCCACCTCTTGGAATCTTTCAGACAACAAGGTACCAAGGGTCAGCCTGCCAGGAAAATAATAATAAAATACAGTCCACCCCCACCCTTGGCAGATAACAGTAACTGTATGCAAATGTCCCACAAATAATATGCATTTTACCACAGTGATGTGACTGGACACAAATGAAGAATGCAATTAGGAAATAGCCCTATTGGGGAAAATAGGAACACAGGAACAGGGATCAGGAGAGGGAAAATGTGGGTAAGCAGGCAATCAAATGATATACATTCAGAGTATGGTGAATAGTGATTTTTGCTTGTGTATTCTTGACTTTGGCCCTTCTCTGTTCCCACCCTTAGTAAAGGAGCCAGGTGGTGATGGGGAATAAAAGGCCCAGTACTAAGGGTGAGAAGAGGGCCGGAGGAGGAGGCAGGGAGGATGGAGGATGCTGGAACACTCAGAGCGAGGGTATCTGGGAGAGGCTGGCTTATATTTGGACTGTGGAGGCTGGCTTATATTTGAACTATGGGAGGAGTTATTTCCCCACATTGAATCGTGGGCAAAGCTCTCCAATTCAGTGTTTGGTGAATAGTGATTAGTGCTTGTGTATACTTTGGCCTTTCTCTATTGCCACCCTCAATAGAGGAGATGGGCAGCGATAGAGAATGGAAGGCCCAAAAGAAACTACCTCCTCCAACTCATGGAGAGTGTGAATAGTAGCACGTAGGAGAGGAACCCCCCCCTGAAGGAAACCTGTGAGGACCCATGGCTACTGAATTGCCCATCCTATGGGCATACTAAGAGAAGATAGTACTAACGACAGACTGATTCCAAATTGGAGAATATATTTCTAGGCATAAATAGGTCCATTTTCCAAGTTCCTTGATGATGGAGAGGAATTACATTGGACGTTGATGATGTTTGATCCGTAGAAATGTTCTGTGATTCAGTCTAAGCCTTTGAAGGAGAATGCTCAGATGCTCCATAGATCAGTTTGGCAACCTTGCTGAGGGATGAATGAGCTAGAAAAAGACTTGAAGCAAGATGAGGTATATTTGAGTTGATCGAGAGTGCTACTGGCACCAGTTATTATGGATTAGGTGATATGTAATTATCATTCTGAAAGAAGATTACCGACCACTCTTTGGAATTATAATCAACAAGATGTAATGCTTTTGCAAAGCTGATAAAATAGTAAACTCCCTAGAATGAGGAAGCTAGGCAATGGCTGCTGAAACCGAAATATTGGATGTTGAGTCAAAATGGAATGGAACTAAACAAGTCAGACAAGTTTCAGAATGAAGGTCCGTCAGAAAAAAGTCATTTCAGGACTTTGGGGAAGATGTTCTGTAGAATTTTAAGCAAGTATTTGATGGATTGATGAGAAGTATGAATTTGTAATGAATATAGATTTCAAGATTGATGGCAGATCATGACTGATAGAGGCCAAATTGTTCTTCCAGCAGTGATATGCTTGGGTAGCAGGTGCTAAGGTGGACCACAGGAGAGTATGACCATACTGATGACTGGAAGGATTTTGGAAAATCTAGAAGGAGAAGTCACAACTAAGGTTGATGTGATACAAATGCAATAAAAGTCCAAGAATTGACATTGAGATGCACTATTGGTTGCTTTATCGTGTAACCAAGAAAATGACAATGAGCTGACTAAGTTAAGTTATAG
Organism: Neoceratodus forsteri; assembly: GCA_016271365.2. NCBI lineage: Eukaryota > Metazoa > Chordata > Ceratodontiformes > Ceratodontidae > Neoceratodus > Neoceratodus forsteri. The sequence goes on from CM057453.1 coordinate 1,153,125,718, forward strand.
AGAACAAAGTCAACTTCTGCATAACAAATGTGATACATTAGGGTTAAGCTCTGTTCTATAGCTTGTGTCCACTGTTGATTGATCATTTGACAGATTAGTTGGTCCCCATACAATGCAGTGGCTTTTTATGCAAATTTCAATGAGAGATGTTGAAAAGCCCAAAAGGTGGATCAATAGGAAACCAGAAGCAGTATTCGGGAATGCTCGATAGCAGGATATCTATGAATTAAAGTTGTGTTAGAATATTTTCTGGGTGGTAAGATCAGAAGCAGATGACAAAATGGAGTTATTGCTATAGTCCAGGACAAAAAACATTTGCATGCACATAATACGTGTGAGTTCCCCCACAAATGAAAATATATGGAAAGGGAGCCAGACTGCATAGCCTACAACATTAAGAGCTATTTGCCAATGGTTTTCTTTCTGTATAGCTAAGGGGTCTGTGTCCTATATCCAAGCTGAGCAAAAGGAGGTATAAGGAGAAGCAAGATGCAGTCAGCTTTGAAGGGGAAAAGGTGGGCGCGAAACATGCTTGCTGCCCAGTGTGGTGATGGTAAAACTGCTCATTATGGAGAGTCCAGTTTGAAGTGTATTAAAGAAGCTCATGTAGCTGTGGTTGAGGAGAAGACAATGATAATCGAAGAATTGTGGCTGTTAATAGGATAGCTATCTACCATGAGATATAAATACGAGTCCAGGTTCTTTTGGATAAACTGCAGTGCAAGAAACACATATCTGGACAGGCTGAAACAAGACAGGATAGATTATGTCTGATTTTTCTGGAAATTTGACATTGATAATACTCAACATTTCTGCCAGAAATTACCTGATTGAAAGTATCATGAGACTAAATGGAGTAATATGAGATTGCTTCCTTTCTTCAAAGGTAGTCCTGTGGAGGGGACCTGGGATAATTTGAATAGAACTGATACATTTTGGAGGTGTGACTGACTGCCATCATATTAGCAGCTCTGAACTGAATGTAGAGCTTATGGCTGATGGTAGGTATTGTAGCTGAAGGCTGGAGTAAGATGCAAATAAGGCAAATTGTACCCTGTCAGGTGAGCACTACCAGAATAGCACCACACTATACGATGCTAGTCTGGTAAGCGCTCACATGGACAGCAAAGGGGAATTTACAGCGCTTGCTGTAAGCACTCCCCTGGTTGCTGTCCATGGTGCCAAGAAACCACAAAGGCACCGGACTCCAGGAGGCTAGCTGAGCTGCTCCCATGGTGTGGAGTGCTGGGGCATTGAGCAGCTTGGCTGACAGCAGTGGAGACCAGGGTTCTAATCCTGGTCTCTAGCCATTTTGGCACGCCTGTAACACACTACTTTTAGCACACCTTAGGATTTTTTTTAACAAGGGGCCATAATGGCCCCAGGAATTTTAACTTTCTCTGGGATCTGCCCCCCCCGGAGTGAGAATCCTAAAGACGGGGGATGCGCAAAAGAATAATGAGCCTTGTTTTTATCACGCGTTCCAAGCCGACTATATTGTTATTGGCACTTTTTGGACCCAGTGCCAGGCAAATTCTGAGACAAGCAGTATGAAACTGAAGTTCTGATGACAGTTATGAGCAGAACCATGGAATTCAGTTGGCAGTAGGGATGGTTGGAATGAGCAGGATGGGTGTATACACTCTAGCAAACTGAAAGTTAGCATTATACCTCGATCAACTAGTTCTGGTTGTGGGCTGAATCTGAAATACAGGAGTTCATTAAAGCAGAAAAGTTTGGGACAGTCCATTCCTATGCAGTATGGATGAGAAGGTCTGACCAACGGATTAGTGGCTGGGGAACCTTGAGGACCATCTACGAACTTTGGAGATGAAAAACTGGGGAAGAGAGGCTTCATGGAATATGAATGCAACAAACTTCCCAGGACAAATACTTGAATGAAGAAGTCCAGTGGGAACCCTGAGGCCTTCTTGAGGATATGAAAATGATGTACCACTAGAAGTAGTGTAGCTTTATGATGTGCAGAGTGGGAATCTTTGTAAATGATGCATGTCTGAAGAAGTCAGAGGGGAACCCTGAGGATCTTCTTCAAATTTGAACATATAGGGCCCGTAGGAGAGTAGATACTTCATGGAATTGGTATCATGTCAAAATAGCAAACCAAAATGAGTGACTCATAAATGAGTGCATCATTTTGGTAGCTTTCAGGTTCGGTGACTATGAAGGGATAGTGAAGAAGGGAATAGCGAGGGAGGATGCGAAAAAACAGTGAGTGGAGGGAATAGCAATGGGACGGAAGGAAAAGGGAGGAAGAGGGATGGGCTCAATAGGGATGTGGATTGTGACACTGCTGAGCTACCTGAGTAGCATAGTGGATAGGAACACCATCTACAGTGGTTGTAGTCCTGGGTTCAGGACTACATGCAGGTATGTTATTTTACTTTGGGCAGATGGTGTTTTTTTTAAAGTTATTACTGTCCTTGGACTCTTGTCTTTCCTCCAATGTCTGCCCCCTCCTCGGAGATGATTATAAAGTTTGAGGGGTTTGGGGGGGTGAAGCCCCTGCATTTCACATTTATTTAGATATACGCCGATTTAGTACTCGGTGAATATAGTTGTGTGCTGAATTGGTGCTCGTCAGGATGTACTCACTTTTGTGAGTCGCTGAAAATGGTTCGCTGTTATGACATGGAACCCACCAGGGGCCAGGCCGGGGGGGGAAGGAGGCTCACTCATCCCAGGGGATGCTCTCCTCCTCCTCTGTGGAAGTAGGATCATTGCCTCCACTGCAACTCTGCTATCTAGGTGACCACGGGTGACAGCGCAGTGGAGGTGAGCATGCTAGAGACGGTTCTTGACTGGGGCTGACATGCAGCATGCCATCACGTGTGAGTGGGCTTAAGCTCCAATGTAAGCCAATGTCCAATGTAAGAAACTAGAGAAAAAGCATGGCCCTGGCTCCTGAGGTGATAGACTTCTGCCCCTGGCTGCACCAATAGGGGCATTAACATGGCTCCATGGAGGGGAGCAGGACTTGGCACTGAGACATGAGGTGTTGCATGCCTGTGCCATTGACTCTCTGAGAGAGCTGGGGCCAGAGACAGAAGGGGCATAAACTGTAAGAAACAAAAAAAAAATTAGACCTTTTAGTGGTGTTCACGATACATTTAACCTTGTAAAGAACTGGTTCTGTAAACAATCTTCGAAGCACATCCCATGTTGTAAAAATGCAGGGATAGTTTAAAACATTCTATTTTAGCTTTGTCTTGTGTTTAATTGTCATGGTGATATTGGTTCTTTGTGTATTGTGATCTTTTTTCTTTGTTTATTAATAGCGTATTGTGATTTTTATGAATGACTGTTTTACATAATCACTTTATTAAGTGCCCTTGTGTTACTATTACCATAAAGTATTCTCTCGTAATCAACTGTTACTTGTTTATTGCTGTAAGAAGAAAACCACCAAAAATGAGTCTTGGCTCCATGGTATAATTTAATTAATATATGAATAAATAGATTTACTGCTACTTAGTACTAATAAGCATTTGAAACCAGAAAGGTTCTCCTCTTGTGGTGTCTCATATTCAGAGCAGAACCATACATGAATGATGATGACATGTATATAATGAGGACTCTCACTTACCCTGGTGATGTATTTGAATTCATCCCTGTAACACCTACCAGCAGCAAGTACACTCTGACGTAACTCATTAACTTACCACACTTCCAGAAGGTTGAGGGTTCTGAAATTTAAGAGCCAGAAAGCTTTTTTCTCCAGCCCACAGCCTCTTGATGTGTTTTCTAGGTGCAGAATGAAACAACAGATATTTTCTTAGGCTCTTTTGGTTTTAATGAGGATTCTTTTTCTCCCATAGTTCCTCTTGTACACTAAACTGATGACTGGAGTTTGCATGGCCGCACCTTTTCCTCTGACTGGGATGGCAGTTGAGCAGCTGCCTTCACAGGCAATGCCAGTGACACTACGTGGTCAGCTGACGGGGGGGTGCACCAATGCTGGGCAACCAGAACCCCCCTTCCCTGGGGCACTGAGCACCTCACCTCTGTAAGATACAAACCCCCAGCTGGCCTTATTATGGGATTCAGGGGCCCACACACATATCCCGGTCTCTCAGGTGGTTGAATGTCATGCTGTTGCTGTGCCCACTAAGTTGATGGGTTGGGATTTTGCATGAAATGTTATGGTATCCTTGCTAGTGTACCTCTGACAAGGATGTAGAAATAAGGTATGATGCCACCAGGTGGCCCAGCGAGTAATGCTCTGCATTCCTGCACTGGCTACCTGGGTTAAGGAGCGGAAACAGGAGCTGGGTAAGCCTCGCCCAAAGACTGGGAAGGATCCTACATTTTGGCAACCCCTGTGGTGGGCTGGGAAGCTTACTCTTCTGCAGGGGCATGTCAGCAGTGTATGAGGTCAGAGACAGGACTGTATCCGATGATGGGGAGGTGGGCAGGGTGAAAACAGGAAAATAAAAAGAGCCGGTGTATGAAGCCTGGTCCATTTTCTGGTCTGTGCTGCCACCCAGGCCCAGTGAATCTGTATTTGTGCCCTGAGTGGGAGGAGGATGGACCTCCCCTTCCTGGCTATGTAATGGGGTGGGAATCCATGGGGGACTTACGCTGGTAAGTCCTGGGGGGTATGTGCAGAACGGGGTTGGGCTGAGCTTGCTGGCAGGCCAGCTCCAACTAGGAGGAAAAGCTTTGTGGGGCAAAAAAAATAAATAAATTAGGTATGCCAGGATGTATGTGATGCTGGGATAATGTCATGCTTTAGGTGGGCTATGAGGCATGAGGCCACAGGCCAAGTGACTTCAACTACCCAAGAAGTGATGTTATCCATCACAGAAACATAGAGAGTGACAGCAGAAACATGCCCAGCAGCCCATCCAGTCTGCCTACCCTAACTCTTACATAGTGAAAGCCTTGGTGGGTATCATCCCTCTTATTTCTGCCCGTTCCCTTACACGATGGCCATGTGACTATCCACCATACATTGAGCCATCCCACAGATTTAGCCCACACCACCTCCTCAATCAGTCTATTTCACTAACTTTCAATGAACAATTGCTTGTTTAACATCTTCCTGAATTTTCCCTGTCAGTTTCATTGAATTCCCCTTCGTACCTGCTCAATTTCTATCATGTCCTCTTTCCCTTCCTGGTCTATAGTATGTACATGTCAAGGTCTTGCAGCCTAACCTCATATGTCTTTCCCCCATCACCTGAATCATTTTATTTGCCCTGCTCTGCACTGCCTCCACCATCATGTAATCCCCCCACATGTATGGATTCAAGAACCTTGCACAGTACTCCAGGTGCAGTCATACCAATGATCTGTATAGTGACAGGATCACCTCTATACACTAGTCAGTTCTATGTGATAACAGCAACCGCTGAAAGGCAATCCCTATTATTGTGACCTGCATTACCGCCAAAAACATTTTCGATATGCAGCAAAAGGCAACCAGGAAACTGTGCACCCCCTGCACCAGCCAGGGGGTGCATGTCAGAGAGAGTGGCACAGCCCTGTTTAAAAAAAAAAAACTAAATCCTGCAGCTGTGGGATGCAGCAAAATTGTACTCGCCCCCAGTCCCGAACCCAGGACCTGCTCTGTCAGAGCCAACCACCCTACCCACCACACCACATGGTTGGCTCAGTGGAAACAGGCACGCTACAGGGTTACAACCTTGTTCCCCATCCCTCCATGCCCACCTTCCCTTCCAGTCACCCACCCTATCCTCACGGTTGCAACATTCGCCATCCCCCTACCATCACCCACGATGATAGCGCCAACATATGGGTCATCGTTTTGACAGTCCCCCATATGCAGTCACTATCATCACGGTATACCTACTAGCCCCATACATGTATACATGCCTGCAGAGATAATCTCAGTACATTTTGGCAGCCCCCTCCTCCAGTTTCATTACTAGCTCCATAGACCTCCTGCAGCCCCATTCCCTACTTCATGTCATCATTTGGCTATTTTTAGGGGTGGGGCTTGCAGTGCTCGGTGGGTTTTCAGCTTGTATCAGGAAGTTATGAGCCGGGCTTTACAAGCTAAATTACTTTTAAACCAGTGCACCAAAAATGTCAATTTATGTCCGAAAAAGCTCCTAGGGCAGGCAACTACATGGTATGAGTTGCCTGTCTGAAGCTTGAAAACATGTCAGCTGCTCTTTAAAACTGTACAAAATATAGCCAGGTCACATAGCTAATTAGTGCACCTTTTGTAACACCACTGTAATTATTATCACTTAATACAGATATGGATCACTGAATCCTTCTTCCACTTCAACCTTCTTTCTGGGTCTTATCATCACCTATAACCTTCCTTCAGAATAAAGATCATATGAGGAAGTTCATTAAGCTCCAAAACCAGTTAATTAAGCTCCAAAACCAATGTTTTAAAAATGATCAAAACTTTTTTAGTACTTGAAATAAAGGTTATGATAAGGATCCTTTACAGAAATAGCAGACATTTTGGGAGGTTCTGAATTATCTGAACCAGTTCTCCTATACCTAGTTGCATTGTATTATAAAGTGGCCACCACAAATCCTGCTCTCTCATTGGATGAAACAGGTCAGTTGCCATGCCTATATGCACTGATGTAAGCACAGTACCAGTCCCATTTTATAAATGCAATAACATACTCCAGGGTGCTGTAACTGGGAGCCGTTTTTTTACATTGCTGAAGCTGGTTATAATTCACCGTTATAACCCACGAGTTATAACGGCGAACATGTGCCAGCTTCAGAACTTCTCGGCTCGCGCTCACTCACATGCAGCACTGTCTCCTCAACTGCTGACAACCGGCAAGCAAAACATAGCTACTTTTAGCACAGAAAATAAAACCAGTTTCAGATTTTTTAAAAATCAGTCGAAAACATCACACTAACACACAGTACCCACAGACAAACTAAAATGACCTCCCTCTGTTATCTGTGTGGGAACAGTGAACTTTGAATTCTATAACTCATTGCCATATCTCCGTGACAACCACAGACCAGACCTGCAAAACGCTCACAATCACTCTGCTAAATACCTGTTAAATATTGTAACTACTACTACTACTACTACTTTTTTGGTTCTTTCCTCGTGCCAGTGTAACCCCTAGATGGCGCTATCCCAGGGGCTACTACCCCTGCCTGATTTGCCACTAACAGGTTGAGGGGCCTGGATCCAATGGCAGGTGCCTCCACCCAGAGGTCAGGGTTTGCAATAGTTAAACTAACTTGGTCACAGCCCTCTGGGACACTGCAACCCCTTTCTTCCCACTAGTGGCCCACACATATATCAGAATTACCTTCACAGCATACACTTACCCCCAGGTCTGGTTCGGCACTGGGACCTCCTGTGAAATGAGATACAGTGCAACAATCACAGTACAGTACTTTAACATAGACAAATACACTCAGGCAGTATAACTTTGCTGAAACAAGCAGCTCTGATTTATTTAGGGGGATATAACAAGGACAGGGAAATCAGGTTAATTAGCTTATCACTCTAATAATCTACTATGGCTCTGCACAGGCCTATCCTCATCAAAGTTACTGTCCGGCACCTGCTCCCAGTGGCTAGTCCAAACCGTGGCAGCTGGTAGGGGCCCTTTCACACAGAGAAAAGGAGAATTAAACAGTCAGCAGTACAGTAATTCCATTTGGATTTAATGTGGCAATTCAACAGGGGCGACCCTGAATTAGTACTCACGACCTCAAATAAGATAGGGTCCTTCAATGTCAGCAGGGCTCACTTGAGGTACACAAACTCTTCACACATCCATATAAAAGAAGCACTATACCAGGCAGGCTGCATCTGTATCCCGATCGCAATTACTGCACATACCCAGGAGAACACACAGCAGATTCAGTTCCTGACAGACCGAGTGTAATTTTCAGCAATTCCTCCAGTCTTCTACAGGGTGAGCCTGGTTTCTAGTCTTCAGAGATCCTTTGATTCTTTTCACAGGACAGATTCAGTCCTAACAAGCTGCAGACCGAACTCTGGGCCTTACACACGTTGTTTGACTAAAACTGCACACTGAAAAAGTACAGGGCTCCTTCCTTCTTCACTGCCAAAGCTCAACTGAACTCCAACCGACAAAAACGGGCACTTCCTTTGAGTTCCTCCCAGTTCTTGACTGGATTGGCTGTCACTCACAATAGACTGCTGCTGTTGGTCCAAAAGGCACTGAAGTCAAACTACATCTCCCAGAGTCACTGCCCATACAATCCTCTTGTGGCTGGCTCAGATTATGAGTCCAAGTTCTGATTCGTCAAGGCACCATTTTAGAGCTAGCTTACCCACACTGATTGGTCCAGTTCAGCAGTTCAAAACTAGAATGGGGAACTAGCAGACACAGTTCTGACTGCAAAGAAAGCAGGTTAGACAAACTGTAATTTCATTATTACTCTAAATAATTTCTGGTAAACAGTTACATCTTTCAGATAGGTTCCTTTGCACTCCTAGTGACTGCAAAATTAAGTGAATTGGCAGCAGCTCGAGTGGTACTCAGAGAAGCACACAGTCCCCCCATACAAACTAATTATGTCTGCAAGCAGACAGCTCTTAAAGAGACAGTACCAGAGGCTCTAAAAACACTCACTGATAAATGGCTTAAATGCCAAACACCATTCAGGCTTGGAGCATTCAAGCAAGCTCCTGGAAGTCTTTTGGGAACCCCCATTTGCAGGGGGGTTACACCAGCATTTAAAAAACCTCAAATGGTCTTTGTGGTGTCAGCACTTGCCATTTTCAATGCACGCCGCTCTTCGATGCACAAGGTCAGATACAACAACCCTTTTCTATACTAACAAGCATTTGTCAATGCCGAATGTTTGCTTGCTGGTATTGGCAGTGGTAGTGTAGAAGTTAGAGCTGCGTATTAGGAATGGCAGTGAAGTATTGAACTGAACCCAACCCCACCACCACCCTGCAGAGAGTGACAGGCATTGGGGTGTGCGTTTGGGTCATCAGGCATAACGGCCACGCCATTTCACCACACCCCACCCTGCAGACACTGACAAGTGTCACAGTGTTCCTTGGGGTCTTTGGCCCTTATGCGCACCCCATTTCATTAGGAAATACAGTGAGATGGGTGCGATATAGGAGAATGGGGTGAACTTTGGGGCCAAAGAGTCCAAGGCATACCTCGATGTCTCTCACTGGCTGCAGGGTGTGGAATGGTATGAGCATCACAGGCAAGAATCCCATGTCGCACCCCTGATGCCTGTCATTCTCTACAGGGTTGGGCGTTATGGTTGGAAACCCTAATACCTCAGGCATTCATTGGTATTTTCACTCCAAATTTTCAACATGTTTTTTTTGTGACCCCACCTCATGAACAGGGGGAATATCAGTTTGTTAGCTGAAAGCTGCTTATGCACAGTGACTACGGCATTTAGCACCACAGGTGCAAAAACATTCCGAACAGGATGTAAAAAATGACAGCTGTACTGTTCATGGGGAGGTGTAAAAAATGGCAATGTGGAAATCTGCAGTAAAAATATTTAAAAAAATGGTGAAGTCATGAGTGCACATAGAAACTGTGCAACGCACACCTGTAATATAATTAGGTTGGGGATTTTTTACAACAGATTATTAACTCAGGCATTTTGGTGCCTCCAATCATGAACAGTGTCACTGTGATTTTCTTTATCTGTGCTGAACAATGATTTCCCACAGCGACCATGCATCTCTGTGCTGAAAGTGTGGAAACACATTTCAGCCAAGTTGGGAAAAATGACAGCTGTACTGTTCATAAGGAAGTGTGGAAAAATGCCACTGGTGAAAATCTGGACTGAAAATATTACAAAGTCATGAACTTACGAGGGTAAGTGGAAACTGTGCAATGCTCACTCGTAACGCAGTCATTTTATGGACTTTTGTTACCAAATTTTCAACATAGCCATTTTAAGACCTCTGCTCATGAACAGTGTAACTGTGATTTTCTTAATCTGTGCTAAACATTGCTTTTGCACACCAACAACACCATTGTGCGCTACATGTGCGAAAACACATTTTGGGCAACATATGAAAAATTGCAGCTGTACTGTTCATAAGGAAGTGTAATAAAATGACAATGTTGAAAATCTGGAGTGAAATATTAAATTCGCAAACTTTCGAGCATGCATAGGAACTGCGCAATGCACGCTCGTAAAACAGGAATTTTTAGGAATTTTTTCACCAAATTTTCAACATAGCCATTTTAAGACCTCTGCTCATGAACAGTGTCACTGTGATTTTCTTAATGTGTCCCATACATTGATTTTGCACATCGACTGCGCCATTGTGCACTACATGGGAGGAAACACATTTTGAGCAAGATGTGAAAAATGACAGCTGTACTGCTCATAAGGAGGTGTAGTAAAATAGCAATGTTGAAAATCTGGAGTGAAAATATTGAAAATTCGTGAACTTACGAGTGTGCATAGGAACTGCGCAATGCACCTCGTAAAACAGTCATTTTTAGGAATTTTTCATCAAATTTTCAACATGGCCATTTTAAGACCTCTGCTCATGAACAGTGTCACTGTGATTTTCTTTAATTTATCCGTACATTGATTTAAGACACCAACTGTGCCATTGGTGCTACATGGCGGAAACACGCTTTGGGTGAGATGTGAAAAATGACAGCTGTACTGCTCATAAGAAGGTATGGTAAAATGGCAATGTTGAAAATCTGGAGTGAAAATATTGAAAAATTCACGAACTTACGAGCTCATAGGAACTACGCAATAATGCACGCTAAAACAGTCATTTTCTTGAATTTTGCCAAATTTTCAACATGGGTTTTGGGACCCTTCTCATGAACGATGTCACTGTCATGGTGTTATTCAGGCCCAAAGGTGATTTCAAGCAGTGACTGTGCAGTGACTGCAAAATCACCTTCAGGCCTGAATAATGCCAAGGACAGTGACATCATTCATGAGAAGGGTCCCAAAACCCCATGTTGAAAATTTGGTGCAAAAATTCAAAAAATGCCTGAGATACGTAATAAAGTTGAAAACCCCCATCAGCCCATTATACAGCTTACCGGCATTTCCCTCAGTTCGCGGTTGGCTTGAAGAGTGCAGATGTGTTCCCAGTCCACCGAAGATCGTCGCGCCGAGCTCGGAGGTAAAGTATGGAGTGAGGGTGGGGTGTGGGAGGCAGGGTGCTCAGTGGGTGGGTGCGGGTTGTGGGAGGGGCCAAGGAGACTACGTGGGACCGTTTTTCTTTACAGGTTTTTATTTATTTTTAATGATGAGCGGGACGTTTTGCTCGCTGGGGTGGGCTCCCAGTGTGGCACTAGGATGGTGGGGGTGTTCAGCTGACGGGATTGGGCACTCTGCCAGCTAAAGATCACTCTGCCACACTGGGGTGGGCTCCCAGTGTGGCACCTGTACTGGGGGGAGGAAGCCGATGGGGATTGGGCACCCCATCAGCGATAGCATGGGTGGAGGAGAGACTGTGAAGCCGGCGAGTTGGGCACCCCATCGGCTATACCATCGAGTTGCCACGTTGGGTGAGCACCAGCGTGGCATTTGAGGCTTTGGGGGAGGGCGCAGCACAGCCGACAGGGATTGAGCACCCCATAGAGTGTGTGGGGGGGCAGCACGCAGTGCGTGCAAGGCGAGGTGGGGAGACTGCACGAGCAGGCGATATCTGATTGCTGCTCACCGAAGCGTAGCTCCCCCTTTCAACTGTATGCCACTGCATTTTGGAGTTTGTCATAGACAGCTCCAGCATGCATTGGCTTATAGGGGCCGTGCCTGCCAACACACTGACTGAATTGGAGGAGGAGGTGACACACCTCTGAAATCTCGGATGACGGCGCTATGTTTCTTGCACATGCGTGCAAGCAAACATAAAAAGGAAATTTAATAATTTAAGCACTGTAAAATGTAACAAATATGGGCTATTACACAGTTCCCATTGTTTTCTTACTTGCCTGTAAACAGTTTAGAATTAAATGAAACTCAGGCATACAGTTTTACATACAACATACTAAGATGCCAGCAGAGTAAACCTAAAGGTCTATCGAGTCTGCTCAAAGATCAGCACCTGGTCAGGACACTGTTTCTGCCCTCTCCACCTCCCCCATAAATCCCGCCGATCTCATCCCACATCAGAGTTGCCCCTTCAGATCTGGCATTTCTCGGTTTTACCTTCCCTATATACCTGTCCCAATCCCTCTTGTATCCCTCCACTATATCAGCAGCCACCAGTTCTGCAGGCAGTATGGTCCATGGGTCCACCACCCTCACTGTAAAGTAGCATCTCCTAGTCTTCCCCCAGAGCCTCCCGCCAACCAGCCTCATGGAATGCCCCCTGGTGGCCCTCCCCACCCTCAGCTGGAACACCCTATTTAGGCTGACCCTGTTCACTCCCTTCAGATATTTAAAGACCTCAATCATATCCTCTCTTTCCCTCCTCTCCTCCAGGGAGCTCTTCAAGTCTTTCCTCATAGGATCTTTCCCTCATACCCTGTATCATCCTGGTTGCCCTCCTCTGGACCCTCTCCAGAAATGCAATGTCCTTTCTTAAGTGCGGGTGCTAGAACTGCATGCAGTACTCCAGGTGTAGTCTAACCAGGCAGTTGTACAGAGGGAGAAGCACCTCCCATCTCCTCGAGGTTATCCCCCTGGCAATGCACCCAAGCATTTCATTTCTTTAGCCACAGCCCTTCTACACTGCTCAGAGTTATTCATTTTGGCATCCATGACCACCCCAAGATCCTCCCCCCAAAACCTACAGTTTCTCCCCCCCCCAGAAAGTACTCATGATTAGGGTTCTGAATCCCCAAGTGGAGAACACTGCATTTCATGGCATTACACCTCAGTTTCCAAGTGTGTGACCACCTCTCCAGAGTCCCAGGTCCTCCTGCAGGGATCTTTTACACTCCTCCCCATCCACCACCACCCCAGCTTTGAGTCATCAGCAAAGAGGCTCATCTCACTCCTGACACCGTCCCTGATGTCCAAGAAGTAAGCATTAAACAGGAGTGGGCCCAACATCGACACTTGTGGGACCCCGCTGATGACCCTCCTAGGAGATGATACCGCCCCCCTGACAACCACCCTCTAGTGCTGCCCAGTTAGCCAGTTCCCTAGCCACCTCACCAACCCTTCCCCCACCCCCTAGCCTGTCCATCAGCCCTGCGTGTAGCACTAAGTCAAACGCCTTGCTGAAGTCCAGAAAGAGGACATCCACTGGCCACCCTGGTCCAGCGCCTTTGTCAACCAATCGTAGAACCCCACAAGGTTATTCTGGCATGATCTGCCCTGAACAAAGCCATGCTGGTGATCATCCAGATGGTCCCGTGCCTCCAGGAATGCCTCCAGCCTCTCTTTCAAGATGGTCTCCATCATCTTGCCTACCACTGATGTCAGACTGACTGGCCTGTAGTTACCAGCTCCTCCCATGAGCCACTTTTATATATAGGTACAACATGAGCCATCCTCCAATCCTGAGGCACCCAACCCGTCCGGAGGGATGAGTTAAAAAAGCCTACCAGAGGTGCAGCAAGGACATCTACCATCTTCTTCAGCACCCTGGAGTGAACGCCATTTGGACCCGGTGCCTTATCCATTCTCAAGGCCTCTCTCTTTATTACACTTGCTGAGGTTGGTTAAAAAGTATCCTAGCAATTACATAAAATAACACATGGGCAGGAGTGCAAAACTCGAATTTTATACACACCCATGGTGTGGGATGCTTTGATAAACCCCTTGGGCTTCACCATCAGGGTTTATGAAGCATCCCACACCTCAGGTGTGCATAACATTTTCATTATGCACTCTTCCACATGTATTATTCTATATATAATAAGTGGTGACCTCCTATAATAACTCATTGCAGACTGCTTTTAAAATGCTGTAATAACCCTTTAAATGCTGTACTGACTTGATACTGGTTACTTATGGAATTTTTGGCCTTGTGCTGTCACTGCTATGAACTAACTGACAAATCCACTGGTTTGAGATGGACTGCTTGTTGGCTCCCATGGTAACTGGATTGACCTCTTCTTGCACAAAACAGAGACTAAAAAAAAAACATTTTTTAAAAAAAGCGTATTTATTCAACTTATGTTTAATGTTAAATGTTTCTGAGCTGTTCCAGTGTCTAACTGGAAATTATATTCCTGGACTGAGACATAGCCAAATCAGCAACCAAACAAAATTTTTACTTTTTAATGGGGTTAATCAAATGTAAAAAAATTCTCTAGAATGGTTTATTTAGTTGCCATTGTTATTTATTTGCTGTGATGGTGTTCATTAGTTCATTCTGCAATTGAAGGAAAATAAATGAAATTCTGTCACAAATGCCGGCTTGATGTCTTGGAAACTCGCACCTGTTACTATAAAAAATAATGAATGTACAAGGTTTGTGTTATAAGGATTTGTCACACACCCTTGATGTATGATAATCTCATAAAAACCTCGAGCTTCACTCTTGGGCCCAGATATTCAAAGGGGTTGCACATGGTGCAACAGGGTTGCGCTGTGCACAACCCCCAAATGCACCCCAGCGTAATATTCATAGGGGCAGGTTGCGCGGCGCACATCCCGATGAGCTGGGGTGCATTGGCAATGTATGCGGCACAGATGCAGGGGACATGCCCATGCATATGCGGCACATCCCGATGTTCAGCCTGGGATGTGCAGCACATATGCTGGCGCAACCCCGCAGTGCGCTGCATAGGGAGGCTTAAAGTTGAGCCCGTGAGGAGTGGGAACAACTCCCAGCTACCCACAGGTGGGCTGCTGTATTGCAGGACACAACACAGCAGCTGCGAGCCGTGGGTTGGACACCTGCCCACCCAGAACACTGTCCACAAGCACACACATATCCCTGGTAGTCCAGTGGACCCCCTCCCAATCCCAATGCCCCTATAACTGTTATGTTAGACTGTCCCTGGTAGTCTAGTGGCCCCCCTCTCTCCCATGTCCCTGATTGCCAGAATATTATCGTTACCCATGTCCCTGGTAGTCTAGTGGTACCCCTTCCCCCCATGCCATGATCATGGTACAGCGCCATATCATCTATCCCTGGTGATCCAGTGGCACCCCTCCCACCCATACAGCACCCCTTGCTCCCCCCATCGGCGGGTGGCTGCAACCCGCCTGCATACCACCCAGATGCCCTCTGAATGACAGTTACAATATGGGCTGTAAGCCCATTGGTCCACAGTGTGAACCAATGGGCTTGCAGGGCACACTGTACTAGACAGTCCCGATTATGTGAATGACTTCGTTCACATATGTGAGACTGTCTAGTACAGTATGCCCTACAAGCCCAGTGGTTCACACTGTGGACCAATGGGCTTATAGCCCATACTGTAACTGTCATTCAGTAGGTGCTGAGTGGTATGCGGTGGATGCAGCCACCCGCCCGACTGACTGTGAGGAGCAGGGTGGGCAAGGATGCTGTGTGGGTGAGGGGTGCCACTGAATCCTCGAGAGATAGATGATATGGCGCTTGCACTGCAGCTCCTTGACAACGGTAGAGGGTACCACTAGACTACCAGGCAACATGGATAATGGTAATATTCAGCGATCGGACATGGGAGGAAACCACTAGACTACAGGAGACAATCTCACATAACAGTTATCGAGGGATCCGGGTGGGCGGGAGGGCTACTGGACTGACAGGTCTATCAGTTGTTCCTTGTACCATGCGATCATGGCTATGGAGCAGGGGATGCCCCGGGATCCCCACAGCACACATCATGCTGTGCTGGGCGCCTGGTACAAGTCACTGGCCTGCCCTGTGCAAGGCATGCAAATAGGGCCATAATAACATGGCCCCATTTGTGCCTTGCATATATTATGGCCTCATTTGCATGCCCCCAGCTGAATATTGCAGGTGATGCACTTAGCACAACTACACTTGCGCTGGCGCATCCCCGTGCTCCCTATCTGTGGCATGCATTAGTGCAGTGCCACTGCACCAGGCACAGTACGTGCGCCGACCTTGCCATATTCAACGGTGCTGCAACATGGTGCATCACCATTGAATATCGCCTGGTCCTGGTCCCGGCGCATCCAAGTTGCGCTGTGCCCAGGCTTGCGCTCCTGCCTGGTGCAGTCTAAATATCTGGGCATTGGGGTTTATGGATTATCACAAACCTCAAGTGTATGAAAATTCTTCACAATACACACTCCTGCACAGGCATTATTCTCTATGTAATAGCCACTTCTCCACCGTGGGCTGATGAGCACTGAGGCTGAGGCCTGGTGCCTCAACACACGCCTGAGGACTATATGTGTCTCTCAGTGAATGTGTACCTTGCCATGTGTTATTGCCCACCCATATCACTCAGCCAGCCAATAGCAAAGCTGGTTTTGTGAGTAAGATTTACAGCATGATTACTGAAATGCTCTAGCAATTATGTTTATATTTTAATTGAGGATGCAACTTATAAAGGATTAGTACTCAGAAGCGATATTATCTTTACCTTCTACACTTACCTGTAGCAAACCAAAATGTGGAAAACATAGGTGACGGAAGTTCCAGAAGCTAGGAAAGTGGTGACGATCCAGGTGCCTAAAAGAAAATATTACTTGTTCTATAAAAGTGTCTTTATACAAAATAACAAGGAACTAAATATTGAGGACAGAAATACTTGAGTTGCTTGCTGTTCAAAATGTAGTCTTTGAAGTGAATTTTGTGGAACTGCAAATGCAAATCTACATACAATAAGGAAAGCCTCTCAAGTTTGACAAACATGTATTTCAAAGACAGTCATATGTCAACACAAATTCAGTGCTGATAATGCACCAATAAATCAATACAACAGAGTCTGCAATAGAAGAAAACTGCCCCATGACTTAAACGCATTTCACAGTGCTCCCTTCCAACACTAAGGGCAGCATTTTTAAAATACACACTAAGCAGCACGCAAACTTTGCTAGCAAGCACTGCATAGCCCAGCTCTAATGGGAAGATTGTATCCTGTCAGGTCAAAGCATGGAACATTAGCGCTAGCACAATTAGCACAAGTGACTTGCCAGGGCATATAAGCTGAAGAGGCTACAGCATGAACCAGCAGTTCGGGTGGCACTAAATAGTGTGCAATATGTACTGTGAACAAATGTGCCATGTCGAAAGCTGGACCTGCAAATGACCCCACTCAGTAGGGAAGACACTAATAACTACTTTCCATATAGTTTACTACTAGTGAAGATGCAATTTCCTCCTCGCAAAGGATTAGGGCTGAGGGCCTCCCAATAGAACAGAGTGATGATAAAAGTTTATTTTTATACAGGATACATAATGTTAGGGTTTTATCCCTATTTTCAACATTGTCCTGTGCAAAAAAAAACAACAACAATTAACTACATACATAGATACAATACACAGATCACCAATCAACAATATCTAATACATACATGCGATATACATACAAATCATTTCATAAAAAACAGTTACAAGTAGAGTGCAGATATTCTTTCAGAAGAACTTCATAAGCTGAATAAGTTTTTATACTTTTTAATTCATTTGGGCAATGTTTTTCCAGTGTCTAGCCATGCTCATTTCTGGAGTGGAGTCCACTGTTCTATTATAAGACCTATGTGTAGGAATATTCAGTTGATTTTGTCTTAAATTGTACTTTGTTGAATTTGATGTTTCAAATATTATTAATTTTCTAAGGGGATGGGTCTCGTTTGTATTTATGAATTTGTAGCACCAAATTAACCATAGATATTGGATTTTCATTCTGGGTTGTAACCAATCCACCTTTTCAAATATTTCACAATGGTGGGTACCATGTCTGCTTCTGGATGCAGATTTTGCCAGCCTATAATACACCCTATCTAGTTTATTCTAGGATATTTTAGGTGCATTTTCGTACAATAATGATCCATATTCAAAGCTGCCTCACGAGCGTGCACCTCACATCACCCATGAGGCAGCTGGACAGCCTCCTCAAGGCTGCCAGCCTCTGGTTCACCTTTTTCACTACCCTGTTTATGTGTTCTCTATAAGTAACTCTGCCTTCTACCAGAATCCCTCAGACATTTATAAGTGTTAACATTAGTTATCCCTTTTCCATACAGAAGTGCTATTCCTAGCTTGTGCTTTGCTTGAGGGCTAGTAGAGAATAGTATACACTGTATTTTCTTGGGGTTCAACAATAGGCCTGAGTCCTTGAACCATTTTTCCAAGGAAGCCATGTCTTCCTGGAGTTTCAGCTCCAGGAAGACATGGCTATCCACGGATGTGACTAGTATGGTATCATCCGCATACACAGTAGTCACACCACACAATTAGTAATTTTCTTGGTTAGCTCGTTTACGTATACATTAAACATCAAGTACTCAGATACACATAGGGATCTGTGAAACATACGCATGCCAAACACCTTAGGAAACCCTGTAGGGCATGTTCTGTTGTCTTCAGGGATCCACAGACATTGGGGGAACCTATTTGTGTTGTTCCATGGGCCCTTAAGTTACATCACTTTACTCCATACTTGCCTCAACAGCATGCATGGAATTGATTATATCTATAGCCCACGTGTTCCCTAGCACCCCCCCACCACAGCTGTGCCAGACTGTTTTAGCCACAGAGCAATATTTTTAATGGTATGCAATTTTTATGCACCCAGTTAAAACATACTTCTCAAGAGTGTTAACTCACACAGCACTGACGACAATGATTTGCAAGGGACAGACATTCAGTATCACAACACTCCTTGTATGCGTGCCTCCTACCCTCATTTACATGAGTGCTATGAGGGCATCAGCAAGGCAATGCAAACAGCACTGCACATCACTAACTGTTCTTAAGTACTGCACTCACTGCTCTAAGATCTGTAACGCTTACAGGTGCTTGCTCAACACATGCAAGCAAACTGCCAAAAATCTTAAATGTAATTACTACCTGAACCAACAAAGAAGCAACCATGGTGATTCCCATCGCTTCTGGGCATCTATCGGGTCCCTGCTAAACCCTAAGACTCACAGCCAGGTCACGCAACTCACCTCCCCCTCAGGTCCCCTGTTTGAGCCCATGGAGATTGTGCAGGTCTTTAACAAAAAATTCTCTGACCTCTCTATCCTAACAAACTCCCCTCCCAGCCACCCCATGGTACTTGTAATCAGGCTAACCACTCCTCCTCTTTCTCCTCCACCCCCTTTCTTCCTCCCTCCCCTTTCTATTTTAGAGCTATCAGCCACAGCATTACTGCCAAGCTCCTGAAGTTCCTCCCTTCCAGATGTAGCCCTGGCAGTGATGGGCTCTTCCCCCTGTTCCTTAGGATCATCTCCCTGGCAATCGTTGAACCCCTCACTTTTCTATTTAACCTTGCCCTCTCCATGTCTACAATGCCAGATTCCTGGAAACATGCCAATGTTGTGCCTGTTTTCAAAGCATGTGATCCCCTCTCGTCTGATAACTATACGCCTGTCTCCCTTCTCCCTCACCTAAACAAGCTGCTGGTAAAAATTGTGCACTTCCAGTTCTTGGGACATCTTGGAAAGTACTGTATAACCTACTGTGCCCCCAACACCAAGGTTTCCAGAAGTGCCACAGCACTACAACAGCCTTTGCCCATTTCTCCAATCACGTCCTTAGAAACATGGACGTGGGTAAGGCCACTGGTGCTGTATTCGTGGATCTGACTAAGGCTTTTGATCTTGTTGACCACCCCCTCCTCCACTCCACCCTACTTTACCTCAGCTGCTCCTTCAAGACAACAACCTGGTTTAGAATCTACCTTTCTGGCTTGTCACAGTCTGTCACAATTGGTACAGCCTCCTCTCCTGCTGTACCAGTATCCACAGGGGTTTTCCAAGGCTCCAACCTTGGCCCCCTACTACTTTCCATTTTTATTAATGCATTTCCTACCAAAAGTCTCTCCTGTGAGGCGCTGCTCTATGCAGATGACCTAGTCCTTTACCATAGCAACAAGTCAGTTGCTACCAACTCCTCCACCCTGTCACTTAACTATGGTGCTTCCCATTTTTCTACAAAAAGCTCTAGGTGAATGAAAAAATACAAAGTCAATGCTATTCGGATGCAAACCAATCCTTTAAGAGAGGTTAGTAATCTTTCTAGAAGGTAATGGTCTCCAGGCCAGGAAGAAACATGGGTTTGTCTTTGGCAGTATTATGACTGGGTGACTAGGGAACTGGACAAGGGCCATGTAGTGGATGTCCTGTATCTTGATTTCAGCAAGGCATTCTATTTGGTGCAATATGAGAGGCTGATTAGCATGTTAGGATACCAGGGAGCAGAGACAAAGCTGTTGAATTGGATCAAGAACCTTCTGCAAGTGAGGTAACACAGGGTAGTGGTGGGAGGGGAACTCTTAGCTTAAAGGGCTGTAATGAGTGGGGTGTCACAGGGCTCAATACTGGGCCCAGTGTTGTTTGGCTTTTCATACCTGACATCTTGCATGACATTAAGAACAAGATTCATCTTTTTGCGGATGACACCAAGATTGGTGTGGTGGTGGATGACACAGTAGGGTGGCAGGGGCTGCAGGATCATCTGACAAAACCTGAGGACTGGTCAAACACATGGCAGCAGGGGTTCAATGCTAAAAAGTGTAAAGTCATGCACTTGGGAGCAAGGAATCCAAGGAAGTGTTATCAGTTGGGAGTGGTGCAGATAGCTGCTACAAAGGAGGAGAAAGATCTTGGGGTGATAATAACAGGGCAAATGAACCACTCAGCACAGTGCAGGAAGGCAGCAGCAAAAGCCAACAAGATGCTGGGGCGTATTGTTAGAGGAATCACCTCCAGGAGGAGGGAAGTGATCCTGCCTCTGTACAGATAATTGGTGAGGCTGCACCTGGAGTACTGCATGCAGTATTGGTGCCCATATTTGAAGAAAGATGGTAGATTACTGGAGGGGGTCCAGTGCAGAGCAACAAGGATGATCATAGGATTAGAAGAAATACCTTATGAGGGGAGGCTGAGGGAGCTTAACATGTACTCCCTGGAGGAGAGGAGGGATAGGGGCGATATGATTGAGACCTTTAAACTCATAAAGGGTAGAAACAAGACTGGTACAGTGGGGATCTTAAAGTTGAGGGGGTGGGGACATGAGGGGCATGGTCTGAGTTTGGAGGGAGGAAGATTCAGTAGATAAATGAGGAGGCACTTTTTCATGAAAGGGTGGTGTCTACGTGGAATGCGCCACCCAAAGAGGTGGTGACTTGTAAGTCGGTAGGCAGTTTTAAAAGGGGATGGGACAAAGTGAGGGGGAGGGTCACCATGATGGGGGGGAGGGGCAGCTACAGTATAAGAGACTGCTAGCTGCACACTTGAACAGACTTGGTAGACCATATGGCCTGTATCTGCTGGTAGTTTTGTATGTTCATATGTATGTACATTTCTCATTAACGTCTCCAATGCTAACTCCTCCCTCCTTGTACTCACTCCTGCTGCCCCTTCCCCCTCAAAAATGTTCCCAGTTTCAAGTACTTAGGCATTGCCTTGGACCCTTCCCTTTCATTCACTGAACACATCAATAATTCTGTGTACAGAGTCAGTCAGAAGCTTGGTGCTGTCTACTGCCTCAGACAACTCCTGTCTAAAGAAGCGTGATTCACAAATTGCACAAGAAAACCTGCTACCCTTTCTTGAATACTGCTCTCCCCTCCATTCCCTTGTGACGTCAGCCTGTGCTCAAGACTGACCACAGTCCATAATCGTATCTGTTGCTTTGTCCTCCAAGCTCCCTGTTCCACCTATCACTGTGTGTTGTACCAGTCTCTTGAGTGGATCCCACTACAAGGGTGTTTCGACTTTGCCCTTGGCTGCCTAGGACAGTATGCTAAGAGGCAGACACCTGTCTCCAAACTCTTCCCTCCTCATGGGCAGAGTGGCATCCAGAAGCCTCT
Organism: Neoceratodus forsteri; assembly: GCA_016271365.2. NCBI lineage: Eukaryota > Metazoa > Chordata > Ceratodontiformes > Ceratodontidae > Neoceratodus > Neoceratodus forsteri. The sequence continues at coordinate 1,153,147,536 of CM057453.1, forward strand.
CTGTGAAACCTCCATTACCCTCTTGACCATCCCTCACATCTCCACTACCATGGGCAGCAAGGCCTCCTCCGTCTCTGCCCCCTCCCTATGGAACAGACCCCCCCCCAATGGCTCCACTCATCCTCCTCCTCCCACCTCTCTTTCAAGAATAATTTCAGAGCAGTCTGCTGCATGAAGCCACATGCAAATGCTCACCTGGGTAACCTGGGGCATCTCCCCCTTTTTTTACTCCCCTCCCATCCACATACCAGTAGGTTGTACCTATGCGTCTGTCGCCACCTCCTCCGCTGCTCCTACCAGCCCCACTGGGGCTGCTATAGCTGCCTCCCTTCTCTAATGCCTCTGCATCCTATTTTCGGAGTGCTGTTAGACTAGATTCTTTAGATCCATTTCTGATTGTTGACCTGTCTCATTAATAGTGTACCTAGATGCACTTTGCACTTTACGTATTGTACCTGACAATTATGCTTGGTCTCTGTGTCAAATCTAATCAAATCAAACTTTATTTTTATAGGGCCCTTCAGAACCAAGGCAACTTGTACTTGTTTGTTTGTTCATTAAGGAATAACCATTGAGCAGCAGCTCATTCACAATGGTGTACTTATCCAGTACATTTGCCTAGACTATGTTTTATGACCTATAAACTGGCCTACTACAGCACCTTGTAATGTCTTGTATTTTGACTTTATTTGTCACCTTATGTATCCCCCTTTCTGTAGTTACCTCACCTCATGTTAAGGCTTGTTTACTGTTGAGTGTTACCAGTTTTCTGTATTTGCCTACTTGTGCCATATTGTGGCTTGGGTCATGACTGAAAATGGTCCTTTGGATCAGTTCACCTACCCGGCTACCAAAGACATAAATAAATAAATAAATAAATAAATGTCTTCAAAAGGCCAGTTGATGAGGTGCAAGGCCCATTGGTGACATGCTAATGCTTTGAATGTGCTGCCCTTAGTACTCAAGTTACTGAAGGCTGTACACAGGTAGTGCAGCACTAATAAAGTAGTGCCAGATTATGATTGCATCTTCCCGTGAAACATCCTAGCCTAGCAAGAAGGCAATAAAGAGAAAAAATCTAAAGTCACACCCCATTTCTGGGCTGTTGTGCTTCCGTTCCTACTGCCCTCTGTCTGTTCCAGCAGCCAGGCCAGGTAAAATGCAAGCTGCAAACATATACTCTCTCGGGCCCACATATTGAAAAGAGCTGCATGGACCAAAAAGGAGATGAGCCATGCATCCTGGAAAATGCACTGAAGCATGATTTTTAAACAATATAGATGCGCCACACAAACCCGAATGCGCAATCAGCAGAAATAATGTATGCGGCACATGTAAAGGGGGTAGGTACATGAATGTGCCGCACATCCGGATATTCAGCCGAAATGAGCAGTGCATGTGCCGTGCATCCCAAAAATGCTCCGCACAAAGATTTAATTTTTATTAACTAGGTTAGATCATTGGGCAAACTCATTTAAAATGGTGACCCATAGCACGTACAATACAGTTATCAAACATTTACTTGACATAATGGAAACATAACATATACACATAACATATATCAGATACACATTGCCAATACAAAGATTAACATACAAAGCTGATTTTATGTCAACCACAACAGGCCTCAGTCTGAGTTAATGTCTCTAAAACCATTGCTTGACAGCATTTTGACAGGGAATTCTAATATACTGATCAAATGGAACTTTGGATGAAATTTATTTCAGTACAAGGGGATCAACTGGCAAAAGAAATATTCAGATTGTTTAGTTGTCTTTGGAACAATTAACTCACAGTACACTGCTTTCCTAAGGGAAATATTTACATCCCTGACTTCAGGTTTTTCAGACAAGTAGTCAGGTATTTACCTGTGACACTTCTATAAGCCAAGACAAATTTATGAAATTGCCTTCCTTCAGATAAAGAAAGCCAGTCACGTTTACAATACATGAGATAGTGATGAGTGTCCCTGGGACACTGCAATATTAGTCTAGCCAACTGGTTGTACAATATGTCTAATTTTTGTAGTCTGCCTATATTTGAATAATCATATAGTACATCACTGTGGTCAAATAACAGAAAAACTTGCGATTCAACTGTTTGTTTAATCATACACCCAACCAAACAGTTTTTATTCCAATATAGTAAGCCTATACTTTTTCCAGTTGCTCTAATAAGTTCGTCCACATATGAATTGCTCGTAGCCAAGGAGTCCACCCAGTAGCCCAGATATTTATAAGTTGCTACTTGTTCCAGCTTGGTCTCATCAATATCAAATATTTTTTTTTCCATTTAAATTTTATTGAGCATTTATATTGCAAAGAATACATCCACGTAAAAGAACCGTGCACAATAGATATACATACATATCTCAAAAAACATTAGGATCCATTCTCTACCTACTCTACAGCTAAACCCAAATACCACCCCACTCCCTTCTCCCCTTTAACCCCCCAGCACTACGGGTAAACACCCGCCACTGAAACCTTTTACCCAGGAGGAACAAACCCTACTCTGGTAGGGAGTATAATGCTTGTAAGGGGCCCCAAATCTTATTAAACTTCGGTAATTTATTCTGAAGAATAGCTATAATTCTTTCTACTCTAGTAGTTCCTGTAACCACTCTGTGTAAGTGATTTCAGTGGAATCTTTCCAGTGCTTGAGGACCACTTTTTTAAGGGATGCCGAGATTAGGGTTACATGGAATTTTCTGTTCCGCACTGGAATATGCTCAACATCCCCTAGCAGACATATCTCCGGTGTGAAGAGGTCCTTCAAACCTAGTAAGGGATCAACCTTCCTTTCTATAGCAGTCCAAAGTGGCGCTACCTTGGGACATTTCCAAAAAATATGGAGAAGGCCCCCTTCGCCTTGATGACATCTGATGCATACTGAGGAGGACACTATTCCTAACCTTGCCAGCTTCTGGGGAGAATAATAGATATTATGTAATAATTTAAATTGCATCAATCTAAGCCGATCTTGAAGAATGTATTTGTGGCAACTGTGCCACAACGCTGTTCAATTGAATGATCCGTCAGGGAATAATGAAGCCCAAAAGGAAGTTGGTGCAAAATTTTGGGAGTAAGCCCAATTGAATAAAGAACAGTATAAATTAGAAGCAGCATGTGGCAGGCCAGCTAAGGGACTTAAGATTGTTTGGAAGTCTATAATCAAAACAAATATTGGATCTGGGCCCAGTGTCCGTAATAAAAGATGTCGAAGTTGGAATACTTTAAAAATTTCCTTGTGTGAAAGTTAATATTTATTCAAAATTTCTACTGAGGTGAGTAAATGTCCATCTGGCGTGATCATTGGTTAATTGGCATTCTCCCGGTTGAGAAAGCCAAGTGGTATTAAGAGGCTTGCCTTCAATTAAGAAGCAGGGATTACCTCTTATGGGTTGAGAAGGGTCCCTGGTATGAGCATATTTTAGAAATCCACATAACTATGAGTGAACTTTAACAGATATCCCTATCGGGGATTTTCTGAGCTGTGCGGGTAAACATTTAGGATTAAGGTATAACAGGGCTTTCGGTGAGAGGCCATGCTTCTTAATACAGGATAATTCAATCTGTAGCCAGAGAGGTACATAGTTATTTTGGTCCATGGGGTCTGAAGCTTGTACCCAATATCTAAGATATTTATTTGCGTGACTGGCCCAAAAGTATAGGCCAAGATGAGGTAATCTCAGCCCACCTATTGATTTAGGGGCAGCTAATTTATGATAAGCCATTCTGGCTTTTTTATAATCCCAGATGAAGTTAGCGATTAACCCATGAATTTTCTTAAACCATGAAAGTGGGAGCCAGATATTCAGCATGTTCAGAGGATAAAACAATTGGGGGAAAACATTCATTTTGATAAAATTAATTCTCCCCCATAAAGTAAGTGGAAGCATTGCCCATCTTTTAAGGTCTAAATCAATTGTATGAACCAGGGAATCCAAATTTAATTGTTGGATCTGACCTGAGCTCCTTGCTAAGGTGAGTCCCAAATATTTTATGGAGTCGGATTTGCAGGATAATCCTAAGGGGGTAATTTCGTGTTTAAGAGTTCTGTTGCTAAGGGGGTATACTACCATTTTTTCCATATTAAGTTTATAATTAGCAATTTCACTATAATTCTGTATGATTTCCAATAAAGCCAGAATAGACCTGGTTGGGTGCGATAAATGTAGCAGAAGGTCATCTGCATACGCTGTTATTTTAACAGTATGGCCATGGATTTTAATACCATGCACATCATGATTGTGTAAAATACTCTTAATAAGGGGTTCAAGATAGAGATTAAAAAGGAGAGGAGATAAAGGGCAACCTTGTCTGGTACCCACATGTAGTCTGAAGGGATCTGAAATAACGCCATTGCAGGAAATTCTTGCTGAAGGTATCGTGTATAATGAACTAATCCAATTCAGGAATACAGCAGGAAGCAAATGTTTTCATCGTGGCTAAAAGAAAGCTCCAATAAACCCTATCGAAGGCCTTCTCTGCGTCCAGGGAGACCAGCACCATGGGCAGGTCCGTCTCCTTGGACACAGACAGGACGTGTGTAAGTGTTCTTAAATGATCATTTGATGATCTTCCTTTCATAAAGCCAACCTGCTCCACTCCAATTAGGTCAGGTAAAACTTTGTTTACACGGTCAGCCAGTAGCTTCGCAAGAATTTTAATATCGTAGTTAAGCAGTGAGATGGGCCTGTAACTAGAAACTTGGTCTGACGGTTTATCTGGTTTGGGAAGTAATACAATAAGAGCCTCGAACAATGTTCTATCAGTTGCCTGACCGTTGAGGATGTATTGGAATAGAGAAATAAGTAGTAGGGACAATTCTTTGGAAAAAACTTTGTAAAAGTTAGATGAGAATCCATCTGGGCCTAGTGTTTTGTCAAGAGGGAGATCTTTAATAACTTGTTCTATTTCACTCTGGATGATAGGGGTAATGAGTTGGGTCCGTTGGAGCTCAGAAAGAGAGGGGAGGTTCAGACCATCTAAGTAAGAATGTACTTTTTCTTCAGATGGGGAATTTTTCATTGCACTATAGAGCAATTCAAGGTACTTCCTGAACTCCTCAGCAATTGCTTTAGGAGAGGTTTTAATAAGACCATCCTCAATAGATTGGGCAGCAGGTATTATTCTAGAGGATTCTGCTTGCTTAATACGTCTAGCTAACATGCAACCAGCTTTCTCCCCTTGATCAATGTAACTTGCCTTCATTTTTATCATTGCTAATTTGGCTTGCTCGCCCAGTAATTTTAAATATGAGTCCCTCAATTTAACTACCTCCTGTCTATCATCCTCCATAGAATTGGGAGATAATTTAGCCTCCTTAGCTCTTAACTGTACCAAAAGCTCAGACAGATATCGCTCTTTCTCTTTTTTCTTTTTGGTTGCCAGACCTATTAAAATTCCACGCAGGAAAGCTTTAAATGCTCCCCACACCATATCCGTCTGATTGATGGAATTAGAATTATTGGAGATAAACTCAACTATTTGTGAAGAAATATAGCTTACTATATTTGTGTCCCTTAGTAACTGATTATTAAGTTTCCATCTATTACCCTTTTTAGGAAGGGATGAGAAGGAAACTAAAAAAGATACTAGAGAGTGGTCTGAGGGAGGCCCAGCAAGAAATTCGGCATCTAATACCCCTGAGAGGAGGTTACGAGAGACAAAAATGTAATCAATTCTGGATACTGAGCCATGAACTTGGGAAACAAAAGTATATTCACTGGCTTTTGGATGGAGAATTCTCCAGACATCGGAAAGACCTGAATGGTCTAAGAGCTCTCTGAGTGCTCTTTGGGTTGGAGAGAGACCCTTACTGGAGGGTTTAGATCTATCTATCATAGGATCGAGAACCAGGTTTAAGTCCCCTCCTATTATAATAGGAATATCTAAAAATGGTGTTAATACGTCCATTAACTGTACGAAAAAGGCTGGAGTATCTGTATTTGGGCCATAAACAGATCCTAGCAAGACTTTCAAAGTGTGTAATTTCCCTTTGAGTAAAATATATCTTCCTGCAGTATCTTGTATTACTTGAAGAGATATAAAGGGCACAGTTCTGTGAAACAGCACCATTATGCCCCTGGTTTGTGTATTACCTTGTGAAGCGAAAACTTGTCCTATTTGTAAGCGTCTCATGCAATTACTTTCATTGTTAAGCAGGTGGGTCTCCTGCAAAAACATTATGTCGGCTTTTAGAAGATTTAAATGTTTTAAGATATTGTATTGCTTAGATTTCTGACGAGCCCCCTTAACATTCCAACTTATAAATTTAATAGTTCTGGACAGTGCTAACTTAATAACTAAGGTTATAATTGTCTACCCCTATAGAGTATGTCTGTTCCTCCCATTTTTTCCTCACTTGTATCTTGTGCTTCCACCCCCGTCCCTCCACCCTAAGTTTAGATACCCCCTTGACACTTTTCCACCAAACTTAAATACATACCAGTCCCAAGTCCTCTCCTTCCCCCCATCCCCACCCGTTCTATCATGGTCCATGACAGCAGTTCACACAGCTATTCCTCTTTCGCCCCACGTCCCCCCTACCCTAGCTCCATTTAACGGGATTTTAAATCACCCATACTACCATGTGACTTCCTAGTAACATAACGTAGTAGTCATAATCATAGATGTTACTTTAAAATTAGATGCAAACACAGCAAGAACCAAAATATCTCTCCCTGTTGGATTAGCTTGAAACAAACACTATAACATTTAAACGCCTGTTTTATCAGTAAAAGTCCAAGCCATGTGTTAGCCACTGAAAATATAAAAACAACGATAAGTTGTCCTGGCTATTTGAAATAAGCTCAAGCAAACACAGGATAAACCCCTGTACTATTTACACAGGTTTCCAGAACTGGCAGCTTCTCTTCATAGGGAAGTAAAACTAATACAGGGTCAAACAGTTTATAAGCTGCAGTCCATATTTTAATAACTCAAAAAAGAGGGATGAGAAGTTAAGTACAACAGTTACAATCGCGCGCTGGAGCGCACATTATCCTGTACTAGAGTCAAACATCTTCATAGGCAGAACTCTGGCTCCATCTACTGGGCAAATACCGGAATTGTTCTTTGCGTCCAACAATGAGAAGCTTTTATCAAATTGAGCGCTGCTATCTGCGGTAAATACAGGTGAAGATTGGGAGATTTGCCAGTCAAACTAAGCTAATTTTATTTCTTTTCCGAAGACATCCTTCCAGATTGCGCTCTCGAAGTCGCAAATACTTTGCACCCCTAGTCCACTCGGGGACTTCTCTGCAGGCAGAACCCTGACATGAGTGGAGACCAAAGGGTGAGTGACTCGTAGAAGAACTGCGGAGATCCAACCTGTTTCCTCGCAACTTCGGATGTCCGGACAACCAGGAATCAAGAGAGGTAAGAGAGGCATTATAATTACAGCGCGCACCCCTGTCAGAAGCGCTGAACATAGCCGTATGTTCCACACACTGGGAGAGGATACATTTCTCACCGCCGTGGGAAAATCTGCCTGAAACTTTTAAATGGGTTTGAAAAGATTAGGGAGAGCAGATTGAAGTGCTGCAGTTGCAAGCTCCACGTTTTCATAGGATTTCCAGGTGTCAGCTAGTAATACTTGGAATTTTACGGGATAGGACATTCTGAATTTAACACCCACAGCAATTAGCTTGCTTACCAGTGGGTGGAAGGTTGCTCTTCGTTGACGAACCGACAGTGGCAGATCTTGAGCAACTCTGATCCTTGAGCCCTCCCACTGCAATTCCTTCATTTCTTTAGCTTTTAAAATAAAAGCTGTTTCTCTTGGTAATTTAAAAATGTGAAGATTAAAGTACGGGGGGGGGGGGAGCTCCACGAGGTGGTACAGGGCGCGATGAGCTCTTTCAATACTGTAGCAGGGGCTAAAAGGAGAGGGACCTGCTATTTTTTCTACAAACCTCTGGACGAATTTGATTGGATCCGGTCCTTCCTCTTTTTCAGGCAATCCAATGATCACTGCATTGTTATGGCAGCTTCTGCTCTCGAATTCCTCCACTTTCTGATCCATTTTCGCTAAACGTTGATTAATTTGAGCCATTGCGGGATCTAGTTTATCAGCTTGGTTTTCAAGTGAGCGTATGCGTGCTTCGTTGTCGGAGGTTCTTTGTGACAAATCTTCTAAAGCAGAGGTAATACTTTTGATCTCGTTTGCAAACTCTATCATTTCAGCTTTGAAAAGACGAAATTCCTCCAGGAATCTTGATAGCGTTAGAGGTTCCTCCACTGTGGCACCGGAGGTAGATGCCTGGGAATGCTGTATAGCTGAGGCCTTCGACTGTTTCGGGGCCTTTTCCGGAGTTGCCGGTGGAGTTGTTTCAGCAAAGCTTTAGGCATTTCTGCTTCCATCGGAGTTTCTGCAGCATGACTATCATTAGGTAAGTAGTTATAGGCAGCAAACTAGCAAAAGTCGTGCTGGATTCGGTATTTTGGAGCGTTTGGTAGGAAGATCAGGCAGAGCTCCAGAAGAACACAGCTAACTAGTGCTCTGCATCACGTGACTCCCCATCAATATCAAATATTGATAAACCAGCACAATTTTTAAGTTTCTTAGCAGAGCCAAAGACCATGCATTTCGTTTTACTAATATTCATTTTAAGTTTTAACTTAGCTAGGTATATAAGAAGATGGTCTAAATGGTCAAGCCACCAAGAGGTTGTCTGCAGCACTGCAACAACAATGGATGGGTCAGCCTTCCACATGGCAGCTGTCATGGCTGATGTGAGGAGACGGGAACAACCATGGGGCAACATGGGCAGGCTAACAGTGCCCGGGACACCTCAGTGTGTCTGCATACAGCCACTGTGGACACGTGCATAGCCATGTGTAACCCCCCTGCAAATGGGGGTTCCCAAAAGACTTCCAGGAGCTTGCTTGAATGCTCCAAGCCTGAATGGTGTTTGGCATTTAAGCCATTTATCAGTTAGTGTTTTTAGAGCCTCTGGTACTGTCTCTTTAAGAGCTGTCTGCTTGCAGACATAATTAGTTTGTATGGGGGGACTGTGTGCTTCTCTGAGTACCACTGAGCTGCTGCCAATTCACTTCATTTTGCAGTCACTAGGAGTGCAAAGGGAACCTATCTGAAAGATGTAACTGTTTGCCAGAAATTATTTAGAGTAATAATGAAATTACAGTTTGTCTAACCTGCTTTCTTTGCAGTCAGAACTGTGTCTGCTAGTTCCCCATTCTAGTTTTGAACTGCTGAACTGGACCAATCAGTGTGGGGTAAGCTAGCTCTAAAATGGTGCCTTGGACGAATCAGAACTTGGACTCATAATCTGAGCCAGCCACAAGAGGATTGTATGGGCAGTGACTCTGGGAGATGTAGTTTAGACTTCAGTGCCTTTTGGACCAACAGCAGCAGTCTATTGTGAGGACAGCCAATCCAGTCAAGAACTGGGAGGAACTCAAAGGAAGTGCCCAGTTTTGTCGGTTGGAGCTTCAGTTGAGCTTTGGCAGTGAAGAAGGAAGGAGCCCTGTGCTTTTCAGTGTGCAGTTTTAGTCAAAAAACGGTGTAAGGCCCAGAGTTCCGTCTGCAGCTTGTGTAACAGCTTGTTAGGACTGAATCCGTCCTGTGAAAAGAATCAAAGGATCTCTGAAGAGTAGAAACCAGGCTCACCCTGTAGAAGACTGGAAGAATTGCTGAAAATTGCACTCGGTCTGTCAGGAACTGAATCTGCGTGTGTTCTCCCGGTATTGTGCAGTAATTAAGCATCGGGATACAGATGCAGCCTGCCTGGTATAGTACTTTCTTTATATGGATGTGTGAAGAGGTTTGTGTACCTCAAGTGAGCCCTGCTGACATTGAAGGACCCTATCTTATTTGGAGGTATGAGTACTAATTCAGGGTTGCTCCTGTTGAATTGCCACATTAAATCCAAATGGAATTACTGTACTGCTGACTGTTTAATTCTCCTTTCTCTGTGTGAAAGGGCCCCTACCAGCTGCCACGGTTTGGACTAGCCACTAGGGCTTGGGTACCCAGGGACAGTAACTGACAGGGATAGGCCTGTGCACAGAGCCATAGGTAGATTATTAGAGTGATAAGCTAATTAACCTGATTTCCCCCTGTCCTTGTTATATCCCCCTAAATAAATCAGAGCTGCTTGTTTCAGCAAAGTTATACTGCCTGAGGTATTTGTCTATGTTAAAGTACTGTACTGTGATTGTTGCACTGTATCTCATTTCACAGGAGGTCCCAGTGCCGGAACCAGACCTGGGGGTAAGTGTATACTGTGAAGGTAATTCTGATATATTGTGTGGGCCACTAGTGGGAAGAAAGGGGTTGCAGTGTCCCAGAGGGCTGTGACCAAGTTAGTTTAACTATTGCAAACCCTGACCTCTGGGTGGAGGCACCCCATTGGATCCAGGCCCCTCAACCTGTTAGTGGCAAATCAGGCAGGGGTAGTAGCCCTGGGATAGCGCCATCTAGGGGTTACATCTTGGAGGCTCACCGCTGGGATTGTGTGTCCTCTAGTGGCCATATTTACGAACCACTGTTAAGAAAAAATGGGTACCCGACAGAAGTGGCTGTGCACCGGCTGGTGGAGTGGTGTACTGGGAGGAGATCGACCCCAAAATGCTATGCTTATCCTGGACATCCCCTGGTATCAATACGGACACTGTGCAGGGAGTACTTTCCAAGGTGGAAGGTTTACAAAACCCTGTGGTGGTGGGTCGGCATGCTAATCTGCTCACCCACACTTTCCTGGCCCTAGTAGAGTTTAAGGATCCCATAGATAGCTCCAAAGTGCCACAGACCATTACCCCAGAGGGAGCCCTCACTGCTTGGAGAGTGATAACTAAGGACAGTAAAGACCCGGGGGGGAATCAGCCCCCACCACTATCTGAAACTTTTGAGGAGAAATTTGCTGAATGGTTGCTGGGAGAGGGGAAAACTGTGGAGGACTTGAAGAAACTATTCTTGCCACCTGGGGGTGTTCCTCCCCCAACACCCTCTCCTGCTCCAGTGCCCGTAATGGTGGCTGAACCAATGCAGACTCCTATTTCTGCACCTGCCATTAGTCACGACTCTTACCAGGTTGAGGATCTTCTCTGGCACCCTCCCACCCCCAAGGGAGGATGACTGGGAGACCTGGATAGACTATGTTGCCCCAAGTGCTAGAATGGCAATGCCGGAAGGTGAAAAGCGAAAGAGGGTTAGTGAGAGCCTCCGAGGTCCTGCCCTGGCTACCATCCGTGCTAAACGGCCAGTAACCCTGAAGCGACTGCACAGGCCTATCTTGAGGCCTTGAGAATGTGTGGGAGCCCAGATTCTGATGAGGACCTATGGTGGAGAGTAAGAGATGCACAACAGTACCAAGGAGTTGTTGTCTGTGTATGTATCTCGGCTGGAAAAATTGTTGCAAGAATGCCTCAGAAAAGGTAGTTTGCCAGCGATTGAACTGGACCGAACCAGGCTGGACAGGATCCTTAAGTCTGCCCCTCTTCAGAACTGCTGTTGCTTCAGTTACACCTGGCAGATCGACTGGAATCCCCACCCTCCTATGATGAGTTAATGAGAGAAATTCGAGGAGTTGAGAAAGACGACCTCGGGAGGACCTGCACCAATAGCTGCGGCTACCCGAGTGACTGAGGGTGACCCATCAAGTGAAGTTCAGGGGCAGAGGTTGGCAGTCAATGCGCTCTGACAAGGAAAAGATATGTCACAATGGGGCGAACTGTTGAGAGAGATCCGGGAATTCAAAAACAGTCCTTTATGAAGGCCACGCCTGCAAGTACGGGCCTGACCTATATCCGACTGCATCTAGCATGGGGGTGGGGGTACCCACCCATGTATCTCCTGCTGATAACAGCTCAACTCGATTCCTTGACCATGGAAGTGGAGAAACTGACGAGATGTCTCCAAATGCTTATCACGCCAAGAGACAGAGGCACCAAGGTTTCCAGTTAGTAATACCCCGCCCTGGCTCCCAGTGTGGCGCCGCCAGCTCAAACTCCAGAAAGTATGTTTTGCTATAATTGTGGGAAAGATGGGCACATGAAAAGGGAATGCCAGTCCCCAAAAGACACTGACAAAGTTGCATATAGGCTACAAGGAGAGCTTCGGAGAAGAAATCAGTGGTTAAGAGGTGCACGACATGATCCCAGTGAGGGCATCAAAAATGCTAATTCACGTCCTTTTGTGGCAAGGTCAGTTGCCCAGACCCCCACTACCGCTCTCCAGACTGGTCCAGAATAGTGGGTCCTCCATGGAGACCACTGTAAAGGTGAATGGAGTGTCTACAAGAGCTATATTAGACAGTGGCTCCCAAGTGACAATTATGTTCCAAGATTGGTATCAGAAGCATTTGTCAGACGCACTTACAACCATTAGAAGGACTGCATGTATGGGGTTAAGTGAGAAGGCCTACCCCTATTCCGGTATATCCATTTGGCTGTCTTTCCCCACCTCCGTGGCTGAGTGGCCGAACAAGTAGAGACCCTAGCCTTAGTGTGTCCCCCACTGGACTGTATGATGGTGTCCCTTTGTTGATTGGAACAAATGCTCATATGTTCGGAAGGCTGGCACAGTTGTGTTATGAAAACAGGGGTCAAAGACTAGTAGAGCTTTAAGAGTTCGGCTTTAATTAAGAAGGCCTATGAGGCACAGAGAGATGCTGAAAAACAGAACCAGAGGAACCGGTCGAATTGTATGGAAGAAGGATCCTGAGTCTCTGATCCTGGCGCCAAATGCCCAGTGTACCTTACAGGGAGAGGTCCGTATCAGAAAGGATGTTAAGAATAAAATATTAATGTTGGATGCACCAGGCGATGGAAATTGCCAGAGGGACTGCTGGTCAAGCCTAGTATTTTGCCCGCTAGAGCCCATGCTTATGCCAGAAGGGTAATGGTCCAAGTTCATAATGTGTCTGAAAGAGACATTCGAGTAAACAGAGGTTGCATCCTGGCTAATGTGCATTGTGCAGACACTGCAGTGCTACCCAGCAGCAAGAGTTCAAGGAAGAATGACAGAGTAACGCCTGACTTGTTTGATTTCGGCGACTCCGCTGCCAGCTGAATGGAAAGTGAAGATCAGTGAGAAGCTTGCCCAGAGAGACCAGGTGTTCTTTAAAGGAATGGGATGTAGGATGCGGCAAGGAGCTGAGCACAATATCCGGCTGCATGACGAAAGACCATTTCGTGAGAGGTCTCGACGCCTGGCACCTGCTGACATAGATGACGTGAGACGGCATCTGCAAGAGATGTTAGCTGCTGGTGTAATACAAGAATCCAGAAGCCCTTATGCTTCCCCATTGTGGTAGTGAGGAAAAGAATGGAACAGTAAGGATGTGTGTGGATTACTCGCACCTTAAACCGGGGCGGACTATCCCTGATCAGTACATGCCCGCGATTCAGGATGCTTTGACTGCCTAAACGGGAGCAAGTGGTTCTCTGTGCTGGATCTCCGCAGTGGGTACTATCAGATCCCGATGGCCCCAGAGGACCGTGAAAAGACAGCCTTTATCTGTCCGCTTGGCTTCTATGAATTCATGAGGATGCCTCAAGGGATTTCAGGTGCCCCAGCCACTTTTCAACGATTGATGGAGCGTGCAGTGGGGGACATGAACTTACTAGAGTGCCTGGTATACCTAGATGATGTTATTGTGTTTGGCAGCTCACTGGAGGAACATGAGAGCAGATTATTTAAGGTATTGGACCGACTGGAGGACTTTGGCCTTAAACTGTCCATTGATAAGTGTCAATTTTTTCAAACATCAGTAAAGTATGTGGGACACATAGTATCCACCGAGGGAATAGAGACCGACCCAAGTAAAGTTGAGGCCTTGACCACCTGGCCACAGCCCAAAAATCTAAAAGAACTGCAAAGATTCCTGGGATTCTGTGGTTATTATCGGCGCTTCATCAAGACTATTCAAGAGTGATCCGCCTTTACTTAACCTTACTCAAGGGTATCCCCAACCCACAAAAATACCAAAAGTCAGCATCCTCAAGACTGAAAGAGTGTATTTTCATCCGAGTGAAGTATTTGGAGCCCGGTGACTCCTGATTGTGAGACTGCTTTTCATGAGATCATATATCAACTTACCCATGCTCCAGTGCTGGCCTATGCTGATCCAAGAAAACCTTACGTCCTGCACACTGATGCTAGCTTGCAAGGGTTGGGGCTGTGTTGTACCAAGAGCACGAGAATGGCCTGAGACCAGTGGCCTTTGCCAGTAGCCTGACCCCATCCGAAAAGAACTATCCTGTACATAAGTTAGAGTTCCTAGCTTGAAGTGGCTATTGTTGACCAATTCCATGAGTACTTGTACGGGCCTAAAATACTAGTAAAACTGACAATAATCCTTGACCTATGTGCAGACCTCAGCTAGTTGGATGCCACTGGCCATAGGTGGCTTTCTGCATTATCTACATATGACTATGCTCTCGAATCACCGAGCAGGTCTGAACCACATAGATGCTGATGCTCTCTCCGGAGGCCTGTTCCCAGAATGATTGGGTCCGATTGGCAGAACCTGACATTCGGGCACTCTGCCGAAGTTTGACAGGAGGAACAAATGTCCACGGACGCAGTGGACTGCATGGTGGATTGCTTGGGAGCCTCTGAGAATTGCATACCTGCTGCTTATTGCCACTTTTCTGCAATAGACATTGGTGCACTGCCTCAGCTGGACAATGACAGTATTCGCGGCTCAATCCTCACGATCCCATGATCAAAGCAGCTTTAGAAGCCCTCTATGCAGGAAAAGATGTGTCCAAATTACGCCCACTGATTTGAGAACTGCACTGTTATACAAAGAAGGTCCTAAGTTGAAACTGATCAATAAACTGTTATACAGAGAAACAGTAGACAGAGGGGACAAGTAGACAAACAACAACTAGTGCTGCCCACTGCCTTTCGAGACTCAGTACTGAGGTCCTTGCACAACCACATGGGGCACCTTGGTATAGACAGAACACTTGACTTGGTGAGATCCAGATTCTATTGGCCTAAGATGGGGCTGATGTGGAGCAACACATTCGAACTTGTAGTCGCTAGCTTACAGAGGAAAGCTTGCCCCAGAGGGCTGCCCCTTGTTAACATCACCACCAGTGCACCCATGGAGCTGGTCTGTATTGATTTTCTAAGTTTGGAGTCAGATCAAAGAAATATCAGTAATGTGCTGGTGGTCACTGACCATTTCACGAGATATGCCCAAGCTTTCCCACCAAAGACCAGAAAGCATCCACTGTGGCCAAAGTACTTGTAGAAAACTTTTGTTCACTATGGGGCTCCACAAAGAATCCATTCTGATCAAGGGAGAGACTTTGAGAGTCGTCTGATCAAAGAGATGCTTCTCTGTGGGAGTGCGAAGTCCAGAACCACTCTCACCACCTCCCAGGGGACCCACAGCCTGAACGCTTCAACCGCATCTTGCTAGATATGCTAGGCACCCTGCACCCAAAGGACAAGCCTAGATGGAGCCAACAAATTAGCACCCTGGTACATGCTTATAACTGCACCAAAAGTGATGCCACTGGATTCTCCCCTCGCTTGATGTTTGGAAGAGAAGCTCGACTACCAGTAGATGTGTGTTTTGGGGTCTCTCCTGATGGGGTTCAGGCTGACAACTATTTACAGTATGTGCAAAGTTAAAGGCCCAGCTAACTCATGCGTACAACTGGCTCAAACCATGGCTGCCAAAAGAAATCTGGCCAACAAAGAAAGGTATGATAAAAGGTGAAAGCACAGGAACTCCAGGAGGGAGATCGGGTATTGCTAAGAAATCTGGGATTGCATGGCAAGCACAAGATTGTTGACAGATGGCACCATCTCCCTCACATTGTAGTGGGCAAACTAGATGATCTGCCAGTGTACAAAGTAAGGCCTGAGAATAATTCAAAAGATGTAAAACAATGCATAGAAATCATTTACTGCCCATTGGACAAATCTTAATTGAGTCTGAGCCCCTAGAAGATGCCCTCTGACCAGTGACTAGAGCTGCTGCTAAGAAAAGATCAAGAAAGTCTGCACCTACAGAAGCAAAGTTAAAGTGTTCCCTCCACAAGTCCCAGTTGAGCATGACTGTCAGTCCATATCGGAAGAAAGTGAGAGTGACTTTGAATACTATCCTTCTTACGAACTGAGTCAATTGTTTCGGGCAATCCCTAGTCAATACTGGAGACAAAGCTGGGCCTTCTGGACTGTTTAGCCCCCAGCTTCATCCCTGGAGCCAATGCTCCCAGAAAGTGAAGTGCAAAGCATCAGATCAGATGAAATGGAATCATTGTGCATGGTTGAACTGTTTGAGCTTTCAGGGAGGAAAATGATAGATTGGGGCAGACTGGTGATACATGAACAAGAAGAGTATTTTGAGTGCCCTGACAGTCCACTGCCAGTGTCCGAAAGCTCTCCATGCAGCCAAATGTTGTGGACTCAGAAACTGTAACTCCTGGAGCTGAAAGTGCCCCAAGTTCCAGCCTCTCTACCCCATGGAGACTCCCCCAAGTGTGGACAATGCTGAAAATGAGGCTCAGAGTGCAGAGACTGTAACAGTTCCCCTAGAAAGACTGGTCGAGCTGTAAAGCCTGTGGTGACCTCAGTTATGATTCCTTGGGAGGCCTGTGGATTTGCTTTCAATGTTGTCCATAAAGGAGTGTATGTGTCCCCAGCTCATTGCCCAAACTGAGCGCCAGTGCTAACTCCAAGTTACTTGTGTTGCTCTCTATATGGTGCCCTTGCCCCGCTCCAGCCCCAAGGTAACTGATAGGGCGGCCCTCTCTCAGGTTTCATGTACAAGAGGTAATAACTTGAGTTATGGTACAATGTGTATGTAATACTGTGTAAAGAGTGACGTACTGCAATGTTTCAGAAATGTGTTCTTGGTAAAATGATATATTGACTGATGATTACATGTGCGAGCCTAATGCAAATGTATATGGTTGCAGTTGAAACTTATGGGGGTACTTGCTTGACGCGGACGTCAAGCTTTCCCAGGCCAGGAAGGGTGTAACCCCCCTGCAAATGGGGGTTCCCAAAAGACTTCCAGGAGCTTGCTTGAATGCTCCAAGCCTGAATGGTGTTTGGCATTTAAGCCATTTATCAGTTAGTGTTTTTAGAGCCTCTGGTACTGTCTCTTTAAGAGCTGTCTGCTTGCAGACATAATTAGTTTGTATGGGGGACTGTGTGCTTCTGAGTACCACTTGAGCTGCTGCCAATTCACTTCATTTTGCAGTCACTAGGAGTGCAAAGGAACCTATCTGAAAGATGTAACTGTTTGCCAGAAATTATTTAGAGTAATAATGAAATTACAGTTTGTCTAACCTGCTTTCTTTGCAGTCAGAACTGTGTCTGCTAGTTCCCATTCTAGTTTTGAACTGCTGAACTGGACCAATCAATTTGGGGTAAGCTAGCTCTAAAATGGTGCCTTGGACGAATCAGAACTTGGACTCATAATCTGAGCCAGCCACAAGAGGATTGTATGGGCAGTGACTCTGGGAGATGTAGTTTAGACTTCAGTGCCTTTTGGACCAACAGCAGCAGTCTATTGTGAGTGACAGCCAATCCAGTCAAGAACTGGGAGGAACTCAAAGGAAGTGCCCAGTTTTGTCGGTTGGAGCTTCAGTTGAGCTTTTGGCAGTGAAGAAGGAAGGAGCCCTGTGCTTTTTCAGTGTGCAGTTTTAGTCAAAAAAGTGTGTAAGGCCCAGAGTTCCGGTCTCAGCTTGTGTAACAGCTTGTTAGGACTGAATCCGGCCCGTGAAAAGAATCAAAGGATCTCTGAAGAGTAGAAACCAGGCTCACCCCAGAAGACTGGAAGAATTGCTGAAAATTGCACTCGGTCTGTCAGGAACTGAATCTGCTGTGTGTTCTCCCGGTATTGTGCAGTAATTGCGATCGGGATACAGATGCAGCCTGCCTGGTATAGTACTTTTATATGGATGTGTGAAGAGGTTTGTGTACCTCAAGTGAGCCCTGCTGACATTGAAGGACCCTATCTTATTTGGAGGTCGTGAGTACTAATTCAGGGTTGCTCCCTGTTGAATTGCCACATTAAATCAAAATGGAATTACTGTACTGCTGACTGTTTAATTCTCCTTTCTCTGTGTGAAAGGGCCCCTACCAGCTGCCACGGTTTGGACTAGCCACTAGGGCTTGGGTACCCAGGGACAGTAACTGACAGGGATAGGCCTGTGCACAGAGCCATAGGTAGATTATTAGAGTGATAAGCTAATTAACCTGATTTCCTGTCCTTGTTATATCCCCTAAATAAATCAGAGCTGCTTGTTTCAGCAAAGTTATACTGCCTGAGGTATTTGTCTATGTTAAAGTACTGTACTGTGATTGTTGCACTGTATCTCATTTCACAGGAGGTCCCAGTGCCGGAACCAGACCTGGGGGGTAAGTGTATACTGTGAAGGTAATTCTGATATATTGTGTGGGCCACTAGTGGGAAGAAAGGTGGGTTGCAGTGTCCCAGAGGGCTGTGACCAAGTTAGTTTAACTATTGCAAACCCTGACCTCTGGGTGGAGGCACCCGCCATTGGATCCAGGCCCCTCAACCTGTTAGTGGCAAATCAGGCAGGGGTAGTAGCCCCTGGGATAGCGCCATCTAGGGGTTACACATGTACCACAGGCATGGGTGACTCCTGTGGGAGACCTCGTGCCACAAGTGGTGAAGGCTCGGCCCTTGAGGGTGTCGAACCATGTGCCTGGGACTGGCTGCGTGTAGAGGATGGTGTCTAGAACCGCACACTCTGGCCAGGTGTGTTCGGTATTGCAAGGGCAGGGGATGACATCTGAAACACGTGGGCCACATGCCGTGATGGGGTGGGGATGCTGGGGTTGCTGCGCGATGTGCAGCGTGTGGTCCTGTGGGAACAGGAAGCCATGGCTGCACAACCTGCCTGTATGGCCTGTGCTATTCTGTTGAAGCCTGCCGTCATGTCTGCCTTCAGGAGGTGTAACTCCCCTATGACCTTGGCACGCCAAGTGGATGCCTGCTCATCAAGGAAAACCACCTGCACTCGCAAACCTTGCACAACTTCCCTGAGCACCACCTGGCTCTCTACAGAGGACCACAATAGCCATGTGTGCTCTGGCAGCTCACCATCAGGGGATATGTGTTGGAAGGGTGGCTGCTGAGCAGGAGGGGTGTGGCCTGCTGTGAGACTGCCACCTCCTGTGGCTGCCACACAGCAGGCCACTGTTGGACCTGTGATAGTGTGCATGCAGGCACACTGCATACCGGGTCGGCCTGCCCACTTGCATGTTCAAGCCATTGCTGGTCCACACCACCCTGTGGCAGGGTGGTGCTGCACCCCATCTCCATGGCAGTGGTCTGGCCCGGTCCACCCACAGCCTGAGCCGTGGCATCCGGCATGCACTGGCCCACATGCTGTGCATGTGATGGACTGGGACAAGTGCTGTTATCAGTTGCTGACTGTGTGGCATCTGGAATGCAAGGAGGTAGACTGTGTCGGGGATGATGCTGTACAACTCGGTGGTGTCCTCGTCCACCTTGTCTGAGGCAAGCACCTCAGGGTTATCCAGGAGGTCAATCTCAGACAGGGGTTCGTCATCAGCAATGTCATCAACATCCCCCTCCCCCTTTGTGGGTGCATCCACAGCTGTAGCCACAACATTGGCTGATGATGTACACATGGGTACGTCAGCCTGCTGACCCTGTGACCATCCCCGTCCAGCTGCACCACTCCTAAGGCGTGATGGGGCTATAGTGGAAACACATGGAAACATGGTTAAGGCTGCATGTCTATGGCTACAGAACAGAAACAGAGACATGGAGGAGTACATGCATGTCACAGGTGTGCAGGTTGTAACACACACGGGCAGGAAACTTGTGTGGGACACATGGCACATGTGCAGCACTGCATGGAGGGATTATAAGGCAGCTTGCATCGATCCACACACACAAACATGTGAGGCACTTCCTAAACACCCCCCCACACCTGCATGCCCCAGCAGCCTGCACAGCAGTCAGCATGTGTCACTCCACCGCACTGAGCATGCCATACACAACCCACCACCACCATGTACCCCAGAGGGGAATGCATACGTCACCCAGGTGCGAGCTGTGTGGTCTACACAAGGTACAGGTACATGCAGACAGATGTGAACATGGATGGTACTGTCCCACAACAAGGTTGGACTCACCTATGAATGGAGGCCATTCTTGCCAAAACCACAGGCATGCACAGGTGACATGCGGCCCTCACTCTGTGGCCACACAGTGCTACATGGCCTGTACAACATGCCATACATCACCTGTGCACACCACATGCAGGATCACACATGACCTGTGAATGTCATACTCACAGTGCAGTGACGGGTCACCTCCAGTATCAAAGCCACCACTGGGCGTGCCCTCAACAGACACATGACTAAGTGTGGTGGTGATGAGAACCTCCTGCACTGACATGGCAGGGACAGTGGAAGGACCCCCACCCATAGCAATGCGTGAGACACTGGCCTGGGCCAGGCGCTTCTTGCTGCAGTGGCATTCACTATTTATGTTCTTGATACACTCCTGTAGTGTCCTGTTGTACACACCATGTGCACTGATGGCCTGTGCCACGTCCTTCCAGCCCTGTGCCTCTTCCTGTTGCATGCCCGTTTTCTGGGTCAGGAGGTCCTCCCACAATATGTAGGCCCTGATTCAGGCTGACAGCTCATCTTTAGTAAAATTTGGTCTTCACTGACATGTGCCTTCCTCAGGCTTCATGCTGGTGCTTGGGATAAACACAGACAGGCACAGGGTAAGATGCAGCATCAGTGGAATGTGCTGTGTACCATGTGGAGTAACAAAACATACCATCGCAGAGTAAACAAATCTACCTTCAAGTCTGCAGTACCGCTCGGTCACCTGTGTGCTGGGCTGGTGAAGGGCTGCTCATTTATGGAACAGCACATGCAAATGAGGGGAGGCCTTACCTGTAATGAGATGCAAATGTCTGAATTGGGGCAAGATTGTGCAATGAGGCAATTTGCATATCCTGGCTGAAAGCTGCAGTTTTGCACCTGGTACATCACATTGTGCACCGCATACGTCCATTGCACATCTCCAGTGCCACATGCGTGATAGCCACACATGTCACTACATTGTGCGGTCATGGTGCAATGACATTAGGAATGGTGCATCATGCAGACGGTACTGTGTGGAGCACATGCACTGCAGGCATGTATGGCACATGGGTACCTATGTGCACGATATGGTTGGCTGTGGTTGTGACATCGGCTGACCTCCACAATATGATGTCATGGTGCAGCCACTTCATGCTTGGTGGCAGGGGGTGCGACCTCTGTTTTCCACACAGCCTGTTACTACTGTGCATGTCTAGTAATGCGCCATGGTATGACTATCACGCATCCCAATGGCACATGCGCCACCCATGTTAGACCGACCATGTGTAGCCTATCTGGTGTGACTCACAGATCGGCAGTATCTCCACAGCTGGTTAGCAGTGCAGCACAGGAAAAGTCATGGCACGTGCCATATGAAGGGATGCCACCAGCCCTCACTTCCAGCTGTGGGGGGAGACAGAGATTGCAAGCCTGGTGTATCTAGTGGTTCCTTTGGAGGGTTAGCTCTTCAGGCAGGAGGAGCTCCAAGTGACCAGGTCTGAGGTATGGGCCACTACTGCCAGATGCCTCACCAGGTGAACAGGCATACCCCAAATGGGGGGAGAAGTGTCGCCACAGGTTTGGGGACCTAAGCCAGAGGGATAGATCAAGGCTGGAGCGCATCTGGGACATGGTGCCAAGGGGAGCAGTGCCACGTCCTGGTATGTATGCAATGTGACTGTGCACTATTCAGGGTAATATACACTGACAAGTGTGTGGCACTGGCAGTCAATGTCCATTGTGGATTGTGGCATGCCACCATTATTGGATGGTGGGTGTGTACCAGTGTGATGGTGTGCGGTATGCTGTGCATGCCAATGTCCAGCTCCTGTGCCCCTACAGGGCATGTGCACAGCAATGCAGGACCTAGGTCATGCCACAGTGGGTGACACCAGCCAGCAGTGAGGAGCATGACAACCTACAGTGGTGACACATCATCTGGTGTTGGCCACCCATGTGTGCTACTATGCCAGCCTGTGGTTCTCCTGTATGATGCATGTCGACACAGGATGGGTACTGTGTCCAGCACTCGTGTATGGTGTACATGATGCACAATGGTGGTGTACCCCATGGTGGATGCAACACGTGTTGCCTGTCCCCATGCACCGTGTGCCAGGGTACAGGTGCCATGTAACAGTAACACATGGCATGGGCCTATAGGCACAACACAGTGTCCAGTGGCACCCCATGGTGCACCACTGTCATATGTGCCATGTCACAGGGTGATGTACTGTGTGAGCACAGGTAATGAGGGGTGGATTATACAGTGTATGGCGTGCAACTGTAGGGATGCATTGTGGCACAGGTATTTGATAGGGCTTCACATACCTGCCTTGCACATGAGTGTTGGGGGGGGGAGACAGTGTGATATGGCATGATGCTAATGTGCCCTTGTCATTGTGTTCCCATTGCAGACAGGGAGGAGGTTCTGTGGGCCTGGCAGGACGCACGCAGGTGGGAAGATGAAGCTGGGAGGATGACCAGGTAGACCAGGCAAAGGGGTGCAGCACATCTGTCACCACACCATGCATCAGGAAAGTGTGCATGTGCTGTTACCTGTTGCATGGGGGCATGGGAGGTCTTCAGTGCCCATTGTGGTCTGTGGCATGAGGACTGTGCATGCACATGGGATGCAGGTAATGCACACATGTAGTGGCAGTGTGGTGTGGAATGGCAGGTGTTTGTTGCTGTCGTCTCTGTGTATCCTGCACTGTCCAGTGTGTCAGAACATGAATGTGGACAATGTTCACTGACCACACAGGGTACGACCCTTGGGAAAGAAGATTGGTTCTGAGAAGTATGAACCATGGAAGACTTGGCGTGACCTCCATGAGGTCCGAGAACCATGCCCTCCTCCGACAGAATGGTGCAACAAGAAGGAATAGTCCCAATGATCCGTATATTTTCTGTAGGACTCATGGGAATAGTGACAAAGGAAGGATGGCATATGCTGTCCAGTGTTGACCAGGGTTGGGCTAGGGCATCCACTGCTAGTTTCTTTGAGTCTGTGCACTGACTGTAATACTTTAGTGCCTTCTTGTGAGCTGTGACAAAGAACTCAATCTCCAGTTTCCTAAATTGTCTCAAGATTTTTGGGAATGCATAATGGTATAGGGACCATTCCTCTCAGGTATATCATGCCTACTGAACTGGTCTGTCTGGAGGTTCAATGTGCCTGCAAGGTGTATTGCCGTAAGGGAAAGAACGGTTTTCTCCATCCAATGCAGGACTTGATAGGCCATTCTGAGAATTAGTCTGCTCCTAGTCCCCCCCCCCCCCCGGTTGTTCAGGTAGGCTACCATAATCAAGTTGTCCAATCTGATCTTTACTGATTGGCAGATGCTTCAATCCTTAAACTGTAGTAACGTGTGAAAAATTACCTACAATACCAGGATGCTGAGTGACAATGACTTTCCATTGGGACTTCATATATGCCATGTGCAGATTTGTTGTCTAAGTTCATACACCATCCCTTGAGGCTTGCATCTGTGGTAAGTATGATGTCTGTAGGTGAGCTGAGAGGACTCCCTGATTGAGGCTGATTGGGTTGGCCCACCATTATAGACTGGTGATGACTGACTGGTAACAGAATCATCTTGGATGTGGGTTACGAACTCTTGGTTCCAACAGCACTGTAGTAAGAGCTGCAGTGGCCTCATGTGTGTAATTGTGTTTAAGGAACAACCTCTGTACGTGCTGAAAATAAGCCCAGTAGGTGTATGCATTCCCATGCTGTGGCCCAAAGGAACAGAGATGATCTTCACATCGATAGTATAGGGTGTCAAGTAAACTCGTTTCAAATGCATTTAAAAAAAGGACCCTTACATGTTCCAGGGTTTGCAACAGTAAGCATTAACTATTTTCGTAGTTGACTACCCATCAGGATACTGTTGTCGTGACAGTTTTTGAGGCCTTCTTTAGGCATGGTGCCTACTAAGGATGTTGCCTAAGTGCTGATAAATGTAAACTTCTTCTTGTGTAGTCCAAACACAAGAGAGGAGTACTGGAAGTGTCAGTCATGGATTCAGAGTATGAGGAGTTTCTGCAGGTCTTTCTTGATTAGGATGTGAAGGAATGCATCCTGTAGGTCTATGGATTCTGGGAGGTTCCCTGGAGATATGACCTTGATCACTGTCCTGATCCTTTCTATTTTGAAGTTGGGTTTGCTTCATATGCTGGTTGAGGCCCTTGAGGTTGAGGACAGGCCAGAATCCTCCAGACTTTTTCAGACACCGCGAAGCATACAGGGTAGGATTCTTGCCCCCACTGATCTAAGTGAACTTCCTTAATGGCCTCACTGTACATTAGGCATGTCTGGGTGGACTGAACTCTTAGTAATGGAAGTCCCCCTCCCGATGTCTAAGGGTATGCTGTGGATGTTACTGTTGGGGGGGGCACTCACTGCCAGAAACACAGTCACAGAATGTATGCTTATTTACCTGGGTCAGAAGATTAGTCCATGGGATATAGACAGTCTCTTCTCCGGGGGCTGCAGCTACAGGGGGGCAAATTTTGTTAGGTAATCACAGGAAGCTGCATTACTTAAGTTCACTGTCCACATTGATCAAAAGTTAATAAACAGATTTAATTGCTGAAAAGGTAAATCACGGCCACTCCACGGAACATTGGGAAATAATACTGTGGGTGATCTGCTTTACACATGGCCAGGGCCATGATCACAGTGCTACAAAGTTGATCCAGGGATCTACACTGCTTGCTTCTCCTCTGAGCCAAATAAGGCTCTAAATTGATGACGGTACCTGCAGTACTTCAGGTCAGATAAGGCCACAGAATGAACCAGCAGCTCCTTTACTCTTTCCTCACAAATTTCTCCTTTCCAAATAGCTCACTGACTGCACTTCCACTTCCTCGCTGCCCAGGCGAGCACCCCACGGAACAGCATTTGGATCGATAGTTTCTCCTGGTGGCCTCACACTCCCACAGTACTGGGCTCTTGGGGAGTGTCCTGGTCCTGGTCCTGGTACTGTTTCCTCCTCTGATGTCTCTTTTCTGCGGGGCACCACGAACTGGACAACAAAGTGGGCACTCCAACCAGGGGCCAAGGACTGTCCAGCAAGGGGGAAGCTTGAAGAAGCTTACACCCTGGACTCCTTGCAACCTCCTGAACTGTCTCCACCCACTCCAGCTCGGTTTCTTACCAGCACCAATCTCAGTCTCTATGATGACTGCAAGGCAGGCTCTCACTTCTGCACTGCCTCAGCATAGGCTCTCACCTCTGGGCCACACACCATCTCTCTCTCTCTCTTTCTGTGGCCTGTCCACATTCCTATGGGCAACACTTCATGAGGATTCAAGATGTTCTCCCTCCCGTATGCTCCCAACACTCTGCTGTTTTCACTCATGTAAGGGTGGTGTACTGGGTTGGCCATCGCTCTACCACAGCCCCAAACCTTGGCCCATAGCTGAACTTGCAGCTTCCTTTACCCAGGTTCTCCTGTTCTCCCTCTTCTCTCTTTAAATGGTGCAAAACCTCCCTATTTATACCCTAGAGCACCCAGGCCCTGCCTGTCAGCAGACGGTCCAAGAGAACTACCAGGGCTAATACCTGTGAGCATCATATGAGCTTACGAATACCCCTCCACTATCTAAGGAAAATTGATCGGACCCAAAGCAGGATATCACAAGCACCACATGCGTCACAACTCCAAGGTGTTCCAAACATGCTAGGGAAATTCAAAACATATGGGACGCACACCACAAGCAGAGAAATTGCACAGCAAGCAGGACAAACCAAGACTGGAAGGCAATGTGTGTCAATGCCCGTAGCCTTCCAAACAAAATCACAGATCTCACAGCAATGATGGCTGAGGCCAGCCTCACCTGGGTTGCTGTCATGGAGACTTGTTCACAGAGAACCATACCTAGCACATCGCCATCCCTGGTTACACTGTCTTCAGGAGAGACCACATAGGTAAGGGGGGGGGTCGCTATTTATATCAGGAAAGGGATAAGTGCTACTGAGACCCAGGCAACATAAGGTGAGACAGAGCTCCTATGGATCACTCTGGGAGCTGGAAACAGGAACCCTATCAGTGTTGGAGTTATCTATAGACCCCCCAAACCAGGAGATCGAAAAGGACAAGATTCTCCAGGAAGACATAATGAGGATGGCCGATAAAGGCAAGCTATTGCTAGTTGGGGACTTCAGTCTACCAGATGTAGAATGGTTCACTTTTACAGCCTCCTCAGAGAGGAGTAGATGTCCTCATGGCTTTGAGGGGGGCAGGACTGAATCAGATGGTGATTTCTCCCACCAGAGAATCAGCTATCCTGAACCTGGTACTCATTAAAAGTGCCAGGGTATCAGACATACAAGTGGGGACCAATCTGGGTAACAGTGACCACAAGTCAATCTGGTTTTCCATTAGTAAGACTGAGGACCTCTTCCACTCCAGAATCAGGGTGCTCAATTTCAGGAAAGCAGATTTACCGAAAATGAGGGAAAGGATCAAGCCCTTGCTGTCAGCAGATACCACATGGAATGTGGAGGACAAATGGACAAGGCTGAAAGATGCTATAGTGTGTCACTGGGCTATGCACTAAACAAATCAGCAAGTCCAAAAGGGCAAGGAACCCCCTCTGGTTCTCCAAAGAGGTAGCTACTATAGTTAGGGAAAAGAGAAAAGCTTTTCAGAAGTACAAGGAGACCAAGTCTGAAAAGGATAGAGAAGCCTACAGAGAGAAACACAAGGAAGCCGGGAAAGCTATTAGGGTGACAAAGGCCCAGACTGAAGAAAAACTGGCTCAAGAAATGAAAAGGGGGGACAAAACTTTTTCTCAATACATTTGAGAAAAAAGAAAGGGTACAGGAGGAATAAGACTGGCAAAAAAGGAAGGACACCTAGTGGAAAATGACAAAGATAAGGTAGAAGTTCACAATGAATTCTTCTGCTCGGTCTTCACACAGGAAGACATTGGTAATGGTTTAGCACCAGCCAGGATACTCATGTCACGATCTCAAACAATTTAAAGGTAGAGAAGCAATGCAAAAAAGCAGCACAAAAGGCAAGCAGCATCCTCGGATGTATTGGTAGGGGAATTACCAGTAGGAAGCATGATGTAATCCTCCCACTGTTCAGGTCCCTGGTGAGACCTCACTTGGAGCACTGTGTGCAGTTCTGGAGACCTCACCTAAAAAAGGATATAGACCATCTGGAAACTGTGCAGAGACATGCCACCATAATGGTGCAGAGTCTGCACCACGAAACATATGAAGCTAGGCTCAGCCAGCGAAATGTATTCTCCCTTGAGCAGAGGAGGAACAGAGGAGACATGATTGAGATATTTAAATTTGTTAAGGGGATCAACACAGTACTATACAAACCAGGAACCTCTTCTGGGAAAACAGGGCTGCATGTAGTAGAGGACCCAACATGCGCCTGGTGGGAGGTAAATTCAGAACAAATCTTAGGAAATATTTTTTCATGGAGAGGGTGATGGACCCCTGGAACAGCCCACCGCTGGAGGTAGTGGCAGCCAAGATGGTCAGTAAATTCAAACAGGCATGGGAAAGACAGTATAGTCACCTTAACTTGATAAATTGATAGTGGGGGCCGGGGGGGGGTAGAAAACCCAGGAAGACTAGATGGATCACACGGTCTCCTTCTGCCAGCAAATTCTTATGTTCTTATGTTCTAAGTAAGTAAAACTTAACATTTAAAAACAAATGAAGCCATAAAAGTCAACTCTTTAAAGGATACTCCCTTGCATTCAGCCTTGCAGAATCCTATCAGGTCCAACAGGAACTTTGTCGCAATCATTGCCACAGTTCACAATATCAGCCAGGTTACTTTCCAAACAAGTCCAGGAGGAACTTTGGGAGCTCTGCTGCAGCTTGATCTGCTGAGTTAAACCAGTGGGGACTGTCTTGGTATGAACTTCCAGCCTGGCTGGGTATAACACACGGTGCCTAATTTGTGCTTTGATTGTATGGAATGATTTTACGCTCTTGCTTGCCACACCTTAAGAGTCAGGTCCTGAACCATCTGCAATTTTGGCCCAGACCACTGAAGGGACATTAATTTCCTCACTTCCCTTAGGACATAATCCTGGTCCAGATAATTAAGCATTTTGAAAATTATCAGTCTAGGGGGCTCACCAGGAGCAGGTTTATCTCTAACAGCCTGGTGATGCCTCTTGATGATGTAACAGGGACCATTTGCAAATGGACCAACAATTTTCTGACAAAACTTCTGCATAAATTCCACAATATTTGGTCCTTCTCCTCTTTCTGGTGAAACAATGAGGACCAGTTTATTTCTTCTGCTGCACCCCTCCAGTTCATCCACCTTATCTTTGAGTTTTGGAAGAGACTGCTTCGTGGCAAATATTTCTGCATCCAGTCGATTTTGCAGGTCTCAGAAGAAAGAAATGTGGACCTTTGCGTCTGAGACCCTTCTGATCAGCTCCTTGAAGGCTGGGTTCAAGTCCTTAAAGGAGATAGGAAATGATATTTACTGTACATAGTTAACTGACCTTTTTTATCTTCCTTTCCATGCCAGTTATGTATTCTGATATGCTTTGATGATTTTTTGATAAATAAATGATCTAGCTTTGGGGTGCCCGCAGATCTACATAGAGTTCTGCTCTCCTCACCAGCTACTGCTCTTGATTTTCATATCTCTAAGACATTTTATGATATCACAGACTCCCATTCCATGTCATTCATCTGAATGGCCTGGAAAGGAGTTTGTGATATCATAGAATGTTCAGGCAGTGTGAAAAGAGACAACACTAACTGCTAAGCAGAGAGGGATTCAGGGTAGTTACAAAAGCTACAAAACTAGATTATTAATTTAACAAAAAGGTCAAAAATATATCAGAATACTGGGTATCCAATAAAAGAACAAATGGAGGAGATCCAGAGGTGTGAAAACTGTTTCCTATCACCTTTAAGATTGTCTACCAGGGCAAAAACTGCTTCTTTGATTGTTGCCAGCTCTTGGTAGACTTGAGCTGGTGAGAGCTCCTCAGATGCAGAAACGGTTGGAGAAACAGGGGAGGAACTGCGGCATGGCTGTTTGGCTTCTATCTTGAGTGCTTGCTCTTCTTTGCCATCTGACTGCGGGGATGCATTTTGCTTGTCCAAATTAGGAATTTCCATTTCCAAACTCATCCATCATTTCCTTGGTGAGTACGGCAACCATAGGATATAAAAATAACAAAACATTAACCGCAGTGGAGGGGTAAAAAATACTTCTAATAATGAGGTCTGGACAGAGCTCCTAGCTTCTACTCTTACCTCAGTGCTGGCATCACATGACTACAGCAGGTAATGTATTTTTTAAAACAATGCTTTGTTTTAAATTATAGGTGTATAATGTAATGTTTCCATTTATAAAATGAATTAAGTAAATAGAGTACTATCACTGACTAGAGAGCATACCAACAAGAGGGATTATCTCACCACAAATACAAGAGTTGCATCTACTAGTCATGGCCACCTTATCCTTTTGCCAGTTTACAAACAAACTGCGCATGACACAAAATAGGACATAAACTGCCTCCCTTCAACTGAGCTCTGAATTTTAATTGATAGAGGTTAACAATTTACCTCAAAGTTACTGAAACAAAGGTTGCAGCCTCATGGCCTCCATTAGTGTATTCCATGTTCTTCCTTCCTTCACCTTAATCGCAGTACCCTCACCAGACATCAGAAGTGTCATCTTCTCTATTTTTATACGCACAGTTATGGCATCCTTAATGGTTCTACAAGTACCTTCTCAAGTTATGTGGGTAGGAGAACTGTGAACTGTGAGGAGAGCAGATTCTAGGAAGTGGAAGACAGTCTACAAAGGGAGGCAGTTAAATGCACTGGGGAAGCGGGCCAAAGGTGCCCAGTTAAATACAAAGTGGCTAAGTGTAAGGTCCTTCACCAAGGTTCAAAGAATTCAGATCCGGTAAGTATGTGTTAATGTGTCCTCTGTCGTCACCTGCAGGATTAGAGTTATTTCGTGCATGTTCACGATACTGTAAGAGAACGGCGAAGCAAAGCTGAGCTGTCCTGACATGAGACAAATGCAAGTGAAGCCACTCTTAGCCTGCAATGAGTGGTGATGAGGCCATATAAACATATTATAGATTGGGACACTTTTTGTTTTAGAAAACTACCTTTTTTTCGAGAATGTAGACCATCATTCCTGTTGGATGAGTCTATTACCATGGTGTTGCTCGTGAGGTAATTTTATCAAAATAAGAGTGTCTCTCATGCAAATGAAAAGAGCACTGTGATTGGTCACGGGCATCACCTGACACTCCCACTATCTATAATATTTTAAAAGTAAACAACTAGCTTGTTGGTGTTGCCCCTTACAATTACTGAAATGTATATGTAATCTGTCACTACCATGCTTATGCTGCATTGCTTGCTACTATGGTTGTACTGTTTATACTTGTATAATTCTTTGTTATCGAATGTAACCAACTCTGGGTTGCACCTGAAAAAGGGACGCTTGTATCAGTGACCCAACCGGTTAACAAATTTCAGCAAATAAATAAACTAGCAGCAATTGATTATGTGAAAGACCTGGGGTTCCTTGTTGATGGGAAGCTTAAGCTGTCACAGCAATGTATAGCAGGAGCATTGGGTAAAGCAGATTGAATGCTGGGATGCATTAGAAGGGCATGACAAGCCGAGAAACTTGAGGGATGGCTACAGCTTGCATTTCCAGATGTCTTCGCCACTGGCTCATTTTCTGTCAGTGGCGATTACATACATTTGTTAAAGTTACTGGCACCCAGCCTGGTGACAGAGTGGTAGCACAACTTCCTGTCATGTCAAAGACCAGGGTTTGGGAGCAAACTTGAGTCACCAGGGTCAGCTGGGGGGGAGAGGATTGAGCATACGAAGGATTGCTCTCTTCTCTCAGGGTGCTTGGGTTGCACCTCCCACAATGTGCCAGAGTCTAGGATTCTTGGCAGACAGGAGGCTCAAAAGAGCAAGGGGTGTCAACAGGCGCTGCCTGTCATTGCACATCTACATACAAGGGAGCACAAGAAAATGTAAGACAACCTGCCAAAGCAGGATAACAAATGGCACTCCTGCAGGGCTGACACCACTAACTGGGTCCCACTGGATCCTGCCTCAAGGGGGAGCAAGGGCAAGTCCTCCCTGACACTGCCACAAGGGGCAAGTCATGGGGTGTTCAGGTAACTTCCAGAGATGATGAATGACCAGGCTGTGAGAGGTTGGCTCCGATGGGCCTTGAAGGTAATACAGAGGATAAACCAAAGTGAAAATCAATCACTTAATCTGTCAGTCAAGCTCCTTAGTCCTTCAGGTACCCTAAGTGCCCTGCTACCTGATGGATTTACCCTTCTCACTGACAACCATCTCCTGGCTCTCCAGGTGTTCCACTGATGAGGTCTGGACTCCGGAACATTCTGTCTGGACCCCCTCCGTCCCTTCCCCAGTTGAGTCCTGATGAGCTGCCACCTCCATCTCCATGAACAATGCTTTCCTGAATCCTCCATACATCATCATGATAAGGCTGTCCTACTAACTGCCACTGCAGCCTGGAGATGGCAGTTGGGTTCAGAGTTCTGGCTCCCCCTCCCCAACTATTTAAAGGTATGGAGATCTGAAGAGGTGGGGGTGTCTATTTTTAGTACCCATTCTATGTATAGCTGTTAAATGTAGCCAAAAGTGAAAGGAGCCTACTTTCACGTTGAACAGATTAATGCAAACCAATTGTACCCCCCTCCCAAATGGGGGCCTTACCGTAACCCCCTGCCCAGAAACCACTTGGGGAGAGGTGAGAGGAGCAGCTCCTGAATTAACCTACCAGAGCAGGCCAGCCAGCCTGTGTAGACCTAGGGAGATGCCCACAAAGACTTTGCTGATGAATACAGCCCCAGTCCCTCTGCAGCCATACAACAGAACAGGTGTCCGCCTGAGAGGGACTGCCTCATCTGAAGCCCAGCTTATGAGAGCAGCTGTTCAGCCAGGCTACCTCATTTTGAGGAGCAGTTCCAAAAATAAGAGATGACCAGGGCACAGGTAGGGTGCTGAGGGCTTGTGTCAGGCATGCAGGTGGGTTTAAATCCAGACTACTGTATGTTGCTACTTACGTATCACAGCTGGGGCACATCTGATTTATACCAAGGCATGTGCTCCATCTAGGCCCATCTGAGAGTATCTCATGTTTTTCCCAACTTCAATGTGTGAGAGAAAGTCCCTTCATGGTGTGAAGATTGCAGAGTCCCACATGGGGTGAAGACAGATCAGTGGAGGCCGAGATGACAGCAGTGCACCTCTGCCTCTTGCAGCCACCTGGACAGTGTTGCAGACTTCCAGTATGCCTGTTCAAGCCACTCCAGAGTTAGAAGGAGGGATGCTTTTCATACCAGATGCTTCTTGGGGTCTAAAGGACCGCAAACCGTGAGTGACATATCAGGCTCAAGATCCTGCAACTGAAGTTGGTTCGCAAGATAGGGTTTAGGCATGTGAAGTTCTAGGCTGGATTGTGCTTTGTGGCTTTGTAGGTAAAGACTTGCATTTGCCCAGTGGCCATTTTGGGATTACAGTGGTTGCTCTGTTTAAACTTTACCAATGCACTTAGTGGTACTGTACTGCCTTACCACCATCAGTCTGCATCATGTTGTGCAGCAGCTGTGTGGTACCATAGAGAACTGAGAGCTCCCAGAGACTGTGGATTACAGTCCGGTGTACCAGCCAGGGAAGACACTGTGTGGGTTGTTGATGGGAAGCTTTGAAGGAATTTCTTTAAGGTGCCGAAAATTATTGCTTAACCCATTCATTTTTTCCTCAGCTTCCTCTTCCTTTATTTTCCTCTTTTTTAAAAACCTTTATTTATAGAATTGTATGTAATACATTTCATTACAATTTACAAAACAGCATATTCAAACATTGCAAAAATTGATGAAGGCGCCATCCCTCTTAATATGCCCAAATATACACCATGCTACTGTATGCTGAAAGATCTACATCGGGGACATGAAACAATACTAGTAATCAAAGGCATAATAAAGGATATAAACAACTGTAAATGGACTCCATGAGCAGCTCCTTTCCACCCTAATAAGAACAGTTCATTAATGTCCAAAGTTCCCTCCAACAAAGCTAATAGAGACTCTTAGGGGGTCACTTCCTACTGTATCTGTCTTTTTGTCAATTACCACCTGGTTGTAACCTCCCGGGTCATGTCTGAAAGTAGGCATTCTATGTCTAGTACACTTCACCCAGTTACTAAAAACAAAATAAATAAATAGAGAATTAATAATTTTGGGAGATTTGAACATGAATTGAATGGAAAGGGATGCAGAGACAGGGCCATACAGGGTGCTCAGTGACAAAATTCCAGACTGATGTAGACCAAGT
This sequence comes from Neoceratodus forsteri, assembly GCA_016271365.2. Lineage (NCBI taxonomy): Eukaryota > Metazoa > Chordata > Ceratodontiformes > Ceratodontidae > Neoceratodus > Neoceratodus forsteri. The sequence continues at coordinate 1,153,180,999 of CM057453.1, forward strand.
CACAGCACTCACCATGACCACAAATGAAGACAAAGTCCTTGTTAGATCTGTGTGACAGGGAGCTCCTGCCAGTCTTGAGGACTGATCTGTTCTTAAATCTGTTGCAACAGTTCTTCTATTTCTCAGCCTAATATGTTTTTTACAGTTTCTAGTCCATCAGGTTGGACACCTATATGCTATAGTGTCCTCTTTAATTTTCCTTTTCTCTCTCAGGTCCTCGTACAGGGAGGTTATTGTTGTGACTTCCGAGTTGATATAAAACAACAGGCTGTGTTTATCATTGCTGGATTTAGTAAGCAATATCATTATATCATGAAATACCTTGATGTATATACTTTATGTTTATGAAACCTGTAAATGTTGAAAATACCATGGCACTAGGTGTTTTTGATAATGGTAAAAAGTACTAGGCGACTATTATAAAAATTAAGTTTGTTGTGCTATTTAAAATGCATGTAAACTGCTGTAAACTGAACAAGTCTGACATTTCATGGTGATCTGCATATACCCCATCATGCTTTGCATTATGGAAGTATGTGTGATGTTGTGTTGCTTCGGGACTTGGCTTATTGTCAGTGACCTTTGGGGGTAACCCATGTTTCAGTGCTTCTGCATTGAGGTTCTTTGTCTTTAGCTTGTTTTTTTTTTTTTATTATTTGAGCCCCCCACCACCCAATCAAACAAGACCTGCATAAGGGTAGAGGCTGAATCTCAACTGCTGAATTAGATCAGAGATCAGTGTCAATAGGTGTTGGCTAAGTGCAGAGAAAGGACATACATAGTCTGTTGCTGCAAACTGATGTACCGAAGAAGGGATATGCCATTGCCTAAGGTTATCCTCTGTATTTTGAATAAACATCACACATAGATTGTGTGTTGACTTGAAGTTTGGTGTCTGGTCCATCTGTTATCCCACAATTCCTCCACAATCTGCAGAAAACTTTTTGTCTTTTTCTTTTAACCATCAAACAACCACCTGTGTGGTTGCAGGAACTTACAGGTATAAAACAACTTCCAGTTCAAGTGACTTTGTTTACTTCATTCAAGATGGGAAGGGATTCATTGAAGTTTAGGGAGATACAGTAGTCACTAGTCATAGGCTAGCACAAATAATTGATGCCCCTACTAGGATTCATTACAAAACTGGTTTTACATCTTTAGTTGATTGAATAATGGTTTGGGATATTAATAAAATTGCACAATCTGGAGTCTTAACAGATCGAGTCAGTGACCATAGTCCAGTCTATTGTTGTTTGACAGGAAAAAAGAAGTCAGTTCCCCATGTTTTTGTATTTTCATGTAACTTAAAAGAACGGATGTTGATCAATTTCAGCTCGTCTTGGCCTCTGTTCATTGGTCCAGTGTGGCACTATCGACAGATGTCAGTGAGACTTTAATAACCTTTTGTTCCCTTGAAATCAATAATTTCTTCTCCAACCTAAGTATATACCTAATGATGCAATGAACTCAACTACCCTCCCCTATCCGGATTTGGATTTTGTTTACACAGAATTTTATTTTAGACATCTTGCCCCTGATGAGGGGTTGAAGTATCTTTTGAAGATGGACCCTTGCCCTTCTGTGGGGACGGAAGAGATTGCCTTCCAACTCATGAGGATCACTGCAGACATACTTTGTTTTCCTTTATCTGCTATATTTAATTTGTCTCTTCATTTTTCTCTTTTTCCTAATGTTTGGAAAGACTTTATTGTTGTCACAATTCTTAAATCTGGGGACTCTACTAATGTACAAAATTACTGCCCTATTTCGTTATTAGCACCTCTCTCAGAAGTGCTTCAGAGAGTTGTTTTTGACCAAATCATCAAGAACTTGTCCATATATAACATCCTTACACCAGCCCAGCATGGATTCAGGCCAGGGCATAGTACATTGATGGTGCAGTGGTGTTCACGAGTGCAGTCCATATGGCCCTTGACTTTTCTGGGGCTGTGTTCATGGACCTCACCAAGGCGTTCGATTTGGTCAATCATGGCCTACTGTTGTCATCTTTTACAAAACTTGGTCTGTCTGGAGACATTGTTGAGTGGTTTGGGAGCTACTTAAGTGACCATACACGGGCTACTAAAATCAATGGCTGTGGTTCCACTTCTGCTTCTGTTTTGCTGGGTGTCCCTCAGGGTTGTATATTGGGTCCTCTCTTGTTCAGTCTTTTTTTGAACACACTTCTTTCTGTTTGCACTAAATCACAGATAATACGCTATGCTGATGATGCAGTGGTCCTCACAAGTGGAACTGAACTTGAAATTGTCCAAAGGGATCTGGCCCATGATTTAATGGTGGTTCAGAATTGGTTTATACAAAATAAACTAGTACTGAATGAAAAGAAAACAAAAATCAATGGTCTTTTCTAATTCTAGAAAAAGAATGATCGAGGATCCTATCCTGTCTTTCTTTACTATATCTGGGGTGGAACTTGAACAAGTTAAGCAATTTAAATATCTTGGCTTCATGGGGGCATGACCTATGAACCTCAGATTTCTAGTATGGTCAAGGATGTGCATCAAAGATTGGCAGCCTTCTTTAGACTGGACCCATTATTAATTTCATCCACTAGGTTGCTCTTCACTGAAAGCTTCCTTTTACCTGTCCTAGGCTATGGCTTGTTATTATATTATTCCACTGGGGAGGGATTATTATCAAAAGTTAGTCTTCTTTTGAACCAGATAGCCAGGTTTACCACTCAGATGCCATCTAGGAAACATCACTGTAACCTACTAAGACAGGCAAGTTGTTTCCCTCTTGAATGTTGATACAAATTTCATCTTGGACCATTAGCTAAAAAAGTAACTTTAAACAAGGTACCCACTTCATTAATTTAAATTTTTAAGAAACATATCAGTTCTGTTAATACCCATCTGTCAGTATGACATTTGTTTTGCCATACCAAGAATGAAAACAACTGTTGGCTCGAACACCTTGCCTTACACTCTCCCAGCCTTGTAACTCCTCCAGTCTATCTTTGATTGTTTAGAAGTTTCCCTGCAAACTTTTAGACTGAAGTTGAGAGGCAATTTAGCAGCTCTGAGTGAACGTAAATGCTTTGTTTAATTGTTAATGGAGTGTGTATGAAATTTTGTATTCTGTATTTTAATGTGTTCTGTTTATTTGTATGTAATATTTGTATGTATACTGGTCACCCATGAAAATGGGTCTTCAGCCCCCTGGTCTTACCAGTTTAAATAAACAAAATAAACAAACAAACAAAACAAAGTGGATAAGGAAATAAAGAGGAAATGAGCTAGACCAAAGTCTCACACCAAGTGTTAATACCAAATGAGGAAAAAACAGAAACTGCTATAAATTGTTTAACATGGTCAGAACAGCAAACTAGCCTAAACATTAAAGATCAATGGCAACCCTTTTACACATTGTTTAAAAAAAGCCTGAAAAGCCTGAATTGAGGTCATAAGTAGTGTTTCCTGAAAATTACATGCTATTTGGTTTTGTGGTTTGCTTTAAAACAGCATTTGTTAACTTGATCTGCCCTAACTGAAAACAGGTTGTTTCTGTCCCCTCTGACTGAGCCTGGGAGAGTGATGACATCATATCTGACTAGGCTACAGATTCAGCAGTGTAAGTACCTGCTTGACTGATGAGCTGTTAACTTCCCAATTAGAACAATTTGTGATTTAGTCTTCCTTCTGGCGCTGTGGTTCAGGGGCTTTTTCTGTTGCCCCAAGCTTTCCTTGTTGCGCTGGACTCGTGAGAAGGAGGTGTTATCTTAGAAGATGAACGCTATTGTGGAGTGCCGTGAGCGGGGGACTTGCTTTTTAAAACTGCTGCCCTGTCTTTACCTGGACTTAACAAGACTTGATGCTGTAATACCATCTTTGAAGGGGGGGGGTCATACCCAATTAGCTGCTTTGAGCCTGAGGGTAGTGAGGTCAAGGTGTTGTACTGGGTGAGGGAGGCCCTTATCCCCCCTGCACTCAGGGTTATTCCTGTTTGTGCTGCTCGGGACTCAGTGGGAACTCTCCCATTTGGCTCCGGGGAGACAGAGACATCTTTTGAGGTGCTCCTAAATTACCCCAGGGTGGGCCCTGGTGGTCTGGCCTTGGGGTGCCTGTAGCTGCAGGTTTCAGTAGTGTACAAGGCCTGGTGGAGTTGGTTGCGGGTTGGGGTGATACCCTCTTCGGTCCAGATATAAGCATGCTCCTGGTCTTTGCCTATTGTCCCCTTGTTTCTCGTCATTATTTTGTTTTGGACTTTACATATTGATTTATGGATTTATGGCTTCCCTTCCTGGATTAAAATGAAGCAGCTGCAGGCTTCCTATCTGTGGATTTTTGGAGAAACATCTGTTTTGACTGAAGACTTGTTTTTGCAGCAACAACTTTAGTGGGGCTTGGATCTGTTATTTGCTTCTTGAACTGTGCGTGATGTATTGAGTTGATTTATTATTTTATCCTTAGGATATTTGCGCTGACAGGTCTGTTTTATATTTATTTTGGATTTAGAGCTTATTTTAAACCATTGGGTTTCTTTCTGGCCTATCCTCACTGTGCGAGAGACAGTGTGTGGGGCTATCGCTTGCTGGTTTCCTTCCTCCACTTTGTGAGAGAGAGTGGAGGATCAAAGTAATTTGGACAGTGATAGTGTGTGGGGGGTTATGTTTTCTGTGTTCTCTTCCCCCACTCTGTGAGACGGAGTGGTGGATCGAACTATTCGTGACCATTTATTCAGAGTGGTGGGAGCACTCTGTTCCTTCAGAATTCAAATTGTTTTTATTAAATTTACAACTGATATATGCTTATGTATTTATTGTTTGGTTAATCTGTTGTTATTATTTTGAGTACATTTGAGTACATTATCCCTTTTTTGGGTGTGAGTGATTCGACGTATTGGTGGTTCAGATGTATTGGCAGGTTATTCTCCCTGTCGTGCACTACTCACCCTCTGAACTTCGGGACCTCCGCCCCTTTAACCCCCCCCCACTGCAGGCTGCAGTATATCAATGTTGCAGACCACTAAGAAGTCTTTTGGTCGCAGAGGGTGGGCTGGGTCTGGGGCCCCAAACATCTAAGGGAGAGTGAGCGGGGTGCTTGTATCGGGATTGTGAGGTCCAGGTGATGCCCAGGGCCAAAATGGATTCTGGAACATGGATCTCCATTGCCTGGTCTCCTTACTCATGGGCTCCAATGTTTCTGGGCCGATAGCTTGGGTGGCACCGGAATCTCATCTGACTCGAGCGGTGTTATGCAATGCTAGGTCTATTAAGAACAAGATGACAGTAATTGCTGATCTTGTTGGGACAGCAGACATGGCATACATCACTGAGACCTGGTTGGATGATAATGCTGGCCCCATATTGGAGGCTGCTGTTCTGGCCGGGTTCTCGGTGATACACTACTCAAGACTGGACCACAGGGGCAGGGGTGTGGCCATTTGTTTTAAGATAGAACTGGACCTTGGTGGTGTGCCAGTTAAGGAATCCAGCTCATTCGGGTGTACCGCTGTTGCAGATGTAGGCTGTAGGAACGTTCTCATCTACCATCTGCCCAGGGTTGAGAAACAGTTCCTACAGGAAGTAGAAGACTTCATGGTCGACATGACATTTGAGTCACCCAAGTTGATGGTCCTGGGTGTCTTTAATGTCTGGGCCAATGATGAACTTTTGCAATTCGGTTAGGACTTCCTCCAGCTAATGACATCACTGGGCTTTCTACCTTTTGTTGCCTCTGCAACTCATAAGTTCAGTCACTCACTTGACCTGGTTTTCCTGCTGGGGATTGAAACCTCCAATCTGGTGGTGGAACCAGTCAGATGGTCAGATCACCACACTATAAGGTTCAGTTTACAGGCCTCCCCTTATAGGCCTGCCCCTGTGGAGATGGTCAGATACCACCTTTTGTGGAATGTGAGCCCTGATGGCCTACTGGTGGAATTAGACCTATTGGGATTTCCGGGGGCAAGCGAGAGCCTAGTTCAGGCCTATAATAAGGCAGTTACTGAGGCTCTGGACTTTATCGCTCCGGTCCATGTTTGTCCTCTCTGTCTCCGCCCTCGGTCTCCGTGATATGAAGTGACCTTGGAGGAGTTGCGAAGAGTAGCATGAAGGTTAGAGCATTGCTGGCAAAAATCTTCCCTGGATGCTGACCACCTTAGATTGATAGAACATTATCAAATCTATCAATCAGCAAGCACCTGTAAGAAGGCAGAGTTCCTGTCTAGGGAGATTGCTGCCACTCAGCATAGACCAGCTCAGCTCTTTCGAACCATGGACACGCTGTGCAACCTAACCTGTCAGCAGGTTCGAAGAGTCCTTTCACAAACTGAATGTGATGAGTTTGCACATTTCTTTGCTGATAAGGTGGCCAGCATAAGGGCTGATCCTGCCGGCTCACTCTATGGGAGCTGATGGTGGTTGCTGCCCAGTCACTCCTTCTCAATTTGCCTGGAGCTCTTTCGACTGGCTGGAAATTCTGAATATCATGTGGATTGCCCAGGGTATGTGCCCAATGTGCTGTAGTTTGGACCCTGGCCCAACTTCCCTAATTATGGGGTGTTCTGACATCATTGGCCCTATCCTCGCAAAGATAGTTTGGTGTTCCTTAGAGTCAAGTGAGTTTCCTAGCTCCCTGAAGAAGGTGGTGGTGACACCACTCCTGAAGAAAGCTGCTCTGGACCCAAACTGCTTCACTAACTAGAGACCTATCTCAAACCTTTCCTTTGCAGGGAAGGTGATTGAGAAAGTTGTTGCGCTACAGCTGGAGAGCCACTGTACCATCCACGATATCTATGAACCTCTCCAGTCCGGTTTTCATTGGAGGCATAGTACCGAGACTGCTCTGGTTTGGGTGCTCAATGATCTCCTGCGTACGAGGGATCAGAACCGCCGCTCCGTCTTGGTACTTCTTGATCTCTCCTCAGTCTTTGACTCCGTGGACCATGGGGTGCTTCTCGGGTACCTGAGGGTCATCTGTGGTCTGTCTGGAACAGTTCTCAGATGGTTTCAATCTTTCTTCACTGGCAGATTTCAGACGGTGGTGTCGGGGATTTTTTCCTCTGGCCCATTCTCTCTGCCATGTGGGGGTCCCTCAGGGGTTGGTGCTGTCTCCCATGTTGTTCACGGTGTATATGCTGCCCCTCGGAGACATTGTAAGATGGTATGGGCTGAGGTTTTACTGCTATGCTGGTGATATCCAGCTCTACCTGTCTTTTGCTCCCGACCAGCATAGTGCATACTCAGTCTTTAATAACTGCCTCGCAGAAATCCAGGACTGGATGAAATCCAGCTGGTTGAAGTTGAACTCTAGAAAGACTGAGGCGTTGGTGATAGATCTGGGTCCCCAGACAGAGGGGTTGGTGGCTGGAAAACCTTCTGGACTTCGTCTTGGCGGTGTCCAGCTGCCTTCCTCTGAACGGGTGCAAAACCTGGGGGTGATTTTTGATGACAGGTTGACACTGCATTCACAGGTGTTGGCAGTCATCAAGTCCCAGTTTTACCATCTCAGAAACATCACCAGGATTAAGCACCTTGGTCCATCCGGCGTCCTTCCAACATTGATCCATGCCTTTGTGACTTCACGACTGGCTACTGCAACTCCCTGTATTTAGGGCTACTGGGGGCTGATATCTGCTGCTTGCAGCTAGTGCTGAACGCTGGCGTGCAGTTGTTGATGGGGACTCCTCATTCAGGTCACATCACATTGGTGCTGTGCAAACTGCACTGACTGCTGATTCAGTGGCGGATCACCTTCAAGGTCGGGCTTCTGACCTTTAAGGCCCTGCATGGACTGGGCCCGGGCTATCTGCAAGAACTTCTGCTGCCTTACTGCCACAGATGACTGCTCTGCTCAGCCGACCAGGGGTTATTAGAGATTCCCAGGGTACATTTTAAAACATCAGGAGCCCATGCTTTTATATACAGTATGCAGCTCCGACCCTGTGGAATTCTCTACCTCATCAGATTCATGAGTGCACGACTGTGGAGAGTTTTAAGAAGGCCTTGAAGACTTATTTATGGCATCTTGCCTACCAGGATTAATTGCATTCAGTTATTTATTCTGCTGTATGTGAATTTTATGCTTTTTACTGGATTTTATCTGTTCTTAAAGTTGTACTGTGCCTTGGTTGCCGAAAGGCACTATAAAAATAAAGTTATTATGATTATTATTATTGTTACTCCTTATCATAACATTTATATGAAACAACAAAAGTCCATAAGAGTCCTGAACGTTGTAAGGCTATAAGCTATGAAGGGCAGTCTGCTGTCTTCAGAAAGGCCGTGCAGGAAAGAGCACGGGAAATTAGAGAGTGTCAGTCACAATCTCCAGAGTCCGCTTCTTCTCTGGCCTGAGTGGAGGCACGTGGTGGGACATGCCTCTGGACCCACTTCAGGGCCTCCAAAAGGTCTGAAAAGAGATAGGTCTGGCCTCTGTGGATGATCCTAAGGTGGACCAGGATCACCATTCCATGGAATATTTCACCTTCCTGCAACAGGGTCCGAACTCCATCAAACTTTTTTTTTTCCTGCAAGGTGGCAAAACTAAGTTCCAGGAAAAGTTTAATCAGCTAGCCATCATGTAAAATTTTTTTTTCCAGTGGACCAAAGTTAATCCAAATTCCCTTGAACCTCCCCATCCAGGACAGCAACAACAGTGCGAGGGGAGTCTGTATCCCGGTGACCTCAAGGCATCACTCTATAGACTATCTGGATAAAGGCTGATTGTGAATTTCCTCTCCCAGCTGCTGCCCAAACCATTCTTGGAGGAACAAAATCAAGTGGTCGCTTTCACTGTGCTCTGGCATGCTGACGATCTGAAGGTTTGCAGCCCAGACCTGATTTTCTAAAGTTTTGCCTCTGAAAATTCTGTCTTAACTTTAAGTCCATGCTCATCTCTAGGGTTATCATCCGATTAGTCGGGGTGTCAGACTTGTCTGGAAGTCCAGTCATCATGAAAATAAGATGATTAATTTTCACCCCCAGGCTTTGTAAAGTTTCTTCGGGGCATCTGGCATGGCTGGTAAAGAAGGGCTGGCTGCATATTGCGTGGCCAGCAGCGCTGCATCATCTTGACTCTGAGCTCCCTCCTGCCTCTATTTTTCTCTATGAGACTTCCCCATCATGAGCAGGAGATATTTCTCTGCACATTATGTGAAAATGACATCGAAATCCAAACAAAGGGTACTAAAATAAGAAATATTTCTGTAGGCTGCATGCAGAACTTAAACAAAAACAGCCATGGAGTACACTGTGCAGTTCTGGAGACCTTACCTACGTAAGGACATAGACAGGGTAGAGAAGGTTCAGAGGAGGGCAACAAAGATGGTGCATGGATTGCATCACAAGTCCTATGAGGACAGGTTGAAGGCACTGAACATGTACTCCCTGGAGGAGAGGAGGGAGAGAGGGGATATGATAGAGACATACAAGTATCTTACAGGGAGGAACAGGGTGCAGGAATGCACTATTTTAAGCGAAAAGATGTTCCAGGACTAGAGGGCATGGGATGAAGTTGGAGGAGGACGATTCAGAGGAAACGTGAGGAAGAATTTCTTCACAGAACGGGTGGTGGACAAGTGGAACACCCTGCCAGAGGAAGTGGTGGGGGCTGAAACAATCACGGGATTTAAGAATGCATGGGATAGACATAAAGGAATTCTGGAGGTCGGGGTAAGGGGCAACAGACTTCCTGGAAAACATAAACTGAACTTACAAACTTAAATGGGCAGACTGGGTGGGCCATAGGCCCTTATCTGCTGACACTGTCTATGTATCTATGTATGTATGTATGTATGTTGCTCAGGCTGCACTGCGCCCACTAATTTTCCACTTAATAATCCTGTTTCCTTATTGTTAAATGTATCTGTATGCCTTTGTATTAGTCACAGTTTTTTTGCACATTATGAGGACAATGGTTTGTTCTTGTTATTTTCTGGGGGTATTACTTGGATGGTTCCATCCTCGAGAACATGTTGGCTTTCAAGTACTTAGGGGTGTGGTTGGATGAAAACCTGGATTTCTCCACGCATGTTGACGCTACTTATGCCAAGCTTCACCCCAAGCTAGGTGCCCTTTTCTGACACAAAGCTAGCCTCCCTCTCCCTACCCATCGAGAGTTGGTCTCCAAAATGATACTGCCACCTTTTGACTTCGCTGACATGGTGTATGGAACTGTTTTTCAGACTTCACTAGGCAAACTTGACATTCTCCTAAACTCCTTCTGCCATTTTGCCGCTGCCTCTCCCCCTCTCACTCATCCCTATCTTCTCTATCCTCCCTTATCCCTTACTCCCCTATCCCACAGGTGAATGGTTCACTGTGTTACTTTTGTTGCTAAATTCGGGTTTGGTTACCTCCCGTCCTACATCCCCTCTCGGCTCACTCAAGTTGGCTTCTGTAACTACTCCCTTCGTCACAGAGACTCTCGCTCCTTTTCCATCCCTCTTCCTCACTCTGTCTTTGGACAATCTTCTTTTTCCTTCTGCTTACCTTCTCTCTGGAACAAACTATCTTCTGGCCTCCATTCATGTTCCTCCTTCTCACTCAAGAGACTCCGAAAACAGCTTCCCTTTCAACACCTGCTCCCAATGCCCCAACCCCTTACTGCTTTAATTTTGTATAACTCTGCGCTGCTGCCATACTAGATGTTGCTATAATGTCTGATTGTGGGAGCCTGTATACTCTAACCCCCCACTTTAGCGGACTAAACTCTTTGACTGTACTGTTTATTGTTGCTGTTGTTGTTGAGTGGCGTTTTACATTTGTAACTGGGTCTTGTAACCCTGACTCATGTGATGACCTTCTGTTCAAAGTATTTTTATGCTACCTTCTGTAGATTTTTCCCTTTGTTACCCTTCCCCTGGGTCGCACCTGGAAATTAGCTTTAGCTCATGGTGCTTTTCCCAGTTATCTGCTTTTAAATAAATAAAATTAAAAAATGATCCTGTGCACTCAGTGTACCCCAAGGGAATCCAGGGCTGTCTGATGAAGGTTAAAAGGTAAAGCTAGCTAATCTTCAGTAAACTTAACTAATACTGAGGTAAACTATTCATTTAATCTTTTTTGCAGCCACGGTATCCTTTTCTATTGTAATCCCTTCCTCAGATCCTGTAGGTACCAGTTCCACTCGAAAGTACCACGTTTCGTCGACAGTAAATCTGCTGACATCCAGCACAGCGACGGCACAATGCTGACACTCTGTATTGTGCCATCAATAAACAAAGTGTTTTTTGTAAATGGATGCACCCTCCACACACAACATCCATGCAGGATGCTCTGCCCTCCACAGCCCCCACATTTAAATATTATCAACTCCAGGTCAGAGTTGTTTTGGGGAGGGGGCAAAACACTGGGAGAAGCCACATCAGTGAAATGCAAACCATTACAGCGACTTTCACTGCAATGGTCTTTTTTAATCTTTCATGGTTTTGGTGTTGCCGTACTGTGGGCCACTGTTTCCATTCTGATCCTTCAGCCCTAGTTATGGCACCCAGCATGCAGCTGTCACAAATGAATTCTCTCTGGCAATGGGATAGGACTGCAAACATCTTCCAGCTCCCACAGTGCATAAGATACTGAAATCTAGCCCTGTGTGTATGATATGCTACTTAGTGCTGTCTTTTTTGCTTCCATAAATTGTTATTAAGTAAAATTCAAAACACCGCACAGTCATATTCACAGCTATTAGAGTTTCAGTTAGAAAGAATAAAACCCTATGCTGGCCCGGTGACGTTGAGGGTTGAGGCACTGGACACCACACCTCGCACCATGCCGGCGACCCGGGTTCGGCAGGGGAGGACTAAGATTGAGCATCCATGGACAGGTCTCTTAGTCCTGGAGTGGGTTAAGGGCTCTTCCGTTGTGTTGGATACCCCTGGCGGAGGCTGGGGGCACTGCAGTGCACAACGCAGAGGCATGGGGATTGGGGTAGCAGTAGACATCTTCTGGGTGCATGCGGGAGCACGTGCAAGCTGGGCAGGACATCATTGCACATCCATGCCTCAGGGGAGGAAACTCTAAGAAAAATCCCTCTGCCCTCGGGTGAGGCGATGGCGATCGCTGGAAAACTGACCCACCACATGCCCAATACTGGCTGACTCTCTGGTTCTCCTTGAGGTCTGGGGGCCTCTCCATGGGGCCAGTAGAGCCCCAGATCTCGCATACCTGATGTAGCTTCCAGAGCAGCCAGTTCAGGTGGGCAGTTGAGTGTGGCAGCTGTCAGTGAGACCCTGAGAGATGCCCCGAGGACAGGGTGCAGAAATAGACCCTACAAAAAAAAAAAAAAAGAATAAAATCCTAATATTAAAACTACAAAATGATTAACACCAAATATCACTGTTTGAAAATTACTTACATCTAATAAAAGGTTTAACAAAAGATTATAAGAACAATCCATATTCACCCACATAAGGTCCCCCAACATAACTACAAATGAATCTAATAACAAATTATGCTAAAACAAAATAACAATAACACCAAGAGGAAAAATGTAAGAATATGAGACCAAGTATAGGAAGAAGACAGAGATTTAACACATAAGAAGAAAGCCAGTAAAGAGAAAAGAGAACTAATGTGTAGGGAGAGCACAGTCAGATAGAAGGCTGCTCCATTTCTTACTGAACTTATCCTTTTTATCCTTAAAACCTTGTGCAATTTTTTTAGTTTAAGTGCTTCAATAATTTCTATTTGCCATTTCAACAATGAGGGTACATCCTAGTCAAGTTGTTTTCTAAGAAATAACATTTTTTGCAGCAATAGACATTAGTAGCTTTATCAGTCAAAGGAACATGTCTGTTGGCTGAAAAATGACCTATTATGCAAAATGAAAACTTAAACATGGAGTGAACAGTATGGAAGTCTTGTATACAGTCCTGTGTCTGAGACCAAAAACATTTTAGAACGGGGCAGTTTTAGATCAGCTTTAGCCCTGTTACATTTGATGCAATTATTGGTTTGTTGTAGTCCCATCTTTTTCCTGTGATAAGGTATGTAAAACACGTTATTTAGAAATTTATACTGCAGCACTCTATAATTTGACAATGAAAACAGTTCAAATGGTAGGGGCTATATGACTTCCCAGTTCCAATTCACTGAACGACCATCTGTGACAGTGTTCCAGTAGTTCATGGATTCAGTAGCCTGTCCTCTAACAATGCTGATAAAACAAGCATTTGTCAATGCCGAATGTTGCTTGCTTGTATGTGCTGTTTAGGTATTTGGAAGTGACAGTGTCATGCATTCCTCCCAAGACATCCACTGTGTCTTTCCATTCAGTATTCACAAAAGAGTGGAAGGGGCAAGGGCCACAGCAGTACAGCAATTGCCAAGGGGGTGAAGAGGTGGACAAAAGAGTCCTGCAGGAGCTCACTAAATTGAAGGTAGACAAAGCGATGGAACCAGATGGCATACGCCCAAGGATATTTACAGAACTGCGAAGGGAGATAGCAGTACCTCTGGCAGCCATGTTCACTGAGTCATTCAACATGAGTGAATTGAAGGAGGGCACATGTGGTCCCTCTACACAAGTCCAGCAGCAGGGAGGAGGCAGAGAACAATAGGCCATTCAGCCTCATCTCAGTAGTGGGGAAGATCGTGGAGACGTTGCTTCAAGAAAGGATAGTGGGGCATCTAGATGCCATCAGAACCCAGGACCGTAGACAACATGGATTCACAGTGGGGACATCATGTCAGATAAATATGGTTGATTTATTTTACTGGACGACAAAGGAAGTGAATCAGGGTGGAGCAGCGGACAACGCTTACCTTGATTTCAGCAAAGCCTTTGATACCATCCCATATAGGAGGCTGATAAACTAGCTGGGTAGGCTGGACTTGGGGGAAAGGGTGGTAAACTGGGTTAGAAACTGGCTAGCAGACAGGAGGCAGAGAGTGGTGGTAAATGGTATGCAGTCTAGGGAGAGGGGGTGACCAGTGGGGTGCTGCAGGGATCGGTCCTGGGGCCAGTTCTGTTCAATGTCTTCATTAGTAATATTGCTATACATCTGAAGGAATTTTTCACCAAATTTTCAACATAGCCATTTTAAGACCTCTGCTCATGAACAGTGTCACTGTGATTTTCTTAATTTGTCCTGTACATTGATTTCGTGACACGACTGCGCCATTGGGCACTACACAGGGAAACACATTTGGGTGAGATGTGAAAAATAACAGCTGTACTACTCATAAGAAGGTGTGGTAAATGGCAATGTTGAAAATCTGAGTGAAAATATTGAAATTGCCAACTAACAGCCGCATGAGAACTGTACAACGCACACTCGTAAAACAGTCATTTTTTGGAATTTTTTCACCAAATTTTCAACATAGCCATTTTAAGACCTTTGCTCATGAACACTGTCGCTGTGATTTTCTTAATTTATCCCGTACATTGATTTCGCACACCAACTGCACCATTGTGCGCTACATGGGTGGAAACACGTTTTGGGTGAGATGTGAAAAATGAAAGCTGTACTGTTTATAAGAAGGTGTGGCAAAATGGAAATTTTGTAAATCTGGAGTGAAAATATTGAAAATTTGCGAACTTACGAACGTGCATAGGAACTGTACAACGCACTCTCGTAAAACAGTCATTTTTTGGAATTTTTTCACCAAATTTTCAACATAGCCATTTTAACACCTGAGCTCATGAACAGCATCATTGTGAATTTCTTAATTTGTCCCGTACATTGATCTCGCACACCAACTGCGCCATTGTGTGCTACATGGGCAGAAACACGTTTTGGGTGAGATCTGAAAAATGGCAGCTGTACTACTCCTAAGAAGGTGTGATAAAATGGCAATGTTGGAAATCTGGAGTGAAAATATTGAAAATTCACGACCTTATGAGCCTGCGTAGGAACTGCGCAACGCATGCTCGTAAAACAGTCATTTTTTGGAATTTTGGCACCAAATTTTCAACATGGGGTTTTTGGGACCTCTTCTCATGAATGATGTCACTGTCATGGTGGTATTCAGGCCTGAAGGGTGATTTCACAGTCACTGCGCGAAATCACCCTTCGGGCCTGAATAACGCCATGACAGTGACATCATTCATGAGAAGGGGTCCTAAAAACCCCATGTTGAAAATTTGGTGCAAAAATTCCCAAAAATGCCTGAGATATGCAACAAAGTTGAACCCCCTCTAGCCCATTATACAGCTTACGGCATTTCCTCAGTTTGCGGTTGGCTTTGAAGAGTGCAGGCGTGTTCCCGGTCCACGAAGATCGTTGCGCGGAGTCCGGAGGTAAGTATGGAGTGAGGGGTGTGGGAAGGTGCGCATTGGGTGGGTGCGGTTGGGAGGGGGGGTCGGCGACGCACTACGGGACCGTTTTTGTTTTACAGGTTTTAAAACAAAAAGACATTGTGGATGTTTGTCATGCTGGGGTGGGCTCCCAGCATGGCACAAGGATGGGGAGGGCGTTCAGCCGATGGGGATTGGGCACCCCGTCGGCCAAAGGACTGATTGCCACGCTGGGGTGGGCTCCAGTGTGGCACCTACTACTGGGGAGAGGCGCAGCTCAGCCAACGGATCAGGCACCCGTCGGCTACACAGTACATGCGCGCCGCATGCCTGCGTGTGGGGAGCTACGCTTCTTATCGCTGCTCACTGAAGCATAGCTCCCCCCTTTCAACTCTATGCCATTGCATTTTGGAGCGTGTCATAGACAGCTCCAAAATGCATTGCCTTACAGGGGCCGTGCCTGCCAGCTCACTGACTGAATTGGAGAAGGAGGTGACACACCTCCGAAATCTCCGTTGATGGCACTATGTTTCTTGCACATGCGTGCAAGCAACATAAAAATGAATAAAATGCAGAGATAGTAGGTTTGGTATTGCAGATGAACAGAAAATGTCTTGTGTCCTCATTAGAGTTAAGTAGATGATCATCCTTATTAAAAAGTCTCTTAACATTTAAAATATTGAATATAAGTTCAGTGTTAACTTCCCAATGATTATTTTTCCAGATTATCACTTTCAGGCCACACCTGGCCTTTTCTTAGATCCTGAATTTTTTTAAACCCCAGCCTATTTAACTTTTGACAATGAAATGTTCTTTTCCTGACTGAAAGATTTTGATTTCCCAAGAGTGGTTGTTGAAGTGACTTATCTAATTTTAGACCAATTAATGTTGCGGTCTGCCCTATTTGCCTAATAGAGTCTAAAATTATTTGATTTTTAATAGGGCATTTGTTAAGTTTAGAGTTTAAAAATAGTAGAGATTCAATGCCAATGTTATTATCTTTGACTGTGTCCAATTCTGTGCTGAGCTACTCTGGGACATACTGTACACATCGGAGTCTTGCAATTTAGTCATCTGCAGTACTGCATAGTCCTACAAGCCAAGTACAGTGGTAAATATAAGTCAGAAAGCTGCAAGCCTCCTTGTTCTTTAATCCTGGTTAATTTGTAATAGGCCTGCCTGGGTCTCTTGTGATTCCAAATACATTTATTTATAATATTCTGAATAGAGTGGAACCATTATTTAAGAATGCAGTTAGTTATAAGCATGAGGTAATACAAGTAGCGCCATCTTAAATAGCAAAATTACCGCTTAGGAAAACATAGCCTCCCCCACATCAAACTGTGAAATACTTACTTTGTGAGACACTAAAAAATTCTTCCAGCTGAGCAATTGAAGGCAGGTACTTCTGGGGGTCTTGGGTGGAGTTCATCAGTGCCTCAAGTTCTTTTTTCACCAGGTTTAATGCATTGAAGGCATGGGTAAAGACTGTGTTGTACTCAACAATCACAAACTGTGAAAATAAAAGAGGGGAACTGATCTGAGGCTAGAAAACTATTTTAACTACATTTACCCTTCAGGTTGGTAATTATAATAAACTAAAACAAATAACATGGTTGTCTTGATTCAATACGACTAAAAATAGTCTAATGACTTGCTGCTTACTGTAGAACATAAACATGATGATATTTATTTAAAAAATGAAACAATCTGTACTTTTATATCTGTATATGAATAAGCATAAAGAAATTTTAAAATGAGTACTTTTGCTAGCAACACTACATCAATATAGTACAGCTGAATTTCACTGAATCAATGTGTTGATTTGGCATTTTCAAATAATAAAGCAATGGTTATCATTTTGGTGTATCAGCAAAACACAGTTTTGCTACATCAATATACCTAATACACCTAGGGGGAGATATTCAGACTGTGCCAGGCAATGGCTCAAGTGGTGGCGCAGTGCAAATGAGCTGTGTTGGGGCCAGGACAGTGTAATATTCAAAAGTGATGTGCCATGGTGCATCACCATTAAATATGGCACAGAATGTGCATGGCGCAAGTACAATGTGCCACCTCATTCCCCAGACAAGGAGGACTGGGAATGCTCCAGTGCAACTGTAGTTACGCTGGGCACATCACCCACAATATTCAGACATGGGCATGCAAATGGGGCCATAATGTATGCAAGGCACAAAAGGGGCCATTTGCATGTCATAATGGCCCTATTTGCACGTCATTATGGCCCTATTTGCATGCATTGCACAGGGCATCCGTGAAATGCACCTGGCACCCTTTGTAGCCACGTTCAACCTGTCATGAATCCCTGGTGGTCTAGTGGTAACCCCCCTCCCTCCCCGTAGCACTGGTCACCATGTACTGGATAGTAAAATACTCCGTGGTAGTCTAGTGGTAACCACCTTCCCTCCCTGTAGCCATGATCACCGTAATTGTCAAAAGCCATTGTCCCTGGTGACTTAGTGGTACCTCCTTCCCCTCCTGATGCAGCGCTCACCAGAGCCATGTAGTATAGTAAAACTCTGGTGGTCCAGTGGCACCCCAACCCTCACAGAAACCCCTGCACACACAGCCCCCCTCAGTCATTGGCAGGCGGCATCAGCCCACCCACATACCACCCAGTGAATGACAGCATACAGTAGCAGCTGTAAGCTTATTGGTCCACAGTGTGGACCAATGGGCTTGCAGTGCTTACTGTACGAATCATTCACAAATATGTAGATTGGCAACTCTTCGCCTATTAAGTTCAATACCTGAGCTGGCTCTGTGTGTGACTTCTGTAGGTATATCCAGAATCCAAGGTTCTACAGGGTGCTTTTTTACTAGCAACAGTATATACAGCATCCTTCCTCCTGCTGTGTTTTCCTGAGACTAACCACTTGTCCAGATAGGGAAAAACCACCACAGTATTTATTGAAATGTTTCACCAGGAAGGCAAGCTGAGCAACAAGTTGCTCGTCTCCCAGTGCAACCTGGGGGGTAAGGAACAATGGGATAAAATACAGAGAAATGTTACAATGCTGGAATACAATTTGCTTACTTGCATACAATGAGAGCAGGAGGGATTACAGGTGGATGACATTGGCTAACAATGCAGCAGTTAAGTATAGTAGATATGAAGACACATATAGCAAATTGGCAACAGTTGGTGACAGTAACACTGGAACACATATAATAACTTGACAACAGGATGTAGCACTAGATGATAAGGTGACCCAATAGTAATTGGTAACCATTAGTGTAACATAGCTATTCAAGATTTACAGTGATTCGAGTAAAGAGAGGAAGAATGGAAGGAGGGAACAAAAAATTGTGGAGGGTAGAATAGAAGAAGGGAAAGGGAATTTAAGAAAAGATGCAGACAGAACATGATTTTCAAGGCAAACAGAGACAACAGGGTGGACTAAAGTGCATATAATAGGGGTATGGGGTAGGGTATAAGTACTTAATTGAGTGTAGGGGTAGGCCAGAGTTAGGCTTTGTTAACCAGATAGAGGGGTAGGAGGGGAGGAGAGGAGAGGCAGAGTGTGGCAGGGTGATAAGAGAGAAGTATTGTAGGTGGGGGCTATCCAAGGGGGAAGGGGAGTTGAAATTCAACAGTGTCCTTTTATTCCTATCTGGGCAGGGTGGTGGACAGCCCTACTGGTAGGACACCGCTTATAGGTGATGAGAGTTATTTATATATAGTGATGCAAGAGAGGGGGTGTTGGTGGAAGGATGTTGTGGGAAGGGGTAGCAGAGGTCAACTATAGTGGGGGCGTAATACCCCACCAGTGTGCTTGGTGACCCTGCATGCACAAGGCAGTGATCTAGCAGTGACTGATGGGGTGCAGTTAAAGGAGAAATAGGGGAAGGGGGGTAAAGTTGTTGCTCACCATGCACTATGGATCCTGCCTGCACAAGGCAGTGATCGAGCTCACGGGAGAGAGATAGATTAAGGATAGAGAAAGAAGGGGGAGGAGCACTTTAGGAGGAGGGAGAGTAGGGTACAAGGAGAAGCACAATCAGAGGGAAATATTGGAGTGGTGGGGAGTAGGCATATGGTAATATGTGCTTAGGGGAGGTGGTGGGAGGATTAGGGAGGGTCATGGCAGGCACAGGAAGGGGCAAGAAAGTTCTTGAGGGCAGAGTTAATGGAGTAGCAAGAGGATGAGTGGTGAATTTGAGGTGGAAGTAAATTCCAGAGTTTTGGGAGGTGATAAGAATAATCCGATTGGCCAATAAGGGTGGAGCGGCGTGGGACCACCAGGTTTCGTGAGTCGGTAGATCTTAGGGAGTGGGAAGGAGGGGAGTGGTTGTAAAGGCAGGGGAGAGATAGGAGGGAAGTTCACTCAGCCAGTGCTTGGAGGTGAATTTTATGCAGTGAGAGAGACGTCACTTTGTTAGAGAAGGGAAGGATAGGGCATGGTAGAGATCACAATGATGAGTGTGGAGGGGGGCTTCAAGGGCAAAATTGCAAAAGGAGTTGAAGAAGGTATCTAGTCTGGCCAGGGAGGACTTAGGGGCAGCATCATAGACTACATCACATAGTCGAAGATAGGTAGGATCATCTTCTGGACAATCTCATGTCTAGCCGTGGGCGGGATGCAGGCATGGTTCCTGAATAAGGCACCGAGCTTGGGACACAATTTTTTCTGAATGGCGTCGATATGACCAGAGAAGTTCAGGCATTGGTCCAGCCAGTCACCTAAATACCTGAAGGAGGATGTGTCCTCGAATAAAGTCTCATCAAGGGTGTGGAAGAAGGGTAGAGAGGGAAACCTGGTAAGTCTCTGCCTGGTGCCGAAGGTCAAGGAGACTGTTTTTTTTGGGTTGAGAGATAGTTGGTGGTTTACCAACCAACACGGAACTTTGTTGAAGTTGTGCTGCAAGTTGGATGCAACTTCAGTGGGCCAGGAGCTAGATGCATACAAGACTGTATTATCAGTGTACATGTGAATGGAGGAGAATGGAGAGCAGGTGGACAGGAGATCATTTAGAAAAATAGAGAATAGTATAGGGCCTAACACTGATCCCTGGGGGATGCCAGTTCTTATTGGAAGGGGTGGGGAAATTGCATCAGCGATCTTGACTGATTGGGTTCTGCAAGTGAGATATGCCTTGAACCAGTCTGTGGCTAAGGGGGATAGCCCAGCTGTTGATAGGGGGTCAAGGAGAAGGGAGTGGGAGACTGTGTCAAAGGCTTTGGCCAGATCAACCAAAATGGCTTAGGTGATTTGGCCATTGTCCATTCCCGTGAGGACAGAATCAGTGAGCTGAAGAAGGGAGGAGGTGGTGGAATGATTTTTCCTGAAGCCAGATTGATAAGGGGTGAAGAAGGAGGAGGAGTCATTGAGGTAAGCAGTGAGCTGGGAGAGAGCTAGGTGTTCCTGAAGTTTGGCATGGGTAGGGGGGAGAAGAGAGATGGGGCAGTAGTTGCCAGGGGAGGTGGGATCTCCGCCTTTGGAGAGGGGAAGGACCACTGCATGTTTCCAAGTGGAAGGTACTGAGGTGGTTGAGAAAGAGAAGTTTAGGATAATAGAGAGTGGGTAGGTGATGGCTGGGGCTGAGACGGATAATAGTTTAGTGTCAAGGCCACCCGGGGAGGAGCCTTTTGAAGGGTTGATCACTAGCAGAGCATTTAGGGTGTCATTTGGGGAGACAGTAGTGAAGGAATAGGGGGAATCAGAGGGGGGTCATTCATAGGCAATAGGAAGGGGAGAGGGAAAAGAATAGTTTGGGAGGGATTGGAGTAGCTCATCAGCACAAGTGGTGTAATAGGAGTTGAATTCAGTAGTTACTTCAACTGGATCAGAAACAAGGGTGGTGTTTGTCTTAAGTATAGGGGTGGGTGGGCAGGATGGGGAGGTAAAGAGGGCGTAGACCACTCTCCAGAACTTGGAGGAGGAATTGATATTTGTCATGAAGGTAGATTTGAAGTACTCTGTTTTGGCTAGCCTGGTAGCCCGGGTGCAGGTATTACGGAGTTTATGGTAAATAAGGTCATTTGGAAGCTGGGAGACTTTGTGCCATTTCCAGGAACAATCTCTGGCTTTGTGGCAGGCTAGTAATTCAAGGGTAATCCAAGGGAGGTGATGACCTCTAACCCTTGTTTATTTTAGGGGTGCGAAGGCATTGCAATTTGCTAGGAAGATGTCGTTAAAATATATTAGGGCTTTAACAACTGAGGAGGTGCTTGCTAGAGGGTACCAGTCTGAGAGGGCAAGGCTATGCAGGAGAGGTTCCAATTCTAGGGGTTTATAGGTCCATATTTGTAGGGCTTTATGTGGAGATTTAGGGCTGTGAACTTTTCTGAGCAGCAAAACTGGGTTGTGGTCGCTGACAGCATCCGAAAGGATGCTGGAGGTGATGATTCTATGGGGTGGGAAGTTAGGGGCCAATCAAGTAGGGAGTGGTTTTGGGTCTTGTGATTAGGGTGGGTGGGTTCTGTAATTAGTTGTGTGAGGCTGAGAGCACTGATAGTATTTCTTGTGGTAGATGTTGGGGACAACCAATTTAAATTGAGGTCACCAAGGATATAAAGCTTGCCAGATTGAGAGAGGGAAATAATGGAAGTTAGGAGGTCAAGGGAGAGAGCGGGCTGGTCATTTGGATGGCAACAGATACCAGCTACAAAGATAGGGAGAAGAGACATGGGGTGGTAGTTGCCAGGGGAGGTGGGGTCCTTGTCCTTGCCCTCTTAGGTAGGCAGCCACTACAGATAATCATTTTGTAAAAATCCTTGGTGCAGAGGTGAGGCTGAAGGGAAAGTCTGTGAACTGGTATCTGCAGTTCCCTAGCCTGAACCTGAGGTACTTTCTGTGAGTGGGTCTGACTGGGATGTGGAAGTAGGCATCCTTCAGATCTAGTGACACCCCCCAGCCAATCTCCCAGCTGCACTGATGGCTGCAGAGATGGTATAACTGATCCCAATATAACCATTCTGAGTCTTTCTTTTTTTATATGTTTGTTCAGATATCTCAGGTATAAAATGGGTCGCCACTCCCCATTGTTATTGTGGTAAGGAAATATGTTAAGAAGAGACCCTTGCCTCATTATGTGTGGCAGGGACCTTCTCTATTGCTCTTGCATGCAGTAGTTCTTTACCTCCAGCTCCAAAAGGATTTTTCTGTTAGGGTGTGAGGTGGGAACAGTTTTCTTTTTTGTAGTTTGGAGAAATTTTTGAACTGCAGAGACAAACATTGGCTCACTACTTCCAGGACCCAGTTGTCTGGGGTGATTTTTGACCATTCCTGGAAGTAGTGAGCCAGCCTTCCCTCCACTGTCAATAGTTGGGCAACCTGGGCTGAACTGACAGGGAGTTTGCTTCTGCTATGGCTTAGGGGCTGGTGTTGCAGCTGCATGCCTAGTTCCCTGTCTACCCCTTCCCCTATACTAACCTTTCTGGGGAGGATATTCATGTGGGCATAGGACCTTAAATAGTAACCCTTACCTTTGCCTCCCCTTCCACAAGGAAGTGATACTTGGTGGCATCCATTGCTGTTCTAGCCGCACCTGCCAAGTTCTGTGCCAGATCACTGCTTGCTTTATCAGTCAGTGCCAGTGTGGAGCTCCTAAGGGGACTTCTGGTAATGAACAGTATATACCAGTTAAGCTGCTTGCGTGAAGATCAAGGAAGCTGGTGTACACTCTTTCTTGGCCATAGTTTCCAATTCTCTGGAATCCTTGTCGGGAAACTGGGCAGAGAAAGGCACCTTAGCCTTTTCACATGCACCCACTCGAACTACTCCTTCATAATCAGGGTGGGCATACAAGGCACTCAACCCTCTGTCTATCCACCTGATTCTTTTAAAAAAATTTCTTGTCAGTACCGGCAACTGAGGTAGGTGCTGGCATGATTTAGGCAGTGACAGGACCTCTACACGCAACTACTGTTTACTGTACTACAGTAGATTGTATCAGACTAATTTTGCTTAGTTGTAGGCTGACATCTTCTATTTCTACAAATTGAAGAATCCCCTGCAGATGACTTCAGAGCAGTAGCAGCAGTGAGAAGATTCAGTAGCCTGCAGTGCATGTTAGAGTTTATATAAGTTCTGATCTTTTGTTTGCAAGTCCCACTGTCCCTGGGCTATGTACAGTCACAGAGGATTATACTTAGCCCCTAGAGAAAAGCAGTCCCAGAAAACACTTAATCAGAGATTATAAAGGCCCTAATATGCACAGCAAGCTATTGAATTTCCCACTGCTTCTACTGTTCTGATGTCAGCTGTAGAGAATTTTGAGATTTGTAGTAAAAGAAGATGTCAGCCTACAACTAAGCAAAATTAGTCTGATATTATCTACTATACTACAGTAATCAGTAAGTAAACCAAAATGTTTTTGTCCATGAAGTGCACATTGGGACTAGCCCCACCCTTGAGTTTGAAGTATTTTGTACTAACTGTTCTCCTTTAAGGGATTTATGGATGGGAAGCAGCAATCTCCTTTTGGGGCTAGACCCATCATGTCCTTGAATTCAGCCTCCTCTTCATTCCAGTCAGGCTCATGGAAAGGGATGTTTTTCTTTTAATATTCATTATTTTTGCCCTCTTCTTTCTTTGCAGCTGTACCACTCTCTCAGAATCCCTCAAGGTACCTGGGCTGGGCTCCGCCTACTCCTGTGCCTCCTCTCTGTGCCATTCATCCATGCTGCCTTGGTTTGCCCCCCGGTGGGGAAGGAGGGAGCAGCTCCCCATTCCACTACCCCCTACCTGCAAGTGTCTTCATCAGGTGGCTGGCCAAGATTGCCCGGTTTCGGTCATCACTTGTACGGTGGTACCGTGGTCCATCACCGGGTCAGCTGTGGGCTTTTTCCTGGTTATG
Organism: Neoceratodus forsteri; assembly: GCA_016271365.2. Lineage (NCBI taxonomy): Eukaryota > Metazoa > Chordata > Ceratodontiformes > Ceratodontidae > Neoceratodus > Neoceratodus forsteri. The sequence goes on from CM057453.1 coordinate 1,153,205,025, forward strand.
CCCCTCCCTCAAGGAGCCAGCACGCATGAAGGACCAAGGAGTGAGCACACCAGGTGTGCAGGTGCTCTGAAACTCAGCTGGCATCCTCCCCCCTGCCACAGCATACCCCAGCTACACCTTCACCTGTGGTCACCCAGGTGGTGGCACTGCAGCAGGGATGTCAACCTTCCCTCCCTGGAGGAAAGGAGCATCTCTTGGGATGCTCCATCTACCTCCCCCCAGCCAGCCCTCCGATGACCCGAGTCTGCTTCTGAACCCTGGTCACTGGTGTCGCAAGTGGTAGCGTTACTGATGCGCCAGTGGGGTGGCTTATGGAAGGGGATGTTGAGGGTATTTACTCTTTGTCTTACAAAGGGATAGTGGGATGTGTAATCCTCAGAAGGCCTGCTCATGGGAACCAACTGGTTCCAGAGGTTCCCCATCCTAATTTTCATAATTTATCTCTTCCTCCTCCACAGGCATTTGATATGGAACCTGAGCCTGTGTGGGGGACAGGCATCAAGGCAGTGGAGGATGGAAACACTGGGGTGATACTGGGGAAACAGAACTGCTGCGGGTTCAGTTCAGCCTCAGGCACTAGCAAACAGGCTAGAAGGAGGGGTGGAGCAACAATGGGGAAACACCGAAATTGCCATCACAGAGGCAACAAATGCCAGGATATTCAAAGGGGTTATGCATGGCACAACAGTGATGTGTCTTGCACAACCCACTGATGCGCCTGGCGTGATATTCAAAATGGAATGTTGCGCTGCGCAAATCCCGATGCACCGGGATGCACCAGTAATGTATGCGGTGCAAGTGCATGGGGCGTGCCCATGCATATTCAGCACATCCTGATATTCAGCCTGGGATGTGCGGTGTATATGCAGGCACACACCCGCCTTGTGCCACACAGGGGGGCACAAAGATCCACCGAAAAAAAGCGAAGCAAGGACTGGCCACCCACAGGTGAGCTGCCATATTGCAGAGCACAACATGGCAGCCGCATGCTGTGGGTGGCCACCGACCCCCCCCCCGAGACACAGGCCGGGCGTCGCCTCCCACGCCCGATCGTGGGCATTGTAAATGTAATATATCCCTGGTGGTCCAGTGGACCCTACCCCCTCGCCCGATCATGGGCGTAATGACATAAATTAATTCCCTGGAGGTCCAGTGAACCTGCTTTCCAGCCCAATTGTGGGCTTTGTAGAATTAAAAGTTTCCCTGGTGGTCCAGTGGACCTGCTTCCCAGCCCGATCGCAGGCTTTGTCAAAGAAGATCCCTGGTGGTCCAGCGGTGCTCCCTCCCACCCACCCCACAGACCCGTCACCCCACTCCCCCATCAGCAGTGGGTGGCAGCTCTACCCACAAGCTGCCCAGCCACCTGGGCTGACAGTGTACAGATGCAGGCTGTCACGCTTGGTCCAGGTGTGGGCCAATGGGCAGGAGACTGTACTGTACAACATGGTCCCGATGTGAGTGGATTCTATTCATATTTGGACTGTGTTGTACAGTATGGTCTGCACACCCATTGGCCCATGCTGCGGACCAATGGTCGATAGCTTACTGTATGCTCTCAGTTGGCGGGCAGCTGGGCATCTTGCGGGAGGGAGCTGCTTCCCGCCGCTGATGGGGAGCGGGTGGCAGGTCTGAGTGGTGGGTGGGAGGGGTACTGCTGCACCACCAGGGATTCTTCTTTGACAAATCCCGTGATCGGGCTGGATTTGGTCCACTGGACCACCAGGGATACATTTAATTTTACAAAGCCCATGATCAGGCTGGGGGGCAGGTCCACTGGACCACCAGGGACTGAATTTCTTTCAGTACGCCCATGATCAGGCGAGGGGGTAGGATGCACTGGACCACCAGGGATCTTTTACATTTACAAAGCCCGTGATCAGGTGTGAGGGGCAACACCACTGAGGGACAGGGGGCGTCAGTCCCCGACGGCTGCAGCCTGGCAGGGCGCCAGGTGCAAGTCACCGGGGATTAGCGCACTTGCATGCAAATGGGGCCATAATGACATGCAAATGGCCCCATTTGCACCTTGCATGCATTATGGCCCCATTTGCATATACAGCACTGAATATCGTGGTTCATGCACCTAGTGCCTCTCTAGCCACTTGCGCCGGCACAGTGCCACTGCGCAATGTGCAATGCAGGTGGCCACAGTGCCATATTCAATGATGCTGAGGCGCAGCACCATTGAATATTGCCCAGACCATGCCTTGGCGCATCCCAGTTGCACTGCACCCAGGCTTGCACCCCAGCCTGGAGAGGGCTGAATATCCTGGCCTTTGTGTGAAGCAAATAAACAAATCAAAACAAAAGAAAAAGCCACTATGGTTCTCAAAAGAGGTGGTGGGGAAGCTCAGGGAGAAAAAGATAGCATTCAGGAAATATAAGGAAACACAGAAGGAGTAGGACAGAGAGCTGTACCAGTTAAGACAGAAGGAAGCAGGGAGGGAAGTCAGAATAGCAAAGGCCCAAACTGAGGAAAAGATAGCCAACTCGGTTAAGAAGGGGGATAAAACCTTTTATAGGTACATCAGGGAGCGTAGAAAGACAAAGAGAGGGATAGTGAGGCTGAATAGAATGGATGGTGGGTGGACAGTGAAAAATCAGGGATACTGAATGAATATTTCTGCTCAGTATTCACAAAAGAGGAGGAGGAGGGGAAGGTGCCTAATCCAATTAACAGAAGCACTCTGGATAGGGGGGTCGATACCAGTCCTTTCACAGAAGAAAGGGTTCTGAAAAGAACTCCTAAAACTGTAGGTGGATGAAGTAATGGGGCCTGATGGAATTCACCCCAGAATTCTAAAAGAATTAAGGGGAGAACTAGTGAAACCATTGACTACTCTTTTTAACAAATCATGGGAGGATGGTGTGGTACCTGAGGACTGGAGGAAGGTGGATGTGATTCCCCTTTACAAAAGTGGGAGCAAAACAGAGACAGGAAACTACAGACCTGTCAGTTTGACCTCTGTGGTAGGGAAAGTGATGGAATCACTTCTGAAGGAAAGAACTGTTGAGTACCTAGAGGCCAGTGGGGCACAGGACCCAAGGCAGCATAGATTCAGAGTGGGAAGGTCATGTCAGATGAATCTAATTGATTTCTTTGACTGTGACCAAAGTAGTAGACCAGGGAGGGGCTGTGGACATGGCCTACCTAGACTTTAGCAAGGCATTTGACACAGTCCCACACAAAAGATTAATAGTCAAATTAACCAGCCTGGGAGTGGGTCCCAGGGTAGTAGCCTGGGTAAAACATTGGCTGAATAACAGAACACAGAAGGTAATTGTAAATGGAGTCCACTCTGAAGAAAGAGGGGTTACTAGTGGGGTACCGCAGGGTTCAGTACTTGGTCCAACCCTTTTTAATGTCTTCATAACTGACATTGCAGAGGGACTGGAAGGAAAAGTATGCCTCTTTGCAGATGATACAAAGATCTGCAACAGGGTTGATACACAAGGAGGTGTGGAAAGGATGAGAAGGGACTTGGCAAGGTTGGAGGAATGGTCAGAACTATGGCAGCTTGGATTCAATGCAAAGAAGTGCAAAATAATGCACCTGGGAAACAAAAACCCAGGGGAAGATTATACAATGGTGGGGAGGTAGTAACAACAGCAAAAATGGAAAGGGGCCTGGGGGTAATCATATCAGATGACCTTAAGGTTAGCAAGCAATGTGAGAAGGCAGTAGGGAGGGCTGGGGGATACTGGAATGTATAGGGAGAGGCATCACCAGCAGAAAACTGGAAGTTGTTATCCCTCTGTGGAGACAGTTGGTGAGACCCCATCTGGAGTACTGCGTCCAGTTCTGGAGACCCCATCTCTGCAAGGACATTGACAGGGTAGAGGCAGGCCAGAGGAGGGCAACTAAAATGGTGCAGGGTCTGCAAGAGAAGCCATATGAGGAGAGACTAAAGGAGCTTAATATGTATACCCTTGAGGAAAGGAGGGGGGGGACATGATAGATAAGTACCTCAGTGGAATCAACAAAGTCCAAGAGGGTAGCACCTTTCAGAAAAAGAGATGTGCAAGAACAAGGGGACACAATTTGAAGATGGGGAGGTGGTTCAGGGGCAATGTGAGGAAGTATTTTTTCACAGAGAGGGTGGTGGACGCATGGAACAGCCTTCCTGAGGAGGTTGTGGGGTCTAAAACTGTGGGAGAATTCAAGAATGCATGGGACAGACATAAGGCAATTTTTGTGGGGGGTAGGAAGAAATAGGCTGTTGGTTAACTCATTCAGGCCTTGATGCACCTGTAGGTGGCATCTGAAAGCATAGCCACTCAGACCAATAACACCTGTAGAAGTAATCAGCTTACTTTCACTCAGGCTTAGAAACGTCTGGGGAAGTCAGCAGTTTTTACCTAAATATTAAACAAGCCAAATTGCTTAGAATTGCTTGCATAGCACTGTTAGAAAGGTAATTTTGTGCTGAACATTTTTGCTGCTGATACTTTGTGTCTATCATGTATACTTTAGGAGTTATTCACATTTGTTTAAGGTATGGTGCGCATAGCTGACATCTGTCTCTCAAGCCTCACCTAAGCACCTTGAATAAATCTGAAAAAAAAAATTGCTTGATGTTTAAGCTAGTATAAAATAAAAACTAAATAGATTACAATTAATTGCATAGCACCGTTATAAAGGTAATTTTGTACTGAAAAATTTTGCCTCTCATGCTTTTTGTGTAGCATTTACGGTTCAAGAGGTGTTCACATTTGTTTGTGGCATGCTGATTACGGCTTGATTTTGTTTAGAAAGGCCCAGGATGCAGTGCTAAGAGTATACAGGGCACAAGTGGTGGAAGTCTCAAAGAGCTATTGTGGTGTGAATGAGTTAACTAGGATCTGCAGCTTATCCTGTAGGTAGGGAAATTGGCAGACTAGGTGGGCCAAGCGGTTCTTATCTGCCGTCAAAGTCTATGTTTCTCTGTTTCTATGTTTCAGGCAAGAAACTACAGATAGAGGTGACTTGTAGACCTTCAGAACAGGAGGAAGAAAGAGATAAAGAGCTAGGGGCAGGACTGGAAAAGGGAGTGTCAAAAGGGGAGGTGGTGGTGGAGAAAAATCTAAATCTGACAGATATTGATTTGGTCATTCCAGTGGCCATGAGCCCCAAAAGTCAGGCCCTGTTGGATACACTGCAGGACTTCTGCTGGTGCAGCTGGTTAAAAACCCACTAGGCAGGCTGTCATTCTTAATGTGGTGCTCACCAACTCGGACGTGGTAGGAGAAGTGAAGGTAGGGGGGCCACTAGGGTCCAGCAACCATAAATATAGGGTTAAATCTTGCCCTTGGGACAAGTAAGCCTTCATCAAAGGCTGAAGTCCTAGATTTCAGAAGGACAGACTTCAGCTGGATGAGGGAGCTGGTCTGGGACAAGTTAGTCAAAGTGGACAGCATCAGGGATGTGGAGGAAAGATGGGTGAAATCAAGAGAGCTATTCTTGAGGCAAAACATCTTGCATGAGAACAGTGAACAAAAGAAACAGGTACAAGAGACCAAAATGGTTCTCTGGAAACTTCAGTGAAGCAGTGAGAGCCAAAAATAAAGGCCTTCACCAGGTACAAGGAAAAATGAGGGAAAGAAGAATAGGGAGAGTACCAAATGAGAACAAGGGAAACCAAGAGGGTGGTCAGAGAAGCAAATGCAGGAGCTGTGTATTGCAGAGGGGTCAAGGGAGGGGGAAAACAGTTCTTTAGATAGATTAGAGAAAAACAAAAGAAGTGAAGAAGAATTGTTAGGCTAATAGAGGGAGATAGGGTAATTGAGTCAAATGGGCTGAAAGCAGTCATTTTTAAGGACTATATCTGCACCGTATTCACAAGGGAAGACAGAGGGCCTCTGCCAGACTGTGGCATTAATGCAGTTGTAAAGGGGATCCCTGAGATAAGCAGCAAGTATTTACCGGTGAAAGGGTTCGGAAAAGGGTTAGCTGTCCTAATGATAGATAAGGCACCGTGACCAGATGGGGTGCATCTGATGGTGCTCAAGGACTTGGTAGTGGAACTAACTGAACCTGCGCTAGGGCTATTCAATAGCTTATTTGAGATTGAGGCACTTCCAAAAGACTGGATGGTAGCAGACACAGTCTAGCTCCATGAGGGGAGGACAAGGAGCAACTAGGTAAATACAGACCTGTCACTCTTACCTCTATTGTGGATAAACTGATGGAGAAACTTGTCAAAGAGGACCTCATGTACTACCTGGAGAACAATGGGCTCCAGGTATTAAACAAATAGGTTCATGGCAGGGAGGTCTTTTACAGACTAACCTGATAGTATTCTTTGACTGGGTAACAAGGGTAGTGGATAAGGGCCATGCTGAGGATTTACTCTACTTCAGTTTCAGCAAGGCTTTCAACTTGGTGCCTCACAGAAGGCTGCTGAAGAAGCTAAAGGATCTGGGTGTAGTGAAGGACACAGACATGTGAGAAACTGATTGGAAGGGAGACAGCAGAGGATTGTGGTTAATGGAGTCAGATCAGAAGAAAGAGAGTTCACCAGTGGTGTGTAACAAGAATCAGTCCTGAGTCCAGTCATTTTTAATATATTCATCAGTGACACAGGAGAAGAAATCCAGGGCAAGCTGTGTCACTTCTTAGATGACACTATGCCAAGTGGCAGGGTAGACAGTGAGGGAGGATGGCAAGATGCAAAGAGATTTGCAAAGGCTAGAGTGGTGGTCAAAGGTTTGACTGTTGAAATTTAATGCCAAAAAGTGCAAGGTGATGTATATAGGGAAGAAGAACCCCAGCACAAAATACTACATGGTGGGGTATAGCTAGGTATGACCTCTGAGGAAAGAGAGCTAGGGATCATCATCAGTGACTTTCTAAAACAATGAAGCCAGTGTAAAAAAAGCCCACAGTAAGGCAAACAGGATGCTAGGGTGTATAGGAAGGGGTATTGACAGCAGAAAGAAGGAGGTATTACTACCTCTCTATAGCTCACTAGTGAGGCCCCACCAGGAGTACTGTGCCCAGTTCTGGAGTCCTCACCTAAGGAAAGATAAGAACAGGCTGGAGACAGTGCAACGTAGAGTGACCAAAATTATTCAGAGCCAGCAGGGCAGATCTTATGAGAATCGACTGAAGGCACTGAATGTGTACTCCATGGAGACCAGACAGAGAGGGGTATGATATGATAGAGACCTTAAAGTTCCTGAATGTAGTGAACAAGGTGAATTGTTAGGAACTATTTTGTATAAGTAGTGGCTCAAGAATGCAGGGGCACAAGTAGAAAATAATGGACGAGCTTCACGAGGAAAGTGAGAACGTTTTATTTTACGGAAAGGGTAGTGGAGCCATGGAACAATCTGCCAGATAATGTGGTGTGCGCCAAACCTATCAATGGTTTCAAACATGGCTGGGACAGAGTGGAGGACTTAGTGGTTGCTCAGGGTGGTAGCGGTAGGGTGAGGAGCATAGGATGGATAGTGTGGGTTAGAGCCTTGCATGGGCAAGGTTCCACGTCAATACAACGACAACGGGGGCACTGCTGAGCACTCTGCTGAGTAGACAAAATCCTCTAAAGCTCTGTAAAGGAAAATACATTTGCTAGTTTTCGGGCAGTTTTGGGGTGTTTTGAACCTTGAACTATAGCAGCAGTGGATTCATAAACTTATTCTGATTTGACTGGTACTGAACATTGCTATGGGGAAGACACAGTGAAGGGCTCCAGGCAGCTCTAAATCACAGTTGTTGGTTGTTCACAAGGCCTCAATCTCTGCACCTTCTGAAACAAGCGTGGAAGACCCATGGAAGGCATTACAAACATCAATGATGGCCACCGATTTGAAAGTGGAGGCTCTGGTTCAGCAAGTTGGCGAGCAGGATGCCAAAATCGAAAATGCCATTAAGACAGCTTCGTCAGCAGAAAGCAGCACAACACAGGCAATGAATATCTCTGCGAAGCTGGTCCAAAAGAACAGCCAGCTTTGCTATCAACTTGAGGTGCTTGAAAATGCCAATCAAGCCCCAAATGTTCAGTTAGTTGGTCTCCCCAAAGGAGCTAAGGTACCTGATTTACTTACTTTATTAAAGAAGTGGTTACCAGCAGCACTACAACTGGATCTGGAGCTGGGAGAATGGTTTGTAAGAGCCTATAGAATTTCCCCAAGATCAGCAGATGCACAACGGGATTTACCTTACACGGTACTCCTTGTCATGGATAGTGCAGTCACCAAAGAAGTGATTATGAGAGGTGCATGATCTACAGATCATCTGCATTTCGAGGGACAAACATTGCACATCTTTCAAGATCTAGCCTACACTACCCAGGCTCGCCGTAAGAAATTTGATGGCGTTAGGGCCCGGCTAAGGTCACTATGTGCGGCGCACTCCCTATGATTGCCTGCTCACCTTAGAATCCATTACGGAGGGCATACATTCCAATTCACTGACCTGATGGAGGCTAGAAAAAGAGTGGAGAAGATTCAAGCAGAATTCGAGGCCTCTTGGCTCGGGGCATGGTGTGAGGCGGATTCAGAAGAGGAGGCAGACACTTGGAGGGGCTTTTGCTCCTAGAGGTTTCTTTTTCAATTAAACTGAACTGGGGGTTTTCTAATAATCTGGGGAATGAAATGATTAAAGTTACTACTGCTGTTCTTTGCATGTATTTTAACCCTGGTTTGTTATCCTCGTGGCTTATTATAATTTAGCAGAAAATAAATAAACATGGTGACTGTTTAATTTCACTGCTGTAGGAACTTTGGGGTTAAACTGATTGAACAAAGTTTAAATCTATTATAAATAAATAGTTAACAGAGTTTTGGGGGATGCTGCAATCTTAGATTTCATAGTGTTTGGAGATAAGGGTCCAATCAACACTGGATGTTGAGTTTAAAATATTTGGAATAACTCTTTGTTTTGGACTGACCACATGCTCTTGTGAAGTGTAGCTTTCCTGCAGGACTTATACTGGGACATTTTATTATTGTGCAATACCCCCTCATCCGTTATCATAATGTCTAGGCTATAACTCCTAATACCATTTGATGGTCTCAGTATTAAAAATTGATGTGAAGTCTGATATAGTGATCTGTAACTGTATGTTTATTTGAAATATTAATAAACAGAAAGTACCAAAAAAAAATACAACAAAAACATTGTTGTCTAAACCACTGACATCAACAGGAACAATGCTGACTGTCGGCATTCCCATTGGGAAGAAGTGTTTTTTTGCAGGGGGCTGTGCCCCCCACACCCCCATCTCTAAATAACCAACTCCAAGTCAGAGTTGGTTTGGGGTGGGGGCACAACACCAGGAATCGCTGCGTCGGCAGACCACAGACCACCACAGTGACCTGGTGAGATTTGTCATTGTGGTGGTGTGCCACCCATGGGCAATTCCTTCTGGTTTTGTGAGGGTTTTATGGATAGACTGGGATGGATCAATGATCTTTTCCTGCCTTCGCTTTCTTTGTTTCTACGTTCATAAAAATTTCCATAGCCTGGAAGGCCTGGAAAAACTGCCATGCCCTTGTCATGTTCGCTGCTGAAGGCATTTGCACATTGCCTGCTCCTTTCCTTTTTCAGAAGTAGCAGAGACATTTTCCTTTTTTAATCTTTTCTTTGCAGACACTATTTTCAGTGCCTTCTCTGAGGCTGTTTTACTTTTGTTCTTGCATCTTTACTGTTCTTGTATGATGGTGCAGTAGCTTTTTTTGTGTTTTCTGTACCTTTTGACAAGGAATACTGCTTGTTCTGAGGGACAGGACCCTCATCTGAGCCTTTGGTAGGTGACACGAAGGCAGACCAAGAAGCCATGAAGTCTTCTCTTGTCTTAGCCCTTTTCTTTTGTGTTTTAGGTCAAAATGCCTTGTAGAGTTCACAATTTAAAAAGTCATGGTCAGGACAAAGGAACCTCAGGCAAAGTTCATGGTAGTCTGCCATTGCCAGGAGCTGAAAACACTCTCCAATTTTCAAAGCCTGTAGGCTCTATTCTTTTCTTTTAAGGTCTGTCAGTCATGCCAAACACTGAAGACTCTAAGAAATCTGTTACCGGTTCCCTGCAGACTGGTTCCTTTAAAAACTGAACTGTTAATATTTTTTACCTCAGAACCAAGTTTTATATCAGGAAAGGCTGAGATAATGTAAAGTTGGAAAATACGAGGTAAAAAGTGGCTTAGTTCCCTCTGTAACGGAAACAAGCATTGGATAACTCCAAAACCACTAACAAATAAGAAAAAGCAGTTATTATGTCAGAATTTAAATTTTTTCCAACAAGTGTTAGCGGTTCCCCAAAGGCAGGAACCATGCTGTCTAGTGCTCTTCTCCGGTTCCTGGGAACTGATTGGGAACTGGAGAAATCACTAAAATGACAACTAAATAAATGAAACACCCTAACTAACACAGAGTATTGAGGATTACCTAGAAACAAAATAAAATAAAGCAGTAAAATGTGTAAACCACTCTGGAGGCCAGAAGAGTTGAGCCATATTTTAGGGCAGCTGCTCTCTTCAGTGGAGAAACAAATCTGAAGGAAGGCTGTTAGAGTGACGGTGACCACCATACAGAGTTTGAACTTCATTCTAAGTTCCATAATTAGCAAAAGTTATATCTCTGTAGCAACTCAATCCAGTGGACTGAGATGCAACTTGTTAATATATACTGATGGATTCCTGGGATTAGAATTTATTGTTTCATAAGTGTCTTGAGGTACGGTGTGTATGTCTTGCACTGTACGAAACATAATTAGATTGTAGCTGTTCCATTTTTATTGTTACTGCAGTAATTGAGTATGCAAGTCAAAGTTTGCTTCTGGGTACTTACAATGTAGAGACAGATCAAGGCTAGAACTGCAGTGCCAATCATTCTGCTTGGATACTTAAAATGCGGATCCCAGTTGTACACCTTGCGCTGGAACCAGGACTTTTGCTCATTTCTGTGTAAACAACAGAAAAAAAATTATCAAAGAAGAGTAATTCAGCAATTAAGGGTCTGCAGTCTATATTCTTTTCAGTGTCAGTGGCTCAGCAGGTTGCACACTTGCCTCTGGGTCCAGAAGATCAGAATATTGTGGGTTCTAGCCCCAGACCAGACAACTGGGGTAATACCAATAGCTGACACTGTAGGGTGTTATGGGGGGGGGTGCACTGTTGAGGTGCTGTCCTTCAGATGAGATCCCTTTTGACCATCTCTGGTCATCATCTAGATGGAATTATACAATAGCAAGAGAAAATCCTGGTCCCTGATTGGTCTAATTGGGACTGGACCCGGGATGTTATCCCAGCATAACATCCCACATCTAGTCCCACCACGCTGACCTACTGCATTAGAGATAAAAAAGATTGCTCCACAGCATCCCTATTAGCAGCTTCAGTACTCTCCACCCTGCTCAGGATCAATGCGCCCAGCCTCACTTCACATCGCCACTCTCCACCCACCGACCCACAGAAAAAAGTGTCAATCTTCCATTTCCCACACACACCCAAAGTTTAATTATTGATTCAGCATTTCACGAAAACAGAAGTGTACCTGTTGGTCACAGCGACTTGTGGCTCCAATCGGAAATGGAATACGAGAAGTCTTTCTTGATTCATACTGTTTCCGGCAGTCGTGAAAAAATATTTCGCTCGGTCCCAGGGCAAGCACTAACACCAGATAAATCAATGTAGAAAAGCTGGAGAACAAATTTCCACCACCAGCCCTTGTCAGAATGGGGGTTGAGATGACAGTGGCAGCATTGGGGGCAGGAACTCTCACTAACTAGAAGCAATAGCCTGTATTGCCAAACAATAAATTCAGACACAAAAGAACATTAAGAAAGAAAAAACAACTTTTAACACTACACAAAGGGAATACAGTACCAAGAAAAACAACAAGGCACAGTTTGGAGTGGAGACACGGGACTGCAGACCAACAGTTACAATGCTGCAGCTCTATCTGCTGGCCAAGAGGTAAATTCGCACTATTTTATTATAAAGTAAATCTACTCATTGGAAAAAACAGCACAAATTTTACTTTAAATCTACTTTTTTCAACTTTTTCATTTTGTTAAACTTAGGAGCCATTGTATAATAGGAATAATGCCCTTCAGGGTGGGTGTTATGCTGGGATAACTTCCTTCTCGGGTGTTGGACGTCCTCGGCTGGTGGCCTCGGGCCCAACCACCCGAGGTGGGATGTTATTCCAGCATAACACCCACCCTGTTGTGCATTATTCCTTTAGCAAAGGATTCCTTGGCACTTACCGAAGAAGAGTAGGGGAATTTATTGATAAGAAATCAAACAAACAAATATGCACACTTAGAAAACAATACAACTAACATCATTGCGGTAAAAAAATGAAAGAAAAGGAAACAAGGTAAATATGCGGTTAAAGAAAGGAAAAGCTAGTTAGAAGCATAAAATTAGTCCATTAGGGAGAAAGAAACCAAAATACAATAAAGGAAAAGTACAACCAAAGGAGTTCATTATTTGTAAGATACAGTCAAGTAATGGGAGCATCAGAATCAGTAATCCAAGGCACATTATCCAGAGTTTTGTCAAAGTTAAATGCACTACATGTTTAGATTCTGCATAATATGTCTAGCAAAGGTCATTTGTAACTTTATCAGTAAGAGCTGTATGAGAAGTTTGTTTTTGCTGTAGGGAGAATAAGCATCGTGCCTGCCAGACATGCCATTTAAGACTGAAAAAACAACATTGAGTACTATTACATCACCTGTTCCAAGAACCCATGTAATAACCATATGTAACCCCTTTGTTACCCGGGGTTACTAGAATGCCAGTAAGACCTAGTGGTAGGCAGGGAAGGCAGCTTGTGAAACTCCAGTTAAATGGGTTTCACACTGTCTCACTCTGTTCTCAGTCTCAGCTGAGACAGAGGGATGACATCACCAACAGAACTTTCGCAGCTGCATAAGCCACATTGGAATCTGCAGCAGAGGGAGTTAGATAGAACGTTGGGAGTTTTCAAAGTGTAGTAGTCAGTGTCCAGTTTGCCTTGAGTAAGTGAAGGGGTGCTCAAGTGTTGGAGACCGCTGTTCGAGTCTCAGTGCCCCATCCCTCCTGGGAGGGGGGGGATGTAAAGATCCCCAAGCAGATTCCTGGGGCAATCCCCTTAATTCTGCCAAGCGGAAGAAAAGCTGCCAGCTCAGTTCAGCAATTATTTTGAAAGTTGGAAGATTTGTGATTCGCCTGTGGGGCACCTGCAACTAAAGGGTGAGTGTCTGCTCTAACATGAGAGGGCAAAAATGTTTTCTTCACCCTGGTACATGTGTGGAAATCTAGGAATTGAGCTACATTTTGGGAAGCCTATAGGACTGGGTCAAACAAGTAAAGTAGTGTCAAATGCTAGAGTGCTGTGTGATTCAAGTAATATGTAGAGAGATGCACCAGATCATCTACCCTTTAATCTACATTTAGAAGCTTAGAAAGAAATGGTTCAGTTTTCCCAGAAATGGCGGGTATAGGCTGTGGGAGCTGAGGTGGGCAAACCCCCATCTTTAGTAACCAGGTCCACCTCTCTACGGATTTCTGCTGTGGTTGCTACTTTGCCTCCATGCACTTGGCCAGTGATGAGGGAAGTACCCAGACATGGGGTTGCAAAAGGGAAAATCTCTCTAGGAGTCATGGACTCTAAGTGGTGTGGGGAGCCACAACAAGTGTGAAGAAAAATTCTCTTTGTGAAATGGGGAGTCATAACAAGTAAGGAAGAATTCTCTCTAGGAGTCGCAGACTCTAAGTGGTGTGGGGAGCCACGACAGAATAATTGGTTCATTCTTCCAATGGACCGTGGATCAAGTGGCCGGCGGGGGAGCCAGACCAGTCGGGCTGTGCACCCAAAGCGCATGTAAGTCTGGGCTGTGTGCCTGGTGGGTCCAGAGCCTGAAAACAGTATAATTGGTTCATTCCTCAAATGGACCCTTTTGTAGTATCTAATCTGCATTACCAGGGAATGTAGCCCCATGTGGGTCCATCTATGCTTTGTTTTGTTCAGCTAGTATGTGAATAAAAGCCACACTGAAGAATCCCATTCCTGGTTCTGGACATTACAGTTATTGCTTCCTGTGTTCGGATTTACTTGGGTGCCCCTGTGCAGAGTAGCCAAACCTAGGTCCCCCTGTGCCGAGTAACCTCATCCTCCCCGAACCCAGGTCCCCACCAGGTACTGCTGTCAGCTTCAACAGCATGCCACCTGTCATTCTGGCAAAAAGGCAGGGGTGAGGGGTTACAAAAATGGAGGCACCGCTTTGGATTTTGTTCTGGGAGGAAGGTGCTCGGGCAAGGGGGATAGCGTTTTGGCTATCTAGCAGTGGGTAGCCCAAAAAGCTGAAGCAATTTTCCTAGTGTGTTGCTGTGTGCTGTGAATCTTGTACTGCTGTTTAAAAATGCCAACTGTTTACCAAGGAGCTGTAGAGTCAAAGAGTGTGCCCTTGTCCTGCATCATCAAAATTGTTAACAGCATTTTTGCCTGCTTTTAAAATGAATTATTGTAAAGAAAAGTGTGGAAGACTAGGGGTAGCAACAGGAAAATTGTGCCCTGGATGTTTGAAATGCTTTTAAAATGAATTATTGTGAAGAAAAGTGTGGAAGACTAGGGGTATCAACAGGAAAATTGTACCCTGGACGTTGTAAATGCTTTCTGAGTGAATTGAGAGACTGCAGAGTAAATGGCTATGTTAAATGGTTGAAAGGGCTTCCGCCATGGAGTCAGTTGGAAAAGAAAAAAAGTTGCATTCTGCAGTTTAAATTTGCCTGCTCGACAATTGCTGTAAGAAGAAGAGCCCTCGTGAGGAAGAAGAGGCTCATTTGCATGGCGTCGTGTGGTTGGTCAGGCTACAAATAGCCCCGCCCCTCAGCCAGCTCTACAGAGACTGCCCCAACATTCGAGAGGGAGTGAGAGTGGAGTGCGTGTACTGGCAGTGGAGGAGCGTCACAGAGTGTTCAAAGCGTTGTAAACAGTGCAAAAATAGACTTTCTAGTTTAAAATCGGGCTCAACCAGTTAATAGAGTGTCCAAATTGCAAGTTTGGTGTTTAAAACGACGATCGCTAGGACTGCCCGCCCATTTGTGTACCGAGGTCTTCAAGAACTGGCTGCAGGCTGTTTTTCCGCATCGCAGCAAACTGCTACTGATAACAGTAAGTAAACATCCAAGAAACTGCTCAAACAGTGATTTTCAGCCTATGCCATATAAAATGTGTGTGCAGCAGTGTAGTCACTTTGCAAGTAACGACTGTGTAATGTCCTGCCAGCAAGTGCAAGTCTGTTAAGCCATTGACTGTGTGCATAGTAATGAAATTAGCCGCAGTTTAAAGTTTGCAGCCAGAGAGAGACTGTGGGTTGTAGCAAAGTGCAGCACCAGAAATGCTGGCAATCCTGTGCTAAAAACCTGAAGCTTTAAGGGACTGTGAATAAAATAAAAGATACCAGTATGTGAAAAGTCAGTGGAAAATCCTGTAAATGTGTTTAAAGCCAGAACAGAGCAAGTTGTGCAGTTTGAGCAAAAGTTATCAGTAGCTTGTGTAAATTGGGTGCGCAGTGGCTTGATCCAGATTCTAAATGTTGATGCACAGGAGTGCTGCCGCCACCATTACAGGGTGGGGTAGTAAAGTAAACACAGCAGCAGAGGAGCCATTTTACAAGTAAAGAGTGTTCAATAAAGTGGGACTTTCAGTTACAGTGAACTTTTGTTTATTTTTCTGCAGTTATGGCCTCAGGACCAGCTCGTTACCCGGATCATGCCCGGGTTGCAGTAACAGCAGCAGTAAATAGACTGAGAGATATTGAAAAGTGGTGCTATAGAGGGCAACTGCCTCCTCAGGTGGCAATTCCTAATTATCCAGTGCGAGTATGTAAAATTTGCTTGGGAGCTGGAAGGGATGTCTTCATGATTCCTCACTGTGCTGGTTGCCTACAAAAATATGGCTTGTATAAAGTGCCTCCAATTTGTTTGGCCCCCACATGGACAAAAATCCAGGAATCTGCAGTTGGCAGCACACAGCACCAGGCGGAGCCTGTGGAGGAAGGCCCCTCGGGGGAGTGTGGCACAAAGCTAGAGGGTGCAGAGTTAGAGACAGAACCCAAAGTTGAAGTTTCGGATGCTGGATCCCAGAAGGAAAGTTCGGATAAAGCATCAGTAGACCCCTGGAGGAGGGGGGCCTAGCCCAAGTCTCTTGGGTGAAGATGAGATGCGGGAGGCCTTTGAATGGGAGGTGTCGACCTCTGCGCCTAGTGATGAGTGGATAGTCTCAGGGGTGAGAATGACTGCTCACTCCTGGGCTCAGATCCTCAGTGAAGAGGAAGATGAGGGGGAACCTATGTGGCCTTGTGAAAAAAGAACGGGTACACAGCCTCAAGATCTTGCCTCAGAGGAATGTATGGAAGAAAGTGGTGATGCCACTACCCTGGCTTTACAGAAGGAGGAAGAAGTCAGGGATCTGTTTCTAATTTCCTTAAGGATGCGTAGCTGGCAGAACCAGGACTGGCCACCCCCAAGCCAGGCCAGCGGTCTCAGATTGACCAAAGCAAGTAAAGAGGAGAGACTGGTTCGTAGAAAGGCAAGTGAGATCTATGGTATGACCTTTCCTACCTTTCCTCGGAGAGTCTGGGAGGAGATTGAGAACTGCAGGAAATCCTGGATCTGGGATGAAGCAATGAAAAGTGTGCATCCTGGGGCCAACAAGCATGTAAATAATAGACTGTTCCACGAAAAGTATACCCAGTGGAAGAAAGGCAGGACACTGTTCATAGACAGAGTGAGAATAGTGGATGGAGAGGGACATGAAATCTCCCACTGTTTGAATTATGTGCGCCCAGATGGGGTAATAATTCAAGCCCCTGATCCCCGGTACTATTGGCCTCAGTGCAAGGACCTCCCAGCAAATAAGCCTGTGCCTACAAAATGGAGAGCCAAGCAGTGGTAGTCAATACTGCCACACCAGACTGTGAAGTGCCTTTTTGATCCGCCAATATGAATATCCAGGACTCAGGTGCCCCACATTCATCAGTGTACAGTGTACTGTCCTGTCCAGCAACCATCAACTGGCCCACCAGATGACTTCAGATCCAGAGAGGACACCAGCCCAGATGTTTCCTGTTCATCGCCTGGTAATCGGATGATGTCAGACCAGCTGTTTTCTTTTGTTCCTGTTCTAAGGTTCCGTCTCCAGAGATGACATCAGCCCAGCTGTTCCCAGATGTGCCCTCCTATGGTTCCCGGAAGATGTCCGCCCAGCTGTATCGGAAGAATGCTGCCAGGGAGAGTCTTCAGCAGAGGTGCAGGTTGGTGCCAAGTTTTGTACTACAAGTGGCTGGTAAGTCCGAACTTTTCCATCTTTATGACATTGCAGTACACACCCTACACTAACAGACTTCAAAATGTGTGAACTGACTGCAAAGACTCTCCCCCTTCGGGACTTTGGCCTGTTAGAACTGTGCTTCACTGGGCTCCAGCCCAGGAGAGACTCTTTATTGGACTAGCCTCCGGGCCTTGTGGTCATTAGTTGGGACTTTTAGGGCACTCCATCCCCCAAATGTGTATTGTAAATAATGTTGTTGTTTTCTAATGTAAATACTGTTTTTCTACCTTTTTTCTAAAAAAAATCTTTTTGGGATTTTTCAGTGTTTTGATGGTAGGGGTCTAGGTAGACTGTGTATGCAGATTAGGAGCATATGTTTGTCCTTCTTTTTCTCACAGGTGTTCCTGGGAAGACAGAAGAGAAGACAAGAAGAGGAGGAGGGGCTCATCGGAGTTCCTCGTCAGTGCTTTATTGTGTAGAGAAATTTAAAGTACTGTGGTGTTATTGTTATGGTTATTGCTGTATTAACCCTTTCCTTCCACAGGTGTGGTTGTGGGGGTAGGGAGGAGGCAGTAATGTGGTATTTTAATGGTGTGGTTGCAGGTTGCCCAAGGTCGGGGAGGTCCCCGGGTTGTTTTTGGTTTTTGGAATATTATGTTAGAGGCAGATAGGTTTTCCCTAGAGGGTAAGGGGGAATAGACAGTCTGTGGTCCTGAACGTCCGTAGGGACTGCAGAGCTGATCTATCAGGGCTATGCTCTGGATGGTTGTACCAGAGCCACTAGGTGTCCATAGTAAGTGGATAGTGTAGAGGCTGACATGTCAACTACAGGCCTCTAGGCCCTTAGTGTTACCTGCCTGTGCTTGCACATGGTAGGAGGGGGCCTGATCACCCCCCTCCGCAGGTAGCAGATAGGGTGGGATGGCCTAAGGCCGGGTAAATAATGACTGCGGACAGTCATTTTCCTGGTCAAGGGCACGTGTAACCCCTTTGTTACTGGGGGTTACTAGAATCCCAGTAAGACCTAGTGGTAGGCAGGGAAGGCAGCTTGTGAAACTCCAGTTAAATGGGTTTCACACTGTCTCACTCTGTTCTCAGTCTCAGCTGAGACTGAGGGATTACATCACCAATAGAACTTTCGCAGCTGCATAAGCCACATTGGAATCTGCAGCAGAGGGAGTTAGATAGAACGTTGGGAGTTTTCAAAGTGTAGTAGTCAGTGTCCAGTTTGCCTTGAGTAAGTGAAGGTGTGCTCAAGTGGTGGAGACTGCTGTTTGGGTCTCAGATTCCCTTCCCTCCGAGGGGGGGGAATGTAAAGATCCCCTAGCAGATTCCTGGGGCAATCCCCTTAATTCTGCCAAGAGGAAGAAAAGCTGCCAGCTTAGTTCAGCAATTATTTTGAAAGCTGCAAGATTTGTGAGTCGCCTGTGGGGCACCTACAACTAAAGGGTGAGTGTCTGCTCTAGCATGACAGGGCAAAAATGTTTTCTTCACCCTGGTACATGTGTGGAAATCTAGGGATTGAGCTACATTTTGGGAAGCCTATAGGACTGGGCCAAACAAGTAAAGTAGTGTCAAATGCTAGAGTGCTGTGTGGTTCAAGTAATATGTAGAGGAGATGCACCCAGATCATCTACCCTTTAATCTACATTTAGAAGCTTAGAAAATAAATGGTTCAGTTTTCCCAGGGAAATGGCCGGGTATGGGCTGTGGGAGCTGAAGGTGGGCAAACCCCCCCCCCCCATCTTTAGTAACCAGGTCCACCTCTATGGATTTCTGCTGTGGTTGCTACTTTGACTCATGTACTTGGCCAGTGATGAGGGAAGTACCCAGACGTGGGGTTGCAAAAGGGAAAATCTCTCTAGGAGTCGTGGACTCTAAGTGGTGTGGGGAGCCACAACATGTGTAAAGAAAAATTCTCTTTGTGAAATGGGGAGTCATAACAAGTAAGGAAGAATTCTCTGTCTAGGAGTCTCAGACTCTAAGTGGTGTGGGGAGCCATGACAGGATAATTGGTTCATTATTCCAATGGACCATGGATCAAGTGGCCGGCGGGGAAGCCGGGCCAGTCGGGCTGTGTACCCAAAGCGCGTGCAAGTCCGGGCTGTGTGCCTGGTGGGTCCAGAGCCTGAAAACAGTATAATTGGTTCATTCCTCAAATGGACCATTTTGTAGTCTCTAATCTGCATTACCAGGAAATGTAGCCCCATGGGGGTCCGTCTATGCTTTGTTTTGTTCAGCTAGTATGTGAATAAAAGCCACAATGAAGAAACCCATTCCTGGTTCTGGACATTACAGTTATTGCTTCCTGTGTTCGGATTTACTTGGGTGCCCCTGTGCAGAGTAGCCAAACCTAGGTTCCCCTGTGCCGAGTAACCTCATCTTCCCCGAACCCAGGTCCCCACCAGGTACTGCTGTCAGCTTCAACAGCATGCCACCTGTCGTTTTGGCAAAAAGACAGGGGTGAGGGGTTACACATAAATCAAAACATCATAAGTAACAAAACTAAATTGTTGTGCTGACCATGCATGAGCCAAATACTTCCAGAAACCTGAAATATAGGAACAAGAAAAATATAAATGTTGCATTGTTTCCAATTGTTGGAGACAAAGTTCCCTGGAGCATAACCTATCCAGTAATTGTTAATGCTAATGATTAGCGTTTATGTTCAACTTTTCATGGCAACATAGCCAATGGACATCCCACATCCTAGGGGGTATTCTAGATTCAGTCAGTAAAGATTCCAGAGATGGAGGAGGATACAACACACAGAGGGGAAAACAACTGCAAGGGGGACACAATGCACAGCAGAGACAGGGTGGGAGCCTATATTAAGATCTGGAAGAGAGAGGATCAAAGGAGGGGGGAAGGAGGGAGGGAACCTGTGCACAGAGGGATTTGGGCAGTAGAGAGAAAGGTAAGAGCAAAGGGAGAGCTCAGAGCTCGGGAAAAGGGAAGCTGGGGGGTACTGGTGGGGACACCAGAGGAGGGAATAAGAGATGTACTCAAGGGGGAGAGCAAAACTTGTAGAAAAGAGATGGACAAGGGGGGAAAAATGGAATCAGGGAAGGAAATGGGATGCCAGGAAAGGGGTGTTAGCTGCAAAATCAAAAGTACAAGCCAAAGGAAGAGAGTAACAGGATCATGCTCATAGGGGACTCAGTGCTAAAGGGAATTAGATGGGGAGAAAAGGGGTCAAGAGCAGTGCCATTTGGGTAGAGTGTATGCCAGGAATGACAGCGCTAGAAGTGAGGCACAATATACCCTCATGGGGCAAGCAGCAAGATGAGAGGTCACACTTGATGTTCCACCTAGGCACCAATGATTCAGAGGGAAATAGTCAAGGCCACTGTTTCTTGTTTTTTTACAGGAAAAAAATACAGGTTACTCACCTGTAACAGGCATTCTAGAAATGGTATATGTTGTTCATCCACACTGTCTGGCAGGTTCCTTGCTGCTTTAAATCTTGCTGGAAGGTCTTCAAGCTGGCTCCTCCCACCCACCCGGGTGGTAAAACTCTCGGCTCCGTCCCATGATGCCAGATCTAGCCCGCTGGAAGCCAGGTTGTGCGTCGAAGCCGGGGAGGTCGGGTGGGTCATGTGGATGAACAACATATACCATTCCTAGAACTCCTGTTACAGGTGAGTAACATGTATTTCTAGGGACATGGATATGTTGTTCATCCACACTGTCCAGCAGACTCCTAGCAGTTCTCCAGGAGGAGGGAGGCAAGGAGCACACCCCCTACTTGAGAAATAAAGACTGGAGAATCGAGGCCCCAAAACCAGCATCCCAACATGACTCAAGGTCGATGTGGTAGTGGGTGATGAAGGTGTGTGCTGACTTCCAGGTAGCAGCCCTGCAGATTTCCTGGATAGGGACATCCCTGGAAGCAGCCACTGATGCAGCGGTATGGCAGGTAGAATGAGCTCTTATCCCTCTGGGAGGCTCCATGCCCACCAACCTATAGCAGAGATCTATGCAGGAGGTGACCCACCTGCCTATCATCCGCTTGGCTGCAGGTCTGCCAGGTGCGGCTTCAGCGTAGGTGACAAACAGCTGGCTAACCTCTCCCCGAACTTCAGCCATCCACTCCTTATAATAAGCAAGCGCTCTTCTAGGGTTAAAGTATGGAGCCTATATTCGGCCTCTGAGGTATGGTTGGGGTAGAACACTGGCAGAGTCAACACCTGGTTAAGGTGAAACTCTGACACCACCTTTGGAAGGAATTTTGGGTGGGGGCGCAGGACAACCTTGTCCCTGTGGAAGACCAGATAAGGAGACTCGATGGAAAGTGCCTCGAGCTCTCCCATCTTTCTGGCTGACGTGATAGCCACCAAGAAGGCGGTCTTCCACGACAGGTGAGAGATGTCACACCTGTGCATCGGTTCAAATAAACTGCCCATGAGCTTAGCCAATACTAGCAGTAGATCCCACAGAGGTGGAGATTCTCGCACTGGAGGGGATATGTGATCAAGGCCTTGGAAAAAGCACCCGACCACCTTCTCCTGCACCACCGACTGCTTCCCGGCCCACACCCAGTAAGCAGAGATGGCTGCCAGGTGCACCTTAAGAGTCATCAACCGAAGCCCTTGCTGAGAAAGGGACCGCAGGTAGTCCAGAATGCATGCCAAGGAACAGGAGGAAGGGTCCAGGCCCTTGCCCTGACACCAAATGAAGAATCTCTTCCATTTGAAGGCGTAGCATTTTCTGATCGACTCCTTATGGGACGCCTCAACGATGTTGAGGACCTAATCGGAAAGATCCAAGGCCTGGAACTCTAGCCACTCAGGAACCAGGCCGTTAGGTGCAGGGATTGAAGGTCTGGATGGAATACCTTCCCCTGACTGACTGAGATCAGGTCCGGGCGGGCTGGAAGCCACCTCGGGAGCCTGGAGCTAAGACTGAGGAGCTCTGGATACCAGAACTGACGGGGCCAGTCTGGGGCTACCAGAATCACCTGCGCCTTGTCCCTCCTCACCTTGAGAAGCATCTTGATCCGGGGAAAAGGAGATCTGGAGACCCCATCTTCGCAAGGACATAGACAGAGTGGAGGCTGTCCAGAGGCGGGCAACCAGAATGGTGCTGGGTCTGCACCAGAAGACATACGAAGAAAGACTAAAGGAGCTTAATATGAATACCCTTGAGGAAAGGAGGGAGAGAGGGGACATGATAGAAACTTTCAAGTACCTCAAGGGAATCAACAAAGTCCAAGAGGGTGGCATCTTTCAGAAAAAGAGATGCGCAAGAACAAGGGGGCACAATTTGAAGATAGAGGGGGGACGGCTCAGAGGTAATGTGAGGAAGTATTTTTTCACAGAGAGGGTTGTGGATGCATGGAACAACCTCCCTGAGGAGGTCGTGGAGTCAAGAACAGTGGGGGAATTCAAGAACGAATGGGACAGACATAAGGCAGTCCTAGTGGGGAGTAGGAGGAAGTAAGCTGTTGGTTAATTAGGATCTGCAGCTTATCTGTTAGGTAGGAAAATGGGCAGGCTAGGTGGGCCAAGCGGTCCTTATCTGCCATCAAATTCTATGTTTCTGTGTTTCTATGAAAGGCGTAGAAGAGGCCTGGAGTCCACGGCCTCGAGAAGGCATCCCCCTGCAGCAAGCCCTGCTGAGGGGAGCGGGCATGAAACAGTCTCAGCTTTGCATTCTCCGTGGAGGCAAACAGGTCCACCTGAGGCGTGCCCCATTGGGAGAACAGATCTTGTACTACCTCCGGCAGGAGAGACCACTCGTGGGACACAGCCCCTATCCAGCTTAGGGCATCGGCCAGGGTGTTGGAGGCTCCTCCCACATGGATGGCAAGGAGATCCACCTCCAGGCTGTGCATGAATGACCAAATGTGGAGAGCTTCCCTGCACAGAGGCATGGAGCGCGTCCTGCCCTGGTGGTTTAGGTAGTACATGGTCGTGGTATTGTCTGTCTGGACCTGAACCACTTGAACCCATAGAAACGGAGAAAAGGCAGTGAGGGCTAGATGAACCGCTCGAAGCTCCAGCAGGTTGATGTGGTATCGGGACTCCCGAGGGGACCAGAGGCCGTGTGCTCTGTGTTCCCCCAGATGGGCATCCCAACCCATCAGAGAGGCATCAGTTGATAGAGAGACCATCGGCTCAGGGCAGACAAACGGGATGCCCTCCTGCAGATGTGCTAGAACGGTCCACCACTGGAAAGCATTCCACATCCCCTGGGTCACTGTCACTAGCTGATCCAGTGGATCGAAGTGCTGTGACCATTGGCTGACCAGCCCCCATTGAAGGGGAAACATGTACCAGTGGGCCCAATGGACCACGCTGGTGCAGGCTGCCATAAGGCCCAGGAGGTGCAAGAAGTCCCGGGCAGGGTGTGATTGCCCAACCTGAAATGACTGGGCAAAGGAGGAAAGAACCTCGGCCCTGTCTGCCAGGAGCCGTGCTCTGGCTCATAGAGAGTCGAGCTCTGCCCCGATGAATTGTATCACCTGCTTTGGCATGAGTTCTGACTTGGCCTCGTTGATGAGGAGACCAACCTGAGAGCAAACCTGGAGGGCCAGATCTCTGGACCGCTCCACCTCCGCTCTGGAGGGGGCTACAATCAGCCAGTCATCCAGGCAGGGGTACACCTGGACACTTCGGCGCTGCAGGAATTCTGTTACCACTGCCATGCATTTGGTGAAGACCCTGGGAGCTAGGGAAAGGCCGAAGGGCATGGCCCGGAACTCATAGAGGGATCCCTCTGCCCTGAAGTAAAGGAATCTCTGGTGCGACGGAAGGATTAGGACATGAAAGAACGTATCCCAAAGGTCCAGAGAACAGAACCACATGCCTCATTCCAAGGATTGGATTATCTGAGCCAGAGTGACCATCCTGAAGGTCCGAGACCTTAGGAACCTGTTCAGGTCATGTAGGTCAGGAATGGGGCGCCAGCCCCTCATCCGTTTTGGGACCAGGAAGTACCTGGACACAAACCCCGGGTCTGGAGAAGGATCCGCCACCTTCCTGATCACCGCTTTTTGAGGAGCAGGCACGGCGCGAAATGCTAGCAGAGGATGCGGACCCGTAGCTCCCCCGAGGGCGACGGCCCAGAAGGGCGGGCCTGCTTGAACCCAGGGCAGGCCCTTTCCTACTACCTCAACACCCAATGGTCCATGGTGATAACGGACCAAGCGGAAAGGAAGTGGCGGAGCCATCCTCCCACGGGGGGAACCCAGGGGGGAGTGACAAGGCTGGGGGCGACACCCCTCAGCCCGTCACTGGGCAGGCTTAGAGGAGGGACTGGCTGAGGGACCTCCTGGGCCTTTACCTTCCTGCTTCCTGCTGGAGGAATCCGCAGGCTTGGGTTTGGGATGCCAAGCATGAGCCTGCTGACCCTGGTGCTCGTGCTGGTGGGCTGGACGTGCCGCAGGTGCAGAAGGACGAAAGGACTTGTGCTGCTGCTGTCGGTGGCCTTTGTCCTTCTGGGTGGAGGTGACCGAGTCCAGAGTGGCATTGGACTTCTCGATCCACTGGAGGTGACCTTCCATTCCAGGGCTGAAGAGGTCTGTCCCCAGGAAGGGGACATCCACCAGTTTGTGCAGGGTATCCGCCATGAAGGTGGATATCCTCAGCCATGTTCTGCGGCGCATGGCCACCGTGGCAGCAACTGATCTGGCACAGGAGTCTCCAATGTCCAGAGCCATTTGGAGCTGCTGTTTAGCCACCACCCTACCCTGGTCCAATACCTGCTGGACCATGGTCTGCAGGTTGGCCAGGAGATGAGGGATCACCTCATCCAGGGAGCCCATGAGGGCATGGGAGAAGTGTGCCATCAGCACGGCTGAGCTGGCCTGTCAGAGGCCAAGGGAGGATGCAGCGTACACCTTGCACCCAGCATAGTCCAGCTTTTTGGACTCCTTGTCGGGAGGCTTGTCCACATCCCTAGTGTTCCTGGAACACCGGAAAACGCTGTCGGTGACCAGCCCCTCGGCAGGGGGGTGTTCTGAAAAACCAGGCAAAGAGCTGGTAGGGACCGCATACTTCTTGGCCATCCTGGCTGAAGGCACAGGACAGGAAGCAGGCTGCTACCAGAGCTCCAAGGCTGGGCCAACAATGGCTTCAGCCACCGGAAAGGCCTCCTTGGGTGAATCCCCTAGGTCCAGTATCTCCGTCAGGGGATACTTGGCCCGCTTGGATACGGGCTCGAGCTGCATCCCGGTGGACTCTGAGATGAGCCGAAGCAAACCCATGAAGGATGAGGGGCTTTCATCCATCGACTGGCCCCCGGAGGACTCCAGGTCCATGGGCCTGGAGAACAGGGAGGAGTCATCATCAGACTCTGAGGAGTCCGCAAAGAGCTGCCTGGGGCTGAGCCACCCTCCACCTGCTGAGGATGGTCGGGAGTGAGGGTGACTGACAACCAGTGGGGCAGGCCCTGGCCCGACCGAGAGTCCTTGGTCGGTGCCCCCGATTTCGGTTGTGGAGGCGGAGGTTCCACCACAATCAGTGGGGCAGCTGGTTTCGGATGAACAACTGGCCCAGGCTTGGGCACCTCGACTACAGCGAGGGGTTGTTTCGGCCACTCGGGTGACAGCCACTTGATGGCCGGGGAAGGCGACAGCGTTGGCTTGTACCCAGACAGAAGTAACTGCTGCCATATCAGGTCCTCATAGCATTGACTCAACTTGTGCCGAAGCTTCTCCTCTTCTGAGGAGGAAGATGAGGACAAGCGGCGCCACCGCTTACTTCAGTGCTGAGACCGAGACCGTCAATGTCCGAGACCAAGACCGAGATCCTCGGCATTTCCGAGGATGGGTCTGGGAAGGGGTGGTGGACACCTGCTCTTCCCTCAGCTTGGAAGCCTTAACCGGGGACTGTAGCACTGGAGGCACAGGCAAGTCCTCAGTCTCCACCGGGGGAATCGGTGAAGAAGGGTTGTCGGCTTCACCAGTCGACAGCCCATCCGACGGGTCGAGAAAAATCTCGACCGCGTCGATGGGTGTATCGGCCAGCTGACCTGACGGGGTCACCATGAAGCCAGCGGCCTTAGCCGCAACCTTGACCGAAGCCAAGTGTCGACTGTCTGGGGAAGGGGACCTCTCCCACTCCCACGAAAGCTGATGATGGGACTTACCTTTTGAGTCCTTCTTTCTGGACCGAGAGGAATGTCCCGATGGCCCCTCTTCCTTCGTGGAAAGGGATTGGCAAAGCTCCTTGAAAGAAGCTGAATATGAGGTACCCAGAGAAAGCGGGATAAATGCTGCGACCGAGGAAGAGGATGATGCGGCCTGTGCCGCCTTCTCCTCGAGAGCGATCATCTGCTCAAGTTGCTCAGCCAAGCCAGTCACCATGGTGACTGCGCGACGGGCCTCCTTCAACTTCACCGGTGGGGTAGTGCTTCTCGGGGCACCCTAGCTGTAACCGGGCAGTGCGGTCTTCCAGGACATTGTCTGAAAATGAACGGCATAACTCACGGGCCTGCAGGTCATGTTCTAGGCTGAGGCAGTAGACGCACGTGGAGTGCGGGTCCGTCCTGGACATTTTCTGCCCACAAGGGCACCACCGAAATCCAGGAGTTGATTTGTCCATCGCAGCCACAAGGGAGAAAGTTGACCGAAGTCTTGAAAATTTTAAAATAAGTTTCGGACGAACCAAAGAATTAGGATCCAGTCTACACACAGAGCCTTAAGGAGGGAACCTGAGCTTCCAAGCGGTAAGGAAGATCTGGCGTCATGGAGCGGAGCCAAGAGTTTTACCACCCGGCTGGGTGGGAGGAGCCAGCTTGAAGACCTTCCAGCAAGATTTAAAGTGGCAAGGAACCTGCCAGACAGTGTGGATGAACAGCATATCCATGTCCCTAGAACGATAAAATTCAGTAATTTGGACTGCCTTCACACCAGTAAAAACAAAGAATTTATCGGAATTTGCCATTTTGCACCAGATCTGTAAATCTGCAGAACTTGTGCTTTTCTTATAATTGCTTCAAGTGCTATTTTCAGTTTGCTTAATTTAATGGTCTACATATTAAGCCTTCTTTTATTTGGATTATTTATCCACATATTAAAAGAATTACAGTAGAATCCCAGTAAAATCTGGAAATTAGACTAACAATCACTGGTGCAATTTCCAGAATTTCAAGTCTTGAAAACAGAATTTCATTATTTTAATCACTGTAAATCACTGGCCTTGGAAATAGTCTAAAGGAGGTACAGGCTGGGTTCAGGGAGCTTGCTAGGTTCTGCAGTAGTACGGGGTTCCATTCTATTGTTTTATTGGATGTACTACCTATGCCAAGAGCAACCAGATCAAGGAAACAGAGGAGTGAAGAATTTAATCAATGGCTGGAGGGTTGGTGCAGGAAGATGGGGTTTGGGTTGGTGGAGGACTGGGGATCAATGTAGGAAAACAAGAGCCTATTTGCCCCGGACAGACTGCACCTGAGCAGGGAAGGATCAGCAGCACTAAAAAGAAAGTTTGGGGACTTTATCAAAAGAGAGTATAATTTAAACTTGCTTGTGGGGGCTTAAGGAAGGGGCCACTCAAAGAGGCAGGAGAGATGGGAGGTTACCAGTTTCGCCCCCAGGATGAAGATAAAATGCTGGAAAAAAGCAAGAACAAGAGAAGTTTAGTAGGGAAGAGCAGTGAGGGGGGCACATGGTGGAAGGGATCATCAGCCAGTGCCAGGAGTTTGGGGAACAAAATGGTCAACTTGGAGGCCATCGTGGTAGATGAGGGACTGGACATAGTAGCAGTAAGAGAGACATAGTGGACTGAGCATCATGACTGGGAGACAGTTATCCCAGGCTACAGGCTGTTTAGGAAGGACAGGAATGGAAGGGGGGTGGCATTATACATAAAAGACAACATTAGGTCAACAGAAGGGCAGAATGAAGGAAGTAGGAGAGACAAAGTTAACGTGGGTCATGCTAGACAAATGGACTGGTGAACCACTGAGGTTGGGGGTGGTTTACAGACCTCCTACGCAGGGGAAGGAAGGGGATGGACTGCTGATACAGATCATTACAAAGATAGCTCTCAAGGGGGAGCTTCTGCTAGTGGGGGACCTAAACCTCCCCGACGTGGACTGGGAGATTCTGGTATTGCTATCAGCTAGGAGCAGGGGGATCCTAGAGACACTACAAGGCATATTCATGCAACAGCTGGTTAGAGAGCTCACTAAGGGTGATAACCTGCTGGATGTGATCCTCACAAATGGGTAGAGTGTGGAAGAGGTGGTGGTGGGTGAAGGACTAGGTACAAGTGATCACAGAACTGTGATGTTCACGGTAAAAACATGAGGGGAACAAATCAGACTAGCACAAGGGTGATGAACTTCAGAATGATAGACTTTAACAGAATGAGGGGGATATTTGGGGAAGAAATGGCAGGGAAGGAGAATATAAGGGATGTGGAGGAAATATGGGAAACAATCAAAGAAGCGGTATTGAAGGCCAATGAAATTTGCATTAAGAAGGTGAGGAAGAACAAAAAAAGGAGGAGACAACTCTCATTTACAAGGGAGGTGGCATGGGCGGTCAGGGAGAGGAAAAGGGCATTCAGGAAATATAAGATGACACAAAGGGGGGAGGATAGGGAGGCTAATAGGGCGAAGAGAAGGGTTGCAGGGCAGAGGATAAGGAGGGCTAAAGCAGATACTGAGGAGAAAATAGCTAAGCAGGCCAAAAGGGGGGCTAAAACTTTTTTGGGGTATGTGGAGGAAAGAAAGAAGGTGAGGCAGGGGATAGTAAGGTTGAGGGGAAAAGGAGGAATACAACTGGATGGGGACTCTGAGAAAGCAGAGATTCTGAATAGCTACTTCTGCTCTATTTTTACCGGGGGGATGGGTAGGGGACCTGAGCTGGTGGGGAAGGAAGGCAAAAAGGTGGATCCTAGCCTGTTCAGCATAGACAGGGTAAGGGAGGAACTGGGCGGGTCAAAGATGGACAAGGCAATGGGGCTGGACGGCTTGCACCTGAGGGTACTCTGGGAACTGAGGGAGGAGCTGACAGACTCACTGGTGAGACTATTTAACTTGTCCCTGAACACAGGGTGTGTGCCAGGGGACTGAAGGAGGGTGGATGTGGTGCCACTGCACAAGGGGGGCAGTAAGGAGGTGGCAGAGAATTATTGCCTGATCAGTCTCACCTCGGTGGTGGGCAAGGTGATGGAGGCATTAATAAAAGAAAGGGTAGAAACCTATTTGGTGGACAGCAGGCTACAGGATAAAAGGCAGCATGGCTTCATGAATGGGAACTCATGCCAGGCAAACCTGATAGAGTTCTTCAATTGGGTGATGCAGGTGGTTGACCAGGAAGGGGTGGTAGACATAGCCTGTCTGGACTTCAGTAAGGTCTTCAACTTCATCCCTCACAGAAGGCTAGTAAATAAGCTGGAAAGCTTAGGGACGGGACAGAAAATAACTAGGTGAGTGGAAAACTGGTTGGTGGGCAGAAGTCGGAGAGTGGTGGAAAATGAGGTGCATTCCAAGGAGAAGGGGTAATGAGTGGGGTGCCTCAGGAGCTAGTACTGGGACACCTTCTTTTTAATATATACATCAATGATGTAGCAGAAGATCTGGAAGGAAGGGTGTGCCTATTTGTGGATGATACAAAAATCTGCAATAGAGTGGACACACCAGGGTGTTGAAGCCATGAAGTAGGATATGAAGATTCTGGAGGGGTGGTCAGAAACTTGGCAACTAAAATTCAATGCCAAAACATGTGCTCTGATGCACTTGGGGTATAAAAACCCTTGAGCAGCTTACACTCCAAGAGGGAGGAAATAAAAAAAAAATGAGCAGGAGAGGAATCTGGGGATTATAATATCAAATAACCTTAAGGTGGGGAGCCAGTTGGGAAGGCAAATGGTATGTTGGCATGCATTGGGAGGGGCATAACTAATAGAAGAAGGGAGGGGCTGATGCTTATTTACAAGGCCATGGTGAGGCCACACCTGGAGTATGGGGTCCAGTTTTGGAGACCGCACCTACACAAGGACATAGATGGGATGGAGAGGGTTCAGAGAAGAGCAACCAAGATGGTACAGGGTATGCAGGGGAAACCATATGAACAGAGGTGGAGGGAACTGGATCTGTACCCATTGGAGACTAGAAGGAAGAGGGGGGACATGATTGAAACTTTTAAGTATGTAAAGGGGATCAATAAGGTAAAGGAAGGGAGCTTGTTCAGAAGGAAGGAGGTGGCTAAAACTAGAGGGCATGGCCTAAGATTGGAAGGAGGAAGTTATAGAGGCAATATGCGGGGGCAATTCTTCATGGAGAGAGTGGTGGAGACCTAGAATAAACTATCTGAAGAGGTGGTAGGGGCTGATACAGTGGAGGGATTCAAGATAACATGGGGCAGACATATGGGGTTGGGAGGGGGAAGGGGAGGGACGTGATGGGCCAATGAGGCCCTTTTCTACTATCAGATTTCTGAGATTCTGTGAGATGGTTTCATAAGGATGGGGCATGATGAAAATGCAGTATCATAATAATTTGTGTCATCATCGGCTCAGTGGTGCTGAGGGTTGAGGCATGTAGCCTTACCTCAAATCACACTGGTGACCTGGGTTCAGGAATGACTTTGGGTTGTCGGGGAGCCAGCCGGGGAGGGTGGGAGAAGGACTGAGCCACCTACCAGTAGCTCTCCTCTCCTGGGAGGATGCTGTCCTCCCATAGTCCCATCACCACAGGGTGGAGGTCCGATGGTGGCATGGGTGGGTGGAAGGGGCAGCTAGTAGGGTGGGGTGCCTGCAGTGCATGGCATGCATGTGCCTTCACACATGCATGTCCACACAAAGACAAGTGGGTAGGGATGGGGGGGAAGGGAAAAATTGAATAAAGAAATAATAGAAAAAATAATTGTCAATAATCAGTTGATAAATACATTTCCGAGTGTAAAATAAAATTTGCTGGCTTGTAACTTTCCATGTTTTTAATTTAAGAAAGGTTTCCCTAAGACAGAGAGAGAGAGGCAAAAGGTATACCTTTCAAAACTCTAAGTAATCCAGTATTCCACTGAGTAAACCATATGCTGCAATGAGAAGACAATAAAGGGGTCCAATATTTGTCAGTATTCTGAAGAATTGGATTTAGACTTGTGATTAGAAAAATGCTGTAGAAGAAAACAATAGGGTTAACCATATTAAGGCCTCCCAATTTGAAGGGTAGATCAGTAATGTTCCTTTTTAATGGATTCAGTCTACTCCACCATAATGCCTGGAAAAAGACATCAAGAATTGAAGTTTGCAGGGACTTATGGAGGAAAAAATGTAGCTTATATACAGGAATATGGGAATTAGGTAAGTCTTTATTACATAAATGTATTTCAATGTGCTTACGCAACTAGATGAGATGAGATGATGCTTGTGTAACTTGATTTACTTTGTAGCTTTCCGCCTGTCTATCCATGGGATATACCACCCTGTAGGGGTATGACGCAAGGAACCCTAGAGAAGGGTTCCCCCCTACTACTAGGAAGAAACCCGAAAAGAATTCCCCAATCGGGTGTCAAGTTTCGAAGAGACCAGGATGATTAATGAATGAATTCTGAGAAGATGATTAAGGGTGGACTTCCTAAGGAGAGGGGGAAAGCCGGGGCCACCATCTGCCTCCGTCCAACAGCAGAACCTAACTAATTAACCTAAGAAAGCAGTAACTCTAACTAATATTATGACCATTGGCACGGAGGAGAGGAAAAACACCCTTTAAAGAGGAAACCTCTTGGGATCCAAGGCCTAGGTTGCTTTCCGTCTAGGCTGTCGAAGTTTGATTTAAGGATGTATGTCATTAAAGAGAAGGCTATGAGTACCGAAGATGATGACTGGATAGGGAAAATTCCAAAAAGAAAGCACCTGTCGAAGAAGGAACATGATGTGGCAGGGACCTGAAAGGGGTATGCCGAGGAGGGGTATGCTGAGGAGTTGATGGGAAGGAGTAGATCCATGTAGAAGTCAGGGGGAGCAAGTGGTATCCAGATGCCCTCATGAGAAGACTGAGGGTGATGCAGACTGAGGACGATCACTGCAGGAGTGCAGCAGACCAATATGAGAAGACTGAGGATGATGAAGATGGACGACGATGAGCATTGCAGGGGCACAACGAGTTGTTGAGGTAGCATAAGACCTCATGAGAGGTATGCTTGATTGATCGATGTGAGGAAGAGGAGACAGGAAATTAACTTGAAAATGAACTTGGACGATGGTGGTATGCTCGATAGAGCAATGTGATGAAGTAGGTTCCTCAAAAGGAGGAAATTCAGATATTAACTTGAAAAGGAACTTAAAAAATGGTGGAGAGCCTCCAGCCAGCCCTTAGCAAAGAGCAATGGAGAGGAAGGCATGGCAGCATGCTTGATTATGCGATGTGATTGAAGAGACCTTCGTCGGGAACGAGATACTTGAAAGCGAGGAAGTATGATGAGGTAAGGATGAGTGAATGATGACCACAGTCATGAACCTGATACATGCGACAAGAGGGCTGCGAGTCACATGCTCGGGTTGAGTGCTCGATGGGAGCAAAATGGACTATGGATGATGATGGAGTAAAGCCATGACTGGAGTGAATCCTCAATGACAGGTATGAGATAAGGCATAGTGAATGATGACCGGAGTCATGAACCTGATACATGCGGCAAGTGAGCCGCAGGTCGATGAGGTGGTGTATGAGTCATGATAGGTATGCCCAAAAGAAATATTGAGTGCAGACCAGATGGAGCCAATCGAGGCATACTGATTGGCCTTGATTGGAGTGAATCCTTGATGGCCGGTACGGGACGAGAACTGCAGGGCCGGATGGAGGCATTGGGTGATAGAAATAGATGAGCAGGTTGAAGCGAGGTATCGGGGACCTGAGGGGGCTATGCAGTGATGAGCCCCGAACAGAGGACGACGAGGGCAATAGTAAGCAAAATAGGAAAGAAGGCAGCAGGTAATGGAACCCCAAAGAGAAGAGACAGCCGAACTGAGGTGAGGATAGGGAATTTAAATAGGCTCCTCAAAAGGAGGCAAACTCTGAGGTCAAGAAGGCATATCTGGAACCAGAGGGGGTGAAGCCATGATTGCAGTGAATCCTTGACAGCTGGTATGAGATAATAAGTGGTGAATGATTACCTGAGTCATGAACCTAATACATGTGGCAGGAGGGCAGCGGGTTGATTAGGTGGCATAAGATTAATAATAGGTATGCCCAGAAGAAATATCAATTGCATACTGAGCAAAGGAAATAGATGAACCAAGAAGTCAAAATGAGGAAAGGAGAACTGGACCCATGAATCCGGACACATATGGGCAAAATACAAATAGGGAATATGATGGCAGGATAGGGATAAACCCCAAAAGAAAGCACAGTATATATGTGCAAGGAGCAGAATGGAGGAAAATACCAAAGGAAGCCAAAGTTGCAGAACAAACAAGAACACGAAAGTAATCCAAAGTTACAGAGTGCCTGTGGTAATTGCCCAACCTGATTCAATGTCTTGGAGAGAGATGGGGGATCGAGAGAAAGCAGGGGAGCATGGCAGCCAAGAGACAGGCAGAGAGGGGAGAAGGACCGGAGTGACAGCTAACACCGGCCAAAGCAGCAGCTGTGTGCTGGAGTGATGGGTCGAGGTGCAGCAAGGCCCAGTAAAGGGAGAAAGGGTGCCACAGAAGCCAGGGAAAATCAGAAGCCCCAACCCGACCCAGAAGCCTCTGTCGAGGAAACACAGTGCACTATGAAGGGAACAGACCAGGAATGCAAGGTGAGAGGGGGTGGTCCCAGAGAAGAGTGGACCGCCAAAGCAAGGTGGAAACAGGAAAGGCCCCCAAGATGAGAACACCGGAGGCTCAGGTACAGGACAAACAATCAAGCAGGGCAAGCAGGCAGACCAGTGGCAGATGCAGGAGGTACAAGGAAGCTGCGGGAACAGAGACAGGCAGCAAACAGCGGGAAATGAAGGGAAGGAAACACGGACGCAGTAGTCCAAGCCACTTGGCAGGGGCGGGGGGGGGTCAATAGATGAATGGCGAAAGCTGGGGGCTGGAGGCCAATGGAGAGCTGTGCCTCCAGCCGCAAACAAGAAATGATCCTAAAGAGCCCCAGGATGAGTGGCCTTATAAGCCTGATGGGGAAGTGACGTAGTTGCTCTGCCTATCAAACCTC
Organism: Neoceratodus forsteri; assembly: GCA_016271365.2. Classification (NCBI taxonomy): domain Eukaryota; kingdom Metazoa; phylum Chordata; order Ceratodontiformes; family Ceratodontidae; genus Neoceratodus; species Neoceratodus forsteri. The sequence goes on from CM057453.1 coordinate 1,153,239,367, forward strand.
GGGCTTAAAGCCCTTCCATTCTTTTTTCCAAATTTCCAGTCATTCCATTTGGCAATGAGTTGTTTGCCTTGAGCAATTTTCAGCTCTAAATTAAGGACATCTAGCTGGTCAGTTCCAAATCTTATCCCTAAAATCGTAATAGGATCCATTGTAAGCTTAATACCTGCTACAGTAGGTGATAGATGTTGTTGGAGGCCTAATGGCTTTCATACACATTTATCCAAATTTAGAGAAGAACCTGAAAAGGTACCATAAGTAGTATATAATGCTAGATCAGCTTCTGCAGAGAGTTAATATCTTACCAATAAGCAGATGTCATCTGCATATGTTAGAGATGTGAAGGGGACAACACCCTCCTCCATTTGCAATGGGATAAGTGACTGGGAGGTATTTAAAGCTCTCAAGAAAGGGTTGATACAAAATGTGTATAACATGGGGCTCATATGTCACCCCTGTTGAATGGCTGTCCTAACTGGTAGCATGGGTCCCCTCCATCCATTAACTGCCAGAGAAACGGTGGCTGTTTTGTATAAAAGTTGAATCCAGCTTATAAATTTTTGAGGACTACCATACCAGGTCAGGGTATCCCAGAGATATGAGTGAGCAATAGAATCAAAGGCCTATGTCTGGTCACGTGATAATAAAAATCATTAAAGTTATTCCTGTTACTCCCTCTACAAGTTCCGTAAGGAGAATCAAGTGATCAGTGCAAGATCCCTCAGGAAGAGAACAGGTTTTCGCAGGAGAGATGAGATGAGGTGCATTGCTGCAGTCATCAATCTAGAATTAAGGATTTTGGCTAATGATTTAGAACTAATATTTAAGAGACTTGTAGGTCTCCAACTTTTTAACAATTTCCTATCCTCTTTCTTTAATAAAAAGATCAAAAGACCTTCATTCAGTGTTAAAGAGCTAGTGTACTGTTTGCAATTAATAGTAATTTTCAGATACAGTCAGCTATCACTTCCAGTATCTGAAGTATTTTTTTATTTTCTGTTTGCTAATTAGAAGATTTTCCTCCTGGCAGTACTGGGGTGATGTATGGAGCAGCACTCTCTCTGGAGGGAAAAAAAAGTTCTGCTCCTCCCACTACGTCATCAAATATGAGACCAAACACCTTTAGGCACCATGATCCTTGCAGCCTGAGCAGTGACTTTCACAAGCTACCAATCAAAATACAGGAAATTGTGACATCACTAGTAACCAGGGAGAGCCAATCCCTGCTGCTTTATGTGAAAGTGAAACCTGGCAGTGAGAAATGGTTCTCATTGGTTACTAGTGATGTCATAGTCAGTGTGGTTTCAGTGTTGATGTAGTGGGAGGAACAGAACTGACTTTTTTTCCCCTCCAGACAGAGTGCTGCTCCACACATCATCCCAGTACTGCCAGGTAGAACATCTTCTAATTAGCAAACAGAAAAGAATAAATACATGAGATATAAGAAGTGATAGCTGACTACATCTGAAAGTTACAATTAACTGCAGACAGTTTCCAGGCAGTACACTAGCTCTTTAAAGGCAAAAGGTCAGAGATCAGTATGGCAGTAAACACTGTCGCTAGTTCTGATAAAAGTAGGGGTCTATGAATTTATACAACTCACCTGTAAGCATCCTTACCAGTGGCTGTTTTAGTTTTCAGGGTAGAGAGGGAGCCATAGCTATTTCAGCTGTAGTAATGGGTATAGTCAAATTTTGAAGCACATCAGGGGAACAAATAGGGGGAGGGGAGAAGCAAAAAATTACTCTTTATCCATTGTGTCAATAGATTCTTCTTGGAACTAAGTTTGAGTGTGCTGGATAACTGGTGTCATAATATGCCAGTGAGTCATGTGATAATTTTGTGAGTGACACAGTTTTGTTCGATATGTCCTAGACAGTTACTTCCAAAAAACATCTAAAAAATGCATTGTCAGATTCTCACTCAAGCTATTAATATTAGGAAGCAGTAGTTACTACTGAAGACAGTGTGACTCAAAATAATAATGAAAAAACAGGCTGCTACAATGTAAAGCACCAGTCCAAAGCATGGTATTTGTTATTAAATGTTTGTTATTAAATAATGTCTTCAGAACGTCTGTATCACCAATATTAAAAGCACAATACTACAATTTCATCAGCACATTACTAAATCTGCAAAACCACCCCAGCTAGGTTCCTGAACAGAAACACATATCTAAAATCATTGTTCCAAAGTTCCTGGAAGTAAGTTGTTTGCAACATAACAAGACATCATGACATCATTATAAGAAAAAAAAATGACTGATAAATAATGAGTTCTGATCCACAGACTTCAATAGGTATTCCAGCATCCAGAAAAAAATGAGACATTTAATTCAACATAAAAAGAAAAACTTAAATACTTGGTGTTTTTAACTGTATTCCACTGTCCCATTTGGACTTTCATTTTCCCTTTTTACAGATACAGGGAGATATTTGTATTTCAGTTATTCAAACCCATGCAAGAATGTGCTTTTAGGGTGAAAATCTACTTAGCCTCATGTTTTAGTAGTTTTCCTTGTCAGCCCTCCCCCCCAAGACTGGCTGGTATATGTTCAATTCCTAGAAATTTCTAGGAATTGAACATATACCAGCCAATCTCTGAGAGAATGATACTCTTAATATTGGTGATACAGACTTTCTGAAGACATTATTTAATAACAGACATTTAATAATGAATACCATGCTTTGGACTGGTGCTTTACTTTTTAGCAGCATGTGTTTTCATTGTTCGTTTGAGTCATACTGTCTTCAGTAGTATCTACTGTTTCCTAATATTAATAGCTTGAGTGAAAATATGACAATGCATTTTTTAGATATTTTTTTTGGAATTAACTGTCTAGGACATATCAAGCAAAACTGTGTCAAACAAAACTGTGTCTTAAGCAAAAACCTTTATTACATATTAGACATTGTCATCTTTGCTGCTTTTTCTCAAATGACCCCTTTTTTTACTTTAACATTTATATATTGTTTTTTATGTGTTTGGGTATAGTGTCGGTGTGTTTATAGGATTGCAATAACTGGCCATCATTTTTTTCAGTGGGGATTGCCAGTTATTTGCCATAATATCCGGCTGGTTACCATGGCAAATGCATGCACATCAGAAGCAGCTGTGCTCGAGACAGTCTTGATCAAGGCAGAGTGTGAAACATTTTTTTTTTGTTTTTTTGTTTGATTCCTTACTGGCTGTCATTGTAAGCACACAAAAATAAGCTTCCGGGTGGGGAGCTAAATAAAAAAACGTACATGGTTTCAATCAAAACCTTACCTTATCTTATTAGTAAACTATGCAAGTACTGTAACTCTAACCCTCAGAAAATTAACATGGTGCTTACAGCGGAAAAGATTGTCGCTAACTGACATTTATACAGGTGCATAAAAAAGAAAACTGATGACCCACATATTACTCATGGGGCATTTCTAAAAAATAGTGGCAGTTCTGTTCAGTCTGGGCGTCTTGGAAAGACTCAAAACCAGTGATGGCACACAAACTAAGATGCTGGCTGGACTGCAGTAAGACCGAGCTGCAGAGTTAGGGTAAAGCTGAAAGTGCACAATAAACTTCAAAGTGTAAAAGTAAATGCTGCTTATTACAAAAAGGGAAAATACTTTACTTTAGATCTTTATATTTCTAATTAATTTCCTGGTTGTGAATCACTTCAGTGAACATGTTGGGGGGGGGGGGGCTAGAAACCAAACAGGGAGCTACAAAGTATGAGGAAAAAATTGATTGCCAGTAATTATAAAAAATAAACCATGGGGTGGTGTGCATACTTGAATTTAATACACACGCTTGGTGTGGGATGCTTTTATAAACCCTTTGAGCTTTGCTCTCGGGGTTTATGTAATATCCCACACCTTGGGTGTGCATGAAATTCTCATAATGCATACCCCTATGCATTATTCTTTATTTAACACTGTATTTATTTGCATGATTATCTCTGCAATATGGTACTAATATCTATCTAACCCTGGCCTGTACACTCCCCCCCCACCACTGATCTTCCCAGAGGGCTCCAGGTGGCCCACATCATACCTCTCAACCTTTTGTCCCTCAAATGTGGAACATTGCCTCTCAAAATGTGGAACAAAGGAGCAAAATGTGGAACACTTAATCAAATCTTTACCTAAGAAGCTCAAACACTGTTAAAAATGTTGCCTCTATGTTCAGAAAGTCTGTTATTAACTGAATAATATATTTTGTTGCATCATTCACTATGGATTTTTGCTTTAAAATGTTGACTTTGAATGTGGAACAAGTCCTCTCAATGTGGAACACGGAGCTTTTGTGAAGTAAAATGAGGAATGTTCCTCGTAATGTGGTACAGTTCAGAGGTATGGCCCACATCAACATCCGCAGCCTCCTGCCCAAAGCAACCAGCTACAACCTCCTGTAGTTTCTATCCACCCAGATGTCCTGATAGTATCAGAATCTTGGCTCTCCCCCAAAATTCCCAACTCTGCTATCACAATCCCAGGGTACACCCTTAACCACCAAGACCACACCACTAAGGGTGGAGGTACTGCCATCTACCTCATTCCTCTATTCAGTCTACCATGGTACTATCACCTCTCCTGCTGCTTGTGAATTCCTCATCCTCAAAATCTCCCTCCCTTTCTCCTTCCCCGTCTACAGTATGTGGCAGGTATCTACTGTTGCTCTGGCCTATCCACCTCTTTTGTCTCTGAACTCCTGACTTCCATCTCCTCTCTCACCCCCTCTGGTGAGCTTCTCATTCAGGTTGACTTCAACATAAATTGACTTTCCCACTGCAACTCTAAACTTTGTCAAAACGTAAGGTCCCTGCACCTTGCTCAACTCATCTCAGCCCCAACCTGACTAAATTCTAAATCCCCAAATCACTCACACCTGGACTGGGTTATCACCAATCACCCACACCGCACCATTGATACTGACACCCACCCTGACGCAGTCAGTGACCACCCTAGGGTATACTGCATGCCCAAAATACATTGCCCCAAAGTACCCTCCAAGATTATCCACATCCATTCCTTCTGGTCACTAGACCTATCCTCACTACATGTTGATCTCCAGACAACTGATTGGTCCCCTATCACTGGAGCCATTGACATTAACCAAGCCCACGACTATTTCCTCTCCAAATTTCTGTTAATCTTGGGATCAGCATGTTCCCCTACAGAAAACCAGGGTCAGAGGTTCACACCTCCCATGGATCTCAGCTGCACTATTGGCTTGCCACCGTGCATGTGACCTGGCATGGAAATCATACTAGTCCTCTGGCACACCAGCAGACCTTAACAGGTACCGCACCATGAAGAACACCACTAGAGCCACCAGGCTAGCAAAGGCTGAGTTCTTTTCCTCATCTCCAGAAAAATCTAAGCCACCCCTCCAAGTTCTGGAAAGTAATTCATGCCCTTTTCTCCCCTACTGCCAAGTTCGCTCCTCCCTGTCTTAAAGTTAGGTGACTCAACCATCTCTGACCCTCCCTCAGTGGCCTCTGTCTTCAACACATACTTTATCACCTGTGCTTCCGCTCTCCTCTCCTCCTTCCCCCTTCCACCTCCCCACCCACACTCTTGCACTTCCTTTTTCCTTCTCACCAGTTATCTCATCCACTTCTCTGAAAGCCCTTCTAGCTCACAACCCCATGCAAGGTGGGAGTCCTGATGGGCTAGACCCTAGGTTCCTTCACCTGTCTGCCACAGCCATTGCCTCTCCTATCACTCCTTTTTTAGCCTCTCCTACTATCCTGCCTCCATCCCAGACTCCTGGAAGCATGCTACAATTTCCCCCTACCAAAAGGAGGAGACTCCTCCTGTCCAGACAATTTCGGTCTCATCTCCCTCCTCCCAACCCTTTCCAAACTCCAAGAAGACATAGTTCTATCCCAACTCTCCCCCTTCCTAGACTCCTCTTCCTTCTTCACTCCTTTTCAGTCTTCATTTTGCAAACACCACTCCACTGCTTCCTCCCTCCTCTGACTCACCAATGCCATTCACACTGCAATGGACCAGGATCTTCTCACTGCCATCATCTTTGCTTGATCTAGCGAAAGCTTTTGACACTGTCTCCCACACCCTTCTCCTGCACAAACAGAGGTCAGCGGGTCTCTCAGTCCTCACAATAAACTGGTTCAGCTCTTACCTAATGGTAGATCACAATCAGTGAAACTTGGAGAATCCTTATCTCATCCCCTCTGCATTAATACTGGCATTCCCCAAGGCTCCTTCCTTGGCCCTCTGCTTTTCATCATTTTTCTAAATGACCTTCCCTATGCCTGCTCATCTGCCTCCATCCACAGGTACACTGATGACACACCCTGTTTGTCTCTCTATCATCTGCAGCAGAGATAAGATCTAGGCTCCAACCTGATTTTGACTCAGTCCAGAAATGGTTCAGGTCAAATCAGCTATCACAAAATGCCAAAAAAATGGCCTCTAAGTGCTCTGGCACTAACCTGAGGCTTTCTGAACTCCCATCCCTTCCCATCTTTCCACACCCTGGATGGGGACTCAATTGACAACGTGCCCTCATTCAAATACCTTGGTGTCTGGCTTGACCGGCACCTCAACTTCTCAGAGCACATAGATGCCACATATAAAAAACTCCACCCCAAGCTTGGTGCCTTCTATAGGAACAAAAGCTGCATCCCTTTACCCACCCACTACGACATCCTTACTAAGATGATTATCTCCATCTTTGATTATGGCAACATAATCTGTGGTGCTGCCCAGAGGTCCACCCTGGCCAGACTGCACCCCTTCTTCTACTCCTTCTGCTGTTTCACTCTGAACTGTTCTCCCCACACTCACCACTGTGTTCTTTATTTTGCTCTCTCTCTCCCTTCCCTTGAGGATCACTGCCTAACCCACTGTGCCTCCTTCACTTCCAAGTTCTGGCTGTCTTCCCTCCCTCACTATCTGAACTCCCTTCTCTCATCTACCCACTTCCTCCTGCTCCCTCCACAATCCTGGCTGTTGCTCCCTCCTGCTCCCATCTCACAAATCCCTTGCTGGACAAGCTGCTTTCTCATTCTATCTCCCTAAATTTTGGAATTCTCTCCCCCTACCCATTTGTTCTGCTTCCTCCAAACACTCACTCTCTCTCACCCACACACCACCCCCTCTTCTGTAACTGCCCTAGTTCTAGTCCAATGTTTCCTCAACTCTTTCCTCTCCTTATTCCCCTCACCTACTCCTGTCCTTTTCCTCCTCACTCACTGCCCTCTCCCTCCCGCATCTTCCTAATCCTCCTCCTTCTCTCTCCCTTCCCATTCTCCTCTTCCCTCTCCCTCCCTCTCTCATTCCACCCTCCCATATTTGCCCCAGTCCACCCACCTTCAACCTGTCTCCAGAATGAAATACATTTAATGTATCTGACCTGTATATAATGGTAAATGCTGTATATACTGATGTTGTAACTAGGGAAACTACTGTCTCATTGTATTGTATTGTATATATTAAGTTATGCTTGCATCACTCCCTCATCCCATCCCCCTAAACCGCATCTGAAAACAAGCTAATTTAAGGCTCAGTATGTCTTTCCTGGTGAAAGGATTTAATAAATAAATAAACTTCAGTATTTTCATCAATGACGTTGCAGATGGACTGGAGGGTAAGGTTTGTCCGTTTGCAGATGTCACCAAGATCTGCAACAGAGTAGATGATCCAGATGGGGTGGGCAGAATGAGAAGAGATCTGGATAAACTAGCAAAATAGTCGGAAGAGTGGCAACTGGGGTTTAATGCAAAGAAGTGCAAGATCATGCACGTAGGAAAGAGAAACCCTGAAGCCACCTATAAGCTGGGAGGGGAGTTGCTGGCAGTCACAAGGAAGAAAGAGACTTGGGCATCATCATCACTGATGACCTGAAATCATCCAAGAAGACCACTAAAGCAGTAGGTAAGGCTAGGGGGATGTTAGGGTGTATTAGTAGGGGTATCACAAGTCAGAAGAGGGAGGTAATAATCCCTCTTTACAAGACACTGGTTAGGCCCCATCTGGAGTACTGTGTGCAGTACTAGAAGCCACACCTTCACAAGAACATTAACCAAATTGAGGCAGTCCAGAGAAGGGCAACCAAAATGGTGCAGGGACTGCATCAGAAAACATATGAGGACAGATTAACTGAACTCAGTATGTATACGCTAGAGCAAAGGAGGGAGAGAGGTGATATGATAGAAACATTCAAACACCTTAACAGCATTAACAAGGTGAAAGAGTCTAACATGTTTCAGTATAAGAAAAATAGCAGGACAAGAGGACACAGCATGAGATTAGAGGGAGGCCGATTAAGGGGTAATGTGAGGAAGTTCTTTTTCACAGAAAGGGTGGTGGATGCATGGAACGGCCTACCTCAGGAAGTGGTGGATATGAATACAGTGCAGGGCTTCAAACAAGCATGGGATAGGCATAAGGGAGCAATACAGATGAGTATGAATAGAAAGGCTATTGACAGAGCAAAGGCTGATGGTACATTTATAAGGTAGAAAAAGAAATGGGCAGACTGGATGGGCCTTGTGGTCCTTACCCGCCGTCAGCTTCTATGTTTCTATGTTTCTTAAACATGAAAGCAGTAGGTCAAAAGAATAGAATACATCATTATCTACAAGATTAGTTTAGTTGCTGTATTGGTCCTTGTAAGAACAGCTCAAGAAGCAAATGGTTTGATACCTTTTATTGGACCAACATAGATGTTACAAAAAGAAAACAGTGCCTAAGCTTTTGGACCAACCAGGTCCTTCCTCAGAGACTTATGCCGGTTGTTTAGAGGATCACATTCTAAATCATATGCACCCAGATCATACATAAAAAAAAAAAAAACCAGAAAGAATTCTCATTTGTTTAAAATACCTATTTTAAAAAATCACAGATTTAAATGGAAGGAACCAGATTCTAGTAGTTTGCTAGTGCTTGAGAATCTTCCAAGGTCAAATGTCAACAGAAGAAATAAGAGGAACACTCAAGCAGACAGTCCCACTAACTGAAATTATGAATGAATGAGTATGTTATGTGAATACATTCTTAATTAAAAGCAAGACCTTTAGATTTAATACTCACATAAGTTCATGCTAAAAATTGATAGTATTGCATGATAAAAAAGTATACAACAGAAATGTTCTATATATAGAAAAATGAGGGTATAAAGAAAATATCCCTTGTATGGACAACTTATTCACACATTCATAGAGTATTAAACTCATCTGGAGACATTTACTAAATAGTATAGGGGGCAGCTGGGGTAGCAGGAACATAAAATGTATATGGGAAAAAAAGGAGGAAGAGATTGCCCCCCCAGACGATGGAGCAACAAGGAAGGAGAGCCTGAGGCGAGGAAGCTGCCAAAGGGCAGGGGCCACAGGATGACGGGGTGGTGGCAAGGTGAAGGATGAGGGGGGAATAGATCAGGATAACAAGGAAAAAGGAGTAAAGGAGATGGGTAACTGAGAGGGTAACAAGGGAAGGGGGGTCAGGGGGACCTTCAAGAAACAGCACAGGCATGAGGAGGGGGAGAAAGCAAGGAGGCAGGCGGGGGTAGTAAGGTATGGAAAGCCAGGTGCTTCAATACAAGGAGTCTGGGAAATAAAATTATGGACCTGAAGGCCATCGTGAAAGAGGCTAACCTGGATTTGGTGGCTATAACATAGTCCTGGTGCACTAACAGCCATGACTGGGGTGTGGCCATACCAGGCTATTCTGCTCATGAGAGGCAGGTGAAGGGAGATGGGATTGTACTATATATGAGGGAGGGTGTCAAGGTTACCAAAGTGCAGGGGCACGTGGAAGAAAAAGAAAGACTGGAGGTACTTTGGCCATCCTGGAGACAGGCGCTGGGGCAACTGTCCATACAGGGGTGGTATACAGACCACCAGCACAGAGAGAGGAGTTGGATAAGGCACTTGGGGAGGACAGCATCAGGATGGTAAATAAGGGTGAGGTGCTGCTATTTGGCAGCTTTAATCTGCCAGATGTGGATTGGAGCCATCCAGCTGCAGCCTTGGCAAGGAGTAGGGCCATCCTTGACTTCCTACAAGGGTCCATTCTCAAGTAGCTAGTCAATAAACCAACTAGGACAGGGCCTTGATGGACCTGGTGCTTACAAACAGAGACAGCATTGCAGATGTTACAGTGGGAAGTACCCTAGGTACCAGTGAGAACCATACTGTGTAGTTTACATTAAAATGGGAGCAGAGGCAAACCACATGAGAACAAGTGTTCTAGACTTTCGGAGGGCAGATTTTAAAGAAATGGGAGACAGCCTTAGAAACCACCCAGTGGGGTGTGGGTGTGGAGTGTCAGGAAGGGTAGAGGACCTGTGGGGAAAAATAAGGGAGGGATAGTTGAGGCAACCAACCTCTGTGGGCTGACTGAGCAGACGAGGACCAAGAAAAAGTAGACATCCTGAACAGGTACTTCTACTCAGTCTTCACAGTGAGGGGGGGTTGGACCACCAGTGATCAGCAGAAATAAAGGGAGTGGGGAGACAGAAACAACTAACAGAGGAAAAAGTCCTGTAGGGACTTGCAGCTCTGAAAATGGACAAGGCTCTGGGGCCACACAAGATACACCCAAGGATACTGAAAGAACTCAGTGGGGTGCTGACTGCCCCACTGACTGTAATCAGGTGTGGTTCTGAAGGACTGGAGGATAGCAGACATGGTCTCTCTACATAAGGGCAGCAGCAGGGAAGGGGCTAGTAACTATATGCTACTGAACTTCACCCCAGAGGTGGAGAAAGTAATTGGAGCACTGTTAAAGGAAAGGTTGGCAAAGTATCTTGAACCCAATGGGCTTGATTCCAGCATGGATTCATGGAGACATCATGCCAGACAAATCTGACTGAGTTCTTCAATTGGGCAACCAGGGAAATAGCTCAGGGGTGGGCTGTGGACATGGCTTATCTGGACTTTGTCAAAGCCTTCAACACTGTGCCACACAAGTCTCTGATTAACAGAGTGAGCAGCCATTGGGGATTAATCCAAAGTAGTAAACTGGGTTAGAACGTGGTTAAAGGATAGACAACAGAGATTACTGATTAATGGTACTCACTCTGATAATGGGATCATGACTAGTGGGATGCTGCAGGGCTCAGTAATGGGCCCAGTCCTCTTCAGTGTCTTCATGAGTGACTTTGCAGAAGAACTGGAAGGGAAGGTATCCTTTCTTGCAGATGATACCAAAATCTGTAATAGGGTGGACAATAAGGAGGGAGTAGAAAGAATGTATAGGGATCTTAGGAAACTCGAGGAGTGGTCAACGGCATGGCGATTGGAGTTCAATGCCCAAAAGTTCAATTTCATGCACTTAGGGCATAGGAATCCAAGAACTGAGTATAGGATGGGGGGTACTGTCAGCCACTAAGCAGGAAAGGGACCTTGGGGTTATCATATCTGATGGCCTCAAAGTGGCAGGGCAGTGTGACAGAGCAGTGGGTAGAGCCAGTGGGATGCTGGGATGCATAGGGAAAGGTATCCCCAGCAGAAGGAGGGAGGTGGTGTTGCCAACTGTGTCCAGTTCTGCAAGCCGCATCTCAGAAAGAACAGACAGGGTGGAGGCAGTCCAGAGGAGGGCACCATGTTTGCAACAAAAATGGTGTAGGGTTGCATCAAAAGCCCTTTGAGGAGAGACAGAATTCTCAGCATGTACACCCTGGAAGGCAGGAGAGTGAGAGGGGACATGATAGAGACCTACAAGTACCTCACAGAGGTCAACAGGGTGCAAGCAGAGAGTCTCTTTCAAATGAATAAGCACATCAGAACCAGAGGGCATGAGATGAAGCTGGAAGAGGGAAGCCTAAGAGGGATGTGACAAAGTATTACTTCACTGAAAGAGTGGTGGATGCATGGAGTAAACTGCCAGCGGAAGAGGTGGAGGCAAACATAGTAAACTTCAAGAGAATCATTCCTGATATTTACAAACCCCCCCCCCAAAAAAAAGAGGCTCCCTTACCTTCATGGGAGCTCCTCTGTAGTAAACGCAGACAGTATAGTTATACCCACAAGGAAAGGGAAGAGATAATAAATTTCCCCCAAGGGGCTAGTGGTTTGATCCCTTTCCACTTCCCTGGTGCTGGCCGTACCCCATTTTATAATGCTACACTAGGGAGAGTGCAGGTGCATGCTTCATTGACGTGTGTGGAGTATAATTTTAAAGTACAATTTTCTGCTATTTAAGTGGCCATTTGTTAAAACTGGAGCCAGAGTTCAACTAGCAAGACTTCTTGTTAGTTGAACCCTTGCTCTGATTTTAACAAATGGCCACTTAAACAGCCAAAATCTGTGCTTAAAAATTATGCTCCATAAACTTCAATGGAGCATGCCCTCTCACTCTCCCTAGTGTCGCATCATAAAACATCAGAGCATGGGGGCATGGTCAGCAACAGGGAAGAGGAAAAGGATTGTACCACTAGCCCCTTGGGGGCAATTTATGATCCCATCCCTTCCTTTGAGGTGTAATTATTCTGGTTGCTTTTACTACAGAGGAGCTCCCATGGAGGTAAGAGAGCTTCTTCTTGTTTTTGTGCAGCACTGAGAAAGGTGCTTTTTCAAGCATGCATGGGATAGACTTAAGGAAATATTAATAAATAGGCAGGGAGTAGGAAGGGTTGCCAGAGACCACTTAGGGTCTGCGGAGAGAAACTAGACAGAGACCATCTGGGCAAACTAGGTGGATCATTGAAGTTCAGAAGGGGTGGGGGGCAGTAGCTAGCGAGTCTGGGTGTCAGTGGCCCAGAGGGACCCCATGTGGACCTTGAAGGTTTGCTATGCCCTGTCACAGAAACCTTGAAATGATCTTTAAGTGTCTGATAGCATCTCTTTTCCTGCTTATGTTACCATGTTCACTATTCTGGGAGACAACCGAATTCCTTGTCACTCCTACTCAATTATTTTTCTAATATAGACACTCTAGTTCTATCCCTCCATCTATTGTACTGCCTTAAGGCCTTTTACGAGGTGGCCACTCAGTTCCAGGTGAACTGAGAGGACTTTCCTCATCAAACAGTCACATAATAATTAGGGATGATCAGATTCTGATTTTCAGATTTGGGTACATCAGACTCTGATTCAAAGATTAGGATTTAAGTTTTTTGGATTGAGTTGCTGAAAATCCTAAATCAGTTGGATTCCAATTGGATTCATTTAATTTCTGATCAGATCTGGATTCTGATATCAAATTCCAAAATCTAAAATCTGAAGTTCCTAATGTGGTATTCTGTACTTCGATCAGTACTGCACTTGAACTCAAATACTCAGAATCTGGAAAAGGTTATATATTATAGTTCTGCAATTTAATCACTGTTTAAACCATGACATGGTTGTCACAAACCCACTCAGCAGGTCAGGCCCTCTACTCCCAAAGTGCCAACCTCTGAGCGCAGTCTTGTGAACAGTGTAACAGACAAGGTAACCCTCTTGTCTGTTTTTGTGAGTTCGGATCAACCTTTGGTCTCAAATCTTGGAGGGATTCAAACTGTGAACCTCTTGCTAGCGTACCCAGTGCACAGGCTCAGATATTTCTGTCTTCGGGGGGCCATATATTTTTGCCTATGGGCACCTAACCAGGTATACAGAGACGAACCCTTAAAAACTTTAATAAAGACCTCAGATTTAAAACACTTCTCTTTCCAGTTTGGTACCACCATTCAAGCTTATGTTTAGTGTCTTCAATAACCATATACTTTTCTTACAACTAAAAAGAAGTCAAAGACAGACCAAGTAAGTTCTAATAAGAATTTTACTAAAATAGTTAAAAATATGTAAAACGCAAAATACAGAACTCTTATATCACCAGACATACACATCTTTTAAAAGAAACAAGGTTTAAACAGTGCAAATTCCTACTTGCAGTACTTAGATTTGAAATCTTTCTAAATACATAGATACATAGATACATAGATACATAGACAGTGTCGGCAGATAAGGGCCTATGGCCCACCCAGTCTGCCCATTTGAGCTTGTAAGTTCAGTTTGTTTTCCTAGAAGTCTGTTTCCCCTTACCCCTGACCTCTAGAATTCCTTTATGTCTATCCCATGCATTCTTAAATCCCGTGATTGTTTCATCCCCCACCACTTCCTCTGGCAGGGTGTTCCACTTGTCCACCACCCATTCTGTGAAGAAATTCTTTCTCATGTTTCCTCTGAATCGTCCTCCCTCCAACTTCATCCCATGCCCTCTAGTCCTGGAACATCTTTTTCGCTTAAAAATAGTGTTTTCCTGCACTTTGTTTCTTCCTGTAAGATACTTGTATATCTCTATCATATCCCCTCTCTCCCTCCTCTCCTCCAGGGAGTACATGTTCAGTTCCTTCAACCTGTCTTCATAGGACTTGTGATGCAATCCATGCACCATCTTTGTTGCCCTCCTCTGAACCTTCCCTACCCTGTCTATGTCCTTACATAGGTATGGTCTCCAGAACTGTACACTGTACTCCAGGTGGGGCCTCACTAGTGTCTTGTATAGCGGAATTATGACCTCCTTTTCCTGCTGGTGATGCCCTGTCTATACATCCCAGCATCCATTTGCTTTACCTGATGCCTTGTCACACTGTTTCCTTACCTTGAGGTCATCAGAGATGACAACCCCAAGATCCTTTCCTGCTTGGTGCATGCTATATCCTCACCCCCAACTGATATATTGTGCCAGGGTTTTTGTGCTCCATATGCATTATCTTGCACTTCTTTGCATTGAATTTCAACTGCCAAACCCTTGACCATTCTTCAAGTTTCTGCAGGTCCCTTCTCATTCTGTCTACACCGTCTGGTGTGTCTACTCTGTTACAGAGCTTTGTGTCATCAGCGAACAGTGAAATTCTGCCTTCTAGATCCTAAATATCTGTTCACAAGTGCTCCAAAGATCTTTCCTCAGTCAAGAGTCTAGGTAAAAGTGTGTAAGTAAAACAGAGTATTCCTTAAACAACTGTATGGGACAACCCATTTTTTTGTGAGGTCAGCTAGCTCCTCCTCTGTCAGATTATGTATAAAAAAATCTATATCTTATACAAACGTATTACATTCTGCAACTTCAGCATAATTCATGTCCTTAAAATGACACTTCTTTTGATCTCATAATAAGCTTCCTCCTTCCAGGACATGACAGCATCTTTATGATTTCACACTTCTATGTAATAACCTGGGTTTTCCTTCCAACGTCATAAAATGGATATGTTAAGGCAGTTATGGCTGTAATTGACTCAGACAGACAGGATCCTTAATTAAGGCCTTACATGTAACACATGATCTCTAAAAACTGAGTGTGTGTGTGTGATACACATGCTGTCAGCATTTCCTATGGCTTTCATCTTTCAGCTGAAACCTGGGGGGTGGGGTTGATGAGTGAGGTCATTCTAAGAGCATCAGATTTTTTTTTTTAGCAGAGATAGTCAGTCATATATTTTATATATAAAAAAATGATACAGCACTCAGAGCTGGCTGTCTACATCACAATGGTTATGTTTTTTTCAATTATTTATGTACCCTAGATAAAGTTGTGCGAAATAGCGGAATTTCATTCCACAAAATATTTCACGAAATTTGCGCATTTCGTGCAATATTTAGCAGGTGCAAAATGCAAAATTCCACTGGTGAAATGCAGAATTTCACCAGTGAAATGCAAAATGTCACCCACAAAATTTGGAATTTCGCCAGTTGCAAGTGAAATTTTCTGCTGATCTTGGGTGAAATTCCACATTTCGCCTGCAAAATGCTGCATTTCATTAGTGAAATTCTGTATTTGGCACCAGTGAAATATTTTGCAGAATGCATGGAATTTCACAAAATACTTTGTGTGGCAAAATTCACGATCTCACTGGAATTTTGCCAGTGAAACAAAATATTGCTGCATCTCTAACCCTGGATAGGCCAACTGGGATACAATGTTCAGTGGGGCTCTGCTTCTACCAGGACCCCCCCAGTACACAGCCTTATCTACATAGTTATATCATTTGTTTTACAGTCACACTTCTCAGTTGTTAGAAGAGTACTATTCCACATATTTTCAAACCCTGTTGTGTGGTTGCATGCTCCACCGACCTGATGTTAGATATGTGTCAAGTGAAAGACCAATACTTTAAATAGTAAGTTACTATCTGTTTTAAAAGAAGTTAAGTATTACTTCACCAATTCAAACATCCAATGTAAGGCTGCTGTCCTGGTTCACAGTTTTGTATTCCAGTTGCTGTGATTCAATGCCATGACTTAATAATACATTGATAAATATGTAACTCCAGCTACATTGATAAGGCAAGCTATAAGGTCACTTTTTAAGAAATACTGTACTGCCAAGAGTAAGACTCTTAGGTCTGAAGAGAGGTTTTTGAATCAAATTAGAGTGCACCACCAGAGCAGCTCTATACTACAGTAAAAAAGCTTAAAACTATTAGTCTTATGAATTTGTTTCTATTGTTGGTCTATTAAATACTTCATGGGGGTAAATAATGTACAGGAGTAAATTATTTCTCAGAAAAAAAGGTAATCTAGAACAAGGGAACATGCTATGAAGCTGGAGGGAGGTAAATTCAGGAAAAATGTGAGGAAGTACTTCTTCACAGAAAGAGTGGTGGATTCTTGGAAAAGCCTACCAGCCAAGGTGGTGGGGAAGAAAACAATGTTGGGTTCAAGAAAGCATGGGACAGGCATATGATAATCATAGTGAAATGGAATGAGGGGAAGAGAAAGATCTGGTGATCAAGTAGGGTCTGTGGTGATATTGTGGGTAGGGAAAAATGGGCAGGCTATGTGGGCAAAGTGGTTCCTATCTGCAGACAAATTCTGTTTCTATGTTAATATTGCAGTTTTTTTAATTCTTTTTATTGGAAGAATATGTTAGTACAGATAAATAGCTTAGTATGATATACAGTTATAAGTTGTGAACATGTTGAACAATTTCATCACATAGGAAAATTGAACAAAATTCTTATTGTAGCCGGCATCAATAAAAATGTCATATTCTTCCAATTTTTAAGGAGGAAAAAAAGTTCCTATTATTCAATTATTTCTTAATCAATAATTTCAGATATAGACAGACAGACAGACAGACAGACAGACAGACAGACAGACAGATAGATAGATAGATAGATAGATAGAGATTTTGGGCCCA
This sequence comes from Neoceratodus forsteri, assembly GCA_016271365.2. Taxonomy (NCBI): domain Eukaryota; kingdom Metazoa; phylum Chordata; order Ceratodontiformes; family Ceratodontidae; genus Neoceratodus; species Neoceratodus forsteri. Next base: position 1,153,256,445 of record CM057453.1, read on the forward strand.
ATTCTAGAAGATTGGCGCAAGTCGCCGTCAAAAGTGACTTGCTCCAACTGCAACTGCTACATTGGCCCTGTGCCCTATTCTAGAAGGGGCAGGGTCTCCCCTTCTAAGTCCTGCGACTTGCGACATGTGGCCAGGTACGCCGGACAGAAGGCACGCCTGTCGAGCATGTCGCAAGCCGTAACATGTACACCGCAGGTCGTAAGTGCCCCCCCATGCCCAGCACGCCACATTAGGTGTCCTGCAGGGCTGCCCACACCCCCAGCCCCCCGAAGTGTACATTAGGAGCCCCGCAGGGCTGCTCACACCCCCTGCTCCCGAAGTGTGTAAGTGCCCTGAAATGCTGCCCATACCTCCTGTCCCCTGAATCCACCATCTATTAAGTGCCCCACAGGACTTCCCCACCAACTGCCCCGAAGCATCCATTAAGTGCCTGCAAGTGCCCACCCCCAGCCCCAGATCCCCCATTGCAAATTGCCCCACATGGTGGCACAGTCACGCCATCACCCATGCCCCGACCCCAAGTCACCACCGCCAAATGTAGCATATACAGTACCCAGCCCAGCCCTGGTAGTCTAGTGGCCCCCCACCCAGCCATGCCAGTTCACCCAGCACCCCAACCCATCCCCAGCCGGCGACGCTGACAGTCCATCTCTCTACCTCCATGGCCCGGCCGCTGACTGAGTTCAGTTGAAACACGTACAGAAAAGGCGTGATCAAGAAATTAGGCTACAGGCATGTCTTTCCTGTACATGCTCCAACTGGACTCAATCGTGGCAACCATGGAAAGCAAATGAATGTGCCAGTCGCCCGTAAGGTTTTGGAGGTAGAAATTGCTAAATGAACTGCTGCAACTGGGTGGGCATTCCTGGGCTCAGGAAACGAAAATATATCTTGACATTGCCACGGCGTTTCAGGGTCAGGGCATGGGTGAAGATGACTGTGCCACCCTGTGAGGCAATTGCAATGAAGACTGAGGAGCTGAGAGCAAGGCAGCCCTGAGGTCTCAATGTACACTTTGTGGGGCTGGGGTGTGGGCCACCCAGCGGGTTCTTAATTACACTCGGGGACAGGGGTGTGGGCAGCCTGCAGGGCTCAATGTACACTTCGGGGGACTGGGGTGTGGGCAGCTCTGCAGGGCTCTCAATGTACACTTTGGGGGGCAGAGGGTGTGGGCAGCCCTGTGGGGCACCCACTGGGGTATGCTAGGCAGGGGGGGAGGGCATCTGAGGACTGACTGCTGGGCCACTGGTGGGTCTACAGGACCCCCGGGGGTCATCCGTAAGTTATACCAGCTAAAAGCTGGTGTAACTTACATTGCCGGTTCTCCTCCAGGGGTTCTTGTAGAATCCTGACATTGGGGACTTTGTTGCTGCCCTTCTGGAATGGGGCGCAACTGCTGCCGTAAACTCCCTAGTGCCATGTCGCAGGGGGGTTATGGTGCAACTGCCGGCATAACAGCTCTTTTGTGCAAGTGGCCTGCACCATGTCGCAGGCCACATTGTAGAATCGCGCATGTCGCAACTGTTGGCGTAAGTTGCTACATTCGCCATTCTACTTGGCGCAAGTACTGTTATGCCAGGTGTAACTGTACTAGAATCGGGGCCTTTATTTCTATAGTGCTCCTTCCCAGCAGCTCAAAGCACTTAATATCCTTATTAATCAATTGCAGAAACAAAGCTAACAAATCTCTCCAAGATGTATTCTGTTCATTGTCAATGTCATCAATAACACATGCTATCTTTTCAAAACTTGCAGATTCTTTCATTGTGTACCACCACTCCTTGTGAATATTCTGAAGGAGGTCTCGGGTATTCCAATGTTTTAGAATCATTCTCTTAGTTGCCATGGAGCCCAGATATAAACATTTATTTTGTTCTGATGTCAAATTAATACCAGTGTGGTTATATAGCAACCATATTTCGGATTTACAGGGGATGTGTTATTGTATTATTAATGATATATTATGAACTGGCGAATTGTAGATGGAGGAAGCTGATTGCCCGAGAGGTTTTTGAAGCCATTGTGATAGCAGGCTACATCATCATGGCTTCAGAAAACCTCCGGTCTCCAGCCTCCTCACTCTCCCGAAATCACATCCGCACCTGTTCCTTCAGTTCCCACACAAATGCCCCATGTCCCTGCCACTACAAAGGAATGTAGATTTCATAGCAGCCTCAGTTAGCTGAAATGTACTGCCACACTACAACCCGCTATTTCTTTTAAATTGAAGCGCTCGCTGCTTCTATGTGTGACTTTGCCATCTTGCTGTCTCCCCAGAGGCGCGCGCTTGCTCGACCGTCCGCCCATTTTCCACACACAGTAGCGCTTGAAAAAACATTTTTCTTTTGTTTTTTACTTCAAAACTCCTGTATGTACCCTATCAGTTGCCAAGCTAAATACTGACAACTAGCAACTTAGCGATCTGCTGAAAAGACTGGAAGTCTCCCTGCTACTCAGTCGGCTCCATTTCAGTCTGTCTTCCGTGCCCTTTTAGTGGCTTGGATTACAAAATCCTGTCTACAGTATTTGTAAGAACAAAAATAAAAGCACACACAGTTTCCCTGGCTCCTGACTACAGTATACAGGGCTGGTACAGTCTTACTTCACAGCTGCACCTACTCCACAAACGTCAGTTACAGTTACAGCAGTGCCACCTGCTGCCCAGACCCTTCCAGGAACTATTTTCTTGAAAGGTAGTCATCCAACACCCCAAAAACCTCATTTTCACAAGGTTATGAATATTTTGTTTTTATTTTTTTATGAAAATTTTTTTTGAGCCAGTTTATAATAGCAATAAGTCACTCCGATGTGTGGTATAGCATGGGATATCATCACTTCTCGGACTGTTGGATGCACATGGCCTGCAGCCTCGTGCCCAACCACCCAAGGCGTGATGATATCCCATGATATACCACACCCTGTCATGCCTTATTGCTTAATTATACAATGGCAAGAAAGAATGCTGGGCTCTGATTAGTCAGTCTGGGACTAGACCCGTGATGTTATCCCAGCATCACATCATGTGTCCAGTCCCAGCACAGAGATAACCACAGCAATTCTTCAAATATCACTCCATGCAGCCCGCTGCAGTAATGTCCACTTGGCAACCCAACCAGCTGTTAGTATCCCCAACTCGCTTTCTCCAGCCATAACCACAGACACGGAAACCTGCCGTCATTGTCCCCAACTCCCTTGCTGTGAGCACCAGACAGTAAAACAACCTCCAACCTGCCCCCCCACACAGTATTCCCCCAAACAGAAAAAAACACTTTTAAATGGAAAAAGCCATCAGTAACACAACAAAACTACACAGTGATCCCCTGCACCAGCACCCACTTGTCTCCTGGCCTGAAGACAGTGAACACAAGACACAGCACTTAACTTCTCACCGACCACACTGTCCTGTCTGGCCCCAACATCAACTCAATTTCTTTAATGTCTTTTCCCAATACCACTACAAATGCAGGTACACATTGTACCAGGAGAAGAAAGCACATGAAGAACAGCAGGGTGGGAGCACAAAACCACATTCATAAACTGAGGGGAGGAGCGGGAAGCACCACCATTCTAATGTCTTGCCAGCCATGCTCCCTGTCTGGTGGGGGGGGGCACCATCACGCCAACATCTCATCAACTGTACTCCTTGCGTGGCCCCAACATCATTGTTTTAAAAAAAAAGTAGTAAAAGTAAACAAAAGCCATAAGTATAATCAGCTTTCTATCTCCTAGGCAGTGCAAACGCATGTCCACAACACCGCCGCTATATTGGCTCCAACTGCTGATCAGCTCAGCACCCTGTTCCTAGCTCTAACACCACTGATGGCCAAGCAATTTTTTTATTTACTCTGCTTTTCTGTTAACAGAACAAAAATAATAATTTACACTAGACGACGACTTGCTGGGGTCAGCATACAGATACAGACCTGTGGAAGCAAACACCTGTAGGAAAGAAGACATTATGTGCTGGCAGCACCATCTAGTGGTCAGAGAAGAAACTGTGGACCTTTTTTTTAAAGGTGTGCCTACACACAAAAAATTAAATAAAAACATATCTTTAAAATTTTTTTAAATCTTTTTTTCTAAGCTCCACAAATGAGCCATTGTATAATAGGAATAATGCAATCCAGGATGTGTGTCGTGCTAGGATAACATCACTTCTCAGGCACTGGACACACCTGGCCTGTGGCCTTGTGCCCAACCGCCTAAGGCATGACATTATTCCAGCATGACACACGCCCTGTCAGGCATTTTTCCTTTACTGGTTGTTGTAAAATCCCACCAACATTGAATCATAGGACATTCCCAGAGATTATGATGTAAAGTACCTATACTCCAACAGCCATGCCAGTCAACATGACGTATTATATGCTGGATTGAATTTGGATATCATATATGGGGTAATATAAACTCTGCTAATAATTCTATGTTGGATGGACCTATTTTTGTCTGAAATGAGATTTATTAGTTTCTATAGCCATATTTTTCCATTTCTCTTCCTGTATCTGTTATCCAGTCTCTTTTTCCCATGTTTGTTATTGTTTTGAGTTTCCAAAGTTGGATGGTTTTGATAGTAAGACATAAAGTTTGGATAACTTTTTAACTTTAAAGAGGGTCTCTGACCAAAAGTGCTACATTACATAATAAGAATAAGCATACCTCCAATTAATCTCATACCAAACATCAGGTTTCTGTGTTGCTTCATTTTAAAGATATGGCCTATTTTGTAACCCTGATTTCGCTACCTGTTCAAATAAGCCAGTTTCAGTGAAGAGGTGCTGATGATGTCATCTCCTGAACTCACAGTCTAGCCCTCCCCATCAGCAAGCTTATAGGACCTGTTTTTCCGAAGTTAAAAGATCATTCTGCAATGGTTTTCACAAGTGAAACATGCAGCACCATTCTAAAAACAGTGCTATAGAATCTATGTGTTTCAGGTTTTGTAACAAAGTTGACAAATTTGTATTTTAATGCCTCTTTGGTGTGGTTCATTTTCCAGAGTTACAGGATGCTGTCAGCATGCCTCCAGGCTGCTGATACCATGTGAAGAGAGAGCTACTCTGCAGTTCCTGTTTGGAAGTTGTATTGCTACAAGTGTTGCAATGCTGGTAACTGCATTGCTGTTTGTCAGTGTCTGCTTTACAATATATTTTAATAGGGGCCTTATGTGTGTTAAGTCTACTAGGCGTGGAAGTGTTAGTCCTGATAAAACAATAATTGTAATATGGAATACAACGCAGAGGAGCCTGAATATGGCTCAAGTAACAGTCAATGAGAAAACAGAGAACGAGCTCTGCTCAACTGAGTATCCCATTCATTCATACTTTGATGGTGAATAAAATATTGATTGATTGATTGATTGACTGAGTGAGTGATTATGCATTGAGCTGGCTTCTGCATAGAAACTCTTAGTAATGTTTCAAAACAGCACTACCTCTCCCACCCCATTTACAGGGTGATGGACTAATTGATTTAAAGTGCCACCCTGAGAAATCACCTCAATTGAACAACAGGTGTGAAAGATCACAGCCTTTCACCACATCAGAGATATCCAGCCTGCAAATCTTACATTAGTGTGTTGTGACTTAGCATCCAGCAACCCAGGAGAAAAGGACCACAACAAAAAAAGCACCAACAACAAAAATATAAATTTGTTAAGTTTGTTACAAAACCTGAAACACACATAGGTTTTAAAGCAATGTTCATTGAATGGTGCCTCCTGTTTTACTTATGAAAATCATTTGCACATAGTTGATAAACTTTGGAGAAGCAGGTCCTGTAAGCTTGTTGACAGGGAGGGCTAGACTGTGAGTTCAGGAGATGACATCATCAGCACCTCTTCACTGAAACTGACTTTTTTGAACAGGCAGAGAATTTAGGGTTTTAAAATGATTTGTAACTTTTAAACAAAGTAACCTAGGGATCTCAATGTTGGCGTGAGGGTGATTTGGGCTATGTTCATTCAGATTCTGAATTTATTGATGCCAGTAATTTGTGACCATAGTCCCTCTTTAAATAAATTAATCATTTTAATTTATTTATTAATTTGTGGATTAATATCTCTTTCTTGAATTTATTTTGTAATGTAAGCATACATACTGCTATATATACTCTTGTAATGTATAAATTTAGTAATTTTTAGGATTTCCAATTACCAAGGGGAATTGGTGAAATAGTGACATTTTATTATCTTTCAATAGCAGTTGTTTCCCTGTACATATATGATTTTTTCCCCAACATTACATTTCAAAGTGCTATTCTATGCCTGTAATGGTGCATCCCTAAATATTTTAATTGATTGTGATGCTTATCTAAAACTTGTACTAAAAGTTTTGATTTGCCAAATCTTTTCCAGTTCTTTGTAAATATGATCTCTTCTGTCTTAATCTCAAAACCATCTAGCTTCACAAGTTCCTGTAATGTCATTGCTTCTTTGTTTGGGCAAAAGGTCCAGTCCCATATATTTGCTATACTTCGTGCTTGAATGTATAGCAGTGGGTCTGGGCATTTGAGACCTCCCTCTTTGATGGGTATTATCAACTTAGACCAGGCAATGCGAGGTTTATCACCTCTTCAAAAGAACTTTAAAATTATTATTTTGATATTTTGGGACCATTTAACATTAGGAGTTCCATATAAAGCTTGTGCTACATAAATAAAATGAGAAAGAATGATCTTAGTAACCTGAATTCGGCACCATGGAGAGATAAAATGATTTTGCCATAACTGGAGCTTTTGTTGTATTTTTTCTTTGGCCCTATTGTAATTTATATGAATGGTTTTCTGAAATGTGTTTGTTATAATGATGCCCAAATATTGAAACTGTGCTACTTTCTAGAAAATGTGAATGTTTTTATATTCTTTTTGTTCACGTTGGTTAGATAATTGGATTAATAGGGATTTATGTTCACTTAATTTATATTCTGAGATAAAAGAGAATGTTTTTATTAGCTCTAATAATACTGTAACTGAATTAAGTCTTTAAATATGATCAACGTGTCATCTGCATATGCATTCAGTTTATATTGTTGTCCATTAATATTTAGTCCTTTAATTTCAGGGTTTTCCCCTGATATTAATTAACAAAGGCTCAATACTCATAATGAATAAGATAGGTGAGAGGGGACATTCCTGATGAACTCCACTAGACATTGAAAATTCCTGAGTAAGGTTACTGTTTATCATAATTCTAGCAGTAGGTTTACTGTATATGTGTTTTATTAAATTAATAATTTTTTCTGGTATTCCTCATCTAGCCAATACTTTAAAAAAACAATTCCTTTGTGGTAAATCAAGTGCTTTGGATGCGTCCAAAGCTAATGCATAATATATATCTTGTTCTTTTTGTATATATTCTATCAGTACTTGTACATTCTTGATTGCCCTCGTGGTAGTTCATCCAGGGATAAATCCTGCTTGGTCTGTATGAATGTATGATGAAATGTTTCCCAATATCTTATTAGGTATAGTTTTTGCTATTATTTTATTATCAACATTTAATAGTGCAATCAGGTGATAGTTCTCAACTAGATCTCTAGTTTTTGATTCCTTGCGGCTTAACACTATTAATGCTTCTGCCATAGTTTAGGGAAATTCAGCTTTTCCCTCTGACTTCATTAAGTATTTGATAGATTCATGGGGCAATCAGATCTTTGAATTGTTGATAAAATTCTGAAGTAATTCCATCAAGTCCTGGAGTTTTGTTTTTTGGCAATGCATCAATAAATGTTTAAATTCCTTCTAGTGTTATAGTGTAGTCTGCTAGTTCCATAGGTTGTATGTTAGTTTTATCTAAAAACTTATCAATTTCCCATTGATTAATCTTTTCTTTTTTAATAGATATCTTTATAATATTCTATAATGATGTCCTCTATTTTGTCCTGATTACTGGTTGACCTTTTTTATCTTTTAACCCAGTAATGATGTTTTGCTCCTGTCCTTTTTTTAAAAGGTTAACAAGTAGTTTCCCCGCTTTGTCACCTTCAGATATCTTGCCCTTTTAACTATCTTAATATTGTTCATAGTTTGTTCCTTGTGCCTCTGTAATAGAGCTAATATATAGTCTAGCCATTCCTGGATATATTTATCATAATCCTGGATAATTAATGGATCAAGTGCTTTACATTTTTTTTTATCTAAATTGCTGTCTAATTGTCTATTTTGTTTATTAACCCAAATTTGAGAAGAAACCATCTTCCCTTTCAAAACCGCTTTGAATGGATCCCATGGGGTGAAATTGATTGCTGTCCTGAGTAATTAAAATGCCAATATTTTTGCATGGTTTCTTGATTTTTTTTTTAAATAAATCTTTTTTTTCTCTAAGTAGTTCATTATTAAAATGCCATCTTTTAATTTTTATGAGAGTGTTTGGTTTTATTACTATATTGATTTCTAAAGCTGCGTGATCTGAGTGGATTATTGATCTGATTGATGATGTTAACAACCCTGTGGTGAGTGATTTAGTTATAAAAATATCATCAGTTCTTGAAAAGTTTTTGGTTTTTTATCCATACACGTGAATTCTTTGATTTTGAAATTTAAGAGTCTCCATAGATCTACCAAATCATTTTCTGCTAGAACAATATTTAATTGTCTAGATATTTGAATGTTATTATTTTTGCTACATGAGTTTTTTTTATTTATCTAGGTGAGGATTCAGTAATGAATTGAAATCACCCATGAGGATTGTATTGGATGCCTGTATATCCATTATCCCATTAGTAGTATTAGCTAGAAACTCATAATTTATGAATGGTCCAGAAACTGATCCCACAGTAATTACATTCTCATTAATAATCTTCCCCTTAATTAGAACTACTCTACCCTCTTGATCTGTCCATTTTTAATTAAATAAAAATTGATTTTTCATTTCCTAAAAATAACAGCTAAGCCATTCCTTTTTTTGTTCCAGATGAGTAGCAGGTGTGTGAAATCCATTTCCTGGTTAGTTTTTGATTCTTGCTTACTTAAATGTGTTTCCTGAAATGCTATTATGTCTGTCCTGGTCTTATTTAGATATGACAGTATCCGTGATCATTTTATTGATGTGTTAATACCATTAACATTCAATGAGGTACACTTAATCTGATTGTGAAATTCTCCCATAATGTGATATTTCCGAAAAAAGTGTGCTTTTTTCATTCCCACCATTGATTATTTATTAAACATTTCCAAAGCTGTTTCCATTATTCTCCTTGAAACTTTTATCTTGAGAAAGCAATACTGTTACAATATAAATCTGTTGTTCATGTTCCTCCCCCTCCCTACCCCCTCTTCTTTATCCAATATTGATTAGAAGTAGACCACCTCTCCCCCATTCCTCTATTACCAACAAAAAAATAAATTGTTCCCTTCCCCTCATTCTTTTTCCTTCTTCTTTTATACGCAATCTAAGTTTTCTTGCAGGAACAATATTCTGTGGTGCATTGGGGCCACTCTTAAAACCCATAACCTAATAGTATGCTCCCCTTCTCAGCAACTCCCTCTGCACCACAAGATCTACTAAATTACATTATCCTTGATATAACTTGTAACAAATAACATCCAAAAACTTACGCAATTCCTTCTTCTCTCATATAAATTATACCAGCCATGGGACTTTATGTGAATACATTAGGAATTTTATTTCTTAATTCCTGCTCAGCTTCCTTTTTTCAAGTTATAGATATAACTTGAGCCATTGATAACAATTTTTGATCTGGCTGGATACATAATGTTATTTTTGTAGTTATGTTCCCAAAAGTTTTTTTTCTCAATAAGGCATATTTTTTCCTTTCTTGTACAATATCCATCTACAAATCATTATAAATCAAAATAGATGCCCCCATTAAGTTGATACGCTTTTTTTATATACTGCTTGCATCAAAGTTTCTTTCTTCTCTGAGTGGAAGAATTTAGCAACAATTGGCCTTGGTGGGCCTTGACCAAAATCGGTTTTAAATGTGCAGTGTATTCAGTCGATATGAAAAGATATGTTTGCCTTATCTGTATCCAAATAAACTGCGGTGATTTGTGCAAGGGATTCTTTTAAAGATTTTTGTGTATCCCAGGCCTCTGAAACCCCAATATAGGGATATTCTTTTGTCTTTCTCTGGCCTCAAAGTCAGTAAGTTTTTCTTTCAGCTCTTTATTACTTTGACCTAAGCTTTGGAACTGCCTTTCACAGGGGGCAAGTTTATCTTTCAGGTTTGATATCCTTTGCTGTGCAGATGTACGCTCCTTTTCAACTCTTGATTTTCAGTCAATAGTTGTTGAATTAATGACTGAAACTGATCAGTTTTGGTCTCTAGTGGACCAGTTTTTAGGAGGCTTTCATCCCAAGAATCAAATTTATTTAGAATTTGTGTAGCCCAGGTTGGCAGTGTTGATTTCATTTTAGAGGATCCTGCATCCATGTTCCCTTGATATGATTTCTTTCTAGAGTGCTTCCCAAAGACAGGTTTTTGCTGGTCAGGGCAAGTATTCTCCTGAGATGCCTAAGTGTGGTTATTTTTAACATGGTCCAGGGGTAAATTTATCAGTTTGTTATGCCCCTGCATTCTTGAATCTGTCCTAGCTTTTTGCTGCCCTGCAGTATCATACTCAGCAGTTGAACAGTTCAGTGACTGATTCAAATATGCACAAGAAAAGTTAGGATCAGTACCTGAGATGAAGGGTTCAGTGTCTTCCATCCCTTTGATGTGAGGCTCTGCATCATTTGAAGCAGCCACCATTACCAGTTCTCCTTCAGATAAGCTCTGATCATGTTGTTGGTTTTGGCCTTCTGATTCCTCCGTTTCAGCATTTTTCTCCAATTCTCCCACTTTTGAGTCTCCAGTTTGGTTACCTTGCTGGGTAGCCTTAGGTGCTTATGAAATGGTGTTAATCAGAAAAAATAGGTGCAGTTAATTTCTGTTGCCAAGTCTCCGGTTCCCTAGGAGGGCTGACTCCTCTCATTTTGGGAGATGATAAGTTCTGCACCTCTTTAGTCCTGGTTTTCATCCCAACCTTTAAATGGGTTTGCATCTCGAGTTGTTTAATTGATTTAGAGATATTTTTGCTGCTCCTTTCTGGTTTGTCATGCCCTGAGGTTTCTTTGGCATCATGTTTATTCCAAAACTCTGGTAAGCCTTGTAGGTTTTTTCTTCAAGTTGTTTAGTTCCTCCAGCCAGAAAACAGCCTTTTGTAAGGAAGGCATTCATATTCCTGTGGGCCGTAAGGAGTTGTAGGCATGTGTAGCACACACCAAGAGGGCCAGTACACCTGAGGGACTACCAGAAGCTCATTCAGACCACCATAATGGCTAGGCTTCTCCCATCCACCCCATCCAACCTTCCATGTTAATACTGAAGATAATGTAGCACTTATTTCATTGTATTTCAGAATGTATCTGATTCTCTCTCTGTTGACCTCATAATTGCTGTTTGAGACATCACAGTCTGTTGTTATGGGAGGTAAGTACTATGATGCCATAAACAAAGGCAAGATGAGGTTAAAGAGCACCCTTTCTAGTCCTCACCTTGGCACCCCAGAATTATCTTTATGCCCACTGACGTTGCAGGCCGCATTAAAACATTTTTTTTAATTAGCTGGCTTTAGGGGTGGAAGGGATCATATTTTGACTCCATGGAGTTGAAAGCCCGATCTCTTCCACTTCCCTGTTTGGAAACACTCCCCCCCCACCCCGCACTCTCACTTTTTGTGATGCAATAGTTGGTAGAAGGTGGGAGCATGCTCCTCTGACTTCAGCGGAGCTCCTTCTTCAGTTACTGTTTTCTTATTTTTTTACTTTATGTTTATTGTTTTGAATAAAAACAAGCACACAGTACCTCCTATAGGACAATAATAGCAATGTATTATATATCAAACTCACAGATTTGATAATCACTGAACAATCCCCTGTAATCTTTACAATAGGAGTTGGAGTTTAATTGCAGTCCACTGGACTGCAATTAAAAATTAAAAATTAACCATAGTTGCTCACCATCTCAATGGCTGTGGAAAACTCTGTATGAGGTATTATTTACTAAGTCGGTTTAACTGCAGTCCCCATCGACTGCTATTTATCCATTTTGCACATTATTATTAATCATTAGAAATATTTAAGCTTTTTATGAGACTATACTGCATACAGCAACAAATATTAACTATTACAACCTTTCAAACTCTTAACTACGGACTAACAGGGCAACCGTCAGCCTGAAATATAAATGGCTGTTCTAGCAGTCGGTGCATAAGCATTTGTCTAGAACAGATGTAGCCTAGTATTCAGGTCTTCATGCTTTAACCCTCAGTTTGAGCAGGCTGAGAGATTTCCCAAAAGAGGAGATTCCACCATAGGTGCCTAAGCGACCTGCACTAAGACCCCCTCCTTAACCATAAACAATCAAAGATTCCCTGCCTTGCTTTAACTGAAGGAACATAGTAAGAAACCCAGTATTTTACCACTGCTAGGTGACATTTGCTTAAAGGGAATGTCCCCGCAACCTTTTTTCTTTATACCTGCATAGTCTGTGGCCATAACAACTGATTCCCTCTATTTTACCCTCCTAATGTCACCTTAATTTAAATATAAATTAAGCTGCTTCACTCTGCTTTGACCAGGTGTGAAAAACTGGTTGGTGCCATTTCAGAGTTCATCACCCCACTCCAGCAAAGCAGCATGGGTATTGATGCGTAGAAGTTCATGCCAGTAGAAGCTGTACAATTAGTGCTGTCACACAGCTTGGGAAGTAACTGCACTCTTGTCTTGGGTTTGGCAATCAAACTTTTCAAGTTAATTTCCCTATTGTTTTCTGTGTGAACAGTGTGTCTGAGTTGGGAAAAGAAAAGCATATGGAAGGGTGCTCCTACTTGCTTTGTTATTCATCTGATTATATGGTTTTCATTGCTAGTAGCTGTTTGTTTGCTGGCTCACAGTGCTTGAAATACTTTGCTCTCACTGTGCTTGGCTCCTGCTGACAAACAAAGTTTGCTTAGTAAGTGACCATTTTTGAGGTCTAATTTCTGATATCTTTTTCATGTGCTACTGTAGCCTACAACAGGGTGCCACCAAGTATAAAGGAAGTTTTTTTTTTACTTCAAGTTTTTAATTTTAAATTCTGCCTCAGCTATGTTGGATAATTTAATCCCAGAAAGAATGAATACTCACCATCCTTCCAAACACAGGGTATTACAGAAAACTGCATGCTACTAGACTAAGAATGTCTATATTTTACCAGTTTTACACTGTCACAACACAAGTAATCTTAACTATTGTCTTACTTTGTGAATAAGTATCTGGCAGGTGCTATGCATTTTCACAGTTGATCACCACTTTCTTTTTAAGTTTGTCATGCACGCAAGCGCAAACATACTTGTTGATATGAGAGTTGCTAAACAGGGGTGTGAGGGGTGCCTGTCCAATGACCAGTGGTGCCGCAGGGGCCAGTCTGTGTCCAGCAAATCAGCAGGCAGTGTCCTGATGACACCGTTTTGCTGAGGGGGCTGGTCTCAGTAAACATTTCAAAGGACAGAGCCGATGCTGCATGCGGCTCTATCCTTTGAAATGTGAGCCCTTCAGCTGCAGCCAGTTAATGTGTCTCTCTCCTGGTTCAACAATTTCCCCATTCGCTGCAGCTCAGCACGTCTTTCCTGGTGAAACAATTTCCTCGGTCCCTGCAGCCCCATAGCGTGTCTTTCCTGGTGAAACAATTCCCCCCGTCCTTGCAGCCCCATATTGTTTTTCCTGGTTAAACAATTTCCCCATCCCTGCAGCCACATAGTATGTGTTTCCTGGTAAAACAATTTCCCCTTTCCAACATCAGGATGCCCACTCCCGATATTGGATGCGGGCCCCCTTGTCTATATCATTAACAGACAATGGGGTGCCTAACCTCCGTCGGCAATGGCATGCACCCCCACACACACACACATTACAATTATGGCACACTGGGAGCCCACCCAGTGTGCCTAAATATTTTAAAATCCTGTAAAATAAAAAAAGTCCAGCCAAAGTCTTTTTAATTTTACCTGTAAAAAGAAAACCTCTCAGCGTCATCTCCCAGTTCCCCACCCCAGCCCTCCCTCTGTGCAACCACCTCCCGCACCCCCCATACTTACCCTCCTGAGGTCGGGAGCCATGATCTTCACTGGCCCGGGATATATCTGCTCTCTTCAAAGCTGAACTAGGAACTGAGAAATCGGGTAAGCCTGTATAATGGGACTTAATGGGGGGTTTCAACTTAGGTTGATATCTCAGCCATTTTTAGGAATTTTGGCCCCACATTTTCAACATGGGGTTCTTGGGACCCCACCTCACATGACAGTGTCATTTCGTTTCTCGGTCCCGAAAGGTGATTTCGCGGTCACTGCATGAAATCATCTTTCAGGACTGATTACTGAAATGACAGAGCTGGGGTCCCAAAAAGTCTATGTTGTAAATTTGGTGGAAAAATTCCAAAAAATGCCTGCGTTACCAGTGTGTGTTGTACAGTTTCTATGCACCCTCATAACTTCACTAATTTTTTATATTTTCACTCCAGATTTTCAACATTGCCATTTTTTCACACATTCCTTATGAACAGTACAGTACAGTTGCATCCTTCCTGAAATGTGTTTTCTCACCTGTGGTGCAGAATGGTGCGGTCACTCTGCGAAATCATCTTTCGGCACAAGTGAACAAAATTACACTGGCACTCTTCATGAGGTGGGATACCAAAAAGGCCATGTTGAAAATTTGGTGACACAACTCCAAAAAATGTTTAAGTTACACCCAGTCATTCACAATTTTCTATGCACTTGTGTAACTTTGGTCATTTTCAATATTTTCACTCCAAATTTTCAATATAGCCTTTTTATCCCACCACCTCAGGAACAATACAGCTGTAATACAATTTTCTATTGCTCATTATCAATAAAACACTTCCTGCACTACTACACTCTTACACACTTCCTTATCTCTATGCACGACAAACTTTTGGCACTGACAAATGTTTATTTTAACACAAAATGTTTTTTATTATTGTGTTCAGCTATGACAGATATGACAAAACATCTAGAAATGCTAAGTATACAGAGACTAGTACTGTGCTACCTAATAAGGCTATATGTCCAGCATCAAAGGGTTCAACACCTTCTATGTCAATCATCTCAGAAGTATAACTATATCAACTCAAACAGTGAATAACTTTAGTTTACTGTTTCAACATTATATAAAGAAGAGTCTATGGATATTATTCACATCCTCCTCTTCTACTGAAAACAAACATAGCAGTCAGTCAAGAGTTCCAGGTGACTCCAGTTTCTCCTTGCCCAAAGTCTGTGCCAAGATAACTGTAGTGCACCCTTATTTGAGACAGTGGAATATTTAGGTGTCAAAACATTCAAACAGAGGTGTTGCCAGGAGGGGTGGGAGGTAACGAGCATAGATTAGAGTGAAGATAAGCATCCCATTTGTGATAATATTTAGTCCCCCTTATTAAGGTTGCAGTAGGAGAGACTCTCTAGAATGGCCACCTGTGCCTCCACTACATGCCATGCAATTAAGGACGGAGGATGTAGCTGCCTCCGTTTCATATGGATAGCTTGCTTGGCTTCGATCAGCACTGTCATCACCCACTGTTTCAGGGGAGTAGCAAACAGCTCCAGAGTTGAGGTGTCACCTAGCAATAGAAGGGGGAAGGTTGGATCAGTCCTATGGCCCGTGGCCTTGGAACAGTCTGCCAAAACCACCACCCAGTAGTGGGACAGTTTTGGGCACTGCCACAGTATATGCAAAAAGGTGTGATGGTTTCTGTTGGCATCTCCAGCACTGAGCATTAGGGAGGCATCCCATCTTGTGCAGTTGGCCAGAGTCCAGTACCACCAGTGTAGTATTTTCAATTGTAACATTTGACTTCGAGAGTCTCTGTACTCTATACGGGCTTGTTTCAAGTAGCATGCCCACAGTTCAGGGCATATTGTGGCCTGTGCATCTTGTTGCCATTGGAGCCTACAGTTGTCCAAGTCAGGCTGACTCAAATCCCTCAGAGTCCCACAGGCCTTACCAGCAATCCCTTTTTGCCTACTTAGTTTGTGTAGCTCTCCCAGCCATTCCCACTTTTGGACTGTCCCTGAGAGGTCTGGAGAGCTTTTATGGCACCTCAAAGCTGCAGGAATTTCCAAAAATCCTGCTTGGGAAGCGGATATTTTTCCTGTATTTGCTGGTAGGACATGAATAGCATTGTGTTTGGTACAAAAAGGTCCCCTATCACCTGGATTGCCCTGTCCTCCTGTAGCGGGGTTGTTGTTCAGGAGACAATTAGCAGGCAGACATCCAGAGTTACTGCATAAAAAATACCAGGCTGGAATTTATCATTTTATTATTTGTAGCATAAAATGATAATTATTCAGAACAGAAAATAAGAAAATTGTCATTAAGTCCATAACATCAATGCTGTCTAGGATGTAGACACAAGCCTTCTAAACCTAAGGTCTTACACCTCTCACAGTCAGTTCTAGACTGACGCCTTATGCAAGTCCTTTTGACACAAAGTCCACTGAGTTTTTTTCTAATCTTCTCTCTGTCTTAGACTTCCAATATTTTCCTGGTAACCCATAGAGTTCTGAGTCAAAGGGGAACAGCTGTGACCATTGTTCTTCTTGCTTGCTTTGTGCTGTAGTGGTTATGGCACTGAAATCATATAAATGTGTAACAAATGTCTTAAAGTCTGGATGATCATGACCAATCACTACAGGCACGGGAAGACATGGGACCACACCCACATTCATCTGTCGCTCAAACCCCTTGACAGTTGTTTTGATGTTGGACAGAGGGTAATAATGAGTGTCACCATGCACACATGTTACACCAGCTTTGGACCTATTGGTGGTTACTTTGCCCAGCACATCAGTTCTAACCAGGGTCTGTTTGCTTCCAGAGTCAATTAGGCCATCCACTACTTCCTGACCAATAGTTACTGGGAGAAGAAACTGCCCCCAGTTAGCTAAATTCAGTTGTGTGGGAACAGGTCTCTTTTTAGGGCAGGAACGTGCAATGTGTCCTTTGCCCTGACATTCTCCACAAATTATATCAGGATTGTATGGCTTTCTTGATGTGCTGGTCTGATTACCCCCTGATACAGTTCTAGAAGCAGTAGAAGAGTTTGTATTGTATCTTACCGTGCTGGTGGTCCCAGTACCTATGCCAACAAATCCCCATTGTCGATTTGGCCGGGCTGCAATATAGTCTTCAGCAAGGGAGATGTTTTTTTCTGATGTCTCCGGTCGGTGTTCCTTTACCCAGGTTTGCACATCCCCAGGCAACACCTTTATGAACTGTTCTAAAATAAACATCTCTATTATCTGGTCAGGTCTCTTAAGTCCAGGCTGTAACCATTTATGGCAGGGTTCTTTCAGTCTTACATATGCTTCCTTTAGGTTGTCTGATGTATGGTATCTGAAGGTTCGGAACCTTTGCCTGTAGGTCTCCGGGCTTATGTCATACTGCATCGTAGTTGTTGGCCTGTAGACTGTCCATGTGACTGTAGGCGACCTGTGCTTTACCAGTCAGATAGGGTGCAAGGTGAATGACCCACTGCTCTCTCAGCCACCCACATGCTTGTGCCACCCTTTCGAATGTCATTAGATAAGATTCAATATCATCTGACTCACCCAACTTCATCAGCTTGATGTCTTTAGGGAGGTCAGATGACATAGAAGAAGGTTGGGATCCCATGGCCTGAATTGCTCTCAAGGTTAATTCATGTTTCTTATCCCTTTCGACCTGTTTGATGCAGAGCCACCGCAGCAATTCTCGAATGTCATCAGGTGGAATATCTTCAGGGGGTTCCTATACCGGAGTCACATCTTCAGAAGGTCCTCCAGTCACCCCTTCTTCTTCCTTAGCTTCTGTCTTTGCTGTAAACGTTTTTCGTCGCACATCTGGTAGGCCGGTCAGGAGCAGTTCTCCCAGTTTCTCTGCCATGGTGTGGGTGAGAACACATCTGGGCTGCTCAAACTGCTCCACAGCTGCTGGTTGCCACCTTCAGCATCCACCTGGGCAGAAAGCACTATGCATAGAAATTCTAACACTGTCAAAGTGCCATAACGTTGCAATAATGGGACACAAGTGAAGATATATTAGCTACATTAGCTACCTGGGGGTGGGCATGAAGACATCTTGCTTCCTGAAACCATAAAGAATCACAGGAATAGTACAAAGAGCTTTCCCAGGTGGCCTGTCTGGGAAAGGGGAAATAAAGCAAAGTCAATAGAGACAGGATAGATACAGAAGGTGCTGCTGCAACAGACTTGAAGCAGGAGAAAGAGAAGAAGGTTCCAAAAATACAAATGGTCTTACAGCACCCTGTGACACCTCCCAAGAGGGCAAGTGCAGGGGAACTCATCCAACCAGGATCTGAGGGTTGTTCCATAGTCTGGTAATCTTGAAGGGGGGAGATGATGCATCCTTTGGGGTGTGTGGCAGAGACTTGCTCATGTGCCAGGACCTCTGGGTCACTTCTAGGATAGG
This sequence comes from Neoceratodus forsteri, assembly GCA_016271365.2. Taxonomy (NCBI): domain Eukaryota; kingdom Metazoa; phylum Chordata; order Ceratodontiformes; family Ceratodontidae; genus Neoceratodus; species Neoceratodus forsteri. The sequence continues at coordinate 1,153,274,911 of CM057453.1, forward strand.
GTTTTTTAACACCCTCGATGGTTTCCCAGCCTGTAACAAGGTCCCCAACTATTGTCCTCCTGCAATGTCGGTTTCTAGTTGAGCACCACTTTCTGGTAAATGTCTCCTCTTTTTCATACCCTGAAATCAGTTTACACTGCTATTTTACCTACTTTATTTCCTTGATTCTTTGTAAAGTGTGTGTGTGTGGGGGGCTCTATTGGTTTCTATGGGGCAATGTTTTAAACCAGAATTATTAATGTTTAAGCGGGTGAATTACAGCCACTACTCAATGAACTAGGGATTTGTTAGCTGAGCACCATCTAAAATATGAAAAATTGTAGTTTCAAATGGTCCCATGGAAACCAATGGAGCACCCCCTCACACACACATGCACACAATCCTAACACACATACACACACACACACACTTTACAAAGAATCAAAAAAAGTAATGCAGGTAAAATAGAAGACAGTGTGAATGATCTCAAGATACGAAAAAGGGGACAAACTTAAAAAGAAAGTGGTGATCAACTGTGAAAATGCATAGCACCTGCCAGATACTTATTCACAAAGTAAGACAATAGTTAGGATTACTTATGTTGTGAATGTGTAAAACTGGTAAAATATAAACATTCTCAGTCTAGTAGCATACAGTTTTCTGTAATACCCTGTGTTTGGAAGGATGGTGAGTATTCATCCTTTCTGGGATTAAATTATCCAACATAGCTGAGGCAGAATTTAAAATTAAAAACCAGAAGTAAACAAAACTTCCTTTATACTTGGTGTCACCCTGTTGTAGGCAAGCACATGAAAAAGATATCAGAAATTAAACCTCAAAAATGGTCAGCAGAGTTTGTTTGCAAGTAGAAGGCAAGCACAGTGAGAGCAAAGGTGTTACAAGCTCTGTGAGCCAGCAAATAAACAGCTATTAGCAGTAAAACCATGCAATCAGATGAGTAACAAAGCAAGCAGCATCACTCTTCCAAATGCTTTTCTTTTCCCAACTCAGATACACTTTTCACACAGAAAACAATAGGGAACTTAACTTGAAAAGTTAGATTGCCAAACCCAAGACAAGAGTGCAGTTACTTCCCAAGATGTGTGACAGCACTGACTGATTGTACAGCTTCTACTGGCGTGAGCTTCTACGCATCTTCAGTACCCATGATGCCTTGCTTGAGTGGGGTCATGAACTTTGAAATGGCATCAACCAGTTTTTCACACTTGGGCAGAGCAGAGTGAAGCAATTTCATTTTTTTTTTTTAATTAAGATGATATTAGTAGGGGTAAAAGGGAGGGAATCAATAGTTTTGCCCACAAACTATGCTGGAATAAAGAAAAAAAGGTTGAGGGGACTTTCCCTTTAAAGTCTGTGTGTTACGGTTTAAAGTTCTGAGAGTCTCAATTGTTAAATCCAAACATGGAAAAAACTGAGTCTTGCTAAACAAAATCAATCTTCATCAGACTCGGCTCTGGTCACCTCTATACTCCCAAGGGTAATCTCCCTAGAGGCAAATTCCTTCTCAGTCCTCTCTAACCATCGTCCAGTGTCTTTCAGATCCATAAACTGCCACAATTTCCTTGTCCATGTAATCCTCAGGTGGGCTGGTAAAAGAAAGGAGTTTATTATCCCAAGTACCTGTAGTTTCTGTCGAACCCCATCGAATCTCTTTTGACGTGTTCGAGTTTGGTAGGAGCGGTTGGGAAAACATTTCACATAAGAATCATTTATGGAAAGTGGGTACTCCACCGGCACTGCAGACAGAATCAAGTCTTGAATCTCTGCACCCACTGTACACACCAGAGCTGTCCAAGGTGCATCAGTACTGGGATGCCGCACTCTGGGGTTTACTCTCAGGGTACTCCAGTCAAAATCCCCAGAAAGTGAGAGTGATGTTTGCAGCCATTCCACCACAAACGTGACTAGATTTAAACCCTCAGCACCCTCCGGTATACAAACAAACAGGAGGTTCCCGGCTCTTATTTCATTCTCCAAGGCCTCAAGCCTGCCTTGGAGCTGCATATTTTCTTAGGTCGGGATTGCAACTGTGGCCTAGGTGGTCACTGATCTTTCATCACATTCCATTACTGTGGTGGTCTGCTCCATCAGTGCCACATCGTGTTTCTCCAACCATGTCAATGTTTTTTCCATCTTGGCATCCATGGTTTGCATTATTGCCAGCATTTGCTGCCAAGGTGGAACTGAGGAAGTCTCCATCGCTGATCCCAAGTCAGAGCACAAAGGCTCCCCAGCCTTCCCTAATTTTGCAGCATTTGGTTTAGTGGCAGCAGGAGCTGAGTTTTTTTGTTTCCCCATGTCAAGTTTAGCATCGTTCAAGAGCTGGTAGTCTCAGGAAACCATTCTATATAAAAATGTTAGAGTTTGTCTGGTTATATTTGCCCAAATGAGTACTTTAATAGAGATAAATGCACAGCACTTAAAGAAAGCTTCCTGCCTAGAGATCATCTCTCTAGCGCCCCTTCGATCACTGTTTTCGATATTCTAAATGTGCAATTTGAATAAATCAAGGCTACCGCTCAACTAAGAAAGGCTGAGTTGTAAACCTTTGAAAGGGTCATTAAAAATTTAAAAAAATATATATTCACTAGTAAACTGCAATAGCTGAAACCTCTTATTTATGAAAGTACATACTGAAGAGCAGAGTTCTTCTTTAAGTAGCACATGACTGTGAATAATGCTATAATCAATGTGTTAACAATTCCAGTGATTAACAATTGAGGCCACAGACTACTCTCGTCAATCTATTAACTATTATCTTTGAAGGCTTATGCATACTGTCCAATGCATGAGAATGTAAGGAAGGTTTAGAACTGGTAAGGAAGGCAGTAAAATCTTGGTAACACAGTTCAAGATATAAATGTGAGATAAAGCCAAAATTCACAAGGCATGGCAACCAAATGTAATAATTATTTTCCTCAATCATCATCGAAAAAAGTATATTGATGTGTGCATACTTTACAGTGATATAAAATACTGTACATTGATACAGGTAGTATGTGTCTCAATGTAAACAGTGTATTGTTTGACATAACTATTTAATGACATAAAATAGTATTTTCATTAATACTGATTATTTTTAACAATATATAATGTGCATCAAATATTACATTGAAAAAAACATCTAGCAATCTAAAATGAGTATATCATTGCAAATTGTGCTATCACTAAAAATGTTTTTATAAATATGAATAGTATATTTCACAGGAATACTTAACACATATACAATGTGTGTTGGTGCTTCTGATGCCGGTACTGATCAGCTGAAAAAAGGGCCTTCCTTGGTCAATTGGTACCAGCATTAAAGGTACAAACATGCATTGTATATGCATATTGCTCCAGTGAAATATACTGGCTCATAAGAGTTCCCCAGAGTTTAGGCCTTTGATCGCGTCATCAGAGGGCTGAATCCTGTGCACCAGAGTATTTCTTTTTTTTTCACAGAAATAATACAAATATACAGCACATGTTTTCGCTTCTAATGCCAGTACCAATCAACCGAGGAAGGCGGTTTACTGGGTCAATAGGCACTGGCATTAGAAGCGCACACATGTGCTGTATATGTGTTAAGTATTTCTGTGAAATATACTGGTGCATAGGAGGTTCCTGTGGCTTAGCCCATTGGTCACATCATCAGAGGGCTCACTGCAGGGGACTCAGGGGAAAACAATGCGCTGCAGGGGGGCAGGGGGGTCAGCAGGATCAATCTGCTGAAAATGAAGAGTCCAGGCCTGAAAGTTCCTGAACAAATTCAAACATTGTGCGTTTTTGCTAATCAGGACCGAAATGTCCTGCTTTTTTGCTCCTGCGGAGCTGACAGTTCCTATTTAAGAGCAGTCATTAAGAAGTAAGGGGAAGGCATGGAGAAAGTGTTGTTAGTAGCTGCTTTTTAGCTGTTCACTTTTTCTTTAGTTTCCACTTCTTTGAAATGTATTGTATTTTTTATGTAGGTTGGGACTTTATTTTCTTTATTATTCCTATTGTATTTCAAGATGTGTGGTTCTGAATTTTTTTTGTGATTATATTTTTGTCTTACTAGGAGGTGGGGAGAATTGGACATTTAGGCAAGTTTTTCATTTTAGACTTTTCTGGATTTGTTTGTGAAGGCTGCATCTAATTGGGATACTAACATAGTCATGTAACGTCAGAAGGTACCCTCAGTCTATTATGTGTCCCTTATTTCATAAGATGGAATGAATAAATATAAATATCTACACATTATAGGGATTTCCCTCTTTGAGGGATGGTGAGGTAAGTTTTCCATTTTAGACTGTACCTGCTTTGTTCCTGAAGGTGGCATCTCATTGGAATTGTGAGGTAAGTGTTCCTCTCTTTTTCTGGAATTGTTCTGTATTTTCTTTGTAGATTCTATTGTTGTCTGTTATGTTGGTGGGGGGCCTGTGGACATTGAGGTTTGTCTTATGGTTGTGTCTCATTTGCATATTACACTTTTGACTGGCATTAGTGATATAGTTTATTTATTTATCTAGTTATTTATTTATTTATTTTTCTAGTGTTCGTTAATTAGACAAGTACACTAGCAATGGAATGCTCAGGTCCAACACAGACATTACCAATAATCGGTGATACATACAGATTAGGTGTTGATGGCAAGAACATAATATTGTACATACAGATAAGATGCTGATAGAGCATCATAATTAAAAAACATGGGTGCTTTAATTATTTTTTGTATATTGGCGTTTAGGCCCACTTGTCTCTTTAGGCCCCATTCGGTACTCCACTGCCACTCAGCACTGTTATCCACCATCCCCAGAGCTTACCTGTCTGCAGTTAATTACACACAGAATACCCCTCCTTGGCAGGCCGAGGGATAGTCCTTCCTCCCCCATGGAAACATATCCAGATCTTGAGTTGGTGGGTCAGGGCTTGCAGCAGCAGCTAGGCATCATCCTGTCTTGTAGACTTTTTCCTCCAGTTTTTACCCTTTCCCCCATGACATTGTGCAGTCCCAACAGTCCTCACATCCATACTGGCATGTCCCTGTGGAACAGACAAGTTCCCTGGCCCACCACAGGGGTCACCAGAGTGGAAGAACCTAATGCCCTCCCTCCCCAAGTTGGGAGCACTGCCACATGGCAATGCCTTCCAAGCCCCTTGTGCTGCCTGGACAGCATTCTGAGCTCATTTCCAAACTCAGCTCACCAGTGTGGGAGCATGCAGCACCACTCACTGGGCCATCAGCAGCTCCACAGACAATAGTTTTCAACAGGAACTTATTTAAAGCATATCTAAAGTGGTGGTGGTTATGTAAGTAATAAGCCACAACAGGGTGTGCATTATAGGATTTCAATGCATGCCCCGGGATGGCACGAGGTGGGAGGCCAAGTGTTCTTATGGCCCTGGTAAGTGCATTAAAATCCTATGATGGGCATCCTGGAGGTGCATATTACACTTATGAAATGGCTGTAAATAGATTTTTGGGGGAGGGAAATGAGACTAGGCACATGACCATGCATTTATACAGATATAATTAATGGCTCTCCTCTTATTCCCATTGGGAGATTGTGCCATAATTTTCCATTATAAAGAAGTCTTTGTAACAGCAAACACGTGCATGGATTTCCTCGGTCTGCGCATGCGCCCGCCACAGTTTGTCCCTTCACAATGCTTACCGCTCACTGCTTCCATCTTCGGTGAAACTTGGCTGCCATGCCGTAGTAACTTGGCGGTAAGTTATTTCTTTTTAAAAAGTCAAATTTTTCCACATAGATGGGGCAAACAAAACAGCTAAAAACTGAAAAATCTGCCAGGTTACCGACAAAAAAACGGAGCAGAGCATGGCAGCACCAGAACGACTGGGGAACATCTTGTATTTTATATAATTGCTGTAGAAAAAAAGGGGAGACCCAGCAATTATATAAAATAAAATATGGGGTGCTGTATGTAAACTCAAAGTTTACACACACTGTTGGGGTTAGATGCTTTTCATAAACCCTCAAGCTTCGCTTTTGGGGTATATGTAGCATCTAACCCCTCGGGTGTGTGTAAACTTCTCGTTACACACAGTACCCCATACTTTATTCTATTTTTAATGCACGGTCAGGTGACATCTCTTGTCCAATGAAATTTCTAGATTTTTTCTTGCCATTTTATAAATACATGCTGCTGTGTATAGAAATCAATAACCCCCAAAACACTGATGCACTATAATGTAGGCATCACAGTGTTGTAGAACCACAGAAATGTTATTGGAACTGTGGGAAAACATCAGCCAGAAGTGCCTTGTGTGTTGGTCCCCAGTCACTAAATAAAAAGTGACTTTTTTTTAAATTTCAAAAAACTCACCCTCCAGCCAGCTGCCAGGAAATCTACCCATCTAAACCCTCAATTAATTCTGTGCTGTATTTATGTTTCTATTTTACTTAGTTTCAAAATCTAATACTGCATGATCATCCTCACTCTGTCAGTGTTTGTTCCTGATGGAGTGATGCCTGGTTCTGTTATGGCAGCATTCAGTCTGACACAAACACTGACCAAGTGAAAACCATTGCACAGTGTTGGACATTCAAATAAAGAAAATAACAATAGGAAGGGTCTGATGTCAACCAGAAATCAGACCCATCATTTCTCTGTATCAATCTGGCATACTGTATTATCAGGTTGATATGGAGAAAGTGCCAGCTGAGTAATCACCAGTGCGGAAAGATGCTACACTGTCAAAGAAAACCAGAACAGCTGTGACATCGTCTCATGGTACCGTGCTCTGTCAGACTATGAGATGTATCTGCCTGTTACTCCACCCAGTTGTGCGCTACTCAGCCTCCGCTCTTTCATACCCCTCCTCTGGTTTTATCTACCTATCAACGTTGTCGGGCTTTAGGTATTGCCCGCAGGAAGGGGGGGGAAGGGGTGGGAGAGTGAACAGTGAAGGCTGGAGGAGCAGAGTGCTCTCATTAGGGTGGTTAAGCCCAGGAGATGCCCTGGGGTGAAGTGGAGCCTGGAGTAGGGGCCATCTTGTCTGGTCCCCATACCCAAGGGCACCATTGTTGGTGATGGGCAGGTAGCCAGGGCAGCCCAGGAATTTTGTCCAACCCAGGCGCTGTTGTGCAATGCTAGATCTGTCTGGAACAAGACCACTGTGATTTCCGATCTTGTTGGTTCGACAGATCTGGCTTGCATCACCAAGACCTGGCTGGACGATAATGCGGGACCAATACTTGAGGACGCAATTCCAGCCGGGTATTCGGTGATACGTCACCCGAGGTTGGACCGCTGGGGGGGGGGTGGGATTGCAGTCTGTTTCAAGACCAAATTGGCACTCACTAGTGTTCCAGTTGAGGAGACCACCTCTTTTGAATGTGCTGTTGTGGCAGGTGTGGGCTATCGAATTGCTCTCGTCTATCATCCACCAGGAGAGGGGGGGAAGCAATTCCTTAAGGAAGTAGCGGACTTCATTGTCGGCATGGCTTATGAGTCAACCAGGATGATGGTCCTGGGTGATTTTAATGCCTGGATTGATGACGAACTCTTGCAATTTGGACAACACTTCCTCCAGTTAATGGATCCACTGGGCCTAACACAGGTGGTTACCACTGCCACACATAAAGGTGGCCAGTCTCTTGATTTGGTCTTCCTTCTGGGGATCGAGGCTTCTGACGTGGAGGTGTAACCAGTTGGTTGGTCCGATCACTACACTGTGAAATTCAATTTTGGCACCCCACCTTGTAGGCCAACCCCTGTGGAGATGGTCAAGTACTGCCCTTTGTGGAATATTTCTTCCAATGGCCTTGCTGCGGTCCTTGACCTATCACAATTTCCTGTGCATTGCAATGATCCAGAGACATTGGTTGTGGCCTATAATAACACCATCACCTCTGCCCTGGATTTTATTGCTCCAGTTCGTGTGTGTCCTCTCTCCCTTCGACCTCAGGCTCCATGGTTTTATGGGGCCTTGAGGGAGTTGCAGGCACTTGGACGCAGGTTATAACATTGTTGACGGAAATCTGGCCTGTATGCCGACCATCTTAGACTGTTAGAACACTATCAATTCTATCAGTCAGAAATTTCTCGTAAGAAGGCAAAGTTCCTGTCCAGGGACATTTCTGCTGCCCAGAACCAGCCAGCTCAGCTGTTCAGAACTGTGGACAGATTGTGCAGCCCAACCTGTCTATAGCTCCATAAAGCGTTTTCACAATTACAGCGTGATGAGCTTGCTTGGTTCTTTGCTGATAAGGTGATGGACATTAGGTTAGAGATTCATTTGACACATTCTACGCGCGTTGCTAGTGGTCAGGATTTGGTCACCACCCCTTCGTTTTCCTGGAGTACCTTTGACCGCCCGGAAATCGTGGATGTTATGCGGATTGTCCAAGGGTTGCACCCTATCTGCTGTAGTTTAGATCCAGGTCCTACTTCCCTGATTTTGGGGTGTTGGGAGTCCATTCCCTGGTTCTAGCACAGATAGTCTGGTGCTCCCTTGACTCAGGTGAATATCCCTGTTCCTTGAAAGAGGCAGTGGTGACACCCTTGTTGAAGAAAGCTTCTTTGGACCCAGACTGTCTTGCTAACTACAGGCCTATCTTGAACTTCCCCTTTGTGCGGAAGGTGATCGAGAAAGTAGTGGCAGCCCAGCTGGAGAACCACCTGACCATCCATAGCATCTATGAACCTCTGCAATCAGGTTTTTGAAAGAGGCATAGTACAGAGACTGCGCTTGATTCTGGTGCTCAATGATCTTCTGATGGCGAGAGATCAGAGAAAACGGGCCATTTTGGTACTATTAGATCTGTCATCAGCATTTGATACCATTGACCATGGGGTCCTACTTGAGCGCCTGAGATGTATTTGTGGGCTTTCTGGGGTTGTCCTCAGATGGTTCACTTCATACCTCACTGGAAGAACTCAGAGGGTGGTTTCAGTTTTTTTTTTCCTCTGATCCCATCTCTCTGTTTTGTGGGGTTCCTCAGGGCTCTATATTGTCCCCCATGTTGTTTGTGGTGTATATGTTTCCCCTCGGAGACATTGTGAGACGGTATGGGCTGAGGTTTCATTGTTATGCTGATGATACCCAGCTATACCTGTCCTTTGCACCTGACCAGGAAGGAGCCATCTCAGTATTTAATAGCTGCCTCAATGAAATCCAGGATTGGATTAGGTCCAGTTGGCTGAAGTTGAACTCTGGGTAGATGGAGGTGTTGGTTTTGGATCTGGATCACCGGTTAGGGGGACCTGGGGCTGGTTCCCTATCTGGACTGTTTTTTGGGGATGTCGAGCTACAGGTCTCTGAATGGGTGTGAGTCCTGGGGGTGATATTAGATGCGGGTCTGACTCTTTGGTCCCAGGTGTCAGCGGTGGTTAAGTCATCTTTCTACCATCTAAGAAACATTGCTAGAATCAAGCACCTTGTTCCATCCAGTGATCTGCCAACTTTAATCCATGCCTTTGTGACCTTGCGTTAGACTACTTCAACTCACTTTACTTTGGGCTACTGGGGGTTGATATCTGCCGATTGCAGCTGGTGCAGAATTCCGCAACACAGGTGTTGGTGAGTACTCCTAGATCTTCCCATATTACACCGGTGCTGTGGGAACTGCACTGGCTACCAGTTCAGTGGCGGATCACCTTCAAAGTTGGATTACTGACTTTTAAAGCCCTGCATGAATTGGGCCCTGATTATCTGAAAGAACTCCTGATCCCTTACCACCCTGTGAGATCGCTCCGCTCAGCCGATGAGGGGTTGCTAGAGATTCCAAGGGTGACTTTAAAATCTGCTGGGGCCTATGCTTTTATGTTTGCAGTGCCCACCCTTTGGAATTCTCTACCCCGTCAGATTAGGGAGTGCACGACCATGGGGAGTTTTAAACAGGCTTTGAAATCTTTCCTTTGGGAAAAAGCTTATGGTAGTACTGTTTACTGATTTGATTCTGTTTGGTTTTATGATGTTGACTTTTTGTATTTTATCATCTTATTGTGCTGCACCTTGATAATTGATAGGCGTACAATAAATAAAGTATTATTATTTATCATTATATTATTAAATGCAACCTTGATCCACAGCAAAAGCAGGATTTAAGTTGTCCTACAAAAAAGATGAAACCTCCCTCTCTCCCTAAGTGGAAGCAGCTCAGTAGATGTTGTAAACTTCCATTTATCTGTGGCTACTGGACTATTGTGCAACATCCCCAAGTCCAAAACTGTTCAGAATCTATTATGGGTTCTGAGTGACCAAGTACTGTATACTTTGTTTTTAACCAGTATAAGATATCAGACATACACACTCCCTCATTTTTAAATAAGACAGTTATCATTTTAAAGGCTGGTTTCATAAGAGGGATGACAGCAAAAGTAGACCATAAAACGAGATATTTCACTTTTTCATAACGTAACCAAAAATGTTCAGTCCATTTGCTGTGTTGAAACAGATATCAAACACAAAGTCCCCAGATATGTGGATCAGGGCATATGTTTCTGTGGCTAAAAAGATCATAATCTCTTTCAAAAGGATTATACTCACAAATGGTTACCTTATTGTTGGAAATTCAATAAAATGTTATTGATAAAACAATAACCTGGCTCCATGGTGCTGAATTGGCCGTCTCTGTGGTGCCAAGCAAAGGGATTCACTCGGCACGCTGGTGACCTGAGTTTGTGCCCTGAGCCTGGGTACCAGGAGCAGAGACTGGCAAGGAGGGATAGTACAAGTGTCGATTGGACGCTTTCCTCCTGGGGAAATAGGTACTGCTTCGGCACCTCCAGGCAGATTGGGTGCATACTTGTGGGGATGTGTGGCCTCGACATGCTCCCTGCATGCCCCTGCCCAAAGATGCCGCCACCATAGGCCGAGAATGTGATGGGGAGGGGTGGAGAAAATGTAGAAAATGGTGCATCTGCTGATCAGATGATGGCCGCCTGGACCCTCGCAACTGTGCAGCTCCCGGACCACCAAATACCGACCTCAGCAGCACCCAGGGCCAATTGAGTGGATCAGTAAGGTTTATTCTCTCCATAGGGAGAGGACCCACCCACTGCTAGGGATACATTGGGTTACCCTGGGAGGGCTGCGATGTGGGGTGGTGGGTGGATGTGGGGTGACTGGGGACAGGACCAGTCATTGGTAGCATGAAAGAGGAACCTGCAGGTGTGCAAGGGTGAAGCATAAATAAATCATACAAAAAAAAATCCTGTCAGGAATTTCCTCCATTTGTCCTTTATATTTAAGTCTGACAGCGTTACTCCACTTTGCTGGTTCAGGAGGTATATGAAACAGCCCTTCAAATAAGTGACTATTTTTCCTTCTATTTGGCATATTATGTTGTCACCGTTCCCTGTGTTGGTCATCAGTCATCTGTCCTTCGTTGTTATTTTCATTCGGGGGTTGCAAGTTTTCACCTTCATCCTCCACAGCATCTGATGCTTCAGAAAGCCCTGTATTAATAAAACTGTCTTCAATACCCTGAAGGTGTCTGGTCTGGTGTCGTATGATTTTCCTTCCAGAAATGTGCAGTTCTGAAATAGCCCCCACTACCGTTCCACAATTCAGTTTTGGATTTTGAGTAAGGTCATACGTGAATGGCAGTTTTATAGAAGTGTTACTTGTATGGATCATACCCAAATCTAAGTTGTCGCTATTCTGCACTGTTTCCACCTACACTATGGAGCATGTCAGAGTCATTAGGAATTATTTTCCTTAAATCTGTTGCTCTTATTGGCCCTAAAGACTTCCACAGCTCTGTTTCTCCTTGTTTGTGCCAGCCTGCTTGTTTAAGTGCTTCTTCTATAGTCAGACCAGAAGCCAATATATTTGTTACTGTAATGAGCTGTCTTTTCCTACCATCAGCAGTTTTATTTGCTTGCCCCCATGAAAAGTTGCCATCTCATTTCCCATAGTAACCCTGTGAGCTAGGGCCTGCCATTTCTAAACTCAAGAGTTCTGAGTTTCCCGGTCTACACTGCTGTTTTTGGAAAACACCTCTACTTTTTTCCCCAAACTTGTACTGCTATTGTCAGTAGATACTGGTGGTGTGTTTTTCTTTACTGTTGCAAAAGTATTCTTTCAGCTCATTTCTGAGTACGTTACAATATTCTTAGGTGGATTTTCAGCAAGCAGCCATTTATAATGAACTGCAACTTTTGTCAGCATTGAAGCTGACTCATCTGACATTGTCAGAATCAGCTGAGCATCTCTCTGGTTGTTCTGTTTGAACTTGGGGACGTACTACTAGGTGCATGAGTGGAAACAATTTTTACAGACCCTGCTGATGCATTCTCTTTATTGTCATTTTCCATGGGACATTCCTGAGTGTTCTGTTCTCCTGTCTCTCCCATCCTCTTCTGACTGCAGTGCTTGAAATTTCTCTTCTTCCACAAGCAAACATAACAGGTATGCATTCTTTTTCTTCTGTGTCTCTTCCAGCACTTCAGTCCCCCATTGCTCCGAACTGCCTTCACTCTCCTCCATTTGCTTCTGGTTTCCTCTGTTATGGCTCCCTAGCTAGACACTGCCTGAATTTTCAAACCATCTACTGTAGGGTTAGTTACATATTAGTGTTCTATGACTTGTACCCCTTCAGCTTCCTCAATGTCCCGCGTGGGAAGGGAAGCAGTCTCCTCCACCCGGGTAGCGATGACTCCATCTTCTCCGACCACCTCCACCTCTCTGATAGGAAATGAACAGCACCCCCTATCAAGAGTAGGGGAAATTTTTACTGACAAAGAAACTACAAACCAAAATCACATTGACAAAAATAAATACAAAAGATTCATGTAACAGGAAAATCAGAATCGGTCACCCATGGTAAGCATTTCCATAAAGCAAACAATGATCCAGATGACAAACTTCTTAGTTCAGAAAAATAAATATCTTAAATCCTGCTCAATACTTTGGACCACCAGTAGGTGGGACATATCTTTTTGCTGCAAGGTGAAAAGACAGCGAGCAGTCCATAAATGCCATTTAATAATGGTAAACAATAAATAGGGTATCAATATTCCACTTTTTCCAGGTCGCTGGAAACCTACCATATAATAACATCTCATAAGTAACAGAAATAAATAAAGGTTCCTTCCATCTGTTCGCTAAAAATAACCAAAAACCAGTGATATAGGAACAAAGAAAAAAACAGGTGTTGTATTGTTTCATCCTGATTTACACATAAAGGTCTGGAACACAATCTTTCATTCAGCTGTTTATGTTTATGATTTGCCTTAATATTGATCCGTTCATGACAACTAAGCCAATGTAGATCCCACATCTTCTGGGGGATGCGAGGATTCCTTAACAGTGTGTATAAAGCAGGTAAGGAAGTAGGGGGGGCATTTGGGATAAATTACAAGGTCTGCACAAGTGGTATCTATCGAAAAATTATAAATGGCTTTCCTATTTTGAGTCATAATCATATGGCTAGTAATCTTCCATTGTTTTAAATGGCAAAAGGTATCACGAAGATAAGAAGGGGTAGACAATACATGTTTAACCTGTTTCAAAGTGTTAAGGTCCCAAAGATGAAACCAGGATTGACAGGACTGAAAAAAATAAAATTCCCATCCCACATCATAATTAACTAAAAGTGGTTTAAGATTAGTCACAAAAAATAAACTATTATAAAAAAATAATGGAGTCACGTGATGCAGTGTGGCTGGTAGCTGCTTTCTCCTGGGCTCCCAACCTACAACCCAAATATCGTTTCTTTTTTTTTGCCCTATCTTGCTAGACCAACGATTCCATATTGCTGGTGAGATCCTAAACATCTGTGGATCCCTGGGGTATAATTTTAAACGAAGGCGATTACAGTAATAAAGGAATCCAGATATGGATGCGGATATGAAAGCGCCTGGAGTAAGACACACTCCACCTACGTCGCCTGAGAAAAGCGCCAAGAAGGCCAGAAATACTAATTCCGGACAATCGATGAAGCAAACGTCCCTGCTGCTTCAAGTAGTCCACTCACTGAGGATAGATTCCTCCAGGAACTTCTCCCTTTAGGGAAACTCTCCAGGAGATCTCTTGTGAAATCAAATCTGTAAGGAACGATTTCGCAGCTTTATCAAGGAGGGTTGGAGACATGGAAGCAAGAACTTCGTCTCTAGAAAACTGGAAAGACAGGACGGACCCAGAAATAACTAAACTAAGGCAACAACTCAAGAAATTGCAACTGAAAACTGAAGACCTTGAGGGCAGAAGTAGGAGGAACAACATATTAATACTGGGACTACCTGAGTCTGAGGAAGGGGGAGACGCCATCAGATTCATTCAACAGCTTCTCAACAAAATAGTGGGTCCTTCCCCTCTAAATCAGCAATACCACATTGAGAGGGCACATCGATCATTAAAGCGAAGCCCCATGGAGTACCCCCGACCGATTATCATCAGGTTCCTTAGCTTGCTTGAAAACAGCACGTTATGCTAAAAGTTAAGGAGCTAGAGTCAATTCAATGGGAGCAAAACAAAATATGAATCACGCAAGATCTACCATATGAGATCCGCCAGAAGAGAACAGCCTTCCACCCTATAGTAAAAAAATTAATTGCTGCTGGCATCAAATTCAGGATGAACTACCCGGCGAAACTGCTTGTATCCTTGAAGGGAACATGGCTAGCCTATGAATCACCAGATCAAGCGCTACCCGATCTCACCAGGAGGCTCCCGAATCTCTTTAATGGAGACTGAATTACAAATGCATTAAGTTTGGCTATAAATAGACATTATAGTGCCAAGTTATGACTTTCTTCTATCTGATCTTCTGTGTCTAGGATATCTCGTTAACCGTATTCTAGGTTGGCTTACCTGATCTCATTGGGGCTGGAGTGGGGGCGGTGGGGTGGTGGAGATGCAGAGAGAGGCCTCGGGGCCTGTGAGGCCTAATCTGGCCTGCAGACTCCTGTATGCACGCCATTGCTGAGGGTAGTTGGGACTAACATTATGGGGGAAGGTTTCCGGGGGACACATTCAGTAGTAGGACAGGTTTGGTCCGTCCGTGTATCCTCCGGCTAACACTTCCGTTATAGCCTTTCCTTATCAAGTCGTCGTGCAGTCCTCATCGTTAATCTCAGTAGGAACCCGGGGCTAGTTCTAGTTCAAGGAAATGAGGTCTTCCAATGACAGGAGTCGACCTTGCCGCTCTCGTAACAGTAATAGGATGAGCTGGAACTCATGGGGTAAGGCCATTTCAGATTGCTAAAATAATTGCTTAAATTGATGTTGCTTAAAGACCTAAGGCCCGATTTCTTAAGGGGCAAACATAACATAGGGATAACGCTGGGTTGGGGTAGGGGGGCTCAGGTTGGGAGTTAGGCACTAGGGGACCTGTATCGTGGCCTTAGTGAGGGGTTAGGGGTACCCGGACCCAATTATGGGGGAACGACCACTTTACTGCATCTAAGGCCCAATCGCAAATCGGAGTGGTCCAACAGGACTGTACGAGGACTTAAACATCAAGGGGCTTGTGTTGGCTAAGGTACCCTCTGGGGGGGGTCCCGTTTCTAGGATATATTTGGATGCTCTATTGGATGGGGTTAGTACTGGGACCATATGTAAATAGTTTTTGGGATAGTTGAGATGGTGGGTTGGACATCTTTCAGGGTGGAGGGTGGGGAGGGGCTATGATCAGCTTTGACTTCATTGGTCATGTTACAGTTGTACTGGGGGGGGCGAGGAGAGTCATTATGTTATAGTGTGTTCGATGGCTATCTCAATTTAATTCCACCTTCGTTTCTGGCTCTACCCAAGGGCTGCTCAGCCTTAGTTAGGTGGATGGTCATTTATTATTGTATTGTTTGGATTGTTCAATGGGGATGTTATAACAGGGGTGGAGGGGGGTACAGGGGGGGTGGGCGGAAGGTGTCACCACTAAGGGGATTGAAGTGTATTGCCATGGGGTACAACTTGACCAAGTTGTCTCTTCTTACTGCTGTTAAATGGCTTTAGGCCACATTAAAATTGCTACTTGGAACATCAGGGGTATTAGAGAGGTAACCAAAAAAAGACAAATATTACTAAATTGCTCTCTGATAGGTGCGGATATTCTCCTTTTGCAGGAAACACACATTCTTGTCTCAGAAGCTAAAATGTTACGGTGTCACGGTTTTTCTCAGGTTTTTGTTTCTGAAGGGTCTACAGTCAGTAAGGGAGTAGCTATCATGATAAAGCGTAAACGTGTCATTTGTACCGAGAAATGTACTAAAGACCCAGAAGGTCAATTCGTATTAGTGAAAGGGCTACTCAATAACATGGATGTGGTTCTGGGAGCCATATACGGTCCAGTTGGTGGTGATCCTAATTTCCTTATGCAGCTAACAACTAGACTAAGTGAACTTTTGCCAACAGCATTTGTATTAGGGGGGACTGGAACATTGCTCCTTCACAGGTCCTAGATAGAACCTATTGACCCCTGAAATCCCCCACGCCCGCCCAAATGGTGCTCAATGACTTTTGCAACTTATTGGGTCTGGGTGACCCTTGGAGACTATTGAATCCTTCTAATCGTAGCTACACTTATTATTCTCCAATTCATAAATCCTGGTCAAGATTGGATTACATCTTGGTGAGCACTGTACTTTTAGCCAATATTTCCCTTACTGGTATTGAGCCGATTGTTATCTCGGACCATTCAATGGCATGGATCAAGTTATCACCTAGCCCTCCGGGTCAAAGAGATACCTCTTGGAAGCTCAATACACAGCTTTTGAAGGACGAGCACACAACTTCTCACTTCAAGTCTTTGATCTCGTCTTTTCTTGAAATTAACCAGGGTTCAATTTCCAGAGATGATTTAATTTGGTGCTCGCTAAAATGTTTTCTCAGGGGAGAATTTATAAAAGTGGCTTCTAGAAGGAAGAGGGTGAGGGAGGAAAAAATCATCTCTCTGGCTAACCAGATTAAAAAGGTTGAAAGTGCTCTTTCCTCCACTAACTCTCAAATTGACCTAGAGAATTTATGTAAACTCAGAAATGAATACGAAGACCTGATTAAAGAAAAAACAGAATATGCTATCTTAAAATCTAAAACAAGATATCTTGACCAGGGGGAGAAACCCAGGAGATTACTTGCTCTCAGGTTAAGGGAGGTAGAAAGTTCCAGATTAATTCCTGCCTTAAAGGCAAAGGACGGCTCAATTAAAACTGCCCCAAGGGACATAGCTAAGGTTTTCGAAGTCTTCTACCAGGAGTTGTATGGTAACAAGGCTTTCTCACCATCAACTTCAGAGGCAGCAGCTTTTCTGGAGAGTGTCCCCCTTCCAAGATTGCAGGCGCATCAATGCGACTCACTTTCATCTTCCATAACTCTAAGTGAAGTGGAGGAAGTTATTAAAAACTTACCCCTGGACAAATCCCCTGGACCTGACGGCCTTCCCCCCAACTTTTACAAAACTTTCTGTAAAGAGATTGCGCCTGCCCTCCTTAATTTATTTAATTATATTCTCACTTCCGAACCATTGGACCCTTCCTTGCTGGAGGCTACTATAATCTTAATTCCTAAACTAGACAAGCCTAACTTGGACCCAGCTAGCTATAGACCAATTTCACTACTTAATTACGACATTAAAATTTTGACTAAAATTCTTTCCTTGAGAATCAAACAGGTCTGGCAAACTCTGCTGAGTTCGGAACAGGTAGGATTTGTCCAGGGGAGGTCAGCAATGGATCACATGCGTACACTTACCCACATTTTTCGTGCAGCCCAGGAGTCCCAGCTCCCCATGGCTTTAGTTGCCTTAGACACAGAAAAGGCCTTTGATGGGGTCAGCTGGGAGTTTCTGTGGTCCACTCTAAATAAAATGGGTTTCCCAGAGAAGTTTATTCACTGGATAAAGGCGATATATCGTTCGCCTTCTGCTAAGGTTTATTGTAATGGGGTGTTCTCATCTCGCTTCTCCCTGTATTCTGGCACCCGCCAAGGTTGTCCACTGCACCTTACTTATTTAACTTATACTTAGAACACCTGTTGATGCATATCAAAACTTCACCCAAAATCTCAGGGTGTGTCATCGCTCAACAGACATTGACCCTTTCTGTTTTTGCAGATGATATTCTTTTACACCTTGCAAACCTGGAAACGTCCTTACAGGAGGTGTTGTAAATAGTGAGTCAATTTGGTAAAGTAGCTAACTATAGGTTGAATTTATCCAAATCAGAAATATTTCCACTCAACTCACTCCTGCTCCAAACCAGTGTATCTCAGTTTGGTATGAAATGGGCCTCGAACCACCTTAAATATCTGGGTATTCGTCTGGCCCGAGATGAGGAAATGATCAGGAAGCTTAACCTGGAGGATTTGGTGGATAAAATTCAAAAGGATCTTAGCAGATAGGACAGCCTTCCCCTTGCTATTGGGGGACGTATCAGCATAATCAAAATGAACGTGCTTCCATGTATCTTTTATCCTCCGAACCTTCTCGACATATGGCTTCCTAAATCCTTTTTCCAGAAAATTCATTCAATGATATCCAAATTTATTTGGAGGGGTATGCAACCTAGGAGATCTTTCCTCAAGCTTTGCTTGCCTAAAGATAAGGGAGGCCTTCGTTTGCCTAATTTTGGATTTTACTACTGGGCCAGTAATTTAACTAAACTGGGCAGATGGATTTGTCCTCCTAATGAATATTACATGCCCAAGTGGTTAGAGCTAGAGCTTAAACTACTGGAGGAACACAGTATTGACCCTCAACATATTTTTTATTATAGCTATTCCGCTTTCCCGGAAAATATCCGAGACTCAGTACTGGGGTTGTCCATTAAAATTCTAAATCAGTACTGGAATTTTGTTAAAATCCCGTATACTAAAGATTTAGGCCAACCACTAGTACTTAACCCTAATATTAAAATTGGGGGTCAAAGGCTGTCGTTGACATGGCTCCCACAAATTCAGGACTGTTCAGTGGATGATCTTTATGTTCAGGGATCCCTTGGTTCTTCTGGTGAATTATTGACAAAACTGAATATTCCTCCCCAGAATATTTTCAAGATGTATCAACTGAGACACCTTATAGGTAAAAAATTTGGGCTGGTGAGTTTAACCTCTCGAATTAGGCCTTTCCTGGAACAACTCAGGACTTGTGTCACAAATCCCCATAGTATAGCTCACCTATACAATCATCTTTTGCTTACAAAATTCCCGGAATCCCTAACTGGTTCCAATATATGGACGCCTCTGGTCTCTGCGCCCTCCATGTCTTGGAACCAGGTTTGTTGGGATGTGTACAAATACCTTACTTTGGACAGGAATAGGCTTATACAGTTCTATATATTAAATAATATGTATTACACGCCGACGAAGCTGGCCAAATTTGACAGGTCTAAATCTGTTAACTGCATAAGGTGTGGCAAGGGACTGGGGAATCTACTACATATATTTTGGTCATGCGTTAAAGTTGCCCTATTATGGAAAGCAATCCGTGATAGTCTAGATCCGATTTTGGGTCTGGAGGAACTATTCATAGCCGAAATTTGTGTAATTGGCCTGTATTCGAACATTAGGATTAAAGAACGGAAATTCCACATGGCCATAATCTCAATGGCAGTTAAAAGGCTAATCCTCCGACATTGGCTAGATCATGTGGCTATCTCCTACCAGGAGTGGTTGGAGGAAATCTCGTTATGTTTCAAGATGGAAAGACTAATAGCAAGTTCCAGACATGCTATGCCTACCTTTCATAAAAAATGGGACAAGTTATACGCTTTGTACCTTCACTGAACTTTCTATTTGGAGTCCTCTGACTGTTCCTTTATGAGATGTTTCTATGTGGCTTACCGATTCCTACTAGGTACTGCTCCATGGTATCGGTTAAATGTCCTTCAGGTTTAACCTGAGTTGGTGGTGACACCTTCCAGGGTGGGTAGGGTGGGTCTGTATATTCGGTGTCATGCTACTGCCATGTTTTGTACATTGATGGGTTTTGTCCTGTTCTGTACTGGTATCTGTAGTTCATACTTGTTAGTATGTCAAATTAATAAAACATTGAATTTCAAAAAAAAAAAAAAAATAATGGGTGTATCATATTTAGACCACCTTCCTTGAAAGGTAAGCAGGTAATGGAACGCTTAATGGGATTCAGGCGGCTGCCCCATAAGGCCTGAAAAAAAAATACTCAGAAGTTTGGTTTCCAAAACACGGGGAGGGGTAAAAACATAAGCCAAAAACAAAAAAATCGGGAGCAAGTGAGACTTTATCAAGTAAACCCTCTTTTTTTGTACTGAGTTTCCAGGTGTTCCAAAGAGAAACTTTGACCTGTGCTAGGTCCAGTTTGGGAGTCCAGTTGAGAATGTCTAAAGGACCTGAGCCAAATAGAATGCCCAGAATCTTAATAGGGGTGTCACAAAGTGCAATACTGGAAACTATTACATCATTCGACTGCTGAGATCCAAGCCGTCGACCGACACATTTCTCCAAGTTCAGGGATGTTCCTGAAACAAGACCAAAGGACTTACAGAGATGGAGTGATGCATCTGCCGAAGGAACATCAGCTACTATTAAACTCATGTCATCAGCATAGGCTAAAACAGAAAGTGGTAAGGAACAAATAGGCCTAACATTGTGTGCAGTATTAATGATGCGAAGTAAGGGATCCAAAAAAAAGATATACCCTTGTCTAACACCTCTCTTTAAAGGTATCAAAGGACCCTTCCAGCCATTAACAAGAGGGATAGAAGTGGCTGTAGAATATAATAAGCGTAACCAAGACAGAGTAGTCACAGGAACCCTATAATGTCTCAAAACCTGCCATAAAAAGTCATGACTCACCAAATCAAATGCCTGTCATAGATCCAATGAATACAGGAGGCCTGTTAACCTATTTGAATTGCCATGTTCCACCAATTCCCATAATAAAAGGACATGATTATGTATACTTCTGCCTGGAACATTACTAGATTGAGCTTCTGAAATAACAAGAGGGGCCAGCTTTGCTAGACGAAGAGCAATAATTTTAGTTAAAATTTTAAAGTCCGTATTCAATAGGCTAAGAGGCCTCCAATTAGTCAGTAATTTTCTGTCTCCTTTCTTATGGATATAGAAGATACTACCCATATTAAATTCTAATGGTGAAGTATCAGCTTTTAAAAGGAAGTTATAAACTGCGGCCAATTCCATGCTCAACTCAATATTAAGCAATTTATAAAGCTCATTCGGAAGGCCATCCAAGCCTGGAGATACTCCAGATCACAGAGTTGTGATGACCTCAACTACTTCTTGTGCCTGAATATCACAAGCAAGCATATCAGATACTGATTGTTGCACATCAGGAACAGAAATGGGACTAAGGAAGGTCAATATATCATGTAGACATATAGGGAATGGACTGAATAAGTTCTGAGTATACTCGGCCACATAATTTTGGATAAGCCTAGAATCAGTAATTGTATGACCCGCTTCAGTCACAATAATATCAATGGTTCTCCCTGTAATCTGTTTAGAAAAATATGCAAACGGGCAGATCACATCATAGGCACCTTTTACACTAAAACGTTGATGTTGTTGCATTGAAGCATATTTTTTGGAGTGATATTCCATTAAAGATTTTTTCAGGGTACTAATTTGTGAAGAAAAATCCTGGCCAGTGGTATATGAAAGGGTAAGGAGTTTTTGCAGCTGATGTCGTGTCCTATGGTATGTGAAATAACAATCTTCATGATGGGTTTTGCTAAATGATTTCAGTAATTTCATCAAATCTTTCTTCGTATCTAACCACCACCACCAAGGATCATCGTAAAGAAAAACCACAGATTTTCTGTTTTGAAAAAAAGATTTAAGAAGTGGTAACAACAGAGAATTCTCTAATAAGGAAACATTAAATTTTCAAGTGCCAGGACCAAAAGTTGCAACATTCTTAGGACCAAGAAAAATGGTAAGCAAATCATGATCTGAAAATTCAGCCATCTGTACTTCAGCAGAGGAAGTTTGTAAAAAGGAAGACACACAAAAAAAAATCTATCCGGGTAGCTAAAGAGCCTTTATGAAAGGTAGGGATATGTGTCTGGGTAAGAGAAAGATAAGCATCCTTTAGTTTAGAAGAAAATAAAAGATTTTTGAGAAAAGTGGTATCACAAAATAATTTTGTGGTTTTGGAAAATGAGGACCTGTCCTTAGTGGACAACCCACAATTGAAATCACCACCAAAAATAACGTGCATAGAGGTGTAAAGATAGGGTCGAACAACTTTCAAGAGTTCAATCCTAAGCGACTTGGTTTGTGGGGCATAAATATTGATAATCCTAAAAGGGATAGAAAGGAACCTAAAGTCTATCAATATACTGTGCCAGGGCATAAATCTAGAATCTTAATAATAGAGATATTAGGAAGATGAAACAAAATACCCACCCCAGAACATGTCTCCTGTCCAAATGACCAATTGAAGGGGCCTAAATGCCAGGATTTTTGGGCCCTAGAAATTTCAGGCAAAGAATGGAATCTAACATCTTCTAGAAGTATGAGACCGGCAGTAAGGCAAGACAAAAATGAAAAAAACTGAATCCCTCTTGTGTTGTTTTTTATACTGTTAACATTAATAGTATGTATTGCAAAAGAAGTAGACATATGCATAGCAATCACCTCTGTCTACCCTTTCTCGGGGTACATTCTTTATGTTTTGTCTTGGCCTTGGCTTTCCTTTTTTTGGACCCCACATTGTCGATAGGGACTTCAGTATCTGTAGTAAGTTCAGGGTGAGAGGACTGGATAGAAGAAGAGTCAGAGTCTGTGTTTTCAGAAGTATGTCACAGCAATTCATATTTATTTGTCAAAGGGAGAGTCTCTACCCTCTGAGCCTTAGAGGAAGGTGAACCAAACTTTCTTGAACCCTGTGTAATTCTAGAAGGTGTAGTAAAAGGGTCAGAAGGGGAAGGTTCCATTGTTTCTAATGGTGCTGTGGGGGTCCCATAGAAGAGCCACCTGAAGTAGAACAGCTAGGAAGAACTGGAGAAGGAGGAGGGTGGGGAGGTAGAGAAAACGTAACAGGTTGTAGGACAGGCTCAGTCAAATTATCCCCAGCAGTTATTACAGTGGCAGTGGAAACAACACTATGTGATTCAGCTAAAGTAGTAGGAGCGGGGAGGGGGGCAACTGTAGAAGAAGAGGGACACTTAATGTTAGAACGTTGGGCTACTGTAATAATAAGCCGTTGCTCCTCTCCATCAGCTGAATTATGGGCAGCCCAGGAACATTGCTGAAAAGTATGTCCCAGGTCTTCACATAAAACACAGAGAGGTTCTTCAGTACACTGTGAGCCAGCATGACCAAGACCACCACAAACAGTACATTTAATAGTGTCACAAATGCTGCTCAGATGAGAAGCGGAACCACACTTATAGCAGGCTTTAGGTTGTCCAGAATAGAACAAAACTCCCCTATCCCTGCCTAACAGAAAACTATTGGGTAGGTGTTGGATACCAGTATCAGTAGTCCGGAGCATAACCCTAACCTTCCACCCTCCCATCCACAAATTTTCCGAATCAAAAATAGCTTCAGGATCAGAGAGCACTGTACATCTTTGTTTCAGCCAAACTGTAATATCGTTCAAACTAATACCTTCATTTCTAAACAGAATAGTGACAGTCTTTTGTGCAGGTTTCGTTAAAGGAATTGCACTGAAAGGTGACCATAAAGGGGTATTTTTTAACAAATGAAATTGGGACCAAAATTTCTCTAAACCTTTTAAGGTTTTAAAACTTACATCAAAATGGGACTCATTAGAAACATGTATCAATGCGTGGATATCATAAGCAGTAAATTTCATGGAGTCTTTAAGCAAAGTGCGTTCAACAAAAACCCTATCAGGCATTTCAGGTAAACCCCCCAAATACTGTAATCTGACAGCATTGTGTCTCTTAGCCTGTTGGGTGGGAACAGAAAAACAAGATGCATATGTTTTAGTAGATGCAGAAGCAAGAGAAGTCAGTCGTTCAGTCCGTTGAGGTGGTAGACCAGGACCCTGGGGTGGTAAACTCCGGTGAAAAGGGTTGGAGTCTGAAAACAGAGCTGCAGGAGAAGTGGAAACCGATAAATTGAGAATTGGATTCTGTGTTAAGCGCAAAGCAGGCATAAGCATTAAGTCCAACTGTTCTTGCACAGGAGAAATAGCTGGGGCATCTGCAGGGGTGATCCGAACGGGGGAAGGACCGGAGCGCCAGGTACCGACAACTGGATCCCTCTCCCACCCTGCCACAACAAGAGCAGAGTCAACTGACCAGTCTCCCTGTGGAACAACCTCTGCAGGGGGCAAGTCAGACGCAGAGGTTCGTGGAAGAAGATCGGGGGAAACAGCAAGGTTGTCAGGAGAAGTTTCAGCAGCAGGAGCAGAAGAAATCGTCGAACAGACCACATTGGAATGCGGAAATGTCAAGGCTGTCTTTCAGTCGTCTGACGCAGTAGTCTGCAACAGTGAGTCAGAATCAGTAGGCAGCTGCAAAACTGAGTTCTTAAGTGCTAAAAGCTCCTATTTCTTTGTAAGATAGCGTGTTTCCTCAAGTAATAGCAAAGCGTCCACATCTGTAGGTCGTAAACATTCAGTATTCTGTAGAGACTCTTTAGCAGATGCTAGCTGTTGCAGTATAGGAACAGACTGGGAAGAAACAGTTGTTTGCTTACTTTGATCCACCGAGGTTTCTGAGGAAGGAAATGAACTGGGAGATGCATACAACTTGGATCCATTAGAAGAAGCTTGAGGAAGAATCAATGAGGTCTCTGGCAATCCAGAGACAGGGGAGGAGACCAACTTCCCTGACTCCAACACCTCCATGTCCTCCACAGCATGTCCAGAGGCAGCCATCTTGGTCCCACATGAAAATGGGACCCCCCTGCTTACAGGAAGCAGAGTAGGGGAGCTTCCCCAGTGTCATGGCCAACATTCCCTTTATCAATAAAACAGGTCCACATAACCTCCCTCCACACCAGAATGCACCTGAAAACAGTCATAGCTAAGCGCGCCATTGCTGGCCAAAAATTACAAATAAATAAATAATGTGCTATCTGCACAGTTCTAGTCTGTATCCTATTGGTGTAAACTGTATAAATCAATAGAAAATGTTTATATACAATTTTTCTTTGATTTAGAGCCATGACATCTGTAAAAAACTTTCCATTTCAAGCTGCATATTGTGATTGAGAATGGTTATTAATTGAGGACAGACTGTTAAAGTTTGCTTGGTTTTACCCAGGTATTTTCTTATCATTCTATTTTTCCATGCCCTACCACCTCACTTACCTCCTTTCTCCTTATTGGGCTGGGCAGATCTACCAGTCCAGCTTCCCCTAGTTCATGGCTACTGTTCTATGCTGTCTCTACTCCAGATCTCCCTGTCCTCCCAATCTTGTAGCTGACCCCTAGCAGAAGAACCCCTGTTTTGCAGGGTGTGCACCTTATGGCCTCTGGATGAACATACCAAATAGGGAAAGGAGAGGTGGGGCCTGAAATGACTGATGTCTCTGATACAGACAAGCTGGCAGCTGGCATCTTGGTTGTGGGGCATGCATTTTCTCCCCCTGTAGTAAGACTCTCCCACCGCCCAGTGACAACTTGGTTACTCGGTTAATGGACAAGAGAAGGCCAAAGCCCATCGAGGTTGTCCTCCATACATTGCGGATCATTGTACCGTTATGTTGTTCCTAGAAGCCATTTATCAAGTTTAACTTTGAAGTTATTTATGTTTTCACAGTTGATAATATCCTGAGGTAAAGAATTTCAGATTCTAGGGGCTCTGACTGTAAAAAATTGTTGCCTTTTATTTGTTTTTGCTCTATCAATTCCTATTTGTTTATTGTGATTCCTGGCTACAATTTTTCTTGATGTGAAAGACAATCCACATAAATTCATTAGTGTGGCAGAATGAGAGATCTTAAATAGCTGGAGAAGATCACCTCTTATTCTTTTAAATCTAAGAGAGTAAAGTCCCGTTTTGTGGAGCCTAGATTCATAATCCAATTGTGAGAGATGTGGTATGATTTTTGTAGCTTTTCTCTGAACTTCTTCAATTCTAGTAATGTCCGCAACCAAATAGGGACTCCAGAAAGGTGAACCATAGTCCATATGAGGTCTAATATGTGTTTTGTAAAGCACCATAATACATTCCTCAGTTTTGAGAACAAATGTATTATTAATTCTGCGGAGAAGAGCATTGGCGTGGTTAGCAACCTTATTACAATGGTCAGTAGATGACAGCTTATTATTTACCAATATTCCCAGATCTTTTTCCACAAACAATTCCCTAACAATAGTATTGTTAAGGCAATATGTTTGTTTGGGGTTATTGTTACCCATGTGTAGTACCAAACATTTTGACACATTAAATGACATTCTGTTGGTTTTTGCCCAGGATTCAAACCTTGTAAGATAATTTTTTAGGATATTCCTGTTAATATCACTGTCAACACATCCACCCAACTTGGTGTCGTCAGCGAATTTTGACATGGTATTGTTTGATGAAATGGTTAGGTCACTGATGAAGATACCAAACAATGTGGGACCCAGAACAGAGCCCTGAGGAACACCGCTGGACACCCTCCTTTTATCTGATTGATCCCCGTTCACCCTAACAGTCTGGGTTCTATTGTACAGCCAACTATGGACCCAGGACACAATGTCATTGGAAAATCCTAGGGTTGTTAGTTTATTTATCAGTATCGAGTGTGAGACCTTATCAAAGGCTTTAATCAAGCAAGATAACATCCACTGGAATATTTAGGTCAAGATTGTTGCTAATTGAATTATAAAAAGATAGCAAGTTGGTTGTACATGAATGACCAGTTTTAAATCCATGCTGTGTAATGTCACCTACGTTCAAAGACAGCATTTCTTCTTCAATTAAGAGTCTAATCTTTTTTTCCAGTAGTATGCAGGGTATGGATGTAAGACTGATAGGTCTATAGTTTTCAGCTTTGCAATGTAGTCCTTTTTTAAAGATTGGCGTAACAATAGCTGTTTTTGAATCCAAGGGGACCCTGGATTCATTGAGGGATTTATTAAAAATAATGGTGAGTAGAGTAGCAATACAGTTAGATGTTCCTATGAGAAATCTAGAGGTTATATTGTCAGGGCCCGGACTTGTTTTTTTTTTAATGTATCCAGGAGATTGCGTGTTTCAGAAAATGTAATGGAATAGCTAAGTAACATACCTGGATTGACAAACGGCGTAGGTTCTATATCATGCTCAAAAACTGAGCAGAAGTATTTATTAAATTCAATTGCAGTAACCTTGTCAGATATAATGGTAGTGTCATCTATAAATAGAGGGCCTACCTTTTTAGTGTTTCCCTTTTTACCATTTAGGTAGGAATATAAACTTTTATGTGAATCTTTGGTGTGGGCAATTTTAAATTCCAAGTTCTGTTTAGCTAGAACAATGGATGTTTTAAGGTCCTTGACTGCCTTCCTGTATTTTAGTAGAGTTCCCTCTATCTGCTCTGACCGACACCGTTTCAGTACTGTAAATAACTTCCGTTTTCGAATACTGAGTTTTTTAATAGAGCTGTTATACCAAGCGGGAATTTTGCCGTTGTTGTTATATTTCTTTTCATCTGGAACATACTGTTTTTCTAGGTCGTATATAATATCTTTAAAGATGTTCCATGCGCCATCAATATTAAGTGGTGAGAGTATTGAGTCCCATGGTATGGCTGTAAGCTGTTCGTTGATTTTGGAAAAATTAGCCTTCTCATAAAGTTTAATCATAAGTTTATTTGTAGGAGTTTTATGTACCAAAGGGATAGAGAAAAGGATTGACATGTGGTCACTATTGCTTATTGGGTCCATAACACATAGGTTAAACAGGGAGGCCTCCATGTTAGTTATAACTAAGTCCAATATATTTGTCCCTCAAATAGATTCTCTGATTAATTGGGTAAGACCAAGATCAATGATTGTTGAAGTTAACTGTATATCATGCTGGTTAGTGCCTGATAAAGTATCCCAGTTTATTGTAGGGAGATTAAAGTCACCTAAAATAATTACTGATCCCTTGTCAGCAATTTGAGTAATTTCTGAAGTTAGTTGTTCAGTATAGCTGATATCTGAGGACGGGGGCGGGGGCGATAGCAAGTACCAACCAGGATCTGGGGGTGACCATTAGGTTGTCAGTTTACCCAGATGCTTTCTGTCTGGGTTAGTTAGCAAAGTAGATTCAAAAGACGGAATGCTGTTAGTGACATAGAGACTCACTCCTCCCCTTTTCTGTTGTCTAATCTATTTTTACTATAAAGTTTGAATCCTGGAATGTCCATTATCCATTGTTTATCGGAGTTTCCCCATGTTTCTGTTATGGCTATCAGTCCTATATTAGATTCATGGATTTTTAGTTCTAATTCAGCCATTTTTTATTTTGTTGAGAGACCTTGCATTAAATGATAGGACATTCAGATTGCGTAATAGTGACGTATTAAAGAGATGGCATTAATGGCCTAGTCTCCCCCTTTGATGTCAGTTTAAATGATTTCTAATAAATGTTGAAAACTGACAACCAAGAAGAGAACTCCCCCTTCTGCTGAGGTGTAAGCCATTCCAGCAGAAGAGAGATGGATTTTCATTGAATTCTTCCCAATGTGTAAGACAGGCAATGCCTTGCCTGTAGCACCATTTATGAAGCCATTCATTCAGTGCTTTGATTTTATTTAAAGTTTGATACGAGGCTCGAGGTACAGGAAGGATTTCAGAAATACCAATACTATATCCCCTTTCATCTAGAATATTACATAGTGAGACAAAGTCCTGTTTAAGTTGTTGAAATGGAACTTTGGTAATATCATTAGTCCCAGCATGAATGATTACTAAAGGATTATTACCTGCTGCAGAGAGGGTGACTTTAGTCATGGATGTTATATCTGAGACCCCTGCCCCTCTATAGCTTGAGCAGGTTCGGTTCTCTTTGTCAGGGTTACAAATTGCTCGATCGATAAATTTATTCATAGAATCACCCAGTACAAAAACCTGCTTAGTGTTAGGTAAAGGTGTGGGGAGATGTACCACATGAGTATTGTTTGGTTTGTGCTTACTTCCATGTTGTGTAGTTAGTTGGAGAAAAGTATTAGTTATAGGGGTGGAGTCAGAGTTTGCTTTAGTAGCTATGTTGCACCGCTTCTAGCTAGGGCTGGTTGTGTCGACTGAGGTAAAATACAAAGGTTCGAAGGAGCTGTGTAATGAAACTGGAGGAGAGGTGTTAAGGTATAAATCTCTCATCTGGTTAGATCTGGAGTGTGCAATGGTAGACCAAGGTATTTTGTCTGATAACAAGTGTAATCTTGGGGATAAATCAGGGCAATGAGGAGTTGAAGCATTCTAGACCTCTGTGGCAAGCTCCTCCTGGTGGTGGATGACTGATGTCACATGGCCAACAATAACTTCAATGTCATCAGCCATCCTGCAATAAATGTCGCACAAGTGCCAGACCAACCCATACCTGTCTTCCTGGGACTAATGAGTGATCACTACCTATCTGCACTAGCCCAGTGTGTGTGTGTGTGTGTGTGTGTGTGCGTGTGGTGGGGATGGGACTGAGAATCATTCCCATGGTCTTCCACATGGTAATGCAGTGTGCTACCAGCCAGTGTCACTGGGCCAATCTTTACCCATGTATTTAAGTCCCAAACACAGACAACACCAGTTTGCACTTGCACAACACAATGGCCCAAATGCATGATTTATGACACTGAGTACAAGATGATGGTAGTAAGCAGAGCTGAAAGATGAACAAACCCACCTTTGGTGGGTGCTCTTAAAATAGATGGATATGTATAACTTACAGATATTGATGTAAACTGCCTATCTTTATTTATCTGTGTAACTATCTGTCTATGTATGTATGAACTATATCGATACTGTATACAATGGTTATATCTGTAGGAAATACTATGTTGATAAACATGTCACGATATAACAGGTGAGTGAGATCAGGATATAAAAGTTCAGAAACTACTATCTCCCATTTAGGAGCAACACCTCTTTTCCAGCTTAGTGAATGTAGATGTGAAATTGGCTGCTTTGTTTGTTAGTTACTTAATTATTTCAGTGATCAGTAACCATAATTTCAAGCTGCTGCCTTCAACTCATCTATTATTGAGGTATTTCAGAGTAAAGTTTTTTCAAATAAATGTGTTTGACTGCCAGAGTTGGACAAAGGTGACAAGAACACCCATCACAGATGCATTGTTCATTCACCATAGGAGTAATTAGTGTGGTGAAGTTATTATTTCCAACCAAGAAGCACACCAACCCTGAGGATCACAGGCACCTTGAACGTTCTGAATAATACCACAGAAGACAGTTGTTCGGTGCAGGAAGAACTCGGTGCAATGTGTATGGTAGTAGTATGCAAATCATTGGGAGGAAAACCTGACAAGACTTCTGCTGGACTAAAATTATGTTGAAACAGGCTTCTATACCTTGTCTAGTATTTGTTCTCCTTTTTAAGAATCATACACACTGCTTTTTTTAAAAAAATCTCTTTTTGCTCCTTCTCTCAGACAGCTCCTGGCCCCTCTTTAGTTACGGTACCTGCCACATCACAAACCTGGCACCCTGCCTTCTCCTGGTACTTAATCTACTCCTGCATTTCCCTTGTGGCTTGCCCCCATGATGGGGTCCTTTGGCTGGGTGTGGTCCTTTGGGAGGATCACTCTGCTCGATAGGGGAGCTGAACCTGGGTTGGTGGTTGCATGGTCTGCGGACATGGCAGGGCCATCATTCCACACAGCTGAAGGTTTTTTTCCTTCAGTGTTTTTCCAATCCACCCTGAGGACATCTCTTACTGGGGCATCATGCCACATGCACGCATGCAGAGGCACATGCCTGATGATGCCAGAGACATCCTCCCTCTCTATCGCAGTGTCCACTGCACCTCCCCTGTGGTCACCCATGGGGTGGTATAGTAGAGGCAATCTGGCACTCACCCTCCTGGTGGAAAGGAGCATCTATCAGGACTTTCAACTCCCCTCCTGCTGACTGTCCCCCATCAATCCAGGCTGACTTCTGAACCAGGGTCACCAGCGTTGCAACTGGTAGCACTACCACAGTGTTGATGGGCTGGCCCCACACAGCTCTTCTTGCCAACTGTCTCCTTATATATGACACCTGAGTTTATAATATTTGTTAAACAGCAGATACATCTCATCCAGCTGGGTGCTCATTAGTGCAGTGGAAACATTGTCTTACTTGGGGACCAGGCAACATTCACAGGCAACACACAGGAAGCAGTATTTAGGTACAGGAAATCCCCAGTGCAAGACCTGCCAGTAACAGTATGCATATCATTGTATGTGCAAATGGGTGAGATAACCTTCCAACACAGAATTCAACCAAGTAAAAAAGAAGGGCAAACCTACTCATTAGTATTTTTCCTTAACAACTGCAGAACATGCTGTGCGTGGTGCTCCTGTATAAACGAGTTCTGCTCCTGTTCAATGAAAAAGAAAACAATCACATGAACCTGCCTTGTACGCAGCAATTTACTACGAGACCAATGTTAACATTACAGAAACAGTTACGTGAGCTCTCATTACATTCAGAGACAAATGACACTGGCCTGCCTATTCATTACTGGGAACCAAGAAACAGTTTGAATTGTAACTTGTAAGTTGATATCTCCTCATCTTCAATGCATTAAAGTTCAGACATCAAAATGATATGATCTATTTTCCAATTTCTGATCTAAATGAACTCTGACTAGATTTTTTCTCTTTCAAATAGTTTGTTTTGTGTGCGTCTCCCAAACCATACACATGCCCTCCAGCCTCTTTCCCAGAGCAAGGAATCATGGGTAAGCAAATCAGTGTGCAAGCCAGGCTATCAAGTATTGTCCATAGACAGCATATATACAGGAATTAGAGGGACATCACATGAAGAACTAGGGGTTTTGATGCTGCCACGTGCAAGTGGCCTACACTATATCTATAGCAGTATATGCAAATGAGTGGAGGGAACATGTGATAACCCCCTCTAGTCTTTATATAAATGATCTATGTGGTCTTGTCAGACTGGTTTGCACAAGGATTTGCACACCCATGATGCCTTGCTCTGGGAATGAGGCTTGAGAATGTGTGTACGGTTTGGAGAGATGC
This sequence comes from Neoceratodus forsteri, assembly GCA_016271365.2. Classification (NCBI taxonomy): domain Eukaryota; kingdom Metazoa; phylum Chordata; order Ceratodontiformes; family Ceratodontidae; genus Neoceratodus; species Neoceratodus forsteri. The sequence continues at coordinate 1,153,306,904 of CM057453.1, forward strand.
ACAAAAAACAATTTGGATTTTTCTTTCCTCCTAACATCCTTCTATGGATCCTATATACTGTCTTCCCTACAAACTGCCTCTCCACTATGCTCACGCTGAGTGTTCTAAATGGACACAGCTTCTTTTCTTTCAGTGTGAGGTTTGATCTGTGTATTTATTTCTCTTTAGTTTTTTTTCAGTGCTGTAATAGCATTAAGTATTTTCCAGCTATGTTTATAAGAACAATAAACATGCTGCCAGACCCCATGCTATGAGTACGGTGACTTCTGGGTCCACCTGTCCAATTGATGCAGCCCCCACCCACACACATTTCAACTAAGTCACTCAGAAGGAGCTTGCCCAGTCATCCCATCTGGGACTGGAAGAAAGCCCCATGGGATCTGGCTGCTTAAAGAATGAAATACTGCAGATGCTATGACGGGCTGGGGTGGTATAATGCTGGCAGGGAAGGATACAGCCTAGAGAGGTACTCAAGAGTGCATGGAGAATATACCTCAACAGGCATATGACAAGCAGGCTTATGAATAGAGGTAATGCTCCAGCCCCTACTGGTGAGAAAATAGACGAGAAAACAAACCTGTAAAAAAATGAGCGAAGTGCAGACCAGTTCATTATCTTTAAAAATAGTCACTTTTATCAGAACAGGTAGATTCACAGGGGGAAATATCCTGCACCTACAATGGTCCTGTCCTTCTATCCAACCTCTATGGGACAAGGTCTGTGCATTGGGACAGGATGTGCTACACACTCAGATCCCCCGCTCTCCACTGCTTCTCACTCTGGGTATGGCCTCAGCTGTCCCTAACATTAAACCTGACGGGCATAGATGGTTAGCTTTACTCAGCATGCAGACTAAGATACTTTTTCCATGCAGATGGTGAACCCAAGACATTATCCTTCTACCAAGAGCTCCTGGCTGGTCTCACTCAAGATGTAACTCTGGATAGGCTCTCTCATTTTTCCACTAACTCAGTGTCAACATACAACACCAGCTGGCTCCCTTACTTTAATTCACTGATGCCAAGGATGGGCATGGGTTAACAGCACCCCTTCCCCCACACACATACACACCCATGCCTGACACGCATATTGCTGTCGCCCCAATACCTGCTCCCTGGGCCTCTTATTTGGGCACAAACCTTGTATCTCGGTTACATCTGAATGTTTAGAAATGCTTTTTTTTCACCGTATGTCATCTTAACCTATTCTGGAGTAGTCTTGCTTATCTATTAGATAATGTTATTGCATATATGTAGTGGCTTTTCAGTAGGACCGAGAAAACCCTATGGCCTCTGTACACAGATTGCTTGTGTTATACTAGCATGTTATCCATGAACTGTACACCCTGCTGTAACTCTTGTGTACTTCTATTGTCTGTTTGCTTGTGTTTTAAGATATATGTAACTAAAAAGATTAACTGCAAAGAACAAGTAGATTTGAAACATGTGTACTGTATTGGGTTGCAATGGATAGTAACATAGAAACATAGAAACATAGAAGTTGACGGCAGATAAGGACCGCAAGGCCCATCCAGTCTGCCCATTTCTTTTTCTACCTTATAAATGTGCCATCGGCCTTTGCTCTGTCAGTGACCTATCTATTCATAGTCATTTGTATTGCTCCCTTATGCCTATCCCATGCCTGTTTGAAGCCCTGCACTGTATTCATAGCCACCACTTCTTGTGGTAAGCCATTCCATGCATCTACCACCCTTTCTGTGAAAAAGAATTTCCTCACATTCCCCCTTAATCGGCCTCCCTCTAATCTCATGCTGTGTCCTCTTGTCCTGCTATTTTTCTTATATTTAAGATAGTAGTACACTATCACTGTCTTATGTGCTCAAATAAGGTTGAGGGGCCTGGGTTAATAACTCCTGTGGAAATTTGTTTCCCAAAGATGTAATATTAAGTTAAATATAAATTGTGTGGGGCATCCTGCCAGGGAAAGATTACGTAGGCTAGGTAATAAGCTAGCACTAACCCCCCAACCCCCCAGAAATAATACTGACCTACTGTGGCCTCCATTTGCACAGCCCACCAAACTCCCATAAAATGTATTTAACTGTTTGGCAAAAATAAACAATTTTGTATATTACAAATACTATGCTTACACAAATAGTATGCTCATAAGGCAGGAACTATAAACAGATTACAAGATTGTATTGGTGAAATAAAGACTGAGATGCCATGGGAGAAAGGGTTAAACAAATAGTTATCTCAGTGGCAATCTATCCTTGGTATAGCCCTCCCCAACCAACTCAGTACCCAGCCCAGCTGTAATATTGAGTCACTACCCTGATGCCAGCTGATACCAGTTATAGAATACCTGTAGTCCAAGGGAGCTTCCGGGGAATCCTGAGTACCCAGGTGTTGGATCATGGCAGGCCGGATGACAGTTGCACATGTCTGGGTGGTGTTGGTGCACTATATAACTACAGATCACCCCAAATTTGCAATCCTGATATGGCCTGGTTCATTAAATTGTTGCATCTACCAACTGCAGCTCTGTCTAGTACATAAAAGGTCTGGGTTGCAGGGCACGTGGTCCCTGTTCAGTTATTCATGGTTGCCCCCAGGCTGGTAGGCCTTGGTCTCTGATTGAATCCCTGGATGGAAGTATTTGCTTCATCCTGCAGTCCTCTCACATCCCTCCAATGACTACCTCACCTCTCCTCTGTCAGTGGATCTCACTAGCAGATCTCTCAGATCAGCTGGTATCTCACTCTGTTGGTCCCTTGAAGTGTGTGAATAGATCCCAGGCCTCTGTCAGTTCACCTCAGCAAAGCCTCAAGGAATCTCCCTTTTTAGGCTACCTAGGTGTTTAGGTGAGGCCACACCTGGAATATGGGGTTTACTTCTGGAGGCCACATCTTCGCAAGGATTTAGATGCATTGAAGAGAGTTCAGAGAAGGGCAATCAAGATGGTGTAGGGTATGCAGGGAAAGTCATATGAGCAGAGGCGTAAGGAGCTGGATCTGTACACACTGGAGAGGGAAAGGGGAAACATAATTGAAACTTTTAAATATGTAAAGAGGCTTAATAAAGTGGGAGAAGAGGGTTTACTTAAGAGGAAGGTGGGGTTCAAAACCAGAGGACACAGCCTCAGACTGCAAGGAAAAAGATACAGGGCAATATGAGGGCGTTTCTTCATGGAGAGGGTGGTGGAGCCCTGGAACAGACTACCAGATGGAGTGGTGAGGGCTAAATTGGTGGAAGAATTCAAGAAGGCATGGGACAAGCATATGGAGCTGAGTATCGTGGAGAGAGTGGGGCTGACAGGGAGGGGGAGTTATGGAGGAAAAAAGGGCAGACTAGATGGGCCAGTATGATCCTTTTCTGCCATCAAACTACTATGATTCTATGATATGATAGCACAGTGGCTCCCAGGCCCTCACTGGTTCAGTGGCTATTGCAGACCCCTCAGTCCATTAAGAAAATGCTTCTCAGACTGTGCACTGTGACTCAGCTGCACAGTGGCTTACCCTTGCAGGTGGATGCCCTTAGCTGCAGACTTTAGTTTCTCTCTTTCTTTCTCTATGTGATGCAAAAGGTCTTCATTTTTTTGTGGTTATAAAAGTACACTAACGCTTTCCAAATCACACTGCAGTGTCTACTCTACTCTGTCCGCTGCAGACTGAAGATGTGCTTGAAGGTACTGTGACGCTTGGCCAGCTGGTTATGATTGCTGTATGATATTTGTAATACAAAACTATAGTAGGTGATTGTCTCACATAAGACAGCCTGTGCTGTCTTATGTGAGACAATCACCTACTATATTTTTGTATTATGAACCCCCCCAGGTTTTAGTGAAGCTACAGTGACAAGTGACCTGAAACCAGGAGGTAATTAAAAGACCAGAGAGACTTAATTAAGGGTCTCCTGTTTTTCTATCTTAATTAGAACTGACCCAGCTGCCAGGATATAGGGCTCGTAAAAGTTTTATAATTCCTATAGGAATAACATTGATACCACCATGGTGCTAAAAGTTGTAAAACCCTTTGATATGCCTTGGGAACAGGACCCACACAAGATCAAAGAGAAAAATGTTTAATTAAGGAGTCATATTTAGGAAGTGGAATTTTTGCTGATGTCACCTAATTTAATATACAGTACCTCTTGATAGGACATCATGTTTGTATTTTTTTAATTCTAAAAAGGAGGAGCTAGATGACTCACCAAGGGGGTGGGGAGATGGAGTTGAAAGGTATCCTTGTAACTGGGGAATATGACATATTATACTATGGGCCACAAAACAGAACGTAAATGTTCTATCCTGATTGGCTGACTCGCACCCCTCTCCCGTTGTAAAATCTACAATCACCCCACGGGAAGAGGTGCCAGTCACCAGTAAGCTGCATCAAGGGCTCCCCTGAAATCACTGTGACCATTAGGAACACAAACCCGGCAAAAACACAGACAGTCGCAGGGCAAAACCACCACAAAGCCACGATGTTGAAGTCCGAGTAAACAATATGAAAAATACTGCAAGTTTCAAAAAATGTAATTCAGCTATGAATTCAACATAAAAAAAACTCTAGTCACAGGAATTTTTTTTTCTGGCTTTTGAAAAAAAATGCTCTTTCCCGGGTGCTCTCTTTCCATTTCACTTTCAGAAACCTGCTTTTACAGTTTGTCAGCCACACTGTAGAAAACATCCCACAACAAAATTACCTCGCTTCATTTTTGTTCCCTTTAAACATGCACTACAACTTATATGACTGGTCTCACACCCACGGTTTCCTCGAGTCTTGGTTTTCCCCAAACTGTAACCATTAAGGGTATCTCCTCGACCGCTTGCTGACACCACTGCACATGCACATATGTACCAACAAAGCACTATTTTACCAAGTGTAACAACAAATCTAATAAAAACTAATAAAACATTTAAACCAGCTTTTTTTTTTTGTTAATTTTTCACACACAAAATGTATAGATGTCCATTGTATAATCGCAATATGCCACTTGAGAATGTTGGTGATGCCAGGATTTACCCACGCCCTGGGGTGTTTTGGCCACTTGGCTGCGCCTCGTGGCCAAACAACACCCCAGGGCGTGGGTAAATCCTGGCATCACCAACACCCTCTCATGGTATATCGCTTAATTATTTTGGGACTCTAGAAAGACACATCTCTCTGATAAGCACTTAGAGGTAATACATTAGACAGAAAAAGTCTAACTGTATTGTGGTAGGAGTTTTTGTTTTGTAATCTTCCCTTTTTCTTTTATGTGATTGTGAGCTCTTTGATATATTGTTCTGTGTTTACATTTTTCATATTTTTATCAACTTTTAGTAAAGTATCTATTATTTGAAAGATTGCCTGGGTGTCTTCCAAGTTCTTTTTGCATGTGATGTATATGTGGTTAAGTTTGATAGCTGTTCTGAAGGGCTTGATGGTGTTGCTAAACTGGGAAAAGGTAAGAATATACCTAAGGTCTTTTATAGAGTTTTAAGGGTTCATTTTGGAAGCCTAGCTTGGTGCCCTGGTGAAAGATTGTACCACAATCCCGAAGAGAATGCGATGTCTGTGAGCCTGTACACTGGGTACGCTAGCATAAGGTTCACAGTTTGAATCCCCCCAGAACTTGAGACTAACGGTGATTCAGACCCAAAAGCAGACAGGAGGGTTACCCTGTCTGTTACCTGTTCACACTATTGCGCTTGGAGGTTGGCACTGTGGGAGCAGAGGACCTGACCTGCTGAGTGTGTTTGTGATGGGTACCACAGTGAAGAAGTTAGCAGTCTGCTTTCAAATTGGTCAAGTCTTCCTGTCAGTCACTTGGAATGGTCTGTCTGGCTGTCCATTGATGACTGATTCACTGTTCTACTCCCAGGTAAATGAATGAAGTCCTCCAGCATCCATATAGCCCAGAGGGCTCCTGGATCAGGCTCCTGTAGCCTGAATGGCTGTGGCATGTCCTCTGACTCTATTTGTTATGCTAATAAGGGCCAGAGATTCTACAAAATTGCTACTGTCCTGTAGTTCAAGATGCACTGGCCCCAAAGTTCTTTATTTTGGAAGTGCTTCTGCCTACAAAACATTTATTGTGCTCCTGACTGTGTGCCCAGCCTGAGTGTCCAACAGGGCTGAGGTGACTGGAAGGGAAAGTCCCAGATCATTGTAAGTGCCGATGCCCTCGCCATCATTGGCAGTGGAAGTCAGACTGCTGCATGGCTGGAGCCAGGTTTAGTGGTGCTCTCCCTCCCACACTCCTACTTTTCATTTCATTTCCAGTCCTCAGGGGCCAGAGAGAGCGCAAGACATTGGTGAAGGAATGGGGTCCAAGCTATGCAGAGTTAGCTAAGCCACAATGCTTTTGGGTGGTTACACTCTTCCCAGGCTAAATATTTGATGCCAAAGTCAAGGCTAAACACAGAGTCCATTTGTAAAGTGGACAACATTTACAGTCTAGACAATTGTTTCCTAGCTAGCATAGGTAAACAGTGACATCCTGTCTAGACAGATGCTCCCATCTCAATAGAAATGTTCAGGTTTGCAGTTTCCTACTTCTTTATCTATAAAACTTGGTGATGAGGACTGGGCGTAGCAGAAGGCAATATGGGGCAAGGACCTAAGGTTAATATAAAAATATTCATTAATTCATTCATTCATTCATTATAACATTTATCAGATGCTTTGCACAAGTTACAAAGTGACAGTACGTTCAGCCATTCAAACAGTAAATAAAATAGTCTTCAGCCTTTGTTTAGGAAATGTCTGGTTTTTGCACTGCTCTAGCATCCAAAGGTAGCGTATTCCAAATGGAAAGGCCAAGTTGTATGAAAACACACTGCTTAACTCTATAAAAGTCAACACTTTTAATTAAAGGAAGTGGCCATCAGCAGAGCACAATATACTTGGTGGAGAGTAAGTTAAAACTGAAGTTTTATGTATGTATGTATGCATGTATGTATGTATATATGTATTTATTTGAAATTTGTGACCAGGAAAGACACCCTAAGCTATGATAGGGTGTTTCCAGGTGCATCCTAGAGGGTAGGTTACACAGATCTGTTTTATTGATGGGGGAATGTTGGCTATGACTCTATAGAAACTCCCCTACTTTTGCTTGATAGGTGCCTGCCATGAGATCTTTAACTTCAATTTGGAGAGTGACCACAGAAAAACAGAAGGAACGCTAGTTTAATGTCTAAAGCAAAGGACTGCCCCTCAGCAAGGTAGTACCCCCTATACTGCACTACAATGTCAGTAATGGGTATTACCGCAAGTATATGATGGGGGGGAGGCTAGAACCCACAACCTTACAAGCTTCCAGCACCAGAGGTGAGCATGCTACCAACTGGCCACTGACATTGACGCAATATCATGTAGATGAGAGGGAGATGAATCCAGCAATGCCTTAAAAACTAACACCATTAATTTAAAAATGGACCTATTACCAATTCTGAACAAATGTAAACCATAAAGGAAAGGGGTGACATACGCATGCTTAGGTTGATCAAAAATTAGCCTAGTGGCCCAGTTCTGAATCTGCTGAAGTAGGCAAATAGCAGACATTGGAAGTCCTGCATATACTGTATTAAAATAGCCCAGTAGGGATATCACAAGCGCATATACAGTGCAAAGAGTCTTAGTGGCATCCTGTGTTACGTGCCTTCATATACAAGAGATATTGAGAAACTGATATCGACAAGCTTTTAAAGTATATGCAATCTGATCGGTGCACGCATAAGACAGGGTTGTGTTCTCGCACCTGTTTTATTTGCCTGGTATATAGATAATATGCTATAGGAAATAGAATCACTGGAATTAGACTCCCCAAAAATTAATGATCAATCACGTCCCATTCTAGCATATGCTGACAACTTGGTTTTGTTTTCATTATCTGTCAAGGGCCTCCAAAAAATTGAATTTTTTAAATGAAAGATCAAGAGAACTACATCTTAAAATAAATTTGACTAAAACCAAAGTATTGGTTTTTGGCCAAAAAAGAAAAAAACACATCAGGAAACTGGACACTTAGTAAGGAAAAAATCGAGATGGTTCGCTCATGCACTTATTTGGGAGTGCTCTTTAACATGAATGAGACCTGGAATTCTCATTTCACCAATCTATTGGACACCCTTAAAAAGACTATGTTGGCTCTGGCTAGATTGAACTTTAGATTTAGGGGATCTAGTGTTAGGCCCCTTGTACGAGTTATCGAGTCCAAATTTCAGGCGCAACTACTGTATGGAGCAGAAGTTTGGGATAAAAGACTCGGGGGGGGGGAAACTAACAGTCCTGCTATTTAACGTTGAGGAAAACATTGGGCCTTGGTCCCGCTTGCCCAGTACCCAAATAAGAGCTAAGTTTGGTATTGTTAACATTAATGCTCTGATTGAGACACGAAGAGGTAAACTTTTGGCTGAGACTGTCAAGGTTACCTCATACCAGAATATTAGAATTCAGCCCAATGTCTGATTGAAAAAAAGAATCTTGGATATATATATAACTTTTGGTACCCAGCAATATTAGATGAACTTGGTTGATTTTTACGACTGGGTTACAAGGGCACTGGACAGGGGACATGAGGTGGATGTCCTCTACCTGGATTTGAGCAAGGCCTTTGACTCAGTGCCACATGATAGGCTGACCTGCAAGTTGAAGAATCTGGGAGCAGGGAGGAAACTGGTCAGATGGGTAGAGAACTGGCTGCAGGGTAGACAGCAGAAGGTAGTAGTGGGGGGGGGCATCTGAACCCATGGCAGTAGCAAGTGGTGTACCTCAGGGCTCAGTGCTGGGACCAGTTCTGTTTAACATTTTCATAGCACACATTGCAGTGGGGATTAAGACCAAGATCAGTCTCTTCGCAGATGACACAAAGATTTGTGCCAAGTTAGATTGGGGGGGAGGGAACAAACGTACTTTAGAAGGATTTCGTAAAACTGGAGGAATGGTCTCGCACTTGGCAGCTTGGTTTCAATGCCAAGAAGTGCAAAGTGATGCATTTAGGAGGCAAGAACCCAGGACACAATTACTGGCTGGAGGGTGTCCCGTTAACAAAATCCAAGGAGGAGAATGATCTGGGAGTGCTGGTAACCAGGGAGATGAACCACTATGCTCAGTGCAGGAAGGCAGTTGCGAAGGCAAACAGGATGCTAAGGTGCATAGCAAGGGGGATTACGTCTAGGAGTGGGGAGATCATCTTGCACCTGTACAGGTCCCTGGTGAGACCGCACCTAGAGTACTGTGTGCAATTCTGGCACCCTACTTGAAAAGAGACATCAAACTACTGAAGGGGGAACAGCGCAGGGCAAAAAAATGATCCTGGGGTTGGGGACAGACCATATGAGAAGAGACTAAGACAGCTCATATATATATATATATATATATATATATATATACCCTGGAGGAAAGAAGGGAGAGAGGGGATATGATTGAGACCTTCAAGTACCTGAAGGGTTTGAACAAAGTAGACATCAGGTGTATGTTCAATCTGAAAGGCAGAAGGGAAACCAGGGGACACTCTATGAAGCTGGAAGGGGGCAGGTTCAAGAGGGAACTATGGAGGCACTATGTCACAGAAAGGGTGGTGGCAGGGTGGAACGCTCTGCCAGAGGAAGTTGTATCATTGCAGAGTGTTGGGGGCTTCAAGAGGGGGTGGGACAGATTCAAGGGGAGGGTACAAATTGGGAGGGGGTGGGAGATGGGGGAGCTAATGGTGGGGCTGCAGTCTAATGGACTAAAGTGCTGCACACTCGAGCAGACTAGATAGACCGAATGACCTGTATCTGCTGGCAATTTTGTATGTTTGTATATTATCCTTACTGAAAAAGCATAATTTAGAGCCACTTAAAAAAATATACTGATAAAGGGATCCTGATTAGTTTAAAATATAACAAATACATTTTTAAGATAATAACTAATTTTTGGAAAAACAAAGATCTAGTGTAAATTAAGAACACTGCATATCCAGGGAGCAATAGGAGAGCCTACTTGCCCCTATAACATAAGCAGAGGTCCAGTCTTCCATCACTTCTCTGGTGGCTGATAAAGCCCCTGGCCCAGACGGGTTTTCCCCCAACTTTTATAAGGTGTTTAGGAAGCAGTTAACCCCCTGGTTATCTAGGTTATTTACTTGGGTATTAAATTCTAACCCTCTGGATAAATCCCTGTTAGAAGCCCTTTTTATAGTCCTGCACAAAGCCGAGAAAGATCCGGAACAGGTAACCAGTTACAGACCCATATCACTATTAAACTGTGATATTAAAATTTTGGCAAAATTGTTGGTCAGCAGGCTGAGCACAGTGCTACCTTCTCTCATCCACCCAGACCAAGTGGGGTTCATGAAAGGAAGGGTTTCCTCGGACCACCTTCGCAAACTAGTGCACATTTTCTCTGCGTCCAGGGACTCGGAGTTCCCAGCAGGGTTGCTCTTCCTGGACGCTGAGAAAGCATTCAACAGGGTGGACTGGCAATTCTTGTTCTGTACCATGCAAAGACTCGGTATTCCCCCAAAATTTATCACGTGGGTCTCTTCCCTGTATCAGAACCCATCTGCGTGTATCTACTGTAATGGGGTGTTTTCAGATATCTTTTCTCTCCACTCTGGCACCAGACAGGGCTGCCCGTTGTCCCCCCTGTTGTTCAACATCTACCTTGAACCCAGTGGCGTCACCACGCTGATTTTGGGGAGGCTACAGCCCCCCCCCAATTGAAGTTAAAGCCTCCCCAATGCCCAATCATTTCAGTAAAAAAAACAAAGAAAACAACATGATAAAAATAACTAAGGCAGCAGCATCGTGAGCCTCAGCCGACTAGTCTCCTCTCCTCCGATTTTACCTCAGTCTGAACTGCATGCAGATCGCCGATCTGATTCTGCAGCATGCAGTTCAGACTGAGGTAAAAAAACATTGATAATTGTACACTACAGTTCAATTCACTAATCAATTCTTCTGATGTAGTCCAGTCCTAAGCCTTAGCCCGCCTGGATCCCTCAGAAGAAGAACGCGCCTACCAGAGTCTCTGCTTGACCCTTCCAGATCCAGAGCCACTCAGCCAGGTCTGTCTCGGATGAGAAACAGAATTTAGGAAAGCCGCTGAAGTGATCCGCTGCATCCGCTCACCAAGTCTCAGGAGGAGGAAAGAGCAGCTGACGCGCCTCCCGACATTTAGCAGCAACCCCACCCTCATTATGCTGTGGTAGCAAGAACAAAAATAATCTATTCTAATTAGCTTCAAATGGATGCATTTGGCATACTAGGTCACCCTGTAATCCTGACAAATAAGAAACAGATATAAGGGCATACAATGGGGAAGGGGGCTTCACATCAGATGGCACCAAGTTAAAATTCATCGAGGTCACTACAAGGTGTGGATTTGGGGAAGGGGGCTGTCAGATGGCAAATTTCATCTTGTGCTAATAAGAGGTTTGATACACAAATTAAAAAAAAAACTTAAAAATAGATACCCCCCCAAAATCAACTTCATCACCCAAAAAAGCGGATCTTTTGTGCTCTAGACCTGAGCAGACACAAGGACAGAAAGTCAAAGGAGCTATTCTTGGATAACTGCGGAAATGCACAGTCCCAGATAACAGCAAGCATGCTGATGTAAGTGTGAAGGGGGGGTGTCAATGAATCGATTAATCATCGATCACGATTTTGCATCCGTCAAAGACGTTTTCTGTGTTGTGCCATCTGGCTAGAGAACAACAAATAATGTGCCTTTAAACAAACTACGCATTTCCCACTAGTATTTAATTATTGGAAAAAAATAGCCACTAGAAATATCCCCACTGGATTCGATACAAAGTGGTGCTGGTTGGGGGGGGTTATAAAACGATAACGGCCCATGCTTTTCTTTACCTGGCATAAAGCAAATGCGAAAACAAAGAACTTAAACAAAGCCATTTACATGAACCAACAATATCCCTGAATACTACAATAAAAAAAGAAACAAAAAAATCTACAACTGTCAATGAGATAATTTTGACATAATTCACCTTTACATACTTCCTGAAACAGACAACAGTAATTTACAACAGTCCATACCCCCTACGCTGGCTGGCAATACAGACGCTCGGGGTCTCGTCTTCTTGGAGGAGGTTGGATGGATTGGAGGAACAAGCCACTGACCCGTCGTTTGCTGTTGGGGAATGGGTTCTTCTGTCTGTGTGAGTACCACCCGGGGACCGGGCCAGGGCACACCGGGATGGGGGGGGGTGGGCACTGCACTGTGTGGGGAGTCCCAGGATTGCGGAGTTGGACTCACGATCTCTTTGAAAGCTGAAAACAAAGAAGAAGCAATGTTTAACTTTATAAATTAATAAATGGCCCTGGGAGGATTAGAACTGGATGTTCAGGCGGGGACCGGGGGCACACCGGGATGGGGGGGCAGGCCGGCAGGGGGCACTGCACTGTGTGGGGACAGGAGCCCCAGAGAGGATTGCAAAGTTGGACCCCCGATCTCTATTTATTTTGAATCAAAGAAGGCAGCAATGTTTACAGGAGGATGGTCACGGACCCTCACGGAGGCAGAGCACTGTCTGTGATGAGGACAGGACAGGAGGAGGCAGTGTGAGGAGGACAACAAGGGAGACTCGGAGGAGGAACATGGGGGGGCATTACGGAGCACTATCTATTAGGGAAGACAAGGGCAAGGCATGAAGGCAATATATTTTTTGTGGTGTGTGTGTGTGCGAGGACGACTATACTACAGTACCATTTTAAACGGCATGAAGTGAGGGTTGGGAGTGGGGTTAGAGCGCGGACTGGATGGAGAGAGGCGGGTTCTATATGTTACTGGCACCCACCTCAAGTCTTCCTACCAAACAGCACAGCAGCTGCTTGCACAGTGACCCAATCAGTACACAAACACGTGGTATGCTTTTCCAACACACACATGGTACAGTTAGTAGTCCCACTGTGTTGTGTAGAAAATGAGTGACGCAGTTGTTGTTGGCATTGGTAGAGTGAGCAGTGCAGCAGAGCAGATTCGAATTTATATTTTCCTGGCCTGAAAGAAAGTTGAAGTTCATAAATTGAATACCTACATACACAGTTCATTAACTGATTGAAAATCAAAGCTCTCACAGTTGAGCTGAGAGTTAAATAATAGTGTAGTAAAGTTGTAGTGTTATGTTATTTTTTACTTTCTTTTTCTGTCTGGGTAAAATGGGGGGGGGGATGTGTTTGCTTTTACTATTTTTGTCTTTTTGGTTAAATTGAAAAGCCAGTTAGCTAGCTCAGAGTCACAGACAACCTGAGTGCATACAGCATTTACTAAATTACTAACTGCTTATTTTTTATTTTGACTCGTCGCCAGTTGAACAAGGAACCATATCTGTATAAAAAACAGTTTTCCAGTAGCATAACAGCATACTCATTATTACTTACATACTTGAGCCCTGTGTGTTAGGCTCTGCAATTTTATTAAATAGCAGTTTTCCAGTAGTTTACTCATTACTTTGCATACTGTGAGCCCTGTGTGTTAGGCTCAGTCAATTGTATTAAATAGCAGTTTTCCAGTAGTTTACTCATTACTTTGCAACTGTGAGCCCTGTGTGTTAGGCTCCATCTATTGTATTAAATAGCAGTTTTCCAGTCGGTTACTCATTACTTTGCATACTGTGAGCCCTGCGTGTTAGACTAAGTCTGTCACATAAACATTTCATCCCTGTGTGCCTGACCCAATAAAAGGGCATTTTTCTTATAATTTACTTTTTAGTTAGTTCTTGTCACACACTCATCAGCCTTGTTAAAAATGAGTATCCGTGACTTCTTCCGTTCAAAATCAAAAAATCAGAATAAAGAAAGTAACTTCCCGGACCCCAGTGATGCTCAACAGCTGCAACCAGAGCAGCCATTAAGAAATGAAGTGGAAGTTCCAGTACCAGAAGATGTAGCAAACATATCATCATCTCCTGGAACATCTCGTGATGCACTTGAATCAGTAGCAAGATTTACGTCTGCTGCTACTGTTGTACCCATTGATCTGGGAACCAAAGAATCTGGTCCTATGCAGCCAAAGCTGTCTAGTTTTCCACAAAGGGATTTTGGAAAGCAGAAGCTGCTCATTTTCAAGCAGCTGGTATGCATCATTTAAATGGCTTGAATATAGTGCAAGCAATGATGTCATATTTTGCTTTGCCTGCAGAATGTTTTCAAGTTGCACTGGTTGAGCGGACACTGCTTTCACATCCAGAGGGTTTAACAACTGGAAGAAGGCAATAGAGAAGATGAGAGAACACCAACAAACAACAACATACAGGAGCAATGGAGGCCTGGTCTACTTATGTGAAATCTAAAGAACGAGGCAATATTATACAGCTAATGGATTCGCAATGATTGCAGATATTAAAAGCTTAGGAGTACCTGAGAAGAATAGTTGAGATTGTTTTGTTGTTTGGAAGACAGGGAACTGCCTTTCGAGGCCATAGGGAGTGTGAAGGGAGCTCAAACAGGGGTAACTTTTTAGAGACTTTTGATCTTCTAAAAAAGTTTGATCCTGAATTGCAAAATTTGCAGATTCACATGCCAGGAAATGCCACCTATCTCTCACCTCTCAGTCAAAATCAGATGATAGAATGTTGTGCAAAATTAATAAGAGAGAAAATTTTAAATGAGGTAAAAGAAGCAAAGTATTTTGCAATACTTGCTGATGAATCTAGAGATGTTGCTTGCAGAGAACAAATGAGTATTTGCCTTCATATGTTCACCATGGTTCCCCTGTAGAGAAATTTTGTGCTTCCATCAAGTAACAGCATTAGATGCCCAGAGTCTGACAAATGAACTGTGTTCAAAGCTGACTAACTGGGACCTCCATGAGAATTCAGTGACTTGCGTAGCTCAAACTTATGACGGTGCATCTGTTATGAGCGGCAACTTAAATGGAGTCCAGGAACTATTTCGTCATAAGCATCCATATGCTATATATGTTCATTGCTATGTGCATATTCTGAATTTGGTCCTTGTAGATGCCTGTTCATCACTTCTTCTTGTACAGAAATTCTTTGACATGCTTCAAGAGATACACACGCTCTTTTCCAAATCTGACCTGACTCACCAGGGGTTCTTATATGTTCAAAAGGAGCTTGGGTTGACTAGAATTCTTGAGATACCGGAGTTAAGTTCTAGCAGGTGGGCTTGTCAAAAGCGAGCAACAAAGGCAGTAATAGAAACTTATCCAGCTCTTCTAAAATATCTTTCAGAATGTGAAGAAAGAGAAACTGCAAAGGCCAGAGGACTCCAGAGCAAGCTTCTAGAATTCAACAATATCTTTCTCTTTAAAATATTTGACAAACTACTGTCAGTGGCTGATGGAACAAATAACTTACTTCAGACTCAGGCTTTGGACTTCAGATGTGCAGTGACTGCTGTATCTGTGCTGAGAGACACAATTGCACAATTTCGTACTGAAGAGAGATTTCTAGTTCTCTACAGGGAAGCTGAAAATATGGCAGAAAAATATGGGACACAGACACCCGAAAACACTCCGAGCCTACAGAGGCAAAGGAAGCTACCTCGTACTTGGGAGCACTTTGTTCCAATGTCACGAACTGGAACTGAACAAAGTGCGTCAGCATCACATGAAACAAGAACTGCTGTGCATTTGAGAATCACTGTTTTTTACCCTGTGATTGACAAAATGATTGGAGAGATTGACAGAAGGTTTTCCAAGCATAACCAAACACTGATGGTTGCTATCAATGCTCTCAGACCACAGTCTAACACATTCTTAGACCAGGACAAACTGAGGCCACTTGGAGAGATGTATGACTGTCCAGTTCTGGAAGAGGAACTAGTAGTAGCAAGAGACTTCATTTGTTGGCTGCCAGAAAATGAACGTCCACACGATATGACCAATCTTTATAATGTACTTCCAGAAATGATGTATCCGACGCTGCATAAATCACTGCAGATTGCTTTAACAATCCCAGTTACCACATGTGTTTGTGAGTACTCCTTTAGTTCCATGAGTCACATTAAGACATATCTGAGAAACAAGATGGAAAATGACAGATTGAGTTCACTTGGAATTCTCAACATTCAGACCAAAGAAAGCAGACAACTTGACACTGATGATGTGATTGACAAATTTGCATCCATGACAAACAGAAAGGTTGAGCTACTTCTCCCAAAATCAGCACGATAATAAAATAGTAAAACCTGTATGACACTGATATTTGGTGTGTCTGGCTGTTCTGGTCTCTTATTTGCTCTGGGGTCCTCCAGAACCGGCCCCAGCAGATCTGCTGGGATAATGTGTCTGGCTGTTCTGGTCTCTTATTTGCTCTGGGGTCCTCCTGCAACCTTCCCAGCAGATCTGCTGGGATAATGGTGTGTCTGGCTGTTCTGGTCTCTTATTTGTTCTGGGGTCCTCCTGCAACCTTCCCAGCAGATCTGCTGGGATAATGGTGTGTCTGGCTGTTCTGGTCTCTTATTTGCTCTGGGGTCCTTCTGCAACCTGTCCTCAGTTGACCAGTAACCACATTTGTCCACATGTACAGTACCATATTAAATATATGGCTGATAACTAGGCTTCTCAAACATATTTTTCACCACTAAAATGGAGGAAAAGCCACAATTTGAAGGTAAAATTTCAAAATTTTCTGGGGGGGCATGCCCCCGGACCCCCTAGCTTTGTTAGGATTCTGAATAAGGGGCATTAGCCCCCCCAACTTTGTACCCCTGGTGACGCCCCTGCTTGAACCCCTGCTGGCCAGGTTGAGGGAGAATGTAGCAGTACAAGGCATTCCTGTGGGTGCTCAGGTATTTAAACTGTTTGCATATGCCGATGATATTCTTTTACACTTACTGCACCCTCGGCAATCTTTCCCTGCAGTCCTCTCCACCATTGCAGAGTATAGTAGTCTCTCAAACTATAAAATCAACCTGGGGAAGACTCTGGTATACCCCTGAATTATAAGTTAAACAAGGTGGATGTGGAACACCTTGGTCTACAATGGAGCCCGGATAACTTAAAATATTTAGGACTATTTTTGGCCAGAAGTGAGGGATCTATGAGGAAGCTTAACTTGGAGGCCCTCCTGAAAACCATCCAACAAGACCTAGGTAGATGGCAGTCACTTCCAGTCTCACTCTGGGGGCATATCAATTTAGTGAAAATGAATGTTTTGCCCAGGCTTTTCTACCCTTTTAGCATGCTCAACCTTTGGGTCCCCCTGCATTGGTTTAGAAAGGTCCATTCTATTATTTCTTCCTTTCTATGGTTAGGTAAACCTCCCAGAAGAGCTTACAACAAGTTAGCAGCCACAAAAGAATGTGGATGGTTGCGACTTCCACACTTTGCCCTTTACTCCTGGGAAAGTCATGCTTGCAAATATTTGAAATGGTTTATTCCCCAGGAGGAGGTCACTTCCCTTCCTTACATTCCTTCCATTCCTTCCTGGCTATGTCTGGACTGTGTGAATACACTAAATGACCCAGTATACAACCCTGGCGAACACCCACTAATGGATAAAAAAAAGTGGGTGAATTGTGATGGTCCCAGGAAACCTTAAAGAAATGACTAAAGAGAGATATAGAAAGAAAACCAGGATGAAACAGTTCCTTGAACTCCAAACGTGTCCTGTGCCTGTCAATAAGAACAGTGTGATCGATAGTACTTAAAGCAGGGAAAAATCAAGCAGAATAAGAATAGATATTTAGCGCTTAGGTTTTGCAGCCCAAAGGTAATTTAAAACCTGTAATAAAGTGATCTCTGTCCAATGCCCTTTTTAAGTTCAGAATGTAGGCAATGTGTTAGACCATTAGAGTCAAGATAAACAATATACTGAGCATATACCATGCTCTCCAATAGCTTACTCAAAAAAATGCAAGTGGGAAATAAGTATACAGTTACATCGCTGACCCTGGTCAAGATTAGATATTTAAAACAATAGAACCACACTAGAAAATTTCAGTTAAGATGGGCCATCACCAATTTCCAATGAGGCTTTAATAATATTCAAAATTTTTTGAAATGTTGACTGCTCCAATTTTCTTAAAGGGGGCAAGAAATGTGTACTTACTAGAAGCAGTTAGTAGTGTTCCTAAGTAGTGCTCCTAGTAACAGAAATGAATAGGCTCACCTCCAATTAAGTCGTATTTCACTGCACATAAATAAACACTGATGTGAAACACTGTGTTTTCAACTGTTTTCTTTTATGGACAATATTCTGCCTAGTTCTTTTCATGGAACCAGTAATTTGGAGTTTTAACTATCACAGTTTGTGTACAGAATGCTAAGCATGAGCTATCGTCCTATTAGAACCATGTTTAAAGATCTGTACAAAAACCATGACACAGTTAAAACTCCACATCACTGGTTCCATGAAGAGAACTGCAACAGAATGCTGCCCATAAAAAAACAAAACAATGCAAAATACAGTTTTTCACATCAATTTTGGAACACAGGCATTTCAGTTAGCCCTCTACTGCCAGAGCTGATCTTCCACCACAAACATGGTTGCTACCTTTACACTGCAAAAAAACTTCAACTGGGCCCTAAAAATAAAACTACCTTAAATAAAAAATAAAACAAATGAATTAAATGATGTTTCCCTGATTATCACACTCTCCTTACATACATAAACACATTAGAAACAATAAGCATTGTTTATAGTTTTCACTACAACTGTTTCTTTGCTGACAGTCAAAAATCCCCGTTCTATCTTTAACTGCTTATCAGGGAACTCTCTTCTTCTTGCCTTGATAGTGAGATAACTGAGTCTCTGGCTGTAACAAAGGCCTTTGTTGTCCCTGTGTATAGTGTGTTGGGAGAGAAACATTCTGCCAGTGGAACAGAGCAGAATTCTGAATCCATATATTCCATGGTAAACATTTCATATCTTGAATGTGGGGAACAACAGAGGAAAATAAAAAAACAGAAAGAAGAAAGTAGGCAATAATACAATGACATCATCAATGATATCACTTGCAGTGGGTGGAAAGATTATTTTATCACAAATGCACAACGTAAATCTATTTTTCTATATTTAAACATGCTTTTCCCAACAGTCAAAAGTAAAAAAAAAAAAGAAGAAGTCAATTTTATAAGTGCAAACAGGCACTCAGGTGTGTGTGTAAACCATATTTTACAGCATGGCCAGCAGCTGAAGTCACTCAGCCGTTGGCCTTGTGCCTTACTACGCCCCTGGTCATGCTGTAAAATATGGTTTACACACACCCCTTTGTGCCTTATTGCTTACTTACAGAGTTGCAAACTGGGATAGTCACTTTTTCCTCAAAATCTGAGTATGTACTTCCCGTATCCTTGACCGGCGAAGGAGTATCCTTGGTCAAAATGGGTTTTACCATATCCTCTGGTTCCTGGGCATTTCCATCCTCTTTCTTGATGGCAACATGCTGAGGCACCAGCCATACGTCTGAAAGCAAAAACAGTGTTGAACTGGGGTCCAATTAAGATCCTGCTGTGTCGGGCTCCTCTGGAGGTATCTCATGAGGTGTCACAGTCAGATCCTGCAATAGACGGGAAATTTCTTCAGACGGGCTAGTATCTGACCATCTCTGATTCTTCATGGGAGCTGTCCTGATTTTCTCCTTGACCTTCAGAAGGGATGTTAGATGGTTACTGTTTGCCTTTTCTTTGCATACCATCTGTGAGTAGCAGCTCTAGTTACAGGTTATCTTGATGGCTCAGCACCAGCTGTATCTGGACTTGAAATCAATTGTCCAATTTGGCAATAGATGGTTCCTTTATACTGTCTTGGCATTCCCTGAGTGTCCTTCTGACTGTACTTTGTACAAAGGCACATCCCCAGGTTGCTCAAGTATCACATGAAGGGTACTGTCCCAATGACTGGGCATCTTATGCTTGCTGGGTAAACCTAGGTTCTTCAAGAAGACTTTGGGAAACAGTTCCTGTGGTCTGACCTTATCATTGTGCTCCTTGTTTGCCTGATTCTCTTTAGTAGCCATGTCCAATGCAGAGTTGTATAGAGCAACTAACTCATACTTCAGACTCCAAATATTCTGCATGTAAGTCTCTCATCTAACCCCATCATCGAAGACTCCAAAACAGAGATCTACAGTATGGGCAATCTGACTTCATACCCAAACATCAGGTAGCAGGGAGGAAATCCTACTGCATCACTCTTGATACAATTGTAAACATGGGCCAGACTGTTTACTTGCTGGCATCATCTGGCTTTTTGTTTGGGGTCCAGTGTTCCCAACATGTTTATTAGAGTGTGATTAAACTGCTCATGTTGTAAATCACCTTGAGGGAGATATGGTGTACTTTTGGATTTTTCAATGCCCCACAGAGACAGTAGTGTTTTTATGAGATTGCTGTCAACATCCCGACCTTGATCCAAGTGGGTCTGTTTTGGTGCTCCATAATGCCAAAAGAGGTTTTCCACTAGTACCTTAGCTACTGTGGTTGCTTTCTGGTCCTTTGTGGGAAAGACCTGTGCTCATCCTGTGAAGTGGTCACTCATCACAAGCACATTGCTTATGTTCGTGCTGTCTTTTTTTTTTTAAATTATTTAATATGCTTTTCCCCCTCATTGCTAGCTGGTCCCCATCAGTCCTACCCACTCACCCAGCCCCCTCATCTGCCTTCTCCAGGACTTACCTCACCTCCTTGACACCCTGGCTTATCCCCCAGGGCAGGGCAGTCAGGATGGGGCTGTACCCTGATGGAGACTTGGTGGGTATCTATGGAGAACAGTGGCTCAGTCAGTGGTGGGGGGCCTGCAGTGAGGGACAGATGTCCTCCTGCAGTATCTAGCTTTTTCCGTTATCTGATCCAGGCTTTCATAGGACACTGAGAAGAGCCACATGCATGGTACATCAGAGCACTTTGGCATCCTCCCTGATTCTGCGGCTCCACTTACACAGCCACCTGAGGTCACTGATGTGAGGGGTTGTGCAAGCTCAGGCATGTCAAACATGTTGAGCATGTCGCCGTCTGTGTCCTTCCTCCCATGAGCAGCTCCAGACACACTACAACCTCTGATTACCTAGGTGGCAGTAGAGCACCAGAATTGGCTCCTCTGGAATGCCTGATCTTCCTCCCTCCCGCTGGCCCTCTGACGACAAAGGCTTGGGGCGCAAACCCAGGTCACAGATGTCACAAGTGGTAGCTCTACTGCTGTGCAGATGGGCAGGCTCAGCTTTCTCCAGTCTGATTAGAAAGTCTTCCATCTAAGTTCCATTCCTCAGGGGTCAGAATAACATACTGGCGAAAGGATAGTGGCAGGGCTCTGAAGAGCAAAGTAAGCCCCCAGGCTTTAAAGCATAGGGGGCTACCACTAGCAAAGGAACTATAACATGGCTTCTTTACTTTCAGTGCTCACCATCTCTAAATTACTCACATTTACCCAGCAGCAAGCTCAGAAAGCATATACAGCTTCTGTCTATGTGCATACCTCCAGTCTACCAGTCAGAATCAAAATGGGATGCCATGAGGTAAACACTTAAGTGACAGGAGTGAAGTTCAGAACAGGCATTTTACTTGGCGTCAATCCCAATAGCAAGACACTGTACTGTCATTCTCTACTATAGCCAGTTATACTGTGCATTGGGGTGTGGTAGTGTGTGTCTTAAAAGGGCACGGGAAAGGGGAAAATGTTTAACCAGGAAAGGCACAATAAGCTGAAGCTTGTTTCCAGGTGCGACCTGGGAGCACAAGGAAGTTAGGTGACTTGCTCAGGATCACACAGTATACGTGTGGGCACTGTGGGATTCAAACCCAGGTTTCCAGATTTGCAGTTCAGAGCCCTAAACAACAGCACTATACTGCCTCCTAAACAAGCATTTGTCAATGCCGAATGTTGCTTGCTTGTATGTGCTGTTTAGGTATTTGGAAGTGATAGTTCCATGCCTTCCTCTCAAGACATCCACTGTGTCTTTCCATTCAGTATTCACAGAAGAGTGGGAGGGGCAAGGGCCACAACAGTACAGCAGTTGCCAAGGGGATGAAGAGGTGGACAATAGTCCATTCAAAGGCAAAAGAGTTCTGCAGGAGCTCACTAAATTGAAGGTGACAAAGCAATGGAACCAGATGGCATACGCCAAAGGATATTAAGAGAACTGCGAAGGGAGATAGCAGTACCTCTGGCAGCCATGTCCACTGAGTCATTCAACATGAGTGAACTTGATTAGGGCACATGTGGTCCCTCTACAGAAGTCCGACAGCAGGGAGGAGGCGGGGAACAATAGGCCGTTCAGCCTCACCTCAGTAGTGGGGAAGATCATGGAGACATTGCTTAAAGAAAGGATAGTGGGGTATCTAGAAGCCATCGGAGCCCAGGACCATAGACAACATGGATTCACAGTGGGAACATCATGTCAGACAAATGTGGTTAATTTGTTTGGCTGGGTGACAAAGGAAGTGAATCAGGGTGGGGCAGTGGACAACGCTTACCTTGATTTCAGCAAAGCCTTTGACACCATCCCACATAGGAGGCTGATAAACTAGCTGGGTAGGCTGGGCATGGGGGAAAGGGTGGTAAATTGGGTTAGAAACTGGCTAACAGACAGGAGGCAGAGAGTGGTGGTAAATGTGGTGCAGTCTAGGGAGAGGGGGTGACCAGTGGGGTGCTGCAGGGGTCGGTCCTGGGGCCAGTCCTGTTCAATGTCTTCATTAGTAACATTGCAGAACGTCTGAAGGGAATTTTTTCTCCAAATTTTCAACATAGCCATTTTAAGACATCTGCTCATGAACAGTGTCACTGTGATTTTCTTAATGTGTCCCATACATTGATTTCGCACACCGACTGCGCTATTGTGCCCTACATGGGCGGAAACACATTTTGGGTGAGATGTGAAAAATGACAGCTGTACTACTCATAACGAGGTGTAGTAAAATGGCAATGTTGAAAATCTGGAGTGCAAATATTAAAAATTTGCCAACTTATGAGCCTGCGTAGGAACTGCACAACATGCGCTCCTAAAACAGTCATTTTTGGGAATTTTTTCACCAAATTTCAAAATAGCCATTTAAGACCTCTGCTCATGAACAGGGTCACCGATTTTCTTAATCTGTCCCAACATTGATTTTGCATACCGACTGTGCCATTGTGCGCTACATGCACGGAAACACATTTTGGGCAAAATGTGAAAAATGACAGCTGTACTGCTCATAAAGAGGTGTGGTAAAATGGCAATGTTGAAATCTGGAGTGAAAATATTGAAAATTCACGAACTTGCGAGCGTCCGTAGGAATTGCACAACGTGCGCTCCTAAAACAGTCATTTTTGGGAATTTTTTCACCAAATTTTCAACATAGCCATCTTAAGACATCTGCTCATGAACAGTGTCACTGTGATTTTCTTAATCTGTCCCAAACATTGATTGCACACACCGAATGCGCCATTGTGCGCTACATGCATAGAAACACATTTTGGGTGACATGTGAAAAATGACAGCTGTACTGCTCATAAGGAGGTGTGGTAAACTGGCAATGTTGAAAATCTGGAGTGATAATATTAAAAATTTGCGAAATTACGAGCGTGAGCAGGAACTGCGCAACGCACGCTCATAAAACAGTCATTTTTAGGAATTTTTTCACCAAATTTGCAACATAGGCTTTTTGAGAGCCCACCTTATGAACACTGGCACTGTCATTTCATTAATCTGTCCCAAAAGGTGATTTCATGCAGTGACCGCGAAATCACCCTTTGGGTCCGATTAAAGCAATGACAGTGACAGAATTCATGAGGAGGGGTTCCAAAAACCCCATGCTAAAAATTTGGTGTCAAAATTCCAGAAAATGACTGAGATATGCAGCAAAGTTGAAAAAACCCTATCTATCCCATTATACAGCTTACCGGCATTTCCTCTGTTCGCGGTCGGCTTTGAAGAGTGCAGACGTGTTCCCAGTCCACTGAAGATCGTCACGCCGAGGTCCGAGGTAAGTATGGGGTGAGGGGGTGGGGAGGCAGGGTGAGCAGTGGTGGGTGCTGGTTGTGGGAGGGGCCAGGGAGAAGCGCCGAGGACAGTTTTTGTTATTTCCGTTTTTTTAATAAGACTATGAGGGACGTTTGCCATGCTGGGGTGGGCTTCAGCGTGGCACCTGGATGCTTTGGGGGTATGCAGCCGACGGGGATTGGCACCCTGCAATATAACATTTTGCCATGCTGGGGTGGGCTCTCAGCATGGCACCTGGATGCTTTGGGGCGTGGAGCTGACGGGAGATTGGGCACCCCGTGCCGGCCGCTACAGTGTGGAGGGGAGGGAAGGCACATGAGCACGCAGCATGCATGTGTGCGTGCAAGGTGTGTGTGTGTGTGGTGAGGGGGAGCTCTGCTCACTGAAGTGGAGCTCTCCCTTTCAACTGTACGACCACTGCATTTTCAACTGCTGTCATAGACAGCTGCAGCAGTGATTGGTGAACTGGGGCCGCACCTGCAAACACACTGACTGCATTGGAAGACGGGTGCCACACCTCTGAAAACTCGGATGAAGGCACTATGTCTCTTGCACATGTGTGCAAGCAACATAAAAAGGAAACTAAACTATACAAATCATGTAGTGTACTAGAACCAGTTGATTCATACATAATCACCTACAGTAGTTGAACAAATTTTCTAGATATTCCCTGCCAAAAGTTTAGCAGGAGATACAACCAGTTCTACCAATACCTTCTGCAAAAGCTGACGGTTTAAGGATTAGAGTGCAGAAGTCCACATCCTAGTGCATGTGCTGATTTAAATCATCATCACAAAATTCCAGGGTGTCAGGCAGGTGCAGATGAGGTGCACATGTGAGACCCTGAGAGTTTTTTCCTATTGTTATAGGGAACACCCTCCCACAAATATATTGCCAGTGATACCTTTTACTGAACAAACAAAATATTTTGTTTGACTAGTTTTTGAGAATCTTGCTCTCTTCATCATGTCAGAACAGAGCATAATGTGAAGGCTGTAAGCCTGAGGTTCAAAGGGCGGAGCAACTACTTCACTCCCCTATCAGGCTTTATAAACGTCACTCACTCTGGGCCATCCCAGGATTCATTTCTCTTTGCTGCCGGAGGCTTTGTCCCTCCTTCCTCCCTGCACATTTTAAGCCATAACTTCTGCATCTGCTATCTGTTTGGTTCCTCTCCATTTCACATTGTTTTCCTTCCCACCCCTTTTCTGTTTCTGTCTGCTGCTTCCAACCCCCCGTGCCACTCGTCCTGCGGCATTTGTTTGTTCTCCTCACTCCATGCCCCCCCCCCCTTGGTTACCGCTGGCATGCTTTCAGCTTTTTGCATGTTTCCCTCATTTGCTTCCTCCCATTTCTTTGTATCCCCTCCTGCTCCTCGACCTTCTGTCCCTGCCACCTGTTTGTCTTTTGCTCATTTTGTCCTCCTCCTGTCCTCTGCCCTCTGTTGCTCGCTCCGTCCGCCTCATGGTGTGCTTTCCTTGCCTTCTACCTGGTCACCTCACTTCTTTATTCTGCCTCTGGCATCATCATGGCCCTCTCATTCTCTGGCCCATTCTTCCCTCAGCCCGCCTCTCATTTCCGGGCCTGCTGAATCACCCAGTCCCCCTCTCTGGTGCTTGTCGAGCAGCTCAGTCGCCACTGCTGCTCATCCTCTCTCAGGAAATTTGCAGTCCATGGCTCACTCTTCTCCCTGGGATGGCTGTCTCCTGTGGGACCCATTCAGCCTGCTTAGGCGGTCTCCAGCAGCTCCTTCTCATCGCTCCTCATTCCATTCTGCACTAGATTCCTTGTTCCCTCCTATCTGCTGCTGTTCCTACTACACTCAGTCCATGGTCTATGGACGCTTCTATTCAGACCCGGCCAATGCCTCTCTGCTGCTGCTCTGGGATCAGGATTCGTATCTGCCATCACCCACTTCCCGAGTGCAGCTCTTTCATCCATGCTGCACTGCCTTGTGCTCGCCTTCTCTGCTATATTTAGATTACTGCTCCCTCTCTTCATTCAGGTAGGTCCTGCTCGCCCATATCATTACTTGGGGCACAGCCATGTCGCGCCTTCTTAATTACCATTTCTATGTCTGCTGCTCCTAGGCTACCACTGACCATTTCTAGCCTATTAAAGCCCTGGAATCATCATTTTCTGTCGATTCCCACTCACCCTTGCAGCTGCTCTCCTGCAGTTCTCATCCTGTACTGGCCATCAAGGATTCACTCCTACCAAGACCTGCAATCAATATTTCTTTTGGGCATACCTATTATGAATCCAATGCCACCTCATTGAACCGCGGCCCTCCTGCCGCACATATTCAGGTTCATGACTCCAGTCATCATTCCCTCATCCTTACCTCATGGTTCATCTATTTACATCGCTTACTCAAGCATTTCCATCATTGAATCCTAAGCTGCCTTATTGGCCTCAGAGTCTAGTTACTCACATCGCTCCAGCAGGCATATCTACCTCGCTTATCTGACCTCCACATGGTCTACTCCTTCACCTTGACTACTCAAGCATACCCCTATCAGGTCCATGCTGCCTCATGTTTCTTTGATTCTCATGGGCGCATCTGGATTCCCCTCACTCAAATGGACTCGATCTCCACTCAAGGACATGCCTTCCTGTCCATTGCCCTTTGCTGAGGGCTGGCTGGCTGTTCTCCACCATCTTTCAAGTTCATTTTCAAGTTAGCTTCCTGTCTCCTCTTTGATCTGTGCTTTCTTTTGGGGTTTTCCCTATCCCGTCATCATCTTCCCTACTCATATCCTTCTCTTTAGCAACATTTGTCCTTAAATCAGAAACATCGTCAGCCTGGAGGGAAGGCGACCTAGGCCTTGGATCCCCAGAGGTTTCCTCCTCAAAGGGGTTTTTTCCTCTCCTCCGTGCCAATGGTCATAATATTAGTTAGGGTTAGTGCTTTCTAAGGGTTCCTTAGTTAGGTTCTGCTGTTGGATGGAGTTGGATGGAGCTGGATGGTGGCCCCGGCTATCCCCGCTCTCCAAAAAGGAAGTCCGCCCTTAACCATCTTCTCAGATTTCATGTCATTCATCATCCTCGCCTTTCCTCATATTCTCTGGTTATTCCTACCTATGTCCTTGCATTTATTTCCAGTCTTGACATCTTCTACTTCTCCCTTCTTCAATGCTTGACACCCAATTGGGTATTCTTTTTGGGCTTCTTCCTAAGCTACCTTTAGCCAACGGAATCATTCCCATGGCACCTATGGGGGGGGAACCCTCCTCTAGGGTTCCTTGCGTCATATCCCTACAGGGTGGTATATCCCACAGATAGAGAAGCGGATAGCCACAAATATAATCAAGTCACACAAGCATCATCTCATCTAGTTGAGAAAGCACAATCAAACTGTCGAAAGTTAGTCCTAAAAATATTTTGTTAATAGAATAAAAGGTAGCATCAGTAAGAAATTTGTTTTAATAACATGGGTTGGGAGAAAAGTGGCACCCGGTTGGTGCAGTTGCTCAACGTGGCCATGGATTAAATGCAGCCTTGTGCCTTGTGACATCTTCTGTTACCACAAATCACAGAATCCCCTGTAGCTAACATCAGAGCAGCAGGCAGCAGTGGGAGATTCAAAAGCATGTAGTGCATATTAGAGTTTATAGAAGCTCTGATCTTTTTTTCTCTGGTCCCACTATCTTCCCTGGGCTAAGCACAGTCACAGAGGAATATACTTAGCCCCTGGAGAAAAGGGGAACCAGAAAACATCTGATTGGCGATATAAAAGCTTTAACATGTACTGCAGGCCATTGAATCTCCTACTGCTGCCAACTGCTCTGATGTCAGCTGCAGGGGACTCTGGTATTTGTAGTAACAGAAGATGTCAGCCTAGAAGTAAACCAAATGATACAATCTACTGTACTGCAGTAAACAGTGAGTAAACCAGAATGTTTCTGAACAAAAAGTGCACATTGAGACCAGCCCCACACTTGAGCGTGGGGCTCTTTCTGGTGACTGTTCCCATTTAACTCAGTTTATTCTATCATAATGTAAAGGCAAGTGATGAGAATTTCTTTTTTAAATCATATCATATAACTTAACAGGAGTTAACAGGGTACGAGGAATTGGAAGGGTGTGAGGAATCGACAGCGTGTGAGGAATCGAGAGGGTGCGAGGAATCAGCAGAGTGGATTCTAAGAACTTGTTCATGAGGAATGAGGTACAGTGGCCAGAGGAACTAGGTGGAGACTGGTAGGGGCAGAGACTCAGGAGGGACATGAGGAAGGTTTCCTTCATGGAGTGGATGGTGACGAATGGAATAAACTACCCAGAGAGGTGGTTGAGCCAAGGCTGTGTTGGGGTTTAAACTCAAGTGGGACCAGTACAAGGGAATAAGTGAACCCACTAACAGAAGGGGGAAAGGATACCTGGGAAGGGCGAGATGATTAGCCAGTATGGCCATCAGATCTCTAAATCCAATCCAGCTTAAGGCCATATATGAAGCTAGGCATAAATACTGTATGGGCAGACCGGATGGACAGCTGAGTTTTTTCTGTCACCACAATCTCTGTTTCTGTGCTTCTATGAGTGATTATAAGCTTTCAGTCATTATGTCTAGTTGAGAATATCTTTCAAGGTCTATGAGTGCCATCTCATGCAAGGTTTGGTGTGAGGATCATGAAGACTTTGTCTCATGCTGTGTATCATGCAAGGGGAAGGGTGCAGTGACAGTGCCTGATGGTGTTAACCTCCCCTGTCATGATTTACCACTTAAGACTGTTATCTGTATCCAGACTCCTGTAGTACCAGTGATTGTGCATTGTGCTACCATGTGAGGGGACATGGGTTCTCATGTCTTGAGCCCGACTCCCAGCCCTGAGTGAGTGGTGTGTTGGGAACACTGAGGAGGCAGTGATCTAACACCCAGGGGGCAAGTAGCTCCTTGTGTGCTATACAACCAACTCTTGGTTGTAGATTATGAACAACATTAGTGCCATCAGTGACAGGGCAGTACTTGCTCCCCCAAAGCTACCATCCTGCTTGAGAGAATGGGTGAGGGGGACATTACATTCCCATACCCTTTTCTCAGGGGAACACTGTCAGCTTTTGGCGCCTGTTGACATCATTCTTTTAAATGTGATACATCGCACCAATGATTGTCACATAATTCCATTTTTAAAGAAATTTCACACAAAAAATACTATTATGAGTGGCCCAACTTTTAGGCCCCCTCCCAATGCAGATACGTGTTCATTTGTTTAATATGGTGCAGGGTATGCCGGCCCATCGGCGCAGTGGTGGGATTTCCGCTTGTGACGCCGGCGACCCGGGTTCGGGAACAGATCCGGGGTCGTCGGAGGGCCGGGCTGGGGAGGCAGGATCGAGGTCCGCTGGGCAGCTCCTCCTCCGGGAGGGTGTGGGTTGCACTGCACATTAGAGACCCTGGTGGAGGCCGGAGTTCTCACGTAGCCGAGGCTTGACGCTGGGGGAGAGAAGGCGGGCGGACGCTGGCCATTGCACATCCCCGCCTCCTCTGGGCAGAAAAAGGAGGAAAAAGATGGCGGGCAGGACCACCGATAGATGAAGCCCTCCTGAGAGCGTCGGATCACCACCGCCGCTGCAGGACCCCAACCAGTTACAGTTCGAGGTCAAGGTGGCCCACGCCCTGCTCTCCGGGGCAAGCCAGGGGTGACCGAGGGTCCTCTGCAGCAATAGGCAGTGGTAGAGGTCTCCGGGGGCCGTGACCAGGGCGGAGAATGTACCCGGTGGTCCTGCCAGGGGATAAAGAGAAAAAAATAAATAAATAATATGGTGCAGGGTGCTGGTAAACTTGTGCATGCATGAGTACCTGAAAATGAGAATTCTAACATATTATAGTGAATGGTTAGAGCTTATTCTCCAATGAAGTCGGTGGCTTTGCAAATCTTGTTGTAGGACAGTTCAAAGGTCAAAAAAGTTGTTGTACTATCATTCTGACATCACATCGATAGTACAACAACTTTTCAGCCTTTATCTGCCTCTGGATTGGCTCACTCAAGGTAGCTTCAACCCCAAAAATTGTGGAAACATGGCAGCATGGTTTAGCAAGCACCAAGTAGTGGACACTGCTAATTTTGACACAAGGAGCTATTATCGCTCTGTGTCACAAAAGTGAACTTTTTTTTAAATTTCATTTTAAAAATGAACAATGCCAAAGCCAGAGTGAGCAAGAGCGGGGAGACGCTGGAGCAAGTGGCAGCGGCACCAGGAGTGGGAGCGGGGAGACGCTGGAGCAAGTGGCAGCGGCACCAGTAGTGGGAGCGGGGAGACGCTGGAGCAAGTGGCAGCGGCACCAGGAGTGGGAGCGGGGAGAAGCCGGAGCAAGTGGCAGCGGCACCAGGAGTGGGAGCGGGGAGACGCTGGAGCAAGTGGCAGCGGCACCAGGAGTGGGAGCGGGGAGAAGCCGGAGCAAGTGGCAGTGGCACCAGGAGTGGGAGCGGGGAGACGCTGGAGCAAGTGGCAGCGGCACCAGGAGTGGGAGCGGGGAGACGCTGGAGCAAGTGGCACCAGATAACACACAAGGTAGCAAGCAACTGAAAAAAACAACTAAATAAGCCCTAACCATATACTATATAAAACAATGGATGGGTGACCATCCACAACCAAGGCTGTGTTTCCATCTTGGCTGTTGATGACATCATGGAGACCTCTCAAGCTTCGCTCTCAAAGTCTCTATGATGTCATCAACAACCTCGATTGAAACACAGCCTTGCTGTGGATGGTCACCCATCCACTATTGTATATGATGTGCATGCCCAGAGTCATGGCTTTAGTTTTCAAAACCATTTTTCAGTATGTTAGAACATTCATTTTCAACTTTCACTAACTTTGTCACATTCGGGGGACTGGATTCTATCAATAACTACATTTAGCTCAGTCTGACATTAAAAATGAAATACTCATGCATGCACAAATTTACTGGCTGCTCAACGCCATATTAAACTTATGCACACAGGTATGCATTGGGAGATGGCCAAAAATCCAGACCACTTACAATAATATTTTTTTTGTGAAATTTCTTTAAATATGGCATTATATCACAATTATGGACACAGTGTATTATATTTGGACTGCATGATGTCAACGGGCATCATAGAAAGGTACTTATTAAAAAATCCTAGAAAATCTGACAGTGTCCCTTTAATTAACAAGCATTTGTCAATGCCGAATGTTTGCTTGCTGGTATTAGCATTGGAAATGCAGGAGTTAGACAGGTGCAGAATAGGAATGGCAGTGGATTATTGAACTTCATGCCAACCCCACCTCCACCTTACAGAGATGGACAGGCATTGGGGTATGCATTTGAGTCATCGCCCATAACGTTCATGCCATTTCACCTCACCCTATCCTGCAGATACCAACAAATGTTGAGGTGTGCCTTGGGGTGTTTGGCTTTATAGTCACCCCATTCCATAAGGGCATACACTGAAATAGGTGCAGTATAGGAGAATGGGGTGAACTCTAGGGCCGAAGAGTTCAAGGCACACCTCGATGCCTGTCACTGGCTGTAGGCTGGGGTGCAGGTGGAATGGCATAGGCATTACAGTTGGCAATCCAAAAGGCACACCCCGATGCCTGTCAGTCTATATAGTGTGGGACGTTATGTTAGAAACTCTAATGCCCCAGGCGTTTGTTGGTATTTGCTCTACAAATTTTCAACATGGCCTTTTTGTGACCCCCACCTCATGAAAGCATTTGGGACCTTTTCTGATGAACAGTGGCACTGTGATTTTGTTAATGTGTCCCAAACCTTGAGTTCCCACAGCAACCGTGCCATTCTGCGCCAGATGTACGAAAACACAGATTGGGCAGGATGTGAAGAATGACAGCTGTACCGTTCATAGGGAGGTGTGAAGAGATGGCAATGTTGAAAATCCGTAGTGAAAATATTAAAATGCTCAAACTTACAAGACGTACGTGGAAACTGCGCAACGCATGCGCATAACACAGTCATTTAGTGGAATTATTTCACCAAATTTTCAACATAGTCATTTTGTGACCTCTGCTCATGAACACTGTCACTATGATTTTCTTAATCTGTCCCGAACATTGATTTCCCACAGTGACTGCACTATTCTACACCACATGTGTAAACGCATATTTCGGGCAGGATATGAAAAATGACAGCTGTACTGTTCATAAGGAGGTGTGAAAAAATGCCAGTGTTGAAAATCTTGAGTGAAAACATTACAAATGCGTGAAATTATGAGGGTGTGTGGAAACTGCACAATGTATGCTTGTAACACAGTCATTTTATGGACTTTTATCATTAAATTTTCAACATAGGCATTTTAGCTCCTCTGCTCATGAACAGTGTCACTGTGATTTTCTTAATCTGTCCCAAACACTGACTTCCCACATCAACCGTGCTATTGTGTGCCGGAAGTGCAAAAACACAATTCAGACAGGATGTGAAAAATGACAGCTGTACTGTTCATAAGGAGGTCTGAAAAATTGTCAATGTTGAAAATCTGGAGTGAAAATACTACAAATTTGCAAAGTTACGAGGGTGTGTGGAAACTGCGCAATGCACGCTCATAACACAGTCATTTTATGGACTTTCATCACCAAATTGTCAACATAGGCATTGTAGGACCTCTGCTCATGAACAGTATCACTGTGATTTTCTTAATCTGTCCCGAATACTGATTTCCCACAGCGACTGCGCTATTCTGTGCCAGAAGTGCGAAAACACATTTCAGCCAGGATGTGAAACATTACTGCTGTACTGTTCATAAGGGGGTGTGGAAAAATGCCAGTGTTGAAAATCTGGGGTGAAAATATTACAAATTTGCGAAGTTGCGAGTGTGCGTGGAAACTGCGCAACGCATGCTCGTAAAACAGTCATTTTGGAAATTTTTTTCACCAAATTTCCAACATAGGCTTTTTGAGAGCCCACCTCATGAACAGTGGCACTGTCGTTTCATTACTCAGTCCCGAAAGATGATTCCGCGCAGTTGAAAATTTGGTGCCAAAAGTCAAAACAATGGCTGAGATATCCACATAAGTTGAAAAAACCCTATTTATGCTATTATACAGCTTACCAACATTTCTTCAGTTCATGGTTGGCTTTGAAGAGTGCAGACGTGTTCCCGGTCCACCAAAGATTGTTGCGCTGGGCTCCAGAGGTATCTATGGGGTGAGGGGAGAGGGGTGGGGAGGTTGGGTGCACAGACAGTGGCTGCAGTTTGGGGGAGGGGGCATGAGACACCATGAGGGACCATTTTCTTGGTTTCAGGGACAACAAAATAAATAAAAGACATCGCAGGAAGGTTTTTATTTTGCAGACTTGCTTTGATCACACTGGGGTGGGCTTCAAGTGTGCCACCTGGATTTTGGGGGAGGGGGGGACTTAAACCGATGGGAATTGGGCCCCCCATCAGCAAAGAAAGACTGTTTGGAGGGGCATGATGCTGAGGGGGATTGGGCACCCCATTGGCACACAACAAATGGGGGGCGACATAATGCCGACAGGGAGTGGGCTCCCCCATTGGCAATGAACTGGGTCAGGGGCATGCCGACAGGGGGATTGGGCACCTCCATTGGCTTTCTTGGGGCTCTGAGGCGGATGGTGATAGCTACCACCATGTTCATGGAAATGTTACATGAGGCAGGGTACCGCCCTGCAATGACGGGTCACCCTCATTGTGGCTGAATGGCTCATGATGCAATGACAAGGCAGCCCCTGATTACAGCAGCCAAATCGTTTCAAGTTGGTGGCACTTCTGGAGAGCCAGTGTCATCAGGACAGTGGGCCTGCATTGGTTGAACACTGCCAAGCCCACAAAAGCAGTGCCAGCATTGGCCGCCACAGTGCCGCACCTCTACAACCCACTTCTCTCCTAAGCTGCCACATGTTTCTTGCGCATGCGCGCAAGCAAACATAAAAAATTGTTAGAGGGCTTGCTGTTGGCTGTTCAGTGTACTTTGTGAAATGTGGTGGCATTAGTCAAGTTCCTAGTAGTTCCTCACAATTAAATTACAAGCACAACTGGCAATAATTGGCACCCTTCTAATAACAGGAATCCAGCAATACAATCATTCCAAAACTGCATCATCTCCATCCAGAGATGTTGCCCCAAAGATAGAACAGGTTCTTAAATAGCATTATAAAAAGGGTCTGAGAAACAGACCTTTCTGATTGGTTGTAAACATTCTATCAGCCCTATGTTAATCTTTGATTAACATACATGTGCAGCCTAAGCATATGCTGAACAAGGTTTAACACTATTTACAAAATAGTTTCATTATAATAGCAATAAGGCACTCCCAGGGGTTATGTCAATGGTCAGATAATCACCCTCTAGGGGCATGTAGCACTCGGCTACACCTCGTGCTACATTACACCCCTAGAGGGTGATTAACAGTCCATTAACATAACCCCTGGTAATGCCTTATTGCTTAATTTAGAATGCTGTTTGAACTCTGCATTATGGTCACACTCCATCTGCTGGACTAATGCCAGATTTGTATCTCCACTGAAGACAGCAGTAATGCCAGAGTCCGGTTCCAGTCCTTTGAGTCGTATTTGTTGTTTTCTAATAGTTTACAGTAGTTTATGTATCTAAATTAATAGTTTATTTAGTTTTTAATGCTCTGTGTTAGTTTAGTTTAGATTTGTTTTTGTTTATTTTTGTTAAAATGATTACTTTTCTCTTGTTCCCTTTTGGTTCCCGAACCATAGAAATTGTAGCTCAGCGTGGTTCCCACCTAGCGAGTAATCAGATATTTTTGTTTAGACTGAATGGAAATAGAGTCACTCAGAACTACTGTCCACATCTCAGTAGAGGTTGCTGGTCCTTACAATGTATATGTGAATAAGGCAGTCAGTGCAAAGTAATGCCATCTAGTTGTGAGAGATGCATATGGCAGAGTCATACAGTGCTCTGAGAGCTGAGAAAGGGAGAAACAGTAATGGCAGTGACTGCATCTCTGTCGGTATTGTTGAGATTGCAATGCATAAAGTCAAAGAAGGACAGGGATGGGGCAAAAAGGAGTAAGGCCATCAGGAAATGGAGGATAATGAGTACCAATGCCCGTAGCCTGGGCAACAAGCTCCCTGAACTGGTGGCCTTGATGGAAGAAGGATGCCTGGATATCGTAGCAGTCACAGAAACATGGTACACAGAGAACCATGACTGGGATGTTAACATACCAGGGTACGTAACCTACAGAAGAGGCAGGGAGGGGAGAAGAGGGGGAGGAGTAGTTCTCTATGTAAAGGAAGGGATAAAAGCAACTGAACAAAAGAGTAAACAGGGAGGAGAGGAGGCACTGTGGGTCACCTTGGAGACTGGAAGTGGCACCACAATCCGCACAGGGGTTGTATACAGACCCCCATGTCAGGGGGAGGGAATGGACAAGGATATGATAGAAGGCATTCTTAGGATGGCAGAGAAAGGGGAGATACTGTTGATGGGAGACCTGAATATGCCAGATGTTAACTGGAGCACATTTGCTGCAGCCACATCCAAGAGCAGGGCCATTCTCGATGCCCACAGGTGGCATGCCTCAGACAGCTAGTTTCGAACCCACTCTGTGAGGAGCAATCTTAGACCTTGTACTCTCAAATGGGGACAGTGAGAGGATCTCAGATCTAGAAGTGGGTTGCCATCTGGGAACAAGTGACCATCAAACAGTGTGGCTCATGTTAAACTCAGCTACAGAGTCAAGCCATACAAAAGTGAGGGTTCTGGACTTCAGGAGGGCTGACTTTGGCAAGATGGGAGAGTGCCTCAGAAAAGCACTAACAAACAGGCTAGAAGGAGGGGTGGAGCAACAATGGGGAAATATCAAAACTGCCATCACAGAGGCAACAAGCTCTGTGTGAAGCAAATAAACAAATCAAAATGAAAGAAAAAGCCACTATGGTTCTCAAAAGAGGTGGCGGGAATGTCAGGGAGAAAAGATAGCATTCAGGAAGTATAGGAAACACAGAAGGAGCAGGACAGAGAGCTGTACCAGTTAAGGCAGAAGGAAGCAGGGAGGGTAGTCAGAATAGCAAAGGCACAAACTGAGGAAAGGATAGCCAACTCGGTTAAGAAGGGGGATAAAACCTTTTATAGGTACATCAGGGAGCATAGAAAGACAAAGGGAGGGATAGTGAGGCTGAATAGAATGAACAGTGGGTGGGCAGAGGGGGATAGTGAAAAAGCTGGGATACTGAATGAATATTTCTGCTCAGTAGTCACAGAAGAGGAGGGGGAGGTGCCTAATCCAATTAACAGAAGCACTCTGGATCGGGGGGTCGATACCAGTCCATTCACAGAAGAAAGGGTTCTGAAAGAACTCCTAAAACTGAAGGTGGACAAAGCAATGGGGCCTGATGGAATTCACCCCAGAATTCTAAAAGAATTAATGGGAGAACTAGTGAAACCACTGACTACCCTTTTTAATAAATCATGGGAGGATGGTGTGGTACCTGAGGACTGGAGGAAGGTGGATGTGATTTCCCCTTCACAAAAGTGGGACCAAGTCAGAGGAAAGAAACTACAGACCTGTCAGTTTAACCTCTGTGGTAGGGAAAGTGATGGGATCACTTCTGAAGGAAAGAATTTTTGAGTACCTAGAGGCCAGTGGGGCACAGGACCAAGGCAGCATGGGTTCACAGCGGGAAGGTCATGTCAGACGAATCTAATTGATTTCTTTGACTGGATGACAAAAGCAGTACACCAGGGAGGGGCAGTGGACATGGTCTACCTAGACTTTAGCAAGACATTTGACACAGTCCCACACAAAAGATTAATAGTCAAATTAACCAGCCTGCGAGTGGGTCCCAGGGTGGTTGCCTGGGTAAAACATTGGCTGGACAACAGGACACAGAAAGTAATTGTAAATGGAGTCCACTCTGAAGAAAGAGGGGTTACTAGTGGAGTACCGCAGGGTTCAGTACTGGGTCCAGTCCTTTTTAATATCTTTATAAGTGACACTGCAGAGGGACTGGAAGGAAAAGTATGCCTCTTTGCAGATGACACAAAGATCTGCAACAGGGTTGATATACAAGGAGGTGTGGAAAGGATGAGAAGGGACTTGGCAAGGTTGGAGGAATGGTCGGAAGTATGGCAGCTAGGATTCAATGCAAAGAAGTGCAAAATAATGCACCTGGGGAAAAAAAAACCTGGGAAGATTACACAATGGGAGGGGGAGGTAGTAACAAAAACAAAAAAGGAAAGGGAC
Organism: Neoceratodus forsteri; assembly: GCA_016271365.2. Classification (NCBI taxonomy): domain Eukaryota; kingdom Metazoa; phylum Chordata; order Ceratodontiformes; family Ceratodontidae; genus Neoceratodus; species Neoceratodus forsteri. The sequence goes on from CM057453.1 coordinate 1,153,343,912, forward strand.
CTGGGGGTAATCATATCAGATAACCTTAAGGTTAGCAAGCAATGTGAGAAGGCAGTAGGGAGAGCTGGGGGTATACTGGGATGTATAGGGAGAGGCATCACCAGCAGAAAACAGGAAGTTGTTATTCTTCTGTACAAACAGTTGGTGAGACCTCATCTGGAGTACTGCGTCCAGTTCTGGAGACCCCATCTCCGCAAGGACATAGAAAGGATAGAGGCAGTCCAGAGGAGGGCAACTAGAATGGTGCAGGGTCTGCAAGAGAAGCCATACAAGGAGAGACTAAAAGAGCTTAATATGTATACCCTTGAGGAAAGGAGGGAGGAGGGGACATGATAGAAATGTTTAAGTACTTCAGTGGAATCAACAAAGTCCAAGAGGGTAGCATCTTTCAGAAAAAGAGACATGCAAAAACAAGGGGACACAATTTAAAAATGGGGGGGCCGTTCAGGGGCAATGTGAGGAAGTATTTTTTCACAGAGAGGGTAGTGGATGCATGGAACAGCCTTCCTGAGGAGGCTGTCGGGTCTAAAACTGTGGGAGAATTCAAGAATACATGGGACAGACATACGGCAATTCTTGTGGGGGTAGGAAGAAGTAGGCTGTTGGTTAACTAGGATCTGCAGCTTATCCTGTAGGTAGGGAAATGGGCAGACTAGGTGGGCCATGCAGTCCTTATCTGCCGTCAAAGTCTCTGTTTCTACATTTCTGTGTTTCTATGTTCTATATGTGTCTGTTTCTATGTTTCTGTTTCGATGTTTCAAAGGCCTCAGTCTCACCTCCCACTTAATGGGTAAACTCTTTTGTGTAATTCAATATGTATACCCTAGAGCAAAGGAGGGAGAGAGGTGATATGATTGAAACAATCAAACACCTTAAGGGCATTAACAAGGTGAAAGAGTCTGACATGTTTCAATGTAAGAAAAATAGCAGGACAAGAGGACACAGCATGAGATTAGAGGGAGGCCGATTAAGGGGGAATGTGAGGAAGTTTTTTTTCACAGAAAGGGTGGTGGATGCATGGAACGGCCTACCTCAGGAAGTGGTGGATATGAATACAGTGCAGGGCTTCAAACAGGCATGGGATAAGCATAAGGGAGCAATACAGATGAGTATGAATGGATAGGCCATTGACAGAACAAAGGCCTATGGCACATTCATAAGGTAGAAAAAGAAATGGGCATACTGGATGGGCCTTGCGGTCCTTATCTGCCATCAACTTCTATGTTTCTATGTTTCTATAATTCTGTTTAGTCTGCTTATTGTTGGCCATACTCCCTTCATACAGACCTCCCCAGCCACATCACTGGATTCCCTTGGGTTTACCTCAATTCCATACTCCCCCCCCCCCCCAATGGCTTAATTTTCTCAGTGAGGCAGTGGGGCTTCACAACATCTGCTGCAGTCAGGATCCAGATGGCCAAGTCACCAGTGTAGGGCCTGTGGGAGGATGAAGAGTCATCCTGTGCTGGCTGAGCTTTCCATTTTTAATTCCTGTTCCCCTCAGGATGCACATGCAAGGGTGTGTATCATGGCACCCATTGGCATTCCCCTCCCTACTAAGCCCTTCTGATGGCACTGCCACCTGTGGTCATCCAAGTGGCAACACTGAGGCAGAGCCAGTTGCCCTCCCTCCATGGAGATGGAGAGTGTCCTTTGGGACACTTTATCCTCCTCTCCCTCGCCAGCCCCTGGCAACCCAGCCTCGTTCCTAAACTGGACGGCCAGCTTCACAAGTGGTAGCTTTGCCAATAATCCAACAGGCTGGCTTTAATGGGTACATCTCTCAAGCCGGCAAGATTAGAGCACTGCCTTTTTTGACTCAGGGTTTCAGGTTTGATTCTCATCAAGGGCTGTAGCTGCCCAGATAGAGGGGCGAGACATACCATCCTTTTTGACAGATTGAGATAAATAATTTATTTATTGACCTGTTTGTAATGCTTGACCAGGAAAGGTACACTGAGTTATGACAGCTCATTTCCAGGGGGGTGCCGAGGGGTGGGTTACATGTATCTGTTTCATTGATGGGGGAATGTTGGTCATGGCACCAGGGAATCCCTTCTACTCTTCCTTGATAAGTGCGGTGGGATCTTTAACTTCCACCTGGACAGTGAGCAGAGACAGGCAAAAGGGGCCTCAGCTCAATGCCTCATCTGAAGGGTGTATTGGTGGGGGATTACGGGAACTGTGTTTTTCAGCTGCCTGTGGTATACCTGTCATGTGGTTAAACTGAGGATTTGGGTCTTTGGTATTCTCCATCTGTTACATTTCAAGGGCAGTATAATGAACAACAAAATAATATTTTAAAAAAAGAACAGCGAAATGCCTAAGTCTTGCATTCACTTCATCAAATGACAACACTTCGAGAAAAGCATTTTTCTGTTACATGGTCAAAGAAATATTGTTTCTAACATGTCACCCTTCTGGTTGGTACGACATTCTGTTTTAATTGCAAAGTCCTTTTCTGCTGAGCTGACAGTGATTATGGTGGCTAGGAGGTACAGTAACTAGTGAAAACAAACTGCAGTCTAGCTACTTACTGTTGTTGTGTCTAATCCTAACTGAATCCGCAGAGCTTTTATAAACATGTGGACAAAGCGTGCCATCAGGAAAGCCAGGCACAACAATGAAGGCCAGTTGATAATGAGTTTTTGATATTCACCGATAATCTGTAAGAGAGAAAATGACATGAATTAACACAGAGCACAATGCATTCATACTCCCCACTCTCATTTTATAACGGCTTGCTGTTTTGGAAGTGGGTGAACTGGTTTGGATAAGTTCATAAACTTCCAGAACCTGTGCCTTTTTCTGTAAAAGAATATCAGAACTTTTTCAGATCCCAGGAAGGTTCTGGTTTAAAACAGTGATTTTGGAGCTTAATATACTGCCCCAGCAAGACTTTGTTGAGCAATAAAGCTGACAGTAGCAGAAAGACCCAGAACGAATGCTAGAGATGGAGAAAGGACCCAGTGAGCTACATCTGTAAGTGGCCTTCTAACTTACAGTGGTGATACACAAGGGTTACTAAGTAACTATATGACACTAATTATGTTTTCTCACAGTGGTGTTACACAAGGGATACTAACTAGCTATATGATAATTATATTTACTCACAGCGCTGTTACATACAGGATACTAACTAGCTTCGTGATAATTTATATTTACTCATAGTGGTGTTACACAAGGGATACTAACACGCTATATGATAATTATATTTACTCACAGTGGTGTTACACATGGGATACTAACTAGCTACTTAACAATGATAATATTTATTCACAGTTGTGTTAAACAAGGGATACTAACTAGCAAGATGGCACTGATTGTATTTATTCACACTGGTTTTACACAAGAGATGCTAACTAGCTATATGACACTAATATTTACTCACAGCAATGTTACACAAGGGATACTCCCCAGCTATATGATTCTAATTATATTTACTCACAGTGTAGTTACAAAAAGGATACTAACTAGATACATGACACATATTATAGTTACAGTGCTGTTACACAAGTGTCGCTAACTTGCTATATGACACTAATTATATTGTCTCACAGTGGTGTGACACTAGGATCACTAACCAGCTACATGACATTAATTATATTTATTCTAGTACCATTCTAAGTTGTTAGATTTCTTTCTCTTCACTGCCAGTAGCTCAAGCATAGAAAAAATGATGGGTAACAGTTTTTCTGGGCAGTTTTTGTACTTCAAACTAAAAGGTTCTGAAAGTTCAGATAAGGCTTGGGTCACTATCAGAACTTACCATAGCTATCAGCACCTTTCAGAACCTTTTGTGGGCCTCCTATCTGTGGTTGTTTCATGATATGGGGCTTGATTCTCAATAGAGATAGATTGTTGCAAGCCTCGGGCACACCGAATACACAGAGCATGGGGTTTGCGGCAGTCCCTGGCCAGCAATCTCGATTCTTGATTCTGTGTACCACATGCCGTGAGTTAGACTAGCTTTTGCTGGTCTAACTTTAGGCACCTTTTTATAGGGTTTGTGCCACATATTTGGCGCAAGCTGCCATGAGAAGGGTAAAATATTGCAAATGCATGCAACCAATCAGAATCGGGCACACGATGTGGCACTTCGTTCGGGGCAGCACAGGGTTTGACACATAACTTATGACAGCCCTGCGTCAACCTTTAAGAATCAAGGCCATTCTCTTTATCAGATTACAACATCTGCAAATAAACACAGCAATTTCAATCAGTTTATAGCTCCTGAAGATAGTATGACTTTTTAAAGTAAACCTCCAACTTTTATTGTTAGTGCACTTTAAGGTCATGGGCTAGAGTCTAATCACCCCTCAATCATGCAGTTGCTTGTTTCACGCAGGCAAACACCTGTATTACATCCATATGATTCACAATTCAGTATTACACAGAAACATAAAAAGTTTCAGGCAGAAAAAGCTCAGTGGTCCATTGAGTTTGACCACTACCCTACCTACCTACCTACCTACCCGTACTGTACCAACCTACTGTTGGTCAGGGTTACTCTGAGTGCCCTAGCAACTCATTATGCCTTGTCCCCCCTTTCTCCCCATTTGCATCTACACCAGCTGCCTACATCTGTCCCACCTTTTCTTGAAACTGGACACTGTCGTGGCAATGACCACCTCTCATGGCAAGCTGTTCCTCTTGTCCACCACTGTCTCTGTGAAGAAGTACAGTACTTCCTCATATCTTTTGTTAATCTCCCTCTCCAGCTTATGTTCATGACTCCAGGTTGTTGATTCCTCCTACCACCTCAACAAGTCCTGGCAAGCCGCCCTGTTGATTCCTCACAGAAACTTGAATGTTTTTCTCTTGTGAGCCCCTCCCGTCTGACCTCCAGAAAGTACCTGTTGAGGTTTTCAGTCATTCTTTATAATGTTCCCCCAGCTGGCTCTGTATCATCTTTGTTGCTTTCCTTTGGACTGTCTCTATATGTTCTCTATCCTCTTTCAGATGTGGGATTCAGAACTACATACAGCATTCCAGGTGTGACCTCACTAGATATTTATAGAGGGGCAACAGTGCAGTACCCTTTCCAATCTGCTAGCAAATCCCCTTCCTATGCATCCTAGTATCCTGCTGGCCTTCCCATATTCCCTACTGCACAGGACAGTCAACTTGAAACGGTCACTCATGCTGACCTCTAGATCCCTTTCTTCTGAGGTCTGGCTAACTCATTCACCCCTTCCCCCATCCAGTGATCCATTTTTGGATTCCCTCTGCCTATGTGCATGAATTTGCACTTCTTGGCATTGAACTCCAGCTACCAGATCCTAGAATACTTTTCCAGTCATTCCAGGTCTCCCTTCATATCTCTAATCCTGTCTTTAGTGTCCTTGCTTAGGATTTTTGTATCATCTACAGTGTGGCAGATTCTCCCCTTAGTCCTTCCCTAATGTTGCAAAGGAAAATGTTGAAAAGTTTCAATCCCAAGGCCAATCCCTGTGTCACTTCACTCGCCATCTCCCTACCCCCGAGTGTTCACTGTTTAACATCACCCTTTGGATCCTTCCTCTTAACTAGTTTACTATTCAAGTAGTTAGTTTATCCCCCACCCCTAGAGTGTATGTACTAGCTGTTTATGCAGCACTGAATCCATCTGAACTCTGTCCACTGCTTGTGAAACCAAATCAAAGAGCTCAGTAAGGTTGGGTTGACATGACCGTCTCTACATAAAACATGCTGTCTCTTATGCTGGTGCCCACTGGCCTGTAAAAGATCTACTATCTGATCCTTAATGATTGCCTTTAGTAGTGGATCACCCCCCCCATCTCTAGGGAGCAGTTGAATAGACATGCTGGGGCCCCTGAGGTGCTGCTGATGTCAGCTTCAGTTCCTTAAAATCCTTTGGGTGTAGACCATTTGAGTCCAGAGATGTCTTCACCATCAGCACCCTCAGCCTTCTGAGCACCCTTTCCTCTAGAACAAATCTTAAATCTAACGTGAGCATTCACTCCCTCTTGACTTTCACATCACATTCTGGTAGTGATCCCCCTGCCTCAACCATAACAATTGAGCAGAAGTATTCATACAGGATGTCAGCCTTCCTTCCATCTTCCACTAGCCAGTGGAAATCTGATTTCTGTCTCGCTATACCAGCTATGGTTTTTCCTTATCCATTTCATACCGTATTTAAAGAAGGCCTTGCCCTTCACTTTTGCGCCTTCTGCTGTCCTGAGTTCTGTTTCCACCTTTGCATTCTTCAGAGTTTTTTTGGTCTCCAGCTTGTCCAGAAACAGACCTGTTGCTGTCTGACTGATGTTGACCCTCTTGAGGGTTGTATCAGTGGCAGCACTGCATACTACCAGTCCGTAATCAATAACAGATAGGACAGAACTGGTAACAGCTAGGTTTAGGGCACCATCTGTTAGGCAGTGCTTGTGCCTAAATAGTTGGCCAATGCTAGCCTTGGCTGCTTTAGCTACTAGGTCAACGTGAAGAGTAAAAGAAAGGGAAGTATCAAAGATGACCCCAAGGCATTTGAAACTCTGAATCATCTCTGGGGAGGGCATTTTGAGAGTTCACTAAGTGCAATTGGTAGGATTTGTGCTGGTTATGGGGGGAGGCAAAAGCACAGTTTTTTTTTTTTGTAGTTTAACAGGAGCTTAGAGTTGATGAACCAGGACTTGGCAGCAGCGAAATTAAGTTGCATCTGTTTTTTTAGCATTACTGGGTCTGATTGGCTGGAAAAAAGCACCACATTGTCAGCACAGAAGAGGATCTTGTCCAAACATGCTCGGGGGAGGTGGTTCAAGAACAGGCTGAAAAGTAGTGGGTCCAGAATTGATCCCTGAGGTACCCCTGTAATTACAGCCCAGCTTTTGGAGAGGACATCAACAATTTTCACTTGTTGTGTTCTCTTGGAGAGGTAACTCCTAAACCAACATACAGTTTCGGGAGAGAGTCCCAAGTGGGTTAATCAGTCCAGTAGAAGTTCATGGTTGACTGTGTTGAAGGTCTTTGTGAGGTCAATATAAGTCGCCCCCACCAACTGACCCCGGTCAAGAACATCATGGATGTAGCCTGTGAACTCTACCAAGGCGGTGGTGGTGCTGTGTTGTTTTCGAAAGCCATGCTGCTTTGGGCATAGCAGCTGATATTTATCAAGGTGGTCAAGGAGCTGGTCATAGACAATTAATTCCAGTGCTTTTGAGATAGGGAGAATAGAGATCAGCCTATATTTGGCATGGCTGGCTCATCCCCACTTTTGAAGACAGGGGTGATCACAGCCTTCTTCCATGCCCGATGGAATTTACCGTTAATGAGCGAGAGGTTCAGGATTCTGGTAAGGGGTGGTAGTACCTCATCTAGGGTTAAGGCAATGAGCTTGAGATCACGTGCATCTCTGCCCACTCTGGTTTTCCCAAAGACTTGTGAGAGGTATTTTTTTGCTTTGGCCTGGGAGATAATTTTAAAGTGGAAAGGTGGGGCAGGGCCAGCCGGGGAGACTGATGGGTTGAGGGGGTTGGAGACATCTGGAGGTAGAGAGAAATCTAAAAAGAGTACACTACTTAGGTCTGTAAAAGCCTTATTAAAGGTGTTAGCTATAGTTACAGGGTCCTGGGTTATTGTACCATTTAGACTGAGTAATTGAGTAGGGTTGAAGGGGATTTGTTGGGTTTATCAGTGAGAGTCTTTGAAAAACTAGATCAGTTTCTTATTGATTTTGGTTTTCCCTACTTGTTTCAGATATGTTTTTTGTGACCTACAGCAGGCCCACTTTGATGGTTTCCCACTTATTTTCTACAGCCTCAATCCTTCCCACCCCCTTCAATTTTTTTGCAGAGAATCTCTGCCATTTTCTCAAAATCGGCTTTACTGAAATCCAGAACCATTGTTTTTGACTCATGACACTGGGCCTCTAGGGCTAAGCTGAACCAAACTGAGTCATGGCTGCTTGTCCCTAGTGGCTCATGCACCCTGACCTCCCCCACTGTGTCCTGATTCAACAACATTTGGTGGAAGGTGGCCCTTTTTCTAGTCGGCACTTTTAACCATTGTGCATAGAATCAGTCCTAAATATTCAGCGCTGAGCTGTGGATGTTAAAAAATATTATCTAGAACTGTAGCAGCAAGCAAAAGAAAATACAGTCAGGGTATGCATTAAGTGAAACTTTGTTAATAGATCTAAGGATATTATAATGCCCTTATACAGATCCTTGGCCCAGCACCATCTTGAGTACAAAGTGTAGTTCTAATTCTCATATCAGTGAAAGGATATTGACAAGATGGAGAAACTACAGAGGAGAATGACCAAGATGATTTATTGCTTGGAGACCATGGGCTTTGAGGACCAATTGATAGAACTGGGACTGTGTCCCATGGAAAGAAGACTCAGGAAGACATGATTACAGTATTTAAAGGACACCTAAATCATCTTTTCACACATTTTGCTTTTTTAAAAACTGACTCCATAGACTTGTAAAGAAGAGGTTGTTGTTTACATTTATACTGACACTGCATTTATTAAAGTAGGATAAATGCAGTTCCATAACATTTGAAAATTGTAAACACAGCCTCTTCTGATTCAAAAATCCTGCTCTCAAAATCTTAAAATGGCTTCCTTGATGATGTCATATCTGAAAGAGATAGCTGTGCAAAATGTATTCTAGCTCTACCAACCATATTCAAATGTGAATAACTTTAAAATGAAAAATGATAACGTGGTACTCTGAGCATGAAAGTTGTTCAGTACAAAAATATCTACAACATGAGGGATGCTTCATTTATAGATACCTATTAGTTTTTTTTAAATTAGCAAAAAAAAAAAAAGCAGCAGCAAATTTAGTTGTCACTTTTTCAACATACAAATGTAAATAACTTTAAAACAAAAATGATAGCATGGTACTGTGAACACGAACGTTGTTCAGCACAAACATATCTACAAAATGTTTGGTGTTTCATTTATATATACCTTTTATTTTTTGATAATTAGCAAAAAGCAGCAGAAATTTCAATTTTATTTCACTTTTTGCAACAAACAAATGCAAATAGCTTGAAAATGAAAAAAGATAGCATGGTACTTTGAACACAAAAGTTGTTCAGCTCAAAATATCTACCAAATGAGTGGTGTTTCATTTATATATACCTTTTAGATTTTTTTATAATCAGCAGGAAATTCCTTTTTATTTTCACTTTTTTGGAGGTACGGCATAAATAGAATATGCTACCTCTCTACTGGAAATATTGTTGATATTTTTTATTCTCTTGCCCCCCTCCAATGAACCAAACTGCAATTTGCTTTTCAAATAGCTCCCACCTCCCGCCTTCTGGAAGGGGGTACAAAACTGTTGTACATGTAACCCCCCTGCAATTTTGAGGGGGCTTACCTTACGTATCTCCCTGGACTCTGCTGATGCCCACTGCCTGGCAGACGTCCAGCAAGCAGAGTTAAATCCATGACTGCTTATGTTCTACTGTTGTCATGCGTGTGTGCACACCTCCATGCCACCACACTATCGCTTTAAGGGATTCAGCCTGCGTATAGTGTAAACAGCCTGGGCTGGGTCTGAGTAAATCAAGGCTCACAACCACCCAGGCATAGCTCACATCTACTCTAATCTGTAGTTGCTAGCAGTGCAGAGAGAGAGCTCTACAAGAGTCTGTAACTGTTTATTACTAACACTTTACTGTTGGTAAAATAAATTGTTTATGATGCCAGTACTCGAGCCGCCATCTTTTGTTTTGGACTCCTGCTTTGGACCAATCGGAACCAAGGGGTCCTGATTATGGTGCCATGTGGGAGAAACTGTTAACTTTCAGGTTGGAGCCTAAAAGGACCAATGGGAGTGCCGGAACTGTGATTGACAGCTCCCCCAGCCAACGGGAATACAGGAAAACTAGAGTTAGTCCAGAACTGCTGTCAAACAGTGGGGCACTTCAGCTCGAGACTATGAGGAGAGAGGAGCTTTTGGGGCTCTGTGTGTTTTTTCACAGGAGAGGCCTATCTTGCCTCTTGTGAGCCCTCTTTCAGTCCTAAAAGGGGATCAAGATCCAGGAACTGCCTTTAGCAAACCAAAAGATTTCTTCAGCAGAGAGGCTGAAGGAAAACCAGCAAGAAACCCCAAAAAAGGAGAAGTTTGTTGCTCTTCAGCCTTACAGCCTGTGGCCTACCTTGTGTGTAGAGAACTTGAACCAGGGACTCCAGTACTGTTTCAGGAGTTGATCAAGAGCCAGAAGAACTTTGCCAAACACCAACTGGAGGGTTCACCAGCATACAGACTGAACTTTGCAAAAGAACATTTTCCAGTTTGGGCCTATGCCACCACAGGCCCAACCAGACTGTTTCTATACCTCACAGCATACCATCTCGGTGAGAGACCAGATCTGGGGAGTCAGCCCCTGCGCTACAGCTACATGCAGGTTGCAACCACCTACAAGGAAAAGCCATGAAGTAGAGGTGAGTTGTGTCAGCCCCGGTCCCCAGCAGAAACCCATGCCAGCAACAGGTCTTGATGTCACCAATGCCTTCTTGTCTCATCATCTGGGTACAGTGAGAAAAACCAGGTAGTTCCCTGCAACAGCAGTTAATCATTTATGGTACCATCTAATTTCTGTTGTCGGTTTAAAGTGTTTAAAAATGACTGGGCCATCTGGTCACAGATACAATCAGTTTGGGCATTAAATGAGTTGTTTGCATTTTAGTTATCTTTTCCATCAGAGCCCCAATGCAGCTGCAATGCCAGCCAACCCACTGCACCAATCAGGCATACTTGTTTATCACTCAGGGTACCCAGTAGTTGCCAGGACTGTAAATGCAGGATTTGATTAAATTTAATGCTAAGCAATCCAGCCTATGAAAAATGCATTACTATTAACTCAGATTCTCACCCCCTCCTTATTAAGTCCCCTAAATAAACCTGATTTACTGTTTCAAGTTAACCTGAGCCATGAGCATATCATTACTTGGTTTTCAGTGATAAGATATATGCTAAGTGTCCTAAAGTGCATGGTTACTGCTGAAACTGTCTCTTACAGGGGAAACACAGGGTGCAAGCTAGAGATCCAGACCCTGTGGGTAAGTGGGTTGAACATGAGCATATAATTGATGGTGACACTGCTTTGTATCCTAAATGTTAAACAGTGCAATTGGTCAGATAACTGTAAAAGGTCACTAGGCAGGATTGTGGTTGGTATTAGCTTCCCAGAGGGCTGTACCTACTGTGGTAGTCACCCACTTAAGCATTACTCTGGGTGGAGGCACCATAATTGTAGTAGTACTACTACTGGTAGGGATACCCCGGTACCAGTTAGGCACAAATCTCCAGGCCCCTCGACCTGCAATCAGGGAAGCAGGCAGGGATAGTAGCCCTAGGTATAATGGCACTACGGTTACAAACGTGGAGGCACAACTGGGATTAGCACCCCTTCTAGTGGCCAAAATACAAAATTGCAGCTGCATTTTACATGAGGCTGGTATTAAGATGGAGAAGGTTTCTAGCTCTAATTTTTAATTTTCTGCTAGTAAAATGGATGTGAATTGTTTGATTGGCTGGTGTGTCACAGAAGAAATTGACCCCTGACATGCTCTATTACTCTTAGATATAGTCCTGAACACTGGCAAAAGTACAATAGAGGGGGTTCTCTCAACAATCAAGTGTTTTGGCTGGACCATGGTGAAGGGTAGGAACATTGATATGGCCACACAGACCTTGGTAGCCCTAATAGAGTGTAGCAACCCAGTAGACAGTACAAGGGTGCCCAAAGTCATTGTTTCTGATGAGTCCCCAGTGGCCTGGAAAGTGGTAACCAAGGACAGTGAGACCCCCCAAGAGCTGGAGCAACCACCCGTGTCTGAGAGTTTTGAAAGAAAACCTGCCAACTTGTTACTGACTGAAAGGAAAGAGTTGACATGCTTCAGATGCTACTGGGCTCTGGTGGAGGTGCCCCTCCTCAGGAGGAAGGGAATAAGCCCATTTATGCCCCTCCCACCTTGGACTCATACAGAAGGTTGAAAATGTTTTCAGGGGCGATACCCACCCAGCCAGGGAGGGTGATTGGGAAATGTGGGTGGATTATGCTGCCCCTTTGGTACAAGAGTGGCAATGTTTTGAAGTGGAAAAAGGAAAAAGGTTAAGTGAAAGCCTCTGAGGTCTGGCTCTGGACACTATTCACTCAGTGCAAGCTGATAACCCGAGGCATCTGCGCAAGATTATCTGGCTGCCTTGGAAGATGTATTTGGGAGCCCTGACTCGGGTGAGGACCTCCTGTGGAGGTTTAAAACAACCCAACAATGTCGGGGGGAGCCATTGTCTCTATATACACCTCAGCTCAACAAAACTCTACAGAAATGCTTCAGAAAAGGAGGTGTGTCCCCAGGTGAATTGAACCGGGTCAGGTTGGATCAGATCCTTAAGTCTACCCCCATTCTGATTTAGTGTTGCTTAAATAATGGCTGCCTGACTGGAGGGACTTGCCTCCCTCCTATAGCTTGTTGATAAAGGAAGTACGGGAGGTTGAACAAAGAAGGGCACAAGGGGGGCCACCTCAAGCATCAGCAGCTGTCACCTAAGCCACTGATAGTGTACAGTCAGTTGAAACTCCACAGTTGAATGCAGTGCCAGGGGAGCACAAAGAGACTATTATTGATGTACAGCAACTTAAAGATGAATTAAAAGAGTTAAGGGAACTAAAAGTTAGTGCACAGAGCACTGTGGAATTTGTCAATGATCAGACTGCCCGCACCCATACTGCTGAAGTCGTTAGTGAGGCCCTGTTCTCTGTAATCAGTGCTAGTATTCAAGTCCCCAAAGAGGAGGCAAATCACAACATGTTGAAAGAGATGAGGGAACTAAGAGCCTTAGTAAGAGACCTTGCCCAGTCATCTCACTGGTCTTCATCCTGGAGAAGACCTAATTAAACTGAACCTGGACCCAGGCCTAAAAAGAATTACAAACATAGTCCTCACCCTAGCTGCAATCAGACTGAAGAACCTCAAGCACCTAACCCCAGACCAAATGTCTTCTACTACCATTGTGGAGAAGATGGGCACACTAAAAGAGTATGTAATTCCCCTGAAGACATGCGAAAAGTAACAGCCAAGCTACTTAACCAAGTGAGACAGAGTGGATTAAACCTCAGTCCAAGCCTCCCTACAAGCCTTATGTCAGATGGTCTGATGTCACACATCCTAAAAACAATGCTCTTCCTGACTGGTCAGAAATGATGGATCCTTCCATGGAGACTACAGTACACATAGATGGCATCCTGTCCCAAGCCGTATTAGGCAGCAGATCTCAGGTCACGATAATATTTAAAGATTGGTACGATCAGCATCTATCTGACCACACTCTACAACCCCTTGATGGACTGCATGTGTGGGGTTAAGTGACAAGTTGTATCCTTCTCTAGGCTTTTTTTCGATTGTGGCTTTCTTTCCCCTCATCAGTGGCGGGCGTTGGAGATTCAATGGAAGCATTAGCTTTGTGTGTCCCCCATCTGGCCTGTATGATGGAATTCCAGTATTGACTGGTACCAATGCACATATGTTTGGCTAGCTTGTGCAAATGTGTCAAGAAAGACAAGCACAAAAGACAGGGAGCACTCTTCACATTCATGCTATGGTACAGAAAGCGTACGAAATGCAGATGCATCCAGATGAAGGTGACCAGGATGAACCTGTGGGATTTATATGGAAGAAGGATTCTTCACTTCTCATTCTTCCCCCAATGCTCAATGTAGTGTCAGTGGAGAGGTCCACTTGCACAAAGATGTAACTAATGAAATACTAATGCTGGATACTCCCAAAGAAGGATGACTGCCTGAAGGACTTCTAGTTAAACCCTGTGTGCTAGCTGCTTGAACTCATACATATGCTTGGAGAGTGGTAGTCCAAATTCAGAATGTTATGGACAGGGACATTAAGGTTAACCAAGGTTGCACCCTGGCCAAAGTCTACTGCACTGACACTGCTGTATTGCCATCCAAGTGCCAAAATGGAGCAGAGTGTGACGTCTCACCAGGACATGTTTGATTTCAGAGAATCTCCGGTACCAGGTAACTGGAGGCAAAGGATCAGTTGGAAACTGGCTCAGCAGACCAAAGTGTTCTCCCTTAAAGCATGGGATGTTGGGTGGCTTACCAGTGCTGAACATCATATTCGCCTGCATGACAAAAGGCCTCTCAGAGAAAGATCTCAACACTTAGCTCCTGCTGACATTGACGACATAAGGCGTCATCTACAGAAAATGCTTGTGGCTGGAATTATACAGGAATCACATAGTCCTTATACTTCTCAAATTGTTGTAGTCTAGAAAAAGAATGATTCTGTCCATATGTGTGGACTACAGGACTCTTAATAAAAGAACTGTGCCAGACCAATATACTATGCCTCGCATGCAAGATGCATTGGACTGTCTCAATGGGAGTAAGTGGTTTTCAGTCCTTGATCTCCGCAGCGGGTACTATCAAATCCCAATGGCACCCGAGGACAGGGAAAAGACTGCATTCATTTGCCTGTTAGGTTTCTATGAATTCCTCTGCATGCCTTAAGGCATATCAGGTGCCCCAGCAACTTTTCAAAGGCTAATGGAATGTGCTGTGGGAGATATGAACCTTCTCGAATGTTTAGTCTACCTTGACGATGTCATCATTTTTGGCAAAACCCTTGAGGAATGTGAAGCTTGCCCATTCAAAGTGTTGGACAGACTAGAAGAGTTTGGTTTTAAGTTATCAATTGACAGACACCAGTTTTTCCAGAGCTCCATGAAACATGCAGGTCACATTGTGTCATTGAACACATAGGGTCATCCAGACTGATCCTAGCAAGGTAGAGGCACTAACTGATTGGCCAAAACCAAATAACTTAGAAGCGCTAAAATGATTTCTGAGATTTTGTGGCTGTTTTGTCAAGGACTACGCTAAAGTAGTGCATCCATTGTAGAATTTAATGCAAGGGTACCCTCCCACTCAGAAAAAGTTAAAGAAAAGCACTTAGAATGAAACAGCAAAGTCCTATTTCAGACCTCATGAACCCTTTGGTTCAAGATGGACGTCAGAATGTGACACAGCTTTTTCCAAAATTATTTATCAACTAACTCACGCTCCTGTTCTTGCATATGCAGACCCATACAAACCTTACATGCTGCACACTGTTGCTAGCCTAAGTGGCCTCGGGGCTATGCTCTATGAAGAATATACAGAGGGGTTGCGCCCAGTGGCGTATGCCAGCAGAAGTCTGACTCCTTTCGAGAAGAACTACCCCATGCATAAATTAGAATTTCTCGTTCTCAAGTGGGCCATTGAGGAGCAATTCCATGAATACCTGTATGGCACCAAGATATTGGTTAAAATAGACAATAATCCTTTAACCTACGTCCAAACGTCTGCAAAACTTTGTGCTACTGGACACAGTTGGCTCTCAGCGTTGTCTACGTACAATTATGCAGTGGAATACCTCAACCACGCTGATGCAGATGCCTTCTCACAAAGACCTGTTTCAAACCAAGAGTGAGTGCAAAAGTTGGAGAATTCTGTAAAAGCATTGTGCCATAAATTTGATAGGGATGAAACTCCATCATCTGAAACTGTGAATTACTTAGCAGATTGTCTGGGACCACCTGATACTTGCTTGCCCTTGGCCAATTGTAATTTTGCTGCTCTACATCTGAGTGCATTGCCACAGCTAACTCCAGCTGATCTGCAAAGAGAACATTATTATGACCCAGTGATCCAACCAGTATTAAATGCCCTCACAAAAGGAGAAGATGTCTCACGGTTGTGGTCCCCTGACCTCCAAACTGCTTTGTTATTTCAAGAGGGGTCTAAACTAAGGCTAAAAGACAGACTGCTCTACAGAGAGTTAACAGATAAGTAAGGGGAAGTTGCAAAAGACAACTGGTGCTGCCTACAAAGTTTAAACATGTCATGTTAAAAGCTCTATATGACCACATGGGACATCTAGGCAGTGAGAGAACTCTGGATTTGGCCCATGCATGTTTCTACTGGCCTAAAATGGGCAGAGATGTTTATCAATATGTGAAGACTTGTAGTAGATGTCCCGTACAAAAAGTACAGCCACAAAGAGCAGCCCCTTGGTTAATATAACAACCAGTGCACCAGTGGAGCTCATATGTATAGACTTCCAGAGCCTGGAGCTGGATTCAAAAAACATTGGTAATATGCTCATAGTGACAGTTCATTTTACAAGATATGCTCTGGCATACCCAACCAAAGATCAAAAAGAGCCACAGTAGCCAAAGTCCTTGTGGAGAAGTTCTTTGTTCACTATGGTGCCCCACAAAGGATCCATTCAGATCAAGGCCAGGACTTTGAATGCAGATTGATAAAGGAGCTTTTTTCCATCTGGGGTGTGAAAAAGTCCAGGACTTCTTCCTACCATCTGCAAGGAGATCTGCAGCCCAAAAGGTTTAACAGGACCTTGCTTGTTATGCTTGGCACTCTGCATCCCAAGGATAACCTCAGGTGGAGCCAAAAGATCAGTTCTCTTGTGCCTGCCTATAATTGCACTAAAAACGATGCCACAGGATTTTCACCTTATCATCTCATGTTGGACAAAGAAGCACGCCTTCCTGTTGATGTCTGTTTCGGTGTATCACCTGATGGGGTTCAGTCTGACAACTATTTGAAGTATGTTAAGAAATTAAAAGCTCCACTAAACCATGCTTATCAATTGTCTAACACCATGGCTGCAAAGAAAAATCTAGCTAACAAGGCATGTCATGACAAGTGAGTAAAGGCTCATGAACTAAAGGCTGAAGATCATGTTCTGATGTGAAATCTTGGTTTCCAGGAGAAACACAAAATAGCTGACCACTGGAGTCATGCACCCTATGTAGCAGTCAGTAAGCTGGATGCCCTACCAGTATATAAAGTGCGACCTGAAGGCAATCCTCGAGCTGTAAAAACAATACATAGAAATCACCTTCTGCCAATTGGTCAAATTGTTATAGACACTGCGCCTTCAGATGATGCTCCCACAGGGCCTGTCACCCATTCTGCTGCTTGCAAGAAACAGTCAGATTTGCCTCCTGCTACTCAACAGCCTGAGCCCCCAGCTCAAAGTGCTACAGTCGATAATGATGCTAATTCCAAAGATGATGACAGTGAGTGTGGTGTTGCCTATTACCCTACTCTCAAATGAAATCAATTGTTTCAAGGAGCCTCCTGTGCTACTTCTGGTCTCCCCTCTAATGACCTGGAGACCCCTGACAACTCTGCTTTATCATTAGTACCTGAACTGCAAGAGTGTGTTGCACAAAGTGAGACTTCTGACATGGCAGACTCCCTAGTTGAACTGCCTGATATTGCAGCACTTGATTCTGACAAAGAGAATAGTGACCAAACCAGTGAATCTCAAGATGCTAGTGAGCCAAATGAAAAAACTGGCTGTGAATCAAAAAGTGATGTCGGATAAAGTGTGCTAAGTGAACTATTTTGTGACCAAGCACATATGGCTATTCCTGAAACTGCTAGCAGTGTGTTAAATTATTTGAACTTTGTTGAAATACCACTTTCAAATGAAAATGAGCCTAAAGAACCAGAGAATCAAAGTAATGCGCAAAGTGAAGAACCTATAACCAGTTCTGGTCCTCAAGAGAGACTAGTGGTGCCCCGTCTTCAGAAGCTGTCTTATTGCTGGACAATGAGCTGGGAGTAGCTAATTCAGATGCTAATGTTGAAGTGTCAGTGTCAATGCACCCTACACCAAGAAGATCAGGGAGAATTATAAAATCCCATGATTCAGCTCACTTACGACATACCAGGAAAGCCTCTAAACTTGCCCATGAATGTAGTTCATTAAGGGGTGTATGTCACAGCCAATTCCCTACCTAAGCTAGTATTCACTGTGTCTTCTAAGATATTAATCAGGCCATTCCCACAGTATCCTAGGGGTCTCCCTTATAGAGTTCCAAGGGTTAGCTAAGAAGTGCAGGTCTACTGTCCACCAGGGGTCACTGCTTTAAAGTTCTTAAGAAAGAAACAGTGTAATCCATATGATCAATTGGTTAAAACAAAGGTATCTAAAGAAAGGTAAAGTGTCATGACAATATGTAAATAGCTAAACTATACAATTGCTTAAGGGAAAGGTCTCATTTAAAATATAGCATGCTATAGTGTACATAGCTCTCATATATTTGCACAAATATTGCATATAAAAATATGTGGGTTCCAATTGTAAATAATAAACAATTTTGATAGTATTTAATGTTTGTGTTGTAGACTTGATGTGGACACCAAGTTACTTGGGCAGGGGAGAGTGTAACCCCCAAATTTCAAGGGGGCTTACCTTATGTATCTCCCTGGGTTCCGCTGATGCCCACTGCCTGGCAGACATCCAGCAAGCAGAACTAAATCCATGGCTGTTGATGTTCTGCTGTTGTCCTATGTGTGTGGGCACCTCTATGCCACCACACTATCGCTTTAAGGGATTCAGCCTGTGTATAGAGAGGGAATCTTTTTTGGATTTTAACCCTGGGGGCCCTCTATTCACTGGGCCTAAATGATAAGAATGATTTTATGCCCTGTATCAAAAGAAGACATTAAACATCTACAAAAAATAGTTATTCTGTTATAACACCATGGCCAGTCTTTGCATGGAATAAAAAACAGTAACTTTGTATATGATAAAAATACTTGTTTGAATATGATGGGTCATTATGTGATTAATTCTTGTTCTTGTAGGATTTACAGGTCTGTTAGGTATTTATTCCTTATAGAGCACTGAAATTAATAGATTTCATTGTTGTTGTTCCTTCTAGGTATTAGAGGAAAGGCCCCAGGCTGCCTCAGCATGAATTATTGGAACTACAGGAGTTATATACAATAAGAATTATCTCCTTATTGGCAGTAACAATAGGATTAATTTATGTATAAATAATATGTCTTTAGATTTAGGAGCATTTAGGTATGATTGCACAATATTTGTATTTATTGGTATATTGTATTATTGAGCACTTTAATACTCGTTGCACATAATGGAACATTAATGTACTGTAACTTTAAGAGATTGCTCCATTTAAGGAACCAGGAGATGGTTGTTTGTACCTCCCCTTGATGTCATGCTAGCAGGCACGAAATCAGTTGGGGGTGTTTTGTTAGCATTGTACTTTGCTTTGGAGTTGGAAAGTACTTTTACATTTTTCAATAAAGCCATTGATATTTTGCAGTAGTGAGTGTGATATATTGTTTTTTGTATATTGTAAACAGCCTGGGCTGGGTCTGAGTAAATTAAGGCTCGCAACCAGCCAGGCATAGCTCCAATCTGCTCTAATCTGCAGTCACTAGCAGTGCAGAGAGAGCCCTACAAGAATCTGTAACTGTTTATCATTAAAACTTTACTGTTGGTAAAATAAATAAATTGTTTATGATGCCAGTGCTGGACTTCCTGATGAGAGCCACCATCTTTGGTCTTGGACTCCTGCTTTGGACCAAACGGAACCAAGGGGTCCTTGAGAGGTCCTGATTATGGTGCCTTGTGGGAGAAACTGCGAACTTTCAGGTTGGCACCTAAAAGAACCAATGGGCACACCAGTATTTTGATTGACAGCTCCCCCAGCTAACCAGAACACAGGAAAACCGGAGTTAGTCCAGAACTGCTTTCAAACTGTGATGCACTTCAGCTTGAGACTCTGAGAAGAGAGGAGCTTTTGGGGATCTGTGTGTGTGTTTTTTTTTTACAGGAGAGGCCTGGCTTGCCTCTTGTGAGCCATCTTTTGGTCCCAAAAGGGAATCAAGATCCAGAAACTGCCTTTAGCAGACCCAAGAGATTTCTTCAGCAGAGAGGCAGAAGGAAAAGCGTCAAGAAACCGAAAAAAGGGAGACATTTTTTGTTCTTCAGCCATGCAGCCTGTGGCCTACCTTTTGTGCAAAGAAGTTGAACCAGGGACTCCTGTGCTGTTTCAAGAGCCACTTGAGAGCCAAAAGAACTTTGCCAAACACCAGCTGAAGGGTTCAGCAGCATACAGACTGAACTTTGCAAAAGAACATTTTCCAGTTTGGGCCTATGCCACCACAGGCCCAACCAGACTGTTCCTGTACCTCACAGCATACCATCTTGGTGACAGACCAGATCTGGGGAGTCAGCCCCTGTGCTACAACTACACGCAGGCTGCGACTACCTACAGGAAAAAGCCGTGACGTGGAGGTGAGTCATGTCGGCCCCAGTCCCTGGAAAAAAGCCAAGCCAGCAACAGATCTTGATGTCACTAATGCATTCTTGTCTCATCATCTGGGTACAGTGAGTAAAACCAGGGTAGCGCACTGCAACAGCAGTTAATCATTTATGGTACCATCTAATTTCTGTTGTCGGTTTAAAGTGTTTAAAAATGACTGGGCCATCTGGCCATGGATACAATTAGTTTGGGCATTAAATTAGTTGTTTGCATTCTAATTATCTTTTCCATCAGGGCCCCAATGCAGCTGCAATGCCGGCCAACCCACGGCACCAATCGGGCATACCTGTTTATCACTCAGGGTACCCAGTAGTTGCCAGGACTGTAAATGCAGGGTTTGATTAAATTTAATGCTAAGCAATCCAGCCTATGAAAAATGCATTACTATTAACTCAGATTCTCACCCCCTCCTTGTTAAGTCCCCTAAATAAACCTGATTTACTGTTTCAAGTTAGCCTGAGCCATGAGCATATCATTACTTGGTTTTCAGTGATAAGATATATGCTAAGTGTCCTAAAGTGCATGGTTACTGCTGAAACTGTCTCTTACAGGGGAAACACAGGGTGCAAGCCAGAGATCCAGACCCTGTGGGTAAGTGGGCTGAACATGAGCATATCATTGATGGTGTTACTGCTTTGTATCCTAAATGTAAACACTGCAACTGGTCAGATAATTGTAAAAGGTCACTAGGCAGGATTGTGGTTGGTATTAGCTTCCCAGAGGGCTGTACCTACTGTGATAGTCACCCACTTAATCATTACTCTGGGTGGAGCCACCATAATTGTAGTACTACTACTACTACTACTGGTAGGGATACCCCGGTACTAGTTAGGCATGAACCCACACCCCTCACCCTACAGTCAGGGAAGCAGGCAGGGGCAATAGCCCTTGGTATAACAGCACCAGGGTTACATACACTTACTGTTTCCATTTCTATTTTCTCCTGCTCTGTCAATGCTGCCTCACTATCACAGTGTGAGCCACAGATTCTTGTATTCCCAGTTTACGTTATCCGGCAAAGTGATCTAGGGCATGCTGCATTTCTCACGCAGCCACCCACTGACACTTCCTTTTCTTCCTTGCATTTAGTCAGGGCACATGAAAACTGCCTTCACCATACTAGCCAGATGTACATCTCACTCTGCTGCTGTTTTCCTTTTTTGGCTTCATTTTGTGTCATTCAGCTGAGTGCCATTTAAGTTAGAATGTTACCTCAGTTTCCAGGCAAAACAGCCAGGCACCTGGTGCTCCTCAGAGAAGCCACTTGCTGACTCTCCCACATCCTTAGCATGCACTTTCGTGGCAGCATAGGTGCCTTCTGCACCTAAGTGAAGACATCAGCACTTACCAGGTGGCTGATGGTACTCAGCTGCATCTCGTACCTCACAACCCACCTGGGGCATGCGGTAGTTTAGCATTACCATTCATCTTATCATGTGTTATTGCTTGCTTACAATTTATAATGTGATCCTATGGGAATTTTATATCACACTTCCCTGCACCTTGTGCCTCACAACCCACCTGAAACATACAGCAATTTAGTATTGTTGCACACCCTGCTGTGTGTTATTGCTTACTTACAATTCACAATGTGATCCTATTGAAATTTTATATTGCACTTCCCAGGTGGCTAAAGGCATTCAGCTGTGCTTCATGCCTCACAACCCACCTGGGCCATGCAGCAATTTAGTATTGTTGCACACCCTGCCTTGTGTTATTGCTTGCTTACAATTTACAATGTGATCCTATGGGAATTTTATATCACACTTCCCTGCACCTTGTGCCTCACAACCCACCTGAAACATACAGCAATTTAGTATTGTTGCACACCCTGCTGTGTGTTATTGCTTACTTACAATTTACAATGTGATCCTATGGAATAATATACTGCACTTCCCAGGTGGTTAAAGGCATTCAGTTGTGCCACATACCTCACAACCCAGCTGGGGCATGCAGCAATTTAGCCTTGCCACATACCCTGCCATGTGGTATTGATCACTTAAAATTTATAATATAATCTTATTTGAATTAGATGCCATACTTCTCAGGTGGATGAAGGCACCCAGCTGCACCTCATGCCTTACAATCCACCTGGGGCATGCAGCAATTTAGCACTGCTGCACACCCTGCTATGTGTTATTGCTTACTTACAATTTACAATGTGATCCTACGGGAATTTTATATCACACTTCCCAGGTGGCTGAAGGCGCTCAGCTGCACCTTGTGCCTCATAACCCACCTGGGGCATACAGCAATTTAGTACTGTTGCACACACTGCTGTGTGTTATTGCTTATTTACAATTTACAATGTTATCCTATGGGAATCATATACTGCACTTCCCAGGTGGTTGAAGGCATTCGGCTGTGCCTCATGACTCTCAACCCACCTTGGACATGCGGTAATTTAGCATTGCTGCACTCCCTGTTATGTGTTATTCCTTGCTTACAATTTGCAGTGTGATCCTAAAGGAATTTTTGACTGCACTTCCCAGGTGGTGTGCAAGTGTGCATGTGTATATGTGTATCCATGGCTACAGAAGTGCAGGACCATGATGATGGATGTCTCTAATTTCATTTGGAAAGAATTATGTTGTTTGTCTTACCTGATGATGGACATCTGTGGTTGCTTGTGTTGCCTTTACCCCTTTGGCTGCTTGGGGGGGGGGGTGGAGTTAGTGTTGAAAACCCTAATATCTCATTTCCATAAGTTGCTGCTTTAATAGCAGCTTAAACTGATGCATTAACAGATATTTTTTAGAAAGGATATGCTACCCCTTACTGGAAATATTGTTGATATTTTTTGTTAGAGTGCCGACTGACCTGACAACATCATGAGTGGTGAAGCCACAAGTGATGTCATCAAGTCAATCGGCATGAGAACAAAAAGTATCAACAATAATTCCAGTAGGGAGGTAACACACTCCGTTTATGCCATACCTCCAAAAATGTGGAAAAAAAAATTGAATTTCCTGCCGGTTTTTGCTCATTTAAAAAAAATCTAAAAGGTATCTATAAATGAAAAAACTCATTTGGTAGACATGTTTGTACTGAACAATGTTTGTACTCAAAGTACTGTACCATGCAATCATTTTTGTTTTAAAGCTTTTTGCATTTGTTTGTTTCAAAAGGTGAAATAAAATTGAATATACTGCTGTTTTTTTGCTAATTATAAAAAAACTAAGTTACACATAAATGAAACACCACTCATTTTGTAAATATTTTTGTGCTGAACAAATGCCATGCTCACAGTACCATGCTATCATTTTTTGTTTTAGTTATTTGCATCTGTTTGTTGAAAAAGTGACAAACAATTGAATTTTCTGCTGTGTTCATTATTTTTAAAAACAATAACAATTATCTATAGATGAAGCATCGCTCATTTTGTAAATATTTTTGTGCTGAACAACGTTCATGCTCACAATACATGCTATAATTTTTCATTTTAAAGTTATTTGCATTAGAATATGGTTCGCAGAGCTAGAATACATCTGCACGGCTGGCATCTCTTCCATATATGACATCATCAAGCAAGCCATTTAAGGATTCTGAGAGCAGGATTTTTGAATAGGAGAGGCTGTGTTTATAATTTTCAAATGCTTCGAAACAGCATTTATCCTACTTTAATAAATACAGTTTCAGTATAAATGTAAACAACATCCTCTCCTTTACAAGCCTTTGGAGTAATTAAAAAAATGTGTAAAATATGAACATATGAACATACGAAATTTGCCAGCAGATAAAGGCCTAGAGGTCTATCAAGTCTGCTCGAATGTGCAGCTAGCACCCCTTATTCTGCAGCTGCCCTTCCCTTCCACCCTTCCCCTTCATTAACCCCCCTTGTCCTGTCCCATCCCCTTTTGAAGCAGTCCACTGTTCTACTGCATATCACTTCTGCAGGTAACGCATCCCACCCAGCCACCACCCTCTCTGTGAAACAGTGTCTCCTCATCTCCCTCCTGAACATTCCTCCCTCCAGTCTCATATCATGGCCCCTGGTGGCCCTCCCTTCCCTTACTTTGAACAGCTCCTCTGTACCCGTCTTGTTTATTCCTTTCATGTATTTAAAGGTTTCAATCATGTCACCCCTGTCCCTCCTCTCCTCCAGTGAGTACATGTTCAACTCCTTCAACCTCCTCTCGTATGATAAGTCCCCCAGCCCCTTGATCATCTTTGTCACCCTGCGCTGCACCCCCTCCAGTAACTTAATGTCCCTCTTCAGATACGGTGCAGTACTGCATGCAGTACTCCAGGTGTGGTCTAACTAATGACCTATACAGTGGCAGAATCACCTCCTCCCTCCTCGAGGATATACCCCTTGCAATACAACCCAGCATTTTGTTGGCATTTGCAGCTGCCTTCCTACATTGTGCTGAGTTGTTCATTGACCCTGTAATGAGCACACCCAGATCCTTCTCCTCCTCTGTCTGGGCTAGCTGCACTCCCCCCAGCTGGTAACTTCTCCTTGGGTTCTTCATCCCAAAATGCAGCACCTTGCACTTTTTGGCATTAAACCCCAGTTGCCAGGCGTCTGACCAGGTTTCAAGCTTTGCCAGATCATACTGCAACCCCTGCCATCCCCCTAGGTTATCCACCACCGCGCCTACCTTGGTATCATCAGCAAACAGACTGATCTTGCTCTTGATGTCCCATGATATGTCTGCAATGAATATCCCAAACAACACTGGTCACAACACCGAGCCCTGTGGAACACCGCTCGTCACTGCCCTTGGGTGTGAGAGCTCCCCCCACCACCACCCTCTGTTGCCTTCCCTGAAGCCAGTTCCCTACCCAGCTCACCAGCTTTGCACCCACCCCTGTGCCTACTAACTTCCTTCCCAGCCTTCCATGTGGCACCGAGTCGAATGCCTTACTGAAGTCCAGATACAGGACATCCACTGCATGGCCCCTGTCCAGTTGCCTAGTTACCCATAGAACTCCACCAGGTTGGTTTGGCAGGATCTGCCACATATGAAGCCATGCTGTCTGCTGTCCTGTAGTCCTTTGGCCTCTAGGAGGGCCACCAGCCTCTTCTTCAGGATAGTCTCCATTAGCTTACCCACGATGGATGTGAGGCTCACTGGTCTGTAGTTTCCTGGTTCATCCTTGGGGCCACTCTTGTGGAGGGGCACCACATGAGCCATCCTCCAGTCCTGAGGTACACACCCTGAATGTAGTGAGGCATTAAATAGGTCTGCCAAAGGTCCTGAGGACCTCTGCCAGTCCTTCAGTACCCTGGGGTGGATGTCATCTGGGCCTGGCGCCTTGTCCACCCTCAGTGCCTTCAAACCCTCTCGAACTCTGCTCTCCATGATTTCCCCATCTGTCACTACTTCCCCCCCTGCTTCTGCCATTTCTCCCACCTTGGGTGTCACCCCTCTTCTCTTTAGTAAATACTGAGCAGAGTACTCATTTAGTGCTTCCTCCTTATTGCACCCTGTTTCCACCCAACCCCTCCTTCCTAATCCTTACTATGTGGTTCTTACAGCTCCTTTCTCCTGATGTACCTTTGAAGAAGTCCTTCCCCTTCTTAATGCCTTGTGCCAGCCTGAGTTCCGTAGATGCTTTGGCTCCCTTACTGCCCTTGTCACCTCCTTCGATTCTGTCAAGTACTCCTCCCTGTCCTCCCCCTCCCTGTTTTCTTGTACTTCCTAAAGGCAGCTCTTTTCCTCCTTACCTTTTCCATGACCTCTTGCTCAACCAGCTCAGTTTCTTAGCCCTAGCCTTCTTGCTCTGGGCTTTGCAGCAGGTTTTGGTTGCCTCCACTATCCCCAGCTTTATGAGCTCCCACCTCTGGTTAGTGTCCATACTAGACTGAATTCTGGCCAGATACCCTTTTACCACTTCCCCCATCCTCCCAAAGTCAGCCCTCCTGAAGTCCAGCACTCTTGTGCCTGATTCCACTCCTTCCTTGCCCATATCCAATGTGAGCCATACTGAGTGGTGGTCACTCCCTGACAGCGGTTCCTCCTCTGTAAGTTCTCTCACAAAGTCCCCATTTGCCAGCACAAGGTCAAGGGTATTCCCTAACCTGGTTGGTTCACTGACCATTGCAGCAGGAAGCTGTCCTGGAAGGCATCCAGCAGTACCTGCTCCCTTCTGTTCCTGGTTGTTGGGATGCTCCAGTCCATTCCTGGCATGTTGAAGTCCCCCACAATCACCACACTACCCTTCTCGCAGGTCCTCCTGATCTTTCCTGCTAGTTCCCTGTCTAACTCCTCCATCTGAGATGGTGGCCTGTACACCACTCCCATTCTAAGAATCCTATTCTTGGAATCCTGGATTTGCACCCAAGTGACTCCGTATACCCTCCTCCCTTCCTCCCTTACACACTTCAGTCCTTCCTTCACATAATAGTGCCACCCCCTCCTTTCCCAATCACCCTGTCCCTACGAAATAACCTGTACCCTGGTACAGACAGGTCCCAGTCATTGTATTGGGTGGCCCATGTTTCTGTGATGGCTGCAATGTCCACCTCTCCCTCTGCCATGAGAACCTGTAACTCTGCAGTTTTCCTCCCAAGGCTCCTAGCATTAAGGGTAACCACCTTCTACCCTTTTCCCTCCTCCCATCCTGCCCTCCTTTCCTAGCATCACCAATAGTACTTGCCATTTGTCCTTTGTCACTGTTATGGGGGGTAAGCTCATATGGTTTCCCAACCTGTGGTCTCTGCATATCTCTTCCCCAACTGCCACCCCCCACTCCTAGTTTAAATTCCCAACTTCCTCTATGTATTCCTCCATCCTCTGTTTCAACACTTTCTTTCCCTCCTCACTCAAGTGTAGTCTGTCCTTGGCATAGAGACTACTGTCCTCCCAGGTCCCTCCCCACCCCCCAACAGCCCATACCCTTTAGTACAACACCAGGTTCTTAGCCATCTGTTAAATTCCTCTATTCTCAGCTTTTGTTGTGCTTGCCTTTGGCACCAGAAGTATCTCTAAAAGTTACTGATCTTCCTGCTCCCTCACATAGTTGTGCTAGTTCCTCAAACCTCCTCTGGACTATATCTACTGTCTTGTCAGCCAGGTCGTTTGTCCCAAGATGTATAATTAAATGAGGCTTGTCCCTACCCCTTCTAGCATATTTCAGAACAGATTGTCCCACCCTTTCCGCTGTCATTCCTGGCATGGCCTCCACCCAAATGTGACTATGCCTCTCCCCCTTGCTACCCCACCTGACTCCTCTTAGTATTGAGTCCCCCAGCACTAAGATTCCACCCCTCTTACTCCCTGCTTGCTTCCATTCATCTCCCTCTCTCATTTCCAGCTCCTCTTCTTCCTCCTGCACATTATTTCCCCTTTTACCCTGTTGCAATTCTCCAGCAGAACTTCCCCTGCTCCAGTTTGGTCCAGGCATTTATCAATTACTCCTCTAATTTCATCATTTCCCTCCTCCACCTTCTTCCTCTCTAGATGCAAAACTATTTTCTGAAGACCCTTCACAAATGCCCGCTCCTCTCTTCATAGTAACCTGTTCTCTCCTTTCCACTCCATGACTTTTGCCACTTCTTTGCCTCCCCTCACAAGTCTCTATCTCCTCCTTCCATTTGTCTTTTGTCTCCTGACCTGGTTTCCCTGGCAATCATTCTTCCTGGCCTGGGCCCCTTTGTCTCTGCTTCTCTTCTTCTGACCCTCTCCTTACCACTGCTGGCTTAAATCACCCTCCCTCATCTCCCCTTCTTCCTTCCTCTGGTATTGGGCTAAACCCACTCCCAATCTGCCTTGCCTGTCTTAGTTCCTCCTGCAGACCCTCAATCTCCTTTTTAAGTTTTTCTATGTGGTTGCACACTAAACTTCCTCCCACACTCCAGGCAATTTTTAGAAAGATTGGTGCACCACAGTTGTTGCAGCCTACCACCCTACCCATTGCTGTCGTTGTCCACCAGCGACCCCCCACCCTTCCAGATGCAGGATACCAAACACTCCCCCAAGTCTCCTCTCCCCTCTATCAGTGCAAAACATTTTCTTTATTTCCCTTACCCCTTTGTTGCAGACGTTTAGATATATTGAGCAACTGCTTTTATACTCCTATCCTTCCTATCCACACTCAAAAGAGACTTTAAGTAGCCACTGCACAACCTTCTTCAAACTCCTACTCTTCCTTTCCCCAATGCAATATCAATGCGAAGAAGTAATAATGAAAGCTCCTAGATTTGCATTTACTTCCCTTCCACTGAGATAGCAGTCTCCTCTTCACTTGCTGCTGTTCCTTTCCTGGATGTCTGCTTCTGCTATGACAGGTGCATATCCTTTGCCGTTTCAGGAAGTGATGTCAGAACCCTGGTATAAAGAAATAATGGACCAGGGTGGGTGGGGTCAGGGTTTGGGGTGGGACCAGCCCAAGTCTTCCAGAAACAATCAGGTAGCTGAGACCTCTGGTCAGACCATTAGCACCCTTCCCCCACTCTGCACTAAATCTTTGCAGCTAGTGAAGCCAGCAACAATGAATCACAATTCTACTCAAAGCCCCCAAAATAGGTTTGCTACCCAAAGAAACAGGACTCCAATTCAAACAGCTTCACCAACAACACATAAAACTAGGCTTGGAATTAGAAGATATAGGTCTCCAATTCAAAGAAACAAACCCAGTTAAATCACACCAATTATGTTTTAAAACAGAAGAAATAGGCCTCTACAAATGCAGCCTGCCACACAGTGAATCAAACAAATGAGCCCACTTATAGCTACCAAAACAGGTTTCAAAATTCCAATAGCCCCAAACAATATCCTGCTAGCCCCTTAGTAGTAAGAAAGAAAAGAAATAACCTTCTACCAAGTAGAATCCACAAGAAACAATGTAAAAATCAAGAAGCTACTGTACTGTAGATCTGATCCTGTCCCCCTTCTAGTTCCTTCTGACTGGTTCTGAATGGTTTAGGTATCCTTTAAGTATGTGAAAGGGATAACACCATCAGGTCAAGTGCCGCTCTTCAAGATGCACAAGGATGAAAGGATGGGGGGGACAATCAATGCCACTGAAGGGAGGAAGATTCAGGGGAAACATCAGAAGACCTACTTTACAGAACGAGTGGTGAACACTTAGAACATACTGCTGGATGCAGTAATAACCTTCAAGCTCAGACCTGACAAGTACTTTGAAGAACATGGGGTGACAGGGTAGCTCCAGTTGAGCTGGAAGGAGGGAGAAACTTGATGGACTGCAGGTCTTCTTTCCTCCCTAAATTTGTAATTATGTATTTCTTCATTTTTTTTATAACAATACAGGCAGAATTGATCCAGTTGTGAGGGCACATTACAGTACTCAGTTAGAGGCCACAAGAAACACAAGATTAATATACACTGAACTTCCGAAAAAAAAAAATGAAATCAGGAGCTTCATACTGTGTACTCCGAGTAACCTAGCGGTGGTAAGAACTGACAGTATGTTTACTCTAGTCAGACCAGACCACGAAAGGTCATACTAAAGTCACCCCTTGTCTGAAACATCCATCATACATGTTGAAAGTATTCATTTGCCATGCTCTTTTGTGTGGGAAAGTCCAGCCTACCTCCACCAAGGCAAACCATGCTTTCCAGGCAGAAATAGGTGCCTACCATATCACTTGGAGGCATAACTTAATTTTGTTTTGTTTGTTTGTTAAGGAATTACCATTGAGCATCAGCTCATTCACAATGGTGACCTTATTGTAAGGACAAAATTACAAGTTACAATTTACAAATATAAATAAACATATAACAATTTCATCAACAATACATCAATAACATTCACAAATATGGTCGAATGAGGACAACTACCGCTTTAACATAGACACAGAAGGTGATGGCATATCTGACCTATGAAATTCATGCAGAAGTCTATTTCAAAACAAAGGAGCAAATTGGCTAAAAAATTGAAGGGAAAGTTTTATTTTAATAATTGGTACAGATAGTTCTCGCACAGGAGCATTTCTCAATGACTGATCAATAGATCTAAATGATAATTTATTATGCAAATAATCAGGAACAAGACCCAAACCACATTTATATGCAAATACATATCTATGATTATCCCTTCTTTGTTTTATGATACCCAACCCAATAATTTATACAAAACACAATGATGACCATCCATTGGACAGTTTAATAACAAACGAGCCAAACGGTTATAAAGTACATCTAATTTATGAAGCATAGAAACATAGACTTTGATGGCAGATAAGCACCTAGTCTGCCCATTTCCCTACCTAGAGGATAAGCTGCAGATCCTAGTTAACCAACAGCCTATTTCTTCCTACCTCCACAAAAATTTCCTTATGTCTGTCCCATGCATTCTTGAATTCTCCCACAGTTTTAGACCCCACAACCTCCTCAGAAAGGCTGTTCCATGCGTCCACCACCCTCTCTGTGAAAAAATACTTCCTCACATTGCCCCTGAGCCGTACCCCCTATATCTTCAAATTTTCTCCCCTTGTTCTTGCACATCTCTTTTTCTGAAAGATGCTACCCTCTTGGACTTTGCTGATTACACTGAGGTACTTAAACATTTCTATCATACCCCCCCCTCCTTTCCTCAAGGGTATACATATTAAGCTTCTTTAGTCTCTCCTCATATGGCTTCTCTTGCAGACCCTGCACAATTTTAGTTGCCCTCTTCTGAACTGCCTCCATCCTGTCTATGTCCTTGCGGAGATGGGGTCTCCAGAACTGGACGCAGTACTCCAGATGGGGTCTCACCAACTGTCTGTACAGGGTGATTACAACTTCCTGTTTTCTGCTGCTGATACCTCTCCCTATACATCCCAGTATCCCCCCAGCCCTTCCTACCACCTTCTCACATTGCTTGCCAACCTTAAGGTCATCTGATATGATTACCCCAAGGTCCCTTTCCATTTTTGCTGTTGTTACTACCTCCCCCCGTGTACTCTTCCCCTGGGTTTTTGTTTCCCAGGTGCATTACTTTGCACTTCTTTGCATTGACTCCAAGCTGCCATACTTCTGACCATTCCTCCAACCTTGCCAAGTCCCTTCTCTTCCTTTCAACACCTCCTTGTGTATCAACCCTGTTGCAGATCTTTGTGTCATCTGCAAAGAGGCATACTTTCCCTTCCAGTCCCTCTGCAATGTCACTTATAGAGGCATTAAAAAGGGACTGGACCCAGTACTGAACCCTGCAGTACCCCACTAGTAACCCCTCTTTCTTCAGAGTGACTCCATTTACAATTAACTTCTGTGTCCTGTTGTTCAGCCAATGTTTTACCCAGGCTACCACCCTAGGACCCACTCCCAGACTGGTTAATTTGACTACTAATCTTTTGTGTGGGACTGTGTCAAATGCCTTGTTAAAGTCTAGGTAGAACATGTCCACAGCCCCTCTCTGGTCTACTACTTTGGTCACCCAGTCAAAGAAATCAATTAGATTTGTCTGACATGACCTTCCTGCTGTGAACCCTTGCTGCCTTGGGTCCTGTGCCCCACTGGCTTCTAGGTACTCAACAATTCTTTCCTTCAGAAGTGATTTCATCACTTTCCCTACCACAGAGGTCAAACTGACAGGTCTGTAGTTTCCTGCCTCTGTCTTGGTCCCACTTTTGTGTAGGGGAATCACATCAGTCTTCTTCCAGTCCTCAGGTACCACACCATCCTCCCATGATTTGTTTAAATGGGTAGTCAGTGGTGTCACTAGTTCTCTGCTTAATTCTTTTAGAATTCTGAGGTGAATTCCATCTGGCCCCATTGCTTTGTCCACCTTCAGTTTTAGGAGTTCTTTCAGAACCCTTTCTTCTGTGAAAGGACTGGGATTGACCCCCTCTCCAGAGTGCTTTTGTTAATGGAATTAGGCACCTTTCCTACCTCCTCTTTTGTGAATACTGAACAGAAGTACTAACATACTAACATACTATTTGCCAGCAGATTAGGCCTTATGGTCTATCGAGTCTGCTTGAACCTTAGATCCTTAGTTGGGTGCCGAGACCTTCCCATCTCTTGTGCTCCAGAAACCCATATCATCCATCCCCACCCCCCCGGGACAGGCCATCATCTGATACATCCACTTTCTGTGTCTGTCCCACCCTCTCTTGAAGCCCTCCACTGTGGATCTCTGAACCAGCTCACCAGGCAGTGCATTCCAAGGGTCCACCACCCTCTCAGTGAAAAACCTCCTCCTCTTTCCCCATCACCCTTCCACCTTCCAACTTCAAACCATGCCCTCTGGTGATACCTCCCTGCTTTAGTCTAAAGATCCCCTCCATGTTTACCCTATTTATTCCCTTGAGGTACTTGAAGACCTCAATCATGTCCCCTCTGTCTCTCCTCTCCTCTCCTCCAATGAAAACAGGCAGAGCTCCTTAAGTCTGTCCTCATACGTCAAATCCCCTAGCCCTTGTATCATCTTTGTTGCCCTCCTCTGTACCCTCTCCAGGAGCTGTATGTCCCTCTTCAAGTGTGATCCCCAGTACTGTTCACAGTACTCAAGGTGTGGTCTAACCAGTCCATTGTACAGCAGCAGAATCACTTCCTTGCTCCTAGAGGTGATCCCCCTTACGATGCATCCCAACATCCTGTTTGCCTTGCTAGCCGCTCTCCTGCACTGCTCAGAGTTATTCATACATGCATCCACCATGACCCCTAGGTCTTTTTTCCCTATTGAGGCCTCCAGCGCCTCCCCTCCCAGGGTGTACCTGTGTTTAGGGTTTCCCCAACCAAGATGTAACACCTTGCACTTGGTGATATTGAAATTTAATTTCCATGTGAGCCCAGCTTTCCAGGGTGTCCAGGTCCTTGCAGGGCCAACCGCCCCTCTTCTCCCTCAACTACTGCTCCCATCTTGGGTCATCCACAAAGAGACTCATTTCACACCCTATACCCTCCTGATGTCCGATATGTATGCATTAAACAGGATCAGACCCAGGACCGAGCTCTGCGGTACCCTACCAACCTCTCTGGGGTTGGAGCTCCCCACAGACCACTACTCTCTGAGTCGTCCAGCTAGCAAGTTTTCAATCCATCTGACCATCAAAGGGCCTACTCCTAACCCCATCAGTTTCTTCACCAGACCATTGTGGGGACAGAGTCAAACGCCTTGCTGAAGTCCAAGAATAATACATCCACAGGCTTACCCCTGTCCAGTTCTGATGTTACCCATTCATAGAACTCCACAAGGTTGGTTTGACATGATCTACCTGGCACAAACCCATGTTGCTGACTATCCAGACCTCCCACCTCCTCCAAGTATTCATTCAGTATCCCCGCTTTTTCACTGTCACTCTCTGCCCACCCATCATCCATTCTATTCAGCCTCACTATTCCTCCCTTTGTCTTTCTACACTCCCTGATATACCTATAAAAGGTTTTATCCCCCTTCTTAACTGAGTTAGCTATCTTTACCTCAGTTTGTGCCTTTGCTATTCTGACTACCCTCCCTGCTTTCTTCTGCCTTAACTGGTACAGTTCTCTGTCCTGCTCCTTCTGTGTTTCCTTATACTTTCTAAATGTTATCTTTTTCTCCCTAACCTTCACCGCCACCTCTTTTGAGAACCATAGTGGCCTTTTCTTTCATTTTGATTTGTTTATTTGCTTCACACATAGGCTTGTTGCATCTGTGATGGCAGTTTTGATATTTCCCCATTGTTGCTCCACTCCTTCTAGCCTGTTTGCTAGTGCTTTTCTAAGGCACTCTCCCATCTTGCCAAAGTCAGCCCTCCTGAAGTCCAGAACCCTCACTTTTGTATGGCTTGACTCTGTAGCTGAGTTTATCGTGAACCACACTGTTTGGTGGTCACTTGTTCCCAAATGGCTACCCACTTCTGGATCTGAGATCCTCTCACTGTCTCCATTTGAGAGAACGAGATCTAAGATAGCTCCCTTATGAAGATGCTTCAAAGTTGCACCAGCATACAAAATATCAGCATAATCAAATAATGGAAGTATCTGTGCAGTAATTACAGTTTTCATAGTAACCAAATCCAAACAATAAAGAAATAATGCACGACAGGGTGTGTGTTGTGCTGAAATGATGCCATGCCTGGGGGGGGTTGGGCACAAGGCCACAGGCTGAATGTGTCCAATGCCCCAGGCATGGTGTTATCATAGAAACATAGAAACATAGAAGTTGTCGGTAGATAAGGACTGCAAGGCCCATCCAGTCTGCCCATTTCTTTTTCTACCTTATAAATGTGCCATCAGCCTTTGTTCTGTCAGTGGCCTATCTATTCATACTCATCTGTATTGCTCCCTTATGCCTATCCCATGCCTGTTTGAAGCCCTGCACTGTATTCCTAGCCACCACTTCTTGAGGTAGACCATTCCATGCATCCACCACCTTTTCTGTGAAAAAGAATTTCCTCACATTCCCCCTTAATCAGCCTCCCTCTAATCTCATGCTGTGTCCTCTTGTCCTGCTATTTTTCTTATATTTAAACATGTTAGACTCTTTCACCTTGTTAATGCCCTTAAGGTGTTTAAATGTTTTGATCACACCACCTCTCTCCCTCCTTTGCTCAAGGGTATACATATTAAGCTCTGTTAATCTGTCCTCATATGTCTTCTGATGCAGTCCCTGCACCATTTTGGTTGCCCTTCTCTGGACTGCCTCAATTTGGTTAATGTCTTTGTAAAGGTGTGGCCTCCAGTACTGCATGAATTACTCCAGATGGGGCCTAACCAGCGCCTTATAAAGAGGGATTATTACCTCCTTCTTATGACTTGTAATACTCCTACTAATGCACCCTAACATCTCCCTAGCCTTACCTACTGCTTTAGAGGTCTGCTTGGATGATTTCAGGTCATCGGTGATGATGATGATGCGCAAGTCTCTTTCTTCCTTTGTGACTGCCAGCAACTCCCCTCCCAGCCTATAGGTGGCTTCAGGGTTTCTCTTCCCTATGTGCATGATCTTGCACTTCTTTGCATTAAATCCCAGTTGCCAATCTTTGGACCATTTTGCTAGTTTATCCAGATCTCTTCTCATTCTGCCCACCCCATCTGGATCATCTACTCTGTTGCAGATCTTGGTGTCATCTGTAAACAGACAAGCCTTACTCTCTAGTTCATCTGCAATGTCACTAATGAAGATATTGAAGAGGACTGGCCCCAGGACTGATCCCTGAGGTACCCCACTTGTGACTTGCATATCTTCTGACCATATACCATTTACCACCACTCTCTGTTTTCTGCCCGTCAACCAGTTTGCCACCCAGATGACCAACTTCTGACCCACTCCAAGCCTACCCAGCTTATTTATCAATCTTCTTTGTCGAACAGTGTTGAAAGCTTTGCTGAAGTCAAGGTAGGTGACATCAGCTGCTCCCCCTTGGTCCACCACTCTGGTTACCCAGTCAAAGAAATCTATGAGATTAGTTTGACAGGACCTTCCTTTTGTAAACCCATGCTGTCTTGGATCCTGTGCTATTATGGATTCCAGGTGTTGCACTATCCTTTCCTCAAGGAGTACCTCCATAATCTTGCCCACTACTGAGGTAAGACTAACTGGTCTGTAGTTCCCTGCCTCCTCCCTGCTACCACTCTTGTGGAGCGGGCTCACATGAACCCTTCTCCAGTCTTCTGGGACCTTTCCTGTGCTCAGAGACTCACTAAACAGTTCTGCTAATGGCTCTGCTAGTTCTACCCTTAGCTCTTTAAGTACCCTGGGATGCATGCCATCAGGTCGCATTGCCTTGTCCACCCTGAGCTTAGTGAGCTCTTGTAGGACCCTTTCTTTTGTGAAGGGTGTAGTGCTCACCTCCCCCCCTGTGTCCATGGTGCTGAGCTGTGGGCCCTGCCCTACCTTCTCTTCAGTAAATACTGAGCAAACATATCTATTTAGGATAGATGCTTTTACAGGGTCCTCCTCCTCACATGCCCCGTTTTCTTCTTTGACCTTAGCAATACCCCCTCTGGACTTTCTCCTTCACTAAATTATCTATAGAAAGTCTTGTCTCCTTCTTTTACTGTTCGTGCTAGTGTTTCCTCAGTTTGGGCCTTTGCCTGCCTTACTGCCTTCCCTGCTTCCCTTAGGGCAGTTTGGTATGCCTCACTATCTTCATCCCACTGTGTTCCCAAATGACACACACCCTGGAGTGCATTATTCCTATTATACAATGGCTCGTTGTTATACAGAAGAAAATAAATCATTTTAAAGATGTTTTTGTGGGAAAATTATTTTTGGTTTTTTAAGAGAAGATGAAAAAGTCAAGCTCAAGATGTTCAATGGCAATGTGCTCCATGGCAATGAGCTGTGGTGTCATGCTGGGATAACGCCATGGGTCCAGCCCCAACCTGACCAATCACAGTCCAAGATTCTTTCTTGCCATTGTATAATATTTATTTTTAAATAGGAAACCTATCCTCTTACCAGTTTACCTAACCAATTTTTCCACATGAACATCCCCCGAACCATACTGATCAAGCCAAAACCCTAAATACTTATATGATTCAACATTTTCTATTGCAACTCCGGAACTGTCAGATATTACCATCCTATGACCCAATTTTATTTTGGAAGGAGGTCCAAACTGCATGGAGTTTGTCTTAGTTATATTTAATTTTAATTTAGAATCTAAGAAAAAGTTTTGCAGTGCATCGAAATTACTTTGCAAAACAGCCTGAATTTGCAAAACCGAAGAATGAGAAAAATAAACTATGGTGTTGTCAGCGTATAAATGATAATTAATTTCACCCAAAATTTTACCAAGATCTTTTAAATACAACAAAAAAAAGAAGGAGTCACAGGACAGAGCTCTGTGGGACACCCTTACTACCATTAAAGAAGTGGATTCTTGATGACCAATAGCAGTAAATTGTCTCCTATTACTCAAATAAGAGTAAAACCAAGTCATAGCATCATTACCCAAACCCACCTCAGCTAATCAAGAGCTCATCCTCATAGACCTCATAGCTAATACAAAGCATATTTTAGACTTTCATCCATTTAGCTTGCTATTTCCAGGTCTGCACTTCAAGTACCCCACAACAGTTCCATTGCAATACTTTGTCCGGTTAAGACTAAGTGTGCTGGGGCAGCCCAGTGGCCTAGTGTGCTGTGCTGGTGACTTGGATTTCTGAGTGAATCTTGGAAGCCTGGAATGTGGTGGCAAGGCCTGCAGAGTGCTGCCGAGCCCAGCACAAGCCAGCCTGGGGAGGGAGATGGACAGATTTCACCATCACAGTGGATCCTCGTGTGGCACCAGGAAGACTTCTTCCTCCTGAGAAGTGGCACTTGCACAAAACTGCCCTGCAACTTTCAATGCCAAACACCGGCATGGCCTACCATTAGGGGAGGTGGGAGAGAAAAATAAAATGGTGATGAAAAATTACACACCCCTGTCATTATGACAGACAATGACAGTCAAGGCCCTGTACCATGGATCCCCCAGCATGAACCGCATAAATAGGGTCTAGTGGAGAACGAGTCTGCAACAGTTACTATGGGGATACACCCCCAGCCCCCAGGACTGGGGTGATGTTGGTGGAGGACAAAAATCTATATAAAATAAGGCTAAGTGTATCTATTTGGTTGCCTTGGTGCAGTTAGTTGACACTTTGTCAAGCAGCAAGGAAAGCTTAGAGCTGAGTAGAAACTGTTATGCTGCTGCTGCTGCTCCTTGTACTGATGTTTTCCCACTGTTAGAGCCTTGCACACCCTTCTCTGCACTGACATCTTAGACGCTATCTTGAGTACTGTACCTTACTGCTTCACCTTTGGAAGGAATCACCAGTTTATATTTCACAGCTGGTACCTGACTGATAGATACGCCTATCTAAAATAAATGTTTAGTTGCAGACACAAATATTTTAGCAAAGAGGCCGGCCAAGTTTTAAAGCTTCATTTCTCTTGAAGTATTTACAGTTCATAGTCCAAAAATACCTTGGAGGACTTCTTGTCCTCTGCTATATATATATATTTTTTTTTGGGGGGGGGATATTGTGTTACTTAATCATTTACGACTGCAAAAGTTAATTGTGAGAAACTAAATCTAACATTTGCAATCATAATGGGATAGTTTTGTGGCCCAAAATATGTCCCCAAATTTCCTGCATTCTACAAGGCATAAATGAGCTTTCAGCACTGGCAAAGATTGAAAACTGGTGTTAATTTAAGACATGATAGAGAGAAGACTGTCACAAAATGTTTTTATTTTTTCCTTGTCAAAATAACCATTTATTGGGCTCGGGCCACCACGGGTCAGTCAGGGAAGGTAGAATTGAACATCCCCATGGATGCTCTCCTTCTCTGGGGAGGTTCCAGGGCAGTGATGCCACAAGCATTGTCGCCAGTGGAAGCACGAGGCGTGTAATGTGTGAAACAGCTGTCTACAGGGGAGCCGGGGTTGGGGAGGGTGCTGTGGATGCTTGACAGCAATATGAG
The DNA here is from genome assembly GCA_016271365.2 of Neoceratodus forsteri. NCBI lineage: Eukaryota > Metazoa > Chordata > Ceratodontiformes > Ceratodontidae > Neoceratodus > Neoceratodus forsteri. The sequence continues at coordinate 1,153,382,350 of CM057453.1, forward strand.
TAAGCACGCCACCTGTCTGAACATCAGTCCTCTGCGTCGGTGCCCTCAGGGGGATGGGGCCGGTAGAAAACCAAAGACAAAAATCTCCCGGTCCCGTGCAGAATGAAGCTGGGTCCATTCTACATCAGGACCCAGCCAAAGAGACCCGAGGAATGAATTCCTCAAGGCAGAGACCAGGGGAAAGTAAGAATTCCTCGGGCCAAAAACTGGGGGGAAAGTAAAAAAGTAAAATAAAATAAATAACCATTTATAAAGGAGTGCACGAGAATGGGGGACCACACCAAAACAAAAACATAATCTGAGTTAAATGTTACACTTTGCAGGTTTGGTGTGTAGGTGTCCAGGCCATTGAGTTCCATGTTAGTGGATGAATGTGCCAGAGGTGTAACCCATAGTCCCTGTCACCAACCCCAGCCCCCCCCCAATGTGGTCACCAGTACCGAGGAGCCCCAGACAGGAATGCAACCAGTTTGACATTTTGGGAGGGCCTAGACAGTTTGGAAGGGGGGAGTCTTTTTCATAAATGCTGGGGGTCTGGGGGCCACCAGGCCCCCAGAAGCCCTGGGGTACTAGATGCTCTCTGGTGCATTTTGTAGCTCATTTAGAAGCTAAATAACTCATCTTTGAGCTCTTGAGAGCTCAGAGTTGAGTTATTTAGCTTGAAAATGTCTTGTTCTAAGTAAATTATGTGGCTGGCTGCAGGCTGAATGCTATTTATATATTCAGTACCTGAGGCTACTACCTTGCTACTGTGCCTGTTACCTTGTAGACCCTGTAGACCAGAAGCCCTGGGGTACTAGATGCTCTGTGGTGCATTTTGTCACTTATTCTGAAGCTAATAATCTTATCTCTCATCTGGAGGAGAGCTCAGAGATGAGTTATTTAGCTTCAAAATAAGCTACAAATTATTGTGTTACTACAGTCGCAGTTTACCAGGTCAAGCCTTATTATGAACACAAAGAAAACTAAGCAGCTACATTTTGCACCTAAACAAAAAGAAATAATTCAAGTAATAATAGATAATAGATAACAAAGAAACCTTAGAGCAGGTGGACCAGTATTGTTACCTGGGAGTTGTTTTTGATATTCAAATGTCTTTTAGTGTACATGTGAATACATTAATAGGGTAAACAGAAGAATAGGTGCCTAATCCTGAACAACAAAATGGGAAAGAATGTTTGAAAAATTGTGGCAGAGCAATTAATTATGCCTGTGATAACATATGGATAACTTGTATATTGTACAGCAAAAAGACAACTATTGATTAGACTAGATAGGGTACATTATAAATTAGCAAGGTATGTACTACAAAGTAATTTCAGAACTCACCATCGTGTATTATTATCTCAATTACAATGGCAGTCTTTGGACATAAATTGTACTAGATCTTGGCAAAAATTAATATACAAATATCATGTTTTTCATCCAAACCATTACATAAACATTACATTATTCAACAAACAAAAGCTGACTGATAAAACCAAAAGAACAGTTCATGTTGAAAAAATTAATATTCTCGTAATTCGAAATAGACATGAGGAATGAACATTAAGCTATCAGGCATTTAAATATTGAAACATCTTGTCATATTCATCTTGCACTTCACCAACACTTGATCTATTTATTCCGGAGAGAAATGATATGTCAGTTCAGATGTTTATGTAGTTAGATTGTAGCACCTTAATATCAGTGACTGATGTATATAAAGTTTGTAGATTGCCATCATAACCTCATAAATTGAATGTTGTAAATGTGGATCTACAGTTCTACAGGATCTACAAACTACAGTTTTGTGTATTGTCAAATATTAGGTAACTTGGATGTATGTGTTTTAGATAAGACTGTGATAACAGTGTGTTTTTGTGTATGTGTTTTAGGAAACATAAAAACAGGACTGTCTTGTAAACTGGGTTTCAACCCAAATGACACAGTCCTGTATAAAATTAAAAGTTTTACTACTACTGCTTTAAACAGAAGTGGCTGTACAAGACCAGGTAGTATCCACACAGTTTAGTTATAAAGTCCAGCCCCAACTTTATTTTTGCAGGTCGCTGCTGCTGCTCCTCTCTCCCTCCCATCCAGAGCCAGCCCAGTTCTCCCTGACTCCCTGACTCTCAACTCTCTCAATGTTGTTGTTTTTTTCACTAGCTCTTAAAAGAGCTTTTTACACAAACATGAACACCTTGAAAAAACTGAATTGACTAAAAGTAAAACAAGTCTGCAACCTCTGTACTGAGGAGCGCTGTGTTGTGCACACCTCCTGTCTCAAGCCAGTCAGAAGTGAACAATGTGGTGCTGATGATGCTCACATGTGTGCCTAGTAGAGATGGGAGGGGACAGATTTAGAGGAAGGACACACACCATTGGTGGCTGCTAAGCAACCTCACTCCCTACTGGTGTGTCCCAGCTGTTAATCATTCAGGACTTGAACATGCTGATGGGTCTGTCAGCTGACCTGGAGTTCGGTGGTCCGGTGATCCTGTACAGAAGCGCGGCACACCACCATCACATCTACTGATCAGCCACCAGCAGGTATGTCACTCGGACATTCTCAGAGTCATCAGAGTGCATGCCACTTGCCAGGCATGAACATTACAGCTGAGGTGCTCACCCAAAAAAAAGGCACTCATACATGTGCAGTGAGCCCTCACCAGCCCAGTTCACAGACTGCTCTGTAGTGCTCCTTATAATAAAATTACAGCACCAGCAAGCATTGTGCAATGCATAATGTTGAGGGGGGGTTTGGGAAGGGTTATAGCTCTCGTAGCTCCCCCTCGGTTTGCTCCTGGCTCCAAGGTAGGCATGTCAGATGTGGAGCAGGGATCAAAAGCAAACACCAATCAGATGTTCATCCCACTACCAGAATGGACTCCCAGCTTTGCCTGGAGCAGGGGACTCTGGGATGTGGCAGCCCTCCAAGTACTGCTGTATCCCTTGCTAAATGATTTGATAAAAAGAAATAGAGTTTAAAAAATATACAAAGTGCTCTCAGCTCTCAGAGGGCTGGAGGTGACTGGCAACAGGTTTCAACAGGCTGCAGATTGGTCACAAATATGCCATGGTGGACTTGCATGTTGGGCTGGCATTTCAGACCCTAGATGTGTGGGATGCTACCACCCCTTGCATGGCCCCAAAAGCACACAAATCACTTTCTGAATTGTGTATATTTATGTCCCTGCCCTGTGCAAGACCTGGCCATCTGCATAGAGACACTTAGAGATGGGGATAGGGTGCAGAGGATGCAGGCATGCTGGGCTGTAGTTGCACAGAGGTCTTTGCATTTGAACATATCTGCACACCAAAAGCAAAGCAAAGCAAACTTTATTTATATTACAGTAGGTGCCCTTGCAAAACTCAGGGTGCCTTTACAAAAATACAATAAAAGTCTAAAACTCAATTAATTAAACAGCAAATTAAAAGTTAATTTTTTTTTTAAAACAGTTCTAATCCAAAGTGCGGCAACAGTGCCATAATCAGATTTCCAACAATTCATCAATAGTCATCAAAAGCCTGTGCAAAAAGATGGGCTTTTAGGGAATTCTTAAATACTTCTATGGTCAGGCTATCTCCTATCTGACAAGGCAGAGAAAATTCCACAGGGTAGAAGCCATAAAGGCAAAGGATCTACCTCCAGATGTTTTCAGACATACTCTGGGAATCTCCATCAATCCCTCATTAGTGGATCGGAGTGAACGGGAGGGGCAGCACAGTAACAGCAGATCTTGCGGGTACTGAGGTTCCTGGTCGTATAGGGCTTTATAGGTCAGCAACGCAACCTTGAAGGTGATCCACCATTGTACTGGCAGCCAGTGCAGTTCACGCAGCACAGGTGTTATGTGGCTTGACCTGGAAGCTCCAGTTAAAAGCCTTGCCATCACGTTCTGCACCAGTTGCAATTGGCGGATAGCCACCCCCAGTAGCCCAAGGTAGAGGGCATTGCAATAATCAAGACGAGTGGTGACAAAGGCGTGGACCAAAGTAGGTAGATCTTCAGATGGAACCAGGTGCTTTACCCTGGCGATATTCCTTAGATAGTAAAAGGAAGACTTGACTACAGCCGACACCTAAGCCTTCAGGGTCAGGCCTTCATCAAATATCACCCCTAGGTTCTGCACCTGGCCCGAGGTATTGAACGAGGCCCCTCCAAGATATAAACCTGAGGGGCCGCCCCCCCATGCCCCGGTCATCCTCAGGTCAGGATCCACCACCAGAACCTCTGTTTTTCCTGGATTCGACCTCAGCCAGCTCACACTCATCCAGTCTTGTATCTCCTGGAGGCAGTTATTAAACACAGAGAGAGTATCACACTCCTGGTCTGGCACAAAAGACATGTAGAGCTGAGAATCATCTGTATAGCAGTGAAAATTCAGTCCATACTGTCTCATAATGTCTCCCAGTGACAGCATATATGCTGCAAATAACATAGGAGACAGCACCAACCCCAGCAGAACCCCACAGGGCAGGTTCCTAGGGGTTGAGGAATACACCCCAGATACCACCCGCTGGGACCTGCCCTCAAGGAATGATCGAAACCAATTGAGGACTGCCCCCCTCAGCCCACAGAAAAACCGCAGGTGCTCGAGCAACACCCCATGGTCCACAGTGTCAAAAGCTGCTGAGTGATCTAGGAGAACCAAGATAGAATGAGCTCTCCAATCTCTAGCCATCAGGAGATCATTAAGTACCCGTACCAGGGCCATCTCGGTGCTATGCCTTTTCCTGAAGCCTGAATGGAGAGGGTCATAGATATCGTGGATTGTCAAATAAGCTTCCAGCGGCAGTGCAACTGCCTTCTCAATAACTTTACCTACAAAAGGCAAGTTAGAGACTGGTTTGTAGTTAGCTGGGCAGTCAGGGTCAAGGGAGGATTTTTTAAGGAGGGGACACACTACCACCTCCTTAAAAGGGTCTGGAAAGATACCTCTCTCCAATGGAATCCTTACTATCCCAGCAAAGAAGGGGACGATGACCTCAACACACCCTACAAGAAGGTGAGTTGGGCCCGGATCCAAACTGCAGCAAGTAGGCCACAGAGTCTGGATGATCCTCACTATATCCATGACTGCCATCTGGCTGAAGGTAGACCAGGTCACCTGGGCACTTGTACCACCCGGTTGATAAGTGCAAGATCCAATGGGGAGGCATTGGCTGATCTCTGTCCTAATGGAGGACACCTTATCAGCAAAGAACTGCACAAACTCCTCACACTTTCCTTGTGATAATGCTCAACCGTACCACAGACAGACTGGATTGCACAGTTTATTCACAATCCAGAAGAGCTGAGCTGGCCTGTTCTTTGCTGCAGCAATTTCTCTGGACAGGAACTCTGCCTTTTTATGAGAAATTGCTGATTGATAGACCTCATAATGGTCTAACAATCTAAGTCTATCCTCCGCCAGGCGAGTTTTCCCCCAGTGTCTCTCCAACCTTCGTCCCTGCCTCTTCAACTCCCTGAGTGCACCATCAAACCATGGGGTGCCCGGGTGAAGAGTAATAGGGCGAACATGAACCAGAGTGATGATATCCAGGGCCCTGATCACTGCCCTAATATAGGCAAGTACAATGCCTCCTGGATTAGAGCCATCAATCGGAATACCTGAAAGGTCCAGAACCGTCATTAGGCCTTCAGAGGTAACACCTTGTAAAGGACGGTACTGTACCATTTCCGTTGGGGCAGGCCTATTTTGGGGAATCACAAAACTGAACCTCAGGGCGTGATGGTCAGACCAACTGATAGGATCCACCTCCATATCAGAGATTTCCATCCCCAGGTGGAACACCAAGTCCAGTGAGTACCCCCCCATGGATAGCGGCAGTAACAACCCGTGTCAGGCCCAATGAATGCATCAATTGGAGGAGGTCTTGACCAAAAGGCAATAGTTCATAATTGATCCAAGCATTGAAGTTCCCTAGAATCAACCATCTGGGGGCCTCTAGCGCCAGGCAGGCGACAAAGTCCACTACCTCCTTCAGGAAAACCATCCCATCATCTGGTGGATGGTAAATAAGAAGGATCCTGAAACCTGCACCTGCACCTGCTATACACTCAAAGGAGTTGGTTGTTCCCACTGGCAACTCCCTGATGTCCGGTTCCTGTTTAAAACAAACCATGACTCCCCCGCCCTTACGGTCAACTCTCGGGCAGTGTATCACTGAGAACCCAGCTGTAACTGTGGAAGCCAAAATAGGGCCCACATTTTCATTCAGCCAAGTCTCGGTGATGCAAGCCAGGTCTGTGGAGGCAACAAAATCTGCTACTACTGCGGTCTTATTTTTAATCGATCTGGCATTGCATAACACTGCCAGGGAGGGATGAGAATCCAAGGATGACCCCACCACCTACCTGTCCAAAACAGAGCCATTGTGTATGGGCACAAGACAAGGAGGACCTGGATCCTGTGTCCATTTTGCTCCAGGGCATCTGCTGGACCCCACTGTCTCTATCCATTCACTCCTTTACCATCCCCCTCGAAATCTTCGGAGTCCCCCACCCCTCCGACTTCTCACAACGCCCAGGACCCGGTATTGACTATAGACTTCTGGAGAGAGCGCTGGGCAGTCAAAAGGGCACAAACTCCTTAATCTCGAGGGGGAGTACTGCCTGACAGTAACCTTTATCCCCTAACACATTACCCCAATTAACAAACCCACTCACTCACACACCTTAACCAATCACATACTTATCAAACTCCCTTCTACCACTAATATAATTTATCAAACCCCTTACAACAATCACCCCTCACTAATTCAAAAACTTCTCAAACAAAACCTAGACTAAGCTAAATCTAACAGCATCACTTTATAACTTTCAATAATAAGGGTGACTAAATAGTAGTTTAAACCCCTCACAGTGCTTCCACCACTGAGGGGAGTATGTCCAGTAAAGAATTCACCAAGCCGTCTCACACCCAGCTCTGTTAAACTCTGTCCAGATCTAATGATGAACACATCAGAGTACCAAAAGCACCAGTACGCACCCCTACATGGGTGATCAATGCTTCCTCAACCTTTTGTGGATTGGTCCCTTACAGCTTTGAAGATGCAGCCTTTAATCCCCAATTTGGAGAGCAGTTGCTTTGAAACTCTTCTGCATTGCAGCTCCAGCAGGAAACATTGTGTTGATAACAAACATGATCACAAGGGACGTAATAGGGAAGAGGCAGGCAATTACAGACCAATAAACCTCACATCTGTCGTGGGTTCACCCATGCCGGTGGGTGGGAGATGTGGGCAACATATATGAGGGTGCAAGCACAATGTCACCCATCACAATCGTAGGTTGACATTGTGCTTCACAAATGTACTCCAAGATGATGTCATCGCTCTCCAAGCCTGACTGAGATAGATAGAAATAACTACACTGTTTTCAGCCATTGTAGGGCAAGTTAACAAATGTTGATTTAAAGAAAACCATAAAACCAAACAGCATGGAATTTTCAGGAAACACTGATCATGACACAGGGACTTGAATTCAAGCTTTATTTACAATACGCAAAAACCTTTGCACATGATCTTTAAATTCTTTAACCTGGATAAACACACGTTATTACTATTTTAAATAAATATGCAGCACTGTTGCCATTTTAAAAAGAAAACAGAAGTCTGAAAAACTTACCTCCCCATGGGGGCAGCTTGCAATGTCCCAGACTGAGACTACGAACCTGCAAAATAATGGTGGTTGTTATAGGCAGACTGTAACACAACAGTTAACCAGGAAGGCTATATATTTTGTCAGTACTCATAGTAATGTCAGTTTATTTTTATGTGAACTAAACTAGGCACTGGGCCCACATCTGTTGAGATGATATAACATCCCTGATCCCACTTCTTGACCACATAGGAACAATAAAATACAACACAATACAATGCAATGCAATGCAGTACATGGAGTATAATGCCTGTGCAGGTGTGTGTTATGAGGATTTTTCACACATCCGAGGTGTGTGATCAATAAACCCCAAGACTGAAGCTCAAGGTGTTTATGAGATTATTATACACAGATGGTGTGTGAAAAATCCTCATAAAACAAACTTTGCACTGACATTGTTTTTATAACTGGTGCAAGGTTTCAACAGAGAGAAAACTGGAAGCTGTGTTTGTACGAGCAAGAGCGTCTCTGAGCAGCCACTGTACTCACACAAATAAAGTGAAGTGAGAGCATTAGGAGCAAAATGGCATCATAACCCGTTATTGAAGTATTATGGAATTCAGTGGGTTATTACAGCGTTTTATCTGGAGTGGAAATTCAGTCATTATAGGGGGGGTCATCAGTTATTATAATACAGTACAGTACCACTCAACTGCTTTCATTGTTTGACAGTTGAGATGTTAACTCTTTTATGACCTGCAATCCCCACTGTCTCACATGGAATACCGGGGTAGGGTTTGAAACAGAAAGTGGTAATTTAATAATCTATGACAATCCATTGATACTAGTACACATTTTGGACAAGAGAACACTGATTTCCTTATTTTTGTCATGTGTTTGTCTTCCATGTTCTGGGTGTTATGATTATGTATAAAAAGGACTACAAGACTCGGGTAACCTTATTGGTCAAAACAAGTCACGTGACCATTAATTATCAACAGAAAACCATACTCCTTTTGTGATCTACATATTGTTTTTAACAAATAAAAAACATTTTATAAGCGGGATAACACAGTCCAAGGTGTGTGATCATATGGAAACAATGCACTTCTTGCATGGTTGCAGCACGCCAAGCACCCAGCCTCTAATAAACCACTGGAGGATTATCCTTATAACTGACCACCCTGGCAGGTGTATCATTTTAATCAACAAGCAGTCAGACAAGTAAAATGTTTATTCATAGTTTGTCAAGGAGTATACTATTACGTCAAAGGCTCATTTTCAGTGGCGTCCTTGAGATAAACACTAATGATTATACATTACTTGGAGTTGCACTAAACATGAGAAACTGAATCAATAATTATGAATGGTAAACTGGAGTAGATATACAAAATGCTTAACCATGAAAATTCAAATACTCAATACACTCTAGCAATGCTGGCATTTTAGTAAAGAGTATTTGGTTCCATTTCCTAGCAGTCAGTGGGGAACAAATGAATGAGCAGTGCGCTGGGAGCAGACTTAGTGTACAATTGAAGAAGGCAGCTGTGGCATTTGCTTTGACCAGCTTCTTCAAATAAGACTGAGAAATACCAAGAGAGAAAAGATGTCACAGTGGTACATTGTAGTGGGGTGCTCTGTTCAAGGCCTCAGTCAGAAAAAAAGTTGCGCTTTGCTGCAGTCTCCCCACTAATATGAGGAAACAGAAACAGAAGTTGTCAGCAGATGGGGACCGCGTGATCCATCGAGTCTGCCCTTTTTTCCCTACCCCCCGCCTTACTTAGTGAGTATCCTACATTGTCCCATGCCTGCTTAAATTCATCCACTGTATTGACACCTACCACCCCCTCCGACAGGCTATTCCATGGTTCCACAACACACTCAGTGAAGAAGAATTTCCTCATATTGCTCCTGAACCTTCCTCCCTTAAGTTGAAGGTCATGTCCTCAGTCCTGTTGTGGTCTTTTAACTGAAAGAGGTTCTGCATGTGTACCCTGTTTTTACCTGTTAGGTATTTAAATGTCACGATCATATCCCCACGATCCCTGCGTTGCTCTAGGGAGTATAATTTGAGGTAATCTAGTCTTGCCTTGTACGGTTTTTGATGCAAGCCCTGCACCATCTTTGTTGCCCTTTGAACTGTCTCCAACCTATCTATGTTCTTCCTGAGGTGTGGTCTCCAGACTCGGACACAGTACTCCATGTGAGGCCTTACCAGGAACTGATACAGGGGCATGATTACCTCATGCTTTCTGCTTGTGATGCCCCTCCCTATGCATCCCAGGATGCCAATAGCTTTTAGTGCTGCCTTTTCACATTGTTTACTGACCCTGAGATCATCCAATATGATCGTCCCCAGGTCACGCTCCTGCCTGGTAGCCACCAGCTGCTCTCCTCCAATTAAGTACATTTTCCCTGAGTTATGTTTTCCCAGGGGCATGATATTGCATTTTTTGGTACTGAAATTCAATTGCCAGGATTTGGACCACTCCTCTACTTTTTGAGATCAGCCCCCATGCTATGCTGTCTCTCTGGTGTGTCCAACCTGTTTCCGATTTTGGTGTCATCTGCGAACAGGCACACCTTTCCCTTCAGTCCATCTGCAATGTCACTGATGAATATGTTGAAGAGCCTCAGAACTGAGTCCTGCAGGACCCCACAAGTCACCCTCCCTTCTTCTGACAAAGTGCCATTCACTAATACTCTCTGAGTTCTTCCATGTAACCAGTTACTGACCCAGTTCGTTACCTCAGGCCCGACTCCCATGTTCTCCAGTTTTGTGACTAGTCTCCTGTGTGGAACAGAGTCAAAAGCTTTGCTGAAGTCCAGGTAAACCACATCCACTACCCCACCATGACCTATTGTTTTGGTGACCCAATTGAAGAAGTCAACCAGGTTTGTCTGGCATGACCTCCCTGCCATGAAACCATGTTGATTTTTGTCAAGCTGACCAGTTTGCTCCAAAAAAGCTATGATTCTTTCCTTCAGCAGGGACACCATCAGTTTTCCCATGACTGATGTTAGACTAACTAGACGATAGTTTTCTGGCTGTTCTTTGCTTCCACTCTTGTGGAGTGGTACTACTGTTGCTCTCTTCCAATCCTCCGGTACCTCCCTGTTCCTCGACAATTTGTTGAAGTGCACTGCTAATGGTGCTACTAGTTTTCCCCAATTTCTTTAAGTATCATTGGGTGTATCCCATCTGGTCCCATAGCTTTATCTACCTTTAACTTGTCTATTTCCTCTAGGACACTTTTCTCTGTGATGGGACCCGTGTCTATTCCTTCAATTGGACACTTCGTTATGCATATTGCTGGTCCATTTCCATCAGCTTCCTGTGTGAAAATTGAGCAGAAGTACTCATTGAGTGCCTCTGCATTCTCCTCGTCCTGCTCTGTGTGTTGTCCATCGTTTTTTGTGATCCTCATAATGCCCCTTTTGGTCTTCCTTTTTTCACATATGTACCTGTAGAATGTTTTGCTACCCTTTTTTACTACCTGAGCTATCCTAACCTCTGTCTGTGCCTTTTCATTTCTTATCCCTTTACCTGCCTCTTTTAGTTTCTGTTTGTATTCTGTTTTGTCTGCCTCGTTCCCTGACTCCTTGTATTTTCTGAAAGCTATGCGTTTTTCTCTTGCCACTGTTGCTACCTCTTTGGAAAACCACAGTGGATTTTTCCTCCATTTGTTCTTACTAACCTGGCAGGCACACTGTGATGTGACCATTATCATTGCTTCCTTCAGCCTTGTCCAGCATTCCTCAACGCTCCATTCTGTTGTGTTACTAAGGTTGTCCCTCAGACAAGCCTTCATTTTTGTGAAGTCTGCCCTCCTGAAGTCAAGAACCTTCAGTTCTGAATGTGTGGAGTCTTTAGTCCTTTTACCCTGAACCATACCGTGTTATGGTCACTATTGCCCAGGTGGTTCCTTACTTCAACGCCCCGAACTCTGTCGCTATTTGTGATTATTAGATCTAGAATTGTGTTACCCCTTGTGGGTGATGTCATTAATTGGCTTAGGCCTGCTTCCTGCAGTGTGACCAGGAATTCCCTGCTCTTTTGTGATGCCGCTGTGTGGGTACTCCAATCTATGTCTGGCAGATTGAAATCCCCCAACAGCACAACATCTCCTTTGCCTGACATCCGGAGGAGGGTTTCCAGGATTTCTTTATCCTTGGTATCCTCCTGATTTGGGCGTCTACAGATTACTCCTACCCGAACTGGGTTCTGGCTTCCGGCCCCAATTGTGATCCATAGAGAAGTACGAGCACACCAAATATTTTCCTGGTAGTTTAAACAGGATTACTTTAATATCATATTTGACAATTCATTTTATCAGCTTCTTGTTATTCATACGCAAAGGCAAATTGAGCAAGTCTGTGCAAAAAAAATCAGTTGTTTTACAAGAAAACTAATATTGTTGCCTCCTAGACCCTTCAAGTCACCCACAGTTTAAACCACAATTTGTACGGTGGGCAAGACAGTAAACCAGGAAACCATTCCTCATTATGTTATTCAGCCTCCCTCTGGGTAGCCAACTTCCAGCTTGGACATGTGAGCCGAGAGCTGAAAGTTGGCTACACAGAGGAGACTGAAAGATACTAAGAGGAAACGTTTCCCAGTGTACATTCTTGCCTGCTTGTACAAAATTAGATATACTTCTGTGCAGAGGCACAGCTATGAACACATCAGCTTTGGTTGCCAGGCACCACAAGCCAGTTAACCAAATGAACTGATTCTGAATGAAGTATTCAACTTTGGTTTGAACTGTATGTGATTCGAAGGGTTAGGAGGCTACAGCAGTTTTCTACTGACTTTTTATTTTGCACAGACTTGCACATTTTGCCTTTGCACATGCATAACAAAAAGTTGCTGAAATGTATTGTCAAATATGTGATTAAAATAATTATGTCTGAGTTACTAAGAAAATGTTTGCTGTTCTCATACTTCTCCCCATGCTGGTGGGGAGACTGCACCAAGGTTCAACTTTTTTTCAGACCGACAAATCCTGCTAAGAATTTCATTCTGCATGTCACAGAATGTAAGAAAAAGTACCTTCACTTAACATCCTTGGTGTGTCACTCCTCAAATCCTTACTGAGCTCAGTATCAATCAATCAATCAAAATCTTTATTTTGCCTGGCAGAACATCGAGACAAGCTCATTTTCGAGATGGACCTGGGGCAAAACAATTGCCAACAGGGTTAAGACATCACATGTTGAGTGAACGTACATAGCAATTACATAGTAATAATAACAACATAATAACATATAACCATCGCATGTGACAAGTTAATCGTACCAGAACATAGCAATAGGTTCAACAGGAGGTAGTGCCATTTAAATACAATTGCATGGATACAGATATATGGACGTAAGATAATGAGCTAAAGTTTATACAGTAAACATAACTGGAGAAGTCATAGTGAGCAGGAGTGATAGTTCCTCTAGCGTAAAAGTGCGAAGAGATTGAGATGTAAGAGTCCTTTGATAAGTACTGTAGGCATGGCCTGGCAAGTGGCGTGGGAAGAGGATGGGGGCTATAGGGAGTGGGGAGGGAAGGGCAGCAGATAAAGGAGAGGGTTGGACATGATGGCCTAGGGAGGAAGGACTGTTCGAAGGGAGAACACAACAGATGCCACAGGCAACGGTTGGGGTTTAAGTCCAATATTTGAAGCAAAGACAGATCGTGATGTTGGGACTTTGATTTGGACAATGACAGAAGGGAGGACTCAAATGATGCCTCAGGCGATGGTTGAGTTTATGTCCAGAATTTAAAGCAGTAACAAATCATGATGCTAAGACCTTGACTTAAAACAATGACAGACCTCAGAGAAGGTCCTCAGGAACAAGGATTTGAAGAGGGAGAACATGACAGAGGTAGTGAGCCTTAAGGTTTTCTGGATCTGATTCCAGAGCTTAGGAAGAGTGAAGCATATTGAGGCTCTGCCAAAGTGTGTTTTAACTTTATGGACAGCCAGAGATAAGATGGTAAGACTTCTGAGAGACTAGGCACTAGGGATGCAGGGAGTTAGGCAGCTTGTGAGGTACTGAGGTAATTTATGAGTGATTGCCTTATATGTCCATAGAATAGCATTCTTTTGCCTCCTGAAGCTAAGGGAGGTACATGCTATGAAAGAATAGAGGATGCAGTGGTGCGTGTCATAAGAAGCATCTGAAATGAACCTAAGGGCTCTGTGGTATAGGATATCAAGCCTGGATAGAGCTGTGCTAGTACTATGGCCATATAGAAAGTCTGCATAGTCTAGGACAGGCAAGAAGGTAGCTTGGAGTAGGGGTTTTCAGTAAGGATTTGAGGAGTGACGCACCAAGGATCCTAAACACAGGTACTATTTCTTATGTTCTGTTACATGCAACATTTTTATCTCATCAACTAACAATGCCAAGCTCCCATAAAGCTTTCTCCCCATGTCACACACATGTGCTTCGTGGGATAGTTTGTAGCTAATGTTGCTTAATAATCTACAATATGAAGCCTTTACTTGACAAAGGAGCAAAAAGAGGACTCAAACTAGGAGAACAGAAGTGTGTGGTGGGGGGAGACAAAAAAGTAGCCAAAATGTTCAATTCTGCACCAGAGAACACTCACATTTCTACAGCTTTGGGGGCCTAGGTGGCCCCAGACCCCCAGTCTTTTCTTTTGAGGCCCAGGCCCCAGATAATTTCTCATTCTAGCAACACCTCTGATATTTGACCATTTTTTTAAAATATGCTCCTAAATCTTTGTCATTCCTATATCCCTAATTTCCTGAAGTGGGTCAGTGTATTTAAGCTTTTGCTTTTTTATGTTGCTTGCATGCATGTGCAAGAAACATAGTGCCATCATCCGAGTTTTCGGAGGTGTGGCAGCCCTCTTCCAATTCAGTCAATGTGTTTGCAGGCACGGCCACAGTTCTCCAATGGCTGCTGGAGCTGTCTATGACTGCAGTTGAAAATGCAGTGGAAAACAGTTGAAAGGGGGAGCTACGCTTCAGTGAGCAGCGATAAGATATCACCTGCTCATGCACGCTCCCCCTACACACACACACACATGCACACACCTGCGTGCTCCCCATGCCTTTTTACACTGTATAGCCGTGAGGGTGCCCAACCCCGTCGGTTGTGCAATACCCCCAAACAGAGTTCCACATGCCACGCTGGGTGCCCATCCCAGCATGGCTACATCGATATAACTGGCGGGGTGCCCAATCCCTACCGGCTCCACTGTCCCACCCCCCAGAGAGTACAGGGTGCCACGCTGGGAGCCCACCCCAGCATAGCAACAGATGCTATCACTGATGGGGGTGCCCAATCCCCCATCGGCTCCATGCCCCCTCAAACAGCCTTCTTTGTGCCACGCTGGGAACCCGCCCCCACATGGCAAACGTCCCGCGTTTTCGTCCTTTTAAAAAAATAAAAAAAAAATAAAAACCTGAAACACAAAAACGGTCCCTCGCTGCCCACCCACTGTGCACCCTGCCTCCCCACACCCCCCTCACCCCATACTTACCTCTGGACTCTGGCGCGATGATCTTCGGTGGACTGAGAACACGTCTGCACTCTTCAAAGCCGACCGCGAACTGAGGAAATGCCGGTAAGCTGTATAATGTAAAAAACAAGTTTTTTCAACTTTGCTGCATATCTAAGGCATTTTTTGGAATTTTTGCACCAACTTTACAACATGTGGTTTTTGGGACCCCTTCTCATGAATGCTGTCACTGTCATGGCGTTAATCAGGCCCGAAAGGTGATTTTGCAGTCACTGCACAAAATCACCTTTTGGCACCAATTAATGAAACAACACTGCCAGTGTTCATAAGGTGGGCTCTCAAAAAGCCTATATTGAAAATTTGGAGGAAAAATTCCTAAAAATGACTGTTTTACGAGAGTGCGTTGCGCAGTTCCTACGCACTCTCGTAAGTTCGTGAATTTTCAATATTTTCACTCCAGATTTTCAACATTGTCATTTTACCACACCTCCTTATGAGCAGTACAGCTGTCATTTTTCACACCTCACCCGAAACTTGTTTCCGCCGATGTAGCGCACAATGGCGCAGTCGGTGTACAAAATCACTGTATGGGACACATTAAGAAAATCACAGTGACACTGTTCATGAGCAGAGATCTTAAAATGGCCATGTTGAAAATTTGGTGAAAAAATCCTAAAAATGACTGTTTCACGGTACGTTGTGCACTGTTCCTCGCATGCTTTCGTAAGTTTTGCAATTTTCAATATTTTCACTCCAGATTTTCAACATTGTCATTTTACCACACCTCCTTGTGAGCAGTACAGCTGTTATTTTTCACATCTTGCCCAAAATGTGTTTCCACCCATGTAGCGCACAATGGCGCAGTCGGTGTGCAAAATCACTGTATGGGACACATTAAGAAAATCACAGTGATACTGTTCATGAGCAGAGGTCTTAAAATGGCCATGTTGAAAATTTGGTGACAAACTTCCTAAAAATTACTGTTTTATGAGCATGCGTTGCGCAGTTCCTACACACGCTGGTAAGTTTGCAAATTTTTAATATCTGCACTCCACTGACTTCCAAATACCTACACAGCACATACAAGCAAGCAACATTTGGCATTGACAAATGCTTGTTTTTCTATCACCAAGCAGTTTCTCTATAAAAGGGGAGTTTGCAGTTTAGTTTCTGTGTTCTGTAAGAAAATGCTAAGTGGTCACCTAGCTATAATTTTCCATTTTGGAGTGCAGCTCTACATTAACTACGAACTATCCTGCAAAGCACATGTGTGTGTGACGTGGGGAGAAAGCTTTATGGGAACCGAGCATTGTCAGTTGATAAGAGTGACTGAAACATAGAATCAGACAGCAGGAAATAACATTAATCACACTTACAACAACCAACTCTCACACTCTGCTGTCTCCCCTCTCCACCCTAACTGTAGCTTAACTTGCCCCCCAACACACACACACACACTTACATGACATAGCACAAGTGTCAGAGTCTTTTCTTGCACACCAGCACCACAGATTTCCTTACACTGACTGACTAATAACAATTTTTTTTAGCCTGGAGGCAGACAGTCACATAACAGGAAGTAGCACTGTCCCTGAGATGGGGAGATTGGAATCAGTCAATCCAGCCCCTCAGTGGGCTCTAGCCCCTCCACTCTTAGTCGCTCCATTCTCCACCTACCTGCCACATGTCCATGATGGTTCCCATCTTTCCCTAACCTGGCCTGTAGGTGGATGTGGCTGTCTGAGGCTGGAGACTATAAAGCCCTTTCTTAGAAGGGACTCCCTCAGCTCTCACGCAGAGCTTCTTCCTGTTGCTGCTGGCAGGAGATGGTGACTGGAGCCCACCCAAGTAGCACCCACCAGAACAACACACTGGCAGACAACAGCAGTAGCAGCAGTGACATCCATCTCATAGCACTGACTGCAGCAAGCACTGGCAATAATTCAAAGCAACGTGGCACCAATGTGCACAAACACAAGGAGTTAGCGTGATTAACTCTGTGAGCGTCTGTTCTGAACTGTACGCCATGCTGCACTGCAGTAGTTCACTGTGGCATGAGTAGTGGTAGCACAACAGATGTTGTGTTGTTGTTTGTGGCCGGAGATGGAGCACACAGACCTGCCTCTTCTCTCACTGTTGTGCTTTGGATCTGAGCTGATGCAGCAGCCTGCAGAGAACTTTTAGTATTTAAACACACAAAAAACTGAGCAACGCACTGCAGGAAAAGGTTCAGGATCCAAGACAAACATATGAGGCTCAAGCCCCAGAAACCCAGTCCTAGCAACACCTCTGCCAAATACCCCCAAGAGGGTTAGGTGCACACATGCAACAATGAGGTCAGACAATCTTGTAGTAGTATGGAGGTTTGTTACATAACCTGCAGTGTGCACTTTCTGTGACCAGACCAAAAAGAGTTTAAGAAGTGCGGGAAGGAACTTTCCTCACTCCATGACCAGCAGTGCTGCAGGCGCAAGGGTACGTCAGAGCAATGCGCTCAAGCCCTCCCAAAAGAGAGAGGCAGATGCACAGTTTGGGGGAGATGAGGGCAGCACTGAAAAAATATTTTAATACAGGGAACAGCAGTTTAAAAAACTCAAACACAATTAGACTGCTACATATCCCGAACAGAAACGTCCCCGTTCCCCATAGCCGATGATCTTCACACCATTAAAAATTGCAAATAAGTAAATCAAATAAAACTGATAAACACGTGCAAATGGTAACCAAGTACAGAATCAGTGTCTGCCATTTGGAAATTAAAACATGCAGGCACAAATTAACCTGGAAACCTAAAGATGTCCAACTGTAGCCAGTGTGAAAGCAACAAACTTAAGCTGAAAATGCATTTAGAAACATAGAAGTTGATGGCAGAAGGAAACCCTATGCCCACTGAGTCTGCCCTTAATATGCTGACCCCACAGACCAACTGCCCTGGTGGGCTGTATCCACCTCCCAACCCCCTCCCTCTCCAGCTACCCCACCCCTCAATTCATTTGTCATTCATTTCCTTTTCTACTGTGCAAAATACAGCTGCAAAAGAGAACAATATTTTTAGAGCTATCCAAAATAGTAGCAGCCTTTCAGCTCCTGAGTGATGACCCTAAATTGTGTATACTGGTAGGAGGAAGGAAAACTGTAGCAGAAACAGTTGCAAACTACATACATACAGTATAGCATCCCTCCACCACATTTAAAATACAACGTAGAAGTTGGCCCAGTGGCGTAGACAGCTGAGGCATCCATGCCTTATCTCCTGCCACACTGGTGACCCATGTTCACGGTGCAAGCGGGCAGCCGGGGGTCGGCTGGGGAGGGAGAAGATCAAGCGTCCAAAGGACTGCTCTCCTCTCCTAGGGAGGGAGGATTGGTGCTCCCACTGAATGAATGCTGGGGGTGGAGGCCTGAGGGCAGTGTGGGTCTGCAGGGCACCAAGGAAAGGAGGGTGCTGTGGGACTTCCACAGACATGCCTCCACGTATGCACATCTGGTGTGTGCACCCAACAAAGCAACAGGGAAAGGGAGAAAAAGGAGGGCCCCCCCAGCTGTGGGTGTTGACCGACCCTCCACAGGCTCCACATCTGGTGACTGGGCAAGAACTCTGGGTAAGTCCCAGCAAGACTGGGGTGACGGGGCTGGGGGGGGGGTCGGTCAGTAGGGAGCAGCAAGGGACAGAACAGGCACTAAACACCTATATGAAAAAAAGAAATATAACATAGATGTATTGCTCTAAGCACACTGTAGGATGTTTATGTTTCTAAATAGTATGAAGTAAAAATTTTGGCAAGACCCTTGTATCTCCTGTTTATTTAATATGCTGTAGATGGTGCTTCCTAGCGCGTGATCTCTCAATGCTTCGGAGGGTAGCCAATTCAACTTCTCACATAGTCTACAGTGATGGCCAAATCTGCTGTTGGGAAGCACAAAGCAACATATTCTGTTGTAAGTGACATCCCACCTCCTCAGTGCCAGCTTGGATGCTGAGGGTACATACACAGCAACATTGTACATGAGCTTGGTGAGCAGTATGCCACGAGCAATTGACAGGCAGGTATGGTAGGTAAGGTTGTGCCTAATCCTGTACAACAGTCCCAGTCTAGAGTTAACAGCTTTACATGATTTTCATATATGCAGGTTAAAGTCGAGCGTGAAGTCCATGGTAACTCTAAGATAGTTGAAGGACTGACACTGCCTCCAGTAAAATCCTGTCAAGACAAGTGATCTGGAGGGAGGCTTGGCATTTCCTCATTTTGGGGGGAGAGTCAAACAGCATGGCTTGCGTCTTAGCCACATTTATGATCAGCTTATTTTGTTTCAGCCAGATTATAATCTGTTGCAGATCATGAGACAACATCATGTTTATGTCACTTATATTTTTGGAGCTGACAGCGCAAGATCATCCATGTACAGTATAGGCGTACAGTGTTTCAGACATGCATGTAGTCTGTTAATATGGATTGAGAAACAGGAGGGGTCCCAAAATGGAGCCTTGGGGGACCCTGATTCCAGAGGACATAGGCTCAGAGAAGGTAGTTCCTAGTTTCACTCGCTGCTGCCTATGGTGGAGATAGCTGGCAAACCAGCAAAGGGAAGGGGGTGCCAGTCCTAGGTCCTTTAGCATGTGTGTGACTATGCCATGGTCCACAACATCGAACCCCTTGGTCAGGTCTACAAACACAGTGCCTGTATATTTCCCTCTATCCGTGGTGGATGCAATGCAGTTAGTAAGTGTTAGCAAGGCAGCGGCTGCACTGTGTCCACTTCTAAATCCATATTGGTGGGGTGATAGTAGACTGTATTTGGTCAAGTGTTCAGTAAGTTGGATAGCTACTACTTTTCCCAAAATCTTGTTAAGCACTGGCAAGATGGATATAGGCCTGTAGTTACTGAGAGTTTAGGATCTCCTTTCTTAAAGACTGGGACAATATGAGATAATTTCCATGTGGAGGGGACTTCTCCACTCATGAGTGAGAGGTTGAACAGTCTAGTAACAGCAGGTGCAATTTCCCATGCAGCAAGTCTGAGTAGTTTTGGCTCAAGTCCATTACAGCCGGTCATTTTAGATACGGGGATGCTTTTAAGCAATTTTTGCACTTCAGAGATTTTAATTATGTTGAAGTGGGGGGGGTGTATAGCCTGGCTGTCATGTGATTGGGGGGGATTACACCAGAGTTAGGTCCAGTGTACATAGATCACAGAATTGAGTATTAAATGCGTTTGCTATGGCGGAGGGTTTATTATGATTTACGCCATTGATGTTCAGTTCAAAGGGTACAGTGGAGTTATTTTTGCCAAGGATCTGCTTGATTTGTTTCCAGTAGCACTGAGGGGATCCCGCAGTATAAGAGAGCAGGTTCTTGTAACAGTTACCTTTTTCTTTATTTTATGTATTTTTTGCACTGAGTGTGGAGATGCCTGTACTTTTGCCAGTCTTCATTATTTCCTGTGGTCTTGACGTTTTCCCGTTGTTTGTCCCTAGCTTTCATCATTGTGAGCACTGTTCAATTGATCCATTTGTTGGCGAAGCCCCTGATTCTCCTGGTTGTGACTGATACATATTTGTCCTGTAATCCTTGAAATGTCGAATTAAAGAATGCAATGGCATCCTGCACATTTCCAGTGGCCCAGAGGTATGACCAGTACAACTGTGTAAGATCAGACTTGAATGCCATTTTGTCAAGTTTGGTATAGTCTCGGAACCTTATTAGCCCTGGAGGAGGAGACTGAATTTTTGCTGTCCATGTACTGAACATATTGGAATGGTCACTGATAGAATCAGGTAGAATGCCAGAGCAAGGAATTCTGATGTTTCTTGGTGTAATTATCCAGTTCAGTAATGTAGCCATGACTCCACCCTTTGTCAGCCTAGTAGGTTCCTCAATTATCTGATTGGCGCTCAATTTACTAAGGTGATGTTCAGCAGTGGTCCTTTGATTGCCTAACCAATCTATGTTGAAATCACCTAGCATAATGAATCCATTGCCCTTGACCTGATCAGCTGTTATATCAATCAAATATTCTAGTGTCCTGATACTGCCAGACGGGGGTATATAGACACAGAAAAGATGAAGTTTTTTCTCCTCTCCTAGCTGGAGCTTAATGTGACAATACTCCAGATTGACATCAGCTTTTGATGTGCAGCAAGGCATCAAATATACATTCAAGTGGTCCTTGATATAAAATAGGGTGCCACCACCCCGTTTGGACTTCTCTCTGTCTTGACAAACACATGTATATCCAGGCAGAGCACACATACTATCAGGTATGGCAGGCTTAAGCCAGGTCTCAGTGAGCCCCAGAACGTCTGGCTGGTAATGATGAACCCACGTAGATGGCTCCGTCAAGTTAGGTAGCAAACTCCTAATGTTGATGTGTGCAGTCCTGAGCCCTTTGGAATCCACTCAGGGGAGGTGGGCAAAGGCTAGTCAATTAATCAATCTTTATTTAACCAGGCGAAACACCACTGAGTGAATTCATTTTCAAGGTGGACCTGGGAAGTTAAGATAAGTATAAACTACAATAAGAAAACAGTATATATAATGCAGAATATGGGTACATAGGATGAATACATAACGATGTGAGACTTATACAATAGAGAAATCTGGAGAACAATAGTCTGAGAAGGCAAAAAAGTCTATAAACGATATGTACAAGTAACTTGTAGTTTACAATACATACAAATGCCTGCAAGCAGTACTATAAGAGTATCCTTGAGGCAACATATAAATAAATACCAGGATACCCATTGAGCGCCTCACATATGGGGAGGGAAGAGGAAGTGGGGACATTATGCATAGTAGGAGGGAGGAGGAAAGTGCAGGATGCAGAGGAGACAGGAGGAAGGAGGAGATACAGAGTGATGGGATGCATCAACTTTATTTAGTGAGGATGGTGTCAAGTGCACCAAGGGAGACAACTGCAGACAGGTACTACTAGGCCACAATCAAGGGAGGCCCTCAGGAAGGAGGCAGAAGGCACCACAGGGAAAGAAAGCAGCTCCTGGTGGGGACTCAATTATTAGGAGGATAGAACTGGGGGGAGCAGGGAAAACTGAAGTAAGGTGCCTGCCTGGTGCCATGGCTTAGAGGGACAGGAAGCGCATCCTTAGGATCACGAGAACAGTTGCACGGGAGTCTGAGCTGGACATCATCGTCCACCTAGGGACAAATGACTTTGCTCATCATGAGATTAGAGCAGTGCAAAAGGACTTTATAGAGTTGGGGAGGGGCTTAAGACAAGTAGCACACACAGTATCCTTCTCAGAGGTGCTGCCTGTCAGTGGCATGAGTGAGGCGAGGGTACTTTGCACCATGCAGTTTAACAAATGGTTGAAAAAATGGTGTGGAGCACAGGGGTTTGGCTTCATTGGGGACTGGGGTTCCAACTGGAGGGACACCAGTCTATACTGGCAGGATGGTCTGCATCTGTCCAGGAAGGGAACAAGTCTTTTGGGCAATCAGCTTAAATGCTTCATTGGCAAGCCTTTAAACTAGTCAAGGGGGGAGGCACTGATAAGCAGAAGGAAAATCCCAGCCTCCCCCTACAAAACAGGGTACTAAATGAGAAAAATACCAAGGTAGAAAGGTCAGTGGGGGTTGCTGCTACAGAAGGTAAAGCCATCAAAAAATGGAGAGCAATGAGTACCAATGCCCGTAGTCTGGGTAACAAGCTTCCTGAATTAGTGGCCTTGATGGAGGAGGAAGATCTGGATGTTGTGGCAGTCACAGAAACATGGTACACACAGAACCATGACTGGGACGTAAACATACCAGGATACACTATCTACAGGAGGGACAGGAAGGGTAAAGAGGAGGAGGAGTAGCTCTCTACATAAGAGAAGAATCAAAGCAACAGAACAAAAGGGTAAACAGGGAGGAGAAGAAGCACTGTGGGTCAATTTGGAGGCAGGCAATGGCACCACAATCCGCACAGGGGTTGTATACAGACCCCCTCTCAGGAAATGGACAAAGAAATGATAGAAAGTATACTTAGAATGGCAGATAAAGGGAGATATTGCTGATGGGTGATCTGAATATGCCAGTTGTTAACTGGAGTGCAGTTGCAGCAGCCACTTCTAAGAGTGGGGTTATTCTAGATGCCCTGCAGGCATGCCTTAGACAACTAGTATTGGAGCCCACTCTAGAGGAGCAATCTTGACCTGGTTCTCTCAACGGAGATGAAGAGAGGATCACAGATGTAGAAGAGGGTAGCCATCTGAGGAACTAGCGACCATCGAACAATATGGTTCAAATAAACACAGCAATAGAGTCAAGCCATACAAAGACAAAGGTACTGGATTTTAGGAGGGCTGACTTTGCCAAAATGGTGAGTGCCTAAGGAATGCACTAGCAAATGGGCAGGAAGGAGGTGGAAGAACAATGGGAATAATAAAACTGCCATCACAGAGGTAACAAGCCTTTGTGTAAAGCAAATAAACAAAATGAAACGAGGTAAGAAACCACTATGGTTCTCAAAGGAAGTGGCAGTGAAGGTTCAAGAGAAAAGAAAGCATTCAGGAAGTACAAGGAATCACAGAAGGAACAGGACAGAGAACTGTATCAGTTAAAACAAAAGGAAGCTGGAAGGCAGTCAGAACAGCTAAGGCCCAAACCGAGGAAAAGATAGCCAACTCAGTTAAGAAGGGATAAAACCTTTTATAGGTACATCGAGGAGCAAAGGAAGACCAAGGGAGGGATAGTGAGGCTTAATAAAGGGAGGGAGGGTGGGCAGAGGGTGACTGTGAAAGGCAGAGATACTAAACAAATATTTTTGCTCAGTATTTACAAAGGAAGAGGGGGAGGTACCTAAAACAAACAGTAGAAACACTCTGGATACAGAAGTTGATACCAGCCCATTTACAGAAGAAAGAGTTCTGAAAGAGCTCTTAAAACTGAAGGTGGACAAAGCAATGGGGCCTGATGGGATTCATCCCAGAATTCTAAAAGAACTAAGGATAGAACTAGTGACACCACTGACTACCCTCTTTAACAAATCATGGGAGGATGGGGTGGTACCTGAGGACTGGAGGAGGGCAGATGTGATTCCCCTTCACAAAAGTGAGAGCAAGGCAGAAGCAGGAAACTACAGACCTGTTAGTTTAACCTCAGTGGTAGGGAAAATGATGGAATCACTTCTGAAGGAAAGAATTGTCGAGTATCTAGAGGCCAGAGGGGCACAGGACCCAAGGCAGCATGGATTCACAGCGGGAAGGTCATGCCAGACAAATTTGATAGATTTCTTTGACTGGGTGACCAAAGTAGTAGATCAGGGAGGGGCTGTGGACATGGCCTACCTAGACTTTAGCAAGGCATTTGACACAGTCCCACACAAAAGATTAATATACAAGTTAGCCAGCCTGGGAGTGGGTCCCAAGATGACAGCCTGGGTAAAGAATTGGCTAGAGAATAGGACACAGAGAGTAATAGTAAATGGAATCCACTCTGAAAAAAGGGGGGTTAGCAGTGGGGTACCACAGGGTTCAGTATTAGGACCGGTCCTCTTCAATGTCTTTATAAGCGACATTGCAGAGGGACTGGAAGGAAAAATATGTCTCTTTGCAGATGACACAAAGATCTGCAACAGAGTTGATGCACAAGGTGGGGTGGAAAGGATGAGAAGGGACTTGGCAAGGTTAGAGGAATGGTCAAATGTATGGCAGCTTAGATTCAATGCTAAGAAGTGCAAGGTAATGCACCTGGGAAACAAAACCCAGGGAAGAGTACACAATGGGGTGAGATACTAACAACAACAAAAATGGAAAGGGACCTGGGGTAGTCATATCAGATGACCTAAAGGTGGGCAAGCAATGTGAGGAGCAGCAAGGAGGGCTGGGGGATACTGGGATGCATAGGAGAGGCATCACCAGCAGAAAAAGAAGTTATTATCCTCTGTACAGACAGCTGGTGAGACCACATCTGAGTACTCGTGCAGTTCTGGAGACCAATCTCCTCAAAGACATAGACAGGATGGAAGCTGTCCAGAGGAGGGCAACTAAAATGGTGCAGGGTCTGCACTGGAAGACATATGAAGAGAGACTTAAGGAGCTTAATATGTATAGCCTCGAGGAAAGGAGGGAGAGGGGGGACATGATAGAAACTTTCAAGTACCTCAAGGGAATCAACAAAGTCCAAGAGGGTAGCATCTTTCAAAAAAAGAGGTGTGCAAGAACAAGGGGGCACAATTTGAAGATAGAAGGAGGGCGGCTCAGAGGTAATTTAAGGAAGTATTTTTTCACAGAGAGGGTTGTGGATGTATGGAACAGCCTTCCAGAGGAGGTTGTGGAGTCAAAAACAGTGGTGGAATTCAAGCATGCATGGGACAGTCATAAGGCAATTCTAGGGGTTGGGGGTAGGAAGAAGTAGGCTGCTTGTTAACTAGGATCTGCAGCTTATCCATCAGGTAGGGAAATGGGCAGACTGGGTGGGCCAAGCGGTCCTTATCTGCCATCAAATTCTATGTTTCTATGTTTCTATGTTCTATGTTTCTATGTTTCTATCAGGGAACGTATTTACATGCCTCCTTGAAAGATCGTGAATAAAGTCTCTGGAATGAGGCCAGGGACATAGGGTGGGCCACCTTAAGAGTTTTTTGCAATTGCACAGTTGGGGTAGAGAGAAACTTATAGAGGACCTACCAAATCTTGATTTGACCTTAGGTATGGATAAGGTGATGTAAGTGGAGCTTCTTAATGCATACTTGCTTATTGTACTTGGGGGTAGATAGTCAGCTATGTACATAGACAACTTCTTTGTGATTACTCTATAAATCCAGAAGGCAGCATTTCTTTGCCTTCTGCTAGTAAGTGGATATGTGGTAGGGTCTGTATTTGGTTCGGTGTCCTCTGCAACAATTAATAACAGCATGGCTAATGAGGTGAGGCAGCACCACCTGTGGCACTTTAGACTGGGGGCTATTCTCCATTTAAGTCTTTTTAGCATCCTCAAGATGATAGGCATTAGTTTGAATATGGGGTTCATATCGTCCCACAGATTGTAGATAGGTGAGACAAGCAGGTTGAACAGACAAAGATAAGAGCTATTAGCACAGATGGAGACCTATGGATAAAATGAGGCGTGAACTCCACTGTTAAAAGCCTAATAAGATTTAGCAGTTATAGCACTTCCTGTAATCGGTTAAAAACACTTCATTCTATATAAAACACATTCCTATAAGAAAACACTACGTCCTATGTGAAACATAACTTCAAAGATAGTGATGCAGACAGTAGATATAGCAACGCCAGCTAATAGCGCACAAGCAGATATAACGATACCAGTAAATAGCACACAAGACAATTCTTCCTATACAAACACTTCCTATAAAAAACTCCACTACCTATGTAAAGATATATAGCTCCAAAGATGACCAGTCAGTAACCTGAAACTCAGACTGATTTATCACCATGCATAGCAAAGGCACGGTTCTAATTTGCTCCACCTCCTTTGCATAGCATGCAGTTCTCCTGTAGCCTGTGTATTTAATAGAGAGTGGGGCAGGGATGGAAAAACTGTTTCACTTGCAACTGGCCCGAGTCAGCGATCTGATGCAGGAGCAAGCAGTTCTCCTGTTAATTCATTATATTCCTTGTATTTTTGTTGATTTTATTTGAAAACTGCAAAGTCCCGATCATTGCAGAGGAGGGCAAGGAATCCCAGCTGTTTAGCCCTCAGACCCTTGGATGCTGCTCCCTCGCTGAACTGAGCTTCGACTGAGCTCAACAGTACAGCACGACAGTCCTTTGTCCCAACTGAGCCAGGGGTTGGCACCCTTTTTGTAACTGGAATTTCCTTTTGTAAAATATGGAATTTGGGACTGGTCTGATATTCAAAAATGTTCTCCCACTTGCAGCTGGTCCAAGTCAGCGGTCCGATTCAGGAGCAATTAGTTCTCCTATTAATTCATTTGATTCCTTGTATTTTTGTTTGATTTTATTTGAAAATGGGAAAGTACCGATAGTACCCCGTTAATGTGCTGACTGATTATTGGTGCAGTGATTTTGTCACCTGAATGTTGCTGCAGGCTTGTTGGACTACTTAGATTTTTGGGCGATCTGTGTTCTGAGTGTGAGCAGTTTTATAGCTCCGTGTTTGCTGACTGTTGTAGTGCTGTCAGGTGCTGCTCTCGTTTACATTGCTAATTTCAATATCACTGTGGCATGGGTCCTGTACTTCTTGCCTGTGAGGTTCTCTGCCCTCTGTCTAGCATATCATAACCTGGAGTGTGTTATATTTAGTACCGGGGGTGTGAGGGGGCAGAGACCCCTGCAATATTGCATTTCTACCTGTGTATGTCATTCTATTGCTTTCTAGTTGGTTAGCCATTGATTTGTTGATGTTTCCCTGTTTTTGGTTGTATTTCTTTTTTTTTCTTTTTACATTTTGTAGTTTTTTCCCCTTTTTCACCCGTCCCAGCCCATACGTCAAAGCGCTGATTTACTCATGTGGAGACACACGTATGCCAGGCACTGCAGAACACCCCATCCTGCCCTACTAGCTGTCCCCTTCCCCACCTATGCCACCACCGGACCTCCACCCAGTGGTGATGGGACTATTGGAGGGACAGCGTCCACCCCAGGAGAGTTGCAGATAGACAGGTCAATTCTGCTCCTACCCTCCCCCTCCGGCCAGCTCCCTGACAACCCGAGGTTGTTCCCGAATCCGGGTCAGCAGTGTGATACTAGGTAAGGCTAGATACCTCAAATCTCTGCGCCACCA
The DNA here is from genome assembly GCA_016271365.2 of Neoceratodus forsteri. Lineage (NCBI taxonomy): Eukaryota > Metazoa > Chordata > Ceratodontiformes > Ceratodontidae > Neoceratodus > Neoceratodus forsteri. Next base: position 1,153,410,134 of record CM057453.1, read on the forward strand.
GGCCGGCCTTTTGGTCGTATTTCTTACTATAGGATGTTGCTGTGACTCCCGAATGACAGAATGTCAGGGAGCCGTAGGTGCTGTCTGCGCATTGCTTGTGCTGTCTTTTACATTGCTAATTTCAAGGGCGCTGTGGCATGGGTGAATCAATAGCTTGGGAGCAATGACTAAATGTTGAGATTTTGCCAGCAAATTTCAGGTGTAGGGTCTTCCACCTATCACACACGATTTTGAGTTCAGCAAAGAGATGAGAGAGAGGTTAGCTTCGTACAGCTTAGCTATGTCAGGTGTAATTCAGTGGCTCAGGTATGTGATGGCTCTACAGTAGTGGACCATGTGAGGGACGCCACTGCAAATGAGGGGGCTGAGCACTTTGGATTAAGCAGCAGCACTTTGGTTATAGATTGATTGGATTTTAGTCCTGATAGGGCAGAGAACTGAGTGAGGAGATCTAAAGGGGGTACAGGGAGGTATCCATATTCCCAAGGCGAATAAGTAAATCATCCCCACACAGCACAGTGGAATACATATTGGGTCCAATTTTAATACCTGTGATACTTTTGTGCTGGTGTATATCAGCTGCAAGGGGTTCCACTGTGAGCACAAATAAGAGGAGGGGGGAGAGTGAGCATCCCTGTCTCGTTCCTTTAGCTAATGGGAAGGGTTCTGACATTAGGGAGTTAGTAAGCACTCTTGCAGCGGGGAGGGAGTAAAGGATTTGGATCCAGGAACAGAACCAGGCACCCATTCCTAGATGGGCCAGATAAAGTGCAGGGCTTTGGCTCATACACTTACCTGAATAACAAAAGTTTAAATAACTGGATAACAACCAAATCAAAGGCTTTTTCTGAAGTCTAACACCACTGCTGCTGCTGGAGTATCATATGGCTTCACTACATGCATGAGGTTCATCAGGGAGCAGATGTGGTTGGAACTAACCAAGTCCTTGATGAAGCCCACCTGGGAAGGGTGCACCATGTGTGGTAGGAGGGGATCAAGCCTGATTGCACACTGACCGTTGCATATACTGTATCTTACTGTCCGCATGGATGAGAGAGATGAGATGGTAGCTAGCAGGGAGTGTGGGATCTTTCCCCTTTTTGGGGAGGACAGTGATTATGGCTTCTCTCATTGTAGGGGGAAGTGTCCATTTTTGCTCAGCCTCTGTGTATACTTGGGAAAGCAGAGGACAGATTAAGGTAGTCAGGGGTTTGAAAAATTCTGCCGGATATCTATCCCCCCCCCCCCCCAGGAGCTTTGCCCAGGTTCAAGGTGAGAAAGGCTGCCTGAATTTTTCTGGGGTTAAGTGGTTTATCCAGGGCCACTGCTTGTTCCTGTATGAATTTTGGGAGGTCCAGGGAATTCAGAAACTCTTGTATGAGTTCAGGGTTAGGCAGGCTCAAGAAAGGATAGAGGTTGGCATAGAACTCTCTCATGATAGTATTGAATTCCTTTGGGGCTGTTTTGTACCTGCACAGAGGTATTCCTGAAGCCAGCAATGAAAGACTCCAATTGCTGCTTCCGGAGACAATAAGCCAGGACTTTGCCTCTCCCCCCCCCTTCCCAATATCTGTGCTTCAGTTGAAGGATGGCAATTTTGGCCTTTCTGGACAGCAAAGTATTAATCTCAATCTGTAGCTTAACAATGGAGTTGTGTAGTTCAGATGAGGGGTTAGGGCAGGGGTCTGATTTATATAAGGTGTCTTTCACCTGGAGATTTTGCTCCCCTGTATGAAGTTTGTTTCTGTTGACATCTTCGATAGGCAGTAAATCCAATTATTTTATCCCAGAGACTGATCTTATAGGCCTCCCAGGTTGTTCCAGTTGAAGTGTCTTGGGGGTTATTAGTTTCTAAGAAATGTGAGGTTTCTTTCTGAAGTCTGGGCATAAAGTCTGGATCTTTAAGGAATAGTGGGTCCAGTCTCCATGAGGGAGATTTTGGGGTAAGGGCCCCCAGATAAATTGGAGTTGCACTGGGGCATGGTCAGATATGACCACTAGTGGCATGAAAGGAGAAACTACAGTGGCTTGAGAGATGTGGGAGGATGTAAACCAGAGGTTTATATGACTATAGGTCCCACACACTCCAGTGTGTAATGAATAATCTCTGATCCTTGGTAAGACGAGGTGCCACACATCTGGCAGGCCCTAGTCTTGCATAAGTAGTGAGACAGCCTGAGCCCCTCTACTGTGGGGCTCAACTTTAGAGTTGGGGTTGCTCCTGTCTAGAGTGGACATAAGGGTGAGGTTAAAGTCTCCTCCCACCAAAACTGGGGTGGCTGCAGTAGTAAGGTTCTCTTATTTTTGTGTAATCTCATGAAAAAATGCTGGGTCATTGTTATTTGGGGTATAAATATTGGCAAGAAAAATGAGGCCTGATGGAGTGTCCCTCAAGGCCAAAACCCAGCATCCTTGTGTGTCTGGTACTATCAAGGAAGGGGACCATCTCAGTGTTTTATGCACTAGTATAGCTACCCCTCTTTTTTGGGTGGGTGTAGATGCATGAGTACTTGACCAACCCAGTCCCTTTGTAAACGAGGGTGGTTATCAGAAAGTAGTTTTGTTTCCTGCAAAAAAGTCAAGCATGTTTTAAGCCTCTTCAGATGGGATAGAATTTGTTTCCTCTTGACCTGGGCAGGGAGTTCAAACCTGGGACTTTTCCAGTGTGGCAGATAACATCACTCATTTCATTGTACATGCACAGTATCTTAATGTTTATGCCAGGATGATGCGATTTCAGACCGTGCCTAATCAGTCCGCAGTCGAGCTCCCCAGCCAAGAGGTTCTAGATAACTTGTACTGTATACATACCCAAGAAGAGGGGCAGTGGGGGATGTCATTCATAAGACAGGGGACCTTATCAATCATACCTATGCATTCCAACTCTATGAAGAACAGTAACCACTGCAGCAGAACAACAAAAACACTACAAGACAAACTTAAGAACTGTGTTGTAAAGATTTTAGAGATGAAGAAGATATGAGTCAGCCATATACCTTGGTCATGCTCTCCCCAGACTTCTTGAGGGCATGACCATCTCACTTGTGAATAATGTTGCTGGTACATTAACGTTAGCACATAATAGAGTCAGCAGTAGACCAATGTGCCCATGGCAGCTTCCCCAAAGAGAGAACAAGAAAACCAACTGTTGACTTCATAACAGTATAAGTGTAACATACAAAGCTCCCATATCTTGTATAGCTAACGTTCCTTTACTTAAATATGTTCAGGCTTGTAAATCCATTTAGCAGGGGGAGGGGGTGTCTGGCTGGCATGCCCTGTAGGTTCTATGTACAGTCTGCTGAGGGCATCATATATGTGTACCAGCATATCCTAGGTGAGGGGTGGGGAGAGGACCTGCCAGTGGAACACTATGGCTCCGATTCTTGCTGGGTTGATGCAGGCTTTCATGAGCCCTGTGATCAAACCCCGCGCTGCCCCAAACACATTGCCGCATCGTGCTTCGATTCACAAAGATCACATGCATTTGTGAAACTTTATCCCCTTTACAGTGGCTTACGCCAAATATTTGGCGCAAATCCCATAAAAAGGTCCACAAAGATAGACCAGCAAAAGCTAGTCTGACTCACGGCATGTGGAGCGCAGCACCGAGAATTCCGACTGCCGGCCAGGGAATGCCGAAAGCCCCATGTGCAGTGTGTTCAGTGCACCTGGTGCTTGCAGCATTCAAACTCTTTTGAGAATTGAGCACCATGTCTGTGGCAGTATCCCCGGGTGTACCCTATGTCCGAGGGCATCCCAGCCACCGGCCACCAAAATTGAAAGAGGTGGTCTCCCCCCTTAGCTTAATGTGGACCTTCTGCTTGCTGTTAAGTACTCACCCATCCTCCTGGAATGCTGCAGGGTGAAAGCCCCGTGCAGGTCAAGGGGGGGAGCTCAGACATGAGTTGCTGGGTCTCAGTGCATGGGTTGGGGATATAATCCGGGTCAGAAGACCGTGCCTGCATGGCATTCAATTTTGGCTGTTCCCCCCCCACCCCCCAACAGGCCATTCCCTCATAGAACTTTATGGTACACATGAGCAGTGTTGCAAAAATAACATTCACAGGGAGTAGAACATCCCTCATATGTTTCAATTATATGTCCATGTTGCCAACCACTCCTGACATGCTCCGGTTTAAAGAGTGCTAATTAAGCCTGGGAAGGGGTCAAGCCTGGTAACTTAAATAGTTTCAGAATGGCTTGTTTAGAAGCAAAAAGGATCAGGCTCTGGTTTCTAAGTATCCTTTTCCACTGTATCATCATATGGGGCCAGTGTGATGATTCATGATGGTCACGGTAATTGGATTCCACCTTGTGTTCTGCAGCTCACCATGTTGACATTCGGCAGTGTCTATAGAGTATCCTGACCCTGAGTTCGGAGTCTGAGCCACAACAGATTAGGAACCGAGGGTTATAACTGGGAGAGGAAAGAGGGATGGGTGTGTGAGGGGCACAGTGGTGGTTGGGAACTTCCAGGATCCCGAAGGTTGGACCTAGTGCCCTATATGACCATCAGGCACAACTATTCCTCCCCCCCACCCCTCCACCCCATCTGTCCATTAGCCTCACCCACATAGAAGAAAGTACTCACAGACTTCATATTTAAGTTAGGCATCTCAGCATGGGAGAGGAGAAACCAGGGTTGCAATTGCTTGCAAAGGGTCTGGAGTTGTATCCTCAGGTCTGGAATAACCTGACATCAGTAGTGGGACATTCATGGCTATCACTGCAGCCCATGTGACAGTTTGTAGATCTGTATTATGGGTAAGCTGGAGTTGGGCCTTGGACAACATAAGAGATTTGGCTGAGGTGTGCTTCACAGAGTCAGTTTGTTTGCTCCATGATGCCACTAGTGGAGATGAAGGCCTTAGAGGAGCATATGTGTTGTTCGCGAAAATGGTCCACAACCCACCCAGTGAACAATCAATGTCCTCTCTACTGTTGTTTCTGGACTGCAGTGTTTGAGTCAGAGCATTCTTTTTTTGGCACGGGCGGTACCTCCTTTTCCTCTCACTGGCAAGAACCATCCATCTGCATCTGTATCAGTTACTTGTCAGCCAGCAGAGTGGCCAGTGCTGTGTGATGGGCACTGGTGCCTGTGACTTCTGAGGTCACTGGGGTGTTGTGTTGAGAGCCATATCATGATTCTCTGAGTTCCTTAGGCCAGTATTTATGGAAGAAGTCTACAACAGCATCTGCGGTTGAGAACAGCAGGGGTACCCAATTGTGTATAACTCTCATGATGGCTGCGTAGCTCAGTGAAAACTGTAGCCCTATGCAATGCATCACATGATGGGCTCCAGTATATGTTTTACTTTTCAGGAAGAGTTCTTTTGAAAAGACTTGGTAGATGTGAATTGCATGGTCTTGCCACCTCAACTCTTCCAGCTCTCTAGACTGTCACAGTATCACCTCCTTGGTGGTGTAGCCGGGAACTGGGTCTGTATGGGTCGAGGGCATTCCTCTTTCTTTGGGGAGAGCAAAGAAGCAGTGGGTCCTCTCAATGACAAATTTATGGTCCCCCTTTAGTTGTAGAAAGGTAAGTAAAATATGTTGCTGAAAGGCTTCAGCATCCTTGAGCACTGTTCCCTCTGGAAAACTGACAAACTGCTAGTGATTGCAGTGGCTGCAGTTTTCTAGGTCAGCTACTTTGTCACGAGGGAATGTATAAGGCAGCTTTGCTCCCAGACATTTTCTTTCAGTTCCTGTATCTTGCAGTTGTGCCTCTTGATTCTCCGCTCTGTCTTTGTAACTATGGCACTGATCTTGGCTACCGCATGGTCAGAGGTTTCCTTTACTTTGGTCATTTGAGCCAGGAGTCTGTGGAACAACACTTCTATAGATCCAGGATTGCATGACAGTTTCCCACCCATCGCTATCTTGTTTGATGTCAACTGCTTGCATGGATGATCATGGATAAACTAGCAGGAGAGTGAGGAGGATTCAGTTAGTTGTGGGTCATACCCACACAGAAAAGTTGGAACGGAGTTAAATGGCTTACCAGCTGTTTATGTTGTGTGGCAAGTAGCTTGAAAGAGAGGTGAAATAGCCTACAGATAGCCACATTTGAAAGTCCAAGTCATTTCAGTGACCAGCAATAGTACTAAAAAGAAAGCCTTTTGATAGCACAGTTGCCAAGACCTGCAGAGATATGAAAAAGCTGACGCCTCAAAACAGGGGTCCGAAAGAGCATTTTATACTGCAGCTGTACACCTGTGCCTCTCACAGTTTCCAAAAGTCTGTTATGCTTTTCAGGGATCCAGTGTGAGGAGAGATTGCAGTCAGTAGTAGTAATTTGTGTGCTACAGTGTGTGAGAAGGGCAGAGGATAGGGTGCAAGAATGCTCTGTGAGGGAATAGGCTATTAACAGACACTTCAAGTGAAGAAACAGGGGTCTGTTGCACTGCTTTATCCTTATGGCTGCAGTTGATCTTCATGTGGTGTAAGTGTTACACAGGAGAAAAAAATGTCAGCAGCACCCACGTGGCAGCTTCAAGCAAGCAAGGTGATTATATCTCAAAGTCACACTGTCAAGAGAAAAAGCATGATCTGCTCCTGCTCCAATGTTTGAGAAGTGCTAATTTGAAACTCTCTCTCAAATGCTTGTGGAGTCCCAGTTACTTTCACTTTCCTTATTTGTTTATTTCTCTAGCACTTGCATGTCTGCCGCCGAGAATCCTGAATCAGAACTTAGAAAATGGGTTGAAAATTTCCCAGCCTCTGATTGGCTGAACCCCTTGCCAATGGGTACATTTATATGCCGACAGAAGCAGAGAAAAAACAAGATCCATGCCAGCCTGCCTCACTACCAAACTAGTACCACCGTGCCCAAAGAATTTTGAAAAGCCAGCAGCCGCCATGTTTTTTTTCTCGGTAAGTGAGCTAAGTTTCCATTACTAATTCACCCCCACCCCCGCAATTCCAATCCCACATAACCTTTTTTATCTTTTTACTTTGGTGCTGTGGTATCAGCGCCATCATACATTCTGATGTGCATCTCGCATATCTGCTGCTGACCAACTTCAGTTAAAATAGAATAATGGTAAGCCTCAAATGCAGATTGAGCACACAGCATCATGTTTTATCCAGTTTTTGCTTCTACATAGAAAACAACTGATAGTGTGGCTTAAGTAATCTGAAACTTTCCTGATTTTTTTTTTGTCCTCATATGAGGAACCACATACTGAAAGTTGGAAGAAAGTTTGATATTAAATGTTTACTCTTGGCTCGTACACATATCCCTCCTGACTGCTATTAAGATATATCTGAAAGAATACAAATTTAATTAGTGTTAAAAACAAAACTTAACTGAGTGCTGAGCAGTGCTGTCCATACTGCTGCACAGTTCAGCAACTCCTTCAGATGGGACAATGGAGCATCCAGAGAAATGCCACAAGATATAAGGGTCTGCCCCTCTGGGGATTTGTTCACTGAGACTGGCACCTACTACTATGGCAACGTCTCCATCTCTGCTTGGTTCTCTCATATGCCACTTGTCCAACTGGGTCACCATCTCGAGTCGGCTCACCAAGCCCTTCTCTCAACCTGCTGCATAGGTATTGAACCTAGACCGGGGGGGGGGTGGTAACCCTCTACTACAAATTGCAGCAGTGGCGGGACTGCTTTACAGAAACTTTTTTTAATCATTTTTATTTACTTTTCATATTTTTGCATTGTTATAGACATTTTATTTAAAATGTTTACAAGAAACCCGTTTTCTAAGTGCAGTAATACCCTTCAGGGTGGCCAGTATTGGGCTATACAACACCTTCAGGGGTTATAAGGCCCTCTGCCTGCAGGGTTGGGCCTCATTACATTCCTGGGCAGTGAGTATATCCCAATACTGCCCATCCTGTTGGGTGTTATTGCTTTCCTAGAGTCGATGTTTCACAGATGTGTGAGGAGGGATTGTTACTCGAAGCAGGAGTCAAAAGAGTCATGGTGGTGCCTCGCTGTGATGGAAAGTCTCATTGACGACCACCTCACAATCAGTAGGGCTCTGATGCTATTATCGGTGGCTCTTCTCGCACTGGATTATGGCTTCACAAAAGAATAGAAACAGGTAACATTTTAGTCGCACTTTTGTACGTATGAAAGGGGATCTCTACTTAGGCAACAAGAGTTCTAAGGAAAGACAGTCATCTTCGGCACTGGTCACACTTCCCCAAACTTTATTTATTTATTTGTTTCAAATGTTTTACCAGGAAAGGTATACTGAGTTGGAAACAGCTAATTTCCAAACACATCCTGGTGGACAGGGACTAAGGAGCATAACAGTGCAGTGATAAAATCAAAGCAAGAAGGTGCATTGTAAAGATGCTGTCCAATGTTAGTGTCTCTCATGCTTCCTCATGGGATCAACTTCACTGCAGCATTTACAACAAAATAGCAAGTGAAACTTCTCAAGAGCACTGCCTTTTGTGCCTCTGGATTCAGGTAAGACACTGGTTTGGCCTACTAAGAGCATGTGCCTCCCTCTACCTCTTTCCTGCTCTGCTGCTCCTCCTCTCATTAATCCTCCTTCATCCTCCAAGCAATCTCTTTAGCCATAACCCCCTCCCTCTCTCTCCTAACTCTTCTCTCCCCTCTAACACCTCTCTATACCTAATTTCCCTCCCCCGTTCTCCACCATCTCTCACTTACTCTGTTCCACTCCCGGCCTCCCAACCCTCTACCATCTCACCCACAATGCCCCAGCTCTGTCACTGCCCCCCCCCACGTGCTAATCCTCCTTGCCTTCCCTCTGTTTTGCTCCCTTCCCATCCCTATCACTACCTCAGTAACCCTCTCCTCTTGCACCTCCTCTTGTTGCCATGTGCAATACCTAGCCACTCTAAGGGTCCTTGCTCTCCTTCTTATACCCTCTGGAAATGTTCACCCTAATCCTGGGCCCCCTTCTATTAACCCCCCCTCACACTCCGGTGCCCCATTTGCTGCACTTTGCATCCATGAACATATGCAGTTTGCTAAAGAAATTCCCTAACTTACAGGGTTGGACTGCTCTACGTCAGCCTGCTATCTTGGTGTAACCCCTAGGCGGCGCTATCCCAAAGGCTACTACCCCTGCCTGCTTGGCTAGTAGCAGGTTAAGGGGCCTGAGTTCTGAAATGGGTGCCTCCACCTGGAGGTCAGGGTTGGTAGTGGTCAAGCTAACCTGGGCACAGCTCTCCAGGACACTGTAACCCCCCCTCTTTCCGCCTAGTGGCCTGAACACTGTACAATAATCACTTTCACAATATCCCTGGTACACTGTACAAGTACCCACACTGTTTGAACTTACCACCAGGGCTGGTTCCTCTGGTTTGACCCTGGGGACCCCCTGTAAAACAAGGTTATAGACAGCAAATAACAACAGTATAGTACTTTGAGCACAAACTGGAACCACAGTCAGATTACATCCAGAAAAAGTTAGATCTGATTTATTCAGGGGACTTGAACAAGGGAGGGGCGAAATCAGGTTAATTAGCTTAAAGGTTATATCAATCAAGCAGTTATGCATGCGCTTTGAGTCCCCCCACACAGTCACACCTCTGGGTACCCTGGTGGAGAAGAAATTGGTTAGCCAGGACTGTTGCCCGGGGTGGACAGGCATCGCAGCTGGTTGGGGCCTTGTGATGGAAAACACAACATGCACAGTACACAATATTTGTAATCTGGAGCCAGAGGGCTCAGTTCGTAAAGGAAATGAAACAACAAGACAATCAGATGACACACTCAGATTAAGCTGTTGTTGTAGGGAGCCACCCTGGTATTTACATACAATACCCAAGACCTGACACAGGCTGGACGAAAATCGAGCCTGCAGGTGGTTGATCTGGAATGCCAGGAGAAGCAGGGCCAACAGGAGTCACCGAGGAGTCGTTCCTGTTCAAGTGTGGAGCAGGGGGCTGATCCCAAGGCAGGTCTCTCGTCGATGGCTCCCCTGTGCAGTGGGTAGCCTGGCTGGGCCAGTCTGGCAAGGCCCAGACCACTCGGAGATAAATTCGGATGCAGTCTATTTTTTTTGGCTGGATACAGCTTCCAACAAGCAGAACACAGTTCACACAGTAGGGAACTAACTCATGACCCACTAGCAGCTCACAGCACATTTACACGTAAGGGAATTCTACTATAGAAGGCAAAGCACTCCCCGGTCACAGTCGCTAAGTCTCTGAGCACACCGGGAGCTTAGGGGTAGCTAGAACTCCTGACAGGCCGATCCCATTCAGCAAAATATTCGGTCTTCTTCAGATTGAGCCTGGCCCACTTCAGTAGCTTACTTTAGTCACACAACTCGGATTCAGTCTGAAAACAATTCTCTTTCCCCTCTCAGGGCAGCAGGCAGACATGCAGGCCAAAAACTCTGGTCTTTCCAAAGAGACTGTCTCAAGCATCTTGCTTCTTCAGCTCCCAACTTAGATCTGCCTTAAACAGCAGGCAGCTTGGGGATCTCCCTCAGATCCAAAAGGTTTGGTTGGCTGATGTGGCTGTCAGTCAAAGCAAGAGCTCCCCCTTCAGTTGCAAAAATGCGCCAAAAACCCCAAACTACAATTCCTACAGATTTTGACTTCGGACAGCTCCTGTAGTCCGGCTCCATTTTAGGTCCCACCAGAACTGATTGGTCCAATTCACAGTCCCGGGCCAAATGGTGGGGATAAACAAGACAGTCCTTGTAGTAGTAGTAGTAAAAACTTTATTTTTATACAGGAAAAGTACATGTCGTTTGGATAATACAATCCAGTTTTCAAGACAGTCCTGTGCAAAATTTCCAAGATTCACATAATCATACCAATTACAAACAATCAAATACATACTATATATAAAAAACACAATAACAAAATTACAAAACATAAGACAAAAAGCAATATCAAACACATGTACATGAAAAAAACCTTTGCTGCAAAGAAGGCAGATTAGACAAACTACATTATCATTATCACTCTAAATGATTTTCAGCAAATAGTTACATCCTTCAACAGTGCTCCCTCTCAGATTGCTTATGACTGCAATCCAGGCAGCTCTCAAAGAGACAGCACACAGAGGCTACACAGGCACTCTCCGTCAATACATCCGCACTGCTAAAACGCAGGACACCAGCCTGGCAGTGAGCATTCAGGCAAGTTCAAAAAGACTCCTCGGGAATCCCTATTTGTAAGGGGGTTACATTGGCCATTGTTGAAACCTGGCTTATCAAGGCCACCCCTGATGCTGCTGTTGCCCTCCCTGGGTATTCGCTTAAGTGTGGCGGGGGTTGTGCCATATACCTCTGCAACTCAATCCAAGGGCATGCCCACCCCTCAGCTCAGTCACGGCACCCAAGCCATCTCCCTCAAACTTACCCCGACCCATCTAGAGCCCCTTTATATCTTACTGCATTCTACAATCCTCCTAGGCACCAGCACCTCGCCTTCCTATCACTCCTTGATCATCTTACCTACTTGCTCTCCAAGACAGAGCAAATCTTACTTGGCAACCTAAACATTAACTGGCTTGCTGACTCCGCCTTACAGGCTAGGGATGCTGTTGCCACCCTAGACCTTACCCAACTTGTTACTCTGCCCACCAGATCTAACTTGGTCACTGGTACCTCTACTTTACTGGATCTTAACATACTAACATACTATTTTCCAGCAGATTAGGCCTTACGGTCTATCAAGTCTGCTCGAACCTTAGATCCTTAGTTGGGCGCCGAGGCCCTCCCATCCCTTGTGCTCCAGAAACCCCTATCATCTATCCCCACCCCCCTGGGACAGGCCATCATCTGATACATCCACTTTCTGTGTCTGTCCCACCCTCTCTTGAAGCCTCCACTGTGGATCTCTGAACCAGCTTGCCAGGCAGTGCATTCCAAGGTCCACCACCCTCTCAGTGAAAACCTCCTCCTCTTTTCCCCCCTCACCCTTCCACCTTCCATCTTCAAACCATGCCCTCTAGTGATACCTCCCTGCTTTAGTCTAAAGATCCCCTCCATGTTTACCCTATTTATTCCCTTGAGGTACTTGAAGACCTCAATCATGTCCCCCCTGTCTCTCCTCTCCTCCAGTGAAAACAGGCAAAGCTCCTCAAGTCTGTCCTCATACGTCAAATCCCCTAGCCTCGTATCATCTTAGTTGCCCTCCTCTGTACCCTCTCCAGGAGCTGTATGTCCCTCTTCAAGTGTGGTCTCCGCACTGTACACAGTACTCAAGGTGTGGTCTAACCGTCCATTGTACAGCGCAGAATCACTTCCTGCTCCTAGAGGTGATCCCCTACGATGCATCCCAACATCCTGTTTTCTCCTTGCTAGCCACCTCCTGCACTGCTCAGAGTTATTCATACATGCATCCACCATGACCCCTAGGTCTTTTCCCTATTGAGGCCTCCAGCGCCTCCTCCCAGGGTGTACCTGTGTTTAGGAGTTTCCCAACCAAGATGCAACACCTTGCACTTGGTGATATTGAAATTTAATTTCCATGTGTGAGCCCAGCTTCCAGGGTGTCTAGGTCCCTTGCAGGCCAACCTCCCTCTTCTCCCTCAACTACTGCTCCCATCTTGGAGTCATCCGTGAAGAGACTCATTTCACACCTTATACCCTCCCTGATGTTCGATATGTATGCATTAAACAGGCTTGGACCCAGGACCGAGCCCTGCGGTACCCCACTACCAACCTCTATAGGGTTCGAGAGCTCCCCACAGACCACTACTCTCTGGGTGCATCCAGCCAGCCAGTTTTCAATCCATCTGACCATCAAAGGGCCTACTCCTAACCCCATCAGTTTCTCCACCAGACCATTGTGGGGACAGAGTCAAACGCCTTGCTGAAGTTCAAGAATAATACATCCACAGGCTTTCCCCTCTCCAGTTCTGATGTTACCCATTCGTAGAATTCCACAAGGTTGGTTTGACATGATCTACCTGGCATAAACCCATGTTGCTGACTATCCAGACCTCCCACCTCCTCCAAGTATGCCCCCAATCATTCCTTTAGTATACTCTCCATTACTTTTCCCACCACCGAGGTCAAACTGATGGGTCTATAGTTACCTGGTACTTCTCTCGACCCCCCTTTATGGATTGGCACCACATGTGCCTCGCCAATCCTAGGTACCCTCCCTGTCTCAAGTGACCTGTTGAAGAGCTCCACCAGGGTGCAGCCAGTATGTCCGCCAATTCTATAGTACTCTCGGATGAAATACCATCCAGCCCAGGAGATTTGTCTTCTTTTAGGGCCTTGAGGGCTAACCACACCCTTTTGGCAGAGATGGCATCATCCGTCCCCTCCACCTTACTGGCCTTTTTACCCTTATCCAGATGTGACACCCCTGGGGTACCTCTCCCTCCCTCTTGCTCCATTTCTGTTGCTCCCCTGATCCCACTTACTGCCGCTTCTATCCCCTCCGTGCCTTGCTTTGTAGATATCCCATCCCCCTCCCTAGTGAACACAGAGGCAAAGTACTGTTAAATACCTCTGCCTGGTCCCTCGCCTCTTCCACCCACCCTCCTTCTGATCTCAATCTGCTGAGATGGCCCTTAGTTTTTCTCCACTCCCCAATGCACCGGAAAAAAACCTTTTCCCCTCCATGTATCCCCAGTGCCAGCCACTGCTCTTACTGACTTTGCTCCCTCACCATACGGGTGACTTTTCTAGATGCAAGATGGTACATTTCCTTATCCCTAGCCCCTCTTGTTGTTTTATATTTTTTGTAGGCCGCCTTCTTTTCTCTGACTGCTACCTGTACCTCACTGGACCACCAGCATGGTTTATGTGACCTTGCTCCCTTACGTTTCAACTTAGCGCAGGTCCTGACTGCCTCATGAAGTCCCCATCGTATGACCTCCCATCTCCTTTCCACACTTGTCATTGATGTAATCCCCTTCAAGTGATCCTTGGGAATATTTCCCATGCCCACAAAGTCTGCCCCCTTGAAGTCCACTGCCAGTGTCTTAGATCCCACCCCTCCCCCATGCTTATTTGAAACCAGACAGTATTGTGGTCGCTCCCAGTCAGGGGTTCCTCTACAACCATGTCCCTTACCAGATCCCCATCTGCCAGAACCACATCCAGGACATGCCCCTCCCTTGTGGGCTCCATCACATGCTGTGTTAAGAACACATCCTGGAAGCCGTCCAGCAGCCTCTGCTCCTTGGCCACCTTAGAGGACATGGTTCCCCAGTTTATACCTGGCATATTAAGGTCGCCCATCAACACCACTCCTTCCCTTTTGGTCCACACTGGGCAATGATGTTGTCCAGCAAACCATCCTCTAGAACATCACTCATCCGGGGCCTATGTACTACACCCAGCTTGACCTTATTCCTGCTGGGGATCGTGAGGTGACCCATAAGGCCTCCACGTTTCCCTCTGCCTCTTCTACCCTAGCAATTTCTATGTCATCGCTAATGAACATAGTCACTCCACCCCTCTGCCCTCCTTTCTATCCTTCTAAGCATAGTGTACCCCGTACATTTAGGTCCCAGTCATGCAGTCATGTTTTGTTGTGCGTCTCATTGACACTTTGCATACATCCACCCCCGAACAGCATGGCCTGGAACTCTGGCAACTTGTTTCCCAAGCTCACCATTACTAACACCAACCCCAGTCCTTATCCCTGATCCTCTTTGTTGGAACCCACCCAGATTCCTTATACTCCATCCTCTCTCTGCTCCTCCTGAAACCTCCACCCCAGTCTGTTTCCCTCTCCCCTTGGGCTTGAAGGCTACTCCCCTCATCTGGAGGAGAGGGCTTGGTCACCCCTCCCTTATCCCTTCCCCTCACAAGTTTAAACCACACCTTTCTTGAATGTAGTCAGCCATCCCCTGTTTAAGGACTTCCTTCCCTAATGGGGCAAGATGAAGCCTGTCCTTGGCATATAGTCCCTTATCCTTCCAAACTCCATTCCAGTTCCCTAACACCCCCAACCCACTCTCTTCACCCCACTTCCTGAGCCAGTTATTAACCTCTGTGAGCTTCATTTTTTTCTCCACTGAGGCCTTTGGTACTGTCAATATCTCTGAAAAAGAAATGTTGCATCCATTATCCCGACAGACTCTGGCAAGTTCTTGGAACCTTGCTTGGATTTCCAAAACGCTATTTCCCTCTAGATCGTTAGTTCCCAAATGCACCAGGAAGTCCGGTTTCCTTCCACAATCCCTAACCATTTCATACACCATGAACTTTGCTCTGTGCACTGTCAGCCCAGAGATACTCACTACCTTCACCTGGCTATGGCATCCACTCCCCTGTTCCTCCCACTGGATATCCTTAATCATCGAGTCTCCCAATAACAGAACCTTAACACCGCCATCATCCTTATGGTTACCTCCACTATGCCCTCTCAGCCCCCCTTCCCCCCCTTTATTCATGATCTCAATTCCATGGGAGTCTTCCTGCCTTATTAGAGACCCCCTTGTCACCCTCCCCTTTCTACCTCCCTCGTTATTTTGCCCACTTATCTCAAACCCCTCTGAATAGGTGTCCCTTTAACCCTCTCTTATCCGAACCATTTATCCTGGCCCTGATGGTTTCCCTTTCCCCCCCCCACACCGCCATCCTTCCCCTTGTAATAGTACCCCTGCCTCCAGAGGCTCTCTGTGGGTCCCCTTTAGCTAGGGTCCCATCCTTGGTACTGACCCCCCTGCTGAAGGGGGGCTCCTCTCCCACCTCCTTGTCTCCCAGTTTCTCTCCAATCATGCTCTCCTCCCTCATGTCTGCAATATGTTGCATCTCCCCCATTTGCTTAACATTTATGTTTCCCCTTCTCCCTCTGGGACTATTTCTATCCTTTCCATTGCCAGTCTGTGATGCCCTATGGGTATCCGACTCCCTCCCCCGGCCTCTGTATAAGTTTCCTCATTTCCACCAACCCCTTCCTCCCCCTCTAGGTTGCTTAGTAGCTCAAATTTATTGTGACACTCTATGTCAGACTCCATCAAGTAACCCGTGTTTCCCCTGACTGTACCTCTAAACTGCCCCTCTTCTTCCCCTCTTGCTCTGTTCACCTTAGGAGCTCCCTTCCCACAGTCTGCTGTTTTAGGCTTCTGCACAACAGCCCCTCCTCTCCTGACTCTTCCCCCTCCACTCTCTTTGTATTCAGAATGTTCCCCCTGTACGCTTTCCCCTTAGCGTCAACATCCCTATCTAAGGGTCCTCTGTCCCTAATATCCCCCTCCTGCTTGCTGTATCATAACGTCCTGTAATTTCAGAGTGTTGCCCCAGCCTCCCCTCAGCCCCACCCTTCTGCTGCCCATATCCACACCCCTTATCCTTGGACACCCCCCCCCAGCTTACTCCTTAACCAATATACCTCACTCCTGATACAAGATAGCTGTCTACAGAGTGGGCAGCCTCCCTCTCTCCAGGCCCAATTGAGAATTATTGCCATCCCACAGCCTGTGCAGCCTACAACCCTTCCGAAGATGCCTGCCATGGTGGAATACGGCCACCCTGTTTATCCCCCTCTGTTTATAATGGCATACCCCCTTTTCTCAGTCCCTTTCCCCTGGAATACAGTTTCTCTCTATACTGACTGCAATTATTTACAAACCCAATTTCAACCCCACCAATAAAATTCCCAAGTCTCACAAACACATACAGTCCAGTGTGTGTTCAGTCCCACTAACAGTGTGTGTATGCACCCATCAGGTACCGTATGATGTCACAGGCCCACCAGCTCCTGTTGCTTCGAATTTCAGTCCCAAACAGAAATACTCAGCCCTTCAATCCCAACCCCCAGTGGCTTTTCAGTATTTAAGAAAGCCTACAAAACAGGGTGGGTGTCAGGGCTCTTACAAAACACCAGGCAAACAACACATTTAAATTTCACTCTAATTATCACTGCCAAACAACTGTTCCCAAGCCTCCAAAGTTACAATATCACAGCCCAAGTAACAGTTCTAACTCAAGATAATAATTTTTAACACATAGAACTAATTTCACTTACAAAACTATTCAAATATTTCAGTTAAAACAGAATATAACCCCAGACCTCTATCCTTACCAGCCTGCTGCTTATGTTCCCATAAACCCCACAAGATCTCCAACCTCACTGTTCTCCCTGATGTGCTCAGTGATCACTCCCCTATCACTTTCTCCTAGTTGTGCATGAGGCCTAAGCATCCACCCAAACTGTCCACTCATCATCTCTTATGCCCTGGTAAACTTGCCCAACTAAAAGAATACCTTGCTGGTTGTGATTGGTCCCCCATTGATTGTGCCCCTGACATTGATTCTGCCTTCTCTGTTTTATCCAAGTTTTCAACAAGGCCTGTGACACCTTTTCTCCCCTTTCCAAAGTTGTCTCCAAGGACTGTGAATCTCCCTGGGCCACTCCATCTCTGCTTAGTCTCATGCACCACAGAGGCAACCTTTGGCACAGGGCTATTAAATCCGGTAGGACTGCAGACAGGCAAACTTACCGTACTGCAAGAAATAAATGTACCTGGGCTATCCGTAAAGTCAAGGCTGAACACTACAGGTCCACCCTTGCCTCCTACTGGGGCTCGTCCCTTAATTTCTGGAACAATATCGTAGAATTTAATGGCAAGGCTGGACCCCCCGCCCATCTCTTTGTTAACAGCACCTTGTCAACTGATCCTATGACTATTGCTGACTGCTTAAATAGTTCCTTCTCTGACCGCTCGGCTGTCCTCCCTCAAAATTTTTTCAGCCCAGTCCCACCCCACTTCCTCCAATCCATTTGCTCATCCTCTGTTCTACTTCAAGGCCCTCTCCCCTCATGAAGCAAGGCCCTACCTGCTCAGATCACTTAAGGGCATGGGTCATAGCAGTGACTCTCTTGAAACCAAACTGCTTAAAAGGGTCCTAGATGCTGTCCTCAGCCCCCTTACCAGATTGCTGAACCGCTCCCTCTGTGTCACTCAATTCCCCTTGCCTGGAAAACAGCAGTGATCACTCCTCTTCATAAATCTGGCAACCTGACCTCCCCCAGCAACTATCGCCTGATCTCCATCCTCCCCCCTCTCTCCAAGGCTCTGGAAAAAATTGTGGCTGATCAGCTCTCTGACTACCTCTCCACTTATAACCTCCTCTGCCATGAACAACATGGTTTTCGTCACTCACACAGCACCACTACTGCCCTTATTGAATTCTCCAATTTCCTGCACACTGCTCTTGACAATGGTCACGTTGCTGGCTGTGTCTTCATTGACTTGTCGAAAGCGTTCAACACTGTCCACCACTCCCTTCTCCTCTCTTCTTTCTAACCCCTCGGCCTCTCACAGGGTGTGTTGAATTGGTTCTCCAGCTGTCTTTTCTCCTGCACCCAGTGTGTCAAAATCTTGTCTACCATCTCCTGCCCCGATAGATTCGTTCCGGTGTTCCCCAGGGCTCCATCCTAGGGCCCTTGCTCTTCAGCCTGTATCTGAATTCTCTCCCCTCCACTTGTAATGGAAACCTTCTATTTTATGCAGATGGCGCTATCCTGTTTGATTCACATGCTGATCCTCTCCTCCTACAAAACTCCCTACAGGACTCCTTCAACCAGGCTGAACGCTGGTTCTCTGACCACAGGCTGGTTTTGAACTTAAAGAAAACTAAAACCATGCTTTTTGCTCACGACCAGAGTAAATGTAAAGATTATCCCCTCCAGGTTTTATCTTGTACCCTCTTCCCCTTTGAACAAACCTCCTTCTTCAAATATCTTGGCATTCTCTTTGATCCCTCCCTATCCTTTCACGACCACATCTGCTCCCTTTGCTCCGCCATCAACTGTAGGATAGGCCTACTGTATTACCATCATGACTGTCTCCCCACTGAAGTGCTAATGCTGGCCATCTCATCCTCGGTACTGTCCCTCGTGGATTATAGTCTGCTTATTTATGGTGCTGCTGACAACACTGCTCTGCACAAAATTAAGCTATTCCTCAATAAGGCATGCCGGCTGCTTACAGGTTCCCCACGTCTTACCCATACTTGCACACTGTATTCCTTCTTTAACTTCCTTAATCTGGTGGAAAGGCTTATCTATCAATCTTGCCTCTTGACCAAAAAAATCACTGCAGGTCTGACTTCCCCTGGTCTGTCTTCTTTCACAAGCCTATCTACCCCCTTCCTCTCTACCCGCAGCACTGTCCGCTCTCCTTTGCAAGTCCCCAGAGTTAGGACCTCCCTTACACAGAGGTTATTCTGTTACCATGCCCCATCCTGATACAATTCCCTGCCTGTTGCTATCGCCTCTCTACCAGGACTGGGGCCTTTTAGAATTGCTCTCAAGAACCACCTCCTCTCCTCCCGCCACTGTGACTGCCTTGGCTGAGTTTCCCCCTGCCTTTACTCCTCTCAGTCTGCCTATTTTTGACTCTGCCCTTCATTTGACTCATTAAGCCCACATTATTGTTTATGTCTGTTTATTATTGCTAATTTACCTTGATGTGGGGCCTTTGTAACCAGCCCATAATGTTGACTGTTTGCTTTTGAGCACATTTACTTTGTTTTCTGTTGTTTGCTATTAATGTAATTGTCTTCCTGATGAGGCGCCTTTGTAAACGAGTCCCTGACTGAAAGGGTTGGAATTCTGATTACTTCTTAAAATAAAATAAATAAAATGACAAAACAGTCTTTTTCCCTGAGAAACATCATCTCCTCATGCCACTTGGCAAGATTTGAAGTTTCAGTCCTCTCCCAGTGCTACCATCATCATTTTCATAACAGCTAAATGCAATGTCACAAACAGTGGATTATGACATCAGCTGTAGTCAGAATGCAGAGCAGATGCAGTTTGGGAGACAACGATCCTGTTTTCATGCAGATACCCCTAGGAATAAAACTAAAGAGCTGTCCCAGTAGTGCAGCGTTAATGCTGCCACTCACTAAACCAGCGATCTAGGTTCAGGAATGGACTCAGGTCGTTCTGGGGCTGCCAGGTGAGGGAGGATTACACATCCCTTGGACAGCTCTCCTATATCAGGGAAGGGGGTTAGCATGTCCCACTGGTCAGGTGCCACCAAGAGAAACTTGTGTAGTAGCACAGCTAACATATTCAGGCAAAGGGATCCCACACCCAGCTGTCAGGGGCATCTCCAAGAAGGTGGAGCATGCACGGTATGTCATTGCATGTGCGTGGTCCCATGGGAGAAAATGGAGGAAAAAACCACTGATCATGGCTAGCAGATGACCTAGCCTCTGTAGACCTCAGACTGGTGACTAGGCACTCCTGACTGATCCTGTGGCTTAGGACACCCAGCATTCAACTAAGACCTAGTGAAGTTGACTGACAGGGCTGGAAGGATCAGTCCAGACAGAGGCAGGTCAGCTGACAGGGACATAAAGAAAGGACAGAAAAAAGGCAAGGGGTGGAAGTATATGTAATGTTAGCTAACTTGTACATAAATCCAGTTATGCCAGCCCTGTCACTCTCCCCTACTGTTTGTGCCTCTTTGGCTCTTGAAGCACCTGTGAAACCTGTGGTCACAGAGGAAGGGCTCTCAGAGGTACAAATCCATTCTATATTAGATGAAAACTTCATTCAAAGACTTCTGTGCTACAATAGAACACTAGCACTGTTGTGTTGCAGTAATTTCTATCTTTAAATGAGGAACAAAGCGTAATATGGAACCAGACTGCTGACAGTGGGGATTGCCATTCAGATAGTGCGAGTAGCAGATAGCAGTACTGATTTGTGTTACAGCATTTTTGAGTTTCTATAGGAAGTATGGCTGCGCAGCTTTGCCGCAGTGCATGGGTTTAGATGCCAGGAGATCAAGCAAGTCACAGTTCTATTAAATAAACAATTCGAAAATGCTGCCAGCCAGTTTCATTAGCTTAATGATATTCTTGGCATTGTCAAACCAGCTAGGAGGGGAGGATGGCTCAAATTGGACAAGTCAAAAGGAACCAGATGACTGATTGTAAGTGGCAGTAGGTGTCGATAGACTGACGGGATAAGAGTCTGGACTATCAAGGAAATGAAGTCTGAAGGGCAGTGTATTTTTCAGTCCATTGTGTGTTACTTGTACTGGGTGCAGTTATTTCTTGGGAGAGACTCCAGTAGAAGTCTTGTGTTAGGTACCTTAGAGGTCAACGAATGTTTATCCTTTTACAGCGTTTGTTTAGAATATTTCCTACTGGCTAAACAAGTTCTAGTTTGTGCTCTGTGTGCTAGCTACAAAAAATATATGTCTATCAGAGTCACTGAGACGTACCAAAGACTTAAAGATGTATCTCTCAGTATATAGTTTTTGTTGAATTAGGAAACAAAAAAAATGTTTGTGAGAATGTACCAATGGCTCTTTTATCATACACAACAGGACCATCCTGCATAATATGCAGTGTTGATACTGTACTTTTTTCCCCTACCTCCCACCAGACCAGTCCCCATTGGCCTGACCGTGCCCCCGGCCCCGTCACCTGTCTTTCCTTTGACTTACCTCGCTCTGGCTGTTCCTCCCTGGCTTACCCCCAGGGCAGAGCCTTTGAAGGGTACCCCTTTTTTCCTCCCTGTCAGATCTCTAGCTCGGTTCTCCAGGGTAAACATAGAAACATAGACTTTGACGGCAGATAAGGACCACTTGGCCCACCCAGTCTGCCCATTTCCCTACCTATTGGATAAGCTGCAGATTCTAGTTAACCAACAGCCTACTTCCTGCAACCCCCCACTATAATTGCCTTATGTCTGTCCCATGCATGTTTGAATTCCCCCACTGTTTTAGACCGCACAACCTCTCCAGGAAGGTGGTTCCATGCGTCCACCACTCTCTCTGTGAAAAAATATTTCCTCACATTACCCCGAGCCGTCCCCCCTCTATCTTTAAAGTGTGCCCCCTTGTTCTTACACATCTCTTTTTCTGAAAGATGCTACCCTCCTGGACTTTGTTGATTCCCTTGAGGTACTTAAAAGTTTCTATCATGTCCCCCCGTCCCTCCTTTCATCAAGGGTATACATATTAAGCTCTCTCAGACTCTCTTCATATGGCTTCTGATGTAGACCCTGCACCAATTTAAGTGCCCTCCTGTGGACTGCTTCCATCCTGTCTATGTCCTTGCGTAGATGAGGTCTCCAAAACTGCATGCAGTACTCCAGATGGGGGTCTCACCAACTGTCTGTACAGAGGGATAACCACTTCCCTTTTTCTACTTGTGATGCCCCTCTCTATGCATCCCAGTATCCCCATGGCTCTCCTTACTGACTTCTCACATTGCTTACCCACCTTTAGGTCATCTGATAGGACTACCCCCAGGTTTCTTTCCATTATTGTTGTTGTTAGTACCTCCCCTGCTATTGTGTACTCTTCTCCTGGATTTTTATTTCCCAGGTGCATTACTTTGCACTTCTTTGCATTGAATCTAAGTTGCCATATGTCTGACCATTCCTCCAACCTTGCCAAGTCCCTTCTCATCCTTTCTGCCCCCCCCTTGTGTATCAACTCTGTTACAGATCTTTGTGTCACCTGCAAAGAGGCATACCTTTCTTTCCAGACCCTCTGCAATGTCACCTATAAAGACGTTAAAGAGGACTGGACCCAGTACTGAGCCCTGAGGTACTCCACTAGTAACCCCCCTTTCTTTGGAATGTGTTCCATTCACTATTACTCTCTGTGTCCTGTTGTGCAGCCAGTTTGCTACCCAGCCTACCACCCTGGGACCCACTCCCAGGCTGGCTAACATGATTATTAATCTTTTGTGTGGGACTGTGTCAAATGCCTTGCTAAAGTCTAGGTAGGCCATACCCACAGCCCCTCCCTGGTCTATTAGTTTGGTCGCCCAGTCAAAGAAATCGATTAGATTCATCTGACATGACCTTCCTGCTGTGAATCCATGCTGCTTCGGGTCTTGTGCACCGCTGGCCTCTAGGTACTCAACAATTCTTTCTTTCAGAAGTGATTCCATCATTTTCCCCACCACTGAGGTCAAACTAACAGGTCTGTAGTTTCCCGCTTCTGCCTTGCTCCCACTTTTGTGAAGGGGAATCACATCTGCCCTCCTCCAGTCCTCAGGTACCACTCCATCTTCCCATGATTTGTTAAAAAGTGTGGTCAGTGGTGTCACTAGGCCTTCCCTTAGTTCTTTTAGGATTCTAGGGTGAATCCAGTCAGGCCCCATCGCTTTGTCCACCTTGAGTTTTAGGAGTTCTTTCAGGACTCTTTCTTCTGCAAATGGACTGGCATCAACCCCACTACCCAGAGTGCTTCTTTTGTTTAGTTTAGGTAACTCCTCCTCTTCTTCTTTTGTGAATACTGAGCAAAAGTATTCATTCAGTATCTCTGCCTTTTCACTGTCTCCCTCTGCCTACCCCTCCTCTCCTTTATTAATCTTCACTATCCCTCCCTTAACCTTTCTATGCTCCCTATCCTAATGTACCTATAAAAGGTTTTATCCCCCTTCTTAACTGAGTTGGCTATCTTTTCCTCGGTTTGGGCCTTTGCTTTTCTGACTGCCTTCCCCACTTCTTTCTGCTTTAATTGATACAGTTCCCTGTCATGCTCCTTCTGTGATTCCTTATACTTTTTGAATGCAGCCTTTTTTCTCCTTAACCTTCCCTGACACCTCTTTTGAGAACCATAGTGGTTTTTTATTCCGCTTTGTTTTCTTTATTTGTTTCACACAAAGGCTTGTTGCTGCCATGATGGCAGTTTTGATTTTTCTCCATTGTTCTTCCTCCCCTCCTTTCTGGCCATTTGCTAATGCATTCCTCAGGTATTCACCCATTATGCCAAAGTCAGCCCTTCTAAAGTCCAGTATCCTTGTCTTTGTATGGCTTGTCTCCATGGTTGTGTTTATTGTGAAGCACACTGTGCAGTGGTTGCTTGTTCCCAGATGTCTACTGACTTCTAAATTTGTGATTCTCTCTCCATTTGAGAGTACCAGGTCTAATGTTGCTCCCTCCCGAGTGGGTTCCACCACTAGCTGTCTAAGGCATGCCCCCTGTAGGGCATCGAGAATGACCCTGCTCTTGGATGTGGCTGCAGATCACGTCGTCCAGTTAACATCTAGCATATTCAGGTCCCCCATCAACAGCAACTCCCCTTTTTCAGCCATTTTGAGAATATCCTCTATCATTTTCTTGTCCATTTCCTCCCCTTGAGACGGGGGTCTGTATACAACCCCTGTGCGGATTATGATGCCATTCCCTGTCTCCAAGGTGACCGAGCGTGTCTCTTGTCCTCCCCCTTTACTTTTTAGTTCTGTAGCTTTGATCGCTTCCCTTATGTAGAGAGCTACTCCACCTCCTCTTTTACCCACCCTGTCCCTTCTGTAGATTGTGTACCCTGGTATGTTGACATCCCAGTCATGGTTCTCCGTGTACCATGTTTCTGTGACTGCCACAATATCCAAGTGTTCCTCTTTCATCAGGGCTACTAGCTCAGGAAGCTTGTTTCCCAGACTACGACAGTTGACAGAGCAGGGCCTGAGAAACACAGTGGGTGGCCATCTCACACTTTTCATTTTTCATCTCCTGGGAGATCAGTGATGAGATATGGCTTTGATAACAAACACAACTTTATTTCATAATACACCCTGAAAAGGAAAGGGATTAATGCAACTGATTCACACAACACTATGCTCTGGCATGACTTCCAGTGCCCTATACAGACACGGCCTTTACCACGTGCTTATGTTGACCATCACTAACAAAGCCCTTAGCATGCATGGGTCCTCGCTAACCATCCGCACTGCATAATTGATGCAGGTACACTCCACGATGCACTCAGCAACCACCAAATGGTATGCCGCGTGCCTACTGGGTCATAATATCACAGACAGAAAGACCGCCCTGCTACTACCGAGTATGGGTTTACAGCGACAGGGGAATTACAGTGATAGAAAGTATCACGATGCCCCAACACTCACCAGCAACAAGCAGGTGGATGTAGTCACTGCCAGTCAGGTGCTTGGTCGAGCTGCTCCCATGGTGGAGTGGCTAGAGCACCCGACCCAGCAGTGGATGGGGTTGGGGGAAGGGGTTTGATTCCCTTCTAAGAAATCTTTTTTTAACAATTATATTTCTTGCCCCTGTGTCCACAACCCCTCAGAGCTGATTATAATAGTTCAAGGGGTAGTGCAGGGGTGCAGGGGTCAGCGCCCACTGTAAAGTACAAGAAAAAGTCAGGTGTTGCCCGATGCTGTATCATGCCGCACGGTCTTGATGTGCTCAGTTTTGTCTGTGACATTATGACCCCATACCTACTGCGTGTGAAAAATTCACCACCCTAAAGTACCCCTGAAAATTATCCACATCCACTCCTTCCGATTTCTAGACCTACCCACCCTCCACGCTGCTCTACAGTCTACTGACTGGTCACAAATCTCCAGTGCCACTGACATTAACACAGCCCTCGATTACTTACATGCCAAATTCATACAGATATGGGATCAGCATACCCCCATACGCAAAACCGGGGTTAGAGGCTCCCACCTCCCCTGGATCTCATCTGAACTTATGGCTTGCCAGTGTGCTCATGACATGGCATGGAAATCCTATAAGGTCTCCGACTCCCCTGCTGACCTACACAGGTATCGCACCCTGAGGAATTCTTGCACCAGAGCCACTAGGTTAGTCAAAGCTGAGTTTTTCTCATCATCTTTCCAGAGAAACTTGAGTCACCTCTCAAAGTTCTGGAAAGTTATCCATGCCCTAGTCTCCTCCCCAACCAAGTCTTCCCCCTTACTAAATTTAGGGGCATCCTCAGCCTCTGACCCTCCATCTGTGGCCACTGCCTTCAACACTTGTTTCACCACTTGTACTTCTACCCTCCTCTCCTCCCTTCATCCTTCAACCTCCCCCCACCACCTCCCTCATCCCCATCCACCCCCACCTCTTCTCCTCCTCCTTTCTTCTTTTCTCCTGTTTTCCCATCCTCCTCCTCCCCACTGAAATCTCTTCTAGCGCTCAACCCCTTACAAAGCAGCAGCCCTGACGGACTTCACGCTAAGCTCCTACATCTCTCTGTCCCTGCCATTGCCTCTCCTATTGCCTCCTTACTAAGCCTCTCCTTCTCTCTAGCCTCTCTTCCATCATTTTGGAAGCATGCAACTGTCATCCCCCTCCATAAAGGTGGTGGCTCCTCCTTTCCTGGTAACTTCCGACCTATAGCCCTCCTCCCTACCCTCTTCAAACTCCAAGAACACATATTGCTATCCCAACACTCTCCTTTCCTTGACTCCTCTTCCCTTTTCATCCCTTTCAAGTCTGGCTTTCAAAAATTCCATTCCACCTCCTTCCTCCAACTAACAGATTCCATCCATACAGCTATGGACCAGGGTCTTCTCACTGCCACCATTTTTGTTGATTTAGCAAAAGCATTCAGCACCATCGCTCACTTACTCCTACTCCACAAACTCAGTTCATCTGGTCTTTCAGTCCTCACCACCCACTGATTCAGCTAGGACCTCACAGAGAGATCTCAATCTGTGAGGCTAGGAGGAGCCATATCAACCCCCCCCCCATTACCATTGGAGTCCCCCAAGGCTCCGTACTTGGTCCTCTTTTATTCTTCATATTTCTAAATGACCTTCCTTCTGCCTGTTCGTCTGTGTCCATACACATGTATGCAGATGACACGGCCCTATTTATCTCTGGTTCTTCGCCAGCTAAGCTACTATAGTATCCAAACTCCAACATGATTTTGACTCAGTCCAGAAATAATTTCAGTCAAATCAGTTATCTCTAAATGCCAAAAAGATGGTCTCTATGTACTTTGGCACTAGACCAAGGCTCTCTAAATTCCCATCCCTCCCTTCCTTCCACACCCTAGATGGTATCCCAGTTGACCACATACCTGCCTTCAAATACCTTGGCATCTGGCTTGACTGTCACCTCCATTTCTCCCAGCACATAGACGCCATTCATAAAAAGCTCCACCCTAAACTGGGTGCCCTCTTTAGGCATAAGAGCTGTATCCTCCTCCCTGCTCTCCGAGACATCCTTACCAAGATGATTCTCCCCATCTTTGACTATGGCAACATTGTCTACAGTACTGCCCCTAAATCCACCCTGGCCAGACTGGATCCCCTATTCCACTCCTTCTGCCGCTTTGCTCTCAACTGCCCTACCTGTACCCACCACTGTACTCTCTACTCTGCTCTTTCCCTCCCTTCCCTGGAGGATCGCCATCCATCCCACTGTGCCTCCTTTACTTCCAAATTCTGGATATCCTCCCTACCTCCATATCTCGACTCCCTACTCTATCCATCCACCCCTCCCACTCCCTCCAAACTCTAGGTATCACTCCCTCAAACTCCCTTCCTGTAAAACTCTCACTAGTCAATCAGCCTTCTATTTCCACTTTCCTAAACTCTGAAATTCTCTCCCCTTAAGCATTAACTCAGCCTCTTCAAAACCTTCACTAATCTCTCTTCTCCGCTCCCACACCTCTCCCTCCTGCCACTGTCCTTAAGCGTACTCTGACCCTCCCTACGTTCCCCTGGGTCCAAACAACTGTGACTGTATTTTGTACTTATTGTATTCACCTACTTGAACATTGTATGAACTCGGGTTACCTAACTGCTACCACTGTATATTGCACTTATTGTACATACCTACGTATTTCTGTTACATTCTGTATATTTAATCCACCTCTGAACTTATTACATTTTTCTGTATGTCAGCCTGTACAATTGTATATATTTTTTTAGAATGTTCTTATGCTTTCCCTCTCCTCTCCTCTCCTCTTTCCCCCATGACACATCTGGAAAAATGTTATTTTGTGCTCAGTATGTTTTTTCCTGGTAAAATGCTTTAATAAATAAATAAACAGTTCTCCCTGACTGCCACTAAATGAGCCAAACCAGGTGCGGCATCCATACTGTGTCCACCCCTACACCACTAGGCACAGTGCAAATGTTGAAGTTGGCACCCCTATACAGGAGGCCGTTATTCTCTCCCACCTGGTAACAGGATTTTTTTCCTGATTATTTATGGGAACTATCTTTAAATTAGTTCCTGGGTACCCAGTGTTGTATCACTGCAGGCCCAGTGATGTTCCCACGAGTTGGTCAGCAGTGATGAACTTTAACTTTTAAGGAGCAATATGCTGAGATAGAAACCCCACAACCTAAATGCTATGCAGTTGTTAAAATGGCAGACAGAAAACCTAAAAACATGAAGTATTTTAAGATCCTGGCCTGATAGTCAAATACAAGAACAAATTCCCAGATTAACTGGTTCACTTCCCATGGAGCAAGGCAAGCCCTTGGTTCCCAACTGGGTGGATCCACTCTCACTCTGCAGGGCCATTGGACCTCCAACCTTTGCAGTACCTCTCAATTAGGTGGGCCGACTCTCTAGTCTCACTTCAATAGTTCTCAGGCGCTGGCTTTACTGGTTCCTCCTGGATGCTTGGATGCCTCTCCCGCTTCATGACCACCATGTGTCGATACTGTCCAACATGTCATGGCTTTCAGTACCTCTGAGCAGTTGCAGCCTGAAACCTGGTTGTGATGCCTGCTAACAGACCATTCAGTAGCCCTACCACAGCTTCTTCTCACTATCACTCTTGCTCTGCACTGTACCCTCAGTGTTGTCCTTCTATGTTGGCTAGCACAGGAATACCACTCTTTTCCTTACCAGGAAACACAGGCTCAGCTCACAGTTCCCCTTTCACAGATGCACAGTCTGTGATGGCTCAGCTCAAAATCTCTGTCTAGACTGCAGTCTTGCCTCTCCAAGATCTCTCACAGATCTGGCCCAAGTCAGCACAGCCCCTGCCTTTTTCCTGTCTCTCTTTATTTATTAAAAAAGTTTACAGGTTTTACAAACAACAGCATAAAACAGATGCTGCATAAGTTGCAATAATTAGATGGAGAAAGCTCACACAGGGGCTATACAATGTGATTCATGAGTACCAGAGTACATAGGATGCAGTCAATGGATGGTTACAGAGGTCATATACCATAAATGCTGCAAAAGAGTTTCAAAGCTGCCAAACATCCTGGTTTAACTGGGACAGTCTCAGTATCCAAAGGGCTGTCCCGGTGTCAATAAGCATTTCCTGAAATTGGGATTTTGCCTCAGTTTGCAAATTTGGTCCCGGTTGATGGCCTGGGTTGAGCTGGTTGATCCGATCCACCTCCGCCTGTCGCACACTCCTTCGTCTCTCCGCTGCTGTATGCCAGCCAGGCCAGCCCAAGACAATCCAATTTCACTTTCAGCCCTTTAAATTTAATCACCAATGGTAGGTGAGGGGACTGGGTAGAAAGGTCCAATGGGAGTCTAGTGCTGCAGCTATTCTTTAGGGGAACACAGGGCTTAGGACTTTAGTAGGACCAAACAACATATCACTTGCAAAGGATCACAGAGTATGTGAATGTGAACCTTTGAGGTATGCGAACCAGTGCTTCAGCAATATGGGCTGCACAGCCATAAAAGAGTCTGATGAACATCATACAGGGAGCTGTACAACTGCACTAGGGAGGCCACTAGCAGGAAATGATCATTTGCACAAATGGAATTAGATGCTGTACAGGTTTAGCCTCCAGTAAGTTGTCTGCTAATGTGTTGGTCTACTCATTCAGGGCCTGCACTACAGCTGAAATTGATTATACCCTTAGCATGGAACCAGAGGTGGAGGTAATCTACAGTTGCATTCCATTATTTGTCATTAGCATTCTTCAAAAAAAACTACCTCTTTTATGGGAAGTGCTGCTATTTGACCACTGCTGAAATTGCACCATCTGTTACTGCTGCTTTTCTTATCTCAGTTATTCTGGGTTTTTTTTCAGATGACTTTTGCCAAGTGTTTAAATTCAGGAAAGCAACTCCTAATGTCGTCCATTTTGGTTTCCCCTGGAGCATAGTGATAGACTGGTGAAATCCTAGAAGTCTTGCATTGACTTTTAGCAAGGATGGTACTGTGGACACCTGTGGTAAGGATGGTACTGTGGACAACTGCGGTAAGGATGGTACTGAGGACACCTGTGGTATGGATGGAGCTGTGGACACCTGTGGTAAGGATGATACTGAGGACACCTGCGGTAAGGATGGAGCTGTGGACACCTGTGGTACAGATGGTACTGTGGACTCCTGTGGTAAGGATGGTACTGTGGACATCTGTGGTAAGGATGGTATGGGGACACCTGTGGTAAGGATGGAACTGTGGACACCTGTGGTAAGAATGGTACTGAGGACACCTGTGGTAAGGATGGCACTGAGGACACCTGTGGTAAGGATACTACTGTGGACAACTGTGATAAGGATGGTACTGTGGAGACCTGTGCTAAGGATGGTAGTGAGGGACACCTGTGGCAAGGATGGTACTGAGGACACCTGTGGTAAGAATGCTACTGTGGAGACGTGCTAAGTATGGTAGTAAGGACACCTGTGGTAAGTATGATACTTAAGTATAGTAGTAAGGACACCTGTGGTAAGTATGGTACTGAGGACACCTGTGGTAAGGATGCTACTGTGGATACCTGTGCTAAGGATGGTAGTGAGAACACCTGTGGTAAGGATTGTACTATGGACACCTGTGGTAAGGATGGTATGGAGGACACCTGTGGTACCTCTAACCATTACCTTATTTCTTCTTCTGACTCACAAACCTGGATATCCACAGGATTATAAAGTTCGGTAGTATTGTTTTTTCCTTGGGAGCCTTCCAGGTGATTTGGCTGATGAAGGTGCTTCCAGCTTGGATATATCTGGGTATATCACATGTCAGGAAGAGCTTTTGTACCTGAGTTCATGAATGATGGCCCTGCACATCTCTGTATGTGCCTGCAGCTACCCTCCAGAGGTAGTGGTGGCTTGTGATTTGGGTGTTTTAGCTGACTAACTCCTTGTAGTCCCTGGCAAGTTTTTCTCCATGGAATATCTCATCAAGATAGTTTAAGGGGTATAACTGCCACTGCAAAAAGACCAGCTGTTCTGTACCTCCTTTCATGACACCAGCTTGCTGGGTACCAGGAGCTGAGAAACTACTATTGGTTTGCTAGTGTAGCGCACATTGCATTCAAACTGCACTGTTGTATATGTTTGTACTCTTGCTGTAAGGTACCCTGAGCCTCCGGTGAAGGGCGTCCCATATAAATAAACTCTACTATTACTACTACTATTATTCCTTATGAAAGGAAATATAATGGTTCGTGGAGAGTCATGGTGTCAGGTAACTGTCACATAAGGAGATTATTTGAAACTACTTTAACTTGCTTACATCTGGTCACCGTACCAGATTGCTGGACCATGTGATCAAGGTGCAGTTGCACTGAAATGTTGTGCTGGCAGGCCAGTGAAAATAGTTGTTGTGAGCAATGCATTTATTTTTTGTTCCACTAAACTGTCGTGGTGGTATTGGGTGTGCCACGGTTAGATCAAACAAATACAGCCGAGCTGGGTAAGTTTCTTTGGCAAACAGACTGTTGCAGACTTATGAAGCCTAACCTGGGAGTGGTCCAGCAATAGACTCACTGAGAGGGATGCCTTGATGCCCGACGTGAGTGCTATGTTTTGAAACTTTGCAGCCTTGTGTCCACATTTCCGCACACTCTGCATCGTGCAGCAAAATGTTTGCAAACTTAGCATCTTACAGCAATTGTTCACCATTCTTGCATACATTTTTTTTTTCAGTTGCAGCAAGATTTTACCCAGCTGTGTTAAATATTCCACACTTGGGTGGCCTTAAAATTGACACAAAGAGCACTTGCAATCAGAAATGACAAATTCAAGATTTAGAGCAATTGCGGGATTTTCACAGTGCAAAAATTATGCAAATTTGAGTTTGCATTAAAAAATACATAATTGCATTAGTTTTGTCGACACTTTGAGAAAAAAAGCGCAAATACAGACAACAGGTGAAAGAATGCTGTAAAGGCCCCCGAAAAGGTTTAACTATCTCAAGTGCTAGCTAACCCTCCAAAATGCCGTCAAACTAATCTGATCTCCAAAATACAAACCTAGCCTTAGAAAAAGACCGAGCATGAACTGCTGAGGGAAGGAGACTGTTCCTAGGAGAGCAAGTACCCCAGCTTATTTCATACACCAGGCTACAGGGCTGATCCCTTATTGCAAAGTATTTTATACTTATATGACACCTTGAAATTCTTTAGGCAGGCAGCAGGAAACTAAATAACTGTCAAGAAAACAGGCATGCTTTAAATTTAAAAAGTTTGCAGAGGACAAATAGAATTTCTCTGCTGTATTACCAAAGGGAAGAAAACAATGGAAGTTTTGAAACACAGATTAAGATGAAGAGCCTCAAGGGTTTCCTTGTTGTCCCTTCAGCTGACACAAAACAACTGGGCGGACTCGAGCTGGTAACCACCAAGTGGAATGTTGATGCAGGCTAGGCTCCTTGATGTTGTCACAACTTTGTGACTTTGTCACTGTCCTTAGTAGGATAACATAATTATCCAGCATTTATGAATAACTAAGTGGCAACATGGAATAACACAGTAAATATAGAATAATACATGGGGGTGGTGTATAATGACATTTTTAGTCATCTGGGGTGTGGGATGACACATAAACTGCAAGAGTGAAGCTTGGATCCTAAATGTGTACTGCACATGTGCACAGAGTTTGTTTCTTGCACCTGTCAGATGTCCTGCAAGTACTGTATCTCTATACAACAGACTGATATTGTGATATAGCACTTGGTGTGAGGCAGACAGTGGCCGGCCGCAGAGGTGAGAGGTGAGTTTGTGCCATTTGTCATCACCATGGGGGCAAGAAGGTAAGTATAATGTACAAGAACTGGGGGGGACCATTGGACTAGGAGGGAGTGATACAGATTTAGATAGACTTGGGTAGGAATCAGGTGAAGCATGAGACACCACTTGAATACTAGGTATATCCTGTAATAAGCATACAGATGGTGACGGGATCGGGTAAGAAGGAGGCTAGGCTGTGGCTTGTCAGGTGGGTGCAGGGCTGTGCATCAGGCTGCACCACACCTCCGTACTATTCATGGCACTGAGGTATGGTGAAGTTTGAGTAATGGCCCCACAATGGTTTGCAAATGTGGTATGTGTGACCTGCATCCATTATGGGGCCGTTAACAATTTATCTCTGAATATGGCGGTGTGAAGCACAACTGCGATCCTGTTTGGGATGTGCCATTGTTCTTACACAGCCATTTTCAGCATGCTGGTCACATACCACTCTGCGGCTAACAGGTGTCTCTGTCTTGTGCCCCCTGTTTTTGCCTTGCTCTAATACTGCTATACTGGAACAACAATTGCACGCTGGGCATGCGTGCAGTTTCTGTTCCAGTAAAGAAATATTATGGCAATGCGTTAATTTGTGCTCAGAATAGGTACTTTCTGTGGTACAAACTGGGAGTTTTCTATATCAGGCTCATTATATTTAGATTAGAACTAACTTTTGAACCATTAGGGCTGATAACCAGATTTTTTCAATGAAAGCTAGGATCTTATTGTATGGAGATAACCATCTTCATTTTCAGCATATCAATATACTGGAACTGAATTTAAAGAAAACTTTTTTTTAACTTTACATTTTTTTAAAAATGTCTGATTTTTGATTCACCTAGAGGCTAAACAAATAACAACTGTATGAATTTTGTTATTGAAAATATGTTGTTAAAGTAGATCAGTCGTGCTACATAAAATCCTCATTGCTCCTTCCAGAAACCAAAATGTCTTCCCATGTGTGCAGGGCAGTGTCATCTCGTTTGCTTTTACACACCCTCAGTTTGTGATAATAACCTTACAAACGTTTTATGGTACATGAGGTAATCACAAACCTTGGGTGTGTAAAAATACCACCTTCAACATGGCCTTCAAACATTCCATATTTTATGCACAACAGAAGATAGTTATGCACATTGTTCATAACTGGGCCTTAAATACATAAATAAGGATTTTAAATGTTTATTAGAAAGAGAAAAAAAAATCTTGTTTTCATAGAATATTTCACTGGCCCGTCGATGCAGAGATGGCAGGCCTGCCCGTGACACTGGTGAGCCGAGTTTGGGATTGAGCCAGGATCACTGGAGCCAGCCGAGGGAAAGAGGATTGAATATCTCACTGGATTGTCTCCTCCAAGGAGGAAGGGACACAGGCTCTGCAGTGATACTGCCACCTCAGGTGGCCCCAGGTGGCAATGCAGTTGGAGAAGCGAGTGGTAAGGAGGATGCTGGCTGGCACTTTGTGTGGCATGCTTTAAGTGTGCCCATGCACACTAGGTGCCTTTGTCACTGACATCCAGTGAGATGGGAGAAATGGAAGGAAAAGCTCTGAGGCATGGCAGCATGAAGTCATCACTATCAGGCCCCACTGCTCCCGTCTGCCACTGCCTCCCCCACACACTAGACGGGCCATGGGGAAATTATGGCTGATGATGCTTCCAAGGGAACTCACAACAGAGGAAATGCCCCTGAGTGAGGAAATGCCATCCATAGACCCTCTGGGGACAAGGTAAGTGACAGAGAAGGGAGGCAGATGGGGCTGATAGGTAGAAGTGAGCAGCATCAGAAAAGGGGGAAACAGTGTATAAAAAATATACATACGAACATACAGAAATTGCCAGCAGAAATAGGCCTCTAGGTCTATCTAGTCTGCTCAAGTGTTCAGCTAACCCCTACTTTGCAGCTGCCCCTCCCCCTCCTCTACCTTCCCAAATACCCCCTCCCTCTCTGTTCCAACCCCTCTTGAAACTACCCACCGTCCCACAGGATACCACCTCCTTCGGCAAAGTATTCCAAACTGCCACTGCTCTCTCTGTGAAAAAGTGCCTCCTCATTTCTCTCCTACTTCCTTCCAATCTAATTCTATCCCTATAGTGTCCCTCCCCTTCTAGAGCTTGAATATCTCTTCAGTATCAAACTTATTTATTCCCTTTAAGTACTTAAAGGTCTCAATCATATCCCCCTGATCCCTTCTCTCCTCCAGGGAACACATGTTCAATTCCCTTAATCTCTCCTCGTAGGGCATATCCTGTAATCCCTGAATCAACTTTGTCGCCCTTTCATTGTACCTTCTCCAACAATCTCACATCTCTCTTCAGATAAGGGCACCAGAATTGCACACAGTATTCCAGGTGTGGTCTGACTAGTGACTTGTTGAGTGGCAGAATGACATCCCTGCTTCTGGAGGAGATACCACTTGTTGTACAACTCTGCATCCTGTTGGCCTTCACTGCCGCCCTCCTGCACTGCTCTGAATTGTTCTTATTTGACTTTATCACCACCCCTAGATCCTTTTCCTCCTCAGTGGTACATAACTGCACCCCCCCCCCAGTTGGTAACCCTTTCTAGGATTCTTTGCACCAAAATGTAATACTTTGCACATTTTCACATTAAACCCCAACTGCTATACCTCTGACCACTCCACCAGCTTAGTCAGATCATCCTGCAACCCCTGCCAAGCTTCTATATGATCCACCACTACCCCAACTTTCTTGACATCATGCGAGATGTCCACAATGAAAATCCTAAACAACATTGGCCTCAACACCGATACCTGCAGCACCCCACTCGTCACAGCTCTCGGAGATGAGAGTTCCCCCTCACTACTACTCTCTCCTGTCTGTCTTGTAGCCAGTTCACAATCCAATTAACCAATTTAGCACCCACTCCCCCTAATTACGTAGCTTATCACCCAGTTACCCATGGGGAGCTGAATCAAAGGCCTTGCTGAAGTTCAAATAAATGACTTCCACAGCATGACCCTTGTCCAACTCCCTCTTGACCCAGTCATAATACTCAACAAGGTTAGTCAGACGGGATCTTCTGGAGATTAATCCATGCTGATGAGCATCTTGGAGCCCATTGACATCCAAGAAGGAGACCAGCCTCTCCTTACATATTGTCTCCATCGGTTCCATGTCATAATAGCGATCGCTATTATGGCAAGTGTATATCACCAAAAGCAAATTGGCGATATACACTTGCCAGTGACCTGACAACCAGAACAACAAAAAGTGTTTTTTGGGGGGGGGGGGGCTTTGCCCCTGCACCGCCCTGAATTTAGATTCTCAACTCCAGGTGGGTGCATGTCAGGGAGGGGGCACAGTCTAGATTTACAAAAAAAATTAAGTCCAGCAGCTGCAGGCAGCAACAACATTTCCATGCTCCCGTTCCCCAGCCCCGAGCCAAGTACCTGCTGAGCCAGAGATAGCCACCTACACCACCACACCACATGGCTAGCTCAGTGGCAGCAGGCACACCAGTCCCCTAAATGCCCTTCCCCATCCCTCCCCTTCCCCTTGCTATTCCCCCCTTCTGTTTGCCCTTTCCTATGCTTGCTTTCATGTAGGGGTCGCTACCCTTGAAGGGTAGTCCATGGGGATAGCATTGAATATAAGTCGCCGTTTTAATGGTCGCCCATATTCAGTCACTATCCTTACTGGATACCATCTCCATCCACTTTCCCACAATAGATGTTAGGCTGCAATTACCCAGCTCATCCTTTAGACCACTTTTATGGAGAGGCACCACGTGGGCCATCCCCCAGTCTTGTGGCACACGCCCTGTTTTCATGGAAGTATTGAATAGATCCATCAGTGGTCCAGCCAATACATCCACTATTTCTTTAAGCACCTGTGGATGTATGGCGTCTGGACACGGTGCTTTATCCACCCACAGAGCCCTTAGACCGTCCAATATATATATAAATCAGTTAATTACAAACAGTTTCTTTAAGCAGCAGTTCTTGATAAGAATAAAAGTGCTTCATGATGCATTCTTTTTCATTTCCTGGTTCACCTTTTGATTCTAAGTGTCTGTGTGATAGCCCCCCTCACCCTCTTACTCGCTTTAACTTATCTCTGAGAAGGGAGGCACACCATAGGCTATGGCTGACTCCTGGTAACATCTCACTGGGAGCCACCCACTGCAAACAGTTTCAGACATGGCTGCCTCACTCCTTCCCTGTGTGACTAGTAGGATGTCGCCTACATAAGTCCTGCTTCATCCCAGTGGATTCCCTTAGTCCATGCTACACTGTGCCCCACAGGGGGAGACTACTCATTGTCCTTTTCTTCTACTGCTCATAGAAACATAGAATTTGTTGGCAGCAAAGGACTGTTTGGCCCACTCAGAGTGCCCAGGTAGTCCCTGCCTAATCTGTCTCCACAGACCCTAACTAATATCCGGTGACCCCCCCCCCACCTGTTTACTAATTTTCCCCTATGTCTGTCCCACACATGTTTTAAGCTCCCTACTGTTTTTGCCTCCACCACTTCCACTGGCAGTCTATTCCAGATGTCCACCACTCTTTTAGTTAAGTAGTACTTCCTCACATTCCTTCTTAAACATCCCACCTCCCCCCAGCTTCATCACATGCCATCTAGTCCTGGTGCTCTTTCTTTTTTTTTTCAATTTTATCTTTTGTCCCCCACTTGTCTGCCATCAATATCTGCCTGGTCACGGTGCCTTCATGCTTCCACCTTACCAGCCGTGTTCCCCTCCGAAACCCCTGACTTACCCCTCGGAGGGTGGGGTCACGGCACTGGCCAGGTGCCACAATCAATGTAACTATCTGGGGGAGCTGGTTGGGAAGCTAATTGAAGCTGAAGGCAGGCTTCATGGAGGTGGCAGACTTGTGGGAGTGTTTTTCCCATATATGGGGGGACGGGGACGTGCAATGACATCCAGCATCCACCCCGCTCCCTTGGAACTGCTGCACACTGGTAGCTTGCGGTACCCCTAGCCTCCACCAGGGGTCCATCAAGTGCCAGATGGGAACCCATCCCTCCTCCCGGAGAAGGAAAGCAGTCCAGTCAGCCCTCCAGCGACCCGAGTTCATTCCCGAACCCGGGTCGCTGGTGTTGTAAGCAGAAATCCAACCACTGTGCTGATGGGCTGGCCTCTGGTGCTCTTTCTTATTTGAAAGAGATTTCCCTCCTGCCCCCGTCACACCCATGAGGTACTTGTAGGTCTCCATTATGTCACCACTCGCTCTCATCTCTTCCATGGTGAACATGTTCATATCCCTCAGTCTCCCTTCTTAGGGCTTTTGATGCAACACCTGCACCATTTTAGTCTCCCTCCTCTGGACTGCCTCTACAATGTCTGTGTCCTTTCTAAGGCACATCCTCCACAACCAGACACAGTTCTCCAGGTGGGGTATCATGAGCGAACAGTACAGTGCCAATTGCAACCTCCTTCCTCCTGATGGAGATACTAACCTTTCCCTAGGTATCCCACTGGCCCTACCCACTGCTTTGGCACACTGCCCTGCCACTTTGAGGTCATCAGATATGATAACCCCAAGGTCCCTTTCCTGCTTAGTGATTGCCAGTACCTGCCTCCCATCTTGTACTCAGCTCCTGGGTTCCTATGCCCTAGGTGCATTATTCTGTGTGTTTTGGCATTAAACTCCAACTGCTATGCTCTTGACCACTCCTGGAGTTTCCCAAGGTCCCTACACATTCTCTCCATCCCCTCCTGTGTGTCTACCCTATAATAGATTTGATGTCATCTGCAAAAAGGCATATGTAACCCCCTGCAAATGGTGGTTCCCAAAAGTCTTCCAGGAGCTTGCCTGAATGCTCCAAGTCTAGGCGGTGTTCGGTGTCTGAGCTGTTTAAACGTGGTTCCAAGTGAGTACTATTTGAGCCTCCGCATACTGTCTCTTTAAGAGCTGTCTGCTTGCAGACTTAATTAGTTTGTATGGGGGGACTGTGTATTTAATGCTCGAAACCCATCTGAAGCTGCTGCTAATTTGTTTCCATTTCTGCTGTCTACATGTGCAGAGGGAGCCTTGCTGAAAGATATAACTGTTTGCCAGAAATCATTTAGAGTGACTGAGAAAATGTAGTTTGTCTAACCTGTCTTTATTTTAGCACGAACTGTTTCAGTGTAGCTGTTTCATTTTTGTCTTGAACTGCTGTGCTGGGCCAATTGGGTTAAGGGAGCCCTAAAATGGAGCCTGTGGACGAATCAGAACTTGGACTCTTAATTTTGAGCCAGCCACAAGGGGATTGTATGGGCAGTGACTCTGGGAAATGTAGTTTTGACCTTGGCCCCTTTTTCCACCAACAGAGGGAGTCTTATTGTGAGTGACAACCGAACCAACCAACAGAATGGAGTAGAGCTAAAGGAAATGCCCTGCTCTGTGACTGGAAAGCTCAGATCAGTTGTGCCAGTGAAGAGAGAAGGAGCTCTGTGCTTCTGCGGTGTATAGTTTCGTGCGGGAAGCATGTGTGAGGCACTGAGGTTCGGCCTGCAGTCGTTGCAAGTGCCAGTTCGGACTGAATCTGATTGTGAGGAGAAAGAAGGAAGTCTGAAGAGTGGAAACCAGGCTTACCCTGTAGAAGACTGGGGAAACTGCTGAATCACGCTCAGTCTGTCAGGAACTGAAGCTGCTGTGTGTGCTCCTGGGTATTTTGCAGTAATTGTGATCGGGATCGAGGAGCAGCCTACCCGGTATAGTACTTTCCTTTTACATATGAATGTGCGTAGTGTTTGTGGGGAATAGCTATTTCCAATCCCCCATGCTGTGTGCTGTGTTGCTGTGTGCTGAAGCTGGAAGCAAACCCCAGCTTAGTTTGGACTAAATACGTTTGCTATCAACTGCAGTGGGGTCCAGTCACAAGGACCTTGTCTCCATGCCCTGTTGTTCTGGCAATCCAGAAGAACATCTACCATCCGGTCCTCAGCTTGGGTATTGTGAGTACAAATTAGGGTATTCCTCTGCAGTCTGTTTTCAATCACAAGTGTGTCATCTAATTCTTGTTGTTTCCCTGCTTCATGGACTGAGCCATCCGGCTCTGGATTACAATTGGATGTTGTGCATATATTTTATTCTACAGGGCCCCATCCACCTGCATCTGCCAGCCAACCCCGGGCAACGGACCTGGCTAGCCCCCCCCCCAACCTGGGTACCCAGAGTGTGACTTTTCAGACCCTGTATGTGTGCACAGTACTGTGATTTAATGCCACCAATTAACCTGATTTCCCCCTCCCATGTTACTGCCCCCTAAATAAATCAGATTTGTTGTTGTTATACTATATACTGTCTGTGGTGTTGGTACTTATGGAAACAGTATTGTGTTTTGCTGTGTATGTTGTTTAACCTTATTTTACAGGGGGTCCTCAGAGACATGCTGCAGAATCAGTCTCAAGGGTAAGTGGTATCTATATGAGTGAACAGTGTGTATACCTGGGGTATTGGGGCTGTAACTCCGGGGTACTCTGTGAGCCACTAGAGGGAAAAAAAAAGGGTGTCTCAGTGTCCCAGAGGGCTGTGACCAAACTAGTCTAACCACTACAAACCCTGACCTCTGGGTGGAGGCACCCACCATAGGACCTAGGCCGCTCAACCTGTCCGTAGTCAAACAGGCAGGGGTAGTAGCCCTTGGGATAGTGCCACCTAGGGGTTACATCTTGGAGGCTCACCACTGGGATTTTGTGTCCTCTAGTGGCCACATTTACGAACCACTGGTAAAAAAAATAAATGGGTACCCTGACAGGGGTGGCTGTGCACCGGTTAGTGGAGTGGTGTACTGGGGAGGAGATCGACCCCCAAAATGCTATGCTTGTCCTGGACATCCCCCTGGGTATTAATACGGACACTGTACAGGGAATACTTTCCAAGGTGGAAG
The DNA here is from genome assembly GCA_016271365.2 of Neoceratodus forsteri. Classification (NCBI taxonomy): domain Eukaryota; kingdom Metazoa; phylum Chordata; order Ceratodontiformes; family Ceratodontidae; genus Neoceratodus; species Neoceratodus forsteri. Next base: position 1,153,450,552 of record CM057453.1, read on the forward strand.
GTTTACAAAACCCTGTGGTGGTGGGTCGACATGCTGATCTGCTCACCCACACTTTCATGGCCCTAGTAGAGTATAAGGACCCCATAGATATCTCCAAAGTGCCACAGACTATTACCCCAGAGGGAGCCCTCACTGCCTGGAGAGTGATAACTAAGGACAGTAAAGACCCACGGGGAAATGAGCCCCTCCCACTATCTGAGAAATTTGCTAAGTTGTTGCTGGAGGAAGGGAAAACTGTGGAGGACTTAAAGAAGTTATTTCTGCCACCTGGGGGTGTTCCTCCCCCAACACCCCCTCCCGCTCCAGCATCCGTTATTGCCCCCTTTCTGTGGCTGATCCAATGCAGGCTCCTATTTCTGCACCTGCCATTAGTCACAACTCTTACCGAAGGTTGAGGATCTTCTCTGGCACCCTCCCCACTCCCCAGTGGGAGGATGATTGGGACACCTGGATAGATTGTGTTGCCCTTCTGATACCTGAATGGCAGTGTGCGGAGGCTGAGAAATGAAAAAGAATCATAGAAAGTCTGAGGGGTCCTGCCCTAGAGGCCATTACATTTTTGAGGTCCACAAATCCTGATGCATCTGCCCAGAAGTACCTATCTGCACTTGAAGGCAATTTTGGGAGCATTGAGTCAGGGGAGAGCTTGATGTGGAAATTTCAAGGTACAAAACAGTGGCCAGGGGAAAGTTTTTCTGCATATGTTACTGTCTGAAAGAGTCTGCCAAGGCTTACGAAAAAGTGGGTGCGCCAGTGACTTAAACCTGTAAGGTTGGAGTACCTACTACAACATGCAAAGCATTCTAAATTGCAGCTCCTTCCAATTAAGGCTCCCAGACAGAAGGGTAACCCAACGGACTATTGTGACTTAATAAATGAACTTTGGGAGGTTGAAGATGAGGAGGGGGAATTTTAATTCTGGGGTGAGCGCAGCCCAAGTGATCACAGCATCGGAAGGTCCTTGTGAAGTGGGGACCAATGAGGGTGTGCCACCATGGGATGAACTGCTCAGAGAGTTCAGGGAAATAAAATACAGTCTCTTTATGAAGGCCGCTCCTGCAAGTACAGGCCCCGACCCTCATCCGACTGCATCTCCTATGGGGGTGGGGGTACCCACCCATGCATCTCCTGCTGACAACAGCTCAAAACTCGATGTCTTGACCATGGAAGTGGGGAAATTGATATGTCTCCAAATGCTTATCACGCCACAGACAGAGATGGCACCAAGGTTTCCAGTTAGTAGTACCCCCGCCCTGGCTCCCAGTGTGATGCCTCGGCCAGCTCAAACTCCAGAAAGTATGTTTTGCTATAATTGTGGGATGGATGGGCACATGAAGAGAGAATGCCAGTCCCAAAAAGACACAGACAAAGTTGCATATAGGCTACAAGGAGAGTTTCGGAGAACAAATCAGTGGTTAAGAGGTGCACGAAATGATCCCAGTGAGGGACCCAAAAATGCTAACTTATGTCCCTTTGTGGCAAGGTCAATTGCCCAGGCCCCCGCTACCGCCTCTCCAGACTGGTCTAGAATAGTGGGTCCCTCCATGGAGACCACTGTAAAGGTGAATGGAGTGTCTACAAGAGCTGTATTAGACAGTGGCTCCCAAGTGACAATTATGTTCCAAGACTGGTATCAGAAGCATTTGTCTGATGCACCCTTTCAACCATTGGAGGGGCTGCATGTCTGGGGGTTAAGTGAGAAGGCCTACCCCTACTCTGGATATATCCGAATTTGGCTGTCTTTTCCCACCTCTGTGGCTGGAGTGGCCGAGCAAGTAGAGACCCTGGCCTTAGTGTGTCCCCCTACCGGACTGTATGATGGGGTTCCTCTACTAATTGGGACTAATGCACATATGTTTGGATGGCTGGCACAGTTGTGTTATGAAAAACAGGGATCCCGGACTGGTAGAGCTCTAAGAATTCCGGCTTTGATCAGGAAGGCCTATGATGCCCAGAGAGATGCTGACAAAGTAGAATCAGAGGAACCGGTTGGAGTTGTCTGGAAAAAGGATCCTGAGTCTCTGATCCTGACACCAAATGCCCAGTGTACCTTACAGGGAGAGGTCCGTATCAGAAAGGATGTCAAGAATAAAATATTAATGTTGGATGCACAGGCGATGGAAAATTGCCGGAAGGACTGCTGGTCAAGCCTAGTATTTTGCCTGCCAGAGCTCATGCTTATGCCAGAAGGGTAATCGTTCAAGTTCATAATGTGTCTGGCAGAGAGATTCGAGTAAATAGAGGTTGCACCCTGGCTAATGTGCATTGTGCAAACACTGTAGTGCTACACAGTAGCAGGAGTTCGGGGAAGAATGACAGAATAATGCCTGACTTGTTTGATTTCAGTGACTCCCTGTTGCCAGCTGAATGGAAAGTGAGGATTAGTGAGAAGCTTGCCCAGAGAGACCAGGTGTTTTCTTTAAAGGAATGAGATGTAGGATGCATGCAAGGAGCTGAGCACCATATCCGGCTGCATGATGAAAGGCCGTTTCGTGAGAGGTCTCGACGCCTGGCACCTGCTGACATAGATGATGTAAGATGGTGTCTACAAGAGATGCTTGCTGCTGGTGTAATACAAGAATCCAGAAGCTCATATGCTTCACCTATCGTGGTAGTGAGGAAAAAGAATGGGACAGTAAGGATGTGCGTGGATTATCGCACCTTGAACCGGCGGACTATTCCTGATCAGTAAACAATGCCTCATATTCAGGATGCCTTAGACTGCCTGAACGGTAGTAAGTGGTTCTCAGTGTTGGATCTTTGCAGTGGGTACTACCAGATCCCGATGGCCCCAGAAGACCATGAAAAGACAGCCTTTATCTGTCTGCTTGGTTTCTATGAATTCATGAGGATGCCTCAAGGGATTTCAGGTGCTCCAGCCACTTTTCAATGACTGATGGAGGGTGCGGTGGGGGACATGAACTTGTTAGAGTGCCTGGTATACCTAGATGATGTTATTGTGTTTGGCAGCTCACTGGAGGAACATGAGAGCAGATTGTTCAAGGTGTTGGACCGACTGGAAGACTTTGGCCTTAAACTATCCATCGATAAATGTCAGTTCTTTCAAACCTCTGTAAAGTATGTGGGACACATAGTATCCACCAAGGGAATAGAAACAGACCCGAGTAAAGTTGAGGCCTTGACCACCTGGCCACAGACCCACAATCTAAAAGAACTGCAAATATTCCTGGGATTCTGTGGTTACTATCGCCGGTACATCAAGGACTATTCAAGAGTGATCCGTCCTTTACTTAATCTTACTCAAGGTTGCCCTCCTACTAACAAAAAATATAAGAGGTCAGTTTCTTCTGAGCCTGAGAGAGTGCATGTCCATCCTAATGAAGTATTTGGAGCCAGATGGACACCTGAGTGTGAAGCTGCTTTTCATGAGATTATATATCAACTTACCCACGCTCCTGTCCTTGCCTATGCAGATCCAGTGAAGCCCTATGTCTTGCACACTGATGCTAGCCTGGAAGGCTTGGGGGCTGTATTGTACCAAGAGCACAAGAATGGCCTGAGACCAGTGGCCTTTGCCAGTAGAAGCCTGACCCCATCGGAAAAGAACTATCCTGTACATAAGTTAGAGTTCCTAGCTTTGAAGTGGGCCATTGTTGACCAGTTCCACGAGTACTTGTATGGGTCTAAGATACTAGTAAAAACTGACAATAATCCTTTGACCTATGTGCAGACTTCAGCTAAGTTGGATGCCACTGGCCATAGGTGGCTTTCTGCATTATCTACATATGACTATGCTGTTGAATACAGAGCAGGCCTGAACCACATAGATGCTGATGCTCTCTCCCAGAGGCCTGTTCCCCGGAATGACTGGGTCAGACTGTCAGAACCTGATATTCGAGCACTCTGCCAGAAGTTTGACAGGGAGGAACAAATGTCCACGGACACAGTGGACTGTATGGTGGATTGTTTGGGACCTCTGAGAATTGCATACCTGCTGCTTATTGCCACTTTTCCGCAATAGTCATGGTTGCACTGCCTCAGCTGGACAATGACAGTATTCGGCGGGCTCAATCCCGAGATCCCATGATCAAATCAGCTTTAGAAGCCCTCTACACAGGGAAAGATGTGTCCAAATTACGCTCCACTGATTTGAGAACTGCATTGTTATACAAGGAAGGTCCTAAGTTGAAACTGATCAATAGACTGTTATACAGAGAAACAGTAGACAGAGGGGGACAAATAGACAAACAACAACTAGTGCTGCCTACTGCCTTTTGAGACTCAGTACTGAGGTCCTTACACAACCACATGGGGCACCTTGATATAGACAGAACACTTGACTTGTTGAGATCCAGATTCTATTGGCCTAAGATGGGGGCTGATGTTGAGCAACACATTCAAACTTGTAGTCGCTGTTTACAGAGGAAAGCCCTGCCCCAGAGGGCTGCCCCCCCTTGTTAACATCACCACCAGTGCCCCCATGGAGCTGGTCTGTATTGATTTCCTGAGTTTGGAGTCAGATCAAAGAAATATTAGTTATGTGCTGGTGGTCACTGACCATTTTACGAGATATGCCCAAGATTTCCCCACCAAGGACCAGAAGGCATCCACTGTGGCAAAAGTACTTGTAGAAAACTTTTTTGTTCACTATGGGTCTCCACAAAGAATCCATTCTGATCAAGGGAGAGACTTTGAGAGTTGTCTGATCAAAGAGATGCTTTCTCTGTGGGTAGTGCAAAAGTCCAGAACCACCCATTACCACCCCCAGGGCGACCCGCAGCCTGAACGTTTCAACCGCACTTTTGCTATATATGCAAGGCACCCTCCACCCAAAGGACAAGCCTAGAAGGAGCCAACAAATTAGCACCCTGGTACATGCCTACAACTGCACCAAAAGTGATGCCACTGGGTTCTCCCCCTACCACCTGATGTTTGGAAAAGAAGCTCAACTGCTGGTAGATGTATGTTTTGGAGTTTCTCCTGATGGCGTTCGAGCTGACAACTATTTACAGTATGTGCAAAAGTTAAAGGCCCAGCTAAATCATGTGTACCAACTGGCTCAAACCATGGCTGCCAAAAGAAATCTGGCCAACAAAGAAAGGTATGATAAAAAGGTGAAAGCACAGGAACTCCAGGAGGGAGATCAGGTATTGCTAAGAAATCTGGGACTGCATGGCAAACATAAGATTGCTGACAGATGGCACCATCTCCCTCACATTGTAGTGGGAAAACTAGATCATCTGCCTGTGTACAAAATAAGGCCTGAAAATAATTCAAAAGATGTGAAAACAATGCATAGAAATCATTTACTGCCCATTGGACAAATCTTGATTGAGTCTGAGCCCCCAGAAAATGCCCCCTCTGGACCAGTGACTAGAGCTGCTGCTAAGCAAAAATCAAGAAAGCCTGCACCTACAGAAGCTGAGTTAAAGTGTTCCCCTCCACAAATCCCAGTTGAACATGACTGTCAGTCCATGTCAGAGGAAAGCGAATACTACCCTTCTTAGGAACTGAGTCAGTTGTTTTGGGACAATCCCCTAGTCAATCCTGGAGATGAAGCTGATCCTTCTGGACTGTCTAAGCCCCCAGCTTTGTCCCTGGAGCCAATGCTCCTAGAAGGTGAAGTGCAAAGCATCAAGTCAGATAATATGGAATCATTGTGTATGGTTGAACTGTTTGAGTTTTCAGAGGAGGAAAATGATGGACTGGGACAAACTGGTGATATACCAGAACAAGAAGAGTGTGTTGAGTGCCCTGATAATTCACTGTCAGTGTCAGAAAACTCCCCATGTGAGCCAAGTGTTGTGGACTCAGAGATTGTAACTCCTGGAGCTGAAAGTGCCTCAAGTTCTAGCCTCTCTACCCCAAAGGAGACTCCCCTGACAAGTGAGGACAATGCTGAAAATGAGGCTCAGGGTGCAGAGACTGTAACAGTTCCCCCTAGAAAGACTGGTCAAGCTGTAAAGCCTGTGGTGCACCTCAGTTATGATTTCCCTGGGAGGCCTGTGGACTTGCCTCTCAATGTTGTCCATAAAGGAGTTTATGTGTCCACAGGCTCATTGCCCAAACTGAACATCAGTGCCAACTCCAAGTTACTTATGTTGCCCTCTAGGTATGGTGCCCCTGCCCCATCCAGCCCCAAGGTAGCTGATAGGGAAGGGCCCCCTCTCTTCAGGTTTCATGTACCGGAGGTAATAACCTGAGTTATGGTAGAATGTGTCTATAATACTGTGAAAAAAAGTGATGTACTGAAAAGTTTCAGAAATGTATTTCTGGTAAGGTGATATGTTGACTGATGATTACATGTATAAGCCTAATGTGATATTGATGTAAATGTATATGGTTGTATTGAAATTTATGGGGGTATTTATTTGACATGGACACCAAGTTTTTCCAGGCCAGGAAGGGTGTAACCCCCCTGCAAATGGGGGTTCCCAAAAGTCTTCCAGGAGCTTGCCTGAATGCTCCAAGTCTGGGCGGTGTTCGATGTCTGAGCTGTTTAAATGTAATTCCAAGTGAGTGCTATTTGAGCCTCCACTTACTGTCTCTTTAAGAGCTGTCTGCTTGCAGACTTAATTAGTTTTTATAGGGGGGACTGTGTATTTAATGCTCGAATCCTGTCCGAGCTGCTGCCAATTTGCTCCATTTCTGCCGTCGCTACATGTGCAGAGGGAGCCTTGTTGAAAGATATAACTGTTTGCCAGAAATCATTTAGAGTGACTGAGAAAATGTAGTTTGTCTAACCTGTCTTTATTTTAGCACGAACTGTTTCAGTGTAGCTGTTTCATTTTTGTCTTGAACTGCTGTGCTGGGCCAATTGGGTTAAGGGAGCCCTAAAATGGAGCCTGTGGACGAATCAGAACTTGGACTCTTAATTTTGAGCCAGCCACAAGGGGATTGTATGGACAGTGACTCTGGGAAATATAGTTTTGACCTTGGTGCCTTTTTCCACAACAGAGGGAGTCTTATTGTGAGTGACAGCAGAACCAACCAACAGAATGGTGTGGAGCTAAAGGAAATGCCCTGCTCTGTGACTGGAAAGCACAGATCAGTTGTGGCAGTGAAGAGAGAAGGAGCTTTGTGCTTCTGTGGTGTACAGTTTCGCACGGGACGCACATGTGAGGCCCTGAGGTTCACCCTGCAGTCGTTGCAAGTGCCAGTTCAGACTGAATCCGATTGTGAGGAGAAAGAAGGAAGTCTGAAGAGTGGAAACCAGGCTCATCCTGTAGAAGACTGGGAAAACTGCTGAATCACGCTCGGTCTGTCAGGAACTGAAGCTGCTGTGTGTGCTCCCGGGTATTTTGCAGTAATTGCAATCGGGATCGAGGAGCAACCTGCCTGGTATAGTACTTTCCTTTTACATATGAATGTGCATAGTGTTGGTGGGGAATAGCTATTTCCAATCCCCCGTGCTATGTGCTGAAGCTGGAAGCAAACCCCAGCTTAGCTTGGACTAAATACGTTTGCTATCAACTGCATTGGGGTCCAGTCACAAGGACCTTGTCGCCATGCCCTGTTGTTCTGGCAATCCAGAAGAACATCTATCATCCGGTCCTCAGCTTGGGTATTGTGAGTACAAATCAGGGTATTCCCCTGCAGTCTGTTTTCAATCACAAGTGTGTCATCTAATTCTTGTTGTTTCCCTGCTTCATGGACTGAGCCATCCGGCTCCGGATTACAAATGGGTGTTGTGCATATATTTTATTCTACAGGGCCCCATCCACCTGTACCTGCCAGCCAACCTCGGGCAACAGACCTGGCTAGCTCCCCCACAACCTGGGTACCCAGAGTGTGACTTTTCAGACCCTGTATGTGTGCACAGTACTGTGATTTAATGCCACCAATTAACCTGATTTCCCCCTCCCGTGTTACTGCCCCCTAAATAAGTCAGATTTGTTGTTGTTATACTATGTACTGTCTGTGGTGTTGGTACTTATGGAAACAGTATTGTGTTTTGCTGTATATGTTGTTTAACCTTATTTTACCGGGGGTCCTCAGATACGTGCTGCAGAATCAGTCTCGAAGGTAAGTGGTATCTATATGAGTGAACAGTGTGTATACATGGGGTATTGGGGCAGGGATCAACCTTAATTTTTTTTGCACTAGCCAGCCGGACAAGTTGATTAAAAATTGCACTAGCCCGCAGATGGTTGCACTAGCCCACAATAATAATGGTAAATTTTGATTGGTTATGCAGGAAAAATGCAAGCCAAGAAATAATCTGATTATTGCATATTTGTCCTGCTCCAGCGAAAAACAAACAAACAAAAAAAAAAACTGCAGTCCAGTCACACGCAGTGTGTACACCCATTGTATTTTTACCATGGGCCCCTTGCTTCCTCTTTCTTCACACCCTCCCGCCAAACCAGAGAATATTATAATAGTAAATGTTCAATCAGGCAGTTCTAGCTCTGCACACACAATAGCCAACATCATCATGCACGTCACCACAGTCCCACCCGGACCTGCAGGACAATGTACAGAATCAGCCAGAGAAAGACACTTTCATCCCCCACTCTGTGATTAACCAAAACTCCACTTCTGGAAGTTTTCTTACACTGCGAAGTGAGCCAGGGAAAGTTCTAGGATTTTTTGTGAGAGAGTTAAACAAACACGGGGGGCTTGGGATGTAAGAAACTTTGGCATATCTGTTTATATATACCAGGCACAAAAATATTGATTTAACATGCTCTGCCCTAACAAAAACAGATTTTTCATAACAGTGTCCTTTCATCAGTCAAAGGGGAGCAGTATACAGGATGATGCTGTTCTACCTCTTTCTATATAGGATGATCTATGCACACCAGGAATACTTTTTTTTAACCTTTCAAATTATATATTTTACTATGGTTTTGCTTTGTATCATACATGCTCCAAAGCATTGTTTTTAGGATGAAATGACATGCTGGGTGGTACTGCACTGATGGCATTGACTGGTGTGATCCATTAAGAGGAGCTGATAACCCCTACACCAGTTAATAATGGCAGCTATGGGTCTGTGGATGGGCACTTCAGAGCCTAGTCTGCAGTGGTGTCCAGAGAAAGTATAGAGTGGACAGACCACCTGGCTGGGCAGACAGTGTATACATGATAGCATCTCTGTCACTGCAGTGTTGGAAACAGGCACTCAAAAGGTTGGGAAATGAGGTACATTGGTCTTAAAACTGTGGGACAAATCAAAGACAAGTTCAGCAAACTGGAAGCTAGTGACTTGACCACTCTACCCTTGATGACAGCATTCACACTAGTTGACTGTCCTAACAATTGAGTGATAACGACTCACATTGAGTCTTTTGTTGGATCCCCCTCTTGAACTGCCAGATAATTGCAGCTCTTAATGAGCTGCTAATCAAACTAGGCCACCTGGATGACTGAGATTAGAAAAGGACTACAGCCTGCTAAAGTAGGGACTTTTTCAACTTCATTAACAGCCATGAAAAATCTGCACTAGTCAAGACGGACAAGTAGAGGGTTAGCTGCACTAGCCCTGGCCAGTTTGCACTAGGTTCAGGGCTAGTAAAACAATGTTAAGGTCGAACCCTATATTGGGGCTGTAACTCTGGGGTACTGTATGAGCCACTAGAGGGAAAAAAAAGAGGGTCTCAGTGTCCCAGAGGGCTGTGACCAAGCTAGTCTAACCACTACAAACCCTGACCTCTGGGTGGAGGCACCCGCCATAGGACCTTGGCTGTAGTCAAATAGGCAGGGGTAGTAGCCCTTGGGATAGTACCACCTAGGGGTTACGCATACTTTTTCTTCCAGTTCTTGGGCAATGTCACATTGGAAGAGATTGAGGATGACTGGTCCCAGTACTGAGCCCTGTGGAATCCCTGCTGGTCACTTTCCCTTCATTAGAGTGAGCGCCATTAACCACAACTGTCTGTCACCTATGCATTAACCAGTTCCTTACCGGATTCAACACTTTGGATCCCACCCCATGGCTGTTCAGTTTCTTTATCAGTCCCCTGTGTGGCACAGTGTCGAAGGAAGGCCTTGTTAAAGTGCAGATAGGCCATGTCCACTGCACTTCCCTGATCTAATCCCTGGTCACCCAATCGAAAAATCAGTTAGATTCATCTGGCATAATCCCACCATGAATTCATGCTGCCTTTGGTCTTGTAGCTGACTGGATTCAAGATATTCTACCAACCTTTCCTTTAACAGAGTTTCCAAAAATTACTCCACCTGTGATGTGAGACTGACCAGCCTACAGCTGCTAGCATCCTCAGTGCAGCTGCTCTTATGGAGAGAGACCATGTCTGCTCTCCTCCAGTCCTCCAGGACCACGCCTGTTTTGAGTAATCTGTTGAATAAGGCCATCAGTGGGTCAGCTAGCACCTCCCTGAGTTCCTTTAGTACCTTTGTCTGTATCCCATCTGGTCCTGTAGTCTTGTTCACCTTTAGAGCTGCAAGTCCCTTCAGGACTCTTTCCTCTGAAAATAAACTTTTGTCCAACTTTTGTACACCCCCAACCCCCGCTCTGTCGTCACTGTGTCACCTTTTTTACCTGCAAGGGAGAGTGCTTCTCTGTTGCATTCTCCATCCATTCTGCACCAGTGCCCACCAGCACAAGCCACCTTTTGTTGGTTAAAATAGATTTGATTTACACATATTATAGACAGGTCCCAGCAAGATAACTCAGGAACATGTCAGTTTAGATAATAGGTTCCCTTGATACTCTTCAAGTCTGTTCAGACACTGTTCCCTTATTTCATACTTACAGCATGACACGGGACGCATGGCACCACACTTGAGGCATATCTTGTTTGCAATACATTTTTTCCCCCCACAGGATACTGTGCACAACACCAGCAAGGTGGCAAGAAAATACATTGTTGGAGCCATGATTGTAACCCCACCTAGGGCCCAATCAAAATGAGTATTTACAGATCCCAAGCTTGAAAGCAGAGGAAACTAAATATAGCAGCACATTAAACACACGTTTTAAACTTATTTACATTTCTTTCTTATACTGTACCCTAGCAGACACGAGGAAACTGGAATCGCCACTGAATTTACCTATCGCCACCAGTTCCAGAATGCACAGTGATGCAGCCTCTCTCAATACTGAGTGAGGGTATACCCTCCTAGCTAGCGTAAGACAGCACCCAGGCACAGGCACCAAGTTTATGAGGTATAACAATGGCTCACTGCATCTTACCCTGCACTGGGACTCAATGTCATTGCACCAAGTGGTCACAGGCCTGAGGTTTAACAGGGCTCACTGTATCTTACCCATTTCTTGGGTCTTGATGTCATGATGCCACCTCTTCTGATCTTCCACAGATTCTCCTTTCTATTTTGTTCAGACTCTGCTCCTCCACATAGGAGTCAGGATGATGGGAAAACGGTAGGTTACCTTCTGATGCTCAGGACATATGGGTGCAAAACCATCAGGCAGTCCTCCTTAAAGGGGGACCACCAACAGAAACTTGCTGTCTCCAGACCCAGCCAGAACCCGAGCCTCTGAAGACCCAACCAGAGGGAGCCATTGCCACTCTGGACCCAGGACCCTACAACCATCCTGACCCCACAAGCCAACTCCAGCCAGTCTCAGCCAGAGTGTTTTCCCTGTGGATGCCCAAGCCCTTTGGGCTCTGAACCTGGAGCTAGCTATTGAGCTAGAACACTAGAACTGATGTTGGCAGGACTGGGGTTTATATGCTGCGGGTGAGTGACAGGAAACACAGGGAGTACTGAAACAATCAAGTACATGCTGTACTCAGCACATGGGCAGCACCCGGTTGCTGGGGCAGAAAGTTGCCATAACAGGAAGCAAACATTTACAGTTGCAGACAGGTCAAACAGTTAACCCTTTAATACAATTTTCACAGGAATCAAGAATCACTTAATAACCACTATTTTAATAGGCTGGTTACACTTGTGGGTGTTGCAGTTCAGTTTCCTTACAACGCCACTACATTGTAACTTGAGTTTGTGAGGGTCAGCCTCAATGCTTCCAGTGTGCACTTTGGTTCAAGAGCAGTGCCTGCTGCCTGCTAGTCTGGCACAGTCACAGAATCATGATATCAGACAATGGGTATTTGGAAATAGCTGGAAAATGGCTGAAGTCCTGAGGACAACCTTATTTAAAATGATGACATTTCATTATTATTATTCTGAGAAACCTAAAGCAGAATTTAAATGGGAAAATAGACCCCATACAAGAGAGGGTAGAATGCACAGTCTAAAGTAAAATAAAAGTTCTGAGCACAACATTTCAGGCATAACATGTGGACTGATGCATAAGCAATAATACACAACAGGGTGTGGGGAAATGCTAAATTACTGCACACCCAAGGTAGGTTGTGAGGCGCAAGGCACAGCCGAGTGCCTTCATCTGCCTGGGAAGTGTGGTAATTTATGGTATTACTGCACACCCTCGTGAATGGGATTGCATTAGTAAACTGTGAACCACACATAATTGTAGCACAAACAAAAAAAAAAAAAAACCTTATGCAGGGTCATGTGACCAATTTCCACCAATCAGATTGCTTTTTTGATACAAGCTATTTTATAACAGAAAACTCTTAGGGAAGGGGGTAAGAAAGTTAGCCAGAAAAACATAATTCAAAACATGCCCTGCTGTTTCATATTGTACAGAAAAGAGATAGTAATAATGATGTTTGGATAAATATTTCCAGCGCTTTGATTTTTATCTTCAATATTTTATTCAGGACAGCTTTAATTACAGCACCTTTAGGTGCCAGTCACTTGTAAAATAACTTACCAAGTAAGGGAGTATAAAAATCCCAGGACTGATCCTACGATTTTGAAACCAGTTGAAAGGCAGGCAAATATCGGATAGTAAGAAAAGCCCACTTCTACTGCTCCAACTAGAAACACAATGGCTGAAAAAAGGACAAAACATTGTTGTAAAATAATAAGTTTCCTATGTCCCCATCCAACAAATTATCAGGGAATAATGCATTTCTTCCCCCCCCCACCAAGATTTATTAGAGTTTATACAATTACAAAGGGGGATGGAAGAATGGCAGTGGCTATTTTCTTTTTTTTTTAACTGAATTATCCAGGATAGCCCAACTGAGATGCAACACCTCATTTCCAGTGAGGTCCTGCTTCTACCCGTGTCTACAGCTGGGTATACTAGAGCACCGAGAGGTTAAGTGACTTGACCAAGGTCACACAGAAAGTATTTGGCTCTAGCGGGGTTTGAACCTGCGACCTCCCATTTCCCAATCCGATACTGTAACCAATAGACCACACTTCAACAAAGTCAATTTGTGTAATTATCTCAGCATAATTACATGGGTTGGGATTTCCTACCCAATAAAAACGTCTGTTATTTTAACCCCCAAATGCTCATTTTTAACATATTCCTCTACTTGTATTTATTTATTTTTATGTTTTTTTATTCTCTGTTTCTACTCCTCCTGACTGCCCCAACTGGCCTCCTTCAGATGGCATGCACCGGCCCCCTTACCTGCCTTCTTCAGGACTTCCCCCACCTCTTGTCCAAGAGGTGGGTGGGTGCTGGGGGTGGTAGTGCGGAGTCTGTGGGGTCACCATTGCCATTCCACCAGCTAGGGGTATTTCCTCCATTTTCTTCCCTTTCTGAGGTCTGTGTCACATGCAGTGATGCACATGCATGTTCTGACACATGTGCATGCTATCAGGATCTGCTTCAGGGCCCACTGGAAGCAGTGCCCGCTGCTGAATCACCCAGCCCCTGCTAGGTGTTAGGCAAGCAGCGGTGAGCACTGTCCCCTCCTCCCCAAAGGAGGAGAGCTGCTCATGGGCTGCTCTGTCCTCCTTCACCCAGTCAGCCTCCGAGAGATCCGAGTCCAATGCTGAACCCAGTTAGCTGGTGTAGCAAGCGGTACTGCTACCATTTTGCTAACTAGTTGACTTCAGTTTTATTTTTAACAGAAATTTTATCCTGAGCACAATTAGACACTTCAGGGGTATGTAATTACCCAGCCAGGGTGTTAGTCATGCTACTACTCCTGTCAGGGAACATTCATCCAAACCCTGGCCCGGTTCCCAGGAGCTCCCCAACTCGCACCACAGGCCTATGCATGGTCTCCATGAATATCTGTAGCCTCTTAAAAAAGTTTGACTCACTACAATGCCTGGTTACATCAATTAACCCTGATGTCATCACCCTGGTTGAGACTTGGCTGTCAAAATCCTCCCCCGACTCCATAGTCTCCTTCCTGGTTTCACCCTCTTCTGGTCCGACCGTGTTGGGAGGCAGGCGGACTCGCTATTTATGTCAAAGAATCTCTCCGTACTAGCCCTTCCGCTCCCATCCTTAACTCTAGGCCCAGGCACTACGCTGAAACTAACCCTGACCCTTTAAAGGGACCCCTTTATCTGACTACTGCATCGTGCCCCAGGGACAAAGCATGAGCCATTGCCTCTCTTACAGAACACCTTACCTCTCTACCTCCTTCCGCTGATCAAATTCTGGTGGGTGACTTAAATGTCAACTGGCTCAGCCCCTCCTCCTCCTCTACCGAGACTCCTTTTCTGCAATAGACCTAATGCAACTAGTTACCCACCCTACCAGGACTAACCCCAAGAGAGGCTCCAGTACCCTGCTTGATGTGGTACTCACCAACCGCCCTAATCGGATCCCCAATGTACAAGTCCTCCCAGACTCTCTCAGCGATCACTCCCCATTCTATTCCACTGGTCATCCTCAGTCCCCAAACCCATAGCACAGTCCACATGCGGACGTCTAATACCTGGTGGACTGATAAAACTTAAGGAACTTCTGTCCCAAATTGACTGGTCTCCTATACTGGCAACTCCTGACATCAACACAGCTTTCTCCTTCTTTACCCAAACTTTTAATAATGCCTGTGATATCTTTGCCCCCGTGTTGACCCGCTGTTCTAAAAGGAAGAATGCCCCTGGTTACCCCAGCTTTGATCCACCAGCTCAAACATAGGGACAACCTATGGCACCGTGCCATTGAGACTGGCCGGCCCATTGACAGGCGGTTATATGTCCGCCCGAAACAAGTGCACTGGGCCATCAGGAAAGGCCAAGTCTGAGCACTATCGGGTCCTCACTCACTGCCTCATGGGGAATCCCAGAACCTTCTGGGATAACATTAAACAGTTAAATGGGAGTACACTCCCCCCACCCACCCAGATCAACATTAATGGTGTGATCTCCTCAGACCCAGCCCTCATAGCCAACCACCTCAACACCTCATTCACTGACCTTAGCACGTATCCTCCTACAAATTTTTTGACCCTCCTCCCCAGCACCTGCGTAAATCTTTCTCACCCTTATTTTCTCCTCCGCGTGTTTCTGCCCAAGAACTTAGGCCACCTTGTCACTGCCCTCAAGAGTAATAGTACAGGCAGTGACACCCTGGATCCGTGTATCCTACGGCTGGTCTTAGACACAGTCCTTACCCCGATCACATGTCTCATCAACCACTCTCTTTGCCTGGGGAAGGTTCCAACTGCCTGAAAAGTTGCCACTGTCACCCCTATCTTTAAAGGTGGTGATAGGACTGTGACTGGAAACTATCGACTGATCTCCATTCTCTCTCCTCTCTCCAAGGCCTTGGAAAAAGTGGTGGCCTCTCAAATCTCTGACTACCTCTCCACCTACAATGTCCTTTGTCCTGAGCAGCATGGCTTCCGAGCGGGCCACAGTACCAACACAGCCCTCCTAGAGTTCTCCAACTTTCTCCCTCCTCCTTAGACACTGGTTCTCTGGCTGGTGCTGTCTTCATTGACCTCTCAAAAGCTTTCGACACTGTCTCCACCCCTCCTTCTTGATGCCCTTAGTCTCTCTGGTTTTGCTGCTGGGCCTATCTCCTGGTGCACCAGTTATCTGTCTGACCGCTCACAGCATGTAAAAATTAATGGGACCTGCTCAGACATCTGTCCCATCTTTTCTGGGGTTCCCCAGGGCTCCATTCTGGCCCCTTACTATTCTCCCTTTACCTTAACACCCTTCCACGCTCTTGCTCGGGGAACATTCTATTGTACGCTGATGATGCAGTCATCTTTGCCTCAAGTCGTAACCCTATTGCCCTCCAGGACTCGCTGCAGAAGTCCTTCACTGAAGCCGAGGGCTGGTTCAAGGAACATAGATTGGTGATAAATCTTAAAAAAACAAAAACCATGTTCTTCTCTCATCCCCAAAACAAGTCCTGCAACTTCAAACTCCTCATTCACTCTGGGTCCTCATTCCCACTCGAACAAGTTTGCTCCTATAAATACCTAGGGATCCATTTTGACCTTCCCTCTCCTTCCATGGACACATCGCTGCCCTAGCCACTGCCACCAATATCCGATTGGGCATCTTACATCGGTATAAACACTGCTTCCCCCCGGAGGCTCTTCGACTCATAGTCACCTCCTCTATCCTGTCCCTAGTGGACTATGGACTGCCGGTGTATGGTGCTGCTGATCAGACGCGCTCCATAAAAGTCTTTTCTCTGAATAAGGCCTGCAGGTTAATTACTGGAGCACCTAGGATGACACACACCTGTCTACTGTATGCTAAAAGCGCTGGTACTTGATCTTGAGGCGCCTCAAATATCTTACCTGTACCCTACAAAAGACCCTCCTTGGGCTTTCCCCACCAGGATTGACCACCACCATCGCGCTCTGTCCCACTAGTTCATACTCGGACCTCTGGGAAAACCTCTCTTGTTATCCCTAGAGCTAGGACCTCTCACGGCCAAGAGCCTTCAGCTTTAGGGCCCCCTCCTGGTTCAACACACTGCCCCTCTATCTCGAGCTCCAACTATATCGTGCTTCAAAACTTCCTTACATAACCACCTTATTAACACCCGATGCTGTAACTGCCGCTAGTCAAAGCCGTACTCAATACTTATGACAAAGCTTATTACTAAGCTGCTAAGGACAACATAACTCTGGTATTGTTGCATCCATCCTACCTGTACCAGCTTGTTTGTATCTATGTCTTAATTTACTGTTATACTTATGTGTTGTACTGCTATACTGTGTATTTTGGTTTGTCTTACTGTAACAAAGTACCTTTGTAAATGAGCCTATGGCTCAAAGGTTTTCCAAACTGCTGTTTAAATAAAATAAAAAAATAAATAAATTATGGCCAATAATCTTGCTACTGAAATGAGTTTACAGGAACGCCAGTGCATTTAATGCTTAACAATTCACCTGTGCAGTGAGACTATTGGCCCACAGTTACATGCCACGTAATTTCTTATTGCTTGCATAATGCATTGAAATTCCTCCCACCCATAAGTTATCAGGGAATAACAGATAACTGAGGTTTGCACTGTAATAAATACCCAAGTGAATTAGCTGAATATGGCCCCCATATTCAGAGTCAGCTGCACGCATAGCACAGTCTGTTATGTAGCGGTTGCAGTGGCACACAGCCAGCTCTGAGTGATATTTGGTCAGTTAGCAGAGCGCACTAACTGGCTGAATATCAGATCTTACTGGTGCAGCACTAAGTGGATCTGTGCTATGCCAACATGGACCAAGGCTGCATATGGCCCATGTGAGATAGCACTGCCAAAAACAAGATCAAGTCAGGGCTCCTATGGGCCATATTCAGCCCAAGCATGCAAATGATCTTATTAGGCAAAAAAGGCACTACGGGGCTATCTGCAGACCCAGCATGGGCTCATTTGCATGAGGTGCAGCATCCCCTTAGTGCCCATGCTGTCACTACCATTGGTTCCCTGGTAATCTAGTAATTCCCCACCCCTGATCACCCATCTTTCATGTAGCAGCACTATCCGTGGTGGTCTAGTGGTCCCTCCATCCCCTGATCATCCATCTTACAATGTTAAAGTATGTCCCTTGTGATCTAGTGATTCCCCCCACCTCCAATCACCCATCCTGAGTTGTTCAAATATATCCCTGATAGTCTAGTGTCCCCCCATACCCCCTTATGTGACTGCACTCTGGGGCTTTCAGACAGCGGCTGGCTGAGCATGTGAGTGGAGAGCTGTGCCAGCCACCACTATGTACCCATAATAATGGTGTGTGGTGATTGGGGTGAGGGTGGGGTTATTCAAGTGGTGAGCAGGTAGGGGGTTGGCAATTGGTCGGGGGGGCACTAGACTACTAGAAATATACTTTAATGTCACAGGATGGGTGATTGGGGGCTGGGAGGACTGCTAGACTACCAGGGTATACTTTGACACTGTAGGATGGGTGATCGGGTTGGGGGAGTGGGGAATCTGTAGATCATTAGGAATAGACATACTACACATCAGATGGGTGATCCGGGGGGGTGGGGGTAATACTTGACATGGGGAAATCAGCTGCAGTACAGCTGCCCTGCCTTTGGAGGGTAGGGGTGAGGCCTTAGCACCGGGATAAGACATGATTACTGGTGGCGGTAAATAGTGCCTCTCTGGGGGCTGTTTTGTGCCACTGAAAACCTTAATATATGACTGCGCCAGTTTGCATAAAGGCCCCCTTCATTTGCATAGATGTGGCGGTATGGGTAGCATCTTGATGCTGCTGCGTTTCGGCAGTGCTGCAGGGGCCTCTGAATATGGCCCCACCCAGAGCACCGGCACAAAATCAGGTTAGTGCTGGCATCACCCCCTTTGCATCAGCACTAACCTTTGAATATGGGTCCCTATGTTACCAACAGAAGTGCAATAACCTCTTTTTTCATTTTAGAGGATAAACTAAATAAACTGATTTGAAGAACTAACAAAAATAGCCAGCCCGGTGGTGCTGAGGGTTGAGGTGCTGGACGCCACACCTCATGCCATGCTGCCGTCCTGGGCTTGGGAGTGAGCTCAAGTTGCTGGGGGTTGGCAGGGGAGGGAGGGAGAGGATCACATGCCTAAGGACTGCTCTCTTCTCTTGGGGAGGGAAGAATGGTCATCCCAGTCCTTTGCTGCCTCCTGGTGGAGGTCGGGTGGCAGCACTAGGAGTTAGGGAGGCAAAGAACGTGGCAACATGGTGTGTGCATGGCTGTGAAGGGGAGGGATGGAAAATGGAAAAAGAGGCATCTGCAGGCTCTGTGAAGCCCTGCCTGCCAACTGGCATCTTGCTGTACCACCAGATCGCCGGAAGCCCCGCACTGGATTGGATGCCCTGGGTGGGGGGAAGATGGCCCTCCCCTTCCCAGCCATGCCACAGTGTGAAAATCCATAGAGGTACTGGGGCTCAGTGGTACCGGGGAGGGAGGGGCAGTGGATGGAAATAGGTGGCAGGCCGGGGCGAGAGAAAGCTGCCTGTGGACACCAAGTAGGAGGAAAAACAGAAGATGAAAAAATAAGAACTATCAAAATTATATATATTTTTTCAATTTAAGTTTTTGAAAAATAAACCTAGTTTAGATTAAGACAGTACAGACAGCTGAAAAAGTGAACCACTGTGATGTTATAAGAGGGGTGCAAAGGACTGGAACATCAAGGTCCTGTACACACTAGGGATCGATTATAAAATGTTATTAGAAATGTTTTATAAACCAGTCCCTAGCATGGTTGCTGGAGAGACCACATTGTATTCCGACAACCATGCTTGCTGGAGCAGGTTCCCAGGCATGACTGCAGCACCAACTCAAATCATTATGGGTGCCACAGTGCATGATGGGATACTCATACATGGGCACCGAAACCAATCGGCACAAAAATACATGGATAGAACCAGGGATTCTTTGTCTGCTTGGCAGTGACAGTAACATATTTGTTTTTACATTCTGCGGCTGGCAAAATGGCTTGTCTGACAGGACGGGTTGCCTTAACCCATGTTATAGCACAGTTTGCGTACACACTGCTCTTAACATGGATTAAAGCAACTGTGTTTGGCTAAAACTATGCTAAAGACTACCTCTCTAGCAGAGTTTTAGAACACAGTTGTAACACAATTTTAACCATTTTATAGTGTGAACACAAACCTTGTACCAAGAGATTAAAACTGTTTAAAACTCATTCAGGCCTAGAGACGTCTGTAGGCGGCATCTGAAAGCATAGCCACTCAGGACAATAACACCTGTAGACATACTCAACTGACTTTCACTCAGGCCTAGAAACGTCTGAGGAAGTCAGCAGTTTTTACCTAACTATTAAACAAACCGAATTGCTTAGAATTGAATACATGGCACCGTTAGAAAGGTAATTTTGCTCTGAATAATTTTGCTGCAGATACTTTGTGTCTATCATGTATACTTTAGAAGTTATTCATATTTGTTTAAGGTATAGTGTGCATGGCTAACATTTGTCTCTCAAACCTCACCTAAGCACCTTGAATAAATCTGAAAAAAAAAACAGTTGTTTGGTACTTCAGCTACTATAAAATAAAAACAAAATTGATTACAATTGATTGCATAGCACCATTAGAAAGGTTATTTTGTGCTGAACAATTTTGCCACTGATACTTTGTGTCTACCACATATACTTTAGGAGTTATTTGCATTTGTTTAAGGAATGGCGTGCATGGCTGACATTTGTCTCTCATGCGCCACCCAAGCACCTTGAAAAAAAATCAGAAAAAAATCAGTTGTTTGGTATTTCAGCTAGTATAAAATAAAAACTAAATTGATTACAACTGATTGCATAGCACCGTTAGAAAGGTAACGTTGTGCTGAACAACTCTGTCACTGATACTTTGTGTGTAGCACTTACGGTTCAAGAGGTATCCACATTTGTTTGTGGCATGCTGATTATGGCTAGATTTTGCTTAGAAAGGCCCAGGATGCAGTGCTAAGAGTATACAGGGCATACGTGGTGGAAGTCTCAAAGAGCTCTTGTGGTGTGAATGAGTTAAGGCAGTTAAACTGTTTTAAGCTGTCTGATGTATACAGGGCCTAAATGACACAGGGAACTGCATGCTCACAAGTGATGGAACAGGTGCCACTGAAAATACAATAGGATTCAAAACACACAGGTGGCGCACTCTGGCGGTATACAGCAAGCGATAAATCTGGACATAATATACTGCAAAAAACAATGATTTGCCCCCCCACCCGATGAAGCATCACACTTTATTTATTTATGTAGTTTTTGTTGATCGAGTAGGTGCACTAGACAAAAACATTGCGTATTTTCAGTCATGCCCCAGAAGAGGTACAGACAATAAGAAGACAACAATTTACAAAGACAACAATAAATACTGCAGGAAAAATACATAACATCACCACAGTACAGGCAAGAACAGAAGCGACATGGTCATATTCAGCACACTGTAATAACAGAAGTTCACTTCAGGAGTGCAAAATTGACAGGCAGTTACTAGATTAAGCGTGTGATAAATACAATAAAAGGGATTATTTACACAAGTGTTTATCATTAGTTAAGAGAAACTTGTGAAGTTCATTTTTAAAAGCTAGGAGAGTCTAAGAGCATCTTAGAGACATAGAAAAAGAGTTATCATAGTTTAGAGAATGGTCTTTTTATTTCCTGAGCTCTGATTGGCTGGTACCCCTGCCAGGGGGGTACATTAACTTTCAATAGATGCCCAGGAAATAAAAAGTGCCAGCCCAGTTACCCCTTCACCCACA
This sequence comes from Neoceratodus forsteri, assembly GCA_016271365.2. Taxonomy (NCBI): domain Eukaryota; kingdom Metazoa; phylum Chordata; order Ceratodontiformes; family Ceratodontidae; genus Neoceratodus; species Neoceratodus forsteri. Next base: position 1,153,471,966 of record CM057453.1, read on the forward strand.
CAAGGATCCTTGTGTCCATCCTGCTTGATGATTAGCCAAAACCACCCCACTAAATTTGAAATCACCACCATTTGTATATCTCTCTTGGTGAGAGAGATTGGCCCCAACACTTTACTTCACTGCCAACTGTGAAATGAAACCACACACAATCCTTCACTTAGCCTATTTAGGGCTACTTTTTAAATTTATTTTTCTTACTTACAGTGCCGTTTTCTACCATACCCAATGACTTTCTCCATACCTGAGAGAGCAAACCGTGCTCGTCTCTCGTTCCTCCCTCCCCCAGCAGTCTGTTCACTCACTCCTGAAGACTTAAGCTGCTGCTTTTCAGTTCTGCTGATTGCCGTTATATGAACTGGTTCAACTTGCATTACTGTAAACCCCACCTCCTGATGGTATTCCCATGTAATTCTCTTATTATTTAACAAAAAACTGAGTTTCAATGCCGACAGCTTTTTGCTCCCGCTAATCGGCGACCAAGCATGACGGCAAACCAAAGAGCCCCCCCTTCCCCTAAGAAGAGGTGACCACCCGCACACCTCCAGAAGCCCACAAACTTTAACCCCATCCCCAAAATCCTGCCTGGTATCATCCAAGATACTAGCAGTGTTTCCTGGCATAGTTAGCACTATTCCCCCATTCTGCCGCATTGTCTCCCTGTAATGAAAAAAAAAACAGTACACTTTTCAGTCTATTTAACATGATCGGTCATGCTTCCTCAAATAAAACTGTTCCATGGGCGGGGGGGTTGTTGTCGACTGAAAAAAAAAAAAAGACAATGAACTCCATAGAGCAATGATAGCAGCTCTACCTGTGATCCTGTGTGATACCCTGCTCTGTTCCCTGTGTGTAACCATGACAGCCAGGACCAAAACTTCAACCACCTTTAACTACAGAAGTTGTAGATGGATAGTATAGGTGGAGGAACTATCTTATTTGAACACATGACAAACTTATCTTTTACAAACTTAAAAAAAAAAAAAACTTATTTTGCTTTACAATGCCCATTTTCTAAGTGCAATAATACCCTCCAGGGTGGGCGGTATAGGCAATACCAGACCTTCCAGAGGTTATAAGGCCCTCGGCCGCTCATTACACCTCTGGGCAGTCCGGGATTGCTCAATACCACCCACCCTGTTGGGTATTATTGCTTGCATCATAGTAATGTGTCAGCAGAAAAGGACCCTCCTGGCCCAAGCAGTCTGCCCATCTTACCCCTCCCCTACTCATCGCTGGTGCACAAGGAGCCTATCCTCTGTCCTCTAATCAACCCCGTATGTCTATCCCATGCTCTCTTGAATCCCTCCACCATTTCGACACCTACCACCTCCTCAGGTAATCTGTTCTAGGGTTCAACCAGTCTCTCAGTGAAATAACACCTCCTTACATTACCTTTAAATCTTCTTCCTTCCAGTCTGAAATTCCAGAGCTTGGGGGCAAATGCTGAGAAGGCCTGTTCGGCCATCTTGGAAGTACATTTTGGGATGACCAGAAGTGACCTATCTTTAGACCATAAGAGGTAAGCCTGTGTAGCTCTCTTTAGCATGTCAGCTAGAGTAGCAGGTGTACCTGTTCTGATAATATTATCAATGGTGCAGCGGGCAGTGAAAAGATGGTAAGACTATGGGGAGAGCCAACCCAGACTTGAGTAAAGGGCACAGTGATGGGTTAGCCTGGGTACAGTAAGTGCAAAGTGACAAATGTTATTATAGCTGATGTTCTATTTATTTAGGACACCTTTGTTTGCCTCCAGGTAGGATACCAACCCATGGGAGAGACTAGTTCGTAACACACCCTGGACTAAGGGCAACCTAGAAGCTGAGGTTAGAGCATGCCTGATTTTACAAGCGAGACCTAGCTTCGTAGTAACTGTCTTGCAGGTTGTAGATAGCTGCAAATTAAAGACAAGGGCAGGGACTAAAGTGACTCCAAGATATTTGAAGGAGTGAACCACAATTAGAGGGGAGCCATCAGAACAGTAGATTGTAAGGAGGGCTGGGGGGATACTGGGATGCATAGGGAGAGGCATCACCAGTAGAAAAAAGGAAGTTGTTATCCCTCTGTACAGACAGCTGGTGAGACCCCATCTGGAGTACTGTGTGCTGTTCTGGAGACCCAATCTCCGCAAGGACATAGACAAGATGGAAGCTGTCCAGAGGAGGGCAACTAAAATGGTGCAGGGTCTGCACCGGAAGACATATGAAGAGAGACTAAAGGAGCTTAATATGTATAGCCTCGAGGAAAGGAGGGAGAGGGGGGACATGATAGAAACTTTCAAGTACCTCAAGGGAATCAACAAAGTCCAAGAGGGTAGCATCTTTCAAAAAAAGAGGTGTGCAAGAACAAGGGCACAATTTGAAGATGGGGGCGGCAGAGGTAATGTGAGTATTTTTCACAGAGAGGTTGTGGATGCATGGAGCGGCCTTCCGGAGGAGGTTGTGGAGTCAAAAACAGTGACTGAATTCAAGCATGCATGGGACAGCCATAAGGCAATTCTAGGGGTTGGGGGTAGAAAGAAGTAGGCTGCTGGTTGACTAGGATCTGCAGCTTATCCATTAGGTAGGGAAATGGGCAGACTGGGTGGGCCAAGTGGTCCTTATCTGCTGTCAAATTCTATGTTTCTATGTTTCTATGTTTTGTAAGGGCGAAGGAACAGGCCCTAGGGAGCAGAACCGAAATGCATAGCGTGTGTTTTTTTGGTGTTCATAAGAAGTCCGTTAACCAGGTCTGAATACAACCAAAATCAACATTTAGCCTCGAGCTGTCATCCAATACACCACAACATTAGTGTACAGGGCCATGTTATCAGCATAGAGTAGAGTAGAGTAGAGTAAAGCAGGAGGCAACAGTAGAGGGGAAGATTATTGATAAATAAAGTGAACTGCCTGAATTGGTTTCTCTTAAATGTGATTCCATGGGGGCCGCATGCTAAACATGCCTACAGAGATTGCCCCCGTGCAAGCACATTGTGATGTAAGAATACGGAACAGAGTGGGGGCGTGTCTCCAAACCGGGAAGTGGAAGGGATTGGCGGCTTGGCTCCTCCTAGCCAAAATACAATCCCTTCCCTTCTGAAAACACGGCAATAAAAAATGTTTTTTTTAATACCCTCGAACTCAGAGTCAGGTAAGGGTCCTTTGTGGATGGGAGCCCTAATACCACGGAAGGTGCTCCTTAAAGGAAGCCAGTTCAGGCAGTTACCTTTTAGAATAGGCTTCAGCTACTGGATGGTCCACAGTGACTCTAGTGGCTGGGGCTTCATTCACGTCTGAGTTCTGAAATGAACACTGATAGATCCTCACTCCAACTGGAGATAAAATAAGTACGTAGCTCATTCAGCCAGAAATAAAATTGTAACATTTGAAAGATTTGCCTTGGGAGGGTGCATGGAGTTCTCTGTTTTTACTTTAATTACCATGCTGGTAGCACCCTTAATGGAAAAGTGATTTAAAAGATTGTGAATGAGCTACTGTTGAGCTGTTAATTTTGTGTTTCACGGAGTGGGGTTGCCTTGCTAATTTATCTGAGTGAGATATATTCAGAGAGCAGGTTCGTCTTGAGTCTGGGAGAGTCACATCAGTTCTTTCTGACCACTGCTGCTGGGATCAGTCTCAGCAGGGGCTTATGGCAGAAGCCCAGAATGTTGTACTTCCTGTCAAGGGTGTGGAGCAGGGGATCCAGTCAGACAGCAAGGAGGGCATCTGCTAGTGTCTACCATCCTGCCTGCGCTCCACCTTCTGTCCCCTCATGCTCCTCAGAGCCAGCAGGCCAAAGGCTGCAGACAGGCAGCCAACAACAGTTAATGGCAAGCTGGGTGCACCTGTCCGGGGTGCAGGTAGGTGCAGACCAGGTACATGCCTGTCTCACGTACATGGGCCACAATAGTACATAGGTACCAATATTTGTAATTTTAGATAGTTTGCATTTCTGCAAGTTAGAGAGTGGATGCATACAAAGGCAGAGCGGCAAGATGCCTGCCATGTTGCTCAACTCCACTTTGCTTAGTTTTGTAGTTACTGGTTTTCATGTTGCTAGGCTTCTTTGTTAAAACGTTTGTTGTTCCCCTGGCTTGCACCTCGAGTGAATCTTGAGGTTCTACTGAGTATCCAGTCCTATGCCGGTGTTTGCTGCTGTTGGTAGATTTTTGCTGTGGGTCAGACTCAGCATCCTGTATGTCGGTGCAGCATTGTTTGGATTTTCGGTATTTTCCCAGTTAGCAGCTTCGCTTTTTGGGCTCATAAATTAACAAACGTTTGGTCTCACTGTTGCTCAGTGGAACAAACATTGCAAGCTTGTGTGGTTGGAGACTGAGTGGTGCTGGATGTGAGGAGGATGTGACCCTCACCATGGTCTTACCCGGACAGGAGAATGGATGAGATCTTGGTCTGTGCTAGGACTGCACTATAGATGTTGATATGGCTTGTAATCCTTACATAAGGTGTGCTAACATTGCCTGGGGCCAGGGGTGGGGCTTTGCAAATTTAACCTGAGACGAAACAATGTGCTCAGTGGACCGATTGTTTCTGCTTGTCTCCACAGATTGCACATCTTGGAGGCCCGGGGGTGGGGGGAGAGAAGGCACACCTGAGAACCTGAATGACCTGAGATTCCTGTACTGGAGGAGCTTTGATAGTAAAAGGTGAAATGTGTGTCAAGCTGGGAGAATAGCACAGGCCAACATATTTACTTTGAATATTTGGATTCTTCTTTATTTAACCCGATTTTATCTCTGGACATCATCCAGGCACACTGCTTTACAGTGATTGATAAAGGGCAAATTCCGTTTTGCAGATGGGAAAAACTGGTATTGTCACCAGTGTCTGCAATGCCAAAATCAGTTTTTACCAGTGTTCTAGCATTGTACCCTTTTGGTGTGTGTGTAAATATTCAGAATAAAAGAAGGCTAAGTGTACATCGAATTATACGTTGTTATTCTTTTATCTTACTTTATGTGGGCTACTAGAGCCTATCTAAAGACATTTACTTGGGCAGTGTCTGATATCAGTAGGCATGTGCAATAAAAACAACTCCGATTTTGAACAGTTGGCTGACTGCTGTGGAAAATAACAAGCGAAAAGAATATTTCAAATGCTGGATGTACAGATTACTGTTAGATTACTATATATGCCGAATACGAAACTTGTTGGCAATTCAGTCGATGTGACTGAACTATAGTATATATAGCCCACTTCTGTGGGTGGCCATTATCTTGTAAAAGCATATTTTCATAAGAATTTTGTTTCATTTGCTATTTTTATTACTGTTTATATGTTAATATGTTACTGTTTTAATCACTAACAGTTACTTTATGATGTTGGATACCAAATTTCTTAAATTTTAGCACTTCAGTAATGATTTAAGTCTTGAGACTGGGGAAATAATTAGGGTATGGTGTTCATGGTGTTCATGGTTACTTCAGTCTTCAACCGTTTCAGCCTGTAGAGGTGAATCTAGCCAGGCAATGATTTTGCTACTGTTGAGATGCTGTATCTGTGGTTGTAGGGTATGGATCTATATAGTGGTTCTGTGCAGCAGGTATGAGGACGACGTCGGGGAAGGCATGAGGGAGTGTATTGTGGACTGGCCATATTAAAGCCTCTAGAAAGAGGATATCTATAATCCTACAGAGGGGAGGTGTACTGGAGTTATGTTTCAAGCCCATTATCAAACCTTGAGTCTGAGCACGAAACAAAATTACTTGATGTGAGAATACAGATCCAGTCCCGGAACCCTAAACTTGATGAAGTACAAGCCAGCAGAGAACATCTGCCTTGTGGGTTCTTTATGGACGTACAGAGTAGTATGCACTGCAGGTGGCCCTTTTAGGCCTCCCAGAAGTGGTAGGTTCAAGCAGGTAGTACAGTCTGGCTCATTTTGTGCCAGGTGGCAGTGACCTGTCAAATAGGATTGGGACAGAGTAGTTTGAAGCACTGATTTTTGGTCTTCGGCCAAGAGGCCCGATGTCTGTGACTCAGGTCTGTTCCTGTTTAGGGTGCACTGATGGTCTCGGAATGAGGTATATATGGGCCAAAGTTGCAAGATGCTCCCTAGGAGAGCCCAGGCTGGTTTTCTCATGGACAGCAGCGCAAGATGCCTTCTTTTGGGTCCGATGTTGATGATCTTAATGAGTAAGTGAATGAATACCTTGAGTTGGTACTTAGGGCAGTTACTGATGCACTAAATAATTGTTCTCTTTATTTTTGAATAATAGAAAGGAAATAGATAGAAATAAAGGTACCTTTAGAGGTCAAGGGGTCAAGAATAAAACTGAAGGTAAAATATGAGGTTAATGTCGGATCTGTTAATGGGTGCAGCATTTGTCATTTTAAAAATGGATTTAGCTTGAAGGAGCAGTATAAAGCACATTGAGTATAGGCTGTTTTGGCTGCAATGTACTAATATTGATCAGCTGCTATGGAAACATAGGTAGGCAAAGTTCCTAGGTCTCTTATCAGTAATGGTTATATTTATGAAATGGATTCTATCTGCTGTTTCTAGTCTGACTCAGTTTTGTACATGGATTTCAAATGCCTTTTTAGTATATGTTTTGTTTTTTTAAAAAGAAAGGTAAGATGTAATAGTTTTATTATTTATCATATATAGAATATTTGTAATGTTTTTTTCAACCGATCAAACTAATAAACTAAACTGAACTGAAAGTGATACAGTATAGCAAACCTGTTAATTGTGGGGTTCTTATTCTTTGTGTTAGTCTCTTGGTCCTGGGTGATACCCGTATATAGTTTTGTTTATGGAAAGCCCTGATACCAACTCTGTTGGCTAGTCCCTGCTAGTTGGAGGCACTGCACTACCTGTACCAGGCTTCAGTAATATTCCATGACCACGGGGCCATCTGTCCCGAGGCCTAAGAACTCCAGTGCACTGCAAGATACTTCAGGCTGTGCCATACCTTGCAGACAGGGGTTATATATATATAGATCTCATGGGGATCTCCACCATTGCATAACATTAGTTCATGCCCCTCCCATCTAGTTGCAAGTAGTTTCTGTCCTCCAGTAAACATAATGGCAGTGCCTCCAGCTACAGCCCAAACTAGTAGGCAGGAGTGACTTGCTGCAATGTCAGTACGGCAGTGGTTTGGGCTTGGGGCTGGGAGAAATGCAGAGGTCAGAGTCTGCAACCAGCAGGCTGGCAGAGAAGTGACTATTTCAGTGATATTGAGTGCATTGTGGAGCAAGTGCACCACTACATCATGCACTGGCTGTTCCTGAGGGCGAGAGGAAGATCTGAATGTACTTGTACTTCAACTTTGCCACAAGCAGTAAGAGCACAGCTGATGGGGACGGCAGCAGTGAGGGTGGCAGAGGATCGGGAAAGACAAAATATGGCAGTGCTTCTGACAAGAGATTGCCCTGTCGGAGATCTAGCTATGTAGACAATGTTCTACTTGGGGGCTTAGCCAGGATTTCAGAACAGGAGTTTTCCATCAAAGAAATATCATAATTTAGTCTTGGTGTATGAAAAACATTTATATGAAAACATAATAGAAGAAAGATGGGAGGGTTTCTGGCACCCGAAATCCCCTGCCCAGCTAATGGCGAATCCTTCAACACCCTTTTTTGGTCCGATGATGTAAACAAAAAACTGACTGGGCGAGGCTATACCAGGTCAGGTGCCCCCCTCCCATGTGTAAATTCTGTCTTAATCTTTTTGGCATCTGCCCTGGATTTTCAACCGTGGTCTTGGTGTTGGCGGTTGCCAGAAACTAGCAACAAGGTAATTGCCTGCTCACTCTCAGGTGGTTGGTTTTGGGGTAATATATATTACCACTGCTTTATTTCATACAGTATTTGATCCCCCCAACAATTGTCAAACAATTTGTGGTGATCGATTGACCCGTTAGGTTGGTAGTCATTTTGTGGGGAATTTTGCCATGACTGTCGGGCAGATGTGAGCTACACGGTGTAGCTTGAGACTGGCAACCTTTGGAATATTGAGTTGTTCCCCTGCTTCTCATTCTTCTAGGGAGTCTAGTGTGGGACCTGGTGCTGGTGAGTGGGGCTCTTGGAAGTTTGGAAGGTTAGGCTTGTCCTCCCCAGTGCCTATGTTCCCAGGATTGTCATCAGGAGAGTGACCCTCTCCTGTGGCTTCAGTGTACACTCAGGAAGGGAGACGATCTCCACTGTGATAGTCTGTTTTATAGCATTTTTTAATGGAAAATATTTTGGTTTTCTGTGAATACTCCTACTCTTAGTTACATATGTTTTTAGATTATTATTAAGTAGTTCGTCTGCAAACGTTTTTAAGGTATTTGTGCCTAAATCACAGTAATATAACTAGAACCACTGTGCTAGCCGACTCTATCAGTGACCACTCACCAGTCTTATGCTCCTGGACAAACAAGACCCTGAAACCCCCCCCCCAAAAACAATAACCTACAGAATTATAAAAGCTGGACATCTTGCCTCACTAAAATCCTACCTCCGCCAGCTAGACTGGGAGGGGGTCTATGCTGCCGCCAACATGAATAAAGATCTTGAGTGTTTTATCGACAAGTTTAACTCAGCCTGCAACATCTTTGCTCCTCTAAAAATGAGGAAAATCAAAGGAACCAGCAAATCATGGATCACACCACTGCTCCTTGTGCTCATGGGGGTCAGGGATAACCTGTGACATAGGGCTAAGAACACTGGGTCCCCCTCTTACATACAGAAATACAAAGCAGTACATTATAAGTGCACTCAAGCCATCCGCCTTGCAAAAAGATCTTACTTTAAAAGTGAACTGGACAACTCTTGGCGCGACAGCCGCAGATTCTGGGACAATATAAAAACCCTAACAGGCACAGCAAGTAAATCACCACCATCGCAAATAAATTTTGAGGGTGCGATTACCCGGGATCCCAAAACTATCACAGATGGCTTCTACAAGGCCTTCACAGACATTAGTGGGGTACTTCCTCCAGCCTATCTCCAGCCAGTGCCTAGCTCCACCATTAGTTGTACCAACATCCCTCCAACACACACAGCACCTCCCTTCTACCTGAAGGTAATCTCTACAACTGAGGCAAAAAAATACTTGGAAAAAGTTCTCGGGAACACTAGATCAAGCGGGAACTCACTTGACCTAACAATTGTGGCTCTCACCCTGGATGTGTTACTCTCCCCTCTAACCTGGATCCTAAATCTCTCACTAACCACTGGCATTTTCCCTCAGTGCTGGAAAGCTGCCGTGGTCACCCAGTCTTTAAAAGTGGGGACAGAACCTGCCTGGCCAACTACAGGCCAATCTCAATTCTTCCCCCCACCAAGGCACTAGAGAGGATAGTATATGATTAGTTAGGTACGTACCTTGATAAGTACAACCTTCAATGCCAGGAACAGCATGGCTTTCAGAAGGCACATAGTACTTCAGCAGCATTGGTTGAGTTTACTGGTCATATCCATGAAGCACTTGACCGAGGGCTCTTGGTGGGGGGCCACTTTCATCGACCTCACCAAGGCCTTCGACACTGTCAACCACGACTTGCTTCTCACACAACTCTCTAACACTGGTATATCCTCTGTCTCTCTAGGCTGGTTCCAGAGTTACCTCTCTAACAGAACCCAGCAGGTCAAGATTCTTGACGTTCTATCTGACCATCGGCATGTCAACACAGGGGTGCCCCAAGGTTCCATTTTGGGCCCCCTGCTGTTCAGCCTGTTTCTAACTGAACTCCCCAAAGTCTGCCAGAATAAGATCCTTCTATATGAAGATGATGCTGTTCTCTACACGTGTCACTCTACTCCGGAAGAGCTGGAAAAAGGCATGCAAGACGACTTTACTGCTGTGGAAAAATGGTTCCTTCAGTCTAAGCTCTTGCTCAACTACACTAAGACTAAAACAATGTTGTTTGCCTCCCATCAAAACTGTCATAAGTCACATCACCTCGATATCTACAATAACAAGTTTGATACACTCGAAATGGTCACCACCTTTAAGTACTTTGGTGTCTACCTTGACAGCTCTCTCTCTCCTACAGCCAGCACATAGACCATGTTGCCAAGGCAGCTAGTGCCAGACTAGGTCAGCTCTACTGGCATAGGCAGCGCCTCACTGAAAGTGCCATCAAGCTTGCAGTTAACAGCTCCGTGCTCTCTATCATAGATTATGGACTGGTAGTCTATGGAGCCGGTACTGATACAGCACTTAGGCGAATCAAGACTGTCTTAAACAAAGCCTGCAAACTAGTCCTGGGTGTGGACTGTTTAACTCACACTTGCGAACTATACTCAAGCACTGGTTGGTTAAACCTGAATAGCAGAATTCAGTACCAAGTCTGTCTATTAGCTAAACAATCCACCCTAGGTCTTGCTCCTCCTGGAGTGAGGCAACTGCTAAGAACCTCCACTTCCTCCAGACTAACTGGGGGGTCGAGTAAAGCTGTCTTCATTATCCCATTCTGCCAGACCTCACTAAGGCAATGGTCCTTTGAATACAGGGCCCCCTGCTGGCTAAATTCCCTTAACTCTGAGCTGATTGTGGAAACGAAACTACACCCATTTAAGGTCAAGCTGCTGCAGTACCTGGCCACTCTTAGTAACTGCAACTGCATCACCGGTGCATAATCCTACTGTTATTGATAGCTTATCAGTCCTGCATAGCACCCATCTCCTCCCACTTCCTCCCCTGCCTGGTGTGACCCCACTGAGCACTTATCCCCACGTCCCCTCTTTATCCCCCCCGTCCTGCTTTTTCTTCACAAATATTAATCCCCAATTTTACCCCCTCCCCGGTTCCCCTCACCTCACCTCACCCCCACTTTAAAATCCTTTCCTTATCACTCTCTCTCCCCACATTACCCAGCCCTGCCCTATCACCTATTTACGTAACCCTGGGTAGATTCCTATCCAATCCCACCCTTCTGACTACTCAGCTCCCTTATTCTGTCACCCCCTTGTCTCTGCCCCCACCCACAACCCTGATCTCATCTATTCTGTCCTCCCCCTCCTTTGGTTACCACCACTTCTGACCCTCCATAACTCTACCTGCATGCTCTAAAGCTCAGCTACCACAATAAATTGCTTGTCCACATTAGGTATGCTCTTAGTACTGTTGCAATAATGTTGACCTCTCCTACCTGATGTATTTTAACTGTACTTGCTTGAATCTGTATCTGTATGTACCATAATTTACTTGTCTGCTGTATATACCCCTATCTGTTTTGTAATGTCTACGTACCTTGTCTATTGCCTTACGATGTGAAACCTTTGTAAACAAGCTTTTAGCTCAAAGGTGTTATCCGAGATTCCAATAAATAAATAAATAAATGTATTCCTGGATAGTCTTTTTAACTAGGAGACTTGGCTGTGCACTCATGTACTGTATTTTTGTGTATGCTGTATCTATGTACAGTATTCCCATTAACATTCTAATTTTGGTATTAGGCAAATTTGTGTTCTTTGTATAGTTTAGCTTGTAAAGCAGCTGCAATATACTATAACAACCGCTACTGGGTTTGTCCGTTCACCTTGATGTTTCTGCTCCCCCCCACATACTTTTGGGTTGGCAGCTTCCTTTGATGTTGCTGCTCTTCCTCCCCCACTATTAGGTTGCTCACACTCCCCATTGTCGCTGCTGAACCCCTTCTGTACCATTCTGTACTTGTACTTTCTGGCCATGATCAGGCCTTTGGTGAGCTGCACCCCCTCCCTCTCCCCTGCCATTTCTGTATAGTCACTAGTGTCTGACGGTACCTTCCCATCTGGCCAATTACATGTAATTTCTGATGTCTAGCAGTACCCAGCCCACTCTTCTACCCATTCCTTGAGGTCAGTGGTGTCCAGCAGTATCTACCTCCCATGCCCCAACCCATTCCTTGTACTCCTATGTGTCTAGTGGTAATCCTTCCCTTTCCCCCCACACTTTCCATGTAGTCTCTGGTGTCTAGTAGTATCCCCCTCTCTCCCCTGTCTGATCTATGTAGTCGATGGTTCTAGCTGTACCCACACTTTCTTCCAGCTCATTCTGTGTAGTCCCTTGTGTTTGAGTTGGGGAATGGGCGGCTGTTAAAGAAGCCCCAGAGGGGGACAAGTTGCAGCTTGGTGGGGGTATTGTGAGGGTGCTAGTTCACATTTAAGGCTTTCTACGACCCTGTCCTTCACTTCTAGGACCTGAAATAAAAGTGTGTTTGGGGGGTGGGGGGGCAGTGTTGCTGCATAAATGTATAGCAAAATGGCCTTCAGAGCCCCATGGGTGCATAAACACCAGCTTGCATATGAGGCCAGAGGAGACGCACTGAGGGCTGGCCAGCACTGGCAGCAGGCTCCATGTTAAAACTGTGCCTCCCCGCCTGCCCGCCTTACAAACAGTCTGCTGAGGCCACTGTCATCTGGGCCTGCCCTGCCTGTTCCGGTCAGCTGTAAGCTGTTGAAGGCAGAGACACACACACACACCTGTCTCGGGAGGGGGGCAGACAGCCAGAGAACTTCAGTTACCTCATTTCGGGCTTGTGAAGTATCCCCCACTCCCATCTCTGTCCCCTATTGACTGACTCCACAACCACACATTATTTCTATATTCCTTATAAAGTTAATGCATTTTCACCCATTTTGTCTCTGACTAGAGCCTCTCTATATAATGGGATAAAAAAACCATGCTGTATGCAGTCTTTAACAAAGGAGACCCTTAACAGGAATTACTGGCAAATCCTCACAACCTGTGAGCTATGTGCATGTGTTTGTGTGTGTCGGGGAAGGGGTGCTGAGAGTTGTGTGGCAAGGGTGTTTGGGTGTAGGTGGATTTGTGTGCGTGGGGATGGTGCTCAAGGGGTGGAATGGGAAGGAACACTGAAGGGCAAAGCAAAATAAGAAACAATAGCTACATACTTTTCTAGTACTCTTCACTTACCTTTAGCCCACACTGGCGCGACAAATGGTAAATATTCTTCAGAAAACAGGATCATAACTTTATTGGCCATCCCCCCAAATGCAAATCCATAGGACCAGCGGTTATTGAATGCTCCAATAAAGTCCAAGGGTCTGTGAAAAAGTAAAATATATCAGTTTTAGGCTAAATAAATATTCATTCATTTTCCTTCCTGTTATGAGCAGGAAACACTTTCAGGCATTAGTATCAGCCCCTCTCAGTCAGATAGAACATAACTGAGCAACAGTAACTTCCTAATCAAAGAGATGCTGGCAGTAAATGGCCTGGCTAATTCCATCTCACAATATCACAAATACAGCCATCACAAAACCAACCAAACCATCCACTACGCTTTAGCACTATGAGGAAGCCAGCACTAAAATCATGCCCACCCCCACCCCCATGATTGCAGCACCCACTGGGTAGCCACAGATGTGCTGCTGGTCCCTGCAGGACAGAAGAGGACCAGAGCAACAGGAGTGCCACCACTTGTTTGCCATCCATGTGGGCACAAGTGTTCAGCAGCCACAACTACCAGCACCGACCGAGGGAGAGCTGGCACCTGATGCAGCATGGGCAAAGCCTCAATGTGTCCTCCAGCACCTTGGGACATAGTGAGGGGGCAAAGGTGGAAAGGAAAAGCTTGCAAACTGCAGAACCAATCAAACTACTGAGACTAAAAGCCCTCCCCCTAATTAGGCCAGCCAATCAAAGGGCACACGGTGACAGATCAATAGAAGTAGGGTCAGAAGAGCCATCAGAAAAAAGTCAGCGAGAAGTGGAACAGTCATGAGGAAGGAAAGCCTCTGAGCCCACCTCAACCAGCTCAGCGGCCAATCAGAAATTGAGACAAAATCACTCCAAGCAGCAGCAAAATGCTGCTAGACTGCAGATTCAGCTAGAGAGACAGTAAAGTGCAAAGCTCCATGTCAGAGCTCACAGCCCTGCAGTCCTGCGGCTCCAAGTGCAGAGGTCATGCAGAGAGGCTGATTTAACCCAAGCTGCCGAAACTGTGAGTTGCTGCAGATATGAGTCTCTGTAGAGGGTGCACCAATCTGCCCTGTGCAAGTGTGTTTGTGAACTAGTGTCTGGACTTCGAGAAGGGCCAGTCTCGGCACTGTGAGATCACATCTACAACTCCCCTAGCTGGAGTAAAGAAAAGAAAGTCCTCACCAATGGCTGAGGAGGAGATGGTCCCCAAGGTGAAGAGAAAAACAGGAGCCAGCACCACGTAGTAACCAGCAGAGGCTAGATATTTAGCTACTTAGAAACAAACTCTGGCCAGAGCCGATATGGCTGCAGCTGAGCTTACAAGTCACATTGGAACACGGCACTGTCCGCCGTGTCCAAGATGGTCACCGGACTTCAGTGTGTAACCCCTAGATGGCGCTATCCCAGGGGCTACTACCCCTGCCTGATTTGCCACTAACAGGTTGAGGGGCCTGGATCCAATGGCGGGTGCCTCCACCCAAAGGTCAGGGTTTGCAATAGTTAAACTTACTTGGTCACAGCCCTCTGGGACACTGCAACCCCCCTTTCTTCCCACTAGTGGCCCACACAATATATCAGAATTACCTTCACAGTATACACTTACCCCCAGGGCTGGTTCAGGCACTGGGACCTCCTGTAAAATAAGATACAGTGCAACAATCACAGTACAATACTTTAACATAGACAAATACCTCAGGCAGTATAACTTTGCTGAAACAAGCAGCTCTGATTTATTTAGGGGGAATATAACAAGGACAGGGGGAAATCAGGTTAATTAGCTTATCACTTTACTCATCTACCTATGGCTCTGTGCAAGGCCTATCCCTACCAGATTACTGTGTCCTGGGTACCCAAGCCCTAGTGGCTAGTCCAAACCGTGGCAGCTGGTAGGGGCCCTTTCCCACAGAGAAAAGAAAAATTAGTTTAAACAATCAGCAGTACAGTAATTCCATTTGGAGTCAATGTGGCAATTCAACAGGGAGCGACCCTGAATTAGTACTCACGACCTCCAAACAAGATAGGGTCCTTCAATGTCAGCAGGGCGACTCTTGAGCTCCACGAGACTCCTCACACATTTATATGGCAAACTGCAACAGGCAAAAGTCCTTTAATGGCAGCAGGATTCACTTGAGCTAACCAAGCCTCCTCACACATTTATATGGTGAACAGTAACAGGCAAAAGTCCTTTAATGGCAGCAGGATTCACTTGAGGTACACAAGCCTCTTCACACATTTATATGGTAAAACAGAAAGTACTATACCAGGCAGGCTGCTTCTCTATCCTGATCACAATTACTGCACAATACCCGGGAGAACACACAGCAGATTCAGTTCCTGACAGACCGAGTGCAATTCAGCAATTTCTCCAGTCTTCTACAGGGTGAGCCTGGTTTCTACTCTTCAGATATCCTTTGATTCTCTTCACAGGGCGGATTCAGTCCTAACAAGCAGTTACACAAGCTGCAGACCAGAACTCTGGGCCTTACACACGTTTCCCGACTAAAACTGCACACTGAAAAAGCACAGGGCTCCTTCCTTCTTCACTGCCAGAGCTCAACTGAAACTCCAACAGACAAAACCGGGCACTTCCTTTGAGTTCCTCCCAGTTCTTGACTGGATTGGCTGTCATTCACAATAGACTGCTCCTGTTGGTCCAAAAAGGCGCCGAAGTCTAAACTACATCTCCCAGAGTCACTGCCCATACAATCCTCTTGTGGCTGGCTCAGATTATGAGTCCAAGTTCTGATTCGTCCAAGGCACCATTTTACAGCTAGCTTACCCCACACTGATTGGTCCAGTTCAGCAGTTCAAAACCAGAATGGGGAACTAGGCAGACACAGTTCTGAGTGCAAAGAAAGCAGGTTAGACAAACTGTAATTTCATTATTACTCTAAATGGTTTCTGGCAAACAGTTACATCTTTCAGATAGGTTCCTTTGCACTCCTAGTGACTGCAAAAATGGAGTGAATTGGCAGCAGCTCGAATGGTACTCAATCAAAAAACACACAGTCCCCATACAAACTAATTATGTCTGCAAGCAGACAGCTCTTAAAGAACAGTACCAGAGGTTCTAAAACACTCACTGATAAATGGCTTAAACGGCAAACACCATTCAGGCTTGGAGCATTCAAGCAAGCTCCTGAAGTCTTTGGGAACCCCCATTTGCAGGGGTTACACCCTTCCTGGCCTGGGAAAGCTTGGCGTCCGCGTCAGCAAGTACCCCATAAGTTTCAACTGCAACCATATACATTTGCATTAGGCTCGCACACTGTAATCATCAGTCAATATATCATTTTACCAAGAACACATTTCTGAAACATTGCAGTCGTCACTCTTTACACAGTATTACATACACATTGTACCATAACTCAAGTTATTACCTCTTGTACAGGAAACCTGAAGAGAGGGGCCCTTCCTATCAGTTACCTTGGGGCTGGATGGGGCAAGGGCACCATATTAGAGAGGCAACACAAGTAACTTGGAGTTAGCACTGACGCTCAGTTTGGGCAATGAGCTCGGGACACATACACTCCTTTATGGACAACATTGAGAGGCAGATCCACTGGCGGCCCAGGGAATCATAACTGAGGGTGCACCACAGGCTTTACAGCTCGACCAGTCTTTCTAGGGGAACTGTTACAGTCTGCGCTCTGAACCTCATTTTCAGCATTGTCCTCACTTGTCAGGGGAGTCTCCATGGGGGTAGAGAGGCTAGAACTTGGGGCACTTTCAGCTCCAGGAGTTACAGTTTCTGAGTCCACAACATTTGGCTCGCATGGAGAGCTTTGGTACACTGGCAGTGGACTGTCAGGGCACTCAAAATACTCTTCTTGTTCTGGTGTATCACCAGTCTGACCCAATCCATCATTTCCTCCCTGAAAGCTCAAACAGTTCAACCATGCACAATGATTCCATTTCATCTGATGTGATGCTTTGCACTTCACTTTCTGGAGCATTGGCTCCAAGGACGAGCTGGGGACTTGGACAGTCCAGAAGGCCCAGCTTCATCTCCAGTATTGACTAGGGATTGCCCGAAACAATTGACTCAGTTCAGTAAGAAGGATAGTATTCAAAGTCACTCTCACTTTCTTCCGATATGGACTGACAGTCATGCTCAACTGGGACTTGTGGAGGAACACTTTAACTTTGCTTCTGTAGGTGCAGACTTTCTTGATCTTTTCTTAGCAGCAGCTCTAGTCACTGGTCCAGAGGGGCATCTTCTAGGGGCTCAGACTCAATTAAGATTTGTCAATGGGCAGTAAATGATTTCTATGCATTGTTTTACATCTTTTGAATTATTCTCAGGCCTTACTTTGTACACTGGCAGATCATCTAGTTTGCCCACTACAATGTGAGGGAGATGGTGCCATCTGTCAGCAATCTTGTGCTTGCCATGCAGTCCCAGATTTCTTAGCAATACCTGATCTCCCTCCTGGAGTTCCTGTGCTTTCACCTTTTATCATACCTTTCTTTGTTGGCCAGATTTCTTTTGGCAGCCATGGTTTGAGCCATTTTAGTACGCATGAGTTAGCTGGGCCTTTAACTTTGCACATACTGTAAATAGTTGTCAGCTTGAACCCCATCAGGAGAGACCCAAAACACACATCTACCGTGAGTCGAGCTTCTCTTCCAAACATCAGGCGGTGAGGGAGAGCCAGTGGCATCACTTTTGGTGCAGTTATAAGCATGTACCAGGGTGCTAATTTGTTGGCTCCATCTAGTCTTGTCCTTTGGGTGCAGGGTGCCTAGCATATCTAGCAAAGTGCTGTTTGAAACGTTCAGGCTGTTGGTCCCCTGGGGTGGTAAGAGTGGTTCTGGACTTCGCACTCCCCACAGAAAGCATCTCTTTGATCAGGCGACTCTCAAAGTCACTCCCTTGATCAGAATGGTTCTTTGTGGGCCCATAGTGAACAAAAAGTTTTCTACAAGTACTTTGGCTACAGTGGATGCTTTCCTGGTCTTTGTGGGGAAAGCTTGGGCATATCTCGTGAAATGGTCAGTGACCACCAGCACATTACTGATATTTCTTTGATCTGACTCCAAACTCAGAAAATCAATACAGACCAGCTCCATGGGTGCACTGGTGGTTATATGTTAACAAGGGGCAGCCCTCTGGGGCAAAGCTTTCCTCTGTAAGCAGCGACTACAAGTTCGAATGTGTTGTTCCACATCAGCCCCCATCTTAGGCCAATAGAATCTGGATCTCACCAAGTCAAGTGTTCTGTCTATACCAAGGTGCCCCATGTGGTTGTGCAACGACCTCAATACTGAGTCTCGAAAGGCAGTGGGCAGCACCAGTTGTTGTTTGTCTACTTGTCCCCCTCTGTCTACTGTTTCTTTGTATAACAGTTTATTGATCAGTTTCAACTTAGGACCTTCTTTGTATAACAGTGCAGTTCTCAAATCAGTGGGCGTAATTTGGACACATCTTTTCCTGCATAGAGGGCTTCTAAAGCTGATTTGATCATAGGATCGGGGATTGAGCCCACGAATACTGTCATTGTCCAGCTGAGGCAGTGCACCAATGTCTCTTGCAGAAAAGTGGCAATAAGCAGCAGGTATGCAATTCTCAGAGGGTCCCAAGCAATCCACCATGCAGTCCACTGCGTCCGTGGACATTGTTCCTCCCTGTCAAACTTCCGGCAGAGTGCCGAATGTCAGGTTCTGCCAATCGGACCCAATCATTCTGGGGAACAGGCCTCTGGGAGGAGCATCAGCATCTATGTGGTTCAGACCTGCTCGGTATTCGAGAGCATAGTCATATGCAGATAATGCAGAAAGCCACCTGTGGCCAGTGGCATCCAACTTAGCTGAGGTCTGCACATAGGTCAAAGGATTATTGTCAGTTTTACTAGTATTTTAGCCCCATACAAGTACTCATGGAATTGGTCAACAATAGCCCACTTCAAAGCTAGGAACTCTAACTTATGTACAGGATAGTTCTTTTCGGATGGGGTCAGGCTTCTACTGGCAAGGCCACTGGTCTCAGGCCATTCTCGTGCTCTTGATACAACACAGCCCCCAACCCTTGCAAGCTAGCATCAGTGTGCAGGACGAAGGTTTTCTTGGATCAGCATAGGCCAGCACTGGAGCATGGGTAAGTTGATATATGATCTCATGAAAAGCAGTCTCACAATCAGGAGTCCAGCGGGCTCAAATACTTCACTCGGATGAAAATACACTCTTTCAGTCTTGAGGGACTGACTTTTGTATTTTTTGTGGGTTGGAGGATACCCTTGAGTAAGGTTAAGTAAAGGCGGATCACTCTTGAATAGTCCTTGATGAAGCGCGATAATAACCACAGAATCCCAGGAATCTTTGCAGTTCTTTTAGATTTTTGGGCTGTGGCCAGGTGGTCAAGGCCTCAACTTTACTTGGGTCGGTCTCTATTCTCGTGGATACTATGTGTCCCACATACTTTACTGATGTTTGAAAGAATTGACACTTATCAATGGACAGTTTAAGACCAAAGTCCTCCAGTCGGTCCAATACCTTAAATAATCTGCTCTCATGTTCCTCCAGTGAGCTGCCAAACACAATAACATCATCTAGGTATACCAGGCACTCTAGTAAGTTCATGTCCCCACTGCACCCATCAATCGTTGAAAAGTGGCTGGGGCACCTGAAATCCCTTGAGGCATCCTCATGAATTCATAGAAGCCAAGCAGACAGATAAAGGCTGTCTCTCTCACAGTCTTCTGGGGCCCATCGGGATCTGGTAGTACCCACTCACGGAGATCCAACACAGAGAACCACTTGCTCCCGTTTAGGCAGTCCAAAGCATCCTGAATGCGGGCATTGTGTACTGATCAGGGATAGTCCGCGGTTTAAGATGCAATAATCCACACACATCCTTACTGTCCCATTCTTTTTCCTCACTACCACAGTGGGGAAGCATAAGAGCTTCTGGATTCTTGTATTACACCAGCAGCTAACATCTCTTGCAGATGCCGTCTCACATCATCTATGTCAGCAGGTGCCAGGCGTCAGACCTCTCACGAAATGGTCTTTCGTCATGCAGCGGATATTGTGCTCAGCTCCTTGCACACATCTCGTCCCATTCCTTTAAAGAAAACACCTGGTCTCTCTGGGCAAGCTTCTCACTGATCCTCACTTTCCATTCAGCTGGCAATGGGAGTCGCGAAATCAAACAAGTCAGGCGTTACTCTGTCATTCTTCCTTGAACTCTTGCTGCTGGGTAGCACTGCAGTGTCTGCACAATGCACATTAGCCAGGATGCAACCTCTATTTACTCAAATGTCTCTTTCAGACACATTATGAACTTGGACCATTACCCTTCTGGCATAAGCATGGGCTCTAGCGGGCAAAATACTAGGCTTGACCAGCAGTCTCTCTGGCAATTTTCCATCGCCTGGTGCATCCAACATTAATATTTTATTCTTAACATCCTTTCTGATACGGACCTCTCCCTGTAAGGTACACTGGGCATTTGGCCAGGATCAGAGACTCAGGATCCTTCTTCCATACAATTCCGACCGGTTCCTCTGGTTCTATTTTTTCAGCATCTCTCTGTGCCTCATAGGCCTTCTTAATTAAAGCCGGAACTCTTAAAGCTCTACTAGTCTTTGACCCCTGTTTTTCATAACATAACTGTGCCAGCCTTCCGAACATATGAGCATTTGTTCCAATCAACAAAGGGACACCATCATACAGTCCAGTGGGGGGACACACTAAGGCTAGGGTCTCTACTTGTTCGGCCACTCCAGCCACGGAGGTGGGGAAAGACAGCCAAATTGGATGTACCGGAATAGGGTAGGCCTTCTCACTTAACCCCCATACATGCAGTCCTTCTAATGGTTGTAAGGTACATCTGACAAATGCTTCTGATACCAATCTTGGAACATAATTGTCACTTGGGGAGCCACTGTCTAATACAGCTCTTGTAGACACTCCATTCACCTTTACAGTGGTCTCCATGGAGGACCCACTATTCTGGACCAGTCTGGAGAGGCGGTAGTGGGGGCCTGGGCAACTGACCTTGCCACAAAAAGACGTGAGTTAGCATTTTTGGTGCCCTCACTGGGATCATTTTTGTGCACCTCTTAACCACAGATTTGTTCTCCAAAGCTCTTCTTGTAGCCTATATGCAACTTTGTCAGTGTCTTTTGGGGACCGGCATTCCCTCTTCATGTGCCCATCCTTCCATAATTATAGCAAAACATACTTTCTGGAGTTTGAGCTGGCCGAGCCACACTGGGAGCCAGGGGGTACTACTAACTGGAAACCTTGGTGCCATCTCTGTCTGCGTGCGTGATAAGCATTTGGAGACATCTAGTCAGTTTCTCCACTTCCATGGTCAAGGAATTGAGTTTGGAGCTGTTATCAGCAGGAGATACATGGGTGGTACCCCCACCCCATAGCAGATGCAGTCGGATATAGGTCAGGGCCCGTACTTGCAGGCGTGGCCTTCATAAAGGACTGTTTTGAATTCCCGGATCTCTCTCAACAGTTAGCCCCATTGTGGCATATCTTTTTCCTTGTCAGAGCACTCATTGACTGTCAACCTCTGCCCCTGAACTTCACTTGATGGGTCACCCTCAGTCACTCGGGTCATAGCTGCAGCTATTGGTGCAGGTCCCTCCAGGCCTGCTTTCTCAACTCCTCAATTTCTCTCATTAACTCATCATAGGGAGGTGGGGATTCCAGTCGATTTGCCAGGCATAACTGAAGCAACAGCAGTTCTGAGAAGGGGCAGACTTAAGGATCCTGTCCAGCCTGGTTCGGTCCAGTTCAATCGCTGGCAAACTACCCTTTCTGAGGCATTCTTGCAACAATTTTCCAACCGAGATGCATACACAGACAACAACTCCCTTGCTACTGTTGTGCATTTCTTACTCTCCACCATAGATCCTCATCAGAATCTGGGCTCCCATACACATTCTCAAGGCCTCAAGACAGGCCTGTGCAGTCACTTCAGGGTTACTGGCCCATTGCTTACGGATGGTAGCCAGGGCAGGACCTCGGGCTCTCACTAATCCTCTTCCGCTTTTTCGGCTTCCGAGCATTGCCATTCTAGCACTTGGGGGCAACATAGTCTATCCAGGTCTCCCAGTCATCCTCCCTTGGGAGTGGGAGGTGCCAGAGAGATCCTCAACCTCGGTAAGAGTCGTGACTAATGGCAGGTGCAGAAATAGAGTCTGCATTGGTTCAGCCACCATTATGGGTACTGGAGCGGAGAGGGTGTTGGGGAGGAACACCCGGGTGGCAAGAATAGTTTCTTCAAGTCCTCCACGGTTTCCCTTCCCCAGCAACCATTTAGCAAATTTCTCCTCAAAGTTTCAGACAGTGGTGGGGCTCATTTCCCCCGGTCTTTACTGTACTTAGTTATCACTCCAGGCAGTGAGGGCTCCCTCTGGGGTAATGGTCTGTGGCACTTTGAAGCTATCTATGGGATCCTTAAACTCTACTAGGGCCAGGAAAGTGTGGGTGAGCAGATTAGCATGCCGACCCACCACCACAGGGTTTTGTAAACCTTCCACCTTGGAAAGTACTCCTGTACAGTGTCCGTATTGATACCAGGGGATGTCCAGGATAAGCATAGCATTTTGGGGTCAATCTCCTCCCCAGTACACCACTCCACCAGCGGTGCACAGCCACTTCTGTCGGGTACCCATTTTTTCTTAACAGTGGTTCGTAAATATGGCCACTAGAGGACACACAATCCCAGCGGTGAGCCTCCAAGATGTAACCCCTAGATGGCGCTATCCCAGGGCTACTACCCTCCTGATTTGCCACTAACAGGTTGAGGGGCCTGGATCCAATGGCGGTGCCTCCACCCAGAGGTCAGGGTTTGCAATAGTTAAACTTACTTGGTCACAGCCCTCTGGGACACTGCAACCCCTTTCTTCCCACTAGTGCCCCACACAATATATCAGAATTACCTTCACAGTATACACTTACCCCAGGGCTGGTTCAGGCACTGGGACCTCCTGTAAAATAAGATACAGTGCAACAATCACAGTACAATACTTTAACATAGACAAATACCTCAGGCAGTATAACTTTGCTGAAACAAGCAGCTCTGATTTATTTAGGGGGATATAACAAGGACAGGGAAATCAGGTTAATTAGCTTATCACTTTACTCATCTACCTATGGCTCTGTGCAGGCCTATCCCTACCAGTTACTGTCCCTGGATACCCAAGCCCTAGTGGCTAGTCCAAACCGTGGCAGCTGGTAGGGGCCCTTTCCCACAGAGAAAAGAAAAATTAGTTTAAACAGTCAGCAGTACAGTAATTCCATTTGGAGTCAATGTGACAATTCAGCGGGACCCTGAGTTAGTACTCACGACCTCCAAACAAGATAGGGTCCTTCAATGTCAGCAGGTCTACTCTTGAGCTCCACGAGACTCCTCACACATTTATATGGCAAACTGCAACAGGCAAAGTCCTTTAATGGCAGCAGGATTCACTTGAGCTAACCAAGCCTCCTCACACATTTATATGGTGAACAGTAACAGGCAAAAGTCCTTTAATGGCAGCAGGATTCACTTGAGGTACACAAGCCTCTTCACACATTTATATGGTAAAACAGAAAGTACTATACCAGGCAGGCTGCTTCTCTATCCGATCACAATTACTGCACAATACCGGAGAACACACAGCAGATTCAGTTCCTGACAGACCAGGTGCAATTCAGCAATTTCTCCAGTCTTCTACAGGGTGAGCCTGGTTTCTACTCTTCAGATATCCTTTGATTCTCTTCACAGGATGGATTCAGTCCTAACAAGCAGTTACACAAGCTGCAGACCAGAACTCTGGGCCTTACACACGTTCCGACTAAAACTGCACACTGAAAAAGCACAGGGCTCCTTCCTTCTTCACTGCCAGAGCTCAACTGAAACTCCAACAGACAAAACCGGGCACTTCCTTTGAGTTCCTCCCAGATCTTGACTGGATTGGCTATCACTCACAATAGACTGCTCCTGTTGGTCAAAAAGGCTGAAGTCTAAACTTCATCTCCCAGAGTCACTGCCCATACAATCCTCTTGTGGCTGGCTCAGATTATGAGTCAAGTTCTGATTGGTCAAGGCACCATTTTAGAGCTAGCTTACACCACTGATTGGTCCAGTTCAGCAGTTCAAAACCAGAATGGGGAACTAGGCAGACACAGTTCTGACTGCAAAGAGCAGGTTAGACAAACTGTAATTTCATTATTACTCTAAATGGTTTCTGGCAAACAGTTACATCTTTCAGATAGGTTCCTTTGCACTCCTAGTGACTGCAAAATGGAGTGAATTAGCAGCAGCTCGAGTGGTACTCAATCAAAGAAACACACAGTCCCCCATACAAACTAATTATGTCTGCAAGCAGACAGCTCTTAAAGAGACAGTACCAGAGGCTCTAAAAACACTCACTGATAAATGGCTTAAACGGCAATCACCATTCAGGCTTGGAGCATTCAAGCAAGCTCCTGGAAGTCTTTTGGGAACCCCTATTTGCAGGGGGGTTACAAGTGTGTATGTGTGAATCATCACACATGCACACAGTCTGCTTTGTCCAAGATGGCCACCGGAATTCAGTGTGCATGTGTGATGACTTGTGTAAATGCACTTGGCTTCAGTGGTCATCTTGGACACGGTGGACTGTGCCATGTTCCATTGGCCACAGAAATAGCGCACTCACAGTGGACCATTTTGGAGTTGCGGAATGATCATTCTGCAACTCCAAAACAGAAGCGTTTCATGTTGGCAGTCCAGTAGCTTGTTTTCAGAGCTACCGCAAAATGACTGCAGGCTCCACCCACTGCAGCTGTGAAAACAAAAGGCAAGCACTCTTGAGTATCGATCATAGAATCTTTTTACTGGAAGAAAAAAGTGCACCGTGCATAAAGTGCAATGCAGTTTTTTAAACAACTCAGTGCATTGCAAATAGGACCAGAGCACTACAGTACACTACACATATAATTTGTTAGCAGATGAGGACCACTTGGCCCACCCAGTTTGCCCATTTTTGTTCTGCCTATACTGTCACTGCAAAGCTTAGCTGATCTCTAGCTACTTCCCTCCCCAGCTTTCCTATCAAGCTGCCTTTGTACCTACCCCATTCTTGAAGCCCACCACTATTTTCACTCTCACCACCTCCACTGGAAGACTTCTAAGTGTCCATTGCTCTTTCAGTGATTAATTTTCCCCCTTCCAGCTTCATTGCATGACCCCTTGTTCTTGTGCACTTTCTCTTCTGAAAAATACTCCACACATGTAACTTATACACCAACGTGAGGTACTTCTAGGTCTCTATCATTGCAATGTCAGTGGCTCAGCATCCTGCACACTCGCCTCTGAGGCCAGAAGATCAGAAGGCTGTGGGTTCTATCCCACACAAGGCACTTTGGTTAAATCCCAATACTGACACTGCAGTGCAGCATGAGGGGGTGCTGCACTCCTGAGGTGCAGTCTTTTGGATGAGATGTTAAACCGAGGTCCCATCTGCCTATTCTGGTGGTAGCTCAGGTGGATGTTAAACCTCCAGTGGCACTTCTTGAAAAGAGTAGGGGAATCTTTTATTAGGAGGACTTCAAACAAGAATAACAATCATAACAAAACAAACAAGCATTTGTCAATGCCGAACATTCGCTTGCAGGTATTTGCAGTGGTGTTTGGCATGTATGGTGCTTTACCCTAATGCCCTGTGCGATTGCTGGTATTTGCACAATAAATTGTCAGCATGACCTTTTTGTTACCCCCATTGTGCGCTACATAGGCGGAAACACATTTTGGGCAGGATGTGAAAAATGACAGCTGTACTGCTCATAAGGAAGTGTGGTAAAATGCCAATGTTGAAAATCTGGAGTGGAAATATTGAAAATTACGCAAACCCTCGAGCATGCGTGGGAACTGTAATGCCTTGCGCTAGTAAAACAGTCATTTTTAGGAATTTTTTCACCAAATTTTCAACATTGCCATTTTAAAACCTATGCTAATGAACAGTGTCACTGGGATTTTCTTACTGTGTCCCATACATTGATTTTGCACACCGACTGTGCCATTGTGCACTACATGGGTGGAAAGACGTTTTGGGCAGGATGTGAAAAATGACAGCTGTACTGCTGATAAGGAGGTGTGGTAAAATGGCAATGTTGAAAATCTGGAGTGAAAATATTGGAGATTCACAAACTTACGAGCGTGCGTAGGAACTGCACAACGCACGCTCATAAAACAGTTATTTGTAGGAATTTTTTTGCCAAATTTTCAACATAGCCATTTTAAGATCTCTGCTCATGAACAGTGACACTGTGATTTTCTTAATGTGTCCCATACACTGAGTTCGCACACCGACTGTGCCATTGTGCGCTACGTGGGCAGAAACACGTTTTGGGCAAGATGTGAAAAATGACAGCTGCAGTGCTCATAAGGAGGTGTGGTAAAATGGCAATGTTGAAAATCTGGAGTGAAAATATTGAAAATTCGCAAACTTACAAGCGTGTGCAGGAACTGCGCAATGCAGACTCATAAAACAGTCATTTTTAGGAATTTTTTCACCAAATTTTCAACATAGCCATTTTAAGACCTCTGCTCATGAACAATGCCACTGTGATTTTCTTAATGTATTTCCATACATTGATTTACTTTACCGACTGCGCCATTATGCGTCATGGGCGAAACACATTTTAGGTGAGATGTGAAAATGACAGCTATACAGCTCATAAGAAGGTGTGATAAAATGGCAATGTTGAAAAATCTGGGTGAAAATATTTGAAAATTAGCGAACTTACAAGCCTGCGTAGGAACGCTATAGCATGCGCTTAATAAAGCAGTCATTTTGGAATTTTGCAAATTTTCCAACATGGGGTTTTAGGACCCTTCTCATGAATGATGTCACTGTCATGGCGTTATTTGAGGCTGAAGGGTGATTTCGCACAGTGACTGTGAAATCACCCTTCGGGCCCGAATAACACCATGACAGTGACATCATTCATGAGAAGGGGTCCCAAAAACCCCATGTTGAAAATTTGGTGCAAAAATTCCAAAAAATGACTGAGACATGCAATAAAGTTGAACCCCCCTATCTAGCCCATTATACAGCTTACCGGCATTTCCTCAGTTCGCGGTCGCCTTTGAAGAGTGCAGACGTGTTCCCGGTCCACCGAAGATCGTCGCGCCAGAGTCGGAGGTAAGTATGGGGTGGGGGTGTGGGGAGGCTGGGTGCGCAGTGGGTGGAGTGCGGGTTGTGGGAGGGGCTGGGAGGCAGCGGAACCGTTTTGTTTACAGGTTTAACAAAAAAAAAACTGACGATGAGACGTTTGCCACGCTGGGGTGGGCTCCCAGCATGGCAGAAGATGGCTGGGGGCGAGGAGCCGACGGGAATGGGCACTCCCGTCGGCAAAAGAACGGAATGTTTGCCAACGCTGGGGTGGGCTCCCAGCGTGGCAGCAGGATGGCTCAGGGGGCCATGGAGCCGATGGGGATTGGGCACCCCGCTGGCAACAACGTTTGCCACGCTGGAGTGGGCTCCCAGTGTGGCACCAAAGCTTTGGGGGCAGCGCGGCGCAAGGCGGCGTGATCGGCGGCGCTCAGTATGGCAGTGCTTTCTTTTGAAGCAGAGGAACACCGCTGTCATACTGAGCTCCTGCACCCATTGGTGCAGGACCGCCACGCCTGCTCAAGGGAGCAGTGCACTGGATGGGAGAGGCACACCTCCAAGTGTGCTACTCTCCCAAAACATTCCTTACGCATGCACGCAAGTGAACGTAAAAAGAACACACTGATAATTCTTTTTGTACCAACAACAACAAGGAAAGTATAAAAAAAGGTTAAAGGAAAACAAAATGGACTCTAATGGACATCTAGACATTATTCACCTTAAGTCATTAGGTAAAAACATATAGTCTGAGCCTCCTGCAATACATTTATAGCCTGTACATTCAAGGTGGCTTTGCCCATTTCTCACAGCTGATCCATAAAACTCCTAGGAGTTCTTGATTATGCATCTTGCTATCCAGAAGCCATAATTTCTGTACACTCATTTCTATATTTTTAAAAATGTCAATGTGTGACATGTATCTTTGTTGCATGACCCAGATATAGCATGCCTGCCATAAATAAAACCTTATTATAGTAAATATAATATATATGGTCTCTATATGATACTTCATCCATTCTCCCCCAACTCCCCGTAGAATAACTCTGCATAAGTTAGACCCTCAAATTATGGTTCATTACACTTTGTGGCCAAATAAGCCCAAAAGTATTTTGTGGTCATACAATCTAAAAATAAATGTTTTTGTGTCTCCAGTATCTGTATTTAGCCCTGTCATATTGCATGGAAATCATTTTTCCTTTAACCTCTAAGATTTCCTGGCTATTATCTTTTTTATGTACTTCTGTTTATGAGATAAGTTTCTGTAGCTGTGCTTGTAACTTCAAATGAGAAATATATATGTTTGTGAACAAGCCTATGGATTTTTGTGGAAACAATTCTACCCAAGTCTGTTT
The DNA here is from genome assembly GCA_016271365.2 of Neoceratodus forsteri. Classification (NCBI taxonomy): domain Eukaryota; kingdom Metazoa; phylum Chordata; order Ceratodontiformes; family Ceratodontidae; genus Neoceratodus; species Neoceratodus forsteri. The sequence goes on from CM057453.1 coordinate 1,153,500,278, forward strand.
AGTTTCCTCCCACCAGGTGGCAGCATTGTCATGAAATTCTACAACCAAAAGACTTGCTCTCCATTCTTCCAAGCTAATAGTATGTGTTCCTTCTTTAATAGTGATGCATTTAGTCTCCAGGGATTCTTTTTACACCTTGGGACATGCCCCCAACCCAGCGTCAAAGAAATAGACTTGTGATCTGTAAATTCTCTAGCCTGTGTGCTTACTGCTGCTATTTGCAGTACTGAAGAAATAAAGATGAAATCAATCCTTGTTGACAATGCTCCTCTGAAGTATGTGTTGCCCCCTGTGGGGAAGATATTCCTTTATGTATCCTGTAACTGCGTGTCCAAAATTATGTGTTGTAATGCCACAGTGTCACAAAAGAGTTTGTTGGTTTGCAGACCCCTATACATTCTCCCTAAACTACAATTAAAATCACCAGCCAAATTTAAAAAAGGCATCCGCGCCTTATTGGTCCCCACCAGCCATGACAGTCGGGCAGCCTGGACAAAAGGCTGCGATCGAGCACCAGTGGCTAGACTTGAACTTTATTCAGGGGAGGAGTGGGCGGCTCTTGCTCGTGGTTCCCCCCCTGCCATGGACACCTCGTAAAGTGGAGCACCTCAGGGTTGAGGTGCCGGCTAACCTCAATGAGCTGGGCAGACCTCCCCCGAAGAATTGGAACACACACCAAGCTGCAGAGGGCTAAACAGGGATTTTATGCAGAGGGACACACAGGGATTTTGCAGCAATGGGCTCTGAAAACTTGAATTTTATTTTTTACCTCCCATCCACCCTCCCCGTTCCCTCCTCTCCTTAAATGTCCCATAACCATGCCCACCTACTGCTTGGGGCCAATCTGGATCGGCGACAGCCTGTAACAGACCTTACCTGCTTTCTGTATATGTTACAAGCTGCTTGCTACAGTATAGACTCTTAGATCTCTACGAATCACTTAGTCTCTTAGACAGATCTGACAAGAATTCATTCATATGATTACTGGTTGAAACTTCTAGTAGGTAGAAAGCACAAGAATCTGAAAGCCTATAGTACTAGAATCTGTATACCTACCTAATTTATACAGTTACTTTTTGAAACTGTAAGCAAGGAGAAAGTACAAGATTCTGAAAGTAAAAAGTACTAGTTCCTGAACCCTAACCCAATGCTCATTACGGGATCGGATTCCTATGGGGGTAGCATAGCTCCAGCTGTTAGTTAGTTGGTACTTACTTGGTAGTTAGTTGGTAGTAACCGAGAAGTTCCAAGCCAATCTTGTCACATATGTGAACTCCTATAGGGGATACAGAGTGAATAATTGCTAGCCAGGCTGTAGTAATTCTGGTCCTAACACGCTTAGGCGATTTAAGATAGTAGACTGGGGATACCCTGAATCTCATCCTCTCTAACTTAGGGGTCCCCTTACCCACAGGCATGTCTGTAAAGCAAGGTACACCCCTACACTATCTGCCCAAAAGAGGATTACTTCTGGCCACTATGTATATCCTGTCCCTCCTCTGGGTGGACGGGCTCATCGGTACAGGTGATCCTGACCACGAAGGACCCCAGCAGCCTGACACCCTTCCATACTCTCATTACCTATTCCCCTCTCAATGCAGATTCCAATCCCTCTTGATGGCCCACGAACTTACCAAGTAAGGCATTTGGTACTGCATTATCCTCTTTGCAAAAAGGACTCTCACGAGAGGCCTACTCCCGTTCCCTAACCCCACTTTACTTTGCCTCATTGGCACCCTCCTGCTCCTGGCAGGAGATATGCAACTGAACCCAGGTCCCCCTCCTGGCAATCTCTTGATTTCCTCCCCACAGAACCCACACTGGGTGTCCTCGAAGGGCTTGCGGATCGTGCACATGAACACGTGCAGTCTTTGATTTAAGATGCAAGAAGTGCAAGCATGGTTGGACCTGTACAAACCAGACATTCTGTCCATGTCAGAGACCTGGCTCAAAACTCACATCCTCTCACACGAGGTCTCTGCCCTTGGGTATCACTCCTACTGGAAAGACAGAGCCAACAAAAGAGAGGAAGGGGTACTTATCTATGTAAAAGATACCCTGAATTCAGTAGAAATCAACCTGCAGCACAATACATGCAATGTCAGCGAATGAATCTTTGTACGCGTCACCCTTGGTCTCTGTAAGCACCTTACCACTGGGTGTGTATACAGCCCTCCTAAGAATGCCCTCCAATCCCTGGAGGCAATCTTAAAGGACATAGTCTCCTATGAACTCCTCGTCCTAGGAGACTTCAACCTGAACTGGGCCCAGGATGCAAACCAGTCTCTCATAGGCCTGATACAAGAAGCAAATCTTGTTCAGGTAATCTCTGAACCCACTACATTGAACCACAAAACAGGGAATCACTCCACCCTTGACTGGGCTCTGGTGACTTACCCCAGCAACATTCAGACAGCTGGTATCCTGGCTGACGCTCTGAGTGACCACTCCCCTATCTTCTTTATCTGGAAGAACAGGGCACCCAGGGTTCAACCGTGAATCCTGGCTGCACGGGATTACACCCACTACTCACCCGAATAATTCATTGACTACCTTAGCAGCCTAGACTGGAGCCTGATCAAACTCCTTCCCACTCTGAATGGGGCGGTTGCTTTCTTCCAGAGGTCATTTATCACTGCAGCTAACCTCTTTGCCCCAATGAAGAAACTCTGTGACAAGGGTACCTGCTACAAATGGATTACCCCTCCACTAAGGCCCTGATGATTAGCTGTGACAAGGCTTGGAAAAAGTTCAAGCACTCCTCCCTACCTGCCGACCTCGTGAATTACAAAATTCTCAGGAACAAGTGCAACCTGGCCATAAAAACTGCCAAAAGGGAGTATGTCACGCGTCTTCAGAAAAATAATCTAGGGAACCCTAGATTTTTCTGGGCCCACATTAATGACTTTTTAAAGGGGAATGGCAAGTCCATACCCAGTCCCATCAAGGTCAACGGACAACTGATAAACAAGGATCCCCAAATCACCACCTCACTAAAACACCACTTCACTAACCTGGACTCGTACAAGGCTGGCCTACCTCCCCTCAACACAGACCCCATCAAGTGGGTACCCCCTAACCTTGACCGCCCATCCTTTCATCTAAGGCTGGTCAAGCAAAAAGAAGTTCTCGCACTACTAAGGACTCTAAAAACCTCGGGCTCTGGGGGACCTGATGGGATTCACCCCAGGCTACTGAAGGATGGCACCAGACCTGGCTTATTAACCGCTCTTTGTAGGAGGGTGCAGTCCCTGAGCAGTGGAAACAGGTCCATGTGGTCCCAATCCACAAGGGAGGCCGCCGGGAGTCTACTGGCAACCATAAGCCAATTTCCTTGCTCTGCATCCTGTCAAAAATCCAGCAAAGGCTGATCTATGAACAACTGCGAGACTACTTGGAGGTCCATAAACTTCTGGCACCCTCCCAGCATGGTTTCAGAACCAGGCACGGGGCTGACACTGCTCTGATCAAATTCACAACAGATGTATTCTGAGACCTGGACAAGGGGACCCCTACTGATGCGGTCTTCATAGACCTATCCAAGGCCTTTGACCTGGTTAACCACAATTTGCTACTAGCCAAGCTGAGCAACATAGGCCTCGACTGCCATGCTCTAAAGTGGTTCGAAAGTTACTTAAACAGCCGCACTTAGAGGGTAAAGTGGAAGGATGCCATATCGGAGCCACTTCCACTAAAAAAGGGGGTGCCACAAGGGTCGATACTGGGCCCCCTTCTCTTCTCCCTGTTCACTAATGAACTAACTGACCACTGTGGAGGGAGATCTGTTGTCCAATATGCGTACAATGCCATCATCTACTAATCCATTGCCAATCTGGGAGGTCTCAGTCCCTTACTCCAAGGTGACCTCCGGTCCCTTGAGAATTGGCTCATTGAGAACAAAATGGTCCTCAACATGGACAAAACTAAGGTAATGTTGTTTGATCCTAGATTTTATTTTATTTATTCACAATTTGGATTTACAACCTTTGAGTCAAAGACTCATTTACAAAGGCACCTCGTCACAGGGAGGGGAGACAACATATTGGTTGAGTAAAACAGTGGGAAACAATACAGGTGAGATGCAAAAGAGCATACAAAACTAAGCAATTTCAGTGACACAGTGGAGCACGGAGGTTACAGTGCGTGGTGTACAGACTACAAGAAGCTATTCTAAATAAACTAGTACATATGTAATACTATAAGAATCCTAGGGGTACTAGGTGGTGGTTACCTGAGGGGGAGGTCTACGTCTGCAGATTGGCTCAGGCAGAGCTCTCGCTAAAGCCCTATTATGGGCATTTACAGCTCCGAATGTCAGTGAGGTGTTTGCTTAGGGCGATTTTGAAGGGGCCGATTTTTTAGATGTTAGTGATGTGAGTGGGGAGGGAATTATACCAGGTGGGTGCTGTGAAGTGGAAAGACCTTTGGGCGAGTGAGGTCCTGACTCTCAGTACCTGGAAGGTGTCTTTGGTTGTATTTCGAGTGACGACCGAGTGGGTGGCTCGTTGAAGGGATGTAGCGACTCCTGGGGGAGAGCCCAAGTAGAGTCTTTCTGGCCAGTATACAGGTGTGGTATTGCAGGTGCTCTTCAAAAGTGAGTAGGTTCGAGGTGGAGTAAAGCTGGCATGTGTGTGTTCTGCTGGGGGCACCGGTCAGGAGCCTACAGGCTTTGTTGATAGAGGTCTGGACTTTGGTGAGGGCAGTGAGGTCAGCAACTGCATAGATAGGGAGTCCGTAATCAACCAAAGACAGGATGGAGGAGGTGATAGCCAGCCATAGGGCAAACTCAGGGAGGCAGTCTTTGTGGTGGTAGAGGAGTCCAATCCAGGCATTCATGGCAGAAGACAGCGAGTTAAGATGGGCATGGAAGGAGAGAGCCAAGTCGAAGGTGATACCCAGGTATTAGTATGTTGATACCTGTTCAAGGGGGTGTAGGGTGTTGGGGATGATGTGAAGGGCAGCATTTCTGGAGTTACTTTAGCAGTGTGCAGAAATCATAGATTTCGTCTTCTTGTGGTTCAGAACCAGACGATGGTCGAGGAACCATTTTTTAGCTTGGCTGAAGGTGAGTTGCAAAGAGCTCTGGAGTGTGAGTGGGTCAGGATGGAAGGTGACGAGGATTACATTGTCAGCATATAGAAGCATTTTGCCTGAGCAGGAGCTGAAGAGGGTGTTTAGAAAGAGACTGAACAATGTGGGGCCCAGGATGGAGTCTTGAGGGACCCCAGAGCGTACAGGTAAGGCAGTTGATAGGATACCATTGATTTTGACCCATTGGGATCCATCACGGAGGTAGCTGGAGAACCAGGACAGAGGGCCAGATGAGAAATCAAGCTGATGGAGGGAGTCAAGCAATAGGGGGGTGACACACGGTGTCAAAGGCCTTGGATAGGTCAATGCACACTGCCCCAGCGATCTTCTCAGAGTCAAGTGCAGAGTGTATTTGGTGGGAGAACTCCAACAGGGCTGAAGTGGTGTTGTGACCAGGGCAGAAGCCTTGTTGCTCTGGGCATAATATGTTGTACTTGGATAGATAATCCATGAGTTGGGTGGATACTATTTTCTCCAGGGCTTTGGGGGGGGGATGGAGATTGGTCTGTAGTTGTTTGGTAATGCGCGGTCTCCATTTTTATGGATGGGGTAATATCATCTAATTTCCATGTGCTTGGGAATTGGCCGAGGCATAGAGACCAGTTAAGAAGGTCAGTAAGGGGGACTAACATAACATCAAGTGTTAGGTGGAGAATCCTGGAATCAAGCGGGGGGTCACAACTGGGGTTGCGGCTGGAGAGGGCTTTTAGTAGGATTGGTTTGGCATTGCTGGGAGATATGGTCCGGAAGAGAAATGGGGGCCAAAAAATAGCAGGGGGGTTGGATGCACAGATAGGATCGAAGAAGTGGGCAGGAAGGACTGCACTTAGGTCAGAAAAGGTCGTGTTGAGGCAGGTGGCAGCAAGTGGTAGGTCAGTATTAATTGCACCATTAACAACCATCTGAGAAGGGGGGGAAGAGCAGGTTTTCCCATTAAGCTCCTTAATGTTATCCCAGAAAGCTCGAGCAGACCCCCATGATGAGGCCAGGGTGGTTTGATAGTATCTGGCCTTGGCTTGCCCTATGACCCAGGTGCATTGGTTGCGAGCGGCATTATAGGCTTGTCTGTCTGCTATCCTGCCAGACTCGACAGCAGTATGCCACAGATTATCCTGCTGCTTCAGTTGCTGGATCAGGGAGGGAGAAATCCAGGCAGCATTGTGTCTCTTGGAGAGAGTGCTGGTGACAGGGGCAAAGACATCAAAGACCTTGCAGAAAGCTCTGGTGAGGAAAGCTAGAGCAGTATCTATATCCGTTGCAAGGGAGATCGGGGACCAGTCGAGCTGGGCTAGGTACTGCTTTAGTTTATTAAGGCCCCTGGGGTGAAAGCGGCAGTGGGTGGTGGCTTTGCACGCGAGATTGAGCATGGGGGAGGACCAGAAACAGAGAACTGTGGAGTGGTCACTAAGGGAGTTGGCTAGGGTGTTAACAGACTTGATTTTGTGGGGGCGGTTGGAGAGTACTATATCAAGGAGGGAGCTGGACCCACTTGATTGGTTGAATCTGGTGGGATGAGAGACTAATTGAGATAGGTCAAGGGCCGTGAAGTTGTCCTTAATGTGTGCTGTAGTGGAGCCAAGCCAGTTGATGTTGAGATCACCTAGGACGAGCTGTTCGGCTTTGTGGGGCAGGGTAGAGAGATAGTCAGAGAGAGAGTGGATAGCTAGACTTTGGGCCCATGGGGGTATGTAAGTGGCTGTAAGGTAAAGAGGGCCATGGCCCGGGTCAGGGGAGACTTTCAGGGTGATGGCTTGGGCACCGTGGTCGAGCTTGGGAGTAGGTAGTGCGTGGCCCAGGAGGGAGTCACACAGGTAGACTGCACATCCGCCACCTCACTTACCCACACGATCTCCTCTAAAAAGGGTGAAGCCAGGGAGGGAGACAGCAGAGTAGGGGGTTAATGCGGAGAGCCAGGTCTCCACTATGGCAAGAATGTCTGCCGTGTGTTGGAAGACCCAACACTGGAGTGCAGCGGTTTTCTTTCCCTCGGTCAAGAAAGAAAACAACACCTACATCTTACCTCCATGTTGGGCAACTGCCTAGAAGTAGTGCCTTCCCTAAAATACCTCGGCCTTACCCTGGACCGGGGTCTCACCCTGAAGAACCAGGTGGACCAAGTCACCAAAACCATGCATGGGAAATTAGGCACCCTCTACTGACTGAAAGAACAACTGGTACCCAGGATCTCTATCGCCACCAGCGTCCTCCTCCCGACACTCACATGTGCTGCCCTAGTGTTTGTGCACGGATTGGCGAAGCTGGGGAGGAACAGACTTCAGGTACTGTACAATAAGGTGGCTCGCTTCACCTCCCAGGCCAACCCCAGGGATCACCACTGTGACTCCCTATCCCTACTAAACTGGCCCTCACTGGATGCTCACCTCCAGTACCCTCTGCTATACCTAGCTTATACGTTAATCAGCCCAACTCCCCCCAGTCTCTCTCTGGACTCATTGCTCTAAAGACCAACCCCCCAGCTACTCCGCACAAGAGGCTGTCCCCAGGGTAAGAACCAAGGCAGGCAGCAAGTCTTTCGAACACACTGCTCCCACCCTGTGGAACCTACTCCCTCCCGGGGTGCAGAAAGCACCTTCAATCAAAAGTTTCAGTACTAGGCTTAAGGCCCACTTTGTGGCAGCCAGTACTTGCCATTGCATCAGCTCCTGAGCGAACCCCACTGATAAAAGACTTACCAGGTCCTGTCCTTCCTCTAGTTTGTAACTACTAAGATAAGTACTATTTTTCATCACTGTGGATCACCCTGTTTACTCCAAATGTACTGTTATATTCCCGAACTGCCACCAAGACTGTATGTTGCTAGTGTTACCTGTAACTGGAATTGATGTTGTCTCACTGTTTATTCTCTAATGCTATGTAAACCTGGGTTGCCCCTAAAAAAGGGACTGTCAGGGCTCAGTGGGTTTACCCGGTCACCAAAATTTAATAAATAAATAAATAAATAATTAGTTTAGAGGTGCATAAGTAAGGTTGCACAGATCTAAATAGTCTTACCCTTTCAGCCTTTGTTTGGGGCGCATAGATTGATATGACTTAAACCTCTCTGAGAAAAAGGCCATATCTTCCATAAGGGCCCGACCAGGTTCTATGTCAACCAGTTTAGAGACTGAAAAATTATACTTCCCAAACAGAATCCCCACCCCACCCCATCACATTTCTCCTGCCCTATAGACCAAAATGAAGGCTCTTTGGTCCAAAGTTTAGAGGCCTGCTGTAATTCAAACTGTCTTAATTCTTGTGTCCTGAATACACATTATGTCACAGTTATCCTGCAGCAAAGTACTCAGCACTGTAACCATTTTATAGTTGCTCTTTATGTTATTGACGTTAACTGAAATTACCTTAAGCTAACTTATCATTAGGGTTAGAAGGTGGATGAGAAATACAGATGGATACAAAAAGACCCCTACCATACCTGTGGACCTAAATGTTTTTACTACACCTCCTGTATCTTGTTCTCTGTGATATACAAGTGTTTTCCCAACCCCCTCTGTGTCAGAGTTTACCTCAGGCATGACAGATGTGGCAGAAGAAGTATCTGATACATCTTCCTCTGAGTCATCATCCTGTCTGTCTTTAACCAAAGGGGAGAATTTGTTCCCTACCTTCCAATCTTTGGGGGGGCTCACCCTTTTCCAACTGTTTTTTTTGTCCGAGCCCCCAAGAGAGATTTCCCTGCCCTATTCCTCTTTTTTGCAACAACTTTTGAAAAGGGGTTTCTTGGCTTGGGGTGGGGGGCATTGTTTCTACCCTCTCCTCTGAAGGAGCCAGAGGCACCTGATCTGCTGGAGCTATCTCATTTACTGAAGGGAGATCTGTATTTCCTCTCTTTGTGCTGTTTCTGAATTATTACAGGGAAGAACTGGGGACTGGGTAGGGAAATGGCTTGCCTCTGGGATTACCTCAGCTACCCTCTTGGCTAGAAGCTGTTGTGCTTTATTTATGAAAGCCTCCTGGGATGGATAATCCTCCCGGTTGTGGGAGGCCCACGGGCACTACCCATAACTGTGGCCAGTATGCTCACAGAGATTGCACTTGAAGAGGTTTACACAAGATGCTGAAGCATGACCAAATTCCAAGCAGTGACTGCATTTAGGAGAGTCACATGCTGAGCTGAGGTGATTGCAATTACCACATTTGAAGCACGATTTGGGCTGGCCCATGTAAAATAGTGTCCCTCTATCTCTCCCCCCCCCCAAAAAAGGTGCTTGGTAGATGAACCGGACCATTGTTTGTTGTGTACAATTTAACTTTAATCTTCCACCCCCCGTTCCAGATTTGCTCACTGTCCAGTATCGGAGTGGGCCTAACACCTCACATCTCTGTTTCAACCAAAACAGTATGTCATCTACATGAACTCCCTCATTACGAAACATGATAGTTATAAATTGAATCGCCAGTTTCGTAAGAGGGATAGCCATGTAAGGGATCCAGAGAGGTGAGTTTTTAAGAGTTTGATACTGTGCCCAGAACCTGTCGAGACTTGTAACAGTCTTAAAGCTAATATCAAAGTTCCTGTTTCTTAAATATATCAGTGCAAAAACCTCTGATGAAAAAAAATGCACGGATCCCTTTAACAATTGCTTAGCTACGTGCAGTCTATCTGGTGGTTTCTCTAGACCACCCTTAAAAATCAGCCTAACTGCGTTCCTACGTGGGGCTGGTTCCCCCTTATTTGAAAAAGATCTGACAACCTGAACATTGGATCTAGCCATGCATTCTGTATAGGGTCCTGTAAAACATTGTCTGATGGACCCATCCTGGTAGCCGGGTGGTCATGCTGCTGTACAGACTCTAAGGTAGTCTTAGGAATGGTAGCTACATTATTGTCATGAGTACTCACATTTGGGCCCATATCTGAATCCACCACATTACTTGTTTCTGCAGAAACCAGCGTTGGACCTGGTTGAACTGTGTCTTGCACATGAGAAGCTTCCTCGGGAACTTGCAGCTGATTGTGGTATCTGCAGACATCTGCGTCCCTGGGATCCGGCATCCACCCTCCTGCTGAGTCCTTAAGCTATCCTGCTCCCATTAATACTTTTTCTGAGACCATGGGGATTCAGTCTCCATATGCTGTTTTAATTCAGGCATTCTGTTTGTTTATTGCCACTTTCTGAGATGCCTCAGTTCGGCATTCTTTCACGTATTTCAGTGGCACAAAAATTTTACTATGGAGGGTCTGCTCTCGGCACACTTTTTTTTACCATATCGGGCTGCCAGCCTCACTATCCCTGACTGTGCTTCCTTCAATTTCAGCATTAATGTTGCCGGTTTCACTTGAAGTGCTGACATTAGAGATCAGCTGAGGCAGGCTCGATAAGTCACTCAGGTCTGAATTTTGACACTCATTCTGCAATGCTGTCAACTCTCTGCTCCATTTCTAGCAGCTCCTTCAGTCGCTACTTTTTTACACTGATGTCTTTCATAACATTCATTTTGGCAATTGTCTGTACCTGAGTTACTGCATCTTCCCTATCGTTCTGCTTTTCTACTTCCACTTCTGTGTCAAAAAATACCTCTGGAGTTTCTTCCTCCATAATTTCTACAATTTCTTCTGCACCAGACTCTTGCGAAAAGGGTTCAGGGGAGGAGGCAATCTCCCCAGTCCCTGCAACAGTCTGTCCTCCTCCAGGATCTCCAGAGTCGGCTTTCTTGGGAAAATGTGACCTAGCAGTCCCCCTACAGCAAGAGTAGGGGAACGTTTCTGGTGTTCTGACCAAATTTCCCCCATTCGCTAAAAATATCACCAACAGCTTAATCTGGTTCAATGTCAGCTGGCATCCATCTGTATCCCCTTCCCCCGAAACAAGGCTGAAAATAGGCAGAATTGTCTAGTCCTCAATTCCAGGTCAACAAAAACTAAACAAATAAACAAAAACATGTCTTGCAGCTCCCTACTCTCTTCCAAGGTGCACATATTGAAATCCCTCAGTCTTTCCTCATAGAGCCTATGATGCAGCCTCTACGCCATTTTAGTTACCCTCCTCTGGAAAGCCACTACCCTCTCTATGTCCTTCCTGAGATGTGGTCTCCAGAACTGGACACAGAACTTCGGACGGGGTCTCACCAATGATCAATACAGTGGTAACACCACCTCTCTCCTTCTACTGGTGATTCCCCTCCCTGTGCACCCCAGCATCCTGCTGGCCCTACCTACTGCCTTGTCACATTGTCTTGCCACCTTGAGGTCATCAGATATGATAACCCCAAGATCCCTTTCCTGTTTAGTGACTGTCAATACCTCTTCCCCAATTTTTTACACCACCTCTCAGTTTCCATGCCCAAGGTCTCATGTTTGCATTGAAACCCAGCTGCCATACTCTCAACCACTCCTCTAGTTTCCTCAGGTCTATACTGATTCTCCCCATCCCATCCAGAGCATCTAACCTATTGCAGATTTTGGTGTAATTGGCAAAGAAGCATACCTTCCCTTCTAGCTCCTCTAAGATGTTGTCTATAATGACACTGAAGAGGAATGGTCCCAGCACTGAGCCTTAGGTACCCCACAGGTCACTCTCCACTCATTACAGGGAGTGCCATTTACCACCACCCTATTTTGGCTATCCGCCAACCAGGTGTGTACCCAGTTATCCAACTTCGGTCCCACCTACAAACTGCCCAGTTTCCTTATAAGCCTCCTGTGTGGTACTGTGTTAAAGGCTTTGCTGATGTCTAAGTAGGTCATGTCCACCGCCCCAGCCTTATTTATTTCCCTGGTCATGCAGTCAAAGAAATTGATCAGGTACATTTGACATGACCTCCCCCTAGTGAATCTATGCTGTCTTGGGTCTTGTAATCCACTAGATTTAAGATATTCCACTAGCCTTTCTTTTAAAAGTGTCTCCATTAACTTTGTCATCACTGACGTAAGACTGACTGGCCTATAGTTACCAGCCTCCTCCCTGCTGGCTGCTTTCATAAAGCAGGACTACGTCTAGTTTATTTAGATAGTCTAGGGCCTGCTAAGTCCTGAGGTCAAACTCTGCCAAGAAGCTGCCCAGGTGAAGATTAACTGGGACTTCTACAGAGTTTAGAGATTTACCATTGTGGTCATCTGTACTTTGTTTTTTAAATTCAAATTCTGTCTTGTTTGCTTACAAATATCTGACTTAAAATAATGGTACCAAATGTGTCATCTAGTTTTTTAATGTGGGACATTACTGATGCCACATGCTGCACAGCTGCTCCTAGACACTTGGGGCAGAAGGTTAGCTGTTGCATATTTTGGAAAAAATGTTTAGATGTGTATTTTACTTTACGTAACTTGATGAAAGATAGAGATTTTCTCTTAAACTGGTAAGCAGAATTCCAGCTGATTACTTGTTAAATTGTTGTACTGATTTATTCCTGTCTGGTACTCTTTTTTTTTTTTTTCCTTTGTTATTGAAGATATTTAAGCAATTACACGTATCAATAATAGTAGTAAAGCATTCAATGAGTCTGTTGAATAATACAAGAGCAAATTACTTGGACAAATTCAATTCAGTTTTATTTTTATACTGGAAAGTACAGTATGTGAGCAAAAATGCAGTTTTCGCAAATGTCCAATGGTACAGAAAATTGATGATTCACTAAGATTCATCAAGAAGGTGAGAGCAGAAGAAGGCGGAAAGCCCATAAAGTTGCTCTGTTAGGACTTACTATAATAATTTATATTTCTTCCATGGGCTATGTAATTGTCCAATTGTCTTTTAAAACTATCTCTATCTTGGCTTATAATTACATTTTCTGGTAGCCTATTACATAAGTTAGCGGAACTCATTGTGCAATAATATTTTCCTTTATTTGAGTTGTACTTAGATGTTTTAACCTGTAGTGGATGGCCTCTGACATTAAATTTGTCTGATTTATAATCTATATTTAATTCCAGCATCAATTGTGGATCATTCATAATGTCATAGTAAAATAGCATGTCCCCTCTTATCCGTCTTACTTCAAGACTATGTAGTCCTAATGTATGCAGTTTATCCTCATAAGAATGTTTTTGTAAGGAATCTATTCATTTTGTGTAGTTGCATTGGTTTTTTTCCAATCTGAGTAGCTCAATTTTTGTATATGGGTTCCACAGATAACTGCCATAGTAAATTTTTGACCTGACATAAGATTGCTATAATGGAATTAAGACTTCAGCCGACCAGCTTTTTATATTTCTTTTAATTGCATGGATTGTTTTGTTTGCCTCAGTGATTATGTTTGTGCGTTGTTGTTTGAAATTTAAGTTATTATCCACTAATATACTGATTTGATGATACAGAGAAAAAGGTAAACCAAAATTTGCAAAATTTTACAGTATTTACAATAGAAACAGTGTATATGACAGGATCATCTAGATTAGAAAAAAATACAGAGCACACAACAAAAGAGCCAATAAACAGATACAAATGAACTCTAAGGTAACTCAAGGGTTGGTGGACATCCAGGGGGGTTGCCTACCAGGGCAGGCACAAGTGGAGAACTGGAGGAGGTGGTACTTGAGGAAGGAGGTGAATGAATCAATTGAACTACAGGCCTGAAGTTCAGGAGGCAGTTTACTGTAAAACTCAGGGTTCTTGTACATGATGCAGTTCTGCGCACGCTTGGTGCAGTAAAAAGTGGTGTCGAAGATACAACAGGCGGCCCCTATTGCACTGCGCTTAGGAACCAATCAGGGGAAAAGGGAGTTAAGGCTGAACGGCAGCAGGTCACAGTGAACTTTGTGTAGGAAAGAGAGCATTTTAAGTTGGAACCTACCTTCAAGGGTGAGCCAGTTGAGGGAGGCATAGAGAGTACAGTGATGTGTCATCCAGGGGAGGCCAGTCATGAAGCATGCAATATTATTGTATGTAGTCTTGAGTTTGAAGAAAAGAGGGGATGTGTTTGGGGGGGAGTAGATAATAGAGCCATAATCAAGGAAGCTCAGGAGAAGGGAGCTGGCGAGGCATACTCTGGAGTTGGGGATAAGGAACTTTCTGATTCTGTATAAGAGACCTAGCCTCAAATGGATTTTCTTGATGAGACTGGTAATATGGATATTGTAGGTCAGGTGAGGGTCTAAGAACAGGCCAAGGTATCTGAATTCGTAGACTTATTCTACGATGTTACCAAGATTGTCTGAGAGGCATCTGCTCATAACTGGGGCTTTTCTTGGACCAGAGAATATCATAAACTTGGTCTTCTTGGAGTTGAGAACCATGCTTTTGGCAAAGAATCAAGTGTGTAGCTTGCTGAAGTCAGGCTGCAAGTTCTGAACCTTGTATCCAGGTTAGTGTCACTGCAGTAGAGGGCCGTGTCGTCAGCATAAAGGACTAGTTGGGTGGTTTTGCAGATGGAAGGGAGGTTATTGATGAAGAGCGAGAACAGGAGTGGGCACTGTTAAATTCACATACACATCTACAAATCCATTTGTAACAATTCAATTGTTTGTTAGGCAAACAAATGGGAATTGCATCTTAAAATCTGTTTTATCCATAGCTGCTTGTAAAGGCATTCATAGTAAATCATATACTTTATTATGTCTAACTGATTTATAATAAACTTTTTCCAGCTGCATGCAGTCTATGATAGGTTTTCCCAAAGGGCAAATGTTAGAGGAATTGGATCCTTCCGTAACCCAGATTTGCCTCTTCTTGTGTCTAACAAGATCATATCTAAAGACTTTTTGCTTGGTCTTCTAGGGAGTATTTGAAATGAGGTATACCCTGAAACGCATAGTTCTATCTCAAATTTCAAATTAGTTAATATATTTTTATGGCTTTAAAAATAGATAGCCAATACCCTTGTATCAATGGGCATGTTGCCGTAACAGGGGTAATTGTACCAACCTCTACTGAACATGTGTTACATGAAAATGAAATTGCTGAGTTAAATTTGTTTAATATATATGGTGAATAACAGATTCAGTGAAATGCACAAAGCTGTATTTGGTTTAAGCGACTGTTTTGCACAATGTGCCATGTACCACCATGTTCTGCCCTTTTGTTATCCCAGACTTAATTTTTAATTGTTTTTGAAAATTATCTTTTAGTTGTATAATCCTGGATTCAAAATTTATATATTTCAGAAAACATTTTTTGACATTGTAGGGAGTTTTTTAAAATCAAAAATATATCTGAAGATGAGTTAAGCATGAGATGAATGCCTAAATGTTTAATATAAAGTGGATCTTATCTGTAAATATGTAAAAAAACAAAACTGAGGTCTCTCTGTACCACATTTTGCATTATTTGAGAACAGAATAAAAATTCATTATTCTCAAATAACTGCCCAATACAGGATATACCCTTGATAATCCAGATGTTAAAAGAAGGATCTTGAAAAGTTGGGAAACCCATTATGTCTTAATTGACAGTGACTTGATATTGAGTTTACATGCCCTGTTATGCTGAAAACCTTTTTCTGTATACTGCATGCAAACTTGGAGAAACTGCTGTTCTTGTTGAGGTGGATATCTTTTTAGTGTGGCAACATAAAAATGTATAACACAATTTATATTCTTCACTGAATTCATTATATACCCCAAATGGTGGGTCTTCCACAAACAGTTTGTACATCTGGTCAGCAACAAAAACATAAGACAATGCAGTAAGAAACTACAATACTGAGTTTGTTTATTGCACCAGGTGCCACAATAAAGTGGACATGCTCAAACAATACATACAATTACAGGAACTCCGCTACAGTGTTGTACTCAGCAATACATACAATTACAGGAACTCCGTTACAGTGCTATACTCAGCAATACATACAATTACAGGAACTCCGTTACAGTGCTATATTCAGGTGGATCCACTACTACCAGCTCCCCTGCATATCTAGGCCCAGTACCTCTCTGTCAAGGGGGCATGTACATGTAGTCAATAACTGTAGAAAAATAATACCATTTAAAATGTGGAAGATCTAGGTCTACCTTAATACGTGAAATCTTTAAATTCATTTCATTTAGACTTGTTCTCTTATTCTTCCATAAAAAATTAGCAATAGCATGGCCAAATTCCAGAAAAAATGATTATCTATTTCCAGTGGACACGCTTGAAAGACATTTATTTATTTATTTAAAAGTTTTACCACAAAGGCATGCTGAGCAGACTATTGCTTGATTCCAGATGCATCCTGAGGGTAGGGGGGGAAATAGGAACACATACATAATATACAGAGTCCAGAAACCTTAGAGCAAGATCTTACAGGAGTAGTGCAGTATATCAGGCAGTTGTGCGAGGCATATGACAAATAAATATTCAGATACATAATATATGTACAAACATACCATACAATGCCTACTTACAGTCTCATGATGGAGAAGGCAAGACCCAAGTACTAGAGCTAACATGGGTGCATGTGCAGGTGAAGGAGAAATGTGCTATGAGGAGGGAGTTGAGGTGCTGACTGGGGGAAGCATGCCAAACTTCCATGGGAAGGGAGTTCCATAGTTTAGGCATGCGATATGTAAATGCTGACTGGCCTGCCATGGTGGACATCAGTGGGACAGAGAGGAGAGCATACACCAGGAGGGTAGGGGCTGATAAGACAGAGGTGAGATATGGAGGGAGGGACTGGGCCCAGTATTTAGCCATGATGCTAGTGCAATGGGAGTGTCGCTGGTCCTGAAGCGAGGGAGGTCCAGGGTCCAGTAAAGGACACAGTGATGGGTTGCGGGAGGACAGTCAAGGGCAAGTCAACAGAAGGAGTGGAAAAGGGGGTCCAGTCTGGCTAGGGTGAACTTAAGGGCGGCACTGTAGACTATGTCACTGTAATCGAAAATAGGGAGAATCATCTTCTGCACAATTGTTCAGTGTGCCGGCAAAGGATGCAGCCATGATTGCGGTACAAAGCACCCAGCTTGGGGTGACACTTTTTGTGGATGGCATCTATATGTGCAGAGACGTCTAGGTGCTGGTCAAGCCAGACCCCGAGATATCAGCAGGAGGTGCAAGTCTCTAGAGAAGTCCCATCCAGGATATGGAAAGTGGAGGTGGAGGGGAGCCATGAAAGTCTCTGCCTTGTGCCGAAGGTCATGGAGACAGTTTATTATTCTAGCTAAACAATCACCTTGGTGATCTGGATATGACTTAATAAAGTCAAAGGTAAATCTTACCACATAGTTGTATCTTGTTTGATTTGTTAAATAAAGGATCCCGATTTAGCTTCCTATATAACTTTATATAGTTAGCAGATATTGTAAATACCCAGATATGTAATACTACTATCAGAAACCTTAAAGGGCAGTAGGTTAAGAGGAATGTCTATACCAACTGGGTTAATTATAAGTACATCAAATTTACCCTAATTAATTTCTAAACCTGACCATGTACTGTAGTCTTGTATTGTCTTAACTAACACTGGAATTTCCTGTAAGGGGTCTGTGATATATAACAAAATATCATCAGTGTATAATGACAGTTTTTAAGTCTAATTACTGTAATTAAAACCTTTCAAGTCAGTACATTGCCTTAAATCATTTGTCAAGGGTTCTAAAGACAGAGTAAATAACAGGGGAGAGAGTGGACATCCCTGTTGGGTTGCCCTATGCAAATTAAACATGGGGGGAAATTGTGGTATTGGTTAATATACTAGCTTTGGGTGATGTATATATTAATTTTATCCACTGTTTGAATTTTGGCCCCAAACCCACTTTGTTCAATGCTTCCCACAGATAAAGTCATTCAGAACCATCGAATGCCTTTTCTGCATACAGGAACACCACCACAGAATATAGAATCTAACAATTTTATATGATACTAAAGACGTTTGTAATATTATGCGCCCATCTTTCTTTGATGAAGTCTGTTTGGTCTATTCCAAAGACAGTAGACAAACATGGTTCTAACCTGTGAGGCAAGGCAAGGCTAGGCAACTTTACTTCTGTGGTGTCCTTTCCAGAAGGCATGCACTACCGTCTCCAGATCAGCAGAGGCTGGACGCTATTTAATCCTGGTGATGTTACAAAGATGGTAAAAGCCAGCCTGGACAATAGATGACATCTGTTAATCAAGTGTCAGCTTGCTGTCCAGGATGACCACAAGATTCTTAGCTATAGCTACAGTTCTGAACAGTTGACCACCCAGCGAAGGGTACAAGATCAGTCCACTCATCATTACTGGGTCCTGCCCACCAGGCTAGACAGTCATGACCTCCGTCTTACCCTGGTTAAGACATAGCCAGTTTGAGGACATCCAGTTGTTAATTTCAGTCAAACAGCTTTCCAGCTCCAGGACCGCATCAGACCCACCAGAAGTTCCAGACAGGTAAAGCTGCGTATCATCTGCACATCAATGAAACTCAATGCCGTACCATCTAATGAGCTCACCCAATGGCAACATGTACCCTGAAAACAACACGGGATCAAGGATAGAGCCTCGAGAAACACCACAGGGATGTGCCAAGGTCATGCAAAAGACATTTCCCAGGGCCACCACTGCATTCTCCCAAGTAAGTAGGAGTCAAACCAGCACAATACAGTTCCAGTGAGAACCACAAAGTTTCTTAGGTGATCCAGAAGCACACCATGGTCAACCGTGTTAAATGCCATCAATAGATCCAACAAGTCCAAGATGGTACAAAGCTCCTGGTCCCTCACCATGAGGAAATCATTCTTGACTCTGATGAGGGCAGTCTCAGTGCTGTGGTGCACCATGCTATGTCACACCAGAAAACACAACTTGAGATGTTTATAGATGTTGAACTGCTCCATGCATTTAACAAGTTGGTCAACGACCACCTTCTCAATATCTTTCCCAAAACAGAAGATTAGAGACAGGTCTGTAATTCCACAACACGTCAGGGTCCAAGGAAGGTTTTTCAAGAAAGGGCCTCACCCCTGCCTGTTTAAGGACAGAAGGAAAAACACAATCCCTCAAGGAACACCCAATGATCTAGTAAATAACTGGGCACAGAACCTCCCAGCACTCTAAAAGAAAACAGATAGGCTCAGGATCCAGCAAACAGCTGATAGGACACAAACATGCCATAACCCTAAGAACCTCTTCCTCCAAAACTGACCAAAACTCACCCCAAGCAGGCAGACTGATAATACCACCCTGGCCCTGACCATCACTGGCCTTTGACAGACCACCTGAACAGATACCTAATCTACTGGAGGACACCTTTTCAGGGAAAAAATCTCTAAACTCATTGCATTTTTCAGCAGAAAAAACTCAAGCGGACTGTAGACAGGATGGATTTAATAACTTGTCCATGATGTGAAAGAGTTGAGCTGGATGATTTCTCCCTGCAGCAATCATCTGTGACAGGACCTCTGTCTTTCTCAGGGTGAATGCTTGTTGATATTCACTGTAGTGAATCCTCAATGCCAGTTTCTCAGCCACAGACCAGGTCCTGCACCAGGAACACTCCAACCCCCACCTTTAGTCTTTAATCAGTGCAGCTCATCACAATACCAAGGAAAGCTACATCAGGAGGTCAAGGGACGAAGATGTTAAGATGCTAAGGAGTCCAGAGCAGATGTCAGACCACCATTGTAGTGCTCCACATTGTTCTCAGAGCCTTGTGCACAAGTGAGCATCATGCCTGAGATGTCCAATATCTCCAGGAGTTTGCGAGACTCCAGATTATGTTTCAGACAGTACTGGTGCATCTCCATGGGGGCTAGAAAAACAAGGAACCCCACAAAGGAATGATATGACATGATGATCCGACCAGAAGACTGGGTCACCCTTGTCTGCACTTATGTCAAGTCCCAATGAGAATATCAGGACAAAGGTGTGACCCTACTGATGTGTACAAGAGGCAACCACCTGTGTTAGCCCTGGAGAATTAATCAGCTGGAGGAGCTGTTGACCAAAGGGCGAGGTCTCATCATTAACCCGTGCACTGAAATCCCAGAGCACCACAAGTCTAATGGCATTCAATACTAGACTGACAATGACATCCACCAACTCCTGCATAAAATCACCCCCATATGTCAGTGGACTGTATCTAAGAATGATCATGCGACTAACACCAGGGGCACATCTAGCAGCAGCACACTCAAAGGACCTGAAAGTTCCTGTGGGCTATGCACTAAGACCCAATGTGGAATTAAAATAAATGGCCATCCCACCTCATCTGCAGTCC
Source organism: Neoceratodus forsteri (assembly GCA_016271365.2). Classification (NCBI taxonomy): domain Eukaryota; kingdom Metazoa; phylum Chordata; order Ceratodontiformes; family Ceratodontidae; genus Neoceratodus; species Neoceratodus forsteri. Next base: position 1,153,520,438 of record CM057453.1, read on the forward strand.
CACCTCAGGCAATGTATTACTGAATACCCAAGTGGGATAGACACCTCCAGCACAGGGCCAGAGTCATTCCCCAGCCAGGTCTTGGTAATACCAACAAGCTCATCAAAGGACTCGGTAATGTAATCATACATCACCACTGTTTTATTCCGTAGTGACCTAGCATTACAACTTATGGCCTGAAGGGGAGGAGCACAACTAGCTAGATCCATTACTTCCTCCTTGCTGAGATTTAGCAGAACCCCGAGGAGGTGAACCAGTATCTAGGAGAGCCAAGACTGAATACTCACAGTGCAGTCAAAAACAGAACTTGCACAGCCCTATAAACATAGAATCTAATGTCAGAAGGAGGCCAACGGACCATCAAAAGAGTGCATCAAATAACTTACACAACAAGTCCAAAGCGCCCATTGAGAAGAGCCATTTTTTCATCCAGCCTCATTCTGTTGATTCTTCTATGAAGGAATGAAAGCATCAAAATGATGAAAGCCTGAAAAGAAAATGCAAGAGATCAGTATCACAGATGTCATTTTTTTATTTCTATTTTTTTTTCTAGCATAAAACAATATTTGGAAATGGGCAATCTGATTTTCTGACATCATTTTAAACATGTTAGGGTATCAGCTGGAAACCCCTTATGTACAATAGAACAGTCAGAAATTTTACTGGAAAAACATTCATTAAAAAATAAAAATCAAATAAAAACATTTAGGCGTTAAGGCATGACCAGGGGTTTGGTTATCAATCATCAGTTAGTTTAAGCTTTGGGGGCCATGAGGTACAGGGTGCAGTTGAGTGTGTCATGCCCATAGGGTTAGATTAATAAAGAGAGAACATCAAAAACCATGTGCTGTTACAACACCAATCATAAAAAGGTTACAGTTTCATCTTCAGTTAAAGATGCATATCAAATCCTTAAAGGGAAACAATAGTACAAGGAACTCTATACCAGTGTGTGGGGCTGGTCCCAATTTGAAAGTTGTGTGCAAAAACTTCTTTTTTTACTATTTACTGTAATATAGTAGATTGCATCAGACTACTTTTCCTTACTTCCAGGCTGACATTTTCTGCATGTACAAATCCCAGAATCCCCTGCAGATGACATCAGAGCAGGACTGCTGCAGTGAGAGATTCAATAGTCTGCAGCACCTGTTAGAGTTTATATAAGCACTGATTTTTTGTTTGCCTGTCTTGCTGTCCTCTTGAGGCTAAGTACAGTCACAGAGAGCTGTGAAGCCAGGATACAACACAAAAGTGCAGCATACTACAGTACTGTTACTGCAGTAAATAAAGCAAGTTTAGTGACAGTTAACTCCATTTGTCATGCAGTATCGTCCACAGCTTTAAAATGGCAATTGCCAACAACTAACAGCTCCAAGCCTGTATTTTAAAAATTCTTATATCATTCTCCTGGTTTCCGTTACATAAAGGTGTTATGGCAGACATACTGTATGTAAGAGACTGTATGGAGCTGAAGCCAGGGGGGATCAATACGAGAATTCTGAAATGCAGTTTCTAATTCTGTGTCAAATGTAAACCCTTTTAGTATAACCGCGGTCACACCGATTACAAAAACACTTTCTAAATCTACGCAGTCTCTGGTCTGTGATCTCTGCTGTAGGGGTCAAATGTTACTGAGTTTGTGGTGTCATATCATAATGGATTGCATGCTGGGTGAGAATAAAGATATGAGCCACAGTAGCCAAACACGAGTTGCCAAGAAGATTGGATAAATTTATGGGAGACAGAAAATTTCAGTTCCACCATTGACTAGATTGGTGGCGAGTTCAATAAAGGGCTTCAGTCTGTTGAACTCGTAAACTGCTATGAACCTATGAGCCTGCATCATGGACTGCACTACTGCTGCTGCACCAAAAGGCCGACCCTGTGCCTTTAAGTTTGTGACCTCAAGCCTCTCTCAACTCCCGTCCAGTTCTAGTCTGCATCTCTCATCCCATGACCTGGTTCTTCTCCCTCCTGCTAAGATCCTGGTGAAAGGAAGCAAACAAACAGACCAAGAGCCAACATCATTTTAAAGAAAAACATGTCAATGAGTTAAGCAATTTTCCAAGTCTTTCACTCCAAGTCCAACTCCTTGTAGTTTGCCCCATACAAGCTTTGTCCCAGTCAGTTTATTCCAGTTCTGACTCCTTCCTTCCACAGCACAGTTATCTGTTTTGTCACTTGACAAAGGGTACTGAGGGCTTTCAAATTCAGGCAAACCTTGTGTGGCCTGCATTGTATTAATAGCCCAACAACTGAATGCAACGGGGGAAAGTATTCCCTAAATATAAAGTACAAAGCCATACAGTATAGCAAAATAAACATAAAACTAGAATATAACAGTATGCACTTCAATTATTTTTACAACAAAAGCATCATCAGGGACCTGCTTGTCCACCAGATTTTTCTGCCTCTTAAACAGTTTGATCCATATCAGGCTTAGAAAATTATTTCCTTCCATAGGTGACTAAGCTATGTATATTCCACACATAAATCTGAAATGTTAATAATAAATAACTCTCTGCAACTTACTAAAGGATGAAGAATCCTGAGACGAAGTTGTAACAAGGGGATACTAAAGAAACAGAATTTGCTGGCAGATAAGGACCTCTTGGACCACCTAGTCTTCTCATTTTCCCTGCATATAGCATCACCATATATCCTACTTCATCCCGACCCATTATCCCCCCCTGCAAGAATCCCTTATGCCTATGCCATGCATTCTTTAAGCAAAGGCACAATGGAGTTTAAATTAATGCGAGCAGGAACAAAAGGCTCCCTTATGTTTTTTGGGGCCCCCAGCAAAGTTAGTCATGGAGGCCCACACCCCGCTACTGTAGTAGGCATCTTCATGTCATTGTGCTGTCATTTAGAAAGCTTCTGCCCAGATTACTGACTCCCTTGTAGGCTGTTTTCTAAAGGGCACAGTAAGACATAAAAATCAGTCAATCAATCAGTCAAACAGTCAATCAATTTACTATACTATCTTGAACACTGATACTGTGTGCTGGATCAGATCGAGGACCCTTTTCGTTGAGGGGCCCCAACAGCTGTTGGGACTGAGGGTGCCTAATGCCAGCTCTGGGCAGACAGCAACAATTAGAAAGCAGGTAATAATGCAGCTGCAGCAGTGTTAATGTCTCGGTCATACTGGCTGCTGTACCTAGGAAATGGGGCCCATCTTTTCAGAGTGTTTGAAAGTTCCAGGCTTGTGTTACACACAATTAGTGGCGGTTAAGGGCAGCATAAATCACTGGCTGTTGGGAGAATTCCCTACCCAGGGATAACACAGATCCCATTTGCAAAACCCCTATAGAATGGAACATATTATAGCCACGCATAGGCTCACATTGGACAAACTCACAGAAACCTGGGAAAGTTGGGTGTGATATATGGAGCAAGGGGCAGATACTGAGAAAAGGGGATTAGATGTCACAATTAAAAAAAGTATCAATAATATACTAAAAAATCCGTTTAAATAGTATTGATACATATAGAATAGTACTGACACATAAAAACTGTATCCATAGGACTGATTCTTAATATATTGACTCCAAGATTTTATTTAAAAAAGTAAGTTTTTAGCCCCAACAATTCCAAAGTTAGCCCTTTCCAAATACAATTTCTTTAAAATTGGATGACTTTGGAACAGTTGGGGTTTAGAAACATGTTTTTTTTTAAATGAATGCCTGTAGTCTCGTTAAATTAATGTCAGTATGCAATGTTGCTCCGTCCTTCATATACTGATGTATAGAAACATGAAGTGGTTTAAAACATTTTAGAAATCTTGTTATTTTTAACAGCATACTGTATTGACTCTGTAGAAATGTATCAACGCATAAGTACTGTATCAACATGATCTCTTCCTAGAACAATGCAGGTGGCTCCACAGAAGCTGCGGGTCAAGTTCCAGGCGTAGAAAAGGTACCGTACTGCATGCAAAAGAGCTGGCCTACAGGCACTTAAAACTTGGCACTCTGAAATCTAGGACAGGATAATAAGTTTAACTATTTACAAAAATTTTCACCATGGTAGCTGCCCCTCAAAAGCCCGCTGGTGTTTTGCGCATGCGCAGTGCACTTTTTCAAGGTCCAGCTGTCTTGCATGTAACCTGTATTCATGTTGAATGGACTCAAAGCTTTGATTTAAAAAAAAAAAAGTTTCAAAGCCTAAAATTTCAAAAGTTACAGCTCTGGAAATATAATTTCAAGCATTATAAAATGTAAACAAATATTTTTGGAAATGACTGGAAGATACTTGTTGCTGTTCTGTTTAAGAATAAACACATTCTTTTCTAGTTCTTACTATCAAAGTGTTTTGTTTTGTGTACATACAAATAACAAGCATTTATCAATGCCCAATGTTGTCGTGCTGGCATTGGCATTGGCATTGGCGGAGCTACAGGTGCATAATAGGAATGGCAGTGAAGTATTGAGTGGCGTAACCCCCACCCCACCCTGTAGAGAGACAGGCAGTGGGGTGTGCCTTTGGTCGCTCAGGCATAATGCTCATGCCATTGTACCTCACCCTATCCTGTAGACACTGACAAGTGTCATGGTGTGCTTTGGGGTCTTTGAGCATTATACTTACCTCATTCCATAAGGAAATACACTGACGTGGGTGCAGTATAGGAGCCTGGGGTGAAGTTTGAGGCTGAACAGTACAAGACACACCACAATGCCTGTCAGTGGCTGCAGCGTGGGCATGGTGGGAGGTGGAATGGCATGAGCATTACATCTGATGATCCCAAGTCACAGCCCTGACGCCTGTCAGTCCGTACTGGGTGGGGTGCTGCAGTTGGAAACCCTAACACCGTAGGCATGTAGTGGTAGTTTCACTCTACATATTCAACATGGGCTGCTTGTCAGGCCACCTCATGAAAAGCAGCACACTCACTTTGTTAGCTGAAAGGTGGGTTTGCACAGCGGCTGTGGCACTTGATGACAGAGGGACAAAAACACAGTTTTGGGCAGGATGTGGAGAATGACAACTGTATTGTTCATGAGGAGGCGTAAAAAATGTCAATGTTGAAAATCTGGAGTGGCAATATGAGATATTGGTGAAGCAATGAACATGCATACAAACCGCGCAGCAGACGTCCGCAACCCAATTATTTGTGGGAGTTTTTTAGGCACATTTTCAACACAGGTATTTTGGGACCTCCCCTCATGAGCAGTGGTGCTGTGATTTTGTTAATGTGTCCCAAAATTTGATTTCTCACAGCGAACATGCCATTGTGCGCCGCAGTTGCGGGAATGCGTTTTGGGCAGGCTGTGAAAAATGGCAACTGTACTGTTGATAAGGAGGTGTGCACAAATGCCAGTGGTGAAAATATGGCATAAAATATTGCAAATGTACCGAAGTTATAAGGCTGCGTGGAAACGCTGCGCAGTATGCGGTTTGCAGCACAGTCATTTTCTGGACTTTCGCACCAAATTTTCAACGTAGGCATTTTAGGATCTTCTGCTCATGAACAGTGTCATCGTTATTCCTTCACACTGCTCCGAAATCTGATTTTGCACAGCGACCGTGCGATTTTGCACCGGACGCGCAAAAACACATTTCAGGCAGGATATGTAAAATGACAGCTGTACTGTTCATAAGGAGGTGTGGAAAAATGCCAGTGTTGAACATATGGAGTGAAAATATTACAAATGCACGAAGTCACAAGCATGTGTGCAAACTGCGCAATGCACGCTCGTAAAATACTAACTGTATGGGCTGCCGGACCCAAATTTTCAACATAGGCATTTTAGGATCTCTGCTAATGAACAGTGTCACTGACACTTCTATAATGTGTCTCGAACATGGACATTCCACAGCAACCGCGCTATGCTGCGCCTGAACTGCAAAAACACATTTTGTTCAGGATGTGAAAAATGACAGCTGTCCTGTTCATAAGGAGGTGCAAAACAATGGCAATGTTAAAAACCTGGAGAGAAAATATTATAAATTCGCGAACTTACGAGCATGCTTGCAAACTGCACAATGCACGCTCGTAACACAGTCATGTTATGGAGTATCGTCACCAAATTTTCAGCATAGGCATTGTAGGACCTGTGCTCATGAACAGTGTAACTGTCATTTTTGTAATCTGCCCTGAACACTGATTTCCCACAGCGACTGCGGTATTGTGCGCCGGAAGTGCAGAAACACATTTCGGCCAGGATGTGAAAAATGACAGTTGTACTGTTGACAAGGAGGTATAGAAAAATGATAAAGTTGAAAATCTAGCTTGAAAATATTGCAGATTTGCGAAGTTACGAGCGCATAACCGGCGCTAACGCATGCTCGCGAAAACAGCCATTTTGATTTTTTTCCACCACATTTGCAACATAGGCTTTTTGACAGCCCACCTCATGAACACTGCCACTGTCCTTGTGTTAGTCAGCCCCGACAGATGATTCCATGCAGTGACTGCAAAATCACCTTTCTGGACCGATTAACACCATAACTGTAACAGAATTCATGAGTAGGGTTCCCAAAAACCCCATGTTGAAAATTTGGTGCAAAAATTCCAAAAAATTACTGAGATATGCAGCAACGTTGAAAAAAACCTATTTATCCCATTATACAGCTTACCGGCATTTCCTCAGTTCGGGGTTGGCTTTGAAGAGTGCAGACGTGTTCCCGGTCCACCGAAGATCATCACGCCGGACTCTGGAGGTAAGTATGGGGTGACGGGGGTGTGGGGAGGCAGGGTTCACGGTGGGTGGGTGCGGGTGGTGGATAAGGACTCTAGGGAGACTACAAGGGACATTTTTATGTTACAGGGGAGAAAAAACAAACTAACAACGCGGGACAGTTTTTTTTTTCAGGGGACTTGGCACATTGTGGTGGGCTCCCAGCATGCCACCTAACTGTTTGGGGGGTTGCTGCAGCTGACAGAGGATTGGGCACCCTCATGCACACACTAAAGGGGTTAAGTTATGCCGACAGAATGGGCACCCCGTCGGCACACAAGGAAAGTGGAAGCAAGAGCCGGTGATTGCGCACCCCATCGGCATAAAAAATGGGGCTGCTTTATGCCAATGTGAGTGGGCTCCCCATTGGCAGTTTTGCATCTAGAGTAGGCCGGCAGAGGTTAGGCACCCCCGAAGTTGGCAGTTGGGCGGCCGCCCACCCACCATGCTGACAATGTGGCAAGCATGCAGGAAGGGTCTGCTGCATCTGACGAGCTTTGCTTGGATTGCAGCGGACCATTCCTTAGATGTGCTCACAATATTAGTATGCATGGTGTAGCACCAGCATGCAGGCTGATTGGGGAATGAGGGACGCACCTACTGATGCGTGCCCTGCATTCGTCCAACAGTGACTGTGCCTCCAAATCCCCACTGTCACAAGATGTTGGCTGCGCAAGCGTGCCGACATAAAAAACATACTTTAATAATATTGTTAATGATTTTTTGTTACAGTGCAGGTGTACATACCAAAAGCATTCCCTCACTCTGTAACATGGTCAGTAGGTGGCACAGTTGTTGTAGTTGTTGTACAGCAGACAAGAAGAGGAAGCGGACTGGAGATGAAGTAGGAAGTCCTGTGGTACTGAGGAGGTGGTGCCTGGTTTATGGTTTTATTCATAGTTTGTTGGCTTTGCCAACACTAATATGGTGGAGCTTTGCAGCTTTTTGTTCATCTAGTAATCTTTGGTTAGACATTGCTTTCCAGAAGTGGTTCATACAAAGGGGTGATGATGATGGCGGGAGTGATGGATGTTGGAAATTATAACCACCCTCTGGGGGCTTACCTGAGTTTGCTTTGTCTCCTGATGACTGAATTGTTGCCTGAGTTCTTCCTGTGACATCTCTGCAGCCACAGACCACTTGGGAGCAGATTTATGCTAGATTTAGCCCTGTTGGGCTGGGAAGAGTTAACTGCAATTGCCGACCCATGATTTTGCAGTCAGCCGGGGAGTTTGTCCGTGGTCCCAGTGCCACTCCCTATGTTCTTGGGGACTGGAGACCTGAGGAGGGGGATCAGGCAAAAGTCCAGAACTGTAGCAAAATGGGAGTCTGAACAGTGGGGCCACCCAGGTGTCATGAATATTAATGAGCGGCTTCATGAATATTAATGAGGTTGCTGCCTGCTGCCTAGGGGCAGTGCATTGTGACAGCAGCAACAGTGGGATAACTGGGACCATTCTTTTACTAGTGGGCTTGATTGGCAGGGGACAGAGGGGCCTACAATCCAGTGGGGTGATTGTGTACATAAAACTGTGTTGGGCTGCACCAGACTCTTGAAGGGCAGAAACTGTATTGCACTGTCAGGACTCCATAGAACTGAATGGGAGCTGACATGTTTGTGACACTTGACCCCGTTATTGCAGCCAATCTGTTATCTAGGTGCCCAAACCTTGGACAGAGGGACTTCTGGGAAAAGGCTGTGACAAATTCAGGTGCCTAGATCATGCCCCAATAAATGAGCAGGAAATATTGATCTCTATGGATACTCATTATTGATAGGCTCCACCAACCAATCAGAACACTGAATTCTCGGCTGAAACTGTGGGGTCTTTCTGGAATTTGGGCAGTCTGTTCCCGGGCTCTGTATGAGTTAGGACTATTCTGTGAGAGTGGACTTTGAGCTTCAGGGGCTTACCCAGGCTTCATTTGGAGATTTGCTGGTTGGCAGAAGTGGATTGGAACGGGGAGAGAAGGAAAAGAGACTGAGCTGTGATTCTGATTCCCCAGGTACTTGCTGCAGGACTGAACTGCGAAGGAGAAAGAAAGGAAGAGACTGAGCTGTGAACCTGTTTTCTCCAGGTAATGAGAAGTTGCTTTTCTATTGTTGGGAGAAAACTAAATGCTGCAGAAACCCTGCACTGGGAAGCTGAATTAGCTGAGAAAACTGTGCGGATTATCAGAGTGCTACAGCTATTGCTGAGAGGTCATTTGCTTGTGTGGGACTGTAACTGAAATTCAGAAGAGGCAAAGCATCTCTGGTCATTAGGGTGCTAGCCAGGTTCTGTGTGTGTCCTGAGCGAACTGGTTGAAGTGGCTGAGAGCTGAGGTCCAGCTACAGCCAAAGAAACGGTTATGGACACTGTTTAACTGGAAAGTGAGAACTGGTATGCAGGGGGTCTGTTGTTCTGGGATTCCCCTGTTGCATTGCACCTGCACTTCTTGGAACAAAGGCTAGCACTCCCTCCATTTGACCTTGGACTTTGCTCAAAATAACTGCTGTGAACTTTTGTTCCTCAGAATTTAGTGCATGGATTGCAGGAGGACCTCCACCATTTGGGAATCTTCACCCAGAGCCCGGGAGGGTACTAGCTAACCCTTTTCAAGTGGGACTCACTGTCTTGGGAGGTCACCGGCATTTGCTGGGGTACTAGGGCACCTGCGATCCATCGGGGGAGCCGGGGCTGTGGAGCTGCTGTCGGGTCTGGGCCTTCTGGGGCTGGTGTTGTCCTGCCACCGTGCTCTGCGATGGGCCAGAAGCAGTTGAAGGTTACAAGCAGCCAGAACTACAATCAAGGTAACCAGCTGCAAGATCCTCGAGCAAGTTCCATCCAGTCAGAGAGACTCTGGCTGGCCTGCTTCTGCTTTGCTGCACTAAACAAAGAGCTCCATCCCCCAGGTGCTGCATTCACCAAATCGTGTGTACCCAGGACCTAGCTCCTGGAAAGGAAAAGGGGAATTGGTCTGTTTTCTCAATCTAAGTTTCTACAATATTTCAAGGCCCCAACAGATGGCCAATCTGTGGCACCGATCAGGCCTGCACCTAGTGGGTACCCCGAGAGACAGTTTGGGGACATTGGTATCAGTGGGGGTGGTTTGGCCTGCTGGTCCAAAGGTTTATTGCTGTTGCCTATCTCACTAACCTGTTTTATTTTCACAGCCATCCTTCGTCCCAGTATCCCTTCCCTAGTCCTTACCCCCTTGAATAAAGCTGTGAGTTTGTTTGTTGAAACTGCTGTGTGAGCGAACTTTACTGCATGTGTTTATTGCTGAGATATATGGTTTATGGTGGAACAAGGTATTTGGGAACAGTAGTGTGCAGAGTGGTTGGCTGGGGAGGTGGGCACGTATGGTATCCCAGGGGGCTGTACCAAGCAGATACCTGGCCCACTAATACTTTACTCTGGGTGGGGGCACCGCACTGTTATGAATATTTCTGGGAACAAACCCCCAGCTGTCACCGTAGCAGGACCCAGGCCCCTTTCTTGGTGCCAGGGACAGCAAGCAAGGGGGGGTAGACCACTGCCATATGGCGCCGGGGCTAAAAAATAAAGAAGTGGAATTTGGACATGAGCCAGGTGGAGTTAGAAAGTGGAGCTGAGAGCTGACAGCAGTGTAAGGAGGGGCCGGGGATGCATTGGGCCAAAACGGTTCAGAGTATAGATAGAAGTTTGTTTGCTTGTGTTTGTTGTGTGGTGGGAACCTGGAGTGTCAAAGTCTACAAGTGCAGCACAAACAGGAAAGGTGTGCTGGGAACTTGGTTGGGAACTTTGGAGTGGGAGAGATCTGAAGTAGTGGTTGTAGTGTCTGAACTGGGGCCTTTTAAAAATACTGTGTTGAAGAACGGACACTAGGGCAGCCGTAGTATGTGTGGGCAAACTATGGGCAGAGGATGGTGAAAGGCTAAGGGTAGTCAAAATATTATTGGCAGGGTTTTTGAGTGGGTATGTGCTGAGATGCCCCCTATCTTTTGTTTGTGTAACAACCCCCTCTATACAGTAGGGGGATGTGGTATTTTCCAAATGTTGATCAGTGGGGGAATGATGCATTGTGGATGTAGCTAAGGTGGGAGGAGTTGTAAGCAGTCTAAAGATAGGGTGACCTTATGGTGCTAGTCAGTCTTAGGTGTTCTTGGAGTTTTGGGTGACTCTCAGGTTTAGGCAGTTGCAGTTGGGGCTGGAGGAAACATTGATGCCAGGTGCCCTTGCCAGTGGTTCCACCTTATGCATTGATGCCAACTGAGGGGGGAAACCAAGCCCTGCCAGAAAGCCACAGAACATCAGGGAATACTCCTGTGTGCTCAAGAGGAGTGGGCATTCAAAAGTGCCCACTGAGTAGCTGGCTGCAGGACTCGGACCAGGGGTATAGGAGGCATTCTGTGGCATGCTTTCACCTGTAAGTGCTGATGCAATTCACCCTCAAAGCCCTGAGAGGGACATGAGGTCTCAGACACTTTATTGAGTCAAGGGCATCAGTGTGTTTCTGTGTGGGACCTTGGAGGCTGCCAGGAAGGGGTTGTGTGCTCCCAAGATGGAGCCCTACCTGCTGGGAATCATAGAAAATGGTTGTGATGTTGCTGCTCCACTGGAAAGCAACATTCGAGGATGGGTCATAGGGGTCCTAAGAGAACAACATACAGTGCTCATGAATGACAAATTCGGTGTCAGACTACGGGTTCTTTTGTAGTCTGGGTCATAGGGTTCACCTGGTGATGCACTAAGGTATGGTGTGAGCAATGCCCAGCAAGCTAAGCTGGTGTCCACTAGTGAAGAAGAGCCAGGGAGCTGCTGAAGGGAATACCAACTCCAATGACCTCCTCAGCAAATGAATAGCTCATTCTGTACCATTACAGTGACCAGTTAGCCCACTGCTGTAGAAGCCAAGTGACATGCCCATAGTTTGAAGCAGAGCCTTATGTAACAATGCAAAGTCCCTGAAGTTAAATCAAGCTAGGAAGCTAAGAACAGTATAGAGGGGAACAGGAAACCCCCAGTCATACTGCCCAAGAAGTATGAATAGGCCACCCATAGGTGTCTTGCCAAGAGAGAGGAAAGAGATAGAGAGTGTCAGACACTGTAACGAGAGTAAAAACTGTTGGGAGTGGGACAGGATTAACATGTTGTGCATCAGAAGGCTGTACACAACTGGTATGTTGTTTTACCCAGATACAGAGGTAGAGTTGGTTATCCATGAAAACCTGTGTAGAAAAATTAACAGCATGTGACCTATGAGTTGGGTTCCTTGAACTCAAACCTATTTTGTGAAAATAAACTTTGACATAACCCTCTGAATACAGAATCACATGCTTGAAGCCTAGCATCTGTGTGTTTGTTCAGTTACGTAAGGGGCCCAAGCCCTAACTACTCAAATACCAGTCTTCATTCTAACAGCCACAAGTAAAGCAACCCGAACTGTTGTGACTGCCAACGAGTATACAATTATTAACCCTTAGACAAGGGAGCTCCCTGAACCATGCCCACCCCATACTGAGCAGTTGGCCAGTCCACACCCCCCATCACCCCATACTTACCTCCAGAGCCCGGCGCGATTATCTTCGGTGGACCGGGAACATATCTGCACTCTTCAAAGCCGACCGCGAACTGAAGAAATGTTGGTAAGCTGTATAATGGCATAAATAGGGCTTTTCAAGTTTGGTGCATATCTAGGCCATTTTTGGGAATTTTGGCACCAAATTTTCAACATGGGGTTATTGGTACCCCTCCTCATGAATTCAATTACTGTCATGGCGTTATTCGGTCCGGAAAGGTGATTTAGCGGTCACTGCGCAGAATCACCTTTTGGGACTGATTAACAGAACGACAGTGTCGGTGTTCATGAGGTGGGCTCTTAAAAATCCTATGTTGCAAATTTGGTGAAAAAATTCCAAAAAATCACTCTATTTTACAAGTGTGTGTTGCACACTTTCCATGCACACTCGTAAGTTCATAAATCTGTAATATTTTCATTCCAAATTTTCAACATAGGCATATTTCCACACTTCCTTATGAGCAGTGCAGGTGTCATTTTTCACATATTGCCCGAAATGTGTTTTCACGCTTCTGGCGCAAAATAGCAAGGTCGCTGTTGGAAATCAGTGTTCGCTACAGAGTAAGACAATCAGTGACACTGTTCATGAGCAAAGGTCCTAAAATGCCTATGTTGAAAAATTGGTGGCAAAAGTCCTTAAAATGGCTGTTACGAGCGTGCGTTGAGCAGTTTCTATGCACACTCGTAAGTTTGTGAATTTGTAATATTTCCACCCCAGATTTTCAACATTGCCATTTTCCCACATCTCCTTATGACCAGTACAGCTGTCATTTTTCATATCCTGGCCAAAATGTGTTTTCACACTTCCGGTGTACAATAGCACGGCTGCAGTGGGAAATCATGTTCGGTACAGAGTAAGAAAATCACAGTGACGCTGTTCATGAGCAGACATCCTAAAATGGCTATGTTGAAAATTTGGTGCAAAAATTCCAAACAATGACTGTTTTATGAGCGTGCATTGCACAGTTTCCACGTGCACTTGTAACGTCGCAAATTTGTCATACTTTCACTCCAGATTTCCAACATTTTCATTTTCCTACACCTCCTTATGAACAGTTCAGCTATCATTTCTCACATCCTGGCAGAAATGTGTTTTCACACTTCCGACGCAGAATAGCGCAGTCGCTGTGGGAAATCAGTGTTACGTGCACAGTAAGACAATCACAGTGACAGTGTTCATGACCAGAAGTGACAAAATGCCTATGTTGAAAATTTGGTGAAATAATTCCACTGAATGACTGTTACAAGCGCAGGTTGTGCAGTTTCCACGCAGGCTTGTTCCCTTGAGCATGCCCAGGGCATTAAGTTTCCAAGACAGACACTTAAGAAGTATGAGGGTGAAGTGTTATTCAGATGCAAGAGGAGTTGCAGAGAGGTACTCTGTTGGGATATGGATGCTAAAGGGACATGGATACAATTGGGGGGGCCCTGCATAAATGCCAAACGCCAATGCAGATACCTGCAAGCGAACATTCGGCATTGACAAATGCTTGTTATTAAAGGGGTGGTTGTAGCAGGCATTGCCATTCTACCAAAAGGTGGAAGTGAACATGCTACATGTTGCCACTGCAGTAGTATCAAGTTACTCTTTATCTTTGCTAATTTAACCTATGTGATATCAGGCCCTTGACTATGCCTCAAGCCTGATTTTAACTGACATTAACTCAACTGCTGGTCACCCCTTAATGCTTTACTTGTACTTTTTTGACCTCTCTCTGTCTACCCCACATAACCTGTGGCTGAACTGAATACTCGCTTCCTGCCACCGGTTGTGCACAACTATCCCTTGTGATGGGACCGCACTAGGCTACCACCAGTGGCAGCTTCTGCACGTCATAGAGCTGCAACATTGAGGTCAGGGAAGGCACTGTTATGCACAGTAACCATGCAACATGGCGTGGTGCAGCCATAGAAAAAGACAAGCAATGAACTGTGAACACAAATGGTACAGCGCACACTGAAAATGAGCTAAGTGAAAAAAAAATTTATTTGTTTAAACAGATAACAAGCTCCCAGCTCCCAAGTGCTTCAAGTCACTCTGACTTCATTGGGGCCCCCCGAGAAGAATCAGAGTAACTCAAAGCACTGTGGAACTGGGAGCTTGTTATCCAAATAAAATATTTTTTCACTTAGCTCATTTTCAGTGTGCACTGTACCTTTTGTGTTCAGAGAAGGCACTGTACCTTCATACAAGACTGGGAGGTGTGGTTTTCACTTGCCCCTCCTCCAGTGACATCAGCACATGAGAGTTCAGTATGAGCATCTCAATGATGATCTGCCCACCCCTTTCACAAACCTGTTCCACTGTCCCACCAGGGGGGCAACCACACACACTGCTACAAGCCCCCCACCCACCCCGGAGGGGAAGAGCGTTCGCTTAGCTTGTGCATTGACTTACTGTATTTGGCAGGGTTTATGCTGGGTGGGGAGGAAATCAAAAGATCAGAACAGGAAAGGAATCTGAGGATCATAGTCTCCTCAAACCTTAAGGTAGGGTTCCAATGTGGTAGGGCGGCGGGAAGGGCCAATGGAATGTTGGCATGCATTGGCAGAGGCATTACTAGCCGAAGGAGGCAGGTAATAATGCCCCTCTACAAAACCTTGATGAGGCCACAACTAGAGTATGGGATTCAGTTCTGGAGACCACACCTCCGCAAGGATATAGATGCATTGGGGAGGGTTTAGAGAAGGGCAACAAAGATGTGCAGGGTATGCAGGGGAAGACATACGAGCAGAGGTGTAAGGAGCTAAATCTGTACATGCTAGAAAAAAGGAGGGAAAGGAGAGACATGATTGAAATCTTTAAATATGTAAAGGCACTCAAATAAGCAGGGGAGGGGGTGTCTACTAAAGAGGAAGGAGGGAGCCAGAAATAGAGGGCACATCCTCAGACTGTAAGGAAGCAGATACAGGGGCAATGTGAGGGGGTGCTTCTTCATGGGGAGGGTGGTGGAGCCCTGGAACAGACTGCCAGATGGAGTGGTGGGGGCTAAATCAGTGGAGGAATTTAAGAAGGCATGGGACAGGTATAAGGGATTAGTATTGGGGAAGGGCAGTGGTAATATGAAAGGGGAGGGGTGGGCAGACTGGATGGGCTGGAAGGGTCCTTTTCTTCCATCAAGCTTCTATGATTCTATGATTCTGTGAGTTGGTTCAGCCATATGTGTCTTCTTCCAACTCCATACTGATGACCCCAGTGGCACAAGCAATGCAGGCTACTACACCTGACCCCATCCCCAGGACTTACAGAACTCAGATCTTACCAGGAACTCCCCCTGGCATTACCCAAATACATGCTGCTACTCAGTCTAAACAATGGGATCCCTTTACTGTTATAGAGCTCTACCATGTAATGCTTACTCACAAGTTGCCCCCCCCCCCCGGGTTCTTCTGATGCATGGGAGTGGATCTGCAGGGATCCTGGTGACCTCCATTGAATGGTGGCCCACCACTACTCATGGCTGTCATTCAGGTCTGGATGGTGCTCCTCTCAGGCAAAACTTTATATGTGATCCTCCTAGCTGGCATCTGTGGTTCTCCTTTCTGCTCCTGGACACTGGCTGGAGTCTGAGCCTTCAGAGACCCACACTAGAGGGGTCCAGAGCCACCCATACCCAGGCACTCTGTCACTATCCCTGAGCCTGCTGGCCCCCTTGGCTGATCACAGGCAGAGAAGCTGAAACTGTAACACCTTTTCTTGCCTCCTCCTCAGACCTCCTGAGCTCTTAGCTAGTCTTCCCATCTTATAGTGTAAAGGGGGAAGAGCAGGGCCATAACTATTCATGCCTGAGTTTCCTCACTTCTGGCTGAAGGCCTATTTACGTGACCTGACCTGCACCAATGCGAGAGGTGCAGATGAGTTGCGCCTGTGCCAATCAGGAAGTGTAGACGACTTGAGGAGCATTGTAGATCACGCTGCTGTGGCAAACCACAACCTCTCTGTTGGCGGGATCATGTACCAGTGCAGGTATTTTTGCCTAACATGTAAACATGCTGCTCTGCCTCCACTGGTGCACCCCCATGGCACCCTGCATCAAGCAAACCTGTCATCAGCACGGGGGTGGGGCTGAGGGCTTGCTTGAAAGTGATACCCACCCACGACAGAAGAGGAAAGCAGGAGACTCCACTCCCCAACTCCCTTGAGAAGGCTGGCCAATGTTGGAGGGCACCAAGCCGCTTGGCTGTGAATGGAGAGACACCATCATACTACCCAGCAATATCATCGGCAGGATACATCCAACTGTTCAGTTAACAAAAAAACACAGAGTCATCCCTTCTCCTTCCCGCCACCTGTCCTTGTGTGCAGTGCAGTGCAGATGAGGAGGCTCACTCGCACACTGACTCAACTGCCTGGCTCAGCTGGCATCAGGATATTCTTGGTCTGTGAGTGAGAGGAAGGTGGAAACTGCTGGTGAAAATGCAGAATGAAAACACAGGAAGAGCTGTCTGCCATTCTGCCATGGTGCACAGCTCACGTGTGTAAACTGTGGTGGTGAGTGGTGTGGTGGGCCGAGGGCAAGCAGCACAGATGGAAGCACATCTGCCATGTATGTGTAAATGCACCTTGAGTCAGGAAACCAAGAAATCAAACTCCTGACACCCTGTCTGAGAGCTGAAGCCCACTTGAGAATATCTAGAAGAACCAGATGGGAAGGTATGCCTTTTTGCAGATGATACCAAAATGTGCAATAGGGGGAACACTCATAAGGGGATGGAGAGAATGCACAGGGATCTTGGGGAAATGAGAGGAGTGGTCAAAAGCATGGCAGTTGGGGTTCAATGTCAAAAAGTGAAAAATCATGCACCTAGGGCATAGGAACCCAGTCGCTGAGTATAGGACAGGGGAGAGATACTGACAGTCACTAGAGAGGAAAGGGACCTTGGGTTTATCATACCCAAGGACCTCAAGGTGGCAGGGTAGTGTGACAAGACAGTGGGTAGGGCTAGTGGGAAGCTGGGGTGTATAGGAGGGATATCACTAGCAGGAGGAGGGAGACAGTGTTGCCACAGTATCACTTGCTGGTGAGAACCCACCAGGAGTACTGCATCCAGTTTTGAAGACTGCACCATAGAAAGGACATAGATAGTGTGGAGGTGGTCCAGAACAGGGCAACTAAAATGGTACAGAGTTTGCACAAGAAACCCTGCAAGGAGAGCCTGAGGGACATCAACAATTACACCCTGGAAGAGCGGACAGAAAGAGGTGACATGATAGACCTAGAAGTGCCTCACACGGGTGGACAGGGTGCAAGAGGGAGTCCTGTTCAAATGAGAAAGCACCAAAACCATGGGGCTTTTGATGAAGCTGGAAGGGGTGCAGTTCAAGAGAAATATGAGGAAATATTTCTTCACTGCAAGGATGGTAGAGGCCTGTAAAAGACTGCCAGGAGAAGTGGTGGAGGCTAACACAATAAGGGGCTTCAAGTATGCATGGGCTAGATATAGAGGCATTGGTCCACTCTGGGACCCAGGACGGGTGGAGGGGAGGGGGGGCAATGGACAGGTGCTCCATGGGTGCATGCAGTCATGAATGCCATGTAGACTGTGCATGTCTGGGGCTGCAGAGCTACGCTGGTGAAGTACAAGCCTTTGGCACATACCTTCCACCCCAATAGTGCATAGCACCCATAGGTAGTAGAAGGAAAGAAGTAACACCTTTGTAGGTCCTCGATGAGGCTACACTTGGAGTACTGTCTCCAGTTCTGAAGCCCTCACCTCAAAAAGGATAATGACAGACTGGAGGTGATACAGTGTAGGACAACCTAGATGGTTCAGGGACTACAGGGGGAATCCTATGAGAAATGTCTAAAGGCTTTAAACATGTACTCGTTAGAGGATGGGAGGGAGATGGGTGAAATGACAGAGACATTCAAGTTTTTGAAAGGAATTAATAAAATGAACAGTGTAGAATTATTTAACAAGAACACCAGCTTACTGATATGTGGGCACGAATGTAAACTAAAAGGGGGGAACTTCATGAGGACTTGAGGAAGTATTATTTTACCGAAAGGGTGGTGGAGCCATGGAACAGCCAGCCTGCCTGCTGAAGTGGTGGGTGTCACAACTGTGGAAGGCTTTAAGCATGGCTAGGATAGAATAAAAGGAATAATAGTGAGGGTTACATGATGCCGGTCTGACGATCAGCAGCAATCTCCTACAGCTCCCTACCTCTCCCGCTGCAACCCGTCGCTAACTAAAGAAAAACGCCTATAAGTTTAGCCCAGCAGCTATAAATTGGTGCAGGAACTCTCTTCAGCTCCAACGGGTGAAGACAAAATGGAAATATATATGAAGGAACCTCCATGGCACTCCTCTCCTCCTACACCAGGGAAAGACAAGGCCGTGAAGCGCCCCAAGCAGCAGGCCACAGGCTCTCCCAAAACTCCAGCTGCACAGACAGCGCTGTCAGTGGAAAGATTTTTAGAGATAATGCAGCCCATGCAAGAATCGATATCAAGCATATAGGTGGACCTACATCTGATTAAAACTTCCGTCGATGTGCTAACCAACAGAGTCAACGATTCGGAGGCCAGGCTGGTCTCTATTGAAAAAAGCAGACTAAAGCCGAGCAAGATACGATGAGTGTTACTTGAAAAATTACGAGGCTTGAAGAGAAGCTGGAGGATCTACAAGGGAGGAGTAGGAGGAACAACCTCCTTGTTATTGGCATACCTGAAAGAGAGGAAGGTAATTCCCCTATCCTCTTCATGCAGAAATTCTGTGAGAAAATTGCTGGCTCGTCCCTGAATGGCACGGTCTACGTGATAGAAAGGGAACACCGGGCCCTTCGCCCTCTGCCTCCCTCCAGCTCTCCACCTAGGCCTCTGATTTTCAAACTACTTAATGTTTTGGATAAGCAGCATATTCTGGTGGAGGTGAAGGAATTACAGGAAGTACAATGGGAGGGGCGCAAAATCTGTATTACTCAGGATTTCCCACAATCAGTTTGGGTGAAGCGACAGCTATTGCATCCAGCAGTATCAAATATGATTGCTGCTGGGAAGCAATTCAGAAATAAATATCCAGCAGTGCTTCAGGTCAACCATGGGTATCAGTGGCTGTCTTTTGAAACACAGGAGCAGGCTGTACAAGGCTCAAAACCCTGTTCCCAGACTTGTTTAAGTGTGGCTGCATGGGCAGATTGGAAGTGACTGTCTCGATCCTTTTTACTGTAAGTACGGGAAATGTATGACATGGGGAGAGACTTTGACCGTCTAATTGTCTATACTTGGGAGGACATGAAGCATTTATTATGAGTCTTGATAATAAAGTTTAAGACCCAACGATTAGGTTATGCCTAGTGGCCCCAATGAGATCTCTTGGGATTTGAGTTGGGGCTGCACAGAAGATTGTTTAATGGTGAAAGGCCAGGTCTGTTGCGGCCTGTAGCTTTGAAAGGCGAGCTCCTGGTTCTGCAACTTGAGGTTGGTTTCCTTGCCTCTCGCTTGTTGATCTATTGTGCTTTTTCACGGTGGAAGCCTGCCCAGGTTCTACGGCAGTGGACATCTTTCTTTTACTATGTAATTGGTGTGCGCAAAAGTGCTTACAGTGAGAGTACGCTGCACATAACTGGAGTGACATTATAGACGCACTGAACGAATGGATCTCCTATATACCGAGAGACTTGGCTTCCCTTTCTTTTACATAAGAGAGGGAGAGAGGGTTTTTTTTCTTTTTCTTTTTCTCTTTAGAGATGGAATCCCCGAATAAGAAGTCACTTCCTTTTCCTTTTCATTAACACTGTATTTGAAAGGGGGCTTTAACTTTAGACTGTTTCTGCTTCAATTGTTTATGCTGCTTTCCCATTTTTTTAGGGCCTGCATATTAAGACTTGGCTGGGGTATGACCTTTTCTTTAAAACAAATGGATGCAAGCATATGTAACCCCTAGGTGGCGCTATCCCAAAGACTACTACCCTTGCCTGCTTGGCTACTGGCAGGTTAAGGGGCCTGAGTTCTGAAACAGGTGCCTCCTCCCAGAGGTCAGGGTTGGTAGTGGTCAAGCTAACCTGGGCACAGCCCTCCGGGACACTGTAACCCCCCCTCTTTCCCCTCTAGTGGCCTGAACACTGCACAATAATCACTTTCACAATACCCCTGGTACACCACACAAGTACCCACACAGTTTGCACTTACCACCAGGGCTGGTTCCTCTGGCTCGACCCTGGGGACCCCCTGTAAAACAAGGTTAAGCACAGCAAATAACAACAGTACAGTACTTTGAGCACAAACTGGAACCACAGTCAGATTACATGCAGAAAAAGTTAGATCTGATTTATTCATGGGACTTGAACAAGGGAGGGGCAAAATCAGATTAATTAGCTTAAATGTTATATCAATCAAGCAGTTATACATGCGCTTTGAGTCCCCCCACACAGTCCACCTCTGGGTACCCAGGTAGAGAAGAGATGGGCTAGCCAGAACATTTGTCCGGGGTTGCAGCTGGTTGGGGCCCTGTGATGGAAAACACAACATGCACAGTACACAATATTTGTAATCCGGAGCCAGAGGGCTCAGTTCGTAAAGGAAATGAAACAACAAGACAATCAGATGACACACTCAGATTAAGCTGTTGTTGTAGGGAGCTACCCTGGTATTTACTCATGATACCCAAGACTGGACACAGGCTGGACGAAAATCGAGACTGCTGGTGTTTGATCTGGAATGCCAGAAGAAGCAGGGCCAACACAAGTCGCAGAGACATTGTTCCTGTTCAAATGTGGAGCAGGGGGCTGATCCCCAGGCAGGTCTCTCGTCGATGGCTTCTCTGTGCAGTGGGTAGTCTGGCTGGGCCAGTCTGGCAAAGCTCAGACCGCATGGAGACAAGTTCGGAAGCAGTCCGTTTTGGGCTGGACACAGCTTCCAGCAGGCAGAACACAGTTCACACAGTGGGTAACTAACTCACAACCCACTAGCAGCTCATAGCACATTTACATGTATGGGAATTCTACTGTACCAGGCAAAGCGCTCCCCAGGCACAATCGCAAAGTCCTTGCAGACACCGGGAGCTTAGGGGTAGCTGGATCTCCTGACAGGCCAATCGCATTCAGCAAAAATATTCGGTCTTCTTCAGGTTGAGCCTGGCCCACTTCAGCAGCTTACTTTAGTCACACAAACTTGGATTTAGTCCAAAATAATTTTCTTCTCTCCTTCTCAGGAGCAGCAGGCAGACATGGAGGCCAAACTCTCAGCCTTTTCATAGTTCTCCCATGCAAATCCACTTAGGATTGCTCTCAGAATCACTTCAGCTCCTTCTTGCTCAGCTTCCAGCTTAGTTCTAAATAAAAACTGCAAGCAGCCCGGGACTTCCCCAAGATCCAAAAGATTTGGTTGGCTGATTTGGCTGTCAGTCAAAGCAAGAGCTCCCCCTTCAGTTGCAAAAAACTCCAAACTAAAGTTCCTACAGATTTTTAATTCAGACAGCTCCTGTAGTCCGGCTACATTTTAGGACCCCCCAGAACTGTTTGGTCCAATTAGCAGTCCAGGACCAAGATAGTGGAGACAAACAAAACAGTCCTTGCTACAAAGAAAGCAGGTTAGACAAACTACATTATCATTGTCACTCTAAATGATTTTCAGTAAATAGGTACATCTTTCAACAGAGCTCCCTCTCAGATTACTTAAACTGCAATTAGGCAGCTCTTAAAGAGACAGTACACAGAGGCTATACAAGCTCTGGTAATCACATTTAAACTGCTACAATGCAGGACACCAGCCTGGCAGTGAGCATTTAGGCAAGCTCAATGGAGACTTTTTGGGAACCCCCATTTGTAGGGGGGCTACACATAGATGTCAACTTTATGGTTTGGGTTACCATGGATCTGGATGACATACATATATATGGGTTTTCTGTTTCCCTTTGGGGGTTAATTAGGGTGTAGCAAAGTTGTCTGCACAGCACAAACGCAGGACCTTGTTTCAACAGTCAATGATCATTTTTGTGCATAAGTACCAGATCCATATTGTAACTGTATTTGTTGAGATGTTAAAAGTTGAACTTCTACTAAGATAGCGGGAGAAGGGGGCTGGGGGGGGGTTTAGTGATTTCAGGCTTGCACAAAACATCACCTGACGGTGTGTTTGAGGTGGTGCAGTTGGTCAGAACTGGGGCAGTTATTCCTTTAGGCAGGGGGTTCATTGGTTAGGAATGTTACTTTGAGTGGGACAAGGGGGGAGTTTTTTGGGGGGATAAGGGTAGATATGTTTGACCCCTTTAACACTGGCTCTCTGGTTGGGGGGAGGGGTGCAGAGTGCGAAAGATCCAAATTCCTGAGATGGTACAAAATTACTATGCAAAAGCGTACTCAGCAGCCTGACAGCAGACCTCTGATTTTCCCCATGAGTAAACTGTCATGAGTGGTCCTTACATTGTAGTGAGTTGGAATGTGAGGGGAGCACAGGATAGACGCAAACGACAAGTAATACTCTGACACCTTCTGCATTTAAGAATGGGGATTGCCTGTCTACAAGAGACATATCTTCAGAGCGAAGATGTTTCCTTTTTGTGCAGGAGCTGGGTAGGGCAGGCCTTTGGATCAGGCATATCTACGAACTGAGGGGGAGTAGCCATTTTGATTGCTAAAAGAGTTCCTTTTAGATTGGAGCAGGAAGTTTGGGATCCTAACGGTCGTTACATTCTGTTTCACGGAACACTGGAGTCTCAGCAGGTTCTGGGCGCGATCTATGGCCCGAACACAGACTCTCCCCAGTTCTTCACACAACTTTTAGGACTTACAGCTACTAACCCACCCAAGTTAACTATTTTAGGAGGGGACTGGAACATTACTCCACAATCAAATCTAGACAGGTCAGACTCTAGAAGATGCGGTCTGTCTCCGACCCAAAGAGCCCTGAAAGGCCTCATGCATGGAGTAGACCTTATAGATGTCTGGAGGGTGTTGAATCCTGATAAACGCCAGTAACCTTCTTTTCCTCTCCCCATAAGTCCCATTCTAGAATTGATTACATTCTAGTCAGTTCCTTTGCTTTACTGGGTATAGTAGGCTCGGCTATACAAGCAAGGGTCATATCTGACCACTCACCCATCTCCATCATTTATTTATTGGGTCCTGGAATCAGGAGAGATGCCTTGTGGCATTTGAATAACCAGTTACTTCAAAAACCGGACTCCCTTTCACATGTCAAAGACTTCATTTCCCACTTTTTAGAGGATAATAAAGGGTCTGTTCCTAGAATAGATGTCGTTTGGGTAGCCAAGAAATGCACCTTAAGGGGAGAATGCCTCCATTTAGCAGCTACAAAGTCCTGCCAATCTAAAAGACAAATGGAAAATTTGCTCAGCTCAATTCAAACCCTCGAATGTATTCTTAGCCGTCAGTCCCTGGAGGGGTACTGGGTTAAGCTGCATAATTTGCAAGCCCAATACTCCGACCTGATGTTCCAGAAGGCCGAGCTTTCTCTGAAATGCACAAAGCTCAAGTACCTGGATGTGGGAGAAACAGCAGACAAACTGCTTGCTATTCGGCTTAGACAAGCTGAAGCTTCCCGATTCATCCCGGATCCTCATTTTGAAAAGGATGGCCCAGTGATTACCAACACTAGAGACATAGCTGCTGGACTAGGGCAATAATACCAAAGTCTTTACTCTGAAGACTGGGCTGCACGACCCTCCGATGGAGACATTAATGACTATCTTCATTTGGTTGAACTTCCCAGGCTGTCTCCTCTTGAGGTAACGACCCTAAATAGTCATATCAATGTTTGGGAAGTTAAGCAGGCCATTGAGCAACTCCCCCTGGATAAATCCCCTGGGACTAATGGTTTTTCTAATAACCTGTATAAAGCATGCCTCCCAGAGTTGGCTCCCTTATTGGCAGAGGTGTATAATTCTTGATATGAGGACGGGCTTTCAGAATTTAACTTCCTGAAGGCTCTCATTACTCTCATCCCTAAACAGGGGAGGGACCCCCAATACCCCGAAAATTATCGACCCATTTTTTTGCTTAATTCTGATGTGAAAATTCTTGCAAAGTCTTAGCCAATAGGCTAGGGCCCCCTTATGTCTAGTCTAATTGGTAGGGAACAGGTGGGATTTATGGTCGGAAGGTCCTCGGGAGACCATATGCACAAGCTGTTACACCTTCTCTTGGTATCCAGGGGCTCGTAATCACCGGCTGTTCTCATGTCCCTAGATGCCGAGAAAGCCTTCAATTGAGTCTCCTGGGACTTTCTCTTTTCTGCTATGGCCTACTTTGGTCTCCCTGAGGAATTCATTAAATGGGTCCGACTATTATACACCTCTCCAACAGCCCAAATCTGGTGTAATGGTATCCTCTCAGATCCCTTTTCTCTTTCTCATGGCACCAGACAGAGCTTCCCATTGTCTCCTCTCCTTTTTAACTTATATTTGGAGCCCCTGATTTGAAGATTGGTATCTATCCCAGGGCTGAAAGGGATTAGGGTGGGAGAGCATCGCTATGCCCTCTCAGCCTACGCCGATGATTTGTTATTGCACCTAGAGGAACCACTGACGGGTATTCCGTCTCTTTTGGCAGAGGCAGAAGCCTTTTCTAAGGTATCTTATTATAGGCTTAATCTCTTGAAGACCAAGATATTCCCAATGAACAATAGAATTACTCAGGGAGAACTGGCTGAATAGCACCTCTCATCTGAAGCGAGGTCTCTAACAAATTGGGGCATCAAGGTGGCCAGAGATACACCTACAATGATCAGGACAAACTTCTCAGGGCTATTGAGCACATTAAAAGCAGATCTGGACAGGTGGGGTGCTCTTCCCCTATCTTTGTGGGGGAGAATCAATATTGTAAAGATGAATGTGCTTCCTCGTCTCCTATATCCAATGGGTATGCTTGGAGCATTCTTCCCCAAAGCTTGGTTCTCCAAACTTAAAAAAAAAAATGCTCAACACCTTTATGTGGAAGTGGAAAGGAGTCAGGAAAGCCTACTTTAAACTCACAGCTCCAAACTCCCAGGGTGGGCGTATGACTCCCTCGTTTTCCATATATTATGGTGCACACCATATCAGCAAATTGGCTCATTGGGTCCATGGAGACAGTACAGAAGGCTCTTGGGTCTATACACCCCTTTGGTTAGATATAAAGGAATTCCTGGTTGCAAAGAACCATTGTGCTCTATTGCCTCTGGTTTATACGACTCCCAGATTGCTCCCCAGATCTCTAAGGGACACTCTGATTGGATGGTCCCTCAGGGCACTACATCAGGTGCAAACTCACCTTTCTCTTAATTGGAACTTGTCCCCTGACCAACCAATATTAGGTAATCCCACTTTAAAATTGAGCATAAGCCTATTTCATCCTTATACTGGGCCTCCTTAGTGGGGAAAAAGCTTTCTGATCTTTGTTCCGGTGGAGAAATAATCTCCTTCCCGAATTTCCAGCTGCAATTTAAGGTGCAGGATAGGGTCTTCTTTAAATATATGCAACTCAAAGGGGCTATCATTTCCTTTATGGGAAGCATGTTGAGGGCACCCCCCCCCCCAAAGTCGAACTGTCTTCAATTATGCAGGTGGCAGATCAGCCCCATGCGGTCTCTAAAGTATATAAAGAATTGCAGTCCTTGGATCCCCATCTGCCTCAGGGTGTCTGTTACTACTGGACTCAAGAGTTGCCTCTTGTAGCCGAGGTAGATACCTGGAAAAAGATATGGTAAAACATATATGTTTGTTAAACAGGATAGGTTTCGCCTAGTTCAATTTAACATTATGCACAACTTATACTTTACGCCGTTGAAGCTTTAGAAAATGGGTAGGCTCCCTTCCCCTAACTGTTCATGGTGTTCTGGATCCTAAGGGACCCTATACCATATGCTGTGAACTTGTCCTAAAGCACAGATCTTCTGGCAGTCAATCAGAAGAACATTGGACCCAATTCTCGGGCTTGACCCGCTTTTCACCCCTGAGGCCTGCTTGCTGAATAGCTTTCCCATGGAGTCCCCAAAGTCAGGAAAGCACATATGGCCATAATTTCAGCCACAGCCAAACTGGTGATCATGAGGCATTGGAAGGAGAAGTCATTCCCTCAGGTGACAGAGTGGCACAAGGAAATCTTGCTGGCTCTCCAACTGGAAAAGCACATTGCATCAATGCGTAATAGATCCAATGCTTACCAGGATAACTGGGGATCTTTGGAAGCTTTGCTTGCCATATGGAAGCCTCAGTTTTACTTAGTCCGAATGTCTTAGGGCTAGATAAATTCCAGACTACTCGACTGATGACCGTACTTGGCACGGGATGGGATGTGGATGCATGGGGGGTATTTGTTTATCTTAGCATAGTATAATATTGTTTGTATTAGTGTAGGTTTGTTTTGTTTTGATGGGTAAAGCCTTTAGATTTGTACTGGTTTGCCTGTATACCCATGGTTGTTTTTTTTTTCTTCTTTAAAGTTGTAATAATAATAATAAAGTATATTGAATTACAAAAAAATAAAATAGAAAGCTTGCCAGTGTGTGCGGGGAGGGGGAGGGATGAGCTGAAGGGAGGGGATAGGTCCCCGGACAGACACTAGGTCCCAGGCAATCCATGAGCAGACTGAATGGACCATTGGTCTTCTACTGCTGTCACTGTCTGTGTTTCTGTTTCATGTTTTTTTCCTCACTGGTTGGAGGTTGTGATCTTCATAACACTTGGGTCTCAAACTCAGCACAGTTTACACATTCTTGTCAACAGATTGCAAGTTCTGCATTATCTGCAGTAAGATTTCAGTTGTTTTCCTTTGTGCACTGTACTTACTGATGGAATGAGGGAGTAATGCAAGAAGAGATCCATATCGATGGAACTTTTGCAGGTTACATTGTTCTCCAAATTCCTATGATAAAAACAACGAGATAGAAGACAGTCACCTTATGATAGCAGAATTCCTCAGTTAAGAATATGTAAACTGCAGTGCCCACAACCCCTCCCAGGATTTGGCCTACATATGCCCTATGGGTCGCTGTAGCTTACCTGTCCACTAATCCTGATATTCAGGGACGTCCCTAAGTTTGAATTTGTACTTGCTCACAGCTAATGTCCTAATCAACAAAGGACTTTCACTCCATTGCAATTGCTGGTACTCTGTTGCGCTATTCTTAAGTAGTGTAAAATGTGCATCTACATTATTGTAAATTTCCTGTATTTTGTATTTTACTTATTTGTATTTATGTATACTGTATTTATTTTGTGCTGTCAAGCATCTGTATTGTGTACTATCAATCCTCTATCTAACAATGCTGTATTCACTATGACTGTCTGTACTTCCATCTTTGTTCCCCTTCCCCCCAGGAGACATCTGGAAATGAGCTTCTGCTCAGTATGTTCTTCCTGGTAAAACTTTAAATAAATAAAACAACTAAGGTCCTGATCAACAGGCTTTGGAAGTGCTATGCATCATGTAGAGGTGTGTAGGGAGGCTTTAGGAGCATTGAGGCCCCTCTCTGCACATGCAGTGGCTTTCACACATCCACAGCATCATGTGCACTCTCCAGAGGCCGGTGTAGGCCTGATCTGCATCTCTATGTGGGCATTTGTTGGGGAGAGGCATTGGGGCTGGATTGCAATCCGCATGATCCACAAGGGAAAACCCTGCCATAGTGATTACCCACCCACCCAGCACAGCTTCTACATAATGTTGTTGGGCCAGAATACCACCCTCCCTCATCTGCTACTCCCAGCCCTCTAATATAGCATGGAAGATTGGGAGCTGCAGACACTTCTTTAAAAATTGTTCCCTCGTGCAATTATGTCAGTTCTAGGAGGACTTCCATATCCTACAATTCTCTGCTCCACCTAAAGCAGGTAATGCACACTGACGTCACCCCAGGCATGTGTTCATCCCTGTTAAACCACCAGAATGCCCCTGCAAGCTCCTCCACATGAGCATTGTTTGTAGGCTGGGGGAGTGCATGCTGGCACGTGCACCTGGGTCTGGGGGGATGGAGCTCCATGCCTAGATGTGCAACATTTGGTCATTATTGTGAACCTGCCCCTTAAAATGCACTCAGGTCCAACTGTCTATGATTCAAATCCCAGATTTTTTATTAGTCTTTTCCTTTTTTACCCCCTCTGTTTCACCTCTCTTTGCCTACCCCTATGTTTGGGGGGGAGCCCTAGTATTACTCTCCCTCCAGATGGGTGGGCATGTGAATGGCTATTGTCACAGCCAATTCAGCTCCTTGGTTGGCTGACTGGGCACGGTTCAATGTCTGGCAGCCTGCACCCTCACTCCCAGAGAGCTGAACCCTTCTCCTCCATGACATGCCTGTCACCCAGTCAGCCTCAGCATGGCACTCTGTAGCTCATACACCAACCCACTTGGACAAACAAACCCTAATTAATTACTCCTTTTCTTCCAACGCTTTGGAAGGCAAAGCCTACAAAAGCAAGGAAGCAGAGGGACTGCCAGTGGGCAAAGTGAAATGTTTGCAATCGTGATTATAGGCATAAGGTACATGAAAATTAATTTGCAAACTACACAGTTTCTAACTAAATAATGTGCAATAGTACCAAAATTTAGAAAAAGTTAAAAATATTTTTTATACATTAAAAAAAAAAATCATGTAATTTATGGTAATGACACATGCAAACAGTATTGTCAGAGTTATTTCATAACGGCTGGACCCCAGGCTTTAATTTATAAAAAAGCAGTTTTATATTCCCAATAGTTCCAAAGCTAGTACTTTCAAAAGATAACTTCTTTAGAATAGGATAAGTCTGAAACTGTTAGGGGTAGAAGCTTATTTTTATTTTTGATGTTATATTTATCCTCCTATCGCACAGTGACCCCACTCTTCCGTGTCTCAATGTGGATCCACCTCAGAACTTCTCCGGATCATCCTTGCATATGGGAGCCCCACTCTCTAAACCTTAGATGGCCGGTGGGGTGGAGGAGTCCCAGATCACCCCCTGACCATGATTCGAGTGTGCACCTTGCTCTGGACTTACCTGAGTCTCTGAGTGCTGTCCCCCCCCCCAGAGACCCATCTACCGACGTCACTGTGCAATCTCCTTTTTCCTGCTTTTCTCTCCACTCCTAGACGCCAGTGTGCAATGGGTGTCAAGGAGCCAGGAGATGCACTGAGCCGTGCATCCCGCTCCATCCTCCTGCTGGTGTCTGACGTTTGCTCCTGCTACTCCTTATATCTCACCTTCTACCCAAGCTCCCCTAGGTGGTGGTATTGCGGCAGGAGCTTGCAGGTTTCTCCTCCAGAGAAGGAGAGCAGTCATTGGGCACTTCATCCTCCTCTACCCCTGCCGACCTGTGCTTGTTCCTGAACACGAGTCGCCGGTGTGGAGCGAGGTAGGGTATCCAGCGCTTCAGCCCCCAGCGCCACCGGGCCGGCTTAAGCTTAAATTCTGAATGAAAGCCCAGAGTCAGCTAAGTTACTGTAATATACTAATATAAAATACTGTATCAGCTACCATATATTGATATATAAAAACATAAAATGGTTCACTAAGTTGTTAAAATATTGTTATTTTTAACAACATATTACATCGACAAGTACAGACATGTAGTGACACATGAGAACTGTTCATTAGGATCTACTCATGATAGGTCTCCAAGTTTTTGTTTAAAAAAAAGTAAGTTTCTTTTCCTAACAGTTCAAATGTTACAACTTTTGAATATAATTTCATGTATTATGAAACACCATAAAAGATTATTTTGGGAAATAGTCGGAAGCTATTAGTGGTTGTTCTGTCCAAGGAAAAACACATTATTTTCAAGTTTATTTCTTGCAGATTGGTGACAGGGAAAGGCAAGGCTAGTTTCCAGGTGTGACCGGAGTGGGGGAGGGCACGATTAAAGGATAAAAAACAGATACAGCAAAAATCATTCAGGCAAAAGGATGCAATTAATGCAACCGTGAATAAATAAAAAATGCAGACTGTCAGATCAAAAGTATGAATAACAGAAAGAAATGATAAGTTAGAGAAAAATCAGAGCATGAGTAGTAAATTATGGGTTAGGTACTAAATTCCCACATGTGCAATCCCGACAATTTAAATACTGTCACCGTTTGGCCAGCATATCTAGTGCCCGACAGTTGCAATGCCCGACTGCTGAAATCCCGATCTGATTTGTAAACTTCATATCAGTGATAATATCAGTTCAGGACTGAGTAATGAAATGACAGTGCCAGTATTCATGAGGAAGGATCCCAAAAACCCCATGTTGAAAATTTGGTGCAAAAATATTGAAAAATGGCCGAGATATCAACATAAGTTGAAAACACCATTGACAGCCATTATACGGTGCTCACCTTGATTCTTCAGTTCATAGTTCGGCTTTGAAGAGTGCAAACATGTCCCGGTGTACAGAAGATGACGGCCGTCAACAGCCGGATGGTGCGTATAGGGCAAGGGGGGTGGGGTTGCTCAGTGGAGGTCTGATTGGGGAAGGGGATGGGGGACGACAAAGGGATTGTTTTCTTTTTGCAGGAAAAAAGATGTCGGGGACTGTTTCTTTTTTATACAGAGACAGATTACTGGAACATTTTGGGACACTGGAGTGGGCTCCCCAGTGTTCCATAGTACTGGGAAGGTGGGCATCTAGCACTGATACGGGATTGGGCCCCCATTGTCAGGTTTAATTTGCAAGCAAGGGCAGAGCACTTCATGAGGGGAGAAATTATTGTGTAGCTGCACCACAGCTACAGATAACCATGATGGGCTGTATAATGGTGGGTGGTGGTGTGGGGGGGGGCAGCACAAAAGCAAGCAGGGAGATCATTTAGATGTCAGTGATCAGCTGTTTGCTGGTCGGTGTTCATCCCGCACATCAAAGAAAAAGCCACTATATGATTGGTGCAGCTTTTTCTTCACAAGTAGAGGATGTTTCTGAGTCCCTTGCAGAGCACTCTGCATTGGACAGACAGTGTCACACCCTTCGAAAAGCAGTTATAGCAAGAAGTTTGCTGTGCATACGTGCACACATGGCAAACTTAAAAAGGGGGCATAGTGGGCTAGACACCCTCCTGTGTTGCTTCCGCACCAGTCGGCACCAGGAGAAGAGAGATGTGGGCTGAGAGCTCAAACAAGGACATGGGACAGAGGGCTAGAAACCCCTTTGTGAGAGTTCATGCCATGCCACGAGTGCTGGAAAAGGCCAGGGAACAAAGGCCCATAGCAAACTACTGGGAGGAAGGGGCTAACAGTGAGGGTCCTGGCCCTCATACTTATTAATTAGATGGCAGGGCTGAACAAGGCCCCACACAAGGGCAAGGCACATATGCCCCTGATAAATATTCATAGGAGAGGTGGGACCAGAGCATATAAGCCCTTATGAATATTAATGAAAAAGGTGGCTCTGCCCTAGGTTATGATCTAATGAAGTAGTGGGGGGAAGATCCTTTAAGGCACAGTACCCCCTCTGGAGAAGAGGGAAACATGACCACAAGTCCCAGGGTACCTATGGAGCTATGTGTGATGTACTGAGTGCCATATGGACTGAACTGGGCTATAACAGGTCTAGCACCCTAGAGACTGAATCTGTTTGCATAGGAACTGACCTGCATTGCTTGCAATCTGAAATGTGTTATTGGACTGTGTCCCTTGTGTATCGGATGACCAGTCTTGCCTCCGTTGCCAGGACCAGCTTCTTCAGCAGCTGACTTTGACCTAGGAGGACCCCCAGCCACTCCTCCATCTTCATCAGACCTGCCTCTAGTGATGCTGATCTGCTTCAAATCTCTCTCACACTGTTCCAGTGTAACCATCTCCCCTCAGATTGGCACCTGCAGACACTGATGATGTTCGACGCCACCTTCAAGAGATGCTAGCAGCTGGAATTATCCAGGAATCATGCAGCCCTTATGCCTTCCCCATTGTTGTGGTTTGAAAGAAAATTGGCTCAGTAAGAATGTGGTTGGATTACAGGACACTTAACCAAAGGACCATACCGGATCAGTATGTGATGCCTCGCATTCAGGATGCCCTTGATTGTCTTAATGGAAGCCAGTGGTTCTCCATTTTAGATCTCAGAAGTGTGTACTGCCAAATCCTGATGGCACCAGAAGATTGAGAAAAAACTGCTTTTATTTGTCCCTTGGGTTTCTACGAATCCCTATGCATGCCCCAAGGCATATCGGGAGCGCCAGCAACCTTCCAGAGATTAATGGGGAAGCAGTAGAAGACATGAACCTCCCTGAATGCCTAGTTTATTTGGACGATGTCATTGTGTTTGGCAAAATGCTCGAAGAGCATGAGGTTCGTCTGTTCAAGGTCTTGGACCAGTTATAAGAATTTGGATTAAAATTATCCATTGACAAGTGCCAGTTTTTTCAACAATCTGTAAAATACGTGGGCCACAGCATATCTTCTTAAGGAATCCAGACAGATCCGAGTAAAGTAGAAGCCTTAACTATCTGGCCAAGGCCTAACAACCTTAAAGAACTTCAAAAATTCCCAGGTTTCTGTGGTTGTTATCAGCGCTTTGTTAAAGATTATACAAAAGTAATTCATCCACTGTTGAATCTGACCCAAGGATACCTCCCCACCAATCAAAAGTACAGAAGGGTGCTGTAAAAGAAGGTGATAAAGTCTACTTCAAGCCTAATGAACCATTCAGAGCTAGGTGGACCAGTGGTTGCGACACAGCATTCTACAACAAAATTCACCAGCTTACATGTGTGCCAATACTTGCCTATGCAGATCCAACTAAACCGTATGTATTACACACAGATGCCAGCCTGAGTGGATTTCGAACCATCCTTTATCAGGAGTATGAGGAAGGATTACGCCCAGTGGCGTTTGCCAGTAGGAGCTTGGTTGCATCTGAAAAAAACTATCCTGTACATAAACTTGAATTTCTCACTTTGAAATGGGCAATAGTAGGTCAGTTTCATGAATATTTATATGGCACCAAAATACTGGTAAAAACAGACAATGACCCCGTCACGTATGTCCAAACTTCAGTCAAGTTAGATGCCACCGAGCACAGGTGGTTGTCCATTCTCTCAATTTATGATTATTTGGTGGAGTACCATCCGGGCCTCAATCACATTGACGCTGGTGCTCTGTTTAGAAGGCCTGCTTCAAATCCTGAGTGAGTGAGAATGTCAGAACAATCTGTAAGGGCCCTGTGACAAAAGTTTGACTGGGATGAACACCCATCTGCTGACACTGTGAACTGCCTAGTTGATTGCTTGGGGCCTCCAGATACCTGTGTTCCTGCAGCTTACTACAACCTTGCAGCTTTAAATCTGAGCACCCCGCCTCAACTCACCACAGCAGACATTCAGAGGGAACAGTATCACAATCCTATGATCAAGCTTGTGCTAAATGCCATAAACAAGGGACAACATGTTTCTAAGCTACTGTCCAATGATCAGAGAACTGCTTTACTGTCCAGAGAGGGGCCTAGACTTAAACTATGAGATAAACTACTCTACAGAGCAGTAACCGATGAACAAGGCAAAGTTATTAAAAAGCAGCTGGTGTTGTCATCCAGGTTTAAACATGTGGCCCTAAGACCACTCCACAATCAGATGGGACATTTATGCAGTGACAGGACAGCCGACTTAGCTAAAGCCCGATTCTACTGAATGCAGATGTAGACCAGTATATCAAAACTTGCAGCAGATGCCTCCAGAGAAAGGCCCAGCCACAGAGAGCAGTACCCTTGGTTAACACCATCACTAGTGCATCCATGGAGAGTGCATGTATTGACTTTTTAAGTTTAGAGCCTGATGCAAAAAATATTGGCAATGTACTTGCCGTAACAGACCACCTCACTCGTTATGCACAAGCCTATTCAACAAAGGACCTAAAAGCAGCCACAATAGCCAAGGTGCTTGTTGAAAACTTTTTTTGTCCACTACAGTGCCCCACAGCGGATTTATTCTGACCAGGGAAGGGACTTTGAAAGCCATTTAATCAAAGAAATGCTATTATTCTGGGGTGTAAGAAAGTCAAATATCACTCCTTGTCACCTGCAAGGTGATCCGCAACCTAAAAGGTTTAATTGGAAGTTACTGGACATGCTAGTCCTTCACCCAAAGGACAAGCCAAGATGGAGGTAACAAATAAGTAACTTGGTGCATGCTTATAATTGCACTCACAACAATGCAACAGTTTTTTCACCATATAGACTGATGTTTGGTTAAGAAACACGCTTACCTGTAGATATTTGCTTTGGAGTGTCCCCAGATGGAATTCAGGCTGACAACTATTTACAGTATGTTCACAAACTCAAAGCACGACTCAATCACACCTACCAATTAGCTCACACTATGGCTGCTAAGAAAAACTTAGCAAACAAAGTAAGGCATGATAAAAGAGTCAAAGCCCAAGAGCTGCAACCTGGAGATCGTGTCTTGATGAGAAATTTGGGCTTGCATGGAAAACAGAAGATAGCAGATCACTGGAGTCACACTCCCTACATAGTCATTAGCAAGTTGCTTCTAGTCTATAAAGTATGGCCGGAAGGAGATCCCAGATCTGTAAAACCCATCCATCAGAATCATCTTCTTCCAACTGGGTAAATTATTCTGGAATCAGTACACAAAGTAAAGCTCCATCTGGGCCTGTTACCAGCTCTGACTCTCAGAAAAAACAGTCAAACCAGCCTCCTGCCTTGCAGCAGCCCAAGCCTTCAACAAGTAATGCTGTCATTAATGATGATGTCAGTTCTAAGTCTGATGAGAATAAATATGGGCCTGTGTATTACCCTTCTTTTGAGCTAGCACAGCTATTTCAAGGCAACCCTTTGTGTAATATGGGAGACAATGTTGACAGTCCAGTGATGTCAGATAATCCTGCTCTTTCAATTGGTCCAGCACCTTTCGACAGTGATGTTCGAAGAATAATCCCTGAAATGGCTGACTGTGTGTCTGGTGGAATTGTCTAAAACTGAAGTAGCTGACTCTAGCCAAGTTGGTAAACCTACCAGTGAACGTTTGAGTAATGCTGAAATAAGTGGGCCTAGTGAACCAGATCTTGAATTCAAAAGTGTTGCTATTCCTGCAGATGCTGACAGTATGTTAAGTGACTTAAATTTAGTTGAAACACCTCTTTCGAATAAACCTGAGTCTCAAAAACCAGAAAACGCTAGTGCTATACCAAATACAGGTGTTACAACCCCTCCTGAATCTTACAAGAGTGCAAAGGTACCCCTTCCTGCAGAAGCTGCTTTATTGCAGGACAATAAGCTGGATGTCACGAACCTGAAAGCAGATGTTGAAAGGTCAGTGCTAATGCCCTCTACGCTTAGACAATCCACAAAAGCTGTAAAACCTGTGGTCCAGCTTACATACGATTCACTAGGAAAGCCTGTAGATCTGCTCCTAAATGTGGTTCATAAAGGAATATATGTCACAGAAAATTCCCTTCCCAAGCTAGTGTTCACTGCCTCCTCTAAGGTGTCACATTTGCACAGCTGGTTCTGATCCCTGTATCATTTTTTTGTAAATATAAAAAAATGTGTGATGGACTGTGTCAAGAGAAAATGCTGTCTTGCTGGAACTGACACATCAAAACCCCCAAGGGATAAGTTCAAAGGACAGGACATAGCTTTAAACTGCATATTTTTAAAATGCAATTACCTTGTCAATTTGCTTTGATCCCAGGAAATAAAATTAGCCATTCATGACGTCCTCAGGGAAATCCTTAGATCTGCACTAGGTGTCATAAAGGAAAGAGCATGCCTGTGTTTTGGGTGTCTCCCAAAGATAGCCAGTAATTACATCAAAGGGTCTTTGATGTCTGGGCCAAGCAGGACCCAGACTAATTTGGAAGGTCCAATAACCATTCCAAGGAAGCTCTTGAATTACGTCAAAGAGACTTTTGATGTGTGTGTGAAGCAAGAGCACAGACCAGTTTTGACCAATCAACATGAGAACAGATTTATTTTGTCATCTATTATTTTTTTAAATATCTTAGTAGGACAGCCTGTGTTATAAAATATTCATTTTTATACACCAAGGCAGAGTTTGGTGACCTCAGAGAGAAGGCCGGCTCAGGACTGTTTTTAAACCTACTGAGCAAACCTTAGGACACAGATTGATATTTCTGACTCAGAGAAGAGAGACAACGAAGCACTGAAAGAGCAAGAAGTAAGGACCTTAGACAAGACCATTCTAAGAGTATGTGTTGTAGGAATTTGCACTTTTAAACCTGTTTTGTTTTAAGGCTGTATGTGTTGGAATAGTTTGTTCTGGATTTTACTGTTTTCCTATTTTACCTATTTTAAAGTAAAGATATATATTTTAAAATGGAAACTGCCTGGTGTGCCTTTACATTTCATTTTATATAAGTGAAGCTTTTGAAGGTTATAGTTGACACTGTGTATGAGCTTATTGTGATACCAAACTGGGAAATAGAGTTATTTAGGTCTTGCATAGAGTTCTGTGGGTTCATTTTGTAATACCTGATTAGGTGCCTGTAGGCAAAGATATCTGGCCCCCCAAAGACAGAATTATCTGACCCTGATAATTGAGTACGCTAACAAGAGGTCATCAGTTTGAATCCCTCCACATATTGAGACTAAGGTTACTCGAACCCACAAAATAGACAAGAGGGTTACCTTGTACTGTTCATTGTTCACAATTCTACACTCAGAGGTTCACACTTTGGGAGTAGAGGGCTGACCTGCTGAGTGAATTTATGACATAAGGTACTAATCAAGCCTTCCACCCAGTATGCTAGCGGTCACTCTTACAAAGTAAAAGGGGTCAGTTAAAAAAGCCTGGTTTATGATAAAACAAGGTTTAATATCAAAGGGTTAGCCGGCCCAGTGGTGCTGAGGGTTGAGGCACTGGATGCCACACCTCGCACTGCGCCGGCGACCCAGGTTTGGGAATGGACTCAGGTGCCTGGGGTCAGCAGGGTTAGGGTTAAGGACTGAGCTCCCGAGTGGAGCTCTCCTCCCCGGCCTACAGGGGATGGGGTAGCCTGGTGAGCCAGAGACCCCTGGTGGAGACTGGGGATACTACAGCAAGCCAGGCTAGCATGTAATGGCTGGCTGACGCTGGCAGGGATGCCATGCACCATAGCATTGGGGCATGCCCACGCATGAGAGGGGTAACCACAAGTATAATACCCCTGAGGGCCAGATAGGTGACGGCATCCCAGTGCTCGACCGCCACACACCAAACACTGGGCCTCTACCTCGCCCCTTGATCTCTCCACAGGTTTGGGTTGGGGGCCCGCGGGGAACGCTAATGCCTTTGAGGGGATAGATGGTCACAATGGGTGATAGAAGTGGCAGATGAGTGGACTGCCTGAGAGAGTTCCGGCTCTCGGGTGAAAAATAGGAGAGAAAATAGAGTTGAAAAAAATATATATATATATATATCAAAGGTTAAAGCAAAAGGTCAAATGTTCCTATGGTCAACCAATGCAAAAGGGCATACATTTATATGTAAAATGTCATGACAAATTGCCAATAATTGAACTAAGTAGAGTATCTTAAAAGATACAAATTAAAGTCATAGCATGCTGTACTGTGTAAATACTTGTGTTGTTTGTTAGGCCTAACATTGTGAATGTTGTATATAATAAAGTGTTATTGTACTTCCTAGTTCATTATAGTCTTAGCACAGACACCAAGCATTTCGGACAGGTGAGAGATGTAACTCCCTCCTCGGGGGCTTACCTTAATTTCCCCCAGGTCCTCACACTCTCTTGTTTATCTTTCCATCTGCCTAACATCCCAAATTGCTCCCCATTCCCTCTGGAGCTTCTGTAGATCTTTCTGGTGCTCCCAGAGTCCCACAAAATTCCCTGTAAGTTATTTTAACCCTGTTTGGGCTTAAAGTTTAAATTACGATCACTGCGCTGTTTACTTTGGCTCCTTGGAGCAGCGGTGATCATGCATGCATGTAAGGTGCCTTAAATGTACTGACCGCTCAGTTTGCGGTCAAATGGAAGAGTCAATCGGTGGTCTGTCTGCAGATTAAGAGGTTTGCTCAGCAAAGCAGCTATAATTGTGACCCAGCCTGAAGTTGAACTGAGAAGTGAAGTGAATCTGTTTCCGTTTAATAAGCTGAATGCTCAAGGTGGGATGAAGCCTACTGACCAGGAATGCCTGTTTGCCACCAGGAGCCAGTTGCCTTGTTCAGCCAAGTTGTCAGCCAGCTGGAGGCTCTCACCAGCAAAAAGACTAAACTTTGCCAGAAGTGTTTACCCAGTCTTAGGCTCATGCCAATCTTGGCCCAAGCCTGCTATTCCTGTACCAGTTACTGTTTTCTAGGCGAGAGATCAGCTTGGGGATCCAGCCCCTGCGTACCAAGGAATCGCAGGTTGTGGACACCTGGAGGGAAAGGCTGTGAAGCGGAGGTGAGTCTTGTTGGCCCAGCTTCCCCATGCTCTTCAGTGCTCTGCAACAGGTCTTCATTTCACCAGGCCATCGTCAATCCAAGGGTGTTGTGAGTAAACTCGGGGTAGCTTCCTGCAACAGTTCTTTAAATCATTTTGTGGTACCATCTGATTTCTTCAGTGTGTTACAGGGTTACAGGGGACTAGGCCAACTGGTTGAGGATGCAAATAACCAAGGTCTTGTTATTGCATGTTTAACTGCCTTTCTTTTCATCAAAGGCCCCAACACCAGCTGCAACACTGGGCAATGTTTAGGCTAGCCACCAACAGTTGGGGTACCCAGCAGCTGCAAGCCTGTACAGTGGGACTAAATGCATGCATGCAAAGTACCCTGGTTTATATCCAGTATAGTAATCATTCATCTAGATCAGCCCCTTCCTTTGTTCAAATCCCCCTCAATAAATCAACTGATTTGTTTCACTGTTACATTGCCTGACGAATATCTCATTTTTTTTGTGTCTACTTTCTCATTTGCAAATTATACTACATAGCCACTAGAGGGCTACAACAGCTGTCTTTTCTGTTAAAGAGGAAACACACATTTTTTTACTTCGTCTTCTGCTCTAGTGGACCTGGGATATCTGTCTTTCTAAGGACCATCCCTGGGGTTTTTCTGCCTGTTTCTCAGGCCGAACCATGCTCATCCACTAAGGCTTCAAGACTTGAATGCCTGCCCCACTCCCATTCTGTACTGGTGGAGCAAGGCCAGAAACAGAAACAGAACTACAGAACAATCTTGCCACACCAGATTGCAGCCTTGAACCACTTCACTGGCTCAGCTGCAAAGAGTTGCTCCACAGGTATGTTCAGCGCCAAAACCGCCTCTCAGCCAACAAATGGATTTTGAACTTATGACACCAGATCACTGATTGGTTTAGGCTTCTAGTGGCATTTACTTCCAGCTGTTGTGGCATTTAGATCTACCATGGGAAATTACAGCTGGTTCCTCGGGGTGTCACTAGCTTTACTAGCGCTCAACTCAATTCTTCGGAACCCTCATCCCTCCCTAAAGTGGAATAACCCTTGCGCTTCTCCCTGTCCTGCATCCAACAGCTCCTTTCAGGTAGCCGTTCTGGACTATTGGGCTTCTCAGCTGTCTCTGCCGGGGAGTGGGACATCTCCCGAATTGCCTCTGCAGATTACTCCCCCATCCAGACTTGAGACTTCCTACTCATGGCAAATTTCTGCCAGGACACTAGTGGCTGCAACACTAGGTCAGTATAACACCAGGAGTGGGTACAGGCCTACGCATCAGCACCACCTCCCCTACGCCCCAAAAATAGTGTTTACAAATTATAGTTTGGTGCCTTAAAAAGAATCCTGCTGCTTTTACTATTGTGCTCAGGCAATATTGAACTCAACCCAGGACCATCAGACACCCTTGCTTCTCCATCAGACCTGGCAGGTATCAAAGAAATGTCTTTTATGCATCTTAATGCCTGTAGTTTGCTGAAAAGTTCACCCCATCCAGGCTTGCATGAGCCACACCCTACCTGACGTTCTAGTGATCACTGAGATCTGGCCGAGCCAGCTACCCCAGAAAATGAAATCAATATCCCAAATAATTTTACTCTTCCGAGCAGATGGGCAATCAAGAGAAGGTGGGTGGCAATTTATGTAAGGGACAAATACTCAGCCGCATGCATAGACGCATCATCCTCCCCAAAGAATTTAGTGCTTGACCCTAAAGATCAAACTTTCTCCTTCCAGTGCACTCTGTGTAACAGGCTGCTACAGGCCCCTTCTGCCGGGCCTCATCTCCTGTCTCACCTCAGTTCCATATTGGGCTCAGTTCCTTGGAAACCATTATTCTTGGTGATCTGAACTACGATTGGCTATCAAGTGCATCAGCTCCTTGAAATCCTTTTGTGACACTCTGGGGCTGGGTGCAACTCATTGGTAGCCTACTAAGCAAATAAAAGAACCTTAACAACAGCTCCCTCTTAGATGTAATTTTGGTTAGCAAG
The DNA here is from genome assembly GCA_016271365.2 of Neoceratodus forsteri. Lineage (NCBI taxonomy): Eukaryota > Metazoa > Chordata > Ceratodontiformes > Ceratodontidae > Neoceratodus > Neoceratodus forsteri. The sequence continues at coordinate 1,153,560,924 of CM057453.1, forward strand.
TCCACCTGTTCTCTCATGTCAGAACATTTTTCTCAGACATTAGCGATCATTGTATAATCACCACCACTAGATCCGTGCACAACCCACAGTCTGTGGCAAATTTCTCTATCAAGAGGTGCAAACGCAACTTTGATTTGTTTGCTTACGTCCTCGACTTGAAACATTCACTGCGATGGCAGAAATTCTTCCTAGCCAAAACAGTTAACAGGGTATATACTATTTTTTACGATATTTTAAGTGAGGCTTTAAATAAGCATGCACCCTTGGTTAAAGTGTGAGTCAGGAGCAACACCTGCCGTTGGTTCTCACCTGAGCTCAAAGCTTCCCTGTTAGAAGGGATACTTTATGGAAAAAAGCCAGAAGAAGCAAGAACGACTCGGATTGGTGTCTTTTTAAGACAGCACGTAACAAGTACACCAAGTTGGTCAGAGCAGCCAAGGCCACCTACTATCATTCGGAGCTAGTCTCTGCCTCAAGAAATCCTTCAAAGCTCTGGAAAACATTAAAAGACATGTCTGGACATGCACCTGGTAATTCCATTCCAGCAAAATTAAGTCCGGTGGCAGCGTTATAAGCTAACCGATCGGAGATACAGGAAGCCCTCAATAACCATTTTGCAATGGCAGGGCTAGCATTTGATACTTCTCCTGCCAATGACCTCCACACAACTCAGGACCCACCAACCCACGGTCCCCTCTGCGAGGAGGTCTTCTCCCTCCTGCCCGTCTCTCTAAAAAGAGGTGGAAGACCTACTGCTGCAACTGGACACCAGGAAGGGAGCAGGCTTCGACTTCATAGAGCCATGCTATCTGAAATGTACCTACCATGTGCTTGTGGTGCCAGTCACCCACCTATTCAACATGTCACTCTCCCAGGGTAGCCTCCACCCTCAATGGAAAATAACCCATGTCATCCCTGTATTAAAAGCAGGTGACCCCTGCAATCTAAATAATTACAGACCGATCTCCCTCCTCTCCATCCTGTCTAAATTACTAGAAAAATAATGTGTGGCCAGCTAGGGTATACTTAGAATCCAGAAGCCTATTAAACCCAGTTCAGTCTGGATTTAGAGCAAAACTCAGCACCGTAACAGCCCTAGCTAAGGTGACCAATGATTGGCTCCTAGACCTTGACAACAAGAAGCATGTCTGTGCAGTTGTGAGTTATGCCAGTTGCCCCTATGCCAGGGACCCTACGCCACATTCCAAGAGTGGCAGGGTCTCAGCACTTGCACCACACGGGATATGCCAAGCGTGTGGTGGTAACCCATGCATGGTGTATCACAGCCACATGGCACATCTCACAGCCAACAACAGGTGGCCCCCTGAAGCCCCCCACCTGGACCACCGCTGTACACATCAGAGGGCATGGGGGGCCAGGACAGATGGCACAGGCATCTGGGGTGCTACTGAAACAGATCTCAGGGTACCTCACGATCGGGGTTTGTGGGTGGGGGTATGCTTGTGGGGCCAGGGGACAGCATAGTGTCATCGCTGTGGTGCTGCATGGCTGCATCCAATGGTGCCAGCCATTGGATGCCACTTAAGACTGCTCTGAGCTGTCGGAGTTGCCCTACGCCTCTGCTTGTCTTGGAATGGCAACTGCGAGTTGTGACAGCGGCCCTCCTGGAATTGGGCTAAGTTGCTGTCGCAACCGCAGTTGCGCCAGGCTTTGCAGGCTGCAGCATAAGTGCTGTCCTATCTTGTGATTGTCACAGCCCACAGATGCCTTGGTGTAGGTGGCCTCCTGGAATTGCACTAGGCGTATCGCATGGCATAAGTCATGGGATATGCCATGGGGATTGGTGGATCTGCCTTACGCTGCCATAGCCCGTCTTGGAATCAGACTCCTGATCACTATATAATTCATTATGGCATGATGAAAATTTTTAAAAATCACTCCAGCAGGAAATAGAATTAATTTTAAAAGGAATAGTGGGAGGCATTTTCATGACAAACCATCAAATCATTAAAAACCTTTTGTAGAGGTTGGATTATAGTGTACAATAGCAATAAAAAATAAATAAATAGGGAGGAATTAAACAACTTGGAAGCTGTTTTAACGATGACAGAAACACAACATGAACAAAGGGCACAGATGAAAATAAAATTTAAATTATGTATATAAAGGAAAAAATAAAACAAATTATAAATAGTAGAGCAGAGAAGGCCATGATTAGATCAAGATCTAAATATTATTTATTTTCAGATCTCCTGAGCAAATTACTTGCAAAACAATAACAAATCCAGCTGAAATTAATATGGAATTTAAAAGTTTTTTTTTCAAATTTATACACTCCAGAATTTGATACTGATATGAAGGAACTTCAAAACTATTTGGCTAAACTAAAATTAACTCAAATAACTAGTACTGACTTTGAATTTTTACAGACAGAAATTACAATTGAGGAAGTACAAGTAGTAAAAAACGTATCTAATGGGAAATCACCAGGGCTTGACAGCTTCCCTTCAGAATTTTATAAAACTTTAATAGGTACGTTAGGTCCTATTTTGTCACAACTTTTCTGGGAGATACATCAAGTAGGAGCCTTGCCTGCTTCCTTCAATGAAGCCAATATTTTCTTGATATTGAAAAAAGATAAGTCACCTGAACAACGTAAATTGTACCAACCCATATCATTATTAAACAGTGATTATAACATTTTTGCTAAAATATTGGCAAATCAGTTATTAAAAATATTACCGAAAATTTTTCACCCAAACCAAACTGGTTTCATTGAGGGAAGAAGGCTCCAACACAATATTAAAAGAGCACTCAGTCTAGGAGAATTAGCTTCAGGAACCAAAACCATTATCCTATAATTAGATGCTGGTTCTGATCGCTGTATGATTTTTGTAATATAAAAATGTGTTATTGAGTGTCTCTCATGAGACATGCTTTTTCAGCTGAAAGAGAACAGCCAAGAGATAATTACAGGCTAGAAGAGACTAAATTAAGGATCCCCTATTTATCTAGTTTAATTGTAGCTTGTCAGCTGCTAGGATGGGAAATCATAAACTTTTATAACGTTTAGAGGAAGAGAGCAGGTTATGACACTTTAGGTACCAATATGGCCACCAGGCTGGGCGCATTGCCACTGCTGCTCCTTTGATTCTATTTAATTTGTTTGATTTTAGCTCATATTTGTTTATATTCATTTAGTTTTAGTTTTTAGTCTTATTTATTTTGTGTCGATCCAGGCTCTGGTGTTTCGGTGCCGCCAGGTGGAGCGTTAAGCAGGTCTACTTTGGATTACAAGAGTTGAAGAACGCTGAGACGCCGAGTAGTGTCCTTGATGAGTTTTGGAGGAGTTCCGGAGAACTGTGCTGATCTCTGGCTGACTTTCCTCTGTTTTCGCTTTTTAGTCGGAGGGGGTTATTGACACCGGAGGGTTTTTTGCCTGTGGAGCTGGAGAGAGTTGCTGGTCTCTTCTGGTGCTTTTTTGTGAATTGTTGTGACCTTTTGGAGAGGAGACGCCAGAGGGGTTTTTGCTTTTATACCGGCTAAGTTTAAAGAAGAGCTGCCGGAGGGGTTTTGTTTCCTTAATGGATGAGTTCTGAAGAAGAGACGCCAGTGGGGTTTTGCTCCTTAATGGATTGTGGTGGGGACCTTGTGTGTTGGACTTTGTTCCCTCCAATGACTGCATGGAGGGCATAGTCGGAGGAACTTAGAGTCAGCTTGGACACTGTGAAAGCTGGCAAGACTTAATTGGAGTATTATAGATGTCCCGTTTGATTATTTTGAATTTTTAGAAACTCCTTTGCTCCAGCTGGTGCTTTCCAGGGTTCTGCCACTCCACAGGGGTTGGGGTATTTTCTAGTTAGAGGAACTGAGTGAGTACCCACTCCCTTGGACCTTGGGAATTGCTACTATGGTGGCTTTTTCATAGGGTCCTTTGGTGTGAGTGACAAATTTGCCCTGGTGTGCACCTGATAGGGAGTTTGTGGGGTTGAAACTGTGCTCTGGATAACCCCCCCCCCCCCGGACCTCTTGTTTTCTGCTATATAGAGTTTCTGTGGACCTTCGTCTCGGACTGTTTCCCTCCTGGAGTTATGTGACTGTCCTTTTTGGATTTGGATTTTTGAACTTAAGTGGCTTTATTGGATCTGCTGCAAGAGACTGTGGATCGCTATTATCTTTTGGATTTTGTTTGACTCCTGGGTGGTGAGAGGACCCTGGGTCCAAAATTTTCATTTGTTTGTTTTAATTTTTTTTTTTCACTTATATTACAGTTTGGGTTTTTCTCTAATCAGGAGAAAGACTGATATTATTTTCCCCAGTTGTGAGAGGGGGAGTTTACTTCTTTCTTTTTGTTTAGTATTGTATATTTTATGTTGTTCTGGCAGTGAGAGTGCCATTGTATTCTCTTCCCGTAGTGAGAGGACCGTGAGGAGGATTATACAGAATTGTATTATTTGTTTTGTTTTATTTATATGTTTACTGAAATTGTATAGTTAATTTAGTTTGACTTGTTGGTTTATTTTGTGTTTTATTTTAGTTAAGCAGAGTCATGTGCTGGCCTTTATCTCACACAGTGGTGCACTATTCATCCTCCTCTCTTCGTGTCCTCCCACCCGTTTGTACTCCTCCCTGCAATTTGATGTTTTATCGATGTTACAGCATTGGGGATTGCTTGTGGGAAAGTTGGGGGCGGGGTGTGCGAACAGGGAGGATGAATGGCGAGCCTTCTATCAGGGTTATAAAGTCCAGAAGGCACCCTGGGGTGAAATGGAATCCTGATCAGGGTTCGCCTGTCTAGTATCCATACCCAAGGGCACTACTGATTTTAGTAGGCAGAATGGGCCTGACAACCTCGAGGTTTGTCCAACTCGGCGGTGTTATGCAATGCCAGGTCCGTTAGGAGTAAGACTGCTATTATTGCCAACCTTGTTGGTTCGGCTGACCTGGCTTGCATTACCGAGACCTGGCTGGATGAAAATCCTGGCCCTATAGTAGAGGCCATGACCCCGGCCGAATACTCAGTAATACACCGTCCAAGATTGGACCGCAGGGGAGTGGGGTGCAGTCTGTTTTAAGACTGAATTGGGTCTCACGAGTGTGGTAGTAGGGAAAGCTGAGTCCTTTGAATGTTCAGTTGTAGCAGGTGTAGGCGTTCGAATCATTCTCATTTACCGTCCACCCGGTGATGGGAAACGCTTCTTACAGGAAGTAGCAGACTTCCTCGTTGACATGTCGTTTGAGTCGCCCAGATTGATGGTGCTGGGTGACTTCAATGCCTGGGTCGACGATGAACTCTCACAATTTGGTAGTCACTTCCTCCAATTAATGTCTTCTTGGGCCTTTACACAGGTAGTTTCCACTGCTCTTGCATAAATCTGGGCACTCTCTGGACTTAGTTTTCCTTCTGAGGTTGATGCATCCGGCGTGGGGTGGAACCAGTCATTTGGTCTGACCACTACACCATGAGATTCAATGTTTGCACCCCTTAGGAGGCCATCCCTGTGGTGATGGTCAGGTACCCCATTACAGAATGTTACTTCACAAGGCTAGCGCGGTCCTTGACCTCTCATCCCCGTGTTGGTGAGCAGTAATCCAGAGGCACTGGTGTTGGCCTATAATAAGACCATCACAGTTGCCTGGATTTTATTACTCCTGTTACGTGAATGCCCTTTTCACTGCCCCAGGGCCCTTGGTTTGATGGGACTCTGAGGGAGATACGGAGAAAAGGGCGAAGGTTAAGCGTTGTTAGCGAGATCAGCCCTTGATGCAACCGCCTTAGATTGGCAGAACATTATGCTAGCTACCAATCTGCAATCACCCATAAGAAGGCAGAGTTCCTGTCAAGGGAGATTGCAGTTGCTCAGAATCGACCGGCTCAGCTGTTTTGAACTGTAGATAGACTGTGCAACCCAGCCTGTCTGCAAGTTCGGAAAGCCTTTTCGCAAGTAGAGTGCGATGAGCTTGCTCGTTACTTTGCAACTAAGGTGGCTGACATCAGGGCTGATCTGTGTTTGACAACCTCTAAGGGTGATGTTGTGGGGACATGTGAGAATGCAGTGCCTCAGTTCTCTTGGAGTTCTTTTTATCGACCTAAGTTTGTGGATATTATGAGGTTTATCCATAGTGTGCACCCCACTTGCTGCAGCTTGGATCCTGGACAGACTACCCTAATTTTAGGTTGTATTGATATCATCGGTCCAGTTTTGGTGCAAATAGTCTGGTGCTCCTTGGAGTCAGGTGAGTTCCCTAGCTCCCTGAAAGAGGCGGTGGTGACACTTCTCTTGAGGAAAGTTTCCTTAGACCCAGACTGTTTTTCTAGCTACAGACCTATCTCCAACCTTCCCTTTATTGGGAAGGTTATTGAAAAGGTTGTAGCTGCTCAATTGGATGACCATTTAACCATCCATAGTATCTACGAGTCCTTCCAGTCTGGTTTCCGTAAAAGACATAGTACCGAGATTGCGCTGGTTCGGGTGCTTAATGATCTTCTGAGGGCAAAGGATCAAAAGAGACGTTCCATTCTGGTTCTCCTTGATCTCTCCTCAGCATTTGACACTGTGGATCATGTGGTGTTGTTAACACACCTGAGGCAAATCTGCAGAATGTTGGGAACCGTTTTGCAATGGTTCACTTCATTCCTTACTGGGAGATCACAAAGAGTTGTGTCGGGAATTTTTTCCTCCGGCCCAGTCTCTTTGTTGTGTGGAGTGCCTCAGGGTTCTGTGCTGTCACCCATGTTATTTGCAGTGTATATGCTGTCCCTCGGAAACATTATAAGACGGTATGGGTTGAGGTTTTGCTGCTATGCAGATGATACCCAGCTATACCTGTCTTTTGCACCTGACCAGGATGGAGCCTTCTCGATGTTTAACAACTATCTGGGGGAAATCCAAGACTGGATGGATTCTAGTTGGTTAAAATTGAACTCGGAGAAGACTGAGATGTTGGTGGTGGACCCGGGTGGTCAGATTGAGAGGTCGTGTACTGGCGCGCCTTCTGGAATTTTTCTTGGCGACGTGTCATTGCCGGCCTCTGAACGGGTGCGTAACCTTGGGGTGATTTTTGATGACAAGCTGACTTTACAATCTCAGGTGTCAGCTGTCATCAGCACTTCCTTTTACCATCTTAAGAATATTGCCAGGGTTAGGCACCTTGTTCCATCTGACTCCTTGCCAACATTGGTCCACGCCTTTGTGTCCTCGGGCCTGGACTACTGCAACGCCCTTTACTTTGGGCTTTCTGGGGTTGAAATCCGCTGCCTGCAGCTGGTGCAGAACGCTGCAGCCCAGGTTCTGACTGGGACAAATGGGTCCTGTCATATTACCCGGTGCTGCACCTAACTGCACTGGCTGCCTGTTCGTGACCGATCACCTTTAAAGTCATTTTATTGACTTTTAAAGCCCTTCACAATCAGGGTCCGTCCTATCTGAAAGACCTTCTGGTTCACTATTGCCCTGGTCAATTGCTCAGCTCGGCCGACATGGGGTTGTTGGAGATTCCAAGAGTGAGTTTAAAGGCCTCAGGCAGCAGAGCTTTTTCTCATGCTGCCCTCACTCTTTGGAATTCTCTACCATGCCGGTTACGGGAGTGCCCCTCCGTGGAGATATTTAAGAAAGAATTAAAACCTTTTTTATGGAAAAAGGCCTTTTTGGAGGATTAAGTTAGTCAGAATGTGATTGGATTTTATTGTAATTTATTAAGTTTTATGATGTATTTATGATGTGGTTTTATAAGTTTATGTGTGTGTGGTTATGTATTTCTGTTATTAACTTGTTCAGCACTTTGATAATTTGGGCGCTATACAAATAAAATTATTATTATTATTATTATTGAAGTCATAAAAGATTCTTTGATGTGTCCTAGGAAGAAGAGCTACTTGAGATCAAGAGGGATGTTATTTATAGAAAGTCATGTGGGGACATGAGTTTTGCTGAGGTCACCTTTATTAATTTACCTTCTGCTGGATAGACATCCTGATTGTATAATTTTTAATAAACAGAGGAGGAGCTGGGTGACATCATGGAGAAGAGCAGGCTCAAGACAGTGTTTTAATTATGCTGTAACAGGCCTTTACTGACACACATGTTGGGACTCTGAAAAAGCAACATCCGCACTGTTAGGAGATAAATATATATTAGAAAAGACAATTCTAAGAGTACTGTGGTAGGAGATTTTGTCTGCACTTTTAAACCTGTTTTGTTTAAGTGATTTGTATGTTTTGTGATATATGGTTTTGTATTTACATTTTTAATTCTTTTATCTATTTTTAAGTAGACCTCTACTTTAGAGACTACTTGGTGTGCCTTTGAAATTTTTTTTCTTGACAAGTGAAGCATACATGGTTAAAGCTGACACTGCACAAAGCTTACTGGTTTCACCAAACTGGGAAAAGGTAAGAGTTTATTCTGAGGTCTTTAATAGAGTTTTAAGGGTTCATTTTGTACGCCTGGTTAGGTGCCCATAGGCAAACGATATCTGCCCCCTGAAGAGCAGAATTATCTGAGCCTTGTACATTGGGTACGCTAGCAAGAGGTTCACGGTTTGAATCCTCCCAAAACTTGAGACTAAAGTTTGATTCGAACACACAAAACAGACAGGAGGGTTACCCAGTTCTGTTAACTGTTCGTAAGACTGCACTCGAGGTTGGCACTGGGGAGCAGAGGGTCTGACCTGCTGAGTGGGTTTGTGACACCAACCCATATCATTATTAAACAACGATTATAACAATTTTGCTAAAATATTGGCAAATCAATTATTAAAATATTACTCAAAATTTTTCACCCAAACTAGTTTCATTGAGGAAGAAGGCTCCAACACAATATTAAAAGAGCACTCAGTCTAGGCGAATTAGCTTCAGGAACCAAAACCATTATCCTATCATTAGATGCTGGAAAGGCCTCCAATAGGGTTCTATGGCAATATTTGTTTGAAACTTTAAGGGCCTTTGGTATTGAGGGCAGATTTCTAGATTGAGTATAAATAATCTATGCTAAACCCTGAGCCAGAGTGAAAACTAATCAAGACATTTCTCTATCTTTTGATTTGTTCAGAGGCACCAGGCAGGGGTGCCCATTGTCCCCACTGCTTTTTGCAATTTTTGTAGCGCCTTTGGCAATACAATCAGAACACACCGACAATTACATAGAATAAATACAGGTAATACATTCACAAGATATCTCTTTATGCAGATGATATCCTACTCTGTTTAACAGATCCAAAGCAACCTGACACATACCTTTTAAAAATATTTATGGATTTTGGTAGATAATCAGGCTTCAAAATCAACTGGGGAAAAAGTGAAGCACTTTTTAGGGCATAATTTAGAACTTTCAGAGAATCATCCTGTATTAAAACTACACAAACAATCAATTAAATATCTGTGGGTTTATTTAGCCACAGACTTAGATCTTATGTATCTTATGACCAACCCTCAAGGAAGACCCCACCACTGATTCACCAAGACTCTGGAGACCCAAAACCTAATGTTTTTCCTTGTGCTGCTTGGGGAGGCATTGGGTTGAAACCCTAATACCACATTCCCTACTTTTGTGGCATTGTTACCCTAACTGGTGCATTAACAAAGTTTTTGCAAAGAATATATATGTATATATAATATATGCACTGCAAAAAAAATCATCAGTGCACTAGTTTGGGTTAAAGTGACAAAAGTAGAGAACTGTGGCATTAGTTTCCAACCCTAAGAACCCACCCCCACCCTGCAGGCAGCAATAGGGAAAAACATTGCAGTTTCATCTCTTTTGCTTCTTCACAAATCAGGCGTGGGGTGCCCCTTGGGTTCGTCAACCCCAATGCTCACCCCATTCCTTCAGTAAATAAGCTGGGATGGGTACAGTATATGAGAGTGGGATGAGCATTAGGGCTGACAACCCCAAGGCACACTCCACATCTTATTTGTGGAGAGGCTAGAGAGGTGAAATCATAATGGCTTTTCCTGTTGCTGCTTGCCAGGTGAGGGTGGGGTGTTAAGGTTGGAAACCCTAATGCCACATTTCCCTATTTTTGTCACTTTAACCCTAACTAGTGCATTAATTAATCTTTTGTGGTGAATTTCCTTACTTTTTGAGATAGTATAATCATATCTTTATTTGCCTGTGGGGGGGGGGCCCTGCACTCCCATACATCCATAATTTGTGAGATAGTGTAATCGTATCCTGATTTGCCTGTGGGCCTTGTGCTCCCATCCATCCATAATCATAGCTTTATTTGCCTGTGGGAGTCCCATACATCCTTAATTTTTGAGACAGTGTAATTGTATCCTTATTTGCCTGTGGCAGCACAGGGCCCTAGATTGATATATTTGTTTATTTATTTATTGAAAGAGATTTACCAGGAACTACATACTGAGCCATAAAGCTGTGATGTGTCCTGGGGGAATGGGGGTGGGAATAAATGCATAATATAAGCAAAGCACAGTAATCTGATAAGCAAAAGGCACAGCAATGTACAGTATATACAGTAACGTTAATGACAAATTGCTAAACAAGAAAGATAGGAAAGGAGGAGAAAAAATGAGGGGTAGGGAGCAGGGAGGAGGGAGAGGATGAAAGAGAGTGTGAATAGATTGGAGGTAGTAGTGAAGGGAGATAGGGAGGAAAAGGGTTTAGGGGAGGAAGGTAGTAGAAGGGGAAGGGAAAATGAGGGGAAAAAAGGGAAGAGGAAGAGTGTGGAGGTAGAAAACATTTAGTAGTAGTATAGCATTTTGGGGTCTGGCAGTGGATGGGGAAAGAGAAAAGGGGGCAAGACATTCGACTAAGGGTAATTGCAGGTGGGAGATGTATGGGCTTGGAGTAACAAGGAAAGAGAGCGTTTGGAAGAAGCAGAGTGAATTGTAAGGGGAAGAGAGTTCCAGATTTTAGGAAAATGGTAAGAGAAGGCATTCTGTCTCTCAGGAATTTACAAGAAGGGAGCATTAGGGAGCAATAGCTTGAGTTGCAGAGAGTGTAAGAGGAAGAAGGCATAGGGGAGAGAAGAGAACTGAGATAAGGGGAAGGGAGAACAGCCAGAATTTAGAGATGAAGGAGGTAGTGTGTTAGACGGCGATCTACCAAGGAGGGAAGGGAGAGATCAGAGAACAGTGGTGAGTACGGGAAGGACAGGACAAGGCAAACCAGTAGAAGGTGTAGAAGAGGGGATCCAGTCTGGCCAAAGTGGACTTGGGTGCAGCACCGTAAACTATGTCACCATAATCAAAGCTGGGAAGTATCATCTTTGAACTGATTTCCCAGCGAGCAGGTAAAGGGATATCGCTTTTGTTCCTATAAAGAGCAGCAAGCATGGGGTGGAGTTTTTTATGAACAGCGTCTATGTGCTGAGAGAAGCCAAGGTGCCTGTCAAGCCAGACGCCAAGGTGTTTAAAGGAGGGTACATCAACAATTGTACCCCATCAAGGAGTGGAAGGTGGGGAGGGAGGATAGCCTGGAAAGCCTCTGTCTGGTGCCAAAGCACATGGAGACTGTTTTTGTAACATTTAGTGTTAATTGATTTGAGCAGAACCAGTTCTGGATAGCATCAAAATCAAATTAAAGCCTGGAAGATAACTCTGAGGAAGAAGACTCAGATGCAAACAAGACCAGAGGAGATTGGAATGTCAATGGCAGGAGCAGAGAGGTGCAGGAGCCTGGGGTCAAGCCTATCAGGGATCCTGCCTTTCTAAGGATTTAGTGCCAAGAGGGCCTTTAGAGAAGAAGATGGGATAATTGGCAAAAACAAGAAGGGAAATATAGGGGGGGGTCAATGGGGATGTAGGGGGAGGTGAGGAGGTGGGGAATGCAGACAGGAGAGGGGAAGCATAGGTGGTGAAGGAGGAGTTGAAAGCAGAAGAGACCGAAAGGTGGTCGGAAATAGTGGAGTCACCCACCTTTAGGACTGGAGGGGGGACTGGGTAGAGGGCAAGAAGAGGGCGTGGATAACTTTCCAGAACTTAGAGGGGTAAATCAAGTTTTTCTGGAAAGACGAGGACAAGAACTCGGCCTTAGCTAGCCTAGTAGCCCTAGTATGAGTATCCCTCAAGGCACAGTACTTGTTAAGATTTTCCAGAGTGCCAGAGGACTTGTAGGACTTCCTAGCCAGGTCACGTACACGGAGGCAGGCCATACGTTCCGCTGAGATCCAGGGGAAGTGAGAATCTCTGACCCTAGTTTTCTGGAGGGGGGTATGCCAATCCGAGATTTGTGAGGATTTAGTGTGGAGCTATTGGAGGGCTCGATTGATGTTACTGACCATGGAGATAAGGGACTAGTCAGTGGAAAGGAGATCAGCATGCAGTGAGCATAGGTCAATTGACTTGAAGGACCTAATCTGGAATAAATTTCAGAGGGTTTTGGGACAGTGAATTTATGCACACAGTAAACCATGTGTGGTCACGAGTGCATCAGGGAGGATTCCAGCGTCAATGATGCGGTGGGCTGAGTAGTGAGTACCCAGTCCAGTAACGAATGATTTTGGGATCTAGAGTTATGGTGGGTAGGGACAGAGACGAGCTGTGTTAGGTGTAGGGACTTAATGTTTTGGCAGAGATTTGAAAGATAATGAAAGAGCCAGTTAATGTCAAAATCCTCCAGAAAGACTAGCTCACCAGAAGAGGCATGAGAAGAGATATTAGTTAGTAATTCAGTGATAGAAACAGAAGATATCCCTGGACAACAATAGACACCTGCCACAAAGATAGAGATGGCAAAAGGGAAGGAGAGTTTAAGTATGAGGAGCTCATAAGCAGTAGGGGAGGTTACTGAGAGCACTGGGGTAGACTGAATGGAAGAGGAAATGTAGATGGTGATACCACCACCCTTTTTAAGACAGTCTTGACGAGAGATGGAGCAGCCAGGAATAGTGATGGCAGAGTCTGTGATTTTAGGGGAAAGCCAAGATTCTAAGACTATAAAGATATCAGGGTGGAAGGAGATCATCTGGGTTTGAAGCAGGTCAATTTTAGGCAAGAGACTTCAAATATTAATGTGAGCCACCCATAGACCTTTGGGAAGGTCACTGGGGAGGGAATGAGGAGGTCAGGGGTTAAACTCAATGTCACTAGCTTAGAGGAGCAGAAGAGGAAGGATAAGTTTGGCAGGGAGTGAGGTGCACCTGTGATGTGAAGGAGAGGATGGGGAAGAGAGGAAGGGAGGACTGAAGGAGAGGGCAATTCTAAAGGACACCAGGTGAATCCAGGGAAAACCCGGAAGGGATAAGGGAGGAGTCAGAAATCCAGGTATGTTTTAGAAGGGGGAGGAGATTGGGAGAGGGCTGAGTAGACACAGTGTCTGATAGGTTGGAGGAAGGGATAAGCGGAGAGGGAGAGAAAGGAGGATGGATCAGGTAGGGAGGCAGGTGTCAGAGAGGGTGGGAAGCAAAGAAAGGGTAGGAGAGAAACGATGATGGATAACAGACCAGATTGCTGCATGATAGTGTAATGCCCCAAAGTTGGCCAATACAGGGAAAATACTGTACATAATAGAAAAGTGCCCTGTACATTTACAGCTTTGTAAAAAGTTAGAATTCAAAAGCAATGTGTGTCATAATAGCCTGGATGGAATGCTGTGCTGGGTGGCTCATGCACAGCATTCCAATCCAACAGATCTAGAACCCTGGGGAGGTTCAAGTTTAAACAAGTATTCTACAAGTAAACAGTTGGAGACAGTTAATCCTGGGCTGAGGTTGAGAGCCAGGACCCAGAAGTCAGGGGACAATTTTGGCTTACCTTTTGTTTGGAGCCGTCCCTCTGGACTTGCTGTGGTCCTGTGCTGCCTCCCCAAAGACTTCCTCTGCGTTGAGTCCGTGGTGGGGTGGTGCCATGAGGCACCACAAAAGGCAACGCCATCCCGCCGTGTTTTAAGGGCTTAAAAGCCCTCCGTTATTATTTTAGCCCCCCGAAGTGTTTTAGAAGTAAATCCGGTCCCACGTTGGTGGCAGAGAAGTGCCGCATCGTTGTCGGTCGTCAGAGGCCCCCCTAGTCGTCCCCTAGCTGCCTGTTGCGTTCCCTCCCACCTTCCTACCGCAGCAACCTCCTTCCAGCTCGCAGGAGTGGTGAGTCGGCGGCAGCACGTGGTGCTGACCGCCTGTTTGTAAAGAGAGGACTGCATTTATGAGAAAAAGCGCAGTAGGTGCTTAGGAAAGGCGGCCGATCGCCGCAGGAGCATCGGGTCATTAGGACCCGCGATTTTATTATTAATTTGGGCCGGGGCTAGCGGCCCACAGGGAGGGGCAGCAAGGCCAGCATAGCGGCCTATGAATATTGATGAGAGGGCGGAGCGGAGGTGGGCTTTCGCCAGATCAATGACAGCAGGCACTGAGAGCCTGCAGATTTAAAGGGCAATACATTTAAAAGGTCAATTCGGACCAAATGTAAAGTAGGGCATTAGGCCCATTGTAAGTGGGACATCTGGCCCAAAGTGTTGAGGGCATCAGGCCCATTGTAAATAGGGCACCAGGCCCAATCTAAGGTGGGGCACCAGGCCCAAAGCAACGAGGCACCAGGCCCAGTATAAAGTGGGGCACCAGGCCCAATGCAACGAGGGCACCAGGCCCAGTATAAAGTGGGGAACCAGGCCCAATGCAACGAGTGGCACCAGGCCCATTGTAAAGTGGGGCACCAGGCCCAGTATAAAGTGGGGCACCAGGCCCAAGCTAACGTAGGGCTTCAGGCCCGAGGTAAAGGTAGGGCATTAGGCCCGAGGTAAAGCCTGGTTGATAGGGAGGCCCCGGCCTAGCGGAATAGGGCAGGCTCACGCTAACGTAGGGCTTCAGGCCTGAGGTAAAGGTAGGGCATTAGGCCCGAGGTAAAGCCTGGTCTAAGGGGAGGTCATGGCCTAGTGGAATAAGGCAAGCCAGCCTAGTGGTACTATAGGGAGGCTCCGGCCTAGCGGAATAGGGCAAGCCAGCCTCGTGGTACTAAGGAGGCCCGGCCTAGCGGAATAGGGCAAGCCAGCCTAGTGGTACTAAAGGAGGCCCCGGCCTAGCGGAATAGGGCAAGCCAGCCTAGTGGTACTAAGGGGAGGCCCCGGCCCTAGCGCAATAGGGGCAAGCCAGCCTAGTGGTACTAAAGGATTCCTAGCCACAACGTACAGTAAGGGATCCTATCCCAGAATACCCTACCAATAGAAACAGGGTTCATTTGAGAGTGTTTGATTTGCCTATACTGTGAATTTACTGTGATTACTGTATTGCTTGTGCTGAACTATTGCCCTAAGTACCTGAACTATTGTCCAAGTACCTGAACTATTGTCCTAAGTACCTGAACTATTGCCTAAGTACCTGAACTATTGTCTGAAGTACCTGAACTATTGGTCCAAGTACCTGAACTATTGCTGTAAGCACCTGGACATTGACCCTTATCAGTGACAATTACCCTGAAGTTATAATTTGCCTTCCCGGCAATTATTGTACTATCCACAGTTCTTTGGGCATTCTTCAGTTATATGTTTACTACTGTACGAAGACAGTCTCAATCTTCTACCACACTGCAGTCTCATAGTGTGGTCTGTTACCTCATATGCTCCGAATCAGTCTCTACTCAGAAGAAGACATCCTTCCAGCATTCTTCACTTCAGGAAGATCATCTCATCCACTCATCCCGTCCGCTTGTGTCGCTCTGTCAAGTCGAACCACGTCAGTCGCATTCAGTCGCATCTGGCTGCTTTCTTGTTTTCACAGCTTGAAAGAACGTCCGCTGAAACGATCACGACAGCCGTGCCAGTGTCGCTCCGTATGGTTCCTGTTCCAGATGTCCCGAGTTGGTAGCCCTCTACAGAGAGAGAGCTCATCTTGGAGAACCTGTTCTGTGCCCCCATCCTGGTAATTAGCGAAAATCGAGTCCGTAAGGCCCAGTCCGAGACGCGTCCGCCCGTTTCTTTGTTTTGTGTTAGTTCCTGATCCTAGGATTGCAGAGTCAACCATCATCTCTTCAGATTCTTATGGTTCCTGGTCCTGTCAGATTTCCTTCTGAGTCCAGCTGGCCTTGGAGTGCTGCAGCATCAGTCGGATCGTGGTAGTCCTCCATTGGATTCATCGCCACGCAGATCTTTCTTCATCCTTGGCAACCCTAGAAGTGGGTTTTGGCTGAGGAACCTCTTGCTTCAGTGTGTTATTTCAGGAACCAGTGCTTTGGTTCTACATTCCAGCAGCCTTGGAGAGAGTGGGCTTTTGCCGAAGATATATGGTCTGTTTACCAAACCTCTCACCACCCCAGTGGCCTTATCTAGGTCCTTGCTAGGAATTGAGATTAGGGTTCTACAGTTCTGTTTTATTTCCCTTGTAGCTACCAACGAAGAAAGACGGTGCGCACGAAGACGACAGACATTTGGACTTTGTGAGAATTGGATGGTCATTGTAAAACCAAATATTGTATTGTGGGTAGTGAAGAACACCTGATTTCCGTCTATATACTAGTTGATCTTACAGGATACTGATAAGGAATTTTAGGAGTATAGTGGCAATAGGCCGTGGTGCACCTATAGAGAATAATAACCTAGAGTTTAGACATTTTAGAGTTTAGTTGTTACTGTTTAGATATCCATAATGCTGTCCATACTCCCTACTGTTTTTGTGGTTGGTATGTTTCTGTATGACCATGTCCTCCGTCCCCTCCTGTCTAATAAACATCTTTGCTTCATCCAATCTCTGTGTACAACTCCTGCCTCTCCTTGTCGGGTGATTCCACCAGCCCATCCCCATTCGGACCTCAAGCGGCACCTCACCATCCCACCTGCTGAGGATGTCGCTGGCGCTGCTGGTAGTGAGACAGTTCTCTTACCACTCCAAGTGAAGAACCCAGAGGTCTACCAGTGCAGCGACCATCACAAAATTTTTGGTGTAGTCAGCAGGATAGAGATAATTTATCCGAGGAGTCCAAAGTTGGAGTGGCTTAGTAAAAATATTTTAGAGATTTTAAGAATGTTTTATTAACGTAAGATTTCATAGAGTATTAAGTAAGATTTTAGAGGTTGATAAGATGATAGATTTTATAGAATGTTAAGGGAATACATGGGGACATGTATTTTTAGGCGGGCCCGAATGTAATGCCCCAAAGTTGGCCATTACAGGGAAAATACTGTACATAATAGAAAAGTGCCCTGTGCACTTACAGCTTTGTAAAAAGTTAGAATTCAAAAGCAATGTGTGTCATAATAGCCTGGATGGAATGCTGTGCTGGGTGGCTCATGCACAGCATTCCAATCCAGCAGATCTAGAACCCTGGGGAGGTTCAAGTTTAAACAAGTATTCTACAAGTAAACAGTTGGAGACAGTTGATCCTGGGCTGAGGTTGAGGAGCCAGGACCCAGAAGCCAGGGGGACAATTTTGGCTTACCTTTTGTTTGGAGCCGTCCCTCTGGACTTGCTCTGGTCCTGTGCTGCCTCCCCTGCCCAAAGACTTCCTCTGCTGCGTTAGTCCGTGGTGGGGTGGTGCCACCGGGCACCACAAAAGGCAACAGCCATCCGCCCGTGTTTTAAGGGCTTAAAAGCCCTCCGTTATTATTTAGCCCCAGTGTTTTAGAAGTAAATCCGGTCCCACGTTGGTGGCAGAGAAGTGCCGCATCGTTGTCGTCGTGCAGAGGCCCCTAGTCGCCCCTAGCTGCCTGCTATGCCCTCCCACCTTCCTACTGCAGCAACCTCCTTCCAGCTCGCAGGAGTAGGGTCGGCGGCACCGTGGTGCTGACCGCCTGTTTGTAAAGAGAGGACTGCATTTATGAGAAAAAGCGCGGTAGGTGCTTAGGAAGCGGCCCGATCGCCGCAGAGCATGGTCATTAGGTCCCGATTTTATTATTAATTTGGTGGGCAGAATTTCTGGCCATACAGGGAGGGGCGAAGCAAGGCCAGCATAGCGGCCTATGAATATTGATGAGAGGGCGGAGGAGGTGGGCTTTCACCAGATTATCGGACAGCAGGTACTGAGAGCCTGCAGATTTAAAGGGCAATACATTTAAAAGGTCAATTCCGGACCAAATGTAAAGTAGGGCATTAGGCCCATTGTAAAGTGGGACATCTGACCCAAAGTGTTGAGGGGCATCAGGCCCATTGTAAATAGGGGCACCAGGCCCAATCTAAGGTGGGGCACCAGGCCCAAAGCAACGAGGGGCACCAGGCCCAGTATAAAGTGGGGCACCAGGCCCAATGCAACGAGGGGCACCAGGCCCAGTATAAAGTGGGGAAACAGGCCCAATGCAACGAGTGGCACCAGGCCCATTGTAAAGTGGGGCACCAGGCCCAGTATAAAGTGGGGCACCAGGCCCAGCTAGCGTGGGGCTTCAGGCCGAGGTAAGGTAGGACATTAGGCCGAGGTAAAGCCTGGTTGATAGGGAGGCCCGGCCTAGCGGAATAGGGCAGGCTCACGCTAACGTAGGGCTTCAGGCCTGAGGTAAAGGTAGGGCATTAGGCCCGAGGTAAAGCCTGGTCTAAGGGGAGGTCATGGCCTAGTGGAATAAGGCAAGCCAGCCTAGTGGTACTATAGGGAGGCTCCGGCCTAGCGGAATAGGGCAAGCCAGCCTCGTGGTACTAAAGGGAGGCCCGGCCTAGCGGAATAGGGCAAGCCAGCCTAGTGGTACTAAAGGAGAGGCCCAGGCCTAGCGGAATAGGGCAAGCCAGCCTAGTGGTACTAAGGGGAGGCCCCGGCCTAGCGGAATAGGGCAAGCCAGCCTAGTGGTACTAAAGGGAGGCCTCGGCCTAGTGGAATAGGGCAAGCCAACCTAGTGGTATTAAAGGGAGGCCCCGCCCTAGTGGAATAGGGCAAGCCAGCCTAGTGGTACTAAAGGGAGGCCCCAGCCTAGTGCAATAGGGCAAGCCAGCCTAGTGGTACTAAAGGATTCCCTAGCCACAACGTACAGTAAGGGATCCTATCCCAGAATACCCTACCAATAGAAACAGGGGTTCATTTGAGAGTGTTTGATTTGCCTATACTGTGAATTTACTGTGATTACTGTATTGCTTGTGCTGAACTATTGCCCTAAGTACCTGAACTATTGTCCGAAGTACCTGAACTATTGTCCTAAGTACCTGAACTATTGCCCTAAGTACCTGAACTATTGTCTGAAGTACCTGAACTATTGGTCCAAGTACCTGAACTATTGCTGTAAGCACCTGGACATTGACCCTTATCAGTGACAATTACCCCTGAAGTTATAATTTGCCCTTCCCCGGCAAATTATTGTACTATTCCACAGTTCTTTGGGCATTCTTCAGTTATATGTTTACTACTGTACGTAAGACAGTCTCAATCTCTACCACACTGCAGTCTCATAGTGTGGTCTGTTACACCATATGCTCCGAATCAGTCTCTACTCAGAAGAAGACATCCTTCCAGCATTCTTCACTTCAGGAAGATCATCTATCCACTCATCCCGTCCGTTTGTGTCGTCTGCCGAAGTCGAGTCCGTCGTCAGTCGTACCAGTCGTACCCGTCGTTTTCTTGTTTTCACAGCTTGAAAGAACGTCCGCTGAAACGTATCACGACAGCCGTGCCAGTGTCGTTCCGTATGGTTCCTGTTCCAGATGTCCCGAAGTTGGTCGCCCTCTACAGAAGAGAGAGAGCTCATCTTGGAGAACCTGTTCTGTGCCCCATCCTGGTAATTCACCGAAAATCGAGTCCGTCGAAGCCCAGTCCGGGACGCGTCCGCCGTTTCTTTGTTTTGTGTTAGTTCCTGATCCTAGGATTGCAGAGTCAACCATCATCTCTTCAGATTCTTATGGTTCCTGGTCCTGTCAGATTTCCTTCTGAGTCCAGCTGGCCCTTGGAGTGCTGCAGCATCAGTCGGATCGTGGTAGTCCTCCATTGGATTCATCGCCACGCGGATCTTGGTCTTTCTTCATCCTTGGCAACCCCCAGCTGCCTGTTGCGTTCCCTCCTGCCTCCCTACCGCAGCAACCTCCTTCCAGGTCGCAGGAGTGGTGAGTCGGCGGCAGCGCGTGGTGCTGACTGCCTGTTTGTAAAGAGGGGACTGCATTTATGAGAAAAAGCGCAGTAGGCACTTAGGAAAGGCGGCCGATCGCCGCAGGAGCAACGGGTCATTAGGACCCGCGATTTTATTATTAATTTGGAGGCGGGGCTAGCGACGCCCACGGGGAGGGGCAGAGAAGCAAGGCCAGCATAGCAGTCTTTGAATATTGATGAGAGGGCGGAGTGGAGGCGGGCTTTCGCCAGATAAATGACAGCAGGCACTGAGAGCCTGCAGATTTAAAGGGGCAATACATTTAAAAGGGCAATTCCAGACCAAATGTAAAGTAGGGCATTAGGCCCATTGTAAAGTGGGGCATCTGGCCCAAAGTGTTGAGGGGCATCAGGCCCATTGTAAGTAGGGGCACCAGGCCCAATCTAAGGTGGGGCACCAGGCCCAAAGCAACGAGGGGCACCAGGCCCAGTATAAAGTGGGGCACCAGGCCCAATGCAACGAGGGGCACTAGGCCCAGTATAAAGTGGGGCACCAGGCCCAATACAACGAGGGGCACCAGGCTCATTGTAAAGTGGGGCACCAGGCCCAAGCTAACGTAGGACTTGGGCCAGGTGAGTGTAGGGCATTGGGCCGAGTAAAGCCTGGTTGATAGGGAGGCTGCCCACAGCAGAATAGGGCAGGCTCAAGCTAACATGGGGGCTTTAGGCCCAGGTGTGTAGGGGCATTAGGCCCGAGGTAAAGCCTGGTTCTGGGGAGGCCCCGGCCTTAGTGGGAATAAGGCAAGCCAGCCTAGTGGTACTATAGGGAGGCCCGGCCTAGCGGAATGGGCAAGCCAGCCTCATGGTACTAAAGGGCCCCGGCCTGGCGGAATAGGGCAAGCCAGCCTAGTGGTACTAAAGGGAGGCCCCGGCCTAGCGAATCACGGCAAGCCAGCCTAGTGGTACTAAGGGAGGCCCGGCCTAGCGGAATAGGGCAAGCCAGCCTAGTGGTACTAAAGGGAGGCACCCCTAGCGGAATAGGGCAAGCCAGCCTAGTGGTACTAAAGGGAGGCCCTGGCCTAGCAGAATAGGGCAAGCCAGCCTAGTGGTACTAAAGGAGGCCCGCCCTAGCAGAATAGGGCAAGCCAGCCTAGTGGTACTAAGGGAGGCCTGGCCTAGCGGAAAGGAGCAAGCCAGCCTAGTGGTACTAAAGTGGAGGCCCCGGCCTAGTGGAATAAGGCAAGCCAGCCTAGTGGTATAAAGGGAGGCCCAGGCCTAGTGGAATAGGGCAAGCCAGCCTAGTGGTACTAAAGGGAGGCCCCAGCCTTGTGCAATAGGGCAAGCCAGCCTAGTGGTACTAAAGTTTCCCTAGCCACAACGTAGAGTAAGGGATCCTATCCCAGAATACCCTACCTATAGAAACAAGAGTTCATTTGAGAGTGTTCGATTTGCCTATACTGTGAATTTACTGTGATTACTGTACTGCTTGTGCTGAACTATTGCCCTAAGTACCTGAACTATTGTCCGAAGTACCTGAACTATTGTCCTAAGTACCTGAACTATTGCCCTAAGTACCTGAACTATAGTCTGAAGTACCTGAACTATTGGTCCAAGTACCTGAACTATTGCTGTAAGCACCTGGACATTAGCCCTTATCAGTAACAATTACCCTGAAGTTATAATTTGCCCTTCCGCAAATTATTGTACTATTCCACAGTTCTTTGGGCATTCTTCAGTTATATGTTTACTACTGTACGAAGACAGTCTCAATCTTCTACCACACTGCAGTCTCATAGTTGGTCTGTTACACCATATGCTCGAATCAGTCTCTACTCAGAAGAAGACATCCTTCCAGCATACTTCAGGAAGATCATCTATCAACTCATCCCGTCCGTTTGTGTCGTCTGCGTAGAGTCCGTCGTCAGTCGTACCAGTCGTACACGTTGTTTTCTTGTTTTCACAGCTTGAAAGAACGTCCGCCGAAGTGCATCACGACAGCCGTGCCAGTGTCGTTCCGTATAGGTCCTGTTCCAGATGTCCCGAAGTTGGTCGCCCTCTACAGAAGAGAGAGAGCTCATCTTGGAGAACCTGTTCTGCGCCCCATCCTGGTCGTTCACCGAAAGTCGAGTCCGTCGAAGCCCAGTCCGGGACGCGTCCGCCGTTTCTTTGTTTTGTGTTAGTTCCTGATCCTAGGATTGCAGAGTCAACCATCATCTCTTCAGATTCTTATTGTTCCTCGTCCTGTCAGATTTCCTTCTGAGTCCAGCTGGCCCTTGGAGTGCTGCAGCATCAGCCGGATCGTGGTAGTCCTCCATTGGATTCATCGCCACGCAGATCTTGGTCTTTCTTCATCTTTGGCAACCCTAGAAGTGGGTTTTGGCCGAGGAACCTCTTGCGTCACTGTGTGTTATTTCAGGAACCAGTTGCTTTGGTTCTACATTCCGGCAGCCTTGGAGAGAGTGGGCTTTTGCCGAAGATATATGGTCTGTTTACCAAACCTCTCACCACCCCAGTGGCCTTATCTAGGTCCTTGCTGGGAACTGAGATTAGGGTTCTACAGTTCTGTTTATTTCCCTTTGTAGCTACCAACGAAGAAAGACGTGAGCACAAAGACGCACAGACATTTGGACTTTGTGAGAATTGGATGGTCATTGTAAAACCAAATATTGTATTGTGGGTAGTGAAGAACACCTGATTTCGTCTATGTACTAGTTGCTCTTACAGGATACTGATAAGAATTTTAGGAGTATAGTGGCAATAGGCCGTGGTGCACCTAGAGAATAATAACCTAGAGTTTAGACATTTTAGAGTTTAGTTGTTACTGTTTAGATATCCATAATGCTGTCCATACTCCCCATTGTTTTTGTGGTTGGTATGTTTCTGTATGACCATGTCCTCCGTCCCCTCCTGTCTAATAAACATCTTTGCTTCATCCAATCTCTGTGTATGACTCCTGCCTCTCCTTGTCGGGTGATTCCACCAGCCCAACCCCATTCGGACCTCAAGCGGCCCCTCGCCATCCCACCTGCTGAGGGTGTCGCTGGCGCTGCTGGTAGTGAGACAGTTCCCTTCACCACTCCGAGTGAAGAAGCCCGAGGTCTACCAGTGCAGCGACCATCACAAAAGGAAGTAGGAAGGAGGTAACTGGGGTAGACAGCAGAAAGAATAAGGGAGGTAGTAGTTAAGGAGATAAAACAATCAACAGGTATTGGAATAGACAAGAGAGTAGCAAAGGAAGCTGAGTCTTGTAATAACAGAATGACTTATAAAGCTCTGATAAGCTCTTCCCTTACAATTTGGTAGCTCAGTCCAAAATGCTAAGCCCTCCCTGATTAACTAGATAACACAACCCCTTTATAGAAACACTAAACCCTCCCTGTTTAATTAATCTGTTTAGCTAAATATATAGCACCACACCTTGACCTTGTTATAACAGGGTGAAATTATACAGATCTGATAAGCCCTCCCCATTACAAATTTGATAATGCAGTAAAAAAACTAATAGCCCATCTCTGTTTAATTAGATAACACAGCCCTTTGACATCTCAAGCCCTATCAGTTAATCTAGACAGCACAGTATCCATTCCTTTTCTATACTCTAACAGATTGCATTTGTGAATACTAACAGATTAAATGTACATGTAAGCCCACTGGGTGATTTATGCAATGCCCCCTTCTACATTAGTTATTATTTGCTGCTTAAATGTATGTTGCTGTGGTACAGGGCCAGAGAGCCCTGCACTTCCATTAATAGACAACAACAACCAATTTGTCAGCATACCTTCTTATTACCCAACCTCATGTACCGCTACAATAAATTTTGAAAACACTTCAAAACATGATTGCACGCCACCACAATGTCATTCCACACCACAGGTGCAAAACACACTTTAGCCAGGATTTGAAAATGACAGCTGTCATATTTATGAGGTGATCTAAAAAAATGACTATGTTGACAATATGGGGTAAAAATGGAAGTTTTTGTTGTTGAATTTTGTTGACCTGGTAAGCCCACTGGGCCTAAAAGTCCCTTTTTCAGGGGTGACCGTGGGAAGGGGGGATACAGATGGTAAGCAACTGAAATTGAACCAGATTAGGCTGTTGGTGGTATTTTTAGTAAAATGAGGGAAATTTGGCCAGGACACTGGGGAAATTCCCCTACTCCATTGCTGGTGGTAGAGGGAGCAGTCGGTGCTAGTCTGCAACATGGCAGACTGTGCTCAGCCTCCGATGGAGAGGACGTTATACCCGAGATGGCTATTGAGATTTCTGGGGCTGTGCCTGGGCTGGTAGTATCTCAGACTGTGTCTATTACTGGTGAAATACCTGAAGAGCTGCCTGGAGATATGCACGTTCAAACTGTGCAGCGGGAGTTTGGATCACGGAGATTTCTACATCTTTATTCCTGTAGGAGATGCCGATACAGTCTGCTATTTCAGAGGTGCAGCTTGGTACAAGAAGTGTTATGCATCCAGATTCTCCAGCGGTGACAGCATCTAGCCCATCGTGCAGTTCTGAGGAGGTTTTGGATGAATCACCAGTCAGCTGTTCCACGTCTTGGAATGTGGAAGTCAAGGTCCGCTGTTGGCTCTTTCTCTTCTGGGGACTGGAGAAAGGATTGGCACTGGCTGGAGCTGGGTGGACTTTCCAGGACGGTCGCTGGCTACCAGATTCAGGATGGCTTAATCTTTCAATGGAGGAAATTCAGGTTTCGGAATCCTTTACCTTTTTCGTGTATTTGGCGCCTTTGGCTACCGGACACTCAGGTACTGTGATAGAAACTACGATTGCCTCCAAGACTGTCCCTGACCCTAGTGTTGGGGCCAAGATCCCTAATGTGTCCCCCCTTCTTCTCCTCGGAGGGAATAGTCTCGCACTGGACCTCGCTTTTCCGATCTATTTCATAATAATAGATTGGATCAGGCCCCAGGATGGAATGCAGTCCGCCTTCAGTACAGGGACGGCCTCCAAGAGCATCCAGACCATTGTTTTGTGGCGCGGAGATTGCTTAAAAACTCCATGGGCTTCCAAGTTTCTGATATATATGTCCTCATTAATATTAAAGGGGAAGATACATTCGATGTCAGCTTTAGGTCCTTTGCAGGTCTGGATAAGTTTTGGTTAAAATATGAAGCACTAAAATTGACTCCACTTTGGACTCCTTTCTGGGCAATTCCCATTACTAAACCTCTGTTTAAAACTATAAACATTATGTTTCGTAATGAAGGGGTAAATGTGGGGGATATATTATATTGGTTGGAGAGCAAGTGCACTGTGATGGGGCCTCCTGAGCCCATTATTGATGGGGAAGGCATATGGACGGGGAGCTGGAAATTTAAGA
The DNA here is from genome assembly GCA_016271365.2 of Neoceratodus forsteri. NCBI lineage: Eukaryota > Metazoa > Chordata > Ceratodontiformes > Ceratodontidae > Neoceratodus > Neoceratodus forsteri. The sequence goes on from CM057453.1 coordinate 1,153,586,099, forward strand.
TTAAACTGCGCATTGAGGGAGATGTTGTTCAGCATATCCCAAACAGTTTCTTCTTGGGAAAGATAGAGGGGTATGTTTTACCCAGCCAGCTCAAGGCCTGTTACAAGTGTGGCAGTGCCCGGCATATCAGTAGTGCTTGTGATAAGATCAAATGTGCACTCTGTGCGGAGCTGGATCATGACAGTGGAACCTGTCAAAATGTTTTTCGTTGTAACCTGTGTGATGTAAAAGGCCATGCCTATCACCAATGTCTGTATGCTGGTCAAAATAATTCAGGGGGAGGCCTAGATAAAGAAACACTCATTTCTGATGCACAAGATAGGTTTTCGGCCTAGATTGGAGGACACTGCTCCTACTGTTCCAGACCCTCCTGTCCCAGATCCCCTACTGGAGCTCCTCCCAAGGACCCTGAACCTGGGCCCTGTACAGCACCTCCTGAGGCAGATATTCCAACTACCCACCAGCCCTTAGTGGATGTGGGTCATTCACTACCCAGTATATCCACTATTGACCCCCCTTCTGGACTCTTGAGTTTCAAATACTTCATCCTAGAAGGGTAACAAGGTCTCAGACCAAAAAGTTGGTTACACCATCCCTCCTGCTACACACAACTCCTTTCAGGCATTGCAAGACCAGGATGGGGATTCGAATCTGATGTTTCTGTTCATTCTGAAGTTTTGTCTAGTATAGAATGTGATGATGAAGGTGGGTCAGACTTATTGGAATCTAAGAAAAAAATCTGGTCATAAGTGCAAAAAAGATAAGCTCTAACTTACTCTTCCTTGGCTTCTTTAACTATTCTTTCCTTGAATACTTGTAGCATCAAAAATTCTAGGAAGCGTTTGGGGCTCTTGCATTATTGTAAATCTCTAAATGCAGATATTCTCTTCCTGCAAGAGACTTGCTTTACTTCCACATTTGATGTTAACTACATCAAAAAATTGTGGGTACAAGGGCCTTCCTTTTGGTCCTATGGCCCTGATGCAGCTGATGGAGTAGGAATACTTTTCTTTCAAACTAATGTACAGGTTCTTTGTTTAGTGGATTTAGTTCCAGGCAGGGCCCTGCTCCTGGATTGTTTTGTAATGGATATCCCTTAGACTAATAAACATTTATGCACCCCAAGTCAAATCAGCTAGGATGGCCCTTTTCATGAAATTGAGCATTATCTTTTTCCCCTAGACATATAATATGGAGGGTGATTTCAACTGTGGTTTAGACTTTAAATTTAAGAATCAGATAAAGCTAAAGTTACTGTGATTCCATGTTTTGCATAACCTAATTACCAAGGCCTCCTTATCAGACACGTATAAAGTCCTTCATTCTAATTCTGGATATACTTATAGATGTGGTAGCATGGCTACCAGAATTGATTTGTCCTCTCTTCTCATTACTTAGTTCCATTAGATTTGGTTTGACCCCTTGTGAGTTCTCTGACCATAGTCTCTTAACAGTGTGTTTTCCTTTCTTACATTCCTCCCGTTTTCCTGCATTTTCAGTTAGATGGAAACTGGATCCGTACTCACTCAGGTCCAGTTTCAACAACTTCTACTTCAGACACTGGACAGGCGGCAGTCGGTGGCTGGACTGTATGATTCATGGGGACTTGGTGGGTTGACACTAAAATTGAGTTTGAGAGGGTATCTACTTCTTTTATTAAATCTGTGCAGTCTGAAGAGTATATCACTTATTTGGAACATCGGGCTCAGTTTTTAAATTACTGTCCCTCCCTACTTCCTCGGACATTAAGGTCCAGGAACAAATTTCAATACTTTGAAATAAGATGAGATCTTTCCACTATGGAAAGGCTCGTCATCCCCATGTGATATATCTTATGGACTTAAGTCTTCCCTGTTTCTGTTCCATTTTCTGCCTGTAACGAGCTTTGGACAAAAGCTTATGGGCCAGTCTCTATGATCCAACAGTCACATTAAAATCCTCAGATGTTAAAATGTTAAGTATAGTCCAACACTTTTTAAAGGTGCAACATGGCTCTGTTTTTGACCCAATGAGTGATTGGGATGCACTCTTTTCTTTTAGGCCCCCTCAGGTGACTCCTCATCAGTCTTGGGCTGTGGACTCAACCATTACTCAGGCTGAAGTCAGGATGGACATTGGACGTTTAAAAATTGGGGTTTCACCTGGTCCGGATGGCCTTGTAAATGAATTATATAGATTTTTTGTGGATGATTTTTGCATCATCTTAACTCATATTCATAATGAAATCCTTACCATTACCTCTTTGCCTCCTGGCTTTTCAGATGCTCTAACGATTTTTTTGTTTAAAAAGGGTGATAAGCACATTATTGGTAATTGGAGGCCAATTAGTTTACTGAACACGGATTATAAGATTTTTTCGGCTATCTTGTGTCACAGACTCCAACACCTTGCTACAACTTTAATCCATCCTGTGCAAACGTGTTCGATCCCGGGGCGGAATATTCAACAGAATTTGACCCTACTTAGAAATATCTGTGAATGCAGTCACATGGGATATCTCACCGGGTACATCCTATCCTTAGACCAAGCTAAAGCTTTTGACAAGGTGTCCCATGGTTTTTTGTTTCAAGTTCTACAGCGTTATGGATTCTCTGAAAAACTTAGGAGCTGGGTTGGGCTTTTATATTCTAATGCTCATAATTTTCCTTTGGTTAATAGTCTCTTGGGTGATGGGATTGATTTTCGTAGGGGAGATCAGCAGGGCTGCCCAATTAGTCCTCTGTTATACACTTTAGTATTAGACCCTTTAATTCGGGAGCTCCTTCATCATCAGAACATTTTGGGTCTCACACCTGCTTTTGATATTCCTTCTCAAGTGTTAGCTGTGTATGCAGATGATATGTGTCTCCAGTTGCACGATTCAGCCTCTGGTATTTTAGCTTTAGATATTTTGAAAATTTGGTACACTTTCGGAACCTCAGTAAACTATGAAATTTGCGGTATTTTTTGGGTGGGGGATCTTTTAACCATTAATTGGGCAGATCGCTATTGCATCCGGCCCTATTAAAATTTTGGGTGCTTGCTTAGTAATGATGATTTGGCTGACTTAAATTGGAAACTGCGTATATAAATGGGTGAGTGAAAGGTTCAATTATGGAAGTTATGGACTTTTCCAAGAAAAGCACATTTTGATAATTAAAAAGTTTCTGTTACCTTTATTTTATATTTTAGTTCTGTGTTTCCTTTGCTGAAGCATTATGAAACCCAACTTTATAGTATTTTTTCAAATGCTATGGGGAAGCCAATTGAACCCGGTTAAGCGAGATTATACTTATCTTCAACTTAAGGATGGGGGCTTTGGTATGATTAACCCATTGTTTTTATTTTCTTTTTTCTTAAATCCACTTTTAAGGAACTTGTGCAGTATCAGTCACATCAGTAGGACTCATGGACATTCTTTTGGTCAAGATTTTTGACCAGATGGTCAAAGTTCCAATTATTAAGTCCAATTCTGGCACACCTTCTTTTGTTTATTTAGTAGCTACTAAGTTCACGGTGTGAAATAATTCAACCTATGGTTCATCAGCTTACCGAAAAGCTTTATATGCTAAAATTATGCCCACCAACTTTTTGGTTACAGTTGATTTTCCCAGATGGTTTCCCTCTAAAGATCCTTTAGCTTTGAGGATCCTTACTGATGCTACGAATCCCTGTTCATTATGTGGGATGTAACATGGCTTAGTTGCCACAGGAAACTGGGGTCAAGGAATTTAAAGCACAAAGCTATTGCAGAAAGGCATTGTCTCCATCCAGATTGTATGGGCCTGGAAGAAACTATGGCTCATCTTTTCTTTCCTGCCATTATGCTAGGCAGTTTTGGTCCACTTTGGTTACTAAATAGGGTTGGGGGGTTCTTGTCATGTTTCATATGAATGTTTAATGCTCGGGGACTATTCAGGTTTTTTCCAGAAATTGCCCTAGCACACTTACTGTGATTTTGCTTATATAAAATTTTACATGTGGCAAGCTCATTGTTCATTTTCTTTACAGCATACTGACACTGTGCCTTCAGTGGTTCTTCAACACATTGAATCAGCTTCACGGACTCAGAAGGATTTTGAATCACAGACTTTGTCTACCCATTTATTTCATGAATATTGGAAACATGTCTATTGGACTTAATTTTTCTGTGAATTTATTTTTTTTAGTGGATACCTGATTTCTTATTTATTTCTGTTGATTTACTGCGTTATGCTTTGTATCTTTGTTTTTTTTTTGTCTTTGAGATCCTGTATTGAAGTTTAAGAATCTTTCAATAAATAATTCCCCTACTCTTTTCGATAAGTGCTATGGGCTCTTTAACATCCATCTGTACTACCACCAATCCAGGCAGATGGGACCTCGGTTTAACGTCTCATCTGAAAAGCGGCACTCAAAGTGCAGCACCCCTCTCATGCTGCACTACAGTGTCAATATTGGATATTAACCCAAGTGCCAGATATAGGAACTGAACCCACAGCCCTCTGGTTTCCTGGCCTCAAAAGTCGGGCGTGCTGCCTACTGAGCCACTGACAAATTCTACCTGAAAGTAATTTTGCCAGTGACCAAGGAATCACCTTCGGACTTGATTCGTGGAAATTCCACCACGATTCATCATGAGATGGGGTCCCAAAAGCCATGTGGAAATTTGGGCTCAAAATATGCAAAAATGGCAAAGTGATGCATCAGAGTTGAAAACCCCATGAAATCGTTGAACGCTCTTACCTTAGTTTCTCACATTGCAGTCAGTGGTTCCAGCAGCAAGTTGCAACTTTGGCCAGAGAGTGGATCTTCACCCTGGTATCTGTTTGGGTGAGTGAGGGTGTGTAGGGGTTGTAGGGGCATGCGGGGTGGTGGGTGCTCAGTGGGAGGTCAGTGTAGGGGAGTTGGACGGACAAGGAACTGTTGTTTTTTTTTACAGGTTTAAAAGACATCAAGGGACAGTTTTCTTTATTACAGGATACTAAAATATGGGAACAGTGATGGGGGGCACTAGACACAAGGGAAACTGAATCAAATACAGAGATGGTGATTGGAACGGGAAAGGGGTACCACTAGGCACCAGGGATGCTTAATAAAATACAGGGATGGTGGTCAGAAGGCGGGTTACCACTAGACACCATGAAAACTAAAACAAATATGGGAATGACAATCAGAGGGATGGAGTGCCACCAGACACCAGGGATGTAACAAAATTTAGGGATGGTGATGGGGGTGCCACTAGACACGGGCAGCTTAACAAAATATGGGGATGGCAATTGGAGGGGAGCCACTAGTCATCATGGAAACTGAAAAGAAATATGGGTATGGTGATCAGAGAGGTGGAGGTGACACTAGACACCAAGGATATTTAACAAAATGCTGGGAATGCAATCAGAGAGAGCCACTAGACACCAGGAAAGCTGAAACAAATACAGGGGTGGCGATCGGAATGAGGTACCACTAGACACCAGGGATACTTAATAAAATCTGGGGATGGTAATCAGATGGGGTGTTGCCACTAGATACCAGGAAGCTAAAAATATAGGGAATGGCAATAGGAGAGGGAGGGTGCCATTAAACATCAGGAATAGTTAACAAAATTTAGGGATGGCGATCGAGTGGGGTGCCATTAGACACCAGGAACACTTAACAAAATATGGGGACACCAATCAGAGGGAGTGGCCACTAGACACCAGGAAACTGAAAGAAATAAGGGTATGGTGATAAGAGGGTGGAGGTTGCCACTAGACACCAGGGATACTTAAAATATGGGGGTGGTGATCAGAGGGTACTAGACACCAGGAAACTAAGAAATAAATAAGGGGATGGTAATTGAAAGGGGGGGGTACTAGTAGTCACCAGGGATAGTTAACAACATATGGCAACAATGATCAGGGTGGGCACTAGACACCAGGGAATGTGAAACAAATATAGGGATGATTATCGGAGGGGTAGGGTTGTGCCACTACACACCAGAGCAACTGAAAACAAATACAGAGATGGCAACTTAGTCTATGTTTTTGCAAGGGGGACACCTCTTCTTACTAAAATAGCAACTCTTGCTTTCCTCACCAATTGTTGTGAGGCCGCTATGACCTCGCCTACCCAGCCCCTGCAAAGTTCGTTATGCTCTAATTGGGACAGATGAGTCTCCTGGACAAGTCCCATGTCACAATTAACCTTGGCAAGGTCTCGTAATATGTTAGTTCTCTTAATAACAGAATTAATTCCCTTCACTTTGAAGGAAACTATCTTAAGGGACTCCATGGCTCTGGTGAAACATCCCAGCAGAATTGTGGCTGCTTAGCTCAACAAGAGCCCACAATTAAACTAGCCCTGAACTATGCCAGTAATCCAGCATTTCATTGCTTCTATATTACCAAATCTTTCTGCATGCAGAATACCTTACTTAATGCCCTTGTTTAAAAGATCCCCAGATGTACAACCATATAACATAACACCTGCGATGAGCAGTAAGACCAACATATGAAAAATTCCATGTGGCATAAAGAACAACAAATAACTTTAAAGGAACTGAAAGGAAAATGAGTGAGAACTCTCAACTATGAACTTGTTCAATTATCCTGCGAGCTCGGAAGGGACTCTTCCTCCACCCTAGAGTTAAGACATAAAGCTATGGTGCCTATCAGGCCAAACTGTCAGTTATCCAGTTGAACTAGCTGTTGGCAGTGGTGTGCACTCCAGGGGAGATGTTAAGACTTACAGGAGAGAAAGATGGACAGATTAAGCCTCCCCTGATTAACCTCCTGTGTTTTACTTATATGTTTAAATCAGCTATTTTTACCATCAGCTAAAACAATCAATTTGTTCAGAGCCCCTCCCAGCAAACCAATCTCCCCATATACCCCCTTGTACATTTAATATAGTCTTATAATGGAACTATGTAATCAAAAACAATCAGTTCCTAATGTTATTTCTCTCCATCTACACCCTGCCTGAATTAACTAAAGGACCTTGGCAGAAATAATCTAAATTGACTGTTTAACAATTATTTATTTATTAAATGTTGGTGACCGGGTAGGCCCACTGAGCCCTGAAGGTCCCTTTTTCAGGGGTGACCCGGGATAACAATACAAGTTATAGGAATGAACAAGGACATAAGGAATATTTGAGGCATTGTGAGTTACATCATGAGGTGGTTATAGTAAAGAAAAATAGTGGATACAGGCATGGCTTACAGGCATGGTAAAAGAAAAGCAGTGGATACAAGCATGGCTTACAGGCACAGTAAAAGAAAAGCAGTGGATGCAGGCATGGGTACAGGCATGGTTATCATCATGACATGTAAACAATTGGTAGTACTTTGCATATAGTTTATTCAGGGTTACATGTGGCCTCTGGTGAGAGCAGTCTGTATAAGGCAGGTAGTAGGAAGGTTAGGCTAGGAGACGGGGAGTTGGAGAGGGAGGAGTACCTTAGGAGCTTTAAGTGCCATGACAGTGGCATGCGCTTGAGGTCAACAGATGGGACATTACCTCATGTAGTTGCAGCAACTATCTGCCAAGTCATGGTACAGGACAGATGAATGTAGTGCCCACTTATATCCTTCAGTTAGCTGAGTTTATGTATATTTTTGAAGAATAAGGGGCATTACTTTAATATTACCCCTTTGCCAGCTGCAGTGGGCATAGCCCTATAGATGTTTTGCGATCACTGTAGAAAGGAGCTTACTGGATACCGAGCGTACTTTTCTATGAACGGAGGTGAATGGCAATCACTGCACGTCCACCGCACTATTGTATCTATCAGCACCAGTGAAGCACGGCACTGTCCGCCATGTCCAAGATGGCCACCAGAGTTTTCTGCACATGTACGATGGCTTGTGCATGTGCACTGAACTCTGATGGCACGGCAACACAGTATGCCATATCCAAGATGGCTACTGGAGTGCAGTGTCTGTGAGTCATTGCATATGCACAGAAAACTCTGGTGGCCATCCTGAACGTGACAAGATGCCGACTCCACTGCACCTTGACTGCAGCCATTTTGGCTCTTGCTAGAGTTTGTTTAGTCATGTAATAGAATGTGGTCCTCATTCACTGTCCCATGTCAGTACTCAGTTATTCTTGCAAGAAAGGACCCCTGCGATGATTAGAACATACATGAATCAAAAGCCCCCTTTACACAACCTGCTCTGCACCACTGAACATAGTGAACTAGGGTTTGGTTTGACAAAACAGGACAACTAGAGGCTGGGATAAATGTGAAAGCATTTACAGCATAATGAATATGTTAACAGCCCTAACAGGGACTAAAAGTTTCTATATGAAGAACAGTCAGCAATTTGTGTGCACAATCTGTCCATCTTGGTAGAAGACTACACTGCAAAAAATATATATATACACACACACACACACACACACACACACACACACACACACATGTATGAATAAACATTCCAATACATCTGCAGTCGATCTGGCCAAGCTTTACTTCAATGTTTTTCCTTCGAAAACAAGTAGCCAGCATTAATTTTTATACTGCCACTGTGCTATCTCCCCACTGATTCTGCTGCTATGTGCTCTCACACCAGTCTATGCAGCATGATGATATCAGCAGCCTGAGCATGGAAGAGTGAGCTCTGAATCGTTGGGCAAGTACTGACATGGAACTGGGGTGAGTTAAAAGATTCCTGCAATACGTAGGTTGAGCCAAAAAGTAGTTCATGCACTGCACATTGCAAGTCTAAAACCAAACATCAATAAAATTCTTAAATCTCTACCTCCCTGAAGTGCACATCCCAGCTCGGAGATGGGCAGATAGAGGTACAAAGGTCTCCATGGGAAAATAGTCCACCACAGTTGGGAATGAGTCCTTCTGACTTGTGTCAATTAGCCTTTGTGCTGTAAAAACCATAGCAACATCGTAGCATCGGGTAACTCAACTAGAAAAGGAACTGACAGTAGGGGGAGAAAACCTTCTAATGTCAAACCATCGAACAATGTTACCTCATCCTCTTATGACTGTAAGATTCATTCCATCCACCAAAGTGGTTTTAAGTTCACTGAAGCAGCAAGAGGGTAACCCTTTGGTCAGAGGAAATTCAATCTTAAAATACACTGTTCATTACAACTAAGTACCAATTCAACAATAACCTCTTGATGAAGAAGTAGCTGCCTTTCACTGCGTTGATAGAATGCATAAACATATGAGTAAAGAGAGCTGGGGGAGGACCGCCATCGGCAGAAGAAGGGGCCCCAAAATTTAATTAAACAGGAAAATCAGACTGCCATAACAGAACTTGCCAGGCAAAGTCTTCATGGCTGCTGTTTTCCATTTAAGTTTTTTGCAGAGCTTGAGCAGATCTTTGTGCAGATGGTCTGATGGTCTTCCCCGTGTCTTTCTCCCTGGTGTGCTGGATTTGCTGGCCAGCTCCCACACAGGCTGCATAATGGATTGTTTAGTAGCCTCCTGCTGTAAATCTGGCAGTCTTATCCCTAGTTTTTGAAGTGGCTTGGCTGCCTGCAAACAAAACAGCAATCTTTTCCCATATGTGCGAATCCTTTTTCGTATGAACGACAAACATCATACAAAAAAACAGGAAGGGAGTCATGAAAAAGGATTGAAAATGCAACAATAAAACACTTCAGAGTGTTTTATTTTTACAAATGATAACCACAGAACCCACCTAACAGGGTCCAGAAGAGCAAGATACAGTATATTGGTCTCTCTGTGCCATGTCTTTTTTTGTGGAGTTTGGAATGTTTTTTTTGGGGGGGGGGTGGAAAACAAGATGGTGGCATAAGAGAAAGGACTTTTTGTCATGAAAGAGGATTAACCAATATGAAAAAGATCCTTTTTTTTTGTGGCAAATAAGTTTTATTGATTTGACTTATTAAGACGATACAAACATTAAAACAGTCGGATACATTGCAGAGATCTTACAGACTGTTACATATGTCTGTAGAAGCAGAGAACGGAACATGCTGGCCAAACAGTAATGAACAGAATATACTAGCCAGTTAAGCAGTAGAATAATACTCTGTGCCTGGACGAAAAGATCCTTTTTTGTATGACACAATTCTTGTTTCGTTCTCTGCAGCTAACCTCGAAGTGCCTACTGAGCATACTCAGAACCAAAATTTTAAAATTCAGTAACTTTGGAATGGATTAATATTTTTTCACCAAACTAGCAAAAGGCACATCTGAGAGCCAAGTCCTTTCTGCCTTAAAAATTGTAGACCAAATTTCTAAACCATCTGGGTGCTAGAGGTGGACAAAGAAAGCAGCAAAAAAAAAAAAACGAAAAATCACTTTTCACAATCTGGATCTCAGAATCTGCACATCTGATCAAAATGAAAGTTGGCATGTCAAGAGATCTATCCCACAGTATTGCACATGTAGAATTTCATGCAATTCCATTGAACAGGGGCTAAGCTATTAAGGTGCAAAATTTGGAGTTTAACATTAGACACTCTACTCAACCCTAACTATAGTGGTGCTACCGTGACACTATATATATTCATTGCAAAACACTCCGTTAATGTATCAGTTAGGTTGATTCCACACCGACAAAAGTGTGGAAATTCAACGTTAGGGTTACCGACCCTACCACCCCACCCCTCCACACACCAGCAGGCATTGGGGTGTGCGTTTGGTCAGGCTAACTCTCACCCCAAGCCATGTGTAAACAAGCTGAGGTGGTACAGTAGGAGAATGGGGTGAGAGTTAGGCCCTGACAACTCCAATGCACACCTCAATGCCTGTTGGAATGTGGAGATGGTGTATGGGGTGGTAGGGTCGGTAACCCTAATGTTGAATTTCCACACTTTTGTCAGTGTGGAATCAACCCTAACTGATGCATTAACTGAGTTTTTGCAATGAATTTCTCTTTTTTTTGAGAAAGTGAAATTTCTTCTCATATGGAATCCACAAGTGAGGGCGCAGGCCCTCTGGGCCCTGCGCCCCCACACATCCATAACTGTGTCCTCAGGTTAGCAAAATGGAATCCATAGGTGAAAGCGCAGGCCCTCTGGTCCATGCACTCCCACCCACCCATAAGTATGTCCTCAGGTTTGCAAAATGGTATCCATACATGGGAGCAAGGGCCAATGAATGGCCCGATCAAAATAAACATATTTCTGAGTACTATTTTAAAATTCTGATGCATGGGTGCTGTTCCTAGGACCCCGTTTAGGTAAACACAACAGTTAGTAAACATAGGTAAACACAACATTTGTTGTTTACCTAAGGGCAGTAGTTTTTAAACTATAATGTTTTTTCTCCATCGCTAACTGAAAACATAATGGCCACCACACAACAGTACAGAAGACATTTGCAACAGAAAAAGGTGCTTTCGCGAAAGAATCTGTCACTGTCACATGGAACATACATTTTTTTCCTACAGGATGTAATGGGAAACTTTAATAATATTTGAACAGATAAATATATTTTCACCAAATCTTCAAAAGGCACATCCCTGACCCAGTCTCCATATGCCCTGAAAATTTCAGACTAGACGGACAAAACATCATATTGTGGAGACAAGCAAACAATTTGCAAAAGTTGAGGATTTTCACACTTTTCAATGCTTTGCAGCTCTGAAACCTAAAATCCACCTGGAATAAAACATCCATATCCAGAGATCTATGGCGACAATGCATGCCAAATTTCAGGCAAATCGGATGAATAGTTGCAAAGTTATTAAAGTTCAGAATTTTGGGTGTAACACAGAAGTGGTCATGCAACCTAACTCATACCTGCCCTACTGCAGGTATAATTCAGGGTGTGTGGCCACGTCACTATAGTTAGGATTGAGCAGGCACTTCAATGTGAAACTCCAAATTGTGCACTTTAATAACTTTGCAACTGTTGAACAGATTTGCACAACATTTGGTATGAACCTTCCTGTGGTATAAATCTCTTGATCTGGCAAGTTTTGTTACAGTCAGATGTGCGGTCTCTGAGTTACAGGAGGCGAACAAATTTTTCCCTAGACTTTGCTGGGATTTTTCTTTGAACTTGCCTACAGTCCAGAATGTTTTTTGTTTGCCATGAAATTTTCAGGACAGAAAGGGACTACCCCACAGATGTGCATTTTGCTAGTCTGATGAAAAAACAATAAACTGTTTTTAAGTTATTGCAATTTAAAAATAAAAAAAATCATTTCTGAGCATGCTCAGTAGGCACTTCAATATAGCTGTATAATATGAAAGAGAAATCCTGCATTGTATTAGAAAATTCCTCTTTCGTATGGCCGCCATCTTGTTTTCAGTTTGCCTGAAATTCAAATTTGGAAACCTGCAAAAATGATATTCTGGGGAGGAACCAAGACATGTAGCTTGCTTATTGTGACCCCCAGGTGCATTCTACACTTTACTGTTCAGAAAATGCCTAACCAAGCGTGTGTTACTTAACATCTAAATGCTTTGTTACGTATCAGCGTCATCTGATAGGATCTTAGTTAGGCACGAGATACAAACTAGGATCCTACTTCATGAGTCATACGACGTAGGATCTTAGTTCGTATCTCTTCAACAAACTAAGATCCTACTTTGTATGACTCTGATACAAAGAATTTAAATGTGGATATCTCAGCCATTTTGTTATTTTATCACAAATTTTCAACACAGGCATTTTCTGACCCACCTCATGAACACTGGCACTGTCATTTCATTACTTGGTCCTGGAGGGATTTCACGGTCACTGTGTGAAATCTCCCTTTGGGACTGATCAATGAAATGACAGTCTAATATTCATGGGGGAGGACAAAAGCCTATGTTAAAATTTGGTGCAAAAATCAAAACGGCTGTGTTACAAGCGTGCATTGCGCAGTTTCTACACTCGCTCGTAACTTTGCCAATTTTTATATTTTCATTCCAGATTTTCAACACTGACATTTGTTCACCTCCTCATCAACAGTATAGCTGTCATTTCTCACACCCTGCCTGAAATGTGTTTTCGCACCTCTGGCGCAGAATGGCACGGTCGCTGTGTGAAATCAACTTTCAGGATAGATTAACAAAATCACAGTGCCAGTGTTCATGAGGGGATTTCCCAAAAAGCCCATGTTGAAAATTTGGTTAAAAAATTCCCCAAAATGGCCACGTTACAAGCGTGCATTTTGCAGTTTCTATGCACGCTTGTAACTTTGCCAATTTTTCATATTTTCCCTTCTGATTTTCAACATTACCCTTTTCCACACCCCCTCATGAACACTATATAGCTTTCATTTTTCATATCCTGCCCAAAACATAATTTTATACATGTGGCACAGAATGACGCATTCGCTGTGCAAACTCAACTTTAGGGAAAGATTAATGAAATGACAGTCACATTGTTCATGAGGTTGAATCCCCAAAATGCCATGTTGAAAACTGGATGAAAAAAATCCTGAAAATGCCAGAGTTATGTGCGTCCATTAAATTGTAGCGCCCACAGTGCCTTTCAACACCGGTATCTCGAAAACTATTTGAGTTACAGATTTTTCACTCTCCACAGCTGGACTAAGCACCCATGGAGGTTTCAAAGTCATGATTACAACTGCAGTGGAATTTTTTCCATAGTTGCTATGGTTACTGAGATATTGCCAAATTAGTGTTACAAGGGTTACTTTTCATGACTATAGGACTGCAGTGTGTCCGTACTTATGTGTAAGTGGGAGCGCAGGGCCCAGAGGACCCACGCTCCCACAACCTCAAACCAGTTACATTACACTTTCTCAAAAAGAAGGGAAATTCATTGCAAAAAACTATGTTACTGCATCAGTTAGGGCTTTATATAAGCATAAAAGCTGGGAATTTCAGCAGTTAGGGTTACCAACCTACCACCCCATCCTCCACACACCAACAGGCATGAGGTGTGCCTTGAGTCATTAGGTCTAACTCTCACCCCATTCTCCTATATTGTACCATCTCATCTTGTTTACATATGGAATGGGGTGAGAGTTAGGTCGATGACTCCAAGGCACTCCTGATGCCTGTTGGAGTTTGAGGGTGAGGGTGGGGTGGTAGGTTGGTCACCCTAACATCGAATTTCCCAGCTTTTTATGCTTTAATGAAAACCCAAACTGATGAATTTTTTGCAATAAATGTATATATATTTATAAAATGGGCATGAAAAATTCTGTAATTTGATTGGTCAGACTGGGGCTTTGCCCATGTGTAAATCTCACAACAGACACATGGGTTAAATCCCAGCTGACTACTGCTAACCTGATAACATCTGGACAAATAGGTATCAAGTGACCAAAGGTTCACAACTTGGAAAACAGCCATTTGTTTTAAATTAAGCTAGCCAGTAATGCTCTGAGACAACAGTTTACTCACTAATATACTCCTATCCCCACAAAGAGAAACAGTGCCAAAACCATTTCAAAAAGGAAAGTTACTATTTAAACCTTTTTCATGGCTCTGTAGACACGTTCATGGACAGTTTTCGTGATGGGACCTCCGATCAGGACCAACAGTAAACGACTCTATTGCACATTAACCATGTAATTTCACAACAAAAATCCTGCCAGCAGGTATTCAACAAATGAGCAGGCCAACCATTAGTGAAGCCACTCTTCCTCTTCCTGCTGCGTCATGTGAACTCAGTTGCCACACAAGTGATGATGAGAACTGATTCCTCAATCACATAAGCTTCAATAGGACGTGCTGACCACGGGTGGTGCATAAATTTAGATGCAGGCCCCTCCTGAAGGAACACCGACCTCAGCCACAGTGTCACTTCATCCGTTTGAGGGAACGGGGCAGAAATGAAAAAAAAAATGAAAGGCGAAGAGAAAAAGTAGAAGCAAAACAAATTGCAATAACAGAGAGAAACAAATAAGAATGCAGAAAAGAGTGCTAGCTCACATACAAAAATACTGACAGTGCAACTTTAAATAAACATGCAGGACCCTCCTGCCATGAATCCACCTCCTCAGAAAGTTTCCCTGTCACCCGCTGCATATTTTACCAGGGTCTAGAAATGTGATTATGAAATGAAAATTTAAAAAAAACTGTGTTTTCCATCAAGAACAAATCAATATTTTTATGAATTTTATGAAATGCAAGATTTTATATGAACACCTTGTATTTCATATTGATGGAACTATTTTATCATAGGCTGACGAACAAAACTTTTATTCCTTGAAATTAACAAAAATATTGATTTGTTCTCAATGAGAAACAGTTTGTTTTTATTTCATTTATAATTGCAATAATACACTCAGGTGGTGTGTTGTTGTGAGAATTTACATAAGCCTTGGGTGGTTTACAGCACTCAGCCTGTGACCTCGTGCCACACCACACCCGAGGCATGTGTAAATCTCACAACACCCCCCCATTGTGCATTATTGCTATAATATATAGATATTCATCTATATAGATATATATGTATATATATTATAGTAGCACAGTAGTGCTACCATTGTTAGGGTTGAGGAGCCCTTTTAAGGTTAAAGGGTCAAATTTTACACCTTAATAAATTTGCAACTGTTCAATGGATTTGTCTGAAATTTGGAAAGCATGATCAAGAAACATACACCTTGGGATCTGCCAAGTTTTGTACCAGTCGGATATATGGCTACAGAGTTATTAAGCGTGATCTGCGCGCATGTTTACGCTATATGGTGAATTCTTTGCTCGTGCCTACAGGTCACACGGTTTCCGCGAGTAGTCCGAAAACTTCAGGGAATGTGCGGCCGGGGTGCCTGATGTGCCTTTTGAAGATTTCATCAAAAAATATTAAACGGTTCAAAAGTTATTCAAAACACAAATTTCCTTTAAACGTCAATGGGAAAAGTTAACAAAAAGTTCTACACTTTTGCAAATGCACTTTTTACTGTCGCAAACGGCCCTAGTACTTTTGCAAATCTGTCATTTTGTTTTCAGTTGGCGATCGGGAAAAATGCTTGGCATTTAATATTGGGACCATCTAGGGACACAATTCTTTTAGTGTTCTCCTAGTCAGAGCCTGAGGATGCTAGCCATGTCTTTATTTTGGGGTTAGACACCCCAGAAATATGTTTTTCAAAGTTCTGGAAAAAGTACTTTCACAAAGTACTTTCATGCTCATGACACTTTTGCAAATCATTGAAAAAGCTTTGCACATCAGAAAGTACTTTGCAACACTATGGCCAAAATGATAGGAGTTCTTTGCCACCTTGCTGCAAAAGAACGGTTAGGTCTTTTGGCCTGAAATTTGGAGAGAACGCAGCCAACATCTCACAGATGTGCCTTTTTGTGGTTTGGTGAAAAAATATTGCATGGCTGCAAAATTACGGTACTCCAAAGTTGGCATCTGTTCCCATAGACTAACATGGTGGTGTACGCTTCGCCTTTCGGGGCTCGTATCTCGAAAACGATGCGAGATACATATTTTTTGTTGCATGGGCTATGCAAACAAAATCCTAGCCAGGAAAATCTTGATTTTTGTGACATTTAAATTGTTTTTCTACATCGTGCGGTTGCTGATATATTAGCAATTAAGTACTTCCAATGCTCGTTTTCAGCTTCGATGCCCATTACTATGCATACATTCTTTGTACACACTGTGTTTCTGTATGCACCTGTTCGGCAAAAACAGGGTATGCGCTTCCATTACTGTTGCAGTTACTGTTTCAACTTGCGTTTCTGTCCCCGTTTGCATTTACGTTCCTGTGTATGCCACCGTGTGCATTACCCTTTGCGTTGTCATTTGCGCTTGTGTTTTCGTTACTGTTAACATTTGCGTTTACACTACTGTTTCTCTTTGCAGTTTTGTTTGCGTCACCGTGCGCATTGCCATTTCTATTCATGGCAGCCCTTTCATTTACGTTTCCATTTCTCTTTTGTTTTGCGTCTTCCTTTCTGTTACTGTTACCATTTGCATTTGTAATTCCTTTACTGTGCCCGTGCACATTACGGTTTGCGTTTCCATATGCGCTTGCATTTCCTTTTGCGTTTCTGTTTGCTTTGGTGTTATTGTTGCTGTTACCATTGCCATTTGCATTTACAACTGCAGTACTGTGCCCGTGCGCGTTTTGGTTTGCATTTCCATACTCGCTTCTGTTCCCGTTTCCGTTTCCTTTGGCGTTATTCTTCCTGTTATCTTTACCATTTGCATTTATAATTCCAGTATCGTGCCTGTGCGTGTTACGGTTTGCGTTTATGTGTGCACTTGCGTTCATGTTTCCGTTTCTGTTCCCCTTTGCGTTCTTTTTGCTGTGACACTTAACATTTCCATTTTAAATACCACTGCCATCACTGTTAGCATTACCAGCTGCGTTGTTGTATGCACTTCAATGTCCATTTGCGTCACTGTTTACTTCGGTGTCACTTTGCGCTTGCGTTTCTATTAATGTTTCCTTTACCATTTATGTTTGCATTACCATATGTGCTACTGTTGGCGCTTCTGTTTGCATTGCTGTTTCTGTTACTATGTCACAAGACATCATGTGGCGGGAGCGCGGGGCCCTTTCTCATCATCATTCTAAAAAAGAAGGAAAATTACAGGCAAAAAACTCCATTTAATGCATCAGTTAGGGTTGTTCTGCAGCAGCAAAAGTGAGGAAATTAGGTGTTAGGGTTGAAAACCCCCTTGGACCCCGCCCACCCCCCACCCGGCATTGTGGTGAGCCATGGGGTCGTCGGTCCTAACTCTCACCCCATTTTCTACACCTCAGATTCTTTACACATGTAATGGGGTGTGAGTTAGGGCTGACAACCCCATAGTGCACCACAATGCCAGTTGAGGTGAGGCTTAGGGGGTCCAAGGGTGGTTTTCAACCCTAACACCGACCCCCACTTTTGTCGCTGGAAATAATCCCTAACTGATGTATTAAACAGAGTTTTTGCCATATATATATATATATATATATATATATATATATATACACACACACATATATATATATGTGTGTATGTATATGTTATATATATATATTATACTGGTACGGTAGGGCCAGTATAGTTAGGTTTGTCGCCACTTCTATGTTAAACCCAAAATTTTGCAAGTTTAATAACTTTGCCACTGTACAATGGATTTGCCTGAAATTTTGCATGCACGGTCTGGTACTATAGATCTCTGGATCTGGCAAGTTGCATTATGGTCAGATGAGCAGTTGCGGAGCTGCATAGTGACAAAAAACACGCAAATACGGGGTTTTGCTCATTTCTTTGATTGTAACTACAGCTCGCACAATTTATCCGTTTGGCCTGAAATCTTTGGGGAAAATGCAGTCTGGGTCTGATCTCTGATGACCTCAAGGTAGGGAAACAGTGTGACAAGGCATCAGGTAAAGCAAATAGGATGCTGGGATGTATAGGCAGGGGCATCACCAGCAGGAAAAGGGAGGTCATAATTCCGCTATACAAGACACTAGTGAGGCCCCACCTGGAGTACAGTGTACAGTTCTGGAGACCATACCTACGTAAGGACATAGACAGGGTAGAGAAGGTTCAGAGGAGGGCAACAAAGATGGTGCATGGGTTGCATCACAAGTCCTATGAAGACAGGTTGAAGGAACTGAACATGTACTCCCTGGAGGAGAGGAGGAGAGGGGATATGATAGAGACATACAAGTATCTTACAGGAGGAAAAGGTGCAGGAAAACACTATTTTTAGCGAAAAGATGTTTCAGGACTAGGGCATGGGATGAAGTTGGAGGGCGATTCAGAGGAAACATGAGAAAGAATTTCTTCACAGAAGCGATTGGTGGACAAGTGGAACACCCTGCCAGAGGAAGTGGTGGGGCTGAAACAATCACAGGATTTAAGAATGCATGGGATAGACATAAAGGAATTCTAGAGGTCAGGGTAAGGGAAATAGACTTGTAGGAAAACAAACTGAACTTACAAGCTCAAATGGGCAGACTAGGTGGGCCATAGGCCCTTATCTGCCGACACTGTCTATGTATCTATGTATGTATCTATGTCACTGATGTGCCTTTTGACGATTTGGTGAAAAAATATACAACTATTCAAAAGTTTTTCAAAATACAATTTTCCCATTATAGTCATTGGGAAAAAATATATGTGTCTCTCAAAAGCTGCCACCACTACATTTTACTGTTGCAAATGGCCCATTTACTGTCATCACGGTGGCCATCTTGTTTTCAGTTAGCGAGAGAGAAAATGTTTGGCATTTAAATTTGGGATCCCTAGGTAAACACTGACTGTTGTGTTTACCTTGTTGAACCCTGAGGATTATAACATTATCTTTTTGGGGGACCCCAAGAAATGCCTTTGATGATCAGACCCCCATAGTGTTTGCAAATTTGTGACAGAATGGATATGACACTTTCGCAAATCATGAAAGTGTCATGCCCTTTTGTGAAACTGAGGCAATTTGTGACAGAAACATCACCCAAAACCAGCAATTCTTTGCCACCTCACTACATCACAATGGTTGGGGCTTTTGTGCTGAAATTTGCAGGGTGGCAAGCACTAGGCTCTAAGATGTATCTTTTGGCAGTTTGGTCCCAAAACATTCAATGGGCCCATAGTTATAATGCTCTGAAGTTGAGAAAGTTCCCATAGGCTAACACTACGGTGCACAGCAACTTTCAACGCCCGTATCTTGGAAACAGTCGAGATACGGTTTGCATTCTCCACAGCTTAGTCCACCTTTAGTGGAGGTTTTGAAGTCATGACTACCACTGCAGTGGAATGTTTTCAGAGTTGCTGCGGTTACTAAGATATTGCCAAATATGTGTTACAAGAGTTCCTTTTGAGTACTATGGGGCTGCTGTATGGCTCCTTACTTATGTATAAGTGGGGGTGCAGGGCCCAGAGGGCCCCAGCGCTCATTATCACATACCACTTACTAGTTGCATTACATTTTTAAAAAAGAAGGGAAATTCATTGCAAAAAACTTTGTTAATGCATCAGTAAGGGTTGTTAACACACTGACAAAAAGTTTGGAAATTTGGTGTTAGGGTTACCAACTACCACCCATCCCCACCACCTCCCTCCTCACACCAACAGGCATCGAGGTTGTGCGTTGGGAGTAATTGGTGTAACTCTCCCCATTCTCCTATACTGCACCACCTTAGCTTGTTTACACATGGAATGGGGTGAGAGTTAGCCAGTGACCCCAATGCACACCCCAATGCCTGCTGGTGTGAGGGAGGGTGAGGGTGAGGATGGGGTGATAGGGGTTGGTAACCCTAACACAGAATTTCCAAACTTTTATTGGTGTACCATCAACCTTAACTAATGCATTAACAAAGTTTTTTGCAATGACTATATATATATCTAATATTGTTGATGAAAATCTGGTAAGAAAAAGCTGCTGCCTTGTCCCACAGTGTAGTATTTTAGTCATTCTTGAGTATGCTTATGTTGGAGGAATGGTCAAACATATGGGAGCTTAAAATCAATGCAAAGAAGTGCAAAGTAATGCACCTGGGAAACAAAAACCCAGGGGAAGAGTACACAGTGTGGGGGGGGGTACTAACAACAACACAAATGGAAAGGGACCTAGGGGTTGTCCTATCAGATGACCTTAAGGTAGGCAGCAATGCAACAAGGCAGTAAGGAGGGCTGGTGGGATACTGGGATGTATAGGGAGAGGCATCACCAGTATAAAACAGGAAGTTGTAATCCATCTCTACAGACAGTTGGTGAGAACCCATCTGGAGTACTGCATGCAGTTCTGGAGACCCTATCTCCGCAAGGACATAGACATGATAGAGGCAGTCCAAAGAAGGGCAACTAAAATGGTGCAGGGTCTGCAAGAGAAGCCATACAAAAAGAGACTAAAGAAGCTTAGTATGGATACCCCTGAGGAAAGGAGGGAGAGGGGGGACATGACAGAAACTTTCAAGTACCTCAAAAGAATCAATAAAGTCCAAGAGGGTAGCATCTTTCAGAAAAAGAGATGTGCAAGAACAAGGGGGCACAGCTTGAAGACAGAGAGGGGACGGCTGAGGGGCAACGTGAGGAAGTATTTTTTCACAGAGAGGGTGGTGGATTCATGGAACAGCCTTCTTGAGGAGGTTGTGGGGTCAAAAACAGTGGGGGAATTCAAGAATGCATGGAACAGACATAAGGCAATTATAGTGGGGGGTAGGAGGAAGTAGGCTGTTGGTTAACTAGGATCTGCAGCTTATCTAATAAGTAGGGAAATGGGCAGATTGGCTGGGCCAAGCGGTCCTTATCTGCTGTCAAAGTCTATATTTCTGTTTCTATGGACTGGGGAAGTGGGTTTATCTGTACAATGGTGCTTCCTGTAATATGATACCTACATCATCTATAGCCCTGCATTAAAGCTATGCTGCGGTCGGCACCCCACTGGCTTTTTCCTTCAGAGTGGACAAAACAGCCTAGTTCACTGTTTCCATTTTCAGCCACACCAAACAGAGTGATAACAAGAAGTCTGTTTTTATGTTTGCTTGCACGCATGTGCAAGAAACATAGTGCCACCATACGAGAATTCGTAGGTGTGCCTTCCTACTTCCAATGCCCTGCTGCCTTTTGCAGGTGTGGCCCCACCACGCCAATGAATGTAAGAGCTGTCTATGACAGCGTTTGCAAATACTGAGTGGTGTACAGTTGAAAGAAAAACACTGCAGCGTGTAGGCAATTTGCATACTGTGTTGGCAGTATGCAAAGTGCCTTCATGTCGGCATCTGCAGTGAAAGAGCTGTCATAGACAGCCTTCCTCCCCAAACAAGTAACACGCTGAAAGCTCACCCTAGCATGCTCATGTGCTCCCCGTCACACACACACAGTATGGCGATGGGGTTTGCCCAGTCCCCATCGACTGTGCTGCGCTCCCCCGAACAGAGTTTTAGGTGCCACGCTGGGAGCCCACCCCAGCGTGGCAAAAATCTGTAAGGCTGATGGTGGTGCCCAATTCCCCATCGGCTCCACTGCCCCCCAAACAGCTTTCCAGGTGCCATGCTGGGAGCCCACCCCAGCATGGCAAACGTCCATCTGCTGCCCCCCCAACACACTTCCAGGTGCCACTCTGGGAGCCCACCCCAGCATGGCAAACCTCTCTATGGCCAATGGGGGTGCCCAATCCCCCATCGGCTCTGCTGCCCCCCCAAAAAAAAACTTCCAGCTGCCATGCTGGGAGCCCACCCCAGTGTGGCAAATGTCCCAAGTCATCTTCCTAAAAGAAAAAAAACCTAGAAAGAAAAAACATTCCCTCGCTGACTGTCTTGACCCCTCCCCACCTGCGCCCCACGTTCTGTGCACCCTGCCTACCCACACCCCCATCTCATACTTACCTCTGGAGTTCGGTGCAATGATCTTCGGTGGACTGGGAACACGTCTGCACTCTTCAAAGCCGACCGCAAACTGAGGAAATGCCAGCAAGCTGTATAATGGAATAAATAGGTGTTTTTCAACTTTGATGCATATCTCATGCATTTTTGGGAATTATTTCACCAAATTTTCAACATGGGGTATTTGGGGCCCCACCTCATGAATTATTGCACTGTCATTTTGTTATTTGGTCCCGAAAGGTGATTTTGCTGTCACTGCGCTTAACCACCTTTCAGGACCGATGTATGAAATGACAGTGTCACAGTTCATGAGGTAGGCCTCCAAAAACCCTATGTTGAAAATTTGGGAAAAAATTCCCAAAAATGACTGTTTTATGAGCGTGCATTGCACAGCTCCTACGCATGCTCATCAGTTTTCGAATTTTTAATATTTGCACTCCAGATTTTCAACATTGCCATTTTACCACACCTCCTTATGAGCAGTACAGCTGTCATTTTTCACCTCCCCCAAAATGTGTTTCCGCGCATGTAGCGCACAATGGCGCAATCGGTGTGTGAAATCAATGTTTGGGACAGATAAAGAAAATCACAGTGACACTGTTCATGAGCAGAGGTCTTAAAATGGCTATGTTGAAAATGTGGTGACAAAAGTCCATAAAATGACTGTGTTACGAGCGAGCATTGTGCTGTTTCCACACACCCTCGTAAGTTCATGAATTTGTAATATTTTCAGTCTAGATTTTCACCACTGGCATTTTTCCACACTTCCTTATGAACAGTACAGCTGTAATTTTTCACATGGCCGAAATGTGTTTTCACACTTTCTGCACAGAAATGCATGGTCGCTGTGGGAAATCACTGTTCGTAACAGATTAAGAAAATCACACTGACACTGTTCATGAGCGGAGGTCCCAAAATGCCTGTGTTGACAATCTGCTGTAAAATATCCCCAAAGTAATTACATTAAGGGTGTGCGTTGCGTGGTTTCCATGCACGCTCATGACTTCACCTCTTTTTTTACTATTTTCACTACAGATTTTCCACATTGCCATTCTTTACACCTCCCCATGAACAGTATTGCTGTAATTTTCCACATCCTGTTGAATGTGTTTTCGCACCTGTGGTGCCAAATGCCGTAGTCACTGTGCAAAATCAGCTTTTGGCTAACAAACTGATATTATAACCGTTCATAAGGTGGGGGTCACAAAAAACCCATGTTGAAAATTTGGAGTGAAAATACCAATGAACGCCTGAGGCGTTAGGGTTTCCGACCATAACACCCCAACCTGTAGAGACTGACAGGCATCATGGGTGTGACTTGGGATTGTCACCCGTAATGCTCATACCATTCCACCCCCCCACACCCCTGCAGCCAGTGAGAGGCATCGAGGTATGCCTTGGACTCTTCAGCCCCAAAGTTCGCCCCATTCTCCTACACTGCACCCATCTCACCGTATTTCCTGATGGAATGGGGTGAGCATAAGGCCCAAAGACCCCAAGGCACACCGTAACACCTGTCGGTGTCTGCAGGGTAGGGTGTGGTGAAATGGCATGGACGTTATGCTTGGCGACCCAAAGGCACACCCCACCAATGCCAATGCCAGCAAGCAAACATTCGGCATTGACAAATGCTTGCTAGCTTTGCTGTGCAGCCTTCAAAAGAGATACTGTATGTATAGTAAGAATTGCAGTAAGCAGCTATAGATTAGGGCTGCTGCAATGTTTCTGTTCCCCTTTAAAAGCTACTCTTTTCACCCCTTTGGCTAGGTTTACAAGAAAATAACTGTATGACATCAGACATTTGTGTGCAACCCAGACAGACAGCTAAAGCAAAGAAAATTTGACAGGATCTGTTTTACTGGCACATGAGTCCTCCAGACAGCTCAAAAACTAGAATACCTCTGTGGAAAATTGGATTTGGTACTTAAAAACAGGAGGTTTTTCCAAAGCTGAACAGATGGCAGCCCTAGTTAGAGTGAAAGGAAGCTTTGCTGGTGTTGACAATTCCAAGTACAGTCTTACTAGCTGCCATCAGAACAGGATGTGCCAAAGGTAATGGTAATTATTCATGTTCCTACAACAGGGAAGGATGCAAAATGCTGCAGCCAGGTTGGTGGCTTGCATGCCATATAGAGACACGCTTTGTACCATGCTGCAGCACCCTGCATGGATTGCTCCCTGACTATCTAAAAGACCGTTTAGTCTGGTATGCTCCCAGTCGCTCTCTGTCCTGAGGATTGCTGGCTATCCCAAGATCATGCTTAAAACAATCTGCCGACAGAGCCTTCTCAGTGATGGCTAGCAATATGGAACTCTTTGCCGCTCCATCTAAGGAGCTCGTGGAAGCATTTAAAAGGAGCATAAAGTCATCTGCTCAACCTGCCACGTGAGCTTGACGTTTGATTTGCTCTGCCTTCACCTCAGATTATATTTAATCATTAATGAGTTGGTGATTTGAATGTTTGCTTTAACTGATGTACGTATGTGAAGTACCCTGAGCCCTTGGGCTAGGGCGCTCTACCAATTAAATTGACTTGCTTTGTTTATGGGACAAAAATCAAACCACGGTCTGTAGATGGTGACAGAAAAAGCGTGGCAGGCACACGTACACCATAACGAGTTAGAGAGTCCACACATCACGAGGCTGCAGCTCAGGGGTGCCACTCATCTGTTATTACATGTAGTGTGACAAAGTTAACAACCTGAGTGATTACACACTCGTGATCAGAGGACACGCACACAGCACACAGTGCTCAGCATGATATGGCTATATATAGAAGCACGCAACTGAAGGAAAGCATTAAGAGCACTTCCTGTTTTCAAAGAAGGCTTATAATGTGATTGGCCCACTTAATTTCAAGATTACAGCTGCAAAGGAAAGCCCCAACTGTTGCCTCTCTGCAGTGGCTCTTATTGCATATTGCAGTCTCTTACTCAGGCGAAAAAAGAAAACAGCAGTGCATAGCAAAATTAGACTGTAATGCCTAGTGCAATACAGTATATAGAAAGCAAAGCAATAAGGTGAACTCTGTCTGGAATGGAATGGAATGAAATGGAAACCAGGGACTTAGTATCTACATAATGTTTATTATTAATGTATCTATAAATAACCGGGGAGTGTTTTCTCCCATAAGAAAACTCGGTTATCATTTGCCGTTATAACCAACTGGTTATAATGGCGAACACATGCTGGGTTTCCCTAGTTGAGCGCATGTGCACACTGCTTCCCTTCTGCACAACTCCTTCTCACCGCACCTCCTTATAAAGCTCTTTACTTCTTTTGACACCAGATTTTACCTGCCAATACCACAGGCTGTAGTACATGACCGAATAACTCTCCTGGTTCGTGATCACGGAAATCAAAAAGTGAAACTTAGTTACAACCACACTTCAGCTGACTGCACCTGAACTAGCGCTACCGCTAGCATCCTCAAACTAAGACAGATGTGGAGAGAGGGGAGGGAGGGGAGGGAGAGAGAGAGAGAGAGGCTGCAAACAGAAAGAGCCTGCACTAATATTCTAAACAGCAGCACCATCTACTGGCCACACTGTTCCTTTTATTTATTTCTTTAAAGAGGACCTTCCCTGATGGTCCAAAAAGATGCAGCTTGTAGTCATTCTATGCAGTACTAGACCTGAAAAGGTGTATGCATGTGTTATTTCTGGCCAAGGTTTACTCTGCCTTCCATAATTTGGATTTGTTTTTGAGCCCTGCTGCACTTGCCTTTGCTGTTCAGCTTGCTGGGATGCTAGCTCCTGATGATATCACTGTAGGATAGAGGAGTGACTCACACTGTTCAGCACCATGCAGTTGCAACAATGTTGCAAGGGAACTCTACCAGTACTCAGTGTACATACTGTGTTCCCCCTTCCCCAAGACACCCTGTTACAGCGCATTATGCCAAAATCTAAATGCTCATCTTGAATGGTTTTTGTGTGTGTGGAATTAGCTGCTCTACAATGATGTCAGCATGGGCCCACTGCAACACCAAACTTGCTATAGAAGCTCACGTACACCCTGCTGTTTTTAACAGCTCAGAATGCAAAAACTAACTGCAGCAGACATTAATGAAATACAATTCCAGAATCGATGCAAGAAGGGGTAATTAATGCATGAAAGTCAGAGTGACTGGGGAAGGTCCACTTTAATATAAATTATCCATTTCCACATCTACATTATAGTGCTGCTGTTTAGGTGAGAAAATGCAACCCAGCAATTATATAAAAAAATACATGGGTGGTTGTGAAAAAAAAAAACCTTGAATTTTATACACACCCTTGGGGTGTGACGTTATTATAAAAGCCTCAAGCTTCGCATTGGGGTTTATGAAGCATCACACCCCGCAAGTGTGTATAAAATTCTTATAATTACTGGTCACAATTTTTTTACATAGTAAAATCGAGTTGTAATTTGCCGTTGGATTCAGTCCCCAGTTCTCGGTTCAATCTGCCGATGGGGAGCCACTACCCGTCAGCATAATGCCCCCCATTTGTTGTGTGTGCTGATGGGGTGCCCAATCCCGTCAACTACAGCCACCCCAAACAGTTAGGTGGCATGCTGGGGAGCTCACCCCAGTGTGCCAAATGCCCCTGAAAACAAAAACATCCCACAATATATATGTTTTTTTAAACCTGCAAACCAGAAAACGGTCCCTCGCGAGTCCTGTGGTTCTCCCCCAACCCACGCCCACCCTCTGCGCACCCTGCCTCTCCCACACCCCCTCACCCCATACGTACCTCCGGAGCCTGTGAATGATCTTCAGTGGACCGGGAACACATCTGCACTCTTCAAAGCCCGACTGCAAACTGAAGAAATGCCGGTAAGCTGTATAACAGCATAAATAGGGTTTTCAACTTTGGTGCATAGCTCAAGCATTTTGGGAATTTTGGTAACAAATTTTCAACATGGGGTTATTGAGGAACCCTCCTCATGAATTCAGTCACTGTCATGGCGTTGTTGGGTCCTAAAAGGTGATTTTGTGGTCACTGTCGCGAATCATCTTTTGGGACTGATTAACCAAAGCGACAGTGCCACTGTTCATAAGGGGCTCTTAAAAAGCCTATGTTGCAAATTTGATGAAGAAAATCAAAAATGGCTGTTTAACAAGCGTGCGTTGCAGTTTCCACACAGGCTCGTAACTCTTGAATTTGTAATAGTTTCCTCTTATTTTCAACATTGGCATTTTACCACACCTCCTTATGAACAGTACAGCAGTCATTTTACATATCCTGGCCAAATGTGTTTTCGCATCTAGCACAGAATACACGGTCCCTGTGCGAAATCAGTTTTCAGGAAAGTTTGAAAATGACAGTGACACTGTTCATGAGCAGAGGTCCTAAAATGCCTATATTGAAAATTTGGTGATGAATGTCCATAAAATGACTGTGTTACAAGCATGCGTTGCAGTTTCCGCAGCGCACTTGTAACCGCAGAATTGCAATATTTTCATGCCAGATTTTCAACACTGGCATTTTCTACCCTCCTTATGAACAGTACAGCTGTCATTTTTCACATCCTGCCCAAAATGCTTTGACTCTGTATGAATCGTGTGGTCATCAGAGAAATCAACTTTGGGACAGATTAACAAACAGTGCCACTATTCATGGGGAGGTTCAAAATGCCTATGTTGAAAATGTGGTTAAAAATCCAAAAATAATTGGGTTCTGGACCTGCGTTGCTCAGTTTCTATGCATGCTCATGGCTTCACCAATTTTTCATATTTTAACTCTAGATTTTCAACATTGCCATTTTTACCTCCTCATGAACAATACAGTTGTCATTTTCCACTTCCTGCCCAAAATGTGTTTCTGAACCAGAAGCGCAAATGGCACAGTCGCTGTGCAAAATCACCTTTCAGCTATCAAACTGATAGTGTCGCTCTTCATGAGGTGGGGTCACAAAAAGCCCATGTTTATAACTTGGAATTTAAGTTTATTGCAGGAAAACTCTGTTGAGCAAGCTCATTCACAAGGAGGTCCAGAGACATACATGCATTCACAATGAGGTTCTGAGACTGACGACAATCAAGTAGGTTAAGTGCTTACATCATAAAACACAGTATACATAATGATAAAGAGCTTATATCATAATACTCAGCATACATAATGATAAAGAGCTCCCAGGGTACTCTAAGTTCATGATGAGAAGTTGCAGTGTTATAAAACAATACATAGTATACATTAAGTTTCCTCAGAGAAATTAAAATTCAGGAGGAAGTAACAGTAATTACACAACAATACAATAAAGATTCCACCTGAGACACTGATAGTGGTGTGAAACAGGGTTAAGAAGTGGAGGAATGGGACCTGGGATATCATGAGTCACTAGATTGTGGCCCTGGGGACAGTAATTCGTTAAAGACAGTTACAGGTATCTTTTAGTTTAGCCATGGCTAGCCTTTAAAAAAGTTAACAGGGACACTGCTGGGTAATTTCAATAAGGATTGTAATCGATTCAAATAGTTGGCAGTGAACATGAAATAGCACATTTTCCAAAGAGTGCTGGTCCTAGGTACATCGAGAAGGAGAAACTCTGTCTTCCTAAGTGAGTAAACACTGCATGCTACGTGTATTAAAGAGGATAGATATTGCAGTAATTTATTCTGGAGAAGTTTTAAAGTCCAGGTGCTGCATCCACTGTCCTCATTCAACTGTGAGCGAGGGCCAGCCAACTAAAGTATATAGAACACAGTGATGAGTTAGTGGAAAGGAGTTTGTTATTAATCGTGGGGAGCGGTGATAGAGAACATCTAGTTTATGGAGATTAGTAGAAGCTGAAGAATTATAGATTACATCACCGTAATCAAGGAGGGGAGGAAAGTGGCCTGAACCAAACTGGTTCTAATCTCAAAGGAAAGAAAGATCTATTGCGGAAGAAAAACCTAACCTGGCTTTGAGCCTTTAGCCAAGTCATCGAGGTGATCATTAAAGGAAAGCCTGTTGTCGAGCCAGAAATCGAGATATTTGAACTTTGAAACTATTTCCAGATGCTCACCTAGGGAAGTATTTATAAAATCATTGGGTAAAACAGGAGTAATAGTGTGCGGAGCATGGGTGAAGGATCATGGCTTTCATTTTTTTGGCATTAGGAGTAACTTTGCATTAATTAGGTTTTTTTCTAATTGCTCGAAGTTGGCTTGAAGGGGGTCCCTAATTTCTTCTAGTGAGGGCCCAGATGTGTACAGGACTGTGTCATCTGCAAAGAAGTGTAACTGGGACTAGGTAATCTGATGGTCAAGGTTGTTTATATATAAGGAAAGAGGACGGGACCTAAAATAGATCCCTGTGGGACTCCCCTAGCAGTAGGTAGGGAGGTCGAAAACAAATTTCCTGATTTAACTTTCTGTGTCCTGCCTGATAGGTAGCTTTTGAACCATTGGGTTGTGGATGGAGTAAAGCCAAGATTAGTAAG
The DNA here is from genome assembly GCA_016271365.2 of Neoceratodus forsteri. Lineage (NCBI taxonomy): Eukaryota > Metazoa > Chordata > Ceratodontiformes > Ceratodontidae > Neoceratodus > Neoceratodus forsteri. The sequence continues at coordinate 1,153,615,633 of CM057453.1, forward strand.
GCTGTGAACTAGTAGATTATGATCTACTGTATCAAAAGTTTTACTAAGATCCAAAAACACCGCACCAGTAGTTTTCTTAGAGTCCATTGCAGAGACCCAATCATAATAGTAACCTTGGCTTGAGTAACAATGGTACTATGGTTTGGCGAAAGCCAGATTGAAGAGGTTTAAAATATATTGAGCTGCAATATGGTTTTCAATTGGGCGTAGATCAGTTTTCGAATGCTTTTGAGAGGATAGGTAGTATTGAAGTAGGTCTATAATTATTGAGATCACATGGATCTCCGACTTAAATAAGGGAGAATATGGCGGGTTTCCAAGGCGAGGAACTGTGACGGTTGAAATAGAAAGGTTGAATATATGAAGTATTGGGCGGTAAGATAGGGGTAGCCAAGTTTTAGGAATAATGGATCTATGCTATCTCCCCACTTTTTGGTATCCAGGTTAATAAGTGACTCCTCTACTTCCTTAAAGCTAAGAGGAGCAACTGGAATGAACAGGCTGGGTATTCGGTGATGCATATGTTCAATCGATGTTCCTTACTTGGGTGGCATGTGGAGAAGTATCAAATGCTAGGCTGGCGGTGATGAAGTGGGAATTAAGTTCTTCCAATATTTGATACGTACTTTCAATAGCTGATCCACTGATGAGGATCTTTGCTGGAACAGATGGGCAGTTGAGCGACCCTCAATTGACTTGAGGGTCTTCCAGATTTTATAGAGGGTTCCTTTGGCCTGCTCTAGGGTAGAAACATAGCAGCTAGATTTAGTTTCACAAATGCGCTTGACGATGCATTCCTGGCTGCCCTGAATGCCTGCCAATCTAATGGGCTTTTGGAGCGTCTTGCTTGGGCCCATAGTTTGTCACGGTTTGACAGTGCAGCCTTGAGCTCCGATGTGAACCAAGGGTGAGAGTTTTTGTGCGTCCAAACCTTAATAGTGGGAGCATGTCTATTAACTAAAGAGGTAATGCTGCAGTTAAGGACATTAACAGCCTCGTCTCCTGATTTTGCAAGGAAAAGGTCTTGCCATCTGATGTTGCTTAGATCAGTCACATAATTGTCAGTATTGAACTTGCGGAACGACCATTTGGTTATAAATTTAGGGGGAAGGATAACTTTGGCTTGTGATCTAGTGTAGACTACGATGTTGTGATCACTCATATCATTATGAAACACCGCTGTTTGTAGGATTTTATGTGGATGGGTAGTTAGGATAACGTCTAGAAGTGAACTGTTGGCTGAATTTTGGGTGTTAATCCTGGTTGGTTCACTGATTAGTTGGGCTAATCCGAGTTCATCGCAAAGTGACTTCAGGTCGGAGGATTTTGATGATAGCCAATCCATATTGAAATCACCAAGGATTAGTGTTTCTGTGTTAGCTTTAATGATTAAGGTTTTGAGGGCACTAAGGATATCAGTTCCGGCAGTAGGTGGTCTATATCCACCTATGATGCAAATGTTATCAGAGGAAGGGAGATGAAGCTCTAGTGAAACAATTTTGAATTCCTTGGGTTTAGATTTGGTGATAATGTTACTAATCGTGTATTTTGATTTGGCATAGACAACTACTCTGTCCCCCTTGAGCCCTGTCTGCTCTGAACGGGACATAATCTACTATGTTAATTTGCTGGTCAGTAATATTTTTGTTAAGCCATGATTCGGTGACAATGATAATACTGGGTTCAGTATGTGCAGCCCAGGCTTTTAACTGCGATAGTTTTTTAATTAGACTCAGTATATTAACCATCATTATTTTTAAACCAGATGTATCTGCAAATTCTAATGGTGAAGGGATCAGTGTAGGGGGGCCTGGATTTAGCTCAACATTGCCTGAGCAGAGAAGGAGGAGTAGCAATTTCTTTAATGAGATAAAATGCAACCCAAGATCTTTTTTCCTTCCAGACTGCCTATTATTTGTTTTAGAGGATAAAACTGTTAATTGTGTTAATTGTGCATAGGCTTGTGTTACAGTTTGGGACTAAAAGGAGTGCTTTGAGGGACAGTGGGGAAGGGAGGAGGAGAGAGAGAAAGAAGAGGGTGCTCAATGAATAAAGGGAGGGGGCATGAGGAATAGTGATTGGGTAAAATGACCAGGGCATAATAGGTATCGTTTTTCATGGCAATGTCGCCTGCTGTATAGTGTTAGTGTGGATATACCAGGAGCAAAGGTTAATATTAATAGACATGCTAGGGTATAAAGTGCCATGGCTCACTGTACTCTGCGTGAGTATGTAAGGGAGAGGTTAATTTTACCAACTGGGGTAAACCTATAGAATGGGTAGGTGGATAGAGGGGGCATGGCCACAGTGTATTTAAAGGAGGCCTGGGAGGGGGTGGGTAGAAAAAACACTCTAGAGAGAGCCTCGGGGAACAGCCTGCACTGGGGTGAAGGACTGGACCAATCGGCGTCTTTACAGAAAAGGCCTGGTATCCGATTAGTTGGCTTTGGATGCCGTACCTTCTGAAAGCTGGATCCGCGTAGCGGGCAACTGCCATCAGCTGCAAGGTCGCCGGAGGGCCGGTGACCGTGGATCCTGGGGCTCGCCCTGTTCAGGGGCTGAAAAGGTCACAGGGTGAAGATCCACTCTGATGGAAGATGCTTCTTGCTGCTGGAACCGCCAACGTTAAACAGTGTCTTCTTTCTCCGGTGTGTTATTTTTGGTTCCTCAGGGCTGCGCCACACACGGTCTGCCAGTTTGCACACGGTCCCTATCACGTTCTAGCCAATGGGGGACTGCGATGAGGGGGACACGCCTTAACCTCTGCTCCAATCCGAGACCCAGATGACCGCCGGGCCCACCTTCACGAGGGCATTGCATTTCCAACTATAACAACCCACCCTGTAGAGACTGACAGGCGTCAGGGGTGTGACTTGGGATCATCAGCTGTAATGCTCCCGCCGTTCCACCCCCACTCCCACCCTGCAGCCAGTGACAGGCATCGAGGTGTGCCTTGGAGTGTTCGGCCCTAAAGTTCACCCCATTCTCCTATACTGCACCCACCTCAGCGTATTTCCTTATGTAATGGAGTAAGTAGAAGGCCCAAAGACACCAAAGCGCACCACGACACTTGCCAGTGTCTACAGGGTAGGGTGAGGTAAAATGGCATAAGCGTTATAGATGACGACCCAAAAACACACCCCAACACCTGTCAGTCTTTGCAGGGTGGGGTCGGGTTGGCATCAGTTCAATGCTTCACTGCCATTCCTATTATGCATCTTTGACTCTGCTACTCAATGCCAATGCCAGCAGACAACATCTGGCATTGACAAATGCTTGTTTAACTTTGTTTCATGTTGGCTATCATGGAGCCAGATGGAGGGGTTTACCTCTTAGTTGTCCCACTGCTAATCTCCTAACTGTAAGGCCATTTGAACCGGACAGCTGTCCCAGTGGAAGTACATTCATGCACCTGCCCCACCATGCACTCTACAATGTCTCCCTTCCCTTCACCCTATCTGCCACACTACCACTTGCATTCCTATAGGCAATTGTGACAGAGCAAGGCAATGCAGCCCTCATTCCCTCCTTGGTAGGACAGCATTCTCTGGGTGCTTGGTCCTCCTCCCCTGGCAGGACCCTGATATCCCAGACTCAATCCCAAACCGGGCTCTGACACAGTAAGCAGCATCGCCTAGCTGTGCAAACCGGACTGGCCCTGGGAGTTACCTTTTAAAGTGTGCTTTCAAAAGTATTTTTCTACATGTATTCTGTATTGCTCAGTAAGTTTATGCTCTTCGACTATCTTGTACTAATACACTTTTTCATTCAGATATTCACCCTCCTCAGCCTGTCAGCTCCTATGATCCTGCATTTCGGCCCTGCCCCTGAATACTTCCATGCTTGCCTTCATCCATCTCTTCTGTTGAGCTTGCACCCCGCCGGTAGGGACTAGCTTAGCAGTGCTTGTTTCAAGGTGCTTTGCCCCAGGATCTTGATCATAATGTTGGTGGAAAGTGGAGTACCCAGGTTGATGGTGCAGAGCTCAGAGAGGCAGGATTTTATCCTGCATGGTGGTCCGGTTTTCCTCCTGAGTTTTCTCCTGGGGCTGGCAATATGCAGTGACACAACCTGTGTCCAACACTGGCCCTGCCCTCAATCAGAGTGCCTCATGCTGCACTGGCACCTGACATCAGACAAGAGGCACATGGCAGTCAAGCAGCAGAGTGCACTGTCCCCCCGGAAAGGGGGAGCAGTCTATGGGATGCTCAGATCTTTCCCCAACTGGCCCCCTGCAACTCTGGTTGCTGGTGTAGCGTGTGGTAGTGCTGCTGTGTTGACTTTGTAAGTGCTCACCCCAATTGATGTAAAAACTGGTGACTTTTTTTAAATCATCCCTATTTAATGCTGCCTGTAGAGAGGGGCAAATCCCCTAGAAAAGCACCATTTTAGGGCACACAGAACATTGGGTGGTAAGAGCATCTTGTTACACAGCTCCACGCTGCTGCTGCACTTTGTACTCGTGTAATCAAATAAAGATTTTTCTAACTGAAAGTATCTTCTTGACATTTATTCTTGTTTGCACAGGTTCTGTGATTCTTTGGCTCTGTAATCCTCCCTGTTTGCCTTCACCCGATGTCTGCAGCTTAGGGCAGTGACCTGGTTTAGCAGCATGCCATCATGGTCCCTCACTGCTAATTACCATGAAGCCCAGTGAAGCCTCACCTATCTGCTATCTGTCTACCCCCCATGGAGCCTCAGCGCAATTCAAGGGCGGGTTCAAGGTGGTGGAGACCAAGCATGTTAGTTATCAGGCAACAGAGGAGGCAGCATGGACCATCCCAGATATACTGAGCTTCCCAGAAGCTGGCAACAGGGTCACACTTTCCTGTTTTACCCCAGTCTCCTGGAAGTGGTAAGTGTGAGAGGGGGACCAATGCACATGTGCATGCATTACATGCACAGTGTGGGTCTCTAGCCAACATCTTCGCCCTCCCACTTGGCACCCTTGCTGCACTGTCACCTGTAGTCATCCAAGTGGCAGTACTGTGATGAGGATGGTGGCCCCCCTTCATGGAGGAGGACAGTGTCCTCTGGGATGCTCCCCCAGCTGGCTTTTGACAGCCCAGCCTCATTCCAAAACCTGGGTCACTGGCATGATTAGGGCTCTTAATCTACAGTAGTTGTAACATTTCTCTTATTACTGTCAAGGATTTTACTGTCCTGCAGCTCTGCATTGTGAGTTCAGTTTTCGTTTGGTGATTAAAGTGAAGCCTGAGTCTTTTTCTTAATTACTAGTAGTACTCATTGTACCAGTCAAAGCAGTAGTATTTGTTGGCAGCAAGGAATTTCAACATATAGGGCCTGATATTTAATAGGGTGCATAGCACAGCGCAAATGTTTATGCTGTCCTTTATAATTGCCCAGAGGTCCCAGGACTGTATATGTGGTTGGGCACTATCTAATTGAATACAGGGTCATGTCAGCACAGCGCTGAGTCAGGTGGCACCACCCCGACGTGATTTCCAAAGTTGCCAACAAGAGTTGACAGCGCTGGAGCATTATCTGCAATTTTCAAAGGTACCCGTGCAAATGAGCCCATTGGGCATGCAGGGCACTAAAAGGGCCATTTGCATGCTCGTTATGAGCCCATTTGCATGGGTAGCAGAGGCAGGTAGTATGGTGCTGCCCTCCCACCATCCATGATAGCTGTAGCTATCCCTGTGGTGCTAGTGGCCCCGACCTCCGATCACCAGTCTTGTTGTCCAGAACACAATCCCTGGTGTTAGTGGTCCTCCCCCTCCCTCCAATCAACAGGCCCTCCATTCAAAACACAATCCCTGGTACTAGTGCCCCACCCAACATCCCCCCACCAAAATCACCATTTCCTCTGTTCAAAATAATATAAAAAAGAACCCCTGGTGCTTGTAGTCCTCCCCCACTGATCGCCAGCCTGGACTTAAAAATCTTCCCTGGTGTCCAGTGCGCCCGGCACCAATCCGACCACAGATCACAATGCCCTACTCCCTGGGGTCTAGCTAGCAGCTGAAGTGCAGCATCTGGGTGGCAGCAAGTGTTGAAATACAGGCATTACTCATGGATTTCCCCACAGCAGGGATCTACTTTGGATTTGGATTTTTGCCACAGTTAATGCACTGTGGTACTGACACGGAGGTTGTCTATTTATTTATTTACACATTATTGTATTCAATGTTTATATTACTTACTCATAGTTCTTAGCACTGACTGTAAAGGTTTATAGGAAAAACAAGGTACACATCTGAGTAAGGTGCCTATGGATTCTATGTATGCATTAATAGAGGCTATTATTGGGAAAGGGAACATATCGGAGAGTCTTAATCAGGAACAGGAAGCACTAAAGGCAAAACTGCAGTTAGAAGAAGTTAACAAAAATCTGGAGAACATGAAGAAATAAATATTGCAATATGAAACAACCCCGAAGGAACAAAAAAATCTGTAAATTTCAGAGAGATATGAACAATTATAGGGATAACAAGGGTTATGCACATATGTTTATACCAACAGCACCACATAATCACACATATAGACATCCTGAGAGTGGAACAGAGAGTGATGATAGCTACTCACGCCCAAGCTATGGAAGAGATAGACAGGAGACACATTCACCATCTGGGTCTTTTTCTGGACCAGGCAGGGGATTAATAGATGCATCTCATGGCATGACAAAGAGACAAGGGCTGCTGGGACCTCATTACATGACCAGAGCCAGAGGACAAATCGAAGGGGAACACAAGCAGGCAGGCACAGGAGGAGAACAAGCACAGGAATAGGCAGAGGGTGAGATGACACCAGGCAAAAATACCCCAAACAGGGACAGAGGTAGCCTCTATATTTAATTTAAGTTCTAGATAATTTTCTGAAGTAAAGGAAGGCCTATTATCAAAAGGCTTGTCATTTGCTATAACTACTAATGTTAATAAGTTTGAACTTGAATGTAACCTTCAAAATGCATTAGAACTTTGAGGCTTAAAACACAGTTTGCTGAAGATATTAGCAAGGACTTTTATCAACAGAGTATAAAAAAAGGCTTTGAATGTAAAATCCATATATAATCCACCAATTGGGCATAACCCATCTGTAGAAACCTAGGCAGACATTATCAGGACTGAAGTACATGCCCTCTTTACATCAAATGAGGACATGAAACTCAAAACAGATAATTTAACTAGCAGGGAAAAGACAGCTTTAAACAACTTAAGCAAAAATAAATAGATTGTCATCAAGCTAGCAGACAAGGGAGGCGGAACAGTGGTAATGGATTATAGTGTATGGTGGAATGTTGTTCTGACTCATTTTTCTCCATACTGAAAAGCTGTTTAGCCACAGATAAAAGTTCATAGAATGCTGTTCAGTCCATACTGTACGTGCAGAAAAGTGTTTTACTCATTCTTAAGAAAAAGCTTGAGCTGTACTTTGAATTGAACCACACAAAAGTGTGGCGCAGCAACACCATGTCAAACTGAGAGATTGATGGTGGTGGTGGACTTTTCTGGTGTGAGTGTTGCATGTGTGACAGGTTGGATGAGGCGGTGGTGACATATAATAATGCTGTCACCAAGGCACTCGACAACGTTGCACCGGTCCGTATATGACCCAAGTTTTTTCACTTGAGATCCCTGTGGTTTGATGGGGCTCTCAAGGAGATGAAGACAAAGGGTCAGAAGTTGGAGCATTGCTGGAGAAAATACAGGACCATGGATGACAAACTGACTTTGAGAACTCACTATAGTGAGTATCAAAGAGCAATCAACCATAAGAAGGCAGTATTCCTGTTCAGAGAGATTGCGGCAGGAAAGAACAGACTGGCTTTGCTCTTTTGGACAATAGACAGGCTATTAAACCAAGCCTGTCTGCAACAAAAACAGTTATAATCACTAGTTTTGAGGAGTTCACTCAGTTCTTTTCTGACAGGGTGTCCTCCATTAGATCCAGGATCTCTCAGTGGGACATGACCAATCCCGCGAGTGTGAAGCCTGGTATTCACTACGAGCACTCCATTTGTCTGGGAGGAGTTTCAAACAGTGGGGATGGCTGAGGTCATCGAGGTCATCTTGAAGCTGTGACCTACTTTTGTGAACTGGACCCAGGCCCGGCGCTTCTCCTAGTGGGATGCGTGGAGTCTGTTGATCCAGTGTTTGCTGAGATTATGCACGGTGCTCACTCTCAGAGGGGCTGTTCCCTGATGCCTTGAAGGAGACATAGTGAGGCCCTTCTGAAGAAACCATCGCTCAACCCGGACATCTTGGCAAATTACTGACCTCTCTCTAATCTTCCATTCTTGGGAAAGGCTGTAGAAAGTGGTTGCTTCACAGATCGAGGCCCATCTGATGACCTTTGACATTTATGAGCTACTCCAGTCAGGATTTAGGAAAAGCATAGCACTGAAACAGCATTAGCTAGGCCCAGAATGATCTCCTTAGGGTGAGGATATAGGAGAATGGTCAATTCTCATTCTCCTAGATCTCTCCTCAGCTTTTGACACCATAGACCATGTGATGCTACTGAGTTGCCTTAAGGAGCTCTGTGGACTCACCAGTAAAGGTCATCAGCTGGCTTGAGTCCTTTCTGACAGGTAGGCACAATGAGTAGTGTTGGGAAACTTCTCATCCTGCCCAAAGTCTCTGTCCTGTGGAGCTATCCCTGGGTGACATCATTAGGCATTACGGCTTGAGTTTTCACTGCTATGCAGATGATACCCAGCTGTATATGTCCTTTGCCCCTGGAACATCAGATGCTGTGGACCTGCTAAACAAATGCTTATCTGGGATCCAGGACTGGATGTCCTCTAACTAGTTGAGGCTAAACTTGGACAAGATGGAGATGCTAATGCCTGAGCCAGGTCATCAATGGGATATGGTCGCCACTGGGGCAGGGACAGGATTGTTCCTGGGTACCAACTCATTGGTGGCATACAATAAGGTGCAATCTGGAAATCATCCTCACTGACAGACTGACATTGGAGGCCCAGGTGTCTGCCATTGACTGAAATAGTTTCTACCATCTGAGGAATGTCACCGGATTAAGCCTTAATACCATCTGATGACCTGCCTGCACTGGTACATGCTTTTGTGACATCCAGACCTGATTACTGCAATGCTCTATACTTTGGGGTCACTGAGAGTAACCTCCATTGGCTGCAGCTTGTGCAGAATGCCGTGGACAGACTGTCAATGGGCCTTCCTAGGTCCATTCACATAACCCTGGTTCTGAGCAAACTGCACTGGCTGCCAGTTAGGTGTAGAATTGCTTTCAAGGTGGGTCTCCTCATCTATAAGACTCTATATGGATTGAGTCCTGGTTACCTGTCTGACCTTCTGACACCAGTCCACCTGGCATGCTCACTCCACTGGTCCACAGAGAACTTTCTTATCGTTCCTAGGGCTTGGCTTAAAACATCTAGCAACTGCACTTTTGAGGGTCACCAGGCTGGTCCTATGGAACACACTACTGTCCACAAACCCACTCCAGGAGTCAGGCCCTCTGCTCCCAAAGTACCCAATCTTGAAGTGCGATTCGTGAACAGGGGACAAACAGGGACACCCTCCTGTTTGTTTTGGGTCCAAGCAAACTACCAGGTTCGAGTCCTCGGGTCAATTATGAACCCTTTTTTGCTAGCACACCCATTTAACAGGTCCAAATATCACACTCTCTTCAGGGGAAGCAGCACAATACTTGACCCAGTGGGCATACAACCAATCTGGTTCACAGCCCCCTGCCAACTCAATAGGATTCGGGTATTTTTCTTACCTTGTTGGATCTTTACACAGATCCTTGTTAGCATCGCTGCATAATGTGACTCAATAAGCATTTAATGGCTGTGTTAGAATATTACAACTGCTCCACCATTCACACACAAAATGAGCAAGTTCCCAGGCAGGTTTAAGGAAAAACAAGGTTTACTAAAATTAAAAATGGTAAATAAATACAGAACATATATACATTAAGGTTACAATAAAAAAATGGACAATTGTAAACAAACTGCCTTGCACTGAATAACTAATCCTACCCTAGTTCCAGCTGGTAAATAGTGGGATGAAATTGCCTATTTTGGCAGAAGTGCCTGTCTTTGAGTCCAGGAACAGTGCCCTTAGAAGTCCAGAACACAAATGTGCATCAGTCCCTTCAGCCAGCTTGCAATATCAGAGTTAAAGTCCCACCTTCTTGTGGATGTCACAGCACATGAGGTCACTTTTAGCCCTGTAATTAATTTGTAACATGACCAGTGTATAAGCAAATGTTTTGGCTTACTGCCTATTTTGAAATCTGCAAAGACAGCAATATACATTTTTTTTTAACATATAATGTTTTATTGAGGTTTTCAGTTTTCATTTGGTTCGCTTAATACATAGCAGCATATTCACCATATAATTTGAATACTGATCCCAGGCACAAGGTATCTAAGACATTGCCATTTTACAGAACTTTTCCTAGTTACCAGGTTAACTTTATATAAAGTGTCAATTATACAATGTCCATGTCCCTAATAACCTAAGCAGGAGACCTGTCCTATATATGTAGTATACTAATTACTCTACTCTGAAGATGGGTACAGGTAACTACGGGACATACAAAACAATAGAATCTTGCATAGCTACGCAGACCTATCAGTTTAAACAACCGGTGATTACTAACTATATACTTTTACTCAGCTTGTGCCCAACAGGCCCGTAGGATTACACTTGATCTATAGATATAGTTAAGGTAACATAGAGAACAGTAAAGCAACAATTCAGCCAGTATATCGATTCAGGCAGGAAAAGAGAAAGAGAGGAGTATTATGGAGTCTACACACCATAGAGGAAAGTACGTGGCATGAAGTATGCCCACCTCGGTTCGCTTTTACCCGTAAGTGGTAGGAGTGACAGGAGGATTCTGTGGAGTGGGGGGGACACTTTGCAAATTTGTGAATGGAGATAGGCGTTCCACTTTGTGTGATACTCAGCCATTTTACCCCTGACTGCAGCCGTCAGCCTTTCAAAGGTGGCCAGCCTAACTAAGGCTGTCCGCCATTGTGAAAGTGTTGGGGGGCAAAGGCTGCCTCCATTTCACAAGAAGAGCTCTTTTTGCTTCCATGACAGTGACGAGGAGCCAGGCTTTTTTAGCAGGCGTAAGTGCATTAATTGAGAACGTGTCTCCTAACCGCAGGGAGTAATAATGCAGGGACAACGGGGTGTTCACTATTGCAGAGCAGTCCTTTAAAACCGTGGTCCAGAAGGTGCAAATAGCTGGACACTGCCAGAGTATGTGATAAAGGTGGGCCGGGGAAGAGTGACATCTCCAACAACTGTCTTGAGGGATTACCCTATGCCTGTGTAAGACTGCAGGAGTTTGGCACCATCGGAGAAGAATTTTTAGTTTAACCAACTGACTCCTGGAGTCTACATAAGCCGTGTGGGCCATTCTGAGACAACCCATCCACTGTTGTAAGGATAAGTTGTGTGGAATATCCTGCTCCCATGCGACTCTGCTGGGAAGAGTGGTATCCGGTTGGGAATCTCTGAGAGTTCTATAGATAATACTCACAAGGCCCTTGCCCCTATTGGGCAGGGAGATGTTATTTAAACAGCTCCAAGGGGACTGAGGGGATCAGCATTTAAGTAGAGGAGTCACAGCGCTGCGCAGTTGGAGAAACCTGCAGAAATCTTGATTTGGCAATTTATAACTTGGCTTTAAGCTGCTCAAAGGACATTACAGTGTGTGAATTAGGTATTAGCAGATCAGCTATCGTCTGCATACCTTTGGATGCCCAAGAAGCCCAGTAGAGTGGTTTATGATCCACCCTTACAAGTGGGTTATCCCATATCGGAGCATAACCTAGCGGGGAGTGTAATGGATTTAGGAACACCGTTAGGCCCATTGCACGCCGCCACAAAGAACATGAATTTGCCATAATTGCGTAGTTGGGATTAGTCAGCTTCCTGTTAGACAGCAAAGAATAAAGGGAGTTCCTTTGTCAACTCAGCTTCCAACACCGCCCACTGCAGGGGGAGACATGACGAGGAATGAACCATGTTAAGGTCTGGGCCATGTTGAAAGCCAGGTGATATCCCACAAATCAGGAGAGCCCAAGCTCTCCTTTCGACCAATGTGCCCGCAGTTTCCCTCTACCCCACCTAGGGAGGCCCCCTTCCCATAAAAACTGTGCCACCAGCCAATCTAGGGCCTGGAATGGTTCTGGGAGAACGGGATTGGAAGATTATTCAATACATAAGAAACCCTCGAGAAGATAAACATTCTTACCGCCTCCACTTTACCCTTTAAAGTTAACTTCAATTTCCTCCAACACTGAACCTCTGCTGTAAGTGTTGTTAAGAGGGGAGAAAAATTAGCTGATTCAAGATCCTTCCAGGCTGCTGTAATATTGATACCCAAGTATTGGAAGCTGTCGGCACCCAGGAAATATCTGTGCCCGCTAAACATTGTCTACTACATTTCTTATTTAGGGATATAGGAGAGTTTTGTTTTGATTTACTGTGAGGCCAGATATCTTAGCTAACCCTTGCAGTATAGACAGAACAGGTGAGAGAGAGGATTGTGGGTCAGCTAGAGTGAGAAGCATATCGTCTGCATATGCATGAACTAAATACGAGGTGTTCCCCACAGGGAATACCAGTTACAGTTGGAGAATTAGTCAGCCTTCTAATTAGAGGGTCCAGAGCTAACAAGAACAGGAGAGGTGAGTGGACACCCCTGCCTTGTGCCTCTGAAGAGTAAAGGAGGGAAATATCCATGTTAGTAAGGATCTTGGCTGAGGGTCGATTGTACAGCGTGTGCACCCATGAACAAAACTGGAGTCTGAAACCATAGCACTGAAGGAGTCTGGAGCAAATACTCCCACTCCAACGAGTCGAAAGCCTTAGCAAAATCAATCGACAGGGCTGCCATGGGAACTTCGGAATGAAGAGCGAGCCATTTTAGATTCAGCATAAGGCACAGATTGTCTGCACTTGACTTCTGTTTCTGGAACCCCATCTGAGAGGGATGGATCAGGTTGGAAAGCACTGGGGACAGTCTGGTTGCTAAAATTTTAGCTAATATCTTAGTATCAACCGATAGAAGCGAAATAGGTCTGTAGTTTGCACATGACAAACTATCCGTGGATTTCTTGGGGATTAGTGATATAAGGGCATCTCGCATTGTGGGGGGGAGAACACTGTTTGACTGGGCTTCTTGGAGCATCTGAAGTAGAGGGGAGGTGATCTCGTCCGCGGGACTTGTAAAGTTTGGCGGGTAGCCCATCCGACCCAGGGCCTTACCTTTAGCCATGTATGAGAAAGTGCGGACCATAACTCCTCCCAAGTAATAGGGGCATCCAACACACAGGCTTGCTCCTCAGAAAGCCTAGAAGATTGTGCCCCTTCGTGGAAGCTCTGCGGCCGCTGAGATAGCTCTGTAGCCGACAGAGAGCTCTTGGATTGATACAAATCTTGGTAAAACATCTTCATCACTTCATTGACAGCTTTCGCTGTTGTGGCCACCTTCCCCATCTTATTCCTTAAGGCTAGGATTCTGGATGCGGTCTGTTGCTTCCATAAGCAGAATGCTAACAATTTCCCACCTTCTTTTCCCCCCTTCCCAAAACCTGTGTTTAACACGGGTGAGTTGCCATTCCGTCTTTCTGTTCAGCAACACATTAAGTTTGTACTTCAGGCTGGTAATGTCGGCTAGTAGGGAGGAATTAAGTGGTTTGGTGGGTAACAATTTAAATTGTCTCTCTAGAGATGCCAAGTTATTTTGGAGCTCCGATATACTTTTTGCCCTTTCTTTATTTTTGGCCGCAGAGTAGGCAATAATTCTCCCCCGCATGACTGCCTTAAAGGCCTCCCAGACTGTGGCTGCACTGGTTTCCAGGATATTAAACTGAAAATAGGAGAAAGCTTCCTTCTTTTATGTACTCCCGGAAAGCTGTATGCTCAATTAGCAGGGGTTGCACCTCCACGGGTCAAGCTCGGACTCTGCCCTTGGGGAAAAGGTAATCTTTACAGGAGCATGGTCTGAAATAATAATACTGCCAATAGTAGGAGCTATGATCCCCCAGCATTGCAGCGTGATTGGCCAGCCAGAAGTCCAGCCTACTGTGTGTCCCATGCACTGTAGAATAGTACGTGTAATCACGCCTGCTCGGATAGTTAATCCTCCACGGGTCACCTAGGCTCCATTCTGACATCAGAGAATTTAGGGTTTCCAAAACTCTCGGGTGGGTCTGCGGCGTGGGAAAAGATTTATCTAAGAAAATATCACAGACCAAATTGTGATCTCCACCAACCAAAACTGGAATGTCATGATCATCCCAAATGAGTTTGGTAAGAGCCTAAATCACCTCAGAGTATATATCTCCCGTATCCGTGTTGAAACCATAAACATTGGCTATCAAAGCCTTATCCCCAGGATACGCCAACTTAACCACTAACCACCTGCCCAATGAATCCTGGCATTACCCTTCCACCGACCACGGGCCCGACTTCCGTAGGAGGATAGCCACCCCCTTGGATTTTGTGGATGCACAACTGACCAGCACCGCACCCACCCACAACTTTTTTAGCCATTGCACTGTGCGGTTGGTAAGGTGCATCTCCCATAATAGTGCAATGTCCGTTCCCAGTGAGTGTAAGTACTGTAGCACCTTACTCCGCTTAGCTGGATGGTTGAGACCCAGATGTTCCAGGAGACGCAACCTCATCCTTGCGGTTTCACTGTGGCTTGAGCCATATTAGACTCCCTTATTACGTAGCCAAGAGAATGAGTACTCCACCCAACCGGGGGAAGGTGTGCCAGTAGCAGAGTGGGATTGAAATTACCCGGCTAGTGTCCTATCGATGGTGCGATGCCGCCGATGAACTTGCAAAACTCCAGGTGTATAGAAACAACCGTATTGTTCAATCTATCTATAGCAGTGCACAGGTCTGTGCAGAGTAAACTAGTAGAAAGGGACAGGAGAAAAAAAAACACTAGAATTATACCCTTACACAATTCAGGAAGGAAAAGAAAACAAAAAGGAGAAAAAGACAGGGCCCCAAATAAGTGCCCAACAACAGCAGTCAAAAAACTAGGTTAGCCAGTAAACTGCTAATAACCAATAACACACAATAACTCTGTCAGTTAACACTCAGTTGCTGGCGCCGAGTTGGACGCTTGCGTAGGGGAGAGTGCCCCTAAACCACACTGATTTGGACACCAAAAGTTGATCGGGCGGGAGACCCACTGAATCCAGTGTTCTGTCCCAGCCCGAGTCTATGGCTCTGGCTAAATGAGCTGCATCCAGCCTCCAGGAGCAGCCCGCAAACCAGTATCGCCCCCCCCATCCCCCATCAGAGAGGGGGGCAGGGGTCTCAATCGAGAACACCCGACCCTGAGTTATAAAGAAGGGGAAATGAAAGGGGGGGTGGGGAAGAGGGTATATCAAACCGCCCAAAATTTAAAACACTCATTTGGCCTTGAAGGAGCAGGAGTGATTCCTAGGTATCTATAAACTAGGACTCTCTCACCGTGGTACAGTGGCCGCTAATATGTGTGACCATGTGTACCATTTGTGACAACAAAGACTTCAACTATTGGGTTGCTCATGCAAAACCATTTGAGTCGGGTACCAACAATAATAGACTTGTACCCAGGTAGCCGCAGGCCTGCCAACAGAGTGAGCAGGGTATAAATGGTGGTGCCCCTGTCATAACTGGTGGGAGACAGCTTATTGGACTCGTCAGCCAGGCCAAATTTAAGCCTCACCCAAGCAAACAGACCAAGACAGATATGGGGGGGGGGGAGAGAGCAAGTCCCTGGCCCTTAACCCCAAGCTGAGCCCTCATGCAATGTGAACAGCATTACTATGAGCAAGTGTGCAACAGGGAAGGGGGGGTGCCCCCTCCGCCATCTGACTATCACACAGCATATTATCGCAAAGGTTATGTAACTCATCCTTCAGCTGCTAGGAATGATAACAGAGGCAGACCACAGATTCTCAAGTCCCTGATATGGACAGTGCTTCAGCATATGTCTTCATGCCTGGCTTCACAGCGTCACAGGTTGCCTTCTCCACGTCGACCTCCTCTTCTTCCATCGCAGTCGCCCAATTAATTGGTGTCGGGTCATCCTCTAAGGCCCCCTTTGTTTCCTTCGCCCTGTCTGCATCTCTATTTCTCTCTAGCGAGATGGGATCCGCCTTTAAAAACTTAGCAGGGGGAGATGCAGCTGCGTTCTCCAGAGCTCTGAGCTGGTGGACGGGGACTTCTGGGGCGTGTGCGTTGTCTCGCTGGCAATGGAGGGTCAGCCCCTTCAAGCATTTGTTGCGGTGGAGTATCATTATGCACTTCTAAAGCTCGCCTCAAGGAAAATTGTGATGATTTTGCTTTGCTTTCATCGGGTATAGGGGCCCATAACTGCCTCTGCGGTGGGGGGGGGGGCTGTACTGGTCGGACTTGTTCGCCTGTGATTACAGTCCTCCAGAGCAACGTTGCCTTTCTTGGTGGTTCCCAGCGATATTTTGCCCCTGGGCTCCCAGAGGCATCTGGGAAATCTAGTACCAGCCAGCATGCCCGGCCAGTGCCCTCTAATCCAGGCCTCCGCATCCCTCGGTGACTCAGCCACAAGTGATTGACCATCTTTGTACATATAAAGTGAAGAGAGTCCCTTAAACCTGTATTGCACTGAGTTCATGTTCAGCACTTTTTTGATAATCTTGTAAGCACCCCTCCTAGCTGCAACCTCCTGTGACAAGTCCCTGTAAACAGAGATGGCATGTCCTCAAGACAATTCACCAGCCTCCCTTATAGCTTTCTACAGGCGCTCCTTAACTGATAATCGTAGTAAGCAGACACGATAATCCAGGGCTTTGTTGTGGTTTGAGTTGCTAGGGACCCTATAAGCATGCTTTACATTAACAGATCCTTCCAGCGCTCCTCCAATTATTTGAGGAAGCCATTCGCTTCGGAATTTCTCAAGATTAGGCCCTCTTCCCCTCTGGAACTCCAAGAATGTATGTTGTTCCTTCTTATATGACTATCTTGTATTTACCCTCTGCCACAGGTGTGCCAGCTTAGCTTCATGGTCTCTTAATTTGTGCAGGACATTCAAATGCTGCCTTCCAGTTCCCCACGCTGCTCCAGTACATTGTGTTGATCCTCCAGCCTCGAGATGGCGACATTGCCCGCCAGTGAAGTGCCTATGCTGTCCATCCTAGAGAGAAGTGCCTCAGCATTCTAGTTATATTGCTCTAACGCTCTCTTACATTGGTTTGGTACCAGGGCACCTTGTATCACCGCCCAGCTTTGCTGCCCCAGCTTGGTCCATCTTACCAATAGACTGCCCGTGTACAAACAACCGGTAATTAGAAAGTTCCTGAGGTTATAGTTAGAACGGTGACAGGAGATCCCTGTAGCAGCCGCCTGCCGACACCTTCAATTACTAATCGGCAACCCAACGCACACTGTAAGTACAGTTGTTCACAAAATAAGCCCCGGCACTTTTGGTGGATAGAAACGTGATCAGGCCTCTGCGGCCTACTTAACGTGACTTAGCGGCAAATACATGGATCGATAGCACTTTACGCAGCAGTGTAACCCGAAAATTACTGCGGCAGAGACAGGGGTGGGGGGAGTCAAGGGCAAGAAGCACGCGATAGCCATCACACCTGACAGGTGCAGGATTGCATCAGGCTGGGGCAGAGTGATCGCTTTTACGCTGCCATCTTCACTGGTTCCCACCGGAAGTCCATAATTCTCCAAAGACAGCAATATTTAATTATAACAAGACAATCTCTTCTTCATCAAAGCATAGTTTATGACAGCATTCCCCTTTTGATCTCTCAGCAAAACATCATAAAAACACCTCTCATAGCTGGGTGAATTTTCACAGGTATCTATCAGAAATTGCTTCCCTCCTGATACGCTGTAAAAGACAATAGTTTATGACAAGCTGCTTGGGTTCAAAGCAGTGGTTGGTTTATGACCTTGGTTTTAATGTAGTCCTAGGAAGTCGGCTTTTACAAGCTAGCTGTGACAGCAAGCAAGGCCAGAACATTTTTTTTCTTTTTAAACTCCAATGTCCCATGATGCCTTGTGCTGACTGCCATGTTTCACAAGCAGAAATCAAAAACATATATTTATATCAAAATTATATACACATAGCTGGCACACGCTGATTCCCGTTACAACTACCTCGTCTCATAAGGGAAGCACCCTCTGTGGACAGTTTTAAGCAAGCACTTAAGACCTACCTGTTCAAACAAGCATTACATCTTTAAGTTAGTGAGTATTAAATATACTGTTTTATAGTTTTTAGTTCTTAAATATGCCATAGTATAGCTGGCTCTGTTTTAAATGTGTCTATTGAAATGCTGTATTTGTTTATTCATTTTATGTAAAGCACCCAGAGCCCCCAGGATTGGGGGCTGGATAAATACAATTTTACTTTACTTACTTTACTGTATTTGACATTGAAAATGAAACTAGTTAACATGAACTGAAAACATTTATAGACTGTTATAAGTTGTAAAAATGTAGAATCAACCAGATTTGTTCAGATACAGAATTACTCACTAAATTGCAGTCAATTCCTCCACTTTCCACTGTTTGCAGACATTCATAAGCCGTGGAGCCAGCGGGTCAGGGGTCAGGTGACCCTCACTTTTGTAGCTGAAGGGTCAGACAATTAATTGAATAGGCCCAGCCTGAGGTATTCTATGCAATTCTGACCCCCACACACTTTTGGTACACTCCTCTGCTGCTGGAGACATCCGACGCCATTTTTCTTGAAAATCCTCCCACACCAGAATGACAACCAATGGGAGTGTGCACTACTAACATAGGGATGCCTAGTCCCTAGCAACCACACAACTCACCATAGCAACTCTACCCTAGCCCTGAAATAAGAAAGGGAGACAGAAATTTCTTTTGACTTAAAAAATATAGAAATGCTAAAACATTATTAAAACAATTTGAGGGCACCATACACTATAAAAATACTGGATTGGCAACCTATGTTCAACCAGTGTGTTCAGTTACTTGGGTCTGATTCCCATGGACCTCTCAAGCTTTGCTCTCAAGTTCACAGGGAATCAGACCCCTCTGTGGCAGAACACACTCGTTCTGCATGGTTGCCCATCCAGTATTTTCTATATGTTAACTATCAAAGGATGTGCCATAGGCTATCGGAAATATAAAGGCACTATAAACCTTTAGAAAGGGACCCCACTATAACACTGAAAGGACAACTGGCTTTCTTACTAGATGAACTAGTGCTACTGTATCTACTAAATTGCAAGAATGGGAAGCAGAATTAATAATACAAAAATATCCAGGAACACCAATATTCTAGACAATTCCAAAAATACATAAAAATCAATTAGACCCACCAGGGAGACATAGTTTCCGGAATAGGTAGCCTATTTGAACAAGTGTCTCACTATAATTAATTATCATTTCTCACTATAATTAATTATCATTTGCAGGCCTCAATTGAGGGAACTTCTACCTATTTGTGTAATACCACACATTTATTACAACTCTTGAAAGAAGTCAACCTTCTGCATATTGAAGGAGGGTACATTTTAATAACTTTAGATGTCTCTGATCTTTATACTTCTCTTCCCCACGATAAAGGGATTGAGATAATGGGAGAGTTACTAGACACGAGGCCAGAACCACGGTATCCCCAAACAAGAGTACTTCAAAGTTTGGCAGACTTCATTCTCAGTAAAAATAATTTCTTATTTTAAGGAAAATATTTCACACAATGCTGTGGCATGGCCGTGGGGTCCACTATGGCTCCAGGGTATGCTAATGCCTATATGCATAGTTTTTTTTTTTTGTTGTTAATTCATTTTATGCCCCTTCTCCAATGGCCCACGTTCTGGAGGGGGCCCCAAGCCTCGTCCCCCCAATGTCTACCAGCCAACACCAACCTTCTTCTTCTAGGGCTTGCTCCCCCTGGTGGGGTCAGTGGGGGCTACCCTAGGCCTCCACTGGACACTGTATCCAGTTTGGGTCAGCATAGCAGCTGGTCAGGGAGTGGGACCTGCGAGCCCCTCCTTCATCCAGCTATCGGCGATACCTTTTTTCCATTTTCCTTCAGAGGCGGGGTGTGCAATGATGCCAATGACAGTGCCACACATGTTCCTGTGCCATCCTGTTGGGCATCTGCCCGTCTCTGCCAACTATCAGCAGCATCAGTGTGCCAGCCCCAACCTCCACTTGGGGCCAGGCAAGCTGACCACTGCTCACCCTCCCAGACAAGGAGAGCTATCCCTGGGATGCTTGATCCTTCTCCTCCCCAGGTGGCCACGGTGACCTGCTCACACCTGAACATGGGTCGCCGGCATGGCAGGAAATAAGGCTGGATGCCTCAGCCCTCCATGCTACTGGGCCAGCTATATGCATAGTTTTGAATTAGAATGCATACCTAATCCAGAAAAAATCCATATTTTGGTAATATAGCTAACGGTAAACTGACTAAAGTAAGTTGCATGCTCAGAGTTATTATCCCAAGAATCTAGTAGAAAGCATTCTATATTCACAATAGAAGGAACTGTAGTCATAACTCAGACTTTGAGAAAGAAATACAACGTCCAATGTGGAGGTTTCAACACAGAGGACACAATAGAAATACATTACAACATGCTTACCACAGGCAAGCGTTGGCATGGCAGCTTGATCTTAGACCGCTCTGCACCTGGCAGCTAAAATCTGTAGTAATCGGCCTGATTTTCTTGGCAACTAAGGTCTAAACCCCTCCCATTGATTATCTGAATGGCGCGGTAATGGCTAGTGTGAAAAGTTCCTCTAAAAACACACCAGCCCGGCTGAATAAGGGAAGACTGTCACTGCAGCCTAGAGATAGGAGCCCATCAAACTCGCTTCCCTCCACTTGCACAGCTGGCTCCAGGCCATGAGGAAGAAGAGTATGCTTTAGATATGGGATCACAGCTAGGGAGGGCTGATTCCTTCGCCATCATGCACATGCTGCATAAAATAGATGGAAAAGTCACTGGAATTAGACAAGATCTACAAAAACTAGAAAAGAGAACTGCAGACAATGAAGTGCATCTGGAGACCCTCCCACACTGGGCATATGGCCTTCAAGCACTCTCTTGTGTATCTCTACAGGCAGGAGCAGGACCTCACCAATGGAGCAGAGGACGCTGAGGCCCACTTTCACAGAAATAACATCAGGGTCTTTAGGGTCCTGGAGGACTCCGAACAAGAAGATACTGCCAGTTTTATGGCCACTTGGCTGCAAAAGGAACTGGATCTCTCTGATGACTTGGAACTGGGGATAGAACGTGCTCATCGAGTCCTGGTACCTAAACCTGCACCAGGAGCCTCACCAAGATCCATCATCATTAAATTTCTCAGTTTCCCATTAAAAGAAAGGGTCCTCAGAATGGCCTTGGCTAAGAAGAATCTTAATTTGACAGTGTCAGTGGCTCAGTAGGTGCACACTCGCCTCTGAGACTGTGAGATCAGAGGGCTGTGGGTTCAGTTCCTACATCTGGCACTAGGTTAATATCCCAATACTGACACACTGTAGTGCAGCATGAGGCTGCTACACTTGAGGTGCCGCCTTTCAGGTGAGACGTTAAACTGAGGTCCCATCTGCCCGGATTGGTGGTAGTTCAGGTGGATGTTAAAGATCCCATGGCACTTATTGAAAAGAGTAGAGGAATTTCCCCGTGTCCTGGACAAATTTCCCTCATTCACTAAAAATACCATCAACTGTTTAATCTGGTTCAATCTCAGTTGCTTACTATCGTGTCCCCTCCCTCCCCGGTTGCCCCTGAAAGAGGGACTTCTAGGCCCAGTGGGCTTACTGGTCAACAAATCTCAACAAACAAATAATTTGGATGGACAATGGGTTTACGTTGATCAGGACTGCCCCCAGCTCTGCTTTCAAAAGGAAAAAATCCTGCAGGTGACCAAACTACTAAAAGAAAATGACTCAAAGCCCAAATACATTATCCTGCCGGATTTGGGTACAAGTCAAGCAAACAGTGTAGACCTTCGAAATCTTCTGGCAGCCGTGCCATTTTTTGAAATCTATGAAATCCCACTCCCAGATCTGAAGGAGTAGGAGGAGGAGGAGGAGGAGGCTGAAGCACAAATTGAGAGCCTGTTACTGAAAGTGGGTCTCCCCAGCTCCTACAAAGGAAAGAGCAAATCTAGACCTATTTTTACTTCACCGGAATTGTCAAGGTGGTTAAAACATCAGAGCCTACAACCTGAGACTGAAGTCTTTCTCCCTTGTCTGGAGATATTTTTGTTCTTTGGGGCTGCAGTTTCTGCAGCAAGGAGTATGACAGCCTCAGAGACTTGGGTTACCAGTAAATAGCTTGCAGGGAGGAAATTTTGGTTTACCTGAGTGTTGACTTCTCAGAATCATCTTTGACTCCTCGATTGTTTTCTTGGGCGAGGCTTTTCGGATCGCGTCCCTCGTGGAGTGTCTTCCCAGGTTTGCGCCTGCTCATGTATGGTTGCAAAAGACTCTGGGAGCTGCAATGTCAAGGAATGCTCTGACTTGGTGTTTGTTTCCGCTCGTAGCTGGGTTGAGACACAATTTTCTAGTGCCCTTTCCTGTACATTCCTGAGCCTCGATCAAGCAACCCCAAATAAAAGCATTACTTGTGGATGATCCCGGGCATTTTCTAGAGAATTTTAACTGGAGGTAAATCAGACATGCACCTCTGATTTCTGGACATGTATCGAATAATTGCTGTGATTAAACTCTCCCCTGACCGCATGTTACTGCCTCTTGGTTCATGGGACTTTCTTTAAGGTTTCGAGTTGTGGCCCATACTCATGTAGGTCAGGGCTTGTGGCCGTGGCCCCTTACCCTGACACAACAAATTCTTGGTTTAATATCCAATTTGGGGCAGGGGAGGTCTGTCTGGGACCACCATGTTTAGGAATCAGCAGTCGATACCATGGATTGAATGTTCTCATAGTTAGCCTTGTGGCTAGTAAGCCTAATACTGGATCACAGTCCAAACGTTTTGACTGTCTTCTGTTAATGTTCTGGTCTAAAAAAGATGTTCTAAGGTTTTAAAGGTTGAACTTCTTACCAATCTTACCATCGTTTAAAGATTATAAGTGAATATGATGGTTGCTGATAATGCTAGTTTTATACTGGGAGGAAGGGGGGGATATTAAGTGTCCATCGCATGAAAAGCTTATGGCAGTCTTTCTCAGGGCAATTAGTAGCTGGGTAGCCCCGGCTAGCTGCCAGCAGCCAAAGGTAACTTCCTATCCCTCCCACAGGAAAGCTGCTGGGTGCACTGGGCACTGGGATCCTGGAGATCTGTTTCAAGGGAAGGGAAGCAGGTGTCCTATAGGGCTCCAGCTCTCTATACCCACTTTAGGGTGCTCTCTTGATTCTAATTTTAGAGCCAAGTGCCTCAGCATTCCTGAAAGATGTCTTGTCTTCTGCACCTCATTGGTTACCACATGTTTTATGATTACAAGTTAACATGTGTGTTCTGGTTGAGATATTGGTTATATTCATTGCATTAATCACATTAACATTTTCTAACTGTATATAAATACCTTTTTTTTTTTTTTTTTAGGATGGTCATTTCCAACTGAGAGGTTTTGGGGGAGGTTGGAAAAAGCAGGGATGGGACAGCAAACAATGTTATTCCCTTTCGTATTCAATTATGGACAGTCTGGTAGTCTGCTCCTGGAATGTTAAAGAAGTCAACAACGTCATTTAACAGGCTGGGATGCTAAAAGAGCTACAACGGGCTAGATGTGATATAGCTTGTCTCCAGGAGACTAAATGTCCCTTGCCGAACATCTCAAGTTACGGAGAATGTGGGTGGGGAATGTTTTTATCAGAATCTAACTCAAAATCAAAAAAGACAAGAGTAACTGTTCTGGTATGAAGAGGCCTTCCCTTTTAAGTACCACATACCCACTCTGAGGGTTCAGGGAGATTAGTTTTAGTTTCTGGGTTGCTATGGGGTTGCCCTTTACGTATTTTGTCAATCTATGCATCCACTCCGCCAACAGGGGAATTCTTTAGGCAGGTCTTCCAGCTTCTTGCATCCCTACCGAGGGACAAATATTGTGCACGGGGATTGGAATTGTGAGGGACAGCACTACTGGACTGTGCCCTTCCCGGGCAGGAGACGGGGGTGTTCCAAATCTGTTAACCACATTGAGAACAGAAACTGGGTTGCTAGATCCTTGGAGGTTTGCATTTCCTACTGGAAAGGAGTACACTTTCTTTTCCCTGGCATTTAACTCCTATTCTCGCCTGGACAGGCTGTACACACAAAAGAACTGGGCACATACAGTCAGAGATACCCACTTTCATCCCCTGGCCTTGTCAGGCCATGTATTAGTGGTTTACCAATTGCATTGTGGGGCTGTGCATCTAAACGGGGTTGGGGGTGGAGATTCAATATCAGCTTACTCCTTGAAGAGGCTTTTGTCACCTCCACAAAAGATATTATTAATAATTTTGTTAAGGAAAATATTACCCAGGAGACCTCACTGAAATACATTTGGGATTGCCTCAAGGCAGTGATCAGGGACATACCATATCATATCATATGCTTCGCATAAGGCGAAACAGCACAAGGCCTTACTGGATAAAGCAGCTGGAACTCTGCGGCAGTTGGAAGCTGAATACAAGAGAACCAGGAACTCAGATTTGTTGCCTAAGCTTCAACAAGCCAGAGACACGGTTAATACCCTGTCCTTGCAGAGGACAGAGAACACTCTCAGATTCACAAAAAACAAATACTATGAGTGGGAAGATAGGGCAGGTCGCCTACTTGTGTTATGTCTTAAGAAACATGAGGCAGACAAATATGTATCTAAAATAAAGAAGGGGTCAGGGTCACAAGAGTTTGCCAGTACTCCTGAGGATATAGCTCAGGAATTTACTACTCTCATTTACATAGCAAGGAAAGGCCACCCAATCAATAAAAGAAAATAATGGAATTTTTGAGAAAATTGCTCTCCTACCCTTTCCCTGAACAACAACCAGTTTGGAAGCCCTTTCTCCTGTAGTCAGATTTTGATGGTCCTGAAGTCCTTGGGAGGCAAGGCCCCGGACCAGACAATCTCCTGCGAATTCTATCATACATTCTCTGGAGCGGTCCACTGCTCACCCAGGTGTGCAACATTGCTCATAAGAGAGGGGATACCCCAGATTCATGGAATGGAGCCATGATAACTGTCTTGCCCAAGCCAGGAAGACACTTCACTGTGTTTCAACTATTGCCCCATTTCCCTGCTTAATCAAGATGAAAAGATTTTGCCAAAGCTATTGGTATGTGACTGCAGACCCTCATTACAGACCCTGGTGCACCTAGATCAAACAGGATTTATACCAGGCTGCCACATACAAGACAATATCTGTCTTCGTCTAAATGCCATGTTGGCAGCAAAATCGTTCCCCAAAAATATTCTCCATGCAGTGATGTCAATGGTGCTGAAAAGGCCTTCAACTGCCTAGATTGGCAATATTTAGATGAAAACCATAAGCATTTTGGTTTTGGTCTCCGTTTTAGATCATGGATTTCCAACCTGTATAGGTGCCCTACAGCCCAAGTCAAAGTAAATGGGATAACTTCCATTCCTTTTGATATTCAACAGGGTACAGGGCAAGGTTGCCCCCTCTTCCCATTGTTGTTTGCATTGAGCATTGAATCCTTGGTCGCCAACATTAGGCAATCTCCAGATTTCAAAGGGGTGCAGGTGGGAGTGGATGAGCTTAGTATTTCGCTATATGCAGATGACACCTTACTGTACATTGTTGACCCGGCCTGAACAGTTAAGGGGGTATTTACAATGCCAAAGACCTTTGGGACCATAACAGGCTATAAAATCAATGAATCTAAGACTGAATTGCTCCTGCTGGGTGAATACTCTGGTCCCCTTTCACAAGATCTAGGTGGTCTGTGATGGGCCATGAATGGGTTCCGGTATCTGGGGACCTGGATCCCTAGAGAGCTATCTCAGCTTTATCAAAGAAATCATTTAAAATTATTCTCTGAGGCTCAGGCCAATTGTAAGAGGTGGAGGGAACTACCCTTGTCCCTAATGGGTAAAATTGAAACTATCCATATGAACCTCTTACCAA
Organism: Neoceratodus forsteri; assembly: GCA_016271365.2. Lineage (NCBI taxonomy): Eukaryota > Metazoa > Chordata > Ceratodontiformes > Ceratodontidae > Neoceratodus > Neoceratodus forsteri. The sequence goes on from CM057453.1 coordinate 1,153,641,691, forward strand.
GATTTTTTTTCATATTCACAGTGACCCCTGTAAAACTGCCTCCTACCTTTTGGAAGACTCTCAGATCCACATTAACTAAGTTTGTGTGGGGTGGGAAAAAAAAACAGAATCCAATGGCCCATCCTGATAGCCCCTAAAAAACAGGATGGTCTAGCGTGGCCTGATTTCAAGTTATACTGTTGGGCTGCACAGCTACAGTATTTTATTCCACACCTGAGTGATGCAGAGCCCCCCCCCCCCCGTGGGTTGACATGGAATGGGGATCAGGGGGTCTGCCCACCATGAGGGATGTATTATTTATGGATAGCCCGAACTTTAAGTCGGGGGTCGAGCACTCTTCTGGATGTAGTCCTCACCAACCGACCTAACCAAGTTTGCAATCTACAAGTCCTTCTGGATGGAATCAGTGACCACTCCCCTATTCTTTTCCATTGGATTACGTCCCTAACCAAACCCACTGCACAGGCCACCCTACGGCGGCGGTTGCGACCAGGTGGGCTGAGAGACCTGAAGCAACTTCTAGCCCAAGTTGACTGGTCTCCCATTGAGACCGCCCCCAACTTGATTAGCCTGGCCTTCTTCACCTTAATGTTTAACAAAGCCTGTGATATCTTGCACCCCTAACCAAACTTCATTCCAAGTACGGCATACTCCCTGGGTCACTCCTTCCCTACTCCAACTCCTTAGGCACAGGGATAACCTGTGGCACCTAGCCACGGAAACTGGCTGCCCTGCCGACAGACGGGCATATGCTGCTGCCCGAAATAAATGTACCTGGGCCATACGCAAAGCAAAGTCCGATCATTACCGGGCCTCACTCACCTCATCCTGGGGGAATGCTAGAACCTTCTGGGATAACATCAAACAACTAAATGGTAGTACACGCTCTCCTCCACCATCCCAAATCAATATTGAGGGTATTATCTCTACTGATCCTACCCTCATTGCTAACCATCTCAATAAATCCTTTACTGGCCTTAGCTCTGTACTCCCTAGCAACTTTTTTGACCCCCCCACTCTCCTGACCCTGCTCCCTCACATGCATCTTTCCACTTCCACCGGGTTACTGTCAATGAAGTCAGACCGTATCTGACCAAGGCCCTAAGAAGCAACACCACTGGCAGTAACTCCTTGGACCCCAGACTCCTCAGCCTGGCATTGGACCAGGTCATTGCCCCAATCACTAGCCTCTTCAACAAATCACTCTGTCTAGGGCAATTTCCATCTGCCTGGAAAATTGCCACTGTCACTCCCATACATAAGGGTGGAGATAGGGCCCTTTCCGGTAATTATCTTCCGATCTCCATCCTCTCACCACTCTCAAAAGCCTTAGAGAAAGTAGTATCCTCCCAAATATCTGAGTTTCTTACCAAATACAGTATCCTGTGCTCTGAACAACATGGCTTCCGTGCTGGGCACAGCACCAATACCGCCCTCATCGAGTTTTCTAACTTCCTCCATTCCTCCCTGGACTCAGGCTCTCTTGCTGGTGCAGTGTTCATCGATCTGTCAAAAGCCTTTGACACCGTATCCCATCCTCTCCTGCTGGATGCACTCAGCCACGCTGGCTTTGCTGCAGGACCTGTCTCATGGTGCTCCACCTATCTGTCTGCCCGGTCCCAGCGTGTAAAAATCAATGGCACCCTCTCTGACCTCTGCCCTATTTGATCTGGGTTCCCCAGGGCTCTATTCTTGGGCCCCTGCTCTTTTCCCTTTATCTCAACACCCTGCCAGGTGCCTGTACTGGTAAACTCCTCCTTTATGCAGATGACGCTGTTATCTTCGCTTTTGACCGTAACCCCACCACCCTCCAAGATTCCCTGCAATTATCCTATAAAGACGTGGAGGCCTGGTTTAAAGAACATAGACTGGCTATCAATCTTAAAAAGACCAAATCTATGATCTTCTCCCACCCCCAAAACAAAGCTAGTAATTTCCAATTTCAAGTCTTCGCCAGCTCTATGTTCCCACTCGAACAAGTTTACACATACAAATACCTTGGGATAACCTTTGACCCTGCCCTCATGTTCCATTCCCATATCTCCGCCTTAGCCTCCACCACCAATATTAGGTTGGGAATCCTTTACCACCACAAACACTGTCTCCCCGATGCCCTCCGACTTGCAGTTATGTCCTCCATTCTGTCACTTGTTGACTATGGCTTACCAGTCTATGGGGCTGCTGATCAGACCTCGCTAAACAAAATCCGCCTCACCTTAAATAAGGCCTGTCGACTAATCTTAGGTACTCCTAGACTTACACATACCTACCATCTTTATTCCCAGACAAATCTGCTCAATCTTGACGAACGTCTTAGGTATCAAATCTGCATCCTTACAAAAAAAACTCTCCTTGGGCTCTCTCCTCCTGGTTTGACTGCCGTTATCCACCATGTAAACTCACTAGCTTCAACACGGTCCTCCTGTAAAACCAAGTTGAAGGTACCTAGGACAAGGACCTCTAGTGGACAATGGGCTTTCCTCTACCGTGCCCCTTCTTGGTACAATTCCCTCCCTGCCAGTATCTCAGACACCCCCACAATCTCTTGCTTTAAAACTACCCTCCGGAACCACCTTTTCACTACTCGCAGCTGTTGCTGTTTTTAAGCTATCTTGCTCACTCTCTGACAAAGCCCCCTGTTGGCTGCTCAAATCCTTTACCTTCTCTACCCTTGGTTCCTGTTACCTCCCTGTTGACTCCGCTAAAACACACTGTATTGCTATCCTATGTTTCTACTGATGTTCTAGTTATTTCCCTGAACAATGTTAACTTCACCAATCCTGTATGTTGTAAATTGTTGATCTCATTTGTCCTCCAGTATCCTCAAAAAAACTGTACACTGTTTCTCTGTACCAAGTTGTTATCACTGTATTGTCCTCTCTGTGACGAGGTACCTTTGTAAACGTGCCTCTGGCTTAAAGGTTGTAAACTGATGCTTAATAAATAAATAAATAAATAAAAATAAATAAGTTGTTCGATACTAATAACACCTGGGCCATGAATCTCAAACAGACATGGACAGAGATATGTACTAAATACCAGTTACCCATGAATCTGATGAAGGACACTCCATTGAGGGCATGCATAAACTTTCTTCCTTTTAAATTGGAGGGAAGGCATAAATTATGGGAAAGGAATGGATTATTTAGTATAGGACAGTTCTTCCAGGGGAAGGTGATCAAGTCCTTTCTACAACTTTCCCAAGAGTTTCATTTGCCAAGGAGGGAGATTTTTCATTATTTGAAGTTCAGATATTATCTCTCAGAGAACCCTCATAGAGCTCAATATAATGTCAGTACTAATCCCCTTGAATCCTCTTATATCATTGGTGAAATGCCCACAGAGTAGAGGCAGAGGATCCCAGATTGTACGTTTGCTCTCAGACTTACAACCGGATCCAGTCAGCATCTTGAAGAGGAGATGGCTCCAAGAAGCAGAGATTGACCTGCCAGATGCTGACTGGAAAAGGGTTTGGCATGGAGTCTTTTACACCATGGCCGCCCCATCCTGACAAGACTTCAAATGGAGGGTGGTGGCTCGCCATTTTCACACTCCGGTCATTACCAAGCATTATGGGGCCCACACAACAGATGAGTGTTGGAGATGTTGTTCCAAATTAGGGACACATACACACATTTTCTGGTGCTGCTCTTTATTGAAGCCTTTTTGGACAGAGGTAGGTAGGAAGTGTGGCAAAATTCTAGGTGTAAACTTGCCTCTGGAATTTCTCACATTTATACTAGGATTGCCACCTGTGGGACTGCGTACTAAGGCTCAGATCTATTTATTTAATATTTTGATGGCCAAAGCCCTCAAAGCTGTAACCCATAAGTGGTTAAGCCCCACTATTCCCACAGTGGAATCTTGGCTATCCAACTGTACTCATATACAGAAGATCGAGCGCCTTACAGCAAAATTGAGATTACAAAAAGATAAGTATATCGGCCGTTGGCTCCCATATTTCCATTACATGGCAGATACCCTTCAGAGGAATATATTGGATATCCTAGCAGAACAGGATTAGATGGGAATGGCCCCTTGCTGACCCCCGGGCCCAGTGTAGGGCTTATATTACTACTGTCATTAGTGCCATTTTTATGACCCCCTGTTAGAAAAGTGACTGGTATGGACCACTGGTTCCTAGAGAAGCATCAGCTGAAATTCATTGACCATCCTTAAGTTTGTGTGATGTCTTACTGTGTTTGTCTCTCGCTCCCTTTTTTTTCTCTTCTTATTTTTATCTGTTGTCCAGTTTTAGTATGTATCAATTGTGTGCATTGTTATCATTTTGTGATATGTGAGTAACACATTGTCTAGTTACATTTTATTGTCTTGTAAATTATGTATTTTATTGTTTATGTATTAAATTGGAAAATCAATAAAAAAATTATTAAAAAAAACAACAACAAGCTTACCACAGGGTTCAGAATGTGACACAGACATACAAGCATTAAAGGGTACCACAAGAACAGCAGTAACCTATAGAGTGGTATTTTCTACCAAAAACAATGATAAAATCCCACAGATCAGAAGAATACTTAATTCTCATTGGAATATCCTTAAAGATTATCCATTGAATGAAGAGGTGTTCAGCAGACACCTCTGGTAGCAGTTCAAAAGGTTACTACCATTAAAGATTTGGTGCAAACTAATCATTGCCAACAGAGGAAACCCCAGGGACAACAACTCTTGTTAGGGCCATTAAGGCCTGGCTTGATGCCATGCAGTTACTGTTCATCCTGTGCATATACCAGTAAGAAATTAATATACAGACACCCATTCACAAGCAAGGAACACATAATTAGTCAGCACATCACCTGTAAATCTATGGGGGTTTTATATTTACTGCAGTGCCCATGTGATAGGATCTATATAGGGAAAACTACCAGGCAACTAAAAGTTAGGATACAAGAGCATAAAAGTGATATCAGAATTGGTTTACCAACTCCAGTAGCAGAACACTTTAACACAACTGGACATTCAGGGGCCTTATTCAGGGGGGCGGACTTCAAGGAAATGGGAAGGATCCTTAAGAAGCATTTGGATGGGATTGGGCCAGACATGGGCACTGACAGTAGGAGAGAAATCATCAGGAGGGGGGTGCAGGATGCTACCAGCACCTGTACAAGAGTAAGACAAAACTGCAATAGGGCCCGTAAACCCTGCTGGTGGACCAGGGAGGTTCAGGAGGTGGTGAGGGGTAAGAAGGCAGCTTATAGGTATTTCAAGTGCTCAAGAAGTGAAAAGGATCGAGGGGAGTACTAACTGATGGCCAGAAGGGCCACTAAGGTGGTGAGGACGGCTGAGGCAAGGAAGGAGCAGAACCTGGCCAGGGAAATTAGGAAAGGGAACAAGGGGTTCTTTAGATATACTGGGGAAAAGCGGAGACTGAAGGGGCAGATTAGCAGGGCTAAAACAGAGGAGGGATGGGCACAAGACCTGGGGGAGCAGGCTGAGGTACTAAATGAGTACTTCGCCTCAGTTTTCATGAAGGGAAATGGGGGGCTGCATCATACATGGGGAGATGGTGAAACTGAGATGGGGGACCCTTACCGATCGGCGGGTCTGGGGAGAGGGGGGCCATCACAGGCAGGAGGGGGGGGATGGCAAAGAAGGGGGACAAGGTAGCAGAGGTGGGAATCATGGCAGAGAGAGTGAGAGAAGCCCTCAGGTCCCTTAAGACAGAGAAAGCACTGGAGCTGGATAAATTACATCCCAGAGTACTGAAGGAACTGGCAGATGTCCTAGCAAAACCCCTGGTGGAGCTTTTCAGCATCTCTCTGAGGACAGGGTGGGTGCCCCAGGACTGGAAAGTGGTGCATATAGTGCCTATCCACAAGGGGGGATCAAGGGAGGTGGCAGAGAACTACAGGCCCATCAGCCTGACATCGGTGGTGGGCAATGTGATGGAGGACATTGTCAAGGAGAGGCTGGGGGGGATCTGGAAAAGTCGGGGTGCCTGGACAATAGGCAGCATGGATTCATCCTGGGGAAATCATGTCAGACAAACCTTGTGGAGTTCTATGACTGGGTGACAAGTGCCTTGGACTTGGGTAGACTGGTGGACGTCCTCTTTGTTGACTTCAGCAAGGCGTTTGATTCTGTTCCTCACGGGGGCCTGTTGGATAAGCTGGGAGAAATGGGGGTGGGGAACCAGATGACCAGATGGATAGGAAATTGGCTCCAGGACCGGACCCAGAGGGTCATGGTTGGCGGGATAGTCTCATCCCTAAGGAGGGTCATTAGTAGGGTCCCTCAGGGATCGGTCCTTGGGCCCTTCCTGTTCAATGCCTACATCTCTGATATAAGGAAGAGTATCAAGAGTGAGATGAGTCTCTTTGGGATGACTCAAAACTGGGGGCGGTGGTGGATGGGGAGGAGGGGAGGGTGGCCTTACAGGGGGACCTGGAGGCTCTGGAAAGGTGGTCTAGAAAGTGGAAGCTAAGGTTAAATGCAGGGAAATGCAAGGTACTGCACCTGGGAGCCAGAAACCCGGGCCAAGTGTACACCCTGGGGGGGGGGGGAATGCTACAAGTCTCAATGGCTGAGAGGGACCTGGGGATGGTGGTGGATGTCAAGATGAACAACTCTGAGACCTGTAGGAGGGCAGTGGGCAGTGGCCAAGGCCAACAGGATGCTGGGATGCATCGCTAGGGGGATCACCTCCAGAAGGAGGGAAGTGATACTCCCTCTGTATAACTGCTTGATGAGGCCGCACCTCGAGTACTGCATGCAGTTTTGGAGGCCACATTTAGAGAGGGACATTGAACTCCTGGAGAGGGTCCAGAGGAGGGCAACAAAAATGTTATGGGTCTTTGGGGACAGGACCTATGGGGGGAGGCTCGAAGAACTAAATATGTACACACTGGAAGAGAGAAGGACCGGGGGACATAATAGAGGTCTTCAGGTACATGAAGGGGATAAATAGGGGAGGAGCAGTCAGGGTGCTCCAAAGGAAGGGGGGGCAACTAGAGGGCATGGGAGGAAGCTGGGGGGGGAGATTCAGGGGAGAAAGGAGGAGGTGCTACTTCACTGAGAGGGTGGTGGAGCCATGGAAGGCGCTACCTGGGGAACTGGTGGGGGCAGAGATGGTGAAGGAGTTCAAGAGGGGATGGGACAGGTACAGGGGAAGGATTCTGGAAGCAAAGTCCTGTGCAGCAAGAATATCCGGGACTGGGAAGAGAGAAACCAGAGAGGGTGAGGGGGGCAGCAAGGTCAGCTCCCAGGGTGGGGGCTGACCAAACGAGCAGACACGAAAGACGGTTAGGCCTATTCTGCTGACATTTTAGTATGTTAGTATGTTATTGAGATTCTGGGGCCCTGAACTGGTACCACCTCCCTGAGGGGGGTGACTTTAACTGAATTATTGAATGTAATGAGATGAAGTGGATCCATGAAATGGATGCGATAAACCAAAACATAAGGATAAATAGGGATACCAATTGAAATATTTGTTGGTAATGGGCATTCAGTTTCAATTTGCTGTGGGACTACTTATACCCTGATGGATATTCTCTGTTACGGCTAGAATTTTCATAACATGGTAGTCTGAACTGATGACATTTGTGTATAAGAGATGTATGTATATGCATAAGTTGTCAGATGTGCTAGGTCACATACTGAGAGATTTCTCAACACATTGCTGGCAGTTATATTTTTAAATAGATGTTAATACTAAGATATAATTTGTCACTCTGATTCTTATTATATTTAGTTCCATACTGCTCCATGGGTGCATAAACATTTAATCATACAGTAATGCACAAGAATATCGTATACAATTATTTGGCAGATTCTCATACAGTATGTTTGAATATTTGCTGTACATTTAAAACAATAACTTGTATTGGTTAAACTCAATTTTCCTATATGAAAACGTTATTAAAAGTATTCATTTGTAAGCTCACAATGGAGCTAAATGAATCACGCCATATGGGGCAAGGTGAATTTAGGTATTTGATTCCAAAGAAATGTTGTATGTGTTATGTGCAAGGAAATTTAATAATTCAGTATCGCCTGCCACACACTGCTACCCTATCATTAAAGGGCATTATTAAGTTGACTCAATATGTGTCCCGACCACCAGAAAGCATTAAATCAGCTTTGCCAGTTACCGCAGTGGGAGGTCATCACCACGACCCTAAACACCATCTTTTGACGGAGCTTGTATATGGTTGCTTATCAACCTATTGCACTCCCTGAGTTCAGCCCATGTTCCAAGTGAATGCAGGATAGCAGCAGTGCCTCCCACAAGAATCCATTTGGTAATCATTAGGTGATTATTATTACCACATGAAATGTTTTAAAAAAATACACCAATTTATCAGAACCATAGGAGAAAGTAATAGATTAAATTTGGTGGCCGAAGTCTCATGCCCAACAGACACTCAGAGTGGATTTTGTACAAACAAAGAGGCACTCTGAAATTAAAAATACTAAAAGAATAAACTAGGGTAGATCCCTGCTGTAGGAGACTGAGGGGCCTCAAACTGAATTCATGTTGAACCACTAACATATTTCAGCTGCCATGTATTAAAAATAATATATTGGTTACCTAGCTAGTGAACACTATTTAATTACTTCTAAGTAATTAAATAGAAGTAATTAAATAGTGTTCACTAGCTAGGTAACCAATATAATAGAAAAAGTAAGTGCTACATTCCTTATACATTTGAACTAGGATTGACAAATCAGATCATGTTATTTTAAATTGATACACATTAAGTGAACGATAAATAAGGGGTCTTACATAGCTTTAGACCGCAGTCCGTGTTTGTCTCAGGTCCCGAGAGCAACTACCAGGCTTTATACAGTGACACTAAAAAGCATTGTAAGTACTGTACATTTTACATACTTTATTCTGAATGTATGAAATACACAACTAGAATAAAAGTTACAAGAAGTGTTATTTAAAAATTTCAGGAGCCAATACTACAAATGGACTTGGCTGAAAGATAATATAGCATTGGAGATCGGGTACTGTCCAAATTAAATTTCAAGATATTGCACAGTTTTTTGTTTGTTTTTGTTTTTTTGTGCCTATGGTGGAAGGGACCCCAATGAGTGTATAAAATACTAAAAACACCATTGATTATGAAAAGCTGTAAATGCTTTTGTTATAGGTTTAATAATGTGAGGACCACAAATAAAAAAGCCAAAAGGGACTTTGAGAACAGTGAATTTTTGAACTATGAGTAAATGTAAAAATACATGTTCTCAATGCAAGTAATATATATATATATATACATATATATATATATATACTGTATATATAAAGGTATAAACGATGATTGTAAAAATGTCTTATGTTTTACTTTAGACTTTAAGGCATTCTCCTAAGGAAGCCCTTAATATTGGATGAAACATAGAGGATTAACCATATGCCTTTCTGAACTATTTGGAATAAAGTGAAAATACAGAAAGTATTCAGTGTTTTGAGCAAAGTTTATGCGCACCCCTCCCCCATTCTGTATGGCTAAGAGCTGAAACCTCTATATGGGCTACTGGGAAGAAGCATTTGTATACAACCAAAACGTGAACCAGTTTGCTCCACATGTAAAGTTCTGGAAGAGGTACATAGACAAATGTCTTGAAAGCCCTTGAGAGAGCTGTCTTAGACCAGCTCACAGAATACCCTAACAAGTTCGACCTACTGTGTCCACAGTAGCACGGGTTTCGACAAAAACATAGCACCATAACAACGTTAATTGATTTCACCCCCACTTGTACGAAGCGCTCGACTCAGGTAAAACAGTGAGCAACCAAAGCATTTGATACAGTTAACCACCTGATCCTGACCAGCCACCTTGAAACCCTAGGCCTCTCCACAGATACCACTGCCTGGATCTGTAACCACCTAACCAACAGGACCCAGTGTGTTAAGATTAGAGGGATTATGTCTGACCCAAATCCAGTGACACTTGGAGTCCCTCAGGGTCATTTCTTGGACCCCTCCTGTTATGTCTGTTTATCAATGTCCTCCCATATCAGTGTCTTGCCAGAATACTACTTTTCATGGATGACACAGTACTCTCAGTTTCTGGATCAAACACTGAGGAAATCAACTTGGAACTGCAGCATAATTTCAATATCCTTGAGTCCTGGTTCACCCAAAACTGACTGCTCCTGAATTACAAGAAGATGAAAATAATGCACTTCTCCTTGAAACATGCAAAAAAGAAAGGGCCCCTTGGCCATTCATAGTCGAAAAGGAGACATTATTGAGCAGGTCCCTTGCTTCAAATACCTTGGTATCTACATAGACAACACTCTCTCTTTTGCCCCTCATATTGACCACATCACAAAAGCTGTAAATATAAAACTTGGAATTCTTTATCGGCATAGACAGGCCTTCACCTCAGAGGCCCTAAGCCTAGTTACCCGTAGCTCCATTCTGTCTATTGTAGACTATGGACTAGTTATCTATTATGCTGCTTCTGACACAATGCTCAGTCACATGAAACATACTTAGCAAAACCTGTCAATTAGTACTAGGGGCTAAACACCCACACCTGCAGCCTCTACAACTCTATTGGATGACTCCCACTGAACCTGAGAGCCAGGTATCAGGCTTGCCTGATAGGTAAAAAAGCACTACTGGGACTCATCCCTGCATCCACAGCTGCTCTTTTCCAATACAACAAGAACCAGAAAGTTACTAGAAGCTCAGCCAAGGGTGCACTCCAAGTACCACTTAAATAAACCTCCCTTGCTCAGTGATCCCTAGCCTATCATGGGCCTAAATGGATCAAAGACCTACCCTCCTCCCTGTCAGAGCTCACTAATTTGGGGCCTTTTAAGAAAGACCTGTGTGCCTCCCTGTCTATTGAAATCCAATGCAATAGCTGTCCCTAAAGCTCTTGTTCCCCTCCCCTGCCCTATACCCTCTCTTCCACTCACATACTGCCATACTAGTGCCCTCCGTTGCAACTACCCATTCTCCTCGGACCCCTGAAACAGCCTAGCTACCTATTTTTTACCCCTCAACCATCTCCAGAACTGTGTCCATTCACCCCTCCTATCTAATCCTCTTTCATCAGCTGTTAGACAAAGCCAATTGGCCGCTTCCTTCACAGTAACCTCCTAAACCTAGTCCCTCTATTTGCCACTACCCTTTCTCCTCAGCCCCCCGAAGCAGCCCAGCTACCTCTTTACCCCTCAGCCACCTCCTGTACTCTATCCTTTCTCCCCTCACCTTTCTACTCTCTCCCAATGCCTCCTGGCTGCTTCCTTTGCAGCAACCTCTTAAACCTGCTGCCTGGGACTAGCCACCACTGTCCTTTCTCTTTGGCCCCCCTGAAACAGCCCAGCTACCTATTTACCCCTCAGCCACCTCCTGTACTATGACCATTCTCCCTTCCCCTTCCCTCCTTTCTACTCTCTCTCTCACCAGCCTTTGACAAAGCCCCAGGACTACTTTCTTCACGGTGACTAAGCACTTAGTAACAAAACTCCGCCAAGTTAGTAACTTTAATAAACAACTCCTTGTAGTCAGCATATATATGTATTAGACTAGTACTGAATGCTTTATGACATGTTAATTTTGTGTAACCACTGCTCACCCTGTATCTGCTATTATGTTTTAGGTCTTATGCTTCCTGTATGTTCTGTCTTGTACTGCACTTCACTGTCATGGAACCTTCGTAAAAGAACCATAACAGCTCAAAGGTATTAATTCCAAAACCATGCATAAAGAAAATGTCTTCTTATTTGGAGTGGAAACAGGAATATCTTGACTATGGAATACCACAACAGTACCAATACACATCTGAAGTTTACTTTTGAAGTGAGTACCTCGAGAAATACAATTTATGGACCTGCTTTATATATAAACAAGAAACCCACCTGGAAACAAAGCTTTTTCCACAAACCCATGCCACTGAATTCTCTGTCATGTAGGGATTTTTGTCATCCACAGAATGTGGCCTTGAATATCCCCAAGGAATGATTTTTGTGTACTCATTGCATGTATTCTACCAAGACTGGCTTTGAGGAAGCTAGCAGAGATATGACCAGATATTTCCTAGAGAGAGGGTACCCCACCTTGGTGATACAAAAAGCATTATGCAATGCATTTCAGACTGACAGAACAAATCTATTTGCAGGGAGACAAAATCCTGAGACTGAAAATCCTCTAACTTTTGTCATTCAGTATAATCCTACGGCTCCCAAAATTAGCAACATAATTAAAAAAACATTGGGGACTACTCAGTACAGATCCTAGACTTAAAAAAACTTTCCCAACAGACACCAAGAATCATCTTTTGGAGAGGACATAGCATGAGAGACTCTTTGGTGCATGCTACTCTTGCACCCATTGATAATAGATGCACATGGTTACCCAAACTGCCAGATGCCAATTTTTGTTGTGGATATTGCATCCAATTTTCCAACACAGTGAACACTAATTCCTTTAATCACCCCAGACTGGCAAAAGGTTTGAGATAAAACAGTTTATTAACTATTACTGGGGTGATTTGTCTATTGACTTGTTCCTGTGGTCTGGAATGCGTGGGCCATACAAAAAGAGTACTGACAACAAGAGTGGGAGAGCATTAGGTGGCTTTCAGGAATGAGAATTTTGACTATGCCATGGCCCACCATTATGCTGAAGCAAGACATCCAATAACGACGACCTTAAAATTCATAAGGATCAGAGAGGTGGAACTTGGGAAATGTGATGGAGATTTGGTAATGAAATTAGATCAATGGGAAGCATCCTGGATCTTGACGCTGAACAGCCAAACTCCACTCAGATTAAATGATGACATTCCCTTACATGCATTTCTCTGAAGATTTTTTCTTAGCTTAGAACCTGTGTATTTTTGATTAGCTGTTCCCTCCCCTGCCCTCTTCTTTCCTTCCTACCCATGTAATATTGCTATTACATTATAGCCCCCCTTTTTATCAAGGTTTCATTAATTGTTGCTCTACAGAAGAATTTACTTTTTACTTGACTATGACACTATAGCACATTTGCGCAAGGCATTTGTACTTATTTATTGTAACTTGGTAACCTGGTAACTTGGTAGGAAAGGACAAAAGTAGGCCTAGGCCCATTGAGATGTTCCCCCATATTAGTGGGTTATTTTACCCTGTAGTGATTTTCTGAAAGCCAGTTATCTAGATTATTCTTGAAAGTGTGTATGTTGGTACAATCTACCAAATCTTGTGGAAGTTTATTCCAAAGTCTTGGTGCCCCAGCTGTAAAGAAATGTAGCCTTTTATTTGTCTTAGCTCTACTAACACTGAGTTGCTTGTTGTGGAGCCTGGCAACTATCTTTCTTCCTGAATAGGCAATCCCACATTGTTCCATAATTGATGGCGATTGTAGCATTTCGAACAGCTGTAGGAGATCACCTCTTATACGTCTTTGTTTGAGTGAGTGGAGTCCTGTCATTTTCAGTCTTGTGTTATAATCATGTTTTGCCAGGTGTGGGACCATTTGAGTAGCCCTATGTTGCTTTCGTTCTATTCTATGTCTTGTGCCAGATATGGACTCCAAAATGGGAACCATAATCTGTGTATGGTCTAACATGTGATCTGTACAGTGAAAGCATGCATTCCTCTGATTTGGAAGTAAATGTATGATTTATATGCCTTAAAAGTGTGTTGGCTTTGTTAGCTATCTTACTGCAATGGTCAGTCGATGAAAATTTAGTATTGACAGTGATGCCTTTTAATATGGTTTTGTTTAAAGTATACGTCTGCTGTGGGTTGTGCTTTCCCAGATGCAGTACAGCCATTTTTTTATGTTAAATTGCATCTTATTATCTTTTGTCCATGTTTCGATGGCTGCAAGATCAGCAATAAGAGCGACCCTATGTAGTGGACAGTCAACCCTACCTCCTAGTTTGGTGTTGTCTGCGAATTTGACCAGGGTGTTAGTAGTGCTGATTTCCATGTCACTGACAAAAATATTAAAAAGTTTTGACCCCAGGACAGAGCCCTGCGGTACACCGCTAGTGACCCTCCCAACATCCGACAGCACTCCATTCATTTTGACTCTCTGCATTCTTCCCTTCAGCCAGGATTCAACCCAGCTAACAATATAAGCAGAGAATCCTAGGTATCGGAGCTTATTAACTAGGATATCATGAGACACTTTGTCAAATGCCTTGCTATAGTCCAAAAGAATGATGTCAGTTGGTATGTTGGAGTCAAGGTGGGAACTTATGGAATTGTAGAAAGTGAGAAGGTTAGCTGTACAAGAGTGGCCCTGTTTGAAACCATGTTGGGAGAGGTCCAATATACTGACAGATTGCATTTCCTTTTCAATGATTGCCTTTACTATTTTTTCCATAAGTTTGCAGGGTATTAATGTGAGGCTAATGGGGCAGTAGTTTTCTGTTTTAGAGTGAATACCTTGTTTGAAAATAGCAGTGACAGTGGCAGTAAGCCAAACAGAAGGAACACATGATTCCGCTAGGGATTTGTTAAATATTATTGTCAGTGGAGCACTTAATGCGTCAGATGTTGCTATCAAAAATTTGGGGTTTAAATTATCGGGACCAGGGCTAGTGTTTTTTCTTAATGTTTTTAATACTAGTTGAGCATCGGTTGTGGTTACTGAATACCCTGAATTGATGCTAGTTTGTTGCGTAGATGTGGTCTGTTTGTCTTCCTTTGAGAATAATGAGCAAAAGTAGGTGTTAAATGCATCTGCTATTTATTGTGGAGTCATTAATAATGATTGGTCCTATTGTTTTTTTGTTTCCCTTTTTTTCGTTTAGATAAGAGAAAAGAGATTTATGGGAATCTTTTGTATGGGCTATCTTGAACTCGAGGTTTCATTTAGCCATTAAGATTTGATGTTTTACATTTTTAACTGCTGCCCAATATTTTAGTAATGTTTCTTCTTTTTGGTCAGCTGAACAATTTTTTTATGTCAGAAATTATTTTTCCTTAGATTTGATTTCTTTTTTTATTGTGTTATTGAACCAGAGGGGGGATTTCCCTTTTTTATTATATTTGTTAATTGTTGAAATGTATTTATTTTCTAATTCCTGAATAGTTGTTTTTTAGGAATTCCCATGATTCTTTTAGGTTAAGTGGTTGAAATATATTTTCCCACGGGGTATTATGTAAGTGTTTATTTATTTCTTCAAAGTTAGCCTTTTCATAA
The DNA here is from genome assembly GCA_016271365.2 of Neoceratodus forsteri. NCBI lineage: Eukaryota > Metazoa > Chordata > Ceratodontiformes > Ceratodontidae > Neoceratodus > Neoceratodus forsteri. The sequence goes on from CM057453.1 coordinate 1,153,656,815, forward strand.
TGTTTAAATTGTTTTTGATTTGGGATAGATTAGTGGTCATATAGAATTGTCAAGAGAATTGACATATGGTCGCTGTTCCCTAAGGGGTCTTGAACAGAGAAGTTTGAAATGATGCTGTCGACATTAATTATTACTAAGTCAAGTGTATTTTGTCCCCTGGTGGGTTCCCTTACAAGCTGAACAAAGCCCAGATCTATTAATGCTGCTAAAAAAGTATTTTCATGGTGAGTAGTACCAGTTAAAGAGTCCCAGTTTACAGCTAGAAAATTCAACTCGCCCAGAATAATAGTGTTTCCTTTGTTGGCCATAAGTGAGATTTCATGTACTAGGTGATCAGCGTAGACTAAATTGGCTGTAGGTGGCTTATAACATGTACCCAAGCGGATTTGGGATTGGCCCTTTGGTTGGATGGTTACCCATACACTTTCGATCTGAATGGTATCGTATACTTTGAAGGATGTGATGTTGTTTCTGACATAAAGACAGACCCCACCACCCCTCCTATTGTCTGAATGACTTTTTGAGTAACATTTAAACCCTGGTAATTCCATAGACCATAGGGAGTCTGAGTTTCCCCAAGTTTCAGTTATTGCTATTATCCCGAGGTTTAAAGGATGGCTCTTGAATTCCAGTTAGGCCATTTTTGGAATATTCAGTGACCTGGCATTGAGAGATAGTATGTTACATTGATTTTGGGCCTGCTGTATTTTTTTTTAGAGATTGGGGCAAGATCCCAAACTCCCCCCTCCCCCCAGATGTTAGTTTAAATTACCATTTATGAATGAGACTATTCTTTTTTCCTAAGAGCATGCTCCCTCTCCTGCTCGGGAGAAGGCCATCTCAACAAAAAAGGGATGGTCTATCATGATATTCCTCCCAGTGTGTGAGGCAGCAGATGTTTTGTCTGAGACACCACTTCCTGAGCCATTCATTTATTTCTTTGATCTTATTCTGAACATTCTCTCCAGCTCTTGGCACTGGTAGTATTTTGGAAAAGCACATATTGCATCCCTGTTCTACCAAGATGTTGTGCAATGCAACAAAGTCTTGTTTCAGTTGGTCAGTAGAGGTTTTTGCAATGTCATTTGTGCCCGCATGAATAAATACCAGTGGGTTATCCCCAGCTTTAGATAATATATTTTTTGCCATAGATGCAATATCTGATACTTTTGCCCCCCCTATAGCTGGAACATGTTTGATTGGTCTTGTTTGGGTTGCAGACTGCCCGGTCTATGTATTTAATGATGGAGTCACCCAACACGTAGATCTGTTTGGTTGGTTTTGAGGTTTGACTTCCATCTGGATGTTGTTTTTTTGAATCTGGAGGGGGTACTATAAGACTTTGTCTGAGGCTCAGTAATGTTGGGCAATGGGGTTATTACATTAGTGGTAGTTTGATTAGAAGTGAAAACCATATTAGTCAGGGAAGAAACAGTCTGTAAGGGTGGACTATTATTAGTGGAAGTTTTTTTTTCCAGAATAAGGGCCTCAAATCTATTATGAAAGGGTAAAAGAGGGGCACTGTTAAATATCTGTCCCCCTCTCCTTTTGGTTTTGGCCCTAGGTATTAATGTCCAAGTATCCTCCTCGGGTGTAGATGGTAACAAGGTAGCACAGTTACTGTCTTGTGCCTCTAAGGGAATAGTAGAAACTTTCATATTGGTGGCCGGTTTATTTATTTATAGATTAGTTGCCATTTGGTCTATATATTGTTCTAAGGCATCAATATCTGAACTAAGTGGCTGCCTAGTAGTAAGAAGATGGGCTATTTCCTCTTGTAATGTTATATTTAGCAAACATTTATCACATATGAAATTAGGGATCTGAGTTTCCTTTTCATACATCTGACAGGCAGTGCAGTAGTTTTCAGTAGTAGGCATGATCTTGGTGTCTCTGTACAATGTCCTACTATAATGAATGAATGAGGGTACTTACTCCTAACCATCTTTTCTAGATTCTGTAGTTATTTTGGCCCCTTTCCCCAGTATATACAGAAGACATGGTAGACATGCACTGACGCACGTGTCTCAGTGTGCATCTCCATGTGCGGCCTCACTCACTAGCAGGGCCCTAAAGTAGTGCAAAAACCAGAAGTGGCTATACACCAAACTTCCAGTTTCACGCTTCCCATGGATGCTATGCAAACCCAAAATAGATTTAAGAAGTTTATTCTCCCAAGTCTCGGGAGCTAAAACAAGCAGCTAGATGCTGCCAGAGAGTTTTCTGCTTGCAAGGAGTGGGAATCACACTGGGGTGCAATCGCTGGACTGATAAGCCCACCAGTGTCCCACAATTCCTGTGTGCCATCACCAAAGAGTGTCCTGCAGCAGGGAAGGTACTACAACACACACAAGCACAGATGGTAAATACAGTTATTTATTTACACATTAATTTCATGTAAGTTACACACTGCAGATACCACCTGTCACCAGAGGCATGCTACTCCAGCATGTTTTGCACTTATGTTGCCTCTTTAAGAGTCATATTTTTAAGCACCTTCCACTTTCGTCATTCATGCTCTGATGATGATGCCAGTGTAGTGCTGATACATAAGAGAGTGCGACTACCATGGCATGGGCTGGCATGCCTCAAGAACAAGGGACTTTTGCGTGTTTGTTATTCTGAAATTGGTTTCCAGACAGATATAAGTAAGTTTTTACTGTTGGTGACTGTTTAGTGCTGTTTCTTCTTACAATTCAACATACAGTGCAGTTTTGTAAGCTGGCTAACTACTAAGCTGCATCTAGGTGAGCTGTTCTCCCTCTCCCCCTTGCCGAAGTCTGGATTTTGCCAGGTTTGCTGAGCTCTGATGAACACTGCAGTTTTGCACAACTTTATTCTTCTGATGACAAAATAAAAAGTTATTCTGGTAGAACTGTTCCACTGCTTTTGTGCACTAGCATTTATTGGGATGGTGCTAGCCCACCTCCTCCGAGTGGAGTCCTAATGTGAACTTCCTTATATGTACCAGTTAAAACAGAAGGAAACGGGGAAGGCAGTCAGAATAGCAAAGGCCCAAACTGAGGAAAAGATAGTCAACTCAATTAATAAGGGGGACAAAACCTTTTTTTGGTACATTAGGGAGCGAAGAAAGACTAAGACAGGGATACTGACGCTGATTAAAAAGGAGGGTGGTTGGGCAGAGAGGGACAGTGAAAAAGCAGGGATACTGAACAAATACTTCTGCTCAGTATTCACAAAGGAAGAGGAGGGGGAGGTACCTAATCCAGTCAATAAAAACACTCTGGAAACGGGGGGTTGATATCAGTCCTTTCACAGAAGAAAGGATTTTGAAAGAACTCCTAAAACTGAAGGTGGATAAAGCAATGGGGCTTGATGGGATTCACCCCAGAATTCTAAAAGAACTAAGGGGAGAACTATTAACACCACTGACTACCCTTTTTAACAAATCATGGGAGGATGGTGTGGTGCCTGAGGACTGGAGGAGGGCAGATGTGATTCCCCTTCACAAAAGTGAGAGCAAGACAGAGGCAGGAAACTACAGACATGTCAGTTTGACCTCAGTGGTAGGGAAAATGATGGAATCACTTCTGAAGGAAAGAACTGTTGAGTACCTAGAGGCCAGTGGGGCACAGGACCCAAAGTAGCATGGATTCACAGCGGGAAGGTCATGTCAGATGAATGTAATTGATTTTTTTGACTGGATGATGAAAGTAGCAGACTAGGGAGGGGCTGTGGACATGTCCTATCTAGACTTAAGCAAGGCATTTGACACAGTCCCACACAAAAGATTAATAAACAAATTAGCCAGCCTGGGAGTGGGTCCCAGAGTGGTAGCCTGGGTAAAACATTGGCTGGACAACAGGACACAAAGGGTATTAGTAAACAGAGTCCACAGTGAAAAAAGGGGGTTACTAGTGGGGTTCCGCAGGGTTCAGTGCTAGGTCTGGTCCTTTTTAATGTCTTAATAAGTGACATTGTAGAGGGACTGAAAGGAAAAGTATGTCTCTTTGCAGATGACACAAAGATCTGCAACAGGGTTGATACTCAAGGTGGGGTGGAAAGGATGAGAAGGGACTTGACAAGGTTGGAGGAATGGTCAAGTGTATGGCAGCTTAGATTCAATGCAAAGAAGTGCAAAGTAATGCACCTTGGAAACAAAAACCCGGGGAAGAGTACATAATGGGGGGTGAGATACTGACAACAACAAAAATGGAAAGGGACCTGGGGTAGTTATATCAGATGACCTAAAGGTGAGCAAGCAATGTAAGAGGTCAGTAAGAAGGGCTGGGGGGATACTGGGATGCATAAGGAGAGGCATCACCAGTAGAAAACAGGAAGTTGTTATCCCTCTATACAGACAGTTGGTGAGACCCCATCTGGAGTACTGCATGCAGTTCTGGAGACCCCATCTCCACAAAGACAGACAGGGTGGAGGCTGTCCAGAGGAGGGCAACCAAAATGGTGCAGGGTCTGCACCAGAAAACATTAGAAGAAAGGCTAAAGCAGCTTAATATGTATAGCCTCGAGGAAAGGAGGGAGAGGGGGGGACATGATCAAAACTTTCAAGTATCTCAAGGTAATCAACAAAGTCCAAAGGGTAGCATCTTTCAGAAAACAAGATGTGCAAGATCAAGGGGGCACAATTCTAAGATGGGGGGGGGGACAGCTCAGAGGCAATGTGAAGAAGTCTTTTTTCACGGAGAGGGTTGTAGATGCATGGAACAGTCTCCTAATTAGGTCATGGAGTCAAAAACGGTGAGGGAATTCAAGAATGCATGGGGCAGACATAAGGCAATTCTAGTGGCGGGTAGGAGGAAGTAGGCTGTTGGTTAACTAGGATCTGCAGCTTATCCATTAGGTAGGGAAATGGGCAGACTAGGTGGGCCAAGTGGTCCTTATCTGCTATCAAATTCTATGTTTCTATGTTTCTATGATGCATTTCGAAATGTCACATGTTATAGACCCAGATAATAATAGGTTTTTCCACAAGGTTATGCTCTGGAAGAGTTACATTGATAATATATTTATCTTCCTACTTTGGAGGGATCAGAAGAGAGCCTCAATGAATTAAAAATATTATTTTAATAGCTTGAGACCTACCCTTAACATCACACTCACAGTGGACGTACAGCATATCTCCTTTTTGGACGTACTAATAAAGAAGGGAGCTTAGAGACCTGAAAACACTTTACATCAAAAAGATACATGCAGGAAAACAATTCTCCATAGTGAGAATTATCACAAAATTAATCCTTAACTTATTAATAGTACGTCATGCTTGCAGTTTCTCCGAGCCAGGAGAAACAGAAGTATTCAGGAATCAGAACAAAGAACAGGAAATAAACGCACACAGACTCAGGGAGAAGGAATATAGCAAATAAACTGTAAGGGCAGCAATCTCTGAAAACTGAGATCATCAGTAAAGAGGAACTTTTAAAGAACAAAGGAACAAGCAGAAAGCAAGATAGGATAGGGGTTTGCCATGAAATACACTCACAGTTCAAAGAGTATCAAGCATATCATTAATAGGAACTGGCGCACTTCAAAAGCTGGTAACTTACCCAACAGCAAATTTAGCCAACCTCAATGGACTGCTTACAAAAAGAATTCCACTCTGAAGGACAGTCTGGATTTCATTTATGAGGGTGCAGTGGGATTTGCTTGGCCAGCTAAGGCACTTATTTCCCTTGTCTGTTTGTTTGGGTTCCAAATAAGTGCACACTGCACCGTTGTAAATGAAAACGTAATTATCTGTGCAACACCAGGCTGTGCATAAGAGAAAGAGTAATGTACTTCTGGGAGTCCCAAGTTTCCAGATGCCTTGGTGGTACAGCTGGCAACTCAATCAGAATGGTATTCCAGGCAGCCTGGGTTCAAATCCCAGCTAAGGCACTTATTTATTTCTCTTTTCTGTTTGTTTGGGTTCTATGTATGTGCACACTACAGTCGTGTAAATGAAAATGTAATTATCTGTGCAGCACCAGACTGTGCATTAGAGAACGTGTAATGTGCTTCTAGGAGTCCAAGGTTTCCATTTGACTTGGTGTTGCAGCTGATAGCACAACCAGAATGGTAATTTGGGTGGCCTGGGTTCAAATCCCAGCTAAGACGCTTATTTCTTTCTCTCTTGTGTTTGTTTAGGACAGACTGGTGCATACTGTCCACAGGATACTGCAAGCAAATGCACACAAACCTTCTACTGAGAATGTGTAAAGTTGAGAATTATGAACGTAGAAGGTGTGCCCAATGTTCAGCTACATCTACGAGAACACACAGTACCTCAAGTATCCATACATACAGATAAGACATTTGACATTAGAGATCTTATAACATGTGACACTAGCCATGTGCTTGCCTGCCCTTTTGGACAACTTGTACATGAGGAAAATCTCACATCCTCTTAAAAATATATCAGAATCCAAAAGTGCTATCAGCAGAAGGGATGACAGACTTGTGGTGAGATACTTTGAGTGCAAAACACAGTGCATGACTGCTAGAATTCTAGGGTATCAAGGCAGTGAAACTGTCAGCAGAGGGGGGAACTGGGATATGGGGCTTTTAAAGTGGGAAATGTGGTGGGTCCACAAGCTGAGAACACCAGCAAAGAGAGTGGAATAAATAAAGAAGAGAATGGGGGTATGTTCTGGTAATTCAGAATATACGGTATGGACTAAACATTGACCAGTATGACATGGTCTATGTTTTTTATAGTAAAGAAGGATTCTTGATATGGCTGTCCCAGTGGTGCACTGTTCTAAGTTGCAGTGCACCTTACCATCTGCAATGCTGGTAACCTGGGCTCGGAAATGGACTCAGAGTACTAGGTGTTGGTCGGGGAGGAGAGGCTCGGGCATCCTGGGAACTGCTCTCATCTCCTATGGTAGGGAGGCTTTGTTGCTCCGTTGTCAACTATCACCAGGTGGAGGCCTATTAGCAGTGCAAGCAGGAAGTATGAAGGGAGGGGCTGCAGTGTGATGCAGTGTGTGTGGGCAGGGCCAGCCTTAAGGACAGGCAAACTAGGCAGACATCTAGGGCACCATTCAATGGGGGGCGCCGTAACCACCAAACAAAATCCTGTTTAAAATTTTTTTTTTCAAGTGACCTGGACTGAAAATTAACATGGCCAAATCTGGTGTCATTTTGGAGTGACGGGGGGTGAATACTTGTCTGTCAGATTCGTTGCTGCATGCCTACCTGCCTTATCCACCCATAAAAGAGCCACTACCATTTCTATGGGATCTCTGCTACAGTCTTTTTTATGTTGGATGCCAGAGCGGCTGGAGTGCGTGCACAGAGTGGTACAGACTGAGAGTGGCTGGCACTTGGCATAATCAATTTTGGTGGTGCGTGCAGACAGCCATGAGGCAATAAATGATTGAGTGGCTGTGTCAGCGAGTGGAGAGGGAGAGCTGAGTTCAGTTTTAAACTTGCAATGGAAAAGAGCCAATCCCCAAAGAAGACTGAAGGTCAGTGTGTAGGAAAGGGGGAGCTGTGCTGCTGAAGGCACCGGAACTGGCTTGCTGTCATATGGAAGGGATGGGAGCCAGCAATAGCCAGAACTTGCTGAGTCCAGAGAGGATTGGGAGAGGACTATGTCCAAGGGTTTAGCACATAGGGCAGGGTGGGGCGGATGGCCTCGGACCATCATGGATCTGCAGTAGAGGAGCGGTTTCTCATCACCATTGGGGTGGGACTGTGCAGTGAGTGGCCTGGGAGTAAGTCGGAAAGGTTGAGAGAGACCCCTCGACAGCGGGGAGTGGAGTGGGGGCAGTGTGGTGGAGTAAAGTAAAAGTACCCACTACCAGTCTTGAATTGGGTCTGCGGGTCACTGACTGCAGAGAGAGAGTGATCTGCAGCCAGACAGAAAAGGGGGGAGCAGAGCAGGCCCAGACAGGAGGAACAGCCTGGATTTGGCAGTGCCGAGGAGACTGGCAGTGGTGATACACCCCTGTCCACCCCCTCCGTGGCATCCCAGAAAAGGAGATTTTCATCCCAGGCTTGGGCTGGAGGAAAAAAAAGCAACTGCCATTTGTTGGAGTCAGAGAGTCCGGTGGGGTCCACTGAGTGTATGTGGTTCTGGACTGATGGCAGTCATGTTGTTTCCTGAGGGGCAACCAGACTAGCAGAGCAGCAATTTGGAAAGAGGAGGACCATTTTGTCTAACATGGTCAATGACAGACTGAGTGATGATTCAGAAGTGATGCAGCCAGTTAGCTGAGCTAAAACAAAATATTGCATTTTCCTGACATTTTGTTTCTTGTTCCGGAACTTCCTTGACTGTGGACCCTCAGCCCCAGTTCCCCTACGATGGAAGCGCTGTGCAATATGTAACCCCCAGGGGGCGCTATCCCAAGGGCTACTACCCCTGCCTGCTTCGCCACTAGCAGGTTGAGGGGCCTGGATCCAACGACGGGTGCCTCCACCCAGAGGTCGGGGTTGGAACAGTCAAACACGACTTGGTCACAGCCCTCTGGGTCACTGCAACCCCTCCTTTCTTTCCACTAGTGGCCCACGAACACTTCTCACCCAAGGGTTACGACTTACACTTACCCCCAAAGTGGAATGACCAACTTGGTGCCGAGGACCCCCTGTAAAATAAGATACAGTGACACAATAACCCATGCACAAGAGGGGAGCACAAATATACAGTTCAGACAGTGTACCTTGCAAACAACAAATCTGATTTATTGAAGGGGAAAGAAACACAGGTGGTGGAAATCAGGTTGATTAGCTTAACACTCTATTATATCAGGGCACTGTGCACGGGCCAAACCTATCAGTCACTGTCTTTGGGTACCCAGACCTTACAAGGCTAGCCTATTCAGTGCAGCTGGTTGGGGCCCTGATGAGGAAACAAGCATTTGGTACCTAGATTTGATTTGTAAGAGCCCGCATGCACAATTCATGCAGCCACTGAAACAGCCAGACAAATCTTTCCCTCAGAATGAACATCTGACAGGGAGCTACCCTGATTTAGTACTCACGACTCCTGCAGAGAGAGCCCTCTCACACCACTGCAGGACTTGGCCTGTGATCCAGACATTACTCCACACATTTATATGTAACACAGAGGGGTACCATACCAGGCAGCTGCTCCAAACTCCTGATCATTTTCACTGATCAGACCGGGTGAACAATGCAGCCTCACTTGTCCTGACAGACCGAGCACGATTAAAGTCGATTCTCCAGTCCTCTACAGGGTGAGCCTGGTAGGTAGCTGTAATCATACAGCCTCCTCTGTCTGCACTCCTCCACGGATCTTGTCTGCTCCTTACGGCGATTCTGCCGCCTGACTTCTTGGCCTGCACATGCGCTTCCCGCGTGAAAACTTGCACAGCGCAGGAGCCCGCGCTCCTTCTACCTTCACGATCACCAACGACTCTGCCCCTTGGCAGTTTGGCAGGGAATCTAGTTTGGGCACCACCCAATCCCATTGGAGGGCTGCATATGCCAGTCACTCAATACTGCCCTCATTGGTGCAAAAAGGCGCCATAGTTCAGAACTTCACTTCCCAGAATTACTGGCTGTATCCCCTATGGCCAGCCGGCTCCAAAGAGAGTCCTGATTTGGTTGGTCGCTCAATACACCATTTTAAGTGCCCCTCCCTTCCGATTGGGTCCAAAAGGCAGTTCTGATCCAAAATGGTGGGGCAGAATACACAAAGTCTCAGCTGCAAGGGAAACAGGTTAAATAAACAACAATTTTACTGCCACGCTACATTCATTCCAGAAAACAGTTACATCCTTCAACAATGCTCCCTCTGCTCGCTTATCGACGGCAGAAACAGAGCGGTTCAAACAGCAGCTCAAGTGGGAAGTCAAGCAGTAAACTCACAGTCCCCCCCTGCAAGCTTACAAAGCCTGCAGGCAGGCAGCTCTTAAAGAGACAGTACCAGAGGCTTTAAAAGCACTCACAGCACCCACATTCAAACGGCATTACGCCGAACGCCAGTTAGGCAGGGAGCACTTAGGCAAGCTCCGGGAAGGCTTTTAGGTACCCCCATTTGTAGGGGGGTTACAAATATAAGATGATTATGTAGTACTACGTTGTGTAAAATAAATTAAAGCTGCCTGTGCCATGTAGCAAGACACAGTTGGGAGTTGCTGTATCAGTGCCTTAATGGTAGAAAGGAGGAAGGAAAAAACAAAAGTTTTGTTCCTGGTATGGTTGCTATCAGAAAGTTTATTACCTGCAGCAGACTTGGCCCAAAACTAAACAAAATGCAAGCTCATGCAGGCAAGCTGCAGTTGCATTTCAGCAAGCAGAAATGAGCACTAACTAGCCTGCTGAATCTAGTTGAGATTAGAGAATGTAGTGTTCTGTGACTGAATTGTTTGTTGTGTTGTTGTGTTGCTGAGGTATGGGCTTTTCCAGTGTTTGGGTTTGTGACATTTTTTCATAATCAAATATTTTCATTGTGAAGTAATTCCCTCCCCCTTTAGTGTACAAGATGTCCTTGAAAGATAACAGAACTTCATTTTATCTTCAATTTAGGCCTTAAAATGCATCACAAAGCACCTAAAATCCCAGAGCTTCTGGGAAGCCTGCCAGCCCTCAGACCACTAGCTTTCTACAAACATTTTTCGCACACTACTTGCGCAACATACCTTTACCACTCACTAAAAGAATCCTCCCTGAAACAATCCTGGTAACAGGCTTGCTGGGGGTGGGGGGCACCATTTGCAAGTTAGCCTAAGGGCTCCACTCCCTAAGGCCAGCCCTGTGTGTGGGCCTCCACATGACACATACTGTCATCCACTGGCTGTAGTGGAGGTTAGGAGAATTAGAAGATTGGCTGAGTAGGCTTTGTGAAGCCCTTCCCACTGAATCCAGCCCACACCACCACCCAAGGACTAAGGCCCACAATCTGGATGTGTATCAACTGGGGGGGGGATGGCCTTCCCCCTCCTGGCCCCACTACTGGGGGGTAATCTTCGAGGGAGCTGTCAGTCAGGGGCTGGTAGGGACAGGGCTAAAAGCTACCTGTTTAGGCCTGGAGTTAAAAACCTTTAAAAAAAAAAAAAGCAACATTCTTGATTGTTTTATGATTTTATCTCCGCCTTCTTTCCTTTCCCTTTTTCTGTTACTCCACCCCCACACACTCTCCCTCTCCCACATCGTTTTACTATTCCTGTCTACACCCACTCCCCTGCCATTCCATTTTTCAAATAAAACACTCTATGCCGTCTCATTACCGCTCTCACCATAATTCTTAAATGCCTGTATCGTTTGCAGTGATCATTATACAGATGCCTTCCATACCTCTCAACTGTCCCTGATTTTGCCTCAAAATTTTACTCTGTCCCTCCTAAAAATTGTCTTTCTGTGACCAAACTGTGGGGGTAATAAGCACTAAATAATGTCAAACATTAAAGTTACAGACTTGTTCTTCCTTAGATAATGCATGTTACACCAAGCCCTTTATTCTACCAGCTTCCTGAAGGGATATCTCCAGTTCTGAAGAAGTGTCCCTGATTTTGATCCTTTGTCCCTGATTTTTTTAAGTCTTGTCCCTGATTTATGAGGCAGGAGGTTGAGAGGTACCTTCTGTTGGCAGTGTGTGGTGACTGCATGCTCTGATTTTCAGTAATGGTTATTTGGATCAAAAATATGCTGCCAATATATTTTCAACACACTAGTGATATGTCTGTAAACAGAAACTGAACCCCACAGGAATACTTTGACTATTGTGCTTGGATTCTGGTTCCTAACCTCATTATTTGGTGTCTTGCAAATAGCACAACCCCAATTACGGAGGCACTATAGCACAGTGGTTTAAGGCTCTGAGCTGCAAATTGGGAGATCTGGGTTTGAATCCCACAGCCCCCACTTGCATACTGTGTGATCCTGAGCAAATCACTTAACTTTCTATGCTCCCAGGTTCCACCTGTAAACAAGCTTTCAGCTTAGTGTGTCTCACCTGGTTAAACAATTGGGAAAAAAAATAGGAACTTATTTGAAAGTGAGTAAAATTGGCAGTTTATTAAAGGAATGTGAATGCTTTCTAGCAAATTTACTAAATAGTGATTTTTTCAAATCCCCCCCCCCCCATCACAAAACACATTAATGTGAAAGTGCCTCTGTACTTCAATAGGATTGGCAGAAAAACTTTAGCATATACTGTATGTGCTGCCTTGTGTCAGGTGTTTGGTAATTAAGTAATTTAAATACGTCTCCTGTACCATTATAAAGCAAATCAGTCATTATTATTGCAATTATAAATCACTTATGTGATTTCAGCAAATCAGCCTACAGAGCCACTGTTCCTCTTACCCTGTGTACTGTACAGTGATCTCTTGTGCAGGTACATTGTCAGTGGAGTGTTCCACCTCAGATCCGGGGGAGGACAGGCTTCATTAACTTCTAACATTTAAAAAAAACTTATAAATCATCCTAGCTAACATGAGTGATTTATAATAAGCTAACAGGGCCTCCTAGGAATGTCTCTTATGGTGTAAGAGACTCCACTCTTATGATTTGGGTAGACAAAGGTGCTCAGCTTCACTTTGCTTTACTCCTACCCAAACCTCCCAATTAGAGTTTCTTATTCCATGTGAATTACAATGAAGAAAGGAAAAGGTGAACCACTAGGAATTTAACCTAGGACTTCTAGCATTCCGTGCCAGTAATTCTGCCTCTGAGCTATGGTTCACACTGCTGCAGGGGCTGTCCAGGTCTTGCTTTCAAATTCACATTCCCTTCCTCTGGTGTTGCGTAACTCTGCAACCTCAGAAATACATCAGAACAACCAGGGGCGTAGGTATGGAGTGTGCAGATGGTGCACCTGCACTGGGGTCCATGAACTAGAGGGGCCCTGCTTGCTTGCATTTATTAAAAAAAAATGAAGAAAGCTAGCTTATTGGCAGCTGGACCAGACCGCTACCGCGGGCAGCACTCGCATCGTATGACACTCCCTCCTGACCCTCTGGGCTCTTTGGCTTGTTGCCTGCAGTTCACCTCTAGTCTCCTTGCAGTACACTGCTGTGCATGTCATGCATATGGCACTTTGACAGGCTAGCTGTTGCCTGTATTGTAACTTGTCTTGTGCACGCGAATGCGGCAGCATCCCACCCGGCCTGCTGAATGGCAATGCTGGGCTACAGTAAGTTAATAAAAAAATAAATGTCATGCTAGCCAGTGCCCCTATGACCCCATGTGACTGACTCTAGTCTCTAGGATGTACACCACATGGGCCAAAGGGACTGTCACTCGAGACTGGGAGCGAGTAGTTGAGAAGAGCCAGGAGGGAGGTGTGAGCCAGAAAGCTGAGGAAGCTGAAGACTGGACAAAGGACCTCCAGCGCCACCAATCTGTCATGATGATTTACAGATTAGGCAGTGATCTGGCAATTTAGTGCTGCTGTCTCGGATCTGGTGACCAATCGGGTTGCGGCAAGGCAGTGTTAGGGCGGGCAGCAGTGGGCAGGGAGACCTGGAGACGTCATCACATCAGCAGCCACTCTTGACTCTTCTCGAAGAAGAGCTGCAGTAAAGCACAATCCACCATTTGCTTGTTGGTGTGGCTGTAGGTTTCTCTCTCTACTGTCTTTGCCGGCTCATCTCATGCACTAGTGCTACTGCCTGGCCCAGGGTGGGTCAGGGATCCAAATCCTTAGCTCCTTCAGCTTTCGATTGTCTGGATCTCCAATTTAGGTGGCTAACTGGCTGAAAAATACGTTTATTTTGTCAGTGCACAGTGCACTGCATTCCACGATACCACCTCATATTTCCTGTGGGTCAGTCTTGAGGCTGGGCTGGCGGCTCGGCTGGCTGGCTGGGTGGGCCTCGGTAGCTGCTTGAGGGTCCCAGGTCAGGGAATCAGGCACTACTTGGGGAGAATTTGAAACTAGAAGGAATTAAGAGGAGAGGGGTTCTAAGAGAGGAGGATGGATGGAATAATTAAGATTCAGTTGGTGGAGAGTGGAGTGGAGGAGAAGAGATGGAGTCACTGCACTGTTACTGAGAGGAGGAGGAGGAATATCTAAGGAAGCTTTATTAAAAATAAATAAATACTTAAAGACAGTCTTCACACTGAGACAGGGGTGGTTGGGACTGTCTTGGCCAGCCCAGAGCTGACTGAGTAATAAAGGGACTGAGGGAGGAGGACAAGGAAGAGTCTTCTGGAGAGATTATAAATTTGGTTGGAAGCTGGAAAGAGAGACTGAGGAGGAAGGAAGGACGGAACAAGGAAGTTATTAAAAATAATAATACTTGTTGTGTTAAAGACAGACATTCAGAGACAGGGGACTGTCTGGTCTGGGTCAGAGCAGAGTCCAGATTGAATGATATAATAAAAGGTTGTTCGAAACATCAGACAGTCAGTCAGACACAGCAGCAGCAAAAGTCTGCTTTGAGCAAATAAGCAACAGAAGCTAAACTGGCAGTGTGGTGGTCCTGTTAGTTTAATGATTAAATAAAACAATTAATACTTAAATACAGAGACACAGGGGATCCAACTGTCTGGCTAGGGGAGTTCGATTTAAAAGATGAAGAGGAGGAGGTCAGGAGGAAAAGGCAAGCAAATAGCAAAGCCCTCATCCCAGAAAGCCAAAGAAAAGAAAGGCAGAGCTTTTACTGGCCCGGGTCGCAAAACAAAAGGCTTGTGAGAACACTTCTCATTGTGACAGAGAAGTAGAAAGTGCTTTAGCACTATTAAGGGAAGAATAAGCACGGGAAGACGGGATTAATGGAGATCGGAGCAAGAAGTGTGCTGCTACCCCTCTGCCCCATACTGCTGGCTGCTTTGATAAGCTAATAAACAGCAACAGAAGCTGGTAGTGGAACTATAAACGAGTTTGATGATTAAAATAAAATAAAAATACTTAGTCAAAGAGACTCAGGCCAGAGACTGTCTGGGGGAGTTTGACTGAAACTCTGAAAGGAGGACGAGGAACTGCTCTAACTTGAGAGGCAAGCAAGCAATTAGCAAAGCCCTTAGCCCCCCAGACTGAAAGCCAAAGCAAAGAAACTTAACTTGCTTGCACACCTGCATATATGCCGCTCATAGTAAACAACTGAATTACTCTCTACTGGGGTTACAGAAGCCAAGGTATACTATATGCTGAGACAGGTCACAGCAGAGGGACTAGTCTGAGATGGAGAGACAACAGGTGGTCACACATAAGTTATATTATACACTTGTCAGAGCACTCATCTGAGACGGAGAAGTAGAAGGTGCTTTAGTACTATTAAGGGAAGAGAAGAATAAGCAAGGGAAGAAGGGATTAATAGGAACTGGATCAAGAAGTGTGCTGCTACCCCTGTGCCCTATACTGCTGGTGGCTGCTTTGATAAGCTAATAAGCAGCAACAGAAGCTGGTAGTGGAACTACATAAAAAGAGCTTGAGGATTAAAATAAAAATAATTACTGAAAGAGGCTCTGGACCGTCTTGGGGAGTTTAACTGAAAGCCTGAAAAAAGGATGAAGCTAAAAAAAGAGAAAGCATTTTAGGCGGCTTTTTGAAGGAGAAGAGACGGGCGTGTGTGGGGAGGGACAGTTGGGAATTTGGGAAAGGTGGCAGGGTACGGTTCGATAGGTGGGTGAAAGAACACCTGAACTAACTGAACACTTGCAGGGTCAGAAGGCCCAAATAAACTGCAGAGAAAACAGCTTTTTCACACACACCCCCACACAAAAAAAATCACAAATTAAAAGGCTGTTTGAAGTAAAATAGTTGCGCACAAGCATTTACTCCTTAGCCTCAAGTCCCTCCCTCTGTCCCCCCCCCCACCACCATATCAAGAAAACACACAACACATTTTTTTGTAAATTTTATTATACATAACTGTAACGGAGTGTCCAATCAGCAAAACTGAACTTTCACTGTATCAGTCACGATAAACCTAACCAGTCCCACCCTCATTGTAATGCAGGAGTGACTGAGGTATAAATACGTTTAGCCAGCCAGTGCCAGTTCATAAGTTTTTGAAAATAAAAATGTTGAGTGTTCCATCTAAGCATCTCAGCAGTGCAGCAAAGAGAAAGCTGAGCAAAGGGAGGGTGAGAAATTAAAGAAGTTACTCAAAATTTCAACATTTTTCAAGAAAGACAGTGCAGAGACGTCCAAGAAGGACAGTGAGGTTTATAGAGATGAACCTTTGAAAGAGATTGATATGTGCCAAGTTGTGGATACGGATACTGATCATGATGTGGGCGACTCGGTGTCACGTCTGGAAACTGAAGAACACATCAGTATTAATGCACAAGCACACGATACGGGTAGTGATACGAAGGTTGATGATAATGATGATGTAATAAGTGACAGTGCAGACAGCAGTGAGAGCGACAGAGATGGTCCTGGTGAAGGTTCCACAGCAATAATTGAAAGTTACGATGTTCATCTTGTTAGTCTGGCTTCAGAAAAGTTCTCCACTGACAAAGCATATTTACTGAGACCCTCAGTGCTCAAGACAAATGGTTCATATTATCGCATTGGCCATGCCAACCATCAGGCCCATTTCTACGTGATCCCCTTCAGAAGGGTAGATGTTTTTCTGAAACCTGCTCTTAGAAGGTAAACATAGCTGGTGTTAAACTACAGTGCACATGGCTGTGCTACTTACCAGCCTTAGACAGTGTGTATTGCCAGGCTTGCTGGCTGTTTTATACCAAAAAGGACAGAGCTAATGCTACATGGGTGAATGAACTGCAGGAATGGGGCCATCTGTCTGCAAAAATAGACTTGCATGAAAACTCAACCCTGCACCTACAGTGCTGTCTGGTATTGGAACAATGGCAATGGCACAAGACATTAACAGAAGATTTGGAAGAATCCATCAAGAAAGAAGCAAACTACTGGAGACAAGTGCTTGACAGAATTATCAACATTACGTTGACTTTGGCCATGTCTAACCTGGCATTCAGGGGCAACAGGAAGAATATAAGGTCCAATGCAAATTGTGGAAATTTTCTTTCTGCAAAGTATGATCCAGTATGGGAAAAGCTAATAAGGATGCTGGAGGGAACAGTGAAATATTTAAGCCTGGACACACAGAATGAATTGATTGCAATACTCTCAAATAGTGTCAAGGACGAAATAATAGATAATGTCAATAATTCTCCATTCTTTTCTGTCATTATGGACACCACTCAGGATATTGCAAAAACGGATCAGCTCAGTCAAGTTATCTGCTATGTGTCCATCGATACCGATGAAAGTGGGAAACCAAGACACATAAAAATTAATGAGTCTTTCATGGGATTTGTGAAAGTAGAGGACCAGTCAGCAGCAGGCTTGGAAGAGACGATTATTAATAGTATTGAAAATAATAGGTTGCACATATCCAAACTGTGAGGCCAAGGTTACGATGGGGCTGCAACTATTTTTTTTCTTTTTCACCAATTATTTTACTAGGTGAGACACACTAAGCTGAAAGCTTGTTTGCAGGTGCAACCTGGGAGCCCAAGGAAGTTAAGTGACTTGCTCAGGGTCACACAGTATGCACATAGGGGGCTGTGGGATTCAAACCCAGGTCTCCAGATTTGCAGCTCAGAGCCTTAACCCACTGCGCCATGCTGCCTCTAATTATGAGTGGCATATATGCAAGCATGCAAGCAAGAATTAAGGCCAGACAACCAATAGCAATCTATGTTCACTGTGCTGCGCATAACTTGAATTTAGTCCTGAATGATGCCCTGCCAGATGTTCCAGAAGTGAGGAACTTCTTTGGTACAGTAGAAAATCTATACACCTTCTTTGGACACAGCATAAAACATTGGCACATGCTGTCGTCATTCATGTCCTCCTCCAATGTCACGTTAAAGAGATTATGTCCAACCAGATGGTCATCGCAGTATGACTCCTTAGTGTCTCTTCGTTACCGTTTTATGGATGTCCTTAAAGCATTATCCAAGATAATACTTACTAGTACAAAGAAAGAAGAAAGAAGAAATCACGGAGGCAACAGCTGTGAAGTTGAAAATGGAGAAGTTCCAATTTGTATTTTTAGTTTTACTGCTCACCAAAATTTTGGAATCTGTCAACTGTGTTTCAAAGCTGCTGCAGTCACCACAAGAAGACCTGACCAAAGCCACCACACTTCTTCAAACTGCCCACAGTAGTCTGCAGGAATCCAGAAACAAATTTGAAACTTTTCATGAAACTGCCATAGAAATGGTCAAAGTCTGGGGAATATCAGAGAAATTTGAAGAGCGTCGCGTGCAAAGAGTAAAATGATTCCACGGTGAACTTTGTGAAGACCATAGGCTTATGTCTGCAAAAGAAAGGTTCAAAGTTACTGTGTTTTACACAACACTGGACAGAGTCATCTCACAACTGGAACACTGCTTTGAAGGTTTAAATGAAGTGGTGGCCACGTTCAAGGCTATTCTCCTTTCCACACTGACTTCAGCTACCGACAACGAGTTATATGCTGCCAGAGAAAATCTGGTCAAACAATATAAATCTGACTTGTCACCCTCACTCCCAGGCCAACTACTGTCATTCAGAAATTGTCTGAAATCAGACATTTCAAGGAAATCTACAGTGAAGGAAGTAGCTGAACTGCTGTTGATTGAAAACCACGCTCTTGCTTCAAGTTTTCCAGACATTTGTATGGCATACTTACTGTTTATGACAATACCAGTAACAGTTGCAACTGCACAGTGCTCATTTTCTAAACTAAAACTTATCAAGAGTTATTTAAGAAGTACGATGGTGCAAGAATGACTCAGCGCGCGTGTGAGGGAATTAAATGTCTCCAAAATAATTAATGTCTTCTCTCAGCAAAAAGCACGGAAAAGGCCACTTCACTAGCTGACAGAAAGTTTATCCATTTTTAACCATTCACGGGGGGGTGGGGCATCTTTATTCCTTTCACAGGGGGGCCCATCTTCATTCCTTTCATGGGGGGGCCATCTTTATTCCTTTCACGGGGGGGCATCTTCATCCTTTGCACCAGGGCCCATGCCAACCATGCTACGCCTCTGAGAACAGCAGCCAATTAACTCCTTCTCAGTGCAGTTTAAATAAGCCACTGCTAGCCAAATTTAGATTATGAACTACAATGAAGAAGGGGAAAAGGTGAACCACTAAGAATTGAACCTAGGACCTCTAGCATTCCATGCCAGTAACTCTGCTTCTGCGCTATGGTTCACACAGCTGCAGGGACTGTCCAAGTCTTTCTTTCAAATTTACATTCTCTTCCTGTGTTGTTGCGTAACTTTGCAACCTCAGAAATACATCAGAACAACAGCCAATCAACTCCTTCTCAGTGCAGTTAAAATAAGCCACTGCTAGGCAAATTTAGGTTATGAATATCAATGAAGGGAAAAGATGAACCACTAGGAACTGAACCTAGGACCTCTAGCATTCTGTGCCAGTAACTCTGCTTCTGCGCTATGGTTCACACAGCTGCAGGGACTGTCCAAGTCTTTCTTTCAAATTTACATTCTCTTCCTGTGTTGTTGCGTAACTTTGCAACCTCAGAAATACATCAGAACAACAGCCAATCAACTCCTTCTCAGTGCAGTTAAAATAAGCCACTGCTAGGCAAATTTAGGTTATGAATATCAATGAAGGGAAAAGATGAACCACTAGGAACTGAACCTAGGACTACTAGCATTCTGTGCCAGTAACTCTGCCTCTGAGCTATAGACATCCATCAGAGGCCCTATGTGACCAACATCTGCCCTGCTAGCAAAAGTCTGTCTCATTCCCACACAGAGCCTGCTGCATGTGATGTGGAACACTGCAGCCCCACCCTTTTTGGGGATTAATATCACAGGAGAGGGGATCTGGGGCTACTGGACTCGAATATCAAACTAAGAGCCAGTATTTCCTGAAGCTCCATCAATGACTTGCTTAACTCCCACTGGAATCCTTTAGTGTGACTGCCTCAGCAAGGCTTGGGTCCCTATGTCCACGTACTGCTCAGCCAGTGTGGTGCACCTGGGTTTTCCTGTAAACATACCACCAAATGTGTGCAGCACCCCACCTATTTCTGTTCCCTGGGCTGCTGTCAAATACTCTGAGAGAGTGAGGGTGTTCATGGAGGATTCTTCCTTGACTTCACCAAGGAGATCTACTAACAGATCTGCATCACTTTCCTCCTCCTCCTCCTCCTCTGGGTGACTATACAGGGTCAGGACTATTTCTTCTCAACTGTGATAGGGCTTCATTATATTTACATGGTACACTTTTGTCTGCACCTCCTGCTGGGCAGCTTCGTCACATAATTTACCTTATTTACTATTCTAACCACAAAGTATCCCCCCCACATGTTGCCTGCAATTTATTATGCTAAACAGGGATTAGTACCATCACTAATGGTCCAACATGTACCCCTGGGCTCTGGTTCCTCGGTTGTACCACATCTTTTCTCTGCCATGCCATGGCCAGAAGAGCTCCATTAGCTTCTTGAGCCATGTTCTGAAGTTCAGGATGTACTCCATAAAAGATGCCCCTTGGAGAGCAACCTCACCTTTCCATTCATCTCTGACCCGTTCTAGGGGTCTCACTCACTTTATGACCAAACAGTAGCTCAAACAGTGAGAACCCTATAGATTCCTGTGGGACCGCTCAGTAGGCAAACAAAGATGGGCTAAGTATTTGTCCCATTCCCTCTCATATTGCTCAGCTAATGCCCATGACATGGTTTTGAATGTGGCATTAAAGCACTTGACAAAGTCTTTAGTCTCAGGGTGGTGTGTAGAGGCTTGAAGTTGGTACACTCCACCCTTCTTCCACAGAATGGCCAGAAGAACAGACATAAAATTGGTGCCGTGGTCTGACAGTATCTCCTGGAGAAATCCTACCCTACTAAATATCCCTAAAAGTTCATCAGCATCCTTCCCACCCTTATGGAGGACATGTTGACAGTCTCCAGGTACCTGCTTATGTAATCTACTACAACCAGTATGTACCACTTGCCTGTGTGACTTGGGGTACACAGCCACCCCCTTTAAGGGTTCATCAATTCTAAGCAGGGCAACGAAAGATGCTTTAGCTTTGTCTCCAACCTTTCCCACCCACTAGCACTAAGAACAAATCTGGAAGTAAGTAGACACATCTTTGAATATACTGGTCCAATAAAAATTGTTTGTAAGCTGCCTTTTTGTATGGCTTATACCCAGGTGTCCAGAAAAGGGGATGTCATGAGCAAGGGCCAAGAGCTGCTTTGGGAATCCCGCGGGACTAGCAGCTGCCGAATAATCCATTCCTCTGGCCCTCCCTGAGGTAACCCCTCCCTGTACAAAAGCCCATTTTCCCAGTAAATGTCCTTCCTACCTCCATGGGGTTACTAGTTTTTGCAGGGAGGCATCAGCTTTCTGGGCTCTGTTAAGATCCTAAAGCCTAACCTTTCCTATGGCACACACTCCTGTTGGAGACCTATTCTTGGTTGGCTGCCCCTTCTCTTGTCATCAGAAGCCTGTCTTTTGGCCTAACTGTGGGTAGTCACACAGACACACACACACACACACACACACACACACAATATTTCTGCTATCAAAATCATTACCCATAATCACATTGCAGGGAGATCAGGTACAGCTCTCACCTCCTGTATTCTCTGGTCACTTTCCCTGCTCAGGAAGACCTCAGCCATCAGTATGGATACCACAGGACCCATAATTCCCTGAATTTTGGAAAACTGGCGCAACAGAATCTGCTCCACATGGATTAGATCCTGCTTAACCACTGAGGTAGTGGCTTCAGTGGCCCTCAATGCCTGAGTTTGTCCAAGGAAAAACTGACCAGTTTGTACACTCATTCTCTTAAGATATTTCAGAAATAAATCTAGATCCTCCCACTTCCAATGCTGAATAAACTGTTTAGCATCAATATTAGCTTCTTGGGTGAGACCCCTTATACCAGCACTATCAGTTTGCTGTGGTGCCCTCTGGCACAGAGTCCCCATCTCTATCGTGTTCATCTCTCTCTCTCTCTCTCTCTCGCTCACACACACACACATTCTTTCTCTTACTCCTGCCTCATCAGGAACTCATGCTGAAGAAACTGTTTACCATAAATGTTGGTTTCCTGGATGGGACCCCCTTATACCAGTACTATCAGTTTGCTGTGGTACCCATCTATCTCAGGTTCACATCTCTCTCTCTCACACACACACACACACACACACACACACACACACACACACACATTCTTTCTCTTACTCCTCCCTCATCAGGAACTCATGCTGGCACTCCTTCTCTCACTCCTCCTTCATCTGGACCTTGCGCTGGAACTCCTTCTCCTGCTCTCCTGCCTTGAGCTTGACCTCCCTCTATGCAGCTTCCGCTTTTCTGTCTACAGCTAAGCATCTACTTTTACCAGGGCCAGCTCCAAGTCCAGCCTTTCGATCTCTTCTTTTTTTTTTTTTGAAATTACTATTTTTTCCACCTTCCTGCCTGCCATCCCCGACCCTTCAGGAGCCTCAAGGTAGACATCCCTCTGCCTTCCAGCCTGCCCGTATGACCCCAAAGGAACCCCATAGAGCTTCGGTTGACCCCCCGAGCAGGGATGGGGCAGAGCCCCCTTACCCCAACAATCAGACTTCGTCGGTCCGGGGACCATCGGGCGGGTGGAGGCACATCGAGGGCACGTCTCCAGAGGCGCCATCTTCCCGGCAATGGCAGGCATTTTTCCACTTTCTCCCACCCCCTTACAGCGTAGGACTCCCTGACATCAAGGCGCAGATGTCACGCTGCATGTCTGCAGCCCTTCCCTTAACATTGGGCTTGCAGTACCGAGCCTACGCCGAGTCAACAGTGTTCGAGCAGCCTGACCCTCCCTGAGTGGGCGAGCTGTCATGGGACGCCTGCTCAACTCCCCAGCCGGCCCACCAGCGACCCGAGTCCGCTCCAACCGGTGCGCCGGGCGTGATGGTGTGGCGCCCAGCGCCTCAACCTCAGCACCACCGGCCAGCGATCTCTTCTGATTGTGAAACTGCCTCAGTTAAAAGCTCTGGCTCATTTTCACTGCCTCTATCTGGACTGTTACTTTAGTGATGTCTCCCGCACCATTTTCCTGGTCACTTCTCTCAATAGCCTCTATGAGATCTGCCATTGTCTGGGCCTCAAAATAGGTAAACTCCTTTCCCCAGCACAGATTCTGCAGTTGTGTGCAAGAGCAGTTCACATACAAGCCAGGCATAGGACCTTCTAAACTGCACTAAGCTTTCTAAAAAAAACAAAACAATAAGTATAAAAATATCCCTCTGTATAGTCTTTCTGCGACTGGACAGGTAACCTTTCTATTGGCAATCTGTCTTACTGCGCGATTGGGAACAGCTTACCCCTCTCTCAATTCCTTGCAGTCAGTCACCTAGCACTTCAGGAAAAGTGCATCATCACAAGCCTTTTTGCTGCTAGTTTGTAAACAATAATCCCACTGCTACACCAACAGTTTGCAAGAAATATCTTCCCTGCTGGCACACGTCTCACTCACTCACACACAAGATCGACCGGATGGCCAGATGTACGTTCATGTACTTCAATGCTGCCACCACTTGGCTGACAGCTAAGATATCTTGATCTGGTTCTAGTCCTACCACTGTTCACTGCTCATCCAGGGCAAGGCATTACTTTTGACACAGAACCAACCCTTCAGTCAATCACAGGATCTCTCACCTACTTTGTATCAGACATAGGTTACTTTGTACTTGGTAGTCTTGCTCTTTGGTAGTGGGACATCAGGTTGCTCAATAGAAATGGAGTGTTATCCATCCCATAAAGCAATGCACAGTCACTAAATATTAAATATAAAAATATTTAATATTTACATTAAATTACAGAAAATACAGTAAAATGCAAAAGGGGTAAAGCACACAAGGGAAATGCAAATTAAAACAATTACACAGAAAGATTACTTGAATGAAGAACCTTTCTAGTCACTAGACTACAGTCTAACAGATCTTATCCCCTACTCCGAGTAGTTTGAGGAATCAACTTGCCACTAAGGCCTGAGATTTAGGAGACAGAGTTCCTTGTTGCTTGCAGTTGGACATTTGTTGTACTCGGTTTCCCAACTGAATCTGCCAGTGCCTGGCTTGTGATGCTAGCTTAATGCACTCAAGGAGTCTGCCCCCCAACCCATGATCCTGTCTGTCATAAGAATCAGCCTCCCTTTATTCCTTTGATCTTGAAATCTGGCTTACTGTGTAGTTTATCACATACATTTTTCACACATTACGAGAGCTCTCGTTTTGAAGGCAGGTCTTTCACTGTGTAACATCCATATGAACTCATTTTCCCATATCACTCCATGGAAGAAAGCTCTATCCTGAGACTTTCCCATGAGCTAAAACCATTTTTTTATTTCATTAGACCTGTTAACCCTTACTGACCTTCTAGTGCATGTCAATATTCCCCAACTAAGCCTCATTTTCATGCTACACATCTATGCCTATAGTACAGCTCCAAATCTATATCTATTTTACACTCTATTAACTTATGAGATATATATATATATATATATATATATATATAGTCTCATTTTGAAATAAAAAATCAATGTATACTATTTGGGATTCTCTGTAGTAGTCTATATTTTAACAAATACTTTGTTATGCCCTGAAGGTAGATATTAGAGTAGGGAGGAAACTGGGGTTCTGTGGCAACAACTGGGGCTTCTGGATACCTGTGATCATGCAGAGGAGCTGGGTATTGCAGTGGTGACAAAACTTGCAGTGCTAGCAGGAATGCCATCCTTCATGTGATTGTCCTCTGGTTTGCATGCTTTCTCTCCCTAAGTCAGACTAGTACTCAATTAATGGTGTCTGCAGTACGAGTGTGGTACTTCTGGCTCAGCTTAGCTCAGACATTAGCTAGCAAGTCCAAAAAGTAAGGCTTGATAGTCTCTATTAGAATTAATTGAAGCATAATCAAACATTAGACACCATCAATACCACAAATACTGTAAAACTTACATATAGTCCAAACCAGCATCCTTTAAATTAAGTAAACTGTGTTCTTCCTGCAAGGACTAAATTAGGTAGAACCGGAATGAATTTCTGAATTACTCAATACAGTCCTAAAGTGCATGTAATCTCAGGATCTATACAACATGAAATTTACTCATATTAGATAAATACTGAGTGACTGAATAATGAACACAAAAAGCAGATGACATAAAGTAGTCACAATACTGTATACATACTGTATACACTCATAGCCAATTGATATACAAAGGCTATTGACTTTAGCTTTATGATGCTCATAGCCATTTAGAAACAAAGAAACATACTTTTTTCATAGAAAAAGGATCTGTTGATCCACCCAGTCTGCCAAGACAGTCCCTGCCTTGTCTGTCTCTGCAAACCCTAACTTGTCTCCCGCGACCCTCTCTGCCTATTTATAAATATTCCCCTATGTCTATCCCATGCATGCTTGAAGCACCCTACTGTTTTTGCCTCCACTAGTTCTGTTAGCGGTCTGTTCCAGGTGTCCACCACTCATTCAATTAAATAGTACTTGCTGACAACTTTCTTAAACTTTCCCCCCTCCAGCTTCTTTGCATGTCCTCTGGTCCATGTGCTCTTTCTCATGTTAAAGAGACTTCCCTCTTGCACCCTGTTCATCCCTGTGAAGTACTTGTAGGTCTCTAGCAAGTCCCCTCTTGCTCGCCTTTCTTCCAGGCATACATGTTGAGATCCCTCAGCCTCTCCTGGTAGGACTTTTGATGCCACACCTGCGCCATTTTAGTTGTCTTCCTCTGGACTTCCTCCACCCTGTCTATGTCATTTATGAGGTGTGACCTCCAGAACTGTGCACAGTGCTCCAGGTGGGGTCTCACAAGTAAGTGATACAGTGGCAACACCACTTCCTGCCTCCTGCTGAAGATACCTCTCCCTATGCATCCCAGCATCCCACTGGCTTTGTCTCACTGCCATGCCACTTTGAGGTCATCAGATATGATAACCCTAAGGTCCTTTTCCTGTGTAGCGGCTGCCAGTACATGCCCCATCCATCCTATACTCAGCTCCTGGATTCCTATGCCTTAGTTACATTATTTTGCACTTTTTGGCATAGAACCTCAACTGCCATGCTCCTGACCACTGTTCAATTTGACCAAGGTCACTACACATTCTCTCCCCCTCCTACTGAGTATCCACCCTATTACAGATGTTGGTGTCATATGCAAGAATTAAAAAAAGCATACTTTCCCTTCCAGTTCTTCTGCAATGTCTCTTATGAAGACATTGAAGAGGACTGGTCCCTGTACTGAGGCCCGTGGCCTATTGCTGGTCATGCTCCCCTCATTACAGTGAGTGCTGTTAACTACCACTCTCTGTCGCCTATCCATTAACCAGTTCCTTAGCCAAGTCACCACTTTAGATCCCACCCCTAGGCTGCTCAATTTCTTTATCAGTCTGCTATGCGGCACAGTGTTGAAGGCCTTGCTAAAGTGCAGCTAGACCACATCCTCTGCACTCCCCTGATCTACTTTCCTGGTCACCCAGCTGACGAAATCAGTCAGATTCATCTGGCATGACCCCCCCGCCCCGTGAATCCTACTACTTATCATAAAAGCACTGCTTATGAGTAAGCTGCAGACTGTTATTCTCGTTTTTTTTTTACTGTTTTCAAGTTCAAAGGCTGTATGCAGATGAACGGCAGAGCCAATTGATTGTTGACAATGAGCGAGGTAGAGTCTACAGTAGTAAGCTGAGATTTCAGATAAGATGAAACACAAAACAGCCAACTGATTTTAAAGCAGCAGTACTAGTTAATCAAAATGTGCTTTTTATAATAGTTATGTCAAACAAGCCCCATAACTAGACAAAACCTGAATCCTTTGCATTTATTTATGAATTTATTTATTTATTGTTTTCTTTATATTCTTTAGTTTTTCTGACAGTTTAGCACAGACCCTTGCCAGGAGTGCCATATTAGATTCTGAGGGAAATAGGGCGCTACCATTCTCCCATTGGTTATTTTGTCTGATGTAACTGGAATGCACCAGCCCTTCCTTTGCCTGCTGAGTGTTTATAGGACACACAATTTAAACAAGGGGTGAAAAACAGGAAATGGTATGGGGCTGCCATATTTCCTGTGGATCCTCACAACATTATAGATGTATTAAAAATCAAGGGAACTAATTATGAGAAAACAGTAGTAAACGGCAAAAGTTAAATCTGAAATGTTAAACTGCCCGGCAGTGCAAAAATCTGGGAAGTGCTGAACACTTTCTGGTTAACTAGTACTGCTGTTTTAAACAATGACATACCTACTAAACTTAAAATACAATTTTAAATATGACTTTTTTGGGGGGATCTTTTTATTGCACTGCAAAACAGTTACAGTAAGATAGTCTGCAAATATTCAAAGGTGCATCACTTCTAAAAGAAACTGACATATCTGTATGACAGGAAAAATACAATTATGCAAGCAGAATACATGCTAACAACGTCCATTTTGATACTCTGTTTTATAGAACAACCTTGCGCTACAGTGGCCACATCATCCAGTTGCATCAGTGTGGGAATCCTGAGGCCTCCTTACAGAGGCCCCCAGTCACTGCAGTGTGAATGTTTGCGGTACTTCAGGTTCCTCATACAGTGTTTTACAGGTCTATCAACCTGTACTCCAAGGCTTTCTCCAGCAGGGCCCTGTTTTAAATACAACTTTATTTTTTGGGGTTGTTATTCATTTTTTCTGCCCTGCCCTGGCTGGCTTCTCTCCTCTGACTCTTCCAGTCTCAACACCCGGCATTCCCTGGACTTACCAGCTCCAATTTTCTCCACTGTTTACCCCCCCAATGGTTGGATGGTGGAGAGCAGAGTTCAACCCACCAGGCAGGATACAGTTGGAGCCACACCAGGCCACTGGTGCAGGGCCTGAGAAGGGTGGCAGAATCATCCTGCCAGTCAGGGTGATTGTTTTCATTTTCTCTGCCTGTTTCCTCTGTGGTGCGGAGGAGCCAGTGTGCAGTGATGTCAATGGTAGTGTGCAGCACACTTCAGTGTGCAGTGATGTGAATGGTAGTGTGCAGCACACTTCAGTGTGCAGTGATGTCAATGGTAGTGTGCAGCACACTTCAGTGTGCAGAATGCTGGACATCTGCCATGCCTCTGTCCCTACTTGTGGTCCCAGTGGTCAGTCCCCCAGCTGCCGCTAGGGGACAGGCTAACACCATGGGAGGCTTCCACCCCACCCCAGAGAAGGAGAGCAGTCCATCAGATGCTTGCCCTTCCTCCCCAGGCTGACCCCCCCGCCCCAGTGATACTGGTTAGAATAGCGCAACATGAATAGCGCCAGTCTACAGGGCGCTAGTTCATGTAGCACTTGCATGGACAGCAAGAGGGATATACAACACTTTCAGTAAGTGCTCCCCTGGTCGCTGTCCATGGTGCTGGTACAGTACAATGGTACCAGAATTGAGGAGGCTGGCTGAGCTGCTCCTGTGGTGTGGAGGGCTGGGGCATCGAGCAGCCCAGCCAGTGGCATTAGAGGCCAGCACTGTAATCCTGGTCTGCAGCCATTTTACGCAGATCGGGTTTTTTTTTTTTTGCAAGGGCCTTGGAAATGGTATTCCACGGCCCCAGACATTTAACTGTTCTCGTGATCTGCACCCCCCAGTGTGAGAACTCTTAAGTCTGGGGGGTGCGGGGAGCTCTAAAATTTGTGTCATTATTCCTGCATGCTCCCATGCTGGTTCCTGGACAAGAGTCACCGGCGTGGCAGGAGAGAAGGCGTTCAATGTCTTAGCCCTCCTTGCCACCAGGCTGGCTATTAAATATAACTTTATAACAGAGAATATATGTGGTGATCCGCAAATATTGCATTAAGGACATACACTCCTTGGTACAGTTGAAGTATGCAATAGTAAAATTGCTGTTATTTGAGGAATTCAGTATGCACATCAATTCTCTCTGGGTTATGTGACATTTTGGATTATGCAGGTACAGTAATATGAAAATGTTGCAAGGAGTATTCCTGTAATACAATATGGGCTTATTATATGAACAGTATTTAATCTAACAGGGTGCAAATTCATGGAGCAGCAGATACAGTACCACTGTTAGAAATAACCAGATGGTGAGTGCCACAAAATGTCCCAGGTTGTTACTATGGTGGATATAGGAATGCAATATTTATGCAATAAGGAGTTGAACTTGCTGAGGCATGCATCTGTGTCTTCTGTTTTCAACCTTTGCAGACTGTGTGAGAGGCTGTTTGGCACCATATACACCCACTTAAAGCAGAACCAGTCTAAATTCTTTCATGGTGAATTGCATAAACTTCCTACGATGCTTTGCATTATTACGGTGTGTATGATTTTGTATTTCTTTGAAACCTGGCTTTATTACCAAAAGCTAATAAATAAATAAATAAATTGCCAATGCAGTTTCTGGGTGAACCTTGCATTAGTGCCTTTGTGCTGAGGTTCTATGTCTTTTAAGCCTTGTTTACACTGACGAATTTGCAGCGCATCAACCCATGCACATGGGCTGATGCACTGCTAAGTCGGCAGTGTAAACACTCTCCTGTGTGCCTTAATCCCCCCTTCAGATCCTTTTTTTGATCCAACTCAGTTGGGGGATCAGCAGTGGAGTGAATGCTTTATGCGGTGGTGTGAATACTTTGCTACACTCGGTCCACTGCAAGGGCTATCTTTTCTTAATCCTCCGGTGAATTCATGGCCCCTCCTTGAAGCAACCTGCAGTGCTGCCAGGGTGGCCTGTGCAAATGTGAATTACTGGAGAAGCAGGGAGCACAACCATAAGGGAGTGGTTCAAATGTCAGAGCGCTGCCGCCATGTAAACACAGCTTTAGATTACTTTTCTATGTTAGGCTCATCATGACCCATACCTATAAGAACTTCATAGGGATGGTTTCTCTTCTCACTCATTTGAGGCACAGATGAGGCACACTGATGAGTCTTGAGAAGGACAAAACACATGTCTGTGTCTTTTGTTTTTAGCCTTTGCAGATTGAGTGTGAGACCATTTGACACCATGTACTCCTGCTTAAAGCAGAATCGGTGTCAATTGTTTTGTGGTGATTTGCATAACATCCCATGATGCTTTGCATTATTGGGTATGTGTTATTTTGTATTTCTTTAAAACCTGGTTTTATTGTCAGTGTCATTTCTGGGTAACCCTTGCTTTAACAGTTTCATGCTGAGGTTCTTTGTCTCATAGAGGTAACCCAACAATAGGGTGGAGTATATAGGGCGAAGACATTAGGGTGGAGGAAGGAGGGCTAAATGTATTTTAGCGGATCTAGCTTTGGAGCGAATTTTTTTTGGCTGAGGTGATTGCATTCACAGTATTTCCTAGTGTGCACATGGTGTGTTGGGTTTCGGTATCTGCACTGATGTGTTTCAGGGATGTGTACCATACTGCATGGAATGGCTGGCAATAAAATCCTTGCACATGACTAAACAGTAATTTGCTCTGCTTTTCTGTTCTGTGTCTGCTAAGGCTGCCATCCTTCAGTGACTGTGGGACCCGGATGGTTATATATAGTTGGGGGGATGCCCCCCCCGCATTGCTCTATTTTGTGTAGTGAGTTCATCAGGTTGTATTCAGCTGGTTTTCATCACATCATGGCACTTTTGCCTTCTGTTGTAGACATGTCAAACTTGTGGCATGATTACTGAGCAGTAGTTATGCCGCTAACATATTACTGCCAATCCATTGTTGTTCGGCAAAATTGTTTCCGCTCTAATGTGGGTAACCCTCTTGCAGATTGCTCATTTATTGCTTGGCTACCGGGATACTTATTCAAAATATAAATAGTTCTTTTGTAAGTTAACCCCCTACATTTTTTTATACTTCTGTAGTTTACGCATATAATGAAGTTAATGTGCCCCATCTTCAAAAAGAGGGCAAGGTTGGACCTGGGCAACTATAGACTGGTTAGCCTGACATCGGTGCTTGGCAAGGTCTTGGACACTATCATCAAGGAAAGAATAATGGCTTACTTGACTAAGGCCAAGATTCTAACCCCCTCTCAACATGACTTTGTGAGGGGCAGATCATGCCAAACTAACCTGATCAACTTCTACAAAGAGGTGGCCAGGTCAGGTGGCAGGGGCAGGGCCTTGGACTTAGTCTATCTGGACATCAGCAAGGCCTTTGAGACTGGCACATGATAGTCTTCTGTTCAAAGTACACCAGTGCAGTAAACATGAGGCATATGCAAGGTGGATTGCTAGCCAATGTGGACTTGGTGGGCAGTAGGCAGAAGATTTTGGTTGATGGGCACAACAACAAGTGCAGAGGAGTACTCAGCAGCATCCCTTAGTGATTGATGCTGGGACCACTGCTTTTAAACTTCTTTATCTATGATCTGGAAGCTGGAGTAGACAACTGGCTGCTAAAAGGAGAAGTACTGACTCACTGCTCCACGCATCTGCTGTGTACACTGCAGCTTTAGTTACCAGATCATCTATGCAGACTGAATCTTCAGGTAATATTTTCAAAATGGACCCCTCACAAAAAAACGCAGTTAAGGATGGCATTTCATGTTGTGCCTGTGCCTGCTCCCAAGGATTGCATTAGACAAGGGCATTAATACTACAGTACGATAACATATGATTGCCCCTGCCAACACAGTGCCCTAAGTATGGAGATGTTCTATATCTCTCATGCCATGCTGTATTTGCCAAGACTAAGCCTTTATAAAATGTTTATGCTTATAATTAACATGGCAATTAGGCTTAGTCTTGGCAAATACAGCAACATACATAGGGTTACAAAATCACACATGCCCCCACAACACAAAGCATCATGGGCTGCATATGCAAATCACCACAGAATATTATGCTGGTTCAACTTTAAGCAGAAATGCGTGGTGTTGAAAGGCCTCTCACACACTTTGCAAAGGGTGCCAACAGAAGACATAGACACGTGCTTCGTCCTACCAGGGCTCATCAGTATGCCTCGTCTGTTTGACACCCCAGTGGAATGAACCAGTTACCCTAAGATGGTCGATCTGGGTTATGTTGTGGTGAACCCAATTAAACCAAAAAACAGTTTAAAAGACAAAGAACCTCTGTGTGCAAGCACTGAGGCAATGGTTACCCCAAAGGGCATTTGGCTGGGAAGCCAAGTTTCAAAGAAATACAAAATCACACATGCCCCCACAACGCAAAGCATCATGGGCTGCATGTGCAAATCATCACAGAATATTATGCTGGTTCAACTTTAAGCAGAAATGCATGGTGCCAAAAGGCCTCTCACACACTTTGCAAAGGGTGCCAACAGAAGACATAGACATGTGTTTCATCCTACAGGGTGCTGTGTAAGAATGGGCAATCAAAGATCATCACAACACTCTCATTCAGTGGGATTTCAGTGAGGTGGACAGAGGCACAACATGAAATGTCTGCTTGCTACATCCATAGCTGCAATTTTTGTGAGGGCTCTATTTTGGAAAATATTATATGTAGAATCAGCCTGCACAGGTGATCCAGATACTCAAACCCCAATCTATGCAGCTGTTGCTTGTAGCCATGAGGCAGTAGTTCTTTTTCTAAGTTCACTGATGAAACTAAGCTGGCCAGGGTGGTGGACTCCCTTGAAGACGGGGAAAAACTTCAGGAGGGCCTGAACAAGCTGGGTAACTGGTCATTCTTCTGGAGTCTTAGATTCAGTGTAGGCTAATGCCATGAGCTAAACATGGAGAGGACACATGGAGGTAGGAGCTACATACTGTGGGGAGCTCCTCTTACTGCAGTAGAGCAGGAAAAAGACCTGGGAGTCATAACAGACAGGGGATTAAAGCATGATAAGCAGTGTGCACTGCTGTTAAGAAGGCAGGAAGAATGCTGGGATGCATAAAAAGGGGTTGCCCAGCAGAGCAAAGGAAGCCATTTTGCTATTTTGCAAGGCCCTGGTCAGGCTCCGCCTGGAATTCTGCATGCAGTTTGGGGCCCCCAAATAGAAACATGAATAATGAGGCAGCAGAGAAGTTGTAATGCAGGGCCATCAATATGATCAGGGGTATGGAGGACAAAAGGTATGAGGAGAGTCTTGAAACCCTTAACATGCTCATGTTGGACAAAAGGAGACTGAGAGGTGACATGATCTCTGTCTTCCACATACTGAAGGACATGGCTGAACAGATGAAGGTGTCTGATCTGGGGTGCCCCAGCAGGATAAAGTGACATGCACTGCAGGTCAAAGCTAGTAAATTCAGGGGTAACGTTAGGAGGCACTTTTTTTATCTCAGAGGGTGGCGACCCTACGCAACAACCTAGCAGCGGGGACAGTGGACATGAAGGTAGTGGAAGTCTTCAAGATGTGTGAACACATTTCTGTTTACCAAGAGAATCACAGGATACTCTGGGTAGTAGGATGGGTGGAGAGATCCCCCAAAACTAGTACATTTACATAGCATACTTCTTGGTCCCTGAGGTGGGGGGGGGGGGTTGTTGGACTAGAATTCCTACCAATAAATTGCTGCTAGTGTTACTATGTATGTATGCATGCTGCACAATCATGGATATGAATTACAGTCTCACTGAGGCAACTCAAAGAGCATTCTCAGTAGTTTATTTGTTGTGGTGAGTGCAGTCTTTTGTTCTGCATTGAAGTTTTACCACTGCCTGCACACCTTTCATTCACAGTGGCCTTGTTTCCTGGACTAATGAGCTTCCTGTTACTGAATATTGCCTATCACTGTCTGAGATTTATGACGATACTAAAAGTCTAATCAGCCATTCATGAGGCCAGCCTGCTTTATAAGGTTTGATTGCTGTACCAGGTCTTCGTCTCTTAGAGATGTCCGGTACTGCTTTCAAAACTGCAACAAACACACAGCTGTGTATAGCACAGCTTTCCTTTGCCTTTTGTTTCTCACTAACAATTGATTAGACTTATAACTGAGAAAACACACTCATTAATGGGCATTTTCCAGGGATATCTGGGGTGAATGGCTTGCAGGTTTGACTTGGGTTGGCAGCACTTTTCAGTTGCCATTTTAATGCCCTGGTGATGCCTGTTTGTTCAGGCATCATTACTTGAGCCTCCTTTGTAACATAGGGTTCTAGACATTGACAACACTTCTACTCTGGTCTCCGTGTAGAGCAAACACATGTAAACAAGCTAATGTAGACGGGGAACCCCCTCTCATAACACTTGTCAGTGTATACTTCTATTATTCGCCACATGTATTGAGAAAAAGCAAATACAAATGTCTCGCTTCAAGTAAAACAGTGCACATATCTCAGACTGGCATAGAGACAGAGAGACAAATGCTAGAAGCACAGGTAGTAATACAGAGGTAACTGTTTCTTAATGCACTTGTAACAAAGTTACTTTGCTTAAATCACCAAAAGGAGTAATTGATCATAAAGCCCTTACCTAAACATTAGACTACAGGAATGAGAATAATGGTGCACATAGAATGACCGAAGAATGACGCAGGGTGCTTGCATCAAAAACAACTGATGCAAGAAGCAGAATGCGTCAAAACTTATGTCAGTTCTGATTTTCAAATGGTGCTTGCATCAAAAACAGGTCTGCATGCCCAAAAGTGGCTTATTCCATGCTTGCGCGGAAAAAAGCCTGTGCCATGTCGGAAGGGATGCCTGTGTCACTGAAATGATGCACCATTCACTTATTTGGGATTTTCAAAATATGCGAGTCCTGTCCTTGTGCCTGAGATGCATGTAGCTGTTAGACCAGCCACAGCTGGTCCAACGCCACTAGAGCATGTAAGGAGGCCCATAACGGGGGGGACCTGACTATGGCATTATTAAGGGCCAATGTTCCCTTGCAGGACTAGTTTAGAACATTTTGGGGGCTTAGTCTTGGACATTTTATCTGCTGCATTTTTTGACTTGGCTTGCGTCATTCTCATCCTTTGCATCATTTTTTTGCTCAACTTGTGTCATTCTCAATTCTTGAGTCAGTTTTTTACTCAGCTTGTGTTAGTCCTGTTCCTTGAGTCATTTTTTTGACTCAGCTTGCATAATTTGTTTGACTCAACTTCTATCATTCTCATTCCTTGAGTAATTTTTTTTGACTCAACTTGTGTCATTCTCATGTGTGTAATTTTTTTTTACTCAACTTGCATCATTTTTTTATATTGTATTTATCATCTTCCATCCTGGATACCCCTCTGACTGACCCCCCCCCAGCCCTGTCACCCCGGTATCACCAGGACTTACTTGTACAGAGTCCTTTTGCTGCCTGGTCATCGTGTGCAGAGCCTGTGGAGGGTCAGCTGTCATCTGCATCCACAGGATTTTTCCTTCATTTTCACCCTTGACCCCGTTGCTGGGGTGCACATGCCAGACGTGCATGTGTGGAGGCGTGCGCATGTCTGCAGAAGTCCCACAGCACCCTTCCTTCTATAGCGCCCTGAAGACCCACGCTACCCTCAGGCCTCCACCTTGGGGCAGTCATTGGTGAGCGCCTAACCTCCCTCCCTCCCCAGGAGAGGAGAGCAGTCTTCCAGACACTCAATCCTCTCCCTCCCCAGCTGACCCCCGGCAGTCTGCTCACACTGTGAACATGGTCACTGGCATGGCAGGAGGTAAGGCATAGATGCCTCAGCCCTCCACACCACTGGGCCGGCTTTGCATCATTTTTTTGACTCCACTTGTGTCATTCTCATTCCTTGAGTCATTCTTTTAACTCAACTTGCGTCATTCCCATTCCTTGGGCCTGATTCTCAGTCGGCTGCACCCAATGCAAGGGAGTTGTGGCAAAGGTGTTTGACACAAACGGGATTCCACAATGTGGTCTGCATCTGATCCAGGGACAACTGCAGCAAAGCCCCCCTTGTGCCAGGTTTTCATCCAACAACCCAGGGTGCATAGCACAAGGGGGTTTGCACCATTGTGAGGTTGCCACATCCCCTTTTTTGGGAGTTTGGAAGCCCCACCATGGATGCAGGAGGGGCCACCACTTAAACCAGCCAGGAGGTGGTCTAAGTGGATTGTGGCAACAGGTTGAGGAGGGACAGGGACCTGTAGGGGTACACCAGGTGCAGGACCTGTCCTGATGGGGGCATGGCTGGGAGGTGGCAACCCGCTACAGCATGTGGCAAGAATCGGGACAACACCAGTGTGTACTGGCATGGACCATGGGCACCCTTGTGCCCAGACAGCACCACCATGTAGCCGTCACCCCCCAAACCACTGGGTGCCCTGGCAGTGGTGATATAGTGCCCCCCCCAGGTCCAATCATAGAAAATGTCATCAGAAAAGGCCCACCAGGCCCACCCAGTCTGCCCTGTGTACCTTCCTTTCTTTTTTTAACTCTATTTTTGTCCCCTGCCCCATCTTTATGCCCCTACTGAACTTTCTCTGGTGACTTTCTATCCCACTGACTCTACCTCCCTACGTGATTCAACTCATCTCCACTCACCGGCACCAGGCATCCCCCGGGTCTATCCTCTGAGGAAGGGCTGCCCCCACCCAGAGCACTCTTTTTTAAGTATTGAGCACCGGGCCGAGGAGGAGGGGCAAGGAGAGAGCCGCGTCCAACTACTGGGAGTGTGGTCCTTGGGTGGGAGGCACCTTCGCCTATCAGAAGGGAGGAGGGGAGGGTATTTTTACTAGTTTTTTTACCCCTGTGGAGCCTGGCTGCCAAGGCAATGCACGCCGTGGCTCCACCCCCTGGTATACGCCACTACGCCCTTTTGGCTACCCCCAAGCCTCTGCCAGAGGTTGCTCATTGAGCGGTCATTTCCCCAGCCCTCCCCGGAAAGAGAGAGTCCTTCAGATGCTCGATCTCTTCCCCCCTGCTGCCCCCCAGCTGCCTGGGTCCATTCCCGAACCCGGGTCTCCGGCATGGCGTGAGGTGTGGCATCCAGCGCCTCAACCCTCAGCGCCACCGGGCCGGACAGTGTACCTACCTAATTATTAGGACTTTGTAATTTCCCACCACCCCCCCAATCCATGAGCCCTGATCCCCATTGTCCTTAGCAAAAAAAAAAAAAAACACTGGTCCAAGTCCATGTCCCCCATCCCCTCAATACAGAGATAGTCCTGATCCCCCATTGCTGCCTGTGAATAAGCAAGTCCAGTTCCATTCTGTGTTTCCCACTCTGTCCCCCGCACCCCCACCATGTCCACAGCACACTGCCCACACAGTACCTGGTGGTCTAGTGGCCTCTCATCCACCCCACCCTGACAGGCAGCAAATTCCCCCACCTCTCACTCCTGACACGCATCCCCTTCTGACACAGCCCTCCTCGCACCACCATGGCCAGCCATGGAATGCACCTGTGACTGCATTACTGTATACTGTATACTATACAGTGTACAGCATGTGCCGTACACATTCAGTGGCTGGCCTGGTGGCGTGAGGAGGGCTGTGCCTGTCGTGGATGCATGTTGGGTATGGGAGGGATGTCCACTGCCTGTCAGGGTGGGGTGAGTGGGGGGCCACTAGACCACCAGATACTGTGTGGACAGTATGTTGTGTGCACGGCGGGGTCACAGAGGGACAAAGCAAGGAACACAGACTAGGACTGGACTTGTCTTATTCACAAACAGCAATGGTGGATCAGGGCTCCCTCTGTATTGGGAGGATCACTATAATACCACCACAGTGGGTGGGGGGGGTTGGCAATAGCCTGCCACAACAGGCACTCCATCCATGTAGCAGACAGGTGCCCAGGCGGTTTTGGCACAGTGCCCTACGGGGGCAAGTCACCCTGTGCCACAGCCTTGCCCATTTGTGCCAGAGTTCAAGGCTTGGTGCTCCTTGGGCACCTCAGCTACCCCCTGACCACTTGTCTGGGGCTATGTCCCAGCCCTGCGTCACATCCTCTGACTGTGCCCCTCTTCCTGGCACAGGGCCACATGTTGCAGCTATTCCAGAAAGTTTGCCACTTGTGGCATACTTTCTGGAATTGTGATTTTTGTGGTTGCCGCAACTGCGTTGGACACTGCCCCCCTTTCAGCTGCAAGTTGCGTCCGATGCAGACAGCTTCTGGAATCGAGCCCCTCGAGTCATTTTTAGAACTACAGGTAGGAGGAGCCTGCAGCCCACTTGCATTAGCTCTAAAAATGAGCTACTGGATTCAGACCATGGAACACTTCCTTTGGAGTTTTTGAATTATCCTTCCACGTCTTTGCAGCCCTTCAGTTTAACCCCTGCAGTGCTACAGACTGAACATCTGTCCAGAGCTCAATCAAATGGATTCATTCTAGTTCTTTCAGCCGCCTAGGGGTTAAGAAACAAATGCTCTGGACAATCAGCTCTCCTCCCCAACCTAGTAGTGCTTCAATGAGTACAAAAAAACACATTTTTTTTTAATCCAACTTGGTAAACAGCATTTTTAGAGCTAATGCAAGAGGGCTACATACAACCATTTTGCTGTCTGTAGCTGGAAAACTGGAGTACCATGGCATACATTTTAGGAGTTTTCAGTGTATTCTTCCCCAACTTGCCAATTAAATAAAATATTCTCTTGTCTCTGTTGAGTAGACCAATTCCAGCACTATTTTTACAGCTTGTTTATTATTGTAATGTGACTTACTGTCTTTGGAGACTAATAATTTACTGACGTAACTTCCAGCAGATAACAGCATCTAACTGCAGAGCAGTTATAAATTATGTTCTTTGTCATCTCTCCCAGTGTGTGTGTGTGTGTGTGTGTGAATGATTTACAGTATTTTCTCTGAAGAGTTGATTTATGTTAACCCTTTCATGACCTATCTAATTAGTGGCATTGGAACTCTCATGGTTTTATACTTGTAGGAAGGGCAAATAAATGCTAGG
The DNA here is from genome assembly GCA_016271365.2 of Neoceratodus forsteri. NCBI lineage: Eukaryota > Metazoa > Chordata > Ceratodontiformes > Ceratodontidae > Neoceratodus > Neoceratodus forsteri. Next base: position 1,153,695,409 of record CM057453.1, read on the forward strand.
CAGCTAATGTTTTAGGGGTTTTCAGAGGTTGCAAGGGGCACCCTTGGGAATTACAAAGAATCATAGCAGTATCAACTGCAGTGTTCCCAGATTGAACAGAGCATTTCCCTGTAGGGCACCCTCCTTTTCCCTGTATTTTCCACGTAAAATTGGGACAAAACTCCTGTACATTTTCCTGCATGCTCAATTCAATACATGTACGCAACTGGCTTCATTATGCCTGTCAGTAAAGTCACTGTAACAAATGTTAAGGCTGTTTTTATTTATTTTAAATGGTAAAACCCATCTGCAACAAATCACAGAGTCACTGGAAAGATGTTGCAATCTCTCAAGCTTTGCTCTCAAAGTTCAGATGTCTCCAGAACCTCTTGATGGTATTATAGCATTGTTACAATGTACTGACACAGCCGGATAGCCTGGCTGAGATGCGGTATGTCATATTCAGTGGGGGTCATACTTTTATCCATTTTGGCAATGTACTGACACAGGATAGCTTTCATGAGATGAAGGATCTCATTTTCAGAGGGGTCCTAATTTTACCCATTTCTACAATGTACTGATACAGGTAAGCCTTGCTAAGATGCGGTATCTCATTTTCAGTGGGGTCTTACTTTTACCCATGTTTGAGTTTCAACAGAGGATGCAGCATCTAACTGCAGAGCAGTTCCAAATTATATTCTTGGTCATCTCTCCCAATGTGTGTATGTGTGTAGCAATGCTTTACAGTATTTCCTCTTAATAGTTGATTTATGTTAACCCTTTCAGGGACCTATCTAATTAGGGGCATTGGAACTCTCATGGTTTTATATTTGTAGGAAGGGTAAATGCTAGGCTGCTAATGTTTTAGGGGTTTTCAGAGGCTGCAGGGCATCATAGGGGATTGCAAAGAAATCATAGGGGTGTCTACTGCAGTGTTCCCAGATTTGAACAAAGCATTTTCCCTGTAGGGAAACCTCATTTTCCCTGTGTTTTCCATGTAAAACTGGGGCAAAAATACTGTACATTTTCCTGTATGCTCAAATCAAGACATGTAAGCAACTGACTCCATTATACCTGTCAGTAAAATTGCTATAACAATGTTAAGGCTGTTTTATGTGCTTTTTAGCCCTGTTACAATGTACTGATACGAGATGGCCTAGCTGAGATGCAGTACGTCATATTCAATGGGCTCATACTTTCATCCATTCCGGCATAGTACTGACACAGGTCAGGTTTGTTGAGATGCAGTATCTCATTTTCAGGGGGTCCTAATTTTACCCATTTTTACAATGTACTGATACAGCTTAGCCTGGTTAAGATGCAGTAGCTCATTTTCAGTGGGGTCTTACTTTTATCCGTGTTTACATCTGCATGCAATGTACTGACACAGGACAGATTTGCTGAGATACTAATGGCCGCTGTGTGCAACATGGTGGTGCTGACTTAAACTATGCATATGTAAATATCGCCCACATGTAGTCATGTCAGTGCTGCCATGATACGGCTGACTCTGGAGCAAACTACACATGTGTGAGTATCAGTCATGTGCAGTTCTGTAATCACAGCAGTATCAGTTACATCTGACTCTGGTGTGGTGAGAGTACGGCATATTCTTTTCAACACTCTTGCCACTCCTAAAAGCTCTCCACAGCTGTATTGGCTCAGTGCTGACAAAAGCTAAGGGATGGGCAACACTGGGGACCACTCTACTGTCTTGATGTCCACAGTCTCTATTGGCAGGTCATTTTAGAAGGCCACCACCTTCTGGAACAAAATATGCTTCCTAATGTTACCCCCAAACTTACCATCTGTGACCTTCACAGCATGTCCATGTGTCCTGCTGGAGAACATATCCATATGTTCAATCCTGTCAATACCCCTCAGAATGGGAAGACTGACCTTAGGTCCCACCTCAGCCTATTGTTCCACAGGGACAAGCAAAAGGATGAGGAACACCCACGTATGTAGAAAGCATCAGGACTGCAAAAATATAATTCAGAGTTCTTTATTTAACTAAAGTGCATAGTGCACCACACATAGTGAGCATAAAAAAGCGACAGCTGAGCTTTTCTGCAACTGACATTTCTCCTGACCCCTCCCAGGCATCATCACAGTGATTCACTCTGATGATGCCTGGCAGGGGCCGGGAGAAGCGTTACCTTCAGAGAGGCTCAGCTGTCACTTTTTGATGCTCACTATGTGTGGGTGCAACTATGCACTTTAGTTAAATAAAGAACTCTGAATGATATTTTTGCAGTCCTGGTGCTCTCTGCATATGTGGGTGCTCCTCATCCTTTTGCTTGTTTCTGTTTTTTCATTGCTGAGCACCATATTACTTGTCCCGCCACTCCAAGTCCATTTTGTTTTCATCCACAGCGAGAAGATGGTAACAACTACTAGTAAACATAAATGTGGATATTATCTGTTGGATGCTTCCAGGTATTCCTGTTTTGAAAATGCAGCTTCCCCTTAACAGTTGTAGCTAAACAGAAAGCCTACCAGCAAATTTATTTTTAGTTTTAGTACTGAACACATTCTCTTTGTTGCTGCAGTAGATGTAAACACTGGAGGAAATATGAAGAAACGGATAGAGGGAAGCTTGCAAAGGATGTCAGTAGGCATTTTATGTGACTGCATAAATATTCAGAACTAAAAAATGCTACATAAATTCACTGCCACTAAATAAGTGGCAGATGGGGGGGGATTTGTCAACACAAAAGGGGGCTTGATTTGCACTCAGAGAGGAGTGAGACGGTCAGTTTTCCTATGTGGGACAGTGATCCACAGGGTGTAGAAAGTTGAGGTTATTGAAAATATGATGGATCGTAATGGTCTACATAACCCATTTTCTTAAAGCAGCAATTTTGTCATCAAAGAAGAAAAAAAGATGGGTCGGCATTGACAACCATCTGACATTTTTCACAATCTCCCACTCAAAAATGAATACCTACACAATTTAACTTGCTGCACTACAAGACCACACCAAACAATTCAGCATCTATGCCAAGCTGGTGTTTCTCTGCTTGACATATGTGTTGCATTCTTTTGGCAGGGTCTTTATAGAGTACAGTACCACAATAAATTTTCTTTACCCTATCCTCACTTCCATCTGAATTTACCAGTTCCATGTCAGAACGGCAACTGCAGTAAGGCAACTGGTCAAAACAGAACCAACCTCACATAGGCTACAATTGTACAAAACATCTTGTCTTGTGGGGGGCTTTTCCCCCCACACCCCCCCTTGTGGGGGCTGTGCCCCCACACCACCATTATATATTCCAACTCGAGTGGGGCACACCTCGGGGATGGCGGGAACCACCAGTCGCTAAAAATGTTGGTGCTGTTATTCAAGTCACCATTCTGACCAGTTGCTGTTGTTCAGTCACCATCTTCACAGGCTACCCAATGCACCCTAACCCCCTTTCTACCCTGATATCATGATATTTAGGGCTTAATTAAGTAAAGCTGTATCCAAATTTCCTCCCTGTGGACCAAGTTAAACTTTTTCAATGCCAAAAAAAAAAAAGACTAGCAATCATTCCATGGCTTTAAATAAATTTAATATGGGGTAGGATTATACTTTGCACATTCTTGTGTTCTAGGATTCTAGTATGTTCGCCTATTAAGTTATGAAGGTATGTTGAATTTTGCAAATACAGGCTTACAGCTTTGGTAATATTCAATATTTTTACCACAACATTTCAACATAGCCATTTTGGTACAGCGACTCATGAATGTGACAGCTGTCATTTTTCAGCTCCTGCCCAAATGTGTGTTTGCCGCCCAAAAGTTGATTTTACAGTCCCTGCATGACATCACCTTTAGGCTAGGAGTTGAACATTTTCTCTGCCCTTCTTTATGAGGCAGGTTCATCACAAGGCTGTGTTGAAAATTTGGTGTAAAAATATTTAAAAAAAAATTCAATATTTTAAACCCAGATTCCTCCCCTGCAGCCCTGTCAGCTCTGGCCAGAGTTTGTTTTACTCAGCTTGCACCATTTTTTTGACTCAACCTGTCCTATTCTCAGGATAGTCTCATCCCCAAGGAGGGTCATTAGTGGGATCCCTCAGGGATCGGTCCTTGGGCACCTCCTGTTCAACACCTACATCTCTGACATAAGGAAGGGTATCAGGAGTGAGATGAGTCTCTTTGCGGATGACTCAAAACTGGGGTTGTGGATGGGGAGGAGGGGAGGGTGGCCCTACAGGGGGACCTGGAGGCTCTGGAAAGGTGGTCTAGAAAGTGGAAGCTGAGGTTCAATGCAGGGAAATGCAAGGTACTGCACCTGGGAGCCAGAAACCCAGGCCAAGTGTACTCCTTGGGGGGGGGGATGCTACAAGTCTCAGTGGCTAAGAAGGACCTGGGGGCGGTGGTGGATGTCAAGATGAACAACTCTGAGACTTGTAGGAGAGCAGTGGCCAAGGCCAACAAGATGCTGGGATGCATCGCTAGGGGGATCACCTCCAGAAGGAGGGAGGTAATACTCCCTCTGTATAACTGCTTGGTGAGGCCACACCTCAATTACTGCATGCAGTTTTGGAGGCCACACTTAAAGAGGGACGTTGAACTCCTAGAGAGGGTCCAGAGGAGGGCAACCAAAATGATCTGGGGCTTGGGGGACAGGACCTATGGGGAGAGGCTCGAAGAGCTAAATATGTACACATTGGAAGAGAGCAGGGACTGGGGGGACATGATAGAGGTCTTCAGGTACATGAAGGGGTAAACAGGGAGGAGCAGTCAGGGTGCTCCGAAGGAAGGAGGGGCAACTAGAGGCATGGGTAGAAGCTGGAGGGAGATTCAGGGAGAAAGGAGGAAGTGCTACTTCACTGAGAGGGTGGTGGAGCCATGGAATGCGCTGCCCAGGGGCTGGTGGAGGCAGAGATGGTGGATGGGTTCAAGGGGGGGTGGGACAGGTACAGGGGAAGGGTTCTGGAAGCAAAGTCCTGTGCAGCGAGAATATCTGGAACTGGAAAGGGAGAAACCAGAGAGGGTGAAGGGAGCAGCAAGGTCAGCTCCCAGGGTGGGAACTGACCAAACGAGCAGACACGAAAGACCATTAGGCCTATTCTGCTTGCATTTTAGTATGTTAGTATTTTTTTTACTCAGCTTGCACCATTTTTTTGACCCAACCTGTCCTATTCTCATTCCTTGAGTCATTTTTCTATTCAACTTGCACCATTTTTTTGACACAGCTTACACTATTCTCATCCCTTGCATCATTTGTTTGACACAGTGGACCTCTGGCATCAGTTTGGTGACTTTGCCCCAGAGAACGCTTTCCTTGCAAAATATGTCACACAGTACTTGGTGCACCTCTATTTAAGGGTGTTTGTTTGATGCACCCTGCATTGATCTAAGGGCCCTTTGAAAATCCATTTTTACTAAAACATTGGCTGAGGGTATGCTGTCATCAGTGGGAGACCTCTGCATTCTACCTGTATATATATATATATATCACTGTAGTAAGGAATAACACCTGCTGAGGTGTCCAAGCATGCTCTGATATACGGATGTCTCAGTGTATTGTGAAGCATGACGCATATGCTGAGTGCCTTCAACCACCAAAGAAGTCCATATATTAGTATGCCCAGACCCCTCAAAGGCTTTTATTTCTCTTATAAAATTGGCCCTAAATTGATTTATGAAGGGTAAACAGACATTTAGTTCTGAACTGTCCATGCATGCTCTGATAACCAGACAGTCAGGTGATGCTCTTGGTCAATCAACCAGACCACGAGGATTTCATCACCTATTTCATAATGCAGCACACATGCTAGGGTAGTACAAATCATTGACTTCGTAGCTGTTCCCAGGACACACAGCCTTCATCATACTGCACCGAGTATAGACCTCTATACTCACCCCTGAAGTTAAAGGTTTTATTTATTTATTCATTCATTTGGCAACCGGGTTGGTGCACTGATCCAAAGACCTTTTTCAGGCATGGCCCAGGCCAGAAATTGGCACAAACAACATAAAAATACATTGCGAGAGCAGTGTGAATCATATAGGGAACAAAACAGCGCAGGTCATGCTAACTGAGAAAATATAAGGTAAGCAGTATCAGGTACATCAGCAATTGAGCAAACAAGGTACAGTATATAACATTTAGGTAAACAGGGTAAGGTTGCTCCATCATTCAACAAAAGGAATAACAGGATTCAAGGCAGGAGAGGACAGCGGAGCACTAGAGGGGGAAGGGGGTAAGGGTGAGTTGCAATGAAGGTGGAGCCATGCTAGTGGCCTGTAGATGCAGGTCATGGTGGACAGAAATACATTCTTAACAGGGAATTTAGATTTAGTAAAGGCTTTCAAACTTCATTTTTTTGTATCATTTTTACTATTTTATAATAGATGTCAAATACACCAACATCACATAAATAGTACAGCTACAAAGAAAAACATAAACATACGAGAAACCATAATGTACTACATAAATTTCATACCCAACTGATTCACAAGACCTTAATAACAGTGCAGCGCCTCATATTTCATATCTCAGAATACGCTACACTGTAGAGTCTACAGTCTGTCTAGTCAGAATCTCAAATAAATCCCAGAGTTCAGTAGATGGAGATTTCTGAACATCAAGTTAGACACTTATAGGAGGCGGCTCATTTAATTAAAGTTTAATAGAAACTTTTCTTAACAAAACCAAAGATATTTACCCAAGATGACTGAAAGCAATTGTGAAAGAAAACAATCTTTGCTGCCAAGAAAAAGGATGTGGTTACCCTCCCCCCAGCAGGAACAGCATGTGAGCAGACACCTGATTTTCCTCTGCCAGCCTCTGCTTCTGTCCTCCCAGGCTTAGAGAGAGAGAACCCAGGATGCCAGCAGTTCCTGACATGTTGCCCCCACAGGGCTGATCAGCTTTATTGATTTAAAATGTGCTGACCGAGAGAGGTTCGTTTATTGCAGAAACAACATGAAAACAGTAATACACTGGTATAAAACCATTCAAATGCTATGACCCGGAAAACGTTTTATCTTTCTTCAGAAACTTCAAGATGTGTTTGTATTTCTGTGTGTGTGTGTGTGTGTGTTTGCTTCTGTGACAAACACTTATTTAGTATGTTTTTTTAAACTCTGTATGGACTGTTTTGGTATTATAAAGTATTTCCAGCAGGAAACTTTGAAAACATGTACAAGAAAGGTTCATGCAGTACAACAGAACAGAAACTGATTAAACATAAATCCTTTTGGTCACGTTACATTTTAATGTACAGTATGTGGAGGGTCAAAAAACACACTTGGCCCATGGGTACATTTTTTGGTTTAAGTTGCTTTAACAGATTAGTGCACCCATACTCTGTTCTAAGGAATAACATCACAATGCACACATCTGCTTGTGAAACTCACCCATTCACGTGAGACATCTTGATCGGAAGTGTAGAACAGCGTAGCTACAAAACATGAGCACTAGCAGTAGCCTCGTCTGAATTTACTTGGGTACCATAACCAAAGCAGCTCTTCACAGAAAGGCGTCCAGGTTTCTGTGCTGCTGTTCCTGTCCATGAACAAAAAGCAAATGGCTGAAGGTAAACTTCGAACAGATTTTCAGACTTATGATTACAGTAAACCATGATGTCACACCCCTTCCTCTCCCATGTCAATAACTTTACAGTCTTTCACCCATAAAACAAACTCTTATCTCATGTGCAGAAAGTAAACACCCACAGCAGTGATGGCACGGCCAGTTTGTATTCTGTAAAATATTAACCAACATGCCATAGACTGTCATTAGGGCTGCACTATTGTCATGGTAAATTGTAGAGAAACGTAAGGTATTGTCATGGTCAAAATGATAGAAGTCATGGAAATCACTGTAAACATCATGAAAAGTTACAATAAACTACCTCTACTGTTACATGTTTTTTAATACAAGCTCATAAGCAAAGATTGAAATGTTTTAAACAATATATTGATAGGCTGATCCAGTGGCAGGAGACAGCACATTGTACTGCCATCTTAGAGACCAGGATTTGCATGTGCAAGCCCCAGAATCCCACCCTGGGGATGACTGGGGACCACGCCCATTACACAAGTGAGGCACAGCATCATATGTCTGTTATGACAAACTCCAAACGCTATGGTGTTTTCATAGATGATGCAAAAAATCATGGTGTTGTCATAGTAATGCTACAAAAAAATCATGTTATTGTCATGGAAGAAAACATTACTCACTATAGTAATGTTGTTTCTTCTCAGGGATCCATCAATGAGATTTACAACAAGTAGCATCCCACCACAGTGTGATGCCCCAAAGATGGAACTTTATGCTAATTTTAGATCTTAGAATACAGGTTCAAATTCTGCACTGTGGTCATGCTCCCCCAGTCTTCTAACGTCAGATTTTTTTATAGTCAGGGGAGCTGAGACCACTAAAACTAGCCAATGACTACCAACATTTTCAAAGAATGTTTACTAAGATTCTTAAATTACCAAAACAAATTTAAAGCAGACAACATGAAATATGTAACTGATCACATTCTAACAATTGTTGAGGAACTGTAATAAGGAATGCTCAAACAACCTTAAAGTAATAATTGAATCTTGTGTGAACCTGTTTGCAGATTCTGGAAGGTGAGGCAGGTGCATGGTTTATAAATCTCACTGCTGGACCCCTGAGAAGCAACGACATTACTACAGTGTGTAATTTTTTTCTTCAAACAATAGAAATCCATCAGTGATGCTTTACAACAAGCAGACTCTCTAGCAGTACCTTGGGAGGATGGGTCCAGAACCTGTTTAGGAAAAAGGTTCTTCAAGATGGCCATTCCAAAACTGGCATCACTCCTGGACTGTATGCCCAGACAGTAGTGCTTTGTGAAGATGTGTGCTGTTTTCCAGTTACCTGCTTTACATATGTCTAGAAAAGGGAGGCCCTTTGTGGCTGTCACAGAGGCAGAGGTACCCCTTGTGAAATGTGCCCTTAGGCCTCCGGGAGGTATCTTACCAGCTTTTTCATAACAGAACTGTATGCAGGAGACTATCCAATGAGAGACTTTCTCCTAGCTGCTGTCTTACCTTTGCCCACCTCTCCATAGCTAATGAAAAGCACAGGAAGGGCAACTGGCCTTTAGGCTAAAGGTACCTTAGGAAGGAGCCCAGAAGTACTATGCAGCAGGTGGTAAACAGAGAGCCTGTGTGAAGACGGACTGACAGCAACTAGTGATGACTAACAGCAGACAGTGAATGAACTGAGCAACTACTGACAGTAATTGGTAACTGATAGCAGACAGAAGCATGACTTCCATAAGGAGAGATGGAGTGGTAGGATGGAAAAGACAGCCATCATCCAACCCTAAGTCACAGCAGAAACTTATGGGTAAATGCTATACTGTGACAGACCCCTATGGCAAGTCATGTGCAGGCCATACATGTGAGGCTGCCACCACCTTTGGAAAACCAGTGCATTCCGGTAAATTGCAGTTCAGGGTTGAGTACTAGAAACACTTCAATCAACTGAGCCACAAGGGCTTTGCTTACCGGTGGGCTCAGTAAGGAAATCACTAATTTCTCTACCACGTGGGGAATCAATACTAACCAGCCCAAGTTTAATGAAATAACACAGCTTTATTAACAACTGACCATCTACAAGAATGGGGTGAGAGCAAATGTCAACTTAAACATGACATTCTTAGGTGCCCTTCTAAACAGGCAAGATCTACCCCTTCCCACCTAGTACCGGGTTCAGACCAAAATGAGAACTTCCTTAAGTCAGTCCCTGGGTACGCAGGTGTAGAATTGCTGCAGGCCCACAGATGTTGCTGCAGGTTGGCTGGTATTGGTGTACTTGAAACAGAGCAACATGCTCAATTCCCCAAACCACACAGGCCATTTAATTACTTAAATTGCAGAAAACCCCTCAACACAGGATATTTGTAATCCAAATTGCAAAACACAGTGAAGCAACAGGCACTGTCCCTTGAAACATTGCCGCACTGTGGTGTAATCACTATTCTGGGACCTGGATGACTCCTCCTGATGCAGCAGGCCACTGGATCTTTGTTCTCCCAGGGCGTTTATGATGTTGGTCAGCTTCCTCCCACTGTTGCATGCTGAACCAGCTGCCTTGGGCACAGGCCGCAGGCCCTCCTGACCTCCTTCCAATCATTCTGGACTGCTGAGTACCCATTTTGACCCTCACATGTCCTGGCTTCCAAACTGTAGGTCTGAGGCAGTCCGGCATCATGATGTAGTGGCTGATACAGGACCTGGATCAGCAGCTCTTGGTCTTTCTCTCCTCACTATATCTTCAGTGATGCCCACATGCTGGCTTGCATGTGGTTGCCACTTTCTTCCTCTCTGGAACTCAGCAGCTCTGTTCACAGTTTTCTGTACACTTTTGAGGCCTCGGATGGCACAGTTTGCACCCACTCCCCACACTGCAGACCTTTCCACCATGAGATCTTCACTACATGTGCCTCCTCCAGCACGGTCCTGCCTTTATAGGTCCTGCTCACAGTCTGTCTCGATTTGTGCCTGGGACTGTTACCCCAGAAATGTGACAGCCCACAGGACATGCAAAAGGTGCCAGAACATGACACCCCTCCTTTCCCCTGAAACCTCTTAGAGTCCCTTCCCCTGAAGGTTTCTAAGCACAGGGGTGGGCCCACCTGAGTGGGTCCATTACACTACCCGGCCCCCCATGAGGATGCATCCCCATATCCAACTGGCATAATTCAGAGTCTGAGTCACTGTCCCTAATATAGTCCTTGTGCCAACTAGGAGCCCTGTGCACTCTCTGTGGTCTGGTGCTGTTTCTGTCCACTGGCAGCACAGGACTATCCCTCATCTCACCACTGGGCTTTTCACCAGGATTGGCAGGGTCAGCTTCTTCATCTTTGTGGTTTGGAGGCTCAGCTGCTGCAGCAGAGCCTGCTAGGGAAGCCATCTTTCCGGGTTGACCAGTTTTTATGTTCTTATCTTCAAAATCTTCACTGTCCAGAAAACAGGTAGGCCATGGGTCCTTTACCAGTTCCTGTCTCCATTGGCAGCACTGTTGCGACCTCCAAGTTTTGGCAACCACCTGGCCACTTGAGGTGGAAGTTCAGGTGGGGGCTGTGGTCCAGCAATTGTCCCCTCAGTGGACCTGGGCCCATGATAATGTGTCAGTCTGTTATTATGTATGATTGCAGTCTGTCATTTACAGATAACAGTTCATACAACTCATCAAAGTCCTTCTTAATCACTTGAACCATGGCTGCAATTTGTGGCAAACACCCTCTGATTCTTAACCCACACCCAGTCACCCTGTGCATAAACCTGGCCGGTTGCCGTAAGGTCGTACTGCTCTTTCTGCTTACTCGTGGCCTTCTCTTGATGCTTCTTTACTGCTGCAGCTGTACTGAGGTAAGCTACCACTTTAATCACATTATCAGCAGGATCAGTGTACCTCTCCTGGACATCTGCCCCACTGAGCAGCTTTACCAGGAGTGTGATTTCATTACCGAACATCACCATAAATGGGGTGTACCCTGTCATGGACTGTACACTACTCCTGAAAGCAAGCATGATGTATGGCAGCAGACTATCCTGTTCAGTCTGATTATCCTGCACGACGGAGGACAGCATGGCTAGGAGTATGCAGTTCTACTGCTTGACCAGTCCATCTGACTGCAGGTGGTATAGAATGGTCTGCTTTCGTGTACTTCTAGGAGTTTGCACACCTCTCAGAACAACCTTAAGTCAAAATTCTCTCCCTGGTCCACATGAATGGATCTGGGGGCCCCATATTTGCAAAACAAATTGTTCCACAAAAGCCTTAGCAACTGTTTGAGTGTCCTGATCAGAAAATGGGTAGGCTTCAGCCCATTTTGTGAAATAGTCCATCACTAAGATATACCTGTTTTTCCTAGGGGTCAGTGGCAAGGGGCCCGGGATATCCATTGCTAGCCTCTCGAAAGGCTGATTAGTTTGGGACAAGACCATGGGGGTTCTAAGGGGTGGCACATACAGCTTTCTGGGAACCATAAATTATGAAGACATTACACCACTCCTTAATGGACCTTCTCCACAGTAGCCAGTAGTATCAGACATTTATTTATTTATTTTATTGTATAGAATCAGAATTACAATCCTTTGAGTCATAGACTTGTTTGCAAAGGCTCCATGTCAGTTAAAGAAATAACAATACAGCGTGTAAGAGAAAAAGAATACAGAGTAAAACAAAATACATATTAGACATATACAGGTAACATATGTTTACATGAAACTTGTCGTAATACATGGACCGTATGTCCAGGTTATATATTGAGTTACCTCATCTGGGGGAATAGAGAGTTCCCTGGTCAGAGCCAAAATAGGAAATAGTTTCGTAGGGTCATGGAGGACCCAGAGTTGCATTGGCAGGACAGTGGAGGGGGGGAGAGCCATGAGAGGGTGGGGTAGCAACCTGCTATTCATTTGCTACAGGTTAGTGGGCTGAGCTGGAGTAGGCTCCTGTGTGGCTGCGGTTTCCGTAGTTAAGGTGAGTGGGGTGGTAACAATATGTGAGTGAGATGAGTTACAGTTACAGGTTGCTGAGTCCAGGAGCAGGGCAGACATATACTTTCGGTGTGAGCTTCTCTATCCCCAAGTGTCCCCCAATGGTGGTGTCATGTAATGCTTTAAGGTCCTCCAAAACCACCCCTTGGGGACTACTATGCATTTGTGATCAGGCTTACCCTCCTTATCTATGGCCTTCAGCACCAAAAGTCTTTGTTGTACATGGAGGCAAGAGCACTCTCCTTGGTACTTGCAAAGTTCGGGGTTATGCTGGGCCTCTTTGGGGAATGCAGTGAGTCCTTTCTCCAATCAGAACTTCAATCTGGTGACCACTGGACCTTCCTCTTGGTGATCCAGCAAACCTGGCAATTCTGTGTCCTCTTCCATGCTGGCAGGGGCTGGAGGTTCCGCACATCCTAGGGCCAAGACCTCTCCTGGCACTCTGACATGCAATGTCGGCTTCCAGGAGAGGGCATCTGCATTATTATGCTGCTTTCCCGGGCAATGTATGATTTGATAATCAAATTGTGCTAAATGTTCCAGTCAGTGATCAACCTGTCCTTCAGGTTCATGGGAGTGGTGTAGCCAGCAGAGTGAAGCATGGTTGGTCCTCAATGTGAATGTCTTTCCAAGCAGGAAGTGGCAGAAATAACGAGTAAATTTTACAACAGCTAATAGCTCTTTTCTTGTCATGGCATGCTTGCACTCTGCCTTGGTTAGAGCAAGACTCGCATAGGCGATCACACTCTCCTTGCCGTCTAGCACCTGGGCCAACACTGCCCTGACCCCTAGCTTGCTGGCATTGGTGTTGAGGATAAATGGCACTTGTGAGTTGGGATATGCTACGATGGGTGCAGAAATCAGTCTTTATTTCAGTTCCACAAAGGCCTCCTGGCAGGAGGCTGTCCAGGCAAATTGTGTCCCCTCTCAGTGAGCTTATGCAGTGACTGGGCAATGGTGGCAAACTCGCCAATGAACCTTCTGTAACATGATGCCGCTCCCAAAAAGCTCCTCACTTCTGTCGCTGAACGAGCTACCAGTTAGGACTGCACTCCTCCACTTTTTCTGGCTCTATTTCCACTTCATCTGCTGAAATTAGGTGTCCCAGATACTTCACTTTGCTATAAAAGAGGTTACACTTAGATGGTTTCACTTTCAGGTTTGCAGCCCCTAGCTTCCTCAGAACTGCCTTCAGCTTGTAAAGATGCTCTCTTTCCTTGAGTTGGAGTTTTTGAGATAAGGTCTAGATAGATAGATAGCTAGATAGATAGATATTTTATTTATATAGCACCCATCTCCAGAGACTCTGGGTGCTGTACAATACAATACATATAACATTGACCATACATTAATACCATATCGAAAGCTAACTATAACAATATACACAATAGACCTAAAACAACAGCTTAATTAACCATCATAAATGTACTATTTTAAAAACCTCTTCAGTTAAAAACCTGATTGAATAAATATGGTTTGAGGCCCTTCTTAAAGGCATCCACCATGGCAGCCTCCGTAAGATAACCAGGCAAGGAGTTCCACAGGGTAGGTGCAGCGGCTGCAAATGCCCGATCACTAGAATGCCACAACCTAACCCTGGGAACTCCAAGAAGGCCATCCCCGGCAGAACGGAGAGCCCGGGCCAGGTGGTATGGCATGAGGAGTTCTTGCAGATAGACTGGGCCCCTCAAGGGCAGGGATTTATGGGTTAACAACCCTATCTTGAAGACAATCCTCCACCGCACTGGCAGCCAGTGCAGTTCGCACAAGGCTGGGGTGATATGTTCGCCTCTTTTTACCCCCAACAATAGTCTTGCTGCTGCGTTCTGACCAGCTGCAGCCTGTGGAGGTTGCCTCCAGATATCCCTAGGTACAGGGCATTGCAATAGTCTAACCTGGAAGTGATGAAAGCAAGTACCAGTGTGGACAGGTCATCGGGCGGGATCAGGTCTCAAATTTGGGCAATATTCCTGAGGTGATAAAACCCGGTTCTCACCACGGCTGACACCTGTGCTTCCAGTGTCAGGCCACCGTCCAGGATTACACCCAAATTCTTCACCTGCTTAGAGAGGGCTAAAGGCACACCCCCCCAACACAAGTTCAGGGGGTGATGTCATCCCCCTCCACCTCCGTCACGACGACCCGACTCCACCACCAGTACCTCAGTCTTGTCTGGGTTTAGTTTAAGCCAATTTTGAGTCATCCATGTCTGGATTTCCTCAAGACAGCTGTTAAATACAGAGTCAGACACCTGGCTATTGGGAGCACAGGACAGATACAGCTGTGTGTCATCTACACAGCAGTGGAAACCCAGCCTGTACTGCCTGATAATATCCCCCAGTGGCAGCATATACACTGTGAACAACACAGGTGACAAAACTGACCCCTTCGGAACACCACAGCCCAGAGGCTTCGGGTTTGATGAGAAAATTCCCATGGTTACCCTCTGCACGCTGTCTGTCAGGTATGACCTAAACCAGTTAATGACATTTCCAGACAGGTCACACCAGAACCGCAGTCGGTCAAGTAGCACCTTATGGTCCATGGTGTCAAACGCTGCAGAGAGGTCTAGAAGGACCAAGATGGTACGGTCTCTTCTATCCCTTGCCCTCAGGAGGTCATTAAGCACCCTCACCCGGGCCGTCTCTGTACTATGTCCTGCTCGGAACCCAGACTGGAAAGGCTCATAGGCGGAAGAAGCAGCGAGATGTCTCTCCAGCTGAATGGCCACCACCTTTTCTACAACCTTCCCTAAAAATGGGAGGTTCAAAACAGGTCTGTAGTTGCTGAGGCAGTCCAGGTCCAAAGATATTTTTTCCAAGAGAGGTCTAACCAAAGCCTCTTTCAGGGCTAAAGGAAAGATCCCACTCCCTAAGGATCTCCCGACTACCCCAGCAATCACAGGACAAATCATGTCCAAACATTCCACCAAAAGGCGAGTTGGACCTGGATCTAAATCACAATAGGCTGGCCGCAGCTTAGAGATTATCTCTACCACCTCCCCAACCCCAATCAACTCAAACTCATCCCACACAGGAGGAGTACTCTGACTCAACTCAGGCCAGACCCTGCAGCACTTTTAAGAGATGTTCGATGAGACCTCAGCCCTGATGGAGGACACCTTGTCACCGAAAAACAGAGCCAGCTCCTCACACCTTGCACTCGAACTTACCCCTCCGACACACAGACAGGCAGGATGTAAGAG
This sequence comes from Neoceratodus forsteri, assembly GCA_016271365.2. Lineage (NCBI taxonomy): Eukaryota > Metazoa > Chordata > Ceratodontiformes > Ceratodontidae > Neoceratodus > Neoceratodus forsteri. The sequence goes on from CM057453.1 coordinate 1,153,711,085, forward strand.
TCCGTCTACTGTGCGGAAGAGCTGAGCCTATCTGTTTCTCACTCTAGCAATCTCCCCAGAAATAAATTCTGCCTTTCTACGGGAGATTGCCTCCTGATAGTCCACATAATGTGACCTCAGGGCTAATTTGTTCTCCACCATGCCAGATCTCCTCCACAACCTCTGACCCCTAGTCTTTAAACCTCAGAGATTTTCATCATACCAGGGAGATCTCCGACGAGTAGACTGGGGTCGGACAAGTGAGGGTGCGATTGAGTCAAAGGCCGCACCAACCGTCCCATTATAGGCTGCTACTGCCTTCTCTGAGCCAATCGCATTCGCACAAGCTGCCCCAACACCCGATAGGTCCTGCACTGCCAAAAGGTCCTCTGGGGAAACCCCCCTTAAAGATTGGTACTGAACCATCTCCATAGGGGCAGGACCATCTGGGGGGGGCCCTAAACATGAACCCCATGGTGCTATAGAAACATAGAAGTTGACGGCAGATAAGGACCGCAAGGCCCATCCAGTCTGCCCATTTCTTTTTCTACCTTATAAATGTGCCATCGGCCTTTGTTCTGTCAGTGACCTATCTATTCATAGTCATTTGTATTGCTCCCTTATGCCTATCCCATGCCTGTTTGAAGCCCTGCACTGTATTCATAGCCACCACTTCTTGTGGTAAGCTATTCCATGCATCTACCACCCTTTCTGTGTAAAGAATTTCCTCACATTCCCCTTAATCGGCCTCCCTCTAATCTCATGCTGTGTCCTCTTGTCCTGCTATTTTCTTATATTTAAACATGTTAGACTCTTTCACCTTGTTTATGCCTTTAAGGTGTTTAAATGTCTCGATCATATCACCTCTCTCCCTCCTTTGCTCAAGGGTATACATATTGAGCTCCGTTAATCTGTCCTCATATGTCTTCTGATGCAGTCCCTGCACCATTTTAGTTTGCCCTTCTCTGGACTGCCTCAATTTGGTTAATGTCCTTGTGAGGTGTGGCCTCCAATACTGCCGCTGAGTACTCCAGATGGGGCCTAACCAATGTCTTGTACAGAGGGGATTATTCCCTCCTCTACGACTTGTGATACCCCTACTAATACACCCTAACACCCCCTAGCCTTACCTACTGCTTTAGAGGTCTGCTTGGATGATTTTAGGTCATCAGTGATGATGATGCCCAAGTCTCTTTCTTCCTTTGTGACTGCTAGCAACTCCCCTCCCAGCCTATAAGTGGCTTCAGGGTTTCTCTTCCCTATGTGCATGATTTTGCACTTCTTTGCATTAAATCCCAGTTGCCACTCTTCTGACCATTTTGCTAGTTTATCCAGATCTCTTCTCATTCTGCCCACCCCATCTGGATCATCTACTCTGTTGCAGATCTTGTGTCATCTGCAAACAGACAAGCCTTACCCTCTAGTCCATCTGCGGGGTCACTAATGAAGATGTTGAATAGGACTGGCCCCAGGACTGATCCCTAAGTACCCCACTTGTGACTTGCATCTCTTCTGACTGTATACCATTTACCACCACTCTTTGTTTTCTGCCAGTCAACCAGTTTTCCACCCAGTTGACCAACTTCTGACCCACCCGAGCCTACCTAGCTTATTTATCAATCTTCTATGTGGAACAGTGTCAAAGCTTTGCTGAAGTCAAGGTGGCTGACATCAACTGCTCCCCCTTGGTCCACCACTCTGGTTACCCAGTCAAAGAAATCTATGAGATTAGTTTGACAGGACCTTCCTTTTATAAACCCATGCTGTCTTGGATCCTGTGCCCTATGGATTCCAGGTGTTGCACTATCCTTTCCTTAAGGAGTGCCTCCATAATCTTGCCCACTACTGAGGTAAGACTGACTGGTCTGTAGTTCCCCGCCTCCTCCCTGCTACCACTCTTGTGGAGCGGGATCACATGAGCCCTACTCCAGTCTTCTGGGACCTCTCCTGTGCTCAGAGACTCACTAAACAATTCTGCTAATGGCTCTGCTAGTTCCTCCTTTAGCTCCTTAAGTACCCTGGGATGTATGCCATCAGGTCCCATTGCCTTATCCACCCTGAGTTTAGCAAGCTCTTGTAGGACCCTTTCTTTTGTGAAGGGAGTAGTGCTCACCTCCTTCCCCCCTGTGTCCATGATGCTGAGCTGTGGGCCCTGCCCTACCTTCTCTTCAGTAAATACTGAGCAAAAGTATCTATTTAGGATAGATGCCTTTACAGGGTCCTCCTCCTCACATGCTCCCTTTTCTCCATTAAGCTTAGCAATACCCCCTCTGGACTTTCTCCTTTCACTAATGTAGCTATAGAAAGTCTTGTCACCTTCTTTACTGTTCGTGCTAGTGTTTCCTCAGTTTGGGACTTTGCCTGCCTTACTGCCTTACCTGCTTCCCTTAGGGCAGTTTGGTATGCCTCCTATCTTCATCCCTGTGTTCCCTTATATTTCCTGAAGGCCAGCCTTTTGGCTCTGACCTTTTCTGCTACTGTATTTGAGAACCAAAGTGGTTTCCTTCTTCTTTTGCACTTCCTTTTCTGTCTAACACAATGGGATGTTGCTTCAAGTATTGTATCCTTAATGCTTGCCCACTTGCCTGTACCTCCTCACCTGTGTTTCTTTTTGCCAGGGCTAGCTTAACTCTGTTGGCCATCTTATCAAAGTCAGCTCCTCTGAAGTCCCATATTTTTGCCTTGGAATGGGATGATTTAGATGTAGTAGCCAAATTGAACCATACCATGTGATGGTCACTGGCCCCAGGTGACCTTCTACCTGGAGATCTGTGATCCCTTCTTTGTTAGTCAGTACTAGATCTAGGATAGCCCTGTCTCTTGTGGGTTGTTGTACCAGTTGTTTGAGGCCCTCCCCTGCAGGGAATCCACTATGTGTCTAGTTCTGGCAGATGTTCCTGCTGGTATTGACCAATCTGTATCTGGCATGTTGAAGTCTCCCATTATCAGAACCTCCCCTTTAGCTGTCATGTTTTGTATATCTTCTAACAGTAATGTGTCTATGTCCTCCCTCTGGTCTGGGGGCCTGTAGACAACCCCAGTTCTTTTGGCTGTCCCATTTCCTGTTTCCAGGGTGACCCACAGTTCTTCTGGCTCCTTATGTGTATTCTGAATTTCTGTAGCTTTGATATTTTCATTAACATACAGGGCCTCCTCCCCTTTTGTACCTCGGTCTCTTCTGAACAATACATAGCCAGGTACTGAAGTCTCCCAGTGTGGTTACTGGTAAACCACGTCTCACTAATTGCTACTATGTCCAGTTTAGCCTCTGACATTATTGCCTGCAGGTCTGGGATCTTATTTCCCAGGCTGTGAGCATTTGTGTACATGATTTTCCATTGGCCAGATTTTGGTGTGTTAGTTGTTGGGTGAAGTTTGGCATTACCCTGTGCATCGTATGGGGAGACAAACCTTTTTTCTTACCTGGTGATGCAAATGAACGGCAAACACGCTGAATTCCTGTTTGACCACTAGCTGAGGGGGAGGGTGTTCTTCCCATTCGACGTATGGGGTGCTGCACCCTCTCCCATTTGCTAGTTTAAATATTCTGCAAAGACGCCAAACTTCTGCCCAATGCACTGACTCCCTTTAGTCAGATGCAGTCCATCAAATTTAAAGAACTTTCGCTCCCAGAACTGTTGCCAGTTCCTACAAATCTGTGTCCTTTTCCTGGCACCAGTCCTTGAGCCACGTGTTTAGCTCCCCTATCTCCCTTCTCTGACCTTCCGTCCATCTGCTCCCTTCTCCCAGACTGGCAGGATCTCAGAGAAGGAGATGCCAGATGAAAAAGATGATAGTTTGTCACCCAGCTTAGTCAGGTGTTCCTTGGTCTCCACAACTGACCATCTGGCGAGATCATTAGTCCCTATGTGTACTAGGACATCAATGTTTTCTCCTGCTTTGTGAACAATTTTAGCAATGCGGTCAGTGTCTCTCCATGCTGATGTACCTGGGAGACATCTGACCATCACCCCTGGCTGGAGATGGGTATCAACTCCCCGAATCATGGAGTCTCCTATGATCAGAAGTTTTTTGGATTTCCTTTGTGCTTGTTTAGTTTTGGTTCCTGATTTGGGTGAGTATTGTTGTGCTAGCTCCTGTGCCGCAGTGTCCTGCTCTGCAGTGTCTTCTTCCTCATTATTTGATTTCAGAGATAGAGGCAGATACCTGTTTGTAGTGTTTATATGTTTTTTGGAGGTAATGTGTTGGAGAGCAGAGAGTGATGGGGCACCTGATTTGCTCCTCCTAACCACCTGCCAACCTCCTGGACCAACTACCCTCTGCGGTCAAGGTTTTTCTGTTGGATGCTGGGGAAATGGCGGGTGGTTCTTATAATATATTTCCTCTTCAATATGAAATTTGAGGCGTGCAATCTCTGCCCATGCTGCCCGGAGCTGAGACCTAAGATCTCCAAAGGCCCAGCATGTAGGACAGTGTCCTAAATCCTGTAAGACTGTCCTTCTGAAAATTGTTCCACAGTACCTGCAGTTAATGAAATCCATTCCAAATAAGTTGCTGGGTTTGTAACCTAGTCAGAGTAATTAGAAGGGAAAAAAAGGAAAAAAATGCAAGTAATGGTTTAATTGTGCTTTGTTTAACTTGTTATAACAAGTTAAATTACTAGTGCCCCTGTAAATGAGATCACCTTGTGGAGGCCCCACTGATCCGCCCCTTCCTGCTCTGCCACAGGAAATGTCACAACTGTGGTACCCTATAAAAGGAGTGTAGCGTGGGGTGGTTGGGGATGGGGTGGGTGGCTGGGCCCTTCCCTGCCTAAAAGAAGAACCACAGACGAAAGAACAAGGAGGTAAGAGCAGAAACAATCAGTCAACAACAAATGCAGTAACCCTGAAAGCTTATCCTAATGTTAGATAAAACTGTAAAACCTGTAAAGCACCACCTGTAATAATTTCAGAAGATATACCCTGTAAGAAACACTTTGCTCCAGAGAAAAATAAAGCAGTAACAGAAGATATACTTTGCAAAAGACAATTTGAATCAGAAGATTACAGCAGTAATCTGTTAGCACACACCTGTAGGCACACCTTGTAATAATGCAGAAGAAGGTATACCAGCAACAACAATTTGAATCAGAGAAAAATAAAGCAATGAAATGTTAGCAACAAACAGTAGCAATCCCTGTGAGTAAAAAATAAAAACACCACCACACAGTAAATCTGCTTAGCCAAACTAAGTCTTAATCCTTCTCCCTTGCTCTGGTAAGTTTCTCTACTCTGCCTTTCAAGCAGTCTTAGAAGGAAAGAGCTCAGGTGAAGCTAGGTGCCTTGGCCAGCAAACCAAGTCTATGATCCGACCAAACCACCGGATCAACACTAAGGTCCATAATATCTAACTCAACAGAAAAAAAACAGATCCAATGTATGGCCGCCTGAGTGTGTCGCTGTCATTACCTTTTGTGTCAGGCCCAGTGCCCCCCATGCTCTCAAGAAGATCTCTACCAAATTTTGGCAGCCCTCCATCTACCTAGACATTGAAGTCCCCCAGGATCAACCACCTGGGGGACTCCAACACTAGGCCTGCGATGAGCTCCTCAAACTCCCTCAAAAAATCCCCATCGCTACCTGGGGGGGGCGATAGAGCAGAAGGACACTAAGCACACACCTGCAGCCCCTCAGGCAGCCACACAGTCAAAGGACCCTATAGGACCCATAGTCAGCACCGTGAGGTTCAAGCTGGATTTAAAACAAATGGCCAACCTCTCCTACGATCCTTCCTCGGGCTGTGTATCACAGAGTATCCGGCTGGTACTGCCGCCTCCAAAACTGGGACAGCATTTTCATCCAGCCAGATGTAACCCCCCCCCTTTTGCAAATGACAGGTGGTATGCTGTTTGAATCTGACAGCAGTACCAGGTGGGGACTGGGTTCAGGGAGGAATAGGTTACTCGGCACAAGGGCTAGGTTTGGCTACTCTGCACAGGGGCACCCAATTAAATCAAAACACAGGAAGCAATAACTGTAATGTTCAATACCAGGAATGGGATTCTAAAGTGTGGCTTTATTCACATCCAAGCAGAACAAGCAAAGCATAGACAGACCCTCACGGGGCTACACTTCTGATAATGCAGATTAAAAAAGAATCAGAACACTTCCTCAACACTTCAGCCCTCAGGCTCTGAACCCACCTGGCACACAGCCCGGACTTGTACGCTGCTTTGGGTACACAGCCCAAACTTGTACACTATTCTGGGATTTCCCTGGCTCAGCTCCCCTGCCAGCCACTTGAACACCTTCCATTTGTCATGGAAACTTTTTCTGGTGGCTCCCTAAACCACCTAAGAGCCTTCGACTCCATAAGGGAAACTTCCTTTTAATCCCACGTCTGGGTACTTTCCTTATGCACTGGCCAAGTACCTGAGAGAAAGTAAAAGTGCCACAGAGCAAATCCGTAGAGGTGAATTTGGTTACTACTGATGGGGGGTCTTCCACCTCTCGCTTCCACAATTCATACCCAGCCATTTCTCTGGACATTAAACATCTCTTTCTGTAAAGCTTGGCAATGTAGATTAAAGGGTAAATGCCTGTCACATTTCCTCTACTTGTCTTTGCTTTCCCATTGTGCTGGACTTGAACATACTTTTACATGGCTTAGCCCATTACTCTAGGCCTCCCACTGATTAAGCAGTCCAATCCCCACTTTACAACAGTTCAGGTGAAAACATAGACCCTATGTCAGAGCGGACTCACCCTTTGGTTGCAGGTGCCCCACAGGCGATTCCTCACAGGAATTTCTTTCCCACAGCTTCTGGTGCTGCAGCACAACTTGAAATAAGGCAACTTCTTCCCTAGCCGGAACCAGGAGGGTTGCCCCTGGAATGACAGGCAGACCTTTCCACCCCCATCCCCTCAGGGATGGGGCACAGAGACCAGTAACAGCGGTCTCCACCACTTCACAAACAGCTTACTGTGTTCCCCTTTTGGTGGAAACACACACCTCCCCTACAGTAGCTCTATATCAGAGCTTTAGGCTCAAAGAGCCTGTCCACAGACTGCTGTGCTGCTTCTCTCTTCAAGAATACACACAGACTACTGTGTTCAAAACTCCCCAACATTCTATCCTAACCTCTAACTGCAGATTCCAGTGTGGCTCATGCAGCTGCGAGAGTTCTTGTTGATGTCATCCCTCAGTCTCAGCTGAGACTGAGAACAGAGTGAGACAGTGTGAAATCCATTTAACTGGAGTTTCACAAACTGCCTTCCCTGCCTACCACTAGGTCTTACTGGGATTCTAGTAACCCCGGGTAACAGGGGGGTTACACAGGTCCCCGTGATGCAAGCCAGATCGACAGAGGATATCAAGTCCGCCATTATAGCAGTCTTGTTCCTTTCTGTCCATTCAACCTGGCACTTGTTGTCCTTTGGGGGTTCTTGCAGGTCTGGTTTGCAAGTCTTGAACTGTGGTCAAGTCTTTAGGCAATATTGTCACCCCAGAGTGGAAGGTGCTGATCATTATCCCTCAGTAAATGGTCTGTGGCTCTGTCATCACATTTGCAGACTACACTGGAACTGATCTCTGTTTTACTCTACTCATTGTCAGAGCTATGAGAAAGTCATGATTTTCTTTTTGCTGAAGTTCCACAATCCCTTCTCAGTCTTCGGTCTTACCTCCTCTGACCTGGCCAGGAATGAGCATTTCACTTCTTAGTGCAACAGTCACATAGCTGTGGGCCACAATCCCATGAGCCTCCATCCCTTTACTGTCAGATGTCAGGGGAAACTTCTTCCCCAATACAGTACAGGCACCTTCAGCAAAGTTCAATGTTGCTCTGTATTACTGCAACGAGTCAGTCCCCAGTAGTGCAGTTTGGATCGTGTCATTGGCCATTAAGAATTCACAGGCTATTTGCAGCTCCTTTAGGCTGATCACTGTTTGCCACACTCCCAGCACTTGGAGGGCAGTTCCATTTGCTGTGTGGACTGCTCCTTTCTAAGGCCGTAAGCTTTGCGAGAACCTTTTAGTTTCTCCTCCCCACACTCGGGCATTCACAATAAATGCCTGTGTACCAGAATTGACCAGAAACTTGCAGGGGACACCTTCGATTTCCCCACAATAATAGTAGCCACGTCCCACTGTAGAGCAGATCACAGCTTGCTGAGGGGCATCTCTTTGTCTGTAGTCAGGCATTTGGTCCTCAACTACAGTCTGCATTGCTCCAGGTCCAGAAGAACCTCTCCACTGGGGACACTGGTTTTCATAGTGATTCAGGCCTCCATACCTCCAACACACCTGACCATCCAGTCTTCTATTCTGAAAAGTCACTGACTTAAGATGTGGGTTTCACAAAGTTCTCTTTTGCCCAATCAATATCTCTGATTGTGGAGTCCTAGGGGTCTAGAGCTTCACTTTCAGTTTTTTGAGTTCAGTGTGCAGTGTTGCGAGACCACCACCATTTCCTCTCACACCTGTATAATAGCTCCAGTCAGTTCTTTAAGAATAGAAGCCTCTGGGGAAACTTTATAGACGGCATGAACTTGGGGACTCGGAGCCTGTGGAAAATCCAAATTTCGCACAACCTCCAATTCAGAGGCATAATGGGTTGTTTGTTCTAGCCCTGAGGGTTTCTGCAGGCATTGCTGGAAATGGAGCGCTCCACTCTCCATGTGAGCAATGAAATGGTCTTGGGTGGCCAAGCCAGCAGCTGGAAAGACCTTGACTACCAGGCACCACAGGGCTCTTCCAAAGTCTCAAGCAGATTCCCTCTTTTCTCGCCTTCTATTAAAAAAAGACAGTTCTTTCTCGATCAGCACATTTGGCAGCCTCAAGGAACTGTCCATGGCAATGAGCAGTATAATTTTGTATATTTACTGGTTAGGGTCAATAAACCACTACTGGCAGACCCCTACAAACTCCATAATTCACACTTGTGAATTATGAAGTTCCATAAATCACGGTTGGCAGAAACATCCACAAGTCTCCCTCAGCACCTCTCCGAGAAGCTGTCCTTGTGCTGGCAGTATGCTCGCACTGCTGACAGAAAACTGCCAGCGTGAAAAAAAAAACACTTCTCAGAGAACTGTAATAAACAAGCCGGGCTCATTATTAATCAGTAAATATATAAAATAAAACATGGGGAATTCTGGAATTTTGGATTTTATGCACACCCTCAGTGTGTGATGCCCAGATAAACCGTTCGGCTTTGCCATTGGGGTTTATGGGTTTTCACACACCTCAGGTGTGCATAAAATCCTTAAACCACACTTCCCCATGCATTATTCTATATTTAATGTCAGACTTCACTTCCAAATACATCTCATGGGCTTTTCCATGAAGCAAAAGTCCCATAAATGTTTGCTTAGCTGCTGTATCCCATTTGTTCAGTTCAGCTGCACACTGAAATTGCTCCATCCAGTCAGTTCACTCCTGGTTCTCTCCATCAAAAGAACTGGGCATAAAGGCAGGTCACCTCACACCTTCCTCCAAGGATACCTGTGGGCTAGCAGCTCCTCCAGGTTGAGACATGTTTAATTTTAGTTGAAATGCAAAATAAAATAATTTCACATGGTAACAGTTTCTCTTTTACCCTGCAAACTTGTTTGCAGTGAATCCCACCATTGCTACCAGTCTATGACAGACCCCACAGAAAGGCATGCCTGGGCCAAACATGTAACATTGCCCCCACCTTTGGTACACTGGTCCACTCTGGTAAATTGTGGTTTAGGGGTGAGTGCTAGAGACACTCCAATTGACCAAGTCACATCGGCTTTGTCTGTTGGTGGGCTTGGTAAAGAAACCACTAATTTCTCTACCAGATGGGGAGTCAATAATAACCAGCCCAAGTTTAATGGAGTAACACAGCTTTATTAACAACTGACCACCTGTAAGAAGGAGGGTTAGTGCAAATGGCAACTTTAAAGATGGTCCTCTTAGGTGTCCTCCTGGGCAGGCCAGATCTACCCCTTCCTACATGGTACCAGCTTTTAAATAGAGCTTAATGGGAACTCAGTCCCTCGGTACCACAGGTGCAGAATCGCTGTAGGCCCCTAGATGTTGCCGCAGGTTGACTGGCATTGGTGCACATTAAACAGAGCAACGTGCTCAATTCCTCAAACCCCTCCGGTTTTGCAATTGCCAAAATGGCAGGAAAAACCTTTCAATACAGGCTATTTGTAATCCAAATTGTGAAACACAGCGACACAGTAGGCGCTGTCCCTTGAAACAATGCCACACTGTGGCGTACTCACTTTCCCGGACCTGGATGGCTTCTCCTGATGCAGCAGGCCACTGGATCTCTGCTCTTCCACGGTACCTACAATGCAGGTAGGCTTCCTCCCTCTGCTTCGTGCTAACTCAGCTACCTTGGGCATTGACTGCAGGCTCTACCGAACTCCTTCCAATTGTTCTGGACTACTGAGAACCCAGTCTGACCCTCACACGTCTGGTCTTCCAAACCCCTAGGTCAGAGGCAGCCTGGCACCATGCTGTAGTGCCTGCTACAGGATGTGGATCAACAGCCCTTGGTCTTTTTCTCCCACTGTATGTTCAGCATCACCCACATGCTGGCTTGCAGGCAGTTGCCACTCTCTTCCTCTCCAGAACTCATCAGCTCTGTCCACAGTTTGCTCTCCACTTTTGAGGCCTGGGATGGCACAGTTTGCACCCAATTCCAGCACTGCAGACCTTTCCACCATGAGATTTCCACCAGATCGGCCTCTTCCAGCACAGTCCTGCCCTTATAGACCCTGCTCAAAGTCTGTCTTGATTTGTGCCTGGGGCTGTCAATCTAAAAACTTGGCAGCCAAAAGGACACACAAAAGGTACCATAACCTGATGCCCCTCCTTTCCCCAGAAACTTCCTGGAGCTCCTTCCCCTGTGAAGTTTCTGAGCACATGGACTGGCCCACCCAGGTGAGTCCCTTACAATATTAATATAGATATACTACAGTATGGACCACTTTCTGCGAGCATTACATAACTTTTATGACCTTGGGCATGGAGAAGAGGAAAAAAACCCTATGATGAGGAAACCTCTGAGGTTTCAAAGCCTTGGTCGCCTTCCCTCCAGGCTAAGGATAAAATTAGTGATGGCTCAACTACGACAATTTAGAGGCCCAGTTCAAAGGGAAACATGTTAGAGGAAGGGCTCTAACTCTATCCCTCTAATGGGCATGCTGTGGTGGTGCCAGGAGCTGATCTCTGCAGCTAAAGGAGGTTCCCTGTGAAGAATGCCCAACCTCCAAGGTGGGATGAGGAGAGCAACAGCTGCTGAAAGGTACTTGCCTGGCCTCCACCAAGGGGAAGCCCAAGAGAGACAGCTGAACCACTGAGGGGTAAGGCACAGGAGTTGGGCACTTAAGGGGTCGGGACTTGCATAACTGTATGACCTTCACCCTTGAAGGACAGAGGACGAGAAGTAGGTGGAGACCAGGTGAACCTTAGGCAGCTGTAAAGGAGAACAGCTTTTAAAAGTGCTGCTGATGTGGTCTGCACAGCTAAAGGAGCCCCCGTAGACTTAGACACCCCACCCTCTGGCAGCAGAAGTCTTAAATGCTACATCAAGGGGAACCACCAAGGTGATCTGCATGGCCAAAGCTTCCCCTGAAGCATAGGACATTGTTACCCGAAGGGCAGAAAGAGAAGGACCCTGCCTGAGTCAAGCTACCTTCAAGATGTGGACTTCAAGGGAGCAGAATGAGACCATCAGCATAGAGAGCAGAGAGCAGAAGCCATGCTGTAGTTGTGGCTGGCATGTGTCTGAGTCCAGCAGTAGTGGGAGGCCGATGGCGAAGCGTAATGGCCATGATCACAAGGCTGAATCACAATGTAGGCAAGAATGAATGACTGACTGAGACATCAAATGACAACTAAGACATGGTATGAGACTGAATGATACATGCCTGGACTGAATGATGAACGCCATGCCCACCAATTCAATAAGCGAGGTCAGTGTTAGTTGCTGATGCACCCCAGGTCAGGTAGGCTGAGGAAATAGAGAACAAAAAATAAAACTGCTAGGGAAAAACAATAGCATATGAGAACGAAAAATTAGGAAGCAGCATGTTGCTGGACCAAGTAACTAATTAAAGCAAATAATAACAAGTGTGAATTACGAAATTTGTAGGGGTCTGCCAGCAGTGATTTATTATTAAAAATAAAGGTATCAAATCATTTGCTTCTGGATCTGTTCTTACAAGGACCAATACGACAAAGACGAAATCTGTATGTCAGCATGGAAGATACTGGAATGCACCGTAAAATACGGCCGTTACATAACATCAAGAAGAAACTGGCACTGCTAGATAGTGACATCTATTTTTTAGCACAGTGCAAGAAGAATAACATAATCCCTAAAGGTCTTACTATTTGAAATCCATAAAAAAACAAGAATAATTCTATGCATGCTGAACAACTCTGTCGTAGAACCAATTGTTAACACACTGGGAGAGGATGTCTGGTGAACCTATTCCAGACATCTTGCAAGAGATACACATTAACTACCAAAGGACCTTAGGAAAAGCCAAGCTCATCAAAAACAGGAAGTTAGATGCCCTTCAACATACCATACTTCCTAACAACCAATTAAGAACATAACAGAGTGATTGAACAACACCAACACCATGCAGATGGGCACCTTTCAGTTGTTAATTTGTGCAACCACACACTGACTACTGAGGAATTAAATTTACTTTCAAAGGGTGTCACTTTCTGCCCAACAAAACCATTGGACAAAATACAGTTTTGTGGTGAACTAGAGGAATGCTTCCGTAGATTGAGACTTAAAGAATTCTTTCACAGCAAGGAAGAAATCACAGATAGTGAAGCCATCACAATCAGTAACAATTTCATGGATAAGAAAAAGAAATCTGAATTTACTCCCCAAGTGGGTGTAACAATAAACTATCCGAGAACATTTTCCAGAAACTTATTCTGGAAAAAAACACGAGAAATGTAATTATATTAATGTAAAACCATAAGTTCTTAAAGTTGCTGCCTCTTCCAATGTGTTGTATAATCAATTATCAGTGGTTCCCCCACAGCTTCAGGGGAAAGGAAAGATGAAGGGCGCAAATCAGAAGAATTCACACGTAGACAGATTCTCTTGAACATTTACGTATATTTCCTTTATTATGAATATAGGCGCATATCCTCTACGTTTCACCAATATGTCATTGGCTTCCTCAGGAGATGCCTCTTAAACATTCTTCTATTCCTATATACAGGCCAATGTTATTCACTTAGACATATTGCGGTCAATGTTGTTTCTTATTCAGCCTTTTCTGTGTTCTGCACATCACAGTTTTAGAAAACAGGTAGATAGCCCTCTTTAAAAAACTTTTTCTGGACTTCTTATATGCACGTCCACACTGTGGCTCAACTTGTATTGTAACAATAAACTAGACAATTACACTTACTGTTTCCGCCAGCGAGTTAGTGGTCAGATCCTTACTAGGCAAATACAGGCCCATTACAACCTTTCTCCATTGGAACGGAGGGCTATACAAACACTGAAATCAAACCACAGCATTGTCATCAAAAAAGCTGATAAAGGCTCTTCAGTGGTGATATTAAACTTAGATGACCATATTAATGAAGCCAACAGACAGCTAACTGACCATACCTACTACAGAGAACTGGAGAGTGACCCCACTACAACCTATAAAAAAGAACTACAGGACTTAATTAGATCTTTCCCAAACCATGTCCAAAAACAATGAACTGACCTCATCCCTGCTGACCCCAAGCCAGGGACATTCTACATGCTGCCTAAATACAGAAACCTGGCAATCTGGGGAGACCCATAGTCTCTGGTAATGGTACACTGACTGAGGGGCTCTCAGGGTTTGTAGAAACCATTTTGAAACCACTGGTTATGGAAAGAGAGAGTTATATCCAGGACACTACACACTTCCTGCGTAAATGTTCTGGTTATAAGGACTTACCACCTAATATCATTTTGGTCACGATGGATGTAACATCACCCTACACTAATATTCCACATGTGGATGGCATTTCAGCCTGCCATAAATACATACAGGAGAAAGGACTGGACCAAAACATCAACCCTGAAGTGGTGGAGAAACTTACTGAACTCATTCTAACACATAATAACTCCAGCTTCAATGGTAAACATTGTGTTCTAACTATGGTAATAGCAATGGACACCAGGATGGCTCCACAGTATGCTAATCTTTTTATGGCAGATTTGGAGGATGACTTTTTAAGGCACTGTACACATAAACCACTGGCTTATTTCTGTTGCATTGATGATTTATTTATAATTTGGACGGAGAGTACTGACACACTTAAGGATTTTCATCAGGAACTTAACTTCCACCCAACCATAATGTTTTCCCTGGAATATTCTGCCACACAAGTGTTAATTTTCTGGACACCACTGTCACCATCAAGGATGGGACCTTACATACATGTATTTACAGGAAGCCAACAGACAGACAGAGATACTTACACAGGAATAGTAATCACTCGAACCACACTAAGAAATCTGCCATGTACAGCCAAGCACTTCGGTATCAGCGTATCTGTTCAAATGAGGAAGACAGAGATACACATTTGGCTATGTTGAAAAACACCTTTATTGAGCAGGGACACTCTTCCAGAGAAATTGACAGGACAATAGAACGTGCAGCACAAGTACCAAGGCAACAACTACTTCAGTATAAGGAAAGGACAGCTACCAACAGTACACCCTTAGTAGTCACATATCATCCTGACCTTGAACTTCTATGTAAGATTATTAAGGACCTCCATCCAATATTTAGTGATGATGAGACTCTTAATTGTATTTTTAAGGAACTATCACTATTATCCTTTAAACAACCCCAAACTTAGCCAAACAAATTATTAGGAGTAAACTTTCACCAGAACAGAATGCCATGACACTTAATGGTACATGACCCTGTAATCAACTCAGGTGTAAGACCTGTGAGCTCATTTCCACTTTGGACTGTGTGGTTACATCACAAAACAGACAATTCAGGGTACAGGGGAGTTATACATGTGCATCACAGCATGTTGTTTATTTCATTCAATGTACAATAAGAGATGTCCACAAACAGGTTAAGTTGGAGAGACAAGCCAACCGCTCCGCACTAGAATTAACTTGCACTGACGTAATATTAATCTCAAAATGACTGAAAAACCAGTGGGGCAACACTTCTCTCAGCTGCACCACTCAATCTCAGATTTGTCAGTAATGGTCTTAAAAGGAAATCTCAAAAGTACACAACAGAGACGGGCTTTTGAGATCAAACATATTACTTCTCATTATGGTAAATGATGGCATGAACACAGATTTGGGGTTTATGGCACATAACAGGACTTAAACATCCACAGACCTTTTCTTCAAAGGATAGACATATTATAGGACTTCAGCATCTCCTTTGTGTGTATGTGTGTGTGTGTGTGTTTGTTGGGGGTGTTATGTGAATGTCGTGGGTGTGGAGGTTGCTGTTACATTGAGGTGGGCTTATATTTAGGTACATGACATAATGGTGTTAATGTGCTATGACTCTTAGTTTACACCCATAGTGAATATTATTTTCTTTAATAACTATCTTCCCGGCAGTGGGGAGGTTATTTCCACTGGGTCTTATTCAGATTCCTTGCCTGTTACTCTTCATACAGTAGTGTTATTATATACTGTCACATTTTTGTACTCGGAACATACTGGAGTGGAGGTTTTATTTATTTATTTAATTTAAACATATCATAGGAATTACAACCCTTTGAGTCAGAGACTCATTTACAAAGGCTCTGTGTCAACATAACTCAAATGTACAATGATACAGGACAGAGTAAAACAGGCACATCATATACAGAAGTAATTTTTCATATCATTGTTAAAGTGGCTGATTGACCTATACATGTAGTTGCTAAGGTAATACATGTAGCCAAATAAATCATCAATGAAAACAGTTGCAGAGCAAAGTGCAGCCTCATGGGTGTTGTTCTAAAACAGGACCCTCCCAGGGCAGTTCTGGGATTGGCTAAGTCAGGGAGGAGGATTAACAGTTACACTGGCAGTGGTGCAAAGAGAGAATGTGCTTTTTTTTAAGGTAGTCTTAAAGTGCCCTAGTTTGGGGATAGAGGTAATGGCTGGGGGGAGTTCATTGTACCAAACCGGGGCTCTATAAGGGAAGGATCACTGTGCTAGGGAGGTCCTGACCCTGGGCACAGTCCACATGTGTTTGATGGCAGAACGAGTGGTTGCTGTGGGGAAGCTTGAGATTAAGGAGACAGAGACCTCCAAGGGGGACAACCCCGGGTGGATTTTTTTGGCAAGAAGACAAGTTTAATATTGTAATCTTTCCTCCAGAGTGAGAGTGTTGGTGAGGGCATAGAGAGTGCAAGTATGGGGGCGTTTGCCTACTCCTAGGAGGAGTCAGCAGGCTTTGTTAATAGCTAGGTGAATTTTGTTCAGAGTTGTATGGTCAGCGGCTGCATAGATGGGGAGCCCATAGTCAACGAGAGAGAGGACAGAAGAGGTGACAGCCAGATTGAGTGCTTCTGGTGTTAGGCAGTCCTTGTGCCATTAGAGAAGGCCTATGCAGGCATTAATGGCTGAGGATAGAATGTTAATATGGACAGGGAGGTGTCAAAAGTAAGGCCGAGATATTTATAGGTATGAACCTGTTCCAGAGGGAGGTGAGCGTGGGAGAAGACATTTGGTTCCG
Source organism: Neoceratodus forsteri (assembly GCA_016271365.2). Classification (NCBI taxonomy): domain Eukaryota; kingdom Metazoa; phylum Chordata; order Ceratodontiformes; family Ceratodontidae; genus Neoceratodus; species Neoceratodus forsteri. Next base: position 1,153,727,716 of record CM057453.1, read on the forward strand.
CATCCTTGGCCTTGCTTTGCCAGTGGGCAAAGAGCATGGCCTTTGTTTTTGTGACATTGCCCACGAGTCTGCGGTCGGTGAACCAACTTTCAATCTGGTTGAAAGAGTCTTGGAAGGAGGACTGTAGGACAGCTGGGCTGGGGTCCGAGGCATAGAGGACCGCATCATCAGCATATAGCAGTAAGTTACTAGAGCAGGATTTGGGTAGGGCATTTAAGTAGATACTAAAGAGCAGAGGGCCTAAAATGGAGCCTTGGGGGTAGGGTTGTCAGAACTAGTTCGGTAAAGATTTGAACCCTCCTCAAACCCTGGTGTTCGAGTTCTAATTTAGAACTCGAACACTAGAGGGTTCGCAAAAGGGTTTGAATCACAATGCTCATTTTTGCTGCCCAAGTATTTGAAAAATAATTATTACTTTACTTTACTGTTGGAGTGTCACTCCTCCTCCCTCCCGGTTGGCGCTGATGTTTCCAAGTCATTTCAGCTCAGCTCCTCCCTACTGTGCAGCTCAAGACAGTTGGGGGGGCAGCGAGGTCGCACTCCGGAGTCCCCATCACATGACCAGCTGCTGTACAGTCAGGTGGTAGAAAGATGATTGGAGGGGTAAGCCTCGCGGGTTTCATAATTCGGGATAAGTGAAGTGTGACTGCGCGGCTCCAGTCCTGTGTCTGATTCCGATTGAGGAAGGCATGCTGTAGAGTGCTGTGCTCCAGGTCCAATCCCAGACCCACCCAGCTGCATTGAGTGGGTGAGTGGGGCCGGGGTTACGGCAGGAAAGAATGGTCAGGAGCACTCAAGAGGGAGATCACCCTGGCTGGGGGATGGATAAAGAGATTAATGGAACCAGAGAAAGTTGGAAACAAATGGGGAAAAAATGTCTCCCAGGTCGCACCATGAGACGAGCAACATGTGTTGTTCAGTGTGCTTTACTAGTAAAACATTTCAATAAATAAATTCAACAAAGTGAAAAATCGTACCATGATGACTGTGCTGAAGGGGTCCTTTCACCCCCAAACCTCCTGATACATACAACAAGGCAGTTCATTTTTGACACAGTATTCACTGTGTTGTTTCCTGCTGTGGGGTACTGTGGCCACTGCCAGCCCATCACCCTGCTGTGTGTGTGCCCTTTGACTGCACTGTACCCCAGTGTATGTTGTGTGTGACTGTATCTAGCCCAGAAGCCAGTTCTGTGGTATTCTACATACACCACAGCATAAAATCCCAGCATTACCACCACTAGCCACACAATTTAATAAGTAAGATACAAGAACATGCATCAAAATCACAATTATTAAAGTCAATAGTGTGTAAAAATACCCCTTACCGTGAGACAAGGGGGAACAACTCACCACCTCCTACTGGTTTCACCTGCAAAGGTTTCCTCAGGGAGTATTTTTACACATGATTGTCTTTAATAAATGTGATTTTGAGGCACATTCTTGTGTCTTACTTATTGAATTGTGCGGCTAGTGGTGGTAGTGCCAGGATTTGTGTGCTTTGATTTAATATTTTTTATCCTCAGCACACCATAGCACTGGGGCAGTATTCCTTCTGCCATCTTTAAACACGTCAGAAATATATGTCCCAGTTGGGAGAAGAGACAGAAAAATCCATTTTCACTGTGTTGTGCGACTGTCTCCTGTGGCCAGTCCATCGCCCTGCTGTGTGCCCTTGGATCAGCCCAGTAGACAAGTTGTAGTGGTATCCTTAAACATATACCAAAAATATATTTCCCTGTTGGGAGGAGAGACAGAAAAATCCCTTTCAGTGTGTGTGTGTGTGTGTGTGTATATACATTAGAGGCAAAAAACTCTGTTTAATGCATTAGTTAGGGTTGTTCCACAGTGACAAAAGTGAGGAAATTTGCTGTTAGGGTTGAAAACCCTAACTCCGACCACCCCCAGCACCACACACACACACACACACACAGACACAGACACACACACACACACACACACACACACACAATGCAAGTATGGGGAGGACCAAGTCAACACAACCAATGACAGACATCCAGCAGCAGGTGACAGAAATAACAAACAATTGTCTAAATGTACTACGAGACATCCCCACCCACCTGACCAGGTACTGCATGCTCAGTGAGATCAACAGCAAAACTGAGGCCATGTACACCAAATGTACACATCCCTGATTGCAGCTGCCACACAACGTACCACACTTAGTAGTTGCATGGCCTTACCTACCGATGTTCACACCAGACCACACCACATGTGGTGGGCCACTTGAGCAATAGAGTTCAGCAAAACCAAGGAGTTGTACAGGTATAATATCTCTGATTATAACAAGGGTTTGAGAAATGCAGCTTTCTAATTGACTGTAAACACTGTAACACCCTTATGTTTAGTTTTTATTAACATACATGTAGAGCCTAACCATATGATGAACATGGTTTAATGTTGTTTAAAAAACAGTTTTATTATGATAGCAATAAGCCACTCCCGGGGTATTATGTTAATGGTCAGTTTATCACTGTCTAGCGACATGTGACACTCGGCTATGCCTCATTCAACATTAAACCCCTACAGGGTGATTAACAGAACATTTAACATAACTGTTGGTCATGCCTTATTGCTTAATTGTCTTTATGAGTAGACACTCTCCCTCTGCTAGGCACTGCAGCAGCTTTGCAACACAGTGTCCCACCCAGTTACACCATACACTGTCTAGTCACTGGAGAATGGCTGTGAATATGAACTCATGAAGATGAACAGTGTAACTTGATCATTACAGTCATCGAAATCTTAGTGTGATTATAACTGACAGAGTCAGTGATAGAGAATAACCCCTGCTGTCCTAGTACACTTACCCCATTGTGAGTTAAATCAATACTAAAAGACATTCTGTTTATAGCTACACCATACCTACTTGATTCCTGTTGTACCACAATTAACATAGTTATCACTTTGATAGCATCAGTGACAGAAGTGTGGCAAACCCAAACACTAGGCATACAGCCGGAGTATGAAACAACTGTTAAAAAAAATTACACTGTGTCCATAAGTGGCATAGATCACTCACTGCAACAATAGTAAATGGATTACTGTTTGAATAAGTTAGTCATCACAGATGCAATGAGATTGTCTTTATCAGGTACAATATACTCAGTAAGCGCCTACAGGAAAATCTATCCTATATACATCTCCGATACAGGTACGTCATTGTTGGCTCAGTAGTGCTATAATATTTAGAAGTTGCTTGGCCTGATCCATGCAATTACACTGTTTCTTACAAAGAATACTTACTGCATCTTTAGTATTGAAACACACTGAAGGTCTATGTATGTACATCAGCAGTACACCTTCATCAGTAAGAATGCATCTGATACTGGCAGTACGAATTTTACAGCGTTGAACAGGCAATGCTTTTCCATACGTTTACATCAGCCTCTCTATCTTGAGTAAACCGTTGCAGTAAATGTACTACTATATAAATCACATACTAAATGTAACACTACTTTTATCTTGAGCATGCTAGTGTCTTGTAGTTAATTTATGTACTTCTCTTAATTAATGTATACTCACTAGTGTTAAAACCTTTCTACAACTGTCATCATGCACCTTCAGCATTTATATTGACTAATGGCACAGTACCAGTTGTGGTGTGGTGGGGCATCGGTAGATAAGGCCATGCAACTACTAAGTGTGGTACGCTGTGTGCAGCTGCAATCAGGGATGTGTACGCTTGGTGTACATGGCCTCAGTTTTGCTGTTGATCTCCACTGAGCATGCAGTACCTGGTCAGGTGGGTGGGGATGTCTCGTAGTACATTTAGACAATTGTTTGTTATTTCTGTCACCTGCTGCTGGATGTCTGTCATTGGTTGTGTTGACTTGGTCCTCCCCATACTTGCATGTGTGTGTGTGTGTGTGTCTGTGTGTGTGGTGCTGGGGGTGACTCGGAGTTAGGGTTTTCAACCCTAACAGCGAATTTCTCACTTTGTCGCTGTGAACAACCCTAACTAATGCATTAAACAGAGTTTTTGCCTCTAATTTCCTTCTTTTGAGAATGATAACGAGAAATAGTGACTGTAATGTGGCGGCGGGAGAGCGGGGCCCTTTGGGCCCCATGCTCCCACCACGTGATGTCTTGTGGCATAGTAACAGGAAGAGCAATGCAAACAGAAGCGCTAACAGTGGCGCACATGGTAACGCAAGTGCAAACGACAACAGAAAGGGCAATGCACACGGTGGCATAGACAGGAACAGTCTGCCACGTGATGTGTTGTCACATAGTAACATGGTGCCTGCAAACGGAAATGTCAATGGGCATGGTGACGCAAAGTGAAACAGAAAGAGAAACAGTACTGTAGACACAAATGGCAAAAATAACAGAAACGCAAGCGCAAATGAAAACGCAAAGGATAACGCGCATATAGAGCCCCACGCCTCCGCATCGCACGTAGCAGCGAGCGTAGCCCAAAGGCCCCGCGACTCCCACCACATGATGTCTTGTGGCATAGTAACAGGAACAGCAACGCAAACAGAAGTGCTAACAGTGGCTCACAATGTAACGCAAGCGCGAATGAGAACAGAAAGGATAACGAACACGGTGGCGTAGACGGGAACGGTGTGCCACGTGATGACTTGTCACATAGTAACATGGTGCCTGCAAATGGAAATGTCAATGGGCATGGTGACGCAAAGTGAAACAGAAATAGAAACAGTACGGTAGACACAAATGGCAAAAAATAACAGAAACAAGCGCAAATGAAAACGCAAAGGATGACGCTGCGGGTGGCGTGACATCAACGGTAAGTGAAACGGGCATGGAACGCAAGCGGAAAGGGCAATGGTAACAGTAATGTAAGCGCACAGGCTGGTTTTCCCCAAAAGCTGAATAGAGAAAGACAGTGAGTACAAAGAATGTATGCATAATAATGGGTATCGGAGCAGAAAATGAGGACTTGGAATACTAAATAGGTTATATCTCAGGAACCGTATGACGTAGAAAAAAAGTTTAAAAGTCGTATGATTTATGACTGTCCTGGCTAGTTTTGTACTTATCCCCCATTAGGGGGTTGAGAATTTTTCTGACGAAAAGTCCGTATCTCGCACCGTTTCCGAGATACGGGCCCTGAAAGGCGCGTTAACGCCATGAATGTTATCCTATGGGAAAAAAGAGAAGTTCAGAGCACCATAACTTTGCCTCCCTGTAATATTTTTTCACCAAACCACTGAAAGACACATCTGTGGGCTGTTGACTGTCTTCCCTCCAAATTTCAGGAAAAAAGACCAAACCGTTATTTTGCAGCAGGGTGCCAAAGGATTCCTGTAATGCATCGGGCGCCGTAATGTTATCCTATGGGAAAAAACGTCAACTTTGGAGTGCCGTAACTTTGCTGCCATGTAATATTTTTTCAATACAGCACTGAAAGGCACATCTGTGAGATGTCGGCTGTGTTCCCTCCAAATTTCACCCCAAAACTCCCAACCGTTCTTTTGCAGTGCAGTGCCAAAGAATTGCTGTCATTTTCCGACAGACTAGAAAATTACTGTCACAATTTGCGAAAGCTTTCGCAAACATTTGTGACACTTTCGTGAGCACGAAAGTACTTTTGAAAGTACTTTTTCCAGAAATCTGAAAAACATATTTCTGGGGTGTTTTACCCCAAAATAAAGACATGGCTAGCATCCTCAGGGTCCGACTAGGTGAATACAAAAAGAATTAGGTTGCTAGAGGGTCCCAAATTTAAATGCCAAGCATTTTTCTAATCACCAACTGAAAACAAAATGGCCGATTTGCGAAAGTAACAGGTCCATTTGCGAAAGTAAAAATGCATTTGCGAAAGTGTTGAACTTTTTGTTAACTTTTCCCATTGACTTATAATGGGAAATTGTTTTTTGAATAACTTTTGAACCGTTTAATATTTTTTCACCAAATCTTCAAAAGGCACATCAGGGACCCTGGCCACACGTTCCCTGAAGATTTTGGGCCAGTTGCACAAACTGTGCGTAATCTGCACGCACATCAGAATTCCAGAAAAGGTTAAACGTATGCAGAAATCACGCTTAATAACTCCGCAGCTGTGTATCCAACTGGTACAAAACTTGGCAGATGCCAAGGCCTATGTTCTTGATCATGTATTCCAAATTTCAGCCAAATCTGTCAAACGGTTGCAAAGTTATTAAGGTGCAAAGTTTTGGGGTTTAACATAGAAATGGCTCTCAACTCTAATTCATGGTAGCACTACTGGCTACCATATTATAAATATATATATATATATATATATATATATATATATATATATATATATATATGTGTGTGTGTGACTCTGTCTTGTCTACTGCTGGCCTATCACCCTGCCGCTGCGTGCCCTCTGACTGCACTTTACCCTACTCAGTGTGTGTGACCGTATGCAGCCCAATAACCAGTTGGGTGGTGGTATCCTTAAACACATGCCAAAAATATATTTCCCTGTTGGAAGGAGATCCAGAAAAATCCCTTTCACTTTGTTGTGTGACTCCGTCTCCTTTGGTGTACTGTGTGGCCAGCCCATCATCCTGCTGTGTGCCATTTGACCACACTATCCTACCCAATGTGTGTGACTGTGTGTAGCCCAGCAGCTGCTTGTGTGGTATCTTTAAATACATGACAGAAATATATCTCCCCTTTTTTAGGAGAGACAGGAAAATCCCTTCAGTATGTTGTGTGACTTTATCTCATTTGTTGCATACTGGCCAGCTCATCATCCTGCTGTGTGCCCTTGGACTACTGCACTGTATCCAGTATATCAAATTCACACAGGATCATATTTCTCTCCCCTTATACTGGACAGGTTTTATTTATTTTTGTCCTCAGTTTCATATGTATTTCACTATTGTCTTGTAATTGGGAGCATGTGCACACTTTTAGGTGTATTTCACTATTACATTCATTATTGGCAGGAAAATGAAAAAAATAGGGTTTGAGTTCTAAAAAAGATTAGAACCCTAGAACATTTTCAAAAGTTCTAGACTAGAACTAGAACCCAGAACTTCTAAGGGTTCTGACAACCCTACTTGGGGGACCCCCGAGCGGACAGGCAAGGTGGTTGATAGTGTGTTGTTTATCTTAACTCATTGGGATCTAGCTGTAAGGTAGTTGGTGAACCAGGAGAGGGAACTGCGCGATAGACCAGTAATGTGGAGTGTGTCTAGGAGGAGAGGGTGGGAGACCGTATTGAAGGCTTTTGAGAGGTCTATGAAGATGGCTCCAGCCAGGTGTTTTCTGTCTAGGGCAGTGTGAATGAAGTTAGAGAATTCTATGAGGGCAGTGGTTGTGCTATGGCCCGTTCTGTCACGGGGGTCCTTGACAGATTAAATTACATTGGGATAATATTGTAGTGATTTGTGGAAATGAAGGTATGTTAGGACTTGTATCTCACATACCTATGGTGTACATTCACTTCTAACTAGTTATCTTACCCTAGGGAGGGTGGAGGTTTTTCACATTTTTGAACTCTGTTCATATCTCTTTTACTTGGAAGTTCAGGACAAGTTTAATTCCTTTGGATAACATTTGAAGTGATTGATGTGAATGATGGTGCATTAGGACGTGTGTGCCTGTATATGTGTGTGTGTGTGTGTGTTGTATATGTGTATATATATATGTTTATTTATATATATATATATATATATATATCTCCTTACAACTAGTTATCTTCCCCCTGAGGGGGGAGGGAATTTAATTCCTCTGATTTCATATTCAGATTCCTGGGACATTTTTAGTACATCAAGTTGAAATCTGTACATAACAGATTGCATGGTCTTAGTTTTTGGGTAGTCCTCGACAAGCAGCTTTTTGTTGGGCTCTTTTACTGCCAATTTATATTCTCATGTATAAACTCTTGTTACAACAGTAAAGGACTTAAGATTTATAGAGCATAATAACCAGTCTGAGAGTATAGTTGGGTAATGTTTCCAGCTATTGCTCACATTCAGTAAACTTTACTTTAAACCCTTTGTATGCCATGTATATTTATTTTTTGTAGTTCTGTTTTACGTGTCTTATTTTTAACTTACAACTATGACAATCCAAGTGGGTTTTGTTTTTTCATGAACTGCACTCATAATTGAGCTATACAGACCTATGCTTGAGATGTCCTTATCTTACTCTGAAGGTATCTCTAAGTTACTTTAATTTAGAAAATGGGCGAGTAAAACCTAGCATCCTGATTGGCTAGGATGCTGAACTAAGGAGGCGGGTATTTCTCAATAGAGCCCACTAAAAGTAAGTACCAATTCAGGGTGCCCCATTACTTAAAATATTATTGGGCACTCAGAACTTTCAAACTCCCTAACTGCCATGTTTCTCATCTCGCTTAGCGAGACTCATGTCAGCAAGTCAGCAGCCCAGCTCTGTATCCCCACTCCCACACAAATGGAAACAGTTTTCAGCCACAAGAAATATCTTTTTTTAGTTTGTTTTAAAAATCAATAGCGCTAGCACGTCATGTGCTCCGCACTAGTGGCAACAGCTTCTCCCAGATCACCTTGCTTCTAACTCTGCTCAACCCATCAAAAACAAAACCATACAAATATGTCTTTTTTTTTTTTTTACTCTGCACAACCTGGTACCTTAATTTGTTTTTTTTTCCCCCAGTCATCACCTTCTGAAATGCTTCACCATGTGCACAAAAGTTCAGAGTTGCGCCATACATTTCCTCATGCGCGGGGGCAGGGGGTGTCAGCTGGCTGATGTAAATCCAGTATAGAAAAACTTGAGGAAAAACCACCTTCATCACAAAATAAATAAAACAAATGGAGTTCTGGGGTTATGCTCTTGTAACCTCTGACCTCAAGTCACCATGGCAACATATAGAAATGCAGGGGCTGAAACACAGAGAGTACTGCTTTTAAAACAATAGCTACAGTGCCCTCTAGTGTCAGTACTAGCAGTATACATACATCATTAAAGACAATTCTAAGGTGGAGTAACTATTTTATAACAAAAGTTACTTTAAAATAATTTTTTCTTAACTTTTTTTTATTAAACTTATGTTTTTTCACAGTGATCATTTTCTAAGCACAATAATACCTTACAGGGTGGGCGGTATTGGGGAATACCAGACCTTCCAGGGGCTATAAGGTCCTCCGCCTGTGGTGTCGGGCCTCATTACGCCCCGGGTGGTCCAGTATTCCCCAATACCGCCCACCCTGTCAGGTATTATTGCTTACTTATGTGCAGTGCACTCCTCACATGATGCTAGGCTCTAAGCACATCTGACCTTTAGGCTTTTTCAACTGAAGCTGAACTGATGTTTTTCAATATCTCTGATGTGTCTTGTGTTATTTTTTAAATAAGTATTTTAAACCAATGGGAATTTTTTTCTGTTTTTTTTTCTATATGATCTGGGTGTTAAAAGTATGGGATTTTCTAAATAACTGTCATTAAGCTTCCGAGGAAGGACTGGGTTGGTCCGAAAGCTAAAGCACTTTGTTCTTTTTATTACATCTATGTTGGTCTGATAAAAGGTATCAAATCATTTGCTTCTGGATCTGTTTTTACAAGGACCAACATGGCAAAGACTAAATCTGTATGTAATTAAACCACCAGAACACAAATGGGAGCAGGTGCCCTGCTAAGAAACCAGGAAACAATTAAGGATTGTAAGTGAACTGGGAGATTGCAAATGGTCTGGAAGAAACAGCAAAATAGGAAGCCTGAAATAATATAAGTCAAAATAAGAATGACAGAGGCAGGACACAGTATGAAAACTAGAAGCACAGAAGAACCAGAACAGAATGACACATAAGAGGTAAATGAGAACAGGAGGGCAGCAGGAGTAGTTGGCTGAGGGAAGTACAAACTGCAGCCAGGAAGTGAGAAAGTAAAATACTAGCCTAGAAAGCCAGTGGAGCCACAAACTAAGCAGAAAGCCCAAAAGCACAAAGGGAAAGTGAGAGGCAAACCCATGGAGAAAGGGGGAGGCACCGGCTCTGACTGCAGTAAAGGAACAGTGCTTCTGAGTGGGGCTGGAGGAAGCTAGCTTAAATACTTTAGAAAGAGGGGGTGTGGCTGGATGTTCAACTTGTTCCTGCCCACTGAACTGCAGGCATAGCATTTGAAATCCCACAAAAGGACTGGGTCCCTTACAGGGGGGGTACAAATGATTGAGGCACTTAAAAAACCTTTTGAAAAACAGGTTGTGAGGCCAAGGACTGTTTTCTGCCTGATGATGTCTAGGCCGAGACTGCTGCCAGGGTTTAATTTCAGGCTTGAGGGTCTCAAACCTAAGGACTGTAAGTGTACCACGTAGTCCAAAACTGTAGGCAAGTCAGCCTGCATTTAGATTATCTTCCTTGGGGTTAAACCAGTATGAGAATCTCTTCCACTTAGAGGAATATGTTTTCCTTGTTTTTCAGGAAACCTTTAGCACTCTCAGCACCTCCTCTGATAGAGTCAAACTAGAGAATTCCAGCTCCTCAAGAACCATACCCTTAGGCATAGTGTTCTGAGGTCTGGGAATGTTATTCTGCCCAGAGACACAGTCAGCAGGTTGTATCATAGTAGCAGGCTGATTGGAGTCCTACTGGACAGGGGCAGGAGCACTGAGTACCAAACCTGTCTGACCCTGTCCTGGACTATCAGAATCATTGTTGCTGGCTCTCTCCTGAGATTTATGAGCATTCTCTGTATGAGAGGAAATGGGGGAAGGCATACAGGAACCTCTCTGTCCAGTCCAAAAGTAGGGTGTTCTCTGGGACTGTGCCCCTTCCTGGTGGCCTGCAGCAAGACTGTGGAGGCTGATTGTTTTCCCAAGAGGCCAACAGATCTATTTCCAGAGTGCCTCATCTTCTGAAGACTGAAGTTACCACTTGCTGATTCAAAGTCCACTTGTGGTTTCCCTGGCTGATTCTGCTTAGGGAGCCTGCCAGCAAATTGGGGTCTATTCATGAATGCCTACATGCCGCTTAAGGGCAGCACGTAGGTATTACTACAACTGAATGCCACACAGCAGTGATCTACACCCACCCACTCCCCATGGCATTCACTCATGCACATGCTAGTGCCCTGCATGCTGGATCTCCCCCCTGGCGCAGGGCACCACGCTGGGGCAGGACAGGGGCATGCCAGGAGGGTGCCCGAGCCGCGTGTATTCACAAAGGCACTTGCATGCCATGGTGGTGTGGGTAAACTGCATGAGGGGGACCCTGCTGTAAGTATTTATGTACCCCCTAAAGGTTATTGGTGGGATGTGGAGGCAACAGGGTCCCCGACATCTGCTCCTGCCCACTGGGCTGCCTGGGAGGGTGGGGGAGTGGCCATTTGGGCTAACGCCTGTTGTTTAAATGTGGTGGGCTGTGCACATTCCCAGGTACAGATGGGGATCCACTATGGGGACCAGGACAGACATCCCAATTGATGCCCCCCAGCACCCTGTGTTCTTCCCCCATGCTGCCACGATCCTCCGCCACATGGCTGTGTGCTGAGGGGGTGGGGGCATGTACAGGTGGCTGGCAGTCAAGAATGCTGGCTGGTGCATACCTGTGCGGGGGGTGTGGAGCTGTGTGGGTGGGTTATGTACATTTCATGGCTAATTCCCACCTGGTAGTGAATAGACCCCATTGTCCCTAGATTTCAGGTCCTTATAACTTCTGTGCACAGTTTGAATCTGAACAACCTGACCTTGTAGCTGGGAGGAAAAGGATTGCATTGCCAGCAAAATTGCCCTGAGCTCTAGGAGACTGTGTGCTCTGAGTCTCCTGTGGACTGCAGATGCCATTCACCGTACGATTCTGCAGGTGGACACGCCACCCTTAGGACTGAGGCATTGGTTGTGAGGATACTTGTTCAGGATTGCTGGAGGAAGGGAATGCCCCCTCTGAGGCAGCTTTTCTCCTTCCACCACTCTAATGCCCACACGAGAGTCTTTGTGACTGGCATTAGCCTGGACAGTGAATCCCACATTGGAGACCAGTGGTCCGTTAGGTGATACTGAATGTCCCTCATCTGAAATCTGTCCCATGGTGCAACTTCTGACTCCTGGATGACCAGGTAAATAGATCAGGGAAGGGCAGTAGATGTGGCCTATCTGTACCTTAGCAAAGCCTTCAACACTGTGCTGTACAGGAGACTGACAAAGAAATTGAGCAGCATAAGAATGGGATCCAAAGTGGTGAAATGAGTTAGAAACTGGTTAATGGGTAGGCAACAGAGAGTGGTAGTTAATGGCACTCACTCTAATGGCGAGGGGAAGAAACACACTACTGCTTTGTCTATGGTACTGTTTCCTGTTACACAGTGTGTAATAACCTTGAGAGCAAACAAAAAGGCAGTACACACAAGGCTGAATGTAATTCACTTTATCAAGTAGATACTCACAAACAAGTGAACAGTGTGCAAAAAATGTGCAAAAAATACCCAAACACTGATAGAGCCCCTGGAGGGTGGCTAAATAGACTTCTCAATGTTTTATGTTGCTCTAACACTTCAATAAGGGGTGGGGTCTGATTGCTAACTAGCAAGAATTTATGTCTCCACATTTAAAGGTACAGTTCATTATTTGAGATGATAACCAATCGTCCAGTTAGAGATTGGCACTCACTCTAATGATGGGAGAGTAACCAGCGGGGTGCCTCGGGGCTCAGTAGTAGGACTCTCTTAAATTTCTTCAAAAGTGATATTGCTGATGAACTAGAAGAGAAGGTATCCTTTTTTAGCAGATGATACCAAAATCTGTAATAGGGTAGACAATAAGGAAGGGGTGGGAAAAAATATGTAGTGATCTTGGGAAACTCAAGGAGCGGTCAAGAGCATGGAATTTGGGGTTCAGTGCCAAGAAGTGAAAAATCGTGCATTTGGGGCATAGAAACTGAAGAACTGAGTATAGGATGGGGGTACTGTCGGGGTTAGTATATCTGATGACTTCAAAGTGGCAGGGTAGTGTGCAAAGCAGTGGGTAGGGCCAGTGGGATGCTGGGATGCATAGGAAGATCTCTCTCCAGCAGGAGGAGGGAGGTGGTGTTGCCCATCTGGAGTACTGTGTATAATTCTGGAGGCTGCACCTCAGTAAGGACATAGACAGTGTGGAGGCAGGCCAGAGAAGGGCAACAAAAAATGGTGCTGGAGTGCACCAAAGGGATCTCAACTGTACATCCTGACAGACAGGAGAGCAAGAGGCGACATGATAGAGACCTACAAGTACCTAACGGGGGTGAGCAGGGTGCAGGAGAGAAGTTTCTTTCAAACAATGAAGAGCATCAGAACCAGAGGAGATGTGATGAAGCTGGAGGGGGAAGTTTAGGAGGGATGTGAGGAAGTACTGCTTTACTGAAAGAATGGTGGATGCCTGAACAGGCTGCCAGAGCAAGTGGTGAAGGCAAAAACAATAGGAGACTTCAAACATGCATGGAATAGATATAGGGGAATATTAGGAAATGGACAGGGAGGCAGAAGGGTTGCCGGACACCAACTAGGGTCTGCAGAGACAGACTGGGCAGGGATGTTGTTAATCAACATCTTCATCAGTGACATTACTGATTGGATAAAAGGCAGAATATGCCTGCCTGCGGACAACACAACGCTCTGTGAGAGAGTTGACAGAAGAGGAGATACAGGACATTAGAGAGGAGCTAGCCAAACTGGAGAGGTGGGCAGGTACTTGACAACTGGGATTCAGCACCAAAAAGTGTATGGTAATGCACTTTTTTAAAATTTTTTGGTAACCGGTTAAGGCCCACTAGGCACAAGTGCCTGTTTTCAGGGGCAACCTGGGAGCATTGGGGAGGTTAAGTAACTTGGTCTGAGTCACACAGAATGCAGGTGGAGATAATGAGAATCAAACGCAGGTCTGCTGTATGTAACAAGCTCATTCACTGCTCATTACTCTAACCTTTAGGCTATATTGCCAGCCCCAGAAAGAAATCAGAGACCAAATATTGGCTGGGAGGTGTACAAGTTACTAAGTCAGAAGATCAGAAAGACTTGGGTATGATCATTATGAGTGATCGGAAAAACACAGCACAGTGGAAGAGAGCAGCGGCCAAAGCAAATCAGATGCTGGGATGTATAGCCAGGGGTATAATCAGTAGGACAATGAAAGCAATTCTGCCACTTATACAGGTCACTGGTTTGGCCTCATCTTGAGTACAGTTTGCGGTATTGGAACCCTTACTTAAGGATAGACATCAGCTTACTGGAGATGGTCCAAAAAAGTGTGACCAAGATGATCTATGGACAACAAGGCAGACCATATGAGAAGAGATTCAGAGACCGCAACATGTGCTCCCTGGGGGATAAAAGAGAGAGGTGACAAGATTGAAACCTTTAAATAAATTAAAGGTTTCAACAAAGTGAACTCTGAGGGTCTCTTCAGCCTTAGTGGGCACAGATCCACTAGGGGGCACTCCTGCAAGCTGGTAGGAGGATGATTTAAGAGGGAAATGAGGAGACACTTTTCACTGAGAGGGTGGTGACAAAATAATAATAATAGTAATTTTATTTATAGAGCACAATCTCTAAAATCAAAGCACTGCACAATTCATAAAAACAATTAAAAAGAACAAAACATAAGTATCAAAAACAGTTAAAATCAAGCAGTAAAATACAGAAACAAGCAGAAGCGTATAACAAGACTAGTCACCAAATGCCTGGCAGAATAAAAAGGTCTTTAAAGCTGTTTTAGAGCTCCCCACAGTCTGGCACTCTCGAATCTGATGAGGCAGAGAATTCCACAGGGTCAGGGCCACAAACATAAAAGCACATGAGCCAGAGGTTTTCAACCATATGCTGGGAATAACCCCATATCAGCTAAGCGGAGTGAGCGGACAGGGCAGTAAGGAACCAGGAGCTCTTGCAGGTACAGTAGCCCAGACCCTGTCCATGTAGGGCTTTAAAGGTCAGAAGACTGACCTGGAAGGTGATGCACCACTGAACAGGCAGCCAGTGCAGTTCGCGCAGCACAGGCGTGATGTGGCTTGAACGAGGAGCCACAGTCAACAGCCATGCTGCAGCATTCTGCACCAGTTGCAAGCAGTGGATATCAACCCCTGGAAACCCTAGGTAGAGGGAGCTGCAGTAGTCCAGGTGCAAGGACACAAAGGTGTGGATCAATGTTGGCAGGTCACCGGATGGAACAAGCTGCCTGACCCGAGCGATGTTCCTAAGATGGTAAAAAAAGGACTTGACAAATGCGGACACCTGTGAATGCAGTGTCAGCCTGTTATTAATTAAGGAGCACCCCTAGGTCATGCACCTGTTCAGATGAAAGTAGTTGACTATTCCTGAGCGGAAGCCCAAAGGGACACTCTACCTCCAACCCCTCTATCCGGACACCTTGATCCACAACTAACACCTCAGTCTTATAGCAGTTCAATTTCAGCCAGCTGGATTTCATCCAGTTCTGGATTTCTGTGAGGCAGCTGTTAAAGACCGAGACAGCACTATCCTGGTCGGGAGCGAAAGACAGGTAGAGCTGGGTATTATCTGCATAGCAGTGAAACCTCAGCCCATACCGTCTTACAATGTCTCCTAGAGGCAGCATGTACACCGCGAACAGCACTGGGGAGAGCACCGAGCCCTCAGGGACCTCACAAGACAGGGAGACTGAGTCCGAGGAAAACAACCCCGACACCACCCTCTGAGACCTGCCAGAGAGGAAAGATTGGAACCACCTGAGGACTGGACCAGCCAGGCCACAGATGGCCCTCAGGCACTTGAGCAATGCCCCATGGTCCACGGTGTCGAAAGCTGATGAGAGATCAAGAAGCACCAAGATGGAGCGGCGCTTCTGATCTCTAGCCATCAGGAGATCATTGAGCACCCAAACCAGAGTTGTTTTGGTACTATGCCTCTTCTGAAAACCGGACTGGAGAGGATCCTAGATATCATGGATGGTAATGTGGTTCTCCAGCTGCAGCGCAGCAACTTTCTCAATCACCTTCCTTAAAAAGGGAAGGTTAGAGATGGGTCTGTAGTTAGCCAAGCAGTTGGGGTCCAGAGAAGCTTAAGGAGTGGTGTAACCACCGCCTCCTTCTAAGGAGCACCACATAATCTTGGCCAGGATGAGGCTGACAGAATCAATACACCCCAAAATGAGGCGTGTTGTGCCTAGGTCCAAACTACAGTAGGTTGGCTGCATATTCTGGATAATCCGAACGATATTGACAGTCTCTGGCTGGTCAAAGGAAGACCAAGAACACTGAGGTGCAGTGAACAGGCACCGACCACCGTCAACCCCCATAGAGTGAGCTGGTTGGATCTCCGCCCTGATGCTGGCTACCTTATCAGCAAAGAATTGAACAAACTTATTACACTTACATTGTGAAAATGCTCCTCGGACCTGAAGACAGGTTGGGTTACACAGCCTGTCTACAGTCCGAAAGAGCTGAGCTGGTTGATTCTGAGCTGCAGCAATCTCCCTGGACAGGAACTCTGCCTTCTTACGGGTGATTGCAGATTGATAGAGCTGATAATGATCCATCAATCTAAGGTGGTCAGCATCCAGGGGGGGATTTCTGCCAGCAACGCTCTAGCCTTCGTCTAACTCATCTCAACTCCCTCAAGGTCCCATCAAACCAAGGACACTCCCTGAGGAAGGCACACTGTAGGGTTGAAGTGCTGGGGCTGTTTTTTCAGCAGGCATTTTGCCAGAATAAAATTTCCATCTTTGCACATTGAATATACTGAATTGAGTGCTGAGCTTTTCTTGTTCTGTGTTTAATGCTTAAGTGGGTTGTTAATAGGATTGTTACAGCCCTCTGGGAAGCTATGGCCACCCACACTCCCGCCTAGTGACCTGTTGGATTTAAGAAAACAGTTGCAAGGCTGAACAGCTAGAATACTATGCAGTTTGACTATTAATGATATGCTCATGCTGGAATTATGTGATAACGGTGACTCCTAATGAGTGCCAACCGCAAAGAGCGAGAAAAAAACACCCGACATAAACAGTGCAACAGACATTTGGGCGACCGCCACAAATAGCGATGGTCGCCTACTCCATCCAAAGAAAAAACACCATATTTATTTTTATGCGGGGGCTATGCCCGAACCCCACTCTGCGGGAGGCAAGCCCCCCGTGCCACCCAAAATAAATATAATCTACTCCATGAGGGGTGCGGACTTAGAAAACAGAAAGAAAAACAAACATTTTTATTTTGTCTGCCACTAGACCCGAACCCAGGTTGCTGGCTCCAGGGGCGGTAGTATACACTGCTACGCTACATGGCCAGCTTGGTGGAGCTAGGTCAAGCATCATCTCATATCCTACTGTAGCGAGTGTAGCTCCCTGCTACTCTTGCTCTACAGCATATAGCGACTTTTTCCATGAGTTGCTCTACTTTCAAGTGCTATTATTGAGTCGCTCATATGGAGGCGCTCAGTAATAGGTGATCATATAAGGTGCTACTGCTCAGGCCACCTTCCACTTACCAGCAGGGTCTGGTCATACGGCATTTACCCTGCAATCCCCTGTAAAAGACAGTTCCAATAATACACTCGTGCACTTTCAATATGCTTTACAGTACTTCAGTAACTGTAACCCAGGTAATAATATGCTCACAAGCCAGGTTAACAGCAAAACAGTAAATCAGATTTATTAAGGGGATGTTAAAAAGGGAGGGTCAAGAATCTAGGCAAATGATTATGTAGCCACACCACCTGCCCATATGTCTAGATGCTCCCAATGTTACAAGAGGGGAGCCTACTCCGAAGGAAACCAGACCAGAAACATCCACAGCCATGAAGAAATAAAATGGTTTTCTCTTACCATGGCCCGGGTTCTGCTGCAGATAAACTGGAAACTGCTACCCCTCGTGTCTTCTTCAGAAAACTCCCCCACCAGCATCCCAGCCCAGGAAGCACAAGTCTCAAAATTGGCTGCAACTTCAGACTACCCCCAAAGAAGTCTGATTAGGAATTCATTAAACACTCAACCCACCTATCATCAATTAATTAAGCTTTAAAAAAAACACTCTCTCATGCACTCGTAATTAAGTTGCAAAAACAATTTATTGCACCTGAGATCCCAATGATTTGCCAGGACCCAGGGGTTCCTGTTCTTTGTTTAAAACATGTTCAACAACCAGCTCCTTGGAGCACAACTATTCATATGTTGGGGGACGATTAGACAGCATTCACACTTCAGGCAGCTGATGCAATCTCAGAGGATATACCCAAAACCTCCCGGAACCTGCACCGGATCCTCAGAGCCAAACTTACCCTCTGGCACTGGTAAGTTAGTCACTGTACTTATTCCTTTCCTTTTCTTTCTCTCTTTCCCTGGTCAGCCTCTAGCCTTTTAGAGGAGCAATATGCTTCTCCCACCTGGTCCCTTACCACAGGATCGCAGGAATTTTCCTCCTAACCAGTCCTTTGATTGTAGGGGATAGCAGCTTGACTGCCAGCCTCCTTTCTCCAGCTACGGGGATTTCAAAATACCTCTCACCTGCATCCCTTTCAGCCATCACTCTTGTGCTTGATTTAAGCTTACTGGGTCCGGAGCACTTCTCAAGGCCTGTTCTTTGACCTGCGGCCTGCCCGAGTAGCTTGTGCCCGGCACCCCAGGACCTGCCCCTCCAAGCAGGCCCCTTAGTGGGTGGGAAGCCTCCGGCACCACCCAAAACAGACCTGGACCACCCTGTCACACAGTAATTGAGAGGGAAGCTGCAACTGCCCTTCCCCTGGGGGAATCCTGCCACAAAACCCCCAGCCTTGGCAGTCCAACCCTACTTCCTACGGGCCTGGGACCCCACCATGCTACCTCCTATGGACACTCTCCTTACCCCATCTCCTACTGGAGCCCCAGTTCCCCACATAATGCTGGCAGACTATCTGAGGCCCTCCCTACAAAGCACCAATTACAGGCACCACATCACTGGAATACAGCTCTACCTCCACTTACATGGGGGGGTCCTCTTTTCCCCTTGAATCAGGCCCAACTAGGACCAACAAGCTCCTCCTGCCTGTCCTGCCATCTCCCAGCCAGCCTCCTCTCTCTCCCAGAACCACCTGAGCTCACTTCTTTTATGGACTATGAGACTGCTCCTAGTGGCAGACTAATAACACAGCCCAAATTGTGTCTTCCCCCAAATACCCTACCAATCCTTAACCGGGGGGGGGCACCATGAGTGGGGTCCCTAAAAGTAAGCATAAGCCTCTCTCGAAGAAAGGGGGCTTACACTCTTCCCCCACACAAGGGCATTATTCCCCATGGGGAATGATGGCAAAAACCACACCAACTCCTCCAACTAAGCCCCCGCCCCCGGTATGCGCACTCCCAGGGGAAGCTGGCACCAGCTAGAGCTGCTAAGGCGGATCTCCAGGGGGAAACTCATTCCTACCTACTACTAAGCCCCAAAACACAAACAAGATATATAACTTTTTTTCTTTTCTGTACTGCAGGGAGGGGGGGCAAACTTCTAAAACTGAGGAAAACTGCATAAGCAATATATACAGGAACAGCATGGTATAAACCTCGACATTAGATTAAAATAGTATTCTTATTTTCTTAGCTTGATTAAACTAACCATAATCACCTAGTTTGTATGCATTCATATACAGTATATAAATGTATATAATCAAACCATAATCACTCTACCACACATCAAACCATGCACTCACACTCTCACCCATCCACACACTTTAATGACTGAACATTTTTTTCCTTTAGAAGAAAATTTCAAAAATAATAAAAACCATATTCTAATTTACAATCCTCTAATATAGAAAAGGTCAGTATAACTCATTTTCTCTTAAGTCAATCATGGAGATAACCGCCTGCTCCGAGGAGCAATACCTGGCACAGTCAGAGTTTTTTACAGGGGCTTTAAGTACAGGGTTCTCCTCCTAGTGGAAAATAGAATTCAGGATCAGAGCTTGGTAGTGAGGTAGTGAGGTCCCCAAAAGAGTCTTTTTTTTTTTTTACCCTCTACGTGCTCCACGGCAGCCACTCCTTCGGGCTTACCAAGGCTGTCCTCCGACCCATCCATCCTCCTAGCTTCCGCCTCAGATCGCAGCCGACCCCCAGGGTGACCCGGCGTAACCCTTCGCCGGATGGGTCCCTCTCCTCTGAGGGAGAAGGCACCAGCAATGGGGAGCAGACCAGTGCACCACTTTAGCCCCAGGGATGCTGCTGAGATGGAGAGCTCGGTAGGACCTTGATGGCCTCAGAGCGCCAGGCAGCCGTCATCCAGCTTGCGTGAAGCGATATTTCCGCTTTTCTAGTTACTCCCTCCTGCGTGCATCAGCAGTGCTCCTGGTCTCCACCAGAGGCCGCTGCAGTGCGATGACAACCCACCCCCAGGAGAGTGAGAGAATCATGGACGCCGATCTCCGCCTCGTTAGCCCCCTTCTCGACATCCCGAGTCCGCCCCCGAACCCGGTCGGGCGTGATGAAGTAAGGCGCCAATGCCTCAACCCTCTGCGCCACTGGGCCAGCCCCCAAAAGTGTCTTTAACAATCATGTAGTACTTAGTGTGGCATCCCGCCAGATCCTGCACCAGGGCAGAATGTTTAAATAGAGTCAACCTGGTCCAAGGAGCAGTGTGGCACATGGCTCTGGCCTTCTGAAATAGTTCTTGGGACAGACGGGCACTTCTTCCAGGGTGATGTTTCAGCCTCTCCAATTGCTCCCCATAAATCCAGTTCTCTCTCATCTCCTCCATGATATCCCACTGTCTCTGATAGGTAAGGGTAGTCCAAGCTCTCATACTGTATTCTCAGTCTGCGCCACACCCACCGCTCTGCTTGACTCCACTCCGGCAGATCTCTTGTACTGGTTCTGTGGGTGGCTCCTGTTTCTAGCCATACCCCCTTCCTGTATTTAGCATTTAGAGGGTCCTCCCTGTTAAGTCCATCCATCCTGCTCCGAAGTGCATGTGAGCACTCTGGGATGCAGGGGGTCTGATCGTCAGCTGTGATCATTGGACAATGGTAGAGCTTAGGTAAGGACTGATAGATGACCTAATCAGTAAATTGAAACTTTTGGCCAAGAAACCTGCTCTCTTCAAAATTCTCATCATCTGCCAGAAGTCTTTTTTCAGACTTGCTCTCCTCCTCCTTCCCTTGAGACCCCAGACCAGCTGCAGCAGATTTTGGTCTCACAGAAGCTGGAGAAACTGGCCGTGATTCTTCACCTTTCAGGCTACCTTCAGACAGAGGCCTAGGCGGCATTCCCTGGGCCATGGGGGTTCACTCATGGGTGGCTGAAGGCCTCTGTCCCTCCCTCTGCTATGGGGAGCTGAGGCAGCTAGTGAGGAGGAACAGGGCAGATGGCTGGATCCCTCCTCACCCTTTTTCTCCTCTGCTGCAGCTGCACCCTCCCCTGCACCTCTTCTGCTTCAACAATCACATTAGGGAGGGCCCTTGCACTGATTCTAGCTCTTTCACCTTCTCTAGGGTCCGCTTGGGGGTCCACCCCTCTAATGACAACCTCTCCACAGCACCAGGCTGTAGGCTTCCTTGCGACCATACCGAGGATGGGCCTTCTGAAGTGCTGAGGGGGTATACCCAATGGACAATGGGAGGGTCCTGGTCAAATATGCCTCCGGGGCTGAGCTGGAGCAAAGACTGCTCACTGATAGATGGCCTATTCCCTCTCCCTTATAACCACATCTGACACATCGCTCCTCTGCCTGCCCTCTCCCTGTAGCATTCCATAGCCAAGATAACAATGAGGAAGGAACCTTTGATAGAGGTTCCTCGGAGGGAGGCACACCATCGGCTCCGATCCCCCGCCCAGTCATCTGAGAAAATGGATCCATATCTGCCAGTCCCAAGTACCTTCCAGGATCAGTGGGGTCAACAGTTCTTATACAACTCCCCTCAGCTCTAATACTTTTTGCTCAATCCTTCTCCTCCTCTGCTCGCTCCTGCTCTCTCCACAAAATGGAGATGCCTTCTTCATTCATTTTTCCTTCAGCTCGCCCTCCAGCCAATGAGAATATGGGCAGGGATCACGTGACCAGCAAACCACATCAACTTACGTGGAGAGCAGGGCTGCAGCCTACCACCCAGCCCACCACACCCAGGATGGAATTTGAATGCACCACTTGGCCTACCCAGCCAGGCCAGAATTGCCAGTCCTCTGATTCAGGATACTCAGCTCTGGGGGTGTGAGGGGTCTCCCCCAAAAGATCCCGAATGAGCCCCCATGTATAGCCACCCCACCTCCCCGTATGTCTAGGGGTTCCTGATGTTAAAAGAGAGGAGGGGGCCTACTCCAAAGGAACCCAGACCAGAAACACCCACAACCATGAAGAACTACAAGCATTTGTCAATGCCAAATGTTGCCTTGCTGGCATTGGCTTTGGTAGTGCTGGAGTTAGAGAGATGCATAATAAGAATGGAAGTGAAGTATTGAACTGATGCCAACCCCACCCACACCCTGCAGAGACTGACAGACATTGGGTGTGCCTTTGGGTCATCCGCCATAACACTCACACTATTTCACCTCACCCTACCCTGCAGACGCCGACAAGTGTTGACGTGTGCCTTGGGGTCTTCGGGCCTTACACTCGCCCCATTCCATAAGGAAATACACTGAGATGGGTGCAGTATATGAGAATGGGGTGAACTTTGGGTGCAAAGAGTCCAAGGCACACCTCGATGCCTGTCACTGGCTGTAGGGTGGGGGTGAGGGTGGAATGGCATGAGCATTACTGCCGACAATCCCAAGTCACACCCCTGACATGTGTCAGTCTCTACAGGATGGGGCGTCACAGTTGGAAACCCTAACACCCCGGACGTTTTTTGATATTTTCACTTCAAATTTTCAACATGAGCTTTTTGTGACGCCATCTCATGAACAGTGGCATGATCAGTTCACTAGCCAAAAGATGATTTTGCACAGTGACTGGGCCATTTATCGCCACAGTGGTTGAAACACATTTCAGGAAGGATGTGAAAAATGACAGCTGTACTGCTCATGAGGAGGTGTAAAAAAATGGCAATGTTGAAAATCTGGAGTGAAAATATGAAAAATTGAAGTCATGAGCGTGCGTAGAAACTGTGCCATGCATGCCCGTAAACACAATTATTTTGGGAATTTTTTTAACCAGATTTTCAACATAGGCATTTTGGGACCTCAGCTCATGAACAGTGGCACTGTGATTTTGTTAATCTGTCCTGAAAGTTGATTTCCCACATCGATCACGCCATTGTGCGCCAGATGTGCAAAAACACATTTCGGGCAGGATGTGAAAAATGACAGCTGTACTGTTTATAAGGAGGTGTGAAAAAATGGCAATGTTGAAAATCTGGAGTGAAAATATTAACAATTGTCGAAGTTACGAGCGTGCATGGAAACTGCGCAATGCATGCTTGTAATGGTCATTTTTTGGAATTTTTTCACCAAATTTGCAAATAGGCTTATTGGAACTCCACCTCATGAACAGTGGCACTGTCATTTTGTTAATCAATCCCAAAAGTTGATGCCACTCAGTGACACAGAAATCACCTTTCAGGACCAAATAACAAGATGACAGTGCATGTGTTCATGAGGTGGGGTCCCAAGAACCTCATGTTCAAAATTTGGAGCCAAAATTAAAAAAAATGGCTGAGATATCCACCTAAGTTGAAACCCCCTGACTGATACCATTAGACAGCTTACCGGCATTTCTTCATTTTGCAATTCTGCTTTGAAGAGTCCAGACGTGTTCCTGCTCCAGCGAAGATCGCAGCACTGGACCTCCAGAGGTAAGTATGGGGTGAGGGGGGGGTGTGGTGAGGTGGGGTGCACAGTGGGTGGATGCGGGTTTGGGGAGGAGGGCACCGCAGACAATGAGGGACCATTTCCTTTTTTTCAGGTAAAAAAAAAAACAGACCTGGACATCACAGTGCCAACATGGTTGGCTTTGTGTGAGCAGTGGCACTCTGGAGTGGGCTCCCAGTGTGCCACATAATGTGGGGGGGGACAAAACTGGACCCAGACATCGTGGTGCAGACACAGTCGGCTTTGTGTGAGCAGCAGCACACCGGAGTGGACTCCCAGTGTGCCCCACAATGTGGGGGAGTGGGAGACATACCAACATGGGGATTGCACCCCCGATGTCAGCTTTGTTTGGGGATTGTGTGCCGCCACCATGTTTATTGAAATGTTTCACCAGGAAAGGCACGTACGGGAGGCGTGTCAGCCCTGCCGCTGCATGACAAACTTGTCTCTGATTGCAGAGGCACTTTTCTTTCCAGTTGTTGGCACTTTACATAATTCTTTTGTCAGTGCTAGCATGCCGGCTAATTGGGGAATGAGGGACGTACCTACTAAAGCGTGCCCTGCATTCACCAACACTGACACACCTCTCACTGTGCTATTACTACCACAAGATGTTGCTTGCGCATGCGCAAGCCAACATAAAATTGGTTTTCTCTTACCATGGCCCGGGTTCTGCTGCAAATAAAATGGAAACTGCTACCCCTCACGACTTCTTTAGAAAACTCAGGCTGGAACAGAAGACCTCTTCTTTTCTCTCTCCTCTGGAAGTCTCCCACCAGCATCCTGGCCCAGGAAGCACAGGTCTCAAAACGGGCTGCAACTTCAAACTCTCCCCAAAGAAGTCTGATTAGGAATTCATTAAATATTCAATCTGTCATCAATTAAATAAGCTTTAAAAAAACACTCTCATGCACTCAAAATTAAGCTGCAAAAACGATTTATTGCACCTGAGATCCCAATAATTTGCCAGGACCCAGGAGTTCTCGTTCCTTGCTTAAAACATGTTTAACAACCAGCTCCTTGGAGCACAACTATTCACATGTTCAGGGGTGAATAAGCTGTGAGACAAGATGTCTTAGGCAGCATTCACACTTCAGGCAGCTGATTCAACCTCAGATGATATACCCAAAACCTCCCAGAACCTGCGCCGGATCCTCAGAGCCAAACCTACCCTCTGGCACTGGTAAGTTGGTCATTGAACTTATTCCTTTCCTTTTCTCTCTCTCTCTCTGGCCTCTAGCCTTTTGGAGAAGCGAGTTCCTTCTCCCACCTAGTCCTTTGCCATAGGATCGCAGGAACTTTCCCTCCCTGACCAGTCCTTTGATTGTAGGGAATAGCAGCTAGACTGCCGGTCTCCTTTCTCCGGCTATTGGGGGATTTCAGAAATACCTCTCACCTGCATCCCTTTCAGCCATCACTCCTGTGCTTGATTTTAGCTTATTGGGTCCTGAATGCTTCCCAAGGCCTGTCCCTTGACCTGCGGCCTGCCAGAGTAGCTTTTGCCCAGCATCCCAGGACCTGCCCCGACAAGCAGGTCCCTTAGTGGATGGGAAGCCTCCGGAACCCTCCCTAAACAGACCTAGACCACCCTGCCACACTGGGAATTGAGAGGGTAGCTGCCACCACCACTTCCCTGGGGGAATCCTGCCACATAACCCCCAGTTCTGGCAGTCCAAGCCTACTTCCTATGGGCCTGGGACCCCACCACACTGCCTCCTATGGATACTCTCCTTACCCCATCTCCTACTGGAACCCCAGCTCCCCGCACATTGCTGACAGACTATCTGAGGCCCTCCCCAAGAAGCACCCATTACCAGCACCATATCACTGGAATACGGCTCTACCTCCACTTACGCGCGGTGAGGGTTCCCCCTCAAATCAGGCTCAACCCACAACGATGAGCTTCTCCCTGCCTGCCTGTCCTGCTAACTCCCTGCCAGCCACCTCTCTCCCCCCAGAATCACCAGAAGATGTGCTGGGGCTAAATGGATTCCAGATCATGGTTCGCCATGCCTGGTCTCCATACCCGAGGGCTCCAATGTTGTTGAGCCGATAGCTCAGGCGGCACCGGAATACCGTCCAGCTCGAGCGGTGTTATGCAATGCCAGGTCTGTTAAGAACAAGACTGCAGTAATTGCAGATCTTGTTGAGACAGCAGACCTGGCATGCATCACCGAGACCTGGTTGGACGAAAATGCTGGCCCCATATTGGAAGCTACTGTTCCTGCTGGGTTCTCTATTATACTCTGCTTGAGATCGGACGGCAGGGGCAGGGGGTAGCCATTTGTTTTAAGATGGAACTGGACCTTGTAGGTATGCCAGTTGAGGAATCCAGCTCATTTGAGTGTACTGTGGTTGCAGGTGTAGGTTGTAGGATCGTTCTCACCTACCATCCACACGGAGGTCAGAAACACTTCCTACAAGAAGTAGTGGACGTCATGGTTGACATGGCACTTGGGTCGTCCAGGTTGATGACGACTTTAATGCCTAGGTCAATGATGAACTCTCACTCTTTGGTCAGGACTTCCTCCAGCTGATGACATTACTGGGCTTTACACAGGTTGTTGCCTTTGCAACTCATAAGTTTGGTCATTCACTTGACCTGGTTTTCCTCCTGGGGATTGAAACCTCTGATCTGGTGGTGGAACCATTTGAATGGTCGGATCATCACACTATAAGGTTCAGTTTCCAGGCCCCCCTTTATAGGCCTGCCCCGTGGAGATGGTCAGATACCGCTATTTGCGGGATGTGAGCCCTGATGGCTTACTGGTGATATTAGACCTATCGGGAGTTCCAGGGGCAAGAGGGAGCCCAGACAGCCTGGTTCAGGCCTATAATAAGGTGGTTACTATGGCCCTGGACTCTGTCACTCTGGTCTGTGTTTGTCCTCTCTCTCTCCGCCCTTGGCCACCATGGTTTGATGGGACCTTGAGGGAGTTACGATGAGTAAGACAAAGGTTAGAGCGTTGCTGGCAGAAATCCACCCCGGGATGCTGACCACCTTAGATTGATGGAACATTGTCAAATCTATCAATCAGCAGTCACCCATAAGAAGGCAGAGTTCCTGTCCAGGGAGATAGCTGCCACTCAGAATCAACCAGCTCAGCTTTTTCGAACTGTGAACAGGTTGTGCAACTCAACCTGTCTGCAGGTTCGAAGAGCTTTTTCACAAATTGAGTGTGATGAGCTTGCTCACTTCTTTGCGGATAAGGTGGCTAGCATCAGGGCTGAGATCCTTTCGGCTCACTCTGTGGGAGCTGATGGTGGTCATGTCGAGTCACTCCTCCTCAGTTTGCCTGGAGTTCCTTTGACCGGCTGGAAATTGTGGATGTCGTGCAGATTGCCCAGGGTATGCGTCCAACGTGCTGTAGTTTGGATCCGGGCCCAACTTCCCTGATAATGGGTTGTTCTGACATCATCGGCCCTGTCCTCACGAAGATAGTTTGGTGCTACTTAGAGCCAGGTGAGTTTCCTAGCTCCCTGAAGGAGGCGGTGTTGACACCACTCCTGAAGAAAGCTGCTCTGGACCCAAACTGCTTCGCAAACTACAGCCCTATCTCAACCTTCTCTTTGTAGGGAAGGTAATTGAGAAAGTTGTGGTGCTACAACTAGAGAACCACCTTACCATCTACAACATCTACGAACCTCTCCAGCCCAGTTTTCGTAAGAGGCATAGTACCGCGACCACTCTGGTTCAGGTGCTCAGTGATCTCCTGATGGTGAGGGATCAGAAGTGCCATTCTGTCTTGGTAGTTCTTGATCTCTTCTCAGCTTTTGACACCATGGATCATGGGGTGCTCCTCGGGAGCCTGAGGTTCATCTCTGGCCTGTCTAGTACAGTTCTCAGATGGTTTCAATCTTTCCTCACTGGCAGATCTCAGAAGGTGGTGTTGGGGATTTTTTTCCTCCAGCCCATTCTCTCTGCCATGTGGGGTCCCTCAGAGGTTGGTGTTGTCCCCCACGTTGTTCGCGGTGTATATGCTGCCCCTCGGAGACATTGTAAGCCAGCATAGGCTGAGGTTTCACTGCTGTGCTGATTATAACCAGCTCTACCTGTCTTTTGTACCTGACCAGGATAGTGTGTGTTTGGTCTTTAATAACTGCCTTGCAGAAATCCAGGACTGGATGAACTCCAGCTGGATGAAGTTGAACTCTGGAAAGACTGAGGTGTTAATGGTGGATCCAGGTCGCCGGACAGAGGGGTCGGTGGCTGGATAACCTTCTGAACTTTGTCTCGGGGGCGTCCAGCTTCCTTCCTCCAAATGGGTGCAGAACCTGGGGGTGATTTTTGATGACGGGCTGACACTGCTTTCGCAGGTGACGGCAGTCATCAACTCCTCGTTTTACCATCTCAGGAACATTGCCAGGATTAAGCACCTTGTTTCATCTGGCGACCTTCCAACGTTGATCCACACCTTTGTGACCTCATGCCTTGACTACTACAACTCCCTGTACCTAGGAGTACTGGGGGTTGATATCTGCCACTTGCAGCTAGTGCAGAACGCTGCAGCACAGTTGTTGATGGGGATTCCCCATTCGAGTCACATCACATCATTGCTGCGTGAACTGCACTGGCTGCCGATTCAGTGGCGGATCACTTCAAGGTCAGGCTTCTGACCTTTAAGGCCCTCATGGACTGGGCCCGGACTATCTGTAAGAGCTCCTGTTGCCTTACTGCCCCGGATGACCTCTCCGCTCAGCTGACGAGGGTTTGCTAGAGATTCCCAGGGTATGTCTTAAAACATCTGGGGCCTGTGCTTTTATGTATGCAGCCCCAACCCTGTGGAATTCTCTACCTCATCAGTTATGTGAGTGCATGACTGTGGAGAACTTTAAGAGGGCCCTGAAGACCCATTTGTGGAACATTGCCTACCCAGATTGATTATTTTTAGATACTTATCTACTTGGCTAACATGCTGTATAGAATTTTATGTTTTATTGGATTTTATATGTTGTAAGTTGCTCAGCGCCTTGGTTATAGAAAGGCGCTTTAAAAATAAAGTTGTTTATTTATTATTATTATTATTATTATGAGACTTCCCCTAGTGGCAGTCTAATAACACAGCGTGAATTGTGCCTTTCCCCAAATACCTATCAAACCCTTAAACGGGGACCATAAGAGGGGTCCCTAAAGATAAGCATAAGCATAAGCCCCTCTGAGAAAGAGGGAGCTTTCAATTACTTTATGGTACTTAAGACAGGCTAAATTGCTTTTAATCACTTTAGTTCCTGAATCTCTCAGTCTGGCAACTACTGGGTACCCTGAGTAGAAAACAGGCATGCCTGAGGTGGTGCCGTGGGTTGGACGGCGTTGCAGCTGATGTTGGGGCTCTTGATGAAAAAAAGGATGATTAAATAAAAGCAACACATTTGGAAACCATAAACAATTTGTATCCACGGCCGGATGGCCCAGTCACTTTTAAACACATCAAACTGGCAAACAGAATCAGAGGGTACCATTAGAACAATTGATAATTTGTTGCAGGGAGCTACTCTGATTTTAGTCACTGTACCCAGAAGATTGGAAGAAAGCACTGGCAACATCAAGACCTGCTGCTTGCTTGAGCTGCTGATGGGGACTGGGTCCAACACGATACACCTCCGCTTCACATCCTTTCAATGTAGGTGGCTGTAACCTGTGTTTGATTGCTGCACAGGGGATGAATTCCTGATGCTGGTCTCTCGCCAGGATGCTGAAGAAGGCACAGGAACTGTCCGGGCCATTGGTGGCAAAAGCCCAGATGAAGAAAATGTCTCTCTTAAGTTTAAGTTCGTTCTGCGTGCTGGTGAACCCTCCAGCAGGGCTTTGGCAAAAGAAAGTCCATACTGTACTGGAGTGGCTCCTGTTTTGCTTCAGGAGTCCCAGGATCAATCTCTCCACATACGCAGTAGGCCACAGGCTTGTGACTGAAGGAACAAACTTCTCCTTTTCCTTGGTTCTGCCGGTTTCTCCTCAGCTGATTGCTGAGAAACCCTGTCTGATCTGCACACAGGGCAGTTTCTGTCTCTCAATTCCTTTTTGGACCGAGTAAGAAGTCACAGGAGGCAGTTACAGGCCTCCTCCCTGCAGCTTCTCTCAGCCCAACTGCAGGCCGTGTCTTTCTCAGTGGCTCGAACTGAACTGAACTCTTTTTTTTTTAATACTTGTTTATGTATTCAAGTTCAACTTACATAGACATTTTTATCATATATAAGCATCTAAAATCAGATCAAGTTTGAACATTTAAAGTACAACTTAATTTCCATCTGATTAACTAAGATTAAAGAAAAAATACATATCCAACTTATTAATCTATCACAAGTCTACCTTGTTTACTTATTCTAAGACTAAAGAAAATAAATAAAGAATAAGAAAGATAACTTGCTGGGAGAGTGAACAATTAATACCACAAGTACTGTCATTTGAGTTAAACATAAATAGCATAGGTGGAGAGATTGAGGAGAGGTGATATAATATCAAAGGTACAGCCTTAGTGGGAGTAGGTAAAATACAGAATAGGGAAGTACTATTGCACTTTGTCCTTATATAGTTCCCTTCTGTTCCATCTATTATCATAATTTTCCCTTTGATGGTTTACTGTTGTTGATAACCGATGTTATTCTTTCCATATGTTGAATCTGGGTGATTATTTCCAGCCACTCTTGTAGTGTTGGGGGGGATCTGCTGGAGCCATGTTTTTGTTATAGCTTTTTGAGCTGCCACTATTAAAATAGCCCATAAATATTGTGTTGTCTTGTCTTTAATTTCAACTGGGTACAGGCCAGAACACAATGCTCGGAAGTGATATCTGATGTTAAATTAAACATTTCAGATAAATGAATGGCTATCTGGAACCAATAACCCCGAATCTTAGGGCACCACCAAAATACATACGCCTGGTCCATTGAGGTATTTCCACATTTCCTCCAGCAGTTTCCTTGTATTTGTGCACCTGCTTTACGTAATTTCACCGGGGTGTAAAAGTATCGAATCCTGATTTTCCAGGCGTATTCATGCCAGTTTGGTGAAGATGTTGCCCTCCAGACATTTCTAAAAATTTTTGTCCATGTCTGGGAGCCCAGCACCACACCCAGTTCCTCTTCCTACTTTCTATGCACATGCTGTATGTTGTGTGCTTTGTCAGCAATCAGGTTCCCATAAGCATGGTAATTGCCCCCTTTCCATGAGTTCCTCCCCAAACTGTTTCTATGACTTGGGGGAAGGGTCTCTCATCTTGCCAAGTCATGGTTTGCCTTATTTTGGCAGTTATATAGTCCTTTACCTGATAATAGTATAGGCAATCTGTTGATGTCCAGTTATTTCTGGTTTTGAGAGTCTCAAAGGGTACCATATCTGGACCCCTGAGAACCTGCCAAGCCGCATGGAGTCCCCCTCTCATCTGTCTTGTATACCACATATGAGAGGTAGCTGGTCAAAATTCAGAATCATAGCACCACCATCTGTACCTCCATAGGTTCTTAGCAGTGCATCCTCTCCTAGTTCCTTGGACCTATCCCATTAATGTTGTACGGATTGTGTAAGTTTGATAGGAGTGTATATCTATCTGCGAAAGAGGGTTAAAGATAATTGCCTGTAGAGATGGATTGGATACTGTGGTTAATTCCATTTGTTGCCAATGGGCTTTATACTGAGGATGGGACCATAGCAGGGCCATCGTCATTTGTGCCGCTAACCAGTATTCTTGTAGGCTGGGGCACTCCTTCCCTCCTTCCTGTCTAGGTAAAAATAATGTTTGTTTTAAAATCCTTGTATGAGTATGGGCCCATAAGAATGCCATAATCCTCTTCTGCCAATCTACGAAATCCTTCAGGGATATTGAGCAGGGCACTGCTTGAAATAAATAAAGGAATCTAGGTAATACATTTGTTTTGAGGGTTTGCAGCCAAGAGTAAAAAGGGAGGGGCAACAGAGACCATCTCCGCAGGTCAGCGTAGACTGTTTTCACTGGGGTAATTATCCCTATAAATGTATAGAGGAGACATACCAAGATGGACTTCTAAATATTTGAGATTAGAGCAGTCCCATTTCATTGGATATTTGAATTTAAGCCCCAGAGTTACCTGTGCATTTATTACTAACACTTCTGTCTTAGCCCAATTTAACTTATAGCCTGAAAGTCTGGAGAAAACCTCTATTTGCTGAAAAACCTTAGGCAGGAAGCTTTCAGGTTCTGTTAGATATAGTAAAACATCATCCGTATATAATGCGATTTTATGTATGGAGTTACCCCATAACGCCCCCTTTATTTCTTCATTCAACCTTATACTCTGGGCCAAGGGCTCAATATAGAGGGAACACAGAAGCGGCGAAAGGGGGCAGCCCTGATGCATGCCCCTAGTGAGCCCAAAAGGTGGTGATATGAAACCATTAGTGCTCACATATGCCACCGGTTTCGTATACATTCTGGATATGATGCGGAGAAAGGTTCTGAACTCTGTTTGAAACAGTCCCACAGTCAGTTCGAGAATACTTTCTTCCAGTTGGCTAAGGGAGCTGTCAATCACAGTCTGAGCGCTCCTAGTGGTTAGTTTAGGTGCCCACAAGACAGTTCACAGTTTCACCCATAATCCATTGTAATTAGGATTCCTCAAGGACCCCTTGGTTCTGATTGGTCCAAACCAGGAAGTCCAGGATCAAAGGTGGCGGCTCCCATCAGAGCAACTGATACTAGCATTACTGGCAGTCCAAACTATTTATTTTATTTAAAGAACAGCAAAGATTTACAAATAAATATTTATAGAACTTTGAAGGGCTCCCTCTGCACAAATTAACGACTGCAGAGTGGAGTGAATTGGAGTTAAGCCTGGCTGGTCATGAGCCTTGATTTACTCGGACCCAGCCCAGGCTATAATACTCTATAAACAGGCTGGAGCTCTTAAAGAAACAGCGCAGTGGCATGGATGTGCACACACACACACACACACACACACACACACACAGCAACACCCCCCTGCACATGGATTTAGCTTCCTCTACTGGACGTCTGCCAGGCAGTGGGCATCAGTGGAGCCCAGGGAGATACTCAAGGTAAGCCCCCTGAAATAGAGGGGGGGGGTTGCAGTAATGTAAAGGAAGGTGTCTTTCAGATCCAATGACCCCAGCCAATCTCCTGACTATAGGGATGGTATCACTGTGCCCAGTGTTACCATCTTGAAGTTTAATTTTTTGATATGCTTGTTCAGATATCTTAGAGCTCAAATCAGTCGCCACTCCATTTTTCTTGTGGGTCAAGAAATATCTTGAAAACAGGCCCTTTCCCCACAGTGAGTTGGGACCTTTTCTACTGTTTTTCTTTGCGGCAGTTTATTTCCAGTTCCAGCAGAATTCTTTCTCTTGGAGTCTGGGCTGGGAAGTTTCTTGGTCTTTGCAGTTTGGGAAACTTTTTGAAATGCAAGGGCAATTTCTGACCCACTGCTTTCAGGACCCACTTGTCTGTGGTGATTTTTAATCACTCCTGAAAGTAATGTGTCAGCCTTTCCCTCAGTGGCAATGGTTGATTGGCAACCTAGGCAGAATGGTCAGGAGTTTTGATTTGGCTGTGTCTGGGGGGGGGCTAGTAATGCAGCATGACTGGAGCCCCTCCTGCCTCTGTGTCTGTAGTAACATGTTTGGGGTTGATACTCAAAGGGGATGTAGGGTCTTGAATAGTAGCTCCTACTCCAGCCTCTCCTTCCATTGGGCCTGTAGGAAGTAGAAGCCTTCTACTTTCGAGTATTTTATGAATGGTCTTGTGGTCATCCACTTTTTTCTAGAATGCCTCTGCTTTGTCACCAAACAGGGAATGTCCCTCAAAGGGGAAATCGATGGCTTTAGTCTGTGTATCCTGGCTAACAATGGTAGCCCTTAGCCAGAAAAACCTCCTCAATGTCACTGCATGGGCTAAGACTTGTGAAGCAGAGTCATTGGTGTCTGCAGTCATGTGGAACTAGTATTTAGTGGCGTCCAGAGCTGACTTTGCTATGACAGCCAGGTCCTGTGCCATCTCACCATCAACCTCATCAGTCATTGCTAGCAGTGCATTCCACAGTGCTTTCTGGTACTGAGCTGTATACATCATATAGGCGGTCTGCCTCAGGAACAGGGAAGCTGTTGTATATGCTTTTTTAGTCATAGTATCTAGTTTCCTGCAATCCTTCTCAGGAGGCTGTACAGAGAAGGGCAACTCGGCCTTCTTACAAGCAGCTGCCTGAACAACTTCCTCACTCCCTTCCAGTCTGGCTTTGGGAAATCCCACTCCACCACCACCTCCTTCCTTAGACTCAGTGACTCCATCCTTTCTGGCACGAACCAGGAACTTGTCACTTCTGCCATCTTTGTTGACCTGGCCAAAGCCTTCAGTGCTGTTGCCCACCCCATCCTCCTGGGTAAGCTAAAAGCAGCTGTGCTCTTGTCCTTTGTTGAGTGGTTTTGTTCCTCCTTGGAGGGTAGGACCTATGCTGCTCATATTGGTGATGCTATCTCCCCTCCTCTCCTTATCTGCTCTGGTGCCCCCAAGGATCCATCTTTGGCCCCATCCTTTTCTCCATTTTCCTAAACAATGTTCCCCTTGCCTGTTGCTCTGCGTCCATTCATACATGGTTCTTTACTTCTCTGGTTCCTCTGCCTCTGACCTGACAACACGTCTCCAACTGGATTTCAACAACATCCAACACTGGTTTCAGGCCAGCTGTCCCTCAGTGCCAAAAAAAGGTCTCCATGACTTTTGACACTAGGCAGATACTTGCCAAGCTCTCCCCATCCCTCCTCCTTCCAGACCCTTTATGATGTTGTCATTGAGGGTATCACAACCATTAAATACATCAAGGTAGAGCTGCCTGGTGACCCAGTAGGTAGCGCTGCACACTTCCATGTCAGTGACCTGGGTTTGGAAGCAATCCTGGGAAGCTGGTCAGGTAGCCCAGAGGGCTGGGGAAGTGCTGCCAACTGTCAGTGCTCCCAACCGGGGAGGGATGGCATTGGGTTCCACCGTACTAGTGACCCCTGTGGTGGGCCATGGAGCTTTCCTCTCCCTTAGAGGTATGTTAGGGTGCACAAGATCTGAAGTGGCAGGCCTGACATCAGAGACATGAGTGGGGCTAGAAAGAAAAAGAGAAACATAGAACCCCGCCAGCAGGATGTTGCTCCTACCTGTCACAGGCCCCACATCACCTCCTGGACCCTGGCTTCCCATCTGGATATGGTCACTGGTGGTGGGGAGGATGGACCTCCCTACCTTCCTCCCCTAGCCGTGCCATGGGTTGCAATCTGCAGGAGATTGTCACAGACCAGATAAGTTCCAGAGATGGTGGGTGATAGGGCTGGGTAGGCAGGAAGCTGAAAGGGGCCAGAGGAGAAAGGGACATAAACACAAGATGGAAAACAAATAAATAAATTAGTTCCTAGGGGTATGGTAGGATTATCATCTGGACTTAGCTACTCATGTGGATGCCATTCACAGGAAGCTGCACCCTAAACATGGGGCACTTTACAGGAACAAAGTAAGCATTCCTCACGCTGCTTACAAAGAGATTGTCACAAAGAAGATTCTACCTATCTTCAATTACGGCGACATTGTATCTAGTGCTGCCCCAAGTCCACCCTTGCCAGGCTAGATCCCCTCTTTCACTCTTTCTGCCTCTTTGCCCTGAACTGCCTCCCCAGAACTGAACACTGTTCCCTGTATTCCTCCCTCTCCTTTCCCTCCCTTGATGCCAGGTGCCAGCTCATTGTTCCACCTTTGTCTCCAAATTCTTGCTGGACTCTCTCCCTTCTACCTGTCCTCCCTCCATTCCTCCACCTTCTACTCCCTTCCCAGCTCTGATACCTGCTGTCTGACTCCCCCCCCCCATAAAATCCTCTGCTGGTCAAGCTGTTTTCTCCTTCCACTTCCCAAAATCTTGGAGCACCCTGCCTGTAGCTATTCACAATGCTCCCTCTTCCCTATCACTGAAATCCCTCTTCCATGACCCACTACTCACTCCTGCAGTTGACGCTGATCCCAGAATAATCCCACTGCTCCTCCCTCTATTACTCCCTCCTCCTATTGCCCTGGTTTAATGGACCACTTTGCCATCTGACTAGTCTGCCATTGTACTCGCAGTCTCCCTTCCCTCCCTCCCTCATTTTGCTGCCAGTTGCACTTTGCGAAACTGTTGCTTTTGATATGCTATCAATCAGGGTGTAGCCAGCAATTTTAAACTTGTACTCAAACTGATGCACTGTTGCCCCCCACCCTGTTATGTAAACGTAAACCAAAAATATGCTACACGCCACACCAAGAGGGTCCCCCATTTGCCATGTCTGAGTTTTCTTTCTGTAATCCTCCTTCGTTTTCTGCCTGCCTGGTAAGTTGTACTTGTTTGTGTATTTGG
Source organism: Neoceratodus forsteri (assembly GCA_016271365.2). Classification (NCBI taxonomy): domain Eukaryota; kingdom Metazoa; phylum Chordata; order Ceratodontiformes; family Ceratodontidae; genus Neoceratodus; species Neoceratodus forsteri. The sequence continues at coordinate 1,153,763,722 of CM057453.1, forward strand.
CTGGTGGCATCAGTGCCCCATAGTAAACAACAAAGGCAAAAGGGCTCAGCCCCACACAGACACAATGTGACTCACAACGTCCTTGCTTTCCTCTTTTTGTTGCCCCTGCCTGATTTTTTATACCGTACTCTGCTGAGTACAGTGCATATGCCTGCCAACACTCCTGCTATCAATATACTATGTTTTTCATTACTTACTTTGTGCTTCCTCTCATTTGTCTACAGTATAAGTTTTACTTTTTATAATTATTAATATTGTTTCATAATTGTAACATTACTGATGTACTGTAACTTATTACTGCACTCTTCGCATCCCCTTCCCTACACGATACATCAGGAAACGAGGTATTAACTCATTATGATTTTCCTTGTCAAACTCTTGAAATCGGTCAATCAAGCTATAAATGATCAGGGTGGGCATACAGGTATTCCACCCCCTGTCTGTCCACACTTGATACTTCTTTTCAATTTTTTTATCAATGCCAGCAGCTGAATTAGGTGTTGAGATCATTTCTGAAGTAGCTTTTTGGAGTGACTTGTGGATGGGGATGGTATCCAGTGATAATAGCGAGGGAAAGGCAGTGATTGTAAAAACAGCTTGTACACAATGTAAAGTAGCATGATGATGAACCTACAATAGTGGCGCAAGCTGCACAATGATGATTTGTCTTCATGGCGAGCATCATATGGGAGAAAGTGTCAAAAGGACGACTAGCCATTTGGGCAACATGTCAAATGGACGACTCCTGAAATGACGACCACGCGTGTGCATGTGCATGCACACAAACACACACCCGTGTATGCCTCCTGTGGACACTGGCAGCATACCAGTGCCCAGAACACTCACATGTCCAATGGGATGCACACATACCTCCCCCCCCCACCCGGCAGGCTGAGAACCACAGTACAGGCATGTACACCCCCCAGCACTCCACAGCCACAGAAACAGGTGCCTGATGGTGCTCCAGTTGGCAAGCCCTTGTAGCATATGTCGGTAGGTGTCAGTCAGGCAGATAGTGCAGGGAGGACTGCTGTGGGTCAATGGTTCAAGGCCCCACAGCGGCAACTGGTTATGTAACACAGACATGTACAGAGAATGCATAAAACAGTGTGACACTGTGTGCTATACACTCACCATCCTGTAGACACGGTACCGGTCCGCCAAGAGCAGCCACAACAGGATACACCCCATGTCCTCGCCACACTCCCAGTACCATGCAGCATGTTATGCTGCCTGTGCTACTGATCAGAAACCACTGAACCTGCACTGTGGGATGTGCATCCTCTTTTGACACCACTCCGCATATGGTGGGCCATTTCCCCACAGGCATGCCCCAACTGTCATGCCTCACCACGTGACTCACACAGAAGTATAAATGCAGCCCATTGACAGCCTGGGTAGTCTCACACAAACAGCGAATGTAAGGATGGAGTCACTGATTTTCCTAGCCTCCCAGAAGGGGAGACCCCTATTATCCCTAGTGGGATACATATATAGGAGAGACAAGGAAGTCATAGGAAAAGTGTAAGTACCAGTGCCCTGCCTGCCTGCATATGTTGGCGGACCATGTTGCGCACCAGGGCTGGCCACACAATCACATCCCCAATGCTGGGGAGATAGGCGTAAGGAGGGTTGTGGCAGATGTCCATGCCAAGGCCAGGACTAGCATGGAGAGTACTGGGCAGGTCGTCGTCCTGTGTACCTCTGGGGTGTCAGATGCTGTTGCGGGCAGGCTGTGCACCCAGCCACTACTGAAAAGGACAGTGCAGTGTGTGCAGCAAGCTGCAAGGCGCTGTCCTGCTACCCTAGCCACAGTGAAGGACCTAGACATCCCACCTGAGTACCGTGTCACTGTCGCAGGGGAGCCCTTCCTCCTACATGATAGCAGGCCGATCAATGACAAGGACAAGACGCTGTTGTTCACGACACAGCGGTCCTTACACTTCCTAGGTGACAATGAGGATTGGTTCCTCGATGGCATCTTTTGTGCTGCACCACCCATTTTCAGGCAACTTTACACAGTCTACGGACTGCATGCAGAAGTCATGGTGCCCGCCATATATGTCCTGATGTGCAGCAAATGGGAGCAGGCATATACCTGGATTTTTGGCAAGGTGCAGTGACTGGTGGGTGACTGTACCCCAAGGATGGCACTGATGGACTTCAAGAGGGTGGCCTGGCGTGCGTTCTCTGTGTGTTGCAGGGGGTGGTCATGCGGGGGTGCTTTTTTTTACTTCAGCCAAACCATGTGGTGCTGCGTTCAGCATTCCTCTGAGTTGCATCAGCACTGTTCCTCTGAGTAATGTGCACTGCGGATCAGGATGGTGCTCATCCTTGCCTTCGTGCCAGTGGGGGATGTGGTGGATGCCAATGGCACCCTCTGTGACACGCCATACTACAAGGAGCAAGAGGCACTTCTGCGGCCGTCACTCGATTGTGTCAAGAAGACCTGGCTTGGAAGGCCCATTGGCCGGACCGCTAGGTGGTGCCCACTGTTCCCACTGAAGGTATGGAATATATAAAATGCCACCTGCGCAGGCTGGCATGTATGAATAATGTGGTTGAGGGCTGGCATCCAGGCTTCAATACTTGGCTTGGTGCTGCCCATCCAGGCATCTGGCGTTTTATCGACTCCCTCCGTGAGGAACAGAGGGTCAGTGAGATCCACATGGAGCAGATTGTCTCCAGGGCAGGCACTACCAGCAAGTGCAAGAGGTAGAAAGACCTGACCTGGAGACTTGAGGATATTGTCAAGGAGTACAGCCAGCGCAGCATGGCCGACTGCCTAAGGGGTCTTGCATATAACTTCCAACTCCAGGTGTAGTCGGCCGTTGTCACATGCTGCACCCCGGCCCCACCTGCCATCTATTACTGACATCTGGCAGGTTCCCTTGCTGCCCGCTGTGCACTGTGCCACCAACTGCTGCTGCACCTTCCCATGCCTGAGCCATCTGTGGGCACCATCACATCGCTCAATGGCTGTGCTGTCCTGCTTCCACCTGTGCCAGTAATGTGTCCTGTGGTGTGCACTGTGTGCGGTAACCCCCACACACCCCACTGCCTGTCTCTGTTGCTCCATTTCATTGTCTGCTGTCCTGCACACCTCCTCCTCACTGTGCTGCCCATGTGCCACGCGCCCCCCCCACCCATCCAGTCTTATCTCGCCAGCCTCCTGTGCAGCCACTGTGGTGTCTCCGTGTGCACTCCTGGTTGTCCCCCACCAGCATCCCGGTGTGCTTCCCATTCTTTTTGCATTACTCTGGTGGTGTTGGTCACATTTTGTTTGTTTATTTCTGCCGTTTGCTATTTTGATGGTCGCCGTTCCCTCCTCTGTGCCACCTTGCCAGGTGCTCACATTCCTGCACCCCCTTGCTAGTCACCCTTCTGGGTTCACTCTTCTGACATGGAACCATGGGGACTAGTAGTCTTGTTGTGGGGGCTAGCCTCATCATATCCATGAACTCCACTTCCTCCTCCTCTTCTACCTCATGAGAAGAGATGTTTAGGGTGTTCACTATTTGTTTGATGAACATACAGTAAGAGGTATAATCCTCTGTAGGCCTAGGAGGGGGGCCAAAATCTTGGTCAGGTAAACCATCAGGTTCTATAGGTTCACCTTCTTCCTCCTCCTCCTCCTCCTCGTAATACATATCCTTCTCCTCTGCAGGCCAATGGTGTGATGCCTGAGCCTGGGGGGGGGGGCATATTGAGGAAGGTTCCCACAACCTGGAATGTTTGGAAAAACTGTCCTGCTTTGGCCATGTCCTCTGTTGATGGCATTTGTCTTTGGTCCATTGCCTGCTCCTTTTTTTTTTGCATGAAGAATGGCATAAGCATGTAACCCCCCCTACAAATGGGGGTTCCCGAAAAGTCTTCCTTGAGCTTGCTTAAATGCCCACTGCCAGGCTGGTGTCCTGCGTTTTAGCAATTTAAATGTATTGCCAGATTGTGCCTGTATAGCCTCTGTGTACTGTCTCTTTAAGAGCTGCCTGGGCTGCAGTCATAATTAATCTGAGAGGAAGCTCTGTTAGAAGATATATTTGTTTGCTGATTATTTGAGTAGTAATAATATTGCAGTTTGTTCTAACCTGCCTTCTTTGCAGCATGGACAGTTTTATTTGTTTCCATCATTTTGGTCATTGACTGGCAGAATGGGGCAATCAGTACATTTGGGACTCTAAAATGGAGCCTGCCAACAGGGGCTTGGTGGGGCCAAAACTTGTAGGAATTGTAGTTTGGGGCTTTTGGCGCCTAAAATAACCTGGAGGGGGAGCCCTTGTTGTGACTGACAGACAGATCAGCAAACCAAACCTTTTGGATCTTGGGGAAAGTCCCACACTTCTTGCAGTTTCAGTTAGATCTGAGTTGGGAAATGAAGAAGTAACAGCTTGAGATAGTTTGAGCAGCAATCCATAGTGGATTCGCGCAGGAGAACTGTGGAAAGGCCTAAATTTGGCCTGCATGTCTGCCTGCTGTCCCTGAGAGGGAACTTGTGCTTTTTTCAGACTGAATCTGAATTTGGAGAGAGAATTAAGTCATTGAATTGTGACCAGGCTTTAACCTGAAGAAGACTGAAGATTTTCTGAATGCGATCGGCCTGTCAGGACTTCCAGCTATGTCTGAACTCTCGGATTGTGCAGAGACTCGGTAATTTCAACTAGAGCGCCATTTTCATGGTATAGTTGAATTTCCTTACATGCAAATGTGCTGTGTGCTTATAGTAGGTCATGATTTGGTTCCCCACTGTGTGTCTGAACTGTGATTTGCTTGCTGGAGGCTGTATCCAGCTCAGCGGACTGAATCTGTATCCATTTCCATTTGCCTGGTCCCTGCTACACTGGCTCAGCCAGAATACCTGCTATGCAGAGAAAGTCATCGACGAGACACCGGCCTGGGGATCAGCCCCCTGCTCAACGCCTTGAACAGGAATGACGCCTCGGTGATTCGTGTGGGCCCTGCTTCTCTGGGCACTCCAGCTCAACAGCCTGCAGTCTCGATTTCATCCTGCCTGTGTCCAGTATTGGGTATCGTGAGTAAAGATCAGGGTAGCTCCCTGCAACAACAGCTAAATCTAAAAGTATTGTCACCTGATTGTCTTGTTGCCTTTTCTTTCATGAACTGAGCCCTCCGGCTCTGGATTACAAATAGTGTGTGTTGTGCATGTTGCTTTCTTCCATTAAAGGGCCCCAACCAGCTGCAACGTTCCTGGCTAGCTCACTGTTTTCCTACCTGGGTACCCAGAGTGTGTGACTGCGTAGGGACTCTGAACTGCATGCATAACTGTCTGATTAATATAGCTTTTAAGCAAATCAACCTACTTACATCCCTCCCTTGTTTAAGTCCCCTGAATAAATCAGATTTAACTTTGTTTGCATTTAACCTGACTGTGGTTCTAGTTTGTGCCAAAAGTATTGTACTGTTGCTATTTGCTGTGCTTAACCTTGTTTTACAGGGGATCACCAGGGTCAAGCTAGAGGAACCAGCCCTGGTGGTAAGTGCAAACAGCATGGGTAATTGCCTGGTGAATAAGGGTCATTGTGAAAGTAATTATTGTATATTGTTCAGGCCTCTAGAAGGGAAAGAGGGGGGGTTACAGTGTCCCGGAGGGCTGTGCCCAGGTTAGCTTGACCACTAACAACTCTGACCTCCAGGTGGAGGCACCCGTTTCATTACCCAGACCCCTTAACCTGCTACTAGCCAAGCAGACAGGGGTAGAAGCCCTTGGAATAGCACCACCTAGGGGTTACATCTTGGAGGTTCACCGCTGGGATTTTGTGCCTTCTAGTGACCAAAAATTATGAATTATTGTTAAAGATTAATGGCTACCCCAGTAGAAATGGCTGTACACCAGTTGGTGGGGTGGTGTACTGGGCAGGAGATTGACCCCCAAAATGCTCTGCTTGTAATGGATATTCCCCTGGGTACCAGTGAGGACACTATAGAGGGAGCACTCTCCAAAGTTGAATGTTTAAAAAACCCTGTGGTGGTGGGTCGACAGGCTGATTTGATAGCCCAAACTTTCATAGCCTGGTAGAGTGTAGTGACCTCATGGACAGCTCTAAAGTGCCACAGACTATTGCCTCAGAAGGGGTCCTAGCTGCCTGGAGAGTGATAACAAAAGACAGTAAAGACCCTGGGGAGGATGAGCTCCCACCATTATCTGAGACTTTTGAGGAGAAATTTGCTAAGTTGTTGCTGGAGAAAGGGAAAACCATAGAGGACTTTAAGAAACTATTCCTGCCACCTGGGGGTGTTCCTTCCCCAACACCTCCTCCCACTCCAGCACCTGTTACTGCCCGCCTTCTGTGCCCATGCCAATGCTGGTCCCTATATCTGTACCCGCCATTAGTCACGACTCCTACGAAGACTGAGAATCTTCTCAGGCACCCTACCCACCCCCGGGTCGATGACTGGGAGACCTGGATCGACTATATTGCCCCCTTGGTACCCAAGTGGCAGTGTGCAGAGGCTGAGAAGTGGAAAAGAATCATAGAAAGTTTGAGGGGCATCACCCTTGAAACCGTTACATTTTTGAGGTCCACAAACCCTGATGCATCTGCTCAGAAGTACCTATCTGTACTTAAAGGCAATTTTGGGAGCATTGAGCCAGGGAAGACTTTGATGTGGAAATTCCAAAGTACCAAACAATGGAAGGGGGAAAGTTTGTCTGTGTATGTTACTCACCTAGAACGAGCTCTGCAGAAAGCTTACCAGAAAGGAGGGTAGCCGCCAGTGATTTGAACCGTATGAGATTGGGGCACATACTGCAACATGCCAAGCATTCTAAACTGCAGATCATCCAGTTAAGGCTCCAGGATAGGAGAGGTAACCCACCTGACTACTGTGACTTGATAAAAGAACTCCTGGAGGTAGAAGGTGAAGAGGGAGATTGTAATTATGGGGTGAGTGCAGCCCAAGTGATCATGGCACCGGAAGGCCCTTCCGAAATGGAGACCACTACAAGTGTCCCACCGTGGGCTAAACGATGGGGGGGAGAAGTTGCTGAAGGAAGTCAGGAAAAGTACAACTGGGTGCGTTCACTGAGGTATCCCCTGCTGACAGAGACCCTGGCCCCTGTCAGGACGTTACTGTTTTGGGGGTGGGGGTGCACCCTCAGGCATCCTTTACTGAGGGTGGCTTCTCAGCTGAGTTCAAGAAATTGACTGCCACCCTAAAGGAACTTTTGAGACATGGTATACTACCAGCAGAAGTCGTATCACAATCTCCCCATCGATGCTTCAGCATCCCCTGCTATGTTTTCCCCAAGGATGTCCCGAGAGCCTGTCATTTGTCACAATTGTGGCAAGGATGGCCATAGGAAAAGGGAATGCTGGTCTCAGAAGGACTTAGAGAGAGTGGTGAACCGGCTTCAAGGAGAGCTTCAGAAAACGAATCAGTGGTCAAGAGGTGCATGAAATGACTGCAGTGAAGGCTTCGGCCATCCTAACTAAAACCCCTCTGTGGCTAAATTGTCTGTCCAGGCCCCTGCTGTTGTTCCTCCAGACTGGTCCAAAATAGTGGGCCCTTCAATGAAGACTACTGTGGCTGTTGAATGGTATTCCTACTCAGGCTGTGCTTGACAGTGGGTCACAAGTGACCATTGTATTTAAGGACTGGTATGACAGACACTTATCTGCTGTGCCGTTACAATCCCTGGAAGGCCTACATGTGTGGGGGCTGAGCAACAAGTCTTATCCCTACCTAGGATATGTCTGCCTCTGGTCGTCTTTTCTTGCAACTGTAACTGGTGACAGAAGCAAGTAGAGACACTGGCCCTAGTGTGTCCCCCCACCAGACTATATGATGGGGTTCCCCTGTTAACTGGAACAAACGCCCACATGTTTGGGAGACTAGCACAACTCTGGCATGAGAAACAAGGGCAACTGACTGGACAGGCCCTAAGAATTCCAGACTTAGTGAAAAGGGCATATGACTTACAACAGAAACCCAATGAAGAGGACCCAGATGAGCCAGTGGGGATAGTGTGGAAAAAGGAACCTGACTCCTTGGTATTGGCCTCCAACTCCCAGTGCACAGTCCATGGAGAAGTCCGTCTAAAGAGAAATGTGAAGAACAAAATATTAATGTTAGATGCACCAGGTGATGGAAATTTGCCAGTAGGATTATTGGTTAAACCCAGCATCTTGCCTGCCCGTGCCCATGCCTATGCTCGACGAGTGATGGTCCAGATTCGAAATGTGTCAGATCGGGAGGTCTGGATGAACAGAGGGTGCACTCTAGCTACAGTACACTGCACAGACACTGCAGTGTTATCCAATAACAAGTACTCTGGCCAAAAGGAGAGAGTGACCCCGAACTTATTTGACTTTGGTGATTCCCCGCTGCCAGCTGAATGGAAAGCTAGGATTAGCAAGAAACTCGCCAAGAGAGACCAAGTGTTTTCGTTAAAAGAATGGGACAAGGGGTGTGTCCAGGGTGCAGAGCATCATATACACCTGCATGATGACCGGCCATTTCAAAAGAGATCCCGAAGCCTCTCCCCAGCGGACATAGATGATGTGAGGAGACACTTGCAGGAAATGCTCGCTGCTGGCGTAATACAGGAATCAAGGAGCACATATGCCTCTTCTATTGTGGTTGTGCGTAAGAAGAATGGGTCAGGGAGGATGTGTGTCAATTATCGAACTCTGAACTGGCATTCTAACCCAGATCAATACACCATGCCCCGTATACAAGATGACCTGGATTACTTGAATGGGAGCAAATGGTTCTCAGTATTGGATCTTCACAGAGGAAATTACCAGATTCCTATGGCCACGGAGGACCATGAGAAAACAGCCTTCATCTGTCCTTTGGGGTTCAACGAATTCCTGAGAATGCCACAGGGGATTTTGGGTGCTCAGGCTAACTTTCAGTGACTGATGGAATGTGCAGTGGGAGATATGAACTTGCTGGAATGCCTAGTGTACCTAGATGATGTCATTGAGTTCGGACGCACATTAGAGGAGCATGGGACCGTCTGTTTAAAGTCCTAGACCGATTGGAAGACTTCAGCCTCAAGCTGTCCATTGACAAGTGTCAGTTTTTTCAAACCTCCGTGAAGTATGTGGGGCACATAGTATCTGCAGAAGGGATAGAAACCGATCCCAGTAAGGTCAAGTCACTGACTACTTGGCCCCAGCCCCATAACTTGAAAGAACTACAGTGTTTCCTGGGGTTCTCTGGCTACTACCGCAGGTTCATAAAAGACTATTCCAAGGTGATTCACCCACTCCTGAATTTCACCAGGGTTACCCCCACCCACCCACCAACCGTAAATACAAGAAAGAGGCTGTCAAAGAACACGAGAAAGTATACTTCCAAACAGGTGAACCTTTTGGGCCCCGCTGGACACCCGAATGTGAAGCAGCCTTCCACAAAGTCATATAACAGCTCACACACACCCCCATCCTTGCCTATGCTGACCCTACCAAGCCCTATGTGCTGCATATGGACACTAGTCCGCAGGGCCTAGGAGCTGTGCTGTATCAAGACCATGAGGATGGTTTGAGACCAGTGGCTTTTGCCAGCAGGAGCTTGACCCCGTCAAAACAAAACTGTCCTGTGCACAAGCTGGAGTTTCTTGCCCTAAAATGGGCCATTGTTGACCAGTTTCATGAGTACCTCTATGGGGCAAAGATATTGGTGAAGACCGACAAAAACCCATTAAACTATGTACAGACTTCAGCTAAGTTGGACGCCACTGGGCACCGGTGGCTCTCTGCTTTATCAACCTATGATTATGCTGTCGAATACAGGCCAGGACTGAACCATATTGATGCTGACGCCCTGTCATGAAGACCAGTCTCCAAGAGTGATTGGGTTAGGTTGTCTGAACCTGACATCCGAGCATTGTGCCAAAAGTTTGATAGAGATGAACAGATGTCTACGGACACAGTGGACTGTTTAGCAGATTGCTTGGGCCCTCCTGATACCTGCCTACTGGCTGCCTATTGCCATTTTTCTGCTCTAGATATTAGTGCACTACCTCAATTTGACAATGACAGCATCCAGTGTACTCAATCCCAAGATTCTATGATTCAGCCAGCACTTAATGCCCTGCGTGCGGGAAAAGATGTGTCCCAGCTGCATTCCCCTGACTTGCGAACTGCCCTATTGTTTAAAGAAGGCCCCAGGTTGAAGTTACACAATCAGTTGTTATACAGAGAGACAGTGGATCACAGTGGTCAAGTAGACAAGCAGCAATTTGTCCTACCCACGGCCTTTAAAGACTTAGTACTGAGGTCCCTCCACAATCACATGGGGCACCTCGGTATTGACAGAACTCTCGACCTGGTACGATCTTGATTCTACTGGCCCAAAATGGGGGCCAATGTTGAGCACCATGTAAAGACCTGCACTCATTGCCTGCAAAGGAAAGCCCTGCCTCAGAGGGCTGCCCCCCCTTGTCACTATTACTACCAGCACCCCCATGGAACTGGTCTGCATAGACTTTTTGTGTTTAGAACCTGATCAGCAGAATATTGACAATGTGTTAGTGGTTACGGATCATTTCACATGGTATGCACAAGCTTTTCTAACTAAAGATCAAAAGGCCTCTACTGTGGCCAAGGTGCTAGTGGAAAATTTCTTTGTCCACTATAGTGCCCCCCCAGTGGATCCACTCTGACCAAGGCGGAGACTTTGAAAGTCGGCTAATCAAAGAAATGCACTCTCTGTGGGGGGGGGTGCAGAAGTCAAGAACCACCCCCTATCACCCACAGGGGGTCCCTCAACCAGAACATTTTAACCACACCCTTCTAGACATGCTGGGCACCCTCCACCCAAAAGACAAGCATAAGTGGAGCCAGCAGATTAGCACCTTGGTAGCATACAATTGCACCAAAAATTACGCTACTGGGTTCTCCCCCACCACCTCATGTTTGGGAGGGAGGCCCGCCTGCCAGTTGATGTCTGTTTTTGGGTCTCTCCAGATGGGATCCGAGCTGAAAACTACCTACAGTATGTACAGAAATTGAAAACTCAATGGAACCATGCATATCAACTGGCCCAGACAATGACCGCTAAGAAGAAGAAAAAGAAGAATCAGCATTGATATAGCGCTTTTCATATACAGTATCCCAAAGCGCTTTACAAGCAATGCTAGACTGGTAGCGAAGTGACTGAATGTGTGGTGGCAGCCATATCGCACATCATCACCCACACACAGCCTGTATAATTACATGAACCGGTTTATGGGAAGGGGAATATTGGCCAGGACACCGGGAATGTTCCCTGCTCTTTATGAAGAGTACCCTGGGTTCTTTTACTTCCACCTGGACACCCACCAGGACAACACCAGGATAGGCAGAAGGGACCTCGGTTTAACGTCTCATCCAAAGGACAGCACACCCCAGCAGTACAGCACCCCCAATACTGCACTCAGATGCCAGCGATTTTTAGGTGCAAGTCCAACCTGGTGTGGGATGAGAACCCACGACCTTCTGGTCCAGAGGCGGATGTGCTACCAACTGAGCCATGCTGACGCTAAAAGAAATCTCACCAACAAAGAGAGGCACGACAAGAACGTAAAGGCTCAAGAGCTACATCCTGGAGACCGTGTGTTGTTACGCAATTTGGTACTACATGGTAAGCACAAATATGCTGGTAGGTGGCACCATCTTTCTCATGTAGTAGTTGGAAAGTTGGATGATCTACCAGTATACAAGGTACGCCCAGAGAATAACTCCAAAGCTGTCAAGACTATGCACCATAACCACTTGCTGCCTATCGGCCAAGTTAATATTGAAGCTGAGCCAGCAGACATTACCTCCCCTGGGCCAGTGACTCATGCTGCTACAAAAAAGAGACAGAGTCAGCCTACCCCAGTAGATACAGAGTTAAGGTTTCCCCCGCAGCAGGCCCAGAATGATAATGACTGTCAGTCCACCTCTGACGATAGTGAGTGTGACAATGCCTATCACCCCTCCTATGAATTGAGTCAGCTGTCGCGAGGTAACCCTATGGCTAATTGTGGGGATAAAGCTGAGCCTTCTGGACTGCCTAACCCTCCAGCTTCATCCTTGGAGCCAATGCTCCCTGAAAGTGAGGTGCACAGCATCACATCTGAGATTACGGACTCTCTGTATTTTGCAGAACTGTGTGAATTGTCTGAAGAAGGGGCTGATGGTCTGAGTCTCCTTGGTGACACACCAGAACTTGAAGAACAATGTGAGAGTGTTGACAGCCCCCTTGAGTGCCGCAAAGCCTAATTGTGCTAGAGCCTCCTAAAAATGAGCAACCTGGGCCTTTGTCAGGGGATAATAATGAGCAAAGTGCTGTAGAAACAGAGCCTACAGATCAAGGAGGTGACGGTGCTCCCGGTTTGGACATTCCCATCCATGCAGAGGCACCCCTCACAAGTGATGAAAGCTCCAAAGATAGTGCTGAAAGTACAGAGACTGTGGCTGTTCCCCCGAGAAAGACTGGCCAAGCTGTCAAGCCAGTATTGCGCTTCAGTTATGATTCTCCCGGGAGGCCAGTGGATTTACCTCTCAATGTGGTTTACAAAGGTGTTTATATTTCTCAGAGCTCACTAACCAAACTGAGCTTAATGGCCAATTCCAGGTTGATTGTTTTTCTTCTCAGTATGGTGCCCCTGCCCCATCCAGCCACAAGTTAGCTGATAGGGAAGGGCCCCCTCGTACATTGTTTAATGTACAGGAAGTTATAACATGAATCAGTATTGTGATGTTACAAGTATGTTAATCATAGTGGAATCAGTATCACATGTATGAAACGTGCATAAGCATTGTCATTATGGATATAGTATTGTGAAGTGTAGTGAATATGTATAGTAAAGTAATAAGTTTATGTTAACTGATGCATGATGGTACAGACTTGATGCGGATGCTAAGTTTTCTCCAGGCAGGGAAGGGTGTAACCCCCCTACAAATGGGGGTTCCCGAAAAGTCTTCCTTGAGCTTGCTTAAATGCTCACTGCCAGGCTGGTGTCCTGCGTTTTAGCAGTTTAAATGTGTTACCAGATAGTGCCTGTATAGCCTCTGTGTACTGTCCCTTTAAGAGCTGCCTGGACTGCAGTCATAATTAATCTGAGAGGGAGCTCTTTTAGAAGATGTACTTGTTTGCTGATCATTTGTTAGAGCAGTAATAATATTGCAGTTTGTTCTAACCTGCCTTCTTTGCAGCATGGACAGTTCTGTTTGTTTCCATCATCTTGGTCCTGGACTGTCAGAATGGGCCAATCAGTACATTTGGGACTCTAAAATGGAGCCTGCCTACAGGGGCTTGGTGGGGCCAAAACTTGTAGGAATTGTAGTTTGGGGCTTTTGGCACCTAAAATAACCTGGAGGGGGAGCTCTTGTTGTGAGTGACAGACAGATCAGCCAACCGAACCTTTAGGATCTTGGGGAAAAGTCCCACACTGCTTGCAGTTTCAGTTAGATCTGAGTTGGGAAGTGAAGAAGTAACTGCTCAAGATAGTTTGAGCAGCAATCCATAGTGGATTCAGGCGGGAGAACTGTGGAAAGGCCTGAGTTTGGCCTGCATGCCTGCCTGCTGTCCCAGAGAGGAAACTTGTGCATTTTTTGGACTGAATCTGAATTTGGAAAGCGAATTAAGCCACTGAATTGTGACCAGGCTTTAACTTGAAGAAGACTGAAGATTTGCTGAATGCGATCGGCCTGTCAGGACTTCCAGCTACCTCTGAACTCCCGGATTGTGCAGAGACTCGGTAATTGCAACTGGAGAGTCATTTTCCTGGTACAGTGGAATTTTCTTACATGTGAATGTGCTGTGTGCTTGTAGTGGGTTGTGATTTGGTTCCCCACTGTGTGTCTGAACTGTGTTTTGCTTGCTGGAGGCTGTATCCAGCTCCACAGACTGAATCCATATCCATTTCCATTTGCCTGGGCCCTGCTACACTGGCCCAGCCAGAATACCTGCTACGCAGAGAAAGTCATCGACAAGAGACCGGCCTGGGGGATCAGCCCCCTGCTCAATGCCTTGAACAGGAACCAAGCCTCAGTGATTTGTGTGGGCCCTGCTTCTCTAGGCACTCTAGCTCAACAATCTGCAATCTCGATTTCATCCTGTCTGTGTCCAGTATTGGGTATCGTGAGTAAAGGTCAGGGTAGCTCCCTGCAACAACAGCTAAATCTAAAAGTGTTGCCATCTGATTGTCTTGTTGCCTTTTCTTTCATGAACTGAGCCCTCCGGCTCCGGATTACAAATAGTGTGTGTTGTGCATGTTGCTTTCTTCTATTACAGGTCCCCAACCAGCTGCAACATTCCTGACTAGCTCACCGTTTTCCTAGCTGGGTACCCAGAGTGTGTGACTGTGTAGGAACTCTGAACTGCATGCATAACTGTTTGATTAATATAGCTTTTAAGCAAATCAACCTGATTACGCCCCTCCCTTGTTCAAGTCCCCTGAATAAATCAGATTTAACTTTGTCTGCATTTAACCTGACTGTGGTTCCAGTTTGTGCCAAAAGTATTGTACTGTTGCAATTTGCTGTGATTAACATTGTTTTACAGGGGGTCCCCAGGGTCAAGCTAGAGGAACCAGCCCTGGTGGTAAGTGCAAACAGTGTGAGTAATTGCCTGGTGAATAAGGGTCATTGTGAAAGTGATTATTGTGTATTGTTCAGGCCACTAGAAGAGAAAGAGGGGGGTTACGGTGTCCCGGAGGGCTGTGCCCAGGTTAGCTTGACCACTAACAACCCTGACCTCCAGGTTGTGGCACCCATTTCATTACCCAGGCCCCTTAACCTGCTACTAGCCAAGCAGGCAGGGGTAGTAGCCCTTGGGATAGCACCACCTAGGGGTTACAAACATGCTTTTCTTTTTGTTTTTTCTTGGCAGGCACTAGAACCAGAGTGCCCCCTTTCAGACACCCTGGTATCTTTACCATCTTTACTATGCCTGTTAGATGGCTGAGCAGCTTTCTCTCTTTTTTTCTTTCCCCTTTGAGAGGGACTGCTGCTGCTGCTGTTTATGAGGAAACTAACCCTGTGATGAATGTTTTCCACCATCTGTTTGCAGATGACACCAAGATCTGCAACACAGTAGATGATCCAGATGGAGTGGGCAGAATGAGAAGAGATCTGGATAAACTGGCAAAATGGTCGAAAGAGTTGCAACTGGGGTTTAATGCAAAGAAGTGCAAGATCATGCACATAGGGAAGAGAAACCCTGAAGCCACCTATAGGCTGGGAAGGAAGTTGCTGGCAGTCACAAGGGAAGAAAGAGACTTGGGCATCATCATCACCGATGACCCGAAATCATCCAAGCAGACCATTAAAGCAGAAGGTAAGGCTAGGGGGATGTTAGGGTGTATTAGTAGGGGTGTCACAAGTCGGAAGAGGGAGGTAATAATCCCTCTTTACAAGACACTGGTTAGGCCCCATGTGGAGTACTGCATGCAGTACTGGAGACCGCACCTTCACAAGGACATTAACCAAATTGAGGCAGTCCAGAGAAGGGCAACCAAAATGGTGCAGGGACTGTATCAGAAAATATATGAGGACAGATTAATGGAGCTCAACATGTATACCCTAGAGCAAAGGACGGAGAGAGGTGATATGATCGAAACACTCAAACACATTAAGGGCATTAACAAGGTGAAAGAGTCTAACATGTTTCAATATAAGAAAAATAGCAGGACAAGAGGACACAGCATGAGATTAGAGGGAGGCCGATTAAGGGGTAATGTGAGGAAGTTCTTTTTCACAGAAAGGGTGGTGGATGCATGGAACGGCCTACCTCAGGAAGTGGTGGATATGAATACAGTGCAGGGCTTCAAACAGGCATGGGATAGGCATAAGGGAGCAATACAGATGAGTATGAATAGATAGGACATTGACAGAGCAAAGGCCGATGGCACATTCATAAGGTAGAAAAAGAAATGGGCAGACTGGATGGGCCTTGCGGTCCTTATCTGCCGTCAACTTCTATGTTTCTATGTATCATTAAGAACTCCCTCAGAGCCTTTATTGTTCTTAAGTAAGACAGAGGCAGCTCGAGAAGCCATAAATTCTTGGTACCGGCTCAGTACGTCATGGACGAAACTGCGCAAGCATAACCGCGCTGTAGAAAGCACAAAGGTTTGTGCAGCAACAGGGGTTTATGAGCGTATGGTTACAACCGCTACACAGATATTACTATTTCCGTTAATGGTGTGCACTCTTAATGTTATTGTCAGTGTTTTGTCCCAACCTTGTTTTAGTGCACGACGATTTCTCTGCACCATTGTTGTCTTGCATGGTTTCATCTGTGACATAATGATCCCATGCCTAAATTCTTCCCTTTTTGTAGTTAGGGCAAAACGTTTTACAGAGCTCACAAGTGATAACAATGTGATCTGGACTCAGGCATTTTAAACAGAGCTTTGCGGTAGTCTGCCTTTGCCAGAAGCTAAAACACATTTTACAGTTTTTGAAGGCTGTTCATCCTGAGCACTGGTCTGTGCCAAACATTGAGAGACCTGGTCAAAAAAATGTTTAGTTCCAGTCACAAATAAAACATTTTCCCCCTCAAATAGTGAGAAAGTGCTATTCTTTTTGTTTGAAGCACTATTTATAAATCAAGAAAATGGTCTGGTTCCCAAACACGAAACCCAGTGTTAATTTGATTAAAAACGATCTAAATATACATAAAACTCAGTAGTTTTAGTTTATTTTGACCAAATGTGGTCAGTTCCCTTCAGGTGGGAACTAAAATGAGGAGCAACCTCCTCTGGTTCCTGGAACCACTCAGGAAATGAAGAAAACTGCAAAACATACATACAAAAATATTTTTAAACACCTAACTAACGCAGAAGTTATTGAAAACTAACTTGAGACAGTTAAAAAGAACTGAAGAACAGAGGGCTGGAACTGTACTTCAGGATGACTAATCTCTTCAGGCAGAGAAACAAATCTGCTGTTAGAACACTTGGGGGAGTGTGACTACAGTGCAGAGTTTGAACTTGTATTCTAAGTTCTAAAATTAGCATAAAGTTCTATCTCTGGGGCATCACACTCTGGTGGGATGATGCTTGTTGTAAAGCAACATTGATGGATTCCTGTTGTTTGAAGATGCCACCAATCATGGGGCCTGATTTTCCAAGAGGCCATATTGATGCAAGCTGTGTCAAAGAGGCAGCTTGCATCAAATCACATAGCTACAAACGGCATGCACCCAATTCTGGTACATTTGCAACTTGCATCAATCTTTCCAGAAATTATGTAATTCACAGACTGCACCATAATAGACAATGCAATAGGTGGGATTGATGCAAGGTGTGCAAAAAAAATTGAAGCAAGAAATGCTGGCACAAAGGGCGAAAGAATGATGCAGAAAAGGGCTGGCAGACAGTGCAAAAAAACTTCATGGTTGAGGAGACAGACATCCTCATTGAAGAAGTGGCTGTGTAATACCCCAAAGATGAGGTCCCTAGCAAGCTCCAGTGTTCCCAGTAAGCCCACATAAGGTGCCCAGGTGCCCCTATTAGTTTAGGTGGCAAGGGGAAAGTAAGCAATGCAGCAGGGCCCCCCATAGAAAAAACTGCAGCCTGCAGTTTAAATGTTTTTTTCTTAATGCAGTCTGCCCAGCAACGGCACGAGCCTGTGCCAGTACTAAGGTCCATCTCACACTGGACCACTGGCTTCTCCGCTGGTCATTAGGGACTCAGTGTCCCGAATGCCAGGGAGAGTTCCAAGTGTGGCCAGTAATGGCTGTTAGGCAGTTTGAAGTTCGTCCAGCAAGGAGTGTGATCGGGGAAGCGCTGTCAGGCGCCCTGGAGAAAAGAAAGTGAAGAAAAGAAGAGAATTGTGGCTGAAGGTAGAGAGCGGATGCAAGGAGGTAATATGCTAAAAGGTAATACCTGCAGTCCCTCTCTCATCTCTCCATAAGATTGTCGGCAGCCCAGTGGTATTGCAGCTGTCCGTCAGTGTCGGTGGGTCCCTCAGAAGAAGCAGCAGTCAGTCGACCTCATTGTAGGCTCTGTATAGGCCCGTTTGTTGTTTTATAAAATTAAAGCTATTTTGGACCTACGGCAAGGCTGCCCACAAGTGGGCCACATCTTGAAGAGAGCCACACATTGGGCCAGTGGAGCGTCGGGGTGGAGCAACCCAACAAGGACCCAGAGAGAAGACCTCCAGCCTGCCAGCAGCCAGAATCTCTCCTGCCTCCTCCTCCTTTTAACTCCTCCCCGGGCCAGGGCGGTGAGTCAGCGGCAGCACCACTGGGCAGCTGCTGTTCGCCTGAAATGATTTCAAAATAAAAAAAAGAAGTTTCTTTCTTGTGTCAAGGCATAGCAAAAGACAGACACAGTATGGTTAGGGGCTAAGGCAAGGCCCCAAAGTAAAGGACTGCCTGTAGGCGATTTTATTCAGATTTATTAAAACTGCGCTCCCACTGGGACCAGTACCTCAAGGGTATAGCACATTTAAATGTATTAAAATTGCACTCCAGCCTGGAACATAGAATAGGAGCAGCCCTATTAAATGTATTTAAATTCATTAAAATGAGCTCCAGCAAGGAAGCAGAAGGCAAGGATGGGCTTTTTCAAATAAAGTAGCTCCCATAAGCAATGCATAGGACAAGGCAGGTCCTTTCTGTGATAAATAGTAAACATGGCTCCAGTAGGAGCAAAACCAGGGTAAAGCCCCAGTTAAAGAACTAGCCAGTTGGGCTAGTGAATAGGGGTCAGTTAGCCCATAACTTGATATTTTTTATTATTATTATTATTTTATTCCGGAGAATCTCTAGGTGGACCACTTGGGGAAGTAAGTCCCAGATTATAAAGTAAGAGTGCTCCAGAGTAATGAGTGGCTAGTAGCCAAGTAGCCACCGGTAGCCAAGCCAAGACTAGTATTTGAAAAGTGAGAAATTCTGCTAATTCAAAGTACACTAATGTCAGCTCCAGCCAGGAGCAAGTGAAAGGGAGTGGATTGGCCAGTTAGCCACCACAGCCCTAGCTAATAGCTGGTAACCTGAGTAACTGACCTGTAGCCCCCTAAGCCAGGAAGGGACAGTTAGCATGGGATCCCTAGCATGTAGGTTAGTCAGATTACCCTCAGTCAACAGGGTAATCCTCCTGTTAAGCCCTTTGAGCCCAAACAAATGCCTGTGCTAGGGAGGATGTACCTCAGCGTACCCACGTAGCTAGGTATATCCAGCATTTGGTCAGGTTTTCCCCTTGTTTATCGCCCTTCCTAGTGCACCTATTATAGAAAGTGAGTCTGCTGAACAGTTTTGAAATGAAAATAGCGAACTGTATATAAATTGTGAAAAAGGGCAAAAACTGTTATTGACTTTAGACTACATTTAATGGGACAGCACCCGAAACGTAACAGTGTAATTGCCCTGCACGTACCAAATTGCCGTTTGCTTGAATTTGCCCCGTTTATCTCAAAGACTATTGGATTAACCCAGAACTTGCCCTGCATGTTACAAACTGCCCTGCCTGCCATCTAACTTCCTGTAAAAAATGAACTTTTTTGCTTAATGTCTATCATCCCATCTAATGCGTGCTTGACCAAAGACTGTCACTAACAGTGACCACCCAGAGACTGTGACAGCACCTGAATATGGACAATTTGGGGCCAGTCATAAGTGTATGAATAGTATAGACAGTTAAGGACCTCCTTGTCATTTACTTCTTCATTAAGATCTTCAGGCCAACCCCTCCTTAACAGTGAGCTAGGTAGTGCAGGGACCAGACCAATTCACAGATAGGGATCTGTCATCCAGTGGGTTGGGTTCTCATAGAAACATAGACTTTGATGGCAGATAAGGACCACTTGGCCCACCCAGTCTGCCCATTTCCCTTCGTATTGGATAAGCTGCAGATTCTAGTTAACCAACAGCCTACTTCCTGCAACCCCCCACTTGCCTTATGTCTGTCCCATGCATGTTTGAATTCCCCCATTGTTTTAGACCCAACAACCTCCCCAGAAAGGCGGTTCCATGCATCCACCACTCCCTCCGTGAAAAATTTTTCCTCACATTACCCCTGAGCCGTCCCCCCTCTATCTTTAAATTGTGCCCCCTTGTTCTTACACATCTCTTTTTCTGAAAGATGCTACCTTCCTGGACTTTGTTGATTCCCTTGAGGTACTTAAAAGTTTCTATCATGTCCCCCCGTCCCTCCTTTCATCAAGGGTACACATATTAAGCTCTCTCAGTCTCTCTTCATATGGTTTCTGATGTAGACCCCGCACCATTTTAGTTGCCCTCCTCTGGACTGCTTCCACCGCGTCTATGTCCTTGCATAGATGGGGTCTCCAAAACTGCACACAGTATTCCAGATGGGGTCTCACCAACTGTCTGTACAGAGGGATAACCACTTCCCTTTTTCTACTTGTGATGCCCCATCCTATGCATCCCGGTATCCTCCTGGCTGTCCTTACTGACTTCTCACATTGCTTATCCACCTTTAGGTCATCTGATATGACTACCCCCAAGTCCCTTTCCATTTTTGTTGTTAGTACCTCCCCTGCTATTGTGTACTCTTCTCCTGGGTTTTTGTTTCCTAGGTGCATTACTTTGCACTTCTTTGCATTGAATCTAAGTTGCCATATGTCTGACCATTCCTCCAACCTTGCCAAGTCCCTTCTCATCCTTTCTACCCCCCTTGTGTATCAACTCTGTTACAGATCTTTGTGTCATCTGCAAAGAGGCATACCTTTCCCTCCTCGTTGCAGGTCTTCAGCCTACCAGAGGTTCTTCAGCAGAAGTACTCCTGTTATTCAGGTCTTCAAATTGTCAGTCTTCAGTCTTCAAGTTTCCAGGGTCAATTAATGGCCAGGAGGTGGTCTTGTGCTACAGTTCTTCAGTTTGTCAAGTCTTCAGCTTTAGTTTTTCAAGTTTCTTGAGTCAGTGGTGATGGCCTGGAGGTGTTCCTGTGTTCAGTTCTTCAATCTTCAGTCTTCAAGCCTTTTCCTGGGTTAGAGGTGTCAGCCCAGAAGTTTTCAGTTTGCACCAATCCTTTGGAACACAAGTGTGTTTGCTCATATCACCAGGTCTGATCAATGCCCAGTGGCTAAGTCTTTGCCTCACCTGCTCTCCAAGCTGGCCAACGGAAGCATGTGAGCAGAGGTTTTTTGCTGTGCATCCCTCTGCTATTCATGGCACCCAACAAACCTAAATGTACTCTGGGGTGGAAATTGTGTAAATGTCACATATTAGAGTCTTAGAGTCTTAGAGTCTTGCAAAAGATTCATTTAGTGACGACAGTTGTCTTAGTACTTCCAGTGTATGGTTCTATAGAGTTATAGTAGAAATAGTAAGTGAAAGTGAATGTTGTATTGCCCTTTTTCTCCTGGTCTAAGTTCTGTGGTCAGCTGCTCAACAAACTAGTCCTTTTCATGAGTTGTGCCTCCTGCCTCTCCATTTTAGTGAAATATACATCGTGTAGCCAAGTACAAAAAGAACTGCCTTACCACCTAGTGGATTTATCTCCTCTCCACCCCAGAGAGCGAAACTCCTCGACTATTAACTATTAATTTCCACAACATCTCTCGGCTCACTTCAGATGCACAGGTTGACCTCCTGCTATCCCGAGGTGGGGAAAAGAAGCTCAGGGACAATGGAAACAAGCCTGGGAGGAGGTCGCCACCAGGGTAAATGCAGTAGGCCCTGTTAAGTGGTCTATCAAGGAACTCCAGAAGCAGCACCACAAATGAGGTGGAGGGCCAAAGAAAAGATCGCCATAACAAGTGGTGTGCAATGGCAACCGGAGGTGGTCCAAACCAGTAGAAGCCCCTGAGCAGGCAGGAAGAGCATGTGGTGGCACACCTCAGCAGCCACACCATCAAGGGTAACACCAATCTGGATGTCTTCTTGCCACAGAGCTCAGCAGGTTTGTAAAAGGGCACAGTAGCTGCAACAGGGGAGCTAGGATGCCAAGCTCAGAGCACAGGCACATGGTTGTGTACAGTGCTGTAGGTGTGCACAGCACAGAATGACCTGGTAGGACTGGTGTGCCTACAATGACACACAAAATGTGTGGCACCACACAAGGGTGGCACATGTATAAAGAACCACACACATGCCCCACAGATGAGCATGTGGATCATGTATGTTTCCCGCGTAGCTGGCACAAATGTCCAGACTCGGGCATGTGCAGAAGGGGTGGAAACCTGATCCATGGCATGAACAGTGCATGACACTGGAAGTGAGACATGACAAGGCTGCCAGAGGGACATGTGGTCCATGGCTCCCAGCTGTGCAGAATGGAAACAAGGTCAGATTATATGCAGATGTGTATACCATTTTGGCTGCTCTGGCAGAGGGGTACACAACATGGTGTAGGCCACAGGCTGGTAGCGTGAACATGGATGACATGTAGGAGTGTGGTGTAGGCAGATAGTGGCAACAGGACACCTGCTCAGCTGACAACAGCAGTGCATGACCCCCAAGGTCACAATGGGCAGCATGGCAGGACAAGGTAATATGTAGGAGGCAGCAGTGCTGTGGACTGCAGGCTTGCAACAAACAGTGTAAACATAGCAGATGGTGAGAGTCCAAGGCATATAAGTGTAACCCCTAGGTGGTGCTATTCTAAGGGCTACTACCCTTGCCTGTCCTTCTAAGATAAAGTTGAGGGGCTTGGGTTTCAAATTAACAATTACTGGGGTTCCCCTTCCCTCAGTAAACACAATGATTTGGTGCCTCCACCCAGAGTAAGGTATGTGGGGGTGTCTATCCAACCTGGTATAGACCTCTGGGAAGCTATAATCACCCACCAGCCCACCTAGTGACTAAGTACCTTCACAACGGATACAACCCTTTTCAGCAGGGAACACACAATTAGCAATGTACATTAAGAATATACTCGCACCCCTTGCACTTACCACCAGTGTCTGGTCTTCTGGTAAATGCCCTGGAGCCCCCTGTAAAGCAATATCACATGCAAGCATACACTTTCAAATGCTTTTACCCAAGTCACAGTGAAGTTTAACCAGACAATAATTTGCTCATGAGTCTGCTTAACAGTGAAACAACAAATCTGATTTATTGAGGGGATGTGAACAAGGGAGGGTTGCAAATCTGGATAAATGATTGCTAAGCTGATATTAGCCAGGATATTTTGCATGCAATTTCTTTAGTCCCTTAAGTTCAGTTTTGCAACTGCTGGGTAGCCACAGTGTGAGGCTGGCTAGCCATAACGGTGCCCAAGGTTGCAGCTGTTGTTGGGGCCCTTGATGGGAAGAAAAGATGATCAAACATGTACAAACAAAGACCTTGACTAATTATATCCTCGGCCAGTTGGCCTAGGCCACTGAAACCCTGTAAAACACACTGAGTGAAATCAGATGGTACCAGAGAATAATTTGAGAGCTTGTTACAGGGAGCTACCCTGGGTTTACTCACAGCACCAGTAGGTAGAAGATGGCCTGGTGAAATGAAGACCTGTTGCAGAGCACTGAAGAGCATGAGGAAGTTGGGCTGACACAACTCACCTCCTCTTCATGGCCTTTCCCTCCAGGTGACCGCAACCTGCGATACCTTGCTGTGCAAGGGCTGGATCCCAAAGCTGATCTCTTACTGAGAAAACTGTAACTGGTGCAGGAATAGATGGCTTGGGCCAGATTTGGTATGAGTCCAAGGTCGGATAAAACAGTTCTGACAAAGTTCATTTCTTTTGGCTGGTGAAAACCTCCAGCTGGCTGACATCTTGACCAAACAAGGCAACTGACTCCTGGTGGCAAACAGGTGTCCCTGGTTAGTAGGCCTCGTCCCACCTCGAGCATTCAGCACATTAAATGGAAACAGCATCCCCTTATCCACTTCTCAGTTTGGCTTCAGGCCGGTTTGCAATTACAGCCACTATACTGAGCAAACCTTTCAACCTGCAGGAGGCAGTCTTTGGCGACCAATTCCCGAACTTGGGACCACAGACACACACTGGAGGAAACTAGGCCTTTCCAAGGCCAGAACCCCACAAGCTTGAACAGGGCTCCTTGCTCCACGGAGTCTCAGGATGAATTGCTCACAGTTTAAAATCAGTTTTTGGATTAGTCTGTTTTTATCACATTCCAATTGGTTGGGGGGGCTGTCAATCACAATCTTCTGCTCCCATTGATTCCATTAGTCACCAAGCCTTAGAGTTCACAGTTTCTCCCACAAGGCACATGAACTAAGGACCCCTTGAGGTCCCCTGTGCCCCAATTGGTCCAGTTCCTGGAAGTCTTGGACCAAACATGGTGGCTCCCATTTGGGTGCATAAGCTGCAAGAAGGCAGGTTAAAATGAGCACTCTGATTTACATATGTAACCCCCTTGCAAATGGGGGTTTCTTAAAACGCCTCTAGTACTGTCTCTTTAAGAGCTGCCAGCTCGCAGACCCAATTAGTCTGCTAAAAGGGGGGGGGCGTGTGTTCTCCTGCTCGAGTCCCGCTTGAGCCGCTGATAATGTGCCCTGTTTTGCCATTGCTAAGCAGGCAAAGCAGGCACTTCCTTGGGCTGTGCTCGTTGATGTAATATATGTTGAATTGGTATTGGAAAATGTATTTGTTTAACCTGTTTCCCTTGCAGCTGGGACTTTGTATGCCTTGCCCCTCCATTTTGGATCAGAACTGCCTTTTGGATCCAATCAAGAGGAAGGGGCGCTTAAGATGGAGGATTTAGCAGCCAACCAGCACTAGGACTCTCTCAGGAGCAGGCTGCCAATGGGATGTATGGCCAGTGACTCTGGGAAGTGAAGTCCAGGAGTGTGGCGCCTTTTCGCACCAATGGGGGAAGGTAGAAGAGACTGGCATCTGAAGCCCTCCAATCGGGTCGGGTGGCACCCAAATTGTGATTCCCTGCCCCAACGGCCGAGGAGGCAGAGTCGTTGTGGCTGTGAGTGAGGAAGGAGCTCCGGGCTTCTGCGCTGTTGAGTATTCACACGGGAAGCGCTTGTGGAAGGCCAAAAGTCGGGCGGCTTGTTAGCTGAAGTATCCAGACTGAATCTGCCGTGTGCTGCTGTCAGAAGAGGCTGTGCAGTGTTGCAGCTACCTACCAGGCTCATCCTGTAGAGGACTGGAGAATCTGCTTCATCGCGCTCGGTCTGTCAGGAAAAGTGAAGCTGCGCCGTGAACTCCCGGGTTAGCAGTGAGTGCGTTTGGGAAATAAAGCAGCTGCCTGGTATGGTAACCTTCTGTTTTACATATAAATATGTGTGGAGTGTTCTAATCACAGGCCTGTGTCCCTGGGTGGTGTGAAAGGGATCCTGCTACAAGAGTCGTGATTAAAAATCAGGGTAGCACCCTGTCAACTGATCTATTGGGTTGCAAGTGTTCATCTGTTTCCCTCTCTGGCTACATGAACTGAGCCTACCAGCTCCGAATTACAAATTTGGGTATTGTACAGTTGTTTTTTCATCTTCAGGGCCCCAACCAGCTGCACCGAACTTGGCTAGCCCCTTATTGCCTGGGTACCCAGTGTCAGCGATTAATAGGGACCTTAGCCTGTGCACAGTGCTCTGAAACCAGTAGAGTGATTAAGCTAATTAACTAGATTTCCCCGTCCTTGTTAATTCCCCCTAAATAAATCAGATTTGGTTGTTTTGCAAAGTAAACTGCCTGAACTGTGTGTTTGTGCTGAAATACTTTACAGTGGCTATTGTGTTATTGCATCTTACTTTACAGGGGTTCCCCAGAGTCAAGCTGCTCAACCAATCCTAGGGGTAAGTGTATATTGTAAAGGTACTGTTGGTAACTTGTGGGCCACTAGTGGGAAGAAAGGGGGTTGCAGTGACCCAGAGGGCTGTGACCAAGTCATTCCAGACTATCCTAACCCCAACCTCTGGGTGGCGGTACCCTCCATTGGACCTGGGCCCCTTAACCTGTTAGCACCTACGCAGGCAGGGGTAGCAGCCCTTGGGATAGCGCCACCTGGGGGTTACATCTTGGAGGCACCGTTGGGATTAGCGTCCTCTAGTGGCCGAGTAGATGAAGTACCACATCATGTCCAAACTAAAGGAAAAGCTGGAGGGGGATATCACGCCCAAACTAAAACTCGACCCTGTTAAGATGATGGTGCATAAATTGATGGGGTGGTGTGAAGCTGATGAATTGGACTCCCAGAAGACTGTGTTACTGCTGGATGTCCCTTTGGGGATTAAAGACGCTGACCTTGTTTCTGCTGTTGAGCATGTTAAATGTTTGGGCAAGGTAGAGGTAAAAGGGCGAATGGCTGACTTGCTCAACCAGACCCTGCAAGTGCTGCTCTTATGCAGTTTTACAGTAGACCCTGAGAGGGTGCCCCCAGTGATTTCCCCTGAAGGTGCTCAAAAGGGATGGAGGGTCATTTATGCCCGAAGTGGGTTGGTCACACCGGGGGGGGGGTCCCCTAAAACTAATAGTTTTAAAGATAAGTTACTTAAACTGTTGGCTACAGAAGGGAGGACTGCTCAGGAATTACTACAGGTGTTAGACCTCTCAAGTGATCCCACCCCCCTGCCGCTCCAGGTACATCTCCCAGGTCATCCAAGAGCTCCATCCTGGCCTCACCTCCTATAGTTGTCCCTCCCATACAATTAGTCTCCTATCGGAGACTGAGACTCTTTTCTGGTACTGTGCCTGTGCCCTCGGGGGAAGATGATTTGGAGACCTGGATGGACTATGCTACACCCTTAGTACAAGAGTGGCAGTGCTCTGAGGGGGAGAAAAGAAAGAGGCTGATGGAGAGTTTGAGGGGTCCAGCTTTGGAAGCCATTCGGTTCCTGCGGGCCACTAGTCCCGAAGCCACTGCAGTAGAGTACCTTTCCGCCTTAGGAGGGTGTGTTTGGTAGCACCGAGACAGGGAAAGACCTGTTATGGAAATTCAAATCAGCTAAACAGTGGAGAAATTAGAAATTGTCTGCCGTTGTTACCAGAATGGAAAGGACCCTGCAAAAGGCTCACCGTAAAGGGGGGAGTAACTGCCCAAACATTGAATCAGGTCCACCTAGACCATATATTGAAGTCAGCCAGGTTTTCCAGTGTGTTATTGCTGAAATTCAAACTGCACGACCGACGGGCCGCCTCTCCCGAATATTGTCAATTAATGAGAGAAATTCGTGAAGTTGAAACTGATGAAGAGGGGTGGGAGCCCTATGCAGGAGTTGTGAATCTGTGCCAGACTCCTGAACCCAGTGAACCAGATGAGACCCATTCATTGAGAGGACTGATCAAGGGAATGACAGAGACTTTTCGGGAGCCAGACCTGTTCCATGCATCCCCTGTGCCCCACAGTGGAGTGGGAATGCATGCTGTTTCTTCTGATCCCCGGGTGGAGAGTAATTTGAGAGCAGAGATTAGAGATTTACGGGCGATGATGAGGGAGTTGAAACAGACTGTTGTCACCCCCCCCCTAAAATTGGGGAACCTGAGTTATCCTGGAGTAAACGACCCGGTTCCGAAGAGCCATGTAGGACCCCTGAAGTTTCCCGGCAGATGCGATATCTCCTTCCCACCAAAGACCCCCGAGATACCAAGTTCTGTTACCATTGTGGGGAAGATGGACATTTTCAGACTAAGTTCCAGTTGCCAGAGAACTTAAGGAGAGTCACCAGCAAGCTAGTGGCCTGGCATCGTAAGGCCTGTGCCCGGTCACAAGGGGGGCCCCCCGAAAGAGTTTTGCCACCAGGCCCAATGCCCAAGCCACCTCTCAAGCAATGCCTCCTGAGTGGTCTGAAGTAGTGGGCCCATCCATGGAAACTACAGTGAAAGTGAATGGAGTGTCCACTAGGGCTGTGTTGGATAGTGGTTCTCAAGTGACCATCATGTTTCAGGACTGGTATCAGAAGCACCTGCCTGATGTGCCCTTGCAACCTTTAGAGGGACTACATGTCTGGGGGCTGAGCGAGAAGGCCTACCCCTACTCTGGTTATATCCGTGTTTGGTTATCTTTCCCTACTTCTGTGGCTGGGGTGGCTGAACAAGTGGAGACCCTGGCCTTAGTGTGTCCCCCCACTGGACTGTATGATGGGGTGCCCTTTTTGATTGGAACCAATGCTCATATGTTTGGCCACTTAGTGCAGCTGTGTTCTGAAAAACAGAGGTCCAAGTCTGGGCAAGCTCTCAGAATTCCGGCCTTAATCCAAAAGGCCTATGAAACTCAGAGAAAGGCTAGCCGAATGGAACCCGAAGACCCGGTAGGCATGTCTGGAAGAAGGATCCAGCGGCTTTGCTGCTAGCACCCAATGCACAGTGTGTCCTACAAGGAGAGGTCTGAATCCAAAAAGATGTTAAGAATAAAATATTGATGCTGAATGCACCAGGCAATGGAAAATTGCCCGAGGGACTGCTGGTCAAACCCAGTATTTTGCCAGCCAGAGCCCATGCTTTTGCCAGGAGAGTAATGGTTCAAGTCCACAGTGTGTCTGATCGAGAGATTTGAGTAAAGTGGGGCTGCACTCTGGCCACTGTGCACTGTGCGGATACTGCTGTCCTGCCCAGCAACAAGAGTTCACGGAAGAGTGACCGAGTGACCCCTGACCTGTTTGATTTCGGTGACTCCCTGTTGCCAGCAGAATGGAAGAAAAGGATTAGTGAAAAGCTTGCCCAGAAGGAACAGGTGTTTTCCTTGAAGGAGTGGGATGTAGGATGTGTACAAGGAGCTGAGCACCACATCCGGCTACATGATGAGAGACCATTCCATGAGAGATCTTGACGCCTGGCCCCTGCTGATATAGATAATGTGAGATGACATCTGCAAGAGATGCTCGCTGCTGGAGTGATACAAGAATCCAGAAGCCCCTATGCCTCCCCTATTGTGGTAGTAAGGAAGAAGAACGGAACAGTCAGGATGTGTGTGGATTATCGTACTTTGAACCGGCGAACTATAACAGATCAGTACACCATGCCACGCATTCAGGATGCCTTGGATTGTCTAAATGGTAACAAATGGTTCTCAGTCCTGGACCTCCGCAGTGGGTACTATCAGATTCCGATGGCCCCAGAAGACCGCGAAAAAACTGCTTTTATCTGCCCATTGGGTTTTTATGAGTTTATGTGGATGGCTCAAGGGATTTCAGGTGCCCCAGCCACTTTTCAGCACCTGATGGAGTGTGCAGTGGGGGATATGAACTTGCTAGAATGCTTTGTATACCTGGATGATGTCATAGTGTTCAGCAGCTCCTTGGAGGAACATGAAAGCAGATTATTCAAGGTCCTGGACCAATTGGAAGACTTTGGCCTCAAATTGTCCATTGATAAGCGTCAATTCTTTCAAACATCTGTGAAATATGTGGGACATATAGTGTTCACCGAGGGCATAGAGACTGACCCCAGTAAAGTAGAGGCCTTGACTACCTGGCCCCAGCCAAAAAATCTGAAAGAGCTCCAAAGGTTCTTGAGTTTCTATGGCTATTATAGGCATTTTTATCAAGGACTATTCTTGAGTGATCCGTCCTCTACCTAATCTTACTCAAAGGTATCCTCCCACCCACAAAAAGTACAAGAAAACAGTGCCTACCGAGACTGAAAAAAGATATTTTTGCCCGAATTATATATTTGGGGCCCGCTGGACTCCTGATTGTGAGATGGCTTTCCATGAGATCATACATCAACTTACCCATGCCCCAGTGTTGGCCTATGCTGATCCTGCCAGACCATACGTTCTTCATACTGATGCCAGTTTACAAGGGTTGGGGGCTATGTTGTATCAAGAGCACACTAATGGACTAAGACCAGTAGCCTTTGCTAGCAGGAGCCTAACCCTGTCAGAAAATTACCCAGTGCACAAGTTAGAGTTCCTGGCCTTGAAGTGGGTCATTGTTGATCAATTTCATGAGTATCTCTATAGTGCTAAGATATTGGTAAAAACTGGCAATAATCCTTTGACCTATGTGCAGACTTCAGCTAAGTTGGATGCCACTGGCCATAGGTGGCTTTCTGCTTTATCTACATACGACTATGCTGTTGAATACAGAGCAGGCCTGAACCACATAGATACTGATGCTCTCTCTCAGAGGCCTGTTCCCCAGAATAACTGGGTCAGACTGTCAGAACCTGATATTCGAGCACTTTGCCAAAAGTTTGACAAGGAGGAAC
Organism: Neoceratodus forsteri; assembly: GCA_016271365.2. Taxonomy (NCBI): domain Eukaryota; kingdom Metazoa; phylum Chordata; order Ceratodontiformes; family Ceratodontidae; genus Neoceratodus; species Neoceratodus forsteri. The sequence goes on from CM057453.1 coordinate 1,153,793,690, forward strand.
AGGTATCCCCTGATGCTGTGGATTGCATGGTGGATTGCTTGGGACCCTCTGAGAACTGCATACCTGCTTCTTACTGCCATTTTTCTGCATTAGATATTGGTGCTTTGCCCCAATTCAATAATGACATTCGGCGGGCTCAATCCCGAGACCCCATGATAAAAACCTGCTCTGGAGGCCCTGCATGCAGGGAAAGATGTGTCCAAATTACATTCCACTGACTTGAGAACTGCATTGTTGTACAAAGAAAGGCCTAAGTTGAAACTGATCAATAGACTATTATACAGAGAAACAGTAGACAAAGGGGGGCAACTAGACAAACAACAACCAGTGCTGCCCACTGCTTTTCGAGAACTGGTGTTGAGAGCCCTGCATAATCACATGGGATACCTCAGCATAGACAGAACCCTTGATCTAGTGAGATCTAGGTTTTATTGGCCTAAAATGGGGGCTGATGTGGAACAACATATTAGGACTTGTAGCCAATGCCTACAGCGAAAAACTCTGCCTCAGAAGGCTGCCCCCCTGGTTAACATCACCACTAGTGCTCCCATGGAGTTGGTCTGCATTGATTTCCTGAGTCTAGAACCAGATCAAAGAAATATCAGTAATATATTGGTGGTCACTGATCACTTCACTCGTTATGCCCAAGCCTTCCCCACTAAAGACCAGAAAGTAACTACTGTGGCTAAAGTACTTATTGAAAATTTCTTTGTTCACTATGGGGCCCCTCAAAGAATCCATTCTGATCAAGGGCGAGACTTTGAGAGCCGCTTGATTAGAGAGATGCTATCCTTGTCGAGGAAGAAGTCAAGAACTACCCCTTATCCCCAGGAGATCCTCAGCCTGAACGGTGTCAACTGCACTTTACTCACATGTTGGGCACCCTGCAACAAAAGACAAGCCCCAGATGGAGCCAGCAGATTAGCACCCTGGTACATGCATAACTGCACAAAAAGTGATGCCACTGGATTTTCCCTTATAGACTGATGTTTGGGAGAGAAGCCAGATTGCCAGTAGATGTTTGTTTTGGAGTTTCTCCTGATGGGGTTCAAGCTGCTACTCATCTACAGTATGTGCAGAAACTGAAGGCCCAATTAAACCATGCGTACCAACTAGCCCAGACCATGGCTGCCAAATGAAATCAACTAATAAAGAAAGGTATGACAAAAAAGTGAAAGCAATGGAACTCAGGGAAGGGGACTGAGTGTTACTGAGGAATCTGGGGCTGCATGGCAAGCATAAGATTACTGACAGATGGCATCACCTCCCTCATGTTGTCATAGGCAAACTAGATGAGTTACCTGTATACAAGGTGCGACCGGAGAACAATTTGAAAGATGTGAAAACTATACACAGAAATCATTTGCTACCAATCGGACAGATCCTGATAGAAGCTGAACCCCTAAACAGCACCCCCTCTGGGCCCATGACTAGAGCCACTGCCAAGAGAAAACTAAGACAGACTGACCCTATAGAAATCGAGTCAAAGGGCTCTCCTCCACCCCTCTCAATTGAACCCGATTGCCGGTCTGTGTCCGAGGACAGTGAATGTAATCCTGAGTACTACCCCTTTTATGAATTGAGTCAGTTGTTTCGGGGCAATCCCCTAACTAACCCAGGGGATAACGCTGGGCTGTCTGGACTGTTTGAGCCCCCAGCATTGTCTTTGGAGCCAATGCTCCGGAAGATGACGTATGTAGCCTCAAATCAGAAGATGCGGGTTTAATGTGCCTGGCTGAACTGCCTGACCTTTCAGAAGAAGGAAGTGATGTGGGGGAGCAAGCTGGTGATATGCCAGAGCAAGAAGAATATTTTGAGTGCCCTGATAGTTCTCTGCCAGCACCAGAAATCCCCACAGCTGATCCAAACGTTGTGAGTTCAGAAATGGTAGACCAAGGCCCTGAAGTTACCCTGGAGTTTAGCTCCCCTGCCCCCATAGAGGTCCCATCAGCAACCCCAAGCAGGACTGGAATTGAGTCTGAGCATTCAGAAATGATGCCAGAAACCCCTAGGAGGACTGGCTGAGAAGTGAGGCCTGTAGTGATTCTGAGTTATGAGTCACTGGGCCAGCCTGTGGATCTGCCTTTGAATGCGGTCCATAAGGGGGTGTATGTGACCCCGAGCTCTCTGCCCAAATTGAGCCTGGGAAATAACTCCAGATTACTTGTTCTGCCCTCTGAATATGGTGCCCCTACTATTGCCAGTCCCAAGGGGAATGATAGGGATAAGCTACTTTTAGCCCAGGTCCTAATGCAGGAAAAGGTATCCTGAAAGTTATACTAGTTGTACATGTGTATATATATCCATATGCATTATTACATGAGTGATACTGTTATGCATAATATAAAGCCACTGTTTTACCCAAGCTCCCTATGCTGATTGCTATCTGAAAGAGTAAAATGCAAGACAGTTTGAATGTACTACTCAGCACTGGCTTGGAGGTATTTACTTGACACGGATGTCAAGCTTTCTAGGGCAGGAAGGGTGTAACCCCCTTGCAAATGGGGTTTCTTAAAACGCCTCTAGTACTGTCTCTTTAAGAGCTGCCAGCTCGCAGATCCAATTAGTCTGCTAAAAGGGGGGGGGCCGTGTGTTCTCCTGCTCGAGTCCCACTCGAGCCGCTGGTAATGTGCCCCGTTTTGCCGTTGCTAAGCAGGCAAAGCAGGCACTTCCTTGGGCTGTGCTCGTTGATGTAATATATGTTGAACTGGTGTTGGAAAATGTATTTGTTTAACCTGTTTCCCTTGCAGCTAGGACTTTGTATGCCTTGCCCCTCCATTTTGGATCAGAACTGCCTTTTGGATCCAATCAAGAGGGAAGGGCGCTTAAGATGGAGTATTTAGCAGCCAACCAGGACTAGGACTCTTTCGGGAGCCGGCTGCCAATGGGATGTATGGCCAGTGATTCTGGGAAGTGAGGTCCAGGAGTGGCGCCTTTAACTTACCAATAGAGGTAGAAGAGACTGGCATCTGAAGCCCTCAATGGTGGGTGGCACCCGAGTGTGATTCTCTGCCCCAATGGCAGAGGAGGCAGAGTCGTTGTGGCTGTGAGTGAGGAAGGAGCTCCAGGCTTCTGCGCTGTTGAGTATTCACGCGGGAAGCGCTTGTGGAAGGCCAAAAGTCGGGTGACTTGTTAGCCGAAGTATCTGGACTGAATCGCTATGTGCTGCTGTCGAAGAGGCTGTGCAGTGTTGCAGCTACTACCGGGCTCACCCTGTAGAGGACTGGAGAATCTGCTTCATCGCACTTTCGGTCTGTCAGGAAAAAGTGAAGCTGCTCCGTGAACTCCCGGGTTAACAGTAGTGTGTTCGGGAAATAAAGCAGCTGCCTGGTATGGTAACCTTCTGTTTTACATATAAATGTGTGGGGAGTGTTCTAATCACAGGCCTGTGTCCCTGGGTGGTGTGAAAGCGATCCTGCTACAAGAGCCGTGAGTAGAAATCAGGGTAGCTCCCTGTCAGCTGATCTATTGGGTTGCAAGTGTTCATCTGTTTCCCTCTCTGGCTACATGAACTGAGCCTACCGGCTCCGGATTACAAATTTGGGTATTGTACAGTTGTTTTTCATCTTCAGGGCCCCGACCAGCTGCACCAAACATGGCTAGCCCCTTATTGCCTGGGTACCCAGTGACAGTGATTAATAGGGATCTTAGCCTGTGCACAGTGCTCTGAAACCAGTAGAGTGATTAAGCTAATTAACTAGATTTCCCCCTGTCCTTGTTAATTCCCCCTAAATAAATCAGATTTGGTTGTTTTGCAAAGTAAACTGCCTGAACTGTGTGTTTGTGCTGAAATACTTTACAGTGGCTATTGTGTTATTGCATCTTACTTTACAGGGGGTCCCCAGAGTCAAGCTGCTCGACCAATCCTAGGGGTAAGTGTATATTGTAAAGGTACTGTTGGTAACTCATGTGGGCCACTAGTGGGAAGAAAGGGGGGTTGCAGTGACCCAGAGGGCTGTGACCAAGTCATTCCAGACTATCCTAACCCCGACCTCTGGGTGGAGGCACCCGCCTTTGGACTTGGGCCCCTTAACCTGTTAGCACCTACGCTGGCAGGGGTAGTAGCCCTTGAGATAGCGCCACCTGGTGGTTACATATACAACAACAAATTAGAAGTAAATATTTATAGTGCCAGTTTGGGCTCCCTCTGTTCTAATGATGACAGCAGAGTGGAGCAAATTGGGGCGATGCCTGGTTGGTCACAAACTCTGAAGCACTCGGACCCCCAGCCCAGGCCATTCACAGCACACTGGCAGTGTCACTTAAAGGGACAGGCACAGAGGCACAGCATGGCACTCTCACACAGATCAATAGGGTCATTAAATAACCATGGATTTATCATTTCCAATGGACATCTGCCTGGAAGTGGGCATTGCTGGAGCCCTGGAGACACTTAAGATAAGCCCCAAATTGGTGGTGGGGGGCTACACAAGCATATGAAAATACCAGCAAAATCAGGCCACTTCGGTCTGTCTAGTCTGCTCAAGTGTGCTGCTCTCAGACAATTTACTGGAGCTGCCCCCCCCTTCCCTTTTCCACATACAGTCTTCCTCCCTCCCTCCCTCCCCCTCTCATCGCCCTCTCCTTCTTCCCATCCATTATGAGTCTCCCTTTCACTCTGTCCCAAACCCTTTTAAAGCTGCCCACTGTTTTTGTGATACCACCTCCTCCAGCAGTTCGTTCCACTTGGACACTACTCTTTCTGTGAAAAAGTGCCTTCTCATTTCCCTTTTGAATCCCCCCCCCCAGTAATTTTAGACTGTGCCCCCTAGTGGACCCATTCCCCCAGATATTGAATATGCCATCTGTACTAACCTTGTTTATACCTTTAAAGATGTAATTGTGGACTAACCTAGGATAACATTTAAAAAAGCCAAAAACTTGGATAATATGTTGACTGCAAGCCACTACATAGCCACCAGGCAACCCAAAGGTACCCGGTTAGAATGGCACTACACGAATAGCACCAGTTTAGAGAGCGACAGTTTGTGTAGCGCTAGCATGGCCAGCGAGAGGGGATCTACAGCGGTTTCAGTAAGCACTCCCCAGGTCGTTGTCCGTGGTGCTCACCACAAGCAACAGCACCAGGATCCAGGAGGCTGTCTGAGCTGCTCCTGTGGCGTGGAGAGCTAGGGCATAGAGCAGCTCAGCCAGCGGCAGTGGAGACTAGGGTTCTAATCCTGGTTTCCAACATTTTTGTGCACTCGGGACTTTGCTTCTTTGACACGGGGCCACAGAAACAGTATTCCATGGCCCCACATATTTTAACTTTCCCTGTGATCCACTCCCTTCCCCCCGGAGTGACAATCCTTCAGTCCAGAGGGTGCAGGGGGCAAAGCCCTCCTCAAAAATAAAACTGACGGCATTATTGTCACCCTATTGTTGCCGACAGCATTGTGGTTGGTGCTATTCTAATCCAGTGCCCAACCCAACCACTTAAATTAGCTGCCCCCCAGACCTACAGGTTTGTACAAACATGGTCATTGCAGCATTTGTAAGTATACCAGAGAAAAATGTCCATCAGACAATTCATACATATCAATACATATCATGTACCACACCATTTGTCATCTGCATCACTTGGTGTTCCTGCAAGAAACACTATGTAGGTCATACTACTGAGCTGAGCCTCTGGCAGGCCTATTCAGTAGCTCACTTCAGATGGGGATCATCCCAAGTGCTTGAAGGGTGGCAGATGTGGTTCTACTCCATAAAAGAACGGGGAACAAAGAACAAGCAGGAAACTACAGACCTGTCAGCCTTACCGCTATCATAGGTAAGCTGATGGAGTCGCTGTTCAAAACAGACCTCATAGACTATCTGGAGAGTAATGTCTCCAGGATAGTAGACATCATGGCTTTGTGTCAGGAAGGTCCTGTCAGACTAACTTAATATTAGTCTTCCTTCATTGGGTGACAAAGGAACTGCATAAAGGACATGTCATGGATCTATTTAACTTCAACTTCAACAAGACTTTTGACTCTGCGCCTCACAGGTGCCTGCTGAGGAAGTTGGAGGACCTGGGGTTGGCTAGAGCTATAGTTAAATGGGTAGAAAACTGGCTAAAAAGGAGTCAGAAGCAGGTTGTGGTAAACAGAGTTAAATCAGAGGGGGAGAGAGGTGACAAGTGGGGTACCACAGGGGTCTGTCCTGGGCCCAGTCATTTTTTAACATGCTCATCAGTGACATCGGAGAAGGGATCCAGGGTAGGAAAAGCCTCTTCACAGACAACACTAAACTCTGTGGAAAGGTGGATAGCACCGAAGGAATTAGAGAATCATAGGGTGACCAGCAAAGGCTAAAGAAATGGTCAAATGTTTGGCAGCTGAAATTCAATGCCAAAAAGTGCACAGCGATGCACCTAGGAAAAAGAACCCAAGGACAGAATACTGGATAGGAGGGGTTAAACTTAGCACCACAGTTGAGGAATGGGACGTAGTAGTCATCATCAGCGACACCCTTAAACAGGCTAGCCAATGCAACACGGCTTGTAGTAAGGCAAACAAGATGCTGGGGTGTATCAGCAGGGGTAGTGATATTAGAAAGAAAGAAGTGATGGCCCCCCTCTATAGATCAGTGGTGAGGCCCCACCTGGAGTACTGTGCCCAGTTCTGGATCCCTCACCTTAGAAAGAACAAAGAGAGGCTAGAACTGGTATAGCATAGGGTGATGACAGTGGTGCAAGGCCAGATGGGGAAGTTCTGTGAGGAACACCTTAGGGCACCGAACATGTACTTGCTGGAGACCAAAAGAGGGAAGGGATATGACAGAAACCTTCAAATTCCTGAAAGGACTAAACAAAGTGAACTATGGGGAATTATTTAGCAGGAACACCAGTTTGACAACTCAAGGGCATGACTGGAAACCGACAGGACAAAAAGTTTAGAAGGGAAGTGAGAAAGTATTATTTTACTGAAAGAGTGGTGGAATCTGGAATAGGTTGCCGGCTGAGGTAGTGGAAACTAAAGATGTGGAGGGCTTCAAATGGGCTTGGGACAGAGCAAAAGGAATAGTGCTCACTTGTAGAGACGAAATCGAAGAATGGACTAGGAAGACTGATGGGCAGAGTTAGAACCTTATATTGACACTAGGTCATGGGGTTATATAGGGCCCAATGGGCAGACTTGATAGACCTCTGGTCTTTTTCTGCAGTCACTATCTATGTTTCTATGTACAATCAGATGGTTAAAAGTCTGGATGCAGGAACACATAAGAATGATAATAAACAGAAGTGACAGGAATGCCCTAGTAATGCATTTTAAGGAGACTCAACTCAGACCTCAACTATCTTTTATTCATGGGAATGGCACACATCCTGTAGGGCAAAAGAATTGGTGATAGAATTACAATGTTGCTGCAAAAGGAAACACGATGGACTGTATCACTAAACACCAACCAGCCAATAGGACTCAGTGAAGATGTGGATTATTTCCCATTTCTGAAAGCACTGTATAGTTCAGTGGATCCACCATAGAAACATAGAAATACAGAAACTGATGGCAGATAAGGGCTGCTTGGCCCATCCAGTCTGTCTATTTTCATTGAGAATGCTTTTGCTGCAGACACCCCTTGGTTTATGGCACTGTCTCTTCCATCCCTTCCTTTCCCTTATGATTTCCCTGTGCCTTTCTCAGGCTTTTTTGAATCCCACCACTGTTTTCACCCCCACTACCTCCACTGGAAGGCTGTTCCAGGCATCCACCACCTTTTCTGTGAAGCAGTATTTCCACACATCTCTCCTGATCCTACCTCCTCCAGCTTCATATCATGACCCCTTGTTCTAGAGCATCCTTTTCTCTGAAAAAATACCTCCCACCAGTACCTTATTCACCCTCAGGAGGTATTTAAATGTCTAGATCATATCCCCCTCTCCCTCCTCTCTTCCAGGGTGTACATATTGAGCTCCTTTAGCCTTTCCTCATAGGGCTCTTGATGTAGACCCTGCACCATTTTGGTAGCCCTCCTCTGGACCGCCTCCAAAATAATTTATTTAAACATTTGGTAACCAGGAAAAGCACACTGAGACAAGGCTCCATTCCAGGTGCAATCCGAGGGTGAGGGAAAAGGGAGTTTACAACAGACAAAAACATGCCTAGATATATGAGATTATTGCATACAGTCATATAATTTTATTTTACAAAGGAGTTATTTACAAAGGAATTATTTACATGCTGTTGAATATGTACAGTTATACCATATTCAGTACAGAGGTTTCAAGGTAGCCTGTGATTATGGTGACTGCGATTGAGCTCTTTCAAAGGGTGACTTAATCACGGCAGCTGTTGCACTGAGGCTACCGAGCAGGGAGGGAGGGTGACTGGATGGGGGGGTTCCACGAATATAGCGACAGGATGTCGCTATATGTACACGCATGCCGGGGGTGAGGGACCATGCCATGCAATGGGCAGAAGGGGAAGGAGGGTTTGTGGGGTGTAATGCTGTGGTGGGGCTGCCGAGCTGTCTGTGTGGCGTGGTGGGTTGGTGGCAGGCTAGGGGTGGGAGGGTGTCAGGTTTGGTTCAGGGCATACATTTGTTTTTTGTGCCAGTCCGGGAATTTTATTTTTATTCTTCTTTTGCAACCCCCCCAACATGCACCCCACTGGAGTTGAGAATCCTTTAGTGGGAGGGGGTGTGGGGAGCTGATCAAAGTCTCTGGTGCCCTTTTGCTGTGCCCTGGGAGTGTACATTGCAGAAACTGATTTTCAGCGATGTTCTTTTTTTTTTTATTTAGTTTTTGTTGACCGGGTAAGTGCACTAGATAAATCTTGCCTATTTTCAGGCACGACCCGGGGGTGGGGGATACAGATGAATGCCAACTAACCTTGAACCAGATTAAGCTGTTGGTGGTATTTTTTAGTGAATGAGTGAAATTTGGCCAGAACACCGGGGAAATTCACCTACTGTTTTGCTGGCAGTATTGGGAGGTGTTGCTATTGGTCTGCGGTTTGTCAGACTGTTTCTCACCAGTCATGGAGCAGGACGCTTTGTTGAGCTCTCCGAAGCACAGTATGGAAGTGGGAGATGTTTCGGACGATTTATTGTCTCAGGCTATGTAGGAGAACGTGATTGTACAGATGGCTCAGGATTCTCATCAGTCTTTTCAGGAGTTTGCTGGTACGACTCCAGTATTGGAGAATGAAGCTTTTGTTTCTCCTTTTACAGTGACTGACTGTTCCAGGGAACCTTTATTGCAGCAGCCGGTTCCTCACAACTCAGAATCAAGTAACCCTCTTTTGGGTGATGCTGTAGGGGATGTGCAGAAAGAACTTCCGAGTATTACGCAAGACGGGCTGCAGGACGGAGACTCTCCTAGTGTTTTGGCTGCCCTTTACGGATCCCCTAGTACCACTTCACAAGTTGTACGGAGACTATTCGGATTATCACAGACTTCTACAGATTTTTTTAATTCAGACTGGTCATCGGAAGATGCACTTAATGATTCCGGTTGGCTACAGACCTCTACAGGACAATGGATTCCCGATCCGAACTAGCAGAGTGCCTCCCCGGGCAACAAGACCACCACGAAGCATGCCAACGCTGCTAAAACCCTGAGCTCAGGTAAAGACTTGATTAAGGGGACAGGTTTTTGCGTTAATGCTGCAAGAAAGGCGATAGAGGAGCATACTGGCCTTTGTGTAGTACGAGTATGTCCTCAGCAGGGATGTAATTTCTACTAAACAGCAGGCAGGATTTGAAGGGGAAAATCATGATACGGAGGCTAATCAGCATCAGAATCGGGTACCCGTGTCTAAACTGTTTAAAAATAAGTTAGAGCAAGCACCAATACAGAATGCAGTTAGGCTGCACTATAAAGGAGGATTAACTGAACATCCAGACAGATATTATGTAGCCAATCAACTATTGAAAGGTTCTATGCATTGCCTTCCTGCAGATATTTACGCATTAATCCACATCTCAGGGGAGGATTCTTTTGATGTTAGCTTCAAATCTACACAAGGTTTGGAAAAATTCTGGGATAAATATTCCACCTTAAAATCTACCCCCACTTTGGACTCCCTTTTATGCAATCCCCCTTACTTAACCACAAATTAGATATATTACCATCATGTTTAGAAACGAAGGGGTCAGTGTCAGTAATATTTACCATTGGTTACAAAACCGGTGTGAGGTGGGGCGCTGTTGAGCACTTCTACTGAGAAGACGTGGTCTCCAAGAGCTCTGCATTTGTAATTAAAAATCTCGATATTATTGTTTTTTACGTGGAAGTGCAGTCTGATAACAAAGACTGTTGGAATCTTGAAGCTGAGCTGAGCAGTTTGAGATTAATATTGAGCATGGGACGAACAAATAAAAGCGGTACGGGTGGAATGAAAACTCAGCCCTCAACAGAGCAGCAGGCCGTTCCAACCTCGACTGCTACTACTTCGAGTGAACCACCATGGAAGGCTCTGCAGGTGGCTATGCAGGCCATTGATGGCAAAATTGAATCGGTTCTCCAGCGACTGGGTGAGCAGGACTGTAAAATAGAGGCTGCCACCAAAACTGCTTCATCTGCCGAAAATCAAGCAGTTAAAGCCTTAGCGACCGCAGCTAAGCTCACGCAGGAGAATGGGCAATTGAGATATCGCCTGGAGGCGTTAGAAAACGCGAGCAGAGCATCTAATGTGCGTCTCATTGGGCTGCCAGAAGGCTCTGAAAATCCTGACTTACTAACTTTCTTAAAATCCTGGCTGCCTAAGGCTTTACAGCTGGACCGATCCATTGGAGAGCAATTCATTAAAGCTTTTCGAATTACACCACGCTCTGCTGGGGCACAGAAAGAACTCCCCCATATGGTATTATTAGTGACACTGAGTGCAGGCATAAAGGAACAGAGACTGCAGGAGGCCCGCAACACAGAGAGTTTGAATTATGAGGGTTATACCCTACATTGTTTCCCAGATCTCTCTTATGCTACAAGAGCTCGTAGAAAGAAGTTTGATGGGGTTCGTGTGTCATTGAGAAGTCTTGGGGTTTTTGATGATGCCGGCAAGACTGAGGATTTACTACGGGGGACATACGTTCCAATTTACAGATCCAGAAGAAGCAGGCAAGAGAGTTCAGCAGATTCAGAAGGAGTTCGAGGTTTCGAATGGGAGAGCCAGAATGGAATCGGAACAGGAATCGGAGGAAGAAGACATCTGAATAGGCCATAGTAAGCAGTCTGGACTTTATTAATAATTGTCTTAATTAAGACTCCAGGTGACATCAGCCTTCTCCAGGAGGGGTTTTCCTCTGGCAAATTACTGATGGTTAAGCTTAAATGAGTGACTTTGGTTGGAACCTGGACATTATATACAAGTTTGCAGACTGTATGATTTGATTTCCTTCCTATTGAAAGCTGTATCTATGGTTCTTTTCAAAGCTTTAAACCATACAGGAAACCTTATAGGCTCAGAATAGCTCATTTAATTTTCAGTACTGTACATTTTACTGAAGTAACTATTTTCAATAGTTGTAGAGCTGAGTAGAGAGACCACTAAGATTTTTGTTTTGCCATGTTCGGAAAGAGGGAACTAATCAACCTAAGATGTTGAATTTTCCCGGTCGTATTTTAGTTTTAGTATTAGGGTTGTCCCATCTCTTGTAGAAGTGTAGCTATTGAGACTTATTTGGATGGATTTAATAGGTAAAGTGGTTATACCCCCAAATCCGTAAACAAACATTTAGACTGCATTATACTATTTTAACTTGATTTGGTCTTTGTATTAAATCCGATATGTCTGATGTATGTAATGTAACACTATATGTTTATGTGAAATTACAATAAACATAAAGTATAAAAAAAACAAAAACAAAAAAAAACGTTGTGATATTATGGGTCCTCCTGAAGCTATATTGGATTTGGAAGGAATTTGGACGGGAGGTTGGAGTTTTAAGGTGAAATTGTTTCAGGTCAATAGTGACATCATTCATCTTCCCAATAGTTTCTTTTTGGGTAAAGATAGAGGGGTATGCTTTTATGGAGATCAGCCTCGGACCTGCTATAAATGTAGAGCAAAGACTCATATAAGTAGCTCATGTGATTTGCTGAAATGTTCCTTATGTGGAGGATATGGGCAGTCTGTGGATTTGTGTGAAAATATATTTCAATGGAACATCTGTGAAGAGAAAGGACATGCCTTTCATCAATGCCCTTGGGCCAAAGATAATAGGATGGAGGGATGGGATCAGGATGATTTAGTGAACAAAGCACAAGAAAAGAGAAGGGGTACTAGTCTTCCCACTCCTACAGTCCCTCCAGAAGTGGAGGCACCTCAGGGGGAGGATTTTGTCGGTAGCCCAGTTGTAGATGGTATATCTCCTTTAGTGAAGGACCCTGTGCTTTTTTCTCAGCAAGATCAAGATGTTACCACTACTGCAGTTTCTTCTGCAACTGAGAAGAGGCCTGTTATTACCTCAATGCCCCCTCCTTTTGAAACTGTCAAAAATCAACAGTTTACTAAGGCTTCGCTTAAACAAACAATTCCTAGTCCCATACCTATGGAGAATTTTTTCTCTCCTTTGCAGAATGACTGTGGAGACTCAGATTTAGAGTCTGATACTTCACATTGGTCTGAAATAGTTACTGAAGATGAAGATAGTAACACTACTGAATTAGCTAAAGACAAAACAGGGCAACAAGCGAAAAAAAGGAAAGCAAGTCTCAGCCAAAAGGGCAGGCCTTGACACTAATTTTTGATGGCTACTTTAAAGATAACTTCATATAATGTTTGCAGTCTTAAAAATTTCAAGAAAAGGCTCTCTCTTTTTTCCTTTTTTGACTCACTTCAGGTAGATATTATTCTCCTTCAGGAAACAAGATTGTCTTCTCTTGCTGAAATAGATCAGGAAAAAAACGGTGGGTCTGGGGTCCTTCTTTCTGGACATTTGGCCCTGAGTCAGCGGATGGGATTGGGATTTTGTTTAAGTTCACTTCTTTTAAAATCTCAAAACTTGTAGATATTAGTCCAGTACGAGCTTTATTGCTTGATTGTCCTCTTCGAGATTTTGATTTTCGTATTATAAATATTTATGCCCCAGAAGTCAAAACTGCTAGGATTGAGTTGTTTGAGGAAATCAAGCCTTTCCTATATACTAGGAGGCATGTCATTTGTGGGGGGGGGGGATTTCAATTGTGACATTGATTTAAAATTTGTAGGAGAGGTGCAGAAACAAATGTACTGTGACTCTCATGCTTTAAAACAGATAGTCATAGATGCAGGCCTCTCTGATGCGTACAGTTTTACATAGTAAAGGCGGTGCTTCCTATCATAGACATGTAACCCCCCTGCAAATGGGGGTTCCCAAAAGACTTCCAGGAGCTTGCTTGAATGCTCCAAGCCTGAATGGTGTTTGGCGTTTAAGCCATTTATCTGTGAGTGTTTTTAGAGCCTCTGATACTGTCTCTTTAAGAGCTGTCTGCTTGCAGACATAATTAGTTTGTATGGGGGGGACTGTGTGGTTCTCTGCTTGAGTACCACTCGAGCTGCTGCAATTCACTCCATTTTGCAGTCACTAGAGTGCAAAGGAACCTATCTGAAAGATGTAACTGTTTGCCAGAAATCATTTAGAGTAATAATGAAAATACAGTTTGTCTAACCTGCTTTCTTGCAGTCAGAACTGTGTTTGCCTAGTTCCCCATTCTAGTTTTGAACTGCTGAACTGGACCAATCAGTGTGGGTTAAGGTAGCTCTAAAATGGTGCCTTGGACGAATCAGAACTTGGACTTGTAATCTGAGCCAGCCACAAGAGGATTGTATGGGCAGTGACTCTGGGAGATGTAGTTTAGACTTCGGCGCCTTTTTGGACCAACAGGGGCAGTCTATTGTGAGTGACAGCCAATCCAGCCAAGAACTGGGAGGAACTCAAAGGAAGTGCCCGGTTTTGTCTGCTGGAGTTTCAGTTGAGCTCTGGCAGTGAAGAGGGAAGGAGCCCTGTGCTTTTTCGGTGTGCAGTTTTAGTCGGGAAACGCGTGTAAGGCCCAGAGTTCCGGTCTGCAGCTTGTGTAACTGCTTGTTAGCACTGAATCCGTCCTGTGAAGAGAATCAAAGGATATCTGAAGAGCAGAAACCAGGCTCACCCTGTAGAAGACTGGAGAAATTGCTGAATTGCACTCGGTCTGTCAGGAACTGAATCTGCTGTGTGTTCTCCCGGGTATTGTGCAGTAATTGCGATCGGGATAAAGAAGCAGCCTGCCTGGTATAGTACTTTCTTTTTACCATATAAATGTGTGAGGAGGCTTGTGTAGCTCAACTGAATCCTGCTGCCATTAAAGGACTTTTGCCTGTTACTGTTTACCATATAAATGTGTGAGGAGGCTTGTGTAGCTCAAGTGAATCCTGCTGCCATTAAAGGACTTTTGCCTGTGACTGTTTACCATATAAATGTGTGAGGAGGCTTGTGTAGCTCAAGTGAATCCTGCTGCCATTAAAGGACTTTTGCCTGTTGCAGTTTGTCATATAAATGTGTGAGGAGTCTCGTGGAGCTCAAGAGTAGCCCTGCTGACATTGAAGGACCTATCTTGTTTGGAGGTCGTGAGTACTAATTCAGGGTCGCTCCTGTTGAATTGCCACATTGAATCCAAATGGAATTACTGTACTGCTGACTGTTTAACTAATTTTCTTTTCTCTGTGTGAAAGGGCCCCTACCAGCTGCCACGGTTTGGACTAGCCACTAGGGCTTGGGTAGCCAGGGACAGTAACTGGTGAGATAGAGCTGTGCACAGAGCCATAAAAGATGAGTAAAGTGATAAGCTAATTAGCCTGATTTCCCCTGTCCTTGTTATATCCCCCTAAATAAATCAGAGCTGCTTGTTTCAGCAAAGTTATACTGTCTGGGGTATTTGTCTATGTTAAAGTATTGTACTGTGATTGTTGCACTGTATCTTATTTTACAGGGGGTCCCAGTGCCTGAACCAGTCCTGGGGGTAAGTGTATACTGTGAAGGTAATTCTGATATATTGTGTGGGCCACTAGTGGGAAGAAAGGGGGGTTGCAGTGTCCCAGAGGGCTGTGACCAAGTTAGTTTAACTATTGCAAACCCTGACCTCTGGGTGGAGGCACCCGCCATCGGATCCAGGCCCCTCAACCTGTTAGTGGCAAATCAGGTAGGGGTAGTAGCCCCTGGGATAGCACCATCTAGGGGTTACAGACATATTTATGCCACATGTATTGATCTAATTTTTGTTTCCAAATATGTTAAGCCTTATATGAGAATGGTTAATCCAACAGAATTTTCAGATCACCAGATTTTACTATGTAATTTTAGTCTTGCTGGTGTTTCATCTAAGGTGTTTTCAACCATTCCAAGATGGAAGCTAAATCTGTCTCTTCTGGAGTCTTTAGACTCTGTGTATGGCTTAGAGGTGTTATTTGAAACTAGGAATTCCACAGTATGTTTCTATGATATCATGTACGACTGGTGGCGGGATACTAATATTGAGGTCAAGTCTTTCCTGCTTACAATAGGAAGGCAGAAAGCTAATTCCAATGATTTAAAATATCTACAACTTAGGAATCACTTATATAAATTAATATCCTTTCCTCCGTGGGATAAAATACAATTTAAGTCACAAATCTCTGAACTTAAAAAACAAATGTCACTTTATTAATATAATAGAGCAAAATCTCTAGATATGGAATTTAGATATGGGTTGAAGATGCAACCAGCTTCTGACCCATACAAAGCTTGTAAGCAGAGATTAAATAAGACCCTTATGACTGGTTTAATGACTGTTAATGGTAATATTGTGTCCACAGATTTGAAGATGTTATCAGTTGTACAGAGATTTGTTACTGATCTATTTAGTGATGCTACAGGGCCTACTGAGGTTTTTCCGGATAATTTCACGGCATCACTTCCTTTAGTAGATAAGTCATTTAGACAACTTCTAACTGTACCCATTTCATCACAAGAAGTAGAAGAGGTGATAAACACTTTAAATATGAGGAGTCTCCAGGCCTGGACGGTATACCAAATGAATTTTATAAAAATATGTCTTCCATATATGAGTCATTTTTTGCCATTAGTTTTTAATTTTATGTTAACTTCAGATTTACTGTTTCCAGACATTAGTACTTCACTGCTTAAATTTATTCATAAAAAAGGTGATACAACTTTACTGTCTAATTGGAGGCCTATTAGCTTAATAGCAATTATAAAATCTTATCTAAAATTATCACTAACAGATTATTACAGGTTTCTGATCTACTTATTCATCCTGCACAGACTTGTGTGATTCCTCATCACAAGATTCAACACAATCTTTATATTTTACAAGAATTATTTTATTTTATTTATTTTAGCTTTTGTTGACCAGGTAAGTGCACTAGACAAAGCCTGCCTATTTTCAGGCACGACCCGGGGGAGGGGGGATACAGATGAATGCCAACTGACCTTGAACCAGATTAAGCTGTTGGTGGTATTTTTAGTGAATTTGAGGGTAGTAGTTCAGGACATGGTTCTGGTTATATAGTTGCCCTGGATCAAGTTAAAGCCTTTGATCGGGTTCGACATAGCTATCTTTTTGATTTATTATTGCGTTATGGTATTCTTCTTCCATTTGTAAAATGGATTACTATGTTATATTCTGATGCTAAAGTAATTCCTATGGTTAATGGCTTGTTTGGGTCTGAGCTTAGGTTTGAGAAGGGAGTTAGGCAGGGATGTCCCTTAAGTCCTCTATTGTACACTTTTGTTCTAGATCCAGTTATTAGATGTATTCACAGGGATCAACATATTGTGGGGATAGCCCCTGATCCTTCTGTGCCACCAGAGAAAATCACAGCATATGCTGATGATGTAACATTATTAGTGAAAGATGTAACTTCACTTACACATGCCCTTGATATATTTAAGGTATGGGGACCATTTTCTGGGGCACAAATAAATATGGACAAGAGTTTTATTTTTTCTTTGGATTATGGAAGGGTGGACAATTTAGATGTCATGGGAATTCCTTTGGTTACTACTCCTCAGAAAATTTTGGGTATATGGTTCAGTCCGGGGAATTTGGCTAGTTTTAATTGGGAACAGCAGTTGAAAGTAGGAGAAGGCAAAGTTAACATGTGGAAATAAACAAAATCCTGGGCAATGGTGAAACTATTCTTTGGACTCCTGTGGTGTTCACGAATGTTTATAACGAATCAAATAGACGGAGTCCTTTTTCCACATCAAATTCTTTTATTACTTTTATAAACTTCACCCCTACGTTTCGCTCCTATGAGCTTGTTCACGGGGCTTCAATATCTAATATGAAAAATAAATACATTTAGTTCAATTTTTATATTAAACTTCTTCTGAAAATTTTACAAACTGTTCTTAATGCGTATCTACCTGAACAAAATGATTTCTAATTGTGGAAAGATTCAGAAACTTCAGAATTCATTCTGTGAAAAATATACAACAATGTGATTAATTATTTAAAACTACCATGTAAATAAAGACTATATGGCAACAGACTACATCCAGACTCTAACATTAATTATGTTACTTGAACTTGCCCCAATTAACTGGCATACCTTAGAAAAGGTCCAAATCGCTTGAAATTTGTTATCACTTTTTTATGTGCTACTCGTAAGCATGAAAGGCAAAATGAGAACGTTGCCATTTATTTTGAACTCATTTAACGCTACGATATTATGTGTTTCCATTTTGTTACCCCTCACCTTCCAGGTGCCGTGTAGTGAAAAATGCCCTTTACAAAGCCAATTTCAGGTTGCTTATAAGCTATCCGATATTAACCAGATTTAAAACCTAATGGTACGTATGCGACTGCTACCAAAATCGCCACCGCGATTTAGCCCTTCTCCTCGGCAGCCACTCCTATAAAACAACCTGAATCTCCTGCGGGTGTGACGTATCACTACCCGAAAACTCTCGCGACACTAGAGCACTGCTCAGAATTCAAACACACTCACAACAATGTGCGGATGTGTATGGGACTGGCTACCTGCAAATGGTATAAACTGATGCACATTAGCCAATATTTATGTAAAATTCCAATTAATTAAATAAGCTATTTAGTTTTTTTTAACATTTTTTTAAAAAATTTTTTAATTTAAAAAAAAACTAAATAGCTTATTTAATTAATCCATCAGGGTATTGACTTGTATTTTTATTTTGATTATTAAATGGTATTAAGGGCCCTATATATTGGGTCTAAAATGTTTGCTTATTCTGTTTTGTAATGACTGGACATAACATTGGAGTGAATCAATTGGTTGATAAAATAAGTAATGTTTAAGCACACAAAAAAGTTTTTCTTTATAAAATTGATTTAATGGTTATTAATTATATTGTCAATAAATTCATATAACCATTTTAAGATTAGAATTGTAATAGAAGTTGAGATTTTTTTTACAGTGTTTGAAATGTCCGATTATGTTTCTTTTTTTGGATACATCTCCATCCAGGGTTTAAGCAATATATTTCAAAATGTTTTCAGTAGATATCTAAGTTAATAGCTGACTAGGGGTTGTTGCTTCTTTCTTCTTCTTGGTATTTTACATAAATATTGGCTAATGTGCATCAGTTTATACCATTTGCAGGTAGCCCGATCTCCCATACACATCCGCATTGTTGTGGAGTGTGTTTAGTTGCGAGGCAATGCTCTCGTTGATCGCAAGAGTTTCAGGTAGTGATACGTCACACCCGTGGGAGATTCAGGTTGTTTTATAGGAGTGGCTGCCGAGGAGAAGGGGCTAAATCGCAGTGGCTATTTTTGTAGCAGCCATTACCATTAGGTTTTTAAATCTGGTTAATATCGGATAGCTATGCGCTTAACCTGAAATTGGCTTTGTAAAGGCATTTTTCACCACACGGCACTTGGAAGGTGAGGGTAACTTAAAATGGGAAACACATAATATCGTAGCGTTTAAATGAGTTCAAAATAAATGGCAACGTTTCATTTTGCCTTTCATGCTTACAGAGTAGCACATAAAGAAAGTGATAACAAATTTCAAGTGATTTGGACCTTTTCTAAGGTATGCCAGTTAATTGGGGCAAGTTCAAGTAACATAATTAATGTTAGAGTCTGGATGTAGTCTGTTGCCATATAGTCTTTATTTACATGGTAGTTTTAAATAATTAATCACATTGTTGTATATTTTCACAGAATGAATTCTGAAGTTTCTGAATCTTTCCACAATTAGAAATCATTTTGTTCAGGTAGATACGATTAAGAACAGTTTGTAAAATTTTCAGAAGAAGTGTAATATAAAATTGAACTAAATGTATTTATTTTTCATATTAGATATTGAAGCCCCATGAACAAGCTCATAGGAGCGAAACGTAGAGGTGAAGTTTATGAAAGTAATAAAAGAATTTGATGTGGAAAAAGGACTCCGTCTATTTGATTCGTTATAAACATTAACATGTGGAAACACTGGAAATTTGGGAAGAAAAAATGCATTTTGATTATTAAGAAATTTCTGTTGCCTGTTTTTCTTTATTTAAGTTACCTTTACCCTCCTCCAGTTAATTTAGAAACTAAGTTATACAGTGTTTTTTTTTTTCAAATGTTATGGGGTAATAGACTGAATCCAGTTAGAAGGGACATTACCTATTTGCCAGTGAAACAGGGTGGGTTATCTATGTTAAATCCAATTGTGTTTTATCACTCCATATTTTTATTTAACTTTTTTAGCTATTTATGGGGGAAAGCTACTTTGCCATGGCAGGTTTGGTCACATTTCTTCTGGGCCCATTATTTTCAGAAATGGAAATTTTGGCCCCTAAAATATTAGTTCAGGATCATTTACCATGTTATGGGACTTCGGTGATCAAAAAATGTCAACAGTGGAAGCTGCTATTTCAGAATCTCATTTCTCGCGATAGAAAATAATTTTATTCCTATATAGTTTTTGACGTACAAAGAGTTTTTCTACTTTTTCCAGAATGTGTTCCATCAAAAATTACTCTTGCCCTTCATAAATTGATGGATTTTAGACTCCCTGATTTTGTATGGGACATAGTGTGGATGACAACCCAAGGAAGGTTAGGTGTTCAAGGAAATCTTAAATATAAACCTTTAGCAAATAGATATTGTCCAAGGATTTCGTGTACAGATGAGGAAGAAAGTCTCTTACATTTTTTTATTACTTGTTCTTTTAGCAAGATTTTCTGGTGTGAGGCAGCAATTCATTGGAATATGCCCTTTCTTTCCCATATTACATATAATACATTAATATTTGGGGATTATTTAGGAGTATGGAGTAGTTACCATAGAAGTACTTTGAATGTTTTCTTTGCATTTCTTCAATTTTACTTATGGCAAGCATATTGTCAATTTATTTTTTAACAACAGCAAGTACTGAATACTACTATATTCTCTCAGATAGAAGACGGACTGTTACACATTAAAGAAAGAGATAGTCATAGGTTTTCACAAGAAAAGTTCTTTCATCTTTGGAAAAATTCATTTTTGTAAACATATTTTTTGTATACAATAAGTGTTATACACATGTATGCATACTTTTATGTTGGGATGATGTTTGTTTCTTTCATATTGTAAGACATTTTCTGCTATTATGGTGATGTTATGTTTTTTTGTTTAATAAACTTCCCCTACTCTTTTCCGATAAGTGCCATGGGATCTTTAACATCCACCTGAACTACCACCAATCCAGGCAGATGGGACCTCGGTTTAACGTCTCATCCGAAAGACGGCACCTCAGAAGTGCAGCACCCCTCTCATGCTGCACTACAGTGTCAGTACTGGGATATTAACCCAAGTGCCAGATGTGGGAACTGAACCCACAGCCCTCTGATCTCCCAGCCTCAGAGGCGAGTGTGCTACCTACTGAGCCACTGACACTGATGTACACTCGCCCCAACGGTGATTGCCTTTCCATGATCTCTGTTATCACATGGAACCAGGTTTTGATATTCATACCATGTAGATTTAGTCAAACTATGTATTCAACCCATGTACATTTGGCAAAAAGGCAGGACCTGGGGCAGGCTAGTTGCAGTAATAGGTGGGGAGAGGGATTTGACAAAGTTGACATTTGATGGAGTTGTGAGAGGGTGAGCTACTGAGGGACTGAGGAAGCTGGTTCCACAGAGAGGGGAGTCAGTAGGAGAAGGCAGATTTGCCAGTGCATGAGGATGGTTTGGGGAGGGAGAAAGAGGGGAAGTCCCTAGAGCACAACAAGTAAGGAGAAATGGCTGCAGAAGGTAGCCTCTCAGTCAGGTAGGGGGGCAGTAGGTCAAACCAAAATTTGAAAATAAAAGAAACGGAGTGGCTGAAACGGTGATGGAAAAGGGGTGCAATCCCAAGGGTGGAGAGGAGTGTGCAGTGGTGTGTTCTGAGAGGAACATTTGTTGAAAAATGGCAGAAAGCATGGAATAAGGAGTCCAGCCTGGATAGCGAGGTGGAAGGGGCAGTGCTGTACACTATGTCAGTGTGATCAAAGATGAGATGACAGTGATCATTTTTGATAGCAGTGTGTGTCTAACAGATAATGGGAGGGAGTCATGATTTCTGTAAAGAAGACAAAGCTTGGGTGGATTCTATGTCTTTCCTGAGTTGTGGTCTCTAAACCTGAACACAGTTCTCCAGGTGGGATCTTACCAATGACCTATATAGAGGCAACACCACTTCCCTCTTCCTGCTGGTGATACCCCTACCTATACACCCCAGTATCCCACTAGCTCTCCTGATTTCCTTGTCACATTGTTTGGCCACCTTTAGGTCATCTGATAGGATTACCCCCAGGTCCCTCTCCTGCTTGGTCATTGCAAGTATCCCTCCTCCCATTTTGTACTCTGCCCCCAGGTTTCTGTGCCCAGATGCATTATTTTGCACTTTTTTTGCATTAAACCTTAGCTGCCAATCTTTTGACCACTACTTCAGCCATTTTAAATCTCTTATTGTCCTTTGCACACACACACACGGAATGTCCATTTAGTTGTAGATCTTGGTGTCATCTGCAAAGAGGCATACTTTCCCTTCTATCTCCTCTGCTATGTCACTAATGAAGACATTAAAGAGGACTGGCCTCAGTACTGACCCCTGAGGTATCCCGCTGATTACGCTCCCCATCTCAGAGTGAACTCCCTTTACCGTCACCCTCTGACTCCTATCCACTAACCAGTTTCTTACCCAGGATACCGCATTATTGCCCACCCCATTCTACTCAACTTGTTTACCAGTCTTCTATGTGGAATGGTGTTGAAGGCCTTGCTGAAGTCTAGGTAGGCCACATCAGCCACCCTTCCCTGATACAATACCGTGGTTACCCAGTCAAAAAAAATCTATTAGATTTGTTTGGCTTGACCTTCCCTCTGTGAAACCATGCTGCCTCAGACCCTACAGTCCATTGGATTCCAGTTAGTCCACAATCCTTTCCTTTAATAGTGTTTCCATTAATTTCCCTACCACCGAAGTCAGACTGACAGACCTATAATTGTCCACCTATTCTTGCTACCACTTTTGTGAAGTGGGACTACGTCTGCTCTTCTCCAGTCCTCCGGGACCACATCAGTCTCCAGCAAGCTGTTAAACAGGTCTACCAGGGATGCAGCCAGTACCTCCGTGGGTTCTTTCAGCACTCTTGGATGCGCCCCATCTGTCCCCATGGCTTTGTCAACCCTCAAATTAATGAGTGCTTACCTAACCCTCTCCTCAGAAAAGGCACTGATGTTCACTTCCCTCCCGTCAAAGCTTTTGGTGCCTTTTCATGGTCTCTCCCCTTCCCCTTCTACTGTGAACACTGAGCAGAAGTATTTTTTTAAGATGTTTAACTTTTCTTGGACCTCCTCCATACAATCCCAACCCCCCCTTCTTTAACCGTACAATCCCTCCCTTTGTCTTCCTTTTCTCACTAACATATCTGAAAAATATTTTGTCCCCTTTTGATACTGCCTGGGCTATTCTTTCCTCAGTTTGCGCTCCCTCTGTTTCCCCAGATACACTTACCTACCCTCCTCTCTCTAGGTCTCCTTCTGAATGCCATTCTTTTTGCCTTCACCTTTTCTGCTACCTCCTTCAAGAACCATAACAGTCTCCTCTTCCTTCTATGTTTGCTTACTTGCTTGACGTACAGGTTTATTGCCTTTACTATGCCCTCTTTTAGTCTGGCCCATTTGCCCTCAACCCCACACAGGACATGTTCTCCTGCCAGGTCCTTTCGGAGGGATTCTCCCATCTTTGTAAAGTCAGACCTTCTGAAATCCAGGACCCTCACCCTTGTGTGGTTGGATTCCACCACTGTTCTTATATTGAACCACAATGCAATGATTACTGGTCCCCAGATGATTTCTTACCCTGTTGTCTGCAACACCATCTGCCTACCTGCTGCAGCATCAGCTAGAAGTAAAGACATCTACCTGCTGCAGCATCAGCTAGAAGTAAAGACATCTACCTGCTGCAGCATCAGCTAGAAGTAAAGACATCTAACTGATGCTGCAGCAGGTAGGCGGCACTCTACATCTGGCAGATTAAAGCCCCCCACCAGCACCACCTCCTCCCTTTTCAGCCATTTTGGCAATTGCTTCTGACATTTCTTTATCCCAGTCTTCCCTCTGTGTTGGAGGCCTGTAGACCACTCTTATCCAAAGAGCGCCTCCATTTCCTGACTCGAGCATGACCCACAACATCTCAGCCCCTCTTGAATTCCTTGTACCTACACCACCTTTATGTTTTCCTTAACATAAAGCACCACTCTCCCTCCTTTCCTTCCTTCCTACCTACCCTGTCCCTTCTAAATAGCGTGTAGCCTCGTGTGACCATTTCCCAGACATGGCTGTCAGTGCACCATAATTCGGTAATGGCCACAGTATCCAAGTGTGCCTCTGCCATGATGGCCTACCGGTCTCATATCTTTCTTCCCTGACTTCTAGCATTGGCACACATGGCTTTCCAGATTTTGTTAGCCCTTTTCTTGTCACTTACCCTTTTTACAGCTGTTCCCCTTCATCCCCTTTTTATTTTGACTTTTTCTCTTTCCTCTTTCCGCTCTTCTCCTTTTCTAACCCCTTACTGCCTTAACTGGCTTGCATCCTGTTGGGATTCTCTCCTCTCGGGATCTCTCTACTCTCTGTCTCAGCCTGTGAGGAGGCAGTTACTGTTCAATTCAATTCAATTTTTATTTAGCCAGGATGAAAACCATTGAGCGACCCACTCTTCCTCTTCCTCTCCCATCCCCCCTCACCTATGCCCCCCACCCTCCTCTTCTCCCCTCTCACTTTGATTCTTTCTCTCATATCTGCACTGGCCTAAATCCCTATCATTACATTTGATTTAGCCACCTTAGGCTGCACCTGTCCTCCCTTCAGTCATTACTTATGCTAGTGAAATTTTATTTTCTTTCTTTCCTGCTCCAAGATTTTATTTCTATGCTGCATCATCTTGTTGATTGGATACTTAACTCCTTCATGGTATGCTTAAAATCATTACTTGTATAATTGTTTAGCTAGTGACTCTTGTATTGTCTTCCACTGCATGTTCTCCCACCCTTTCTAACATGGAACCTTTGTAAATGAGCAGTTCTCTGCTCAAAGGTATTGCAATTTTAGATTGAAATAAATACAAAAATTTACAAGGCAGTCCTATGAAAACTAAGGTTACCACCTACTCAGTTTTTGACCGAATGATTCGGTTTTCTAGGTCCAGATTCGGTCCTCCTGTTTTCACCATTGCAAATTCGGTTTTTATGGTAGGTCAAGCAGCACCTGTTAGATTCCCACTAACTGTTTCATTTTCTTCTCATCTGACTGTAAGCAAGTGTCTGACATTTTAGTGTGATTGCTTGCTTGCAGTGCATGCTAATCAGGAAGTGACTTCAAGAGCAGGGCACTTAAAGAGCCAAATGTGTCCCTGTCTGCTCAGTTGCAACCTCTAACTTCACACCATCAAACTGGAAGATTATTCAGGGGAAGGGTAAACAGTACCACCTTAATTAACACCCTCATTTTCCTGAAACTAGACAGGTACCACATTAGGGTAGCTTCCTGTCCCAGTGTGGACTGTACAATGTGTTTCAGAAACTTTACCTGCTAATCCAATTTTATTCGGAGGTAGTACTTTTTCAGTCATTTTGAATGCTCACATACTTGTAAAACAGATTCTGTTAAATCCTTCTCCATTTTACTTGCATGGTCAGATTACAAACAAATTCTGATGTCATGCAGACCTTTGTTTGTATACCAGTCAGTCTGAGAGGTGTAAAGTAGGGCTATTAAGACCATTAGCAGCAAATCAAACTAATCCTTTCCAGGCTGCATTGTGAGTATGGTCTTTGACTGCTGTGATAAGGAATACTTTTATACCTTTAAATGTTCACCATTATTTCTTTTAGGGTCTGTCCTATATTTTAATAGTTGTTACCTTTTGTTGTTAAATTAATAATCTAATATTTTATTTCATTTCTAGCAATACTATGCTTCTCTCTCTCTCAGTAGTTATTGTTGTCAATTTCATACTACTTGGATATTTCAAGAAGACCAATCCAGGCTCTGAAGAACAGCACAGAATAATGTGGCTATTGTCATGTTAAGCTACAGAAATGAGAAAAGGAAGAGAGAGCAATAGCTGATGAGATGACAGGAACACAATCTAGATTTGATGGCACTGCAAATTTAGGCAATTTATCAAACATTATTATTTTTTTACCAGAAGAGACACATTAAGCTTAAAGCTTGTTTATAGGTGCAACCTGAGAGCACAAGAAATTAAATGATTTGTGTCTGGTCACAAAGTATGCAAGTTTCGGCTGTAATTCAAACCCTGGTCTCCAGAATTGCACCCCAGAGTTTTAAACCGCTGTCTTATATCAGCCTCCATGCTGCATAACACATATCATGCTATCTGCTAAGTATGATTGACATGGAAAACAAAATTGGGTATTTAACAGCATAGAATAGTTCCTACCACTTTTAAAAACTTCTGTGACATTACAAATAGCTTTAGAGTAGGACCTATGGGAAGGACAGTAATACATCTTAAAATGGCAGATGATATTTGTAATTACAGCTTGTCCACCATTACTGGTGTAATTTATTTATTTTTTGAAAGAGTTTTACCAGAAAAGGCCACCTGATCCAAACTAGCCAGTTGTCAGAGGTGTCCTAGTAGTCACTCGATTTGTCAGCTATGCTGTGTACACAGGATGGAAAGTCCTTGCCCCCAACCCCAACCCCACCAAATGTTACACACACTGAAATTTAAAATATTTAAATCTAAATCAAATAAACCAAAAATAATAATCATGATGTAATTTAAAGAAGTTGTACACCTTATATCAGCAGCAATTCTGAATAAATCAAGTGAATCAGAGTCCAAGCGATGCCCTCATTAGTCATAAAAGGGGCGGGGTTAGGGGAGGAGTTTGGGGTGTGGTTTAGTATTCGGTTTTCATCTCATCCAAAGGTGGCAACCCTAATGAAAACACGTGTTACAATCTCAATACATTGACAAAGTGATATACATAATCATACATTTTTGGAACAACAATAAATGTACGTTCCACAAGAGGCATAACAATTGAAGTCGTCATGTTTACAGAGGATACATGGGTTACAATTTTATAAAAGAGATAATCACAGGGAAGACCATGACATAAAACACTGTATATGAGACAAGACAGGAGTAACTGTGGAACACAAGTGCTCTTGAGGTCAAGGTAGTAGAAGGGAGTTTAGAGTGCGTATGGTAATAGGTGGAAGTGGATCAGAGAGAAAAGAAAAAAAAAGAGGTGGCCATGCTGACTAGGGAAGGGAGGGGGTAGAGGGGGTGTGGGAGGAGGGAGGGAGAAGAGAATGAAAGGCAAAAAGTTGTCAAGGGGAGTGGGAGGAAGGAGGAGAGAGGTAAGAGGGGTCAAAGTTTGGAATGGGGGTAGAGAGAGAGAGAGAGAGAGTGTAGAGTGATAAGGGGGGTTTAGTCACCAGATGGGATGACATGGAGGGGGAACAAGTACAGGAGGAACTTTGAGGGACACAAGAAAAAAGTGGAAGTCACAACAAAAAGAGGCAATGTATGGGATTAGATACCACAGAAAGTGTGCTAAATGCAGAGGAAAGTAAGGTAGGTCTGAGATGTTTACAGCTGCAGCTACAGTTTACATTAGGAATAGCAGGTACATGTTTCTTTCAGGTGCTGGTTTAGCAGGGATTGAAAGATGGATAACCCTAATGTTTGTGTAAGCTTTAGAGATTTTTGAAGGTTATTTCACAAAGTTGGAAGGACATAGCTTATGGAGAAGGCGCCGTAACGTGTTCTTATATTAGGGACATCGAACAGAATGAAGAAGTAGCATCTCAGGGAGTAGGTCCCAGAGGCATGTGAGTAAAAAGTCAGCAATGTAAAGGGGGAGTTTATTTGTGATAGCTCTGTAGACCCAAAGGGAGGTATTTCTCCACCTTCTACTGCTAAGAGATGGCCATCCAAGTTGCGCATACAGAAAGCAGAGGTGGGTATTAAATGGGGCATTAGTAATAAGTCTCAACGCTCTGTGATACAGAGTGTCAAATTTAGTTAATGCACTTTTTGGGCCGTGGCTATACAGGACATCAGCATGGTCCAGCAGGGGGAGGAAGGTGGTTTGAATTAGTTTAATTTTTGCCTTGTAGTTTAGTAAGCGTTTGATGCGGTAGAAAAGGCCCAACCTCTGTCTTAATTTTTTGTGCCAATTCATCAATATGTGTTAAGAAAGAGAGCTTATTGTCAAGCCAAAAGCCCAGATATTTAAATTTGTCAGCTATTTCAAGTGGTTCCTCAAAGTGGGTCTGAAACTGTAGTTTACTGCTTCATGCATTGGAGAGTATTGCTTTTCTGTGGGGAGAGATAAATGTGACTTTTGTCTTTTTTGTCTCTTCTGCGAAGAGATGCAATTTTACTGAACTGACTTCGAGGTCAATATTGTTTATGTTTATTGCAAAAAAAGAGGCCCCAAGATTGATCCGTGGTACCCCCCTCAGCAAGATTTTAAGTGATGAGAGGTCGCCTTGTGCTTTAACCTGCTGTTTTCTTTCTAAAAGGTAGCAGGAGAACCAGCTCAAGGCTGTACTGTTTAGACTGAGGTCTCATAGCATAGACAATAGTAGGTCATGGTCGACCGTGTCGAACGCTTTGCTTAAGTCCAAAAAAAGTGCGCAGACATATTTCTTTGAATCAAGAGCGATTTGCCAGTCATTGGCGACCTTTGTGAGGGCAGAAACCATACTGTGCTTAGGTCTAAAACCAGATTGAATGGGAATTAACAGGTTGTTTGATTCCAGAAACTCTCTCAGTTGGGAATTAACTAGCTTTTCCAATAATTTTGACAGACTAGGTAGCAGGAAAATAGGCCAGTAGTTGTTGAGATTGCAAGGGTCACTGGATTTGAAGAGAGAAATTATATGTGAGATTTTCCAGATAGCAGGAAGATCGCCTTGGGAAAGGAATAGGTTAAAGAGGTGCATGATGGGGGAGGTCAGGTAAAAATATCCTATTTTCAGAAATATGGGTTCTAGTTGGTCAGCACCTGCATTTTTCTTAATGTCCAAGGTGGTTAGGAGGCCCTCAATCTGTTTTTTTTTTTTTTATCATTGAATACTTTCTCACCTGCAGCCACAGTCCTGCTAATCTCCAGCCACCGCTCATCCACCGCCAACCCTGAAGCTGTCATGCCCAGCTGGCATAGGCAGCTGTGCCATTGAGAGGGGCTCCTCAAGCCCCCGTGCCTGGCGAGGATCCACTAATGGTGCATGACTTCCAGGCATCATCGGTCAATGAACTGTGGCCATCAAGCTGCCGCAGACTTGCGCTGCTGTTTTCCTTGTTCTTCCGCAATGGGGGCACGGGCATGCACTGACATCTGCACACTAGTGTGCAGACATCTGCTGTGCTCTCCCCCAACCTTGGTGCCCGCACCTCTGCAGTACCTCTGGGCATCCCCAGGGACCACTAGAGTGCGGTGTGCACCCACCTCTTTCCCCAGGACTAGGAGAGCTGTCATCAGACATTCAATCCTAGTCTGCCCCTGTCGACCCGCGATGACCCGGGCTCATTCCCGAACCCAGGTCACCGGCATGGAACGAGGTGTGGCGAGCAATGCCTCAAGCCTCAGTGCCACTGGGCCGGGCTGGTCCTCAACCTGTTTGAAAGATATAGAGCTGAAACTAAAGTAGCTCGGGAGAGGGTTATTCATGTGATGAAGACAGGGAGGGTCACTGCTCCTCGGCTGTGTAAGAAGCTTGCTTGCAGGTGAAGAGTCGAAGGCTAAGCCAGCAGTGGTGAAGTGGTTGCTGAGTTGTTCTAAAATACTGGATTTGTCTGTGTAGGTGCTGCTTCTGGAAATTATTTTGGATGGCAGGGCTGACAAAGGTATATGACCTTCTGTTTCTCTGAGAATCTGCGGCATTGTTTTTGGCTGAGTCAAGAGATGATTAGAAGTATCATGCTTTTTCGGCCCATATGAGTTTAGTGCAGGAATGTCTGGTGGTTCTAAAAGCCACCCAATCCAAATTTAATGTTGTTTTGCAGGCTCGCTTCCATAGCGCAATCCCTATCATGTAGTGCTATTCTCAATGCTGAAGTTAACCATGGGCAGGACCGTTTCCTTGTTCTAATCTGAACAAATGGAACATGCTTATTAACCACCCTCAATACAAGGTTCTGGAAGATACTGTAAGCCTCAGAGACTGATTGCACCAAGTAGAAGTCTTGCCATCTAATCTGGCTTAGGTCTGCCAAAAAGGCCGATTGGTTAAACTTTTTGAGGTTTCTTTTCAGCCTGAAGCTGGAGGCGGAGGACAATTTTGACACAAGTCTTACACAGGCTACAGCCCTATGGTCACTAATATCATTGTGAAATACCCTGAGTGAGAGATGTTGTAGGGCTTGTTGACAAGTATTAAGTCAAGGAAGGTACTATGAGCAGGGTTTTTGACATTAGGTTGAGTGATGCTGGAGGTAATCTGAGAGAAGTCATGCATGTCACAGAGATCTCTCAGTGGTTTGGAACAGGAGGAGTTCCAACTGAGGTTGAAATCACACATGATAACACATTCTGAGTTGGAGGTCTCTAGCAATTTGCAACCCTCTTTGTCTTCTGCCACCCCCCTCAGCTAGTTTAAATGCCCATTGAAATAACATTGAGACCATCTAAAGAGGACTGCTGTTCCCCCCTGGATGGATGGAGGCCATCCCCCTGGTATAAGCTCTGAATTTACGTTTGCATACATTCTACTTCAGAGCAGCACCAATGTCTGCTGTAGTGCTTTCTGGGTATAACTGCTCGGTGTTGTACCACTGTGGGGAAATTTGTTCCCATGCAATGCCAGTATCTGTGTATATTTATATTAGTGCCCCCACAGTTGTTCCAGGATGTACTGCATTTTGTTCCAGCTTATTTTGGTTACCTTGTTCTGTTACATCACTTATTAGCAACACATTTTCCTGGAATGTCCTTGCCTGGATGGAACATGTCTGTGTCTAGACTACAGGATGTTTTGGAAGTTGAGCTAGTCTTGTTCAATATATTTTGGCCAAAATCTTACAATTTGTATTTAGCATAAAGCTAGGTCTCCAGTTTTTAACATTCCATGGATTGTGTTTTTCCTACAATAAATGTGGTTTGCTTCACCTGTTATTGTTAGTATTTTACCCTCTGATAGAAGGGAATTGGAAATATCCAGTAAGACTGGGGACAAATAATCACTAAAACATTATTTTAGTGGAGCTATCATCTATTTTACTTCCAACTGTGAAATTTGTATACTTTTTTTGACAAAGTAGGTATAGCTAATGCTTCAAAAAGTTCATTTAGGTTTTCCACATATGGTTTCTGTCCCAAAGGTCGTGGACAGATATTTTTCAATTATTTGTGTTATATCCCACGGGTCTGTTCCTAAATTCCCTAAACCATCTTTAGGGTCCACCATGACACTTTTCCTGACCCTCTCTTTGCAACCTTCAAGTGGGTCTGCTCCTGGGGTTTTGGGTTATGTGCCCACTGTCTGTTCCAGAAACAGAGCTGCTGCTCAGTCATATTGCAGATCTCACATCTCTGCTTTAAAGGGGAACATTCATGAACAGCACCCATCAAAGTTTGATAATCCATGAAAAGATCTTTTAAATGAGGTATTGGCTCCTCTTTAGCTAGCAGATGTCCAGGTAGAGATGCAGCAAAGTTTTAATTTACAGGCGAATTTCCCTGCAAAATCACATTTGTTTCTGCAGATCATTTCATGATGTTTTTCTGTGTGATAGAAAATTCACCATTTGTGTGTAACCCCCCTACAAATTGGGATTTACTAAGATGTCTTCCTGGGCTGCCTAATGCCCACTGTCAGGATGGTGTCCTGTGTCTGCAGTAGCTGTGTGTGTCTGCATGGGAGTGCTATAAAAAAAGCCTCCGTGTCTGTCTCTTTAAGAGAGTCATTATGCTGTGTTAGAAATTAGTCTTGGCTGGGTCCGAGAAGTTTAGGGCTCGTGACCGGCCAGGCGAGTGGTATTTATGCTCCATTCTGCAGTTCCTATATGCGCAGAGGGAGCTCTGTTAGGAACTGTGTTCATTTACTGTTTATCTGCCTTATTAATAATAGTATAGAAGTTTGTTTAACCTGCCTTCTCTTGCAGCTTGGACTTTTTGAATAAGAGCCATTATTTTGGTTCTGGACTGCCAGAGTTGGACCAACCTCGGGGGACCTAAAATGGAGACTGTCCTCAGAGGTCTTGTGGGATTGAAATCTGTAAGAATTGTAGTTTTTAAGGTTTTGCACCTAAATGGACCTGGAGGGGGAGCCCTTGCTGTGATAGACAGTTCCCTCAGCCAACCAAACCTTTTGGATCTCAGAGGAAATCCCAAGAACTGCCTGCAGCAGAGTCAGTTGTGAGCTAGAGTTTGGAGAGTGAACAGCTCTAGCCATTGAGCAGCTGCTCCTGCGTAGGAGCATTGGAGAATCAGTGGGAAGGCTACCTGGCCTGCCTATCACATCTTCCAGTGAGAAATCCTGTGAATGTGAAAGATGGACTTAAATCTAATTCCTTTGTTTGAGATATGAAGTCTGAAGAGAAAGAGAGTGATCATTGCCTGAATTTGGGACCGAAGACTTGCTCCAGAAGCAATCGGCCTACCAGATACCAAAGTGAGTCATGGATTGAGGGGTTTGCACAGAACTTCTGCTAAATTGCAACCAGACTTTATCCAAACTGTGACTAAGAGTTGTGTTGCTTATAAGTGTGCTGAATGTGTTGTGTGGGTCGCAATTTGGTTCCCCACCTTCAAGTGTGTTATGCTAGCTGGAAGCTGCTCCAGCACTCACATGGACTAAATCCGAACTGCGTGCTCTGGTCTGGGTCCTGCCATCTCGGCCTAGACTGCCACTCCGATCGCAGAGACATTTCCGATGAAAGACCCACTCGGGGATTCAGCTCCCTGCTCAATACCATCAAACAGGTAGCGAATACCTCAGTGAGTCATGTGGGCCCTGCTTCCCCTGTCAAACCAGAACACCATCCAGAGGTCTTCATCTCGTCAGTCCTGCCTCCTGGTTTGGGTAGTGTGAGTACCAAACAGGGTAGCTCCATGCAGCAAAGCTGCAATCATTGTGTCATCTGATTTATTTGTTTGGGTTTATTACAATAAACTGAGCAATCTAGCTCTGGATTACAAATTGTGGGTTGATGTGCATGCTAGTTGTTTTCTCTCCTAAGGGTACCAACAACAGCTGCAACACCAGCCTACCCTGGGCATCGCTTCAGGCTAACCTATTTAACAACTGGGTACCCAGGGTTGTGTGACTGTTTACAAGGGACTCACTGTGCATGCATGTTCAGCCTAAATTAATCAGATCTATCAATCATCTGCTAGATTCATGCCCCACCCCTGTTCACTTCCTCCTGAATAAATCAGATTTTGTTCTTTTTGCATTTAACCTGGCTAGTGTGTACCTTTTCACGTTCGCTTGCATGCATGCGCAGGGAACATCTTTTAACAGTGTGCCTTTTGGAGGTGTGTGACCCTCCTCCCCAATCCAGTGCTCAGTGTAACAGGTGTGACCCTAGGGGACGAATACATGCCAAGCTGTGTATGACAGCAGTCTGGCTGTGTTAGCCTTCACTTCTAACAGAAGATTTGCTGCAATCAGTAGTGGTAGCATGTAAACAATTAGCATACACGTCAGCCGAACTGCTGTCATGCACAGCTCAGCTTCAAAGCCTTCCCGCTTCCTCCCTCTGCTAATGTCCTCCCCCCCCCTTCCTGTTCTCCCCGGCCCCCACCTTGTGTGCCGAGGGTGTGCCCATTCCCCCTCGGCTTGTGTGCCCCTCAGCACACTGTGTGGCCAACGGGGATAACCAATCCCCCTTCGGCTGCAGCCCCCACCCCAGAAAAATAACTAGTTGGCACGCTGGGAGCCCACCCCAGCATGCTCACGCTTCCCCACACACACACACACACACACACTGTATGGCCAGCGGGAGTGCCCAGTCTCCGCCAGCTCCAGTCCCTCCCCCCCAGCAAACATGTAGGTGGCATGCTGGTAGCCCACCCCAGTGTGCCAGTAGTGTCCATTTTTTGTCACCCGCACCCACCCTCTGTGTTTTCACCTTCCCACACACACACCCTCACCTAGGTGGCACTCTGGGAGCCCATCCCAGCATACTAAAAGCCTCAGTTTTGTTTTTTTTAATCCTGTAAAACAAGAAAACAGTCCCTTGATGAGTCCTTGGTCCCCCCGCACCCACCCTCTGTGCACCCTACTCCCCACACCCTCTCACCCCATACTTACCTCCAAAGCCCAGTGCAACGATCTTCAGTGGACTGGGAACACATCTGCATTTTTCAAAGCCGACCACGAACTGAAGAAATACCAGTAAGCTGTATAATGGCATAAATAAGTTTTTTTCAACTTTGGTGCATATCTTGGCCATTTTGGGGAATTTTGGCACTAAATTTTCAACATGTGGTTATTGTGACCCCTTCTCATGAATTCAGTCATTGTCATGGCGTTATTCGGTCCTGAAAGGTGATTTCGCCGTCACTGTGTGGAATCACCTTCCGGGACTGATTTATGAAATGACAGCATTGGTGTTCATGAGGTGGGCTCTCAAAAAGCCTATGTTGCAAATTTGGTGAAAAAATTTAAAAAAATCACTGTTTTACAAGCGTGCGTTGTGCAGTTTCCACGCACACTCGTAAGTTCGCAAATTTGTAATATTTTCACTCCAGATTTTCAACATAGGCATATTTTCATACCTCCTTATGAACAGTGCAGCTGTCATTTTTCACATACTGCCCAAAATATGTTTTTGCGCTTCTGGCGCAAAATAACACGGTCGCTGTTGGAAATCAGTGTTTGCTACAGAGTAAGACAATCACAGTGACACTGTTCATGAGCAGAGGTCCTAAAATGCCTATGTAGAAAATTTGGTGGCAAAAGTCCATAAAATGGCTATTTCAAGCGTACGTTGCACAGTTTCTATGCACACTCGTAACTTTGTGAATTTCTAATATTTCCACTCCAGATTTTCAACATTGCCATTTCCCTACATCTCCTTCTGACCAGTACAACTGCCATTTTTCACATCCTGGCTGAAATGTGTTTTTGCACTTCCGGCGTACAATAGCGGGGCCGCTGTGGGAAATCATGTTTGGTACAGAGTAAGAAAACCACAGTGACACTGTTCATAAGCAGACATCCTAAAATGCCTATGTTGAAAATTCAGTGCAAAATTCCAAAACATGACTGTTTTACGAGAGTGCTTTGCGCAGTTTCCACGCGCACTCGTAACTTCGCAAATTTGTCATATTTTCACTCCAGATTTTCAACATTTGCATTTTCTCACACCTCCTTATGAACAGTACAGCTGCCATTTTTCAAATTCTGGCTGAAATGTATTTTCACATTTCCAGCACAGAATAGCGCGATTGCTGTGGGAAATCAGTGTTCGTTACACAGTAAGAAAATCATAGTGGCACTGTTCATGACCAGAGGTGACAAAATGCCTATGTTAAAAATTTGGTGAAATAATTCCACTGAATGACTGTGTTACAAGAACGGGTTGTGCAGTTACCATACAGGCTCGTACCCTTGAACACACCCAGGGTGTTAGGGTTCCTAAGACAGACACTTAAGAAGCACAAGGGTGAAATGTTGATCCAATGCAAGAGGAGTTGCAGAGAGGTGCTCTGTTGGGATATGGATGCTGAAGGGACATGGATACAATTGGGAGGGGCCCTGTATAAATGCCAAACACCAATGCAAATACCTGCAAGTGAATGTTTGGCATTGACAAATGCTTATTGGTGGGGGTATAGTATTGCCATTGAACTGTTGTATTACAGGTCTTACTTTACGGGGGTCTCCAGGGCAGCTGCAGAGGATCCAACCCTGGTGGTAAGTGCAAGGGGTGTGAGCAAGTCATTATTGCCTTATGGTACATGTGAATGTTTTGCTGCCATGCTGTTTAGGCCACTAGAGGGGTTGGTGGGGGGTTATAGCATTCCTGAGGGCAATACCAACAGCAATTACGCTACCCCGGAACAATTCCTCTTGGTGGAGGCACCCGTTCAATGAGCTCAGGCCCCTCAACCGGCACCTAGTCATGCAGGTAGGGGTAGTAGCCCTTAGGATAGCTCCACCTAGGGGTTACATCTTGAAGGCACCACTTGGGATTAGCACCCCCTAATGGTCAAAATCAAGAATTACTGCAAAAAGTTTAATGGGTACCACTGTAGAAATGGCTGTGCATCAGTTTGTGGGATCGTGTACGGGGCATGAGATTGACCCCCACAATGCCTTGTTAATACAGGATATACCCCTGGGCACTCGTAAATACACTGTGGAAGGGGCACTTTCAAAAATTGAATGCTTGGAAAAAGCGATGGTGATAAACCGACATGCTGACTTGACTGCCTAGACCTTAATGGCCTTAGTGGAGTGTAGCAACCCCATGGACAGCACTAAGGTGCCCCAGATTATTGCTGCTGAGGGATCCTTAGCTGCCTAGAGGGTGGTGACTAAAATAGCAAGGATCCCTTAGAGAATGAGCCCCCACCATTATCTGAGACCTTTGAGGAAAAGTTTGCCAAGTTGTTATTGGAGGAGGGTAAAACCATAGAGGACTTTAAAATGTTATTCATGCCACCTGGGGGTGTTCCTTCCCTGCTGCCCATGCCATCCCCAGCACCTGTCCCTTCACCAGCTCCAATACCCACACCAGTACCGGCATCCACTCCTGTGCCTGCAGTTAGTCATGACTCTTACTGCAGGCTGAGGATATTCTTGGGCACTCTTCCCACTCGCCAGGTGGAGGATGATTGGGAGACCTGGATAGACTATGTTCCCCCTTGGTACCCAAATGGCAATGCTCTGAAGCAGAGAAGAGAATGAGGTTGAGTGAAAGCCTCTGAGGTCCAGCTCTGGCTACTATTCATACCAAGCGGGTTACTAACCCCAAAGCAACTGCACAGGACTATTTAGATGTGTTGAAAAATGTGTAAAGGAGTCCAGATTCAGATGAGGACCTATGGTGGAGGGTAAGAAACACTCAGAAATACCAAGGGGAGCCCTTATCAGTGTATGTACCTTGACTTGAAAAGGTGCTACAGGAATGCCTCAGAAAGGGTAGTGTGGCCTCAGACAAGTTAACTAACATCTTTCAGCCTCCCCTTTTTTTCCCTAAAGTCAATTTGTTTTTGTACTGATTTATTTTTCATTTTCACCATATGTCTCCATTTCTGTCTCCTTCTCACACATTTGTCACCTTTCAGCCTTCTTACAAGGCCCTGTTAATCAGTCTCTACCTGGGATCTTCCCCAGCTCTTTCTCTCCCATTATGTTTTATCTTTCCCATCATCACCTTTTTGTTTCACAGATTCTCTCTTAATCTTATCATTTATCACTTCTTCTCCCTTTGCCTCCCCCTTCTTTCTCCACATATATATCTCTCTCATTTTACCTCTCCTCTACACTAACTTGTTTTTTTCCTCTTTTAGATATTTCCTGAAGAAGACCTAAGGTCGAAATGTAGATTTTTAACACTATTTTCTATTTTCAGCATGCATTTAATATAACCATTTTGTTTTGCTTTTAGACCACATGCTGACGCAGCGCCTTGTCTTTGTTTCAGACAAGTTAGGTCAGACTAGGTTGAACCGGATCCTTAAGTCTGCCCCGTTCACTGAACTATTACTGCTTCAGTCACGACTTGCAACCCAGCTGGATTCGCTTCCCTCCTATGATGAATTAATGAGAGAAATTTGAGGGGGATTGAGCAAAGGCAGCCACTTGGAGGGCTTTCTCACATATCTGCTGCTGCTGCCCAAGTGACAGAGGGTGATCAGGAGAGTGAGGTTCAGAGGTAGAATCTAGCACACGATGAGTACTCAGATATTGCTAAGGACATTCCATCATGGGCCAAGCTGTTGAGAGATGAGCTGTTGAGAGAAGTCAGAGAAGTGAAAGTGGGTGCCTCTATGAGTGTTCCTCCCATGGACAAAGACCCTGGTCCCTCTCAGAGCGTGTCTGCTATGGGGGTGGGGGTGCATGTTCAGGCATCTTCTACTGAGGGCAGCTCCAAGACTGAGATCAGTGAATTGACGGCCACCATAAAAGAGTTGCTGAGACATATTGCATCACCTCTAATGCCGCAGGCAGTGGGCGAACCCCAATCTTCTGTTGTTAGTGCTCCTGCTTCAGCACCCAATGTGTACTCTGCCAACCCTCTAACTGTGAATGGAGATCAGCTCCTAATGTAGTGTTTCAGCTAAGGTGGACTTAAGAACCTGTAATTTGTCACAACTGTGGAAAGGATGGACATATGAAGAAAGAATGACAGTCTCAAAAGGATTTAGAAAAGGTGGTAAACAGACTCCAAGGGGAGCTCTGAAAAGCAAACCAATTGCAGAGGGGTGCATGAAATGATTACAGTGGAAGTTCAGGAAATCCAAATTTCAATTTCTTTGTGGCTAAATCATCCATCCAGGTTCTTCCTAAAGTCCCTCCAAACTGGTCTAGATCGGTGGGCCCTTCCATGGACACTACTGTACACATAGATGGGATTCCGGCCAGAGCAGTTTTAGACAGTAGGTCTCAAGTCACAATAATTTTCCAAGATTGGTATGAGCAGTGTCTGTTGGACCACCCATTACAACCTCTTCATGGACTGCATGTGTGGGAGTTAAGTGAAACATCGTATCCTTATCTTGGCTATTTGAAAGTGTGGCTTTTTTTCCTTTCTTCTGTGGTTGGCTTAGGAGATTCTGTGGAGATGCTGGCCCTGGTCTGCCCTTCCACCGGACTTTGTGATGGTATCTCTGTACCACCAATCCACAAATGTTTGGGCGCCTGGCCCAGCTACAGTATGTGAAGAAAAGCAGAAGAGAAAGACAGGAAAAGCCCTGCAAATTCATGCCCTGATCCAAAAGTCTTATGAGAAGCACATGCGCCCCGAGCAAGGTGACCAAGATGAGCCTGTGGGGATGGTTTGGAAGAAGGATCCTGCTACTGTTACATTACCTCCCAATGTGGAATGCAGTATCAATGATGAAGTATAGCTGCGGAAAGAAATCACTAAAAAGATTTTAATGCTGGATGCCCCAGGTGAGGGAAAATTACCTGAAGGACTGCTGATTAAACCCAGTGTGCTTCTGGCCCAGGCTCATGCTTACTCCCGATGAGTGGTGGTACGAATACAAAATGTTACAGACTGAGACAACACGGTACACAGAGGATGCACCCTGGCTAAAGTCTATCATGCCGACACTGCTGTGCTCTCATCCCAGTGCAGAGCTGAAAAAGGATGTGAGGTATTGCCAGATATGTTTGATTTTGGGGATTCACCTCTTTCAACCAGCTGGAGAACCAGGATCAGAGACAAGCTGGCCCAGAGAACCAAAGTATTCTCCTTCAAGGAATTGGAAGTTGGTTGTGTCATGGGTGCTGAATACCACATTCGCTTGTATGACAAGAGACCCTTCCGAGAGGGATCTAGATGCTTAGCTCCTGCCGACATAAAAGATGTCTGATGTCACCCACAAGAGATGTTAGCGGCTGGTATCATACAAGAGTCATGCAGCCCATACTCTTCCCCAGTTGTTGTGGTGCAGAAAAAGAATGGCTCTGTTGACATGTGTGTTGATTACAAGATTCTCAACAGAAGAACTATGCCTGATCAGTATAGAATGCCACGTATACAGGATGCCCTGGACTGTCTAAATAGAAGTAAATAGTTTTCCGTTCTCAACCTCCGAAGCGGATACTATCAGATCCCAATGGCTCTGGAGGACAGGGAAAAAACTGAACTCATTTGTCCCTTGGGTTTCTATGAGTTCTTTCACATGCCCCAAGGCATACAGTATCAGGTGCACCAACAACATTCCAGCGACTAATGGAGCATGCAGTGGGTGATATGAATCTCTTGGAATGTCTCATCTACCTTGATGATGTCATAGTTTTGGGGAAAACTCTCGAGGAGCATGAGGCTCTCATTCAAAGTATTGGACAGACTGGAAGAGTTTGGTCTAAAGTTATCCATTGACAAATGCCAGTTTCTCCAGAGTTCTGTCAAACACATGGGCCACATTGTGTTGTCAGAAGGCATCCAAACCAACTCCAGTAAGGTGGAAGCCTTAACCAGCTAGCCAAAGTCAAACAACTTGAAAGAACTCCAAAGGTTTCTTGGATTCTGCGGCTATTATCACTGATTGGTCAAAGACTATACCAAGGTGATCTGCCCCCTACTAAAATTAACTCATAGGTATCCACCTATGCACAAAAAGTTTAAGAAGGGCACTGAGAAAGATGCTGAGAAGACCTATTTCAGACCAAATTAGCTGTATGGAAGGAGATGGATGCCCAATTGCAACATTGCTTTTGAAGAAATAATATGCTCTCATATACTTGCTTATGCTGATCCATCCAAGCCTTATGTGTTACATACAGATGCCTGTTTGAGTGGTCTCGGAGCAGTACTGTATCAAGAATATCTGGAAGGACTGCATCCTGTCACCTTTGCTAGCAGAAATCTGACATCTTCAGAGAAAAACTATCCAGAGCATAAATTAGAATTTCTCGCTCTCAAGTAGGCCGTAGTTGACCAATTTCATGAAGACTTGTATGGTGCTAAAATCTTGGTCAAGACCGATAACATACCTTTAACATATGTCCAAACCACAGCTAAACTAGATGCTACCGGACACAGATGGCGTTCTGCTCTAGAAACCTATGATTACTCAGACGAGTATCGACCAGGCTTAAATCATATAGACGCCGATGCTCTTTCATGAAGACCTGTGTCTGACTAACAGTGGGTTCATGTCACTGAGAAATCTTTAAAAGCACTACACCACCAGTTTGACCAGGAAGAAACCTTGTCCACTGAAGCTGTAAGCTGTCTGGCAGATTGGTTGGGACCTCCAGAGACTTGTATATTAGTTGCCTACTGTAGTTTTGCAGCATTGGACTTGAGTTCTTTACCACCGCTAACTCCAGCTGATATCCACAAAGAACAATACTATGATCCAATGGTCAGACCATTAGTTGAAGCACTAAGAAAAGGGGAAGATATCTCTAAGATGTGTTCCAGAGACCGTAAAACTGCTTTGCTTCTTTGGGAGGTGAGCAAGCTCAAGCTTTGAGACCAGTTATTGTACCGAGAGCTTACTGAATAGCCAAGGTGAAATTGTGAGAAAACAGCTAGTACTGCCAGCTAAATTCAAAAATATTGTCCTAAAAGCTTTGCACGACCAAATGGGACATCTGGGTAGTGCGAGAACCCTTGATCTGGCCTGCTCACATTTCTAATGACCTAAAATGGGCCTAGACATAGAACAACACATTAAAACCTATGCAAGGCTCCACCACAAAGAGCAGACTGTCTGATCAATATTGTCACAAGTGCGCCCCTGGAGCTTGTTTGTATTGATTTTCTTAGTCTTGAGCCAGATTCCAAAGGCATTGCAAATGTATTGGTAGTCACAGATCACTTCACAAGATATGCACAGGCCTACCCAACCAAAGACCAAAAGGCCTCAACTGTAGCCAAAGTCCTTGTTGAAAAGTTTTTGTACATTGCAGTGCCCCCCAGCGGATTCATTTGGATCATGGCCAGGACTTTGACAGCAGGCTTATTAAAGAACTGTTGTCTCTATGGGGCGTAAGAATATCCAGAACAACCCCTTATCACCCTCAGGGGGATCCACAGCCAGAAAGACGTAACAGAACTCTACTCGATATGCTGGGCACTCTGCAACCCAAAGACAAACCAAAGTGGAGCCAACAAATCAGCACCCTTGTCTATGCTTATAATTGCACAAAGAATGATTCTACTGGTTTTTCACCGTACCACGTTATGTTTGGCAGAGAAGCTCACCTTCCAGTTGATGTATGTTTTGGAGTGTCTCCTGATGATGTTCAAACAGGCAATTACCTGCAGTAATCTAAAAGCCCAACTAGACCATGCCTATCAGCTTGCAAACACAATGGCAGCAAAGAGAAACCTGACTAATACAACTCGACATGACAAACATGTAAAGGCCCAAGAGCTCCAACCAGGTGACAGGGTACTAATGAGAAACTTTGGACTTCCAGGTAAACACAAAATAGCAGACCACTGGAGTCACGTTCTGTACATAGTAGTCAGTAAGCTGCATGATCTGCCAGTGTATAAAGTACGTCCAGAGGGGGACCCTCGTGCTGTTAAAACCATACACAGAAACCAAATGTTGCCTATCAGCCAAATAGTACCCAATAATGTTCGAGACTGAAGCCCCTTGGTGCCCTGTAAATAGATCTGCTACCAAGGCTAAGCAACAAAATCAGCAAACTTCTGCTTCTCAGTCTGTGGCTCCCCAAAATGTCTCCAATCCTGCAGACATTGCAGATATTGAAAGTGCTGAAAGTGATGACGAAAGTGAATTCTATCCTGCTTCCTACCCATCTTTTGAATTTGAGAGAGTATTCCAGGGAATTCCTTCCATTAACTATGGTGGTGATTCTGAACCTCCATCTGATTTAACAGACCCCAATTTATCCATGGCGCCTGAACCTTCAGAAAGTGATGCTCGTAGTGTGGATCTTGAAGAGGCTGAGTCTCTCTGCATGGTGAAATTGATGGCAATCAGTGAACCCGAACACAATGAGGCAAGTAATGAACCTACAAGCGACCATGCAAGTGCTAATGAACTTAAGTGGGCTAAGTGAACTGTTTCATGCTAATGAAAGTATCATTCAAGAGCCAGAAAGATGTGTCTTGGATGATTCTGACTTTGCAGAAATACCTCTGACAAGTGACAGTGAACTTCAAGAACAAGAAGTGCCAGTGCCAGTTTTGCCATGTCGCTCATAAAGATCTGTAAAACCAATCTTGTCTGTCCTGACAAGGCCCCTCAGCTGCCTCACCCTGACCCTCTATGCCTATGCCTTCCCCTACCCTCAGCCCTCTCCCCTTCTTGCCCTCTTCCTCCTATTGTTTCTTGAGTTACCCATCACTCAGCCTGATTTTGTCAAGCAAAGTTACTGTCTAAAACCATGTACCTGTAACTGTTTTATGTTTTAGTGTCTGTTACCCTGTAACCAGCATGACGTGGAACCTTTGTAAAAGAGCCTTGGCTCAAAGGTACTTTGTAATCCTAGACACAAATAAATAAAATCTTAAAGTTCACGTATGACACTCCAGGACAGCCTGTTAACTTGCCCATGAATGTTGTGCACAAAAGAGTCTATGGCATGCTCATTTCTTTGCCCAAACTTGTGTTCACTGCCCCTACCCAAACCAAAGCCTCCACCCAAGTTAAGGTGCCCATTCAGTGTAACAAAGGGTATAAAGTTAAAGAGACGTGAATAAGGTGCAATGCTATAATAAAATATGGTAACGTTACTGAAATTATGATTCTGTTTAATGTAAAAAATGTGAATTCTAAATTACTGAGATATACCAGATGAAACACGTATGTATCTTTTCATATAATGTGTTCATATGAAATGTTATAGTAAGAACAGACTTGACTCAGACACCAAGTTTTTCCAGGCAAGGAAGTGTGTAACCTCCCCACAAATTGGGATTTGCTAAGATGTCTTCCTAGGCTTCCTAATGTCCACTGTCAGAATGGTGTCCTGTGCCTGTAGTAGCTGTATGTGTCTGCATGAGAGTGCTATAGAAAGCCTCCGTGCCTGTCTTTTTAAGAGTCATTATGCTGTGTTAGGAATTAGTCTGGGCTGGGTCTGAGTAGTTTATGCTCATGACTGGCCAGGCAAGTGGTATTTCTGTTACATTCTGCAGTCGCTATATGCGCAGAGGGAGCTCTGTTAGGAACTGTGTTCATTTACTGTTTATCTGCCTTATTAATAATAGCATAGAAGGCAGAATTTCACT
The DNA here is from genome assembly GCA_016271365.2 of Neoceratodus forsteri. Taxonomy (NCBI): domain Eukaryota; kingdom Metazoa; phylum Chordata; order Ceratodontiformes; family Ceratodontidae; genus Neoceratodus; species Neoceratodus forsteri. Next base: position 1,153,836,972 of record CM057453.1, read on the forward strand.
GTTCGCTGATGACACAAAGCTCTGTAACAGAGTAGACACACCAGAGGGTGTAGACAGAATGAGAAGGGACCTGCAGAAACTTGAAGAATGGTCAGGGGTTTGGCAGTTGAAATTCAATGCAAAGAAGTGCAAGATAATGCATATGGGGCACAAAAACCCTGGCACAATATATCAGTTGGGGGGTGAGGATATAGCATGCACCAAGCAGGAAAGGGATCTTGGGTTGTCATCTCTGATGACCTCAAGGTAGGAAACAGTGTGACAAGGCAGCAGGTAAAGCAAATAGGATGCTGGGATGCATAGGCAGGGGCATCACCAGCAGGAAAAGGAGGTCACAATTCCGCTATACAAGACACTAGTGAGGCCCCACCTGAGTACAGTGTACAGTTCTGGAGACCATACCTACGTAAGGACATAGACAGGGTAGAGAAGGTTCAGAGGAGGGCAACAAAGATGGTGCATGGATTGCATCCACAAGTCCTATGAAGACAGGTTGAAGGAACTGAACATGTACTCCTGGAGGAGAGGAGGGAGAGAGGGATATGATAGAGACATACAAGTATCTTACAGGGAGGAACAGGGTGCAGGAAAACACTATTTTTAGCGAAAAAGATGTTCCAGGACTAGAGGGCATGGGATGAAGTTGGAGGAGGACGATTCAGAGGAAACATGAGAAAGAATTTCTTCACAGAACGGGTGGTGGACAAGTGGAACACCCTGCTAGAGGAAGTGGTGGAGGCTGAGACAATCACAGGATTTAAGAATGCATGGGTTAGACATAAAGGAATTCTGGAGGTCAGGGGTAAGGGGCAACAGACTTCTAGGAAAACAAACTGAACTTACAAGCTCAAATGGGCAGACTGGGTGGGCCATAGGCCCTTATCTGCCGACACTGTCTATGTATCTATGTATCTATAGAAACATAGAAACATAGAATTTGATGGCAGATAAGGACCGCTGGCCCACCAGTCTGCTCATTTCTACCTAATGGATAAGCTGCAGATCCTAGTTAACCAGCAGCCTACTTTTTTCTACCCTACCCCTAGAATTGCTTATGGCAGTCCCATGCATGTTTGAATTCAACCACTATTTTTGACTCCACAACCTCCTCCAGAAGACCGTTCCATGCATCCACAACCCTCTGTGAAAAATACTTCTTACATTACCTCTGAGCCGCACCTCTATCTTCAAATTGTGCCCTTGTTCTTGCACACCTCTTTTTTTGAAAGATGCTACCCTCTTGGACTTTGTTGATTCCTTTGAGGCACTTGAACGTTTCTATCATGTCCCCCCTCTCCCTCCTTTCCTCGAGGCTATACATATTAAGCTCCTTTAGTCTCTCTCTTCATATGTCTTCTGGTGCAGACCCTGCACCATTTTAGTTGCCCTCCTCTGGACAGCTTCCATCTTGTCTATGTCCTTGCGGAGACTGGGTCTCCAGAACTGCACACAGTACTCAAGATGGGGTCTCACCAGATGGCTGTACAGAGGGATAACAACTTTCTGTTTTCTACTGGTGATGCCTGTCCCTATGCATACCAGTATCCCCCCAGCCCTCCTTACTGCCCTCTCACATTGCTTGCCCACCTTTAAGTCATCTGATATGACTACCCCCAGGTCCCTTTCCATTTTTGTTGTTAGTATCTCACCCCCCATTATGTACTCTTCCCCTGGGTTTTTGTTTCCCAGGTGCATTACCTTGCACTTCGTAGCATTAAATCTAAGCTGCCATACATTTGACCATTCCTCTAACTTGCCAAGTCCCTTCTCATCCTTTCCACCCCACCTTGTGCATCAACTCTGTTGCAGATCTTTGTGTCATCTGCAAAGACATACTTTTCCTTCCAGTCCCTCTGCAATGTAAACACAAGACATTGAAGAGGACCGGTCCTAATAACTGAACCATGTGCACCCACTAGTAACCCCCTTTCTTCAGAGTGGACCTACTTACTATTACCCTCTGCGCCCATTCTCCAGCCAATTCTTTACCCAGGTTGTCATCTTGGGACTCACCCCAGGCTGGCTAACTTGAATATTAATCTTTGTGTGGGACTGAGTCAAATGCCTTGCTAAAGTCTAGGTAGGCCATGTCCACAGCCCCTCCCTGATCTACTACTTTGGTCACCCAGTCAAAGAAATCTATTAGATTCGTCTGGCATGACCTTCCTGCTGTGAATCCATGTTGCCTTGGGTCCTGTGCCCCTCTGGCCTCTAGGCACTAGACAATTCTTTCCTTCAGAAGTGATTCCATCATTTTCCCTATCACTGAGGTTAAATTAACTGGTCTGTAGTTTCCTGCTTCTGCCCTGCTCCCACTTTTGTGAAGGGGAATCACATCTGCCCTCCTCCAGTCCTCATGTACCACCCCATCCTCCCATGATTTGTTAAAGAGGGTAGTCAGTGGTGTCACTAGTTCTACACTTAGTTCTTTTAGAATTGTGGGATGAATCCTATCAGGCTCCATTGCTTTGTCCACCTTCAGTTTTAAGAGTTCTTTCAGAACCCTTTCTTCTGTAAATGGGCTGGTATCAACTTCTGTATCCAGAGTGTTTCTATTGTTTGTTTTAGGTACTTCCCTCTTCATTTGTAAATACTGAGCAAAATATTTGTTTAGTGTCTCTGCCTTTCACAGTCACCCTCTGCCCACCCCTTTCCTTTATTAAGCCTCACTATCTCTCCTTAGTCTCCTTAAGCTACCTGATGTACCTAAAAAGGTTTTATCCCCTTCTTAACTGAGTTGGCTATCTTTTCCTCAGTTCGGTCTTTGCTGTTCTGACTGCCTTCCCAGCTTCCTTTTGCTTTAACTGATACAATTCTCTGTCCTGCTTCTTCTGTGATTCCTTGTACTTTCTGAATGCTTTTTTTCTCTTGAACCTTCACTGCCACCTCCTTTGAGAACCACAGTGGTTTCTTACATCATTTTATTTTGTTTATTTGCTTCACACAAAGGCTTGTTACCTCTGTGATGGCAGTTTTTATTATTTCCCATTGTTCTTCCACCCCTCCTTCCTGCCCATTTGCTAGTGCATTCATTAGGCACTCACCCATTTTGGCAAAGTCAACCCTCCTGAAGTCCAGTACTTTTATAGAAGTTTGTTTAACCTGCCTTCTTTTGTAGCTTGGACTTTTTGCATAAGAGCCACCATTTTGGTTCTGGACTGCCAGAATTCGACCAGCCTCAGAGGACCTAAAATGGAGACTGTCCCCAGAGGTCTTGTGGGATTGAAATCGGTAGGAATTGTAGTTTTTAAGGTTTTGCACCTAAATAGACCTGGAGGGGGAGCCCTTGCTGTGACAGACAGTTCCCTCAGCCAACCAAACCTTCTGGATCTCAAAGGAAATCCCCAGAAGTGCCTGCAGCAGAGTCAGTTGTGAGCTGGGATGTGGAGAGTGAACAGCTTGAGCCATCAAGCAGCTGCTCCTGCATAGGAGCACGGGAGAATCGGCAAGAAAGGCTATCTGGCCTGCCTGTCACATCTTCTAGTGAGAAATCCGGTGAATATGAAAGTCGGATTTAAATCTAATTCCTTTGTTTGAGATCTGAAGCATGAAGAGAAAGAGAGTGACCATTGCCTAAATTTGGGACCAAAGACTTGCTCCAGAAGCAATCGGCTTTCCAGGTACCGAACTGAGTCACAGAGTGAGGGGTTTGCACAGAACATCTACTAAACTGCAACCAGACTTTACTCAAACTGTGACTAAGAGTTGTATTGCTTATAAGTGTGCTGAATGTGCTGTGTGGGTTGCAATTTGGATCCCCACCTTCAAGTGTGTCATGCTAGCTGCAAGCTGCTCCAGCACTCGCATGGACTAAATTCGGACTGCCTGCTCTGGTCTGGGCCCTGCCATCTCGGCCTAAACTGCTACTCCCAATTCAGAGACATTTCCGAAGAAAGACCTGCTCAGGGATCCAGCTCCCTGTTCAACACCATCGAACAGGTAGTGACCACATCAGTGAGTCATGTGGGTCCTGCTTCCCCTGGCAAACCAGAACACCATCCAGAGGTCTTCATCTCATTAGTCCTGCCTCCTGGTCTGGGTAACATGAGTACCAAACAGGGTAGCTCTCTGCAACAAAGCTGCAATCATTGTGTGCCATCTGATTTTTTTGTTTGGGTTTATTACAATGAACTGAGTCATCCAGCTCCGAATTACAAATTCTGGGTTGATGTGCATGCTAATTGTTTTCTCTCCTCAGGGCCCCAACAACAGCTGCAACGCCAGCCTACCCCGGGCATCGCTTCAGGCTAGCCTGCTTAACAACTGGGTACCCAGGGTTGTGTGGCTGTATACAAGGGACTCACTGTGCATGCATGTTCAGCCTAAATTAATCAGATATGTCAATCATCCGCTAGACTCAAGCCCCACCCCTGTTCACTTCCCCCTGAATAAATCAGATTTTGTTCTTTTTGCATTTATTCTGGCTAGTGTGTACCTTTTTGGTGGGAGTATTGTACTGCCATTGAACTGTTTCATTACAGGTCTTACTTTACATGGGGATCTCCAGGACAGCTGCAGGGGATCAAGTCCTGGTGGTAAGTGCAAGGCATGTGAGCAAGTCATTATTGCCACATGTCAATGTTTTGCTGCTATACTGTTTAGGCCACTAGAGGGGTTGGTGGGGGTTATAGCATCCCGGAGGGCTATACCAACAGCAATTACACTACCCTAGAACCATTCCTTTGGGTGGAGGCACCTGTTCAACGAGCTCAGGCCCCTCAACCTGTACCTAGTCATGCAGGCAGGGGTAGTAGCCTTTAGGATAGCGCCACCTAGGGGTTCCATATGACTTCACCTTGCTTTTGGTTTTTTAAGTGCAAATTGCACTTAAAAAAAAACAAAAGTGAGGCAAAGTTACAATGGCCAATTCTTCAGTTGCCAGCACAATCTTTCTCTGGTGTCTAGTTGTCCACCCACCCCAATCCCCAGCCCGATGTTAAATAAAAAAATTGCTGGCCCGATATAAAATAGCTATTCCCTGGTGGCTAACGGTCCCTCCCCCCACCCAAACTCATGTCCCTAGCCTAGTTGTAAAATATATTACTGGGTGGCTAGTGGTCCCTCCCCCCATCTAACCCATGCCCATGTGAAATTAATAATTTCCCTGGTGTCTAGTGAACACCCCCAATTGCCAATTGCCGGTCCAATGTAAATTTAATATTTTCCCTGGTGTCTAGTGGGTCCCCCCAATATCAGTCGATGGTCCAATATAAAATTAATTTCCCTGGTGTCTAGTGGTACCCCCTGATCGCCGATCCAGTGTAAAATTTGTAATTTCGCTGGTGTCTAGTGGTCCCCCTCCACTCCAATTGCTAATTGCCAGCCAGGTGTAAAATTTATAATTTTCCTGGTCTCTAGCGAACCACCCTCCCTATTCCTATCCCCAAATGTCCATTCCCTGGTGTCTAGTGGACCCCCCTCCCCCAACTCCAGCAGGTAGTGCCCTCCCACCCCACTCCCCCCAACCCCGACCTCAATCGGGCGACTGGCACAGCCCTCCTCTCACCACCACAGCCAACCACCCGACTGAGCTGTCAATGAAAGAGCCCAATACTTGTACAAGCACATGCTCATTCATTGACAGGCCAGCTCGCACTATGGACCCCTCATTCTGTCGGCAGCACAGACAAGAGCAAAGGGCTGTTCTGGTTGCTGGCTGGGGGTTGGGATGGGGGGATGGCATTGTGGACCCTCGATCCCTCATTAGTGACTGGAATAGCCCTCCGCTCTTGTCTGCACTGCTGAAAGAATGAATGAGTTCAATGAATGAGTGAATGAGCGTGAGATGGCAATGAATGAGTTCATGATTGTACAAGTACGTGCTTATTCACTGACAGCTCAGTGGGTGGCCAGCTGCGGTGGTGAGAAGATGGCTGTGTCAGTCGTCCACTCAGGGTCGAGGTGGGGTGGGGGAGCGGGGTGGTGGCTGGTAGCTGGTGAGGCACTACCTGCCGGGGTGGGAGGGGTCCACTAGACACCAGGGAATGGACATTTGGGGATGGGGATCTGGATGGGAGGGACATGATTAATTTTACACTGGACTGGCAATCGGCAATCGGGGGGGATTATGAGACACCAGAGAAATTACTAATATTACACCAGGCTGGCTATTGGTGAACGGGGGGGGCCAATAGACACCAGGGAAATGATTAATTTTACATCGGGCCAGCAATCGATAATCGGGGGGCCACTAGATACCAGGGAAATTAATTTTACATTGGGCCAGCGATTAGTGGGGAAGGGGGACTACTAGAGACCAGGGAAGTTATTATTTTGACATTGGACAGTGATCAGGGGGCCCACTGAACACCAGGGAAATTATTAATTTTTCACCAGGCCGGTGATCAGCAATCAGGGAGGACCACTAAACACCAGGGGAATTATTAATTTTACATTGGGCTGCCATTTGGCAGTCAGAAGTGAGGGGAACCACTAGACACAAGGGAAATTCATTTTACATTGGTTTGGTGACTAGCAAAGATGGGGACCATTAGTAACCAGGGAATTTTATTCTGTGTGTGGCAGTGATCAGTGGTAGGGGCAGTTACAGATGCTATTAAAAAAAAACTCTGCAAAATGCAGAGTTCCCTAACTCCGCCAGAGAAGTTGCTCACTTCGCATCTTAGTGGAGTCGTCATCTCACCGCGAAGTTCTGACTTCTTATCATGGACTAATTCGTGAAATGAGGTGAATTTGTGAATTAGTCTGCAAAGCAAATTTTCCTAACTTTGCACAACTCTAGTCCAGAGACATCGATGACTCTAGGTCTGCAAGGTTGAGGTATTTGAAATATTTATTATTCTTTAAAGGAAAGTCCCCTCAACTTATTTTCTGTATACCTGTGTAGTTTGTAGGCATGAACAATGATCCCCCCTCTTGCATCCCCTTAATTTCATCCTAATTAAAATATAAATGAGGTTGCTTCACTCTGTTTTGCCCTGGTGTGAAAACCTATTTTCCTCCATTGCAAAGGTCATGGAACTGCTCATGCAAAGCATCATGGGAATTGATGCACACATGCACGAGCCAACAGACGTTATACTCTCAGTCAATTCTGTTACATCTTCTGAAGTCCCTGTATTCACTAAAAAACATTTTTTTCTAACTCAGATACACTTTTAACTACAGAAAATAGCAAGGCACTTACTATGCCTTGAAATGTTTCATGGCCAGCATAAGACAAGAACATAAGGATTTCAGAGGACAGTAACATCACTGTCAAATACGGGATAATTACTGCTGATGTTAGCACCAGAACATCATATAATTCCAGGATGCCTCACATTAGTCAGGTCATGACCTTTGCAATGGAGTCAAGCAGTTTTCACAACAAACTTAAGTGCCTTCATTTGCATTTAAATCCTGATGAAATTAGAAGGGTGCAGTAGAGGCAATCATTGTTCGTGTCTAGAAACTACACAGGCAAATGGAATAAAAAGCTGAGGGGAGCTTCCCTTTAATTTAGTTGCTTGAGATACAAAGCATTTTCTCATATCCCCTCTCGGTGTCTTAACACCATGGTATGAAGTAATCATATAAACAAACTACTGTCTCCCTGGTTTTAAGTAAATTACATATATGGGACATCACTTTTTTGAGTGAAAAGGTCATTATTCAGTTTCGAATAACCTTTCCCTTGTTGGGCTGTATGTGTAGTATCCAGAATTATATCTAACATCAAATGATCTGCTAATTCAATTAAGTGATAACACTAGTGTAGCTGGAGTATACGAAGCAGTAACCGGCTTCTGTGGATGATTAAATGCCGAGGTGAAGCTGGTTATTGCAAGTATACTCCAGGTAACTGAATGTTATTACTATTATACAAGTTGGAGTCATGCACATTTTTGGTAACATAGAAGTAAAGCATAGTTTCTGATACACTTGGCAGCACAGAATAGCATAAGCTTACTCATAGCCTGAAACAAGCGCTGTAAACTTATATAGTTTGTGTCCAAAAACTGAAGCAAGATTCCAAGCATGCGCATTAGCAGACAGGTATCAGAAACTATGTTTTACTTCTATTTTGCCAAAAATGTGCAAGTCATTTACGAACAAGTTTACCCTCGGCTCCACACTACTGCAGTGAGTGAATGTGTGGCACCAAGATTTCTGATGGTCTGCCGAAAATGCGATTTTAATAAATTTTGAAAAAATTAAGTATTTCGGGATACATTCATTTATTTATTTTTAATTTTTTTAATTTATATTTATTTGATTTTACTGCATAAAAAAAGAATACACAGCACATATCCATATAGGCAGGCATACAACAGTAAGCTGAGCATTACAAAAATGAATTTCTTCATTTTTACAGTACCAGGTTTTAAAATGCCCCTATAACTAGGTACATTACAAGGGAGTTTACTAAAAGTTATATTTCAACCATTTAGCCAACACTGGCCTATTGCTGCCAAGAGCAGGGAGAATCCAAGATCATTCCCCTTTACTTACATATATAACCCCATCACTAAAGCAGATAGGTATGGCTTCCCTTAAACAATCTGTTGTAACTTCAGCTTTTTACCAGCTTCATTATTGACAACAAAACTAACTACTTTTATATAGATCTCTCAAAAGAACATCATAATGATTGATGGACTGTACTCTTACACTGCTCAACAATAGATAACTTCAGAACTGTAGTGTTTCATCTTAATTGCCTATTATTTTCACAGAGAGACACTTTTTGGCATAATTTAATAACAAAACTTATCTCCAAACACTGGATTATATAGTAACTGCTTGAGCCAACTCTGGAAACTAGATCCTCCCAAAGAATAGGCAATTAGATTCAGAACTATTTAGGAGAAAGAAAAAAGAAGAGTCACAGTACTTAGCAGTCAATCACTGTCCTCGTTCTCACTGCCAGACTCCATGTCCTTTGATTGGAATTCTTTTTCCACTTTGTCTAGATGTTTATCAGCTTCCCCAGGGTCAGAGAATTGATATGTTTTCCCACCATAAAACATTCGGAGACTTGCCGGCATTATCATCATGTGTTGAATCCCCAGTTGCCGTGAGCGAGAACGGATCCCGTCGAATGCCTTCCTCCTCTGCCGTGTGGCATAGCTAAGGTCCGGAAAGATGTGTATTTTGTTTCCATTCCACTCCATTATGCCACATTTCTTAGCCTGGGTGATGATAAAGTCCCTTTCCACTGTCGATCCGAGCGAGACCAGGAGAGTCCATAGAGGTAATAATCCCGTAACCAAGCGTTTTCTGGCACCACGTGGAATGATTCTGTAAGCTTGCATTATTGATAGGTCCTCAGAGTTATGGAATAAGTCCTGTAACAGTAGTTTAGTAAATGTAGAAATGTCTTCCCCCTCGGCATGCTACGGAACGCCAAGGATTTTGATATTGGTTGCCCGTGACAGATTTTCTAAGTTTTCAAGGCGCCTACAAAGCAGTCCATTTTCCTTTACTAGGCCCGAAGAGGTTACCATTGCTTTGGACACAGATTTTACCCCGACTTGAGTGTCCTCTTCTAATTTCCCTATTTTAGCATCCAGGATTTTGAACTGCACCGTGAATTCCTCAATCTTGCCATCTAATTTCTGAATAGCTTTCAATAATGCGGCATTGGTCAGTTGCACAGTATTTTCGGCAGGCCCTGCACCAGAGTCCTTAGTGATCCCAGTTTTAGCATCTCTCAAACGGGCTGATTCTCCACTAGGTACTGCCTTATTAGTTCGTCCCATTGCTCAGGATCTGGCAGCAGAAGGTCCAGATAGAGCAGATCGGGGTGATCAGGACCTTTTTCTCTATCAAACTGCTTACTTTGATTTCAGTTGGAAATTAATATTTAACACAAAATACTCCTTGAGAGTCAAGTAGGTGCAGAGCTTGTTTTGGAAGCTGTTACTAGCTCGGCTGCTGGCTACGCTCCCCTCGGGATACATTTAAAAGACCATTTGCATTTTACAATAGGAGTTCGTACTCCATACATGTTCACTTGTTTGTCCCAAATCCTGACAGTGTCCTGAGTGTGGGAATGGCATACGCTCCATTAACCGACTGTGAGCGGGTTTACTGTTTCATTAACTGACTGTGGGTGGGGATTGAGTGAATAACCAACTCTGGGGGATTTGTTTTGCAGTTTGTGAGAGAATAACTGACAGCTATTCTCTTTTGTGATTGGCTGAGAACAGATACCTGTTGTATAATTAAGCAATAAGGCATGACAAGGTGTGTGTTATCGTGTAATAACGTCACTCCTGGGGTGGGTTGAAGCACGAGGCAAAGCCGAGTGCTTCCACCACCCCAGGAGTGATGTTATATAGAGAATAAAGTATGGGTCGGGGTGTGTAACGAGAAGTTTACACACACCCGAGGGGTTAGATGCTACATAAACCCAGAGAGCTAAAAGCATCTAACCCCGTAGGGTGTGTGTAAACTTCGAGTTTAAACACTCACCCATTTTTATTTTATATACTGCTGGCTTTCCTTTTTGCCACAGCAAATATATAAAATAAAAGCTGTTGCTCTGCACTGTGGTCCAGTTTCAGTGCTCGGTCTGTGGTTGCCGTCAGGACTGACTGACACATCTCTTTAACTTTTTGGTTTAGTAGGGCAGGCATATGTTTGAGTATACATTTTATTTTGTAAAAAACACTTACCGCCGAGTCCCAGTGGCGGTTCGCGATTCGGCGAAAAGGAAAACGGAAAGCGGGCAGGGCCGGAATGGCATGAAGACGCATGTGCAGAGTAAGGGAGACCGTGGACGTGTTTGCCGTTATAAACGCTCCTTTATAACAGCAAATTATGCCACGGTTTCCCTATGGAAAAAAGGGAAAGCCAGTTATTATTACACAATAACACACACCTTGGAGTGCCTTATTGCAATTATACAATGGCTCGATGTTATAGAAAACCAAAAATAAAAATAAAAATGTTTTTAGTAGATTTTTAGTGAGGCAGTGCATCTTTCTTTCTGAAAAAAAAAATCCTAATAATCATACAAAAAAATCACTGCAGTGATGTTATTGTGTAATAACATCACTGTCTCAGGCACACATTGACCAATCAGAGTCCAGGAAATTTTCTTGCCATTGTATAATTAGAAATAACTGTGCCTGCCTAATATTTCATGTCTTGGAAGTAAATATCCCTTACTTACCCTCCCTCCTCCCCTTTTTCTGTAGTTCTGGCCATCTGTTCACCCTTCTCCCTTCCCCCTTCCTACCTGCAGCAATTTGCACAGTTTTCGCCTATTATTCCTAGGCTGTTTTATTGTATATTTGTAAATAATGTACCTACCATAAAGTATTTAGCCAACTGTTACCTTACTATGTAGCTTGACTCTAGATCCTTTGAAAATAGGCACTGCCAAAAGGGTCTTGTGTGTAATTAATAAATAAATAATGGTAGTTTACTCACCTGGTAAAGCTGATTATGGGAGCACCTTTTTACAGCTCTCCAAACATAACAACTGGGTCATAGTGGCATCTTCTTATACCAACCAACCAAACGTTATTTCTGAAACTCTATTCCACAGCAGATCATAGTGTTTTACACAACAGACTCAAATAATATAAAAACATTCATTTCTAAAAGTATAGCGGTAATCCAGATGTTAGTGAAAAAATGTCAGTTCGAATAAAGTTTTCAAGGCAGACTTAAAGGACTCAATGGATGGGCATTCCCTTACCCAATGAAGTAGAGAATTCCACAGGGTCAGAGCAGTAAAAGCAAACAACCTTGCTCCAGACATTGTCAAACAGACCCTGGGAATCTCTAGCAATCCCTCGTCGGCAGAGCAGAGAGGGCAAAGGGGCAGTAGGGACAAAGGAGCTCTTGCAGGTATCGTGGTCCCTGTCTGTGTAGGGCCTTATAGGTCAGTAATTCGACCTTGAAGGTGATCCTCCACCACACCAGCAGCCAGTACAGGGTGCGGGGCACAGGTGTGACATGATCAGATCTACATAAATCTGTCAACAACCTGGCAGCTGCATTCTGCACCAACTGCAGGCGGTGAAGGTTCACCCCCGGTAGCCCTAGGTATAGGGCATTGCAGTAATCAAGGCGCGAGGCCACCAAGGTGTGGACCAGCATCGGAAGACCATCAGGTGGTACCAGGTGCTTTGTCTGAATGACATTTCTCAGATGGTAAAATGAGGACTTGACAACGGCCGACACCGGAGTCATAAGTGTCAGCCCGCTATCACGTATGATGCCCAGATTTTGCACTTGGTCAGAGGTCATCAGCTGGTCACACCCCAGCCAAAGCCTGGATGGCTGCCTAGCCGGTAATCCCTCCACCCGGTGACCTGGGTTCACAACCAACACCTCAGTCTTTTCCGGATTCAGCCTAAGCCATCTGGCACTCATCCAATTCTGGATCTCAGAGAGACAGTTGTTAAATACTGTAACAGCATCACCTTGCCTGGGCACAAAGGACAAGTACAGTTGAGTATCATCTACGTAACAGGAAAACTCAACCTGTACCACATAATAATGTCTTCTAATGGCAACATATACACCGCAAACAACATGGAGGAAAGCACAGAGCCTTGTGGCACCCCACATGGCAGGGAGAGAGGGTCCAAGGAAAATACTCCAGACTGCACTCTCTGTGTCCTGCCAGAAAGGAATGAATGTAACCATCTGAGGACTGTGCCACTTAGTCCACAGAAAGGCCGCAAGTACTCTAGCAACATCCCATGGTCCACGGTGTCAAATGCTGCAGAGAGATCAAGGAGGACCAAGATGGAATGACTCCTCCAATCCCTCGCTATCAGGAGATCATTCAGTACCTGGACCAGCTCTGTCTCGGTACTCTGTGTCTTTGTAACTGGACTGGAGAGGATCGTAGATGCCATGGGTGGTCAGATGATCCTCGAACTGCAACGTGACTGCCTTCTTGATAACCTTTCCTAGAAAAGGCAGGTTAAAGATAGGCCTGTAGTTTGCAAGACAGTCGGGGTCCAGAGAAGGTTTCTTCAGGAGGGGGTGAACCACTGCCTCCTTCAGGGTGTCTGGAAACACCCCAGTTTCTAAAACACACCTGTCTCAGCAAGGACTCGTCCTGTTGCCTTTATGCACCCCACTAGGAAGTGTATCGGACCCGGATTTCAATTACAGTAAGTCGGCCACAAGCCCTGGACCATCTTCACAACATCATTGATTGCCAACTGAGCAACATCCAACCAGACAAAAAGTAGTGCACCAACTGTTCTAGGTGCTGTTACTCCTCCCTGCTGCCTACAGTGCCGTTCTGGTTTCCTGAACCCTTCCAGACACACACACACACACACGCAGATGCCCTTTGACCTTACTGGAACTGAATGCTGCATTTTCAGGGAGACACGTGAATGCAGCTAACAGAAAGGCAATGGAGAGCAGCAGCAGGACCAGCTTTGATCCAAGGGTACTGTATGCGTTTCTTTTTTTTATTAAATGGCACGTGCAGGATGAAGCTGAAGCTGACTTCGGGAGTAAGGATTGCGAGAACGCGGTCAGGAGACTGGTGAGATTTTTAAATGACATGTCTCTTTTCAGTCTCCTGACCGCAAAATGAAAGGATGGAGTGTTACTTTTTATTTATTTATTACCTGCTACTGAGGGAAAGTGGGGGGAGTGGAATAGTTATCTCTCACTAAGCGAGAGAAAAACATGGCAGGGATTTTAAATTTATGAGCTGCCTTCAGCCAATGAGGAAGTAGGCTGGGAAGCAGGGTATGTTGTAAAGTGGAGTCTGGTGGCACTTGTTTTTAGCTGGGCATCTACTGAGAAATAAATGCCCAGCTTGGAGACAGTGTCAGCCAATCAGGAGTGAGAATTCTTTCTTGCCATTTTCTAAATACAGAATAGTGTATGGTTACTCATACTCAACAAGGCTATGTTGCCATCGAAGGGATGTGATGACGTCACACAGACCTCGAGATCGACGCTCAAGAGGTCCGTGTGACAGAATTACTTCCCCGAGATAGCAACAACGCCTTGTTGTGGAGGAGCAACCATATACTATTTTATATAGTATATGGTTCCCCAAAATGTAGGATGTTTAACTTTTGACAAGGTTCATACCTTGTAAATATTGTCCCGCTCGCTCGCTCCCAGTCAGTGCTGCAGTCCCCATCCAGTTCTGACAACGAAGATACCGGTGCTTCACTGCTTCCTGCGGTCCTGCTCTGTTCTGATCCAGAGGATTAACAGCAAAAGAAATAAAAAAACATGGCAAACTGATAGTTTGGCAACACAGAGCCGAGTATGGCAGTCTGTGTCCCAACTATCTGAGTGAATGGCACTACCGACTGATCGTTAGGCACCTCTGCCATTTTAGAGCGCATTTTTTGGTCAGCTCTGTTTTCAGCCAATCATGTAGCAGCTCAAGGCTTAAAAGTTGTCGTTCTATCGATCTGATGTCAGAATGATAGTACAACAACTTTTTTGACCTTTGAACTGTCCTACAACAACATTTGGGAAGCCACTGTTTTCCATCTAAAATAAGCTCTAACCATATACTATACTACCATTATCCATCGCACCTTTTTACAGCACTGCAAACATAACAACTGGGTGATTATGAAGCAGTGTCTAAGGTCAACTGGGTGGAATGAATAGAAAGAGGGCTAAACACTGACTGTAGTACTAAGCAACCAAAGGTTGATTTCTCCTGACTCCAGGTGTCCAACCTGTAATGTTTTGAGAAGGTGTGAACTGACGACCATGTGGCTGCCATGCAGATCTTGGCAGTGATGCCAAGCTGTGTTCTGGTTGAGTTGGGATTTACCTGGGAGGGGATGGGGAGCACTGAAGCCCTGTAAGCCTCAGAAATTGTGGTCTTCAGCCACCACACATAGTGGACTTGGAAGCTAGGGATCCCTGCTAGGATCCTGGTGCAAGTATGAATAATCTTTCAGAGTTTCTGAACTTGGTAGTTTTTCTCAGATATATCTTGAGCAAGCAGGTGGGGTCCAGCAGGCGAAGTGTGTCCCTGTCGGAATCTCCCAGTCCTGGGTCAAAGGTGGGCAAGGATATCTCTTGGGCTAGGTGGAAGGGTGATGCCACCTTAGGGAGAATGGCCAGTACTTTCTTGAATACCACTCTGTCTGAATGGAAAGAGAGAAACATTTCCCTGCAGGATAAGGCCTGCAGCTTGCTTGGTCTGTGAGTGAAGCATATGGCCACCAAGAACACCGCTTTAAGAGTGAGGAACTGTAAGGATACAGATTCCAAGGGTTCAAAGTAGGGATGGGAGAACCTCAAAAGGTTCTGAGGTTCTAATATGTTCTGATAAGCAAAAAAGGTTTGGATCCTTATCCGAACCTCATCCGAACCTTTTATGACCTTTATTGTTTTATAGTAACCATATGATAAAAAAATCATTTTAAACTGCTTTTAGTCAATATATCTGTAGAAAAAAAAACAATTAAACCACTGTTTAGTAGTAGAGAATGCTCTATAATCACTCTTCTGTTTCTGATATTTAAGAAAGTAATACTAATACTGTGTATAAGTTATATTATTAACAGTAGTGATTTCTATTTCTCAACAGGTACAGGCAGGCACCAGATGTATTTTAGACAGTTAAGTGATAAAGAAGAAGTCAGGAACACAAAAACAGCACTAGGTCAGAGCAGAAGGCAGTCAGTCAGAGAGAGCCAATCAGCCAGCTACCACTTCAAGACTGCAATCTGGTACTACCCCCACATACTACAATCAGGGGAAAACCAGAAGTAGTCTGCCAGCACTGAAATCAATATGATTAAGGCACATTTACCAAAAATGACTGCTTAAAAAAGAATGAGGACGTGACTGTGATGACAAGAAAGTCCCAGAGCAGATCTCTAGTTTGTAAATAAATTGTCTCCTCCTGAGTCTGATTTTTTAGAAGTGGATAACAGTGTGGTTAAATAATTCTACTTTAGTTTGTAGTAGTACTACCACTACTGGAGGTACCTGCTCCCTTTCTTTCAGTTCGGCTAAGATTCAAGATGGCGGCCACGCTGGGCCAGGCATCATTGTAGTTCTGGAGCTCTGCAGTTCTGCTGTTTTATTTCTTTTATCTTTTTTAAATTGTTTTAGTATATTTCAATCCTATTATCTTTGAAATTCGTGGGCCAAGTGTATCGATGGTATAACGTGATTAATTTGCGATGGTTTTTTACTTCCCGGTCTGCAAACGCCAGTCGGTTAATGGCCTACTTGCTTTTTCGTTTTTTTGCTTTCTCCCCAGATGTGATTTTGGTCAGGACCTGCCTGTTTCTGCCTGCTGTTTTGGGTCCTGTCTGTTATTGCTTCAGTTAGAACCTGTCTATCATGGAACTGGTGGCGTGAGTCGGCCACTTTGACGGCAGACCATTGGACTGTGTGTGGGTCCTGTGCTGGAGGTGGGAGTCAGCAGCCTGGATTCAAAAGCGGAATTATTGGGATGCCTCTGAAATGGCTTTTTTGGACTCTGGAGTTGTTTTCGAGCAAGGATTGTCGCTGAAGTAATGAAGATGTGGCCAGGTGGATTTGCCTACCAGAGATCTGATTGAAACGTGTCCTGGCAAAGGAGCTGTTCAGACTGGACCACTCCATATTTCTTTTACTTTTATCAACTTTGGATTATTTTGTAGTGTCTTTTTCAGTACTGGATTTTGTCCTACGACTTGTGGGCTATTAGAGACTATTGGGGATTTCGGGGGTCTTTGGCTCCCACAGGGTGGTGGAGGGGGGGCTGGTCGGTGGTCCAGTGTTCTACTCTCCTTCCCTAGATTTGCAGGGTGGTCAGTCGGAGGGCTGGCCTGGCCCACGGTTGTAGTGGTGTGCCACTGATCTCCTGAGATAGTTCCCCCTTTGTTCTACAACTGAAGATATCTGTGGGCCCTGGAGGATCCTGGCTGACTTTTCCAAAGTTTGACAATTTTGTTTTCAATTTTCTGACTTTACTGAATTCTTGTTTTGGCACCATGAACAGTCTTCCTTCTGTTTGACTGGATTTAATGTGTTTGTTTTTTGGTCCCTGTACGGATTGCAAATATTTTTTTTTTTATGTTTTATGTATCTCCAGCTTGCGTTTTCCCTGTCATCAAGTCTTTATATTTGGAAATTAGTTTGGGCAGTGAGAGGGCCCAGTGACAATCTGTAATTTCACCCTTTGGTTAGTTTAGTGTGACAGACTAACCTGGGGTGGATTACGAAACTTTTCTCCTTATATTTTCATTGGTCTTTGTTTTATTTGGTTTGTTTATGTGGCTGTGTTTTTATTTCTGTTTTAGTGGGATAATTTAGGGTATGATAAGAAGTTAGTTGTTGTTAGTTATTTGGTTTTTAGGTATTTGTGGAGTGACGGGAGGTGAACTTCAAGTGTGGTGGATTTTTAGGGATACAGTATTACTGGCCTGGGATATATGTTTGCCTGTATCCCCTCTGGTTGTGCGCTATTCAGCCTCCACCCTTCACTCCCTCCGCCCTTTTCTTCCCCCTCCTTTGGCTTTCTCTATTTATCAACATTGCCGTGCTTTAGGAATTGCCCGTGTGGGAGGGGTTGGGGTGGGGGTGTGTGAACAGTGGAGGCTGGAGGAGCGGGGTGCTCCCATAGGAGTGGTTAAGTCCAGGAGACACCCTGGGACGAAGTGGAGCTTGGAGCATGGACCATCTTCTTTGGTCCCAATACCCAAGGGCACCATCAGTGGTGATGGGCAGGTAGTCGGGGCGGTTCAGGAGTTTTGTCCAACCCGGGTGCTGTTGTGCAATGCTAGGTCTGTCTGGAACAAGACTGCTGTGATCTTTGATCTTGTTGGTTCAGCAGACCTGGCTTGCATCACTGAGACCTGGCTGGATGATAATGCAGGCCCAATATTGGAGGCTGCAATTCCAGCCGGGTTTATGGTGATACACCGCCCACAGTTGGACCGCAGGGGGGGTGGGGTTGCAGTCTGTTTTAAGACTGAATTGGCACTCATTAGTGTTCCAGTTGTGGAGACCATGTCCTTTGAATGTGCTGTTGTAGCAGGTGTGGGCTATCGAATTGCTCTCATTTACCGTCCACCTGGAGATGGGAAGCAATTCCTTAAGGAAGTAGTGGACTTCATCGTCAATCTGGCTTTCGAGTCTCCCAGACTGATGGTTCTGGATGATTTTAATGCCTGAATCGATGATGAATTCTCACAATTTGGACAACACTTCCTCCAGCTGATGGATTCACTGGGCCTAACACAGGTGGTTACCACTACTACACATAAAGCTAGCCATTCACTTGACCTGGTCTTCTTTCTGGGGATCGAGGCTTCTGACGTGGGGGTGGAACCAGTTGGATGGTCCTACCACTACACTGTGAGATTCAATTTTGGCATCCCACCTTGTAGGCCGAGCCCTGTAGAGATGGTCAAGTACCACCCTTTGCTGAATATTACTTCCAATGGCCTTACTGCGGTCCTTGACCTATCACAATTTCCTGTGCATTGTAATGATCCAGAGGCATTGGTTTTGGCCTATAATAATGCCTTCACCTCTGCCCTGGATTCTGTTGCTCCAGTTTGTGTGCGCACTCTCTCCCTTCGACCTCGGGCTCATTGGTTTGATGGGGCCTTGAGGGAGTTGCGGCGACTAGGATGCAGGTTAGAACGTTGTTGGCAGAAATCTGGCCTGGATGCCGATCATCTTAGACTGCTAGAACATTATCAATTCTATCAGTCAGAAATGTCTCGTAAGAAGGCAGAATTCCTGTCCAGGGAAATTTCTGTCACCCAGAAACGACCAGCTCAGCTCTTCAGAACCATGGACAGAGTGTGCAACCCAACCTGTCTCCACCTCTGAAGGGCATTTTCACAATTACAGTGTGATGAGCTTGCTCAGTTCTTCGCTGATAAGGGGGTGGACATCAGGTCAGAGATCCTCCTGACACATTCTGTGCAAGCTGTTAGTAATCAGGACTTGGTCGCTACCCCTCCGTTTTCTTAGAGTACCTTCGACGGCCCGTAAATCGTAGATGTTATGCGGATTGCCCTAGGGATGCACCCTATGTGCTGCAGTTTAGATCCAGGTCCTACATCCCTTATTTTGGGTTGTGAGGAGGTCATTTTCCCAGTTCTAGCACAGATAGTCTGGTGCTACCTTGACTCGGGTGAATATCCCTGTTCCTTGAAAGAGGCAGTGGTGACACCCTTGTTGAAGAAAGCTTCATTGGACCCAGACTGTCTTGCCAACTACAGGCCTATCTCAAACCTCCCCTTTGTGGGGAAGGTGATTGAGAAAGCAGTGGCGGCCCAATTGGAGAACCATTTGACCATCCATAGCATCTATGGACTGCTGCAATCAGGTTTTCAAAAGAGGCACAGTACTGAGACTGCACTGGTTCGGGTGCTCAATGATCTCCTGATGGCGAGAGACCAGAGAAGACAGTCCATTCTGGTACTATTAGATCTGTCCTCAGTATTTGACATTGTTGACCATGGGGTCCTTCTTGAGTGTTTGAGATATATATGTGGGCTTTCTGGGGTGGCCCTCAGATGGTTCACCTCATACCTCACCGGAAGAACTCAGAGGGTGGTCTCGGGGGTCTTTTCTTCCGATCCCACCTCTCTGCCTTCTGGGGTTCCTCAGGGCTCTATTTTGTCCCCCATGTTGTTTGCGGTGTATATGCTTCCCCTCAGAGACATTGTGAGACTGTATGGTCTGCAGACTCATTGCTATGCCGATGATACCCAGCTATACCTGTCTTTGGCCCCCCTCCCGACCAGGAAGGAGCAGTTTCGGTATTTAATAGCTGCCTCAATGAAATCCAGGATTGGCTGAGGTCC
This sequence comes from Neoceratodus forsteri, assembly GCA_016271365.2. NCBI lineage: Eukaryota > Metazoa > Chordata > Ceratodontiformes > Ceratodontidae > Neoceratodus > Neoceratodus forsteri. The sequence goes on from CM057453.1 coordinate 1,153,856,705, forward strand.
AGATGGTTGAAGCTGAACTCAGGGAAGATGGAGGTGTTGGTTTTGGATCCGGATCACCGGGTAGGGGTTCCAGTGGCCGGCTCCCCATCTGGATTGTGTCTTGGGGCTGTCGAGCTACTGGTCTCTGAACAGGTGCGAGACCTGAGGGTGATATTGGATGCTGGGCTGACACTTCGACCTCAGGTGTCAGCTGTGGTTAAGACATCTTTCTACCATCTAAGAAACATCACCAGGATCAAGCACCTTGTTCCGTCCGGTGATCTGCCAACTTTGATCCATGCCTTTGTGACCTCGCGCCTTGATTACTGCAACTCACTTTACTTTGGACTTCTGGGGGTTGATATCCGCTGCTTGCAGCTGGTGTAGAATCCCACAGCACGGTTGTTGGTGGGAACTCCTAGATCCTCCCATATTACACCAGTGCTGTGGGAACTGCACTGGCTGCCAGTTCAGTGGCGGATCACCTTCAAATTCGGATTACAGACTTTTAAAGCCCTACATGAATTTGGCCTTGATTACCTGAAAGAACTCTTGACTCCTTACCACCCTGTGAGACCACTCTGCTCTGCCGACGAGGGGTTGCTAGAGATTCCAAGGGTGACTTTAAAATCTGCTGGGGCTCATGCTTTTATGTTTGTGGCCCCTTCCCTTTGGAACTCTCTACCCTGTCGGATTAGGGAGTGCACGACTGTGAGGAGTTTTAAACAGGCTCTGAAATCTTTCCTCTGGGAAAAATCATATGGATGTACTATTTATTGAATTGTATTTATTATGTGGCTGAACTTGTTGGATTTTATTATTTTACTGTATGGCGCCTTGATGCCTGAAAGGCACATAACAAATAAAGCATATTATTATTATTACTACCAAAGGAAAAAAAAACAGATCTAGCAGCATTTATCAAAGTGGTTATTTAATTGTGCGCATCTAGGTAGACCTCCTTGGAATGACAAAGCGACTGTGTATGTGTAAGAACAGGGCCTTATCTGCCACAGTTGCTACCAGTAAGTGATGATGTGAACGTGATGTACTGGCTGCACCTCCCTCCCACCCCAGGGTGACAATGATGTGGTAGAAAGGCAGACAAGTCCCAGATCTCTATTTTTTTAAACCAGTCTCCTTAGTCTGACTTTTTGTAGAAGGGGTCAGTGTGTTTTTTGTATGTCACCAAATATTTTAACATAGCAATGGGTCTTGTTATGGACTGCAACACGAAGCAATGTGAAAGAACAAAAGTATCAGGCAGTCCAAAGTGACCACTTCACTACTGCTACTACTACCACTACTATCAGAAGGAAAAAAACAAGCTATGGTTATACAGTATAAGAAATAATTATTCTTAGGTGCATTATGCAATAAAATAAATGATCTTCTCAGAATGAGAAAGTGACTGTGTGTGAGATCAGGGACTTGTCTGCCACAGTTGCTAACAGTACGTGATTGTGATGTACTGGCTGCACCTCCCACCAACCCCCAGGATGTTGATGATGCGGTCAAAAAGCAGGCAAGTCCCAGATCTCTACTTTTAAGCAGTCCCGTCTTAAAACTGAAAGTTGATGTATCACTCCACAGCTGCAGCACAGGTACTGCTGTCAGTGTCATCTTCTTCAAGATCAGCAACACACATGTAGCCAAAGTTTGGCAAGTTAATCTTCAAGAACGTTAGTTTTTCCACATTATCTTGTGTTAATCTTGTTTGCTTATCAGTCACAACATCCCCAGCAGAGCTTAATAAACACTCAGAACAGATACTGGAGGGTGGACATCCAATATACTTACAAGCCAGGGTCACAGCTTTGGCCAGCATGATTTTTCTCTTGCCAGTAAGCTAAAGGGTCATCCTTAATATTAATGTTGGGCTCAGACAGATATGCATCTACCATGCTTACTACTGAGCATGCATTTTCTCCTTGTGGAATTTCAATATCCTGCAGCTGGCCACAAATGTCATCCCTCCCATTGTCTGCTTCTGTACTGGTTTTTTGGAACAGGTTTTTGAATTTGAGGTGGTGTCATTGTAGTACTGCTTGCCAATCCTCCTAATGAAACTTCATCTACTGCATTAATCAAAAGTTCCCTGCAGTTCAACTCCTCCATATCGTCTGAAACCACATCAGGAAGGTGTCTGTTCTGGAAACATGGCTCTTGCAATGTTGCTAAGAGATACTCCTTGCTCCATGTCATGTCTGATAATTTGTTATCATTGCTAAGTCTGGTAAGCATGTTACTGACTAGAGATTGGTTCATATCTAAGTTGCTCTTCATTTTCTTCATCCTTTTTTTGAGAAGTAGAATGAGTGGAGTAAACTCGCTAAGGGATGCCTTTTCTGCACTGACCTCTTTCATAGCACTCACATGACATGACTGGTATAGAATGTGACACAACTGTTCCAGCAGAGACCATTGAGTAGAATGGAGTACAATGCCCTCCCCGGTATCATTGTACATGATATACTCAATGATAGCTACCTTTTGTTCAAGGATTTGTTCAATCATAAAGTAAGTTGAATTCCACCTTGTTGCTACATCCAGAACAAACTGGAGATAAGGAAGATCGTTGTCCTTCGGGATAGCAGCAAAGATGTCATGGGCTTTTACTGCGTGGTTGAAGTGGCCACACACTTTACGCACTGTACCCACAGTGGTTGATACTTGCCGGTCATTATTCAGGAAGCTTCAAATGATTAGGATAAGACAATGGGCAAAACAGTATTTATGTACATAGCTGCCATCATGCAGTGCTTTTTTATTATTTGAACCATTGTGGGCAACAAAAAAACAACTTTCAAATCCTGTGAAGTGGTCCAAGCAGTAAGTAGTCTTTCCAGTTCTTGCTAAATGTGCTGTGCTCTGTGTGTTTCTTGAAAGTGACATACATGAAGAACTGCCATTTTCCAAAACGTGATGGGTTTTTTTGAGCTCTGAGAGATAGTAGTGGTCGTAGTAGTGCTGGCTGAAGTGGTAGCAGACAGATTAGTAGTACATGAGGATTATGATGATGAGTTGCCTGCAAAACTGACCCAGTGTGCAGTAAGAGAAAGATAGGCAATAGAAACATAGACTTTGACAGTAGATAAGGACCTTTTGGCCCACCCAGTCTGTCCATGGTTTGTCTGCTGGTCCACATATCAGTAGTAAAGTGAATTACCTTGTTCTCAGCCTCTCCGAGAGCATGCCTTACTAGAACTATTAAGCTGTCATACATCCTACGCTCAGCAGTCACTGAGAAGTATTTTCTACTTGGCATTAAATATCATGGCTCTAAGTATTCCGTAAGCCTTCTGAAATCCACATCTTCCACAATAGAGTATAGCTGTAAATCAAGTAAAATCATTTCTGCTATTTTACGATTTATTTCCAGTACTATGGGATGGTTTCCTGAATATTTAGACTTTCTTTCAAAAACTTAATTTAACTTCAACTGCCTCTTATCAGAGGGAAGGGGAAGTTACATTTGGCTAGGGGTGTTGTACGACTACATGCCGTGCCTGGCAAAACAGATTACCTTACAGAATTATTGTGAACGTGACCATGAGGGGAAAGTGGACTTTGGGATCTTGCCTGATGCTCATCTCCCACTGATTCAGCAGAATGTTCCTGTTCACTGAGAGCCCTGCTAGATTTCCAGCCACCAATGTCAGACTGTTTTTTTGAACCATATACAATGATAGGGTGAATTCGTGAAAGATGTCACACCATTGTTGTGGTTCCAAGATGCCCTTTATTTTTCCTCCTAGTAATACATCTGTTGCAATGCACACCTATAGCCTGGCAACGTCCTTGGGGTTTACTTAAAAATGATTCCAAACAGTAGAAGTGGACTGTCTATGTCTAGTAACTACCTCAGTAGGGCTAGGAGTTGAGTGGCTGGGTTTATGTGGGGAAGACATATCAGCAGAGAATTCAGGTTTATCAGGTGAGACAATCATAGAATCCTCTGCAGCACCGTTGCCATCATCATCATCATCACTACTGTCAGACTTTGCTTCACTTTGTGTGGCTTGTGCCTTGATCTTTCCCTTTTGACACTCTACTGCTGTCATTATCTTTATCCACATTGTCTCTGTCAGAACCAGAATAAGACATAGCTAAAGGTAAAGTCACAAGCTCATCATCATCAGTCTCACCATGACCGTGGTCGTCACCATCATCATCAGTCTCACCATGACCGTGGTCGTCACCATCATCATCATCAGTCTCACCATGACCATGGCCATCGCCATCATCATCATCAGTCTCACCATGACCATGGCCATCACCATCATCATCATCATCAGTCTCACCATGACCGTGGTTGTCACCATCATCATCATCAGTCTCACCATGACCATGGCCATCACCATCATCACCACCATCAGTCTCACCATGACCGTGGGCATCACCATCATCACCATCAGTCTCACCATGACCATGGTCATCACCATCATCACCATCAGTCTCACCATGACCGTGGTCATCACCATCATCATCATCAGTCTCACCATGACCGTGGGCGTCACCATCATCACCATCAGACTCAGTAGCGCTAACATTTGCAGTCACAGACTGAGTTATTCGATATGCATGTGTTGCAAATAGAGCATCTCCACTGTGAGTTGTACCTGTTAGTGCTTTAACTTTATGTACAGTTGGAATTGAAATACTCTTTGTTTTTGCACTTTTTCTCTCAGATGCCTTGCTATTGCCACTGTCTTTTGACACTGTTGGCTGTACTACTGAGCCCTTCTGACATAGACAGTCCGCCAACCCTTGCTGGGTTTTCAGTATTTTGAGAATTAGCCTGCACAAGGATAACAGTAACATTTAATTCAGCCCCTTCAACAGACTGTGGTGCTTGTTGTTGTTGTACTTTACTTTTTGAGCCACTATTTTCTGGGCTCTTGAATAAACTTTTTTTTACATTTATTAGTTCCTTTACCCCCGGCTTTTGCTTGACTATTTTCTGGAGTATTCATAATGTCAATCTGACGCTTGTTCAGGGTCAAAAAGTGGTTAATATTTTTTTTATTTATTCCACATGACGTGACCGAATGCCCTACCAACTGAGCCAAACCTTATACCCCACTGAGCAAGCACAGGGAGGAAGATGACAAATGATTGACTTCTTTGGGGGACCACACAGTATGTAAGAAATGGCACTGGTGAACTGATAACTATTTAGCAGATTTTATTTCACACACAGAATTTATTTCACACACCACCTACGCTAAGGGCAATGCTGCAGGCACTGCTACTAGTGTACCCACAGAGATTCTGGGGGACCCTGCCTGGCCTAACCCTTTCTAACATAGTACTTTTCCCCTTCAAGGATTTTTTAAATTTTTTTTATTTATTCCATGTGATGTGATGAAATGCCCAGCCCACTGAATCAAAGCTTATACCCCACTGAGAGAGCACAGGAAGGAAGATGACAGATAACTGACTTCTTGGGGGGGTCATCACACAGCATGCAAGAAGTGGCACTGGTGCACTGATGACTATCTGGCAGATTTTATTTCTCACACACACACATACACACACACACATACACATAGAATTATTTCACACGCCACCTTCGCTAAGAGCGATGCTGCATGCGCTGCTGCTACCCACACAGATTCAGGGACCCTGCCTGGCCTAACCCTCTCTGACACAGTACTTTCTCTTCAAGGATTTTCTTTTTTAATTTATTCCATGTGATGTGATGGAATGCTGTACCCACTGAACCAAAGTTTATACCCCACCAAGCGAGCACAGGGAGGAAGATGACAGATAACTGGCTTCTTGGGTTGGGGGTCGTACAGACAGTATGCAAGAAGTGGCACTTGTGACTGGCTGGCAGATTTTATTTCACACACAGAATTTATTTAACACACCACCTAGGCTACGGGCCGATGTTGCAGGCACTGCTGCTACCCACACAGATTCAGGGACCCTGCCTGACCTAACCTTCTCTGACACAGTACGTTCCCTTCAAGGATTTTATTATTTTATATTTTTATTTTTTCCACATGATATGACAGAATGCCCTGCCCACTGAGCCAATGCTTATACCCCACTGCACAAACACAGGGAGGCAGATAACTGACTTCTTGGAGGGGGGTGTCACACAGACAGTACGCAAGAAGTGGCACTGGAGCACTGATGACTTTCTGGCAGATTTTATTTTACATACACAAACAGAATTTATTTCACACACCACCTATGGTAAGGACGATGCTGCAGGCATTACTGCTACCCACACAGATTCAGGGACCCTGTCTAGCCTAGCCCTCTCTGACATAGTACTTTCTGTTCAAGGATGTAATTATTTTATATTTTTATTTATTCCACGTGATGTGACAGAATGCCCTGCCCACTGATTCAAAGCTTATACCCCACTGAGCGAGAACAGGAAGGAAGGTGACAGATCACTGACATCTTGGGGGGAAGGAGGGTCACTCAGACAGTATGCAAGAAGTGGCACTGGTGACTGGCTGGCAGATTTTATTTCACACACACAGAATTTATTTCACACATCACCTAGGCTATGAGCCAATTCTGCAGGCACTGCTGCTGCCAACAGAGAATCAGGGACCCTGCCTGGCCTAACCCTCTCTGACACAGTACTTTCCCTTCAAGGATTTTATTTTATTATTTATTCTATGTGATGTGATGGAATGTCCTGCCCACTGAGCCAAAGTGTATACGCCACAGAGCGAGCACAGGAAGGAAGATGACAGGTCACTGGCTTCTTGGGGGGGAATCACACAGACAGTATGCAAGAAGTGGCACTGGTGACTGACTGGCAGATTTTATTTCACACACACAGAATTTATTTCACACACCACCTAGGCTATGGACTGATGCTGCAGGCACTGCTTCTGCCAACAGAGAATCAGGCACCCTGCCTGGTCTAACCCTCTCTGACACAGTACTTTCCCTTCAAGGATTTTATTTTTTTATTTATTCTTTGTGATGTGATGGAATGCTCTGCCAACTGAGCTAAACTTATACCCCACCGAGTGAGTACAGGAAGGAAGATGACAGGTCACTGGCTTCTTGGTGGGGTGGGGGTCACACAGACAGTATACAGTCAGGGACCCTGCCTGGCCTAACCCTCTCTGATACAGTATTTTCCCGTCAAGGATTTTAATTTTTATTTATTCCATGTGTTGTGACAGAATGCCCACTGAACCAAAGATCATATAATAACAAATAAAATAATAATTAATAATTCCCCACTGAAGTGACTGAGCAGTGAGCACAGACAGGAGAACTGAGAGCAGCCTTGTTGTTGGGGGCAATTGGGCAAACAGCAAGAAGGCTAAAAGGGAATGGTGTGATATGGGTGGCACAGTTCACACCCTCTACTGCTCATAAAAAAAACTGGCAGTCTGGCTCTGTCACTTCAGTTTTCACTCTTCTTGTATTTCTTGATTTACTCACTTGCCCCCAGTCTCCAGGTTCCTACTCCCCTCCCCGAGTCTTCTCTCCCAACTCCCCAATCCCCGACTCCACACCCACACCTGACACAGTCCTTGGCTCTAATCCCCTCCTGATCCCAAGTCCCTGACTCCCCAACTCCACACCCCAAGTTTTCTTTTAGTTCTTTTTTTAAATAAATATAAAAATAAAATAAATAAAGTATATAAAATAAATTCTTTAGTTGTTTTTTTCCTGAGTCCGCGAGTCGACTTCTTTCTTGCCCAACTGGCAAATGCAAGCACAAGCACAGAAACACAGAGCAGCCTGTAGAAGCTGCTGCTCCTTCTCTGTCCTATATTCCTCTGTATAGTTCCTAAGGTGGACCACATGGGTTTCTAGAGCAAACCCACTCAGGTGCTACCTTAGGAAGATGGACAGCTCGGCCATCCAGTGAGGAACCAGAGTCTTGACTCTGGTCCCTTTTGTGGGTTTCTCCTGCTCTGGTGTTTCTTGCATTGCATTTCCCATGATACAATGGCTGTTCAAACCAATCCAAACAGCCGAAAGTGTTCAGAAGCCGTTCATGTACGAACACTTTGGCATGTTCGGGTCGGTTCGTATTTTTGATGAACCAATTCACCCATCCCTAGTTCAAAGGGTGGTTTAGTCATGGCGTCCAGGACTAGGTTTAAATGCCAGGGAGTGGTTGTGGTTCTGCAGGTAGGATTGATGTTTGAGGTGGCTTTAAAGATCAAATGCAGCTTTATAATTTTGCCTAGTTACTCTGTGTGTTTAACAGATAACGTCACTGGAGTTGTAATTGCTATTTTTAAAAATATTCCACATGGTGGTTTATCTAGAAATTGATGTTTTCCTCAATGTCTGTTTTCACAGCTGCTGCCTTTTGAAA